>CP106729.1:0-2800000 GCA_025506655.1 Gossypium rotundifolium | reverse complement strand
TTATAATCAAGAGACCATTAAATGGAGTATTTAAGAAAACTTAGTTAATTAAATGCATTTATTGATTGTAAAGGAGCCTATAAATAGCACCTTGTAAATGAAAATAAAACAATGAAATTCTCTCGTATTTTTCATCATCTTTTATTTATTGTTTTATTAATTTTTCTATAACACGTTATCAGCACGAGCTTCTACGAGTTCATAGTGAAGTTCACGTCATTTCAACTTTATATAATTTGCCCGTATAACTCTCTTTAAACTATGTACGGTATACGTATTTTCATAATTCTTTTATTTTATTTTCTAGATAAAATATTTACTTTGGGTAACATTTGCACATTTATTTTTACAACTAAAATCTAATAATGATAATTATATATTCATGGTTTTTTTACTAAAAGATATTTCAATTAATTTAATTTGTGTTAAGTTATTATTATGACTATTCCTCTTTATGCAAATATTTGATATACATATTATTATTTAGCAAATTTGGTATATATAATTGAATTATTTCACGATTGAGAATACTTACTATTTTACTAATATTTTTTTTTTGATTCAAGTGATTATAATGTCAAATCTTACCAAACTTGAATTTGCGGCCTTAGACATCTCAGGCAAGAATTATTTGTCATGGGTATTAGATGCTGAAATTCACCTAGATGCTAAAGGTTTAGGAAATGCTATATTAGCAGATAAAGAAGCATCTAATCAAGACAAGGTAAAAGCAATGATTTTCATTCGTCATTATCTGCATGAAGGATTAAAAGTGGAATATCTCACTGTGAAAGACCCTATTGAGTTGTGGAAATTTTTGAAAGAACGATTTGACCATCAGAAAACTATGATACTCCCTAAAGCTCGTTATGATTGGATGCACTTACGGCTACAAGATTTTAAGACTGTAAGTGAATACAATTCAGAACTTTTCAAAATTAGTTCTCAACTAAAATTATGTGGAGAAAATATAACTGATGAGGACTTGTTAGAGAAAACATTTTCAACCTTTCACGCTACTATTGTGCTCCTGCAGCAGCAATACCGTGAAAAAGGTTTTAAAAGGTATTCTGAATTGATTTCATGCCTTTTGGTGGCTGAACAAAATAATGAGCTATTGATGAAAAATCATGGAATTCGTCCCACTGGTTCTGCACCATTCCCTGAAGTGAATGTAGCAGTACACAATAATTATGAAAATAGAAAATATAGAAGTCGCGGTCGTGGTCGTGGACGTAATGGGGGACGTGGTCGAGGACGTATTAGTAATCGTTATCATGGTGGTCATAATAATGATACTTCTAACCACCAGAAAAAGAATAACAATGAAAGACAAGAAAGAAGTGGTCAAAATAATCCTTCAAAGATTGTTGAGAATATATGCTACCGATGTTGTATGAAGGGGCATTGGTCACGTACCTGTCATACGTCTGAGCATTTAGTGAAACTTTATCAAGCATCCATTAAAAGGAAGGGAAAGCATATGGAGACAAATTTTATATCCCAAAATGATAAAATGGATGCAAAAGATGAAGATATTCACTATAATAATAAAACTAACCATGCCTACGAGGATGATAAATTTAATGACCTTAATAATATAACTCACCTAGATGTGATGATTTCTTTGAGAATCATTATAAAATTGATGTTATTTTGACATTTTATGTTGTTTTAAGTATATTTTATTTTCTTGCATAAAGAATAATTTATATATTTAATAAATAATTGCAATGTTTCTCATATTATATTTTGTTTGTTTTATGAAGAATATGAATATTCAACAAAATTTCTATGGACCCAAAATCAATGAAGACGTGTCTTGCAGATAGTGCTACAACACATACGATACTCAAAGATAAAAAATATTTTTCTCATTTGACAATGAGTAATGCCCATGTTAATACAATATTGGGTAGTTCAAAACTTATTGAAGGCTCGGAAGAGCTATTATATTATTACCTAAAGGTACAAAATTTATCATTGACGATGCTTTATATTCCACCAAGTCTCAAAGAAATTTATTGAGTTTTAAAGATATTCATCATAATGGATATCATATTGAGACTATGAATGAGAAAAATGTTGAATATATATATATATATTACAAATGTTGAATATGGAAAGAAATATATTTTGGAATGGTTACCTGCATTTTCATCAGGTTTATATTATACACATATTAGTGCAATTGAATCACATGTTACTACAAACTAGAAATTTGTAGAACCACATACTTTTACCATTTGGCATGACCGATTAGGCCATCCCGGATCTATTATGATGCGAAGAATTATCGAGAATTCAATTGGACACCCATTAAAGAAACAAAAGATTCTTGAATTTAAGGATTTATCTTGTGTCGCTTGTTCTTAAGGAAAATTGATTATTAGACCATCACCAGCTAAAGTTGGGATTGAATCTCTAGCATTTCTGGAACGTATTCAAGGTGATAAATGTGGGCCCATTCATCTACCATGTGGACCATTTAGATATTTTATAGTATTAATAGATGCATCTAGTAGGTGGTCACATGTGAGCTTATTATCAACTCGCAACCTGGCGTTTGCGAGACTACTTGCTCAAATAATTCGATTAAGAGCACAATTTCCAATTATGCAATCAAAACTATTCGTCTTGATAATGCTGGTGAGTTTACATCCCAAGCTTTTAATGATTATTGTATGTCAATTGGGATAAAAGTTGAACATCATGTAGCTCATGTTCATACACAAAATGGTTTAGCTGAATCATTTATCAAACGCCTCCAACTAATAGCTCGACCATTGCTTATGAGAAAAATCTCCCTGTTACAGCTTGGGGATATGCTATTTTGCATGCAGCAGCACTTGTGCGCTTAAGGCCAACAAGTTATAATAAGTACTCCCCATTACAATTGGCTTTTGGTCAGGAGCCAAATATTTCCCATCTTAGAATTTTTGGATGTGTAGTATATGTTCCAATTGCTCCACCACAACGCACAAATATGGGTCCTCAAAGGAGGTTGGGAATATATGTTGGTTATAAATTTTCTTCTATAATTAAATATGTTGAACCATTAACAGGAGATTTATTTACTACACGAGTTATTGATTGTCATTTTGATGAAACAACATTCCCAACATTAGGGGGAGAGAAAATACAAGTGGTAAAAGAAATTACATGGAATGGATCATCATTATCTCAATTAGATCCTCGTACAAGTCAATGTGAACAAGAAGTTCAAAGGATTATACATTTGTAAAACATTGCAAATCAACTGCCAGATTCATTTACTGACCTAAAGAGAATTACAAAATCTCACATACCAGCTGAAAATGCTCCAATACGAATTGATATCCCAATAAAGGAAATTGTTAGTGCAAAAGAAAGTAATCCACACCTGAAGCGTGGAAGACCAATCGGTTCCAAAGATAAAAATCCTAGTAAAAGGAAAGGATCAATTATTCAAGATGGTGATATTGTGGAGGCAAGTGCCCCGAAGAGGCCAAAGATATAACTAATCAAAAACCCGGAAGAGGTTCGGTGCACGAAAATGGTGATAACGAAGAAATCTCAATAAGTTATGTTACTTGGAAAAAGATGGAATCGAAAAATATAGTTGCCGACAACAATTTTACTTATAATGTTACTATTGAAATATCAAAAGAAAATGAGGATCCTAAGCCTAAATCTATTGAGGAATGTAGAAATAGAAAAGATTGGCCAAAATGGAAAGATGCAATTCAAGCAGAATTAAATTCACTTTCTAAACGCGAGGTTTTTGGACCTATAGTCCAAACACCTAAATATGTAAAGCCGGTAGGATATAAATGGATATTTGTGCGAAAACGAAATGAGAAAAATGAAGTCGTAACATATAAATCATGACTTGTAGCACAAGGATTTTCGCAAAGACCCGGTATTGATTATGAAGAGACATATTCTCCTGTGGTGGATGCAATCACGTTTAGATACCTTATTAGTCTGGCAGTATGTGAAAAACTTGACATGCGTCTAATGGATGTTGTTACAGCCTATTTGTATGGTACACTTGATAGTGAAATTTATATGAAAATCCCAGAAGAATTGTAACACCCCTTACCCGAGACCGTTGCCGGAGTCGAGTACGAGGCATTACTAGACTTAACTTACTAGTTCGGGGCATAAAAGTTTAAAACTGTCCATCTGCGTCATGTTCATTAAATCAATTATAACTCGAGTTACGAAACTCGAAATCTAGATCCGTAAATTTTCCCTGAAACTAGACTCATATATCTTCTTACTATAATTTTTCCAGAATTTTTGGTATGGCCAATTAGTACAGTTTATTAGTTAAAGTCTCCCCTGTTACACAAACTGACAGTTCTGACCCCTCTGTACTAAAAATCAATTATCTCATAATATATAATTCTTTTGCCTACACCGTTTCTTTCATATAAAAATAGACTCAATAAGCTTTAATTATATATCTCATGCACAACCTAATTCTATTTCTACTATTTTTGGTGATTTTTCAAAATCACGTCACTGCTGCTGTACAAACTATTCCCCTGCATATACTTACATAATTCCTTTCTAATAATTACCAACTAGGCATTTCATAATGTCCAAAACATGCTCTTAATTAGCCATTTTAATAGCTAATAATTACCAAACATTTACAAGCCAATCTCAAGCCATATTATAAGGTTATACACACAAATGGCTAAGTCTCTATACATGCCATAACTTAAAACGTTTGAGTCACAAAATACCAATATAATCCTTTGATAGTGCGTAACGATCTCCGGACGTCTTTGTGATTCGAGTTGACTTGTAACACTATAAAAAAATTAAAGAATGGGAGTAAGCATAAAGCTTAGTAAGTTTACATGTAAATAAATAACAACATTCTTAATCAATTATCTTATTCTTTTCTTATCAAGATCACTTAAGCTTTTAACTCAATATATTTAAACTTGTATACTTACCTTACCTTTTAACATGAATTTATCTTACCTTACCTTTTTAGCTTGAACTTGTCTTACCTTACTTTGGAATACTCCTTGAATTTTCCGTTGAACCACTTGGAATACTAAGGATACGCGGTACCTTTCCTTATGAAACTTAACCATTGCCATGTCTTGACATGGTCTTACGTCAGTATCCTTGCCTTATGAACTCACCAATGCCATTCCTTGTCATGGTCTTACATGGGACCTTTGCCTTATAGTAACATATCAATGCCATGTCTTGACATGGTCTTACATGATTTCCTTAAACCCTAATGTCATGACATTTGTATCCTACACATTCCTAAGGTTCAACCGAACTTTCGAGGTAACTTTTCCGTCAATTCATACTTGAATCTTTAAATAATAAATTTATAGAATAAATATGTAAATATTGGAATTTAACAATATTAAATGTAAAGTAATAGAATATTGCATTTATTTATCGCAAACTTACCTCAAACAAAACGATCAACTATATCGATTTAGTCCTCTATCTTTTCTTTCCTCGATCTAACTCTGGATTTCGTTCTTCTTGATCTATAATAGCAAATTTAGCTTATTTAATACTCACATTCATCAAAACAGTCCTTAACTCTTATCTTTGGCAAAATTACAATTTTGCCCTTAAACTTTACATATTTACACATTTGCCCCAAAGCTCGGAAATTAAACTTTATCCCTTATTCTTATGTTTTGTGACATGCTGATCATTTTTCCTTCTATGGTAACATCAAATTCTCACTCTAACTTGTACTTATGAACATTAGGTATTTTTGGATTAAGTAGTTTACTCGTTTTCACTTAAAATCACTTAGCAAAAGTTGTTTAACATAATTTCAGACTTCATATTCTATCATAAAACATCAAAATAAACACATTTCACCTATGGGTATTTTTCCAAATATGAACCCTAGCATGAATTATTGATAGAATAAGCTAAATCGAGCTAGGGGCTTCAAAACGTAAAGAACTTTAAAAGCGGGCTTGGAATCACTTACTATGGACCTTGAAGCTTGAAACAAACCCTAGCTATGGAGAACCCTTGTAATTTCGTCCTAATGAAGAAGATGAGCATATTTTCTTATATTTTTGCCTTTTAATTCATTTTTATTACCAAATGACTAAATTACCCTTCATTAAAACTTTGGTTCTTTCCACCTATATATGTCCATTTTGTCCATGAAAATATAATGGTCTAATTACCATTTAAGCACTCCTACGTCAAACCCCATTTCAATCAAATACTCTATAAATTAGAACTCCTATCTAGCAACTTTTGCAAACAAGTCCTAATAGGCAATTTAAGCATGAAATTAATAAAATTTCTTATCAATACTCTAACACATGTATTTAATCACTCGATAAATGATAATAATTAATCATAATAAACTTTTATAGCTTGGATTCATGGTTTTGCAACCACTATTCATTAGGCCCTATTTCGGATGTTACATTTCTCCCTTTAGGGATTTTCGTCCCCAAAATCTTACCTCAGAAAGAGGTTTGAGTCTTGTTTTTCAGATAATCTCTTCGGCTCCCATGTAGCCTCTTCTATCCCATGCCTATTCCATAATACTTTCACAAGTGCAATACTTTTGTTCCTTAATTGTTTAACCTCCCGAGCTAGAATTTTCTGGGTTCCTCACCGTAAGTCATATCTGGTCAATCTCAACCTCTGTCTGCTGAAATTACATGCGATGGATCTGAACGATAACGACATAGCATAGACACATGGAAGAAATTATGAATCTTCTCTAACTCAGTCTGCAATGCTAACCGATATGCCAATGGCCCAACTCTCTCGATCACCTCAAACGGTCCAATAAAACGTGGAATTAGTTTGCCTTTCTTGCCAAATCGAGAACTTTCTTCCATGGCGATACTTTCAAGAATACCTGTCACCAACTTGAAATTCAATTTCTTTTCTTTTCAAATCAGATAGGATTTACATCTATCTCAAGTCGCTTTCAAGCAATCTCGATAACTTTTACTTTCTCTTCTTTCTTTGACTAGATCAACCCAGAATCGATTTTCCTTAAGCTCATCCAATACAAAGGTGTGCGACATTTACATCCATACAAAGCTTCATAAGGTGCCATCTTGACTTCGATTGATAACTATTATTGTAGGCAAACTCTATTAACGGCAAATATTTCTCCCAACTACCTTGAAATTCCAATACGCAACATCTAAGCATATCTTCAAGTACTGAATAACTCTTTCGATTGACCATCCGTCGAGGATGGAAAGTCATACTAAAACTCAACTTTGTACCTAAAGCTTCCGCAATTTCTTCCAAAACCGTGAAGTAAATCTCGGATCTCTATCCGAGATAATCGATAATGGTACTCCATGTAGTCTCACAATCTCTGAAATATACAACTCTACCAACTTGTCAAGTGAATAATCCATACTGTTGGGATAAAATGAGCCGACTTCGTTAACTTATCAATCACAACCCATATCGCATCTTTCTTTCTCGGTGTCGAAGGCAATCTCGCCACAAAATCCATAGTAACTTGGTCCCATTTCCACTCGGGAACTAATACAGTCGCAATAAACTCAAGGTACCGATGTTCGGCCTTTACCTGGCGACAAATCAAACATCTAGAAACAAACTCGATATATCTCTTTTCATTCCTCTCCACCAATACATTTTCTTCAAATCATTATACATCTTTGTACTACAGGTGAATAGACTAAGAACCGCTATGTGCTTCTGTAAAACCTTCCGGATAAGATCATCATTCTTTGGTACACATACCTGTCTCTAAACATCAAACAACCGTCGATCGATCTCGAAAATCGACTCTAAACTTGACTCAGACCGAACCCTTTTGGCTTGCAACTCACTTTGTCATCCTTCCGAGCTTCACAAATTTCTTCAAGAAACATCGGTTTAGCTCTCAACTCATTAAAATAGAACCATCATTTGACAAGGCCAAACTAGTGTGCAAAGCTCTCAATGCAAATAATGATTTTCTACTCAAAGCATCAAGAACAATGTTTGCCTTACCCGGTGATAATCGATCACTAGTTCATAATCTTTAATCAACTCCGACCATCTTCTTTGCCTCAAGTTTAGATCTTTCGAGTCATTAAGTATTTCAAACTTTTATGATCGGTGAATATTCGACATTCTCACCATACAAATGATGTCTCCGATTTTCAATGCAAATACAATAGCAATTAACTCTAAATCATGTGTGGATAATTTTCTCATGTGGTTTTAACTGCTCTAGAGGCATAAGCAATTACCCTTCCTTCCCTGCATAAGTACACGACCTAGTCCATTCAAGGATGCATCACTGTAAATTACAAACTCTTTACCCTTGCAGGCTGTACTAACACGGGAGCTTTAGTCAACAATACCTTTAACTTATCGAAACTCACGACACTTCTCGGTCCATTCAAACTTGACATCTTTCTCGTAACAATCTTGTCAATGGAGTAGCTATCATGGAAAATCCTCTACAAATCGTCTATAATAACCAAGCAAGACCAAGAAAACTTCTAACCCTCGATACATTCCGGAGGCTTCCAATCGACAATGGTGAAATCTTATTCGGATCAACTTTAATACCTTCACCAAACAATGTGTCCAAGAAAACAAACTTCCGTAACTGAACTCACTTTTGCTAAATTTGGCATAAAGTCGATTATCTCTCAAAATCAGAAAGCGTTCTCAAATGCTCGCATGCTCGGTCTCATCATGAGAATAAATCAAGATGTCATCAATAAACACAACTACAAACTTGTCCAAGTAAGGTCCGAAAATTCGGTTCATTAAATCCATGAAGATAGCAGGAGCATTGGTTAAGCCAAATGGCATCACAAGAAACTCATAGTGACCATACCTAGTTCAAAAGCGTTTTGGAATATCGACTCTTTAACTCGCAATGATAGTATCCGGATCTCAAATCTATCTTAGAAAACAAGTTGGCTCCTTTCAATTGATCAAACAAGTCATCTATTCTAGGCAATGGATATTTGTTCTTTATGGTTACCTTGTTAAGTCAGCCGATAGTCTATGCACAATCTCATGGAACCGCATTCTTTTCACAAATAACATCCTGGCGCCCCATGGTGAATAACTAGGTCTTACAAAGCCTTTATCGGTTAATTCACATGGTGAGCTTTCAATTCTTTCAATTCTATCGAAGCCATTCTATAAGGAGCAATAGAAATAGGTGTGGTACCGGAATCAATTCAATACCAAACTCAACTTCTCGATAGGAGGCAAACACGGTAGTTCTTCCTAAACACATCAAGAAACTCATTTACCACATGCATTGATTCAATTTTCAACTCGGGTCTTTAGTATTCAACACAAAAGCAAGATAAGCTTCACATCCTTTCCTTAAACATTTACGAGCAAACATAATGTAAATCATGGAAATTGAACTACGACTCATCCGAATTAACCGAAGGATCTCACCATTTTCACATTTCAACTCAATGAATTTCTTTCCACAATTCACTATCACATCATGTGCGATTAACCAATCCATACCAAGAATCACATCAAACTCATCAAATGGCAATAGCATGAGATCACCTGGAAAACAAGAACCTCTAATCATCAAAGGGCATTTTTTACATACTTTGTTTACTAACACATGCTAACCAAATGGATTCGATACTTTAATCACAAATTTCGTAAACTCTATGGGCATGTTCATACTAGGCATTAATTTCATGCAAACATAGGAATGGGTTGAACCGGATCAATCAAAGCAATAACATTAACATCATGAAGAGAAATGTACCGTAATTACATCGGGGAGGGCGCCTCTTCACGAGTACGGATAGCATAAGTCCTTGCGGGTGCTCTAACATCCGATCTCGTTCTTGTATCTCTAAATGTACCTCTACCCTCGCTCTGGATTTCTTTGAGGCTGCGCCTCTAACGGGCATTACGATCTTGCACTCAGTATTACTTCTTTTTTTACCATCTCGGGACACTCTCGAATGAAATGATCCGTGCACCACATCGAAACAACCAACCTCGTTCGCTCGACATTGACTGGATGACGTCGACCACATTGAGGACACTCAGTCTATTAGGTGAATACTACCAACACTCACAATCAAGTGGTTTGAGCTTTTGAATCCATAAATCTTCCACCTCTGTTTGGTTAGAATACCTGCTGAAAAATTAGATCTCGTAGAGAACTCTCTAGGCCTCTTGGATGTAGATGAAATGACTTGCTCATCTGTTTTTCTTCGTATCTTGCATCTCAATTTCAGCTTTACCCTTTCTTTTCAACAACTCCTCGCCTTACAGTGCTCATCAACTAAAACCACAAACTCTTTTATCTCTAGAACACCAACCGATAGTCGGCTATCATCATTGAGCCCATCCTCAAATCTTTTGCACATGATAGCCTCTGAGACACACATTCTCGAGCATAATTCTTTGAGTCGGACAAATTCACGTTCATAGTCGATCACAGTCATCTTACCTGTTTTAATTCAAGGAACTCTTTTCTTTTCGGTCAATAAACCTCGATCGATATACTTTTACGGAACTCCTCCCGAAAGAAATCCCAAGTAACTCTTTCTTTCGGTATTACTTGATACAAGTGTCTTCCACCACTGGTAGGCTGAATCCTAAGAAGTGACACCACACATTTAATACATTCTTCCGGTGTAAAGGGATAACTCGTCAAAAACTCTGATAGTATTTTCGAGCCAAAATTCAGCTTTCTCTGCATCATCATCTTTGGTAGCTCGAAACTCTTCAGCCCTTGTTTTTCGATCTTGTCAACAGTGGCTTCTCTCTTCTCGATCAGATTCTGTGATCGGGAAGCTACATGGGTGGTCTGTGGATCATGAGGGGTGGAGGTCTAGCGGGGGGTTCGTCTGAACGAACTCAAGAAACCATTCATTCATAGCTTGGAAGAAGGCTTTCGAGCCCTCCTCCCCGACTAACTCAGAACGGCCTTTCATGACTATCTTGTGGCACCGCCTCAGCAGGGAGTGGGTGCACTACTCTCTACATCATCTGCACTACCGCTTTCGGGATCCATAACTATAAAAGAAAAACATTTTTTAAATCGTCAAGAGTCGTCACACTATCAAAATATAAGTATGGCATGTATAGATAGACTCTTACTCATACTAAATATTCCGAGAATCGACTAAACCTGGCTCTGATACCAATAAATGTAACAGCCCTTACCGAGACCGTTCTTGGGAGTCGAGTACGAGGCATTACTAGACTTAACTTACTAGTTCGGGCATAAAAGTTTAAAACTGTCCATCTGCGTCATGTTCATTAAATCAATTATAACTCGAGTTACGAAACTCGAAATCTAGATCCGTAAATTTTCTCTGAAACTAGACTCATATATCTTCTTACTATAATTTTTCCAGAATTTTGGTGTGGCCAATTAGTACAGTTTATTAGTTAAAGTCTCCCTGTTACACAAACTGACAGTTCTGACCCTCTGTACTAAAATCAATTATCTCATAATATATAATTCTTTTGCCTACACCGTTTCTTTCATATAAAATAGACTCAATAAGCTTTAATTATATATCTCATGCACAACCTAATTCTATTTCTACTATTTTGGTGATTTTTCAAAATCACGTCACTGCTGCTGTACAAACTATTCCCCTGCATATACTTACATAATTCCTTTCTAATAATTACCAACTAGGCATTTCATAATGTCCAAAACATGCTCTTAATTAGCCATTTTAATAGCTAATAATTACCAAACATTTACAAGCCAATCTCAAGCCATATCATAAGGTTATACACACAAAATGGCTAAGTCTCTATACATGCCATAACTTAAAACGTTTGAGTCACAAAATACCAATATAATCCTTTGATAGTGCGTATGATCTCCGACGTTTTTGTGATTCCCGAGTTGACTTGTAACACTATAAAAAAATTAAAGAATGGGAGTAAGCATAAAGCTTAGTAAGTTTACATGTAAATAAATAACAACATTCTTAATCAATTATCTTATTCTTTTCTTATCAAGATCACTTAAGCTTTTAACTCAATATATTTAAACTTGTATACTTACCTTACCTTTTAACATGAATTTATCTTACCTTACCTTTTTAGCTTGAACTTGTCTTACCTTACTTTGGAATACTCCTTGAATTTTCCGTTGAACCACTTGGAATACTAAGGTTACGGGTACCTTTCCTTATGAAACTTAACCATTGCCATGTCTTGACATGGTCTTACGTGGTATCCTTGCCTTATGAACTCACCAATGCCATGCCTTGGCATGGTCTTACATGGGACCTTTGCCTTATAGTAACATATCAATGCCATGTCTTGACATGGTCTTACATGATTTCCTTAAACCCTAATGTCATGACATTTGTATCCTACACATTCCTAAGGTTCAACCGGAACTTTCTGAGATAACTTTTCCGTCAATTCATACTTGAATCTTTAAATAATAAATTTATAGAATAAATATGTAAATACTGGAATTTAACAATATTAAATGTAAAGTAATAGAATATTGCATTTATTTACTGCAAACTTACCTCGAAACAAAACGATCAACTATATCGATTTAGTCCTCATCTTTTCTTTCCTCGATCTAACTCGGATTTCGTTCTTCTTGATCTATAATAGCAAATTTAGCTTATTTAATACTCACATTCATCAAAACAGTCCTTAACTCTTATCTTTGGCAAAATTACAATTTTGCCCTAAACTTTACATATTTACACATTTGCCCCAAAGCTCGGAAATTAAACTTTATCCCTTATTCTTATGTTTTGTGACATGCTGATCATTTTTCCTTCTATGGTAACATCAAATTCTCACTCTAACTTGTACTTATGAACATTAGGTATTTTACCGATTAAGCCGCTTTTACTCGTTTTCACTTAAAATCACTTAGCAAAGTTGTTTAACATAATTTTAGACTTCATATTCTATCATAAAACATCAAAATAAACACATTTCACCTATGGGTATTTTTCCAAATATGAACCCTAGCATGAATTATTGATAGAATAAGCTAAATCGAGCTAGGGGCTTCAAAAACGTAAAGAACTTTAAAAACGGGCTTGGAATCACTTACTATGGACCTTGGAAGCTTGAAAAAACCCTAGCTATGGAGAACCCTTGTAATTTCGTTCTAATGAAGAAGATGAGCATATTTTCTCATATTTTTCCCTTTTAATTCATTTTATTACCAAATGACTAAATTACCCTTCATTAAAAACTTTGGTTCTTTCCACCTATATATGTCCATTTTTGTCCATGAAAATATAATGGTCTAATTGCCATTTAAGCACTCCTACTTCAAACCCCCATTTCAATCAAATACTTTATAAATTAGAACTCCTATCTAGCAACTTTTGCAAACAAGTCCTAATAGGCAATTTAAGCATGAAATTAATAAAATTTCTTATCAATACTCTAACACATGTATTTAATCACTCAATAAATGATAATAATTAATCATAATAAACTTTTATAGCTTGGATTCATGGTTTCACAACCACTGTTCCGTTAGGCCCTATTTCGGGATGTTACAAGAATTTAAAATCCCTGAAGGATATAGTGTTTCCCGAGAAAATTGCTCAATCAGATTAAAGAAAAATTTATATGGATTAAAACAATCTGGACGTATGTGGTACAATCGTCTTAGTGAATATTTGTTAAAAGAAAGTTATAAAAACGATCCAATCTGCCCATGTGTTTTTATAAAAAGGTTTGAATCAAACTTTGTGATAATTGCTATTTATGTTGATGATCTAAATATTATTGGAACTCCTAAAGAGCTTCAAAATGCATTAAATTATTTTAAAGAAAGAATTTGAGATGAAAGATCTCGAAAAAACAAAATTTTATCTTGGTCTGCAGATCGAGCATTTAAAAGATGGAATTCATGTCCATCAGTCAACTTATACGAAAAAGATCTTAAATAAATTTTATATGGATAAAGTACATCCATTGAGTACCCCAATGGTTGTACGATCGTTAGATGTGAAAAAAGATCAATTTCGTCCTTGTGAGAATGATGAAGAGTTTCTTGGTCCTGAAGTACCATATCTAAGTGCCATAGGAGTATTGATGTATCTTGCAAATAACACAAGACCTGATATAGCTTTTGCTGTAAACTTGTTAGCAAGATTTAGTTCCTCTCCAACATGTAGACATTGGAATGGAATTAAACATGTATTTAGATATCTTAGAGGGACCATTGATATGGGGTTATTTTATTCAAATGATTCAAAATCCCTATTAGTTGGTTATGCTGATGCTGGATATTTATAGGATCCACATAAAGGTCGATCTCAAACGAGATATTTATTTACATGTGGAGGTACTGCCATATCATGGCGTTCGACAAAGCAAACATTAGCTGCTGCCTCTTCAAATCATGCTGAAATAATTGCAATGCATGACGCAAGCCGAGAGTGTGTTTGGCTAAGGTTATTAACCCAACATATCGAGAAGATATGTAATTTGCCTTTACAGGAAAATATGCCAACTATCTTATACGAAGATAATGCAGCATGTATAGCTCAATTAAAGGGTGGTTATATCAAAGGTAGCAGAACGAAACATATTTCACCAAAATTATTTTTTACTCATGATCTTGAGAATAAAGGTGACATAGAAGTTCAACAAATTCGATCTAGTGATAATTTAGCAGATCTTTTTACCAAGGGATTGCCAACTTCAACATTTGAAAGACTACGAAACAAGATTGGAATGCGTCAACTTAAAGACATAATGTGATGTCGTCATCAGGGGGAGTCTAAAACACGTTGTACTCTTTTTCTTTAACCAAGGTTTTGTCCCACTGGGTTTTTCTGGTAAAGGTTTTTAATGAGGCAACTTGTAATAGGAGATTGTGTACTCTTTTTCCTTCATTAGATTTTTATCCCATAGGATTTTTCCTAGTAAAAGGTTTTAATGAGGCACATTTTTTTTTAAAAGACATCCAATGGGGAGTGTTGTAAATTAAATGGATGTCTATAACCCCCTTAAGCATATTAAAGTAATGAGATAAAACTCTTTAGTTTATTTATAATCAAGAGATCATTAAATGGAGTAATTAAGAAAACTTAGTTAATTAAATGCATTTATTGATTGTAAAGGAGCCTATAAATAGCACATTGTAAATGAAAATAAAACAATGAAACTCTCTCGTATTTTCATCCTCTTTTATTTATTGTTTTATTAATTTTTCCATAACATTAAGTTCCTAATTAATCATTCTACTATGAATTTGGAACATCATAAATCTATAAATAGATTACTTGAATTTAGTATCTCGTAATTAATTAATTTATTTAATTTGATAACTTATATTGATGAATTGAACTTGTTAGATTTATGAAGTTTATAATTAATCATGTGAAATAATGTAAAATAAAATATGCATAAAAGCAATAATGCATGCAATTATTATCGTCTTTTAATTTTATTGATTTGATTCCCACTTTTTTTTTCTTTTTTTGAATGTAAATTTGACTTTCTTTATTTGATGAAAATTTATGGTATAAGTTCAATGTAAATATACAACAATTACCTCTCTATAACACCTATAACAATATGTTATTATAGGTGTAAAACAATTAACTCTCTGTAACAGGCAAAACTTGGGTAGACAAATGAAGTTGTTATAGAGATGATTCACCGTATAAGAAAACTAATAACATGGTAAAAGAACTACGGAGGCTCCTGTACTAGTAGTTTAATTTCATTTTGCTCTTTTATTAAAATATGGACAAATTAATCATTGTGTCAGATTTAAATGTTACAGAATATGTTTTGTTTTCTAAATTCAATTTGAGTAGATACTAAACTTAAGTAAGTGGAGAATAGAAAGGAAGGATAAATGAGCAAAACAAATAATTACAGGGAGTATTCTTCGTCTTTCTAGCCTTCGACACAAGAAAAGGAATTTTACACCTTTTTCTTGTGTCAAAATAATAACAATTTCGAGATCCGTTCGTCAAAGATTTCTATTGTTAATTTTGATTTTTCTAGATTTTTCAAACCCTTAATTTTTTGATTTACCTGTAATGGCATAAGTAATAAGGATAATATAATAAGTATAAAATAAGTCGATAAATATAATATACTAATGGGCAACCCCAAAAAAAAAGAGAAGGAAGAAATAAATAAAGTAAGGTTAGACTAGTTTAGAAAAGTTTGATTGGTATTTGGTCTGGCAGAAAAAAAGAAAGGAAAAATATTAAATATATATATTGAATTATGTCATCCAATTGAGTGATTCTTTTTCTCTTCTAATATTGAAAGTATTGGTAAATATTATGGAAAAGTAAATTATAAATTAATTAATTGAAATTGAGATAAAAAGTAAATTAATATTTTTATTCAAAATTTCAGACATTCATGCTGTTAAGAATTAATTTAACTGATAGAGTAAATAAGTAGCGACACGTGTTGATATAAAAATAGATAAAAATTTTAACTGAGGAGTGATTTTTCTTTTGTAAGAGACTATTTTACCCATTTTTTAATAGAATAGTTTTGGGTACTATAAAGTGATTTCGGGAAATAACCGGAGCAATATCCCCGTCAATCCACGCACCAAGATGTTGAAACAATGTCGCTCTTTGCTCTCCAGGTTCAATTTTTTAGCTTACATTCAAAAACCCTAATTATTTTGTTTTACTTAAAGATTTATGGTGCTTGAGAATGAAGAATCGAAGTGTTTATTCTACTAAATTACATTGTCCCCTTCACTCGATTTTTTTTTTTTTACTTTCTAAAACCTCAACTAAGCCCTAACTTCGTGTTCTTCCTCTAAACCCCCCAAAAATATCTTCATATTTCAGAGTTAGAGGTTCTGTTTTTTGGGTAAATATTAATTTTCATGGATTTCATCACGTTCAGAGCAAAGGGTTTTCATTGTTCTGCAAAAATGACTTAGTATTTCTTTACTTTACAAATAAATATACGGCCATTGAACCCTTTCTAGTTGAGTTTGTTTTAATGATGTTTTCACTGCAAACAGGTCACTGCAATCTGCGAAATGGGGTGATGGCTTTGAATCCCGAGCTGCCTTTTCAACTTCTCTACAGGATTTCGCTGCTATAGGTATCGAATTGTCCCTCTCTTTTGCATTTTTTTCACAAATATTGATTAACCATAACTCGTATTTGTGATTTTTTTTTTCATATATATGCAGGAAATGCCAATGTTCGTGTGTTTGCTCCTTATACGATATACAAGGGGAAAGCTTCACTCTCTATTTCTCCTGTTCTGCCAACTTTCGTTAAGATGGATGTATTCTCCCATTGCCTTTCCTAAATATTTGTAGTTATTATTTTCCTTACGTGGTTTTCATTTTAGTGAATGGTGACTTTCATTTGCCTCGTTTTTGCAGTCCGACATTGATGGCCTTAAAGTTAATCGCTGTGGTTCCATGATGTTGACATTCTGCCCTGCTATTGGAGAGCGCAAGTACGATTGGGAACAGAGACAGGTAAGTATTTCTTATAATCCTATCTGTTTTCCTCATTACACTTCTAATGCATTGATAGATAGAGCTCAAATTTAGCATACTCCCAGCTGGATACCTTTTGTTTATGATAACACTTTCTCTTGTTGCTCTTGGCCTTTGCATAGTATGTTGCTAGGAACACTGATTTTTAACATATTGCAGAAATTTGCTTTGTCACCGACGGAGGTTGGGTCTTTGATAAGCATGGGTGCTCATGATGCCTCTGAATTCTTCCATGACCCTTCAATGAAATCAAGGTTAGTTTTTTGCACTTGTTTCTTTTCTATATTCATTTTGTTGGAAGCAATTCTAATTTCTATTAACTTTTAGTGGCACATTTGTGTGCTTCAAAATTAAAAAATAATAACCAATAGAAAAAGCAATGCTTGCATGCAAGGTTTTTCTTTTTATATATATTTAAGACAAATTATTTCTGCTACAGCAATGCTGGCCAAGTAAGCAAGAAGTTATTTATTAAGGCACTTGATGGCGGTAATGGCTACATGATTTCTTTGAGTAAGTACTCTGTTCTAATTGCTTTCTTTGTGTTCAACTTTAATGTTGCTCTCTTTCAAAGCAACTTAACCTTTTGTTGTTGCTGTTGTTATTTATTTGTTTGTCCAAGAGCTGGACATTACTTCCAAACTATTTGCAAGAAAGAGTAGCATTACTTTAAAGAACAGATACTTATATGGAGCAGTTTAGGAGTGTTTCATCATCACCAATGGTTCTACACATAGTTAAAAGTTGGTATTTTGATGGGATCAGGTTGATCTCAGATCAACTCTCGAGTAGTTGTAGTGGACAGAAATTTACTATTGGTTGCTAGAACTATGTTGCTCTGATGTTTCATATTTCTTGAAGTACTCGTGTCCAACACCCGTGTTCTCCATATTTTTGGACATCCATGTGGGAATATGACCCTCCAAGATCTTTCCAAATACATGAAAAAACTTAGGTATCTGACATATGCCCCTATCTGATACTAGACCCAAGGCCCAATAACATAGGATGGGAAGAGGCTCTTAGAATAAGGTTGGCAAATAGTTGAATGGGGACAATTGGCGTTTTAAGTGTTAAGAAATTTCCTAAAATAAAATAGCATCAAATAGTCTGGACGAAACATATAGTATCATTTGTATACTTGATAACATTGTATTACTGTGAAAGGAGAGCAAGCTATATTTTGGCGTAACTTTGAAAGAATGGTGAGTGTTGAGTTAATATTTACTAGAATAATCTTGGCAGGACAGGTCTAGGAATCAAAGGCATAACTGTGTAGGACAATACTAAACTTTATTACAGCTTTCTCTAAGATTGCTTGAAAGGATAATGGTTGATTGATCGAGATTGTGTTAGAATATCAACACTCATGGGAACATAAAATTCTGCTATGTATGTACATACATCTAGGGGATTGGTGACCTACACATGTTCGTTGTATAGAACAGTTATGAGATTTTCTTGGACCAAATGTCTCTGTCATCTTGGTCTTAAGAAAGACATGTGCCTAACTTTTAACGTCAGATTCACAACCAGTGGCTTCCAGTTTTTAGAAGGGGAGATGCTGCTGCATAGTTCATGGACAATGCCATTGAAACAAAAGTGCTTATCATCTTTTGTTATTGCTGCTTGTGTCGTAAAAGGCTAGCTGAAAGCATGTGTAGGTGTGAGAGCATGTAAGAGCCTACTAAAAGAGAAACTTAAGCAGGGCCCCTCTCTTTTATACCTTGTTTAGTGCCTCAAATGCTATTTAGGCAAATATAGGAACTTAGCTTCTTATACTTTATCAATATGTCAATTATGTTCATTTATGCAATCATTATCATCTACATATAATGTAATTTGTTTTGAAAAAACTTCCCCTTTAGAAGTAAAATCGATCAATGCTTGAAAAAGTAATAGATCATTTTCTCCTTAGGCATATCGGCAATGTTTTGTTTTTGAAGAATTAAGACTTTATGATGGAAGTGTAGAACAACTGTTCGTTCTTTCATTTCATTTTCTCCCCAATACTATGTTTCCTCAATTTTAAGTATGGTAACTGGTATTACATTTATTTCTTTGTCAGGGTGTTCCATGTAAGTTTTAACTTCCTCTGTAATTTCTTTGCAGCTGTTACTAACAACATTCTAAAATCAAACGAGCGCTTTAACATACCTGTTACAACAGCGGAATTCGCAGTCTTGAAGACAGCATGCAGTGTATGTTATGATGACTAGCTCAACTTTATTGCTATTTCCCTGATTTAATGATCTTCAATAAATATTGTAGGTATCTGTGTGAGATCACACTAGAAATCTCTAGATTACCTTAGTAATGAGTAATTAGGACTAGAACTCCTTTTTCAAAATTCTACAATGCTTGAAAGAAATACTTTTGATCTCACATGTACATACATGCGCACATACAAATTAGAATGTCGAATGCTTTACATAGTTTGCAGCCTATATTTAATGTGATATTGGACTTCCACTATAGGAGAGTAATCTTGTCATTTCAAAGCTAGACATAGCATTGAAGAGCTATGGGACTTATATGGCACTTAAAATAGGTTAATATGTTCTTATATGATAATTAAATTTCATGATATGTTACCATTGGTTTTAGTCAGGCTGAAATAATGTACTGGTAATGACCGTAGATTATCATAAACCTTGTTTGAGCTTTTCTTGGGCATTATTTTTAAGTGGGTTGGCTTGGGTTAAATTATTTGCTCCCTTGCTATGCGGTTGTAAAACGAAAAAAGCTTTTGCTATGTGGTTTTCCAATGTTGTCACAGTTTGCATTGCCTCACATCATGGGTTGGGATCGGTTGACGAATCAGTCACCTAAAGGCATCAAGGGGAGTCCTTCAAAGGTGAACCCAAAGCAGCATCTCGATTTGGAGTGGGATAGATGAAAGTGTAAGTATAAAACTATATAAAAGTGTTTTAGCACTGCTTTTACTTAGTTTGCAAGTATGGACATGCTGAACTAGATGTTCTCTTTTTGTCAGTTAAAAGCCTCGATTATGTTAATTTTTACTTTGTGATGAGCAGTACTATTATCTGTCATTTTTAAAGTCTGAACTAGACTTGCCATATGCATCTTCTATTATATTATATTGGCACTTGTTTTGTATCCGGTCAAATATGCTGCCGGTCCTTGTACTTTTGTAATGTTTGATATTTAGTCCCTTTACATTAAAATTTTAAAAATTTGATCTTCTTATTTTTTTAATTTAAAAATTCTTATGTAATTGTGGACACCGTTTCATTTAGGGCTTATTCTTCTCTGCCTAAAAAAAGCACTTTTGGCTCCAAAAGTATTTTTGGAAGAAAAGTTGTGCAAAACAAACTGCTTTTGGTTGAAATTTTTGACTTTTCAGAAGTGCTTTTGAAAAGTACTTCTGAAAAGGAGAAGCTAAAATTTTTAGCTTTTCTTCTCCTAAAAGCACTTTGTGCTTAATTACTTTTTCACCCCTCCAATAATATAGTTCTTTACTTTTTTTTTTGTGCTTAATTACAAATGTGTTAAAATCATTAATTAAAAATAAAAAATTATTTTTAAAATACTAATTATAAATATTTAATGGTTATATTTAAATATTTAAAATGTAGTTTATATATTCTAATTAAATTTTATAAATAATTAATATTTATTACTTAAAATATTTAAATTTTATATTTCATATATTAAAATATTAACAAGTTATAAATTTTTTATATTCTTATTAAAATATAATAATATTAGCTAATTTAAATTTTATTTAAATGCATATTTGTTACTTGATAATATGTATAAAATGGATATTTTACTTCTTAAAAGTACTTTTTGACAATGATGTTAAACACTCAAATTTTAAATTAAAATTTTTAAAACTACTTCTCAGAAGTATTTTTTTACATCATTTTTAAAAGTACTTTTCAAAAAACTCCTTAGTTCATAATGATTTACCTCTGAAGTCGGATGGTAAATTTTGATGGAAATACTAATGGTGTTTGCAAATGATTTTAAAAAATACATAACCATTACACAGAATATTAAGCTTACAAAAGGGAGACTTATAAGCAGGGACGATGTGGCTAATAATTAAAATTTTGGAAGGTTCAAAAATGCAGCCTTCTTTCACTTGGCTAAAGCTAAAAAATGATTAAATTGAGTTCTTTGTACTTAAAAGGGATTAAAAGTAAAATTATATCATTAATCAGGAAGACCAAGGTCTCTATTTACATCCCTGCTTACAAGTATTATACTAGGTATAATAATATTTATAATTTATAATAATGTTGATTGATATACTCTGCCAAACAAATATACAAAAATTACAAAATTGAAAACATTCCCCCGTCCTCTTTCCTCTGTAAATTATGAATCATGTTCTTTTTTCCCTGGAGCACCACTGAACTTGGGGACTAGGAACTTGAACATTGGCAAAAATATAAAGTAGAGTGTGCCCAAAACAATGGGTGCTGCAACAAGCCACCCCAACAACTGCAACCACCAATCATATTTCAAATGAGGGACCAATTTTCTATATAATATATCAAGGATTATAATTAACTTAATTATGACATCTTGATGTATTACACTCAGGTTTTCTTAAATGATTTTTAGTCATTGTATTGGTAATACCAAACATGACAATGCTCAAACATCGACACATGTTACTTTTAGTTAACCCTTAAGGAATTAAAATAGGATTTAGGGTTTAATTGAAGGAGCTGAGATTTTTTTAGAACTTATTTGAACAATTCAATTAAGTCCAAGGGCTTAAATGCAAATAAACCAAAAGTTGGTTTGCACTTAAACCTTGATTAGCTGCCCCTTGTAAATTTTTTGTATTTCAATCTATGATATCACCAAATACCTTCAATAATTTCCTAACATTTTAGGGTTAGTCACATAACAAGTTTTTAAATTTAAATTAATTAAAAAATAAATATAATTAAAAGTATTGCGCTTGGAAGAGCTCGTCAAGTCAACCACATTATTAGCCAAGCACTGTATGGTTACAGGTAGATGGACTATACTCAATCAACATGTGGCACTAAAAGTCACAGGGGCTTGGGGTTGCATAAACCTTTCCCAGGACTTACTTGAGGAGATTAACTCCCAACAGAAAAGAAAGCTAATAGAAACGAGGGAACTTTTTTCACCCACTCCTAGAACACAGCCAATAATATTAAATGAAACAAGTTGTGATATCAGATTAAACCAAATATGGACTGGAAGACAATGTGATGATGTTGAAAAGCATGACAGATAATAAAGTGACGTATACAGAGGGAAGACAATACATAAAGTAAAAGAGAAGGAGAAGGGGAAACTTACAGCACGGGCAATACTAAAGAGGAGTTCGGTTGAAGCTTGGCCAGTCAATACTTTGTTTAAAGCATCTGATGTTAATTCAAATGGCTCCCCACCTGTTAGCAGTTCCCCGAACCGCAAGAACGGCACCATAAGGCTGCACAACACAATCAAAATTAAATATTTGTAACAAACATATATATAAGATTACAAGATAACATAAACACGATACGAGTATAATAAAGTTAAGATGAAGTTAAGAATTTTGCGTCGTGGATTGAGATAAAATTATAAAAGTTTAAGTTATGATTTGACCTTAAATCATATTCATTTTTTCATTTTGGATATTCGAACTTTTTTTATTGCACTTTGATACTCGAACTATCGTTTCATCCCATTTAACCCCTAAAATTTACCATGTATCACATTCTAATTGGCTTTTAGGGGGTGAACTAGAACGGACATGATATTTTAGGTACTAATGTGAGGAAACGAGATAATTTATGGTTCAAATCGAGACATGAGCCAATTATAAAATTTGAAGGAGGTAAAATTATGAGAGCGGTCTTTCATTTAACCAAGCCAAACTTTTTATAAAGTCACTGATATAAAATCAAATCGTTCAAAATGATAAAGCGCCGTACCTTTTTAAAACTGATCAAATAAAAGTTTTTCAAATCCCGCTTATAATATTTTAAATTATAATTTTTTTCCCTTTTAAGCTGTATCCGAATTTATTGCCTCATATTATATTCTAAACATATTATAAACACATTAACATTCATTTAAATTTATACTATAAATTACGTAAAGCAAAGCACGTGAAAAGCTTTTAGTTAAACAAACTCAAAAAACATTGACCCTTAGTAGATTTGCGCTTTACGTAAATGACCATGAGACTCTAACAAGTGCCAAGATTAATATAAAAATAAATTATTACAATCTCAAAATATTATATAAATATATGATGTTAATGAAGGGATAAAAATGGTGAAAAAAAAAGAAGCACCTCAACTCAATAGGGGTAGCAATGAAGTTAGCCAGCATGACTGTTGGAGAATGGGCCAATGATCCCAACACTGCTATTGCCATCCCACACATCACCACTGTCACCCCTGCATTTCCCATTCCCCTTTTTTTCATTTTTTTCCTTAATTTCTTCAAATATATAAAATAAATTAAATTACCACAAATTGGAAATACTCCTATAGTAAGTCCCAAAGCTGCAGAAAAGGCCAATTGCTTGGGTTGTGCTCCCCTGCAATTTCATTTTTATACATTCATGTATAAAAATTTATTATTTTTTACTAATCGTAATAAAAATAAAATAATTTTTTTGTAGAATTTATAAAATAAAATAAAATAAAATAAACATATATATTTTAGATTACTTGCGGAGGATTTGGATCATAGGATCCACAATCTTTTCATTCAACCACCCCTTCACTGACATTGCTATTCCAACTTCAATTCGATTCAACCCTTCAACAAAATTATGAGAAATTTCTCAGATTTTTTCTCAGATTTTTTTTCTCTTATCTTTAAATTTAAATAATAAATAAATTTATGTAAGAGGAGAAAGAAAACTATAAATAGTATCATCGATTACTCCGGATCATTTTTAAATCAATAATTAATAAAAATAATAATTCTATTTTTTTTCTAAATATTAAACAAGCCTTGGAATTTGAGGAGGTAATTTAAGTCTACAAATAAATTGAGATGATAATTAAATGTATTATGATTGAAATTATTTAGGGTTGAGCAAATTATGCAAAATAAATAGCCTGATGCAACAGCTGTGCTATGTATATGTAATATATCAAATACTTAATGGTTGATTTTGGAAGATAAATTGTTGTATAATTTGTAAAAGTAAAAATGTATGCTTCATCAAAGAGCTCAAGTGAACTGGTTACAATATGGGGATAAGAATACAGCTTTCTTTCATAAAAGTGCTACAACTCGTTGGCGAGCAAATTTCATAACTAAGCTGGTGACGGATGATGGAAAGGAGATTGTTGAGGATACTGAATTACAAGAGGCGGCAAAAAATTATTTTGAAAAGCTATTTTCCTAGGAGGGTGTGGCAGATCCTAAGAAGGTAGTGGAAGAAGTTGAAAGCAGCATTTCACCTGAGATGAATGAGGTATTAAACTCCCCCTTCACAGCCGAAGAGATTTTAGTAGCACTTAAGGGATGGGGCCTTTGAAAGCACCCGGACTGGATGGATTTCCAGCTTTATTTTTTTAAAAATATTGGCATATTGTAGGGAAGAAAGTTCTGGAGTTTTGTTTGGGAGTTTTGAATGATGGAAAAAAGGGTTGATTCAGCTAACTCGACAGATATTGTGCTCATTCCAAAGATCTCACACCCCACTACCCTTGTTAACTTTAGGCCAATAAGTCTTTGCACGGTCATATACAAACTTGTGACAAAAACAACAGCTAACAGGCTGCAAGAGGTCATGGGATTTTGCATTGATAAGGCTCAAAGTGCATTCGTACCAGGTAAACTCATCTCAGACAATGTTCTTTTGGCTTATGAGTTATTGCATACATTTCGACAAAAAAGAATGGGGAAAAAAGGATATATGGCAGATAAATTAGATATGAGTAAAGCATATGATAGGGTAGAGTGGGATTTTGCTAAGCAAATGATGAAGCAAATGGGTTTTGAGATTAGGTTGATCGGTGATAATGCGATTGCATCACTACTGACCTCTATCTTTGTTATTATAAGCGAAATAGGGCGATAATTTTCAACCTACTAGAGAAATTTGAGACAAGGTGATCCATTAAGTCCGTTCTTGTTTCTTATTTGTAGTGAAGGTCTTTTAGCCCTAATGAGATCAGCAATGAGAAATGGTTTAGTCAAAGGGGCAAAGGCTTGTCGAAGAGGACCAGAGATTTCCCATCTTTTATTTGCTGATGATTGTATACTCTTTGGTGAAGCAACAAAAAAGGGGGAAAGGGTACTAAAGGATATATTGAAGGAATACGAGAGTTGTTCGGGACAATGTGTTAACTTCAATAAATCTACTATTTTTTACAGTACGAATACGCGAGAGGAAACGAAGGAGTTAGTGTCGACATTGTTCGGGGTTCGCGGTTCTTCTAGTTCGGAGAAATATTTGGGCCTTCCTAGCATTGTGGTAGAAGGAAAAAGAGGCTTTTTGAACTTGGTTGTGAAATTAGTGTTGAATAGATGCTTGGAGTACAAGGCTTTTATCTCGAGGAGGAGGATTTTTATAAAAAGAGATTTTATAAAATCGGTGTTGCGAATTCATGGTGTCTATTCCAACTTATGCTATGTCGTGATTGTTTCTCTTTCCCAAAAGCTTATGTGATAAAATCATGGAAATGGAAATGGAAATGGAAATGGAGCAAGTTGGCAAATTTTCGATGGGAAAAAAGAGCATTTTGGAAAAGCATTTAGGGGGATTCATTTTAGGAAACTTGAACATTTTGGTGTCAATGGAAGTTTTGTGAAAATTTTAGGAAACTTAAAATCAAAGGAAGAAGGAGGCTTGGGATTTAAGAATATGGCGCAATTCAACATCGCGGAAAAGTGAGTGGACGGCATGGGTTTTAGCTAAACAAGGATGGAAATAAAGGAGTTTTATTCACATAAATATGTGAATAATAAGAGATAATATTATCTTAAGGAGAGTGGTGGCCAAGTCAAGGACTCTTGGCCTAGCAAATTGGCTATAAAAGGAGAACCCAAGGTCTTTTCCTCTCATCTTTCCAAGTAGCCAAAATCCTTTGCTCTCTCCCCTCGCCGAATTTTCTTTCTATCTTTTCTTCTTCTCTTTTCTTCATCTGTCAAGCCAAAACCTTTTCTTTTGATCCTGATTAAATCTCCATAAGCAAAACCACGAAACTCTAGGCAAGGAAGCAATCGGTCAAGGCATTAAGGATCTTTTACAAGCATCGAATACAAGGAGGAATCTTTCGGAAATCTAAGGATCCAAGGTAAGATAATTTATTCGATTAAAGGTTATGATGTATATGTTAGATTAGATCTAACATGAAAATTTCGACAGACATATAGGCAAGGAATTCTCTTGATTTGGAATTTGTATGGTAAGTGATATTCGCCAAGGCTTAATTTTGGTATTTGGAATTATTTTCATTATTTCAAAAGTCGAAAACTCACATGGTTACATGATTTAGTATTAGCCGATTTCAAGGAAAAAGGATACTAGTAATTTTGGATTTGATTTACAATCATCCAATTCGACAACAAGGTAAATAATACAAATCCTACTAGGATTTGGTTACATCTAAAAAGGCGTTTATTAATGTGTTTTAATTGGTGGGCGAATATAGGGATTAATAGATCTAAAAATTAGATCGGGATTCTCGAGATATCAAGGAACCTATTAAGCGAAAAAGGTGTGTACCCTTACTATTCTTGATATATTATGGTTAAATATTTTAATATATGATATGAAAAATAATATGAATATGGCTATGTACCACACATGTGGCAAAAGTACCAAGGTGCGTTCCTACTTACATTAGGATTGTGAAAAATGTTATTTAATAACATGCGAATATAAGAATATGAACATGAAATTAAATTATGCTATATATGTATATATGTTTTGGGCATTGGGATTTATGAAAAGGGGAGAGCAGTGTTGACTTCGGTCCCTGCTTGAAAATGTTGACTACGGTCACATTGCGGAATATGTCGACTACTGGTCACATTGCGAAATTTTGGTAACCGGTTACAATAGTGTCTATTGACACAACGTGGAGAGTAAGCGGATGGAGGTTGACTTAGTAGTCCCTACGGTGTGTTGGTTGAATGCGGGTGGAGAGTAGCGGATGGCATATAGGTTTTGGGTTTGGGTTGCATCATAATTTCATTATTACATGGACTTGATGATTTGATCATGAATGCGATTTATTGAATGATAGTATTGTGTGCACATTGAGTCATTGACTCACCCCATTGTGGGAATTATTTTTCGGTGATGAGCGGTGTGGGCCGGGCGGTAGATCATGAGGAGGCCATGCATCAATTGAAGAATTTATTGAACTTGGACTTTATTTAATTTCAATACTTTTAAATTTTATTTTGGGTTTACTTGATGTAATAAGGCCATAAGGCCCGATGGATTATTCTTTGTCTTTACTTTGCTTTTAATATTTTGCTAAGAACTATTTTGAACATGTTACATCAAATTGGGTTTACAAGATTAAATAAATGGGTTTTCAATTTAAGCCCAACTCAAAACAATAGTTTTCTAAAATTTACAATTTTCTAAGTAACGAATGTGTTTGAAACAGGTTTACTTTAGGAACATACCGGATCCGGTCCATTCTCGTGGGCGGGTGTGGGAATGTTTCGATTTAATATCGAGCCCGTTTTAAACTCTCGGCACGTGGGCTAAGGCCCAAAACGTTTTCAAAGCGAGCCAAATGATTTTCTTTTAAGCGAGCTTTTGGCATGGCCCTAAGTCTCAAACCATGATCCACCGGGTAAGTACCCTAACTATCGTGTGATTATGTGAATTATAGAAGGGTAGAAAAGGAATGGAGCGTAGAATAGCATGATAGGAACTTGAACCCTAGGATTAGTCTACTCAAACACAAATACATAAGACTTAATACACTAGACAAACCTATGATTAAGTCATGAGAGCTAGGGTGTGGTAAGCATTACTGCGCATGTCAGGAGTGGATTCGATAAGAGCTTGGTATTTAAGCGGTCCTAGTGACTCACCTCCTCTTTACTCGAATCCTACAGTGCGTAATGTCATTCACCTAACCAAGAGGACTTAGTCACGGCTAAACCCAATAACTAAAACCCGAAAGGGACTAATAGTATTTTTCGAAACCCTAATTTTAAAATTTCTAAATTACCCTCTTGATTTGAAAAGAATATTTTATAAATTTTCCTGAAATATTTACGATTTACAAATTTACTAAAATACCACAATGATAAAATTACAAAAATGCCCTTGGTTTATAAGATGTCCAACTACTCAATAGTTTTACCAAAATTTCATTATGTTATAAAAGTCCAAAAACCCTAATTTACAAACTATCAAAAATACCGTGAATTTTGGAAAATTACAAAATTGCCCCTAACTTACCAAAATTTTCAAAATGACCCTGATTTCCAAAATTTTTGCAACATCCCCATTTTTGAAGGAACAATTTTTGAAAAGAACCCTCAAAGTTTTACAACTTTTGAAATACCCCAAAATTTATTAAATTTTTCAAATTTACCCTGATTTGTAAAAAAAAAAATTTCCAAAATACCACGAGGTCAAAAAAAATTACCGAAATACCCCGGTTTTAAAATTTTCAAGTTACCCTAGACTTTGGAAGTTTTCAAAATAATTCTTGACAAAAACATCAAGGAACCTTATTTTGAAAATTACGAAAATGCCCTCAAGAGGACAAAATTACGAAAATACCCGGGTAGTGGAAAATACCAACAAACAACAAAAACTACAACGTTTCTCAGAATGAGCGGAAGTTCATATTTGTTTGATGGATGAATGGATGAATGGAAAAGACTGTGTTGTATGATACGAAAGAACCACTTAAAATCCCTTCCATAAAACTCCTTTTCATAAAATTGTTCGCGGTTAAGCGGTGGAATAAAGTACTAAGGCATAAAACTCTTTAATCAGTTAAATTGCGGACGTTAATAATGAGTTCTAGTGGGCGTGGTCGAGGTAGCATCTAAGAAATGTGTTAGTTTTGTTAAGATCGAGTCTTGTGCGTAAGCATAGTCTTGGTGAGAAGGATTGTACATTTGTTAGTAAGTAATTTCGAGGGACGAAATTATTTTAAGGGGTAGAAGCGTAACATCTGAAAAGGGCCTATGCATTTTGGCCAAATTGTGCGAAAAGACATGTTTTATGTGTTTTGGAATAAATTTGGAATAATTTTGGAAACCTAGAAATGCATGGAAATGGAAATGGAAATGGAAATGGAAATGGAAATGAACATTTTTGGAAACTTAGACATTTTTGGAAACTTAGACATTTTGGGAAACACGAACATTTTGGAAACACGAACATTTTGGAAACTGAACATTTAGGAAACTGAACATTTTGGAAACTTGAACATTTTAGGAAACTTGAACATTTTGGAAACTTGAACATTTTGAAACCCAAACATTTTGGAAACACGGAAAATCTGAGCAAGGCTGAAAATTTTAGAAACTTAAAATTGACCGAATGTTGAATTTAAGAGCCCAAAGGGAACTTAGGGCCAAGTGACCTAAAATATCGATACATGACATTTGCCCCAATAACGAACTTGGAAATGTGGCCTGAAGATGCCACCTAAGGTCTTAGGAAATGGCCCAAATACAAGAGGTTTTTGGGCCTGAGTTTGAGTCATCCAAGAAGCAAATAATGAAGGCTTTATTTTTGCTTCCAGAAGGCTGAGGTGGACGGCATGGGTTTGTAGAAAAGGAAGAGTTTTATTCACATAAATATGTGAATAATAAGAGATAAATAAAGGAGTTTTATTCACATAAATATGTGAATAATAAGAGATAAATAAAGGAGTTTTATCCACATAAATATGTGAATAATAAGAGATAAATAAAGGAGTTTTATTCACATAAATATGTGAATAATAAGAGATAATATTATCTTAAGGAGAGTGGTGGCCAAGTCAAGGACTCTTGGCCTAGCAAATTAGCTATAAAAGGAGAACCAAGGTCTTTTCCTCTCATCTTTCCAAGTAGCCAAAAATCCTTTGCTCTCTCCCTTTGCGAATTTTCTTTCTATCTTTTCTTCTTCTCTTTTCTTCATCTGTCAAGCCAAAACCTTTTCTTTTGATCCACGATTAAATCTCCATAGCGAAACCACGAAACTCTGGCAAGGAAGCAATCGGTCAAGGCATTAAGGATCTTTTTACAACTATCGAATACAAGGAGGAATCTTTCGGAAATCTAAGGATCCAAGGTAAGATAATTTATTCGATTAAAGGTTATGATGTATATGTTAGATTAGATCTAACATGAAAATTTCGACAGACATATAGAGGCAAGGAATTCTCTTGATTTGGAATTTGTATGGTAAGTGATATTCTGGCCAAGGCTTAATTTTGGTATTTGGAATTATTTTTCATTATTTCAAAAGCGAAAACTCACATGGTTACATGATTTAGTATTAGCCGATTTCAAGGAAAAAGGATACTAGTAATTTGGATTTGATTTACAATCATCCAATTAACAACAAGGTAAATAATACAAATCCTACTAGGATTTGGTTACATCTAAAAAGGCGTTTATTAATGTGTTTTAATTGGTGGGCGAATATAGGATTAATAGATCTAAAATTAGATCGGGATTCTCGAGATATCAAGGAACCTATTAGCGAAAAAGGTGTGTACCCTTACTATTCTTCGATATATTATGGTTAAATATTTTAATATATGATATGAAAAATAATATGAATATGGCTATGTACCACACATGTGGCAAAAAGTACCAAGGTACGTTTCCTATACATTAGGATTGTGAAAATGTTATTTAATAACATGCGAATATAAGAATATGAACATGAAATTAAATTATGCTATATATGTATATATGTTTTGGGCATTGGGATTTATGAAAAGGGGAGAACGGTGTTGACTTGGTCCCCAACGAAAATGTTGACTACGGTCACATTGCGGAATATGTCGACTACGGTCACATTGCGAAATTTTGGTAACCGGTTACAATAGTGTCTATTGACACAACGTGGAGAGTAGCGGATGGAGGGTTGACTTAGTAGTCCTACGGTGTGTTGGTTGGTACGGTGGAGAGTAGCGGATGGCATATAGGTTTTTGGGTTTGGGTTGCATCATAATTTCATTATTACATGGACTTGATGATTTGATCATGAATGCACGATTTATTGAATGATAGTATTGTGTGCACATTGAGTCATTGACTCACCCCATTGTGGGAATTATTTTTCGGTGATGAGCGGTGTGGACCGGGTAGGTAGATCATGAGGAGGCCATGCATCAATTGAAGAATTTATTCGAACTTGGACTTTATTTAATTTCAATACTTTTAAATTTTATTTTGGGTTTACTTGATGTAATAAGGCCATAAGGCCCGATGGATTATTCTTTGTCTTTACTTTGCTTTTTAATATTTTGCTAAGAACTATTTTGAACATGTTACATCAAATTGGGTTTACAAGATTAAATAAATGGGTTTTCAATTTAAGCCCAACTCAAAACAATAGTTTTTCTAAAATTTACAATTTTCTCTAAATGTGAATGTGTTTGAAACCGGTTTACTTTAGGAACATACCGATCCGGTCCATTCTCGTGGTAGGGTGTGGAAATGTTTCGAAGATTGTTTAATTGTCCGGATACATTAGTTTCACAAGTTTTTAAAGCAAAATATTTTCTTGACTGTTATTTTCTGGAATCCCATTTGGGCAACTCAAGTTCGTTTGTGTGGCGAAGTATTTGGGCAACAAAGGCTACTTTGGAGAAAGGTGTGATCTGGAAAGTGGGTACAGGGTAAAATATTTCAATTAGTGAGCATGCTTGGATTCCAAATTACGATAATATCAGATTAATGTCCCGTTTTGATAATTTGCATAGTGATAAAGTTGAAGTATTGATCAACAGTAATAGTAGAGAATGGAATAGAGGGTTAGTTGTTGATACTTTCCCGGCAGAAGTGGCAGATCTAATTCTTCGAATACCCCTTGCGGCTGAAGCTCATGAGGACTTTATGGCTTGGAATGAAGAACCCTCGGGGGAGTACACGGTAAAAAGTTCCTATAAACTATTACAAAGATCAGATCCTATAGCTTACGCTTTACAACCAGTCTATAGAGATTTTTACAAGAAGATATGGTGACTCGACATTCCATCAAAAGTGCAGATCTTTATCTGGAAAGTTGCTTGGAACTACTTAGCAACAAAGGTTAATATGATGGCTCGTAGACTAGCAACAAATAGCATGTGTCCTCGCTGTGGTAATGGTCAAGAAACACTGAATCACTTGTTTAGGGACTGCCCTGTATCAGCGGAAATATGGATGATTTTGTTAGATCAGGATGGAGTAGTGGACACTCAAGAAGAATTCGTTAACTGGCTTACCAGGAAAGTACTTTCTCTCTCGTTGGCAAGGTGTCGAATATTCTGTATTGCTTTGTGGGCCATTTGGGGTGAGAGGAACTCTCGCATTCATGATAAAAAATGTAGATCAGGGCGGGAAACAACCAACTTTGTACTCAATTATGTTAAAGAAATGGATGGAATAAAGGAGAAAACCCAACATACCTTATCTGTTGTTGCTAAATGGCAGCCCCCATCTGGACAAGGAATAAAAATAAATTTTGATGGGGCTTTTGAAGAGAGGAATAAGTGTGCGGCGTCTGGGGTCGTGGCTAGGGATAGTTCGGGGATAGCTCTTCTTTCTTCAACACAGATTCATGGAGCGGTTGAGTCTACCTTTGCAGCTGAAGCCTTAGCTTGTCGTCGAGCGGTCCAGATAGCACTTACAATGGAACAAATAAACATTATTATAGAAGGGGATTCGCTGACGACAATAAAGAAATGCAAAAAGAATAGTCAAGATAAGTCACAAATAAGCCCTTTTATAAATGATATTCATCAGATGAAATCTAGGAAACCTAATTTGAGGTTCGAGTATACACCAAGATCGGCGAACAAGATGGCACACATATTAGCAACAGTTTCTCTAAAGGGAAGGGAGGAGATTTACGCAACATGGTGTTCCTTGGTATGCGAGACCAGGAGAGAAGAAAGCGTTCGAGAACCAGATTAAGTGTAGAAATGAAAAGGAAGCGAGAGGGTCCGCAGTTTGAAGCAGCAGATTTGAAGGAAGAATTAAGGCCCTCGGTTTGTGTTTTCTACCTTTAATCTTGATTGACGGATATATGAGATGGAAAAGCGAAATGATGGCTAATTGGGCATTATCATCGGTATTTTTAGTTTTTGAATTTTAAATTTTAAAGTTTCCAGAGACATTTTTCTTTATTTGGTTGTTTATGCTAGTCCGATTGCAACTAGGCTAGCTTCTTATTTGTGTTTTGGTTCACTTTTTATAAATAAAGCCCAATTTGTTTCTTTGTCAAAAAAAAAAAATGTATGCTTCATGAACAAGGGCGAAATTGGAAAATTTGTTGCGGCCGAAATTAAATTGTAATTTTTACAATAAAAAAATTACAATTCCATCATTTTAATAGACTATATCTTTATAATTTTTAAAGGATTAAATTAAATTTTTATATTTTTGAGGGACCAAAGTACAATTTTACCTTACTGATTTAAAATTTTAAAAATTCTAAAGTGACCATATGAAAAGAATTTCATTTTAGGGGGGTTGAGACCCCTGCCAGCCCTCCTAATTTCGCCATTGATTTAGAATAAATTAATTTTTTTTGCTCTTATAATACAAGGTATCAATTAAATTACTTTTAATTATTCTATTTAATATTTCCTCGTTGTTATATGATAAATAGATAAGTCAATTTCAGCTTGTATTATCATCTAGCATATCACCGCTCTTGAGCAAACGAGTTTCATGCACCATTATTAAATATGATTAAATATATACTAATAATTTTATTTAAATATAATTAAATGTAATTAAATTTAAGTTTAGAGTTTATAGTTTAAGATTTAATATTTAAGATATTACATCAAATTTCAGGGGTTTTTATTATTAAAGTTTAGCTGAATTGTAAATAAATGCTAATAGATTTATTTAAACATAAACCCTAAATAAAAACTTGAAACTCAAAAGTTGATATAAATACTAAATCCTAAATTTTAAATTAAAAATCAAATAAAAATATAATAATTATAGTTTACATTTAATTATATTTAAACATAAACCCCAAAGTTGATAAAGAACCTAAATCTTAAATTATAAACTTTAAACTCAAAATCTAATAAAAATATATTTATTAATTTTTCAATATTTTTTATTTTACGGTGATAAAATCTTTATTATTCATTAATAGTATATTAAATATTCACCCATAATTTAATTTTAAATATTTTAAATAAACCCCAAAATTTATTTAAAACAATAACTAAAATTTAACTTGTGCTTAAAAAATATGAGTCTCATCTTTTAATTCTTATTATACCTATTGGCTTGTATGCCAAAAAAATCAATAGCAACCCAACTATTTCAATACGTGAAAGGGTAATTCTTTCAATCCTTGGTCTCAAATTGTAATTCCACCTCCAATTGCTTTTTGCATGCAAAGCAGTTGGATGGTTGACCGTTGACCTCCCGCGTGTTTACCCTAATTCCCTCCCGTTCCCATAAATTCCCGGTTCCGTTTCTACCACTACTGACTTTCCAGCTCATACCTGCAAATATGCATGGTAAATCTCGTAGATATGTCAAAAGCAAGAGGCTAATGTAGCCATTTCATTCATTCCCTCAAAATAATAGAAGAACAGCTAGGCCGACATAAAAAAATCTGCATCTATTTATGCCCACTTTCAGCAGAGGCGCGTTGCAACACCCTTAGTATAAAACTGACTTTTCTAGGTTAAAAGGTTATCACTTAAAATAATTTATTATTTATATTTAAATGTAAATTGGATTTATGTTAAAAAATAATTTAGATGTAAAATGAAAGTTACTTTTATCGCATACAAGTTAAAAGATATGTACATGTATTTTTAATAAATTTAAAATTTAATTCTTATACTAACTCGATTTAATTGAGTTGTCTTTTTTTTTAAATTCGATTTCAAGATGAGTTGGGGTGGTCTAAATCTAATTCTTCAATTAGTTGAATCGGGGTTGAGTTTAAGAAAAATCGACCTTGCCCCACTTTAGGATAATGATCAAATTACCCTTATGAATATCACTGGTTTAAAAATATGATGATAAAATTTAGGTTAAAATATCTACAACTCTTTATACTATTTGTAGATTTGAAATGTAGTTCATTTATTTTATTTCTAGAAATTTAATCTCTCTACATTTTAGATTTAAAAATATGGTTCAATGATTAACTCTATTAAACTTCTTTTGTTAAATTCACTAGTTTGACATTTTGAAATAAGCAGATACTCACTCGATAGCCATGCAACAAGGAAAATGACGTTGTAGTGAATTTTAATTTAATATAATAAATTTAATAGCATTAACAATTAGATTTATATTTTAAATCTAAAAATAAAGGACTAAATTAATTGAAATAAAAATAGGAGACTAAATTCAAAATGGATGACTAGTATACATTTTAGACTGAAATTTATATTAATATTTGCTATAGTATAACTATAAGTAAATATAGAAAACAATTAATTGTTTCGTTAAAAAAATAAAAATTTGACATATTTGGTCAAGTTCAAGTCGGTGTAATTTTGATTTTTGAGTCGAGATTAGAATAAAAAATAATATTTACTTTTAAGTTTCAATATTATGTTAGGAGTAGACTTACTCATGGGCGGGTTAATTGTCTAGGCCCGAAGGCTTGTTTGAAAAATAGAAGGGTTTGGACATAAATATGAGGCCCGATAAATGGGTTTAGATAAAATTTAAGGTTCGTTTTCTATATGGACCAGGCTTTGAGTAATTTTTTTTGGCCCAAACTTGGCCCGACACAAATATATTATGTTAAAAAAATAATTATATATATGTTTTTATATTTATACTAAACCACTAATCCAATAACAATTAAACCCATTATCCAAAACCTAAAAAAAACACTTATCCAACTAAAATATAAAATTTGAAAAATACAATAAAATATTTCTTATATTTATTTATGTTTTTAATATAATAAAACATTTAGTATATTTATGACAATATTTTTAATATAAATACTTTCTAATGTGTTAAAATACTTTTATTTTAACTTTTTACTGCATGTAATATATTATATATATTTTAAAAATGTTTTAAATAAAAAATAATTTAAAAATTAAATATGAACAGACTTGAATTTATTTTTCTTAAATTAAATCAAGTTTAAAAAATAAATAAATCCACTTTTAAAATTTAAAAAATTAATTTAAATACCTTACATTGGGGAGCTCAAACCTGACATACGAGCGTCTCTAATTAAGAATATATCAGGTCAAGTAAGGACAGGTGAAAAACCACCCACCCGGCCCGGCCCGTTGCCATCTCTCATCCAAATGAAAGAAAAAGCGCGTGAGGGAGAGAAATGCAGAAAAAAGAACATGTGGGGATGTGCTGTGTTGTATAATTGACGTCCGTATTATGATACTCAGAGAGTGTGTGTTCCCTCCCTATTTTTTTTGTCCTTTTGCTTTCTCTTTCTTCTTCCCTCCTATTTCCCTTAAAAACCACACACCACCAACTCAAATTTCACCTCTTAATTCTAAAATCTACACAACCCCGTCACATCGCCTCAGATCCATCAAACAAAGAGCAGCGAAAAATTGATCTTAAGTTGCTTGTGATTAAGAGAAGATGACTTGTGATAAGAGAGGGCAGTTCGGTGATACCACTTTCACCAAAGTGTTTGTTGGTGGTTTAGCTTGGGAAACCCAGAAAGATACAATGAAGAAGTATTTTGAACAATTTGGTGATATCTTGGAAGCTGTCGTCATTACTGATAAAGCTACTGGCAGATCTAAAGGCTATGGATTTGTATGATAATGCTTTCTTTCTTTCACTGTCTTTTGTATACCTTGTTTTTATTACTGGATCTTGGAGGAAAATGGGAGATCTGGTGGTGATTAGTGATGGGTTTTACGCGAAATGGAAATTTGACTTTTTTTTTTTTGTAGGTGACGTTTCGTGAACCAGAAGCAGCCATGAGAGCTTGTGTTGATGCTGCTCCTGTGATTGATGGGAGAAGGGCTAATTGCAATCTTGGGTTTTTGGGTGCTCAAAGATCTAAACCCTCTACTCCAAAGCATGGTGAACAGTTTTTTCTTGCCTTTTCTACTTGTTTTCTAATTGATCTGGTTTAATGCTTGATGAATTTAGGGTTTTTGGGGATATTCATGATTGCATTTGCATGTTTAACACATTTGGAGTAAAGATTAATGATATCATATATGGATTTACCTCATTGAATGAGATCATGTCATGAATTTTTTTTTGAAAGTAACTTTATTTTTAAAGATATGTCATAATTTAGTTTATTGATAGTTGTTTATATTCCAGACAATATATTGCTTGTATCATAATGATTTCAATTTTAATGATATTACATCATTTGATTGATTGACTATATATATAAATTTAAAGACACTTTTATATCATGATAATGCATCAAATATAGAATAAATAAAATGTTGGGTGCAGTGGTCACATTGCACTTTTAAAAATGAGAACTCAAGTTTAAACCTTGTAGATGACACTGTTGAGATTGGTAGTCACAAGTCCAGTAATAGACCATAAAATAAATATGGAAGATGTCTTGGGTCTTAAAAAAATGTATCTAAGTATAATTCCTTTAACATTATTTGTAAAAACTTTATCTCTAGTAACTTAACTAGAAATACATAAAAGCAATGTATATTCCTACAAAAAAAGAAGAAGGTAATTAAAATGGGGCAATCTTATCCAAACTTTTGTTTTTGGAGGAAAAGAAAAGTAGTGTAGAATCTTGAAAAACAAAACTCATGCCAAAAAATATGCAAAATGAACAAAAATGAGTATATATGTTTTTACACTATATTTATTCCCTTGTAAAAATTGCAAAAATAAACAAAATGGCATGCCCAAAAAGTGGATATTTTATAATGAAAGTTGGGTTGTCAACAGGACAGGCATGCATTGGTGGTGCATTAATTATATATACACATATATGTAAGAATATTAGGTTAGCTGTTTTGTTATAATTAAAGAAGAAAAGGAAAGAAAGAAATTATAATAATAATAGAAATGGTGAATGCAGGAGGAAGGAATTTGAGGGGAATGAGGTGTTTTCCCACAGCAATGGCTTTTTCTTCAGCAGCAACCTTCCCTCCTCATTATTATGGCATCCCACAAGGACTTCCTTTTAATCTTTATGGGTATGCTTTTTTTTAACTGTTATTGAATTAAATAGTGTCACTTTGTCAAATGCCTTTATTATTATTTTTTTTTTTTGAAAGTTTTCTGTCTTTGGACCATGTTTAAAGATTTAGTTCATGAAATTTAATTTGATATAATTTGGCACTGTTACTGAAATATCCAAATTTCACTTTTTTTTATTTAAAAGAAATTCCAGCTCAACCTTATGATTTGGATTATTATTTTTTTAAAAAATTAGTGATTTGGACTAAGGAATAATATTAACAATAGTAGGGATCAAATTATGTTAAATTAAAGTTTAGGGATTTAATTTTCAAGTTGAGAATAGTACAGGGATGAAAATCAGAATTTGACCGAAAATTTCAAAATAAATATAGATAAATTATTCTATTTTTTTGAATGAGAACGGTGACTTTAACTATGATTGTTTTTAAACAGATTTTGCTTACTGTATTTTCCCTTTTGCACTCTTTCAGGTACTCTCCATGCTCACCTGATTACTCTAATTATGCCACGGTTTGTACATGATCCTTCTCTTTAATCTTTCTTATTTATATTATTTATTTTTTATATTATATTATGAAATTAACCAAAAATTGTGGATATATGAAATTAACCAAAATTTAATTTTAATTCTTTTTTATGTAAAATAAATAATTTATATTTGAAAATGAAAATAACTTTATCTTATATAAAAACATTTTCAAAAATATTATATAAGAGTTATCTTTATTTCCTTAAAAAATAAAAATTTTTATGAAGATTTAACGAAATAATGTTTAAAAGACAAGAAACAAGCCTATGTTGTTAAAATAAAAAGCAAAAGCCCAAAACTCAAAAATAGAATGGAAAAATGGAGAATCTAACTGTTCAAAAATCCAAATAACTTGATTGAACTGAACCGAACTTAGCCTTACTTTTCTTTTCTTTTTTTGCCCCTCTTGCGAGTACACTTTCTATTTTAACTTTCCTCTTTGGTGTTAGAAAAGAAAACCCATTACAAAGTACTTTAACACTTGTTATTTGAATAGGGAAGGAAAAAAAAAATCCCAATACTTAAAAGCAATGATGAAATCCAAAGGCTTTTTTTTTATACCATATTGGGGTTGGGCGAATGCGGTGGGATTCATTTAGGTGCCTGACACGAGCTCTAATCACTTCTTCACAAAAGTCAAGGCTCAGTCAAAGGCTTTTCTTCAAAAGTATATAAATTTTCTTTGCTAGACAACTAGCATAACATTCAGTTCAATACACGAAGTAGAAAAGCAATATTAAAATAGTTCCAGCTAGCAGCTTTTGTATTTGCATTTGCATACAGTAATGCTGTCTTTACCTTATCTACAACTTCCTAATTAGAACATAGAACTTGTGGTCCATCCCTCACACTTTCACAGTCTTCTAAAAATGTCTCTAACTGCTACCACTATAATTTTACTTTATATATATATTCATCCCTTGTTTACATTGTCAGAGATCACATGTATAGAGAAATATGTATAATATTCCTAACTATTGGGAATTGTGTCATTATGGTTCAGAACTACTATAGTCTGTATGGAGGGGCCAGTGGCCAGTATCCAGTGTATGGTGGTGGCTTGATGACTGGTGCAGGAACAGCATTCTATCCCTATCTTCAATTTGGAGAAGGAATGGCCGGCCCCGTCTACTCTTCCGGCCAAGGATACGGTGTCCAGTTTCCACACCACCTGTTTCCTTACTCAACTGGGAGCTATCCACAGCACTATGGTGCACCTATGGCTCTTGCACCTACTCCACCCTTGCAATAAGGTTTGTTTGCATTGTACTACTACAACCATATATGCTATATACTATTTTTATATATTCATTGTGTTTTGCATGTGCCACAGGTGTGACATTGGCTCTTCATGCTAGGAGACTTCATTCCAAGCTTATGATATCACATTTCTTCAGCTGCTCTAAAGTCTTCAACCTTGGGCCTAACCATGGTTCCTTTTTCTCCCTCTATCTCTATCTAACTTGAAGCCCCCCGTAGGGGCTATAAATCACCTCCAAAAAATGGAGAATCATGCATGTTTTTTTTCCATTGCATCTTGTCAACAAGGGTTCCTTGAAGAGAACCAAAGCATTTTTTTTATCTAAATGCTCAACTTTAGCTATTGGATCAGCTAAGTTGGGGTAACAATCTTTTTTGTACTGTCAGCCCTTGAAAAGGCCAAGTAAAAACAGACTTTTTTTTCTTACTTTTAGCCTAGGCAAGGCTAATAAATAGAAAAATGGTTTGCAAAATTTGTAAATTTAGCAACACTAAGAAGCAAGCCACTCATCTTTTTCAAATGGCTAATCACCTCTTTGTCAATGAGGCAGTTTTATTTTAAAAACTGGGGGCATTCAATGCCCCCTAGTTTCTTTTTTTGTGCATTGACATCTGGTTTTTAGGGTTTAAAAACTAGGACCATGTAGTCATATATATATTTTAAAATGCTTTTTTTTACCAACATCACTTCTTATCTTAAATGTAATAATATGTGAAAAAATCAAAACACCATCTTCCCTTAGGGAAAGGGAAGATAATGGTTTTTAAGTACGAACTTACCCTAGCTTTGTTTTCTTTTGTAAATTCATTAATGGTGGCTAAAACTTTGGGAGTATTTAGCCCCTTTCTGATTGAACTATGGTAAATAGTTTCTTCTTTTGTGATTTTAATATGCATTTAGCTTTTTTCTAACATTTCATCATGAAAAAGGAGCTCCATTAATGGATATGGAGCTCGCAAGCATTTTGCATGCAAACCCTAGGAGATATTTGGGTTCCTTAGGGTTCTTCTCTTCTAATGTACCAACCATGGTTAGGACCTTCTCTCTCTACCCTCTCTTGAACTTGGAACTTGTTATTTTATATATATGGCTTGGATTATAAGTAGGGACTTATATATATATTCATTCTCCATCCAAGGGTTGATGACTGAGAATGGATGATGTACTACTATATATTTGCATTAATTTCAGACTCTTTCTATGTCACTGCTGCTAATGTTGTACTTTGATCACCAAACTATAATGTGCTAAATTTTAAATTTTATTTATTGTGGTGTTTATTATTGCCCTTTTGATTTAAAAAAAAGTTTAAAAAGTATGTCATAGTTCTGGACTCCTAAAATTTAGTTTTATATTTTTATTTTTAAAATTTAATTTTATGTTATTTAGATTTTAAAATTGAGGTTTTATTATTAATATTGTTATTTTCGTTAAACTTATTAATTTGATGTTATAAAATAAAAAAATTTCGTTTGGTATCAATGAAATTAAAAAAAAAAGACAATGATTTTAAATTTGATAAAATATTTTTAATAATTGGATTTAAAATTGAAATTAGTAAAGGGATTAAATTTATAAAAATAAAGTATAAAAATTAAAATTTAAAAAAGTATAAAGATTTATGGAATATTTTAACAAAAAAAATGTCGCGAGAATGATAATTACAAAATACAAAAGAGTAGCAAATCAATTCATGAACTGGGTATTTGTTCTGGGTATTTGTTCGGCTTGGCACTTATTCTTTTTATCTTGGGTTGGCTCAAATTTAAATTAAATAATATTAAAAATATTTTATTTAAATTTAATTAGAAAATTATATTAATTTAAAATTATGTTTTAAATAGTTAAATGGATTATTTAGGTGAATTAGGCGGTAATGAGTAATAAGAGAGATTTTAGTTATAAAATATTAATGGTTTATTAAAAAGAGGTTATTGGTAATAAAGAAATATCGAACAGAAGTTTCTTATCTTTATGAAAGAGAAAAAACTCCAAGCAAAGCTCTCTATAACATTAGAGTGGGAAGTTAACCAAGAATTATTCCATATTTTGAGGTTATTTCTTTTCTTTTTTGTTCTTTCGATGAAATAATATCGGGAGAAATATATTGTATAGAATACTTATCGAAGAACTGAAGAAGATACTTTTCATGATACATTTTTCTGTATGAAAGAGTTGTTTTAAACAATAGTGATTCTGATTACTTCTAAATAGATATTGCTCTTTGGATAGTCATTCTTCAGCAATAGTTGTCTTGAGCAACAATTATTCTGAACGAGGAATGCTATTCTTAAAAAAATATATTAAGTAAACTAATCAGAACACTTGCTCCTTAATATCTTCAGAAATATAATTTCTCGAAATATAATCTCATTTTATCTCCAAAAAGAAATAAAATATTAGCAGTCAAAATTATATTTGATTATTTTGATTGTTGACAAGAGCGAAAGCAAAGGGACAGACAATGGACTTACCCCCCTCAAGCGAAAGATTTGCTATTAGTTCTTTAAAGTTGTATGGAGTTACATATTAATATAATGATAAATTTACAGTTTATCCCTCAAAATTTATGATTCATCTCTAACCCCTTAAAATAATTTTCTCGCTTTGTCATTGATGCTATTCTGGATTAAGTAGGGTAGGGTAATGTTGGTATAACAGTTCTCAACTTTATATATGTGTATATATATATATATATATATTGAAAATAGAATCTTGTTGTTTTCTTTGGTTCATCTTTAATGTACGTAGTCCCTATAATAGAATGAATTCCAGGTAATTCAACCTATAGATTGTAAAAAAGGAAATTTTGTTGTTTTCTTTGGTTTAAGATTGAAAGCTGCTTCATACGCCTCAACTAATAAAAGATGAAACTGTATGAATGATGGAGCTTATGCCCCACATTTAAGAGATGACATACCAACCAAAAAAACAATGATGATATATATGAATCACCAATGTTTTTTTTTTTTTTTTTTTTAGCTTTACTTATAATCTCCATGGCATCAAAACCACCAACATGATCAAGATTCTATCCTTAAGTGGGGAAGATCCAAAAGCTATTGATTATCCTATTGTGGGAGCTGACTTGCTTTGTTTCAAAATTTTGACCGCACACATATAATGGATGGGGACATGTCATTGCCATTACCACTATACCAAAGTCAACTTAACCTACAATTGCCCCTTCAGCATGATATCATTATAAATTTAAGCCAAAGTGTATGTCCCATTTCATGTCTGGTTCCATGGAAGAGGTATCTGTTGATTGGAGAGGCAAGGCTTGCAAGGCTAACAAGCATGGTGGCATGTCTGCTGCTATATTTGTCCTTGGTCTCTATCTTTGTCTCTTTTCTTTGTCTTTGGTTCAGCTTTTGAGCTTTACATTAATGTCTTAATTGTTTTGTTTTTTGTTTTTTTGTTTAAGGTCTTCAAGCATTTGAGATGATGGCAGTTGCAGCTGTTGGGAACAATTTAATAACTTATGTTTTTAATGACATGCATTTCCCTTTATCAAAATCAGCTAACGTAGTCACCAATTTTATAGGAACTGTCTTCCTTCTTTCACTTGTTGGTGGGTTCCTTTCAGATTCATATCTTGGTAGCTTTTGGACTATGTTGGTTTTTGGATTTGTGGAGTTGTTTGTAAGTACTCTTTCACTTAAGATCCAAAAAAAAAAAACGATATTTAATGTCACTGAACTATTAGTAAGTTTATATTTTGGTCACTAAACTTTAAAGGTTACAAAATGGTCACTGAACTATTTGAAAGTTTTCATTTAAGTCACTGGGTTGTTAAAATTGATGTATGACCTTATCTATTCTCACCTCTAGCACTCATCAAAGGGGTAAACTTTTCCTCTTATTCTAAAGTTTAGTTTAGTTTTTTTTTTTTTTTTTTATGAAATAACTTTGAATATCACGAATTTGTGAACTAAAATCGAACAGTTTTCTTTTCTGATCTCTAACACCAATCATCAGATCAACTTGAATCTGAGATATGTTCTTCTACTTATCAATTGTTCCACCGTACCGATCATCGAATAGCCGCTGAAAGCTAAAAAAAAAAGACTTAACACTTCAGTGACTTAGATGAAAACATTCGAATAGTTTAGTGATCATTTTGTAACTTTTTAAAATTGAGTGATCAAAATGTAAACATACAAATAATTTAGTGGCTTGAGTGTAGTTTACCCTCAAAAAAGCCATATTTAATACTTAAAAACTTGTATGTTTGCAGGGCTTTATATTACTTTGCATTCAAGCACATGTCCCTCAATTAAGACCACCCCATTGTGATATGGTCTCTAATGGTGATCACTGTGAAGAAGCAATGGGTTACAAGGCCATAATATTGTTCATCGCACTCTATTTAGTTGCTTTAGGGAGTGGATGCCTAAAACCCAATATTATATCCCTTGGGGCTGACCAGTTCACAAGGGAAAACACCAAGCAATCTAAGAAGCTCTCAACTTACTTCAATATTGCTTACTTTGCCTTTTGCATGGGGGAGCTAATTGCACTCACTCTTCTTGTTTGGGTCCAAACTCATTCCGGGATGGATGTCGGGTTTGGTATCTCGGCCGCCGTGATGGGGATCGGGATGATCAGCTTGGCTTCGGGTACGGTCTTGTATCGAAACAAACCACCAAGAGGAAGTATTTTCACCCCAATTGCTCAGGTTTGGTTGGTGCATTGTTTGTTAAGCAACTTAGCTATTTTGCTTTCAGTTTAATTCCTTGAATTGTGTTAATGGTAATTTATTTAAGCATAAAGAAAATGCTGACTAAAACATTAATTTTTTATTGATGTTGACGACAACTCGTGTGACAGTTCATATATACTTCATGTTGACGTGGCACTATGTCTTCTAGGCTATGTCGACAAATAAATTAAAACTATAAAATTAAAATTAAAAAATATATATATAAAAATTATAAAAAAAAAGTATGAAATGTCCGTGGATTGCTACACAGGCTGTCGTTTTTAAAAAATCTAATGCTTAGTCAATATTTATGTTAAAAAAAAATTCAACTCTTTAATGCTAGTGGTCAATTTTGACTATTTTTAAAAGGTTTATGACTAAATTTAGTTATAAAAAAAAGTACCAACTTAATAAAAGATATAAACATCAAGGGTCATTTATTTATACAGGTTCTTGTTGCTGCAATAACAAAAAGAAAGCAAATATGTCCTTCAAATGTTGAGATGCTCAATGTAAGCCGAAACAATGGACCAAACCGAGTCTTCGATACGTCGTTCAACACCGAGAACCTTCTTCATACTAATAAATTCAAGTAAGTGCTTTTGAAAAATGACACTTTTAAAAAAGTTAATTTTTTTTTTAATTTTTAAAATATTTTAATGATTTTAATGTAGATTCCTTGATAAGGCATGTATTAGAACCCAAGATGGTAAAAATGAGAGTCCATGGAGACTATGCACTGTGAGCCAAGTGGAGCAAGTGAAGATAATCATATCAGTTGTTCCCATATTCGCTTGCACCATAATTTTCAACACCATTTTAGCACAACTCCAAACATTTTCAGTCCAACAAGGGAGCACAATGAACACCAAGATCATCGACGGTTTCGAAATCCCACCGGCTTCATTACAATCCATCCCTTACATCATGCTCATTTTCGTCGTCCCTCTCTACGAAACCATCCTCGTACCCACCGCTCGAAAAATCACCGGGAACGACTCTGGGATCACCCCTTTACAAAGGGTAGGAATCGGCCTATTCGTTGCAACATTCTCGATGGTATCAGCTGCCTTGGTGGAGAAGAAAAGAAGGGTATCGGCTTTACATCACGATGAAACCATGTCCATCTTTTGGATTGCACCACAATTCCTTATTTTCGGGGTTTCAGAGATGTTCACAGCAGTGGGACTCATAGAATTCTTCTATAAACAATCCTTGGAAGGGATGCAATCATTTTTAACAGCCATGACCTATTGCTCTTACTCTTTTGGGTTCTATCTTAGCTCCATATTGGTTTCCCTTGTGAACCAAATTACAAGGTCTAAATCCCATGGAGGGTGGCTAAGTGACAATGACCTTAATAAGGATAGGTTAGACCTTTTTTATTGGATGTTGGCTGCTCTTAGCCTCATTAATTTCTTCAATTATGTGTTTTGTTCCAAGTTTTTCTCCTACAATCCATCTTTGTCAAATGGTGGTCCATGTCATGATGACCCAAAAGCTAGGCAAGGAAGCTTAGAAGAAGTATATGATATATGAAATGTAACAGAGTAGAGTGTTAGTAACAGTTCTATAGAATCAAATAAGATTTTGCTTCTACTCATTATGTTCTAAAAGCGGTGAGTTGTTTTTTGGTATAATGATAAATTTAGCTTTTAATGTTTATACTTTTTGTCAATTTGGTCCTTATTATTTCTTTGTGCTAAATTTGGCCTTCAAGCTTTTGAAAAGAGTCAAATTTAACCATCAACCTTCAAGAAGAGTCGAATTATTTTTTTAATGGAAATACTAACTAAAACATTAAAATTTTAAACATGATAGCCTACACAACAATCCATGTGTATATCATGCTATTTTTATGAACATTTTATTTTATTTTTTTGAATATTTTTATAATTTTTAAGTTATTTGTTGACATGGCATACAAGACAAAAAGTTTCATGCCAACATAAAGTACACGTGGACTAACACGCGTGTCGTTGCAACAACATTGTTAAAAAAATTAATGTTTTAGTCAACATTTCCATTAAAAAAAAAGTGATTCGACTCTTTTTAAAAGGTTAATGACCAAATTTAGTTCAAAAGAAATAAGGGCTAAATTGTTAAAAAAAATATAAACGTTAATGACTAAATTTATCATTGTGCCTTTTAACTATGGATTTACAATTTTAACCAGAATGAATCATTATAAGCACGGAAGTGACTAACTCAACTCAAACCGACTAACCAAAATTCGAACTTAGACACTCAAGATCTTAGACCCAACCTTATCAATATAACAATATAACCAAGTCCTCGGTGACTAAAGTGATAAAGTTATAATTATATATCAACCGTTCCAATTAAAATTAATCATTACAAACACTAAACTGACTAATTCAATTCCAACTAATTAGCTAAATAAATACAATAAATCTAAAAAAACCTGTGTAATAAAATTGAATTTAAACACTTAAAATTTCAAAATCTCAACCTCATAAATACAAGCAAGTCCTCAGTGGAGTGAACTTGAAATACAAGATTTAGCAAAAGTTGAAGATTGAGCACATCATTTCCTCTCATTTTCTTTTTTAGTGGAAAAGAAAAAGGAGAGGAAGATGTGAGTGGTGGGGTTCTTGCATTAGATAGTTAATATATTTTTAGGGATTGTGATGTGAAGGATGCACCGATTTCAAGCATAATGTTGATATTGCTAACATTATAATTATTTAAATTCGGGTTAAATTATTCGAGAGGTGCTTGTTTTATAGATTTCAAAGCAAATTAATCTGTCTACATTTAATTTCGAAGCAAGTAAAATTGAAAACGACAAGAAAATTTGTCGTGTTTTAAAAAATGTCGAGTTTTGAATGTTATTTTGAAACATGACAAGTTGATAACTTTTAATATTCAAGGTTACCGTTGTTTAAAATTGGATTAAATTGTACACTTTATAGTAAATGAACTAATTTACTTTCCAATATAGAGTATAGGGATCTACAAAGATATTTAACCTTTTATTTTGTGGGTTGAGTTAAAAAGGTTAAAAAAGGGGAACTCCATATTTTCATTTTCACTACCTCACTAGCTGTTTTATTGATGTCTCACCGCAAGCAAAGGAACATATGTCCCATGCATGTTTTGTAATGGAATTAGGACTTTCTAGAAATCGTACGGTGGTTAAATTATTCATATTATCGGTTTTCGATTTAATAATAATTAAATAAAAATTATAAAATATTAAATAATTGATTTTTATATTTTGCAAAATTTGAAATTTTAGTCGACCTAAAAATAATAGTTAAATCGGTTAGGTTAAGTTCAATCACTAGTCATGTATTATGCATACAATTATATATTTAATTCATATTCTCCAATTGAATCATTCTAAATTTTTATATTTTTCAATTTTAAAATTTTAATATTGATGCAAATGAAGTCGTTAATCGATTAATTAGAATTTTGGTTAGTAATATGTGAAAATGACAAGTTGACATCACATTACACATATGATAATATGCTTGTTGTATCGATTTTGGGAAGATCAGAACTTAACTTAATGGCTTTAACAAATATTATATGGTGAAGAATGAAAATATAGACTAAAACGTCAAATTAAAGTATAAAACTAAAAATATAACTTTTATAAAATACAAGGAGTAATAATAAAATTTAACCAAAATATTAACAATGATATAGCTAAACAAATAAAATTAGATTCCCATAAGCAATGATCTTTACCAACAAAGTTGGCCAATGCTCCAAATACAATAATATTAAAACCCTATTATGTTCATCACTAAATGATGACTTTAGCACTAAGCTCAAACCCATACATACCCACTCTCTCATTTTTTTTTTCCTTTTCTTTAAATTCTTCATTCACTCCAATCATGCATGCTTCCATTACTTAATTATTTCTTTCCCATATATAAATTTAAACCAATCCATTCAATGATGCCTCTTTAGAGTTTTTGAAAATAAAAACCCTAAATTTCCCCCCATAATTTAATATATCATGTAACACCCCCTACCGTATTCGTCGTCGGAATAGGGTATGAGGCATTACCTAAGTTTAACGAGTTAATATTATTTTTATCATGAATTCAATATGGTTCCTTTATAAATATCCAATCTTCCCTGCAATTTTAAAACCAACCAATCCAATCCAATTTGATACCAAATCATATTTCTATTATAATTATATTATTTAGCATATTCATCACTCTTTACTTTAATACATATTCATTAAACAAGTTTTAGTATTTATATAATCATCAAACATATACATGCCATATAAATCAAAAGGAAATTTACAATAGCTAAGGAGACAATCTTGATAGTGTGATCCTCGGTGTTGATCCGATCTTTCATATATTTATATCAATCTACATGAGACATTATGTACCAAAACGGATACGGACTTGATAAAAGGTTCGCCAAGAGAATTTCAGAAGAGGACCTAGCATTAAGAGAGATTCTTCTTATCCAAAAGAACTCCCAAAGAAAAGTAAATGCCTTATACTGAAGAAAGAAGGCTGTTTCAAGGAAACATGAATGTTAACCAAGATGAATGACAAGGACCTCGCCTAATCCGGTGAGTTCAGATTCAATAAAAGGTTTTTAAAAAAACAAAAAACAAAAACAAGAAAAAGAAAAGAAAAGAAAAGGAGAGGCCAAGGCGAAAACCCGCAAAGGGTGCTTTGAGACCAAAGGGTAATTGAGTTGAAAACCCGAGAAGGGCAAACTCAAAATTTTGATCGAAAGTAGGCATATGTGAGTCTTGCTACGCTCAAAAAGTATGTTACATCTTGGGGCATCGACAAAGTACTCTAGATTCCCTAAACACATATTAAGCTCAAAGTGGTCCTCAAAAGTTGGAACGCAGGTCAAGCTCAATGCGATATCCGGGGCACTTAGTTTCCATTTTATCCATTTTGTTACTTGTGGTTATTTTATTCCTTTCAAAAACCAATCGATAAATTTCCTTCTTAATTGCATTTGCTAGCATTGATTAACTTGTTTGTTTCGAGCTATGCTCCAAACCGATTTCCTTTTGTCCGTTGTTACAATCTTTTCGGGCATTTTGCATTGAAATAACGATTAGTGGACTAATAATACTTTCATAAAAAGAGTTTGCATATTACTCTGAAGCTTCGAATAATACAAGGACTCAAACAGACTGTTGTTTAGAACTCACTCATTTCAAGGTTTGGAAATATTGGAGAAAGATGATTATCTCTTTGGACCTTTTATTGGTTGAACAAAAGACAATACATTTCATTGGTGATACGACCTTGACAGATAACGAGCAATGTCAACCCAAAGAAGACAAAGGGATCATTCTCGAGAAAAGAAAATGATACTCGCATTCATGCACATATCGAGCCTACATCTCGGTCATTACACGGTGAATGGTGTAACAGATCAAATTGATCCTATACCTGGAGTTATAGCGAGGATGGATTGAAGAAACCAAATGTTATTCTCCTAAAGTTACGATGAGAGATGCAAACGTTATGTTTGAAGGTACAGTGGAAGGGACCCGAAATTACAATGGGCAAGCTTGTTGAGCGAATATGATCATTATTTTAGGTTTTCTATCAAAGATACTAGTGAACGAGAAAACATGATAACGCATCGTTGATAGAACCTTAATGAACTACGAGCAATGACGACCCCAAGCATTTAAAAAGGGATCATTTCATTTTGCATTCATACATTATTTCAAAGCACGTTTAGTTAGGAGCATTCGACTCATTGCATCCCGATCATTGTAAAAGATCATTCTCATGACATTTCGCATTCATGCAAGTGTCGTCCATAACACATGCAGATTAGGAGACTTTGAGTCGTCCGATCATAACATCCTCATCATTTGCATAAGCATAAGCACACAAAAGCAATTTTAAAACCAACCAATCCAATCCAATTTGATACCAAATCATATTTCTATTATAATTATATTATTTAGCATATTCATCACTCTTTACTTTAATACATATTCATTAAACAAGTTTTAGTATTTATATAATCATCAAACATATACATGCCATATAAATCAAAAAGGAAATTTACAAAAGCTACCGGAGACAATCTTGATAGTGTGATCCTCAGTGTTGATCCGATCTTTCATATATTTATACGTCGATCTACATGAGACATTGAATACACTCAAGTAAGTTTATAGAAACTTAGTAAGTTCATAGGCATAAAATATAAATCTTAACATTCATACACTTATACATTATATACAGTTACTAAATTCACCTGTCGACCACAATTTGGAGAGTGCTCTTGTAATATCTCACTACCACTTATTCATTTACTTTAACTATTTTGAGCCCTTTTGTCACTTACCATCATTAATCAAATTAGGGAACGATTACGAAAAATTGAGTACTTCACTTTCACTTTGCCATAGTATAACTATGGCCTTAATATGATCATTTATCATTTTTCAAGCCATAGCCACCTTACGGTCTAACACGGATTACATTTATCACTTGTCACTTATCATCGATCGATAAGCGTAGCTAAAGCTACCACTTATCACTTGTCACTTGCCATCGATCGAGATAAGTGTAGCTAAAGCTATCACTTATCACTTGTCACTTGTCATTGATTAGATGAGTGTAGCTAAAGCTACCACTTATCACTTATCACTGATCAGAAGTACTCAAATCAGATGTTCCGCTCAATTTGATCATTTATTTGATTTTCTCGTTGTTTTATTCTCAATTCATCAATAAATATATCTCATCATACATTATATAATTCATGAAATTAACATTTAATCATTAATTTTCAGCCATATGAACTTACCTGGGTCAATTTGCAAAATTTGAGAAAATTCAGGGGCTAATCAGCTACTTTTTCTTTTCCTCGACTTGCTTCGGGTTCTCGATCTATCATTGTAAAATCATTCACTTATCAGTATTGATTTCACCTTTACTCTATTTCACATCCTTAATGATTATAACCCACATATAAGTAACATTATCTATAATTTCACTATTTACTTATATAGATATTCAAGCTGTCCATCTGTGTCATAGTCACTAAATTATTTTTATCTTGAGCTACAGAATTCAAATTTATATCCGCTAATTTTCCTTGAAACTAGACTCACATATCTTATTACCATAAAATTTTTAGAATTTTTGGTTTGGCCAATAAATACAGTTTATTCTTTAAAGTCACCCCTGTTCTGCTGTCTGCCAGTTTCAACCCTTCTTCACTAAAAATTAATTATCTCCTTGTACGAGATTCAGATGATGTTACCGTTTATTTCTATTGAAAATAGACTCATTCAAGATTTTAATAATATAAATTTAAGTCCCTAATTATTTTTATAAATTTTTTTATTATTTTTCAAATTCGGAACAGGGAAACCCAAAATCATTCTGACCTTGTCTCACAAAACCTATTATATCTCATGAATTACAATTCCATTGCTTACAAAATTTCTTCTATAAGAAACTAGACTCAATAAGATTTAATTTCATATTTTATTCATCCTCTAATTCGATTTCTAAAATTTTTGGTGATTTTTCAAAGTTAGACTACTGCTGCTGTCCAAAACTGTTTTAGTGCAAAGTGTTAATTTCTATTTTGCCCCAAATTTCACAGTTCATACAATTCAGTCCTTGATCAATTAACCTCTAAATTAAGCTAAATTTTTCTAAATTAATACTTTACCTAGTCATTATAAGTTATTTCACAACTATTGGAATTCATAATTTCCACATAAAAACCCTAACTTCAAATTCTTTAAAAGTTAGGTCCCAAACATCGACTTTCTATTCAATCCTTTCAATAAAATCAGCATATAAACAATTTAAAGTTCTAATTCTGTGCTAAATTATCATATACTTCCAGCACATACTCATAGAAACTTCCAACTTCATTCATAAAATCTAAAACTAATGAATTCAACAAGTGGACTTAGTTGTAAAAGTCACAAAAACACAAAAATTTCAAGAAATAATCAAGAATTGAACTTACTTTCAGTAAAAATATGAAAAACCAGCATAGTGAAACCCTTCTATGGTGTTTTTGCTGATGAGAATGCAGATAAATAAAGAGAAATCTAGATAATTCCACTTTAGTCCTAGCTTTATTAAGTAAATTTTACAATATTCTAATTTTGCCATTAATTCTCCTTATTTTCTTTCTGATTTCATGCCCTTGCCGTCCAGCCCAAATAGACCTTGGGTCTATTTTCCTTTTAAGCCCTCTTTCTTTTATCATTTAAGCTATTTAATCATTTCTCATAACTTTGCATTTGTTACAACTTAGTCCTTTTGTTCAATTAACTATCGAAACTTTAAAATTTTTGTCGTTAGGTTTTGAAAAAAAACTTTAATACTAACTTATTAACACTCCATAAATATTTATAAAATATTTATGGCTAGATTAAAATCTCCGAGGTCTCGATACCTCGTTTTGATTCTAATTATTATTATTATTAGTTTTTTTCCTAACTTCACATTTAACTTATACTCACTAAATTAATAATATTTTCTACTCACTTGTCGGATTTAGTGACCTCGAATCACCGTTCCGACACCACTGAAAATTCAGGCTATTACATATCATTACTTCACTACTTGTATTTACAATCTAATTTATAATTATTCAATCCTTTTTTTATTTTTTAACATAATTACAAATAATTTATTTGACTTTGGTTGTTTTCAATATGACGGTTAATAATGTAACTTAATAATTCAATATTATTATATATTTAATCTAATTTATTTATAATAAATAAATCATTGCAATATATGTAAAATAATTTAAAATATAAAAATTATTAATATGTAAATAAATTTATTAATATATATGTAAAATCAACTTTTCGAAAAATATTTTGAAATCGCCAAACAATGAAAATATTTTACATGATTCATCCAAACACGAAAATATTTTACGGTAAATCATTTTCCGAAAAGTAAATCATTTTCCGTAAATCATTTTCCGGAAAATATTTTTATAAACAAATGACCCTTAACTTATACTCACTAAATTAATAATATTTTCTACTCACTTGTCGGATTTAGTGACCTCGAATCACCGTTCCGACACCACTGAAAATTCAGGCTATTACATATCATTACTTCACTACTTGTATTTACAATCCAAATTAAGGAAAAAATTGCGTTCAGATATGTGGGATTGAGTAATTAATTCAACAAATTAATTTGTCCTTACATGTTTCACGCAAGTAGGATTGCCATCTTTTTGGGTTAAAATATGATATTAATCCCTGTACTTTTATAGAATTTGAGATTTAAAAATACAATCTTCTTACTTTTTCAATTTAAAAAATTTTAGCCTAATCACTATCGTCGTTGGTAGTTTGTGTTAATGATTGGATTGAGATTTTTTAAACCAAAACAGTTGAAGGACCTAATTTCTAATTTTTTTGAAGTATATGGATTAAATCTCTAATTTTGTCAAAGTATAAGGAGTAATAACATTTTTTTACATTCAAATTACAAGATTTGAACCTCTAGACATTAATGTCAACTTTGAAACTTGAATCTTTGCAAGTCATTTTTATCACTAGACTAGTAACTGTTGATTTTGTCGGTGTCGTTTTATTCTCTAATGAGTTGTGCGCATATAATTTGCGATTAATTATTCTTTAATAAATGAAACAAATTATGTATACCAACAAAGGGACTTGCTTTGTCGATGTAACTCAAGTTGTGGCTAAGACAAGACGTTCTGTTGATGTGGCGGTGATGACGGTGGCGGCGGAGGGTCAGTGTGGATAAATGGTATTGGAGGATGGAGTTTGGTGATGGGAATAACACTAACGGCAACACAACATCTACAAAGTGGACAAGTTGAATTAGAATGTAGCCAACGATGCATGCATTCGATGTGGAACACATGTTTGCAAGATGGGACTTGGAGCAGTTCCTCTTTCATCTCAAATTCACCTAAGCAAACGCTGCATCTATAAAAATATTTTCCAAAAAGTAGAATAAGTTTATCTACTTATGCAATATGGTACCAAGAAAAAAGCAATGCAATGAAATATACAATAGTGTATTGAGATTTGGGCTTAACTCCTACTATGCTTCAGCCGTATTATCTATTTGCACTTATTGGACTGTGGGCTAATAAGGCCACCAAGGTTTTTAACCCTTTTCAAGGTTGATGTAGTGTATGGTAGCCACATTTGAAATGCATCTTATGGTATGGTTAATATTAGAGTTGTTAATGTGCCGGGCTTAAGTATGATATTAATATATTTTATGTTTGTCTTAATTTGGTCCAACCTAACATATGAGTCTAAAATTTTACTTAAACTCACCCATATTATTTTTTAAAAAAAAAATTAAATTATATTATTTTAATATTTACTAATTTTAAAAAATATTTACTAATTTTATATATTTTTATTTATTTAATTTTTATATATAGTCATTTTAACATTATTTTAATGTTTACATTAGGGTAGTATTATATATTTAGTATAAGTTTATTTTTTTAATGTGTTCGAAATTACATAGTATATAAAAATAACAAAATATAAAGTATTATAAACTTAAAAATGGGTCGGGCTGGGTCGAGCCTTGAATGTTTAAGCTCGACCCATAATTTAAATGGGCCTAACTTTTTTTATCCAAGCCTATTTTTCGGGTCTAATATTTTTGTCCAAACCCTCTCAAATTTCGAGCGAGCCTTCAGGCCTGGGCGTGTACCCATGAACAAGTCTAGTTAATATACACTATTATTTATACTATTATGATGTGTTTGATTGAATTAATGACATCTACTATCAGGATATTTAGAAAAATATATATAAACGATGAGGATCGTGAGATTTGAACCCAAAACATCATAATTTTCACTGCTAAAGTTTTTATTTGTATTGTGAACGAGGTTTTGTTTTAATGATAAAATTGAAGTTTTGAGAATTTTAAAATCTCAAGTCTCGTCGTATATAAATGTGTGGTTCTTCTTCAGGTTTATTTTATTTATAGTTAGTTAATTTGAGTTTAGTTAGTTGTTAAGTTATTTCGTATCCATCCGTTTTGAGAATTTATCAATACACACTTAGGTAACATTTGGTGTAATTCTAAAGTTTAGGTTTAGGGTTTTATATGGGCCAAATTTTATATTAGTCCCTATATCATGTATAAGTTGTGAATTTAGTCCATATACTTTAATTTGTTTAATTTTAGTCTCTATATTTTTCAAAATTTAATACTTTAGTCATGACCCAAATGGTAATAGTTAAACCCATTAAGTCTAATTATGCTATTAGTTTTGTACTAGGTGTAAGTTGTGGATTTAGTTCATATTCTTCAATTTGATCTTTTTAATTCCTATAATTTTAAAATTTGAAATTTCAGTTCTAACTTAACCGGTAGTCGGTGAATCTATTAACTAAAATAACATGACTTTTTAGTACTAAGTGAAAATAGCAAGTTGATATAGTATTATACATATGATAATATGTTTGCCACATAAAATTCTGGAAATAACAAAACTTAACTTCGCAAGTTTAATGACTACCATCTAGATCAAGATGTAAATTTTAAAATTCAAAAAACACAGGGACTAACGAGTATGAACTAAATCCATAACTTACGCATAATATAGAGACTAATAGTAAAATTTTACCTTTTATATATGTCACCATGTTTGATGTATAAATCTATTCATGGGTTGGACGATTTGCTCAGTTCAAGCCTTGGATATATATATTTTTATTTCGAGCCAACTTAGTTTTCCCTAAATTAAATTAACTAATTAAAATTATTTTATTTAAACTTAATTAAATATATATATATTAGTATAAAATATTTTATTAAAAAATTCAAAATCTTAGACCCTAGCTAATGATAACATTTTGGCTTAAGTCTAGACTCGAGAGGCATATGCAAGGATTAACTAGCAATTTTTTCACGTGTTACTATTGTTAGGGCTAATTTGTAATGGATAAACATTAAGGGATTGGTAAAACAATGATCTTATCACCCACTGGTTTAAATTGCTAACAACGAAGGTGATGTAAGTCTTAAAAAAGGTTAAACTTTGTTATTAGTCCTTGTATTATACTTAAATTGTAGATTTAATCTCTATATTTTAATTTAGTTACTTTTAGTTTTTGTACTTTAAATTGGTCAGTTTTAATCCCTATACTTTTCAAAATTTAGTGTTAAATTCATTAACTTCTGTTATTTTCAAAATATGATGTGGCAAACATATTGTCACATGTGTAATGTCATGTTGACTTGCTTTTTCTACATATTATTCACAGAAAAAACAGTTATTAAATTTAGTGACGGTGATTTGGGTTAAGATTGAACATTTGGAATTTAAAAAGTATAAGGATTGAGAACAATCTAATTGGAGAATATGAACCAAGCTTACAACTTTACGCATAATACAGGACTAATAATAGGATTTAACCAAACGGATTTAACTACTATCATTTGGGCTGGAATTAAAATTTCAAAATGTACAAAGATTAAATTTGACCAAAATTAAAGTATAGAGCCTAAATCCACAGCTTATGCAGAATACAAGGACTAATAACCAAATTTGACAATTCCTAAATGCATATTTTTAGTTTCATCTCATGGTTAATAAGGAGCTCTAAGATTTTCTAACTCCTTTCAATTGCCTCTACCCGTTCCTTTAGCTCTGGTCAGTATATTATTAAAGATGGAAATAACTACGAATGGAAAATTTATCGATCAAATGATTAAAACTCATAACCACTTTTTTATTTTATAATTTACCTATTTAATTAATAATTTTTCATTCTCACTCTTTTCTATCTTTCATACCAAGCAATATTTTAAGAAATTATTTTTTGAGTGAGCTTATACGACATCATAAATGACACTTCTAATGCCTTCTCTTAGCTCCTCTTTTCTGGTTCTACTCTTTGAATATTGATACATATTCTTGATCTTAAGTTTTAGAATAATCGATTTCATTTTGACTACGCCCGTCTCTATAAACACTAGAATGTTCTTCTAACCCCTTTCTAAACCACGTTTCTCATATTTGTTAACATTTTAAGTATTCTGCTATTTTCTTGATAGCTCAAAATATCAAACTGCAACATTATCTTTATTCAATATCTTGAGCAACCTACTGCTCTAGTACCACTGTTATAAGGTAAAGAATTTTAATCCAAAAAAAAAAATTACAACTATAGATTGAAATATACTTGTAGCTAGTATGCCTAAATCAACAATCTATCACATTAATTGCGCCTCTCAAATGAATACCCTAAAACACTTAAAAGTTATTTAACATAAGAAAAATCTCAAAATTAATGAAAATATTGTTTTATATTGCTAAAATTCAATAATTGGAATAATCAATTTCAATAAATTTTTTAAAAAATCACAGATTTAATGCATTAGAATAAAAATTGTATTTGTTATATATTCAACTGGTATTGATAATTAAGAATCTAGTACTCTTATTTTATACTTTTGATATGAATGGTCCTAATTCATCTGTTAAATTCTCTATTATGTAAACAAAATTCTTAGTATTGTTTTGAAATATTTTGTGGAAAAAATAATTAATTTAAAAAGAAAAACTTGTAGCTAGTCTCTAATGGTGGGAAAATTAAGCAAATTTTAATTCCTCATCTAGGTATTTTCTTAGATGACCACTTTATACTTTATTGATAGTCAATTTTTCATCATTCCTTTTCCTATACAATCATCTTTTATATTTATATGTATGCATAGTGTCACACTTAAGAAGCACATGGGGTAGGGCAGAGTGGATTTTATACACTACAGTGATTGCACATAATATATTGAGGGTTAATATATCAATTCGTATTTTAGTTTAGTTTTAATATTTAATTTGGTATTTAAATTTGATTTTAATGTTCAATTTAGTATTTAGACCCTCAATGAATATTTGACACATCTACTCAAATAAAAAATACAGTACTTAATTGGGACGAAAAAAAATCTAAGTATCAAATTGAACATTGAAGTCAAACTCAGGTACTTAAATGGATGAAGAAAAACTCAAGCATCAAATTGAAAAAAAATACTCGAGCACCTAATTGAACATTGAAACCAAACTCAAGTATCAAATTGAACACTGAAATCAAACTTAGATACTGAATAGATATTGGTAATTATAATAGAATCTAAAACTATATTTCAAATATTAAATTGCCTTATAAACTTTTAAAATATTCTAATTGAGTTTTCATACTATTAATATTGTTTCAATTAAATCCTTAATTCTGTCAATCATTCTGTTAATTTTTTTTAATTAAATGTCGGCTGATGTCACGTGTCACTATCTTATTGTAATATTTATTATTAATAATTTTGATGAAAAAAAAAAAACCCTAAACTCAAAAGAAAAATAAAACATGAAACTCACAGTGTATCCCTTGTCCTCAATTCTTCATCAAATAAGACTGTAGGCAACTTATCTTTGAACCCAGTTTTTAAACTCAATTGACAAGGCTGCTGCTGCTGCTGCAGTAAATGCACATACATAAATTAACTGCAAAGTAATAAAAAAGTAACAAAAAAAGGTAACTTTGATTAAAAAAATTACCACCACATGATTGAATAAAGTAAATAAAAAGCAAAAAGAAAGATACACTTACTGAGGGATTAAAAGTGGTAGCTGTTGGAAGAATAGGCCTAGGGTTTGATATATTGGTAGCTCTTCTCTTGAGGTAAAACAAGTAAAACAATAAGAAGAGGATTATTGAAAAAAGGATGGGAATTGAAAATATGAAAGCCTGATAGAGTTTAAGTTGAAGTGCTTGTGGATAAAGGTGAGGAGCTGAAAGTGGTGTTTGTGTTTGTGTTTGGTTTTGAGGAACACCCATTAGAGCCTATAGCCTAAGAGAAATGGCAATGGCTCTCTAGCTTACTTGAGTGTATATATATATGTGTGTGTGTGTGTGTGTGTGTGTGTGAGTATGTATGGTGATTGTACTTAAGGTGAAAGGAGGGGAAAACAGCACTTGATGCTTAAAGTAAAGATGTTTTAAGAGTGGAACAAAGGACATGATAAACTTGAAAAAGGAAAAGGAAAATAAATAAGTTTTAAAGATCAACTATTACATGATGATTAATGAGTTTGAGCTGTTCAAGGATTGAGTAGCTTACTTGGTTCAATGAGTTTGGTTTTGATTTGGATTGAGTTTGTATAAAGAAAATTTTGACTTTAAGCTGGTTTAAAAGGATGAAGTTAGGTATTTTGTGTTTGATGATGAGATAAAATTATAAAATTTTAAGGATCAAAATAAAATATTTTATGTTTGGAGGACTTGGATTAAAAATACTTCTGGTCCTTCCCTTAGATTCTATTATTGGCTCGACTTGTATTCAAATTAAATAACGAGTGCATATGTTCAAGGGTTGAGTAGCTTACTTAATCCAGTGAGTCTAGTTTGATTTGGGTTGAGTTTGTATAAAAAATTTTTACTCCAAGTTGTTTGCAAGGATGAAATTAGGGATTTGCGTTAGGGATTGAGATAAAATTATAAATTTTCCAAGTTCAAATTTAAAAATTTTACATTAAGTGGATTTGGATTAAATTAATTATTTTGAAAGGCTAAAATATGAGCCACTTGATTTCCCTTTTGATCATCTTATTGGCTTAAAAGCGGCCAAGCCAAAAATTGTTTTAAAAGGGTCAGAAATGAATAAAAAATTTCAAGGAGACCAAAATAAAATTTTAATGTTGTACTAATTTATAAATTCCTAAAAATTAAAGGGGTTATATAAAAATATATATTTTTAGAAACCAAAGGCACTACCTGCCACCTCTCTCTGCCCCTATTGGCATAGCTTGTATTTAAATTAAATAATGAAAAAGTATTTTATTTAAATTTAATTAAAATATATAAATATTAATATAAAAAACAATTCTTTTAATATTTTATACTATACAAATAGTAAAATGTACCATTAAATTATGTTAAGTTCAAATTTAAGCACGAAAATTTTAGAACTATGTTGCAGTCAATTTGAACCATGAATAAATCATATAAATTATTTTCATTAAAATTTGATATGAATAACAGTCCATTTATAACAATGCAAATAGGACAAGAATAAACAAATTTATTAAAATTTATTAAAATATAAAAAATTTTAAATATAATTATAAGAAGAAGAAAAAAAATACACAACTCGCATACAATCAATGTGGGATATATATATTTATGTTTTCTTTTGGAGGGATGCGACGAGCCCACCACTCTCCACTGAAAAAGGGGAGGGACCCCTTTACTCTCACGCTCACATATTGTAAACATGAATCGATCCCATATTCTTTTCATCATTTTTTTTAAAAGAAAAATTCAAAACATAATTAAGCATCTCCAATTAATTAGTTGGAAATTCTCGATTGAATTTTAGTTTGGTTGGTATTGATATTAGTGTTAATGCAAAAAGATGTGAGTTTGAGTGCTGAAGCGCATTATCATCCTATTTAAGGGTTGGAGAGGGACTATAAGTAGTTTAAGGTATTGTATAAAAAAGAATAGACATGATAAGAACTTATAATGAGATTAATGTTAAAAAAAAATAGAGTAACTAAAAGTGATCAAATTATAATAGATAATTTTTATAAAGGGTATTGTGGGCCCCTTATCAAATGTCGTTAGAACTGGTCAACACCTTTTATAAAGCTAAGACTAGAGGTGATCATGGGTTGGACTACCCGACTCGGCCCGATGGCCCGCCCAAAAAATGAGAGCGTTCGGGTAAAAATATAGGCCCAAAATATGGGTTTGAGTAAAAAATGAGGTCTGTTTAGAAAACGGGCCGAGCCTCGAACAGAACTTTTTTGGCCCGAGCCCGACCCGACGTATATATTAAATTTAAATATATATTTTTTATTTTAATTAAATATACTTTTAAAGTGGGCTTTAATCATTTCCCTTCGTTAAGCCCATTTTATAGTTTTTTTTTTGCCTTAAAATTAAATAAAAGAGGTCTTCCATTTGACCACATTCAATGAGACAAAAGGGAATAAACCGAAGCTATCTGAGTGTCTGACTTTAGATTTGAGTTTAGCTTAATTCTATTTTCTTTAAACAAAAAAAAGGGAGTTTAGATTTGCGACAGAAAGAGCATAACAAAGAAGCTAAAGAGTGAAGCGAAAAAGACTCAAACCGGATCCCAATTACTCACCTCTTGTTCATTGTAAGAGTTTTTTTGCTTTTCTCTGTTAATATCAAGACTCTCTCTCTCTCTCTCCTTATAATTTCTCCTTCTTTCTCTTTATCATCATACTCGACCACCTACAACCAATGATGTTTGAATCAAATTAATTGAGGTACTGATCCAAATAATGATATTAAATCAGTTGCATAGGTTAAAGATCATTTCAACCAACTTTTCTTTTAAAATTTTTTTATGTTTTTTGATTAAATAAATTAAACTGATAAATTAATAATTTAATTAATTTAAAATTAATAAATCACTAGTCTAATTCTAAAAATATTATTTATATCTCCCCATCCACCAAGTTAATGATCCTCAACCACCCTTTCTCTTTCTCTCTGTTCATCAGAGTTTTTATGACATGACATATCTATCCATATCCAAATTTATAATCCAAAGGCCATTTCTTCCGACTTGTAGCACAATTTTTTCGTTGTGGTTGAGTAAAAAACCTCACCGGCTATTTGGCTCGTGCCATAGAAACAATATTGGTTAAAATCATTTCCTTTTTGTATTTTTCTTTTTTATGAGCTGTTTTGAAATCAATAGAAGCTTGAATTATAATCTTATAAATATCTTTTTTTCTATCTTTTTATCGGAGGATATGAGTAGATCTATTTATGAGTTAGGCTATTCGTTTAAATTTGAAAAATCGTTTAAAATTTGAGAAGATTTAGACAAAAATATTAGGTCTAAAATGAGTTTGAACATAAATATTAAGCCCACTTAAAATATGGGCCGTCCTCAGGCTCAAACATTTAAGGCCCGAGCCCGGCTTGACATGTTTTCTATGTTTATAAAGTATTATTTTATGTCATTTATATATATTATAAATTTATAACACATAAAAACTAAATCTATAATGATATATAGTACTATCATATAAACATTAAAAAATGTTAAAAAGCCTATATATAAAATTTTAATAAATGAAAACTCTTGTCATACACTTGTTTGGTATAGGTTCGAATCGTGTTACCTCATTCCTTACCCTTAATAAATTTTATGAACCTTTTATATTTTTTGAATTTTTGCTTTTTAAATTATTTGTTAACGTATCATATAAGACAAATAGTGTCATGTTATCATGAAATACACGTGGATTGCCACGCAAACTAGGGACGAAGCTAGAAAAACTTTTTTAGGGGGTCGGATGAAATTTTAATTTTAAATAGTCTATATCTTTATAATTTTTAAAGAATTAAATTAAATTTTTATAATTCCAGGGGGCCAAAAGAATAATTTTACCTTTATTAATTTAAAATTTTAAAAAATTTTAAAGGACTTAAATAATAATTTTTTATTTTAGAGAAGCCGGGCTTGCCACCCCCTATATTCGCTCTGACGCTAACATTGTAGAAAAATTAATACTTTAGCTAAGATCTCATTAAAAAAATGATTTGACTCTCTTGAAAGATTAAGGGTTAAGTTTAGTTCAAAAGAAAAAGGACTAAATTGACAAGAAATATAAACCTTAAGAGCTAAATTTAGGTTTTTTTTTTTCTTTAGCACAGTACAGCACAGCAGTTCAACAGCTACAATGAAAAACACTGTTAAAACAAGACTAAGAGAGAAGAACGTTGCCAATTTAAACAGCAAAACAAAGACCAACTCCAATATCATTTTTAAGAAAGGTTTAATTACGGTTTCAGTCTTCCTATTATGTTAAAATTTAAAATTTAATCCCACAATTTTAACTTAAACATAATTTGGTCTTTATTTTAATAATTTTATTCGCAAGTCGAATTTGAAAACACTGTTAGCTGTTATCTGTTAAAGTTAAATTATTTTTACTATTATTCAATCACATAATTACGTAGAAATTTAGTCATTCGCGTTCAATCAATAATAAATTTATATAATAGTCGAGTGTTTAATATTATTTTAAAAAGTTTCATGCCGCCATGTTAAGGATAGCAATTAATGGTATTATCAATTTGGACCTACTAATAATATTATAAAACAAAAGAAGCAAAAGTATGGTTTAAAGAAAGAATATAATAGAGGATTAAAATCATAATTAAACAATTTAACCCATAATATTTACACATTCTCTCAACATTTACACAAAATATATAAACAAAGGGAACTAAATTTATTATTATACCAGTCAAAATTATGTTTAATTAAAAGAAAATATTAACGAAGTAATTAATTATTTTTATTTGCTTACGCTCAAAATCAACAAAGATTAATTATCAAATTATTTCAAAATTTTTCAAAATTAATTGAGCTATTTACAGATCACACCTTAAATGATATGTTAAATAAAATTAATAAATTCACCATACCATAGATATATAATTAATATAATTATAATATATCAAATTAGATTAAATAAATGTATTGTTTATAAAATTTTATATATGATATATAAAATTATTTATTATATATAAATAAAAATTATTTTTTAAAACTAAAGTAGTATAATTTTTTTCTTTTCAATTTTTTGGTTAATGAAAACATAATAGTTTAAATAAAAATTAAGTCAATATAATGTTTAAGTTTATTTATTTATTATTATATAAAATTCATTTAATAAAAGTATTTTATTGAATCAAAATTTTGTTTATAAGTATGATAAATTTTCTAATGACGTAAAATTATTTAATTAAATAAATATTTTAGTAAAATTAAAATTCTTATTTATAAATGTGATAAATTTATAAAAATAAAATTTATTTAAATAAAAAATTCAATAATATCATGAACAACAAAAGTTATATTAGTCAGTTCAAAATTTTTTCAAACTCCCGTTTATATACATATATTATAAAGTATACATAAATAAATATTATTTTTCATTTTGGAGAAATAAATATTATTTTGAATTATTTTTGGGTTCTATTCATGTTCATACTTAATTTAATTTCATACCAATTTTATAAAATTGTTTTTATTATTTAATTATCACGTGTGATATATAATAAATAGTTAAATTTTAAAAAAATATAATTACGATTTGAATAAAAATAATATATATTAACATAGTGCAATTGTTTTATACAATTCGTTTCAAGCAGTGACGAATCTAGGAGATGACAGGGGCCGCCCCTTTAAAATAGAAATTTTTTATTTAAATCTCTTAAAATTTGATTTAATTCTTTAAAAAATATAAAAATATAAGCTATTAAAATAGTAAAATTATATATTTATTATATAATTTAATTTTGACCCCAATAAATTTTCTGGCTTGACCTTTCGTCTCAAGTAATATTTTTTATATATTGAAATGAATTTTATTAATCTAATAAATTGTTGTTTATCCTACTTTATTTAAAAAAAAAGAAGAAAAGAAAAGTGAAATAAAATTTAAAAGGTTTGAGATAATTTAATAATAAATTAATAAATGATGAGGAAAAGGCCTAAGGTATGATGAAAGTCGCACAAAGTGGGAATAATGAGATAAAGATCTGAAACTTCCACTCAACACTATATGAGATTCTAAAGATTTGCTAAAAAGTGACCAAAATTAAATTATTATTTATTAAAATTTAAAAATGATAGTGTTGTCCTTTTCCACACAACTATAATTAATTAATTAATTATTATATATTTGCCTTATCTCAAACACACCCTTTTTTGTACTATATGAATATTGTAGGGCCCAATTTTGAACTCGGGGCCCAAACCAGAAGAAATAAAAGCCCATAGTTAAAAGCAGTCCAAGTACACAACAGACTCGTTGAGCAAAAAAAATATAAATAAAAAAAACCCTAAGTCGGTGGCTAGAGTCCTCGCGCCGCACGCCCTGCGCCAGCAAGACCCACCCTCCGAACTGTCGCGCCCACAACTCGCGCCACCACGGTGCCACGTTAGAGATCGGATCTACCACGAACCTACAAAACAGGAAGCAGCAGTTGTAGTTGGGATGGGATTCCTTGTTTTTATGGGCTATAAAAGGGGATAAACAAATGTAAAAAGGGGAAAAAAAAGAAAAGGATTTTTTTTTGCCCCCACGATTTACATAGAGAACACAGAGGCAATATGGAGCACATTTTGTAGAAAATACAAATCGGTCCAAAGCAAATACTAAATCAGTCAAGGTTTTTTTTTTCCTTATTTTGTCATTTTCGAATACCGTTGTTTTTTATTATATTCCGTTTTTAAAAAAACTATATAATATACATAGATTAGATTTTTTAAAAAGAGAAGTCGACCTATCTCAGATTTCTACCCAGTGTACGGTGGTCATGATGACAATACTGTATGAGCTTGGCGAAATCCAGCTTTAGAGTAGAGTGAGAGAGTTTCTAAAATTTTTTTCTTTTGTGTTTGAAAAGAATGAAGAGAAATGAGATTTTTAATTTTTTTTTTCAGCTTTTATACCCCATAATACGGCGTCGTTTTGATAAGTGGGTTCAGAGGCCAAAACGACGTCGTTTTGGGCGTCTGACCCGCGACCCGACCCGCACAGGGATTAGATCCGCGTGTTTTTGCTAGGGAGGGGCTAATTGCGAGTTTAGCCCCTCCGCTTTTCCATGGTTTCATAATCAGGTTTTCTTTATTCCCGATTTGGCCCAAAAGTTCGCTCCTTATTTCAATTGAGTCCTCAGCCGAGCGTTGCATTTCACTGAGTGGGATTTATTTCCATTTTGGTCCCTATAGGTTGCGCGTGTGTTTCAATTGACTCATTCATCTCTATTTGTTTTTAAATTCAGCCCCAAAGTTTCTGTTTTGATTTAATTTGATCCTGTTTTAATTTGTTCACAAATTGGTTATTTTTAAATGGTACTTCTTGCTTTAATAATTTTTTTATCATTATTTCTACTTTCGTTATTACATTTATTATTGCTATTATTCTTAATATTTTTACTTTGAATCTTTATTTTATGCATACTATTGTTATTATATTTATTACTATTATATTTCTTGCTAATATTTTATTATCACTACTATTATTATTATTTTTTTTGCTAATCTTATTATTATTGTCTTGTTATTATTAATACTATGGTTTGCTTTTTTTCCTCGATCTATATACCTATTATTATTTCTATTATACTTATTGTTATATATATATTTGTTTGCTTGTTTATATATTATGATTATATCTTTTGCTTCATTATTATTTTACATATATATGTTATTACTACTATCAAAGACTTATTACATTTATCATTATATTATTTTATTACTAATATTTTTCTTTATTTTATATATTTACATGTTATGGTTTACTTTAATTATTTTATCGTATATTATTATATATTGTTTTATATCTACTATCTTTATTGTTATCAGATACCTTCATTTCTTTTACTACTATTTCTTGTTAATGTTAATATTATCACCGTGTTTACATTTCAATGTTTTTTATTTTTAAAAATTCATAACAAAGGGGTTTTCACAAAGGTAATATTTCGTGTTTGGAAGTCCGAAAAATCGTACCCAATCGTGCTGTGCTTTGATTTTTTGTTCATCTGGATTACTAAATGTCCTTTAATGTTTTTGAAAATAAGGCAATGTTTCATGTTTGGAGGTCCGAGAAATTCGTGCCCAATCGTGCTAGGTTTCGATTTTCTGTTCGTCCAAACAACTAAATATCCTTCAAAGATTCTTGTATTTGGAAGTCCGAAAAATCGTGCCCAATCGTGCTGGGCTTCGATTTTTCGTTCATCTGGATTACTAGATGTCCTTTAATGTTTTTGAAAATAAGGCAATGTTTCGTGTTTGGAAGCCCGAGAAATTCGAGCCCAATCGTGCTGGGTTTCAATTTTCTGTTCGTCCAAACAACTAAATATCCTTCAAAGATTCTTTTATCGCGTTTCTTAAATAAAGGCAATATTTCATGATTGGAAATCAAGGAATCGTACTCCAACCGTCTTTGGGTTTCGGTTTTAGTTTAGCCAAATAGTGAAATACCTTTTCAAATTGCAATACATGTATTTTGGAAATCATGAAATGATCTTGGTATCGAGTTTGAAGCATCGTGTCCTATCGTTGGATATGGTATTTCAAATTTTTGAACAAGAGAGTTTCGATATCCAATACGAGTCATCCAAACATTTTTCCATATTTTAAAATATTTTCTAATTTTCGATATTAAGGACATTAACCAATCAATACGGTACCAATTTTGGGCGTTGAGGGTGCTAATCCTTCCTCATGCGAATCCGACTCTCGAGCCCATTTTCTTAAAATTCGTAGGCCAAAACGTTTTCAAAAGTGGCCCAATCACACTTCAAAAAAGATTGGTGGCGACTCCATTTTTGTATTTTAAAGTTGGCCCGTTTTTTCAAACAAAAAAATGGTTCCGACAGCTTGGCGACTCCACTGGGGACAATAAGAGAGTCAAGCCGTAAAATTGGTTGATTAATGTCCTTTTTATCAAAAATAAATTTTTTTCGTTTTTCATTTGCATGAGTCTGTGTCCCGTCATATATCTACTTTGGTTTGAGACACATAGAATATTTTTGCATTCATATTGCATGACCGTTGTGGTCACCCCCTTTAGTGGGAGCAAAAATCTATGCCTTCGTAAGGTTTTCACCTCCGCATGGGCTAGGGGACTGCTTCCGGGATACATCCGTACCTATGGTTCCGTGAGGTTTTCACCTCCGCATGGCCATAGGGAAATGTATTCTCAATCGAACTCAATCAAGATGAGCCTATAATGGGTGAGGATTGAGGAATCATTGGTTCAGTACCTTTCTTTAGAACCAAACCACATATAGTGAACCTTAAGAGCCCACCCTAGGTAGAACCATGCTAAACCTTAGTGGCTACCTATGTAGTGGTTAGACATTTTTTCACTTGCTTTGGTTACTTTTATGTGATACTAACTTGTTTTATTTTGGTCATATTTGCATGTCATTTCATACTTAAAAGGCGCCGATTCCTATTTTAATTACTAAGTTAGAATGCTTGTTATGGAGAACAGATTCCTTGATAAAGTAGAGGTAATGCGACGCATGCGATATAGTCGGAGAAGACGCATTTGAGAAGGGGATAGTCTAACCAAGGGTACACATCGAATTATTGGACTTCACTCGCATCGGTGTGACCTTGAATGAGCTAAAAGAACTAAGAGATATATGGGCTGGTTGGGATGAAGCAACTAGGCAACTTTTTACATTAATTATGGTGATCTACCTTACTTACTCGACATCGAGTGGACAAACACTTATTTTACCTATGACTCAATATTGGAATCCCGCTTATAGGCTTTTACGTTTGGGGAAGTGGACTTGGTGCCACCGTGGAGGAATATACTGGCTTTGCTTCATGATCAAAGGGCTCGGTCGATAAAATTTACTTGAGGTAAGTTAATGCAATCGACTTTTGTAAAGAAGTCGATGAGTATCACCGGATAAGCGAGCAATGGGTCATGGCACGAATTCATTGAGAAGGGTGAAGGAAATGCATTCCATGGGTAAGCTTGAGGAACGATGGCGGCACACCCGGATGTTAAGAGGAAAGTCGACATTTTGCCTTAAGTATCTATGGCTTGGTAATTTTCCCAAAGCTTTGAGGCATGTAGATGAAGCGATTATTGATTTGTTCGATCGTCTTGACAAAGGGATTACGCCGGTACCAGCGATTCTCGCCGAAACGTTTAGATCTTTAAATTCGTGCCAAAAAGCAGGTGAGGGAAGATTCATGGGATGTGCACAACTGTTGTTGGGGTGGTTCCATAGCCATTTCTGGAAAGTAGATAGAACTCCTTGTCGGGTCTTTTTTGCGAAGTAATCCCCATTAAAGGAGTTGACCGCTGCGCGCAGGAGAGATGACATATCAGAAGAGAATTGGATCGCGCTTCTTCAGAATCTTCAGGAAAAGGATGTGGAATGTAGAGCTCATTGGTTCGTTCCCGATGAAGTCCTCTACCGGTGTGGGAGTTATGATTGGGTTTCTCTGTTAGGGATCTGGGGAGCCGTTGGGTACGCTCCTTTGCTCGTGCTAAGGTAATACCAATAGAGACAGTTTATACCGGTAACGCATGGGTTAGCTCAGTTTGAATTCTTGTATAGTGGAAATAATTATAACAAAAGAGTTTGAGAAGTTTCTGATGCGTGGAAGCAGATTCACCGAATGAAAAGAGTTGCTATGGGTCCAATGGTAACCCTCGAATATAATACATGGTGGAGCAGGAGAGTGAACGATAATATCCCCAGGCCGGCACAGGATATTGCTCGATCGATAGAGGAATACCTGCAAGTAGTCCCTTCTGAGTTGGAGATCATGAAGCAGGACTTTGAAAGTAAAAATTCAGAGTTAGGGAAAAAGATAGAACAACTGGAAGAGGAAAAAACAAATTTGATGTTAGATATTGATATCCAGAAATTAGAGGCTGAGAAGTTGAGAAAAGGAAAAAGGAAGGCCGAAGAAGATCTGGATAGCTTGAAGATCGATTACAAGAAGTTGCATCTATCGATGAGGACTACTGGGCTGGGTAAAACCTCAGAGAAATGGCGTCAAGAAGTTCAGGAAGAGAAGACCAAGGTCGACCAGTGGAAGAAGAGATTCCATGGGGTTCAAGCGCAAAAGGATGCCCTGAAAAAGACTGTGGGGGAGAGCCAAAGCGAAAATAAGATGTTAAGAGCTCGAGTAGCAGAATTAGAGAAGGCATTGTGTCAAAGTCACAACTCTACGGTAAAGTGGGAATCAAGCCTAAGCTAGATTGACGAGTTGAAAGGAAAGGTAGTGGAGCTCGAAACGGTGCTGCAAAATAGTGAGCTCTGGATCCAACTATTGGAGGCAGACAACCAGCGAGGGAAAGAACAACTTCAACGATCTCAGAACCAAGTCAGAGAAAGAGACTACCTTATGGGCGAAGCTGTGACTCAGATACGAGAAGTGGCCGATTATTTACAAACTTTAGTGGTTCAGGCTGATGTGTTAAGTATATTTTATGAGTCAAAGTCGGACCAGGGTCGAGAGTTAGCTTCACTTCTTGAGGAAGTTAAAACTTTGGGCATAAGGGCTAGGTCGTATATGTGACTCTGTTTTATGTAAATGATTTTATTTTTTTCAATAAGTATTCCAAAAGAAATTGAATCAGAATCGACTCCTTTTATTTTTGCATTCATTCATTTGTATTACATTTTATGCATTGGCATTGCATCACAACATTTGCATTAAATATTATAAGACAACCTATTAACTAGAGGTCATACTATAGTTATCCTAGAACACCGCTATTACACTCGAAAAAAGACGAGAGTAATGGATCAAAGGATAGAAAGGTTAGAGCAGATGCAGAAAGAGATGCAAGACCAACTGCAGGCTCAGATGCAAGAGCAGTTAGCCAAGATCCAACAGGATATGAGGGATCAAATGCTGGAATCCCAGAGAAGCATGATGAGCTAGCTAACACAGCTATTGACTAGAGGGCCTAGAAACGAAAAAAGGCCTATGGTCGATACTGGAGAAGATAACGAAGATTTTGCTTGCCCTCCGGGCCTGGCCCCGACAAGTTCCCAAGTGCAACCACCAAGAGTGTCGGTCAATATCAAACCTCAAAGACCAATTCGTGCTCAAGATTGGTAAACTTCCCTGAGCTCAAGCTCTAACCCCGAAGTCAATTTGGTAAAACCAATGGTCCCAGACTTCGATGAGGTGACAGAATGGGAGAAAATGAAAGCAGAGCTTCCAAAAGAGTTCGAAGATCGATGCAAATGGCTGAAGGAGAAGTTTTGAGCATTGGAAAGTCTTGATCACCAATGAGAAGTGGATGCTAAGAAGTTGAGCCTAGTCCCGATTTAGTACTTCCTCAAAGTTCAAGATGCGAGTTTGAAAAGTACAACGGACTAGTCGCCCCGAGGCCCATATTACGATGTTCGCCGGAGAATGACGGGATATGTCAACAATGACCAGCTTGTTGATCCACCGCTTTCGTGGATAGTTTGATTGGGGTCGCACAAAATGGTACAATCAGTTGAGTTGTACCCAAATCAAATCGTGGAGAGATTTGGCGCAGGCTTTCATCAAGCATTACGGCCATGTGACCGATATAGCATCTGACAGGATCACGTTGCAAAACATGGAGAAAAAGCCAAGTGAAAGCTTTGAAAGTACGCCCAAAGATAGAGGGAGGTCGCCACGCAGTCCAAACCACCGTTACTAGAAAAAGAAATGACCATGCTCTTCATCAATACCTCAAGGCACCATTCATTAACCACATGTTAGAGGCACGACTAAGAGTTTATGAACATAGTGATGTCAAGTGAGATGATAGAGAACGCGATCGGTGTGGGAAGATAGAGGCGGGAGAGAGCAAGAAGAAGCAAATACAAGAAAGGGAAGTTGAAGTAGGGAATATAAGCTCGGGTTGTCCTAAACCCATTACTATTACCCAACTGAGAGCGGTAGCTGTGGGCCAGCAGGCCCGACCAAGACAAGAGCCCAACACGAGGCAAAAGACTGAGAGATTCCAATTTACTCCTATACCTGTGACGTATAAGGAGTTGTATAAGACTTTATTCGATGCGCATGTCGTGTCCCCGTTTTACTTGAAGCTGCTGCAACCTCCATATCCTAAGTGGTATGACACAAATGCTAAATGTGAGTACCATGCGAATGTAGTAGGTCACTCGATAGAGAACTGTACTTCTTTCAAAAGACTAGTCGAGCGACTTATCAAAGCGGGGGTGGTAGACTTCAATGACCCACCTGGTGGAGGAAATTCGTTACCCAGTCATGTTGATAATGGGGTAAGCGCAATAGTTGAAAACAGAGGGAGAAGGTTCAAACAGGAGATTGCTGAGGTCAGAACCCCATTGAGAGAGGTTTGGAAAGAAATGCAGAAAATTGGGTTAGTTCTGCAGGAGAATGTGAGCATATCTATAGATACAAGGAACTACTGTGAGTTCCATAACGAGGAAGGCCATGAAATCCAGCAATGTAACGGATTCGGAGCCCTAGTACAAGGGCTAATGGATAATAAAAAGCTGGAGTTCTTTGACTTGGTGGAAAGAGAGGACGTATGTTCCACAGAAGGAGGGTCAGCAGAAAAGATCCCTAAAGTCAATCACCCATGTGTGATTATCACGCGGCCAGGGGTCGACGAGGCCGGAGGGAAGGTGGCACCGAGGGTTGAAATTAAAAAACCCGCGACTTCTCCTTATAAGGATGCACCGATGATTGTAATCAGAAGACCCGTAACTCCTCCTACGAGGATTGTAATCCAGAAACCCATGACTTTTCCTTATAAAAATGACAAGATGGTACCTTGGAATTACAATTGCACTATGACAGTTTTCGGGAAAGAGAATTCGGCCAACACACCCAACCCAGAAGCTGAGTCCTCTGTGATGAGAAGGAGAGATGAGAAGACAGGACCACTGGTTAATGAGCCAGTAGCAGAGAGTAATGCTAGAGAGTTTTTAAAGTCTCTAAAGCACAGTGAGTACAGTGTGGTGGAATAATTACACAAGTAGCCGGTACGCACATCAGTACTGGCTTTGATTCTAAACTCAGAGGTACATCGCAGCGCACTAATGAGAGTGTTGAATGAAATTTATGTTGCTGAAGACATTTCGGTAAACAAACTAGACCGCCTCGTTAGTAACATAAGCGCAGACAATTTCATTTCTTTTAGTGATGATGAAATTACGCTTGAGGGCATGGGTCCACCAAGGCTTTATATATTACTACCCGATGTAAAGGGTATACATTACGGGATATTAATCGACAACGGTCAACCTTGAATGTCTTGCCCTATCTACACTAAACAAAGGTTGCCGTGAGCATTTCTCATATGAAAACATGCCAAAATATAGTGAAAGCATTCGATGGTACCAGAGAGAAAAGTAATGGGAGGATTGAGATACCCTCCAAATCGGGCCAAACACGACGAGGTAGACTTCCTCGTAATGGACATCAAGCCTTCCTATAATCATTTATTGGGAGGCCCGGATCCACTCAAATAGGGTCAGGCCATCGTCGTTACACTAAAAGGTAAAGTTGGTGATAGAGGCCGTTTGATCACCATAAATGTGGAAGAGAATATTATCGCGTCTGCTACAAAGAATGCACCGTACATAGAGAATGATATGGAGGCTATAGAGTGTTCCTTTAGGTCGTTGAAATTTGTAAATTCAACTTTCATCAGTGAAGGAAGCAAGATCCCAGTGCCCAAACTCTCTGAAGCAACAAGGATGGGCCTACAGATAACAATAGGAAGAAGAGCACTGCACGGGAGGGGACTTGAAAAATATCTCCAGGGTCCAGTCAGAGTGCCAGGATTGGTTGACAAGCAGAATCGCTTCGGTCTGGGCCATATGCTAGATGTCGGACAGAGAAAGGAGGAGTTGGAGAGGAAACGTGAAAGAAGAAGGGCACGATTGAATGGTGTTGAGATTGAGTGGGGTTCAATGACCTTTCCCCATATATCTAATACATTCGTGTCAGGAGGAATTATTCATTCAGGACAGGATGACATGAATGAGGAAACAGCTGAAGACATGATGAGAACTTTGAACATCAACGCTGTGTCTGAAGGAAGTTCGAGGAGAAGAAACTTGACGGGTATTCACCCTTACGAGCCTGAAAGTGTTCTGGACAACTGGACTACGGAAGAAATTCCTGTAGTTTTTAGGACTAAAACAGAGTAATGTTCAAAACACACTTGTTGTTTCAAGCCTAGGAACAATAAGAATCTTTTGTGAAATAGGCATGTTCACGCATCATTATTTTCAATAAGAAGTGCATTTTTCTTTCCATTCCGTGTAATTATTCTTCTACTTCTGTTCCATTCCATTCATAATCATAACGCATAAATAAGTCGTCCTTAAATTCATTTTCATTGAATATTCTTTTATACCTACCATAGGTCCCCGGATATCGACGCCATGAGTGACATCGCTATGAACTCGTAATTCCCTTATGAGCAAGACACGTGCCCAGAGGGATCTCAAGACCTTACAGATGATGAAGATTATGATTTATCCGGATTTGTTAAGGATGGTAGGCGGGAGCCGATTCTACCTCACAAGGAGACAATTGAAAATGTGCTTCTAGAGGATGAGAAAGAAGTGAAAATCCAGACCAGATAACCCATGAAACAAGGCGGGACCTCATTAGACTTCGCTAGAGTTCAAAGATGTCTTCGCGTGGTCATATCAAGACATGCCGAGATTGAGTGCCGATATTGCAAGACAACCGTATTCCCATAAAAGGAGAATATAAACCGGTCCAATGAAGCTTCAAGGATGAGACCGATGTCACAAAGAAAGATAAGGGAAGAAGTCAAGAAGTAATTTGATGCTTGGTTCTACGAGTATTAAATTACTCGAATGGGTAGCCAACGTTGTTCCCGCCCCAAGAAGGATGGAAAAGTGCGGATGTGTGTCGATTACAGGGACCTAAATAAGGCCAGCCCGAAAGACAACTTCCCACTACCTCACATTGACACTTTAGTGGATAACACGGCGAGGTTTTCATTTTTCTCCTTCATGGATGGTTTCTCGGGATACAATCAAATAAAGATGCATCCTGAAGACATGGTAAAGACCACCTTCATAACCTTATGGGGGACTTTTTGTTACCAAGTGATGCCATTTGGGTTAAAGAATGCGGGAGCAACATACCAAAGGGCTATGGTAACCTTGTTTCATGACATGATGCATAAGGTCTACGTCGACGACATGATCGCAAAGTCTCGAACGGAAGGGGAGCATGTGAAAGTTTTGAGGAAGCTGTTCCTGAGATTGAGGAAATTTCAGCTGAAGCTCAATCCAGCGAAATGTACTTTCGGGGCTCGATCAGGGAAGCTATTGGGTTTCGTGGTCAGTGCAAAAAGAATCGAGATAGATTCGAATAAAGTCAAGGCCGTACAAAAATTACCTCCGCCGCGCACTCAGAAGGAAGTCCGAAGTTTTCTAGGGAGATTGAATTACATCGCTCGGTTTATTTCGCAATTGATTGAGAAATGTGATCCAATATTCCGTCTTCTTAAGAAGCACAATCCAGGTATTTGGGATGATGAATGTCAGAGGGCATTTGACAAGATTAAACAATATTTGTCCAACACCCCAGTGTTAATGCCTCCCAGTCCTGATAGACCCTTGATTTTGTATCTGACAGTGTTCAATAATTCAATGGGATGTGTGCTAGGCCAATACGATGAGACAGGGAAGAAAGAAAGAGCGATATACTACCTCAGTAAGAAATTCACCAAGTGTGAAATGAGGTACTCGCCAATTGAGAAATTGTGTTGTGCATTGGTCTGGACAACTCGGAGATTGAGGCAGTACATGTTGTACCACAAGACTTGGTTAATCTCAAAATTAGACCCTCTAAAATACATGATAGAGTCAATCGCCCTGAATGGAAGGATGGCCCGATGGCAAATTTTACTTTCTGAGTTTGACATTGTCTATGTGAACGAGAAAGTGGTGAAAGGAGTGCAATAGCGATTTCTTAACGGTAGGCGCTAGATGATTATGAGCCCTTAATTTTGATTTTCCTAATGAAGAGTTGATGTTTGTAGCAATGACTAAGGAAGGTATCCTAGAAGATCATCCTTGAAAGATGAATTTTGATGGGCGTCAAATGCCGTTGGTAATGGAATTGGGCGATGATCCGGTATCCCCAAAGGAGAGCATTATCCATTCACTTGCAAGTTAGACTTTGATTGCACAAATAACATGGCGAATCTGAAGCATGTATCATGGGGATTCGAGACCATAGACAACAAAGTTAAGGTGCTAGAGGTATACTGGAGACTCATCCTTGTAATATATCACCAAAGGAGAATGGAAAACAAGAGATCCCAAACTGATCACTATCGAAAGTTAGTTTTGGAATTAATTGAGGAGTTTGATGATATCACATTCTTTTACCTCCCGCGTAATGAAAACCAGATGGCTGATGCTTTGGCTACTCTAGCTTCTATGATCAAATTGAATGAGCAGGAGGGTATGAAGCCCATCCAAATGAGTATTTGCGAGGCTCCGACTCATTGTTTCAATATTGATGAAGAGGAAGAGAGAGATGATCATCCTTGGTACTATGATATTCTACAATATGTGAAGAGCCGTGAATATCCTGATCAAGCAACTGAAAATGATAAGAGAACGTTGAGAAGACTTGCCAGCGACTATGTCCTAGATGGAGAGATCCTGTATAAAAAGAGAAGGGATCAAGTGTGGCTCAGATGTGTGGATGCTGTTGAAGCTAGGAAAATCCTGGAAGAAGTCCATGAGGGTGTCTGTGGAACACATGCCAATGGATTTACGATGGCCAGGCAAATCATGAGATTCAGGTATTATTGGTCCACGATAGAAGGAGACTGCATCCGTTATGCCAAGAAGTGCCATAAGTGCCAGATTTATGGAGACAAGATCCATGTACCTCATTCACCTCTTCATGTTATGACTTCTCCATGGCCTTTCTCAATGTGGGGCATGGATGTCATTAACGATCTCACCGAAAGCTTCTAGTGGACATCATTTCATTTTGTGGTCATTGATTACTTCACCAAATGGGTAGAGGCAGCTTCATATGCCAATATCACGAAGACAATAGTTAGCAAGTTTTTGAAGAAGGAGATCATATATCGCTACGGTATGCCAGAAAGGATCGTGTCTGACAATGCACTAAACTTGAACAATAAAGTGATAGCGAAAGTCTGCAGTCAGTTCAACATTAAGCACCATAACTCGTCGCCATATCGCCCGAAAATGAATGGAGCAGTCGAGGCGACTAATAAAAATATCAAGAGAATTGTGGGAAAAATGGTTGAGACCTACAAGGACTGGCATGAAAAGTTACCGCTTGCCCTCTTCGCCTATCAAACATCGGTTAGAACCTCTACCGGGGTAACTCCTTTCTCGTTGGTTTATAGGATGGAGGCAGTTTTGCCTATCGAAGTTGAAATCCCTTCACTTCGGGTTTTGTCAGAGCTGAAGTTGGACGAAGCAGAATGGGTTCAATCTCGATATGATCAACTGAATCTAATTGATGAAAAGAGGCTAAGAGCTATTCGCCATGGTCAATTGTACCAGAGGCGGATGATGCGAGCTTACAATAAGAAAGTCCGTCCTAGAGTATTCCATGAAGGAGACTTGGTGTTAAAACAGATCCTCCCTATGCAAAAGGACTTCAGGGGAAAGTGGATGCCTAATTGGGAAGGACCTTATGTTGTAAAGGATGCCTTTTCTGAAGGAGCTTTGATGCTAGCCGAGATGGATGGCAAAATTCTGCCAAATCCAATTAATGCAGACTCAGTTAAAAAGTACTTCGCTTGAAAGTGGGCCAAGATGAAAACCCACAAAGGGGCATCTTGAGTTCAAAAAAAAAACTGAAGAGACCAAAGTGAAAACCCGCAAAGGGCGCTTTGAGACCAAAGGGGCTTTGAGTTGAAAACCCAGAAAGGGCGGCTCAAATTATGATCAACTCGTGAGGGAGCATACAGTAATTTCACTATACTTGAATTAATAATGAAGAGATATGTTACGTCTTGGGGCATCTACAAAGTACCATGGATCTTCTAGACACATGTTGAACTCAGAGTGGTCTTCAAGAAGTGCATACAGAGAAGCTCAGACTGTGATATCCGGGGCATCAATACCATTCTTACTCATATTGCACTTTAATGGAATTTGTTTCCCTTGTTCAACCCATTCTTCACGGGTTTTTATCCCGAATAAATTTTAGTTTTATTCATTCCTATAGTCTTTTTCTAGGCATTTCACATTGAAGTAATGATTACTTAACTAATAATACTTTCACAAAGGAAGTTTTAAGTATTATTCTGAAAGTCTCTAAATAATACAAGAATCTGAAACAGGACAATTACTTAGAACCAACCAGGCTTAAAGGGCTCGGAGACTTGAGATAAGGGTTTAAGTAGTGACGACATCTTCAGATTAGTTGTTAGAAGTATCACCGAATGCAGAAGACATACGTCGTGGTCACCTTAATAAGCGACAAGCAATGACATTCAAGTGTTAAAAATGGATCATTCTCATGACATTTTGCATCCATTCATAACATTCATGATACATATGGTTAGGAGCATTTTTCATGACATCCTAATCATTTGACATAAGCATAGACCCCATGAAGTCAATTCTACAGGTAGGTTCCCCAGAGGACAATGTAGCAAAGTTGATCCAGAGGATAATGTAGCAAAGTTGATGGGAGTTCTGAAGAGCATGTGATCTTATCTCTCTTGGTAGGAGTAGAGTAGATCGAAAGCAAGAGATCTTATCTCCACCGAAGCAGAGTGGAGCAGATCAAGATTGAAGCCTTATCTTCATTGAGCAGGAGTGGAGCAAAGCTAAAGATAGTAGATCCTATCTCCACTGAGAAGGAGTTGAGCGGATTGAAGATACAGATCTTATCTCTCCGAAAGGTGAGTAGAGCAAATCAAAAGATTGAAGCCTTATCTCCACTGAGCAAGAGTGGAGCAGGCTAAAGATAGTAGATCCTATCTTCACTGAGCAGAAGTGGAGCGGATTGAAGATAACAGATCTTATCTCTACTAAGCAGGAGTAGAGCAGATCGAAAGATTAAAGCCTTATCTCCACTGAGCACGAGTGGAGCAGGCTAAAGGTAGTAGATCCTATCTCCACTGAGTAGGAGTGGAGTGGATTGAGGACAACAGATCTTATCTCTCGGCGAGGAGTAGAGCAGATCAAGCAAGAGATCTTATCTCCACCGCTGGCAGGAGTGGAGCAGATCAAGATTGAAGCCTTATCTCTACCGAAAGAGGAGTGGAGCGGATTAAAAGGCAAGAGATCTTATCTCTACCGAGTAGGAGTAAGCGAGATCAAAGATTGAAGCCTTATCTCCACCGGAGCAGGAGTGGAGCAAAGCTAAAGATAGTAGATCTTATCTCCACCGGCAGGAGGAGCGAATTGAAGATAACAGATCTTATCTCTATCGAAAGGTGAGTAGAGCAGATCGAAGATCGAAGCCTTATCTCCACCGGCTGGGGAGTGGAGCAAAGCTAAAACAGAGAGATCTTATCTCCACCGAAAGGGAGTGGAGCGGATTGAAGATATGAGATCTTATCTCATGGAAAGGTGAGTAGAGCAGATCAAAAGATCAAGCCTTATCTTCACCGGCGAGTGGAGCAAAGCTAAAGACAGAGATCCTATCTCCACCGAGTAGGAGTGAGCAGATTGAAGATCATGATCTTATCTCTACCGGAAAGGAGAGTAGAGCAGATCGAAGATCGAAGCCTTATCTCCATCGAAAGAGGAGTGGAGCAAAGCTAAAGATAGTAGATCCTATCTCCATCGGCGAGAGTGGAGCGGATTGAAGATAACAGATCTTATCTCTACTAAGTAAGTAGAGAGATCGAAAGATCAAGCCTTATCTTCACCGAAAGGTGAGTGGAGCAAGCTAAAGACAAGAGACCCTATCTCCACCGCGAGGAGTGGAGCGGATTGAAGATAATGATCTTATCTCTACCGAAAGGTGAGTAGAGCAGATCGAAGATCGAAGCCTTATCTCCACCGAAAGGAGAGTGGAGAAAGCTACAAATAGTAGATCCTATCTCCACCGAAAGGAGGAGTGGAGCGGATTGAAGATAATGATCTTATCTCTATTGAAAGCGTAAGTAGAGGATCGAAAGATCAAGCCTTATCTTCACCGAAAGGAATGGATCAAAGCTAAAGATAGTAAGTCTTCTCTCCATGTATCGGCAATGGAGCGGATCAAGAATACATATTTTATCTCCACCGAGCGAGAGGAGCGGATCGAAAGTAGGTCTTATCTCCATGTATCGACAATGGAGTAGATGAAGAATCTGATCTTATCCCCACCAAAGCGAGGAGGAGCAGATCGAATCTCCACTGAACAGGAGTGGAGCATATTGAAACAAAATTTCTATACCACTGGGATGCAGTGGATGGAATGAAGCTACCTGAAGAAATGAGGCTTCAAGAAGCCAAGATTCAACAAGAGGGGGCAAAATTGGCCCTTTTAAAGTCTTTGCTCTATTCTCGTTACACGACAATGAGCAAAGAGGGGCAGCTGTAGGGCCCAATTTTGAAACTCGGGGCCCAAACTAGAAGAAATAAAAGCCCATAGTTAAAAGCAGTCCAAGTACACAACAGACCCGTTGAGCAAAAAAATATAAATCAAAACACCCTAAGTCGGTGGCTAGAGTCCTCGCACCAGACGCCCGCCAAGAAGACCCACCCTTCAACTGTCATACCACAACTCGCGCCACCACGGTGCCACGTTAGAGATCGGATCTACCACGAACCTACAAAACAGGAAGCAGCAGTTGTAGTTAGGATGGGATTCCTTGTTTTTATGGGCTATAAAAGGGGATAAACAAATGTAAAAAGGGGAAAAAAAAGAAAAGGATTTTTTTTGCCCCCACGATTTGCACAGAGAACACAGAGGCAATACGGAGCACATTTTGTAGAAAATACAAATCGGTCCAAAGCAAATACTAAATCACCAAGGTTTTTTTCTTATTTTGTCATTTTGAATCACTGTTGTTTTTATTATATTCCGCTTTTAAAAACTATATAATATACATAGATTAGATTTTAAAAAAAAGAGAAGTCGACCAGAACACCCTAAAATTGAGTATCGATTTTTATTGCATGTTTTGGTGCTTAGATTATGAAGGAAAATTTTCTTACTTCTTTTTCGTGTTTATTATAGTCCGAAGAAGAGTATAGAATTACTCGGGAATGGAATAATTTTAGTTTTGAGAATTTAATGAAGTGGATTAAGTGACATTGATACTTAAGTTAATTTAAGTGTCAAAGTGTAGCATAAGATGAGTAAATGGTAATGTGGTGTTGGCGCATGAGTTGTGGCATGAGGGAGTGGTTCAATCCTTGGTTAGCATCTAGATAATTTTTATTTTTGCACAAGAATAGCAAGTGTCGCCAAGCAATATATATGGTAAGGTTGGGCTTTTCATTTTGGTAAGTAAACTAAAATAATAAGGTAATTGTTAACTTATGGTAGGGAATCAAGAAATTTTGGAAAGATAAGGGACATAAGGCATGTATCAAGGAAAAGGTTTTGAAATTATTTCATGGTCATTTGACCAATGAATTTGGACTAAGAATGTGGCTAGGGGAGGTAGGTAGAATGTGTTAGTAGTGATTAGGATTAGGAATTAGTTTTGGTCATTCCTAACATCTTGTGCAAAGTTTTGCAATTCTTTTCTCAACCTTTTTCCTTTGGCCAAATTTGATCTTTTGGTAAGCCTTAATCTTTTGACCTTTTGGTCATTTTTGCCTATCACTTTAGTACTCTTTTGTATGCCTTTTCAAAGTGCCGAAATCTCCAATACCAAAAAGGCCATTCTTTTCTTTTCTTTTCCCCATTGCCGAATGTACTTTGCTCCTAAACTCATCTCTTTCTTTCTCTTTTCTTCTCTTTGAAAACCGAAACAACATCATCATCATCTCTTTCTCTCATCTTTTAATTTCTTTTCAATCATACTTTCTCCATAATATTCTCTTATGGCTGAATGTTAGTGTGCCATTGCCGAACCATTTTCTCTTCTCTTTGGTTATTCATAGCCGAATCTCTCTCTATTCATAAACATCCTTCTCAATCGTTTCTTCTCAACCGTGGACATTAGGTAAGAGTTATTTTTAGTTTATTTTAGTTAATAATGGTTTTGGCCGAATCTTGATGGTGATAAGAAGGATCTCTTAGATCGAATTTATCGTTCATTCTATTAACGTTTTCATTCGTTATACTTTAGTGCGATAGTGGAAGACCGGAACTCAAGTGTTCGTGTGTATCTTAGAACGTTGGAATCGATTTAAGGTGTTGAGAGAACGTTTTGGTCGATTCTCATATCAGGAGCAAGGATCTTTGTGGTAAGGAAATCTCACCCTTAAAACCTTTAATATTATTTTGATATATTATTAGGTTGGATTAATGATCTTTGTCATTGAAGACATTCAAAATAGGGAAGAAAAGGGCGTGTATAGTGTTCTAAGAAGGAGGTTCCGTTAATCCCTAAGTATAAACGAAGGCGATTTTGGGAATCCGAGATTTTCCACCGTTGCGGATCATCAACCGAGGGAAATCAATTATTCAAGTAGTTCGTATCTCGAGCCTTTGTACGTTAGTGGATTCTCAAATAATAACGAATCGATAAACGAGGAGAAACCAAAATAGAAGTGATTCAAAATCAAAGGGGTAAGGATTTGGATCGAATACCAATAGTGTATTTTATACATGATAGTGTTCTAATAGATCATATTATGTTTAGGTGTTGAAGAGCGAGAAGGTTTAGTACTCACGATATCAAGGTGTGTAACTTCACACTTTTCTCGGGTTGGATGTCATTCGTGGTATTGAGTAAAATCATAAAAATGACAAAATCGTTATAATATGAAATAATTGGTATTTTGGTGAAATTACATGGAAACGGTTAAATGGTGAAAATTACGAAAAAACCCTCGATGAGTTAGATGGAAAAATGTAAATTTTTATGTCTTCGTAAAATGGGCCGAAAATGTGTTAGATCGTAAAATGGGCCGATAAGTTTGATAATTAGTAAATGGTAGAAAAAATTTTGCTAGTTAGTAAAATGGGTAGAAATCTTGGATAGATAGTTAAATGGGTCAAATCTCGATAAATAATAAATGGGTCAAATCTCTGCTAGATCGATAATGGCCGATATCTCGTTAGATCAAAATGGGTCAAATCTCTACTAGATCGTTAAATGGGTCAAACCCCGATAGATTGATAAACGGTCAAATCCTCGCTAGATCGATAAATGGGCGAATTCTTTACTAGATCGTAAATTTGGGCCTAAGGTGCTAAATTGCTAAATGGGCCAAATGTTATTTTGTAATTTTGGGCCTTAATAAAATTTGAAATATTGACTCTTATGTTAAATGGGCCTTTTGATAAAACCATTATATGATCATAAACTATTTTGCATACATGTTGCATGGGTTGGGATTAACGATGAAGAGAAGAAAGGCCTGCTGCCAATAATCTAGTTCGGTGGCTCGCCACAAAATAATTAAATGGCTATTTGCCTCAGCTCGATGGCTATGCCACAAATATTTTAATGGCTCTATGCCTCTAGTTCGGTGACCTTGTCACAATCTAGTTCGATGGCTCGCCACAAATATAAATGGCTTAATGCCTACGATTGGTGTGATGGCGGGGTGGGTTGACTTGATCCCCACAAATGTGATGGTTGGTACGGGTGTGTAGCGGATGGAAATTAGGTTGGGTGGGGAAATTCATTTTTGCATGCATATCATTATTTATATTGTTAATCCTGCTAATGGGCTCAAACCTAAAACAATAACTTGATAATCTGGCCCAGTGGATAACGAAAGTGAGTTATACACTGAGTTCTATGTAACTCACTCCCTCAAATTTTTTTTTCATCTCAGGTAATGGAAATTGACGTGGACTTGGGCCGAGGATGACTTCGTGGAGGCCATCTTGCAAAACATGGGTTTATTAAACTTCAACTTTTAATAAGTACTTTTATAATTTACTATTTTGGGTTTGATGTAATAAGGCCTCTATTAATATGGATTTTATGTGTGGTTGGTTTAAAACTATGCTTTCGATACTTTAATATGGGCTTATGATTATTACATGATGTTTCTTAAAATAATTTGGGTTTTCAAATATATGGAATTCCTTTTTCATTTTTTTTAAATATTTTGAACTCTTATAAAATTTACTTTAATGATTTTGACAAAACAATATAAATGATATTTTATTAATATTTTCTCATATACATCAAATTTAAAATACTCTTTTGATCTTTATTAAACCTTGTAAATAAAAAAATCATTTGAAAATTTCGATTCACCGTAATTATTAAGATAGTTCGATCTAAGTAACAAACCAAATCTAGTCTTAACGCATAGACCGGGTTTGGGGTGTTACATTTAATGGTATCAGAGCCAATTTCAAAAACTCAGCTGTGGTTGGGTTCACAAATAATTTCTGTATGAAATCATTCAATTATGTTTTAAAGATCAGTATGGCACCACAAGCATCCGGCAACAAGTCAAGTAAGTATTAATTACTTAATGATTATTATGATGATCATAGGAACACTCTAGAACTTCTAGTTTTAGATGTTAAAAATCGTAGAGATTGAGACTATAGGATGTGTTGCGAAAAACAACTTTATCCCTCAAATCTCATAAAACATCGTTAATAAATACTGAAATAATTTTTTGATTCATAAAACTTATAATCAGATTAAATCGAATTAGTCATCATGAGTACTAGAGGACGTGGTCGTGGACGCGGTAGACGTGTCCGTGGTAGAGGCCGAGGTGCTGCGACTGAAGCACCAAATCATATGCCGAAAATGGATGCACCTGCGTCACTTGTAAGTGAGACGGGATCACAGGATCATATGGAAGAAGACAATGTTTTGACACAAGCAATGCTGTGAGTCCTGGAAAGGGTCGCTGGAACTAGAATTAGGCCAACAACTCGTGGGTCAATTTCGAACGACTCAAATCAAATAATGCGTAAGTTTTAGAGGAGTTTCCTGTAGCTCGAATGTGGTGAATATTGGCTCAAGTCGTGGAGCGGATTATGGATGATATGGAATGCACCGTTGAGCGTAAATTGAAAGGAGTCGTGTCCTTGCTAAGAGACGAGGCGATCAATGGTGGCTTATCGTTCGTGAAGGCACAAGTCGACCGATTACTTGAGAATTCTTTAAAGCCGCCTTCCAAGGGAAATACATTGGAACGAAGTTATGTAGATGCCGAAGGAAGGAATTTCAATCTTGTCCAAGGAGTAAGGCGGTGGCGGCAGATGAAGTTGAGTTTTACGCTTGAGTCGCTATGCTCGGACAATAGTATCAACAGATTATGAACGTTGTGTGCTTTGAGGATGGGCTAAATGATGAGTTGAGGTTCGATTGCCCCACAACAAGTTAGAACTTTTTCCACGCTTGTGGAGAAGGCCAAGATAGCCAAGAGGCTAAGAACTCGTAACGTCGTAATCGAGAAAGATTTAGAAACAAGAGAGAGACACAAGAATTGAGTTCTTCAAAGAGATTTCAAGAGGCCTCGGAATGATGAACCAGTTCAAGGTAGAGCACCAGAATTAATAATCGAGGTCGAAATTGTCTTTGAATGTGAAAAAGACATTCGAGAGTGTTGGAGGAAAATGGGCACTTGTTACAAATGCGGTTCAATGAGTCACCAAGATAGAAATTATCCTCGACGTATGGATACGACTCGAAGTTCGTAATAATGATGCACACCGGCCAGAGGTACTCAAAGCCCACCACAGGAGGTCGTGGACCGTGTCGTGGTGGTAATGGGTGGACATGGTCAAGGTGCACCGGTCGAGGCAATGGTCCTAGAGGAACACGGATGCAAGATGTACTGGACCGGTCTATGCAGCTAGACGCCATGAGGATGGCAATGCACTGATGTAATAATCGGTATGTTCTTCATCTTCATGTACTGTTATTACCTTAATAGATATTGGTTCTACCCATTCGTATGTTGCTAGCACCATATCCGGAAACTCAATCTAGAATCAAATTACCGATAGTGAGATGACAAGATTAGTCCTTTAGGACATCAGAATCGTAAATAAATTATTAGAGAGACGTGCCTTAGAAATTTAAGAGAGGTATTCTTGGTGAATTTGATGGAATTGCCTTTCAGCGAGTTCGATCTCATTCGGCATGGATTGGTTGGTTAAACATCGAGCGAATTGGATTGTTTGAAAAACAGATGTCAATAAGAACCTTGATGATAAGGAAGTCATCATGATTGGTGAACGAAGGAACTACTTGGCAAATGTGGTATCTGCGTTGAAGGCGAGAGGTTGGTACGGAAAGGATATGGAGCATTCCTAGCCTTTATTTGTGCTTTGATGCCAAAGAGTTATTTGTGAATGATGTGAGAACGGTGAAGGAATTTCCGGATGTTTTTCCAAGAACTTCCCGGTATACCTCCAGATCGGAAGTAGAATTTGGCATTGAGCTTTTGTTCGAGCGACCCAAAGGTCCATTGCTCCTTATAGAATGGCACCGAAGGAGTTGGCGAGCTTAAAGCTCAAATTCAAGAATTGCCGGATCGGGATTTATTCGACCGAGTGTGTCTCAAGTGGGAGCACCGGCTTTGTTCGTCAAGAAGAAGGATAGATCGATGCGTATGTGCATTGATTATAGACAATTGAATAAATTGACGATCAAGAATCAGTATCCTCCGCCGAGAATTGATGATCTGTTTGATCAATTAAAGGGAGTTTCAATTTTCTCCAAAATTGATTTGAGATCGGGTTATCACCAGCTTAAGGTGAAAGAAGCGGATATTTATAAGACGGCATTTCGGACTCGTTTGAAAATAATGAACAGAAATGATATTTTTAAATTTTTTTCACTTTTATACCCCATAATACTTGTCGTTTTGATAGTGGGTTCAGAGGCCAAACGACGCTGCTTTGGGCCTCGACCTCTAATTCGACCTACACAGGATAAGATTCGCGTGTTTTTGCTAGGGAGGGTTAATTGCTGCTTAGCCCTCCGCTTTTCCATGGTTTCATAATCGGGTTTTCTTTATTCCGATTTGGCCCAAAAGTTCGCCTCCTTATTTCAATTGAGTCCTCACCAAGCGTTGCATTTCATCGAGTGGGATTTATTTCCATTCGGTCCTATAGGTTGTTGACTCATTCATCTCCATTTGTTTTAAATTCATTTCAAAGTTTCGCTTTTGATTTAATTTGATCCTGCTTTAATTTGTTCACAAATTGGTTATTTTTTAAATGGTACTTACTGCTTTAATAATTTTTTTATCATTATTTCTACTTTAGTTATTACATTTATTATTGCTATTATTCTTAATATTTTTACTTTGAATCTTTATTTTATGCATACTATTGTTATTATATTTATTACTATTATATTTCTTGCTAATATTTTATTATCACTACTATTTTTTTTTGCTAATCTTATTATTATTGTCTTGTTATTATTAATACTATCACTACAAAAAATGACTTTTAATGCTTTTTTAGGCTTTTAGCTGCGTTTTTAAGCGCCACTAATAGAGCTTATGCGCTTGAAAAACGCCACAAAAAACGCCGCTAAAAGAGGCGCCAAGAATTTAGCAACGTTTTGTGAGAAAACGCCACAAACCATGATTTTAATGGCGCTTTTTCTAAAGTCGCTAAAAACATGACTTTTAATGGCGCTTTTTCTAAAACGCCGCTAAAACATGACTTTTTGGTGCGTTTTCAAAACGCCGCTAAAAACAATAACTTTTTATCGGCGCTTATTTCACAAACGCCGCTACAGGTCACGACTTTTAGCGGCGCTTTTCCCAAAAACGCTGCTAAAGGTCACGATTTTTAGCGGCGCTTTTCCCAAAAACGCCGCGAAAGGTCACGACTTTTAGCGGCGCTTTTTCTAAAAACGCCGCTAAAAGTCGTGAAAAATAAAAAATTACAAAAAAAGAATAAGATTAAAATATTAAAAAATTAAGGGAAAATTAGTAAAATTAAACATTTTTCAGCCCATAACATTTAAACCAGGAAAAAAATTAAGCCAATCAATACTAAAATTTTAATTAACAAATTAAGCCACACCGTAAAACCAGCCAATAAAAGAAGCAGGGAAAAGAAACTAGTTACAGACACTTTCTAGATTACTCTCATTTTTTTGGAACTGCAAGTATCAAAGAACATTTCACTAATTCTGAATATATACATAGTTTAAAATGTAAAATCCAATATGAATAACACAAGGTGAGTGTGTTTGTAATGAGACATTAAAGGTTATCATAATTTAATGCATAAAATGACATAACCTCATTCTAAAACCAATAGTAACAAATCAATATGTAAAATATATTTACTTTCAAATAGTAAAGTGTTAAAATAAGGCATCAAACAGCTTATTAATTCATGTATCTAAAAGCTTTGCCACTTAATACTCTATCCCCAAACAGATGCTCTTCTATGTTACTTGGATTTGGGAGCAAATGTCATCTACCACTTTACTTGATTCATGTACATATCTAAGTGATAAAAGAAAGCTACATCAGGTGCATGATAAACAGATATCAATGAAACAGCCACTGTAGTAGTATAAAAGGGAATACCTGTGTTTCATTGCATAAAGACTCAAATTCGTCCTGCAACATTGAAGAGGAAATACAAGAAATAAGACATACTATATAATGGTTAAGAGAAGTAAGTGAGGCACCAAATAAAATTAACAAAATCCTCAACCGGACACCTAAGATGGTCATGTACAGAAAAGTAGTGACTTAAGCACTACCTAAATTAACACTGAAAGTGGCACCAACTTTGATACTGATATATACCGCTCCTACTATCGCTCCCATTACATTATATTATCATTTTATTCACTAATCAACTTAGTTCCATATGGCCAAAACCTTCCATTAGAATTAACATTATCCAAACAAAGAAGCAGAGTTGAAAGCGTTGCTTTATGTGTAAAACATCACTAGCTGAGAGTGAATGTGGTGACTAAATTATAGAAATTAAAGGGACAGTTACATTACAACACCGCAAAATAATAACCGAAAAAAGAAGGCATGATAATCGAAAGACAATGCATACCTCTATATTCCCATGTAAAGAGGTAATGACCAAAATTTGCCATAAATTAGCACCAAGATTAGTATCGCTTAAAAGTAGTCCTTAAAAGCTCTACACCCAAAATCAATGTAAAGCTAAGCCAGATAATCTTTGAAACACAAAAGGGTAGATCATAACATGTCATTTTATTTCCCAATGAATCGCTTAACACATTGCAATTTATTCGCTAAAAAGAATTTCAAGACCATATAGTAAGGCATATTATCAACATTATTGACAAAAAGGAATGACATGCATAAGAAATTTATAACATAATTTTAAATAAAGTGAAAAAAAGTTATTGGCACATCGATAACAAAACCGTCTCCACATGGGGTTGTCTTTGAGAATGAAGTTTAAGCACACTAAAAAGACACCCAATATACAAAATAAAAGATGAGTATATATTTAATTAAAAACATGAAATCATCATTGAAATGTATTCACACAATATACAAAATACACAACAATGAATTAAGTAAACGTTTCAAACCCAACATCCTGCTCCAAATGAACCACTATCATTGGTTAGCATCTATAGAGGTACCACCCGCCTGTGAAATTGATTAGCGTAGATCATAACTAACCGCAATCGTAATCGTTAAGTCCCTCCAAGTGTGGTAAAATGCTTTCCCAAGCATTATATAAATATCCACCAAACAGAAAACCACCATCCGTGATAATCAAAAATAATAATGCAATGAGACAAGATAAGATTTAGAGAGAGTAAAAGAAAATAAAATATGCTAGGAAGAATCAAACAGCTTGGAGAGGTCATTTGGTTCTAGGAGAGACAAAACAAACGGATTCCTCTAACTATTTTTTCAATGTAACGCTTTTTTGTTCAAAGTTCTAAAGGAAATTTTGCTATAGGCTTTGGTACGAGAATATGACCTCCAGAATCCTCCATATACGTGGAAAATCTTGAAAGATAATAATCATACTGGTGTCAAATATAGGTACTAGACACACTTGAGTCCGAGTAATATAGGAAAATTCAATCTTTTAGTTCGTAAACATAAGAAAATTCAATCTTTTAGTTCAAAACATAAGAAAATTCAATCCTTTAGTTCGTAAATGCTAATACTGTAAGGCACAAAATATTCTTTATACCAGATGATAAATTCTCTCCTTCTCTCAACCGATCACACCCAACCCCATAAGAACAAATTTATAAAGCAAGAACGACAAACATGCAAAAACATAAATATTACCTTGGGACATCTCTGACTGGTTTCCAAAGCTTCAAAAGAGAAGGCAAAAATGAGGCGGTTGAGCCATTAGTTCCTCCTGTGATAGCCGCCCATAAGTCAGAAAGAAAAGCAAAGAGCTTAGAAATACATAGACAACACTTAACATTACCGACAAAAGTTATTTGTAGGAATAATGTAATGATCGAAGGAAGTAAACAATATCTAATCCAAACCGAGGACATCTTGCATATAAATAGGAAACTATGGTCACAATCATATGCCCGATTATTTTGCAATCACTCAAAAAAAAAAACCTATATGCATGTCTTTGATTCTCAGATGAAGAAACTTGGCGAGAAAACTATAGGGAAATTAAATTAAAATGTTAACTTCAACTAAGATTCGTAATAAATACCTTTGTTAAACAATTTATGCAAATAACTAGAGTCTTTTCATCTTCAAGAATTAATAAAGGTACAATGACACGCAACCCAGTCATTTGACAACATCAATACTTATAATAATCAAACTAGAAGGAAAAAGGACAAAAGGACTTTCTCTAGTTGGGAAAACAAATCGGACATCCATAGGAGGAGCACTTACACTTAAACATCCGAATGGATCATACCGAGACAAAGACAAGAGTTTAAGCGATCTTCACTTCATTTGAAACCGAACAAGGAGCGCATAATTGAGAGGGAAAGAGGAGCAGAATATTTTCAAGGGCAACTTTGAAGAAAGTAAATTACTTTTGGAACAATATCCTTTGTTACATGAAGCAACTTCTCGATTACTATTTCAACAGAATCTTCCATAGCATCTTTCCGAATCATGACAAAACAAAAATAAAAAGAATGAGAGATGGAACAAGCACACTAGCTTATTAGAGAAAAGAAAACCCATACAACGCCTAAAACTAACTATGAGCAAACCTAGTTTTAAGCATTTCAACTATCAATGACAATAGAAGTTCTCGATTGAAGAATCGAATCATCTAAAACTTCAAGTATAGTCACAAAATCGATTGAAGTAATCTTGCATAAATACAATTAAATATTACATTTTTGACATAGAGGCTTAGAGGACATTCTTTTTCGTAAAAAGTATCGCAAGGTTAAGAAACTTTCAATGAAGGAAACAAATCTCAAAGGGCTTTCGGCATGATGGAATAACATCCGCAAGAGTTGAAAGGGCACTGTGCAACTTTATGGTGGGGGTCATCCAAGTCTTTGGAAAACAGCTTTCATTACCTTCTCAAAATTTTGAACCACTTCACGAATACCTCTTGGGCCTTGCTTCAACAAAGACCGGAGATAAGTAAAAGCAAAGAACCCTTGCGCATCAATCGAACTAGGACTAAGTCCCTCACTTAAGGCATCATTGAGAGAAGTTTGGACCTTCAACATAATTTGACATCTCTCCAAGTGACAAATGGTTTTCATCAAAACTTCTTCTCCTTCCAGCAGACATGCGCCAACTACATGCTTTCTTAAAAGCGGCATTTGGAAGTTAGGAATGTAATTGTTATGTGAATCCTAGAGTTTACATCTCTGTATGGCATTTCTAAATATTGCCTTTCAACATGTGGATTTGTAGACCGCCTGGCCTCCCCGATGTCACTATTATCTTCAAAGGAACCACGATCTTGTCTTTCGGATGCCCACTTGGCCGAGTATGATGAGAAAGTTGGCGAGACTCATGCCACACTACTTCTATATGATAACTTGCCCGAGTCTTTGGAAGCTTGAATTTGAGAAATGATGTCGACATGATCGACCAATCGTTACTGTTACTACCTTTACCCACACCGAGGTACTTGATTCTAGTCCTAAAGAGCTTGTGAGACGTGAGAAGTGGAACAACAAGAAGGAATGGTGGATCACGAGATGATGGAGGTCAACTCTCGCACTAGTGGGCAATAAAAGAGAAATTTAGCTACCACAATTTTAATCAATTTCCATATCATTTAAGGCAACTATCATCGCATCATTTGACAACCTCATCTAAAATAAGAATTCTAGTTCAAACCAAGTAAATGGAAATTCCATTCAATACCTAGATCCAAACTTGTTGACCTCTGCTTTTCTGAAATGTCCGCACCTCTAAGCATACTTTTGATGGCATCGACTTTTGCTTGCTTGCATGCAATACACTCTCCAGAGTACGCCAAGACCTTTACCAAGGGCTTTGATCGATAAATTCATCCCGTAAGAAAAGGACGCCCTCGAAGATAAACCGAAGTTTCGTTTATTGCAACTATAGCAGATGTTCCATATCCGTATATTTGAAGTAGAAGAAGTTTGAGTGGTAAATGACATCTCAGACATTCTCATCACGGAGAGAAGGAGAAGCATGCGCACCTGTGCATCCCTCCATCTTCTTCATTAATTATCTGCATAAAAAGCCGATTTTGAAACCACGATCTAGGAATGGAATTATTCCAAACTATCCATCAAATAGAGAATATATACCCTTTGAATGGTAGGATCAAAGGAGGAGAACAAGCGATTTAGAATGATCCGCCAAGTTTTGGTGAACATTCTATAGCACATTCTAGCAGCTTGATCTTACTGTTAAATAGTATGGGTTCAAACAAGTAGAAAAGGTAAATAACATTAACTTTTGAATTGACATTGCTACATAAAGTCATATTATCGACTCCTATTTAGGAAAAAATTATATTAGTAAAAGATGCCAAGTGAAGCATCACCACCATGAACCAATCATGTTTCGAGGAGAGAAACCTATAAATGGATCAACTCGCACCTTCACATGAAGGGTTGAATGCAGGACTATGTACATCAAACATGAACGAATAGAAGTAATTCCCAACATAGATACCTCACTTATTGCATCAAGAACACAACATCTAATCGATCCTCATATAAATCACCGATCATCAGATTTCAAAGATCCGCCACTGCTCAAGTATCAACAATGCATATTCACAAAGACTCGCAAAGAGATAAAAAGTGAGTAGATGCATAACAAATAAAGGACTTTATCATTAAATAGAAGAGGCATTAGAATACCCGCACGGAGTACAAAGATTACGGCCATTCTTTGCACAATCACCATGCGAGGAAGTATACGAGCAACTTTGCGATTACGCAACATCCGCAAAATTGAAAAGATAACATCAAAAATGTAAGGGAAGAGAGAAAAGGAAGGGAGATAAATAAATCATTACCGCTTTTATGCAATTATCGCAGACTCTACAATTACAAGCACAAGAATCACAACCAACTTGAAAAGGACTTGATTACCATAACATGAGATTAAGAAATGCTTACAAGAATAAAAATGTTGTTACACTACACAAGAAAGTTGAACTTATCGAATGAAGATCTCAAAGACATGCTTCAAAATCTCCCAATAGCTCCTTCGATAAGAATGATAATAAATGGCAAGCCCGAAAAGAAACATGCTCGTAAACAACCATATGTCTAAAACCAAAAAAAAACACTTATGGAGAGGAAATAAACTATTGGCTTCAACTCAACCACCAAGAATATTTTAACTCTCTCAAGATTATCGACCGCCACTATATTAAATTCCATTCAAAAGTGTTAAGAGGCGTAAGCTTAAACACTATGCACAAACATGGAATCTCACCTATGTTAAGGAGTTATTGGGAATTTGTTTCCCCTATGCTACTTGGACTCGGGTGTGTCGGATATGGATCTGTGTCAGGCATAGGTATATTCAATTTTTTCTGTCTTTTCATGCATTCAAGGATCCTTGGAAGGTCATAACCCCGCCCTCATTTCAGATATGGATATGGCGCATACGCCCGGAAAAATGAAGAGTGAGTGTAACAAAGTTTTTCTAAACAAGTCTCGATTCACACTTGTGTGAGAAGAGTAATTATTCTTCTTAGGCATTCATATTCTAATCGTTCATTACCTTTAGACCCTAGAATAGACATCAAACCTAAACCAAAATCCACAAGAAAGCATCCTTCGAGTTTCAAGCCAACCTAATCCAAAATAAAGAATCCTTCAAGCTTCAACCTAAACTTGAATCATTGTCCATACTATTGTTCGTATCCTGCACCAAAAGATAGATTCAATCCATTTTCTTTTCTTTTTCTTTTCTTAACCTTATATTGCCTCGAAATGAAGTTTTCCTTTCTAAACCAATAAAAAGACTTAATTGTTTTAGTTAATCGTGATGTCCTTCCACTTAAGGAAGAACAGATTTAAACGAGTCTTGAAGGTACAAATTCAACAAAGAAGAACGCTCAACAAGAACCAAAAAGAGCATAGAACAAAATTAAAAATCAAACCTTGAGATGAAGATAACTCATTGACCGGAGAACGACGCCTATATTGTCGGTTAGATGAGTCGAGAAGGCTTACTAAATGTCTGTTTTGCATCGAATCTGTTAGGCTAAGTCTCAGTAAATTGGAGTCCATTGCCTAAGTTTAACATAATATTTAGGATTTTAGAAGAAGGGGAAATGAAATTGTAAGAAGGGGAAATGAAATTCAAGAGAGCAAAAGGCGATGTTTTCCTAAAACAATTCACGCATTGCGGCGTTTATCAAAAAACGCCGCTAAAGACATATTTATTGCGGCATTTAAATAAAAAAACGCCACAAGCAAAATATAAATCGTTTCCTTTAAAACACAATAATATTTTTGCGGCGTTTTTGTTTAGCGCCGCTATATCTCAACCTTTTGCGGCGTTTTTGATAAAACGCCACTAAAAAATAAGTAGATAATTTGTGGCATTTCTTAACAAACGCCACTATAGCATATACTATTGTGACGTTTTAATTAAAACGCCACTAAAATCCTGTTAAATTGATTGCGTTTTCAGTCTCGGAGAACATATTCGTGGCGTTTTTTATGAAAATGCCACTATTCTCTATTTCAATTTTTTTCATTTTTTACTTATTTTTGTCTTTCAAATTTTTGTGTTGAGATTATCATTTTTAAAATTTTTATTTTTAAAAATTTTGAATATTAAACTTTTAAGAAAATTTTGAAATTTTTTGAAGATTTTATAATTTTAAATTAACATATAAAATTTTTATTTTATTTTTTCCAATTTTAATTTTAATTTTTTTAATTTTAATTTTAATTTTAATTTTAACCTATATTTTCTAAGTTTTTCTTTCAAAATTTGGTGTTGACATTATCATTTTTTCAATTTTTATTTTTATTATATTCTAATATTGAACTTTTTAACTAAAATATTAAATATCTAATTTTTAAGTTTTTAAGTTTTTAATTTTTATTATTAAAATTTAAAATTTAAAATTTAATTACCATTATCAACTTTTTAAGATTTTCTTTTTCTTTCTTTTTACACCAACATTAGTTGTTTAAATTTTATATAAATGGCATTTAATTTACATTTATCTTATTTTGATTTATATTCTAAAAATCCAATATTAATCCCTAAATCATAAACCTTAGAACCTAAACATTGAACCCTAAACCACAAACACCAAGCACTAAATCCCAAACTCAAAACCCCAAACCTTAAATATCGGACCATAAAACTCAACCCTAAACTCTAAACCGCAAACCTTAAACCATAATCCGAGACCAACTTTTGGGCATTTATGTGGCCAATATTAGTATAGTACAAAACATATATTTTAATAGCTAACACATTAACCATAAATCCTCATGAGGATTTTAATTTTCGGGATTTTGGGTCATATAGATAACACCCTAAACCCTAAACTTTAAATCCTAAACCTTTAAACCTTAAACCCTAAACTCAAAACCATAACACATTAATCTTTCCACCAAAACCCCTAACCCATTAACCCTAACCCATTAACCATTTCCTTTAAACTACTAACCCTAAACCTTAACCCCTAATCACTAACACTTAAATCTTAATACTGGTAAACTCTAAGATATTAAACACTATACAATAAACCCAAACAACAAACTTCAAAACACTAAACCCCTACACTAAAATAACAAACCCTAAACCATGAAATTAACATACTAAACATTAAACCCTAAATCAATTTTAATAGCTTAATTTGAAACTTAAATGAAAACTTCTAAATTGTTTAGTTAGCAATTTGTAACTTTTCATAATTAAGTAACTAAAATGAAACCTTCTCATTGCTTATAAGTGAATTTATCAAAATAAAATATAATTTAAAGCAAGAATAAGAAAAAAATATGAAAAAATTATATAAGAAATTATTTAATGTATAAATTTAAAACAATCAGTCATATATATCCAAAAAACTTTAAAATTATTTATGCGTTTTTCCAAAAGCGCCGCTAATCTCAGACTTTTAGCGTTTTCCAAAAGCGCTAATGTTTCAGATTTTTAGCGTTTTACAAAAGCGCATTAATTTCAGATTTTTAGCGGTTTTTGAAAAGCCGCTAATTCTCGACTTTTAGTGGCGCTTTTACAAAAGCGCCGCTAATGCTCGACTTTTAGCGGTGTTTTTCCAAAAGCGCCGCTAATGCTCGAATTTTAGCGGTTTTAAAAGCGTCATAATTCTCGAACTTTAGCGTTTTTTAAAAGTTACCGCTAAATGTTCGAGCATTTAGCGCTTTAGTAAAAAACACCGCTATATATCGTTTTTAGCGGCGTTTTGTAAATAAACGCCGCTATTGCTCATTTTTTTGCGGCGTTTTTCTTCAAACGTCGCTAATGTATAATATTTGCGGCGTTTTTCTTTAAAACGCCACTAAAAACGCCGCTAAAAGTCCTGCATTTTGGTGTAGTGTATGGTTTGCTTTTTTTTTTCCTACGATCTATATACCTATTATTATTTCTATTATACTTATTGTTATATATATATTTGTTTGCTTGTTTATATATTATGATTATATCTTTTGCTTCATTATTATTTTACATATATATGTTATTACTACTATACAAAGACTTATTATATTTATCATTATATTATTTTATTACTAATATTTTCTTTATTTTATATATTTACATGTTATGGTTTACTTTAATTATTTTATCGTATATTATTATATATTGTTTTTATATCTACTATCTTTATTGTTATCAAGATACCTTCATTTCTTTTACTACTATTTCTTGTTAATGTTAATATTATCACCGTGTTTACATTTCAATGATTTTTATTTTAAAATTCATAAAAAGGGTTTTCACAAAGGTAATATTTCGTGTTTGAAGTCCGAAAATCGTGCCCAATCGTCTTTGGACTTCGATTTTTGTTCATCCGATTACTAAATGTCCTTTAATGTTTTTGAAAACAAGGCAATGTTTCGTGTTTGGAGGTCCGAGAAATTCGTGCCCAATCGTGCTGGGTTTCGATTTTCTCGCTCGCCCAAACAACTAAATATCCTTCAAAGATTCTTTTATTTGAAGTCCGAAAAATCGTGCCCAATCGTCGGTTGGGCTTCGATTTTTCGTTCATCTCGATTACTAGATGTCCTTTAATGTTTTTGAAAATAAGGCAATGTTTCGTGTTTGGAAGCCCGAGAAATTCGTGTCCAATCATGCTGGGTTTCGATTTTCTGTTCGTCCAAACAACTAAATATCCTTCAAAGATTCTTTTATCGCGTTTCTTAAATAAAGGCAATATTTCATGATTGGAAATCCAAGGAATCGTACCCAACCATGCTGGGTTTCGGTTTTTAGTTTAGCCAAATAGTGAAATACTCTTTTCAAATTGCAATACATGTATTTTGGAAATCATGAAATGATCTTGGTATCGAGAGTTTGAAGCATCGTGTCCTATCGTGCTGGATATGGTATTTCAGCTTTTCGGAACAAGAGAGTTTCGATATCCAATACTAGTCATCCAAACATTTTTTCCATATTTTAAAATATTTTCTAATTTTCGATATTAAGGACATTAACCAATCAATACGGTACCAATTTTGGGTGTTGCGAGGGTGCTAATCCTTCCTCGTATGAATCGACTCTCGAGCCCGCTTTTCTTAAAATTCAGGCCAAAACGTTTTCAAAAGTGGCCCAATCACACTTCAAAAAGATTGGTGGCGACTCCGTTTTTGTATTTTAAAGTTGGCCCTTTTTTCAAACAAAAAAATGGTTCCGACAAATATATTAATTTCATTAATGCTCACCTAAAAGGTTAATTTTAGTGGATAGTCCGTGCAAGTTAAATTAAAAATAAATTGGTATTTTTGATAAAATTTTCATTTACTTTTATTATTAAAATTAGTGTGATTGATGGAACAACTAGAAAATGGACTAATGTACATGGATTGGTTCTTTTAACAGTATAAATGGATGAAATTTTAAAAAAAAATGATCAATTTGCTCTATAATCTATCATATATGGACTAATTTATCTATTTTTTGAGTAAAGGGGGCAAAATACAATTTAACTCTTAATATAAGGACATCCACGATACTTTTACCTTCATTATGCCTTTTAATTAATGAACAAAAAAATTTATGCCTTTTTTTGGGTAATTATTATTTAATATATCTTTTAATTAAGAGTTAATTGAATCAAACATTTTCAGATATGACCCTCAATTTAAATTAGTCTTTAAACTTCAAAATGCTCTAATTATATTCTTACAATCGTCGATGTTATATCTATCAAGTCATTCTATTATTGAAAAAATAAATTTAACCATCAAATGGCACGTAAATCTTATGTGATATAATTTAACATGAAAATTTTAAAGAAATGTAAATTGTTGTTGCATAACTTTTAAAATTAAAAATAAAATAAAACTGAAAAGAAAGAGTTTGTGAACGATAGTTTCTATAAAAGTTTCAAAAACCTCTAAACCGAAATTTTACAATATTCATTTTTCTTTAAACTTTTCATTTTAAATTATGTCACATATGATCCGACATCCTATTTAACGTTAAATTAAAGATTTTAGTAACGGAAGGACCTTATTGATATAATATCAATAGTTTGAGGATGTAATTAGAATGTTTTAAAATTTGAAGACCAATTTAAAATGAGGGTCATAATTTAGGGATGTTTGGTGCAATTATCTCTTTAATTTAACCATGACATAGTTGTACAATTATTTTGTATATTTTATTTACTTTATTTGTTTTATCGCATTAAACAAGTCTTGTTTGAATTACAAACCTGTATTTGATTGAAGAAATAAATATTTATGTTGATTTTGTATAAAGGAAAACAACATATTAATTTTTAATCATTATTTAGTAATTAATTTAGGCATAATGATTTATTTGACTTTTCAACTTTACAAAAAAAAATCATTTTAATTCTCTATTTAATTTTTCGTCTCTTTTAACCCTTAAACTTGTATTATTTGTCAAATCACCCAAATGGATGTCACTTTAGCAATTAATTAATTTTTAAATTATAAAAATATTAAAAGTATAAAAATTAATTAATTTTCAAGAAATTAATTCATTGCTAATACGGTAAAAGTTAATTTTTTCTATTTTGGGGTAATTTGATAAACAATACAAGTTTAAAGGTTAAAAGAGACAAAAAATTAAATAAAGGACTAAAATAACTTTCTTTCAAAATTAGAGAGTCAAATAAATCATCATGACATTAAGAAACTAAACATATCTGTATATCTTATGGTGGCCATTACAAGCATTAGGTGGTATATATATATATAATAACAAGTTGAGGAAGCTATTGATGATGACAAACACTACATGAATAGTATTATTGGTGACAACCCAAATCCGATTAATTTGAATTCAAACTCGATTAATATGTCAATAATCTAAAATCAAAAAATGACCCAAACCAGAAATGATGATTCGAAAATTTTAAATCACTAAAATTTTTAAAATGTAAGTAGGGATTTAAAATTCTCATGTTTGAGCCTTGGGTTTTACAATGTTGAATCCATTGTATGCTTTGAAACTTTGAAGTCGTTTCCATGTTGTATCTTTCAGTTTAGCTTAATCTTTCTACCTTGTTCCTCAAAATCCTACTTTCTGCGAGCGTTCGTTCATCTCGCGACATTGGATCGGATAGCATCTTCGAGCAAAGGCAATATCAAGCGAAAACGTATGCCATCTTTTTAAATACTCCGAGGACCTCAAATTTGTGTAGCATTTCAATCTCACTATATTGTAGCCTTTTTGCACCTTGCATTTGCCTGTGATAACAATTGGATACCTTGGGCTTGAAGCAACCGGCAAATAACTTCGGAGCAAGTCTTTTCGAGGAAGCAGTGAGCAGAGAACCTCGGAGCAAGCCTTCCACATGGAAGCAACCAGCAAAACAACCTTGAAGCAAGCTTCCAACACGGAAGCAGACAGCAAACCTTTGTAAGAATCATTGTTCAAATATTCCATTATGTTTCTGCTAAGAATACTAGGTTGCAATTTTTTATCGGTTTCATGGCTTCTCAAGACGTGCTTTACGTACAGCCTGCTGGATATGTCTCTCATGATCTTTAAGTATATCCTCAATGTTTACCCCAGGAGGCATCAATGGTCCAGAACAATGGATCCGGGTTTTCCGTAGTGCACGAACCTGCAATAACACAACCACAAACTAGACTTGGTAAACGCGTACAAACACGATACATTTAAGCATGATTAACGCAACATGTTTGATACGCATATCATATTCAAATTCAAGTTCAGCATACTATAGCCTATATGAATTCATGTCTTGGGTTCCATATCTAATCTAAACGATCGTGATGATCATTTAACCTGAAAATGATGATGAAAGTATCAGTTACAAGGAAAAGTTGGCAAAATGAGTCAGTTACTTACTGAAGTAGGATCTTCGTTAGTTGCTGTATCCTCTGTCTCTTGTGAAGTTTTAGTTGCTTGAGGCATTAGTGAAGGTTGTGGTCTTAAATCAACACTATTTCGTGTAGGAACTGACTTTTTCCATGTTCCTACTGCATTACGGTGGACCATCGAAGAGGATTTAGATAAACAGTTTTGCAAAGTGAGATTGTGTGTATCAATATGGAAGCCAGAGGCACCATCCTCAATATGACCGGCTCGTATTTTTGACTGTCCTTCTTCAATGAATTCCAGAGTCTGCACTTCCTTAAAATCTGACGTTCCTCTTCTAACAGATTCAGGTCCTCGTCCCTTCACAGCCTTGGCTCTTTTTCTAATGTTACATGGGAGAACACAAAATCAAAACAAAAATTCGTAACATTGAAATAAGCCATAAAAGAAATACCTTCTCGCTTCCTCATCGCGAAGTTTGATATCTAGTTCTTTGCACGGAGAATATTTTGGTAGATCAGACGGATCACAAGGGAAAGGCTCCGTTGTGAAGAACTAAGCAATCAGTTCAACAGAGTAGCACAAGAAAGTTAACACTTCGAATCACAAGGGAAGGGCATATATATATACACGGTTGTTTAAATACCTCACTGTTAAGTGCTGAAGCAGCAGTTCCTCGATCTTCTGGTTCCATTGAAAGGAGTTTATCGACAAGAGACAAGGCAGATTGTGGGAAGTTTCTGAACATGTCGGTGACATGGCGCTTGTAAGGTTGTTGCGGTTTAAAACTAGTTGCATGTGGAAGTTTTGTTTTTTGCCAATACTCCTCACTAGGTGAACCGCAGAGCTTAAAGATCTTATGCATTTGCTCCACCTGGAAACAATCAGAAAAGCAATCAGTGATGAACAGTTTGCATTATGCAATATGGACTCGATAACCTTGTCTAACATGACCAGACAGAAAAGGATGAACACATAAACGAGAGGTTACCTCTGTTCTTCCAGGCATAATCGGCTTCCCATCAAATAATTCGGCAAGTACACAACCAGTACTCCACAAATCTATCGCAATTCCATATTCAGTATCCCCAAGCAACAGCTCGGGTGCCCTGTACCAAAGTGTTACGACTCGACTTGTTAAAGGCTGCTTTTGACCAACCTGAAAGATTGTACCTAGACCAAAATCTGCAATCTTAAGAATTCCATTGTTGTCTACCAGAAGATTTGAGCCCTTAATGTCTCTATGCAGGACACCGTGGCTATGGCAGTGTTCGAGGCCACGGAACAACTGTTGCATGTAACATTTTATCTACAACAAAATCACATATGCCTCTTGTAAGACCAACAATATATTATAACATGCGTAATATCATTATATCTGAAATAAATGATAAATAGAGAAACATGTACCTGCGGTTCAGTTAACTTGTTGCCAGGAGTTGCTGCAAGCCCAGCAAGATCATGCTCCATGTACTCGAAAACAAGATACAAGCTGCTCGACATCCTTGAAGTAACTATACACTCGAGTTTCATAACATTTGGATGGTCGAGCCTCCGTAAGATAATGATTTCCCTAGCCATAAAACGAACACTATGCGGATCCATATTAACAAACCGGACCTTCTTCATGGCAACGGTTTTGCCTGTTTCTACATCACGGGCCTTGTATACACTGCTATAAGTTCCTTGTCCAACCTACATATGTGGAGCTTACTATGTCATTATAGGCAAAAAAATTAAAATCATTTCAATATGCATCCATAGGCAGGGGCCCTAGCCCCCCCAAAAATGAAAAAGAAAATGATTTTGTCCTGAAAATTTCGAAGATATATGTCAATACAATGGTGAAATTGCATTTTAGCTCCCATAAAACTATACAACTCAATCTCGACCCCCCAGAAAAGATTTCCAGCTTCGCCCCTGTCCATGATAATTAACCAACAAGAATGCATAAATGACTAAAGATGCTCATTTGTAGGTGACCAGCACCAAAAATTTGCTGCCAATGTAACTTTTAACATTGCATCACCCTTTCAACATATTTATCAATTTTAAAGAGAATTGGCAATCCAATTATTCATGCTTGCTCCATATGAAAAAAAAATTATATGTAGTATTTTCAACTAGTATTCATGAACTTGAATATCATTGCACATGCAGATGAATGTACATGCAAGTCATAGGAAGGATGAACTAAAAGGTTCTCACATAGCCATGATGATCACATGGCAACTTCATATGTACTTCAAATTCCATGGTTCCATTTGATCATCATTAAATCATATATAACCATATGAATGTACATGCAAGTCATAGTAAGCATGGAGTGAAAAGTTCTCACATAACCATGATGGGCACATAGCAACTTCATATGTACTTCAAATTCCATGGTTCTGTATATGAATGTACAAGCAAATCATATAACCATATGAACGTACATAGTAACTTCAAATGTACTTCAAGTTCCATGGTTCCATTTAATCCTCATTAAATCATATAACCATATGAATGTACATAACAGCTTCATATGTTACTTCAAGTTCCATTGTTCAATTTGACTCATCATCAGATCATATAATTAACTACATACATCATTGCTCAAGAGAGTAAAATGAAACTAATCATAAAGAGACATTGATATAGAGAAGCAATATACCTTATCTAACTTCTCAAAAGATTCCACCCTCCTAGGCAACCATCCATCAATAGCTTCACCTGCAACTGAAGCTAACCATGAAGGCCACCCTGCAGAAACTAATCCCCCTTCAATCACCAATTTCTTTTCACCTTTAGCAATTGCAACATCACCATTGCCATTGTTCTTTTCGCTGTCTTTGTTGCTGTTGCTATCAATGTCCTTGTCATTGTTGTACTCTTCTTGGGCTTCTTTTGAAAAAATGCAGCCCATAATCTTCTCAAAAAATGCTGCTTCTTTTTTTTTTTGAATAAGCTAACCAAAAAGGATTATCACCATGAATGAATCCTGGGATTCCCAGGTCAACATTGTTTTCATTATCTTCTCAACCATAGGGAAAAAAACAATTAAAATCTAAAAAAAAGAGATGGAATCAACAATATTATCTTGCAAATTAATTATGGAAAAAAAAACTAAAATTCAAATGGTTGAGAGAAATGAATGAAAACCCAGAGAAAAAAATCCCAGGAAAGAAAAGAAAAAATCTTTATCAAATGATAAAATTCAAAGGAAAAGATAAAGGAAAAATGGGTGAGAAACAAAAATGCAATTAGTTTTGTGAGATAAGCTCCTCAAATTGCGACAAACCGAAGATGTTTTTAGGATATGTGACAAACAGACACACTGTGATGTCTGCTCTTTTAGTTTCACTGAAAAAACTTTTTCCACACCTCTCAATTTTGATCCAAGTAATGTCTGTAGGCAAAATTATTTAAATTGGATTGTTGAATTAAATCGGTTTGATAAAAAACAGTAAGTACACCGATTGTGAACCGATATGAATCAATTTAATCGAGTTAAAAATCAATTCAGCATATAATTAAATTAGATAAACTGAATTTTATTTATTTTTTAACATATTTTTAAAAAATATATATTTTTACATAATTTATTTTATTAAAATCGGATAAACTGGTCAGGTCAATAATTGATGACTTGACCAATTCTATCATTGGTCCGATTTCAAAAATCTTGACTATCAATTTTAAAAGCGAGCATCTAAGGACAATTAATAACAATGTTAATGTTTTTCATTAATTTTATATAATTTTAATTATCATTATAATAAATTTAGTCCTCTAATTTACACATTTTGTTTATATATTCAAGCAAAAGTTTCTTTTTATATATTCTTTTGAATTTTTAGTTTTTTAGAATTTTAATTTTTTCGATAATTTTGAGAATTAAAACCAAATTGATTGAATATAAAAATATTGAGAGATTAATTTATTTTATATCAATTAAAATTATGTATAATTAATCAAAAATATTAACGATTAATGATTAATTGTGTTTAACTGCTGACTTTAAAAATTTACAAGGATTAAATTACTTCCATTTCTGGTGGGAAGGACTAAGAATTTTAGAGGAAGCAATTAAAACTATCATAATGCAATCTTCTATCTTCAACAACGAATCTGGTGAGGTGATGAATGACAATGCTGGAATTATAGCATTTGCTAAACCAGTCACTATGGCACCAAAAAGAGAAATCAACAAAGTGAACCGTGAAGTTCTAGTATTTGTCGGTCTCAATCGCCCAGGGATTGGAGCAAATTGAACACGGATAGTTCAATGCATTTGATGACAGGCTGTGCCTCAGCTGGAGGTTTGTTTCGAGACCACTGAAGTAAGTGGATTACATGTTATAGTCGGAATATAGGTGTGTGTTCAGTTCTTGATGCGAAACTTTTGGCAATTATGGATGGTTGAACATAGCCTAAAAAAGAGGCATTAAGTAGCTGTTGGTGGAAAGTGATTGTTTGGTTGTTGTCAATATGTTTAACGGTCAAACATGGGAGACTGATGCAAGTTTGGTGTGAATTAACACAGCGTTGTTAGCTAGGGAATGGACTGCAAAGGTGATGTATATTCTACGTACAACAAATATGATTGCTGATTCTATGGCAGTTTTACGCGGACATGATTTTATTGACTTGAACATCTATGAGTTTACCTCCAAATCGATTCGTCTGGAAGTCCTACAAGAGAGTGTTGGTATTCAAGAGAAGATTCTTCAAAGTTAATTGTATTTAGCTTCTTCATTCACAAAAAAAAAAAAAAAAAAAAAATGTAAATATTATTATAAAATATTTATAATGTAATACATTTTATAACATGATAAAAAAAATATGATTATATTTTTATCTGAAGAAAAGCATATGACTTAAAAGAGATGGAGACGATAAAAGTATCATGGAGGTCCAGGGGCGAAGCCAGGATAATTTTTTAGTGGGGCCGGATGAAATTTTAATTTTTTATAGTTTATATTTTTATAATTTGTAAAAGATTAAATTAAATTTTTATAATTTTAGGAGGGGCCAAAGTGCAATTTTGCCTTTTCTAATTTAAAATTTTTAAAAAATTTTAAGGGCCTAAACAGAAATATTACATTTTAGGGGGGCCGGGGCTCATGCCAGCCCCCTAGCTTCGTCTCTGTGGAGGTCATTGTATTAAGAGTTAGATTGCATTTTGACTATTCTACTGCAAAATGTGTAAATTAATCCGTCCACATTATATCAAAAAGCAAAGCCAACTAGGCCTTGGCTTGTTGGTTAAAACGAAAGCCTTGAGTATCCAAGTTCGACTCCTACCATCTGTAATTGTAATTTGTGGCTCTCTTATCTCATTATGTGTTGCGTATGGAAATTTAATCTTTCTTCTTTTCTAATTTGCTTTAAAAATATAAGTCCAAATTCTTAATATTATTAAAATTCGTCCATTAAATTTAAGTTCATTGTTTTGTTTTTATACATAACTACTAAATGAATTTTTTCATTTCAAAATGTTAGACTAGCAAATTTAATAATATTAATAATTAGACTAAAATTTTGAAATTTGAAAAAGAGAGACTAAATGAGTAAATTCCTAAAAATACAAGGGTTAAAGTACTTGAGAGGTCCCTATATTATAGGGATTGTATCAAATTAATCATGTTATTAAATGAATCGATTTAGTTCCTATACTATTAAAAAAAATCAAATAAGTTCAACTTGTAAAAAGTTAACATTTATTGTATAAAAAATATCTTGAAAATTATTTATTTCTAATTGCAGATCAATTCCAAATAAAATATTTCATTTACAAAATCATAAAAATTTTAAAAATATTAACTCTGTTAAACAATAAATGCTAACTCTATCTTAATTTGGTCTTATTTGATTTTTTTAATAGTAGAAGAATTAAATTAATCCATTTAAAGTATAGGGACTAATTTGATTAGGTACTTATTATAGAGGGACCTCTCAGGTTCATTCACCAAAATAAAAGTAAAATAACTAAATTCCAAGTACACGAAGAATATAGGGACTAAGACCATATTTTAACCAAAAATAAATGAAAGTTTTAAGAGGAAATTGAAGAAAGGACAGGGACGAGCCACGAAGGCGATGATGGCTTCGAACTTGGTAAAGACAATACACAAAACTGATAGAGAGAAAGGGGCAAATCGAAACCTAAGGAAAAATGGATCTGTACAAGGTACTGGGCGTGAATCGGAGCGCCACCAAAGATGAAATCAAGGAAGCGTTTCGGAAAATGGCAGTGAAATACCATCCCGATAAGCACTCCCATTCGCCGAAACCCGTTCGAGATTCCGCCACCCTCCGATTCAAGCAAGTCTCCGAGGCTTACGAGGTCCTCAGCGACGATCGGAAACGCGCTGACTACAATCTTACTTCTTCCTCTTCCTCCGCTTCTTCTCCTTATAATTATTATCAGCGATACGCAAACGCCAGCCGCCGCAGCGGCGGTGGCGGCTACGGTTTTTCTTCGGCCAATTCTTATAAAAATAATCGTCAAAATTACGCGAGTAATTTCTGGCATGTTTCGCTACGATTTTTCACTACGCGCGCCTTCCTTCTCAATCTTGCCTTTGCTGGGTAATCAATCTATCTCTCTCCTTGCGTCTTTTCGTTGTCTCTCTCTAAAATTGGTCTAATAAAGGTTTTAGTCCCTCTATTATGCTGAAAATTTAGATTTAGTCCATCTAATTTAACATAATTTGATCCTTGTTTGTCCAAATTGATTACTGATTACATTGTTAACAGTTTCCGATAAAATAACGATGATGTAGCTTTTTACTGTAGAAAGTTATCCAGGCTACTGTGACTGTGAGGAACTGCCTTTTTTTTCTTCATCTGCACTATAAGAAGGTTATTAAAGCCAATCACGCCACTATTTCAGTGGCAAACTTTTGCGGGTTTTAAGTTGATTGCATGAGTTTCGGGGTTGGATTCATGTGTTTGTGAACCCGTTCTCCCTTCCCCAACTGTAATTGCTTACTTGTATTAAAAAAAAGTTATTAACCAAAAATTCGCAACAGCTAACAATGTTATCAATTTGTAGAGGGATTAAATCTTAGATTTCAGCATGGTGGAGGTATTAAAGCCAATTTGATTAGGGATATTTAGCAGTGAATGACTTGTTTATGTCCTTCACTACAGTGCTTTGTATGGTGGAATCGTTGTAATTGATAACAGCAGAGAAGCACTGTGGAAAATGCGTAATCCTGGGGTATGTATATTTTTTGCTCTATCCTTTCTCTTTTTTCACTGCTGCTCATTTGAGTCTGTTCATTTCAGTTGTGGCTAAGGGTGCAATCAGGCCGAGTCGTGCCCAAAAGCTGGCAAGCTCGAGCTCGGTGGTCAGCTCAAGCTCAATCCAACATCTATTTTTAAACTTGAGCTTGGCTCAAGATATAACCGAGCTCGATTAAGCTCAGAAGTATTCAAGCTTGAGCTCAGCTGGATAATTAAGTTTAGGGTTAATAATATATATTAAGGACAATATCGTAATTTAATAATTGCAAAATATTTAACATATATATTAAAAATGAAAAGCTCAATAAGGGTTGTGAGCCATTCGAGCCAAGTATTACTAAGCGTGAATTCAGCTCAATCAATAGATTAAGCTGCTCAAGCTTTGGCCTGGCTCAATAATTAGCAAATCGAGTTCGAATTTTTTTGAGTCAAACTTGAGTAGCTTGTGAGTACCAATGTTTCATTTACATCTTTATTTGTGACAACTTTTGTCTTCCCGAGTTATTCACTATAATCTCTAATACTAGCTAGCTTCCTTTATTATTTTGTTTAAAACGAGAAACTTCTGGGCTGTTCTATACTATAGGGAGAAACTAGGCAAGCATTCTTTACTAAATACTGATGTAGGAAAGCTAGCCTAGGAGGGTAATTTTCATGGCATGTTTGTGATATGAATTCTTGAGGATTGAGGAACATAGGAAAATGTAATTGAGGTAAGAAAAGATAGCATAAAGCTTCTCACCTAGAGTACCTTACGAGTTAACTTTAATCATATCAGGCAACTGCAAGTGTATCGATGATGAAAATGCATTGATAATATTCTATATCTCAATAGAGAGAGAACATTGAATTTTTAGATACAAGAAATTTTCTTCCCAATATGATCCTAACATATATGGTTAGACTTCGAACAGAGAACTGCAATCTTAAAACAAATCCCGTTTACACATTACTTCTAATGTGTGTATAAAGTGAAACCTTTGTTTTTTAATAGTAGATGCTAGATCATTTTGCTTAAGCATTCTTAGTTCCTCATAAGAAAGTCTATGTACTTTCTTTGTTGAATTTTATCCTTTTTGGCATCTTTGTCTTTTTATTTAAGTATGGTCTAAGGCATTAGTTTTCTTATTTTCTTTGACCCTACTCTTCTGAATGAGGGGATTATGCACCAATCACTGAAGCAAATGCTCAGGTGCTCTAAGGCGTAGATTTGTTGTTAGATTGTAGAATTTCAAGTCTTTGGACCCATATTCATCCCTCTCCATTCCCATTTCTTATCTTTCTATTGGTTTATTTATTGAACTAGTTATAAATGATATATGTGCCGAAATTTTATTCTTTCTAATATTATCTATGTTTATGACATTGTCTTGCATGATAAAGCCTTGCCTTCGCATAAAAATACTTCATAAATCCAAACTAACAAGAAATTACAGTTTGATTGATTCGACCTCTAATGTTGTGCTGGATTGAACTTTTGGTTAGATTAGATACTAGAGGATATTTACTCAATTAAGACTTGCTTCAGAACATTACTGATTCCATTTTTTTACTCAGAAATCATTTGAAGAAGCCATGGAATCAATTGAGAAAGCCAAAGCACGTAGAGATACATAAGAAGACTATTGCTCAAACTCTATTCGGTCTCTGCTAGTTTGATCAATGGTGCCTTTTTCCTCAGCTTTGGCGAACAAGAATATTGCTGTATAGTTTCTCACTTCCTCTTTTTTTTGTTGATCTTTTATTTTCCGTTTCTATAGTTATTTTATATTATAGTTCTCAGTCTGTGATAGTTATAGTTATTGTATTACAAGGTCTATTTGTCAAACCTGTGAACTTGTGGTTGTATATGTTAAAGCCACAACCATGCCTATGTTCTCTGTTCTAGAGAACAAGCTACTAGCATTTTTATTCTTATGGAGATGAATGGTAGAAATAAAATAATTGGAGTTGGGATCGAACTTGAATTGAACCGATATTTTGCTGCATTTCTTCTTATAGAATTTTGTGAAATCGCATAGCGAGCATATTTTTGTAGATTTTGCCAACTAGTTTTATGTGATTGTTTTGTTGGAACTTGACATTTTATCTATTGCTAATATAGTTGATTATAAATGTTGGAACCCCAGCATTGGACCCATTGGCAAAGAGTGTTATGTCATGAGATCAAATCGCAGGAATTGCCTGCTAATGGTGTTTTGGGGGTAATGATTCAAGTTGTACCAATATATTTATACACTTGATAAGAAATGCTTTTCCTCTTCATCTTCTAAAAGGAAAATGGAGGTTATTGAGAATCAGTTTACCAAGCAGAGGTTTCTGTTTTTACCTTAATCAAGATGATCATATATGATATTTTGCTCTGTTAAGGGTACTATATACACACTAAATACGCCCCCAGAGTGGTATACTTGGTAAAAAAAAAATAAAGAATTTTCATTTTGAAATCTATTTCATATAATTTTATTATTGGTAAATTCAAAATGGTATATGTATTAATAAAAAGTAGTCTGGGATGTCGGGTTCAAGAAAGATAATTTTGCTTTTAGTAATAATATTGTAGGGTGATATATTGGACATGTATTAAATTATCTTTGTTATAATGTTTTAGTTAAAATTTTAATAAAATTATCGCAATTTACGATAATTTTTTATTATAAATAATTATAATATATATAAAAGCATGGAGTTAGAGACACTTTTAAACCAACTAATATACCATTTTGTTATTCGTTTGTAATTTTACATATATTATTTATTATTATAAAGATTGTTATATTTATAAATAAGAACTATAATTTTATTAAAATATTTCTTATATGGATTATGATGGTAAAAGTACAATAGAGACTTTTGTGCTAAGAGTCATAATATTTTTCTTTCAAAATAGATAGGTTAATCTTATACGTTAGATTAAAAAGTAAATTAATCATTTCTAATAAAAATTTAACTGCTTTTTCTTGATAAAATAACCAGATAGTAACATATGGCGCACCATGTATACCTTATTCTGATGTACATAGATTAATTTTTTACAATAAAGATGAATAGAATTTTAACAAAACAATCAATTTATTATTGATTTAACGTACATGAACTAATATTTCTATTCTTTAAGGGCCTGTTTTTCTGTGCTTAAAAAAAGCATTTCTGACTCTAAAAGCACTTTTGGAATAAAAGTCGACATGCAAATAATGTTTTCGTCATTGAAATTTTTGCTTTTAGAATGCTTTTGAAAAGCACTTCTGAAAAGGAGAAACTAAAATTTTTAGCTTTTCCTCTCCCAAAATTACTTTTTCACCCCTCCAATAACATAGTACTTTTCCTTTTTTTTTTCTTTGTGCTTAATTACAAATGTGTTAAAATCATTAATTAAAATAAAAATATTTTTAAAATACTAATTACAAATATTTAATGATTATATTTAAATATTTAAAATGTATTTTATATATTCTAATTAAATTTTGTAAGTAATTAATATTTATTACTTAAAATATTTAAATTTTATATTTCATATATTAAAATATTAACAAGTTATAATATTTTTTATATTCTTACTAAAATATAATAATATTAACTAATTTAAATTTTATTTAAATGCATATTTGTTACTTGATAATAACATGTCTAAAATAGACATTTTATTTCTCAAAAGCACTTTTTGAACAGCAATGCTAAACACTCAAATTTTAAACCAAACTTTTTAAAAGCACTCTCAAAAGTCCTTTTCAAAAGACTTTTCAAAAGCATTGCCAAACTAATCCTAAGTAAAATATATAAAATACAATTACTTTTAATACAAAACTTCTATGATAAGTTAACGTTAAATAAACTTATTTCATAACATTTTAAAAGTTAACTCCTATAATACGAAATTTTATTTATATAATAATTTTATTTTTCATATTTATCTCAATAAAAATTATACAATAATAAATTTGTTAATTATTAGAAAAATATTGTACTAATTTAAGCTTTAATAATGATTAGAAATTATTTAAATATTGTACTAATTTTTTAAATAGTATTATTTTAATTAAATTTCTAAAGTAAACTACTTAATAGAATCTACATATTACTAGAAAAGAATAAATTAAATTAGGATCATCCTAAAAATATAATTTTTAGGCACTAATAAAATAGTGTCACGTCATTAAAATTTAAAGATAACAAAATATTATTATACTCATCTATACCGAATATCTTATGGGAATAATTTAAATTAGGATTATCCTAAAATTAAAGTTTTTAGGCACCAATAAAATTTTGCCACATCATCAAGTTTTAAAGACAATTTATTATTATACACTCATTTATAGAGAAATTATTTTATGGACCTTTCCCACCACATTTGTTGTTATCCCATTTCAATTATTTAATTACATTTCATTTTTCCATGCTCCTAAGTCCTAACACATAATTTTGGTAAAAAAAAAAAATTACCATGAACTTTGAATATAGAATCTTAAACCCTAAAACTTTAGATCCCAAACTCGTAACCCTAAATTCTAAATTTTGAACTTGAATATTAAACCCTAAACTCAAACACAAACCCTAAACTCTAAATTTCAAACCCAAACCTGAACATTAGGATTTGAAATTCAAAGTTTAAGGTTTAGGGTTCGAGTTAAAAGTTTGGGGTTTTGAGTAAAATAATTACCAAAATAATGTGTCAATGATATGAAAAATTACCCTTTTTTTTAATTTATTACAAAAACTAAAAAATATTAACTTAAATGATTAAAATTATAAAAGAAGAAAATATGTTTGTTTATAATTTAAAAATTAATTATTTTAAGTAATTTAATTAAAATTAAATTAAATAGGAGAAAATATTAAATATAGATAAATGTATAATAATACTTGTTATCTTTAAAATTTAATGACATAATACTATTTTATTGGTGCGTAAAAATTATACTTTTAATATAATTTCGATGTAATTTAATCTGTTTAGTTATGAAACTTAAATACATAAAATATTTCCAAAAAATTATAAATCCTAAAATTAAAAATTTGGAATACAATTACAGTTGGAAAATACTAACATATAATACAAACACAGAAAGAAGTAATTATTTTCGTAGGCTACCTTCCAGTTCAGAAAGAAAAAAAATGATATAATTACATAAAATCAATTATGGAAGGTGACGAGAAACCTATTTCGTCTCTTAAACCTACATCCCAAAATTCGAGTCATCTCAGTTCCTTCACCAATAGGCAAAGTCACAGCTTCCACTCTCTTTTTCCTCAAAAGTTGACCAAATATCGACCCATCTTTTTTATGATGAACATTATGAACTATCACAGTCGACCCTGTTTTAATACCATCCTCCTCCTGCACCATTGTTTTAAACATTAATTTCAAGTACTCATCGTCGAACTTACAATCGATCACTGCAAAATCCACGTTCTTCAACCGCATTTTTATCTGTTTTATGATTGTCTCGCGTGGGCTAGTGTTGGTGGGTTCAGCGTGAACCAGATTTATGTATTGTTGAAGATGATCGGCGGTGTGGTGGTGGTGGTGGTGGTGGGATGGGAGGATGCAAGTGAGTTGACCGCCGGTGTGTTTTGCTGCGACAGCGAGTGCGATGGTTAATGGGGTAATGCCTTGGGTTGTGATTTCGACGATGTGTTTGGCTCCTTTGCCGGCTGCCATGGCTGATATCAGTTCCATGCAGTTGGGTTCTATTAGTCTTTGCTTGTCATCTTCTTCAACTGTGCTCTTTGCAGTTGGGTTCCATGCAGTAGGTAAAGATGAACTTACAACATGAAGTGTGTCCAAATAAGCTTTCATGGCATCTTGAGGAGACCATTCCTTCATTTTTTTTTTTTTGTTATAGAAATTATTGGATGGAAATAAGATGATGAAAAAACTTAGGGTTTATGACCGAATTTATAGCACTTTCTACGTCAGAACCTTGAAGATAATAAAACAAATACGTTGTTGGCCAATTATGGGTACAACCACATTAGATACTAGCTACGTTGACAAGTGGCATACATATGGCTGTCAAATAAGGTGACGCGTGTATTTAAGAATGTTAAAAAAAAAGGTGCACCTAATTTTCATGCAATTTTATAAGTGGTGGCAAAATTTGAGGCATCCCATGTGATAAATTTGCTGACGTAACCAAAATAATTCAAGATAAAACATGTTGGTCTCTGACTGTTGTCACGTGGATGAACGTGGCGGTCATTTGGATAAGACACGTGGACAAAATGGTTACTCGAAAACGACCTGCTTACACCTATCACCTATGCTAAGTGCGTTGAATCTGTCGTTTTGATCGTTCTTCACTTTTGTTTGCGCATTATTTGTGAGATAAAAGGGTAAAACTACCATACATCCCTTATATTACGAGTTAAATTTTATTTTTTATTTAAAAATTAGGTAAAATATTATTTTTATGTTAGATTAGAGAGTAAATTAATTATTTTTATTAAAAATTTCAAAATTATAATGTTAAATTATAAAATTGTGTGACTTAGTGGTTACTCACCTCGTCTCTTACTCATATGGTCAAGAGTTCAATCATCGTTTATAAGAATAGAACACATTTCATGGCCTGTCATTTTAATTAATTATTTTAATTTTAAATACTTTTATTTAATTAAAATACTACAAGTCATAATTTCATTGGTTTAGAAGTTTTTTTAAATCAAAATTAACAATTAATATCTAAGGTAATAACGAAATAAAACTTTAAGTACTTGAAATGAGCGATAATTTGCTAATAATTTGAGACATGCGAATTATTCACCGATGATCGTGGTCAATATGGTGGTGCCGGATTGAAATGATGGACTTTTGAATTTAACTATGATGGCTCTCGCCTAATTTAATTTTCGTTTTTTACTTTTACAATGATATTAATTAATTCTAGTCAAAAAATAATTAGCATCTTTAATTATGATTAAAATGATTAATAATTGTGTTCAATTTGAACAAGTATCGGACTCCCTATTCCTTGCTGCACCAAGCCCCGTGCTCGTGTCTATTCGGAACCGATCCGTGTGTGACTTCCTGTAGTAGGTGATCTAAATGCTTCCGTTATTCCGCTTCGTCGACTCAAATGCTAATATCGCTTCATGTTGGCTCAAACATCGATCCCACGGTGTTCAGACATACGGCGGTAAATGACGCTTGCGTGGTATCCCAATTCGTGCAAGCAATCATGTTTGTCGTGATGCGCTTTCGCAGACACTACTCCTTATCTAAGTACGCCTTTTTATTGATGGGTGACGGACACCGCCCTAATTTCTCTATTGGTAATGTTTTTTACCTACACGCCTAGATTGCTTCAATTTATCGATGTTTTATGTGCCAAAATTCTAAGAATCTATTGTCAAGATCTCGCCATAACGACAATGGTGTGTTTTTGAGTTTCATCCAATGTATTGTGTTATTAGGACATCCCGACCGAAAAATATCACCAAGGGCCACATACATGATGGACTATACAAGTTCTCTCCGCCGATTCGGTCCGCTTCACCGTTGAGGTTCCAGCTTACTTCAAATACGAGTTAGTAATAAAATAATGATTGTAATAAGTCGACTTTGTGGCATAATCGCCTTGGTCACCCATCTATTCCTATTGTCAAAAGTGTTTTAGAAAAGTGTAATGTTATTCTTTCGCCAAATATTTCACTTAATGGAATATGTACTGCGTGTCGTAGTGGAAGGCTCATAAACCGCTGCTTCTACGCCTCACATTAAATATACGAATCCATTTGATTTGGTCTCCGATCGGGTCCCAGATCTGCTTTCCGTGGAAATAATTGGTACTATATTTCATTTGTTGATGTGTACCGATTTACATTGGTTTATCTCCTTTGATGTAAGTCTTAAAGGCAAAGGTTTTGTTCGGCCAACGATTAGTTCGCACTCGGTTTGGGAAGAACATCAAACAGCTTCAAAGTGAAATTTTTCTTAAAACACATTTATAACACATAAAAAAATCTATTTCTATTTTAAGAAATATTTGTCTTCAATATTTTAATGGAAACAATTAAGAGTATTATCTATTTGGAATATATATATTTAAAAAAATATTTAACCTTAATATTTTAACTGAAAAATTAAGAGTATTATAAAATACAGGAACCAAAGAATGTCATATTAAAATACATCCCAAAGTTAAACATAGAAGAAGATTAATAATAATAATTTGACCTAATATGCTTAACACAATTTTTGACACTTGATTTAATAAAATTCGATATAATTTTTAAAGAATATTATTTTTAATTAAACTAATTCAAGTAATTATTTACTTACCCCAAATAAAGCAAGGGCAGAGTCGTGAGTGGCAGAACCCCGATCTCTTTAAAATGAAAAAGAATTTATTTAGGTTTCTTTATTATTTATAAAATTTTAAATTAATAATAGTAAAATTACATTTTGATCCCAAAATGATAAAAAATTAATTTAATTCTTTAAAAATATAAAGATAGATTATTAAAATGGTGAAATAACATTTTATTATTGTAAAAATATACAATTAAACTTCAACCCGAAAAAGAAAATCCGACTTCGCCCTTGAAAAGGATAGAAAATTAGTATATATAAGGTAAAGCATAACATAGGGTTTATTCATAGCAAACTCCAAACTTTTCATGGCTACAAACTTGGGAACAAAAGTTAGAAATCACACATATATGTATATATACATACACACATAGAGACACACGGGTACCATATATATATAGCATCCAGTTCCATGATACCTCAATGCAGAAGCAGTTTTAGACTATAACCTAATAAACTGCATTTCGGAAAGATAATCAAATTAATGCAATACTCTCTGGCGAGGAGTCATTGATAACTCCACCAGAGTTGGGGTATATTCCCAGCTACTGAGTGGAATGGATTTTGGATTGTAAAGCAATGCCGCTCCGATGGAAGAAGTCCTCCCAATTCTTGCCATCAGCATGCCGAGTCTCGACATGGGAAAGTGTCCCAGGGTCTAAACACGCAAGTGTCACAGCAATGCCATCGGGGTTCGACCGTGGTGTATAAAATGAAGTTATTCCACAAACCTTACAGAATGTATGTTTTGCGGTGTGAGTTCCGAAAGTGTATGTAGTAATGAACTGGTCCGAATCACCCAAAAGCTCGAACCTTTGACGCGGGACAACAAAGTGAACGTTCCCTCTCATGGAGCAGTCAGAACAGTTGCATTTCCAAGCAATAACACTAGTAGGTGCTTGGACTTTCCATCTTATTTTCTTACAGTGGCAACCGCCATTGTGCAGTACTAACTCGGGTTCCATGCCGACAACAACCAGGACAAGTGCAAAGCTTATCCTAAAGCTGATTTGTAGTTAGTAACTCAGTTCAAATGCGATAGCATCCTAACAACCATCACGCAATGAAACCATTAATCCCACATCTTCATAACACTGTTCAAATGCAATAGCATCTTAAGAACCATCACGCAATGAACCGTTTCCACTTTTCTTTTAACCCCACAAAAATGCATAAATATAAACCAATGAAAAAGTGAACACAACAACACCATCAATCTTTCATCTTTAAGAGAAAAAAACAATTATCAAAACACCTTACATGGAAAGGAAAAAACCCAAAAATCAACAGCTTATAGCACTTAAAAGATAAAATCAAAAACCTGTTTCATTTGAGGAAAATCTTGATCCCAAAATAGGGAAATAAACTCCTGATTCGACATACTAATTAGCATAAGCAAAAATAAAAACAATCATCAGTTTTAGGGTTACCTGTGTTGCACAAGCTCCTTTGAAAATTACTTGCTTTCGGTTCAGGAAATCTGAATCAGTATGGAGAGATCGATTAGCAATCCTATGATATAGTGTTCTTCAATTGAGTGGATTTTTTTGCTTGCTGAAAATTTTGCCCCAAATTGAGAAATTTCTATATCATTATCCAATGCCCTAAAGTTGCGTCTCCTAATTGCCCTGTTAGACGGATAAAAATCCTGCTAAAGTATCATTTGACTCTGTTGTGAGCTCAAAAATTCCACAGAAAAATGAAGAAAAAGAAGAAGAATAGAAGAGGGAACAGAGGAAGAAAAGTTCAAATAAATTTCTCAATGATTTTCCATAACCGTTTCTCTCGTACAGCTCATGCTTAAAAATAGAGAATAACAGCAAAAGCAAAGAAAAGACGTGGCAGTTACAGTTGTGCAAAACGCACCGAATCACTAAACTATACACCCCATTTTCCTGATTCAATTTTAAGATTAAACTTACCGTTTTACTTAATGAACTAACAGTTGTTCTAATAGAATTTTAACTCTTCTCTTATTAATATTTTAACCCATAACTGACTCTTTATTTTTAATTTAATCCATTGAATTTCTAAATTTGAATTTCTTTTAAGATGCAATTGAAGAGGACCGGTGGACTCCTCACTTCTCTTAAAGTCCAAATAAAAGGAGCTTTCCTTCGATTTTGCTCACCTACCATTCAATCGTCATGAGTCTTCAATTGAACATTTCTATTGTCTATTCGATGAGTTTGACCATTTGGATCTCCAGTAAAAGATCTTAAATAGTGAAATTGGGCAAAAGCCTAGAGATTTTAGTGTTCATGGTGACTAACTTTACGATCGTTGAACAATCGATTGCCATCCTCATTATCCTTGGTCATGTCCCTAATGCCAAACTAATTCAAGTAATTATTTTTTACCTCAAATAAAGCAAGGATCAGGGGCAGAGTCGTGAGTGGCAGAATCTCGATCCCCCTAAAATAAAAAATTTTCATTTAGGTCTCTTTATTATTTATAAAATTTTAAATTAATAATAGTAAAATTACATTTTGATCCCAAAATGATAAAAAAATTAATTTAATTCTTTAAAATATAAAGATAGACTATTAAAAATGGTGAAATAACATTTTATTATTGTAAAAATATACAATTGAACTTCGACCAGAAAAAAAATCCGACTTCACCCTTGAAAACGATAGAAAATTAGTATATATAAGGTAAAGCATAACATAGGGTTTATTCATAGCAAACTCCAAACTTTTCATGGCTACAAACTTGGGAACAGAAGTTAAAAATCACACCTATATGTATATATACATACACACATAGAGACACACAGGTACCATTTATATAGCATCCAGTTCCATGATACCTCAATGCACAAGCAGTTTTAGACTATAACCTAATAGACTGCATTTCGGAAAGATAATCAAATTAATGCAATCCTCTCTGGCGAGGAGTCATTGATAACTCCACCAGAGTTGGGGTATATTCCCAGCTACTGAGTGGAATGGATTTTGGATTGTAAAGCAATGCCGCTCCGATGGAAGAAGTCCTCCCAATTCTTGCCATCAGCATGCCGAATCTCAACATGGGAAAGTGTCCCAGGGTCTAAACACGCGAGTGTCACAGCAATGCCATCGGGGTTCGACCGTGGTGTATAGAATGAAGTTATTCCACAAACCTTACAGAATGTATGTTTTGCGGTGTGAGTTCCGAAAATGTATGTAGTAATGAATTGGTCCGAATCACCCAAAAGCTCGAACCTTTGACGCGGGACAACAACGTGAACGATCCCTCTCATGGAGCAGTCAGAACAGTTGCATTTCCAAGCAATAACACTAGTAGGTGCTTGGACTTTCCATCTTACTTTCTTACAGTGGCAACCGCCATTGTGCAGTACTAACTCGGATTCCATGCCAACAACAACCAGGGCAAGTGAAAGTTTATTCTAAAGCTGATTCCGTAGTAGATAACTCAGCTCAAATGCAATAGCATATCCTAACAATGACCCTGCAATGAAACCATTAATCCCACATCTTAATAACTCAGTTCAAATGCAATAGCAGTATCATATCGAAATAAAACCATTAATCCCAAATCTTTATGAATTAGCTCATAATTAGGTTCAAATGCAATAGCATCTAAGTACCGTCATGCAATAAAACATCTTCATGACTCAATTCAAATGCAATATCTTCCTAAGAACCATCACTTAATGAACTATTCCCACTTCTCTTTTGACCCCCACGATATGCATAAATATAAGCAATAAAAACTAATCATGGTATGGAGGCTCTCTATTAAAAGACAAGACTAACGCACCTATTTGTTCAGTAAATAGGGAAAATACAATCTTGACTTTTAATATTAGAACTTCTATGCTAGTTTTATCAACTTAACACAACACCACCCTCAATCTTCATCTTTGAGGAAATTTTTTGTCCCAAAATAGGGAAATAAACTGGTGATGGACATACTAATTAGAAGTTTTAGAAATTTAATTAAAAATCACACAAAATTTTCGGTTAATAAGAGATGAACTTTTGTTTTTATTGATTAAAACTTTATCAGTCTAAAATTTGTTAATTTCTAAATATCTAAAATGGACAACAAACAATGGAGCGAGTTTTAATTTCATCCAAGCAAAGCGACGTAAGAATCTCACGTGGAAAGGAACTCTGTTGGCACTTCACACTATGAACCGATCAAAGCAATCTATCTATGTTCGTAAGTGTCCCCGGTACCAATAAGTGGCTGCGAGAAATGACAGTGGGTTTCTTCCTCGAGCATTTGAACTGAGTTAGAATCTTAAAGCATTTGAATTGAATTTGAATCTTAAAGTCATCAATGTTTGTCTCATGGTTATACAAGAAAATAAAAAGGAAAGGAAGTGCCCACCCATATATATACTAAGTAAATCATAACATAGAGTTTATCCGTTGAAAACCCCAATTACAGCCAAACGTTTCATGGCAAGTTGGAAACAAAAGTTAGAAATCACATATATATTCATACAGTCACACAGGTACCATTTACATATAGCATCCGGTTCCACGAAGCCCCAATGTACAGCCATTGATAAACCTGAAGTGAGAGCTACTAGGTGGAATGAATTTTAGATTGTAAAGCAATGGCACTCTGATCATAGAAGTTTTACAAATTCTTGCCATCGAAATGCCGAATCTCAACATGGGAAAATGTTCCAGGGTCTAAACATGCGAGTGTCACAGCAATGCCATTGGGATTCGACCGTTGGGTGTAGAATGAGGGTATAGAATGAAGTTATTCCACAAACCTTACAAAACGTATGCTTTGCAGTGTGAGTTCCGAAAGTGTAGGTAGTAATGAACTCCTTCAAATCACCCAAAAGCTCGAACCTTTGACGCGGGACAACGAAGTGAATGGTTCCTCTCATGGACCAGTTGGAACAGTTGCATTTCCAAGCAACAACACTAGTAGGTGCTTGGACATGCCATCTTACATTCTTACAGTGGCAACCGCCATAGTGCAGTACTAAAACTTAGTTTGGATGGGCGGTCTCCGGTGAGGTTAAAAACAGCGGTGGCAGTAAGATTAGTTACTGTAGCGGTGAGATTAGATACTGTAGCGGTGAGATTAAAAACAGCAGTAGAGTGTGTGTTTGGATTCAAACGCAGCTGTAGCGGTGAAAATATAAAATGACTATTAAGGACATTAGAGTAGAAATTATATATAATAAAAGTTTTTAAAATTATTTAATAAAATATTAATTTAAAAAAATTAAAATCATATTTTTATTTAGGTTAAATATTTATATATCTTTTGAATAATTAAAAATATATTTATCATAATAATTAAGTTTATATATTATTATATAATAACATAATTATTAGCCAAAATAAATAAGTTTTCTTCTTTTATTTTAGGTTAATATATTTTTGAATGGGCTTATTAGCTTACATTTATCTTTACATTTCCATACGTGGCCTTTTTCCCATTCCTTTTAGTTTCCTCTGGGTCTGCTTACTCTCTTTGCTTTGGAGTTTTTACTCTGTCTCCCCACTTGATAAGCTTTTTTTTTTTTTTTTTTTTTTGAGGGGGGATTTTAAATCACTTTGTTTTTAGTTTTTATGGGAGTTATTTTGATCTTTAAGTTTTGATTTTTTCTGCTACTTTTGGTTTTCTTGATGTAGTCAAGAAAGTCAAAATACTTTTATTTTGTTCTGATTTGTGTTTTTGCATATTTCTAGAGATGTCATGAAATGGGTTTAGTTTATTCTTTGTTGCTTTGTTTGAAATTTGTATAATCATGGGGTTTACTTGTTTTTCTTGCTATTTTGATTCGGTGAGACTTGGCTGGTGTATAATCAATCGGGATCGCGCTTTACCAGTTGAATCAGGGGAGCTTGGTGGGTCTGGGAGCGGTTCCAGCTTTGGTGTCATTGATAGTTAGGGATGCTAGGAAGGGGATCGTGGAGGATGCGACGGCGGTGTTGGCGCAGATCACGGGATGCAAAGAGAGCGAAGAAGCAATAAGGAAAGCGGGTGGGTTGAAGGTATGGGTATTTTTGTCGGTTAAAAATACCTACTGCCCCAATTGCCTTTAACTGCTGCTAAATTCTCCATCCGTTTCAAAGACAAGAAGTGAGATTGAAACCGATTTTCACTGCACTGAAATGTTGAACCAAACGGCAGTACAGTAAGATTGGTAGCCCAATCTCACCACACTGGAGGAAAACGGGCATCCAAAGGAGCCCTTAACTCAGAGTCTATGCCAACAACAACGATGGTGAGCACAAGTTTATCCTAAACTGATTTCGTAGTTTGAAACTCAGTTCAAAGGCAATAGCAGCCTGACAACCATCATGCAATGAAACCATTAATACCAAAACTTTATTACTCGGTTCATAACTCAGTTCAAATGCAATAGCATCTAAGTACCATCACGATTCATGAAATGAAACCATAAATCCCAAATCTTCATAACTCATTTCAAATGCAATAGCATCCAAGCGATGAACCATTTCCACTTCTCTTTTAACCCCACAAAACGCATAAATATAATCAATGAAAACTGAACACAACACCCTTAATCTTCATCTTAAGAAAAAAAAAAAAAGGAAAACAATTGTCAACACCTTACATGGAAAGAAGAAAAAAAAAAATCCCAAAAATCAACAGCTTATAGAACAAAAGATGAAGTAAAAAACCTGTTTATCTTGATCACAAAATGGGGAAATGAACTAGAGATGAACATACTAACTAGAATAAGCAAAATCAAAACAGTTAGCAGGCTAGAAGTTTTAGAAAATTAATTAAAACGCACACAAAATTTTCAATGTTTATATACTAGTTCAGTTAATAAGAGGAGCTTTTGTTTTTATTGATTAAATTTTTATCAGTCTGAAAAATATTAATTTCTAAATATTTAAAATGAACAACAAACACTGAAGCGGGAGGCTTAACAACGTAAGAATCTCACATGGAAAAGAACAACGTTAGCACTTCACACTATGAACTGGTTAAAGCAATATATCTACGTTTGTAAGTGTCTACCCATACCAACAACTGCTTAGAGGAAGTAACAGTGGACTGCTTTCTCGGGCATTTGGACTGAGTTTGAATACTAAAGTCGTCATTGTTGGGAGGACTTTATCTGAATACCACTCCCGACCTGAACAGGGTTCGTCTAAGACCATAAAACAGATGAGGACAGCTGTGGTTATAGAAAAAAGAAGAAAGGGTCCACCCATATATATATTATCATAACATAGAGTTTAATCATAGCAAACTCCAATTACAAACAAACTTTTATGACTACCAACAGGAGAATAAAAGTTAGAACACACATATACATACAGACATACAGACATACAGACACACAAGTACCATACAAATAGCATCCAGTTCCACGAAGCCCCAATACACATCGGATGTAACGTAGAAGCTAAATGACTGCATTTTTAAAAGACAATCAAATTAATGGTAATCCTCTTTTGTGAAAGCCATTGATAAACCTGAAATGAGAGCTACTTGGTGGAATGAATTTTGGATTGTAAAGCAATGCCACTCTGATCACAGAAGTCTTCCCAATTCTTGCCATCAAAATTCCGAATCTCAACATGGGAAAGTGTTCCAGGGTCTAAACATGCGAGTGTCACAGCAATGCCATTGGGATTCGACCGTTGGGTATAGAATGAAGTTATTCCACAAACCTTACAAAACGTATGCTTTGCAGTGTGAGTTCCGAAAGTGTAGGTAGTAATGAACTCCTTCGAATCACCCAAAAGCTCGAACCTTTGACGCGGGACAACGAAGTGAATGGTTCCTCTCATGGAGCAGTTGGAACAGTTGCATTTCCAAGCAACAACACTAGTAGGTGCTTGGACATGCCATCTTACATTCTTACAGTGGCAACCGCCATAGTGCAGTACTAACTCGGATTCCATGCCGACAATAACCAGGACAAGTGCAAAACTTATCCTAAAGCTGATTTGCAGTTAGTAACTCAGTTCAAATGCGATAGCATCCTAACAACCATCACGCAATGAAACCATTAATCCCACATCTTCATAACACTGTTCAAATGCAATAGCATCTTAAGAACCATCACGCAATGAACCGTTTCCACTTTTCTTTTAACCCCACAAAAATGCATAAATATAAACCAATGAAAAAGTGAACACAACAACACCATCAATCTTTCATCTTTAAGAGAAAAAAACAATTATCAAAACACCTTACATGGAAAGGAAAAAACCCAAAAATCAACAGCTTATAGCACTTAAAAGATAAAATCAAAAACCTGTTTCATTTGAGGAAAATCTTGATCCCAAAATAGGGAAATAAACTCCTGATTCGACATACTAATTAGCATAAGCAAAAATAAAAACAATCATCAGTTTTAGGGTTACCTGTGTTGCACAAGCTCCTTTGAAAATTACTTGCTTTCGGTTCAGGAAATCTGAATCAGTACTGAGAGATCGATTAGCAATCCTATGATATAGTGTTCTTCAATTGAGTGGATTTTTTTGCTTGCTGAAAATTTTGCCCCAAATTGAGAAATTTCTATATCATTATCCAATGCCCTAAAGTTGCGTCTCCTAATTGCCCTGTTAGACGGATAAAAATCCTGCTAAAGTATCATTTGACTCTGTTGTGAGCTCAAAAATTCCACAGAAAAATGAAGAAAAAGAAGAAGAATATAAGAGGGAACAGAGGAAGAAAAGTTCAAATAAATTTCTCAATGTTTCGTGGCATTGTGCAAAACGCACCGAATCACTAAACTATACACCCCATTTTACTGATTCAATTAGATTGAACTTGAACTCACCGTTTTACTTAATGAACTAACAGTTGCAACTAACCGTTATTTTAATAGAATTTTAACTCTTCTTTCTCTAATTAATATTTTAACCCATAACAGACTCTTTATTTTTAATTTAATCCTTTTAATTTTTAAACTTAAATTTTTTTAAGATGTAATTGAAGAAACTCCTCACTTCTCTTAAAGTTCAAAAGGAGCTTTCCTTTAATTGTTGCTCACTTACCATTTAATCGTCATGAGTCTTCGATCGAATATTTTATTATCTATTCGATAAATTTGACCATTTGAATCTCCGGTAGAAGATTTTGAACAGTGAAGTTGAGCAAAAAACTAGAGATTTTAAAAGTGTTCATGGTGATTAGCTTTACGATTGTTGAACAATCGATTACCATCCTCGTTATCCATCATCATGTCTCTAATGCCAAACTCCAGCCATTTTGTCTTGTTGGAATAATAATTCTTGATCAATGAGTTGGACCGTGTTTTGGCTTCACATGGTGGTTGCTTCTGGTGACTTAAGTTTTCCAATCAGTTGTTACTTTGTTTCTTGAATTTGCGAGAAATTATTTTGCTAGGATTTTATTACAAACGTTGATTCACGATCAGAAATGTTTTATCTGCTACAGCAACAACGATTTGAACAGAGACAGAGACTCATCTCATCAAAGTTCTATTTATCTTGTTGGTTCAAGCAATAGAGATTCGTTGTACATCATAGAGTGCTATATTCACATGCCTTTGGGGTTTTGTCTTGTACGGAACTGAAGTCATCAACAGCTTTAGAGTTCATGACCTTATTGGCCTTTATTTATATGAGAGGCAACTCCAATCATTCATTCTATATGATTAAGTAAAACCCATAATCCAGGCATAAAAGAGTTTGTTGTTAAAATAATTTTGGGTATTTTTCATATTTTTTTATTCGTCATTTTCCTCAAATTTTTAATTTAAGGTAATATAAATTTAAGTTTTTTATTATTCTTGATATATATATATATATTTATTAACATTAAATTTAATTATTAAACCGAGGTCGAGTTGTTGGAGCTCGAATAGTATGTCCAATATTCAGACTCGGCTACCTCTAAGAAAATTGGGAGTTAGCTGCTACACAGAGAAACAGAGTGGAAACAAAGCAGAAAGGAAGAGAAGAAGAGCTTAAAAAATATATTTTTTTAAAAGAATTCATCAATGGAGATAACGAACCCTAAACCATCTTCAAAACGCCTGCTATTCGACCGGCGTTATGGCTGGGTGTAAGACCCCTCAAATCTTCTCTCTTTATATCTTTTCTATATGTAATTTTCTCTCTTTTTGGTTTTAAATTTCTGAAGAATTTATATTTATATGCTTCAAAATTGAGTTGCAGGTTTGATGAATGGAAAGACCCATCGGAAGAAGCTCTTGCTGCTGGCCGAGGAATGTAGGTTTTCTTTCTTTTCTTCCCTAATTAAATCAAATATTAGCAATTGCTTTACTTAATCACTCTTCTTTTTTGGTTTTTTTTCTTGGGGTTCATTTTCGAAAGGTTTTGCATAGTTCCTCTAACAAAAGCTTTCTTGAAGACGGCTACAAATTCGGTATGGTGCTGTTAGAATTTTACAGATTTTTATCGTATGAAGCTTCTGCATGTTATGTTTGTTGTATTGTATTGTATCATATCCATTTGGGAAATGCTATGAATGTATCTACCAAAGGGATTTTATGTTTCAAGGTTAAGGCAATAACTTCAAGTAGGATAAGGTTTTTTATATATAGGAAGGAGTAAAACCAACTATTTTAGAAGATAAAATATTGGGAACTGCTTGAGAAGGCTGGTGTGAACCATGGGAGTTCCGAGAGCTGCTGAAATGATGGCAGGAGGATGTCAGGTTGTTATACGAGCAGAGTTTTTCTGCATATGTAAGCTTTGCTTATATTCCTCCTGGAAGGTGGGCTTTTATAGATGGATAAAGAGTTTAGAGCGGACGCACCTTTCCTGATGATCTTTGTGTGGAGTCCGATCATAAGGATTTGACCCTTTAGCATGAGAAATGAGCCCGATGGGACTACCATGAGAATTTGTGAGCCTAGGAAGTTGGAATCTTTAAACGAGACTGGACTCGATGTGATAGCTTTTTAATGATATTCTAGTGTTGTCTGCTAAGACATTTTATTGGCATGGCGTGGGCTCCCTGTCATGGCGTAAGGGTATAACAAACTATATAATCTATTGAGTTGTGAATTTAGTTTTTCATTAAAGACTTGCTTCTGATATTATCCTTAGCGTCTCCGAACTTGGCTGCCTTTTTCGTCGATTGTGCTCATACCTTTGGTATTTTCGTTCGTCACGTGTGCTGGGCACTAATTCTTTACACACAAGGAGTGGCAGGTGCAAAGATGCATGAAACTAAGGATATTTCATATAAGCAAGATGCTGCAGAAGTGGAATTAGATCATTATTGCATTACTTGTTCTTTAGAATAATTGCCTTGCCTTGTAATATAGTTCTGATGCCGAGTAAAGAAATTTGCCCAGCTTTTAAGAAGCAAAGAATAAGGAAAAGTGGAATTATGGTTGGCCTTGAACACGTGCACCCTTAAATATTCTCAGTTATTCCTTCAAAACAATCTAGTACAAGTCAACCTAGGCACTCAAAAATGATTTTTCGATGGTACCTTATATCACTCCATTAGCTGAACCCACCTTGAAAGTTATTATTTGCTTAGAGGGTCAATAATCTACATTTTTAAGAGCACAATGAGGCCAGCCCTGTTGGATGCCTTTAACTTTGGCTTGTTTCGAAATTGAGTAACATTATAGCAAACTGATACGCACAAGCTATATTGTGAATTACAGCCTACAATTGCACGTAAAAACCTTCCTTGTTTGAAGATAGGCACTTTCCTCTCGGACGGCTTCCACTTGTAGAGGTCAATGCCTAACACAGTTATGCATCTTTACATTTTGGGTCAAACAACCATGCCCTTTTTATTTATGATTTTGCCGACACTCGGCTGCGTGATATCTTTAACAGAGTATGAAATGTTAGATATTTATTCTTTGAGCATCACCAATGATTGTTCCGAATCACTCATCCAGTATTACGATATCAAAATAGCCTGTTCTTTGTAGTTACCATTTTCAACTTTGTTTCTCGCAGATTGATTTTGTGGCAAGGTCTACTGTAAAAGTCTTAGAAAAGCCAGACTTGCTCGACCCCCGGCAGCTGCAAGCTAGCCTCAAAGATCAGCTCAGTAGAGTCACAAATATTATACAAAAACCATAGCTTGAATGAGTCATCTCGATGGAAAATCCTTGACATGCCAGCAGCAGTTTTGATGATCTAGGCATTGAAAACAATGAACCAAAAAGTGCCTAATTGCTTAAAATATGTATATGTATATATATCTATTATTTTCCAAGTATCAGTACTTAACATCAAAAAAAATATTCATGCACATGGACTTTGATGTGCTGGAACAGATTATATGTTGATGTTGAAGAGCATGCGTTGTTCACTCGCATGAAATACAGATCACCGTTGGGGTTATGTTTATTCTATGTTATCTTGACTAGGGTAAGTGTCCGATATAAGGATGTTTATTTTTTTTTCAAGTTTTTTGATATTTTATGAGAATCATACTCTCATATTTGTATCCCAATATGTGTTGGACCAAACAAGAATAATTTAAGAGTAAAATTCAAAAGATTCTAACCGTAAATGATTTGCAAATTGCAATCAAAATAATTGTTTGTATAGCATGTATGGGTTGTATTTGAGATATTGGTGCTTGGAAGCTACACGAGTTTAATTCGAAAAAGAATTCAAATTCGATTTAGTAATTCTCGGATCGAGCTTAAGCTATTAATTCAATCGAATTCGAGCTTAGTAATACTCTACTCGAACAACTCATGTGATGTAAGCTAGCCCGAGGCAACTCACGAATTGCATTCCGATGCCCTTGCGATGCCTAAAGGACCAATGACTCGAGCTCAAGATGCCGTAGCTGGTCTTGTTAGCCAATTATGGGCCGAAACTTCATCCACGAGTGAAGCACCAGCTCGGGTCCAACTTATGAGCTCTCCATGCACTTTGGTGCAAGTTCAATTTAGCTCGGACTAGCTCATTCGAGCTCATTCCAGCTTATTGAGCTATTTAAATAAATTTGCTTAATTTTTAATACTTGAATAAAATTGAATTATTTATTTTAGTTATTTTATTCCAGCAAGTAAATATGTCATAAGTAGTTAATAGGGCCGAATTTATGTTGTTTAAGCTTAATTTAATTTGTCTCATTTTATTACAGGTTTTTAATATGTCTAAGTCCTTGCCGATTTTTAATATGTCCTAAATTTACTTTTATTTAATTTGTCTAAATATTAATTAAAGTGTCTAGCTAGTGTTTTAATTGTTATTCAGCTGAATTATTTTAATTTAATGTCTTTTCTTTGTGCATGAAGGTGCAGCCGAATTTAGAAAAGTTATTTAAGTAGGTTGATACACCTAAAGTGCAATGTATGTGGATGGTGCATGGGACGGCTGGTGCAATGCATGACGGCTGCCATCTTTTGGATCTTCAAGGCAACTTCTAGATTATCAAGGATCAGCAACTAATTGCTAGTTGCTTGGCGATTAACTTTTCAAGGCACATCAATGATGTTCACACTTGCTGCTCATGCCATGGACTATTCGGCTGGTGTTGTTCAAACCACAAAGACTCTTCCAGCTCCATTTTCACACCTACAAGGCTGTTCAAATCCATGTTTTAATGCTGGTCACTTTTCATTCAAAAAGGAGCAATTTATGAAGCTCATTTAAGCCTAGGCCGAATATGGACATGACCATTGGTTTGCTTGTGCATTCATCTCTTCCAAATACATTTGCTTAATCATGAAGTTGCCCCTTTGACTCCTAAATTCAGCCGAATCTAGCAACAGCAAATTAAGAGTTTTATTTTTAGAATTTTCTAGTTAATTCTAATTAAATTTTCCTTAGCTATTAAGCTTATAGTGTCCATTCGGCTAGCTCTTTGTTAGGCTATAAATACTTAGCCAATTTCAGTTATAAAATTTTTTGTCAATTTGATTATATGAACTTTGTTCAAAGAGTGAGATTACTCCTCTCTAAATTGTACGAGTTTTCGGTTGACTTATCAAGCGTGCTTGTAGTGTCTCCGAATTCTTTTTGAACTTATCACCGAACCGGTGTGGCGTTCAACATTTCAATATTTCCACCATTCACCTTAGACCGAATAGAAACCAGAGTGACACTACATATAGTGTTGAATCGTTTCTCGAGTTTAAGTCCTAAATTCCATCACCACCAATTCTATTTTTACTTATCCATTTTAAGACCGAGCCATCAAATATCCCTTCTTAGCCCATCCTTATTCGTCCCTACTAAACCGAACCATCCGATAACCTTTCTTTCTTCATTCTACCTAAACCGAACCTAACCAATCCCTTCTCCTAAATTGATCCTATTTAATATCCAACCTCCATTCCCAACTTAAACAAATTTAAAAGAAAACCTATCAACAGCTTCCGCAACCTTAATCAATTTTCCTTTTTTTTTCCGACCACTCTGTTTCTCCTCATAGACGATCGGGCAAACCCATGAACGACTCGATTACCCCGGTCCATCTCACATCATCATGAGCTCTATCGAGCTTTTTATTTTTAATAATATTTTTATATTATTAAATTACATTATTGCCTTCATATATATAATTAATCTTGATTTTAAACTAAACTCAAGTTTGAATTCATACAAGCTTATTTGAGCTTTAGTATACTAACTTAATCAAGTTTGAGCTTGAATAGTTCAATTATATCTCAAGGTTAAAAATAGATATTCGATAGAGCTTGAGCCAAGTATTAAGCTCCGAATTTCAAGTCAAGCTCAAGCTTTGACATTATTCAAGCTCTACTACACCCCTAACAGTAAGTTCAAAATTTTGGTTTTTATTCAATGTAAACTACACTCATGGTTACAAAACTAACTAAAAGTTTATGTTTTGACCACAACTTCAAAAAGTTACGAAATGGTCATTGAACTATTTAAAAGTTTTCATTTAAGTCATTGAACTATTCGAAAGTGTTTATTTAAATAATTGGGCTGTTAAGTTTTGTCTTAAAAAAAAATCAGGCTAGTGAGCTCCAAGCGACGATTTAATGGTCAATACCATCAACGAGTAGAAGAACATACATTAGATCTAAGTTGATTCGTGACATTCAAAGTTGTTTTATGAGAAAAAAAAACTAAATTGTAGAAAAAAAAAAAAAAAAGAGCTTTTGATTGATACAAACGAGAAGAACAAAGAAAACCATTCAACAACAATTTTAATAACCTAATAACTTAAATAAAATTTCTAAATTATTTAATAATCATTTTATAACTTTTAAAATTATAAAGACTAAAACATAAACTTACTAGCAGTTTATTAATACCTTAAATGTAACTTATTTGCAAGAAAGATTTCAATTCACTCAATAATTTTCTTAAAAATATCAACTATTTTCAAAAATATAATTATTTGTTTGCAATAAGTAAACATAAAATAATATGAAGTAGGCAATAAAGTTTTACATTAAAATTACAGTAAATCAAAACTGATGCAACACATTACATATTAAATCAAAATTATTATTTGATTGATCTGAAAATTTATTGTAATAAATACGTTGATGGAACAATAATCGAATCTGATATGATCCCTAGCTTAATTTTATTTCCATTCCATAATTCGAAGGACCTGTTTCACTCTCTATAAACATCGGTGACTTCCTTTGATTAGAAGAAAAGCCTCATTGCTTGGACTAATGTAATCACTATTTTAGTCCACAAATCCCTTAAATAAAAAAGAAAACTTAAAGCTTTTCAAGATTTGTAAAACTAGAGTATAAACACTAATACAACTCTCGATTCGAGTCCGAAAGACCAAAGAGTGCCCAAAACCGGAGTGTTTGATGTTGTCTAAGATGGAGCCCCGAGGTATGAAGCAAGCCGCAAAATGTCACTGAATATTCCACCGGCTGTTACTTGGGCACCAGCACCTGGACCACGGACTATCAGTGGCTGCTCCTTGTACCTCGTAGTTGTGAAAGCTATGATGTTGTCGGATCCTGAGAGTTGAGCAAATGGGTGACTTTTGCTGTATCTTCGTAGCTCCACAACTCCCTTTTGGTTAATGGCATCCACTACACCAACATATCTTAGGACCTGCCAAAGAATGATTCGAGTCATAACCTACAGAGGTATTTCAGCATTACACGCTCGCAAGTAAACGCGAACATAACAGAAGTCAATATCAACCTTGAAGAAATTTCAAAACAAATTTTATGAAAGGTGATCGTTGAAACATAAATTAATTGCTTTTGTACCTCACTACATTCGCTTTCACCCCGTTTTGCAGTAGAAGTACCATAGAGGCTCCTATAATAGGAGTCAAAATCACATTTTATCCCCTCTACTTAAAAAATGAATAAATTAATCTCTATACATTAGATCAAAAAGCAATTTAATCCTTTCTATTAAAAATTTCTATCTATTTGTAATGTTAAAAACTGGCGTGTCTGTCGAAATAATCAGACAATAACATGTGACGTGTTACATGTACGCCATGCTACCATATAGAAGCCAATTTTTAACCGTAGAATGAGATGAAATTTTTAATAAAAGGATCACTTTACTCTTTGATCTAACGTATAGATATTAATTTGCCTATTTTTGAGTAGAGAGGACAATATGCAATCTGACTCAAAGAAGCAATTCTTTGGTACACATGCAATATTTGATTAACTTTGAAAATAAAAAATGATATTACCCTCAAGGCACTGGCATGGCGGCACCTATTTAAAATACAAATTCCTTGTCACCTTGCATTAAGGCACATCTCAAAGCATGCCCTACTATTGTTTTTTGAGTTTTATCCGCAATTACGGGTACGGTTTTAGAGTTTGTTTTAGTTTTAATATACAATTAGAAATAAGGAAAAAAGAAGGAACAAAAACCGAATACTCACTTCCCCTGATTCCTCAGCATCCTGTCTCTCCTTAGCCAAGTCTTTGTCAAACTCAGGTAATTGCTTCATAAACTCTTCAGCAGATGCAGTCGCCTGCAAAGGCAAATAAAAGTGTCACGTCTTTTCGAAAACAAAATCGTTTCCTTTTCCAAGCATAGTAATTCCATAACACAAAAATAACCCTTACACGTAGTGGTTCCGGAACCAGAGTCTGAACAGGTATATCAGAAAGTTCCAACTTCAAGCCAGATTCTCTGGCAAGAATTATCACCTACAAAATGCAAATAGATATATGATCTGAATCTCATCTGATTGCAGGGAGCATAAAGCAGGAGCAACTAGAATGAAAAAAAGAAATGATACTATTATTAGTCTGTTAATATTTTTTTTTAAAATCTTTTGTCACTCTTGTATTACAATAATTATGTATTTTTTGTACACAAAAAGCATAGTTTTACTTCAATTTATAACGAATAATTTTTTATACCTAAATTCAAGTGGCATTTTAAAAAAAAACTCTCGAAAGAATACTGGCATTCGAGAAGTTAATTAACAACGCCACTTCTAACATTCCCTAAGTCATGATGAATCTAGCTATTAAGTGGTAAATTATAGAAGGTTAAAATATAACATTAGTCCTTGTACTCTTCATAAATTTAGAATTTAGTTCATGTACTTTTATTTCTAGGAATTCAATCCCTCTACTTCTCAGATTTCAAAACTCAAGTCCAATTGTTAATATTGCTAAAATTATTTTGTTAAATTCAGGTACATTACAACATTATTTTTTTAGTTACATGGCCCACCAAGTGAGAATTTTTTATTTCAAAATGTCACGTCAACAAATTTAACGATAAATTTTAACGGTGTTAACAGTTGGACTTGAATTTTGAAAATTGGAAAGTAGGACTAAATTCCTAAAAATAAATGTATAGGGACTAAATTTCAAATGTAAGAAATGTACAGGGACTGATGACATATTTTAACCATTATATAATTAGTAACTAGTGTAATAAAGATTGATATCAACTACCCGATCAACGAAAATTCATAAATGACTTTTTCAGTCATTTTATATAATCTAATGATTCTTTTTTCTGGATTATCTCTATGATATCGAAACTGGAAGCATACCACCAATTAACATTTGTCCGTAAGTAACTTAATTTGGGATGATAAAACCAGACAAGATCTGAATGACCCCCCACATCTAAGCTGACTGGATTTTAAAAGTAAACAATCTGAACCTGAACTCGAAATGACCAGAGTGTAAAGTGATTGAAACTCAAAATAACCCCAATTTTACTTGACCCCATATAGTCCTACCCTCCCAATTGCCACCTCTACGACACAATTTGGTCAGTGCCAACGTGCAGAAAAATAATACAGCCTTAACTTATTTAACTAAAGGAACAAAAGAAAAATTGACCACTTACCTTTCTTGCAACATCAGTTCCAGACAGATCATCCCTAGGATCTGGTTCAGTAAAACCTGCTGCTTTTGCCTCTGCCACCACCTCACTAAAGGTTCTATTACCGGTGAAGTTGTTGAAAATATAGCTCAAAGTGCCACTACAGTTAACAATATTAAAGCATGTCAAACAATGTAGACTAGGAGACTAAATTTTAATTTTAACAGAAAACATGACTCACCTAAAAATGCCCTCAATGCGCAATATTCTGTCCCCGGTTTCAAGGAGGCCTCGTAAAGTGCTAATAATCGGAAGACCTGCTCCTACAGTTGCCTCATAGAAGTAATGTGTGTAGGATTGCCGTTGAAGAGCTCTCAACTTTAAGTACTGCGTTTCACACAAAGAGCATATCAACAAAGCAGAGAGACAAATCAAGTAAAACAAAATGTAAATAGAGAAGTAATCAGAGATGCAATCACAAAGTTTCGGCAAAAACAAATTGCACAAAGCTAAATCACTAAGATAACCGTTTTTAGTATAACATTAGAAAAGAAATTCAATACCAACACATAAATGTCATCCAAATAACCTTTCAGTGAGGATAAGCCACTAATGAATTAATGGAAGATAGCAGTGATCTATATATTTAAGATAACAACGAAAAAAATCAAGATTAAACTCTTACAAGTTCTAGTAGCCAAAACTGATATTACCTTATCAAGTGGTCCTGAATTGGCCTTTTTGTTTGGAGTGATCACATGAATCCCTTTACGCAACCAGTCATGGTAACAGCTTGCAACATTAGAGTCTGCCGTACAATCTACCAAAACAGTATTTGGAATAAAATGATTTCCATGCACGTGTTGAGTAAATTTTTCTAAATCAGCAACTTGTCCTTTCTGCTTCAGAAGTTCTCTCCATCTTGACAAGTCGAGACCACTATAACAGATGGATGAGTCAATCATAGGAACATAATTCAGAACGAAAAAGCATGCAATCAAAGGCAAGATAAGACAAAACAAATACTTCTAAATTATAAAAACAGTTCATCAACACATGCCAACAGTCAAATTGAAGGAGAAAACACAGTGGAAATACATCTAAGTTACAATTACAATGATGGGAGATTATTGCTGTAAAACACAAGATTGAAACAAAAGAAAGTATAAATGATAAACCACAAAAACAGAAAATCAACACAAGGGCCATTAACTATGACATGGTAAATTCATAATTTTGCATACATGTAAAAGGAGGTATAATATGGTTTGTGATACAAATGACAGAATTAAAAAATTCAAAAAAAAAAAAAAAAAGATGCAAAAGAAAGAGGGAAGGCAAGAAGACAGAAAGGTGAAATGTATTAATTAAACTAATAAAATTAATAAGGCAAGAAGAAAGAAATAGATCACCTTGAAAGTCACACTAAAGCAATAGAAACTTTAAACAATAGAGCACACACATGTCAACTTAAATGCTTAATTTTAGGCTTTCTCTAAGCTTCCAAGAACTCTCTCCATATTCACAAGAAATACTTAAAGACAAACACAATTATATCCTTCACAAGCCAAACCAGCAATTATAGGTCAAAGGTGGCATACAGGCTCATCATAGTGCAAATTAATAAGACATGGGCTCTTTAAAATTTAGCATTTGATCTGAAGAAATTATTTCTACTTCAATGCAATACCCAAATCACACCAAAGAATGTTTTTCAAAAAACAAATGAAAACCGTATTTTTGTTGAATTCATTTCCATCAATAATTTAATATTCTTCAAATCAATGGAAAAGAGACAATTCCAGAACGTTTAGTGGAATTAGTTTATTTCAAACAGAAACTAAGAACAGAAAGAACACAGCACCTGTAAGCTTTATACAATGGTTATAGCAGTTCTAAATAGTTTTAAATTTTATCCCATAACAAGAGCAAACAAGATGATTTCTTCTTAAATAAGATTTTAAAAACATATCTGAACATAGGACTATTTCTGTGAATGCTCAAGACTTACACTTCACTTAAAAGCATTGTCCTCGAACCAGTAATCCCCATAACACGCAAATCAATGTTAAATTCTTCCTTGAGGACTGCTGCCTGCAAAAAGCAATTCAACCATTCATACAGGTTCAATAAGATCAGAAATGAGCAACATTTTATCCTTAATCAATACTGCTATCACCAGAGCAGACCCACGGCTGCCTAGGTAAAAAATGACCGAATTTTGCTGTTCAAGGAATGCCCACTTTTACATGGATGTATATGAAAATAGACAAACTACAAAATTGCCTAAGGCTTGATTGCATTTCATTTCTCATACTCAAGCTACACTTTATATGCAAGCTACTCCAGTAACTCACTGCTGATAGAAGCCAACTCAAGTAAGAGCAACTGGCAAGTCAGTTGAGTAACTTGTGACTGACTCAACTCAATTACATCCCTATTTTACAAAATGACAGATCAATCACAATAATATTTGCAAAGGTTAAACACAAAGATTAACCTCTATAGAAAAAATGTGAAATAATATGGTTATGAAGTAGAATAAATGAGTTGCACATCTTACTGCAACTTTTAATTTACGCATACAATGTGTTTATAGAAGAGAAAAAAGTAATAAAATAAATTATTCCATGTCCAAATAAATAATAAATTATTTGTTAGCAACAGAGGAAAAAAACAATAAATAAATAATACTTCCTCTGATACTACACCTGATCCCTCAACTGGTCGAGTAATGTCGCACCAATCAATCCAGGTCCAATGATCCCCATTGCTATGGTCGTCCTTGAAAGATAAAACCTTGAATGCACAGCTCTTAAAGCCCGTATACAATCTTCACGCTTGAGAACCACTGTGATATTGTACTCAGAACAACCTTGAGCTATAGCACGAATGTTAATATTAGCCTGTATTATGAGATGGAAAAAAGGGGAAAATAGTAAGTGCCAACACGAATATCATATAAACATAGCAAAAAGCAAAATATTTGTCTGAAAGGGTATATATGGAACATTCTACCTTTGCCAGAGCATTGAAAAGAGTAGCACTGACTCCAGGAGTGCTAGCCATTTTCTGGCCAACTGCTGCTAATATGCTACAATTAGGAATAACCGCAACCTGAGAAAACAAATAGGACCATGCTAATGTAGCATAAATGTAACTGAATATGAACACCATAACCACAAAATAAATATTAAGATCCTCCTCCATATAAAAAAAGCAGCCGATAACAGATTTTGAATTGAGATAGTAAACAGAATTTAACCCATGAGAACAATATTGATACAAAGGTTAACAACGTATAATTGATCCTGATGCTGCAACATGCTAGATAATGTCCAGAATAGCAAACACGGAGATAGCTTATATTAGTTAAGATTTCAAATACAGTTATTGGTATATATGCTCTGAATTCAACCTACAAAGTGAGCTTTAAACTAGTATAAATTTAGTTTCCATTATTCAAATTATAGCACCAGAGTCCCAAGATGAAGAAGTATTAAGATGTCAAATACACTTATTAGTATGCATGCTATGCATGCTCTGAATTCAACCTACAAAGTGAGTTTTGAACTAGTATAAATTTAGTTTCCATTATTCAAATTATAATGCCAGAGTCCCAAGACCTAGATAAACACAAATGAAAGCCAGGAAATCAGAGTTTTCTTGAATCATTAAAAGTGTAACAGCTCAAACAAACCAAAATAACAATGGTCTGCTATAGACGGTAGATGTAGATATGCTAGTTGAGAGAACAAATTTTCTAAGACTTTATTTCTTATTATATTTTATGGGTTTAACTGTAACTTTTATCAATATTTTAGAACATTCTGTATTTAATATTAATTAGTATTTCACGGTATCCCCCAAGTCTTTAAGGTTTTGGAGTCATATCTGATATTTGCATTTTATCAGGGTTCCGAATTTAGTTATAAATACCTATGTTGCTTTAGTTTTAACTAGATTTTGGATGATTAATATTCGAGATATTGTGATATTGAATATTGAGATTTCTCTCCGCTGATATTTGCCAGTTTTCTCCCCTAGTTCTCTGTCAAAATCTCCCTTTTGCTTCTGTCTTCTCATTTGCCCTCTAGATCCACTGCATCAATTATGCTTTTCTGATAAGCAAGTCCATATGCATGTTTAAACTGAAAAAAGCACCTGTGAAAGACGTCCAGCATCCAAAGCTTGGCGGAATCTAGACTGCAAAGCCTCAGCAACAGCTTTTACCTCCTTCTCAGGCACAGCAAAGCAGACAGAATGCTCACTACTAGCCTGCACCAATATCAAGAAATAAGCATCCCATGCATATCAAGAATAGCTGGTATAAGAGAATGTAGTGTAGGCACCTGGGATATCATAATAACATTAGCTCCCACATCCTTCACAGCACTAAAAATGGCACTAGCTGTACCAGGAACACCAGCCATTCCAGTTCTACCAAAAGAAAATCACAGGTGCAGCATAAATATGATGAAGATGAAATAGAACAGCAAAACATAACCAAATATATGCAGAAAATCATATGAGAGAACATACCCTTCAACATTTACTAGTGCCAGATTATCAATGGTTGCAAACCCCTTGACTGGAGAATCTAGGTTCTGACCATCTAAATCTGCACTTGCAGAACGGCAGATTGTTGTTCCAGGAGCAGAAAGATTGAAAATATTCCTTATTACAATTGGAATATCATATCGCATCACAGGTATAATGGTGCGAGGATGCAAAACATTTGCCCCGAAATATGACTGCATGATTACATTAACTTATCTTAGAAATATATCTAGAAAGTTGAGAAACTTCAACAGGTATAGAAGGAGCCATGGAGCCTACCATTTCCCATGCCTCTTGATAAGACAATTTTGTTAATATCACAGCTTCACTAACTGCAGGAGAAAAATTATTCATTATCATTAAAGTCAAACCTCACAACGATATCATCTTTAAAGGGAAAAATAAATGTAAGGAATCGTTGACAGCATTAATTTGGGAACACATCTAACCTCTTTCATTAAAGTCTAAATCAATATTTTATAAAATTTTAGATGAAATAAATACAGGTGCTGTGGTTTGTCTTGCGGACAGGACCCAAAATTTTAGGGGACTTTAGCAAAGAAAATAAGGAAATAGAAGCTGTGGTTGGAACTTTGAAATTTAAAAAAGGGAAAAGAAATGAAGAAAGTATTGTTGCTTGAGACAAGTGTACAAGCAGGGTTACAAGAACTGATGCGGATGTGTTCTGAATATTGAGGTGTTTCATATTTTTTAAGGGAAAAAAATGAAACAAAATTACCAAAAAAACTAAAAAGTAAAGTGTTACTGACACAACAATGCTTGGCACCTCAAGCACCTTCTATTATATATTTTAGATTTAAAGTTTTTTGAGTAGGAAATAAAAGAAATCACAGACAGCGAACCACTTCAAAACAAATAAGCACTAAACCATTCTCCATAGACAATGCCCAAAGATGTGTTAATGAGACTGAATGAAGATGAAGGGCCAAGAGCCAACCTTTTCGAGGGTCTGCACTATACACACCATCAACATCTGTCCATATTGTAACTTGGCGAGCTCTAAATAGAGCGCCCATTATGGCAGCAGAGAAGTCACTTCCATCCCTCTTTAAAGTCGTAGGAATATTCTGAGGTGTACTGGCAATGAAACCAGTGGCAATTATTATCTCAGATGGATTCTGTGAAAACCATTTTTCAAGTCTTCTTTCTGATTCCAAGAAATCAGGATCGACCTGATTTGAGCTAGTGGGGTTTACAATAAGGACCTCCCTTGTATCCATCCATTTGCAATCTAGCCCATTCTGCACCAAAATTCATTTCATAATTCATCAGATAATGTCACCAAAAGTTATAATTAGCAAAAAAACCACATACCTTTCTAACAACATAAGATAACATTTGAGCAGACCATAACTCCCCATGCCCAACAACAAAGTCTGAGAAAGATTCCGTGACATGACCAGCTGAAAAGAAGGAAAAGATAAGCATGTAAGTTTACATAACATGAAATACCCCCTTTAGAAGTATTAATCATACTATAAAAGGAGAAGCAAACAAAATACCACAAGCCTGTCAAAAGGCCAAACTATAGTAATGAAAAACTTGAATAAAAGTAATTAAACAACAATGAAGATCCAGAACCCAAACTTGAAAATGAACTTAACACAATTATTTGACTAATTAAACTCAGGAATGTTGCTAGTTGAGATCGGGGAGAGAGAAAGAGCTATACTACCTATATATATTGCACGTAGCATCGCTTTGAGGTTACTAACATCATGATGCAGTTGAGATAAGAAACTAGCAAGATCATCTCCTTCAAGCAAATCAAGTGCTGTGGAATTATGTTTTTCTAAGACAGCGTCCAATGCAGAGATGTAGGAATCATCTCGAGATTGTGCCTTGTTGATAAGGTCATACATCATATCTGTCACCTTAGACATGGCCGATACCACTACCAACTTTCTTTCTGAATCATCAGTAATAATTATATCTGCAACATTCTTGATCCTCTGGGAGGTGCCAACACAAGTGCCACCAAACTTATGGACGGCCCACATGTCTCCCTTGGGAAGATGCACTTTATCCATCGATTTCTCCACTGAGATATCTGTAAGTGAGAGGGAAAATAAGATGTAACTTTTAAATTTCAATAACCAGAACTAAATAACCTACAAACTATTTGATTAAGCTAATATATAATGCACCTAATCATGTATATCAGGCCAATATAAATTACAATGTTAATTCGTTGCAGATATTTTCTATTGGTTGAAATCAAGAATTAGCCATTGTGCTAGTTCAAAGAATATATTAAAATCAGTCCATGTAGTTTCATTTGTGAAATGTTGTCTCAAAACATTTAATTGCAGATGAATTGAAAAAACTTGCATACAGTGTCAATCTAAAACCACAGATTCAGCTTATGTGTTTTAATTATTAAGGTGTTGATGAGAGAAAATTTGAGCTGATATGGCAACAATATTACAAAAATTAATTAAAAAACTAATCAAACCATCATCATTTCCTTCTTTTTCTTTTATCTTCTTTGTACTCTTTACATTTTTTAACCAAAATTAGATCCAGGTCTCTCTCTAAAGGAAATTATACCTAGTAAATGTAAATGCATTACCAAGGTTGATCAAGGTAAAAAAAAAAAGTTCAATGGTCAACACAGTAAAATCATGTCTGTGGCACTAATTAACTAATTACCATTGAGATTATTTTAGTAAAGCCTAGCTCCTAAATCAATGAAAGAGGAGATTCAATAACCATTTACATATACATAAAAGTAAATTACATTACACAACAAATACAATCCATAGATGATCATATTATATAAACTGCATAACCATCGACGATAGGTACAAGAGAGAACAATGAAACAAACTTCAAGAGTAAAGATGTGAAGATAAATCCAAAATTTGTTATTAAAATCATGAAAGAGGACTATAACATGTAAAACAAACCTGATACTGAAGCCTGGACAAAGATATTCAGTGACTTCCTTCTTCCCAACCGAGAACCGATATTTGATCTGGAACATAGATAACAAGAGAAACCCTTTAGTGCTTTATTAAAATGAAATAACAGAAAAGCCAACTAGAATATCAAAGGACAGGTTATTTGATGACAACCCCACAAAAATTACCCAGACCCTTCATCTATTGAGCTACTTAAGAGTATAAATCGATATCTTCGTGAGAAAAACAACAAGGGTCCAAATTTTCAAAAAGCCATTAGCCTAGGCCTATGTTGGTTGAATTGGTTGTATGGATACATATTTGAGCATTCAGCTCACCAATATCCTAGGCCTATATCACCAGGACTTCCACCAAAGTTGTCCAAAGCGCAAGGTAGACTCTAAACCAAGGCAATAGGCACAAAAATTAGTCACGAATCAAGGTGGAATTTGCTCAAACACTAAAGCATTGCTAATTTAAATAATCAACGAGTCAAGGTGGAATTTTCTCTAACACTAACGCATTAACAAATAACAAACCAATGTTACATATACAAGAAGCTTTAAGACATTAAGACTTGCTCAGAAACAAGAGCATAATCTTATGAACTAAAGCATTTTTGTTATTCATAAAAATTATACAAAAAACTACAATCAACACTTCTTTTTTCCCTTTGCTTTTTGGCTCTAAAATAACAAACAAATTAAGTCAAAATTTAGGAGCACAGCAATCTAAGCACTACTACACAACTGCAATCCAGTTCCAATCTCCTGGAAATCTAAGCTAACACATATCTCTAAGCATAATCGAAACAAAAACCAAATTAATTCTACCTCCACGAAACAAAAAACACTGAAAAAACAAAATAAACACTTCAAACGAGCTTTAAAATGGCAGAAAAACAATAAACAAACAAATAACGCGTTACATCTATTCATTTATCCAAATATTAACCATCATTTCCTCAGAACCAAACAGAAATCAAACAGAGTTTACCGCAACAACTAAATACAGAAACAAAGCGGATAAAAACGATAATAACCTGGAAAGCGGAAAAGGCTTTGAAAGCGAAAAGGAACGACATTGAGAAGGAGCAGAGATCTTCCGTTTAGGCAATGAGGTAGATGAGAGAAATCGTGAAGAATCAGAGATCGTGGCTGAGAAAGCCGCCATTAGTATCAGTTCTCAATAGTTACCACAAATAATCACCACTTCAAGCAAAAACCAGAGAGTAGAGTTTTTTTTTTTTTTTTTTTTTGGCTCTTTTCAATGGCTGCTGCTGCTTTGCATAATTTGTATTTTTTTTTCAGTTAGGGATGACAAAAGTGACAAAACTCCATTCAATTTCAGTGAGTACCACTAAACCTACTAAAAACCTATGGTTTTTGAATACGATGATAATTTTTTATATTCTTTTATTATTAAATTGAAAATGGTGGGTAAATATTTGTTGCTTTGTACTTTGTTTTCTATGTTGTTACTGTTCAAATGGGCCCTTTGGTTGCAGGATAATCCCAACACTAATTTAATTTCAAAGATTAAAATTCCTTTTCTATAAAATAATAAATATTTTTATATTTTATATAAAATCCATAAGATTTTATTTAAACCTTAAAAAAATCAACACATATTCAATTTGTATTTATTTTTATAAATATTTTTATCCATATCATCTATGTGTCATAAATTATTTTTAGTTAAAATATGTCATAGATCCATATATTTTTCATAAATTTAAATTTAAATATCCAATATATTTTAACTATTTTTTTAATAATTTCATTATAGATTCTGATCATATCTATTCTTTTTAGCATAACACTCTCCAATCCATAAATAAATCGATAATACGCTTCAGTACACTTAAACTTACGTCCCCGTATATTGAAAACAATATTCATGCTAATTAAATTAACACTCCATCAATAACTATTCTTTTAATTTTTCTATATAACGTACAAATATATGAAAATTTTTAATTTTCATTTGTGATTTTTGTAAATGTTATAAATACAATTATTCTAACTACGTTATGCTATATCTATAATGTGGATGCAAATTTTATATAACATATTTATAAAAACAAATTAGTTTTTGTTAAAATATTAAAGTTAAAACGTGATATTTGTAATTCAAATTTTATTACATGTAATTATTTTTCTAAATTTTATATGAAGAAATTAAAATATTCCTAAAATAATATATGTTCTGAGTTTTTACAATAATAATAAAGTAAATTTTAGAATTTTTTTATCTAAAATTTTTGTTTGCTTGCTTTTTAAATGATGTAATGCATAAATAAGGAAAAAAAAAGGCAGTTCACAATAAAGACAGGAATATTAAATGCCTACCAACCAAAAACAAAACACACTAAAAATTTGGGAGAACTCATGGATTAAGAAAAATTCTAGAATATTATATTTTACTAAGTTTAATAAACATCAAAATCGTCTTGGTTTGTATGAAACGGTAATCAAACATTAATTTAATATGAGTTCAAACCGTGTAACTTTATTCCTACCCTCAACATTGTATAAAAGGAAAATAAAAAATTAATTTGTATTATTAAAAATTATAAATTTAAAATTGTGAATTTTAAGCTATTTTAATTATAAAAATATTTAAAAATGATATCTAAAAATATCTCAGATAAATAAATGTTTATATTTAAATAAATTTAAACGTTGATTTGTCCAAATTTATTTCATATTTATAATTTTTTATATAATTTTTAAGGTTTTTAAATATATGTTATTATGGCATGTATTAACATTTTATTGATTTTGTTAGTATTGTCAATGTCCGTTAATGTCCATTAATGATCAAATTGATCAACGATGAATTTCATTATGTAACATCACCGTTTTAAAAAAATTAAAAAAGAACAAAAAATATTTATGGTAGAAGTTCTTGAATAAATTATCTATAAATAAATAGTAGTATAAAAATTGTGATCATTTTTAAGAAAACCGTCGAGATATGAAAATACAAAGGATTATTAGTAGGAGTATATAGTTAAATTAAAAATTTATTATTGAATTCGTGGATTAGATTAAATAAGTTAGAAAAGTATAGAAACTAAAATACAATTATCCTTTTTTATGGAAATGACTTAATGGTAATTTTTTATTACTTAAAAATATCAAAAGTTTCGGGATGACTTTAAATGATATTCTCATTAAATAATTATTATTTAAGATTTTATTTTAAATAATAGTAATTTATTAAATATTATATATATATATATAAGAGAGAAAGATAAGTTCTTTATCAACATCTTTCTCACGAAAGATTGAAAAAGAAAAAGAAAACATCTTTCATCATTTTCCTTCAATTTTAAGCTTAATGTATAGTTTTTCTTCAATTTTTTTATAGATTTTGAATCTTTAAAGCTTATTTTTATATATATATATATATATAGTTTTTATTTTATCAAGTATTTTGAAAGTTGCCATTGAATGATATTGATAGAAGTTTAGAAAACTTAAGTGAAATGGATATATTTTTGAATATAAAATTATTAGAAGATGAGTTCTAGCTTATTAGAAATGTGAAAAAAATAAAAATCGATGAAAAGTTTATTTGATATATTTGGTCGTGTTAAAGGGGAAGTAGAGAACGTTGGCCACTTTGTGTAATATTGGTGCTAAATGATAGTTTGTGAAGCAGTGATTACTCTGGTGAAAACGGAATTGAAAATAGATAATCGAGCCGAAAGATGCGAATTTTAGACTAGAAAACTTAAGTTGTCAATATGAATAACCATGCATATTTAAGTTTGTTTTTATTAGTTTTAGATTTAGAATGGATAAATGATGTTGTTTTGGAAAATAACATTAAAAAATAAATAAATAAATAGCAGATTTTTTTGTCATTTACTAAATTGGGCCGGCCAAAGCAAAAAATATCTTTAGAATGACCCATTTTTTAAAACGGGCCTTATTTTTTGTCCAAGCCCATTTTTCGGGCTTATATTTTTCCCAAACCCTCCCAAAATTCGGTCAGGCCGCCCGGCCCATGAACACCTCTAGTTGGCATGCCATTGAGTCTTTATGTCAAAGAATTTAGATCTCCCCAATTCCCAAAGGGTCGAGGGAAAAAAAACCAAGTCGGTCAGTTGTTATTATTGTTAGCCCCAATTTCCAGAGAGTCGTGAATTATTCTAATAGCCATCGTTGCCGAACAACTCGAGGTGGCGAATTTGTGTATCTAGTTATGAATTTAAACTTTAATATGGGGTCTAAATTGAAAGAAAAACAAAAACAAAACTTAAATTTATTTGAATTTCCATATTGTGCAAATTAAATTAATTACGCGATTTTGAATTTAATTAAAAAGCTTATTTTCTTTATTCGATTTGTCAATATCAAAATATTAAAGTTTATTGATATTATAATTTTCTTTTATTGTGATGTTAATAATGATATTTTTAATCATGTTTTAGTTTATTTCTATCAATTAATTTGTGTCTAATACTTATGTAATAATTTATATGACATTAGCACCACTGAACATAAAAATTGTTCAGTGTACGGTTTGTCTAGGGGTGTTCAATTGGTTAACCGACCGGTTAACCGACCCGAAATAACATTAACCGAATTAACCGACCTTTCAAAATTTTTAACCGTTAACGAACGAAATTTTTCGGTTAATTCGGTCGGTTAATCAAAAATTATATGTTTTTATTTTGGTTAAAATTAACCGAATTAATCGAATTACCGAATTGGTGAATTACCGAATTGATGAAATTAACGAATTAGGCGAATTAACCAATTAATCGAATTAACGAATTAAATCACTACATAATTAAAAAGATTACATAATTTTGTTTTAGAATTTTATTTTTATTTATTAAATTATTTGTAATTTTTATGATTGGGTTGGATTGGGTAATTGGGTTGGGTTAGATATTTGGTTTGGATTAGGTTTAGGGATTGAGTTTAGGTAAATTGTAGGCCTATTTATATATTATAATTTTATTTATTAATTTTTTTCGGTTAAACCGAAAAAATTCGGTTAATCGACCGGTTTTGAACCGAATTAACCGTTAACCGAAAAATCACAAAATAATTAACCGACCCCCGACCGAAAAAATTTGGTTAACCGACCGATTAACCGAATTCGATCGGTTAACCGAATTTTTTCGGTTTTACCCGAATTTTGCACAACCCTAGGTTTGTCTATTTTTCCGTGTACAGGTAGTTAGATTCGTTAGATTGTTCTAACAGCATCCGAAGAACCGAAGTTTAACTCAAACAATGTTGGTGAAGAGTTTATTTTATAGTTGATGTAAATGACATGTACTTATGTTTATATATATAATATTATGTCATTAATTGAATTTAAATATTTTCATTATGTTTTCTTAGCTAGTATTTTATAACTAATGTTTTGATAAAATGTAAAAATCTAGTTTATTGATATGTTTCAAGAAATCGTAGTCTGAGAATTGATTTGAGAGATAATTTGAATGTGAATATTTTGTGAAAATCTAAATTTTGCAAGGGTTCTATGTAAAATAGGCAAAAATATTACCTAAATTTTTATAAAATAATTTTACCGTTACATTTTATTTTCAAATAAAAATAAAAAATAAATTACTTCGACAACGAAATATAACATTTTATATTCGTGTCCAACAACTGAGTTGGATATAAAAAGTCACACGTTTAACTTCATTTTTCTCAATAAAAGTTGAATTGCATGAAACTTTCAGTGACAGATAATTTTTTTACTCTAAAGTCAAAAATAAATTACCGAGAAATATTATAAACTTTTACCGATATAAATATTCTGTTAAATAAGTTCAATGCTTTGAGTCATAAAATATTCATGTATTTTTTTTCTTTTTACAAAAGAAGTTATGTATTTTTAATTTAATATTTAATAATTTAATTTGTTTTTATTAAAATTTTGAATATAATAAATTTAATTTTTAATGTTACATTCTAATATTACACATTTAAGGTCCGTTTGTTTACATGTTAAAGGTTTTTAGAAAATATTTTTTGCATTTTTCGTGTTTGTTTCACAAAAAAATAGCACAGTTAACGGAAAATGACTTAGAGGTCAAAGTAAAATAAGATATTTTACATCGACCTCTTAAAATGGAAAATTACACTTTATCCCTATAAATTTTATAAAATTATAAGTCAAGATATAGTAAAATTATACATTAGCCTACTAAAATTTTAAATTTTAATTTTAATCCTTTAAAATATATAGCAAGCTATAAGCTAGTAGAATTATAAAATTATATTTAAGCTATCATAAAAACATGTAAACTAATTCCGACCCCATAGAAAAATTTCTAGCTTCATTTAGCATAATGACTTTGATCTCGATGTGTTATATACCGTAAGGACTAAATTGCTGAGTAGGCATAACATTTTTTTTTTCAATTTGCTTACAATCACACATGATTATATTAGGTGTAACAGTCCGATTTATACCCTAGTCGGAAAGTGGTTTCGGGACCACAAATCAGAGTCCGTATAATATTTTAATATTATTTTCTGTGCTGTTGATATGTGAATTAGCATGTGGTAAATTTCCGTAAGCGAATTTGTCTGTTTGCGTGTTTAACTTGACAAAAGGACTGAAATGCATTGAATGTGAAAGTTGCATGATATTTGTTAAGTATCAAGGTGTTATGACTTTTAAAAGAAAAGGCCTTATGAGGCAAAAAGACCACTATTTAGTTAGTGGGTGAACAAAGGACAAATGTGCCCTTAATGTATGTTTGTTTGAATTATTATGGAAGGGTTAAATGAGTAATTTGATTAAATAAAGGCTAATAAACAAAATCAATTGAAAAAGCCATGTTCATCTTTATTTGATGACCGAATAAGAGAAAAAGAACAAGGATTTGAGCTCTCTTCACATTCCGCACATATTTTGGCTTAATTTAGGTATGTTTTGGCTTTAGATTTTGATGATTTTTATGTTTTTGAGATTGTTGCTTAGTCTATTATCAAGCCCATGTTGTAATTTGAAGAATTGATGAAATTTCTGAGTTGTGCCATAGATGAATTAGTAAGCTTTATGATGAGTTTTATTGTTAAAAGAAATATATGTGTTAGATGAACATATTTTGTTCTTGAAGTTTTGATGAATTTAGCTAAATAGGGCTAAATTGTGAAAATGGTAAATTGAGGGACTAAATTGCAAGTTTGATGAAAACGTGGGCTTATATGTGATGTATATGTATTTGGCTAAGCTTGTGTATGCATTGATCTTGTGAAATTTGATGTTTTGAGTAAAATGGACTAAATTGATAAAATGTGCAAATATGAGGGCTAAGTTGCAAATAGCCATAATATATGTGTTTGGATTTAATTGAATGAAATAGTGAATAAAAAGATAAATTCTGAATATGTTTAGATTAAGAACCGAGGAAAACGGACTTAGATCGCGGGAAAGTGAAAATAACCGAGTAGCCGTTTCCGTTCGATAAACCAAATCCAAGGTAAGTCACTATGCAAATAAACTTATCTGTATTGAATTGAATATATGTATTCATATGTCTATCGATAAAAATGAATGAATATGAGATGCTAAGTGCGTGAATTCCGAAATAAGTTCGATATAGTGATAAAACCGAGAAGTCTCGTATGAACCTAGGAATAGATAGGATTAGCTATGTCATGACGTAGGTATCTGTTCTGTTTCATCATGTAAGACCATGTCCGAGACGTTGGCGTTGAATTGTGACCTTGTGTAAGACCACGTCTGGGACGTTGGCTTCGATATAAGCTTTATGAGTAAGACCACGTCTGGGACGTTTTACGTGTAAGACCATGTCTGGGATGTTGGCATCGTTATGATCTGTACATGTAAGACCATGTCTGGGACATCGGCACCGTATTGAAATGTGTAAGACCCTGTCTGGGACAGTGGCATCGATATACGAGTGCATGTAAGACCTCGTTTGGGACGTTGGCATTGTACTACTATTCCGAGCTTTCTGAGTATCCTACTAGGTTCCTAAGGGTTCAACGGGCAAGTCTGCAATGTGAATGGTATATCCGAGCTATGATCAATTAAGTGAATGAATATCCAATTCAGGTGCGTTGAATATGCATTAAGTATGCATGAATGGTAAGTATGCACATGACTTTGATTTGAAGAAAAATATGTTGGAATAGGATAATGTGAATGAGATGCAAGAAAGATTATGAATGAGCTATGTGTTTCAAATGAGTTTTGAATGGATAAAAGTGACAAATGTAGTCATAAGTATGAATCAAGCATATACATGATAAATTGTTAAGTGAATGTGATGTGCAAATGTATCAAATTGCATATATACTTTTTATGCCAAATTTATTTGTATATGACTTACTAAGCTTTCGGAAAGCTTACTCTGTATGTGTATTTTCTCTGTTTTATAGGTCATCGAAGCTACTGAAGGCTCGGGATTGTCGAGGATCGTCATCACACTACTAAACTTATTTTGGTACCCTTTTGAAAATGTATATGGCTAATTATGGCATGTATAGGCTAGATAGGTGTATATGTTTATGAAGTGAGCATGGCCATGTGTATTGGCAAGTTTTTGAGTTGATAAATGTTTGAATGAATGAGTTATGAAGCAGATATTTAGTATGTTTTGATGCATATGAAATGGTTAAGTTTTGGTTAAGCAAATGGATGATACATGTTTGAAATGATGTAGGATTTAGTTTGTAATTTGGTATGAATGGAATTGGTATTGAATGTATGGATAAAGTGAACCATTTGATATGTTTTGGTTGCCATATATGCATATTATGTTTTGGTATATATTGCTTTTAAGAAGACCCTAAGTAGGTGGCATATTAGCCTTGTAAAATGGCCTATAATGTTACACGGTTGAGGCATACGGGCGTGCCTAAGACCGTGGGTAAATTGGCAGAATGTGGCTTAAATTGCACACGGCCTCGACACGGGTGTGCTTGATGGCCGTGTGAGAAATGGCGATATGTAATCTAGTAGTACACGGCCTTAGCAGCAGGCGTGCTTGGTGACCGTGTTGATTTTGGCGATATACTACCAGGGAAGGACACACGGGAGTGTCAAGTAGCTGTGGGTGAGGAACGGCCTACCTCTACGGCCGTGTGTCCCCTGTATGTTAGAAAAGTTTCAAATTTTTATAAAATTACTTATGTGTTTCGGTTTAGTACTGACTCGGTTTATAAGCATGCTTAGTGTAACACCCTAAAATAGGGGTTGTTTGTAATTTAAATATTTTCCCATGTGTGTGTGCTTGAAGAATTAAATTCTAGGATTTATTTGGCATGTTCTAGGGCTAGAACTAACCCTTGAGCTAGGTCGGACTTGGAGCTAAAAAATTATTTTTAAGTGTTTAAGGAGGAGCTAGGTGAGATAGGGCCTAAATAAAATTTGGGCTAATTATGACACAAGAATGGTTCTGGTGTAGTGGCTGGTAGCGTGTGGTTGGCAATGGAGGTCTTGGGTTCGATCCATGGGAGATACAAGGAGGAAATGTTTTTTTTCCTTGTGGGCTTTTTGGGCGTTAGGGCTAGGAAGGCTTTAAATAAATTTCGGGCAAGGTTCATGGCATGAAAGGCGGTGGTGGAGTGGTTTGGCGCCACTTAAAGGACCTTGGCGCATGGTCTCAAGTTCGAGACAAGAAGGAAGCAAGGAGCTTTATTTTTTGGGCTTGGGCATTAAAGGAGGAGGCGGAAGAAGGCCTTATAATTAAATGGTGGGGTAAATTGACATGAAAGTCAATTGGGAAAGTTGGTTTGGGCGCTTAAAAGGCTGTCACTGCTTGAGGTCATTGGTTCGAATCTAAAAAGCAAGATTTGGATTTTATTTTCCTCTTTCTTTCTTTGGCGTGAAGGAGAGAAAGAATTGGCATGATTTTGGACTCTTCAAGTGATAAGATTAAGCTTTTTTTTTTGCCTATTTTAATTTGGAAGAGGGGAGCTATTAGTGTTTTATTTGCTATTAAATTGTTGAGGGATTAGGAGATTAAAAAGCATGATAAAGCTAGATTTACTTGTGATAATTCAAGGTGGAAATTATCACAAAATAGGAGGTGTGCTGCGAATTTTGGACTCCTTAGGGCTGTCCATATTTTGATTTTTTACTGACAAAGAAGTGAAAAAAACTCCACAAACTCTTTTCTTTTCTCTCTTCATTGTCTTTGAAATCTCCCTTGTTTCTTAGCCAAAATTGTTCAAAATTTCCAGCTTCTCTTGCTTATTGTTAGCCAACCTACCCCTCTTCTAATCTAAATTTCCAAACCTTCCTACTTGTGATAGCCGAATCTTCTTTCCCCCTAACTAAGTGCTGCCGAATTTTCAATAAGTGTGGGAAGCCATAGCCATTAAGGAAAGCTTTCGGGATTTATTCCCCTAAGGTAAGTGGTGGTAAGGATCTATTTTAATAGACAATATTTTTAGTGATCGAAAAGCCGAAGGCTACTAATATGTATGGTTGCCGATTGTAGGAAAGTTAAACGGATTTACATATCGTGAGGTGGTTAGTGCTCAAAGGACGTGTAGGTAAGATTTCGGGTTCGTGTGAAACCCTTTGGTACAATCTTGGTTTGGCCGAATAAGCTTTTGGTACTAACAAAGATGATTGGCCGAATGTAGGGTCAAGATCTAGCGTTATAGATCGGAGTTTCGAGATCTAGGAATTACGATTGTAACAGGTGTGTACATACACACTTTATAATTAATAACTGTGCTAAATACATTGTGTGTGTTAATCTGGAATGATGTAGGTTTGGATTTAATACCATAATGGTATAAGCAAGGATTCAGGTAAGTCCTTGTCATTATGAGTTCTTTATGATGCTTTTGGGAAGCATGACATATTTGGTATATGTGACTTGAATATATGGTTAATGATAAATCCAGTGTATGTTGCTAAATAAGCATGTTGGCATGATTTCTGTTAAATATCATGGATTGATGTGGGATATATGAGTGGAGGGGGAAGTGATATTCGTGTCGACGGACACCAGTGGTTTGGTACCACATTTCGTGACTACGGTCACCAGAGGTTTGGCACCTCATAGCGTCTCGTCCCAGTGGCTTAGCACCACAGTGGGTTGGCCCCACGGATTATATTATGGGATCGACGCCAGTGATTTGGTATCACACGTGGGTTGGCCCCACTAGTGGTTTGGCACCACAATTATTGATGAATATCGTGACTTTAAGTCACCAGTGGTTTGGCACCACCAGTAGTTTGGTACCACACGGGGTAGAGAAAGGTGTTTGGATGGCTAGGTTGGGTGCATAATTTAGTGCATGTTAATTTGTTATAAATTGTGTATGTTGTTGCACTAAATCGGGGAAAGGTTACACATTGAGTCTTGGTGACTCACCTTCTCCTTTAACATTTTTCAGGTGACACGTAGATCGCGGATGAGGAGCTGGATGGACTCGAGGTGGCCATGCAGTGGAAATGTGATTTTAATGAACTTTAATTTAATTCTATTTATTTTAGGTTTATTTGTTCAGTTGTAATAAGGCCTCCTAAGATTTTATTTTTATTATTTTACATGTTTGGATGAATTATTTAAAATGTTTAATAACTTCAAAATGATTACACAAATTTTCTTAAAATCAAACGTAAAAATGTTTTTCGTGCCATCGAATTTTGTCTCCGAAATCAGTAACAATCGACCTAATATATTTTTAAACGAACTAAGTATTGTTTTCTTTATACATCTCAACTGCTTTTTTTTAAAACAAGACAATATCTTTTACCTTAAATTAAATCGGCTAAACAAGGGTTTCCAAAATGTTTTCTCGTAACATACCAAATTCGATTCGTAACGTTTGGGCCGGGTTTGGGGTGTTACAAAATTGGTATCGTGCTTGATTCAAAACTTCTTTGTGGGGCCCAAGGCCCAAAATGTTTGGTTTGTTAGTAGGCCTTATTGAAATGTTTTGGAAAGTGATCCTGGTTTGAACAGCATGGCACCGAGTCTCCGGCACCTATCTGCCCAGGTAAGTACTTCTATCAATTTTTGTGAATTCTTTTGATGAAGGATAGAAGAGTAAAATGGGAACGTAGACTACTAGAGTAGAACTGTTGAACCCTAGGACTAGTATACCCTAACTATGCATAAGATTTAATAATTACCTAAACAACCCTGTGAGTTGTCACTAAGCAAAGGATGTGGCAATCGTTATACGCATGTCTAAGATTGGATTTGGTGGGGGCACTGGTATTTGCAGGTCCTCGTGACTCACCTCCCACTCACTCGAATCCTACACAGTGCGTAGAATGCGGTTCATCGAATGATTGACGCGTCATTAACGCTAAGCTTGATAACTAAAACCCGAAAGGATTAGCCGCTTTTGTTTTGAAATAAATAAAAGCGTAGCTTTGAAAAAGAAGAAAAAAAAACCAAAATACCCCTCAGTTTAAAAAATGACCAAAATACCCCTGACTTGTAAACTACCAAAATACCCTCCGTATGAAAAATTTTCAAATAGAAATTTTCAAAATATCCCTCTTTTGTAAAATCACTTAGAATCCAATTTTTTGAAATCATTTTGTAAAAATGCCCTGATTTTGTAAAATTACCAAAAAATACCCCTAAGGGGTAAAATTACGAAAACGCCCTTGATTTATGATATTCCCAAAATACCCACAGTTTCAATTAAAAATTTCATCACATAAAAAGTGCTCAAAAACCTTAAATTGCAAAAACGTCAAAATTTTAGAAATTACAAAATTGCCCCTAACCTATAAAATTACCAGAATACCCCTGACTTTCAACATTTTGCAACATCACTAATTTGGAAAATACAATTATTAAAAAGAACCCCCAAAGTTTTACAACTTTTGAAATATCTTTGATTTATTGAATTTTACAAATTCACCCTAAATTGTGAAAAATTACCGAAATACCCCTGAGGTCCAAAATTTCTGAATTTCCCCCAGATATCAAAATTTTTCAAAATACCCCAGGAATTTAAGAGTTTCAAAATAAATTTTGACAGAATCATCCGAGAACCTGTATTTTTGAAAAATTACGAAAATACCCCTGTAGGACAAATTACGAAAATACCCTTGGGTAGTGGAAAAACAATCACAACGAAAATTACGTCTTTTTGAAAGAATGGAAAACTGTGTGCATGTATGATACGAAAGAACCACTCCTAAAACTTCTATCATAAAAATTTCTTCGCGGATAATCAAGTGAAATTTTTTTAAATACACAAAACTTCTTAATCGATTAAATCATGACGTTAGAAATAAGTTCTAAGGGCGTGAACTTAGAGATTGTGCCTGGAAGTAAGATAGTTTTATTAAGATCGAGTCTGTGACATAAGCGTAGTCTGGTGAGTTAAGATGTACGACTATTCGTTAGTAAGTAATTTTGAGGACGAAATTATTTTTAAGGGGGTAGAATTGTAACACCCTAAAATAGGGGTTGTTTGTAATTTAAATATTTTCCCATGTGTGTGTGCTTGAAGAATTAAATTCTAGGATTTATTTGGCATGTTCTAGGGCCTAGAACTAACCCCGAGCTAGGTCGGACTTGGAGCTAAAAAAATTATTTTTAAGTGTTTAAGGACGGAGCTAGGTGAGATAGGGCCTAAATAAAATTTGGGCAAATTATGACACAAGAATGGTTCTGGTGCAGTGGCTGGTAGCGTGTGGTTGGCAAGGGAGGTCTTGGGTTCGATCCATGGGAGATACAAGGAGGAAATATTTTTTTTTCCTTGTGGGCTTTTTGGGCGTTAAGGCTAGGAAGGCTTTAAATAAATTTCGGGCAAGGTTCATGGCATGAAAGGCAGGCTGGTGGAGTGGTTTCGGACGCCACTTAAAGGACCTTGGTGCATGGTCTCGGGTTCGAGACAAGAAGGAAGCAAGGAGCTTTATTTTTTTGGGCTTGGGCGTTAAAGGAGGAGGCCAGGAAGAAGGCCTTATAATTAAATGGTGGGGTAAATTGACACGAAAGTCAATTGGGAGAGTTGGTTTGGGGCGCTTAAAAGGGGGCTGCTGCTGCTTGAGGTCATTGGTTGAATCTAAGTAGCAAAGATTTGGATTTTATTTTTCCTCTTTTTCTTTGGCGTGAAGGAGAGAAAGAATTGGCATGATTTTGGACTCTTCAAGTGATAAGATTAAGCTTATTTTTTTGCCTATTTTCGGTTGGAAGAGGGGAGCTATTAGTGTTTTATTTGCTATTAAATTGTTGAGGGATTTTAAAATAATTAAAATTATTAAAATATCAATATTATTAAACATACATATTTAATTATTTATTTTAGTTATATAATAAATTATTAATATAATAAATATAATTTATTCTTTTACTAAATTATTTAATATTTCAATTTTATTTTAATAATAAATTTTAAAATAAAAATTTTAAATAATATTATTCACGTATTATTGAAAATATTCAATATTAATAATTTAATAATAAATATTTATTACAACTATACATATATTAATAATAAATATTTTGTAGTATCAAGGTTAAAATATGTTATAAGTCTATGTATACTTAATAGGTTTGCAATTTAGTTTTTATACTTTTATTTTTAAAAATTTAGTGCATTTTCTTTTCAAATTTGAAAATCAAGTCTAATTGTTGACATCATTAAATTTTTTGTCAATTTTGTTTATGTCATATTTTAAATAAAAATACTTACTCGGTAGTCATGTAATTAAAAATGACACTGTAATGAACCTAAATTTAACATTGTATTTTTAATATATGCAAAACAATGTAAAATAAAAATTTTAGATAAAAATAAATTCAATTAAACAATCATAAAATAATAAAATTTCAAATGTATATTTGTTTCATTAAAACCAACTTTTATGAAATATTTTAAGAAATCTACCAAACAATGTAAAATATTTTACATGATTCATCCAAACACCGTAAAATATTAGATTTTCCAAAAAGTAAATCATTTTACCAAATCATTTTTCGGATATCATTTTCAATGAAACAAACAGAGCCTTAATATTCATACAATATAAATGACGTAATATATAAATATAAAATAATATAACACATAATTAAAAAACCATATTAAGTGAGGCCTAATCTAGACTTTAAATGTTAAAACCCGACTTCAAAATAGATTTTAAACACTTTTATTTATTTTTATTTCATTTTATTTTTCAAATATAATATTTTTATTTAAACTCTTAAAAATCAAACAAATTTCGAAATTGAGCATGTAATTTAACTAAATTAATCAAACATATTGAAAAAAATTATTAATTGGTAAAATAGGCCAACTTTTTTAAAATTTAAGAAAATAAACTATTTTTTTTAGAGTGTGTATGAAAACGCGTCCAACTGGACAAAATTTTCTACTGACATATCAAAAGAATTGTGCCTAATTAAATACGTTTTTCGATAATTACAAAAAAAAGAACGTCCACACTCTCTCACTTTTACCTTAAATTAAAAAAAAAAATCTATTTGACTAAACTTTTTTTCAACATATTCAACTAATTTAGCTATGTAATTCGACTTAAAGGTCATTCCTAAAAGAAAATATCTTTCTTTCTTTTTTTTTTTTTTTCCTTTTTTTTTCACTCAATAAAAATAGTCGAATCTTTCCTATTTTGATTTTTCGACATTTTTTAACCATTTATATAGGATCTATTAAAAGCCTAAAACATTATTGATATATAGATTTTTACAATGCTAAAAGAAATAGTGATGTGGGTTTAAGCTTTAAAATATTAGGTAATTTTTAAAATTTAGTATTCTTTAATTGAAAATTAAATCATTTTATTTTTAATTTTAAATTTAATTATTGAGGTTATTAGTATTGTTGATACAAGGTTTACTGATAAAATTTTAAGTGATTTACACAGTTGTATCAAAAGTCACAGAATTACATAAGGACAATGCATTGAAAGACTAGCAGGGACACTGACCTCTTAAAATGGAAAATTACACTTTACCCCTATAAATTTTATAAAATTATAAGTCAAGATATAGTAAAATAATACATTAGCCTACTAAAATTTTAAATTTTAATTTTAATCCTTTAAAATATATAGCAAGCTATAAGCTAATAGAATTTCAAATTATATTTAAGCTATCATAAAAACATGTAAACTAATTCCACCCATAGAAAATTTCTAGCTTCATTTAGCATAATGACTTTGATCTCGATGTGTTATATACCGTAAGGACTAAATTCTTGAGTAGGCATAACATTTTTTTTCATTTTGCTTACAATCACACATGATTATATTAGGTGTAACAGCCCGGTTTATACCCTAGTCGGAAAGTGATTTTGGGACCACAAGTCCGAGTTCGTATAATATTTTAATACTATTTTCTGTGCCGTTGATATGTGAGTTAGCATGTGGTAAATTTTCGTAAGCGAATTTGTCTGTTTGCGTGTTTAATTTGACAAAAGGACTGAAATGCATTGAATGTGAAAGTTGCATGATATTTGTTAAGTATCAAGGTGTTATGGCTTTTAAAAGAAAAGGCCTTATGAGGCAAAAAGACCACTATTTAGTTAGTGGGTGAACAAAGGACAAATGTGCCCTTAATGTATGTTTGTTTGAATTATTATGGAAGGGTTAAATGAGTAATTTGATTAAATTAAGGCTAATAAACAAAATCAATTGAAAAAGCCATGTTCATCTTTATTTGATGACCGAATAAGAGAAAAAGAAAAAGGGTTTGAGCTCTCTTCACATTCCGCACATATTTGGCTTAATTTAGGTATGTTTTGGCTTTAGATTTTGATGATTTTTATGTTTTTGAGATTGTTGCTTAGTCTACTATCAAGCCCATGTTGTAATTTGAAGAATTGATGATATTTGTGAATTGTGCCATAGATGAATTAGTAACCTTTATGATGAGTTTTGTTGTTAAAAGAAATATATGTGTTAGATGAACATATTTTGTTCTTGAAGTTTTGATGAATTTAGCTAAATAGGGCTAAATTATGAAAATGGTAAATTGAGGGACTAAATTGCAAGTTTGATGAAAATGTGGGCTTATATGTGATGTATATGTATTCGCTAAGCTTGTGTATGCATTGATCTTGTGAAATTTGATGTTTTGAGTAAAATGGACTAAATTGATAAAATGTGCAAATATAAGGGCTAAGTTGCCAATAGCCATAAATATATGTGTTTGGATTTAATTGAATGAAATAGAGAATAAAAGGATAAATTCTGAATATGTTTAGATCAAGAATCGAGGAAAACGGACTTAGATCATGGAAAGCGAAAATAACCGAAAGAGCAGCTTCCGCTCGATAAACCAAATCCGAGGTAAGTCACTATGCAAATAAACTTATCTCGTATTGAATTGAATATATGTATTCATATGTCTATCGATGAAAATGAATTGAGTATGAGATGCTAAGTGCGTGAATTCCGAAATAAGTTCGATATAGTGATAAAACAGAAAAGTCTCGTATGAACCTAGGAATAGATAGGATTAGCTATGTCATGACATAGGTATCTGTTCTGTTTCATCATGTAAGACCACGTCCGGGACGTTGGCGTTGAATTGTGACCTCGTGTAAGACCACGTCTGGGACGTTGGCTTCGATATAAGCTTTATGAGTAAGACCACGTCTGGGACGTTGGCATCGACATGAGTTTTGCGTGTAAGACCACGTTTGGGACTTTGGCATCGTTATGATTTGTACATGTAAGACCATGTCTGGGACATCGTGTAACAGCCCAATGGTGGTTTCGGGACCACAAATCCGGGTTAGAAAATCTCTTAATATTTGTTTGTTGATGAGCTATGTGTGTTGAATTGTATGAATTTGCTTGTTAATATGATCGAATTGAGAGAAAAGATATAATCGATATAGTATGAAAGTGGCATTAATTAATTGAAAGGGGGGCTAATTTAAGTACTTTATAAAGAAAGGGACTTGCATGTCTAATAACCCTAAAACTAAGTGAGTGGACGGCATGATGATGATTTATATGTTTTATTTAATTGTTTTAGTTAAGGATATTATAATAATATTTTGAATTATGATTAAAATAAAGAAACATAAAAGAGTTAGTGGATATCATCTTCCACCTTTAGCTCTCCATTGTCAAACTCATAAGGAGAAGAAAAACTTAAGTTTTCATTTGTTCACCATTGCATGCCATATTGAGATCAAGAACGGAGAGAACTGGAATTGGATCGGGGGAAAGCAAAATTAAACGAATAGCCAAAAAGCTCCATTCGTCAATTTTTGAGGTAAGTCCCTAAGCAATCGGATTAATGCGAAAGTTCTTTGTGTGCATATATATATATATATATATATTTTGGTAATATAAATACCTCTATTTTTTATCTTGGCTGAATGTGGTATAAAGTATTTTACATAGTAGTTAAATCACTATGAAATTTCAAATTTATACTTATATGCAATTGTGGCAAGAAGACGAATACACAATATTTTGGATATGTGATAATCTTACTTAATATGGATTCATGATGATACACGTATATATATACTTATGTCTATATGTACATTCTTGAGAAAGTTAAATGAGATAAGTTGATAATATATGTGATGGCGAATGTGATAATATCATGTGGATGTGTATATATATGTATAAAGGTATATATATATATATGGATGGTTTAGATGATTGAGGTAGGATTAATGACATGTTACCGTATGTATGAAAATGTATGTATTCGGTTTGAATAAAAATCTTGGGTTGACTTGTGGATAACTAGAAAATAGGAAACAAAGAAAGATATTATGATCGAACTTGCATTATTATGCATACAACTTGTTATAAGATGTGAGATCGTTTAATATGTTTAAATGTGATTGCTAATTGGTCACCGTATGTGAAATGTATTAAATAACGGCTCTGTGTGAGTGATACATTATGAGGTGGATTAAGTAACGGCTCCTGTGAGCGAGCACGCTACGAGGTGGATTAAGTAATGACTACGTGTGAGCGATACGTTACTAGATGTGATTAAGTATGACTCGTGTGAGCGATACGCTACGAGGTGTGATTAAGTAACTGCCTGTGAGCGATACGTTACGAGGTGGATTAAGTAACGGCTCATGTGAGCGACACGTTACGAGGTGTGTTTTAGTAATGGCTCTGTGTGAGCGATACGTTACAAGGTGGTTAAAAGATCAAGTATGAATAAGATTTATTAGAGAATTGTTATAGCTAATGATTTTATGCGTAGGCAATTGTACGAGTGAATTATCATGCTTTATACCAAATGGTTAGGTTTGGAAGGGTAAGTACATTAAGGGTAAGTGTTATGCTATTGAAATGAGATGCGAGTAACCTAAATGTTAAGTTGATGAATTAGTGAATGTATATGATGTATGTTCATTATTTCTCATGCGAAGGTGATATACGTAATGTATTATAGGTATATGAGGATGAAAAGTTTAACTCTTAAATGGAGTAATAATTATAGTATATTAATTTAAGTAGGTTTGAATACTTGGTGCAAATATTTTACATATGCATGTGATAATAATTTGCTTAAACTTACTAAGCTTCATATAGCTTACCGTTGTGTTTGTTTGATTGAGTATAGATTTTGAAGCAAGCTCGTATTCGGGATCCTTGTCGAAGTCAAGCACACTATCAACTACTTTTGGTACTTTATTAGAATTGATCTTTTAAAAAAAAATGGCATGTATAGTTTATAATACTCTTTTGAGTTCTTTTTTTTTTTTGGGATTTGATGTATATAAAAGCCATGTGAAATGGCTAAATCTTGATATGTTGGACCTATATGAATTGGGTTTAGTAATAGTTCACTACCAAAGTATAGTTCATGATGTGTTATATTCGCTTTAGTTGAATGGTATTAATAAACATGTATTGTGCCTTGGTAGTTAAAATGAGGTATCTGAATAGTTAATAAATTGGTAAATGATGGCATAGTTGTTTGTAGAGTCAAAATGTGAAAAATTTACCATTGTAGTATGTTCGAATATGCATGTCTGTTCAGGTTTGGGTATGGTTTAGTAATGCTTCATGAACCGCTCGGCGATAGCGGGTTAAGGGGCGTATACATCTAAGACCGTATTGAAATGTGTAAGACCGTCTGGGACAAAGGGCATAGATATACGAGTGCATGTAAGACCTCGTCTGGGACGTTGGCATTGTACTACTATTCCGAGCTTTCTGAATATCCTACTAGGTTCCTAAGGGTTCAACGGGCAAGTCTGCAACGCGAATGGTATATTCGAGCTATGATCAATTAAGTGAATGAATATCCGATTCAAAGCGTTGAATGTGCATTAAGTATGCATGAATGGTAAGTATGCATATGACTTTGATTTGAAGAAAAGTATGTTGGAATAGGATAATGTGAATGAGATGCAAGAAAGATTATGAATGAGCTATGTGTTTCAAATGAGTTTTGAATGGATAAAAGTGACAAATGTAGTCATAAGTATGAATCAAGCATATACATGATAAATTGTTAAGTGAATGTGATGTGCAAATGTATCAAATTGCATATATACTTTTTATGCCAAGTTTATTTGTATATGACTTACTAAGCTTTCGGAAAGCTTACTATGTGTGTGTATTTTCTCTTTTTTATAGGTCATCGAAGCTACTAAAGGCTCAGGATTGTCAAGGATCGTCATCACACTATTAAACTTATATTGGTACCCTTTTGGAAATGTATATGGCTAATTATAGCATGTATAGGCTAGATAGGTGTATATGTTTATGAAGTGAGCATGGCCATGTGTATTGGCAAGTTTTGAGTTGATAAATGTTTGAATGAATGAGTTATGAAGCGAGATATTTAGTATGTTTTGATGCATCCGAAATGGTTAAGTTTTGGTTAAGCAAATGGATGATACATGTTTGAAATGATGTAGGATTTAGTTTGTAATTTGGTATGAATGGAATTGGTATTGAATGTATGGATGAAGTGAACCATTTGATATGTTTTGGTTGCTATATATGCATATTATGTTTTGGTACATATTGCTTGTAGGAAGACCCTAAGTGGGTGGCATATTAGCCTTGTAAAATGGCCTATAATGTTACACGGTTGAGGCACTGCATGCGTTCTAAGACAGTGGGTAAATTGGCAAATGTGGCTTAAATTGCACACCGGCTTCGACAGGTGTGCTTGATGGCCGTGTGAGAAATGGCAAGATGTAATCTAGTAGTACACTACTTAAAGACACCTGACGTGCTTGGTGACCGTGTTGATTTTGGCAAGATACTACCACGGGAAGGACACACGGAGTGTCAAGTAGTCGTGGGTGAGGCACTGACCTACCCCAACTACCGTGTGTCCCCTCAGATGTTAGAAAAGTTTCAAATTTTTATAAAATTACTTATGTGTTTCAGGTTTAGTACCGACTCGGTTTATAAGCATGCTTAAGGTCTCAATGACTCATTTAAGGGACTCTTTGATTGAATTCAAATGAGATTGATGATGATTGACTTTGTGTCGTGAATGTGATGTGAAATGATCCTATTGTTCGGTAATGCCTCTTAACCCTATTCGGTGACGGTTTTCGGGTTAGGGGTGTTACATTAGGTGTATTTATGTCAATTTTAAACATAAATGAAAAAAAGTGAGAAAATTTAATTTTAAATATTTTTTCTTAAATTTCATTAAAATATAAAAAAATTCGATACAATGCTTAGAATTACGTATAATTCCTCACAACTCTTAAATAGGAGGATTAACGCGTTTTAGCGCGCTCAAATTTACACTCTCCTGCATCAATGTCGCTGCCAACTGAACTAAATAAAAATAGGTAGAACCATGTAAACCGTTTGATGCATATAAAAATTTTGTTTAAGCTACACCCAAGATCACTAAATTATTAGTTAGTTTACGTATTGGCCACTCAATTTCAAAAGTTATAATTTGGTCATTGAACTATTCAAAAGTTTTCATTTAAGTTATTGAATCATTCAAATAAATTTATTTAAGTCATTAGACTTTTAATTTTGAAAAAAAAAGTCCAACTAGCGAGGTACATGCGATAATTTGATGATTGTTACTGTAGATCAGTACCATTGACAAGTAGAAAAATATACTTTAGATCCAAGTCGATCTAATGATCAGTGTTGGAGATCGGAGGAAAAAATTGTTTGAATTTTGGCTTATAAATTTGTGATGTCTAAAGTTATTTTATGAAAAAACTTAACTATAGAAGAAAAAAGAAAAAGAGCTTTTAATTGGTGTAAACAGTGTGAATATCGATTTTAACAACTCAATAATTTAAATAAATTTTTTAAATAATTTAATAACTAAAGTGTAACTTTTTAATTAAGTACCCAAAATAAAAATTTATTCATTTATTAATAGGTTAATTTATTTATTTTTAAATCAATCCCAATAATTACATTCGACGGTACGAAAATATTGAATAGTGGTGATGGATGATAAAATAATAGCAAAAAAGGAAAAAATAGAAGTGTTGTGTAGTGGCAGTGTCAGTGGTGAAAAGGAAATCAAATCATCCTTTAAAAAAATAGTAGTAATATCATAAGAAGAAAAAATTATCGAAAAGGTTAACATGGTGCAGATGAGACACAGAAACGTGTTTGGAATCACCAGTAAGAAAATGACACGTGGAAAAATATATATATATATTAATAAAAAATTTGTGTGGCTTTTAAGATCCGTGACAGTGGCAGTGCCACTACCGACTGACAAGCGCCCGTTTCAACGTCAGTCCAAAAATTTTACACATTTTTTTTTCGGCTAAGTATATCTGTCCGAAGATAGGATAGTTCACCTGGCTCGACTTGAGTCGGGATTAGATAATATCTTTTATTTTAGATTAACTTGCTTGAATTTAATTAAATAATAAAATATATTTATAAATTTAATTTGATTTTAAATAATATAATAGCTTTTGATATCTTTATTGTATCATTTCAACTCAAAATACATATATTTTTATAAATACATTTATTATATAATTTTATTTAAATAAATTATGTTGTTGAATAAATAGCGTGATAAATTTTGAAAATTTTCATTAATCTTACAAAAATTTAAAAATATTACTTAGCATTATTAAGGCAAGATGAGTAAATAATTTTAGATCCGGTGGGAAGTCAAGTCCTTCCCTCGAAAATATATTAGTATCTGATCTCTTCTTTTTTTTTTTGATTTTATATTTAAATTTTTTAATATTTTTACAATTTAACATAATAAATCGTAATTCTATATATAATAAACTATTATAACAAGTAAAATTTATTATACAAGCAACTAGTTAATGAATATATTTTATTTTTATAAATAAAGTAATAAATGAATCAATTTCTTCAATTAAATTTTATATAGGATGGATGATATAAAAGAACGAGATGTATATAAAAGGAATAAATATCAAAATTATATATGAACATTAATTTAATGTGTAATGTCATATATGAACTCGATTTTATGTGATTTTATATATAAAATTTTGATTTGATTCAATTTTCACAAATTACTAACAACATTATTGAATTAGCATAATTTTACATCGATATGTTGTGTACACAAATAATTATATTAATTCAATATAAAAATAAAGTACGTATTAATTTCTTTAAATGTGTACAATTAAATCAAAATCAAAGTTTTATGTATACATACAAATCACTTAATCAAGTTTCATGTGTATAATTGCACAAAAATTAAAATTTATGTATCAAATCACATATTAAACTAAAATTCACATATAAATTTTATATTTATCCTTGTATTAAAAAAATAAAAGAGAATGCTTATTGTTACATTATCTCTCTTCAATCTATTGATCAAGGAAAACACACTTAAAAAACGTACTCAAACTTATGTCATTGTTAATATAATAGTAATTACACCAATTGAGTTAAGAATCAATCTTCAATACTACTCTTTACCAAAAGTACTGAAATATTGATGAGATGGTTAAAGCCCATGACTATAAATCAGGTTTATTGAGAGCCAACCCAAGTTTTGATGGTTAGTTTTTAATATTGGTAATTTTGTTTTTAGTTGTAATCTTATATTGCTTATTTTTTAGAATTTTCATTATCGAACCGAGCTTAAATAAATTATTGGTAAGATCAAGTTATGAATTTGAGGTTCAATATTCGGTTCAAGTTTGATTGAATAATAATTTTTAAGTTTGAGTTCTGCTTGAAACATAATTGAGTTACTCGAGTTTGATTAAACTTGTTTGTTAATTTTCGTACTCAAACTCAAGCTCAAATAAACTTATTCATACTTAAACTCTTTCTATAAATGAGGGTAAAATGTAGTTTTAAAATAGAAAAATATATGTAAACGAAAATCTCGATAAGCCTCGTAAACTGTTCGTGTCAAGTATTACAATACTTGAACGATCTTATCGAATTGAATTAATATTTTTCTAAGTTAAAATAGCTTCATAATATAAATTTCTCTCATATACACCCCTATTCAAATAGCTTACTAGGTATGCCACCTAATTTACAAATGACTGAAATTTATATTTAGAGATTACTTATTCAACGAGACTATTGATGAAACTCGAATTTTAATATTTATCAAAATATTATTAAATATTTAATCAATTGAACCAACTTGTATTAGCTTTTGGTGTCGAGTGGTTCGTTCAAAGACAAATTCAATCTCTTTATTCGAATTAGCATACTTGCCGATTTAATCTAGTTCCAACAATATTCTTATTGTAAGGTATATTACAATAAACTTAAAAATTCCTCTAGCAAATTTAAAAAAAAACCTATAATATACTTTTTAATTAATTATTATTTTAACTTATTTTAAGAACACTTGTCAACTTCTTAATCCCGGTGCTTGTTAAGATAAGAAAATTAAAATAATCCAAAAGGTTTACCAATGATTAAACTAATTTATAATTAATTAATTAATTAATTAATTAATATTGTTAAACCGATAATTCAACCAATCAAAATCAATTGAACTGGAATTTGATAACTTGACCGGTCCATTCATAAACCCACCGAAATTAATATTCAAATGGTAGCCTATGTTTAAGATAATACAGTTGTAACCTAAAGGGAAAATGCTATATACATGCATGGAAACAACTAAGACTATATGCATGCAAGTGTTGATTCTAAAATATGAACTTTTATTTTTTTGCAATAAAAATATATATCCACTAACCATGATATTCAACCCTATTGAAACAGATTACATCATCTATAAAGAATTAAATTTAATAAAAATATCTTTAAAAAAAATAAGTTAAATTAATCAATATATATATAGAGAGAGAAAGGGAATTAACTTGTAATTCAATCAAGCTAAGTAAAAATACTCAGAAATCTCCCATCAAGTCGTACCAGCATGTGCCCTCTTGTGCTGTGGCGACTGCGTCTCCAACTGTTGTTATTTTGGACCATACATACATACATACATTATCAAAGTTTATATATATAAATGGTATTGTGGCATTCATAGATAATATATATTTAGACTTAAACTAGAACAAGTTTAGATAAAATTTATGTATAACAAGACTTAAACCTAAAATAATCTTGAAGAGATTCAAACCTGAGAACTCACGGTCCCAAAAACCTAGAATATATACGCATGTGCATACAACAAAGGCTTAGGACTTTTTGAGACTTTGAAGTTCCAAGTTTGAATCTTATCGTATGCAAATGTCATGTGTAGATTTCTTACAGATTATTTTAGATTTAATGAGTAGGTGTTGGGATCTTGAGCTCTTGGGTTTGAGTCCCAATATATGAAAATATTATGCGTAGATTCTCTCTCAGATTATTCTAAGTTTAAATCTCAACACGCATGAATCCTATCTAAATTTATTCTAATCTTAGTCTTAATATATTACAGTTTTCAATCATGGGTGATTACATTTGCAAACTCTTTATACACACATACCAAAACGAGGCGTTGGAAGTGTTAGCAAAAGTTTAGGTCTTAAGACCTTGAGTTCCCAAATTTGAGTTTTATCATGTAAAAGTATGATGTAAAAAATGTTTAAGTCTCACCATAGGTGAGCCCTATCATATGCGGATATGTTTCATTTTTCACTCTGTGATTGTACTTGTAAATTCTTTATATGTACACATATGTACCAGGCCTTATAGCATTGACAATGATTTAGGTATCGAGACTTTGAGCTCTCAGATTTCAATCTTATCATGTGAAAATATCACGTGCTCTAATGTAAATTCCGTAACATATAATCTCCTCTAAAATTATTCTAATTTAAATTTAAATTTAAATATATTTCAATTTTAAACCCTCATAATTGTAATTGTAAACAGTATGTACATCTATACATATATGTATATATTATGGCCGTCCGCGTCGAATAAGATGCGAAAATCCCAAGAAGAAATAGCAGCTGTTTTTCTCCAAGCCTTGCTTTAGGAACAATCAAAATGAAACTCTCTTTATTTTTCTCGGGATTGTTTGCTGTCATTTTTATTTATGATTTTTGAATGAATTAATTTGCTTCTTTGAACGTAGCCCTTGTCCCAAGTTTCTCTGCAGCGCGTGCAAACTTTTATTAATATTCAAACATAACAAGTTATAATAAACCTAATCTCTTACCGATGGATCGAGTCTTATCTTGATTATTATAGGTATTGTTATTAATATAGTAGGATGTGAGTTCGAGTGCATTAAAGCGAATTATCCTCCTCCTTATAGGCTAGGGATGGGCTATGAATAGTTCTAGACATTTTGTAAAAAAAACATATATAATCAGAATCTAAATGTGTATAATTGAATTAAAATAAAATAAAAATTGTGTATATACTTAATCCATACTCAAAGTTTTATGTTTACACCAAATAGAGTTCATATGCAGTTTTGATATTTATCCCGAATTAAACCATTTTACTCTTTTTTTTATTATTTATTTTAAAGTTTGCTTCGTATCAAGTATGATCGTAAGCAAAACATTATGAACGTAATAAGCGTATACATAAAAAAAATTTGATGAATATACTATTGAATTAACGATTAGACTATAAAACATTTAAACAAAAATAAAATTAATATAATTTTAACAGAAAGATTAAATCTCAAATTTTATTGAGTTACATGAAATAACAATATATTTTAACCAATATTAAACATTTACATAAAAAGATTAAGTATTTTTATAATTAAGACTCATTTTCTACATGAGAGCATAATATGTCTTAACATGTCTTTTTTTTTAATCAATGTATCTTTTGTATCCATTTTATGATTTATAGATATTAATCTTTTCAAGGTTCATGACTGACTCTCTTATAAATATCATCTTTAGGGTTCAAACTCAAATTCTCTCTTCGAAAGTACAATATATGTATTACTACTGTACCTACGTAAGTAGATGCAAATCATTTTGTATTTCTATAAATAAATAAAAAACAAGTATTTGGAACAAAGTTAAGCCACACGCTCCTCTGAGGCATGTAGAGCAAAGAAGGTCCATCAGGTTAAACCATTGAATAAAAAAATACTAATCATGGCATGGTCTCATTCATTTTCCTTAAACTTCATTTTTACGCCAGCTTTAACCCTCTCCGACGGCGTAGTGACCGGCCGTCAACTTCCTCACACAATTCCCCTCACATCCCCACCCCACCCCACCCACACCCGTTGACATACTTATTTCCATATTTATTCCCCTTTCTTCCTATAAAATATGATTGCTTCAATCTTTCTCCATATATACATATATATTCACGTACACTTTAATCCTATAGAGAGTTTTAGAGAAAAAAAAAAGTAGTGGAAAGCTAGTTAGCATTGAGATACTGGGAGGTGAATGGGTTCGACGAACGGCGGAGTCCCACCGGGGTTTAGATTCCATCCGACGGACGAGGAGCTACTCCATTACTACTTGACCAAAAAGGTGTCGTTTCAAAAGTTTGATATGGAGGTCATTAGAGAAGTGGACTTGAACAAGATGGAACCTTGGGAGTTGCAAGGTACTATAGCTTCTTCTTCATTTTATATATACACTTGAGTTTCTTTTTGTGAAAAATGGTTTACTCGATTATGGTGGTGAGGGTTTTTATTGAGAGAAGGGTTTCAAAAAAGTTTCCCAATTGTGTTTATATAAAGTTGATAGATACTTCAATAGATTAGTATTGTTTCTAGATTGAGTTAGGATTTTGTCTTCGTTTTTGTTGAGAGCCCCAGATTTCTGAAAAGCTGCTTGAAGAGGTATAAGGGTTTGGCAAATGGTGACCATTTCTTTGGTAGGTGACTGTGCACCATGCACAGTTGACCCGACGACGAGTTCTTGTTCTACGAACCCATGGTTCGGATTGTTTCTTTAGGCACTAGGGCTCTTCTCAAAATTAATAGATAAAATTTTAACTTAACTCAAAGATAATATTAACTCATTGAGAAGTTCATCAACTTTAAACAAACAACACTTCACAGTTTCTTTTGAAAATAGTCAATCTCCTCTCAACATATTTAAATATTAATCATAATTCAATATTATCATTTTCATTATTTAATAATTTTAATTCTTATTTTTCATCGAAATTTATATGTTATTAAAAGTATATTTTCGATATCAATTTAAATCTAATCTTAATAAATTATTAATGACAATGTCCTGTTTTCATAAAAAGAGTCAAAAAAAAATATGGTTTGTAAGAAAAGCTTGAGTTAACATTCTAGTTTTCTTCTTTATTAGTTAAACAACCAAACAATTATTTGTTCTCAACTATAGTTTTCATAATCTCGTAGTAAAACATATATAAACAGGGACTAAGTCAGAAAATATTTTGGGGTCAAAATTAACTTGTAATTTTACGATAATAAAATATAATTTTAAAATATTAAGTTAAAATTTTATCATTTTTAAGAGGAGCCAAATTGTAATTTTACAATTATTAATTTAAAATTTTAAAATTTTAAAAACTATATATATACATACACCAAAAGTTGCCCTACAATTTTTTTAAAAAAATATTTCGATATTTGAATGCAAGAATTTTTTTTTTGGAAAATCGAATAATATTTAATAATAATAAATTTCATATACCCTTCATAAAATTTGATTTGAAATCTTTTTTTTTTTTTTCTATAATTTGCCATTTTGTTCCAATTTGCCTTCACTGAAATTTGCATACTAATGTGGACTTAAGTCATAAATACTGAAAAATTGTAGACTAATGCTGTTTGACTTTGACCAGATAGATTCTAATCATGCCAATTAAATCAGATCAATGGCTTAAACAAAAGACTAATCAGATTCACTTCTCAAAACTATATCACACACACATTTTTATTTTTTAATTTTGTGGATAAATAGAAAAATAAAATTCTTAGAAATCCACCCCTGAAAAAATGGAAATATATTAATTGAACCCATTATTGCACCGTTTTGTGCACGGTGTTGAAACTGAGTCACCGAATATTCTCAACAATTAATGAAATGATTCTAAATAAAGCTGTAGAGTTGGTACAATAATTAAAGTAATTAAATAATTTCAGATTTAATAAAATATTGCGAACATGTGAAAAATAGTTATGTGCTAAATCTTTAAAAATTATATTAAAACGTATTAGTTTAAATTTACAATTTAAGTAATAAAGAATATAAATTTTAGGTTCAAATTTTGTGTATCTATTTTTTAGAGTTTATATAAAAAATATATTCTCAAAATTTTTCAAAAATATTTTTGTTGCATCATAAAAATAGTGAGTTTTGGTAATTTTCAAATTGTTTAAAAAATTATACTTTTCTAGTTTTTAAAAGTTGGGTTTTCTAAACATAAATTTCCTTTACTTTTCAGATTTTAAAATTTAGGTCAAATTGTTAACGCTGTTAATTTATTTATTAAAATTGTTGATGTAATATTTTGAAATAAAAAAAACTCGCTTGATAGCCATATAACTAAAAATGACATTGTATGAACTTGAATTTAACAAAATAATTTTAATAATGTTAACAATTGAATCTGAATTTTGAAATTTAAAATGTAGAACTAAATTTCTAAAAATAAAAGTATAATGACTAAATTTCAAATTTTGAAAAGTATAAGTACTTATGTTATATAATTATGATGAATTGATGGGTGATTAAGCTTGATAATAATTTGCAATATTTTGTCTCTATGTATATATAGAAAGATGCAGAATTGGATCAAGTCCACAAAACGAGTGGTATTTTTTCAGTCACAAGGACAGGAAATACCCAACAGGGTCAAGGACTAATAGGGCTACCAATGCTGGGTTTTGGAAAGCTACGGGGAGGGACAAATGCATTAGGAACAGCTACAAGAAGATTGGTATGAGGAAAACCCTTGTTTTCTACCGTGGAAGAGCTCCCCATGGCCAAAAAACTGACTGGATCATGCATGAATATCGGCTCGAGGACGGGGATGATCCTCAAGGAAACCACTCTGTGAGTACTCGCTTGTTATATTCTCATACAACATTAGGTCCTAATTAGTATATATATCTATCATTTTAACGTATAAGGTATAAAAATATGCATGCATGTGTAAGAAGATTGATAAGAAAGCCTTATTGTTAGTACTCAGATCTCGCCCAACAATATATATATATATAAGAATTTGCATGCATGGCACTTATTTACTGATCTCATGTAACATTAAAAGTTAATATATATTTGGGTGAAGGTAAAAAAAAAAATTAGAGGCTAAAATTGAATCATAAATCCATGAGGGCCCAAAAGATAATTTTACCATTATACTATTTTATAATTCTCGAAACGACTTTAGGAATAATTTTACCGTTATAGGAGTCAATTCCCTTGCTTGCGCCTTTTAGATATTAATTTCCGGAGGGATTTATAACAAATTTTACCATTTTGTGAGACAAATTAAGGTTCCTGCCTACCACTTGAATGCACATATATAAATATCAACGGTTTTTATCATATAAATATATAATAAATAATATGCATGCATGTGTAGGAAAAACCCCAAGTGTGGCATGGAAGCAGGAATGGCCTTAGCCCCTTTTTTGGAAATAACTTTTTAATCCCTTAAAATTTGTAAAATTATAGTTAAAGCATAGAAAATTTTGTGTTGCAACTCTCAAAAAGTTTACAATTCAATTCCAGTCACAATATAATTTCTAGATTTACCCCTAAAGATCCCTAAGGAAACCTTGTTGATAGTATACTTAATCAATGATCTCTCTTGCAACATTAGACATTAGTGTATATCAACGGTTTTATATATATAAGAATTTGCTTCCATCTGTGTGCAGGAAGATGGATGGGTGGTATGCAGGGTGTTCAAGAAGAAAAACCTCTTCAAAGTTAGCAACACCATCAATGGAGGTTCAAGCCTTAACTCCTCAGATCAACACCACCATCTCAATATGAACCACACCAACACCACTTCAAGCAGCAGCCAAACTCAACCACCACCACCACTATCTTTCATGCATAGATCAAATGACCAATACAACCTCAACACCACCACCACCACCACCTTAGAGCTAAACAAAGCTGAATTAGCCCTTCACTACCCTCCCCACATTCCAACACCAACCCATCAATACTCCCTTTTCCATCCCCAAACCCTACTTCCAACCCATAAAAGCATGACCGCCTACGAGTACGCCCCGCCACCGCCGGTCGGTCTCCCATCGGAATCTTCCCACCCTATAATGATCAAACAACTTATGTCATCCAACCCTAGGGATTGTGATAGTGGGAGTGAAAATGTGAGGTACCAATGTGAAACCGGTCTAGAAGGTGTTGCTGCGGGTGGTGGTGGTGGTAGTGGAAGAGATGATGAAAATGAAGGGATGAATGAATGGGGCATGTTGGACCGGTTGGTGACATCTCATATGGGAATAGGTCAAGATTCATCATCTAAAGGGGTAAGGTTTCAAGATAGTAATAATAATGGTACAAATGCCACATCGGTCCACCCAATTAATCAACTTTCACTAAGAGGAGAGATGGATTTTTGGGGCTATGGGAAATAATACTTTTTTAAATTTCAATTGGATTGGATTAAAAAAAAACAAAACCCTACTCTATTGTTGGTAATTATATATATGATTTTTATTGGGAGTTTTCACTTTTGTTACCTTGATGTGAAAAAAAAAATTGTATCAAACAATTACTTCATACTTTATTTTAAGAAAAATTAACTGTTTACTATAAGAATCATTAATAATTAGCTTAATTTTTATTTTTATTTAATATTGTTAATTTATTACGTGATATGATCTAAACGAATGTGATATGTGCTAACATTGTTTCTCCAATTCAAACATTTCATACAATTTGTATTTTGTATGAAGGCTTAATGATTAATTGACGGGATTCTCTAAATGTAATACCTCTATATTTATCTTTTACACTTGTATTTAGTATAGTATAAGGACTTGTAGAGTAATTATACCAATAAGTCATTTAATCCGAAAAAAGCAAATTAAAATTTCGCATTTGTATTTAACGAGAATTTTATTGAATGGCTTCTTCTTCTTTTTTCTTTTATCATATAAGGATATTTTGCTCAATTTTCAAACCGATATATATGGAATAAAAAATCAATTGGGTATTAAAATTTAAAATCCCCCCAAAAAATTCAAATACGATAAAGGATGGGTACTGGCCCAAAAATCTTTGGGTTTACACGACAAATTTTCTTTTTCTTTTTTTTGACCCAAAGCTTTGCATGACAATTTAGCAAAACGATGGGAACAAAAAAATTCTTGTTTTATGAGTCGGGTATGTAAAATTAGATCGGTGATCGAATAATCCGGTTTTAATTAAATAAATTTATTAAAAAATTATAAAAACTTAAAATATATATTTAAAAATAAAAGAATCGAGGTAATTAATTTTAAGTGGTTTACTTAAAAGTCGATTCATAATCAATTTAATTTTTGTCCGAACTATCATATTGATTGTTCTAACCTAATTTCAACAACCATAAATTTTTCTGGTTTTGACTTTTAATTTCTATTTTATCTCGATTCTAAGATATCGATTATATGAATGATGTTAAACCACCAACATAAATTTTTCAAATGTAATCTATCATAACTCAATTTTTTCAACAATATAGAACTATTAAATTTTGAGAAATTAATTCAATTAAAACATAAATTATCATTTCCATGAGGCTAATAAATTTCCAATTTATTAAAATTAATGTTGTTTTGACCGAATTAAGAATAGATAAGAATATCAGTCTGTAAAAAGTCATTAAAATAGTTGATTCAAGAACCAATACAGAGTAGTTAAATTGAGCAAAAATCGATTGAACATGTTGAATCTAATTTTTTATGATTTATTTAATCGAAATAGACGGACAGACAGACACCCTTCTTTTCTCCTTTTATTTCTATTTGTCTTAATTTTCTAATATGAAAAAATATAATTATATTTACAATAATTATGGATTTAACGTTTACCCTCTATTTTATGATATAATCTCTACTTTTTAATTTTTAAATTTTTGTTCTTAACGATATAAAAAATATTTCTGTATTCAATTATAATTGATTCTAGATTCAATTAAATTAAGTATCGATAAACAATAATTAAATATTAAAATATATAATCACATGATTTAGAGATGATTAACATTCAGTATCATAACCAAATTTAATAGAACTACATTCGATCAAATTAAAATAAAAATTAAATTTGCAATTATCACATATTACAGGGAGTTACATTATTTGACTCTTTTTTTTTTTTTAATATGGCCAGCTATTTATTAATTTATTGATTCATCGTATGTCCGTTGCGTTGTCAATAATTATGCTAAAGTTTGAACGCATTAAAAATTATATAATTATTTATTAATTATTGCAAACATTTTCGACCGACTTCCAGAATTTCTTATGACTCAATATAATTAATACTTTAAGGAATGTGCAAGTTGTGTGCCATTGAAGAAACGTTTGATGTAAGTTAAATCTTTGCTAAAGCTTAATGTTTGACTTTTAATTCACAAATATATTTTTTAAATTGAGATAAATACTTTGTTTAAATATGGGATTACCAACTTTAATTTGATATAATTATATATATACAATTTAAATTATAATTCATACGTATATAATTATGCACATTTTTAAAAAATAGTACATAAATTTACTTTCATACCAATTAACATACTTATTTGCATATGCAATATATCAACGTCACATTATACTACTTGATAATATTTTTAGTGATTTGTGAAAATTAAATTAAATTATAATTTAATATATAATATATAATGATGCTAATTATTAATAAAAATTAATGATTGTTGATAAAAATAAAAAATGTAAATTAAAAATATGAGTGTAAAAAGTATAATGTTTTACAAATATTAAATTACTCATATAACTCTCTTATATATATATATATATATATTTGTAAATTTATTTTTGTGTTATTTTGAGCTCGTGTTCGATTAATTCGTGATATCAACTCAATTAATAACTTTAATGCACCGGATTACATGAGTAGGGGAGATAGTGCCTTTTAGTCCCTTTGAAATGTATGAAAATAAAAGTTAGTATAATTATAAAATTACACTTCATCCCTCAAATTTATGATTATCTTTGTCTTGATGCAATTTTTTGACTTCACCCTACAAATTAGTAACTCAACTCGAACTAACTTACTAATCATAACAATTAAAAAAAAAAACTATATATAGATTACATGTGATAAAACTCGAATTTGAAGATTGAGTCTTGAAACTTCAATTTTACTAACAATTAAGGTGGAGTAAGAATTAAGGTGAAGTAAGGGTAATTTTATTAGACAAACTATACTTAAAGTCATTAAGCTATTAATAAGTTTATATTTTAGTCACACAATTTTAAAAAAGTTACAAAATAATCACTAAACTATTCAAAATATTTTATTTAGATCACTAGACTGTTAAACTTGTTACATGAGCTTTTTTGTTCACATTACCTGCATCAATTTAAAGCCTTTATTTTCTTTTCTACAAGTAAGGCTTTTTTCCATTAAACAATTTTAAATGTCACGAATTTTTGAATTAAAAATCTAAATAAATTTATTCTTCAATTTTCGACATTAACTGTCAAACTGACTTGGATATATTATATGTTTTTTTACTCGTTGATGGATATTGATCTACCTAACGATTGTCATTTGGAGATCGCTAATTAGACTTTGAAAGAAAACCTTAACAATCTAATAAGTTAAACAAAATTTTTAAAATAATTCAGTTACTTAAATAAAAAATTTTAAATAATTTAATTACTGTTTTATAATTTTTTAAAATTAAATATTTAAAACTTTACGTTGTTTCTTTTTTCTTTTAACAAACAAAAAAAAAAATTTATAGTGTAGGTGGTGGTGATGATAGCTTACAGCCTTACACCACCTCCATTTTGGTAATTCTTTTAAGGAAAGAATGAGTTGAAATGCGTGAATATTTGTCATCTTCAATTCCATATCACAAATATTGGTAATCCCCACGATATGATTGATTGCTGTTCTACTTTTTTAACTAAACTTAACTCAACTCAACTCAACTCACCAACTCAATCCAATTTTATTTTATTGAAATTACAAATAATTTTTTTATATAATATGCCGGGGCGAAATTCAATGGGAATCCCGAAAATCAGGCATTAAAATTTAATTACTAATTTTTATAATAATAAATATGTAATTTAATTATTTTAATAATCTATATTTTATAATTTTAAAGTATTAAATTTTATCAATAAAATCTAAAAATATTTTAAAATATAACTTTGTTGAACATTAAATAGCATTGGAATTTAAATTTATTTGATTTTTTGTAATAGTACAATAGCTAAACTGATTAATTTAATAGTAGAGGGACTCGCTTGATCTGATCCCAATAATAAAGAATCTACTAAGTACATTCACCTCTAAAATAAATTACCTTTTTTTTAAAAGCCAGTTTTACTATCAGTCATTGTATTTATACATAAGATATAAATTTAGTCTTTGTATTTTAATTTGGTCAAATTTAGTCATTGTATTTTTCAAATTGGTGAATTTTAGTCCATATACTTTTTCATGTTTTAAAATTTCAATCTCGACCCAAATTATAGCAATTAAACCCATTTTAGTTAAATTCTACTATTAGTCCTGTATTATATGTAAAGTTGTATATTTAGTCTATATTTTCTAATTTGATCATTCTTAGTCTCTATGCTTTGAATTTTAAATTTTGATATTGATGCAAATGATAGAAATTAAACCCAATAATTGATTTTTAGTAATATGTGAAAATAATAAACTAATATGATATTCAACGCTGCTAATATGTTTACGCATATGACTTTCAAAATAACAAAACTTAATTTAACAAATTCACCGATTACCATTTGATTAAGATTAAATTTATAAAATTTAAAAGTATAAGGATTAAAATGCAATTATTAAATCTACCATAAAAGTCTAAAAGCAGATTTTTTTAAAAAAAAAAAGGAAAAACAAGCCAACGTTAAATAAATAGCCCGTTATTATTCAAATTTCAACGAACAATTTTTATTGAATAATACTCATATATGTTTTAATTCTAGAATCTTCAAAACTAGAGAAAAGCACTTTTCATTTTAAAAGAGCTATCAGTTTTAATTTTAATTTTTAAAATATTATCACACGTTTTCGAATTCCATTATTTTTAAACAAAAATTTCTATAAAAAAATTCTACCAAAAATTTAAATTGTATAACTTAATTTATTAAAATATCAAAGTTTATATAAATTTATAAAATATTTTAAAATTATATCTACATATATTAATATAAAATTTTACTTAGTTTAACACCACGAGTTAAAAAAGAAAATATAAATATTATAAAAGAAAGTTCAATCAAAATTATAATTATTAAAATTTTGGAGTTCTAAATTTTAGCAAATAACTAACCCTAATATAACCATCCATATAAAAGTTTGTATTTTAATTTATTTATCTTAAATGTAAATAGTTTTAGAAAATAATTCTAGATATTATAATATATGTTTTTAATAGATTATAGATTTAACTATAAAATTAACACTCAAATTATGTAGTTTTTCTTATTTAAGTACTTATAGAATTTTTAAATAAAAATAGTACTTAAACTATTAAATTGCCTCATTTTGCCATAAAATATAATATCGACTAATAAAAGAATGACAGGTGGCATGATTTTCTTAGATGCCATACACTTTTGGGTAAAATGAAATGAAATTGATAGTTTATATATCACTTTTAAAAAACAATATGATTGAGGCTAGTTTCACATTTAAACCTAGATTATAATATGTTTAAAAATGTAACAAGACCCTTATACTCTTCAGATATTTGAAATTTAGTCATTTACTTTTACTAAATTTTAAAATTTAGGTTCAATTGTTAATATTATAAAAATTATTTTGTTAAATTTAGTAATGTAACACTTTAAAATTAAAAAAACTCAATTAATAGACATATAAAAAACAAATTGACATTGTAATTAAAATTGAATTTAGTAGAATAATTTAAATATTTTCACAATTAGACCTGAATTTTAAAATTTGAAATATAAAAACTAAATTCCTTGAAATAAAAAGGACTAAATCCCAAATATATGAATAATACATGGACTTGAAGCGTATTTTGACCTTATAATATATCTAAAGGAAATAGAAATCGTTTGATTTTGAAAAAAAGAGTCTAAGCTGTGAGGCCGTTACCAAAGTGGACATAATAATAAAAATAAATTAAAACGGCGATGGGAAAAGAGAAAACGCGGACCATTGCCATAACTACGCCGTTTCGTTGCTCTCTTTTGTTTACTTCCCCACGACACTTTCCTTCGTGTTTTTATAGTCTCTATACATTCTCTTTTATTTCAATTTTCAATTTCGACAAATGATTTCTTTATTTTTTATTTTATTTTCATTTTTTAATTTCCCAATAACCTAATATTATTATTAATCTTATTGTTCTCTTCACCCTGTATACATTTTCAGGTGATTTGATTTGCATTTTTTTGGCTTATGATTTTATTTTTTATTAATTAATATTTGTGCTGTGTTATTTGCTTGATCTTTGATGATTGTAAGATTGGATCTACACTGTGCAATTCGAGTTTCTAAGAATTTATTTTTCAACTAAATTCGTTTGGATTTTCTCTGGTTATTGAATGATTTATGGTGTTTGGTTATGGCTGAGAAAATTGCTGAAATGAAAATTAAAAAAAAAAAAAGAATAAATAATGTTTTGATTTGTATATGGAAATTCAAATTCAAATCAAGTCGATATTGCTCTATTTGTCCTTTTTTTTCTTTTACAATAGTATAATTTTATTTTGGGATGTGAATATGATTGCCTTATGGAAGAATCATTGATGTCGTTTGCGATTATTGATAAATTTCGTGGTTGCTGATGTGAAAAATGGATGTCCATTTTTAGATTCGGATTTTTTAAATATCGGGTCGGTGATTGAAAATTGAATTTGAAGCAATCATTTTCTTCCCCCTTATTTGGTTTCTGTTGACTTGTTTAAGTCCTTTGCTCAATCTACAAGTTGTAGTATATGATTGCCTATTGGTTCTCATCCACACTTTTTGTTTTTTATATTGCAGTCTGCGGGCATACTGGATTGATGTGCTATGCAGATATCACGTACAGCTCTTCTGGGAAGAAGAGCTTTGGATGGAGTTATGTCTGTAAGGAGTCGCTTCTACAAGGTTTCTCTGTCTTTGGTTTTTGTTTTGTGGGGACTTCTCTTTCTCTTTAGCTTGTGGCTTTGTCATGGTGATGGTTACACAGGTAATCTTTTCTAATTGTCATCTTCTCCGAACCAGAATTGTTATTGTTCTGTTTGCTTGTGTGCTTGTGTGGGTGTCAGTCTCGATTAGATCTCTTGTTCATACATGATTATTGTGCATGCATCGAGTTACTCTTTAATGTTTTTGGTTCATCATGGTGGATTAAATAGATGTGCAGATATTACTCTTAGATTAATCTTTGCTTGATTTGAAACTGGAGTCTGTCCTCGCTACTCTCCTCTCTCTACACTATTTTAAGCTTGTAATTGTTCTTTGAATCAGCAGGGGCATTTCTTATGCTATACTTTTGTTTCGTTTTTATTGTGTGTGATTATGGCAATATTCTGCCTTGAGTAGTTGGGTGCAAGTCATCTGGATTCTGGAAGGGTAATGATTACATTAGGAGAATGAAGGAGTGGATTTGAAAAAGTTTTAAATTAGAATGGCTTTACATCTTTGCTGAATTGCAATTAAACAGATAAATTGAAGAAGTGCAAGAAACTGAGGATAAAATCATGATACAGTTTCACTAGTAATAATTCAATTAAGTTGCATAAATACGTGAAGTAACATAATACTTAGAAGGGGAAAAATAAGAAGTGTTGGCACGGTTCCTTTCTATTTTTCAGTTACCCCATGCTTGCCACTGCAGAGCATTTTAGCTCCAGTACTGCTCTTGTGTTTATGCTGAATGTTGTTGTCATTGCTGGTTCTCTTTGCCTTTAGACTTTAACTTTGTTTATAAATTTAGTTGAACTTCAGAACATCAAGTTAATATATCTATGCTAGTTCTTCTGTTTTTATTCAAGTGTCTCTTTATCTTTCCTTTTTTAATCTGTCTGTAGTTAATTGGTGGCTCATTTTAGAAAAAAAATTATGGGCAAATGTTGAAGGTAGTGTAATTCTTATTTCAAATGACTTATCTAGAATAGGAAAGAAGTTTTAAGCTATTGCCCTTTCCTTGAGTTTTCTTAATCTGTATCTCAATTTAGTTTTATACTTTTTCTTTGCTTAGGAGCTTAAATACTTATTCCAATTGTCCTTGTCATGGAACTTTGCTAATTTTTCAGGGTTTCATCACTCTGATTTGTTAAATGTCCTATCATTTTGTTTGATTGTAGTACTGAGAATTTAGGTATCTTTCATATTTCTAGTATTTGTCTCCTGGAGTGCATTTGTTACTGGTGTTTTCCTCTCAGTAGTACATGTTTACTTGGAGCATATTTTAACCAATTAGAAAAATGTAGGTCTTCTTCCCTATGTACTGTTTGGATAATCTTTAATTGCTGGAGAGCATTTGCATGTCCTCTTACTAGTTGTAATCCTGTTATTTTATATAGGTGGATCTGTAGCATTTGGCTTATCAACAGGGGATGAAGCTAGGGTGGAAGACAATGAACATTCTGATTCCCCTGGCCAATGTTTGGCGGACGAATCTGGTTCTTTTTCTTCTCATGATGGTTTATGTACAAATGGTGCTGAGATCAGAGCTCTTCATGTTGATTCACCTGCAAGTGAAGAGGCTTGCAAAAATGATGTCTCTACTCATGAGCAACTTTATGCTGATAACTCGGTTGTTGATATAAAATCTGAAAACGGCTCTCCAAAGTCTGATAGACTGTCCCATTCTGTGCCTGTTGGTCTTGACGAATTCAAGAGCCGAGCATTCATTTCTAAAAGTAAATCTGGTACTGGTCAGGCAGGAATAACACATAGATTGGAGCCTGGGGGTAAAGAATACAACTATGCCTCAGCTTCAAAAGGAGCAAAGGTCCTGGCATATAACAAGGAAGCAAAGGGTGCCTCTAATATCTTAGGCAGAGACGAGGACAAGTACCTCCGGAATCCTTGTTCTGCAGAAGAGAAATTTGTTGTTATAGAACTTTCAGAAGAAACTTTAGTAGACACCATTGTAATAGCAAATTTTGAACATTACTCCTCTAATTTGAAAGCATTTGAGTTGCTTGGGAGTTTGGTTTTTCCGACAGATGCTTGGATTAATCTGGGGAACTTTACTGCCGCCAATGTGAAGCTTGATCAGAGATTTGTTCTTCAGGAACCGAAATGGGTTAGGTATTTGAAGTTAAACCTTTTGAGCCATTATGGTTCTGAGTTTTATTGTACGCTAAGTGTTATTGAAGTGTATGGAGTGGATGCAGTGGAGAAAATGCTGGAGGATTTGATCTCTGTTCAGGATAATCCGTTTGGACCTGAGGATGGAGTACGTGATCAGAAACAACTGGCTTCACAAATGGAGTCCACTCATCGCGATGATATTAATCAAAATTCACACAAGGAAATGGGATCTGAGCCACCAGTGGATCAATTAAATGTTCAATTTGATGTTGCTAGTAATGTTGTTCCCAATCCAATTGAAGAATTTCGGCATCAACAAGTTGGTAGAGTGCCTGGAGACAGTGTTCTAAAAATTTTGATGCAGAAAGTTCGAGCTTTAGACTTAAATTTATCCGTTTTGGAGCGGTATTTAGAAGATTTGAATTACAAGTATGGCAATATCTTTAAAGAATTCGACAAAGATATCGGAGAGAAAGATAAAGTTCTAGAGAAAATTAAATCAAACATAAAAGATCTCACTGAAAGCCAGAATATCATTGTATGTGAAACTCTTAGTTGATTCAATAGTAGTTTTATTTATTTGAATCAGGTGCATTTGACTCTTAATCATTTTGGTTTTCGTTTTCAGGCTAAACATGTTGCTGAAATTGCTTCCTGGAAATCTCTGGTTTCTGTGCAGCTGGATACTTTAGTCAGAGACAATGCTGATCTCAGGTCAGTTCTATATCTTAATGATAAATTTGCTTAAAATTCATTGCATTTTAGTTTGTTTAATGACTCCGTGGTATGATTTTAATATTTTAATTTTTTCCAAAAATGATGTGTACCAGTGATAACGTGTAGTTATTCACCAATAAGGTGCTGCACCTTGGTTGCTTCTGTACTAGTTTTGGGACAACATATAGTTAAGACATGATCTTTTTTTCTTTGAGTAACAGACAATTATAGCTTGAACTAAAATGAAAGGAAACTTAAAACCGACAAAACCTTTAATAGGCAATTTCATCAATTTGGTTATGTTCGATCTCCTTTTGTAGCATTTGAAGTTTTTTTATAAATATATTTGAAATAGTAAAACCTTTTACTTGAATTCATACAAAACAGTTTCGTTTATACTTTAAGTAGTTATGATTTAGAAAAACCAAAGTCAAACCGATTTGTAATATCATGTATGATAACCAAGTATGATGGTTTTCTTGTTGTCTCTTCATTCTTTTGGGGATGAAACATTTATACCATGTTTGCTGGAAAGGAAAAATGGAGTGAAAGAAATGGGGGGGATTTTTCCTTCATTGTATTTGGAAATAGAAGAGAGGCAAAAGGAGGAGATTTGGGGTAAAGTTGTGATTAAAATTGTGGTGAATATACCTAGCAAGGCCCCTCTATTATAGGGATCAAATCAAATTAATCCTCTACTATTGAATGGATCATTTTAATCCCTATACTATAAAAAAGAACCAAATAAGGTTAAATTTCAACAGTTAGCATTTACTGTTTAATTCAGTTAATAGTTTGAAAAAATTTATGATTCTGTAAATAAAATCTTTTGTTTGTAGTAATATTTCATGTTATTTTTTAAACCGTAATTGTTAACGCATTTATAATTTGGCTTTATTTTGATTATTTTTAGTAGTACAAAGATTAAATTGATCCATTTAATAATAGAGAGGCTAATTTGATCCAATCTCTATAATAGTAAAACTAAGTAGGTACTTTCACCTTAAATTTGCATTTATGCTCATGATTTGCATATGCATTCTTGTGCATCCAAACGCATGTATATCATGTTAAAAAAGGAGGCATCATGGTTAGAATGTAAAACCCTGAATCAAGTCAGCATCCATATAAACCATGTTCATAGGGCTATTTGCCTAAAATCTGTTCCATGCTGGTAAAAGTACCATGGAGGCCCTTGTACTAAGATTCGGATTGCATTTTGTCCCTTATAAATAAAAAAGTGGGCAAATTTATCCCTATATGTTAGATCAAAGAGCACCTTTTGTTAAAAATTCCATTCATTTTTGCTGTTAAAATTGGTCCCTTTATATCAACATGAGGTACACATGACATGCGACATGTCACTGTTTGGTTATTCCGTCAGTCATGTCAATTTTGAATAGTACTAATGGATGAAAATTTTTAACAGAAATGATGAATTTGCTCTTTGATTACAAGGTCTAATTTGCTCGGGGCAAAACACAATCCAACTCCTAATATAGGAGCCTCCATGATATTTTTACCGTTATATATATATATATATATATATATTTTATTGCTAACTAAAAGTTGCATAGTTTTGAAAAATCGTTGGTCCATAAAATCATTTTTGTGGGATTTTGGTGGCGGTTTTTATTTATGTCTAGACTGAATATAATGGCCATCAAATTTCAGATGGGAAATCGAAAAAGTTTGGGAGAGGCAAACATCAATGGAGAACAAGTTCATGGCAGTATTTGTTGTAACGTTAGTATTCGGATTATTTGCATTTGTGAGGCTATTGGTAGATATGTTGTTGAGCATTTTCAAGTCTTTTATTAGTGTTGAAACGTTGGAGAAGCCATGGAAATTTTGTTCCTCTAGTTATTCCTGGCTTCTTTTGCTATGCAGTTGTAGCATAATTCTTTTTATATTATCAATTTAATATATAATTTTGTGGTGGCATTTTAATTTCCAATTTGGATTTTTTTTTTTTTTTACTAAGTGCATGCATGTGCTTTGCAATAGATTTATAATTTAAACTTTTTGAGAATTGTATATGTTAGTTTTATTTGATTTTTAACTTTAGGGATAAATGTAAATAATCTTTGGTCCAATGTGAATTTAATTACATAAATTTTGATTTGATGCAATCATATACATGAAATTTAAATTGTGATTCATATGTATGTATGAAATTTTAATTTTGATTCAATTGTACATAATTAAAAAGTAAATTATTTATTTTTATATTAGATCAATATAATTATTTGTGTGTACAATATATCAATGTAAAATAGTGTTAATTCGATAATGTTGTTATAAATCAAATTAAAATTTTATGTATAACATCGTATAATATCAAAGTTCATATATGATATTACATATTGAACTAAAATTTGTGCATACTAACTCAAATTCATTCCTTTCTAGTCCTAAAGCCTTAACTTTACTTCTTTGTATTAATTTGATTATCTATTTATCTATATTTGTACTAATATATCTATGTTTGCTGTCGTAAGTTGACCTACAAAATTATAAGGAAATTTTTTTAACATATTGTAATGTAATATTTTCTATAAAATAAAACTTTTTTTGATAATGTTTTATCAATAATTATTTATATCTTTATATATTTATCAATTAAAAGAATTATTAATTAAGTAATATTCTAACGTACTTTTTTACGTGGGTGCCAAACTATTGTTTAGATATTAATTTGTATCTAGATGTTAGAATTTTTTATATTTTAAAATATTTTAATTGAATCTTTAATTTTAATATTGTATTATCCAAATCTTTTCATCAATCAATCATTAATTTAAGTGTTAAATGTTATATTATAAATATGTGTATTTATTACGTGAATAGCCTAGATTTGATATATTAACAAAAATTTGTTATTAATATTTGGAAAAAAATATTATATTTCTTGTTTTCCTTTAACATATAAAATTCAAGCGGTTTATATAATAGATATGTATATATTTACAATTTAATTTATGTATTTAAATATGTTTCACGCTAATTTTTGGCTGACATGAGATTAGCAAAATAATAACAATTGAAATATTTTATAATTTAATGATCAATTTAAAATTAATCCAATTCTTTAATTTGATAACTATACTTTAAAAATATCAATTTCCTTAATACCAAAATTTATAATGTAAACTACGCCTTAAGCTATTAGTAAGTTTATGTTTTGATCACTCAATTTAAAAAATTGTATAAAATGATCATTGAACTATTTGAGCCATTAATTTAAGTCATTGGACTGTGAAAATCGCTATTGTATGGTCCTCTCTGTTTGTATCTCTACACCAATTGAAAACTTTACTTCCATTTTTTCTACAAATTAGCTTTTCTATGAAACAACTTTGAACGTTGTAATTCTATGAACCAAAATTCAAACAACTTTCTTCTTTGATTTTCGACACTAACCATCGGATTGATTTGGATCTAAGATACGTTCTTTTACCCGTCGATGGCTATTGATCCTCCATACTGATCATTAAGTTATTACTTGAATCTCACTAGCCGAACTTTAAAAATAAATTTAACAACTCAGTTACTTAAATAAAAATTTTAGGATAATTCAATTATTTAACTAAAAATTTTCAAACAATCCAATAACCATATTGTAATATTTTTAAATAAAAATGACTAAAAAATTTAATAATAGTTTAATGGCTTTAAATGTAATTTACCCAAATTTACATGATCCATTACCCCACCATTGAGAAAAATTCAATTTCTCTTGCGGTAACAAAATCGAGGTTGAAGTAAAGATTACGTGGCATAATATAGTAAAGATTACGTGGCATAATATAATAAAACCAATGTATAATGATTTAGATGACTCTCATACCTTAAAGAAAATGTCATTTTAGCTATTTATTTAATTATTCGCTTGTTTTTTTTTTTAAATTTGTTTTCTTTATCAAATCACCCCAAAATAAATAGAAAAATTAATGTTTATTAACTTTGTTAACATGGTAATATATATATAAAATTCACATATATATCACGTTAATAATTAATTAATTTATTAAAAATATTTTAATAATTTTTATACGTTTTAAATATTTTAAATTTTTATATTTAAAAGATTAATTAATGGTCACGTGCATGCTATAATAATAACATTATTTTCTATCTATTTTAAGATAATTTAATAAATAACATAAATTTAAAATAAAATATGAAAAATTAAATCAATAACTAAATTTTTTTTATAAAGGTGGAGATAGATAAGTTATTATTTCAAATATAAAAGAAGGAATCATTTATTTTGTTTTGTTTTATTTATATAGAGAATCAATTTAAAAAAAAATATATATATATTTGTTTTCAAGTGGTTCCAAATCGGGGTTAAAGCCAATCATGCCCGTAAGCGTCAAAGTCCAACCGGCCATCGCCGGATACTGCGTGAAAATGGCGGTTGAGAGGAAAATTCTAGAACAATTAAACTTTTTGAAATGGGTTTTTAATTTTCATGAGCTCAATAAAAATTGATAGATTTTAATAAATTTGTAAAGAATTTAATATATTCGATTATAGTCGATTGAGTCTTAATTTGATTGATATGAACCTTGTTGTTAATACAGGAGGACGTGATTCGAATGCGCTGAATTGTATTATCCTCCTATTAAGTTTGGCATAAATTAATAGTTTTAACTATTCATTTTATGTAAAAATTAAATCATTAATTATATTTTAATATAGACAATATTTTAAATCGATATGATAGAAATATTGATCAATTCAAAATTCTACGTGTATAACAAGTACAAATATATTATTAAATTTAAATGTTAAATTGTTAAAATATTAATTTAATAAAAAGATGTAGAAAGATATAAAATCACTTTAATTTCACACTAATATAAGTAGATCTCTGCTAGAGGTGTGCATGGGCCGGGTCAGATCGGGCGCAACTAAAAATTTAAGCCAGTTTATTGGGCTCGGGCCGGGTCGAGTCTAAAAATAGGCCTAAAATTTTGCCCAAGCTCGGCCCATATAAAAATATTAAAACTCGGGCCCAGCCCGATCAGCCCGTATTAATTTTTTATAATATTTTATATAATTTTAAATATATATAATACATCAAAATACTAAAAAATCAAAATAAATATTTTTCAACAAATTAAAATAAATTTTAAAAAATCTAGACTTAAATAACACTAAAATAGATGCAACTTAACAAGCAAATGCCTCTAAAATAATAACAAATTTAACAAATATCTTTAAAATAATAACAAAATTAATAATAAAATAAGTTTTATATAATATATAAACAATAACAACAAAATAATAGAAACATAATAGTAAAATGGTAGTAAAATAATGTGAAAAATAATAAGAAAATATTATTAAAAAATAGTTTATTTTCATTTAATGAATTCGGGTCGGGTCCAGCCCGGGCCAAAAATGCCTTACCTAAGCCCGGCCCATTTTTTAAAAGGCTTTATTTTTTTTGTCCATGCCTATTTTTCGGGTCTATATTTTTGTCCAAATCCTCCCACATTTCGGATGGGCCTTTGAGTCGGGTCGGGCTGCCGACCCATGCACACCTCTAATCTCTACTCTCATAATATTGTTATAAATTCAGTAACTTTAAGTAGTCTTTGTACCATTTAAAGTCTATCATAAACATTTACTGTCATGGGTTTAAATTTTATTATGGTTAAGTTTTTATTGATTTTTAAAAATATAAAAAAGATAAAAAAAAATTACAGTAATATAATTTACTTTATACATCAAAGTTATTTTAATAAATTTTCAAGTGAAACCAACTGTATATATAAATATTATTTAGGATTGTTACTTGATATTTTTATATTTTTTATTTCTCAATATATTTACCGGAGCAAGCTCAATAACTAATACTACGCATTCTGTAAATCCATTAAGAGGGTAGATGCAAGCCACAAATTTTAAAACTACTTTATGTTTAAGACGAATATCGAACTTTTAACTACTGATAAAGGTAGAAAAAATTCGAGGTTACCTAAATGATTATGAAATATGTTTCGGTGAGAACAAGCTATATTTAAAAACATTTTTAAATAACAAAATAGATGTTTTATATTTTAAGATAATCTTGATTCCGTTTATAATTTCAAAATTTATCTTGAAATTTTTATTTATTAATTTTATTTTTTAGAACTATTTATATTCAAAATATTAATGTTTCTGGTCATCACCTAATTACTCATTGCCACGTCATTAACTCTAGTTAATGGTGTTAAATCAAAATAGCATGGCATCTTTTGACTATAGGATAGTTTAAACTGTGTTTAATTCGCGGTATATATATATATATATTTTTACTTTGATATTTAAATATTTTTTAAAATAATATTTAAAGTATCAATTTATTCTATTTTATTTTATTTTATAACGCCGCTAAAAAGTTCATTAAATAATTTTGGCCAATAGAAAAGCGTCACATGACATATTTTAAATAATTAAAATATTACGTGACAATTAAGTTTATTTAAAATAAAATATTAAATTTAAATTTTAAAATTATAATATTAAATATTTAAATATTAAAAAATATATCTTAACTTTGATTGAATGTTGACCAATGTTGACCTATTGTTGATTGGCGTTGATCGACTATTAAACAACTTTGACCGATCATGTAACGCTATTAGAACATGCCATGTGATCAATTAATATCGGTCAATGATTGGTTAAAGTTAAAATAATTTGTTGATATTTAAATATTTAATATTAATATTATAATTTTTATTTTAAATAAACCTGATCAAAACATGCCACGTGGTGCTTTTCCATTGGCCAATGTTAGCTAATGAATTTCTTTTAATTATCGTCACAAAATAGAAAAAAAAAAAGGAAATTATACTTTAAATATTAATTTGAGAAAAAAAATTAAGTACCAAAATGTAAAAATAATAACACTTTAACGGCCAAAATGTGAACTAAGCTTTTTAAAGCAACACATTAAATGAAATGTAAAATACACCAATTATTTAAATATTATTTTTCTTCTACTAATTTATTTATTAACATAGAGTTTAAAGTAAATATCTGGGATAATGGCAAGTTTTACCCCTGCATTTTGATGAATTTGTTAATGTAGTGCCTGTACTTTCAATTTGTTCGTTTTGGCACCCATATCTATTTTTTTTCCATCACTTTGGCATTTCAACTTAACGGTGTTAATTTTTGACACAAATTGACACATGACCCAATATTATAACGAGATGTGGCATAGTGAGCCACACCCAAAACTTTGAACGACTAATAAGAGGGACTTGTTAAAAAAATTCCCCTTTATATTTATCAAATCAAAACGAATTGAAAACAAATAACCCAAATATTTTTAACCAAAAATAATAATAATAATTATTCACTCTCCTTTCTCCCATTCTCCTTCATAACTCTTCCTTTGCAAATCGCCATGCAGAATCGCTACCTAGAAATCTCTTTTGAACTTGTTCCATTACCATAATTGTTTGAACCAAATCGAAACGATCGATAGACTAATTGAATTGAGAATCGATTAAGATATTGATCTGAAAAATGACATTAAATTAGTTGAATTAAAATTTTAAAATAGATATATTTTAATTTTTAAAAATTAATAATTTATTTAATTAAATTAAACAGACCAATTGAATTAATCAAATTAATTAAACTGATAAATCGATAACTTGTATCATTCCGATTTTAAAAGCTTTGGTTATTACCGTTGTAATTAGATCACCATGGTGCTTTCGCAAGTGATACCAAAGGCCAAGTACGCCACCAAAATGGAAAGTATGCAATCAAATTACTATTAAAATTTGGACGAGTGCAATCAATAGGTTCCTACTTACGTAGAGCCATGACCCAATTCCTTTTTTTCTATAAATTTATCTCCTTAGTCCTTACCTATTAAGTATATTATTTTTACGAATTATTTATCACGTGAACAATATATATATAAAATACACGCATTTTATTTTATGAAAAATTTAAAATAAAATTAAAACAACTTTTTATTTATTTATGAATAAGAGTTAATTAAAATTTGATTTCGTTGATTTAAGTATGGGTACTGGTACAATTAGTTTTCCAATCAAGCATTAAAAATACAATTTAACTAAATATCAAAATATATATTTGTAGCTAATTTAAAATAGATTCGGAAACGGTAGAATGTCAAAAATTTTGTTTAGGAGAGTTGAGATAATATTATAAAATTTAGAGACTAAAGGTAAAAATTTTGTGTTAAAAATCTTTAAATTAATTTATTAAATTTTCAAAAGTGCTAAAATTATAATTTTCTATTTAATCAAATGTTAAAAGGATGAAATTTAATATTTTAACTTTGAGGAGGGGTTATAAAACAATCTTTTCATTGAGCCAAGAGGAGCTAAGGCTCCTACTTACCACCTTTGGTTACGTCACTGTTTAGAAACAACTCACGTTACAAAGCACAATTAAATTAAATATTGAAATATATTTGGAGCTAAATCAAAATAATTTTAAGAAAAGTCTAGACACGATGGGATTTTACTATAATAAGTACTCGTATTTATATTATTGAATTTTTCAAATTTTAAATTATAAAATGTTATTTCTAATAATTTATAAATTATAATCTATGTATCTATCATTAAAATATTAATATAAAATATTAAGAGAACTATTTAAATTTATTATTAATATAAATTTAGTTAAATCAATTAGTTAATTATATTGTTAACAAAATGAACCAACAACTGGTTAAAATTTTGTGTTGGCAATTCAATATTTAAGAATTGAGTCTTCATATTATATCCTCTCATTAAATATTATTTTAATTTTTCTTAATATGGAAAATATATTTTATAAAATGAATACTTATTCTACTAAATTAAGTTACATTAAAGTGTTAGATATAGCGATAAAACACGTTGCACCTTTAAGAAGAGAATGTTAGTTCGAACCTTAGAGATGGCATTGTTGGAAGGCACGCACAAATTTAAGCATGAAAGATAAAATGTAAAAAGACCTCTTCAACCCCTTTAAAATTTGATATTAAGTAAATGTAAATTTTTTCTTATCTTTATAAATAAGAGCATTGTTATATTATTACCTAAATTTTAATAATATATATTCCAGAAAAACAATGATTATTAAAAATATAAATAATTTTAATTTTTAACTTTTTAAAGTGATGTCAAGACAATTTTAAAATTATCTTATCCACATAATTCCACATAATTTAATTAAAAAAGTTACTAACCCTATAAATTAACTTTCTTAACAATCATATTTCAAAAAAATCACATTCCATTAAAGCTATAATATAAAAAGCACCAAAAGTAATCTATTTTTAGTTTTTTACTTTCCTTTTTACCACTCGACCAAACAAAAATGGTTAAGGCCTTGTTTGGCAGTAGAAAAACACTTTCCTATCCCAAAACAATGCCAAAGTCTTGGTTTTGGGGTAAAAAATACATTGAAAAAATATTTTTCCACCCAAATGTAAAAGTGAGGCTTAGATGTTTTTGGTTTTTACTATTGGAGGTGTAAATTATCTAAATGCTCTTATTTATGTTAAATATTTAAAATGTATTTACAAATTTAGATTAATTTCAAATTTACATATTATTATATTAAATTATTTAAATAATATTTAGTATTATATTTAATATTATTCTATTAAATTATTTCATATATCTTTATATTATTTTATTTATTATTGTATTTAAAATATTAATATCATGTGTAAAATAAATATTTAAAATTTTATAGTATTTTTCACAATATCAACTGTAAAAGTAATATCAAACCAGTCATAAATTTACTTCCTTCCTCTTATTAATTTTAATAATCCAAACAAAATAATATATAATTATTTTATTCCCTTGATATAAATTTTTATTTTATTTTACTTTATTTTCCTTTACAATTATTAATTAAAATATGGTGTAAATGTTTATTTATTTATGCATTAGAAATTATTAAAATCAAAATGTAGGGAGGTAAATTTTGATTTTTGAATTTCCTTTTATGTTTTACCCAACAGTTAAAACAATGTTAAAAAAACGGCAGATAGAAAAGGAGTTGAAATGGAAAAATCACATTTCAAAACGCGAAATAGAAAAAAAAACCAGAGAGAGAAAAGACTTTTAGAGACGCTGTACCTTCTTTCCTCTCTCTTTGTTTTTTCAAATCTCTGAATTGTTGCTCCAGAGATCTACGCCACCTTTGATTCTGCTCCGATCTGTGCCATCTTTTAATCGATTAGTCTTCTTTATTACTCTGTTTGATTTTCACTGATCCAAAAGAGGAAACAGATCTTTAGATTCAAAAAGAAATGGAAGCGATCGAAGAGTTGTCACAGCTTTCAGATTCCATGAGGCAAGCGGCGGCGTTGCTTGCCGACGAAGATGTTGATGAGAACTCAAGTTCACGGAGGTCTTCTACTTTCCTCAACGTTGTTGCTCTCGGCAATGTTGTAAGTTGTTCATATCTTAAGTAAATTTTTTATTCTTGAATTTTTGAACATTTTAATCTGCTTTACAGTAAACTGATTGTCGTTAATTGCTCTATGTGTAGATTGGATTGAGTTTTAGTTTTTTTTTTGTTCATCGGTTTCGGTTTTGAGCTTTTTCTGTATCTGGCATTCTGGCAGGAGTAGATCCTTGAATTTTGGGGGTTTTGTGGGTTTTTGTTTCCTTGAGATTGGATTTTCTTTACTGATTTCCAATTACTAAGTTTGATGGGGAATCTAAGCTATAGAGACGAAATCCTTGGCTGATTTGTACTTTTGTCATAGGTTAGAAAGGGTTTTGAGCTGTGGAATTAAAAAACCACCTTTGCTTCGTTAAAGAAGCTTGAATGTCATATTCGGTCTTATTTGAACTTCATTTGGAATTTGATTTACTGTTTTCTTATTCTAAACATGTTTGCTAGTATTAAATATAATATTAGGAATTTTAATGTAACACTGCGGTATCACTTTTCTTTCAAATTGTTTGCATATAGAAATGTTGCCCTGACTATTTTTCTTTCATCTCTGTCTTTTTTTGTTGAAAAATTGCTTAGGGGGCTGGGAAATCTGCTGTTTTAAACAGTTTAATTGGACACCCTATTCTGGTAAGTTGGCTTGCTCAAGTTTCTTATCTGGGATATCCATTTTGTTGCTGGTTGAACTGAAGTGAACTAAAGCGCTTATATTGTTCCTAAATTTTTGCTTTCTTTCTTACCCAGCCAACCGGTGAAAATGGTGCTACCAGGGCTCCTATTAGCATTGATTTACAGAAGGATGGTTCTATAAGCAGCAAATCGATAATTCTGCAAATCGACAACAAATCTCAACAAGTTTCTGCCAGTTAGTATCTATGTTCAAGGCTCATAATTTTACAATTACATACATGCACTGACCCATAAGTATTTTATTTGAATTCTGGCAAATATTGTGGCTCATATTAGAAACATTTTCCTAGGACCCTCATGATATCACTAACCTACCCTGATGCTTAATAAAAGCTGCTGAAGAAGTTGAGTTTTGAAGAAATAGATCTTGGAAGTGTTTATTGATGTTTGAGATGCATCAGGTAGATGCATCTGAAACCAATTTGCTAGTGGAAAATAGGCCAGAACATGAATCTACAGGATTCAAAGCCATAATAACCCTCGAACTGGGCCAATAATCACTCCATGAGACAATTTCAGATCTCACCAGGATGGAATGTACATAACTATCTTGTTTGAAACATCTACTCATGTATTGCTTGAATTTTTTTTGTTGTTCTATAGGTGCATTGCGGCATTCTTTACAAGATAGGTTAAGTAAGAGTTCCTCAGGAAGAAACCGAGATGAGATTTACCTTAAGCTGCGGACAAGTACAGGTTGGTTCTTATGTTAGATATGTTTTTTAATTTTTTCTGTTCACATGTTGTAAGATAAGTTTCTAAAGTTAGTCTTGTTTATGGGTAGAAACATTTAATGGCTTGATTTTAAAGATTGCTCACTAGTATTATGCTGGTGTGATAAAATTATCTTTTAATTGCATGGAAACTTTTACAGGAATTTCAGGATGATGACAGGACATCTATATATGATAAACTGATTTGGTGGAATTATTTATAATGTCTGTGTATAACGATGCTCTCCTTACATGAGAGATACTTTAGAAATGTGAACATTCTTCACAAATTGAGCTAGATTTGTTTATATGAAGAACTATCCTGTGAACTATTTTGATTTTCAATTCAAGCCTGCAAAATGTCTAGGTATCTAAGACGAAAAGCTGTTCGAGGTTACCTTTTTGTAAGTGGAAAAACATTTGCAAAAAAAAAAAAAAAAAAGGGAAAAGAAAAGAGGAGCCCTCAATTAATGATAGAAATGCTGATTTGTGACTCAAATGGGGGTTAACTCTGTGAAGCTTTAATTTTATTCCATTAGAAGGCTTTTGATGGTTACTACTTAAAGGCCAAATTTCTGCTGCTTCTGAGAATTTCCATTTGGTTCATCCTTGCTACCTGTGCATATACCTGATTACTTTTATTGTTTACTACATTGCCTTTAATCTGACATGAGTTTTAATTCCTCAGCACCTCCCCTGAAATTAATTGACTTGCCTGGACTGGACCAGCGAATTATGGATGATTCAATGGTAAGTGTTGGTTAATGGTTTAAGACCATTTCATTTGCAAGTGTAGGTAGCTTAGTGTTATTTTTTAGTTTTGGTGCACACTCTCTTTGTTCTTGTGATAGGTATTTGGTACGAGTTGCTATAGTATGGCAAATGAAATGGTATTTAATAACAACTTTGGTGATGGCTTTTGTGTAGATTAGTGATTATGCCGAGCGTAATGATGCCATTTTATTAGTTATTGTTCCTGCGGCCCAAGCACCTGAAATTGCTTCATCACGAGCACTCCGCCTTGCGAAAGAGTATGATGGAGAAGGTAAAGGAACATTGTTTGTAGTTTTTATTTACTTTTTTTTCTTGGATAAAGGCTGAATTAGTTCATTGAGTGAACAATTTTCCACTTTTCTCCTTCGTTTGTGTTCCCACAACCTTTATTCTACCTGAAATCTTCTTTAGTGATCAATTCAGCCAGCTTTTTGTGTTGATGATAGGTACTAGAACCATTGGCGTAATTAGCAAAATAGATCAAGCTGCCTCTGAGCAACAAGCACTTGCGGCTGTTCAGGCTCTCCTGTTAAATCAGGGACCACCAAAGACTTCTGATATCCCGTGGGTTGCTTTAATTGGTCAATCGGTTTCAATAGCTTCTGCGCAGTCTGGATCAGAAAATTCTTTGGAAACAGCATGGAGAGCAGAGTTTGAAACCCTCAAATCCATACTAACTGGAGCTCCTCAGAGCAAGCTGGGAAGAATAGCTTTGGTTGATGCTCTTGCACAGCAGATTCGTAGACCTCAAATTCTTTTACTAGGCATTTCTTCAAGTTTTCCATTTCTTCCAAATCATGAAAGTCAGGCTTCCAAACCTCCTCTCTGGGTAAATATTTTCTACTTTCTTTCATGCATCTGTATGGTCTTTTATACAACTGAAATGCTGTAAATGTATTTTTGTCCGTCTTATTTGGCTTTCACTTTTCTAAAACAGGCACCCGTTAAAGGCTTATTCAATAATTATTTATGAAATTTGTTGAACAAATCTTAATTTCTTTGTTGATTAGTGTTGCAAACTACATCTACATTGTATGTATTGTATGTTTAGCAATCACTGATAACTGAAGTTTTAAATAGTAGTGTGAGGTTAGCAAACTTATCTGGATTAGACCCTAAGTTTGTAGATATATTGATGTGTATATTACTGCTAAAATTAAATTCAAGTAAAAAAAATGGAATATAAAAAATTGTAAGTCTTTCATCACAATCTCCATCAAAATATTATTAGAACGAACAAAGTTACAATACTAAAGCTATTTGGTACATACGCCATACCATATGAGATTACACAAGGAAGCATGCTTTTCCTTACAAAGTAACAGTTATTTTTACCTCACTGTATTTGTATTTTAAATAATTTATTATGGTTAGCATTGTTTGCTAGTCACGTAATATAATAATTATGACATTCTTGTATTTATGATATTTTACTGTTTCTTGATATTTCTGGGATACACCATTGATATACGTGTATTTCAACAATTAATTTTCACAGTTGCTATGATAAAATGGATATTTTAGGTTTACTTGTTATATCTGTAAAATCTTCAATACTTGTATTCCATAAAGTGCAAGACAGATGAAAGCAGGATTATATATGGCTGTCTATGGATACATGACATGATCCTACTCTTAACAAGTAACATAACTGAATCTAATGTGCCATGATGTTCAGAATGCTATAAATGAAATTGGTTAGTCCTAAAAGAGGATAAATCAGTATTTACTCTTTGAAGCATGGCAGTGTTTTTCATCTCAATTTACTCCACTTTCTTATCCCTTACTCCTTTGTGTCAATACAGGTTACAAGGGAAGTCCCAAATTGTTCAGGATGAGTTGGTAAGGCTTGGTGAGCAGATGGTCCAGAGTGCTGAGGGTACAAGGGCTATTGCATTGGAACTCTGTCGTGAATTTGAGGATAGATTTCTGCAACACATTACAACTGGTGAGGTGAGTGATAAGTTTACTGAAACTAGATGTTAAAGAAAAGTAACTGCTATAGGAAGATGACATGGTACGGGTTCTATCGTTACTGTGATTGTGAGTATGGAGAGCTTCTTTGAAACTCTTCCTGGAGAAATATTAGGGTTCCAATATTGAATAGTATGATCTCTGTCTATGGTAGAACCTGTCCATAATATGGATGACAACCTTCCAGAAATAAGGATCTGAAGTAGCAGTTTCCGTTATACCCATGGAAAATTGTCATGAACTAGTGATTTGGAAGCTGCTTTATACCATTGATTTTCTGGCAAGTAAATTTTGCTAGTGGATGCCAATATTTAACTGGCTAAATATGACCGTATAAAGCAGCACATTTTGAGCTGGTTGGCCCCTTGTTTTCTTTTGTCTTTTTCTGTCTTCAGTTATCACATCCAAAAAAATTTATGAAGTTTCTTTTTTTAAAAAAAAAATATCAATTGAAATAAGGATCTTCTCTTTCAGGGTTCTGGATGGAAAATTGTTGCCAGTTTTGAGGGGAATTTTCCGAATAGGATCAAGCAGCTTCCAATAGACAGACATTTTGATATCAATAATGTCAAACGGGTATGTTTTCTCCCAGTTTTACTGTCAATTTTTTATTTATTCAGTATCTTCTGTTGCTTTTCAGGATTTTTCATGTTCTCCGACTTTCTATGTTTATTTTGTCAGATTGTATTAGAAGCTGATGGTTACCAGCCATATTTGATATCCCCTGAAAAGGGTTTGAGATCTCTAATAAAAGGGGTGTTGGAGCTGGCCAAAGAACCAGCACGTCTTTGTGTTGATGAGGTAAGTCTAATGTTTGTGTGCTTCCTATCAAATTGATTTTGCCTTGAACTTGGAGATTTTGGCCATTTCTGATGCTTTATGTATTATATAAAAGGCTTCCACCTTTTCCCTTCCCATGAAGGTAGCATGTTAATTTGTACTTCTTGTGTTAGCTTAGAATCTTTTGATAATGTGCAACTTTGTTCTGTACCCTTCTTTAATGTTGCTACCCTACTGTGCATATGTACTGTGTGCTCTTCAGTTATAATAGAATTGCTCTACTTTTTCTATTCATTGAGTTCTCTTCCCATGATGTAGTTTTTCTCTATTCCCCACTGAATGAGAAGTACTATTAATTATTTTGATTCGAGTGAATTTAATAGTTCTCTTTAACTCTTTGTTAACTGACTTCAGCTTACCATGTGTTTTCTATGTTGATTTCTGTGTACTAAACAGGTACACCGTGTCCTAATAGACATAGTTTCTGCTGCTGCAAATGCTACACCTGGTTTGGGAAGGTACCCTCCATTCAAGAGAGAGGTATTATATCTTAAAAAGTTAAACTTGTTTGCTTTCTGCTGTTGTTGTTGTTCCTTTGTTTGAAATCGTTTTGCCCCTTCCCCCTCTGTAAGGCTTAGCTTTTTTTTTTTTTTTTTGGGTAGGTTGTGGCCATTGCTAGTGCTGCCTTGGATGGGTTTAAAAATGAAGCCAAAAAAATGGTTGTGGCACTTGTTGACATGGAGCGAGCTTTTGTACCCCCTCAGCACTTTATTAGATTGGTGCAAAGGAGGTATTTGCCACCAGCTTTCCAACTTACATGCTTTCCTGTATTTACCACTAACTTTTTTTTTTGTCTCAATTCTTTTTATTTACTTTAGAATGGAAAGACAGCGCCGGGAGGAGGAGCTGAAGAATCGGTCCTCAAAGAAAGGACATGAAGCTGAGCAGGGAATGCCGAATAGGGTAGGTTCTTTTCTTGAATGCTATTCTTTCACGGATTGAAGCAGATGAACATCTCTAGCTATGTTGCTCCAATTTCTTTTTTTTTTTTCAAGAACTAGTGTCGAACAAACATTTGATGGACATGCACGTGCTTTGTACCCACTACAAACATAGAAACAATTCAATGCACCTTAGCTGACACTTACTCCCAAGTCTTAGCAGCATAATTTTTATTTTACTTTACTTTCATGCCTGAAGTTGGTATACTGGATTTATGTTCTTAATATTGCTTTAATATTTCCTTTTCTTAGGCACCAAGTCCTCAACCAGGTGGTCAGCAAACTGGTGGAACCTTGAAGTCATTGAAAGAGAAATTTGGGCAGGGTGAGAAGGAAGTACAGGAGGGGTCTGCTTTGAAAGTTGCTGGTGCTGATAAAGAAATAACTGCAGGTCTGTTCATTAACTCACTCACATCATGTTACTTGATTATAACTGAAAACTCAAGTTCTTGGTTATACTATTTTTGAGCATTATTTTAATGTTGTGCTCTTAAATACTGTGGTCATTAATAGAAAATTTATAGGCACTGCCAGTAGAAATGTAAATTATTAACTTCTGAGGATTGGAACTACTTTATTGTTTTAGTATGCTTACAATAGGTAAATTGTGTTCCTGAGGTAGTATGGAATTGAATCTGTTCATATCACATTCCAGATTTAACATTTTGGTTTTGCTTAGACAGTTGAATGCACTACTTGGAATGGTGTTCTAATTTCTATTTATGCAGAATAATCTGCCTCCACCTATGCCATTCTCTCCATCCTCTTCTTTTTGGTTATATGTGGAATCTAAGAGAAGTTTTAACTATCTGAAACGTGGACTCTTGTATGCAATAAACTTTTCCCTTTATCAATTATAGCTCTCAGTTACTTTCATTACTTATGGTTGAAGCAGTTTATTTCTTTATGTTATAGGATATCTTGATTTAGATTTCAAAAATTTGTTGGACATTACACTTTTTGGTACAAAATGTTTTTCTTACACTTTATCATGGATATTTGCCTTCTTAATTTTCCCCAACCTGCTGCATTTTTGTAATTGTTTAAATGTGGATGTCTCTACGGTCTTATTTAATTTCTATGGCAATGCTGCCTTTGACACTTTTTTATCTGCAGGGTTTTTGCTGAAGAAAAGTGCTAAAACTAATGGATGGAGTCGGCGATGGTTTGTTTTGAATGAGAAGACTGGAAAGGTTTGATATTTTTCTTAATTTGTTAAGACACAAATCTATTTTGCAAATTAGGATGGCAGTATACTGTCCTTTGTGCTATAAGCCATATATACTTCTAAGTATTGTGTGATTGTGATTCAGATATACATTACTTCGATAAAAGTTTGTAAATGGTTGAATTTATTCTGAACTGTCCTTTATTTGTCAGCTTGGCTACACCAAAAAGCAAGAGGAAAAGCATTTTCGAGGTGTCATCGTGTTAGAGGTAAGAATACGTTTCTTTACCTTTTAATTTTGAGGCCATACGTTTCTTGACATTTTAATTTTGAGGCCATTGTTGTTGTTTTGTATCTGTTAAATGTTTTGAACATTTCAAGTAATGAGTGCAAGTGTTTTGGTACTTTACTTATTTTATGGGTCTATAATAACAAAATTGGAAGTGGAAATAATGTTGAACTAAAAGTAGCATAAGTGGTAGAATTCTGTTTTATCAGTCACTGATTAGATATTAATTAGATTTAATGCAAATAAATATGAAGGGACAGTTAGGGATAATAAAATTTGGTATCCTTATGGCCTATTCCATCTAAAAAATGTCTTACATGTATTACTACCTTGGTACATTGTCGTTCTCAATATATTAGGCATCTTGTTTTTATATAGGATGTATCAAATGTTCTAGCAGATTATCTTTCTATTACCTTATGAGGTTGCTGGCTATTGTTAATTTTGGGTAAGGGGTTTGAGGCATTTGGTCATTTTCATTTACCAAAAACCTCAACTTGGCCAGAAATCTGAATATATTAAAATAGGAGTTTGGGAATCTGCTTTCTTTGCAACTTTTAGCCATTCACGTGACTTTGTTTTGGGCAAAGGGAAGGAAATTTTTATTTATTTATTCTGACGAGGTCTTGTTTTTTACTAGAGTTGTACTCATCTTTCTAATTTCAAGTTTAAATTCATACTAATTATTCTTTTTATGTTATGACAAACCATTTTAATACTTTTTGTAGTAATTAAGGTTTTTCTCGTGTTAATTCACTAAATAACCAAACGAGGCACTAATTTTATATCTCATTTGTTCCTGTACAGGAATGCAGCATTGAAGAGATACCAGATGAGGAAGAACCTGCCCCAAAAAGTTCGAAGGATAAAAAGGCTAATGGCTCAGATAAGCAACCGAGTCTTGTGTTCAAGATAACTAGCAAGGTTCCTTATAAAACTGTCTTGAAAGGTATGTTTTCCTCCCCTTTCTTCCTTATATTGAAACCTGGTTTTCTTGACCCTCTCTTTGTTGTCTATCGTGCTTTCTTATTATTAATAAAACCATTTATTAGAAGATTGATTGCAACTCGTGTTTCTCTTGCAGCTCACAGTGCTGTTGTGTTGAAGGCTGAAAGTATGGCTGATAAGACTGAATGGTTAAACAAATTGTCAAAAGTTATTCAACCTTCTACAGGGCCAGTGAAAGGTGGACCTGATGGCACTCCCGGAATGCGACAGAGTCGTTCAGATGGTTCTCTCGTAAGTTATTTAATCTTATTTCCATCTCTGCCTTCTTTTCTGCATTTTATCAGTATATCAAATGTTTGCTTTTTCAATGGCTTATGTGATTGTTTATTTATCAACTATTTTGAATGTATTCTTGTCCCTATAGAGGTGAACATTAAAAATGTCATATCAGTGTTGGTTGTCCGTTTTTAATTTTAGATTTGTACCTTAATTTCTTCTACCTTGTCACATACAGGATACAATGCCTCGAAGACCTGTTGATCCTGAAGAAGAACTTCGATGGATGTCTCAAGAAGTTCGTGGTTATGTCGAAGCTGTATTGAACAGTTTAGCTGCCAATGTCCCCAAGGTAAGCTTAATTCTTCGACCCAGCCCCTTGTCTATCCTGGTAGTGGGATGTAAGAAAGCTTATATCTTTTTCTCTGATGGTGAGCAGGCTGTTGTTCTTTGCCAAGTAGAGAAAGCTAAAGAAGACATGCTAAATCAGTTATATAGCTCCGTCAGGTTGGGTACCCTTCTATATCTATTTCTGTGTCCATGAAATCCTTTTAGGCCAGTATTTGGTAGTGTCATTTCGTGGATTTTCTTACATAGATATCTTTGCCGAATACATATTGTTTTCGACTGTGTAGTGCTCAAAGCACGAATAGGATTGAGGAGCTACTTCAAGAGGATCAAAATGTAAAGCGTAGAAGGGAGCGTTTTCAGAAGCAATCATCACTTCTTTCAAAATTAACGCGCCAACTTAGCATACACGACAATCGAGCTGCTTCTGCTTCTGATTGGTCTGACAGTGGCGCTGGGGCAGGTGTGTAAATGCTCTTTGTGAAAAGGCTTGAATTTTTACTTGTTTAATTTTTAACCACAAAGGATACAATGTCCGAACTTATGGTGTATCTGCCCGTTGAGAGCACCGAGAAACTACATTTAGAATTAGTCTTACTTTCCATTGAACCGTATCTGTCAATCCTACCTTCCTATGTAATCTTTACGGTTTTTCTTGTCGAACAGCTGTAGGGTTAACTTCTTTTACATTCCTTACTCTGATAACTTCACATCGTGTCGACATTATAAATTTTTGGATTTTCTTGCTTGCAGAAAATAGCCTGAGAACAAGTGGTGGTTCAGTTGGTGACGACTGGAGGACTGCATTCGATGCAGCTGCTGCTAACGGCCCTGTGGATTACAGGAGGTCTGGCTCTAATGGTCCAACACAAAATGGTGACGTGAATTCTCGATCAGGGTCCAACAGTCGTCGTACCCCTAACCGTATGCCGCCCGCACCACCACAATCTGGCTCCGGTTACAAATATTAATGGTCATAGTTCTTAATTATGAAAAGCCTACTTCATGATTTAAGCATTTTATCTTTTTTCAAAATTCTCTACAAATAGCCCATTAAAACAGGAGACTTGACCGAGACGAGACAGACGTGTGTGTGTAAATAGGACCATAGTTGCTATATTTTTCAGGTTCAACGGCTGTGTCCTAACCGTGGATCTAATTTTTCTACTCAAGTTTTGTCTTATTTTTATTAATATTGTTATGCTTTTTTTATTGTCATTTTTATTCTTGGTTATAATTTTCCTATTTTAAAATCCATCCTCCCACGGATTTATTTGATTGTATTGACTATTATTGATGCTAAAAAATTGTATTCGGATTTAAGGACTGTTCATTGGGTGGAGGATATTCTATTGTATTTCTCAATAAGATGTTTAATTTTTTCCCTCTCGAAGTACTTTTAAGTTTAGTTGATATTCTATTTTAATATTTTAAAATAAACTAAATCATTATATCAAATAAAAAATATAGTAGTATTTTAATTTTCTTCTTAATATAAATCTATCTTTAAAATGATTAACTTCAATCTCCTGAAAGGTTTTGCTAATGAGTGATTATTCATATTTTAAAGTATTTGATGATGTTATTAAAAGAAATTATCTTAATGACTTTCCTAAGAACTATTACTAGTGCCCAATTTCTTTGAGAATAAGGTTTTATTTTTATTTTTACATTTTCCGTAATCTATGGTGAATATGTTACATAATTTACATATTCTAATCACCGCAATTTTTCTTTTAATCAACGAAACTTAAATATTTTTTTAAGAAATATATATGCATGATTATATTTAGAAAATATACATATATATGTATTTGCATATTACATGTAATAAAAATGAAAATGATAAAAAACATGTTGAAAAAATTCATTCTGTTCTAGAAGTTTGAAATGTATTTGTCATCAATTAATTTAAAATGACAATTCTAAAGTATCTATTAAAATAGTTATTAAATATTTAATTCAAATATTTGTTAACAATATCAGGAAAGTAATGTATTTGGGTACTTAAAACTCTTAATATCTCTTATTTAGGAGTTCATAAGTAGTTTAAAATTGTATTTAAAAAGATTTTTTTAAGTTACGACGTGTTCCACCTAGAATTTGAGCATGGGTCAAGGCTCACCTACCAAGGCCCGCCTAAAAATGGGAGGTTAGGGTAAAATATAGGCCCGAAAAATGGGCTTGGATGAAAATGAGGCCTGCTTTAAAAATGGGCGGCCTCGTGAAACACCCCAAACCCGCCCATGAGCCTTGACCGGATCTCGTATGTTCTCGATGTAAACCGGTTCAAAATTCTTTTTGTTACTTAGGAAAAACTTGTGTGAATTTTAAAAAATATTGTTTGGGTTGGGCTTGTCTTGAAAATGAGTTAATCTTATATTAAAATTTCTTTTAATTAAGGTGACAAAACACTTGGAGTTTATTTTAAAATAAATTTACTTGATCCCTTAAATAATAATTTGTAAATAAAAGTAAAAGAAATAAAGAAATTCAATCTTGGCCTTATGGCCTTATTACATCAAATAATTTCCAAACTTTAAATTCAAAGTACTTAAAATATAAAAATCCAAATTAATTAAATTCCTTCATCGTGCATGGCCACCTATGAGCTCCTCGCCGACCCGGTCCATTATCGATCGTCACCAAAAAGGTTCCCACAACGGGTGAGTCAAACAGACTCAATGTGTACACAAACACTAAGTCTTAACAATTTCGTGCATACATATGATACACATTCAAATCATAGAATACATTTAATGATGCATTCCTAACCCAAACCTAGTTAGCCATCCGCTACACTCCCGCACCAACCTACCACACACCGTGGGATTATTAAATCACCTCTCCTTTTTACTCCAAAAGGCAATAAATGCCATCCACGTGCAATAAAGCACAAAATCCACAACGCGACCTCGATCGGCGCCAATCCACGATGTAGCAGTAGCTAACACCAAAACCACGATGGGACACATAGTCACTCATCAACCACGATATAGAACAAAGCTTATATCAACCACGATAAGGCATGAGCTACTCATCAAGCCACGCGAACTAAATCGCAATTAATCCACAACGTGACCTCACCACATCAATCCACGATGAAGCTCAAGGCTAACATCAAACCACGCATCAAGTACACCCCGTCCTTCTTTCATATCATATCCTACCCATGCACATGCAACATAAAATAATGCCATGAGAATGCATGTACATGTTATTTCGCATATTATCACATATTCATATCAATAATCATATTCAGATTTCGTGGTCTTAGGTCACCACATTCAGATATCGTGGTCTTAGGTCACCACATTCATTCTTATCACTTTTCAAATGTTACATATATAACATAATTTCATATTCCTAGTAGGAGTAGGAAAACGTACCTTAGTACTGTGCACCATAACATGGTACTTAGCCATATTTTCCGCATTCATATAACATACATACATACTTAAATATTGCCATAAAACTTATTAAGAATTAGTGTGGGGTACACACCTGATTCGCTTAATGCTTTCAATCCAAATCTTGAAAAGCTTGATCTAATGCCTTAGATCTCAAGTCCTACATTCGGCCATCCTTATTATATTAGCATAAAGCCTATTCGGCTATAAAACTAAATCCTAGTAGGATTTGTATACTTAAAACTTACCTTGTTGCCAATTTCAATACTAATCAAATCCCGAAATCTATGCTATGCTCTTCCTTGTATTCGGCCAAGCACTAAATCTCATCAGGGGTTAGTTTCGGCTTTTTAAACAAACAAGAATTAGATCTAACTATCAAAATAGGCCTTGGCTGAATGCTATAGACACTTACCTTGTGGATTTTAAACTCAAATTTACCGAATAACTAGGAACACGCACCTATGGTGTACCTTCTGAAAAGAACTTCTCCTTCCTTGTAATCTACACTTAATAAGTCCCAAAGATCTCCTTATTTGAAGAAATCGATTGCACCTTCACTTCAACCCTCGAGAGATTCGGTTATGGCCTTGATCTTAGCAAGCTTTGCTTTTGGAATATTGAGAGGAGAAGAATGAAGAAGAAAAGAATAGGGGTTGCAGAGAAAATTTGGCAGAGGTTATCAAGGAAGAGTAAATAATGTTGAATGGCCTCTCTATTCCTTTTATAGTCGAATTTACTAGGCTAGAGTCCCTTACTTGGCCACCACTCTTCTTAATTTGATAACTTTATCTCATTAATAATAATAATAATCCTTCTATTATCTCTTCTTTTATCCATTAAAATAAAAGGAATTAATCCACAATTATCTCTTGAGAATAATCTAAAATAATCCCATTATTTATCCCCTATTTAGCCGAAATTTAAAGAGAATAAAACTCCTCTTTTTAAAAGCTTGTGCCGTCCACCTCACTTCTTCCGAAGTAAAATAAAATTTCTTTTATTTGCTTCCCATGTGACTCGAACTCAGCCCAACACCCTTGTATGTGGCGCCATTTCCAAAGGCCTTAAGTGACATCTTCGTGCCACTTTTCCAAGCCCGATTGTGTGTCAAATTTCACATACTTTTCTCTTAAGGCCACCTTGCCTTAGTTTCCCTTTTAAACTTTAAAACTTAACATTTCTTTACATTTCCAAGTTTCCAAAATTTTCGCTTGCCTCTTTAATCTTGACATTTCCTTACATTTCCAAGTTTTTAAATGTTCACTTTCCTCTTTTGAATCATTTCTAAATCATTTCCTTACATTTCCTAGTTTCCAAAATGTTCACTTTCCTGTTTTAAACTTAACATCTCCATACATTTCCAAGACAAGGCATTTCTTACATTTCCTTACATTTCCTTATATTTCCATACATTTCCTTACATCTTAGGGTTCCTAAAGCTCCTCGGATCACATCCAACACACCCATCGAGCCCACTATTTCATGAATTACGCACGAACGCATAACCCCTAATCTAGGATGTTACGCTTCTACCTCCTTAAAAATAATTTCGTCCTTGAAATTACTTATTAACAACAGACAATCCTTCTCACAAAGACTATGCTTACGCTCAAGACTCGATCTTAAGTTCACGCCCCTAGAACTCATGTCTACTTCACGATTTAACTGATTAAGAAGTTTTATGAATTAGCTTTTATTCCACCGATTATTCAAGAAGTTTTATGAAAAGAATTTTAGGAGTGGTTCTTTCGTATTCATACATGCACACGCCTTTTCATTCATTCATACATCCATCAAACAATTATGAACTTTCGCTCATTCGGAGAAACGTTGTAGTTTTCATTGTTGTTATTTTTCCACTACCTGGGGCATTTTCGTAATTTGTCCTCATGGGTATTTTCGTAATTTTAGAAGAAAAGTTCCTTGATGATCTTGTCAAAAGTATTTTGGAATTTTAAATTCCCGGTATTTTGGAAAATTTTGAAACCGGGGTATTTTGTAATTTTGGAGCTCTGGGTTATTTTGGTAATAAACCATGGTAAATTTGTAAATCTGAATAAATCAAGGGTATTTCAAAATTTGCAAAACTTGGGGTTCTTTTGAGAATTTGTTTTCCAAATTGGTGATGTTTGCAAAAATTTTGGAAATCGGGGTCATTTTGGTAATTTTGTACGTCAAGGGCAATTTCGTAATTTTCCAAAGTCAAGGTATTAATATTTGCAAAATAGAATCCTTGGATGCTTTTGTAAAGTAAGGAAAATTTTATTGAAATTGGGGTGGTACTGAAATTTTAGAAACCAAGGGCATTTTTGTAATTTTGCCACTAGGGCATTTTGGTAATTTTCATAAATCAAGAAATATTTCAGAGAAATTTATAAAACAGTCTTTTCAAATTAAAAGGAATTTTAAGAGTTTTAAAACTAGGGTTTTCATAAAAAACATGGCTAGTCCCTTTCGGGTTTTAGTTATCGAGTTTAGCTCATGAGTGAGTCCTCTTGGTTGTGGTGAACCGTAGCTACGCACTGTAGGATTCTGCAAGAGGAGGTGAGTCACTAGGACCGCTTAAATACCGAGCTCTTCCGGATCCAATCCTAGACATGCGCATGGGGTTACCACACCCTAACTCTGGTTGACTTAGCCATAGGTTTGTTTAGTTAGTCAATTAAGTCTTATGTAATAGTTGGAGTAGACTAGTCCTGGGTTCAAGTACCTATCATACTATTCTACGCTCCATGCCTTTTCTACCCTTCTATAATTCACATAATCACACGATGGTTAGGGGTACTTACCGGTGGATCATGGCCTGGAGACTTAGGTGCCATGCCGTAAAACCCGCTTAACTTCAAAGAAACTCATTTGGGCTCGATTTGAAAACGTTTGGGCCTTAGCCCACAGTGAGAGTTTAAAACTGGCTCGATACTCAAATTGAAACACCCCAAACTCGGCCCACGAGCCTTGACCGGATCTGGTATGTTCCTCGATGTAAACCTGTTCAAAATTCTTTTGTTACTTAGAAAAACTTGTGTGAATTTTAAAAAATATTGTTTGGGTTGGGCTTGTCTTGAAAATGAGTTAATCTTATATTAAAATTTCTTTTAATTAAGGTGACAAAACACTTGGAGTTTATTTTAAAATAAATTTACTTGATCCCTTAAATAATAATTTGTAAATAAAAGTTAAAAGAAATAAAGAAATTCAATCTTGGCCTTATGGCCTTATTCAAATAATTTCCAAACTTTAAATTCAAAGTACTTAAAATATAAAATCCAAATTAATTAAATTCCTTGTTGTGCATGGCCACCTATGAGCTCCTCGCCGACCCGGTCCATTACTCGATCGTCACCAAAAGGTTCCCTACAACTGGTGAGTCAAACAGACTCAATGTGTACACAAACACTAAGTCTTAACAATTTCAGCATACATATGATACACATTCAAATCATAGAATACATTTAATGATGCATTCTCGAACCCAAACCTAGTTAGCCATCCGCTACACTCGCACCAACCTACCACACACCGGGGATTATTAAATCACCTCTCCTTTTACTCCAAAAGGCAATAAATGCCATCCACGTGTAATAAAGCACAAAATCCACAACGCGACCTCGGCCACGCTAATCCACGATGTAGCCATAGCTAACACCAAAACCATGATGGGACACATAGTCACTCATCAACCACGATATAGCACAAAGCTTATATCAACCACGATAAGGCACGAGCTACTCATCAAGCCACGCCAACTAAATCGCAATTAATCCACAACGTGACCTCAGTCCACATCAATCCACGATGAAGCTCAAGGCTAACATCAAACCAAGTACTCGAAGTACACCCTGTCCTTCTTTCATATCATATCCTACCCATGCACATGCAACATAAAATAATGCCATGAGAATGCATGTACATGTTATTTCGCATATTATCACATATTCATATCAATAATCATATTCAAATTTCGTGGTCTTAGGTCACCACATTTAGATATCGTGGTCTTAGGTCACCACATTCAGATATCGTGGTCTTAGGTCACCACATTCATTCTTATCACTTTTCAAATGTTACATATATAACATAATTTCATATTCCTAGTAGGAGTAGGAAAACGCATGCCTTAGTATCTGCACCATAACATGGTACTTAGCCATATTTTCCGCATTCATATAACATACATATATACTTAAATATTGCCATAAAACTTATTAAGAATTAGTGTGGGGTACACACCTGATTCGCTTAATGCTTTCAATCCAAATCTTAAAAAGCTTGATATAATGCCTTAGATCTCAAGTCCTACATTCGGCCATCCTTATTATATTAGCATAAAGCCTATTCGGCTATAAAACTAAATCCTAGTAGGATTTGTATACTTAAAACTTACCTTGTTGCCGATTTCAATACTAATCAAATCCCAAATCTATGCTATGCTCCTTCTTGTATTCGCCAAGCACTAAATCTCATCGGGGTTAGTTTCGCTTTTTAAACAAACAAGAATTAGATCTAACTATCAAAATAGGCCTTGGCTGAATGCTATAGACACTTACCTTGTGGATTTTAAATCCAAATTTACCGAATAACTAGGAACACGCACCTATGGTGTACCTTCGGAAAAGAACTTCTCCTTCCTTGTAATCTACACTTAGTAAGTCCCGAAAGATCTCCTTATTTGAAGAAATCGATTGCACCTTCACTTTAACCTCGAGATTCGCTATGGCCTTGATCTTAGCAAGCTTTCGCTTTTGGAATATTGAGAGGAGAAGAATGAAGAAGAAAAGAATAGGGTTGCAGAGAAAATTTGGCAGAGGTTATCAAGGAAGAGTAAATAATGTTGAATGGCCTCTCTATTCCTTTTATAGTCGAATTTACTAGGCTAGAGTGCCTTACTTGGCCACCACTCTTCTTAATTTGATAACTTTATCTCATTAATAATAATAAATCTTCTATTATCTCTTCTTTTATCCATTAAAATAAAAGGAATTAATCCACAATTATCTCTTGAGAATAATCTAAAATAATCCCATTATTTATCCCCTATTTAGTCGAAATTTAAAGAGAATAAAACTCCTCTTTTTTAAAAGCTTGTGCCGTCCACCTCACTTCTTCTGGAAGCAAAATAAAATTTCTTTTATTTGCTTCCCATGTGACTCGAACTCAGGCCCAACACCCTTGTATGTGGCGCCATTTCCAAAGGCCCTAAGTGACATCTTCAGGCCACTTTTCCAAGCCCGATTGTGTGTCAAATTTCACATACTTTTTCTCTTAAGGCCACCTTGCCTTAGTTTACCCTTTTTAAACTTTAAAACTTAACATTTCTTTACATTTCCAAGTTTCCAAAAATTTTCGTTTGCCTCTTTAACCTTGACATTTCCTTACATTTCCAAGTTTCGTAAATGTTCACTTTCCTCTTTGAATCATTTCTAAATCATTTCCTTACATTTCCTAGTTTCCAAAAATGTTCACTTTCCTGCTTTTAAACTTAACATCTCCATACATTTCCAAGACAAGGCATTTCCTTACATTTCCTTACATTTCCTTACATTTCCATACATTTCCTTACATCTTGGGTTCCTAAAGCTCCTCGGATCACATCCAACACACCCATCGAGCCCACTATTTCATGAATTATGCACTAACGCATAACCCCTAATCTAGGATGTTACACCTCGAGTAAGAAGTTCTTGGCAGTTGCCCCATTCTTACCAATTCATTAAAGGCAAAAAATTATTTTTTAAATATTATTTTCTTATTGTTTTCTCTTTATTTTGCTACCATTTTATCGTTATGTTTCTATTATTTTGTTGTTACTGCTTAGATATTATATAAAACTTATTTTATTGTTAATTTTGTTATTATTTTAAAGGTATTTGTTAATTTTGTTATTATTTTAGAGGAATTTACTTGTTAAGTTGCATATATTTTAGTGTTATTTAAGTCTACATATTTTTAAAATTTATTTCTCAATTTGTTGAAAATATTTATTTTGATTTTTTAATATTTTGATGTATTATATATATTTAAAAATTATATAAAATAATATAAATTAATACTGGCGGGTTAATGGGCCGGGTTTTAGTATTTTATATGGGCGGGCTTGGGTAAAATTTTAGGCCCATTTTGGGCCGCCCACCGAGCCTAATGAACGGGCCTAAATTTTTAGTTGAGCCCGACCCGAACTCGGCCCGACCCGGCCCATGCACACCTCTAGTTCCACCACAATCGATTGATGGGTTGAAATCACCAGGTGTTGACTTGAAGGCTTCTTGACTAGGCTCTTATGAGCAATTATCCCAACTTACCCTAAATTATTTAATAATTTAAATTAAAGTTTTTTTTTTCTCTTTCCGTTTACCTTTTGGGAAGAAAAAGTGAAAAAAAAATTATATATTTTTTATATTTGAAAATTATAATATAACTTTTAAGGAATTTGTGAAAATATTTTTTACTTTTAAAAATTCAATTTGGTAAAAAATCTTTATGAAAATAAAATAAAATAAAGGAAAAATTGCTAATAAGGACTTGAGTAAGGCAGTCAAAGGTGACACGTGGTGCCCTTGATTAGATAAAATGCCACGTCAGAAAAAAATAACACCGTAGGGTCAAAGGCTACTTTAGTAAACGGAAATAAGGTACAAGGGTTTAATTTGGGGTAAATATCCCATATATACCAAAAAATTAATTTATTTACGGAAATGGGCCAATTTGAAGAATATTTACGGAAAATGGCAGTTTCCCCCCAAAACGCGTCCACGTCAACGTTTTGGGGAAACAACAAAAGGGTCTAGGAGGAGCGCTTTGTCAGCTGAATAACCAGAAAACGCTACCGACGTGGACGCTGCTTTTTGCCCTTCCTCCCTATGAAAAATTAATTGAATTTTTGGGCTAGGAAAAATAATAAAAATTAATTAAATTTTTGTGACAAGAGTCTCCGACAAAATAATTTTGAGAAGACGCTTCAACAAACAGTACAAAAACGCTCAAATAGGTGCACTGTCGTAGAGTCTTGAAAAGAGCTCCCACGTGGACGCTTTTTTGCTGAAGAGTCTCCGCAAAATTAATTTGAGGAGACGTTTTCAACAAACAAGGCCAAAAACGCTTCTAGCAGGATGCACCGTCGTAGAGTATCTTGAAAAGAGCCCCACGTGGACTCTCTTTGCTACAAGAGTCTCCGCAAAATTAGGCTATAAATCACCAAATTTAATTCTCGTGTTGCATAAGAGAAATTGAGGCAAAAGAAAAAAAAGCGAAAATGAGTAAACGATTAATCTTGTTATTTACTACGATGGTGAAGTTCGTGACACGAAAATGGTGTTGTTTTTTATCGGAGAACACACATGATCGAAGTTTTAATCGGAACGTCGATTTGGTAGAACTTCGCAAAAGAATTAGGCGTAAAATATTCGGAACAACGCCGATGAAAGTTCAGTCTATTAAGTATAGATTTTGCGCTTCGGTTGATTCGGTGAGATATGACTCATTCGACATCAAAGGTCCTCGAAACTTTGAGGTAATGGTGGAGACTCATCTTGCCAGTGGATCACCCTATATCGAGGTATATGTAGAATTTTCATCTCCAAGTGATCTTTCGCGACCTCAACATCTACCGCCGCTCGAGGGAATACACGACCCAAGCCGACACTGTAAGTGGGAGGCAAAACACGAAGTGCTGTGTGTGGTGGTAGTATGGAAAACATAACCCCTGCACAACACTCGGTTGGTGGATGGGACATGCATATCCGTCTTTCGACGTCCGATGATAGAAATACGTAATTGGGGACGTCATCAACTTCTAGTGGTTGGCAATCCACATATGATTAGGATCTTTACGAAAGATGTTTAAGGAGGGATGATGTACTCCCGATGACATCCACCGGCGAGAGGCCCTCGTTTGTTGCAGGTTATGGAGGGTCGGACGATGAATCCGATGTGGATCCACCTCGGGAGCCAGGGCCTGATGGTGTAGAAGTTGGATTATTTTTTGAACCGGAGCCTGTTCCAATTGTACCTGAAGACGTTTAGGGTGGTTCAGACAAAGAAGAAGAAGATCCACTATTCAGGGCGTATTCGCCTCTAGCCCACATGCATAATGTCGATCTATCTCAAGATGATGCATTGGAGTTTCCTGAACTACCACACCGGACGCGTGACCGTACAAATTCTTCGTTAGATTCGGACCAATTAGAAGTTGGAAACCAGTTTTCCAATAAGAATACTTTTCTTGCTGCATTGAAATAATACAGCATCAGGAATGGGGTTAACTACAATGTGGTTAAATCCAAGCTCGATAAGTACGAGGTGAAGTGTGCAGTGCAAGACGGCATATGTTCGTGGAAAATCATGGCGTCGTTGAGGAAAAGGACAGGTTGTGGGAAATTAAAAGTACAAAGGTCCACATACATGTCTTGCTTTGACAAAGACCACTATGTGTTCAATGATTTGAATAACACTAATATTATGTAATGTTGCATTATTTAACGTACTTTGTTGTGGTGTAACACAAGATCATCGAGGATGGATTCGGACATGTTGGCTGACTTAATAATCCCGACGGTGAAGGCCGATCCCAAGACTACGGTCTTGGCCTTAATTGACAATATTCAGAGCCAATTGGGGTACACGCCCTCTTACAGAAAGGCTTGGATAGCCAAGCAGAAGGCGTTAGAAAAGTTGCATTGTCGGTGGGACACTTCATATAATGAAGTGTGGCAGTGGTGTCAGGTGCTAGAGAGATATGTCCCAGGCAGCACAACTGACCTTAAAACAGAATCGGCGTACTACAACGATCGTCTGCTCCGTGGATGCGTAGTGTTCAAGTGTCTGTTCTGGACATTTAAGCAATACCGAGATGTCGTTATATACTGCAAGCCATTGGTACAAATTGACGGTACCTTTATGTATGGTAGATATACGCATCGGCTATTACTAGCTACGGCACAAGATGGCTGTGGGAGAATCCTTCTGATTGCGTTCGCAATAACACCGGGGGAGTCAGCTGATGACTGGGACTTCTTCCTATCTAGGTTAAGGAGGCATGTCTACCCCCAACCTGACATATGCGTTATATCAGATCGGGGCCCTGGAATACTTGCGGCAATAGAACGCCAGGGAAGCATGTGGCATCGCACACACCATCGATATTGCCTGAGGCATGTTTCATCCAACTACTATAGGCAACATTGATCTAAAAGATAGCGACAGCAAGTGACCGATATGGGTATGAAATATATATTAATATAATTTCATTTGTAATATTCAATTTATTCTCAATTGAAGAGTGGTATGTAATATTCACTATCAACGTATATTGGGAGGGTACGAGATCAATAAAAACCATTTTCACGAGATGTTGGCCAGTTTGCGCTCAGATAACGCCAAAGGCGTAAACTACCTGTGCAATATTCCTTTCGAACAGTGGACATAAGTATATGACGGCGGCCTACGATATGGTCATATGACCACAAACCTGGCCGAATGCATAAATTCTGTTCTAAAAGAAACCCGTCATCTGCCGATTACATCGGTTGTGCGAGAGACATATTTTCGTTTAGTGGCACTATTTCTGAATAGAGCAGTGAGTTATAGAGGGCAGATGCAAGGAGGCCATGTATGGAGCCCGAAGGTCTTGCAAGAAGTAAACAGTGCGAAGGCACGGGCCAACACCATGCACACTGTAACATCCTAAATTTATGGGCCTATGCATTTAGTGTGGGGATATGTTTAATTTGTTAATTCAAGTAAAAGGGGTCTAAATTTGGGCTTAGAATTAGGCAAAGGCCCAGATTAAATTATTTTAAGATGGCATCATTAATAATTAAAAAGGAACAAGTTTTGGGTCGTAAGGAGCCCATGTTTTTAGGCCAATTTTCGGTACATAAAATGGAGCAAGGGGTGACGCCACACACAAGGAGTAAGAGGCCCAAATTTAAGTTTCATGGAGCCCAATTCTTTTAATTTAAGTTAGCTAAATTTTGGGCATTAGGATTAGGTGGAGTGGATGGCAACAAGGCTATTATCTAGGAATTTATTTTATGTGGATAATAAGCAGATAAAGGCTAAGATTTAGGGATTTAATGATTAAAATATGTGGATAATATCTTTGATAAAGGAGGAGGAGTTAGAGATAATTAAGTCTCTTTTAGATGAGCTAGTAGATTGAGATAAAGGAGAAAAGTTAGGAATTTATCTACAAAGAGAGTGATGGCCAAGAATCCATCACTGAGAGGAGTAAAGAAACCAGCTACTACATGGCAAAGGGTTGCCGAATTTCCTATAAATAGAGGGCTAGCTCCTTGTTTTCGACATTAAATCCTCTCCCTTTGTGCCAAATTCCTTAGCTTCTTTTCTCCAAATTTCTTTCTCTAATTTCTTTAAAAGTCAAAACTTTTCCCCACTTTCTTTTCCTTGTGCTGATTTCTCTAAAAGTCAAGCATCCATCGCTTTTTTCTTTTATTCATCCTATTTGAGAAATTTTTCTACACTTCCTAAGATTTAAATCTTCCATCGGCATTACCGAATCCTCTCCCTAGTGATAGCCGAATCTCCTAAGCTAAGGTAAGAGTCAAATTTTGATTAGTTCTCATAATCTATTTTTGAAAGGCAAAAGCCGAAAGCTAATAGTTAATGGTTTAATGATGGGCGGCAATTCGAGATTTGAAGGAGGCTTAATCGACTAGATCTAAAAGCCGAAAATCATAAGTCTCCAATTTCGGGATTTTAATGTAAGAAGATTATCCTAGATTTTATTAAATTCATTCAATATATAAATGATCTTAACTCTAAAAGGAGGATTAACGATTAAATATTGTTATAGTAGCTCGATAAGGATTTGATGGAATTAAATATGGATCGTGCAAAGAAAGAATCCTTAAGTTTAAGAAACGAGCAAAGATTCATTGCTTGAGATTGGCCAATTGGTTGTGGACCGGATTTTAAACAATACCTTAGCCAGATAGCAGCTTGTGTCGACTAAGGATAGCGTCGATATAGAAAGCCTCGCTTTATCGGAATCAAGTGTGTAGATCTTTATCACATAAGTTTTTCAGATTATACATGTTATGGGGTAAAAGTAGGAAAAGTGTGTAGATCCTTATCACATAAGTTTTATTTTGTATTACACTGTTAGGGTGAAAAGCCGTAAAATGAGGTCAGATGAACAATGTGTGTAGATCTCTAACACACTACCAATTAACATGTATGTAAATCTATTTATGTATGTTATGGGCTAAAAGCCTAATAAGGTCAGTATAAACAATCGAATGGAACCCTAAAAGGGTTAGGTAAGGATGCAGTGCACGTAAACATAGAACTCCCTATGTGTATCGAAAAATATATATGATCGCATGATATTTTCTTTATGTGTGTATGCATGGGATGGGATATTGATATGATGAAGGGAAGTGCATGAAAGGTCACGCAGTTGATCGATGGTAGAAAACCCATAAATATAAATGCTAGGTCACATTGCGATCGGTGGCTATACTACGCTTAATGATTCCTACTTAATAGGAATAGCGGTCATGTTGTCTGCTTTGGTGTGTAGCGGATGGAGGGTTGATTGTAGAAATCCCCAAGGTGTGATGGTTGGTACAGGTTAGTGTGTAGAGGATGGAAACCTAGGATGGGTTGGGTTATTCATTCTTTATTGTTTATTATGTGATTATGATTGATGCCTTCCTATATGGGCGGGGCCCATAATGTGTTTAATGGGCTCAGTCGATGTGTGTTTTGAGATTTATACACCGAGTCTTTGTGACTCACGCTTTTTTCTCTACTCTTCTAGATGAACAGAGATCGTGGACATGGGAGCCGAGACGGACTCGAGGGGCCATCAAGTTCTATTTCTACAAGTTAATTTCTTTTGGGATTTCTTAAAGTTTATTTTATTTCATTATTTTTTCGAGAATATTTATGTAATAAGGCCCTAGCTTTCATTCAACTCAGTAGCTTATCAATGTTAAACAACTTATGAATTTTATAATAAGGTTTATTTATGCTTAATAATAAAAATACAAAGAGGTTTATTTTCAAGAAGTCTCTCCTTTATTCAGATTTAATTAATTTAACTTGTTTTTTCAAAATCCGATAAAATATTATGTGTTCGATAACATGCCGATTCTAATTGAACGCATGGGTCGGGTTTGGGTGTTACATTTTGATATCATAGCCAGTTCAAAACTCGGGCCGTGAAATGGGTCTAAGTGTTTTTTTTTAAAATAAATTTAAGAAAAGATTTTGGTTTGAAGACATAGCCTTGAGTCTCAAGACCCGATCCACCTGTAAGTATTCGAACTCCGATTGTGATATAAATGTGGGCTTAATGGGCTTTATGGGACGAGACTATCTAGATGAGAATTTGATGAACTCTAGGCTTAGGCAAACAACTCTTCAATTCCATAAGACTTAACTTCAATAAAACAAAACTCGTAAACGAGTCACAAGACTAAAGTGTGGCAACAGCATATGCATGTTCAGGAGTAGATCCGAAGAGCTTGGTATTTAAAGGCCCAAGTGACTCACCTCCTCTTCAGTGAATCTTACAGTGCGTAGGACTGCTCACTCTAGCTATGAGGACTTGTTCATGGGTGAACCCATAATTAAAACCCGAAAGGACCAACCACCCTATTTTGCAAACACAACCCCTAAGTTTTGTACACTTCCAGAAAAAAATATATTTGATTTGAAAATGTTCGCAACTATGAAGAAAATTACCAAATTACCCTTGTTTTGCAAAATGACCAAAATAACCCTGATTTGTAGAATTACCAAATTACCCTTATTTTGTAAAATTACCGAAATACCCTGGAATTTTAAAATTATCGAAATACCTCGATTTCAAAATTTTGAAATGCCCTGATTCTAAAATTACCAAAATACACCGGGATGCAAAATTACCAAAATACCCTTATTTTATAAAATTATCAAGGAACCTCATTTCAAATTTTTTTTTTACGAAAATGCCCCTGTAGGATAAAATTATGAAAATACCCTTGGGTAGTGAAAACAACAACCACAACAACAACAACAACACTTTTCTCAGTAATGAACATGAGTTCATGATTGAATGTATGGGTTTCTTAGAGGATATGAACTTGAGATCTGTATGGTGAATGAATTCAAATAATTACTCTTAAAGCTATTATTCATAAGACCGTCAGTGGTTAAAAAAAGTGGAAGAAAACTAATAGTTCATAAAATTTCTAATCGATAAACGCGAATCAAAAAATGAGTACAAGGGGTCGTGGACGCCCACCACGTGGTAGTGGTAGGGTAGAATGACCGATCGTAACCAAGAGGATCTTGCCATAGATCCAGGAATGAGATGCCGCCCACCGATTGCTTGAGAAGAAATTTCAAGATCAAATTACGGAGATGACGCGTATCTCAAAGCGATGTTAAGGGTTTTAGAGAGGATTGTCAAGGTGTATGGGCACAGAGCCCGAAAATCAGGTCAAGCGGCTTAAGGCCAATGGGGCGTAAGTGTTTAGAGGAATTTCCGGTGTAGCCCCAAGTTCAAATTGAGTATTGGTTGAGGCGAGAACGATAATGGATGATTTAGACTTTACGGAGGAGGAGAAGTTGAAAGAGATTGTATCTCTCCTGCGGATAAAGCCTACCAATGGTGGCTTACGGTTAATGATGGTACGATGGCTAACCGTATCACTTGGGATTACTTTAAACGGCGTTTGAATAAATACATTGGATCGAGTTATGTGGATGCGGTATGAGAGCGCTTCTAAATCTAGTGCAAGGGTAGTAGGGTGGTCGCAGATGAAGTCAATTTACGCTTAGCCGTTATGCTCGTGGGATGGTAGCCACGGAGCATGAACGTTGTGTTAGGTTCGAAGATGGTCTGAGGGATGATTTACGTGTTTTGATAGCCCCACAGCGAGAGAGGGAATTTGCTGTCCTAGTGGAAAAGGCTAAGATAGCCGAGGAGGTAAAGCGGACCGAGAAGTTAAATCGGAATAGAGATAGGGGTGAAAATAAGAGGAATTTTAGATCGTCAGAGACAACCGGGCAAACTCAGAAAAGACCTAAGTCAGACGGGCCGAGACGAGATGAGAAACCTGCTGCTGTTAACCAGACACCAAAGTGTGCTCAATGTGGAAAATTTCATGCCTGTGAATGTTGCGCAGGCAGTGGGAAGTGTTATAGGTGTGGATCTACGGACCACCAAGTTAGAAACTGTTCGCAGCAACGGGACGGTGAAAGGACCATGGGTCGAGGGAATGCTCAGCCGGGAAGAGGAGGTCAACAACCACCAAAGGGCCGTGGTCAAGTCAATAGTGGCAATGGACAAGACATGGTCGTGGAGGGGCAGGTTATGCTGAGGCGAGGCAGCCAGCCTTGGTCTATACAGCACGTCGCCAAGGGGACGAGGACGCTCTAGATGTGAATACCGATGCGTACTCTACCATAGTATACTAAGTGTTTCTTTTGATTAGAGTGCACAGCGAAAGCATAGTGGTGAGACTTGGGTAGTACGATTAATAGTTAGTTGGAAATTTCGAGGGCGAAATTTCTTTAAGGGGGTAGAACTGTAACATCCTAAATTTATGGGCCTATGCATTTAGTGTGAGGATATGTTTAATTTGCTAATTCAAGTAAAAGGGATCTAAATTTGGGCTTAGAATTAGGCAAAGGCCCAGATTAAATTATTTTAAGATGGCATCATTAATAATTAAAAGGAACAAGTTTTGGGTCGTAAGGAGCCCATGTTTTAGGCCAATTTTAAGACTTAAAATGGAGCAAGGGGTGACGCCACACACAAGGAGTAAGGGCCCAAATTTAAGTTTCATTGAGCCCAATTCTTTTAATTTAAGTTAGCTAAATTTTGGGCATTAGAATTAGGTGGAGTGGATGGCAACAAGGCTATTATCTAGGAATTTATTTTATGTGGATAATAAGGATAAAGGCTAAGATTTAGGATTTAATGATTAAAATATGTGGATAATATGCTGATAAAGGAGGAGGAGTTAGAGATAATTAAGTCTCTTTTAGATGAGCTAGTAGATTGAGATAAAGGAGAAAAGTTAGGAATTTATCTACAAAGAGAGTGATGGCCAAGAATCCATCATCGAGAGGAGTAAAGAAACCACTACTACATGGCAAAGGGTTGCCGAATTTCCTATAAATAGAGGGGCTAGCTCCTTGTTTCGACATTAAATCCTCTCCCTTTGTGCCGAAATTCTAGCTTCTTTTCTCCAAATTTCTTTCTCTAATTTCTTTAAAAGCCAAAACTTTTCCCCACTTTCTTTTCCCTTGTGCTGATTTCTCTAAAAAGGTGAAGCATCCATCGCTTTTTTTCTTTTATTCATCCTATTTGAGAAATTGTTCTACACTTCCGGCATTTAAATCTTTTATCGGCATTACCAAATCCTCTCCCTAGTGATAGTCGAATCTCCTAAGCTAAGGTAAGAGTCGAATTTTGATTAGTTCTTATAATCTATTTTTGAAAGGCAAAAGCCGAAAGCTAATAGTTAATGGTTTAATGAAGGGAGGCAATTCGGGATTTGAAGGAGGCTTAATCGACTAGATCTAAAAGCCAAAAATCATAAGTCTCCAATTTCGGGATTTTAAGGTAAGAAGATTATCCCTAGATTTTTATTAGATTCGTTCAATATATATATGATCTTAACTCTAAAAGGAGGATTAACATTAAATATTGTTATAGTAGCTCTGATAAGGATTTGATGGAATTAAATATGGATCAGGTAAAAGAAAAAATCCCTAATTTTAAGAAACGAAAAGAGATCTCGCTATTTGAGATTGACCAATTAGTTGTGGACCAGCTTCTGAACAATACCTTAGGCAGATAGCAGTTGTGTTGACTAAGGATAGCGTGATATAGAAAGCCTCGTTTTATCGGTAATCAGGTGTGTAGATCTTTACCACATAAGTTTTTCTGCATTATACATGTTATGTAAATAAAAGTCAAAAAGTGTGTAGATCCTTATCACATAAGTTTTATTTTGTATTATACATTAGGGGTGAAAAGCTAGAAAATGAGGTCAGATGAACAATGTGTGTAGATCTCTAACACACTACCAATTAACATGTATGTAAATCTATTTATGTATGTTATGGGCTAAAAGCGGAATAAGGTCAGTATAAACAATGAATGGAACCTTAAAGGGCTAGGCAAGGATGCTGTGTACGTAAACATAGAACTCCCTATGTGTATCGAAAAATATATATGACGCATGATATTTTCTTTATGTGTGTATGCATGGGATGGGATATTGTTATGATGAAGGGAAGTGCATGAAAGGTCACGCAGTGATCGGTGGTAGAAAACCCACAAATATAAATGCTAGGTCACATTGTGATCGGTGGCTATGCCACGTTTAATGATTCCTACTTAATAAGAATAGGCAGTACGGCTATCGTTTTGGTGTGTAGCGGATGGAGGGTTGATTGTAGAAATCCCCAAGGTGTGATGGTTGGTACGGGTTGGTGTGTAGATGATGGAAACCTAGGATGGGTTGGGTTATTCATTCTTTATTGTTTATTATGTGATTATGATTGATGCCTTCCTGTATGGGCCAGGGCTCATAATGTGTTTGTGGGCTCAGGTCGATGTGTGTTTTGAGATTTATACACTGAGTCTTTGTGACTCACGCTTTCCTTTTCTCTACTCTTCTAGATGAACAGTAGATCGTGGACATGGGAGCCGAGACGGACTCGAGGGGCCATCAAGTTCTATTTCTACAAGTTAATTTCTTTTGGGATTTCTTAAAGTTTATTTTATTTCATTATTTTTTTCGAGAATATTTATGTAATAAGGCCCTAGCTTTCATTCAACTCAATAGCTTATCAATGTTAAGCAACTTATGAATTTTATGATAAGGTTTATTTATGCTTAATAATAAAAATACAAAGAGGTTTATTTTCAAAAAGTCTCTCCTTTATTCAGATTTAATTAATTTAACTTGTTTTTTTAAAATCCGATAAAATGTTATGTGTTCGATAACATGCCAGATCCGGTCAGAACGCATGGGCCGGGTTTTGGGTGTTACAGACACAGTGTGTCACGATCGCGACAGCCTATGGTTTCGTGTCACGGAGTTTGACAGACCGAACCAAGGTATTGTTGGCGGGCATTATCGTGTACACTTGACAAATAGGACCTGCGACTGTAGGATATTTGATGCACTTCGTTACCCATGCGTTCATGTACTTGCGGCTTGTCAGAATCTCCGTCTTGATCCCATGAGCTATGTGGACGAAGTGTATAAATTAGAAAATATGTACAACGTGTGGAGACACGTATTCCCACCAGTCCCAGATGAACGTAAGTGGCCGTCGGTATCGCTTGCACCTTTTAAGCTGTTGCCGGATAGACAATTGAGGCGCAAACCAAAAGGTTGACCTTACTCGACTAGAATACACAACATTATCGATATCCGAGAAACGAGCAACCAAAGTCTACTGTATGGATGGTGTAGGAACCGGGCCATACATCTCGCCGTGTCCAAATCGAATAGTTGACCGTGCTCTTAGTTTTTGTCTCCGGTGGCTATGTAATTTTTATTTTTTGGAGGAAAACGGTGAATTTTGTACAAGAACTTTTATTTTATTCAAGTTATTAAAATTAAATTACAAAATTACAAAAAAAGTAAACCATTTCTATTTTATCAAAATATTAAAATTAAATTAAAAGAATTAAATTACAAAAAAATTAAACTCAAATTTTATTAAATACATTAAAACTTAATTAAAAAATTAAACCATTTCTATTTTATCAAAGAGATTAAAATTAAATTACAAAAAAATTAAACTTAAAATTTATTAAATATATTAAAATTTAATTACAAAAAAATTAAACCATTTCTATTTTATCAAAGAGATTAAAATTAAATTACAAAAAAAATTAAACTCAATTTTATTAAATATATTAAAACTTAATTACAAAAAAAAATTAAACCATTTCTATTTTATCAAAGAGATTAAAATTAAATTACAAAAAAAAATTAAACTCAAATTTTATTAAATATATTAAAACTTAATTACAAAAAAAACCATTTCTATTTTATAAAAGAGATTAAAATTAAATTACAAAAAAATTAAACTCAAATTTTATTAAATATATTAAAACTTAATTACATAAAAAAATTAAATAATTTCTATTTTATTAAAGAGATTAAAATTAAATTACAAAAAAATTAAACTCAAATTTTATTAAATATATTAAAACTTAATTACAAAAAAATTAAACTCAAATTTTATTAAATATATTAAAACTTAATTACAAAAAAATTAAACCATTTCTATTTTATCAAAGAGATTAAAATTAAATTACAAAAAAATTAAACTCAAATTTTATTAAATATATTAAAACTTAATTACAAAAAAATTAAACCATTTCTATTTTATCAAAGAGATTAAAATTAAATTACAAAAAAATTAAACTCAAATTTTATTAAATATATTAAAATTTAATTTACAAAAAAATTAAACCATTTCTATTTTATCAAAGAGATTAAAATTAAATTACAAAAAAATTAAACTCAAATTTTATTAAATATATTAAAACTTAATTACAAAAAAAAATTAAACCATTTCTATTTTATGAAAGAGATTAAAATTAAATTACAAAAAAAAATTAAACTTAAATTTTATTAAATATATTAAAACTTAATTACAAAAAAAAATTAAACCATTTCTATTTTATCAAAGATATTAAAATTAAATTACAAAAAAATTAAACTCAAATTTTATTAAATATATTAAAACTTAATTACAAAAAAAATTAAACCATTTCTATTTTATCAAAGAGATTAAAATTAAATTACAAAAAAAAATTAAACTCAAATTTTATTAAATATATTAAAACTTAATTATAAAAAAATTAAACCATTTCTATTTTATCAAAGAGATTAAAATTAAATTAAAAAATTAAACTCAAATTTTATTAAATATATTAAAACTTTAATTACGAAAAAAATTAAACCATTTCTATTTTATTAAAGAGATTAAAATTAAATTACAAAAAAATTAAACTCAAATTTTATTAAATATCTTAAAACTTAATTACAAAAAAATTAAACCATTTCTATTTTATCATAGAGATTAAAATTAAATTACAAAAAATAATTAAACTCAAATTTTATTAAATATATTAAAACTTAATTACAAAAAATTAAACTATTTCTATTTTATCCAAGAGATTAAAATGAAATTACAAAAAAAAATAAACTCAAATTTTATTAAATATATTAAAACTTAATTACAAAAAAAATTAAACCATTTCTATTTTATCAAAGAGATTAAAATTAAATTACAAAAAAAATTAAACTCAAATTTTATTAAATATATTAAAACTTAATTACAAAAAAAAATTAAACCATTTCTATTTTATCAAAGAGATTAAAATTAAATTACAATAACAAATAAAAATTAAATTACAATAACAAAATAAAATTCGGGGGTTTAGGGTTTAGGGCTGATGCCGGTGGGAACCAAGTGCCACCACCGGCCGACGACGACACTGATCAATTCCTCCTCCTTCTAGCTTCCCGGGGTCGTGGAACCTCGGGCGGGAATCGGGTTCTTCCGGTGGAGTGCAGTTCGGGTTGTGCGATGATAACCCACCTTGATAAAATAATGACCGGAGGTGTTTGCATAAACCACGTCGGGTGATCGCATCCGTCTGGCGAAGGAGCTCAGTAGAAAGAAGTGCTCCCGACGGCGCCTCCCGATCCCACGTCTGACGCCGGCCTCACGATCGGTGGCCGTGAAGTAGTCGGAACGGACTCGAACCCGACCATGCATTCCAACTGGGTGGACCGGAAAAGGAAACATATATGGGTTAGGAGGATACATATAAGGGGTAGGGTACGCACCTGGCATAAACGGTAGACGCTGTGATGTCGGTGTTGTCGACTAAACTGATGGGCCCGATAACTGTATAGGCGCTGTTGCTGGGCCCGGTGACTGTGTCGGTGCTGTTGATGGCCCCGTCTCATCACCCATTCTCCTTGGATTTAAAGGGGCACGACGTTCCCTTCGCTCACGAAGTTGTCGTCGCCTCTCTTCATCCGACAACAGATATGGCTTGCCATGGATCCTAAACCATGGCATGTACTCCGGCACGCACGCTAACTCAGGAACGATGATCGGTTCCCGGAAAGTTAAAAAGTCATACCGGTTCTCCCACGTCTCGATATGACCTGACCAAAATCTTGGCCAATCTGTGCGCAGCAGCCGTAAGTCTTCATTGTGCTCATCATCGAGCACCTCAGGTGGCACGGGAATCTGTTGCCGGAATCCAAATTGTCGCAGAACTCGATCGACTGGTGTATCTCCACGGTGGCGTAGGTGATCAATGGGACCTTAACGTGGCAACTGTTCGGATTTTGGAAGAACTCCTCTGGAATTACTGCTTGAATTTTCGGATCCTCGTACGGTGTCCATTGAAACTATATTAAAATTACCAAAATATTAGTTATATACATAATACTAGACACTACATACGAAATACTAAATTATAATAACGAAATTCGAAACTTACTTGTGATTCCGACCATTGGTCCAATAGGAACCGTATATCCTCAAGCGAGTTAGGTATTCCAACATGACTCGCCGAATGGTTCCACCTAATTAAATAAACTTTTAGCATGTAATTATACTATAAATCTACGAAATAATTGTAAAATATAATATTAAATTTACCTCGTTACTAGTGGGAATGAATATGGCTGGTCGAGTCGAGGACGTAAAAATGGAAATCGAAACCATGCCCATGACTGCAGTAGTGATAGGTAACCTCCGATTTTTTCTTTACTCGATAGCGTCGCCCCGTACATCTCCCGGTACAACCTCGATAGCACGGCAGACCCCCAACTCAATTCACCGGCTGCTCTGAAATCAATAAATTTCAGGAGCCATCTTAGGTGGACGAGGTTTCTAGAGAGGTCCGGTATCAGATAGCCTCCAATTATCTGAAGAATGTATGCCCGAGCATACCGTATTCTTTCTACTTTAGTCGAACCCTCGTTCGGCTCTAGGAATGTGTCTCGTAACCAGGCAATATCGATCCGAGTTCCTTGAATTCTATCCAAATGGCACCTGAAGCTCGTAGCATCGGCCATCCAATCGGTAGATGTTGCGGACCCGATGACTACCGAACCCGCCCACCGTAATCCCAACTGAATCGCACATCTTTTAGAGTGATGGTACACTCTCTGCATGGCAGATGGAAAGTGTACGTCTCGGGTCTCCATGTAACATCCCGAAATAGGGCCTAAACGGACTAATGGTTGCGAAACCATGAATCCAAGCTATAAAAGTTTCTTATGATTAATTATTATGATTTATCGAGTGATTAAATACATGTGTTAGAGTATTGATAAGAAATTTTATTAATTTCATGCTTAAATTGCCTATTAGGACTTGTTTGCAAAAGTTGCTAAATAGCGGTTCTAATTTATAGAGTACTTGATTGAAATGGGGTTTGAAGTAGGAGTCCTTAAATGGTAATTAGACCATTATATTTTCATGGACAAAATGGACATATATAGGTGGAAAGAACCAAAGTTTTTAATGAAGGGTAATTTAGTCATTTGGTAATAAAAAGGAATTAAAAGGGAAAAAGATGGCAAAATATGCTCATCTTCTTCATTAGGACGAAATTACAAGGGTTCTCCATAGCTAGGGTTTGTTTCAAGCTTCCAAGCTCCATAGTAAGTGATTCCAAGCCCGCTTTTAATGTTCTTTACATTTTGAAGTCCCTTAGCTCGATTTAGTTTATTCTATCAATAATTCATGCTAGGGTTCATATTTGGAAAAATACCCATTGGTGAAATGTGTTTATTTTGATGTTTTATGATAGAATGTGAAGTCTGAAATTATGTTAAACAACTTTTGCTAAGTGATTTTAAGTGAAAACAGTAAAAGCAGCTTAATCGGTAAAAATACCTAATGTTCATAAGTACAAGTTAGAGTGAGAATTTGATGTTTCCATAGAAGGGAAAAATGATCAGCATGTCATAAAACATAAGAATAAGGGATAAAGTTTAATTAACGAGCTTTGGGGCAAATGTGTAAATATGTAAAAGTTTAGGGGCAAAATTGTAATTTTTCCAAAGTTAAGAGTTAAGGACTGTTTTGATGAATGTGAGTATTAAATAAGCTAAATTTGCTATTATAGATCAAGAAGAACGAAATCCAGAGTTAGATCGAGGAAAGAAAAAGATAGAAGACTAAATCGATATAGTTGATCGTATTTTGTTTCGAGGTAAGTTTGCAGTAAATAAATGCAATATTCTATTATTTTATATTTAATACTGTTAAATTCCAGCATTTACATATTTATTCTGTAAATGTATTATTTAAAGACTCAAGTATGAATTGACGGAAAAGCTATCCTGTGAAGTTAGGTTGAACCTTAGGAATGTATAGGATACAAATGTCATGACATTAGGGTTTAAGGAAATCATGTAAGACCATGTCAAGACATGGCATTGATATGTTACTATAAGGCAAAGGTCCATGTAAGACCATGCCAAGGCATGGCATTGGTGAGTTCATAAGGCAAGGATACCACGTAAGACCATGTCAAGACATGGCGTTGGTTAAGTTTCATAAGGAAAGGTACCCGTATCCTTAGTATTCCAAGTGGTTCAACGGGAAAATTCAAAGAGTATACCAAAGTAAAGGTAAGACAAGTTCAAGCTAAAAAGGTAAGGTAAGGCAAATTCATGTTAAAAGGTATAGGTAATAATACAAGTTTAAGTATATTGATTTAAAAGCTTAAGTGATCTTGGTAAGAAAATAATAAGATAATTGATTAAGAATGTTGTTATTTATTTACATGTAAACTTACTAAGCTTTATGCTTACTCCCATTCTTTAATTTTTTTATAGTATTACAAGCCAACTCGGGAATCACAAAGACGTCGGAGATCGTTACACACTATCAAAGGATTATATTGGTATTTTGTGACTCGAACGTTTTAAGTTATGGCATGTATAGGGACTTAGCCATTTTGTGTGTGTATGTCCTTATGGTATAGCTTAAGATTGGCTTGTAAATGTTTGGTAATGATTAGCCATTAAAATGGTTAATTAAGAACATGTTTTGGATGCTATGAAATGCCTAGTTGATAGTTATTTTAAAGAAATTATGTAATTATATGCAGGGGAATAGTTTAGACAGCAGCAGTGATGTGATTTTGAAAATCGCCAAAAATAATAGAAATGGAATTAGGTTGTGAATGAGATATAGAATTAAATCTTATTGAGTCTATTTTATATGAAAGAAACCGTAGGCAAAAGAATTGTATATTATGAGATAATTGATTTTAGTACAGAGGGGTCAGAACTGTCGATTTGTGTAACAGGGGAGACTTTAACTAATAAACTGTACTAATTGGCCACACGAAAAATTCTGGAAAATTTATAGTAAGAAGATATATGAGTCTAGTTTCATGGAAAATTTACGGATCTAAATTTTGAGTTTCGTAACTCCAGTTATAGTCAATTTACTGAACATGATGCAGATGGACAGTTTCTATTTCTATGCCCCGGATCAATAAGTTAAGTTTAGTAATGCCTCGTGCTCGACTCCGGCAACGGTCTCGGGTAAGGGGTGTTACATTTATTGGTATCAGAGCAAGGTTTAGTCGATTCTCGGAATATTTAGTATGAGTAAGAGTCTATCTATACATGCCATACTTATATTTTGATAGTGTGACGACTCTTGACGATTTAAAAAAATGTTTTTCTTTTATAGTTATGGATCCCGAACGAGCTGGTGCAGATGATGTAGAGAGTAGTGCACCCACTCCCGCTGAGGGGACGGTGCCACAAGATAGTCATGAAAGGCCCGTTACAGTTAGTCAGGGAGGAGGGGCTCGAGAAGCCTTCTTCCAAGCTATGAATGAATGGTTTGCTGAGTTCGTTAAAGACGAACCCGACCGTTAGACCTCCACCCCCTCATGTTCCAAATACCACCAATGTAGCTTCCCCAGTCACAGATACAGTCAGAAGAGAGAAGCCATCTGTTGACAAGATCAGAAAACAAGGGGCTGAAGAGTTTCGGGCTACCAAAGATGATGATGCAGAGAAAGCTGAATTTTGGCTCGAAAATACTATCAGAGTTTTTGACGAGTTATCCTGCACACCGGAAGAGTGTATTAAATGTGTAGTGTCACTTCTTAGAGATTGACTTACCGGTGGTGGAAGACACTTGTATCGAGTAATCTTGAAAGAAAAAGTTACATGGGATTTCTTTCGGGAGGAGTTTCGTAAGAAGTACATCAGTCAGAGGTTTATTGACCAGAAAAGAAAAGAGTTCCTTGAATTAAAACAGGTAAGATGACTGTGACCGACTATGAACGTGAATTTGTCCGACTCAAAGAATTATGCTCGAGAATGTGTGTCTCAGAGGCTATCATGTGCAAAAGATTTGAGGATGGGCTCAATGATGATATCCGACTATCGGTTGGTGTTCGGAGATAAAAGAGTTTGTTGCTTTAGTTGAACGAGCACTGTAAGTCGGAAGAGTTATTAAAAGAAAGGGTAAATCTGAAATTGAGATGCAAGACTTGAAGAAAAGATGATGAGCAAGTCATTTCATCTACATCCAAGAGGCCTAGAGAGTTTTCTACGAGATCTAATTTTTCAAATTGGATATTCTAGCCGAACAGTGGAAGATTTATGGATTCAAAAGCTACTTCGATTGCGAGTGTTGGTAGTATTCACCTAATAGACTGAGTGTCCTCAATGTGGTCGACGTCATCCAGTCAATGTCGGCGATCGAGGTTGGTTGTTTCGATGTGGTGCACGGATCATTTCATTCTGGAGTGTCCGAGATGGTAAAAAAGAAGTAATACCGAGTGCAAGATCGTAATACCCGTTAGAGGCGGACATCGAGAAATTCGGGAGTAAGGCGGGTAGAGGTGCATTTAGAGATACAAGAATGAGATCGGATGTTAGAGCACCCGCAAGGACTTATGCTATCCGTACTCGTGAAGAGGCATCCTCCCCCGATGTAATTACCGGTACATTTTCTCTTCATGATGTTAATGTTATTGCTTTGATTGATCCGGGTTCAACCTATTCCTATGTTTGCATGAAATTAATGCCTAGTATGAACATGCCCATAGAGTTTACGAAATTTGTGATTAAAGTATCGAATCCATTTGGTCGACATGTGTTAGTAAACAAAGTATGTAAAAATGCCCTTTGATGATTAGATGTTCTTGCTTTTTTCGGTGATCTCATGCTATTGCCATTTGATGAGTTTGATGTGATTCTTGGTATGGATTGGTTAAGCGCACATGATGTGATAGTGAATTGTGGAAAGAAATTCATTGAGTTGAAATGTGAAAATGGTGAGATCCTTCAGGTTAATTCAGATGAGTCAGGTAGTTCAATTTCCATGATTTTTGTTATGTCTGCTCAGAAATGTTTAAGGAAAGGATGTGAAGCTTATCTCACTTTTGTGTTGAATACTAAAGACCCAGAGTTGAAAATTGAATCAATGCATGTGGTAAATGAGTTTCTGATGTGTTTCGGAAGAACTACGTGTTTGGCTCCTATCGGAGAAGTTGAGTTTGGTATTGAATTGATTCGGTACCACACCTATTTCTATTGCTCCTTATAGAATGGCTTCAATAGAATTAAAAGAATTGAAAGCTCATTCTGTGAATTAATTGATAAATGCTTTGTAAGACCTAGTTATTCACCATGGGCGCGCTTGATGTTATTTGTGAAAAAGAAGGGCGGTTCCATGAGATTGTGCATAGACTATCGGCGACTTAACAAGGTAACCATCAAGAATAAATATCCCTTGCCTAGAATAGATGATTTGTTTGATCAAGCTGAAAGGAGCCATTGTATTTTCTAAGATAGATTTGAGATCTGGATACTATCGATTCATGAGTTAAAGAGTCGATGTTCTAAAAGCGCTTTCGAACTAGGTATGGTCACTATGAGTTTCTTGTGATGCCATTTGGCTTAACCAATGCTTCTGCTATCTTTATGGATTTAATGAACCGAATTTTCAGACCTTACTTGGACAAGTTTGTAGTTGTGTTTATTGATGACATCTTGATTTATTCTCGTGATGAGACTGAGCATGCAGAGCATTTGAGAACAGTTTTTCTGATTTTGAGAAATAATCGACTTTATGCCAAATTTAGCAAAAGTGAGTTCAGTTACGGAAGTTTGTTTTCTTGGACACATTGTTTGGTGAAGGTATTAAAGTTGATCCGAATAAGATTTCACCATTGTCAATTGGAAGCCTCCCAAGAATGTATCGAGGTCGAAGTTTTCTTGGTCTTGCGGTTATTATAGGCGATTTATAGAGGATTTTTCATGATAGCTACTCCATTGACAAGATTGCTACTGAGAAAGATGTCAAGTTTGAATGGATGAGAAGTGTCGGTGAGAGTTTCGACAAGTTAAAGGTATTGTTGACTAAAGCTCCTATTTTAGTACAAAAGAACCGGGTAAAGAGTTTGTAATTCTGATGATGCATCCTTGAATGGACTAGGTCGTGTACTTATGCAGGAAGGAAGGGTAATTGCTTATGCCTCTAGAGCAGTTAAAACTACATGAGAAAAATTATCCGACACATGATTTAGAGTTAATGCTATTGTATTTGCATTGAAAATCTGGAGACATCATTTGTATGGTGAGAAATGCGAATATTCACCGATCATAAAAGTTTGAAATACTTAATGACTCGAAAGATCTAAACTTGAGGCAAAGAAGATGGCTAGAGTTGATTAAAGATTATGAACTAGTGATCGATTATCACCGGGTAAGGCAAACGTTGTTCTTGATGCTTTGAGTAGAAAATCGTTATTTGCATTGAGAGCTTTGCACACTAGTTTGGCCTTGTCGGATGATGATTCTATTTTAGTGAGTTGAGAGCTAAACCGATGTTTCTTGAAGAAATTTGTGAAGCTCGGAAGGATGTGATGAGTTGCAAGCCAAAAGGGTTCAAGGTCGGTGTAGAGTCGATTTTCGGATCGATCGACGGTTGTTTGATGTTTAGAGCAGGTATGTGTACCAAAGAATGATGATCTTATTCGGAAGGTTTTCTGGGAAGCACATACAGCTTCTTGGTCTATACACCTGTAGTACAAAGATGTATAATGATTTGAAAAAATGTATTGGTGGACAAGAATGAAAAGAGATATATCAGAGTTTGTTTCTAGATGTTTGATCTGTCGTGATAGAACATCAGGTACCTTCAGGTTTATTACAACCTGTATTAGTTCCTGAGTGGAAATGGGACCAAGTTACTATGGATTTTGTGACAAAATTGCCTTCGACACCGAAAAAGAAAGATGCAGTATGGGTCGTGATTGATAAGTTAACGAAGTCGGCTCATTTTATCCCAGTTCGTATGGATTATTCACTTGACAAGTTGGCCGAGTTGTATATTTTAGAGATAGTTAGACTACATGGAGTACCGTTATCGATTATCTCAGATAGAGATCCGAGATTTACTTCACGGTTTTGGAAGAAATTGCAGGAAGCTTTAGGTACAAAGTTGAGTTTTAGTACAGCTTTCCATCCTCAGACTGATGGTCAATCAGAAAGAGTTATTCAGGTACTTGAAGATATGCTTAGATGTTGTGTATTGGAATTTCAAGGTAGTTGGGAGAAATATTTGCCTTTAATAGAGTTTGCTTACAATAATAGTTATCAATCGAGTCTTAAGATGGCACCTTATGAAGCTTTGTATGGACGTAAATGTCATACGCCTTTTTATTGGATAGAGCTTAAGGAAAATCAGTTCTGACGGGTTGATCTAGTCAAAGAAAGAAGAAAGTAAAAGTCATCGAGATTACTTGAAAGCGACTTGTGTAGAGAAATCCTATGCAGATTTGAAAAGAAAAGAAATTGAATTTCAAGTTGGTGACGAGGTATTTTGAAAGTATCCCTTGGAAGAAAGTTCTCGATTTGGCAAGAAAGGCAAATTAAGTCCCGTTTATTGGACCGTTTGAGGTGATCGAGAGTTGGGTCATTGGCATATCGGTTAGCATTGTCGATTGAGTTAGAGAAGATTCATAATGTCTTTCATGTGTCTATGCTACGTCGTTATCGTTCGGATCCATCGCATGTAATTTCGCAGAGAGAGGTTGAGATTGACCAGATATGACTTACGGTGAGGAACCGATAAAAATTCTAACTCGAGAGGTTAAACAATTAAGGAAAAAAGTATTGCACTTGTGAAAGTATTATGGAATAGGCATGGGATAGAAGAGGCTACATGGGAGCCTGAAGAGATTATCTAAAACAAGTACCCAAACCTCTTTACGGTAAGATTTTGGGGACGAAAATCCACAAAGGGAGAAATGTAACATCCGAAATAGGGCCTAAAGCGGACTAGTGGTTGCGAAACCATGAATCCAAGCTATAAAAGTTTCTTATGATTAATTATTATGATTTATCGAGTGATTAAATACATGTGTTAGAGTATTGATAAGAAATTTTATTAATTTCATGCTTAAATTGCCTATTAGGACTTGTTTGCAAAAGTTGCTAAATAGCGGTTCAATTTATAGAGTACTTGATTGAAATGGGGTTTGAAGTAGGAGTCCTTAAATGTAATTAGACCATTATATTTTCATGGACAAAATGGACATATATAGGTGGAAAGAACCAAAGTTTTTAATGAAGGGTAATTTAGTCATTTGGTAATAAAAGGAATTAAAAGGAAAAGATGGCAAAATATGCTCATCTTCTTCATTAGGACGAAATTACAAGGGTTCTCCATAGCTAGGGTTTGTTTCAAGCTTCCAAGCTCCATATTAAGTGATTCCAAGCCCGTTTTAATGTTCTTTACATTTTGAAGTCCGTTAGCTCGATTTAGCTTATTCTATCAATAATTCATGCTAGGGTTCATATTCGAAAAATACCCATTGGTGAACTGTTTTTATTTTGATGTTTTATGATAGAATATGAAGTCTGAAATTATGTTAAACAACTTTTGCTAAGTGATTTTAAGTGAAAGCGAGTAAAAGCAGCTTAATCGGTAAAAATACCTAATGTTCATAAGTACAAGTTAGAGTGAGAATTTGATGTTTCCATAGAAGGAAAAATGATCAGCATGTCATAAAACATAAGAATAAGGGATAAAGTTTAATTAACGAGCTTTGGGGCAAATGTGTAAATATGTAAAAGTTTAGGGCAAAATTGTAATTTTTAAAGTTAAGAGTTAAGGACTGTTTTGATGAATGTGAGTATTAAATAAGCTAAATTTGCTATTATAGATCAAGAAGAACGAAATCCGAGTTAGATCGAGGAAAGAAAAGATAGAAGACTAAATCGATATAGTTGATCGTATTTTGTTTCGAGGTAAGTTTGCAGTAAATAAATGCAATATTCTATTATTTTATATTTAATACTGTTAAATTCCAGCATTTACATATTTATTCTGTAAATGTATTATTTAAAGACTCAAGTATGAATTGATGGAAAAGCTATCCCGGGAAGTTAGGTTGAACCTTAGGAATGTATAGGATACAAATGTCATGACATTAGGGTTTAAGGAAATCATGTAAGACCATGTCAAGACATGGCATTGATATGTTACTATAAGGCAAAGGTCCCATGTAAGACCATGCCAAGGCATGGCATTGGTGAGTTCATAAGGCAAGGATACCACGTAAGACCATGTCAAGACATGGCGGTGGTTAAGTTTCATAAGGAAAGGTACGCGTATCCTTAGTATTCCAAGTGGTTCAACGGAAAATTCAAAGAGTATACCAAAGTAAAGGTAAGACAAGTTCAAGCTAAAAAGGTAAGGTAAGGCAAATTCATGTTAAAAGGTATAGGTAATAATACAAGTTTAAGTATATTGATTTAAAAGCGTAAGTGATCTTGGTAAGAAAATAATAAGATAATTGATTAAGAATGTTGTTATTTATTTACATGTAAACTTACTAAGCTTTATGCTTAGTCCCATGCTTTAATTTTTTTATAGTATTACAAGCCAACTCGGGAATCACAAAGACGTCGGAGATCGTTACACACTATCAAAGGATTATATTGGTATTTTGTGACTCGAACGTTTTAAGTTATGGCATGTATAGGGACTTAGCCATTTTGTGTGTGTATGTCCTTATGATATAGCTTAAGATTGGCTTGTAAATGTTTGGTAATGATTAGCCATTAAAATGGTTAATTAAGAACATGTTTTGGATGCTATGAAATGCCTAGTTGATAGTTATTTTAAAGAAATTATGTAATTATATGCAGGGGAATAGTTTAGACAGCAGCAGTGATGTGATTTTGAAAAATCGCCAAAAATAATAGAAATGGAATTAGGTTGTGAATGAGATATAGAATTAAATCTTATTGAGTCTATTTTTATATGAAAGAAACCGTGTAGGCAAAAGAATTGTATATTATGAGATAATTGATTTTTAGTACAGAGGGGTCAGAACTGTCGATTTGTGTAACAGGGGAGACTTTAACTAATAAACTGTACTAATTGGCCACACGAAAAATTCTGGAAAATTTATAGTAAGAAGATATATGAGTCTAGTTTCATGGAAAATTTACGGATCTAAATTTCGAGTTTCGTAACTCGAGTTATAGTCAATTTACTGAACATGATGCAGATGGACAGTTTCTATTTCTATGCCCCGAATCAATAAGTTAAGTTTAGTAATGCCTCGTGCTCGACTCCGGCAACGGTCTCAGGTAAGGGGTGTTACACTCCACCTCTTTATCAACGCACTGATCAAAGGCGGCTCCAACTTGAACCCCCGGCCTATTGTGGCCACGTGCCAAAAACCCGCTTCCCGCAGTAATTCTCGATCAAGCGGCGATGGGGACCATGCATGTTACGAATATAACATTCCAACACCGATCTCTGATTGTTTAAAAATTATAAAATTAAAAATTAATTAAAATTGCATAATTGAAGAAAAAATTAAATAATATTGAAAAATTAAAATTAAAACTTACCATTTACATTTGCTCGACAGAGATGTGCTTGTTGTCTAGGTGAAGTAATTCCCCGGCCATTGTAATCCGATAAAAAATTTAAAATTTTCCAAAAACCATATATTAAAAAAATTATAAAGGGCTTTTTCGTAAATAGTAAAGGACTATTTTGAAATTTGAGCTTAAATTTCAAGGACTTTGAGAGTAAATTGAGAGAAAATTGAGAGAAAATTGAGAGAATATTGAGAAAGGATTGAAGTGTGAAAAAAATAAAGGGTTAGGGGGTTTTTATAGTTTTTTTTACCGTTGGGCTAACGGTAAAAAAAAAACCATTGAATTTGACTGTTGGAGGCTAAAGCGCTACCGAGGACGCGCTTTCTTGAGGTGGCACAAAGCGTCCTCGTGGTGCGCTTTTCATTGTTTCCCCAAACGCTACCGACGTGGATGCGTTTTGGGGAAAAACGGCCCTTTTCCTTAAATATTCTTCAAATTGGCCCATTTCCGTAAATAACTTATTTTTTTGATATATATGAGATATTTACCCTTTAATTTGACATTTTGAAAGTATAAGGGTCCTATTTGAACAAACCTCAAAATACAGGAGCCAATGGTGCATTATCCCTTTGAATAATAACATGCAAAATCTCCGAACTGTCCGTAAAGGAAACATTAAAAGGTTAAGTTCTGCTATTAATACCTGTAGTTTACGAATGTTATGGATTTAATCCATCTACTTTAATTTGGTTATTTTTAGTACTTGTATTTTAATATTAAAATTTTAATTTTGACTCAAATAATAGCAGTTAGGTCTATCTGATTAAATAATAGCAGTACCGTAAATTTAGTCTATATTCTACAATTGGAATATTTTGAGTCCTTATACTTTTGAATTTTAAAAATTCATCTATTAACTGAATTTTAATAAGTAATATATAAAAATAACAAGTTGGAATAACATTACACATATAATAATATGTTTACTGTGAACTTAATGAATTTAATATTTGAAATGTATAGAGACTAAAAATACCAAATCAAATTATAATAATTAAATTCATAAATTTAAGCAAAATACAGTGACTAATAACAAAATTTAACAATGTAACTTATCAAAGATTTTAATAATATGGGATAATAACTTGTGAAATCACGAAACTACCCCTAAAGGAAAAATTCCTTTCCAAAAGATGCGTGATATATGATCATATTAACTCTGAAACCTTAATCCTTTAGTTATCAGCTAAACTTCCAGGTTATATTATAACATTTGTTCTTAATCAACAAGAACAACAAAAAGAATGTTCAAGAAGGCAGTAGAAGCTAAGGCTCAGCAAAGGCTATCAGGTGCCGACAGGAAGAAGCTAAAACGCACCATCAGAGACCGATTTCCCAGAGCTTCCGATGCCGATATCGATGCTTTGCTTCCTCCCAAGGTACTCCCATTTCGTCTTTTTTTTTTGTTCTTATAATTTTGAATCCTTTTTATTCAATGTGTTTTTTCATTATTAGGCTGAGATTACTGTTTCCAAGTTTCAAAATCGAGTCCATGTGTATGGTGTAGAAGGGGGTTTTCCTTTGTTTTTCGATGTTGATGGCCGTGGCTCTGAAATATACCCTACCGGTTTGTTTCTTTTACTCATCCTTTCATTGCTTCTTTTGCTAGTTATGGTGAAATATACCGTCACTGGTTTTTGTTCTCAAGTGTGTTTGTATGGAATTTTGTTGGTTTCCATGGTATGTTAAGTATGAATGTTGTTCTATGAGCTTGGGTTAAATTAACCTAAAGGGTAGTCCTAAAATGGAATTTGATGGAGAAAACGTGGTTAGATATCTTTGCTTCAATGAAACTCAATTTGAATATTCAAAAGAATGGTGGAAATCATCAAACTGGATTTAGATTTACTATATCCTAACTGGAATAAAGAAATTTGGAGCCTGTTTTGATATTTTAAAACAATAATCATAGTAGAAAAGCAAGCTAGAATTTAAGTTTTTAGGTAAAGGTTGAACAATTTGTTAGTGAAGGTGATTTTTTTCCTTGGAAGTGAAGGCCATTGGAAATTTGGAATGCTAATGATATTAACCTCACATAAATTCTATTCAGAAACCTCTAATGGTGAACTTCTTTCATTCGTTATGTTCATATTTATATATGTAATTTTTGGTTTTGATGTTTTGTTATCTTAATTTTCTATCTTGCAGTTTTTGCTCTCTGGAAGCTCCCTGAAATGTTACCTTATTTTATGCTTAAGGGGGGTGAAGTTTCTCGATTTGTTATTGGAGGGGCAGATTTGATGTTCCCAGGTATTAGTGTGGCTGCGAAGGTCTACCTTCGTTTTCACCTGGTGAGCCATGGGCAGTTAAAGTTCCTAGCAATCCAGCACCTATTGCAGTAAGCATCTTGAAAATTTGTCTGCTTATCCTTTTGCTAGTTCTATATACTTCACATCTTATTTCTATGTAGTCAGTGTTGGTAACATTTGATTTCTTTTCTGCAGGTTGGGTCCACCACAATGAGCAGTGCTGAAGCCTTAAAAGCTGGTTTGCGTGGGAAGGCTTTAAGGATAATGCACTATTACCGTGACTTACTTTGGCAAGTATAACTGTAAGCTAAATGAGAAATCAATTAATGAGTTATTTTGTTATTAACATGCCTGTGAGATCTTTGCAGGGAGTCGGTTGAGGGTCATTATGTTCCTAACTCAGGTTTCTTGGAGGATGTTGTCTTGGAGGACCCTTCTTTTTTGGCATCAAATCAACCTTCTGATTCATCTGAAGGTGCTACTTGCGAGTCCAATGTGCTACAAAGTTGCGTTAACAATGAAAATACCGAGCGGTCCATTGATGTAAATGGTGCTATTTCTGATGCATGTGCTGCCTCAATGCAAAATGACTCTGAGAATGCTGCAAAAGAAATTACCACGGATGCCTCTGATTTGAAGTCAACAGCTAATGTTGATGCCGCCAAACTGGATATTGAGCTCTCGTCTCTCTCCATTGAGGATGTAGATTCCCATTTGGATAGATGCCTTTTGCAGGCTTTGCATACAACAGTGAAGGATAAGGACCTTCCGATGCCTGGAAGCACGTTATGGTAAAATTACTTGAATTGATATTTGTGCGCTTATCTTTCTCCTCTTCTCGCCTTCCTCTCTATTTCTTTGGAAGTTTTTAATGAAAGAGAGAAGTAAAAATATGTGCATGAATATGCTTTGCGTGGCCACATACAAGAAATTCTGCATGGTAGTATAGGTGGATAATAAGAATCAATTCTATGAACAATGAAAAGAAATTGAAAGTTAGTAAATATGGAGATAATACAATAAAATTGATTGGGACATAAAAGTGAACCAGGGTGCAAACTCTCATTACAATCGTTTTCATTCTTCCTCGCCAAATTTTCTCACATTTTTAAATGGGATGATACAATATCACCAAAATTTTTGCTCAATTTTTGGGCAGGTATCACTATTTTCTCCAATTTCTTAGTTTTTGGGTTTTGTGATTGTTGTAGGTCAAATCACGTGTTACCTTGTAGACCTTCAGGAATCACATTAGATATCAAGAAATCATCTCATAAGAAGTTATCAAAGTGGCTGCAAGCCAAATCATCTACAGGACTGGTTTGTTTCCTACATTTTTTTATTGAAAGTAGTGACATGATATTTTATAAACTGGGTGGATTTGTGCTCATTTTATTTTTTAATGGTTTGTATTGTTGTTCCATGTGGGTTTTGCTCAGTTATTTGGATCAATGCTTTGAAGGTAAAATAGCATGCAGAGTATGCCATTTGAGGGTTGAATGAGCTAGACTTTATTGTTTGATGTTGCATTAGCCCTGACATGATTGAAACCTGACATTTTGGCTGCATCTTTGTATAATATAAATTTATTGGTAAACAAATGTATTTATTTTGATCTTTACATTGGCTGCATCGTTGTTTTTTTCCTTCTGATCTATTATTGCAATTGAAAGTAAGGTAAGGTTAAAGGGTTTGAGGTTCTATGAGTTTAGGCACTAGAAAGAGTTAAAAAGCTTGGAGCTTTTATGAGGTAAAGAAACTAAGAAGATGGTTCTGAATTTCTGGTTGGTTGGAGAAACAACTATTTCTAAGAATAATTTGCTCTACTTTAAAATTTTATTGTTGCCAGAGAAATTAACTGCATTGTGCCTTTCCGTACAGTATTGAAAGTTCTCCAACTCCCATAAAAGGATGAAACCAAACACCAATGAGGCATTGGAAATTTTAATCTAGTTTCAAACTGGTGAAGTCTCTATTCATATTTAATCCATCTAAAAGAGTTGTCATGGTGGCCTGAAATTGATACAAAAAGTGCGTCCCCTAGTTCATAGATGGTTATATCATGATCAAGCTGTCAAATGGCCTAAATCATCCATAGGCTTCTCCCTAGAAAGGGTTGTTGTGTTTTTCTATTAATTATTTTATTTTGTATTTCATGAACATTGTCAATGTTTGAACAGATAACAGTAAAAGAAGACAAGTACAAAAAAGAAGCTATGTTGATTTCTGTTAATCGAGGTAACCCAGAATACTTGCAATTTAAGCCAGAAAAGCGACCGGTAGAAAAAGTTGTTCAGGCTGGTGATTCTGCTGCTAGTGAAAGCCGTTCACAGAAGGCGCTTGAAGTGGTAGAGGTCTATAAGTCAAGTGTGCATGTTAATCCCATTTTTGCTTCTGTTGGAGCTGACACTGGGAAACTGTACTCAGCTTCTGAAGCTACTGATATTGTCTTCAAGTACATTGAGAAAGAAAATCTGGTGAAGCAAACAAACAAAGCCACTGTGGTATTAGATGCAACTTTGTGTGATGCGTTATTTAAGGGAGCCATCAAGAAAGGATCATCATATCCAACTGAGATCCACAAGAAAGATTTAGGAGCAACATTTATAAACCGTATGCAGGCCCACCACATGGTGACTAGAGGAGGTGAATCTGTTGTTCGGAAAGGTGTTTTGAAAACAGTTCAGATAGTGACTGAACGGAGGCAAGGCAACAAGAAGGTGACAAAAGTTTCAGGTGTGGAAACTTTCCTCATTGATCCAGAAGCATTGGCATCAGAGTTGCAGAAGAAGTTTGCTTGCAGTACAACAGTGGCAGAATTGCCAGGTTGGTTTATTGCTTGGTCGGTTTAGAAATAGTAGAGCTGTCCATGAGCTTGGCTATCTGCCCACACACAAAGGCAATATACATAAACATATAACTTGATATTTTATCAAATCTGACTTGAACACCCCCAAAAAAAAAAAAAATAAATAAAAGAAGGCTAGTTCAACTTGAAATGACTCAAGCTTGCGGCACCTGATAACTCCAAAATCTTGTTTCTTTTTGTATATTATCCTTGTTGCATGCATTTACTCGTATTTTAAACAATCACATGAATGCAAGCCATTTGCACTGTTTATAGGTAAGAAAGGGCTTGAGGTTCTTATCCAAGGTGGGGTCATTGATGATGTTGCGAAACATCTGCTTGAGCAATATGGAATCCCAAAGAGATACATTGAAGTTCTTGATAAAACCAGGAAATAAGAAGTGATAAATGGTTAGTTTCTCTTCTATTAAGTATTATGTTATCCATAACCTGTTAGGACAAAGTTGCTAAGGTTGGTGCATGTGTTTTGTTTATCTATTTTGTCAATGTGTACGCGTATCTTTTGTTGTTGTTTTTTCTTTTTCTCTTAGACTACTACTACTGATGATGATAATGGGAAGTTAAGGGATTATTTGTTAAAACTGAAAGGTAACATCTAAAACGAAGTAATCATTATTAATTTTAAAGACAGGAGCTTTTGGTTAACATAAATTACTCAGTGCAAAACTGCAAATAATAATAATTATTAAGTATTACCATTATAATAATAATCGAAGTGAGATTTTGCAGCACTTTAACAACAAAGTTGCTCCTCCCATGCTGCCATTGCCACAAGAGTGAGATTTATTGAATTTAGATAATCTCTTATCTTTTAATTTATATTATGATATTAATTCTATTAAATAGTATTATAATATAATAATCAGAAAGAGAAGTTCATGTTTTTCAGTTTAATACAACACTAGATAGGATACAGGAATCCAATCAATATATGCTTGTAGCTACATGATTATTTTGTACTCTCATTTTAATAGAACAAACTTCTATGTCTCATTTGGCGCCTCTTAATCTAAGATCTATTAGTAATATTGTGAATCTATGTTTTTAACAGAGCATATAATTCCAGAGATCTATCAATATTTTTATGTATTCTTCTAAAATAATGTGGCAGAACGTTATCCGAATTTGTGAAGCCTGCATGAAATCTAATCTGGATCAACAGTGTTTACTTCAAAAGCTAACAATCCCTACCCAATTCTGCCCTCTGCATTTGCCACCTCTTGATGAAAGGCAAGTTTAGTGAAAAGAAAAAGGTGCTCATATCCCTCCACATACCTGGAGTTTGTGGGAATTTTGGAAATAAAGTCTGCAAAATAAGTGAGTTATATTGTAACGTAATATAACTCTTTTCAGAAGTTATAGCATAAAGTGGAAGGGGAATGAACGAGCATTGCAGTTAAATATTTCATTTAAACCTGTTTATAAATTTCAGCTGCCAGGTTATACAGTAACCCTATGTTCATAGATTCAGTGTATTGAGAGTCTACTTAGTCAACCTCCGTATTATCATATCATCCATCCATTATGTTTAGAAGGTTTTGTCATTGATATGGTGTGTTTTACCGCCGTTCTAAACCCCAGAGTGATAACATATTGTCAAACACGTTGAGTGCTCTTGGCTTATAAGGTCTGTGCATATGTTCATAGAATTCGGTGTATTGAGAGTCTACTGTATTTAATGGACGTATCATCATATCATCCATCCATCACGTTTAGAAGGTTTTGTTGATATGGTGTGTTTTACTTTGTTCTAAACCCCAGAGTGATAACATATTGTCAAACATGTTGAGTGTTATTGGCTTAGAAGTTCTGTGTATATGTTCAAAGAATTTGGTGTATTGGGAGTATTCAATTGTCGCATTACCATATCATCCATCATGTTTAGAAGGTTTTCTCATTGATATGGTGTGTTTTACTTTGTTCTAAGCCCCAGAGTGATGGCATATTGTCAAACGTGTTGAACGCTCTTGGCTTATAAGGTCTGTGCATGTGAACATTGATGCTTGTCGGAGTGTCAGAAGGCCATTTTAAGCAATTCATTGTTTGTAAATGCATGTTGATAGTCATATGTTGCATTATCGTTTATTTATTTATTTATGTGAAATGAAGAACTTGAATTGATAGAAACTTTATAGTTCTTCCAGGTTTTGCGAGTTAAATACATCGACGGTGTTGAGAGAAGATAGTATGGTATAAGTTAGCAGCATTTTTTATGTCGAAATCTCTCGGAAGGTGATCATTGTGGCGCTTGATGCAACTGCAAAAGGAGCTTTGATTTTGTTTCATCATATTTTGTGATACAACAGTAATGGAAGAACGGCTTGAAATATCAAAACTACTATCATCTTTGTTATATCACTAAATCTAGCATTCTGCTTTAGCTTAAAGACAGTCTGTTAGGTCTCTGCTCCTAGTATACTTCCAGTTCCAGTGGTTTGCATGCCTCGTTTGCTATTTGCACTCTTCACTTTGGCACTTTCTGTTTTACAACTTCAACTGCAATGGATGGCATTTTTTGTGTTCCAAGTACTATTTTGTTCTGTAATCTGAACAGTTCTTTTGTGCGTATATAAGCGGAGTTGATTTTGCCCCGATTCAATTGTTTAGCTCTCATTTTGAATAACAAGTTTTTTGCTTTCTTATGGTCTACAATCCAATGTTGGAACCGGATTCGATCGATCAGTCGAACTGGTTTGATAAAAAATCAGCTAGTATACTAATCTAGACAAAATTTGAACCGTCTGAAACCAGTAAAAAACTAGAATTTTTAATTATTTATTTAATAATTATTGGATCGACGGTTAAATCAATTGAGCGAGTTTTAAAACATTTATAAAAAGCCCCCAAGCAGAAAAAGGTAATACAATTTGGGTCAATTTTAATCAATTAAGTATACGTTCTGTTAGATGATAGGAATTGGGACCTACTCGTTTTTTCCGTATACAAAATTAGCTGTAAACGATTTAGTACATGATTACCAATTAAATCAGGTAGATGTTTGAACAGTATATTTGAAAAAACATATATCAAGAAATAATAGAGTCAACAATCAAACAAGTTATAACAAAATGGGTACCCCCTCTTCAAACAAACCCATAACAACTACAGAACAATGGCATCAACAATGATGAATAAATTTAGTTTCAGGGCCAAAGTCTGCTGTACAACGTGGGATTTTAGCCATATGTAAACCACATTCAAAAGAATGACTTCTTTGTGTTTGCTTTAACAACACCAGATCCCCCACCTATCAAAATAAATCCAAAAGAGAAGGCTGTTGGTATGTAGGTGTGGCATGAGTAGCCCTTGAGGCTGAATTTGCTCCTCTACCGACCGCAGTTGAGGGTGGTGGTGCAAGTCTTGGAGCTGACTTGTTAGAACCAAATGTAGAACCAAGATATGCTGGTTTCTGATTATTGTACGAACTGACCGGAACTGAAATCCCCTGCTTCTGTTTCAAGAATCCCATAGAGCTCTGGAGATTCCCATTGTTCGGGATTGTTGCATTTATCGTGGGATTTCTGTGATTAGGATGTGATATCTGCCCTGAGTTTTGGTTGTTGGTGAAGGACCAATTGCTGTTGTCAGTGTGGTAGTTCATGTTGTTTGGGACACTTGTGATGGAACTGGATCCAGACTTGTTAGTGACCTGTCCCATGGTTGTGCCATTGTTCAAGGTTCCAGAACTGTTAGAGGCACTAGGTCGTGGAGGCCAGTTTGCAAATGGATCTAAATCATCGAAATTTGATGGGGATGATGTTCCATTGCTTGATGAAGCAGGAGGCCACTCGGTGTCAACAGCAGGGCAAGAAGCATGCATCTGCTGGCTAGATATAGTGGACATAATGGGAGAATGAGATTGCCAAGGTGTTGGCTCACTTGATTTATCCCCAAAATTAGAGTGAATAGATAAGTTGGCTTTTGAAGGCTGGTGGGCAGTGGCAGTGGCAGCTCCTCGGTTTGTAGAGTCTCTGTCTTCACCCCATGCTGAGCAGCTTTTTGCTGGAGCCGCAGTTCCACTTGCATTGCTCAAGGCTTGAGACTGAACCCCACCTGCAGTGGCATTGGCAGCTCCTCTGTTGGTAGAGCCCCTGTCTTCATCCCATGATGAGCTGCTTTTCGCTGGTGCCACAGTTCCACTTGCATTGCTGAAGGCTTGAGACCAAAGCCCATCTCCAGTGGTAGTGGCATTGGCATTGGCATTAGCAGCTCTGCTGGTGGTAAAGCTCCAGTTTTCATCCCATGCTGGGCTGCTTTTTGCTAGAGCCACAGTTCCACTTGTGTTGCTCAAGGCTTGAGACTGAAGCCCATCTGCGGCGGTAGTGGTAGTAGCATTGGAAGCTCTGCTGGAGGTAGAGTCCCACTCTTCATCCCATTCTGGGTTGCATTTTGCAGGAGCCACAGTTCCACTTGCGTTGCTCAAGGCTTGAGACTGAATCCCATCTGCAGTGGTAGTGGCAGTTCCTCTGTTGGCAGAGCCCCATTCTTCATCCCATGCTGGGCTGCTTTTTGCCAGAGCCACAGTTCCACTTGCGTTGCTCAAGGCTTGAGACAGAATCCCATCTGCAGTGGTAGTGACAGTGGCATTGGCAGCTCCTCTGTGGGCAGAGCCCCAGGCTTCATCCCACGCTGGGCTGCTTTTTGCCGGAGCCACAGTTCCACTTGCATTGCTCAACGCATGAGACTGAAGCCCATTGGCAGTGACAGCATGTTTTACATCTGGAGTTCCAGAATCAGTCGAAATAACACCCCGCTTTTCTTCTATCTTTCTGAGTTAAAACAAAATTATAAATCACATCTTCATAAGAGTCGGGTAAACCAATAACAGGGAAGCGAGAAGAACTAAAACGAAAACTACTTTTTGAGGATAAATAGGTTCCTAGGGAATTCAACAAGCACAACAATAACCAACCACCTGAGAACATCTTTGACAAAGAGCATATATTTGGTAAACTGATGAACATTCAACTGTTGGGCAGTGAGAAGAGGTGTGAGTAAAGGGAGGACATGCTCTGCGGTGAACTCAACTCCATACTGACGAAGATGAACGGCAAAGACAAATAATGAGCTGCAAGTCGCAAGGGATTTCCGAACAAATTAGAAAAAGAAATAAAAGAATCCATCGTTACCTTCTTGAGAATTGAGTTTGAAACCCCCAGGGTACACAAAAGAGTAAGGGCAGAACGATCAACAGCCGTACATTGTTGAATAGTTTGCAAGACATCCTGGACAGAACCTTTATCAAGTGTGTGAACTAAATCTCCCAAGCATAGCAAAGCATTGACTCTAACCTGCTCAAATAAAGCAATTAAGAGGCTAGAATGAGTAACTGAACTTAATAAAAATGGAGTAGCTATGTTCATTAAAAGGCAACTTAATATAGTATTAATTTCTTTTAAAAAGGCCCCCAGTTCCAGAAACTTTGAGAAACAGATGGGTCTGTTACTTCACTCATTTATACAGATAGCACGTCTTACATGGATGATACGAAATAGCAGTGTTTGGTCATATCATTACATATAATAAATCATGACTATATATTAAATATTAAGTTAATAACTAAGAAAAGAAGCATGCATACCGCGGCAACTGTTGTTTTAAGAGCTAAGCCATGAATACGAGGCAGAATGGCTTGTTTCACAAGCTGAAGGGAATAAAAGTACAATTTGAAAAAAAAGTTAGAAGCTTAACATAAGCAATATCATCAGGAACTTAAAATGAAAAAAAAAAAAAAAAGATAAAATAAAAACTAGAAGATACAGATGAAACATGCAATCTGTTTGATATCATAGTGTCGAATCTATAATTAACATTATTATTCAAGGAAACTGCCAACCAAGGATCAAATCCATACTTCACATTTGATTCATTTTCAAATCCATACATCCAATTAGAATAGGTAAAATCATCCGAAAATCAAAGATACAAATGACTTTTACCCCTTTTTTAACCCAATAACCAATAATAACAAGCAATAAGTCTGATACAGAAAGAATTCGGCAACATCTCTGATTCTCTTCTAACAGGTAGAATCTATTTACGACACACAACAAAATACAGAGAAAAATGGTGAAAAAAACTTCCTCTTGTATACGAGAATCACCTGCAGACCAAGTTGCTTGGCAAGGAATGCAGATTTTTTCAAAACTTCCTCTTGTATACGAGAATCACTGTCATCATAAGCTCGAACAAACATGGGAAGTAAATGGGATTCTAGGTGCTCCGAACTTGTCTACAGTTATCAGAACAACTATAATCAAATGATGTCAACAAGCCTCTAAAAAAATAGGTAACAAAACATTGCCATTTCATAAAGTTGTCTTTTTCAGCATTCATATGTAACACATCAGCCCAATGAAATTGAAAAGCATATCTGAAATAACTTACAACTGCAAGCATCTTTTACAGGATTTTCTCAACATTTGAACAGATTTTATTAACCCACTAGCCAATAAAAGTAAAAAGATGGCAAACCATAGAACTCTACGCATATTACATGAGCTGATATGCTCTTTAGCTAAAGATTATGATAGATTTGGAAATTATTCTGTAATGTTTCAAGAAATTTTGTACGATGATATTATCAGGAGTAGTGTCTCATACTGTTAAGTATTTGTTAGTAATTAAACCAATAGAGACAAGAAGACTTCGTAAGTTAGTAAAGCTTAAACAAAGTACACAAAACAAGAAGAAATCTTTTTCCTTTTTGAGAGGGGTGGATGAGGAAGGATGGAAAGATATTTGATCTATTGAACTACTATATTGTATTTTATTAATTTGTATATATAAGCTTAGTTGTAATTTTTAAGTACAATAGTTGTATTTGGAATTTATTTTAGGGTATTGGATCTTGGTTTCGGTTTTCCTTATCCTATTATGTTTTGTATTAAGTTTTTAGTTTTATATCTAGTAGTTCCTAATTAAAGTTAAGCTTCTCTTTCTTCTAGGATAAGGATGCTTGAAGTCTATATAAATCAATGTACTCTTTGAATTGAGATATAAAATTTTATTATAAGAAAACTTCAAGCAATATTAAGCATGTTAAGCATAAAACCTAGAACCATTTGACATATGCGGAGGGCTCAACTTTAATATAAGACCACACGAAACCTAAAAAAGATAGGATAACACCATTTAAGAGTCTGCTACAATGAACCTTATGTGTGACTCAGCAATCTTTTTTCTTTTTGGGCTCAATTTTCTTTGTTTTCTTATGAATCTTTCAGTGAGAGCATTCTCTCAGCGAGCACCTACTTTGGTTACCTTTAGTTACCTTGTTGATAATAAGCTCTGCGTTCTTCAACAGCAACAACATGGCCTCTCCTGCAGCATTACTCAGAACTGGCATAAGAACTGGTGAAGTAACTAACATGAAATCATCTTTATCCTGCAATACATTTGAAGCCATCAGCTCATTGCTCAAACAAGATAGAAAAGTTTGAATATATTAACGGGGATTTATCACACTATTCACAATTTGTTAAAAGAGAACAAGAGATGAATTGAGACAATAACTTTATCAACATGTCAAAACAATCCTCAAGCAGTTTCTTTTAGAATTGCAATCGTAAATAAACAAAATTGCATGCTCTTGATACTCAAAAACCTGACAATGAGCAAAACAAGTACCTGTGACTCTGCAATCATGAGAACCATCGGCAAAATCAATGGCTGCATAACCAAATTCCTTAGTTCTGCACAAAGAGGTGGAAGTACCTGCATTTAGAAAATCTTATTCACTTGACTTGATTTTGTCTTCAAAATGCAATAGATAAAGCAACTGAACCATTAACATCTACTCATTCAGTGTGGTCAACCGGCAAAAGTAACAAATAAGGGAGAAAGAATACACTTGAAGATCTTGAAGAATATCAAATGCACATATGAATATCACTTCACAAAATCAAGAACAAGTCTGGCTTCCAATATCTCTTTATTTAGTTTTCCCAAATATTTTTAAAGAAAGACCCATGCCTAATAACTAAAATGGTTCTTAAAATTCAAATTTGTATTACAAGCTAAGAAAAATTAGGAAAACTGCACTTAGAGAGGCAAAATAAAATCTCAAACCTTATATCGCAACACACGGGAGTCAAAATCTTTCCACATGTCAGATAAAGCTTTTAAAAACTCAGATTTCTGCATGTTATCCTTTTCCTGCAAGGAAACAAAATTTAACCCACGAATTTAGACTTTTTCCTTGCACATATTTCCAACAAGTTACTTCTAGATGACCGAGTTTAATGATCATGTGTTAGACGAGCACAAATTCAAACACATACAAGCAAGTGGTCAAGGAAGCGAAGAGCACGCAACCTAGTGTCATCCCGGAAAAAAGGAGACCCTGCGAATGCAATGAATAAAATTTTTAATGATCAAAGTAATCCAAATAGTAGTGCTTAAATGCCAGTTTAGTAATAAACACGGGACTCATAGATAATTCATGCCATTTGCTTTAGTTTAACTACACATAATCAAAATTAAAAATTAAGTTTTGATAATGATGGACCAAGTCTTTCATTAAAAGCACGAACACTATGAATACCACTTAAAAACAGTCCCATTGCCATTTAAGAGGAAGTTCATATTTTACTTTTCACAGCAATTTTAATGCAGCAAAACTCAAAATAGAGAGATTATCAAAACCCAAAACATTCCCTTAAAAATATACTTGCATACAGGAAACAAATTCATCTATTCGCAAATGCTTTCCCCCTTTTTCTTGTTTTGGAGGACCAAAAAAAAATTGCAGGGTCTATAAGGTTCCCCTTATTACCAGTAAAATCCAGTGCTGATGGCCTGACAGATTCATTTGCAGAAAGCATCCTCTGTAAGTCATGGATTAATTCTTGTGGAATAGAGGAGAAGGCTTCATTGGGTAAGCATGTCAACGTATTCATATACTGCAGGAAAGAAAGGCAATACTCAATAACTACTACTTTAAAACAGATTTAAAAGAAGTTTTAAAAGGTGAAGCTGAAATATGCATATGTTAACTTTATTGTTTTTTACACACAAAACTTAAAAAGAAAAATAGAGAAAAAGAAAGCATCATGAAAGTCAAGTATTCTGCAAAGAATACCTTCAACATGTTTATTTGAATTTGTTGAATTCCAGAGTTTCTAAGACAGTATTTGCCTCTTTGAGACATACTTCTCTAATTTGCATTAAGGAACAAATGCAGTAGAAAAAAGCTTTTTCATTTTGCCACATGCATGTTTGAAACATTGCCAAAATCACTGCAAAGCCATACATGTGGCGAAGTGTACTATGATGGGTGTCAAAACTGTCTAGTCTTATGCCTTGACCTTTAAGCCTGCTCAGTATCACCTTTTTAAGGCCTGAGACTAGCTTTACAGTTTGCCTAAAGTTGGTACAAAACGGCTTGTGATTTGCTTCTTTAGCCATCATCAAGAAACCAGGAAACACAAAAATATAATATGGGAGTAACCTGAGGCCGAGATAAAAGATGGATTGTAAGTGCATTTTCGGAAAGCTTTATCATTCTAAACCCAGATCATGAAGTACAACAGTTCTGTTTTATCAGATACTTCAAGAGGCAATGGATGACACAACTCTTGATTGGTTATGGTAAAAGGTCACCTAAAAATTTGACCAGTCACCAATCAACTTTACCTCAAGTAGATGTTCATATGGACTTCACACAAAAGATTGCACTTTTAAAAATGTCATCTCAATGAGTTAAAAGATTAACTTAAGATTTCAGAAACATTTTGTACTCCCACTGTCCCCTCCCATTAAACTGTAATGGTTGACATTCTTTTGGTCAATTTTTTAAACTTTGACCACTATTGTTTTAAACATTTTAATTAGTTAAAGTTTCTAAAAAATATATTTAAAAACTACTTTCAAAGTTTTAAATTTCTTTTCAAATTTTTATAAAAAATATACTTAAAATAATAAGAAGTCAAAGTTAAAATTTTTGACACATTTGGTAATGAGGTTATTCATTTCACACATCTTGGATTTATCTTTTGAGTGTAGTTGTCAGTTCTCTCATGTTAGGGAAGTACTAATATATTTGCTCAATTTAGCTAAACTTACATGTGATGTAGGACAATTGGTTGTTATGGTAATATTAGTATCTTTAGATTTATTGCGCATAATACTAGGGATTATTTAGCATTAATTGAAATATCTTTCCTTCTTTGTATATCTAGGTACTAGTATAAATATGTTATGTAGCATAATGTATATACACAAGAAATTCTTTCAAAAAACCCTTTTTTTCTCTAATCTCTTTTTTTCTTCTTTTTCACGGCTGATTACAGCCAAAGCAATGACAGCAAACCTGTCTTCTTTCTCTTCTTTCTTCCTCTTTTTCTCTCTCCCTCGATTTTACACTTGTAAAATCTCTCCTAACTTCATTTTGTAATCCTGATTTGAGTTGATCTAATGAAATTCTTTTTCTATCATAAACAAAAAGGGTAACAGGCACTCAAAATGAGAGAGAACCCCTTTCCAGATACTAATGTTTAAAGAAAACAGAACTGGACTAATATTAGGTTATGTCAAAGGATAGAACTTTAAATTAGTAAGTACCGTTTTGACATTGTTGTGGCAGGCGAACAAAGGCTTTCGAGCAATTAAATGGTAGGCAAGGCATCCAAAACTGAAAATATCAGAAGAACATCCAGCTGAAGATGCTTTACTACGAACCAGTTCAGGTGCAGTGTAATTCAATGATGGCTGAAGAGGCATCACAGAATCTTCAGTATCATATTCCTGAACAGACCATATAAAATCATATTATCAGAATGTAATAGCTACAAATGTATCATTATTGCAAACATGGTAAATCCATCAATCATGATCAAGTACTTGATAAAAATGAATATTTGCAAAGAAAACACTAGTAGCCAACAAGTCAAAAATGAAAAAAAAATCCAAAAGAAATCAAAGCCTAAAAAAGTAGAAAGATATTGACTTAGAATTGAAGCATTGACACCAAAGCCAATCAGGTGGTTAAAGAATGGAGTTACAATGGCATTCTAAAAGCACAAACTGCAATAAATAAGACAACCATGTACGACCTTATACTGCATTTATGACATGTCATATTAGAACATAAAAAAACACATAACATGCTGATGTCATAACATTAAATAAATTATCAATATTAAACCGGACTATGTAACTTCTACTTGAGGATGTGCCAGATATGCACATTTGCCTGACATGGATACATCAAAATTTTCCATGTTTATCCCTATATTTCAACAGTCAAACCTCCATGCCCATGCCTACCAAATATGTCTTGAGCATGGATATTTCAAAAAAATAAAGAGACAAAGCAACATAGCCAAAGAAAATGGGTTTCTCTTCATATATTTGTTTCCCTTGTTTCATGTTTGATTTCAGTTGGGTCAAGGAATTGAATTGATATGTAAAACACACTGACTTTTTCTTTGGCTTGCCTTCCTTTTCCCAAAATCCAGCCCCCCTTACCACTTGAGCTAAACCTTTAAAATACCAAAGTTTCACTTACGCCATAATGGAAGGCCTGCACATTAGCACAATCACCAGAGAATTTATCCGTTGAGGTAGCAAAACCAAACCCACCAAACTTCCAGGCTCCACTTGACGTAATCAGGACATTCTGCAAAGATCAAACTCAGTCATCAGACACCTATATAGTGGTTATGTTCCCTACCCTCAATGATCTATATTGCAGCTCCAAAGGCACATAATTAATCTTTTCTCAGCAATCAAGAAAATTGTGAAAAGAAGCAAATAGAAAATGTACCAAGGAATTGTAGGCCTAAGCCTCTACTAAAACGAAACAGTTAAAACTTTCGTAAAAATCAAAAGGAATAAGTAGGATAAAAACACTGCACAGATTCTACAGAATCATTAGTTCATAACAACAGCACGCCAAAAAATTAAGCAGAAACAAGAAACAAAGATTTCGAAACATTATCACTATTCGGAGATCGTATTCGTAGAAATTAGGAAAACAATCTTAAGAAAAAGGTAAAAATGTAACCTCAGGTGATATAGCCCGATGAACAATACGTGCATTGTTATGAAGAAAATTCAAGCATTCTGCAATCTGAAGCAAACCATGTTTGACCTCCACCAAACCCATTTCCTGAGAAGCAGAAAGACCATTTAAATTTGCTATAATTATAAATTATATGATAAAGACATAATCTAGTGGTGTATGATTTAAGCACTAAGCATTCCAAGTGAATCTTCAACAACTTCTTCTGATATAATGACATTTCAAATATAAGAGACATTCTTATCCAATGTTGAAAAGAAAGGCATGAGTCAATTTTCCAGAGTAGCAATAACTCTTGCAATATCTTCATGTAAAAGGAAGTGGAGGAGAGTATAGTAAAAGTAGTAAAAGTTTGCCTTTATCATTTTTGGCATTTGGGAAATTTTTCTTAAAGGGGAGAGGATATTGTTCGACAGTGAAGCTAACCACTGCAAAACCACACTTTAAATTCACCAAAATTAAAAGGATTCAAAAGCATTACACTTCAATGATTTAAGATTGCATTTTCCCTTTAAGCCATTCAAAATGTATTTTAATAATCTCAAAATGAAGTTATAGACCATAAACATACAATTTTAACCTTCTCTTCTCTCCACTCTAAGAAATGGTAAATATTGTTTTTACTACTCAGCTCCACTCTAGTAATCACTCCACCCAACCTATCTACTCACTTCGACATTTTAAGTTTCCAACATACTGTTAGATGCATTGATGCTGAGGCAACAAGGCATTGAGCGTGGCCTAAAAGATATTTTAGTTATAATAACTTACCATTTAAGCCTTAGGTTAAGCGCCAAATTTTAGTGACATATATACCTTTCCTCAATGCTGAATCATCATTGAAATTGAAACAACTTTGCAAGTGAACATTTTCCATCTTAGGAAGAACTAACATGGTCCACACAGGGACAAGAGATGTGTTTTCTAAGGTTCTAGTTTTAAATTCAAAATGAATCTTAAAACATGGATGCTATCAAGTTTTTAAGGTTCTCTTTAAATTTCTTTTATCTTTCAATTTTCATTAGATGTACATTTACTAGCAAGAAAGGGATAATGCCAAATTCTCCACTTCTTGAGATTTGAGAGTATACAACAACAAGTGGATCATAAGAAAATCAAGCATATAGACTAAAAAAGTTTTGCATGTTTTGTAGATAAAGTTATAATATTCTAAGTTTATATACATATATATATAGAGAGAGAGAGAGACATACAAAAACACACATGCATTGCACTATACTTCACTCAGTCAAACATATTTTTGCACCTTGCACCTGAGACAATATAAGGGTTCTAGCACCTTGTACCCTTGACAAAACTGCTTTGCATGTTATTATTTATTGGAAGTATCAGTTTTACATTGTTATTATATAATATCTTTCATTGCATGTCCTACCCTACCGTGTCCTAAATTGTAGAAATTCATGTGTTCCCTTGTCCATGCTTCCTATACTAAATTGGATAACGTGACTCCCATTCCATCATGCATGAAATTGATCCTGGAGAACTACAATGCGTAAAAAATACATTCACAGTACTACTTAGAAGCACACAAATTGGTTTCTAGATAGATTCACAGATTTGGATAAACTATATAAGTATGGGAGTAATTTGAAAATTGATATTACACACTATACTGACACCTCTACCGTGAGAGGTACAGTTCGTATCTCCACCAACTGGGACAGTCTCCCTCCGTGAACCCTTCAAGGCTATTACATGGAACACAACAATACCTACCTTTCTTGGGTTTGGCCGGCAGCCAACAGACGACACTGAAAGACTTTTCCCAATGAGTTGGCCCTCTCAACAACTATATAACCATTTAAGATTCAATCAATGATACCCAGCATTGGAGTAATTCGAAAATCGAAACTAAGCAATAATCAAATTCAATAATGAAAAAAGAGGCAGTAAAGCACGTACGATCTCTTTGAGTTCCTTAGGAACCTCGGCAACATTATCAACATTCCCAAGCGCATTAGCCACCGATGCAAACAAAGGTTCCGTAACCATAGCCATGGCATTCTTATTCTCATCCAAAGCCTGTACAACATGGACCACTCCGGGATGCCTCAGCCTCACCAACCTCACCGCATCCGCCCGTATCAAATTAAAAAACGAATCCTCCACCGCCTTAGACAACCCCGCGCACGCTCGAGCCTTAGACATCGCCTTCTTGTCCAAAACCCACACGCAAACCGTGGGATACTGATGGGGATGCGTCCCGTCACGCGCCTTGGCGGAATACAACTTCCATGCAAGGCCAGGACCGGCGGAACCTATCTGGTGGAGAAGCTCGTAATCTTGAAGAGCCTTGGGTCCTGTAACCTCTTGTACGGCTGATTGCACGGTTGTGTGTACGGTTTTCTCGATGACGGCAGCTGTTTTGGCGAAGGCTTGGGTCAGAGTTTTCATATTGATCGACATTTTTGTTTCTTTGGGTGTTATAGTTTGTTTTACAAAAAAAAAAAAAAGGAAAAATTTAAGGGGAAAAAATGAAAGAAAAATGGAATATGAAAGAACGAAGGAAAGAAAGACAGGAAAGGGAATATTGCTCTGTTTATTGTTTGGATCAAAGCAATCCCACCCTCTCTCTCTCTCTCTCTTTCCCTATCTGTTTTCTGTGTTCTGTTTTTTTTTTTTTCCTTTCACACCGACTCTGCTCTGTGTTCTTATTTTTCCTCTTCATGTATAATTTCGCTGCGTTCTACATATTGGCGCGGTTTTTTCCCAGGATAATATAATTTTTGGTCCCTTAACTTAGCAATTAAGTTCACTTTGGTGTCTGTACTTTTTTTTTGTCCATTTTGACACTTAAACTTGACAATTAAGTCCTTTTTAGTCCCTAAACTTGAAAGATATATCATCACTTAAAAAGTTAAAAATTTATATTAATTCTCAGGGTTATGGATATGATGTGGTACAATTCTAGAGTGTCATATTTAGTGATTTAATAATTAGATTGGTGGTTGAACAAGTTAGGTCACTGGTTCTCGATTCAATCGATTCAACTAGTTCGATCGTCAGACTAATAATAAATAAATAATTAATTAAAATTTTATAAAAATCTTACAAAAAATTACACCGATTCAACATGTTCAACTATCAATTTTTTGTCTCGTTTTTTTATTTTACCAATATCAAGTAATTTTCGAGTCAATCGGATCAATCCTTTGTTCGGAATATTATATTGATCAGTTCTAGATCCATTCGGTCTAATCTTGCTCAAAGATCAAAATAGATTTAGTTGCTAAGTTTGACCAAAGTGGATTTAGTTGCCAAGTTGAAGGGCAAAAAATTACAGTATGTCCCTTTTTAGAGTTCGTTGAATTATACTTTCTATATTGTTATCGATATTTTTGGTAAAAATACATCTTTGATTTCTCTCAATTTTCATATTGAGCAAATTAATCTCTCTAAGAAAACTAGAGCAATTTAATCTATATCAATTTTGAAAGTAAACAACTAAGAACAATTAATCACAACATTAATATTTTCTCATCAATTATGCAATTTTTTTTTTTTTGGCATAGTAACAAATTTAGCTTGCTACATTTACACATTGTACCAATTTGATCATGATTTAATAAATTTAACCAACAACATTTACATATTTTCTCCACATTTATGCATAATATATAAACATCGAGGGCTAAATTTATTCTACCAATCAAATTTATGCATAATTGACAGAAAACATTAATGTTGTGATTAATTATGCTTAGTTGCTCTCTTTCAGAATTGACAGGGATTAAGTTGTTCTATCTTTTTAGATGAGTCAATTTGCTCAATTTCAAATTTGAAAGGGACTGGAATAATTGTTTTTTCAATTTTTGTAAGTTATAATCATATTATAAATACAATCACAATTTAGATTAGGATAAAATATGCTCCAAGTCCATGTACTCTTCATATATTGAAATTTAGTCCCACTATTTTTATTTGAAGGAATTTAGCCTCTTTATTTTTTTAGATTCAAAATTCTAGTCCAATTGTGAATACTGTTAAAATTCTTCTGTTAAATTTAATGATGTGACATTTTGGAACAAAAATTACTTACTTAATAGCCATGTAATAAAAATTTGCATTGTAATGAACAAGAATTTAACAAAAGAATTTTAATGTTTTGGACTTAAATTTTGAAATTTAAAAATAAAATGACAAAATTTCATGAATTAAAAATAGAAAGACTAAATTTCAAATGTACAAATAGTACAACCGCTTAAGGCATATTTTAACCTTTAAATTATTTATAACACACATTCACATAACTTATTTCTTCCTCTTCATTTCTTCTACAATTATTTTCAATTATTATATTTTATTTTATTTATAACTTTTGGCTTATTTTATGTCCGTTCTACAGTCCATTTTCGAGGTTCGCTTTTGCCCCTCCCAATAATATTATCTACAAAATTCGAATCTCGGTCCTTAAATAACAATAACTTTAAGCTTTTTCAAATATCTTATCTTTATAATATTACATATCATATTTGCTTTATTTTACTTATATTTCATAGAATATTATCATTTAAAAAATTAGTTAATTTTAATTTATAAAGTAAAACACCAAATAATTTTGCAAATTTTAGTATCTAATTTTATAAAAACAATACGTTTGATAAATATATCATTTTAGAAAATGAATATCCATTCATGGAAAGAAAACTATTGTAGTAATAGGAGTTTTCTCTTTCATTAAAAAAAAAAGACATTTCAGAAAATAATACACGTTTATCTATCAAATAATTAATTATAATATTATAGATATTATAACCTTTATTTTAATATTTATCTATTAAATATTTTTTCTGGGTATGTTCAAAATTATTTTAATATTTTCGTATCATTTATGAAAATTATTTTTTCAAAATTCCTGTCAAATAATACTCTCTTTTAGATTATTACACTAATTATTATTTTTAAATTGCATACTCATTAATTACATGAGATAGTAGTATGTTTTCAAAATTCCTAACTTTCTAATAATATCATTTCTAAAATTATTAAATCAAATAATTTTTTTAAATTACACACTAATTAATTACACGAGGTGATAGTGTGTTGTTATTAAAAAAATTAAAAGGGCGCATTAGTTATTTTTAAGCATGATACAAATTCGTAAAAAGATTGATAATCAAACAATTATTATATAATTTAAAAATCATGCTATGCCAATTAAAGTTAGCAAAGGTCGAGATCTTAATTTTAAATACTTTATATTTTGTCATGCACAATTGTCATTCATGAATATGTGAATTTTAAGCCAATAAATCAATTTTATTTCATTCTATTTGTACTTCTTATAATTGCTCAAACATATAAGGGTGGTTGTACTATATTTTTAGTTTGTAAACTGTCGAAACCATTTTTTTGTTTGGAATACGGGCCGACTTTAAGAGGAAAAAGAGGAGTCGCCACCAATCTTTTTTGAAGTGTGATTGGGCCACTTATAAAATATTTTGGTCTACGAGTTTTAAGAAAATGGGCTCGGGAGATTCACATGACGAGGAAGGGTTAGCACCTCATAACGCCCAAAATTGGTACCGTATTGATGGATTAATGTCCTTAATATCGAAAGTTAAAAAATATTTTAGAGTAGGAAAAAAAAATTCGAATGACTCGTATTGGATATCAAAACTTTCTTGTTCGAAAAATGAAATATCATGTCCAAAGACGATAGGACACGATGCTTCAAACTCTCGATCCCAAGATCATTTTATGATTTCCAAAATCCGTGGAGTGCAACTGAAAAGGGGTATTTCACTATTTGGCTAAACCAAAACCGAAACCCAGCACGATTGGGTACGATTCTTTGGATTTCCAAACACGAAATATCGCCTTTATTTAAGAAATATGATAAAGAAATTTGTGAAGGATATCTCTTTGTTTAGATGAACAGAAAATCGAAACCCAGCACGATTGAGTACGAATTTCTTGAACTTCCAAACACGAAACATTGCCTCATTTGCAAAACAATCGAAATCTTTAAAGGACATTTAGTGATCTAGATGAACAAAAAAAATCGAAGCCCAGCACGATTGAGCACGATTTCTCGAACTTCCAATCACGTAAAGTTACCTTTGTAAAAACCCATTTTTATGCATTTGGGAAAAGGAAAAGAAAAATAAAAATAAAACGTTAGGATGTAATTCAAAAACCATTGGTTGACATGGGATGACAAGAACAAAAACATATGAATATAAATAGTAAATTACAGAAAAAGTAATAAAAAAAATAAAGCTAACTGAAATAATAAAAATAGTAATATTAATATTGATAAAGAAACATAAAATAATAACCATGATAACAAAAATAAAAATAATAGAGACCTATATATACACATAATTAATATGATAATAAAATAATAGCAAACATATTGAAAATAACAAGAATATGGTAATAATAATAACGGATATAATACAACTTAATAATATTAATAATAATATATAATTGAAAGAATTAAAACGAACAAGAATATATATACAATAATAATAATAATAATAATAATAATAATAGTAATAATAACAAAAAGGAAATAAGAAAATAAAAGTTATTAATAAAATAGTAAAAATATTTGATAACAATGTTTTAGTGGATAAAATCAGAATATAAAAAAATATTAAAGTAAAATAATGATACATATATATATATTGATGATAAAGAAAATTAATTTGATGATAAAATAACCAAATAACCAAAAAAGGACTAAATTGGGATAAAAACCAAACATTTGGGGTCAATTTTAAAAATAAATAGTGGTAGGGAGCAAATTGTAATGCGCGCGCAACTAAGGGGGACCAGAAAGGCAATAAACCCCCATCCGTAAAACGCTGCGCTTAAAAGAGGACCTAATTGAAATCCAGAGCGAATTTCTGGGGCAGAATCGTAAATAAAAAACAATTGATTTTAAAACCAGAAAAAAGCGGAGGGGCTAAAAGCGCAATTAGCCCCTCCAAAGAAAACACGCGGATCCTAGCACTGGTGCGGGTCTGGTCATGGTCGAGGACCAAACGACGTCGTTTGGCCTCGACCCAAGGCTCAAAACGGCTCGTTTTATCAATACTATAAAGCCCAAAATCCTTTGAAAAATTTCATTTCTTCAAAAATGAAGGGCCCTTCTCTCTGCTCCCAGCGATTTCCATGAAGTTCACTGGCCAGCCTCCGGCCACCTTCTTGCTGTTGTCAAGCCACCGCCCACGGTGGGCCTAATCAAAAGGTAAGTAGTTTTTTTTTTATAAAACCCTTATACTTTTGTTGTTAAAGAAAACCCAAAAACGATTCAAGAAGGAAAAGAAAAAAATAAATAAAATAAATAAAAATAAAAATAAAGACGAAAAGGAAAAAACGAAACCTTTGGTTTCTTTTTTTGATTCTCTGAATGCTTCTGTTTACAAGTGTTTGCCTTTCTTTTTTTTTATCTCTCTAAAACGCTAATCCCCCCCTCTCGTTTACAGATTTGCTATGCTTTATAGCCCCTTTTTTTTTTACAGCTTATCTGTTTTCTATTTTGTAGGGACGTGATGGCTCGTGCCTCTGACGTGGAGACGTGGATCGGTGCACGTCGCGTGGTGTCCGGCAAGACGCTATGGAAAGAGGGTCTCATGGCGGCGACGCTTGAAAGACTGCTAGGTTTTCCTGTTAGATTTTGGGTTTTGGGCTGTGTTTTTATTTGGGTTTTGGGCTGTGTGTTTTTTATTTGGGTTTATTGGCTGTGTTTTTATTTTAAAATTGGGCCTTATAATGCCCTCTTTGCTCATTGTCGCAACGAGAATAGAGCAAAGACTTTAAAAGGACCAATTTTGCCCCGACTTGTTCGATCTTAACTTCTCAATGCTTCCCTCTGCATTCCAGAGGTGTGGAAGTTTTGTTGCGATCTGCTATCTTTAGTCCGCTCCCTCTCACCTCGGTGGAGATAAGGCTTCAATCTTCGATCTGCTCCACTCCTGTTCAGTGGAGATAAGATCTCTGCTTCAATCCGCTCCACTCCTGCTCAGTGGAGATAGGATCTACTATCTTTAGCTCGCTTCCACTCTCGATCGGTGGAGATAAGGCTTTATCTTCGATCTCGCTTACCTCGCCAGAGAGATAAGATCGGTTGTCTTCAATCCGCTTACTCCCCGCCGAGAGATAGGATCTACTATCTTTAGCCCGCCTCCACTCTCGCTTCAGTGAAGATAAGGCTTCTTCGATCCGCTCTACTCCCGCCAGAGAGATAAGATCTGTTATCTTCAATCCGCCCACTCCTCGCCGGTGGAGATAGGATTTGTCTTTTGATCCGCTCTACTCCCGCCAGAGAGATAAGATCTGCTATCTTCAATCCGCCCACTCCACCTCGCTCGGTGGAGATAGGATCTCTGTCTTTAGCCTCGCTCTACTCCCGATCGGTGGAGATAAGGCTTCTTCGATCCGCTTACTCGCCAAGAGAGATAAGATCATTATCTTCAATCCGCCCACTCCCGCCGGTGGAGATAGGATTTGTCTTTTGATCTCGCTCTACTCGCCAGTAGAGATAAGATCTGTTATCTTCAATCCGCTCCACTCCCCGCTTTCGGTGGAGATAGGATTTGTCTTTTGATCCGCTTACCTCGCCGTAGAGATAAGATCTGCTATCTTCAATCCGCCCACCTCGCCGGTGGAGATAGGATCTACTATCTTTAGCCCGCTTCACCTCGCCGGTGAAGATAAGGTGGAATCTTCGATCCGCTCTACCTCGCCAGAGAGATAAGATCTCGCCGCTTCAATCCGCCCACTCCGCCGGTGGAGATAGGATCTACTATCTTTAGCCCGCTTACCTCGCCGGTGAAGATAAGGTCGAATCTTCGATCCGCTTACTCTCGCCGAGAGATAAGATCTGCCGCTTCAATCCGCCCACCTCGCCGGTGGAGATAGGATTTGTCTTTTGATCCGCTCTACTCCCGCCAGTAGAGATAAGATCTGTTATCTTTAATCCGCTCCACTCGCCGGTGGAGATAGGATCTACTATTTTAGCTCGCTTCACTCCCGCCCATGAAGATAAGGTCGAATCTTCAATCCGCCCACTCCCGCCGGTGGAGATAGGATCTACTATCTTAGCCTCGCTCCACTCGATCGGTGGAGATAAGGCTTCTTCGATCCGCTCTACTACCCGCCAGAGAGATAAGATCTATGGTCTTCAATCCGCTCCACTCCTCGCCGGTGGAGATAGGATCTACTATTTTAGCCCGCCCACTCCTCGATCGGTGGAGATAAGGCTTCTTCGATCTGCCTACCCCGCCAAGAGAGATAAGATCTATGGTCTTCAATCCGCCCCTCCCCGCCAGTGGAGATAGGATCTACTATTTTAGCCTCGCCCACTCCTCGCCGGTGAAGATAAGGCTCAGAACTCCCATTAATTTTGCTACATTGTCCTCTGGGAACACTCGCCTCAGAAGTGATTTCATGGGGTCTATGCGTATGTCAAATGATTAAGATGTCATGAAAGATGTTCCTAACCATATGTATCATGAATGTTATGAATGGATGCAAAATGTCATGAGAATGATCCATTTTTAACATTTGGAAACATTATTGCTTGTGTTTGTTAAGGTAACCCCGACGATGTCTTCTCTGTTCATTGATACTTCTAACAACTAATCAAGATGTCGCCACCGCTAGGCCCTTATCTCAAGTCTCTGAGCCCTTTTAAGCCTGGCTATTTCTAAACAATTGTCCTGCTTTGATTCTTGTATTTTTAGAAACTTTCGAGTAGTGCATAAAACTTCTTTGTGAAAGTATTATTGGTTCAATAATCATTATTTCAAAGAAAAATGCTTGAAACAAGATTGTAGAAATGAATAAAACTGAAATTTATTCGGGATAAAAACCCGTGAAAAATGGATTGAACAAGGAAAACAAATTTCATTAAGAATGATATTGATGCCCCAGATATCACAGTCTGAGTTTTTCTGTATGTACTTCTTGAAGACCACTCTGAGTTCAACATGTGTCTAGAAGATCCCTAGTACTTTGTAGATGCCCCAAGACGTAACATATCTCCTCATTGTTAATGCAAGTATAGCGAAATTCTGTGTGCCCTCATGAGTTGATCATACTTTGAGCCGCCTTTCTTGGGTTTTCAACTCAAAGCCCTTTGGTCTCAAAGCACTTTGCGGGTTTTCGCTTTGGCCTCCGGCTTTTTTTTTTTTTTTGAACTCAAGATGCCCTTTGGGGTTTTCGCCTTGGTCCACTTTCAAGTTAAGTACTTTTGACCGAGTCTGCATTAATTGGATTTGGCGGACTTTTGCCGTCCATCTCGGCTAGTATCAAAGCTCCTCCTGAAAAGGCCTTCTTCACCACGTAGGGTCCTTCCCAATTAGGCATCCATTTTCCCCTGAAGTCTTTTTGCATAGGGAGGATCTGTTTCAACACCAAGTCTCCCTCATGGAATACTCTGGGGCGGACTTTCTTATTGTAAGCTCGCATCATCCGCTTCTGGTACAATTGACCATGGCGAATAGCTCTTAGCCTCTTTTCCTCAATTAGATTCAGCTGATCATATCGAGATTGAACCCATTCTGCTTCGTCCAACTTTAGCTCTGACAAAACCGGAGTGAAGGGATCTCAACTTCAATAGGCAAAACTGCCTCCATCCCATAAACCAACGAGAAAGGAGTTGCCCCGGTAGAGGTTCTAACCGATGTTCGATAGGCATAGAGGGCAAGCGGCAACTTTTCATGCCAGTCCTTGTAGGTCTCAACCATTTTCCCCACAATTTTCTTGATATTTTTATTAGCCGCCTCAACTGCTCCATTCATCTTCGGGCGATATGGCGACGAGTTATGGTGCTTAATGTTGAACTGACTGCAGACTTCTGCTATCGCTTTGTTGTTCAAGTTTAGTGCATTGTCAGACACGATCCTTTCTGGCATACCGTAGCGACAAATGATCTCCTTCTTCAAAAACTTGCTAACTGCCGTCTTCGTGATATTAGCATATGAAGCTGCCTCTACCCATTTGGTGAAGTAATCAATGACCACGAAGATGAAACGATGTCCATTAGAAGCTTTTGGTGAGATTGGCCCAATAACATCCATGCCCCACATTGAGAAAGGCCATGGAGAAGTCATAACATGAAGAGGCGAAGGAGGCACATGGATCTTGTCTCCATAAACCTGACACTTATGGCACTTCTTGGCATAACGGATGCAGTCTCCTTCCATCGTAGACCAGTAATACCCAAATCTCATGATTTGTCTAGCCATCGTAAACCCATTGGCATGTGTTCCACAGACACCCTCATGGACTTCTTCCAGGATTTTCCTAGCTTCCACAGCATCCACACATCTGAGCAACACTTGATCCCTCCTCTTTTTATACAGGATCTCTCCATCTAGGACATAGTCGCTGGCAAGTCTTCTCAATGTCTTCTTATCATTTTCAGTCGCTTGATCGGGATATTCGTGGCTTTTCACATATTGCAGAATATCATGGTACCAAGGATGATCATCTCTCTTCCTCTTCGTCAATATTGAAACAATGAGTCGGAGTCTCGCAAATACTCATTTGGATAGGCTTCATACCCTCCTGCTCATTCACTTTGATCATAGAAGCCAGAGTGGCCAAAGCATCAGCCATCTGGTTTTCATCCCGCGGGAGGTAGAAGAATGTGATATCATCAAACTCCTCAATTAGTTCCAAAACTAACTTTCGATAGCTGATCAGCTTGGGATCTCTTGTTTCCCATTCCCCTTTGAGCTGATATATGACAAGAGCAGAGTCTCCGTATACCTCTAGCACCTTAACTTTGTGGTCTATGGCTGCTCGGATCCCCATGATACACGCCAGATTCTCGCCATGTTGTTTGTGCAATCAAGTTCAACTTGCAAGTGAATGGATAGTGTTCTCCATTTGGGGATACCAGGATCGCCCAATTCCATTACCAACCAGATTTGATGTCTGTCAAAGCTCATCTTCCGTGGACGATCTTCGAGGTATCTTCTTCAATTGTAGCTACAAACATCGATCTTCATTAGGAAAATCGAAATTAAGGGCTCATAATCATCTAGCGCCCTACTGGCTAAGAAATCTGCTATTGCACTCCCCTTCACCGCCTTCTGGTTCACATAGACAATGTCGAACTCGGAGAGCAAAATTTGCCATCGGGCCATTCTCCCATTTAGGGCCATCGACTCTATCATGTACTTCAGAGGGTCCAATTTCGAGATTAACCAAGTCGTGTGGTACAACATGTACTGCCTCAACCTCCGAGTTGTCCAGACCAATGCACAACACAATTTCTCAATTGGCGAGTATCTCATTTCACACTCGGTGAATTTCATCGAGGTAATATATAGCCCTTTCTTTCCTCCCTGTCTCATCGTGTTGGCCTAGCACACATCCCATTGAGTTATCGAACATCGCCGATATAAAATCAAGGGTCTATCAGACCTGGAGGCATTAACACCGGGTATTGGACAAATATTGTTTAATCTTGTCAAACGCCTCCGCATTCATCATCCCAAATGCCCGGATTGTGCTTAAGAAGACGAAATATTGGATCACATTTCTACCAATTGTGAAATAAACCGAGCGATGTAATTCAATCTCCCTAGAAAACCTCGGACTTCCTTCCGAGTGCGCATGAGGCAATTTTTGTACGGCCTTGACTTTATCCGGATCTACTTTGATTCCTTTTGCACTGACCACGAAACCCAATAGCTTCCCCGATCGAGCCCCGAAGGTACATTTGGCTGGATTGAGCTTCAATTTGAAATTTCCTCAATCTCAGAATGCCTTCCTCAATACTTGCACATGCTCCCTTCCGCTCGAGACTTTGCGATCATGTCGTCGACGTAGACCTCGATCTCCTTATGCATCATGTCGTGGAACAAGGTTACCATAGCCCTTTGGTATGTGGCTCCCGCATTCTTTAACCCAAATGGCATCACTTGGTAACAAAAAGTCCCCCATAAGGTTATGAAGGTAGTCTTCACCATGTCTTCGGGATGCATCTTTATTTGATTGTATCCCGAGAAACCGTCCATGAAGGAGAAAAATGAAAATCCCGCCGTGTTATCCACCAAAGTGTCAATGTGAGGTAGCGGGAAGTTGTCTTTCGGGCTGGCCTTATTTAGGTCCCTGTAATCGACACACATCCGGACCTTTCCATCCTTTTGGGGACAGAACCACGCTGGCTACCCATTCGAGTAATTTACTACTCGAAGAACCCAAGATCAAATTGCTTCTCGACTTCTTCCCTTATCTTTACTGTGACATCGGTCTCATTCTTCAAGCTTCGTTGACCGGCTTGCATTCTCTTTTTATGGGGATACGGTGTATCGCAATATCAAGACTCAACCCCAGGATGTCTTGATATGACCACGCAAAGACATCTTTGAACTCTAGCAGAAGTCTAATGAGGTCCTGCCTTGTTTCACGGGTTATGCAGGTACCGATTTTCACTTCTTTCCCATCCTCTAGAAGTACACTTTCAATTATTTCTTCGTGAGGTAGAATCGCTTCTCCTCTCGCCTACCATCCTTAACAAACCGGAGATAAATCAAAATCTTCGCCATCGCAAAGTCCGAGATCCCTCGGGCACGTGTCTTGCTCATAAGGGAATTTCGAGTTCATAGCATTGTCACTCATGACGTCGATATCCGGGGACCTATGGTAGGTATAAAAGAATGTTCAATGAAAATGAGTTTAAGGACGACTTATTTATGCGTTATGATTATGAATGGAGTGGAACTAAGTAAAAGAATTATTGCACGAAATGGAAAGAAAATGCACTTCTTATTGAAAATAATGATGCGTGAACATGCCTATTTCACAAAAATTCTTATTGTTCCTAGGCTTGAAACAATAAGTGTGTTTTGAACATTACTGCTTTTATTCCTAAAACTACAGAATTTCTTCCGCAATTCAGCTTGTCCGTAACACTTCCAGCTTGTAAGGCGAATACCCGCCAAGTTTCTTCTCCTCGAACTTTCTTCGAGACCACGTTGATGTTCAAACTTCGCGATCATGTCTTCAATGCTTCCTCATTCATGACCTCCTCATTCGAATGAATAATCCCTCCCGACACGAATGAATTAGATATGTGGGAAAGGTCATTGAATCCCACTCAATCTCAAAGACCATTCAATCGTGCCTTCGTCTTTCACGCTTCCTCTCTAGCTCCTTCTTTCTCTCGTTCGGTATCGGTCTATACCCTAGACCAAAGCGATCCTACTTTTCAACCAACCTCGCACTGACCGGTCCCGGAGATATTTTCCAAGTCCTCCCGCATTGCTCCTTTTCCCATTGTCAATTGTAGCCCATCCTCGTTGCTTCGTAAAGTTTGAGCATCGGGATCTTGCTTCCTTCACTTATAAAAGTCGATTTACAAATTCTAACGACCAAGGAGCACTCTATGGCCTCCAGATCGTTCTCTATGTACGGTAAGGTCACTAGTAACAGACGCGATAATATCCTCCTCTCAGATTTATAGTTATCAACCGCCCTCTGTTACTAATTTTTCACCGGTGTAACGACGATGGTACGCCCCGCCAAGTGGATCCACGGCTCCCCAATAAGCAATTATAAGAGGGCTTGATGCTCATCACAAGGAAATCTACCTCGTGACGATTTGGCCCAATTAGGAGGGTATCTCAATCCTCCCATTACCTCTCTCTGGTGCCATCGAATGCTCTCACTATATTTTGGCACGTTTTCATGTGAGAGCCGTCTACAGGTAACCTGTCCAGTGTAGACAGGGGCAAAACATTCAGTGCCGAGCCATTGTCAATTAATACCCCTGGCAGTGTATACCCTTTGCATCGGGTAGTGATGTGCAAGGCCTTGGTAGATCCCCTGCCCCCCGGCGGTATTTCATCATCACTGAACGAGATAAAGTTATCTGCGCTCATGTTATTTACAAGACGGTCCAGCTTATTTACTGAAATATCATCAGCAACATAAATCTGGTTCAATGCTTTCATTAGCGCACTACGGTGCCCTCCGAGTTTAGCAGTAAAGTCAATACCGATGTGCGTGTTGGTCTTTGTGTAACTGCTCCACCACATCGTACTCACTCGTGCTTCGTGAACTTCAAGAACTCCCACCTCATCCTCTTCATCGGGTTTATTAACCAGTGGTCCTATCCTCTCGTCTCCCCTTCTCGTCATAGAAGACTCAGCTTCTGGGTCGGGTATGTTGGCCGAATTCTTTTTCCCAAAAACTGTCATAGTACAATCGTAATTCCAAGGTACCCTCTTGTCATCTTTATAAGGAAAAGTCTCGGGTTTCTGAATTACGATCTTTGGTGCATTCTTAGGAGCAGTACTTACAGGTTTTCTGATTATGACCCTCGGTGCCACCTTCACCCCTGCCACGTCGACCCCTGGCCGCGTGATAATCACACGTGGGTGATTGACTTCAAGGATCCTTTCTGATGACCCTTCTTCTATGGAACATACATCCTCTCCTTCCACCAAGTCAAAGAACTCCAGTTCTTTATTATCCATTAGCCCTTGTACTAGGGCTCTAAATTCGTTACATTGCTGGATTTCATGACCTTCCTTGTCATGGAACTCACAGTAGTTCCTTGTATCTCAAGACACGCTCATATTCTCTTGCGTAACTAGTCCCACCTTCGCATTTCTTTCCAAACCCTTCTCAACGGGTTCGACCTCAAGCAATCTCTGTTTGAATCTCCTCCCCTGTTTTTCAACTATCGCTTTACCCATTATCGGATGACTGGTAACTGATTTCCTCCACCAGTGGGTCTTTGAAGTCACGACCCCGCCTTGATAAGTCGCCGACTAGCCTCTTGAATGAAGTGCAATTCTCATCGGTGACTCCATTACATCCGCATGGTACTCACACCGAGCGCTTGTGTCGTACCACTTAGGATATGGGGTTGCAATGGCTTCAAGTAAAATGGGGACACGACATGCGATCGAATAACGTCTTATATAACTCCTTATACGCCACCCAGATAGGAGTGAATTGGAATCTCTCACCCTTTGTCTCGTGTTGGGCTCTTGTCTTGGTTTGCCTGCTGCCCACGATTCTGCCTTTTGGTTGGGTGATAGTAACGGTTTAGGATAACCCGAGCCTATATTCCCACTTGACTTCCCTTTTCTTCGGCGCGGCTCTTCTTGTGCTCTCTCCGGCCTCTATCTTCCCACACCTGATTGTGTTCTCTATCATTTCGCCTGACATCACCATGTCTGCGAAACTCTTAGTCGTGCTTCCCAACATGTGGTTAATGAATGGTGCCTTTGTGGTATTGATGAAGAGCATGGTCATTTCCTTTTCTAGCAATGGTGGTACGGACTGCGTGGCGACCTCCCTCCATCTTTGGGCGCATTTTCCAAGCTTTCACTTGGCTTTTTCTCCATGTTTTGCAATGTGATCCTATCAGGTGCGATATCGGTCACATGGCCGTAATGCTTAATGAAAGCCTGGGCCAAATCTCTCCATGATTTGATTTGGGTACAACTCAACTGGTTGTACCATTTTGTGCTGACCCCAATCGACTATCTCGAAAGCAATGGATCAACAATCGATCATTGTTGACATATCCCGTCATTCTCCGACGAACATCGTAATATGGGCCTCGTGGTATTTGGTCCCGTTGTACTTTTCGAACTCGCATCTTGAATTTTAGAGGAAGTACTAAACCGGACTAGACTCGACTTCTTAGCATCCACTTCGCATTGGTGATCAGACTTTTCAATGCTCAAACTTCTCCTCCGACCACTTGCATCGATCCTCGAACTCTTTTGAAGTTCGCTTACTTTCTCCCTTCGCCGCCTCATCAAGTCCGGGACCATTGGTTTTACAGATTGACCTCGGGGTTGGAGCTCGAACCATGGGAAATTTTATAAGGTCTTGAGCACCGGATTGGTGCTGAGGCTTGATATTGACCGACACTCTTGGCGGTTGCACCTGAGAACTTGTCGGGGCCAGGCCCGGAGGGCAAACGAAATCTTCATTATCCTCTCCAGTATCGACCATAGGCCTTTTTCCATTTCCAGGCCCCCCAGTCAACAACTGTGTTAGTTGGCTCATCATGCTTCTTTGGGATTCCAGCATTTGATCCCTCATATCCTGCTGGATCTTGGCTAACTGTTCTTGCATCTGAGCCTGCAGTTGGTCTTGCATCTCCTTTTGCATCTGTTCTAACTTTTCTATCCTTTGATCCATTGCCCTCGTCTTTTTCCGAGTGTGATAGCGGTGTTCCAGGATAACTATAGTATGACCTTTAGTTAATAGGGTTGTCTTATAATATTTAATGCAAATGTAGTGATGCAGTGCTAATGCATAAAATGAAATGCAAATGAATGAATGCAACAAAAAAGAGTCGATTCGATTCAATTTCTCTTAGAATACTCATTGAAAAGACAAAATCCTTTACATAAAAAAGAGTCACATATACGACCTAGCCCTTATGCCCAAAGTTTTGACTTTCTCAAGAAGAGAGGCTAGCTCTCAACCTCGATCCGACTTTGACTCATAAAATATACTTAACGATCACTGAACTCCTAGGGTTCGTAGATGATCTACCACTTCTCGATCTCGAACCACACTTCGCCCATAAGGTAGTCTCTTTCTCCGACACGGTTCGAGATTGTTGAAGTTGTTCTTTCCTCACTGGTTATCTACCTCTAACAGCTTGGATCCAAGCTCACTGCTTTGCAGCATTGTTTCGAGTTGCACCACCTTTCCTTCAATTCTTCAACTGCTCGGGCTTGATTCCAACTTCGCCAGAGTTGTGACTTTGACTCAATGCCTTCTCCAATTCGCTACTCGAGCCCTTAGCATCTTATTTTCGCTTTGGCTCTCCCCGCCGTCTTTTCGTGGCATCCTTTTGTGCTTGAACCCCCAAATCTCTTCTTCCACCGTCAACCTTGGTCTTCTCCTCCTGAAGTTCTTGACGCCATTGTTCCGAGGTCTTACCCAGCCCAGCAGTCCTCATCGATAGATGCAACTTCTTGTAGTCAGTTTTCAAGCTATCCAAATCTTCTTCGGCCTTCCGTTTTCCTTTCCTCACCTTTCACCTCTCGATTGGATATCAATATCTAACATCAGATCCATTTTCTCTCCTTCCAGTTGTTCTATCTTTTTCCCTAACTCTGAATTTTTACTTTCAAAGTCTTGCTTTATGATCTCCAACTCAGAAGGGACTACTTGCAGATATTCTTCTATCGAACGAAGCGGCATCTCAGGTCGGCATGGGGATATTGTCGTTCACTCTCCTACCCCGCCATGTGTTATATTCGAGGTTACCATTGGATTTATCGCAACTCTTTTCATTCGTGAATCTGCTTCACGCATCGAAACTTCGAACTCTTTTCTTATAATTATTCCCACTATACGAGAATTGAACCGAGCTAACCCATGCGTTTACGGTATAAACTGTCTCGATTGGTATTGCCTTAGCACGAGCAAAGGGCATACCCAATGACTCCCAGATCCCTAACAGAGAACCCAATCATAACTCCCACACCGGTAGAGGATTTCATCGAGGAGCAAACCAAGGAGCTTTCCATTCTACATCTTTTCCCGAAGATTCGAAGCGCGATCCGATTCTCTTCGATATGTCATCCCTCCCAGGCGCGGCCAACTCCTTTAATGGGAATAATTCGCAAAAAACCCGACAAGGATTTCTATCTACCTTCCGAAATGGCCATGGAACCACCCCAAAGAATAAGATTAGCGCATCCCATGAATCTTCCTCACCGGCTCTTCGACACGAGCTCAAAGATCTAAATGTTTACGAGAATTATCGGTACCGCACAGAACCCTTTGTCAAGACGGTCGAACAAATCAATAATCGCCTCGCCTACATGCCTCAAAGCCTTGGGAAAATCACCAAACCATAGATACCTAAGGCAAAATGTCGACTTTCCTCTTCATATCCGGTGTGCCGTCATCAGTCCTCAAGCTTACCCAGGGATGCATTTCCTTCCCTTCTTGAATTCGTGCCATGACCCACTGTTCGCTCATCCCAGTGATGCTCATCAGCTTCTTTACAAAAGAAGGTGCATTAGCGGCCCTGAAGTAAATTTTGTCGACCTGAGCCCTTTGACTGCGAAGCAAAGCTGTATATTCCTCCACGGTAGGTACCAAGTCTACTTCCCCAAACGTAAAACAGCTATAAGCGGGATTCCAATATTGAGTCATAGCCCGAAACAAGTGCTTGTCTACTCTGATGTCGAGTAAGTAAGGTAGATCACCATAATTAGTGTAGAACAGTTGCCTAGTTGCTTCATCCCAACCAGCCCATATATCTCTTAGTTCTTGTAGCTCATTTTGTGTCACGCTAATACGAGTGAAGTCCAATAATTCTGATGTGTAGCCTTCAGTTAGGCTATCCCCCTTCTCAAGCTGTGTCTTCTCTGACCATATACGCACGGCCGCATTATCCTCTACTTTATCAAGGAATCCGTCCCCCATAACAAGTATTCTAACTTAGTAATTAAAACAGGAATCGACGCCTTTTAAGTATGAAATGACATGCAAATATGACCAAAATAAAGCGAGTCAGTATCACATAAAAGTAACCAAAGCAAGTAAACAAAAATGTCTAACCATTACATCGGTAGCTACTAAGGTTTAGCATGGCTCTACCTAGGGTGGGCTCCTAAGGTTCACTATATGTGGTTCAGTTCTAGAGAAAGAAAAGGGTACCTAAACCAGCAGATTCCTCAATCTTCACCCATTATAGGCTCATATAGATCGAGTTCGGTTCAGGGGAATACATTTCCCTATGGCCATGCGGAGGTGAAAACCTCACGGAACCATAAGTACGGATGTATTCCTAAGCGGTCCCCAGCCCATGCGGAGGTGAAAACCTCACGAAGGCATAGTTTCGCCCCACTTAAGGGTGTGACCACAACGGTCATGCAATATGAATGCCAAAAATATTCCATGTCTCACAAACCAAAGGTACATATGACGCGATTACAGACTCATGCAATCGACAAACGAAAAATTTTGATAAAAAGGACATTAATCAACCAATTTTACGGCTTGACTCTCTTAACGCGTCCCCAGTGGAGTCGCCAAGCTGTCGAAACCATTTTTTTGTTTGGAATACGGGCCGACTTTAAGAGGAAAAAGAGGAGTCGCCACCAATCTTTTTGAAGTGTGATTGGGCCACTTATAAAATATTTTGGTCTACGAGTTTTAAGAAAATGGGCTCGAGAATTGATTACATACGAGGAAGGGTTAGCACCCGCAACGCCCAAAATTGGTACCGTATTGATGGATTAATGTCCTTAATATCGAAAGTTAAAAATATTTTAGAGTAGGAAAAAAATTGAATGACTCGTATTGGATATCAAAACTTTCTTGTTCAAAAGTGAAATATCATGTCCAAAGACGATAGGACACGATGCTTCAAACTCTCGATCCCAAGATCATTTTATGATTTCCAAAATCCGTGGAGGTAATCAAAAGGGTATTTCACTATTTGGCTAAACCAAAACCGAAACCCAAAGACGATTGGGTACGATTCTTTGATTTCCAAACACGAAATATCGCTTTATTTAAGAAATATGATAAAGAAATTTGTGAAGGATATCTCTTTGTTTAGATGAATGTAAAATCGAAACCAAAGACGATTGAGTACGAATTTCTTGAACTTCCAAACACGAAACATTGCCTCATTTGCAAAACAATCGAAATCTTTAAAGGACATTTAGTGATCTAGATGAACAAAAAATCGAAGCCAAAGACGATTGAGCACGATTTCTAACTTCCAATCACGTAAAGTTACCTTTGTAAAACCCATTTTATGCATTTGGGAAAAGGAAAAGAAAAATAAAATAAAACGTTAGGATGTAATTCAAAACCATTGGTTGACATGGGATGACAAGAACAAAAACATATGAATATAAATAGTAAATTACGTAAAAAGTAATAAAAAAATAAAGCTAATGTAAATAATAAAAATAGTAATATTAATATTGATAAAGAAACATAAAATAATAACCATGATAACAAAAATAAAAATAATAGAGACCTATATATACACATAATTAATATGATAATAAAATAATAGCAAACATATTGAAAATAACAGTAAATATGGTAATAATAATAACGGATATAATACAACTTAATAATATTAATAATAATATATAATTGAAAGAATTAAAACGAACAAGAATATATATACAATAATAATAATAATAATAATAATAGTAATAATAACAAAAAAGGAAATAAGAAAATAAAAGTTATTAATAAAATAGTAAAAAATATTTGATAACAATGTTTTAGTGGATAAAATCAGAATATAAAAAAATATTAAAGTAAAATAATGATACATATATATATATATTGATGATAAAGAAAAATTAATTTGATGATAAAATAACCAAATAACCAAAAAGGACTAAATTGGGATAAAAACCAAACATTTGGGGTCAATTTTAAAAATAAATAGTGGTAGGGAGCAAATTGTAATGCGCGCGCAACTAAGGGGGACCAGAAAGGCAATAAACCCCCATCCGTAAAACGCTGCGCTTAAAAGAGGACCTAATTGAAATCCAGAGCGAATTTCTGGGGCAGAATCGTAAATAAAAAAACAATTGATTTTAAAACCAGAAAAAACGGAGGGGCTAAAAGCGCAATTAGCCCCTCCAAAGAAAACACGCGGATCCTAGCACTGGTGCGGGTCGGGTCGCGGGTCATGGTCGAGGACCAAAACGACGTCGTTTTGGCCTCTGACCCCAAGGCTCAAAACGGCGTCGTTTTATCAATACTATAAAAGCCCAAAATCCTTTGAAAAATTTCATTTCTTCAAAAAAACAGAAAGGGGCCCTTCTCTCTGGCTCCCAGCGATTTTCTATGAAGTCTCTCGCATGAGCCTCTACCACCGCCATTGTCATGTCAGCCACCGCCCACAGTGGCTTAATCAAAAGGTAAGTAGTTTTTTTTTTTTTTTTATAAAACCCTTATACTTTTGTTGTTAAAGAAAACCCAAAAACGATTCAAGAAGGAAAAGAGAAAAAAAAAATAAATAAAAATAAAAATAAAGACCAGAAAGGAAAAAACGAAACCTTTGGTTTCTTTTTTTGATTCTCTCAATGCTTCATTTACAAGTGTTTGCCTTTCTTTTTTTTTATCTCTAAAACGCTAATCCCCTCTCGCTTACTGATTTGCTATGCTTTATAAATTTTTTTTTTGACTTATCTGCTTTTCTATTTTGTAGGGACGTGATGGCTCGTGCCTCGACGTGGAGACGTGGATCGGTGCACGTCGCGTGGTGTCCGGCGACGCTATGGAAAGAGGGTCTCATTGGCGGCTGACGCTTGAAAGACTCGCTAGGGTTTTCCTGTTAGATTTTGGGTTTTGGGCCTGTGTTTTTTATTTGGGTTTTGGGCCTGTGTGTTTTTTTATTTGGGTTTATTGGCCTGTGTTTTTTATTTTAAAATTGGGCCTTACAGGTTTTAAGAAAATGGGCTCGGGAGTCGGTTACGCACGAGGAAGGGTTAGCACCCTCGCAACGCCCAAAATTGGTACCGTATTGATGGATTAATGTCCTTAATATCGAAAGTTAAAAAATATTTTAGAGTAGGAAAAAAAAATTCGAATGACTCGTATTGGATATCAAAACTTTCTTGTTCCGAAAAGCTGAAATATCATGTCCAGCACGATAGGACACGATGCTTCAAACTCTCGATCAACTATTAAAATTACATTTGATTTTACAATAATTCGAATTAAACAATATAAATAATATATATAATAAAATAATAAGTAATATTAAAGACAAGCAAAATAAAACTTAATGAACTCCATATTACTTTTAAACTAAATACAAATATTAACTCATCCACTATTTTATTTACTACACTCGTATTCCTTTTGAGATCAACTCCATTACTTTTTCTTTACATGTTTCATTAGCATTCACATTTTGTAAAATCCGACTCTTTAATTATATGAAAATAATGATTAAAGATGTATTGAAAACTAAAAAAAACGAAAGCATCCGAACCCGTCATCAATTGAAATATATGACCTTAAATGGTCAACTCAACTCAACCCAACTCTCCTCTCCATATCTCTAGTTCAGCAAATCAAAACCCGGTTAGACAAGTCACAACCCACAAAACTGCTAAGAATTAGTGCATTTACTTCTGTTTTTCTTTTCTTTTTCTTTCTATTCTTTGATCAAAAAAATTCCCTGACTCGTATAACAAGAATTTTGACATCACCGTATCAACAAGACATGAAAAAAAGCACAGATCAGTCTTCTTCAAAGCAGTTTTCTACAAAGACATACAAGTGAACTACCCTACCATTTGTTCCTATTCCTCTCGTATGTGGGGATTACACAGGTACACGCTTGCCCTGGTTTCGGTCTAACCACTGCACAAAAAAGAGTTGGTTTAAACATTTCCATATGACCAGATATACATACAAAGGATAACTAAATCCGTATCACCTCGCATGATAGTATAAAGATATAATGATCCATTGATTACTAGAGCAACTAACACAACAAAATTTAAGCTCACTCAATGGGAAGGAAAAAGGCATCTATGGAAAGAGAGACTGATCATTGTTTTTATCCATAGACTGATGAGTGATGACTCGTATTTTCAGATCATAGCCGATTAAACTACATCTTGTGTACAAAGCTTTCACTTGTTAGTCTATATCCATTCCGCTGGCAGCAAAGTCTTCAGTAAATACTTAAGATCTATATTTGTATAACTGAAACTAGATGCCGTGATGGAAGGTTCAATTAAAGTATGTTGCAGGCTTCTAAATCGTAGGAACTGCAATAATAATAAACATCAACTCTTCTTTTCTCCTTTTACTGTTTTTTTTTTTTTTCCATGAAAAGTTCTTACATCCATGTATGAAATGCTCTCTGTAAGAAGACAAACGGCAAAAGTTGGAAAATAAAAAGGGTAAGTTTGGGTTTTAGCGACAATCTAGACCCGTCCATATAGGCTTTTTGATCATCTCAAAGGATGCTAAAGTAATAAAAAAGGTGGAGGCACCATGTCTATACAATGATGCCTTGGGCAAACTAAGTAAAGGGAGGTGCAAAATTCTAAAATTGAGTTTATTAATATTTTGATATCAAAGATGCACTCATAAACATAAAATAATAATAATAATAATTCTACAAACAAATATAAACATGGTTAATGTTATGATTAAAAGAAACCTTGTAGATACTAAGGACTTCTGAAATGCAAAGGTAAACTGGGAAATGAACAACCGCATAAGTACCAAGGGGAATGGATACTTTTGACAACACTAATAATTGATAGATTGTCACTGGTTTTTTGGGGGCAATTAATAACACTAGACAATAATACCCTCCATACCTCGATGAAAGGCTTCTTAAATAAGGTAACGTATTAAGTTCACCCAAAGTAGAAAAAGAAATGAATCTAGTTTAGTTAGTGAACTACTTAGGCAGGTTCCAAAAGCAATCACTTGTTTAAGTCATCATTGCCTTAAGGTGCCTTGCCTGAGCACCTAAATGTGAACCTGGCAATATTGTGAAGATATTCACAAGTTCTCTAATTTTCTTATGCCATCACTCTCCAACACCAAAGAGACAGCAGGAACCAATGGTTCGTATTATATTAATATTTGCAAATGGCAACTGAACTACCATGAAAAGCAAGATTAAAACAATCAAACATCTCAGTATACAAATAATAATCTGCTCCTGTTATATAATTTCATGATTCCGATTTCTATTCCAGTCTCAGTCATGTTGAAACAAGGTATATTTAACATCCTCTTTTCAGCAAATAAAATAAATGTTGATTCAGTAGCTCATATATTGAATACATAATAAAAGGTTTCTGGAATTTACTTCTTTGAGCTAGTAATAGATATCAATGTGAACTCAGGATAAGATTGTGTATAGGTTTTCTTTCATACTCTCAGATGATGACACTGTCTGGCGTTACAAAATTTAAAACTGGTTTAGGATGTATTTAATATTTTGCGGAGATTTTAAATCAGGCAAACAACCAACCAAGAGCAAACAAAATAATAGAATAAAAGCATGCAGTTCCAGCAGACAGTTTTATAAGTTATGAAGAAAATTACTTGACTTTCAAACTAAACATACCGTTCGGATAAATGGTTGCTGGAAAACCAACCAAGAATAGGTATCCTCTGTATAAACACTGCCAGTGTTGGCCAAAAGCCACTGCAGAAGGGGAAAAACAAAAGAAGGAATGGTAAACATGAAGCTCAAAAGTTAACAGAAGCCAAGGATTTGTATTAAATCAAGATAAGGAAATTTTCATTTAGACCTGAAGAGTACAATAAATCCATATGCCTCCAATATCATGCCAAGGATAGGCCACCCAATGACAACAAAAAAGAAGCCAACAAAGAATGAAACTGTTCCCTACATTGAATAGCAACAGATAGTAAAGAAAATGAGCAATGAATGTATCATGCACAAGCGCACACGTGTGTATAGAGAGAGAGAGAGACCTTAAAATTTTGTCGCTTCAGGAAAAATTGCATAGTGGATTTCAGGCCAATGGTTAAAGTCACTCCTGATATGAAAAGGATCTATTTTTTAAAAAAAAAAATTAAAAATGGTGTTATTCAAACATGATTGAAGGGAAAATGAAACAGTTTGGAATAGAGGTTAAAAACATAATAACAGTGAGCTTACATTTCCCATGGCAAGCAGTCCCTTGTCGAAAAAGAAGACAATTCCCATAAATGAGAAAAATACACCAAATCCCGTTAATCCTAGCCCAATTTCTGTTTTTCATAATTTCATATATTAATACAATGAAGGTTAATAGAATAAAATGAACACAAAGTTTGTTCATTCAACTTTTTTTTCTCAAAATATTAATGACAAACTAAATCACATTTAAGAGCACCAAAGCACTTCTACCTGCTTCCAAGCATTTTCAATCTCAATAACCCATGCAACCAAACATATAATTTGTTCAGCAAACAGGTTTAGTTGTAAACTAAAATATTAGATTTCAAAGAACAGAGTAAACTAAATTGTCCATTTTTCCTGGGAAAGTTTCATAATCTAAAGAGTATTTAATTAGCATTTCCAAATGCTAGAGGGTTTATCACTTTGAGTTTCTCAAACAACACTGTAAGCATTTCCAAGTAAGCATGGTGGACAAACTTCATCGCCAATAAGATACACACAAAATTAAAGTGAAAAATTGGAACCTCACTCTATTGAAATGCCTCATTTATTAGAAGGACGAGAGTACTAAAACTTAGCCAAGGAAGATGGGTGCATATCAATTGAAAACCTTCTACTATATAAGCAAATCGAATGTAAGTGGAAGTTGTCAACTAGCAAAATTATATTCATATTTCACTAACATAAATTTCTTGACACCTCTCGAGTCTGAATAACTCTACATAAGTTACAATAATATCTGGTACGTTTTTTTCAACTTCTATCTACTATTAATATTGATTTGGAAAATAAATAATATTTGATTGCTTTTAACAAGCTTCTCACAAAGCTTAAATCATTCCTAAATTGCCTCAATGTAAACTAAAATGAAATTGAAAGAAAGTTCTAACTAAGAAGCAATTATAAACACGTATTAACAAGCACCTATAAGACTCGGTAGAGTGAATATAATACCAAAGTCTAGCTATATGTATATGAACAGAATTTCTAGATATCACACATTGAATTTTGTACCAAATCACCAGGACTCTCATAGAAATCATCACAAGTTCATAGAAAGCGTTAATTTGAATGGAAGAAGCATTAAAGCACAAAAAAGTTCAACGTAAGAGCTTTACTCTTTCGATCGCTCATTTCAAAGGAAACCATCGTGCTGATTATTCAAATGCCTGTTGCCTTCAAATAGCAAAACAAAGAATAATAATTCGAATCAAAGCTCAAAACCAAAATAATGAATACGTGTGAGAATATACCCAAAAAAAAAAAGAGAGAGAGAGAGAGAGAGATCTACGAGAACAGTGCATGTACATAAAAAATAAAAAAAGGAAAATAAATTAAATCACGATCTCTTTACCGAAAGAAAAGAAAACGGAACCGCGGTCCGTACGTTTTCTCGGTAACCAAACACAGAAAGAAGAGATGGAAATTGGAGAAACGAGAACTGAGAGAGAGAGAGAGAGGTTTCTTTGTATCTCTTGAAATGAAAATGAAAAAAAGGACTGAATGAAATAAAATAATGTAAGAGCGGCGTGGTGTGGTGCGTTTATAATAAGCTGAGCCTGAGTCGATAAATTGGCGTTTGGGGTTGTTAATTTGGTTATTTATTGGCTAAGGTTGTCATTTATGCTGTTATTCGCTGTCTTTGCTAAAGACTAAAACGGTTGATGGGAAAATAGCAATAGTAGTGAGATTAAGAATAAAAGGGCCTAATTCTTCCGGAGGTCCTCATCTAAATGCCACTTCTTTCTATAATCCAATTTTTGAAGGTCCAATTGAAATGGAGTTAATTTTAAATTCAAATATGCTTGATCCTATGAAGCATTCAGCAATGGTTTTTAGGGATCATATCGGGATTAATGATAATGATTCTTTGGAGATTGGTGACCTGGCGAATTCTAAATTTGGTATTTCAATCTCAAAACTATATGGGATAATTGGGAAAGCACTGTTATTATGAAAGGTCGGGTTATTAATAAAACAATTAAGGATCGTGGAAAGAGTTTTAACACTGTTAAAAACACCAAGGTCTCTCTCTTAGATTCAATGAACTCTATAGTGACTTTAATAAATTCCCAGATTGATATCAAGCCTAATAAAGTTGTGGCGGTTCCAAATAGCAAGCACCAGAGTACTGGAACTACTTCTAAGCAGTAGAGTTGAAATGATAGCTTAGTTGTTTTTCTAAGGAGTGTTATTGCAATGTCTTTTTCATTCACAAAAAAAGAAAGAGAATAAAACAGTTTTTCTACAAAAGAAAAAAATAAGACGGTTTAAATAGTATATGACAATGGGGGGAGGGTGTTTACATTAATAATACTCAAAAAAATACGAAAATGGAATAGAAAACATATTATTTACGAAGATAAATTATTTTAAATAGTAAAAAGTTATGTTGTCAATGTATCAAAGTGACGTCACATATAAATAATATCTTAATAAAATAAAATAATAATATTTTAATTTAAAAAATAATGATGGCAAAATGTGACCTCTTTTTCATCCCCACTTTTACTTTTTTTTTAATTTTATATATTTTAGTTTTATAATTTAATATTTTATAGTTTTTGTAATTTAATTTTATTTCATAAAAATGGTTGAGTGTTTTATTTCTATAATATTAATTTTTCAATATTTTATAATTATAAACTTTTCAATATTTAGAATAATGATCGAGTTGATAATGTGTAAACCTTGAGAGCGAAATATATTAAATTTTTAGAAATAGAATCATCTTGATAGAATGCATAAAATATTAGTGACTAAATTTATTATTATACTAATAAAAATTATTTTGTTTAGTTATCAAATACATTTTATAGTGGAGTGATTAGAATTACGAAATTAAAAATTTATCATTCAAATTTTTCAACAAGTACCTACTTAGGTTATCCTAAAATTAAATTTTAAATGCCCAAATAGCTACCTTCGAAGATAGACCATTCCATTAAATTTAACTGTCAATTCATTTATCTAATCAGCAAAAAAAAAAAAAAAACAAGTTGTTATCTATGCTATTTTTAAGTTACCTATTAAGTCAATATAAGTCTTAATTGGATCACCAACTCGATTAAGAAAATACTAGAATGTCTTTATATGATTAAAATAAATAATATTATTCGAGAATATTTTAATTTTTTCGCTTTAAAAAATCAATAAATATATGCATATGGTAGGATTTAAACACATGCCAATTGCATTAATAATAACTTTAATTTACTATTCAACTAAAGTTTTTATTTTTATACATTTTAATTTTATCATGCATTCTTTATTAACTTCATCAATTGTATATCTATACTATTCGGGGCAAAGGCAACAATTTTTTTAGGGCAAAATTAAATTGTATATTTTTACGGTAGTAAAATGTAATTTTTCTAATTTAATAGTCTATATATTTATAATTTTAAATTATTAAACTAATTTTTTATCATTTTGGGGGCTAAAGTGAAATTTTACTATTATTAATTTAAAATTTTATAAATTGTAAAAGAATTTAAATGAAAATTTTCAATTTTAGGGATCAGAGCCCCTGCCAACTCTGTTGGCTTCGCCACTGATATTATTATTTTAGCTCCTGATTGAGTCAATTTTACCCTCAACCAAGTCACCAACTCAATTAGGAAGTTACAATAATGTCTTTTCGTAATTGAAACAAGTAATTTATTCTAGTGTATTTTAGTCTTTTCACTTAAAAAAATAAATGCCTATGTTGGGATTTGAACTCACAACAGTTGCATTAATAAAACTTTTAACTTATCATTCAACTAAAATTTATATATATATATATATATATATTTATTTATTTATTTATTTTATTATGCATACTTTATTACCTTTTTTAGTTGTTTATATTAATAATGTATTGGATAGAGTTGGTGTCGCAAGTTAACTTAGCATCGACTCAAGATTTATGACAACATCATGATAAATAATTTAATCTATTTTTTTTCATTTTAATAGTGTACATATCATATGTTATTGTTAATTAATTTCAAACCATACTTTTTATTATTTATTTGTGTGTGATTTTAAACAAACATTTATGTTCTAAATTTGTAATTTTCACATGCATTAACATGCGGTAGGGTTTCTCCTTTTATTCTGCACATTTTCTTTTTATTTTTAAGTTAAATTCTACAAATAGTCCATGTATTTTACAAAAAAAAATATGGAGTTAATCCCTGCAATTTAATTTGATCAATTCTGTACTTTTCAAATTTTAAAATGCTAGTTTTAACCCAAACAATAATTGTTAAGTTCGATAGGTTAAATTCAATGATTAGTTTCAGTACTATATGTACAATTATAGATTTAGTCTACAGTAATTAAATCACTCTAAGTTCTTATACTTTTCGATTTTGAAATTTCAATATTAATATAAATGATAGTCGTTAATCTATTAACTATATTTTTAGTGAATAATATGTGAAAATAATAAGCTAATATGTCATTACACATATGATAATAAATTTAACTTATTAAACATTTAATAAATTTAACTGCTATTGTTTGGTAGAGATTGAAATATTAATTTTTAAAAATAAAATATTAAAATCACCAAATTAATGTATAGAAATTAAATTTACAATTTTCAAAATGTGCATAAAGTAACAGCAAAATTTAACATTCTTTAATTATTCAAAGTAACGTGAAATTATTATATACCCAACTTTAATGTTGGTGATGTGACAGCTTAATTTAAGAGTGAGACAAATTGAAAATTCCAGAATCAATATATATGAGTGGTATTTATGATATTTTGGTTTATAAGATAAAACTTGATTGTATTGAATTTTTTACGTAATTTATAATTAATTTTTATATTGTAAATAAATATTTTATATTTAAAACAGTGAAAATAGTTTTAAAATATCATATGAAAATTAATTTTTAAAAACACTAGAATAGTTATAGATTATTGTTTTTCTTAAAACAAAATATTTTTAAAATTGTGAAAATAGTTTAAAATTTTATCAAATAATGATTAGAAATACATAAAAAATATTACATTTTATCGAAGTAAAGTCTAAAACTCAAACCTAAAATTAATATGAGAAAATCGTAAATAAAATTGAACCAATTTATTATAAACAATTTAAAATATTCAATAAAAATCAAATCTAAATAAACCCTAATTTAATTAATAAGTTTCATATATCGTATTTTTCTTACAATCATATGTAATTTGAAAATCGTGAAAGGTCGGATAAAATTCAAAATTAATTTGAGTCGAATATTGTTTCAATAGATAAATCCTCCTAACATTATTCTATTTTTTTTCATAAAGTTAAATTCAAAACTTTATTTATCAAACATCAAATTCCTTTAATTTAACTAAACACTTTAAAAAGCTAATACTATAAGAAAGCAATGATTAAATTTGTTGTTGGCGTCTTTTCTTTGATATCGAGTCACACAAAAGCGAAGCCAAGGGGTGCAAGGCCCCTGGCTAAGCGGTAGAATAAAAATTTTAATCCATTTTAGTAATAATTTATTCAATTTAAATTTTTTTTTAAGTAATTTTATTTTTGTTTTTGGCCTCCAAATTTACTGATAATAATGATTAACCTTTTGTTACGGGTACTCTCCAAATAGGTAAAATGCTAGTCATGAAATATACTCTATTCTTATAAATGGGGATCGAATTCCCAACCATATGGTTAAAATACGAGGTGAGCAATTATTATATCACAACTCAATATTTTTGACTAAGATAGTCAGTACCATATCAATAGACATATTATTTTTCCTAATGAAATTGATGTGTACTATACTAGTGTATTGTTTTAGATTTATTGATATTTAAAAAAATTAATATACGTATATAAAATAATTACAAATTCAAATAAATGATATTAAATAAATTTCAAATATAAAATATTTATACACGAGCCAATGCACAATGTTCTAGGAAAAGTATTTATTATTTATTATTAGAATAGTAAAAAGTTAGAAACGATATTATTTTTTAATATTATTCATGCACTAATCGAAGTACAACGTTTTAATTGGTGCGATTGGTGCGATTAGTACTGGCCTAAATTTTGATTGGTGCAAAAAGGAGAGATGATTACACCGATTATTACCGAAACAGTATATACTAACTAAAACCGTTGAAACTAGTGTGAAATTGATTACACTATTTTTAACCTCAAATTTTTAAAACTTTATTTTTAGCCTAACATCAGATTCTTGATTTCGGGTTAAGAATCACACTTAATATTATTATTTGATAATTTTTATGTCTATATTACGATCAATATTATAAATTCGTGATTATTCTTTTAATAATATCATATTTAAAATTTAAACCTATATTTTTTTAAGGTGTGTCTTCAAACACTACTTGATATTTGTATACAAAATCATATCCAAATTTACGTGTTAAGTTGGTATAGTTAAATTTGCCTATATATATCATTTGCATGCGTGTCGTTCTCCTCTTTCGGGTATTATCCAAATACATGTAATCCACACACCACTTTTAGCCAGCTTTCAGCCCCATGGTTTGACCTTCAACACTAGCCGACACCCTTGAATTGACCCACCTCATTTACTGTCCTTAGCCACCTTACCCACAAACCCACACTTATAATAAAGCCCTCTTTTAATCGACACACAACACAAAATCCCATTCCATTTCTCCCAAAACCATGAAGAAGAACAACCACCTTTCTCCTTCACTACCATGGACGACCCATGTCATTATTCTTTCAATCCTGACCGTCCATTCTATCAAGATCACTTCAGCCGCTTGCCACGTGGATGATGAAAAAGGCCTCTTAGCCTTCAAATCGGGTATCACCCAGGACCCGTCAGGCATGCTCAGTTCATGGAAATCGGGTACGGATTGTTGTAATTGGGCGGGTATAAATTGCCGTGAAAACAATCGGGTCACCACTATTTCTCTTTACGGGCAAGTTGATAAACCCGACAGCTACTTGACGGGTACAATCTCTTCTTCCCTTGTAAAAGTCCAAAATCTAGACGGTATTTACTTTGTTAACCTAAGGAATATTTCGGGTCCTTTTCCGGATCTTCTTTTCGGGTTACCCAAACTCTTATATGTTTACATTGAGAACAGTAAGCTTTCGGGACCCTTACCTGTGAATATTGGTAAGTTAAAACAACTTGGGGCCTTGAGTCTTGAAGGGAATCGGTTCACTGGATCCATACCGAGTTCTATCTCTGAGTTGACTCAGTTAACTCAGTTGGTTCTTGGGAAAAATGAATTCTCCGGTCATTTCCCGGCGGGGATTAAACAGATTAGGAACCTTAGTTACGTGAGTTTTGAACAAAACAAGCTGATGGGTACCATTCCGGATATTTTCAAATCGTTCAACGACCTTAGAATTCTTAGACTTTCCCATAATGAATTTTCAGGGAAAATCCCAGAATCAATTTTGTCTTTGGCACCGAAATTGGCGTACCTTGAGTTGGGCCATAATCGTCTGTCAGGGCAAATACCGAGTTATTTCGGAAAGTTCAAAGCATTGGACACTTTAGATCTTTCATGGAATTCATTCACAGCGGTAGTACCTAAAACATTTTCAAACTTAACCAAAATTTTCAACTTGGACCTTTCTCACAATTCTCTAAACGACCCATTTCCCCAAATGAATGTGAAAGGCATTGAATCACTGGATTTATCGTATAACAACTTCCATCTCAAAGAAATCCCAAAATGGGTCACTTCATCTCCGATCATATATTCACTCAAGCTAGCAAAGTGTGGGATTGAAATGAACTTAGACACTTGGAAGCCAGCGGAAACTTACTTTTATGACTACATTGATTTATCGGAGAATGAGATAACAGGTAGCCCTGTTGATTTATTGAATCGAACGGATTTCTTGGTGGAATTTAAGGCCGCCGGGAATAAGTTGAAGTTCGATTTGGGGAAATTGAGAATCGTTAAAACATTGAAAGAGTTGGATATATCACGGAATTTGGTGTACGGCAAGGTTCCTGCGGCGATTACTGGGTTCAATAAATTGAATGTGAGTTATAACCATCTGTGCGGGCAGCTTCCCAAGAACAAATTTCCTGTTTCTTCATTTGTGGGAAATGATTGTTTGTGTGGACCTCCATTATCGCCTTGTAAACTGTAGCTGGTTATCAAGTGTTTGTGGAAATGTCACTGAGGTTAATATAATCAATAAAAGTGTTTGTGAAAATGTCACCGTGAGTTAGAAAGATCAATAAAATGTTGGTGCTACTGCTTTTTTAGCTAAAATTTCTGTATTTTGATGTGTACTCCTTTTTGCCTTTGGCAAAAACAGAAATATTGAATAATAATTAGTGTTTCGTCATTTTTGTATTGACTTTTGAGTTGTTGTAATCTTAACAATGCTAGCCACGGGCTAAAATGGGCTTTATGGATTTGACTGATTTCATCATCAATTTATTCTAAAATCTTTAGATTTTGAGGCATATAATAGGTTTATGGTCAAAATATGATATTTTGTTGTTAGTCTCTATAATTTAATTTGATCATTTTATTTTTGTTATTTTCGAATTTTGAATTTTTTTTGAATAAAATTGGGCTGATTTTGTATTAAATTAGGCTCACGCAAAACAACAAACATAAAGATGTAGACGAAAAGACAAAACAGAAAATAAAGCTAGCAACAACAACCACTTAAATGTGCTTTGGAAAATAAAATAAAAGATAAAAAAAAAAGAAAGCATGAGCCCCATCCTTTCATCTTCAACCAGACGATTCATCAGTCAAAATCCTTCTTCAACAGAGGAGAAAAACCAAAAAGAATGAAGACTAGCATCTGCTTTGCATAACGCTAACATGAGCCTGGAGATTCGATGAACCTTCTCCTTAGAGCAAAGCATCTTAAGAAACCCATTCATCTTCCAGATTCCTTACCCGTGACTCCTTCATCGCGAGCACCAGCACCGATTCTGGAAGTTTGTCGTCCCAACCCCCAGAGAACCTGCTTCTTCACCCTTCTAATGCCAAAGTATGGGCCACCCCATTAGCCGAACGCGGTACATAAAGGTAAGAGATTTCTTCAAAATACAAACTCAAATGGTTGATGTGCTGGGTAATGATTTAAGAATCGATTTATCATGATTCCTTCTCTTTATACATTTAATGACAACAAAGCATCGCTTTCTACAACCAAACTTTCGAAAGCCCTTGCTTTCAAAAAGGATGACCCTTTCACACTCTCGAAGCCGCCACAAACGGATCCGCTGTATCCTCAAAAAGATAAGTCTCTGCTCCTAAGATGCCTCATGTATCATCTCTAGCAATAACTGCAGTTGTAGCTACTTTCTTCTTGTTTTGAAATGACGCATCAAAGTTGATTTTAATAAAACCTACCTCTGGAAGCCGCCATAATTCTTCCAGAATAGATCTGACTAGTGGCTGTAAAATCTTACGAGATAGCTCGATTTCTGTCACATAACCCCTAATAAAACCCAGAATCTCTTGTATCGGAACTTAGCTCCCTCATAAATTAAATTATTTCTTCTGTACCAAAGGCTCCATGTAGAGATAGCAATAATGTTTCTTTGGTGTTCTTCAGCTTCAATAAACATCTGAATAAAGCGCTTTTGGGGCCCAAGGGAGTCTTCAAAGTTTGGAATGGGGATATGAAAGTGCGCTCACACACCTCGAACAAGCTACAATGCCACATCAAGTGGCTGGAGTCTTCAATGGTTTCCTGACACAAAGGGCAAACCGAATCCACTGCTAGTTTTCTTTTGGCCAGATTACTGTAATGGGGAAGCATATTGTTAACCAGCCTCCAATTATGAATTTTTATTTTATTAGGAATGTGTAGCAACCAAAGAATTTTGTAAAAGGCTTTAAACCCATCCTCCAATGAGTTGTGAATGTTGGAATACCCTAGGATAGTAGATAAAACTCGATACCCACTTTTAATAGTGTACTCTCCGAAACCCTCATATTTCCACACCAGAGTATCTTCTTTGTTATCTCCCAAAATCGGAATAGCAAGAATTCTGGAAGTCGTGTTTTCATCGACAAGTTCTTCAATCAGTTCCCTGTTCTAGGTAGAATTGCTTTCATCCATTAGTTGATTGACTGTTGTCCACCTAGGATTTATATCATGACCTGATATTCTGTTCTGTTCTTTCCTAGGAAGCCAAGGATCATTCCAGATGTTTACAAGTTTTCCGAGCCCACACGCCACACCAGGCCATCTGTGATCAACTCTCTAGCATTGCAAATGCTACGCCAGGTGAAGGATGGGCAAGAGCCAACTTTAGCATTTAAAACATCAGTAAACGAAAAATACCTGGCTTTTAAAACTCGGGCTAAAAAACATCTTGGTTGGACTAGAATGCGCCACATCTGTTTAGCTAATAGCGCTTTGTTGAACATAAAAAGGTTTTTAAAACCCATGCCACCATCATACTTCGGCAAACAAAGCTTATCCCAGCAGTTCCATCGAATACCCCTTAATGATTTGTTATTAGCCCACCAAAACTTATTTATAATGATTTCAAGCTTATTGCATAAAGTTTTCGGAAAAAGAAAGCATTGCATTACATAGATGGGAGTGGCCTGTAATACGGATTTAATAAAAACCTCTTTTCTACCCATGGATAAATAGCGTAGACTCCAACCTTCAACTCTTTTTCTGAATTTGTAGATGAACGTGTTAAAAGCCCACATCTTTCTTCTGCTAACCATCATTGGTAATCCTAGGTACTTTTCTGGACTTGACGCCAATCTAACCCCCAACAACGTTGTAATTTCCTCTTTGTCATTATTGCTAACATTTGCTCCAAAATAGATTAAGGACTTGTCATAATTCACCCGTTGCTCGGCATTTTGCTCGTACTCATTGATGACTTCATGCACCGTCTTAGCCCCCTCCAATGAAGCATCTCCAAAAAGAAAACAATCATCTGTAAAAAAAAAAAGTGGTTAATAGAAAGCCTGCCCCTACTAATAGATGCTCCCTCCATAATCCCTCTTTGTTTGACATCTTCTAAAAGAGTAGCGAAACCCTCCGCACAAATCAAGAACAAATAGGGACTCAACGGATCTCCTTGTCTCAGTCCACGAGAAGGGGAAAACCAATCATTGTTCAATCCATTAATACCAACAGAATAAGATACTGAGCACACACATCTCATGATAAGCACAATCCAGTCATTATGAAACCCCAACGAATTCATCATCCCTGTCAGGAAATCCCATTCTACACGGTCGTAAGCCTTGCTCATATCTAATTTTAGAGCAAAATTACCTTTCTTCTCGCGTTTTTTTATCTTAAGAGAATGAAGGATCTCGTAAGCTATCAAAACATTATCGGAAATGAATCTTCTTGGAATAAAAGCCCTTTGGGCTTCATTTATACAGTCGCCTAACATATCACTCATACAGTTGACCAAGACCTTTGCAATAATCTTATATAAAACATTGCAGAGACTTATGGGTCTGAATTGTGACATCTTAGTCGGTTTATCAACCTTAGGAATTAACACTACTCGGGTTCTATTAATTTCCCCAAATTCAACCTGTCCATTAAGAATAGCCAAACAGTATTTAGAAATATTCGTACCTACGATGTGCCAATAGCTTTGGAAGAAAATAGCTGCAAAGTCGTCAACCCCTGAAGCTTTCAGAGGTGGCATCTCCTTTACCGCTTGGCAAATCTCCTCTTCTGTAAACTGTTTTAGCAGGGCCTCATTCATACTTACTGTGACTTTTCTTTTCACGAGACCAAAGATGTGCTCTTCCGATTCTTTCGCGGAAGCAGAAAAAATTTTTTCAAAGTAAGTTGATGCAATTTTTAACATATTAACACACTCCGTAGTTTGATTACCAAATTCGTCCTCCAATTCTGAGATTCTGCCACTAAAATGGCGCTGTTCTGCCATTTTATGAAAGAAACTAGTGTTTCGGTCTCCATGCTGTAGCCAATTAACACGAGCCTGTTGTTCCATAACAATTCTTCTTTATTAGCCTCTAAATTTAGCCCCAATTGGATTTCTGTGATTTCAGCTAGATTATCATCTGAGGCTTCCTCGTTATAGAGCCAATTCAATCTGTCCTCTAAGGCAGCACGATTTTTCTTGTCTTCTTTACTTCTATCTCTACTCCACTTTTGCATATTGTGCCCCAAACGCTCTAGCCGTCTCGGTAAGTTTCCATCTGATTCCGCCCACCAATTTTTGATCAATTCCTCAAAGTTGCTATCTAGGCACCATTTAACCTCGAATCGAAAGATCTGTGTCTTGGACCCGTGCGTATTCCGTTCCCCTCCCATAGTATCCAGTAGTATCGGACAATGATCAGAAAAAGAGTGACTTAAGTGTTCAACCTGGTAAGATGAAAAAAGATCAATCCAGTTAATCGTAGCAACTCTTCTGTCTAGGCGTTCTCTTATATTAGTGGATCTTTGTCTACCTCGTTCCCATGTGAACCAACGGCCTCTAAATCCGAGATCGTCAAGCTTACACTCTTTCAAAACAGTTCGAAAATCCATCATTTGTCTATTAGATCGACGACGGCCCCTTTCTTCTCATATGAACTAGTGATCTCATTAAATCCCCAATGACAATCCAATGACCATTTTGATCAACGCTGAGCTGTCTAAGCAGGTTCCAAGACTCTCTCCTCCCATGTTCCTCCGGATTACCATAAAACCCCGTTAAACACCATTTTGTACCAAACTCATTATCTTGAACTTCGATGTCAATATGGTAGGAAGAGTATCTTTTGAGACTGATCAACGAATTTTGAAATTTTAGCTATAACCAAAATGGTAATAGTTGAATTGATTAAGTTAAATTGTGATATTTTAAAAAATTACGCAACAAACATACTATCACATGCTAACGTTATTTATAAACTTGTTATTTTCACCCAATACACATGGAAAAGTTACATTATTGTAGTTAATATATTTAACGACCACCAATTAGGTTAAGATTAAAATTTTAAAATTCAAAAATTACAATGATTAAAAATGACTAAATTTAAAACAGGGATTGAACCACAACTTACAAAATTAGTAGCAGAATGTAGTTTTCGAATTTTGAGATTTATATTCTAACCAAAATATAGCTATTAAATTCATTAAATCTACCCACTATTTCCAAACTTTGATATGACAAATATATTATCACATTTGTAATGTAATTAGCATGAAGTCATAAAATTGAATTGAGGTTAGAGATGAATCATAAATTTTTTAGAGGCAAAGTGTAAACTAACAATTACACTAACTTATAATTTTTTAATTTCGAAAGGGCTACAAGACAGTTTCTCCATTTTTGGGGCCAAGGCCACCATTTGCCTCCTATGTTCCTTGAATGTAATGTCAACTTACTATTTTTAAATATTACCCCCCCAAAAAAAGTTAGTTATTGGATTTAACGTGGATGATTGAGTCAAAATTGAAATTTTAAAATTTGACAAATACATGGACTAATAATGATCAGATTGAAGAACATACGCATAGTACATGACTAATTGCAAAGTTTAACCAAACGGATTTAATTGCTACCATTGGGACAAGGACTAAAACTTTATAATTAAAAAAGTACAAGGACTAACTTTCATTAGTTCGAAAAGGACAAGGCCTACAATAAACTAAATTAAAGTACATAGATTAAATTCACAACATAACCATAGGAGAAGGACCAATAGCACAATTTAACTAAACAAATTGTTTTGCGAAATGACCGCAATTTTTTATGCATTATGACTGTGTGCTCCGCATCACCGCATCACGTGATAAAAACCTAACAGTCCAGCATTACATAAAAAACTAAATCGGTGTGAAACTGATTGGCTGCAACTTTGACTTAAGATTTTTCTATTTCTCGGCTCTGTTTATCTATGGCTTCGTTCTTATTTCAGTTTCTATTTCTTCATCAGAATCTATCAGATTCTAAAGGCGACTTTGATTCGTTTGTGATTCAAATTCAATCAAGTATTTGAGATTTTTGTTTGTATAATTCAATAAAAGAAATGGAGACCGTCACACACTCCTCGCCGTTCGATTCTTTTCTCGACCGAATGCGAAGCCCTGCTTCTCTCGATCTCGTTCGCTCCATCAAGAGGTTTTTTTCTCTCCATTTTTTGTTTAATTTAGTAATTTAGTTCGCTTTTAAGGTTTTGTAATGAATTTCTGTTATGTTTGAAACTATGAATTTGGATTTGATTTGATATGTATATATCGTAAGATTGAAATACATGGAGTATGAATAAATTAAGTAGGTTTCGATGGAAAGTATTCATAAATTCCTTAGTAATTTCAAATTCATTGCTAAATAGGCATCAAATCTATAGATTTGTAAGTTATCATTCAATTTACGCTATTTTTAAGTCCAAATTTTAAAATCCAACTTCTCAAATGCTACTTTAGGTTTTATATATATATATATATAGATATAGGTTTTGAGTTACTGATTTCCTTTGATTTCAGCTTCATTGTATCGTTTTCATATACTGCGTCAAACCCTGAAACTGATGGGAAGAGAATACAAGAGTTTTTCCAGACAATGGAAGATGCTATAAGGGATCATCCTTTATGGGCATCCTCGTCCGATGATGAAACTGATAATGCCTTGGAGGTCATCTTCCACTTGCTATTACTTTCCTTTTATTTATCCTAACTATTTCGTACTTAATAATGGCAATCTTTTTTTGAGAAATATGTGTTAATTACTGCAGGGTCTAGAGAAATATGTGATGACCAAATTACATTCGCGGACCTTTGCTTCCACTCCTGAGGATGTCAAGATTGATGCAGAGATCTCAGAGAAGATATCCTTATTGCAAACCTTCTTGAGGCCTCAACATTTGGACATACCATCTGCACTTCAAAATGAAGCTGCATGGCTGGTATGTCTGTTTTTCTCATTATTAAATAATTGTGGGAATTTTGTTTAGTGATTAGTTCTATTGATTTGATGCTTAGCTTACAGTCATACATGTGGTTATTTAGTGCAATGTTAAAGCATTGTATGTGGATTTTGATGGGACTAGTTATTTTCAGCCCAACTCACCTGTTATCTGGTTAATTGTCAATATAGGAATGACTCTAGGAGTATTTTTCACTTTTTTATGTGAAGCTTACTTTGTCACATTCTAAAAGAGAAAATCTTTGAAAAAAGAAATGATTCTAGATACCGTCAATCTTTTTCTATGGGGGGACAAATTGGTTAAAAAAGATTCACTTGCTTTTGCAAAATTTTACATCCTCAAAAGTTCACAATTTTATGCTTCATTGCTTCAAGTAAATGATCAGTGGTTCATAACATTGAAATCATCTAGATGTACTGCATCAATGGACTGGTGTTTACTACTTTTCTCCTCAAAAGGCAATAAATCATATAAAACTTACTTTTTACTTTCTAAAAGAGAAAACCTTTGAAAAAGGAAATGAGTCTAGATATTTTGACAGAAAGTATTTAATCTACTCAAAATCTTTTTCTATGTTTTTTTTTTTTTGGGGGGACAAATGGTTCAAAAAGATTCACTTGCGTTTGCAAATTTTTACATCCTCAAAATATCGTGATTTTATTTTCAGATTGGTTCATTCCAATCTCTTAACCTGTGGTTTTTGAAGCTTACATGTAATTAAACTAGTTATGAAACTTACTAGTATTTGGGGAAAGGGTTAATATAGATTGTGGACGATATCAAATGTGAGTTAGGGAATACACATCATCTTCTTACATTCTGCATCATCAGGTATTCTAAAATCTGCATCACAGTCCTTTCTCTCATGAAAAATCATCTAAACAAAATTTCATATCTTGGCAATCAATGGAGGATTAGGTTGCTTTTTGATTCGGTTTGATTATGATTGTATTGTTCTGTTCATGTTTTTGCTGAACATGTCAATGCGTTGGAAAATTCATTTCTGGTCTTTGTTTTCATTCTGTATGGCTAGGTATTAGTTATGTGATGATTCTTCCTCCTAATAAGTGGTAATAACTTTTCCTTCCGTCTTTCAGCTTGCAGAGAAAGAATTAAAAAAGATCAATGCTTTCAAAGCCCCTCGCGAGAAGCTTCTTTGTATCATAAATTGTTCTAGGGTCATTAACAATTTACTGCTCAATGCTTCAATTTCAGAAGATCATGTTCCAGGAGGAGCAGATGATTTTCTTCCCGTTCTTATATATGTTACGATCAAGGCAAGCTCTCCTTGGTAATAAGTTATTCTGCGAATCATCATTCTCATCTCAATTTGTGGATTCTTATCTCACATTTCAATCCCAGTCCCACTATTGCAAAGTTTGATGTATGCTGAATTCAATTTCGTTTTCAATTTCATCATAAAATCTCTGAGAATTTATGGTCAATTTTGTCAATTTCTCTAGTCTCGACTTCGATTACATTTTTGAAAATGCACCAAGCTTTTTACATCCTGAAAATTCTTGATCTTTTTAGTTCCTTATTCCAAGTTAGGTAGATGATTGAAGTATCATGCCTTGTCTGTCATATTTGCATATTTCCTCAACCTTCTATTTTTCTTGGTGTCATCAATGTCTATACCCCGAAGTTATTTATGGAAACAAATCTTTTATCCCTCTTGTGGATGGTTGCGATTATTTCTCTAGCAGTTGGTCCTCTTTTTTTATCTTTTTGTGTGCACATTAGTGGGTTTTGGTGGTATCACTTGATCACAGATTCTTCATTGTGATGAACAAGAAAATCCATCAATTCGGGATTTAGGACTTCATTGGCATGTGCTTTAGGATTAAGCTTTACTTTCTTTGGCCTAGGATTATTCTTTACTTGTTTCTCTTTTTGGCTACATACTCAATCCAGACTACCATAAGGTGCTGGTTGTAGATGATTATGTTGATTTGAAGACTTATTGATCACTTTCTCATTGATGTTAGCTAGTTAAATCTCATGGACAGGCCAATCCTCCACAGTTACATTCCAACCTCAAATTCATACAGTTATACAGGAGGCAGTCGAAACTCGTCTCAGAAGCAGCTTACTATCTCACAAATCTTGTTTCAGCCAAGTCTTTCATTGTAGACTTAAACGCCAAATCACTTTCTATTGAAGAAAGTGAATTCATGGAGAGTATGGAAGCAGCAAGGTTGGTTAATAGAGTGCCACAAGAAACCGTAACCACCATCGATAAGAGATCAATATTCGGAAAACTGATGGATCCTGGTCCATCAACACCGGTGCATGTGAAAACACAAACTAACGTAAATGGTGAGTTCGATATCCATGGTTTTATATTGAGTTCTTTATCCTTGTATGTATACTCGAATAAATTTGTCTAATTTTTATCATTGATATGCCCATTCTCGTGTCAGGTGGATCAAACTATCCTTACATGGAAGCCAAAGCTGGTGAACTAACAGTCGGCGATGTGGAGAGATTACTTAGTTTGTACAAGGATGTAGTAACAAAATATACCAGTTTGTGCAACACTGTTAGACATCTTTCCGTTTCCAGAACACAAAGACATGATGAATTGTTGGGAGAGCCCAATGGAACACACAAAGACACTTGTAGCAAAGAGACGGAAAAAAGGTAAGCAGAAAAGTTCTTTTTTTGCAATTTTTACCAGTTTGTCTAAGGAAAGATTCTTTACCCAAATAAATAGAATTTTTCTTAGTTTCACTAATATATATGTTAAACAAACAGATATTGTACAAAAAGGGTGGGAGAAAAAAAAGGCCCTATATTAACAGTCTCCCCTTTCTAAAGCTATTTACGTTGTTTACACACATTGCACTACATACATTCATCGTACCGTCAAGGTAGTAGTAACTTGAGAACCTTCATTACTTCCCAAGTTTCCCCTACAAGAACTGTTGAGCTGTTGGGAAAAATTTTTAGCTTCCTTTCCAGAATTAGTAATGGTTAAAGATTTCTTGTGAAGGGAATTTGTACATCTCATGCATATGAACATTGAAGGTATTGCATCCGCGTTGTCGATCCCAGCACACCTTGTGTGTTGCCAAACACTGCATTTATCACAAGCCAACATTCTTTCACCATCATCATCCTTGGCCCCGCAAACGCAGTCAACTGTCCAATTTTCTGTTCCCCTCTCCATTCGAAACCGATTAAGGCCATGTCTTGATGTACATTTGCCTCGTACTCGAACTGAACCACTTGTGCCAATCAACAATTTCAAGGTTATGCTGTCTTCTACGGAACCATAGTCAAGTAGGTCCTCAATTTGAAGCCTCTTAAACATGGCATATACATCTTCAAAAACTTTTGTAGCTTCAGTTTTAAGGTCACCGACGGTAGCACTGAGAGGTAGAATGATAAGCTCGGGGGGTGGAACTGGATCATCTTTAGTAGGGTTAGAAAGCTCTAAATGACACCAAACACAAATAGCGAAGGGATTGTGAGCATTTGGTTTGTAGTCTTTCAAAAATTGCTTGCAATCAATAAGTTTAGTAGCCAAATCCATCACTCGTTCCCTTGTTGCATGAGGCCTGTATGTCAACATGGTTTCAGGGTCGAGCAAAGAATCTAACATATATCTTAGATCACCCTTGATGTGCTCTTCCGATGGGCAATTAGAGTCGAAGAGCAAAGAACAAGGAGTCCGAAGCCTGTTTGCCATGATAGCAACGAGACATGTTAGCTTCAAAGAAGTGGCAAAAACACAAGATAGTAACCAAACCAAAATTGAATTTGCCTTTGCCTTACCTGAACTCGATATCACTGGAATTCAGATTGGAACGTGCCTCAACTACCTTTCCATTGGGTGCCAATTTTCCTCTCAAGTGTTTAAGGCAGTAATCGAGTAGTTCAGGGGATCCTGCTTTGCACATGACACCCTTAAGAGCACGCCTAGTCACCCAGTTAGGACCTGGTGCTGCAGCCATGAGCACTTTAATCATACCTTGCTGCAACTTCTCTACATCATTTCTTGTCCACGCACACAATACATTAGTGGAAGATTTTGACATTTTAGATGCTTTAGGCATTGAGGCCTTGTGGCTGTCAGTAATTAGTCTTAGGAGGAATGAAAACAAATCTCTAAACGTTGAAAGTTCCGAACATGATAAGGATTGATAAAAAGCAACAATGTTCTGAAGGCGAGTTCGGGATTTATTCCCTTGAAACAAAAGTGCTGACAAAGGCATATTCGAAAGGTCATCCACTGCTCTCTTGTAAGCATCCTGTGTGAGGGCATAACTTCCTGACCCAAACTCATAACCCCAATTACCATACCAGGAATGACCTCTGGCAATTGCATGTAGTAGCCTGTATTCCATACCATATTTCTTTGATACATCCATCACAGTTACCTTCCTGTTCAAAAAAAAAAAAAAAAACCAATGTTTTGAGTACTATAAATAAGCACAATAATGTTGTAGTAATCTTTTTGTGTGTGTGTTAACAGGTCATGAAAACAAATATATGGACACGATGATGGCGCCCAAGGCATGCACAATGATAGTCTGAAGCTGAAAGGACAAAGTAAAATATAGGGATGGGTCTTTTCCTTTTTCTCTTTGACATAATGTAAGTAGAATTTTACCAGATGGAATTACCTAACAGTAATAATATCTAATGGTCCTATTTTTACTTAACATTTTGAACATCTTTCACTATGGCTTAGTAAATCCAAAACAGGAAATTATGTGATAGAGAAAATACAAGGAAAATAATTAATCAAAAGGGTCAATATAACTAAACTGGCAATTAGGTAAATTGAAATTGACAAATGTAACTATAAAATTATACCATAAAGTATACCATGTCATCACCTTTAGGTGTCACATTATAAAATTTTGATGAAATACAAGTTCAAAGAACAAAAAGAACCTAATTGCCATAAACTTGACAACTAAATCCATTTTGATCCTAGAAATTGACAAATGTAAACATTTAATAATGTAACATTATAAGATTATACCATGTCATCACCTTCAGATGTTCAAAGGCCAAAACAAACCTAATTATCATAAATTGACAACTAAATCCATTTTGATCCTTGCAATTAACAAATGTATACGTTCAATGACGTAACACAATAAGCTTGTACCCTGTCATCACCTTTAGGTGTCACATTATCAAACTTTGATGAAATACAAGTTCAGAGACCAAAATGAACCTAATTGTCAAGTTCAGATACCAAAGTGAACCTACTTGCTATAAATGTGACAACTAAATCCATTTTGACCCTTGAAATTGACAAATGCATAAATTTAATGATGTGACACTATAAGATTGTACCAGTTCATCACCTTTAGGAGTCGTATTATCAAATTTTGATGAAATTCAAGTTCAAACACCAAAATGAACATAATTACCATAAACTTGACAACTAAATCCATTTTGATCATCGAAATTGACAAATGTATATGGTGTCAGATTATCTTAATCCAAGTTCAAAGACCAAATGAACCTAATTGACATGCCCAGTACAGGGTATAATATTTATATTAACTCTAATCAAAATGAAAAGAGGTAGAGGCCCAAACCTGACAGATAAAACAGTACATAATCTATCCCAGAAGTTCATGATATGAAAACCAGAGAGAAACTCAGAGCCTCCTTCTCTACCATTAACAGTGAGAAGATGACCATAACCATTAGAATGAACAACACCATGCAGCAAATGAGTATTATTATCTTCCAACTGTGAATACCCCCATTCTTCAACATCAACATCATCTACTCTATTACAACATTTGCATCTCCTGTGTCATTAAACATATCAAGCAATTCCCCAATTTATACTTCAGATGGCACTGTTAAACAGAAAAAAAAAAAAAAAAAAAAGAAGGGAAAAAAAAACCCCAAAATTGAAACCAAAAAGTTTAAAAAATCTTGACCTTGAATCTGAGATATGGTGAGGATTGGCGCAGATCCCATTATCACGAGAAGACTTTATTATAAAATGATATCGCTTTCTGCAAACTGGATGGCCGCTCCAACCTTTTGTTTTTTTCATTGTTCAATCCATCAAAAAAATCACATATTAATTATACATTAGCTTTGTTATTTCTATAATTATGAAGTAACTTGAGCTTAAATCATATTTAAATACTAGAACTGAAGACATAAATCATTTGATACTCCACATATATTTCAATCTGGATAATTTTTTTAAAATTAATATACATGTATGTAAAAAAAAATATCCATTAATTTTTCTAACAAAAACAGTTCACCTAAAATTTCTCTATTTTATTTATAATTTAAGTTCGTTCTATGTGTGCTCTTTTAACTAGAGCTTAGTTATTCTAAAGGATTTTTTTTTCAAAATAATGGACAAAAACCAAACATGTGAAGCTACAGTAGAATTGACCCGAACCGGGTTGAGAAAGCGAGTCAACTCACCAACGACACGGCACTGGTCACAATACACAGATCTAGACGATCTAGTGACATCTTCCTCGATGACATAAAGCGACACGACGATCGGCGACGGATCGTTGGCGTCCGGATCAAAATCGCCAAATCTAAACAGGATCTGCCACGTCATAAGGCAAGGAAGGACAGGCGGAGCAAAGGCCGTCGTGAGTCGAGCGTTAGCAGAGAGGAAGCTCCGAACAGCGTCACGGAAAGGCTTCCCGGAAGCGGAGGCGGCGATAGAAGGTGAAGGAAAAGCGAGGAAATCGGAGAGGTCGGCACCCGCGGTGATCCTGTTAGACCTACGACCCCTCTTGAGTGGCCTGGTTATGCCGTGATTCTCAACCATTAGGTAATGTTTCTTTCAATTTTGCTGGGTTTTTTCTTTTTTTTGGGTGATTTGGGACAGTGATAGAGTAGCGAGTTTAAAGGCCTCTTTTAAGCTTTTTCTACAAACAAAAATAATAGTGAGTCGACTCGAGTCCTACTAGAATTAGAACTAGGGTTTTTATTGTTAAAATATGACTCAAGTTCCCATACTTTTTAAATATTTAAAATTTAATCTATATACTTTTCAAGCTTTAAAATCTAGGTCCACCTGTAAATTTCGACTAAAATAATATATTATTTAAATTTTGCAAAAAATTTAATTAAACCCTTTCGGATTTTTAAAAAATTATTTTAATCTTATAATTAGTGCCTAAAAAGGAATAAATTTGTGTTTCTTCTCCTCACTCCCTCGAGTTTATAATTTTTTATGATAAATTTAGTAATATTTTAGTTTATTTTGGTAAGTTATACAAAGTAGTATATAAATTTAATAAAAATAAAGTTAAATAAATGCAATATCTAAATATAAATAGTATCTAAATATGAATATGGTGAAAAGTAAAATAATTATAATATCTAATACAAATTTACCATTCAACTTACTTTGCTTTTCCTAAATTTTGGTGATCAAAATTATCCTAAATTTAAAAATATCTTGTTAAAACCCAATACTACTTTGAACATGTCTATTTTATATAAATTTCCGTCCCCTATCATCATTTTTACTTACCCCGCTACAAAGTTAGTATTTTTATTTCCAAATATTACACCAATAAAATAAAATTTTAACTTAAGTTAACAATTGGAAAGGGTAGTAAAACTCAATTTTAACCGAAAAATAATACAATCAGTTTTTCAATTTTGGTTTAATCGGATGAGGTGGTTTTGTTGGTTTCTTCCTCGGTTTAGTTGAGTTTGCCGACCGTTTCTCAATTTTTGAATCTCGAAATTGAATCAATTGAAAATACCGACTTATTATATTATTTTTAATTATTTAACCAAATCCATGTTGGTTCGGTTTGAACAATTTTCTCAATGAAAGTTGATCAATTTGGATTTGATGTGTTCAAGTCGGTTGTAAAAAAAGACCGAACAGACCGACTAAGCTGATTGCTCACCCTTGGACCTAAATTTTGAAATTGAAAATAAAAAATTAAATTCTTAAAATAAAAGTAAAGGGATTACATTCCAAATGTTTAAATAGTACAGGGACTTGAAGTAGATTTTAACCCTTTTTTTGGCCTGTTCAGTATCTCTGTTTTGGAGGGAGACTTTGGCGGTTCTTTTCTTTTTGGGTAATAGGCGGTTCTTTTTCCTTTAGTCTTTATTCGTAATAAATTATAAAGCCTTTTCTACTTATTTAAATAAATGATTAATTAATTATCTGACACGATTTTTTTTAAAAAAATCAACTGGACTTCATTAATCCATTAATTTATTAACCTAATCTCTCAGTCCAGTTAATTTAATCATAAAAATTAATTAATTATTTAAATTTGTACAACTCGAGCTTAAATTAATTATATAATTTTTATTCAAAAAATATTTTGTTTCATCAAACAATATCGCAATTCGCAAACATCTATACTAATATTTCCATATAAAACTTACCAATGTTATGATATTTGATATACGGTGCATAAATCCTATGTTAATATATTTTAAAATGGATTATTGGTCTAACTAATTAAATTATCAATTTTAATTTAATTGGTGCAATTAATTTAAAGTTAAAAATTATTAAAAGATATATAAAAATGATTTAATTGATTTTTACTTCTTATGTCATCAAATCATAAATTAATACCTTGATTAATTCACGATCTAAGATCTGATTCAAAATATTACCCCATACACCATAGTAAACCATATTAAGTGACTTCATCAATTTTCTCAAATTTGCAAATTTTCTGTAAATATTTATTCAATTTTTAATCTATTGTACTTGTTATTGAATCTTGATTAAAAACAAAACAAAAATTGTATTTTATTATTCGAAAATGAAAAAAAATCGTTTAGTCTTTTTCAAAATAATAAAATTATAAAATCAATATATAATAAAATTATATTTTAATCTCTCAAAATTTATAATTAAATTCCAAATTTTTCCTAAAACATTTCTATAAATTCCCCATGAAGGCTGTATTTTTAAAAAAATAATAATAATATCAGAAATTAAATTATTAAATACAAACTAAACTCAACCGTTTAATTGTGCTTTCAATTCTTCATCTGCATGCCACTGATTTTAATAAATATAAATGGTCAACAAAAAACATTAAAATAATTTAAATAATAATAATAAAAGAAGTATGCAAAGTGTTGAAAGTTCTTGAAGTAATTTTACTACTTAATAATAATAAATTTGAAAATGGATAATAAAAAGCAGGTGAGGAGGTAGGAAGGCAACTTAAAAATCAGATTTCCAAACACTAGAATCGCCTTCTCCACAAGAGTTGTGCACGTATTTCATCTTCTCCACCGACTTACACACTCCACTGCACGACCAATCAAATGATGCCACGCATATGTTCCCCGCTTGTGCCTTCCATTCACAGTCTTCACACATTCCCACATTTTATTAAAATAATATTTTTATTAAAACACTAAAATTAAATCTTTAAAATTTACTATGTCAATCATAATTAAGATTTCATTAATTTTATATAAAGTATTAAAAAAGATAAAATGAGCCTTATAATAATATAAACTATTGTTATATATAGAAGAGTATTTAAGTAATTTATTAATATATTATGGACTCGTGATACATATTTAATCAAGAGTTTAAATATAAATATAGATATAAAATATAAAAGAACATAATTATTCTCACAATAATAAAATCGACTTTTATATAATAATATTTTAATAATTTTTAATTAAATTAATATTAGATTAATTTCTGACATAAATTTAATATTATAATTTAATATTTAAACTATTATTTTGATACTTAATTTATTTTTATTTTTGAACTATTGTTTTCGTCTTAATTTATCAAAAAAAAGTTGTCGAAATATGTTTTAAATACTTAAATAAAGACAAAAGAAAAATCTAAGTTTGGGATGCCAAATTATGATTAAAGTCAAAAGAAAAAAAGAAGAATTAAAGTTGAAAATGAAAGTTGACCCACTGGGAAAGGGCGTACCTGGAGGGGTCCCACAACACATGGAACGGTCGTCCACGTGTTCAACTTCCAAGCCGATCAACCATGATCCTAATGACACGTCTTCATTGGCGTATCTGTGCAAAATGGGCCTGCCACACCCAACCCCAATGTCTCATTTCAATTCTCAATAAATTTACTGTAGGTATGAATAATCTTTGAATCAAATTTATCTTTATACTATTAAAAGAGTTAAATTAATTAAATTATAATAAAATTAATATTTATTATATAAAAGGTGTCTTGAAATTTATTATTTTTAATTGTCAATTTCAAATAAAATATTTCATTTATAAAATTATAAAATTTTAAAATATTAATTCTATTAAACACTAAATGTTAACTCTGTTTTAATTTGATCTTATTTAATTATTTTTAATAGCATATGGACTAAATTGATATATTTTATAGTAAAAGGACTAATTTAATCAAATTCTTATAATAAAGGGATATCTCAGATACATTCACTTATGAATAATTGAAACTAAAATAAGACTAATATAAAATATGAATAGACCAAGAATCTAAATATAACACGACTAAACTTATCCATGGCAACTTTGCATATTGGGACTCGACTCTAATGACTCAAAGACCTATGACTTGACGGATTGATAATGTATCTAATTCTATATACTATTGGTGAAAAAATGATGACGTGTAGGGATGAAATCAAAAACTTTTTTTTAGAATGACTGAGATAAAATTGTAAGTTTTTGAAGGGATTGAAGTTAAAAGTTTTATTTTAAAAGCGCTTAAATTGAATAATCAACTTCTAAGAGGGGGCAATAATAGAATTTACCATTTTTTTCGGAGGATTAGAAAGCTTAAATTAAATTATAAATATTTGCAAATGACTAAAAATAATATTTGCCCATTTAACCAAGAGATCAACATCCTTATCTACCCGTTTTGCTTCGTCCCCGATCTCCGGACATTAAAAATGAAGTCACTTGGCAAGTACATCAAATATAAGTCTCTCTCTCTATATATATATGGCGGAACATGGTTGGAGCTAGAGGAGACTTGGTCCCTCAATGTTTTGAAAATATTTCATTATACCCTTTAAAATTTTCTAAAATTTTTAGTAGCTATAATTAAGGCTTTCAAATGTTTTAAAAAATTTAATTAGACCCTTTAAAATTCACATTAATCATTTTAAACTTTATAAACTTTCAATTAAACCTTCAAAAAATTTAAGAATTCTTATAAAGCCCCTAATTTTTTTTAAATTTCAGATTGATCCCTACATGTTTTGAAAATGTAAAATAATCCCACCAAAACTTAATGAGATGAAGCTTGCAAGCACTCACGAGTTGATGGAAATATAGGCAGCAAGATCCTTGGAAATGCCATAAATTTGACCAGTGGCATGCCTGAAATACTTGTTTCCATCTTCTCCAAATTTCCAGTACTCTGGTTCATGATATTTCACCCCTCTGCATGCCATTGCCATTGCCATTGCCATTCATGTATTTAACAAATAAATAATTCTTCAATCAATTAAGTATCAATTAATTAATACAAAAAAAAAAAAAAAAACTTACTTCTCAGAAAGAACTGGTCCAGATTTCATGCACCCTATGTACACTCTTGGCTTGGATCGGTATTGTGCTAGTGTTGTCGCCAGCATACCTGAATCGCAACCACAAAACCAAAAACAAAAAATGTTTGAATGCAAGGAAGGTGTAATTGTGGTTTTAGTCTCTCTGCTATGTTGAATTTTGAGATTTAATCACTTTATTTTATTTTGGCTGATTTCTACTTTATAATGTTATTAATACACTTTAATTATTACCATTGAAGTAATGGTTCGACTTTTCACTGTAGGAGAGTTGTTCAAGTTATCTTCATTACAATAAAATTAAGATTAATATTTGATACGCTAATAATGTATAATTTTATATATTATCCGTGAACTAAATGATGACACAACATTAAAGATAAAGGTAAATAAATTTAATTTTAAAATTTTAATATGGCGTGTCATCATTTGATAACTAACAATGCATAGAACTATACATTGCTAGTGTATCAAATAGTAACACAAAAGAATTGTCAACAAAAAATACTTATCATTTGAGTAAATTAATATCGTAGAAGTGAAGGATAAATCAACATTTTGTTCTTGGACTCGGATAACCTTTTTTAGTCTACATTAGTATTGGAACTTGACAACTATTTCTAGTTTTGGTCTATATGATAATGTGGCACGTTGATATAATTCCACGCTTTTACCTAAAAAATTGTAGTGATGAAGCGACACAATCCCAGAGTGTCATATTATCACTTGAACCAAAATTATGAAAAATTATTAAGTTTCAAAATTAATGTAGACAAAGAAAAGTTCAAGATCAAAGTTGCCAAGTTCAATCTTATCCCAAAAGCAAAGGACCAAGCAACCCCAAACTAAAGTCGAAAGATTAAATCTCAAATTTTAAGGGACTAAAACTACAATTAAACCATAGAAAAATTAGAGAATATTTCATTGTTTTACTTACCCAAGTTGAGATGGACATCATCGTCAACCTTGACATAGAACTCAGCGTCCCACATGGAAACCGCAGTGGAGAAATAGAGTCTGGTCTTGGTAGAGAGTTGATGGTACCCTTCCACATGGTTAAGCCTTAGAAAATCCTTATGCTCAGCCTCTTCTTTGTCCAGTGCTTTGTCAAGTACACCACCAGTTGTTGCACTGTGCCCTATCACAAATCTTATTACTATCCCTTTCTCTTTCTCTAATTTCTTTAAGTTTTTCCCCTGCAAAACAATGTTATAACTTGCTATTTAGAAATTAAATTAGGGTTAATTTCAATGTTACTTTTAGTATGGCATCGATAATTAGTTCTTTTTGTTAGTCTAGGGATTAACTTAGGTAATGTTGTAAAAATAAGATTTGTAGTCGAATTGGTTAGGCTATTAATTTAAGGTTCAGCCGACTGAATTGTCTGTCTAATAATTATTAAATATGAGATCATAAAATTAATAAAATTATATATATGAACTACAACTTTTTGATTCTAGTTTTGGAGTTTTATCGATTCATAGCAGTTTCCTCTATTTCGAGTTATATACCAGCGGTCGACTCATGAAATCTCAATTCAACTAGCCAATTCAATATGATAACAACTTTGAACTTAAGCATTAAATGTCAGCTCAATATTACACAGAGTATATTTAAAATAAATGAGAATCAAATTATATATATATATATATATATATTGACCTGAGATGAAGCCAAGAATTTTGTATTGGGGATAGGTTAAAATTTAAAAAAAGGGAGGGGGCGGAGCTAAAATATTTTGTGCTAAAATGATTTAAATAGAATAAATAATTTTTAGAAAGATAATGCAAAATTTTCATTTGGCCAAAAATAAAAAAGGATAAAATTGAAGTCTGGATTTACAAGAGGGACTAAAAGAGGATTTATATACTATTTAACTAAGGGAGCCAAAGCATCTCCCTATTCTTTAGCTTCGTCTCTAGTACTAACCGCATTGGACAACTTTGATCTATCTGGGTAAAAGTTTTTTTATCAAATATAAATATATTTATAATTTGATCCACGTGTTTTAAATATGTTTCATATCAAATTTAAATCAATATTTAACATCTAAAACTTATCGAAAGACTCGATGAATATAATATTAATACTTTGAATATCCGATCAATTATAATGTTTGGAAGTTTAGAGGCTAATTAGATGCAGCAAACCATCCATCATCCATATATATATATATATATAAACATGTTAAAAGAGTTAAAATAGAGACCTGTAGGCATCCAAGTTTGGCGAAGGGAGTCTCTTCGTTTCCTGCTGCTAAATGCAGTGTTAATCCCTATAACCACAAAAGCCTTCTGCAATGTGTGGTTTGAATATGATTTTGGTTTTTGCAGTGTAACCCCATTCCCTACACTGCTCATTCGAGACACCGCCAGTTCCATTTCCAAATTGGATATTGTTTTCTCCAGAGACCTAAACGTACATAACATGTAATTACCACATAAGCATACATGCATGCATGCATGCATGCATACATATATATATGGAGAGAGAGTTCAAAAGCTAACTGTATAGCCTTGTGAGTTTTGGAGACTTCTCCGATTATATCTTCTGCCTTTCCTTCACCTAATTTCTGATTACAAACAGGAAAAAAAAAACAAATAAACAAACATGTATGTCATGAATCTTGTTGAGGGGTAGTATCACAAGATAGGAGTGCCTGAATATGTGGAATTATGGCAAATTGAAGAGTTTGCGAATGGTCTGACTCGACCCCATCAATGATATGATGTTGTAAGTCATGGAATCGAGTCACACCACAGTAAACCGGATGTTTTGTCTATTTAGGCACTACAAAGATAAAGACAAAAATTTTGTATCGAGGGGTGAGCTAAAATTTTAAAAATTTTGAGGTACAAAGCTAAAAAGAATTATGTTAAAATGATTTAAATTGAATAAATAATTCTCCGGAGGGGTAAAAAAGGGAATTGCTTTTCATTTGGCCAAAGCTGAAAAGGATAAGAAGTCTAAATTTGTAAGAGAGACTAAAAGTGGAATTATCCCATTTAATCAAGAGGGGGCCAGGGTCTTGTCCCCTAGCTTCGTCCTTGAGCATTACAAGGCGTTTCCACTCTATGAAGCAGCTAAACTTTCGATAGAGTCAAGAGGCAACCTCGACTGTAGATAATATCGAACTTGTTGAAGTTCCAATCTCTCAACAAATCTGAGCAGGGCCAGGGCCAAGGGGTTGGCGGGAGCCTTAGACCCCTCAAAATGGCAAATTATTATTTTAGTCCCTTGAAGTTTTTAAAATTATAAGCTAGTTTAATGGTAAAAATTTACTTTGACCTCCCAAAAAATGAAAAGTTTTCAATTTAATACCTTCAAAATTCTAAATAACAAGCTTATACAAAGATAAAATTATACTTTGACCTCTTTAAATTTTTATAATTTATTTTGATGCTCTAAAATAAACTTCTAACTTCATCCCTAAAATTGAGTATCATATAATTAGTAACTTTACATATAAAATCGAGTTGAATGTAACATACACGTAATTTGTGATCAAATTCTCCCAATTTATTGCTAGCAGTAACATGGTTCACAATAGGATGATTGTTGTTATGAGATTGAGAAGTCCAAGTTCTGCTAGTTATTAGGGAACCTGCAAGAAAGCTAGCCAGGCACAATACCAGAATTGCTTTCCCTGAAACTGCCTTTCCCCGCATTTTCTCCGAATCCGATTATCAAGCCGCCAATCGATCTGAGCCACAATGATTACTGCATAACACATATATACATACACACACAATACACGAAACAGTTGCTGCAATTAATTAATCATGAAACAAAATTCTATTCAATTTTAGAGGACTAGACTGCAATTTTACCATTGTATCAGCTTATAAGAGACTAAGAGGGTACCTTTCAAGAATTGGGCAACATGGAATATAAAGCAAAATAAAAAAGAATGATGAATGTGAATGGTTGCTGTTGGCTAGCTTAGCTAACAACAGCCATTAATATGTTGCAGAAAACTCCATATATATGTATGTATATATATATATGTACGTATATATATGGATGTATGTATGTATGTATATATATAAAATGTATAAACTGTGTGTGTTTAAATTAAATTACCATGGAAAGAAGGGTATGGCGGTTGAGTCATGTTGTTTTCATGGTTCAACAAACTATTTGCAAAGCTATCAAATAAACTAAAACAACATTTTTGTTTGGGGTAACGTTTACGTTTACATTTACAGCATTTTTCTTTCTTCTGTTTTATGATATTGTGGATCTAACATAGTTAAAACAAAATTTTGAGCACTTATGTATGTATATATATATATATTTGTATATTTATTTACCTTATTTATTATTCTTACGATCTAATCATCATATTTCATGTTTAGTTCACAAAGATTATACAAGCCGAGCACATACGGTGAAGTTAGAAATTATTTTTTGGGACTAAAATTAAATTATATATTTTTACGAGAATTAAAATACAATTTTATCATTTTATTAGCTTATAAAAAAATGTTATTTTCTTATTTCAGGGCGCTTTGTCAACTGTCGATCCCCTTAATGCCGCACTTGAAGTCGAGTATTGAGTAAATTAAAAAATTCCAACTATTTGTTTGATGTGAAAGTCTCTAGACTGTTAAATACATATAAATAGAGATGTTATTCTCAGTCGATATGATATAGATATTGTATTGAATTGAAAACTTTGTGTTCGACAATTGCTATAATATTGATAAATTTAATAGTTAGATTATTAAAATATAGCATACAAAACTGGTTAGATGTAAAATACACTATCCCTATATAAGCTAGTTTTGATTTTCTTCTATGGGTTAATATATCATTTAATACCTGAGTTTGGTTCTAATGTTCAAATTGGTACTTAAGTTCTTTTTTATTATCCCAATTAGTACTTGAATTTAACTTCAATGTTCAATTGGATACCTAATTAAACAGTCTCGCGTGATCTTATGAATATTTGACACATGCATGTACTATAATAAAAAACATATACTTAATTGGAACAAAAAAAACACACACACCCCCAAGAATCAAATTGAACATTGAAGCTAAACTCAAATATATTGGAACATTGAAACCGAATTTAGATACCAAATTGAGAGTAAAAAAAACTCAAGTACCAAATTGAATATTAAAACTAAACTCAAATACCAATAGTGTATTAACCCTTTTTCAACTATTTGATTTAAAATTGGATCTAAATTTAGGGGGGTTTGAAGGCTTAATTGGGGGACCTAATGTCGAAGAATTCTTTATATTTTTAGTTATATATATATATACACGTATATCACGCCATTGTTGTTAAGCGAGCTAGTAGCTATCCCACACCAAGCTTGCTTCAACATCCACAAGTTTCTTAATTTCCGAGATTAATTGAACCTATAATTATTTGTATCTAAAGTCTAAACCACCAAAATGTGTATTTATATATAATTTTTGCTCTAATCTGTAACTATCATTAAATGTTATCCCACTCATTCATATTTTTTATTTTTTATTTTAGATTTTGAATAGGTTATTTTAAGCACATTTGGCATTGGAAAAAGTTGTAATTTGAGGGGCTAATTTGTTATAATGATTCTTTTTTTATCCCTATTACAATCTTTTATATGCAATAAACCCTAAAAATAAAGAAAAAACGAAAAGGGACGAGGAATTTCACTTGACAAGCTCTTTTTCCTATATATGTATAATGTGGATTATAAATTTATATAGTATTTTATATGTTTATAATTCTATTTTATGGCACAATTATATAATTTATTTCATGTAGACTTTGACATGTTTGTCATGTTAAAACTTGAGCGTTTGTGTCAATTAATTTTATGTGTAAAATATTATAAATTTATAATTTTTCATGTTTTATTTTATTCCACGATTTTATCGTAATAATCCAATTTTAACTCAAAATTACATTAAATCATTATATATATATGTCATACATGAATATAATTATTAAAAATTAATCTAATCTTGCGAAATGAGCAAGTATATTGTAGTTCACATGTTAATATAATTAAAAATTAAAACGTGGATAACATTAATTCATACCTAAAGTACAATTAAATAGGACACAAAAGAGTCTCCTCAAAGTTTCTCTATGGTGTAGGCAATAGTATGAACCAATGAAAGGATTAATAGGAGCGAATAATATGGGAATTTGTACAGAATGATAGGGCTGAAAAAAAATGCTGCAACTATATTTTGAATTCTATTTTATTTAATATATAATTAAATTTAAATTTTATATAAAATAAATATTTTATATTTTAAATAATGAAAATAATTTAAAAGTTCTTGAAAGATTATTGTTTTTAAATATTTTTATAAAAAAGATGTTAAAATTTTGTCAAATAATATTTAAAAACCATAAAATAAAATTCATTTTATAAAATAAATCTAAAATTCAAAATAAAAATTAATATAAAAAATTGAGAACCGAAAATAGACGGTCCGATCGATCCCAAGAGAGTATTGGAAGTTTTATGTATTTTAAAAAATTACACAAACTTTAAAGAAAGACATTGAGATACTTGTTGAGGGAAGCAAGGGCTTTACTTTTGATTTAAGGGTGCATTGTGTTGTTTGTTTTCAGAGTACATTTTGTTTTCGTGCCTTACCCCCAAGTGCTTCTGTGATGTATTGTGTGAATTAGATTTAATAATATTCTTTATTTTTCATAAAAGTTATAAGTTTATTAGGTATTAATTTATAATTTCATTATTTTGAAGAAATTAAATGAATTTTGTTAGAGCCTTAAAGTATAATTTTATTATATTAATTTATATTTTTTATTTATAAAATAATTAAATTAAACATTTTTCTTTTAGAAAAGATCAAAGTGTAATTTCAGTATAATATTAATTTATAGATTATCTGTTTATAAAAAGATTGTAATAATTTTTTTTTTTTTTGGGGGGGCGGATTGCCACCCTCTCATATTCACGTATGCTTCTTGATCCCTTTAACATTTCTACAAAATATAATTATAAACACTTGACTTTTTCATAGCTCAATATAATATTGTTATAAAATTTAAAATTTATTCAAGTTCATAGTTTCTTTTTTTTAATAATATATATTTTTTAATTTTGAATTTATATTTCCTCATTAAAAATATAAATTATTTTATCAATACGCCTAACACTTATCAGATTTTTTTTTTTTTTTACCTGCGTTCTTACATTAGTCACCCAAAAGTAGAGGTGATTATGGGTCGAGCCGGACCCAAACAAAATTTTAGGCCCGTTTTCTAGGCTCGAGCCCTGCTCGGCCCGAAATATGGGCTTAAAAATTTGTCCAAGCTTGTCCCGAAAGAAAATTGATAAACCCGAGCTCAACCCAACCCATATTAAATTTTTTAGCTTATTTCATTAAATAAAAAATTTTAAAACAAATATTAAAACAAAAAACAAATAAAAAATATGTAAATTTTAAAAGTATATTTGATTAAAAATAAAATATGTATTTAATATATAATTCGGGCTGGGCCCGGGCCAAAAAATTTTACCCAAGGCCCCGCCCATTTTCTAAACCGGCCTCATTTTTTGCCCAAACCCATATTTCGGACCTATATTTTTACTCAAACCCTTCCATTTTTTGGGCGGACCATCGGGCCGGACCGGATAACCTAATCCATGATCACTGTAGCGACCTAAAATTTTGCTTGGGCGCTAATTGAGGAAAAAATTTGAAAACAGAGTTTCAATTTTATTTTAAAAAGGAGTCGCCACCGATCTTTTTCTAGGTGTGATCGGACACCTAATAATTCCTCTTTTAAAGAAAAATCATTTTTTTGAATTTTCTTAAAAGGGTGGGTTTAAGTCTGCGTCAAAATTCTAGAAAAAATAGGGTTCGAGTCGGTTACATGAGGAAGGTATTAGCACCCTCATGACGCCCAAAATTGGTATCTCATTAAACGCGTTGTCTTAATTTTCAAAAATACAAGTTTAATTTAATATTTAATCGTGATCCCATTGAGACATGAATTTTTTTTTAAAAAGGAGAATTTTAAGACTAGAAATTTTTTAAAACCGAGAATTTTTGAAAACACGAAATTTTTTTTTAACTCGAAAATTTTAAGAACATGAAATTTTAGAAATCTGAAAACTTTGAAAACACGGAAATTTTTTGAAACACGAAATTTTTTTTTTGAAAACACGAAATTTTTAAAAACACAAAATTTTATAAATACGAAAACTTTGAAAACACGGGAATTTTTGAAACACGAATTTTTTTTGAAAACACGAAATTTTTAAAAACACGAAATTTTAGAAATACGAAAACTTTGAAAACACGGAAATTTTTTGAAACACGAATTTTTTTTTTAAAACACGAAATTTTGAAAAATCGGAAATTTTAAAAATACGAAAACTTTGAAAACAAGGGAATTTTTTGAAACACGAATTTTTTTTTAAAACACGAAATTTTGAAAAATCGGAAATTTTAAAACACAAGAATTTTTTTTTTAAAAAACACGAAAATTTTGAAAATATGACAATTTTCTGAAAACACAAAGAATTTGGAAATTCTAAATTTTATTTTATTTTTTAATTTTTTTATTTTTTTAAAAGGGCGTATCGTATTTAACACGAACCGATGATATTCACCCAACATAGCGATGAAATCAACGACAAGTGTTAAACCGATTCGTTGCCTTATTTATTAAAATTATTATCATTAATAATAAAATTAAATAAAATAACATTAAAAATATAAATATAAAATATGCTTAAAAATACTAATAATATCATCAAAATACACAATTAAATTAAAAGTGAGTAAAAGAAAATTACGAAAAATCCAAAATACTGGGCTTGATCAGATGATTTACACGACTCGGCTCCTTTTTCTTTTTTTTTCTTTTCTTTTTTCTTCTTTTTCTTTTTTCTTTTTCTTTTTTTTCTTTCTCCTTTGGCCTGCTACCTTTGGGCTGCTGTTGGGCTGTGCTGTTGGGCTGGCCTGCTGGGCTGATTTTTTTTGGGCTGTTTTTTTTAAATTTGGGCTGTTTTTTTTGTTTTGGGCTGTTTTTTTGTTTTTTTGGGCTGTTTTTTTGTTTTTTTGGGCTGTTTTTTTGTTTTTTTTTGTTTTGGGCTATTTTTTTTGTTTTTTTTTTGTGCGGGTCGGGTTGTGGGTCGTGGGTCGGGTCGCGGGTAGTGGGTAGGGTCGGACCGACCCGACTGTAAAAATTTTTTTCCTTTTTTTTCTTTTTTTTTTCTTTTTCTTTCTTTCTTTCTTTTTTTCTTTCCTTTTCTTTTTCTTCTTCTTTCTTCTTCTTCTTCCTTCTTCTTCTTCTCTTTTCTTCTTCTCCAAAGTGTCGCCGTGGTCGCCGCCTCCTTCACCGGTGTCAGTGACTTCTTCTTTTCTCTCTCTTCTTCTTCTTCTTCCTCTTTTCTTTTTCTTTTTTCTTTCTTTTTCGTGGTTTTTTTGGATGATTGGGGTTCGATTTTTGGGAAAAATCCCTTTTATAGCGCTTTTTGTGCAGTGCAGGTGGCTAGGGGTATGGGAGGCCATCCCTTAGGGTGGTGGTGGGAAAATCGGGGTGGTCTTAAATCCGTTTGATTTTGGAGATTTTTTACTGAAGGACCAGATTGTAAACGCAGAAATTATTGGGGCCAAAGTGTAATTTTCTAAAGTTAAGGGTAAAATGTAATTTTGAAAAGTTTTGGGGCCAAAATGTAATTTTAAGAAAGTTTAGGGTTAAAATGTAATTTTTTAATTATTTTTTAAATTTTTTTAAATTTATTTTTTAAATAAATCCGGACAAAATCCGGACAAAATTCAATCTTACAATGCCCTCTTTGCTCATCATTGTGAAACAAGGATAGAGCAAAGACTTAAAAGACTAAATTTTGTTCGATGTCCAATATTTATTCTTTATTGAAAAATAGAAATCGAAAATAGCTCGACATGTGACACTAAGCTCAACTCACTTCTGATATGAGTTGATCTTTGAAAAACAAAATTGAAAATACCTCAGTGTGTGACTTAAGGCTCAACTCACCTCTCAGAATGTGAATTGATTTTGAAAAACAAAATTGAAAAATACCTCGACGTGTGACCCGAGGCTCAACCCACCTCTCGCATTATGAGTTGATTTTTGAAAACAGAATTGAAAATACCTCACGTGTGACACGAGGCTCAACTCACCTCTCATAATATGAGTTGATTTTTTGAAAACGAAAATTGAAAAATACCTCGGCGTGTGACCGAGGCTCAACCCACCTCTCGCATTATGAGTTGATTTTTGGAAAAGCAGAATTGAAAAATACCTCGGCGTGTGACCCGAGGCTCAACTCACCTCTCGCAATATAAGTTGATTTTGAAAAATAGAAAAAATACCTCAGTGTGTGACTGAGGCTCAACCCACCTCTCGTATTATGAGTTGAATTTTTTTGAAAAACAGAAATTGAAAAACACCTCAGCTTGTGACCTGAGGCTCAACTCACCTCTCGCAATATGAGTTGATTTTGAAAAACGAAAATTGAAAAATACCTCAGCGTGTGACCTGAGGCTCAACCCACCTCTCGCATTATGAGTTGATTTTTTGGAAAACAGAAATTGAAAAATACCTCGGCGTGTGACCCGAGGCTCAACTCACCTCTCGCAATATGAGTTGATTTTTGAAAAAATAGAAAAAAATACCTCAGCGTGTGACCTGAGGCTCAACCCACCTCTCGCATTATGAGTTGATTTTTTTGAAAAACAGAAATTGAAAAACACCTCAGCGTGTGACCTGAGGCTCAACTCACCTCTCGCAATATGAGTTGATTTTTGGAAAAACTGAAATTGAAAATACCTCAGCATGTGACCTGAGGCTCAACTCACCTCTCGCAATGTGAGTTGATTTTTGAAAAAACAAAAATTGAAATAATTTTAAAAAGTATCCAAATTTCAAAACATATCATCTGGTGGAACTCGAATGTCTTCCTTGTCCTTGGTTCGGAACAGTTATCATCAAAACCTTTTGCTTTATTGGAATACCTGTATATGTCATGCATGATGTTATCATGATATGCACATGTTTGGTCTTAAATACTTTTATGCCTACATGATTATGCCATACGCCCTGGGCTTGTTTGCCGTATATCTCTTTTCGTTACGACTCTCATGATAACTGCATTCATTGCTTGATTCTTGATTTCCCTTTCGTGTTTTGTACCCATCCTCGAGTAATCCGCATTTCTTGTGTATCACCCTTTTGCCCCTTGTTGAACTTTGTCCTTGCTTTGAGGCTCTTGTACTTACCAAATTCTCATCCAGGTAATACTCATCATTCCTTTTGTTTAGAGTATGTCATTTCACTATTTATCATTTAGACAAACTACACATGAGATGCATGAAAATAGCAAAGTAGGTACAAAAGAAATACCTCACATTCATATTTATTTCAAAAGCAATAAGCAAAGAGAATTGACAAGGAAAAGCTCAATAAAGAAGACATTATAAAGAAAGGAAAGCAGATTCAATTGTCACAAATGCTCTAGATATTCAACGCATGAACTTCTCACATTTCTTCATCCTGGATCTCTTGAGCACGGCTTCTTGTGTAGAAGATTTGAGCTTCGGAATCGCTTCAAATATTGTAATCTCGCCACATGACTCTCCGCTCAAATCGTCTTGCTCATTTTGTCCGAACCTCCTTCATTAGGGACGCCTTTCGTGTTTTCATCCTAATCTTTTTGTTTATCAAGACGCCTTTCGAGTTTTCATCTTGCTTTGATTTTTTTTATCAAGACGCCTTTTCGGTTTTCATCTTGATTTGATTTTTTTTATCAAGACGCCTTTTCGGGTTTTCATCTTGATCTTTTTCTTCTTTTTTTATCTTTTTTATTATTATTACCAAGACGCCCTTTTCGGGTTTTCATCTTGATCTTTTTCTTCTTTTTTTTTTAGGCATAGTACTTTTTCACGGCATCTGAGTTCACTGGATTAGGTAACTCCTTCCCATCCATCTCAGTGAGAATCAAAGCTCCGCCAGAGAAAGCCTTCTTCTGACGTGACGCCCTTCCCAATTTGGTGCCCATTTTCCTCGAAAGTCTTTTTGTATTGGGAGAATCTTTCTCAAGATCGAGTTCCCTCGCGAATTCTCTTGGCCGCACCTTCTTGTCATGAGCCGTGATCATTCTCTTCTGGTACATCATCGTCCATGATTGCCTTCAAGCGTTTTCTTCGATAAGATTTAGCTGGTCATATCGAGCTTGAACCCATTCGATTCTTCTAGTTTCGACTCCATTAAGACTCGTAGAGGGATCTCAACTTCAATGGGCAGACTTCCATTCCATAGACCGGAAGAAAGGAGTTGCTCCGTAGATGTCCGCACGGATGTGCGATATGCATACAAAGCGAATGGTAGCTTCGTGCCAATCTTTATATGTCTCGATCATTTTCCCAATAATCCTCTTAATGTTTTTGTTAGCGCTTCTCTCGCTCCGTTCATCTTTGGGCGATAGGGTGAGGAATTATGATGCTTTATTTGAAAGCGCCGCACACTTCTTTCATCATCTTGTTGTTCGATTTAACGCGTTATCTGAAATAATTTTCTCGAGCAAACCGTATCGACATATGATTTCCTTTTTAAGAACACGCAAAGCTGCGGTCTTCGTCACATTAGCAAATGAAGCGGCTTCTACCCATTTTGTGAAGTAATCTATAACCACAAAAATGAACCGGTGGCCATTAGAAGCTTTTGGAGAAATTGGCCTATAACATCCATGCCCACGTAGAAAAAGGCCACGGAGAAGTCATGACATGAAGGGCGAAGAAATCGTATGAATTTTATCGTAGAATTTGACATTTGTGGCACCTTCATGCGTAATTAATGCAATCGCTTTCCATCGTTAGCCGATAATAACCGAAGTCTCATAATCGCTCGCCATAGTGAAACCATTGGCATCGTCCCACAAATTCCTTCATGGACATCTTCAAGTATTTTAAAGCTTCAACAGAATCTACGCATCTCAGGAGCACTTGATCTTTTCCTCTTTTGTACAGGATATCCCCATCAAGGACAAATCCCACCGCCATTCTTCTGATTGTTCTTTTGTCGTTCTCATTTGCTTGCTCTGGATACCTTTGATTCTTGACATATTCTAAGATATCATGGAACCCACCGCCATCATCTCTTTTTCAATGCTAAAACAATGTGCGGGGACCTCATATATGCTCATTTGGAGAGGCATTATTTCCGTTTCTCTGTTTGCTTTGAACATTGAAGCCAGGGTGGCCAAGGCATCAGCCAATTGGTTTTCTTTTCGTGGGAAGTAGTTAAAAGTCACTTCTTTAAATTCTTTGACCAGCTCCGCCACGAGATCGCGATATTTGACCAATTTGAATCTCTCACTTCCCAATCTCCACGGATTTGGTAAATCACCAATCTTTGAGTCCCCGTACACCTCTAAGATTTTGATGTTTCGTTCAATAGTCATGCAAGTCCCATGATGCAAGCCTCATATTCTCGCTACGTTATTGGTACGAAAAAATTTAATCGGCAAGTGAACGGATAGTGGTTCCCTTCTGGTGACACTAAGATCGCTCCAATCACATGCCCCAATGCATTCGATGCACCATCAAAGCTCATCTTCCATGATTTCTCTTTTGACGACTCACACTCTTTTTCTGCAATGCATATCCAATCCTCATCTGGGAAATCAAATCTCAAAGGCTTATATTCCTCCGTGGCTCGAGTTGCTAAGAAGTCACTATTGCGCCCCTTTATCGACTTTTGACTCACATATACAATGTCGTACTCGATAGTAGGATCGCCATCGTGCCATTCTTCCCGAAAGTGCGGTGATTCCATCATGTATTTTATTGGGTCCACTTTGAAATTAACCACGTCGTATGATACAACATATATTGTCTCGAGCCTTGAACTACCTGGACCAAAGCACAATGAATTTTTCAATTGACGGTAGTTTGCTTCATATTCGTGAACTTCTTCTGAGGTAGTAGATTGCCCTTTCTCTTTTCCCGACTTATCATGTTGCCCCAAGACGCAACCCATTGAGTTTTCGAACACGCTTAGATACAATATTAACGGTCTTCCGGAGTTGGCGGTACTAACCTTTGGAGGGTTAGACAAATCTGTTTTATCTTGTCAAAAGCCACTTGGCACTCATCGCTCCACTCTCCGGATTATGTTTTCGAAGGAGTGAAAAATTGGGTCACTTGGTTGGTAAGTTGAGCAATGAATCGAGCGATGTAGTTCAACCTCCCTAAAAATCCTCGACTTCTTTTTGTGTACGCGAGGTGGTAATTCTTGTATGGCTTTTATCTTATCCGGATCAACCTCAATACCTCTCTCACTAACAATGAAGCCGAGTAATTTTCCTGAGGTAGCTCCGAAAGTACACTTGGCTGGATTAAGCTTCAGCTGGAACTTCCTTAGTCTTTCGAATAATTTCTTGAGGTTCCCAATATGCTCTCTTTCCCCCCGAGATTTGGCAATCATATCATCAACATACACTTCTATCTCTTTGTGCATCATGTCATGGAATAGCATCACCATTGCCTCCGATATGTTGCCCCAAAGATTCTTTAATCCAAACGGCATCACCTTGTAGCAAAATGTTCCCCACATTGTTACGAAGGTAGTTTCTCCATATCCTCTGAGCCATCTTTATCGATTATAACCCGAAAATCCATCCATGAAAGAAAATAATGAATGTTTTGTTGTGTTATCCACCAACGATCGATGTGTGGCAAGGAAAATTATCTTTAGGACTTGCTCGATTCAGATCGCGATAATCCACGCACATTCGTACCTTACCGCCTTTCTTTGATGATCGAACTATGTTAGCTACCCATTCGGGTATTTGGAGACTTGTAAGAAGCAAAGATCAAATTGTTTCTTGACTTCTTCTTTTATCTTTAAAAAGATTTCGTGTCTCATTCATCTCACTGTTGAATAAGTTTGCATTCGGTTTCAAAGGAGTCTATGGACCACTACATCCTCGTTCAACCTGGCATGTCTTGATACGACCATGCAAATACATCTTTATACTCACAAAGCAAGGCGATCAAATCTTGTTTGGTGTTATCTGAAATGGAGGTCCCAATCTTCACTTCTTGCTTATTTTCTTCATTTCCCAAGTTCACTGTCTCAACAGATTCTTGATGGGGTAGGATCTGTTTATCTTCTCGTTCTATCATTCTTTGTAAGTCAGGAGACGAGACATAATCTTCAGCATTTTCCTCAGCTTCGAATTCTCCTAAACAAATGGCTTTCTCGAAATCGATTTCAGGACTTGTAACGGGATTGCTCATATCGTTGATATCTAAGCACCTGAAAGGTGAATGGAAAAGAAAACTATAGAGGAGTATCAAAGGATTGGAATCCACAAGTATATGTTATGGCATGATATGAGATATATGTAAGGATAGGCTGTGAGAATGAAAAGATTATGACAAAATGCATCTCCATTAATGTTCATTTAAATAATAAAGAGCAAACATAAGCTCTTACAAAAGAATCCCACTATTACTTAGGGACACACAAAAAGGGGAAGTTAACATTGAGCATTACTCTGGAGAGGACTTAGAAACTACAAGAAGATCCACAGCAATCCAGTTGTTCAAAATGAATCCAGGAGGACAAGGGCGTATCATTGAAACATCTTCAATTGCATCATCTCCTTTGTCAATAACATTTATACTGACGTTCTGAAGACCCCTTTCAATTAATAATAGCGTGCTTCGTGAATTATCTCGCCAGGTACATCATTCTGCAGATGTAAATGTTTTTGACAAAGGAGGATACGCTATGGGCTCCCATCTCAAATCTTGGCCCGAGGCTCTTGCAATCCTCCTTTCTTGATCTTTTCAGAATCGTTTTCTTCTTTGTCGACATCCGGCTTGAACCCTAAACCGTGTCGAGCCTTGTGGTGTCTCGGCTTTAGTCTCTAACTATCCTCTGCGATATTTTCCCAAACCTTTCTTCGCTCGGGCTCCCTTTCCCAGTCGACTTAATTCCCATTTTGGTATTCCTTGACAACTTGGGTGGGAATCTTATTTCCTTCAAACAACAAATGTAGCATTGATAAATTCAAAGGAACGGAAGGAACATTCTATCGCATCTTTGTTTACTTCAATGTAGGGTGCGTCGGAGAGATAGATGCAACAATGTCTTCTTCACCAATGATCGTGATCAGCGGTTATCCAGATAAACTTTACTTTTTGATGAGAGATGAAGAACCGCCCAGCGAGAATGGATCCAAGGCCTCCCTAAAAGGCAATTATCTGAGGCGTGATGTCCATGACACGGAACTCGATATCATATGTATATGGGCCCACTTAGAGGAATCTCGATCTTCCCCATGACTCTCGTCGTGTCCCATCAAATGCCCTCATCAGAGTGACAAGGCCTAAGATAAGACATATCAATTGGCGACCTAGAAAACGTGGCCAAAGGCATGACATTGAGTCTTGGGCCGTTGTCAATAAGTACATTCGGTATTATATAACCCTTGCAACCTTGGTTGTAATGTGCAATACTTTTATGGAGCCCTACCGTTTGGTGGTATTTCGTCATCACTAAAAGAGATGAAATTATCCGCATTTAAGTTGTTCACCCACCTATCAAGCTTTTCAACGATACGTTGCTCGCCACATACGCTTGATTCAACACTTTCAAGAAAGCATTTCGATGTGGTTCGAGTTCAACAAGAGAGATAACACCGAGATTCTTGCTTACCGCTTGCTCAACCGCTCCACGACATTATATTCAATCGTGTTTGATGAACTTTAAGAATTTATGTGCTTCATCCTCATTCACGTGTCTTTTAATCTCTTGCCAGATCAGATTTCAATATCAACCTCAGATTATTCATTGGTGCCTTTCCTTTCGATTCGAGTCAACAACTTTCTTCTTTGGTTCACCTATTTCGGAGAATAACACCTCCACGCGGGTGAAGTGTCCTACTGCTAATATCTCCAATCACGCCTTTGACTTTTCACCTTCGCACGATAATATTAACATCATATTTCCATGGTAATCGCTTTATTGTCCTTGTAAGGAAAAGGAGATGGCACTTCAATCACCACATTTGGTTTGACTTCTTCTTCTTGGCCTCGTAATAAATCACCAGAGCCGATCAAGACTATAAGGGATAGTTGATGGTTGATTATCGAGGCGATATTTCCTTTCCTCGCCTCATCCATTTTATCAAAGATCTTGACCTCATTGTTATCCATCATGTCCTCAAGTAATTTTTCGAATCCTCACAAGATGGATGTCATGCCTCTCATATCGTGAAAATCACAAAACATTGACTTTTGTGTTTCTTTCTTTGAAAATTCATTGGGATAACAAACGGCCCTTCTTAACCATTACCTCCCAAACCTTCCGCAGAGGTGTCTTTATTTGAAACATAACTTTTAGCTTGCAGATGTCTTCTTTTGTCACCGTGATTCACATTCCCTTCAAGATGGTTAGGGAGCGGATTTTCACCACATTACTAGTGCCATCAAATCGTAAAATCCTCGCATCAATAAGACCTTGAACCCTTCTTTTAAAGGCTAGACAATTTTCGTAGAATGCCCTCGGTTTCCAAGATGGTACATGCAACTAGCATTAGGATCGTACCATTTTGGTATGGAGGCTTCAAGGGTGCCATATAATGTGGGGATATTAATTGTTTTCCAATAACTTGGTCTGACTCTCCGTGATGATACGGGAATAGGGGTGAATTGAGGTTTTTCGAGATTGGGTCTTGTCGGTTTTGTTCATTTTGGGTTGGCTTTGAGCGAGCATGGTATTTGGTGGGAACATGGTGAATGGTCTTTGGTTATTTATGGCATAGACGGAGTAAGGAGGAGGTGCTTGATAGTAAGGGCTTTGGGGAGGAAAATAGAAGTTTGAAGGTGGGCAATATCGGGGTCGTGATTGGGTTGGGTATGGGTTGGAGGTATAGTGTCTCAGTTCCCACCATATGGGCTTCTCTCTTTCTTCTTTATGGTACCGCCCTTTTGAACCCTCGAGCCTTCCATCCTTCCACTCTTGATAGCATTTTCTATAAGTTCCCCGGATATTACAATATCTGCGAAATCCTTCGTGGCGCTTCCTACCAATTTATCGTAAAATGGCGCTTTCAAAGTGTTGATGAAGAGGACTGTTATCTCTGTTTTTGTTAATGGGGGTTCTACTTGGGCTGAGATATCCCTCCACCTTTGAGCATATTGTCTAAAAGACTCTGTTGACTTCTTTTCCATCATCTGCAGAGTTAATCGATCAGGCACCATGTCAGATACATGCTTGTATTGTTCACAAAATGCTGATGCTAAGTCTTTCCATGATCGGATCTTTTCTCTACTGAGTTGATTATACCATCGAAGAGCCGATCCGATCAAGCTATCTTGGAAACAGTGTATTAGTAATTTATCCTCATTTACGTAACCAGTCATCTTCCGACAAAACATGATAAGATGCGCCTTTGGACATCTCGTTCCATCATATTTTTAAAATCGCACTTTAAATTTTGAGGCGAACTAGATCGGGCACCAAACTGAGCTCTTTAGCGCTCAGTGCAGAGAAGACTTCAGTACCTTCTATCGCTTTAAGCCTTTCTTCCAGGCTCTTATACTTATCCTGAACATCATGATCATCCATTTTCAACCTGGCTATTTCTACGGATCATCTAAATCGGAACAATCGGGTCGACAGATTGGCTCCGGTTCGATACTGAATATACCTTGCCCTAGATGAGCGGGTGGTGCGGTCGTTGCTTTCAGGCTGCGAGGTTCCTTTGAGGATATCCTCTTTGCGTTGCATGGGTGTGAGGTGGAGTGAATCTGGAGGATAGAGTGGATCTTGATTAACTCTTGACCGGGCTCGTGATGTCGTGGCTCTGCATGGGTCCTTTTCCTTTGACCAAAGCTGTCATCATCTCCATCATTTTGGCCATTTGATCCCTTTGCTCGGCGATTCTCTCGAGATCTTACCATCAAATCTCTTGCTTCCTGTTGTGACTTAGCCAACTGCTCTTGCAACTCTCTTTGGGTCCTTTCCATCCTTTCAATTCTTTCGTTGAGTTCAGCATCCATAGTTCTAGCTCTTAGACGTGTCCTATAAGAATGTCGTGATTCCAGATTCGTAGTGTCACAACTGCTGATTATACGGTTTGACCTCGATGAATGATTAGAGTGATATGCATATGTAATGAATGGATGAATGAATAAATGACAAATGGATGTTAATTATGAATAAATATGCAAAAATTTGGTGTTGATTTCAAGATAGCCCCATATTTAGGCATTTCATTAATCAAAAGAGTCTATTACAAAAGTTTTGCCGTCTCGATTTATGATTACACAAATTTCCTAGCCACATCGCTTGTTTTTTCACTCGTTCTAGGAATTCGACATGTTTGATCCTTGTCTCGGAGGAATTGGTAAGCGAGATCTTACGCTTCATCCGATAGTTGCACAATTTGCATATGCCTTTGAATTTCATTAATCAAACCACCAAGATACATATCTTTTTCTTGGAGAGCTCTTTTCAGTGAAACACGAATGTCTCATCATCTTGGCCATTCTTTTCTTCTAGGGCTTTTAGGAGAGTATTCAAGTGTTCTTGATGAGCTTGCGCAGTATTTTTAAATCTTGTATTTTCCTTCTTAGCTCTTGACTTTCAGACCGACTAGTCATTAATTTCGCAGACGCAGCCAGATTCAACATTCTTCTTCCTTAACTCTATCATAGCACGATGACTTTTTCCTCTTCCTTCTTCGCTTTCCCTCTCCGAATTCCATCCCACCTTTGATGTTGCTTAATTCTTCCTTCCATTCCGTCGATGATTTGCCCACCGCTATTCTTGATGGTACCTCTCAATTTCTTATTTTCCGGATGAAGATCCTTTAAGTCATTTCTCATGATCTCACCATGTCGGACTTTCTCGCTTCGGATTTTTCAATTTGAACATCTATCTTTAGTGGTAATTTTCCTCTTGAAGAGAACTAATATCCCGTAATGATGGCCTTTTCACGTTCAAATTCATGTCTTGCTATTTCCGTTGAGACGGCATTGCTTCGAGAAAGGATTCGAAAGTATAATTCGTTGGTGAGGTCATTGACTATTCACTGTCTTTGTCTCCATATTTTATAATCTTGAGTGATAGTATCAGCATCTGAGCTAACTCCATTAGGTAGATTTCCTTCCAAAACTTTGCGATATCTCGGACTTTTTCATGTAACCTTCACCGTAAAAGCAAACTCGATCGTGCTAATCCTCCAGTAGTTGGTATGAATCGTGAAGCAAACCGCCTTTGAACCATTAACGGTGCATATCCAACTCCTCCCCATAACCCGAGTAAAGGTACCCAATCTTGGCTTCCGCATTTGTATAGCGTAACTAAAGGACGGATCCATAGTGCTCTCCAAGTTATATCTTGGTAGCGGAGGTTCAAAAACTAAAACCCAGGTCTTTGTTCAAAGGACATCCTTCTACCAATCTTTCTCAAGGTAAGCTTCCAACGGAACGAATGTTTTGAAAACATGTGGAAGGTGTGCGCCCACTTTCCGAAGTGGCTCGAATCCAAATATTGAGTAGCATGCACATCCGATAAAATGTCCTTCCCCTTTCTCCTACAACAATTTAGAGATCTAAAAGTCTCACTAAGATAGTTGGGACAGGGTTGATTCCTTGTCTCAACTTTTCAAAGAAATCCACTCACAGAACTTCTATATGCCCAAGAACTTTTGGGAAGACAATTAATCCGTAAATGGCTAAAGCAAACAGATCCACTCTCTTCACAATGTCCGGATGGTTTTGAACTAAGTCTCGAGAGAAAACCATGGAATACAACCGACTTCGTTCTTTTTCTTTATCTATTTTTCAGCCCATGTATCAACCATTCCGTCAACTTCATTAGCTTTTTCTTGAAGGTCATTGGTTTGGGCTCTTTCACATATATCTTCTTTGAATTGTGCATTGTTAACGAAGCAAGGCGGCATACTCTTCTATGGTCGAGTCATATCTTCCGGTTGAAAATAAAACATTGATAAGTTGGGTCCCGAATTGAACCATGGCTTGAATCAAGCTGTTCGTCTATGTTTGACGATTAAGTGAGCTATATCCCGCATTCTCGGTGAAGATGCCCTTAGTGTCCGAGTCCCACTGCTTCCAAATCCTAGTCAAGTCTTCGAGGTTATTCCGACGAACATTCATGGTCACATGCTCCGGAAGATTGGAGATACATCCTTCTTTTAAACTGTCCCCTTTTACTTTCTGAGTTTTCAAAGACCAGTCTCGAACCACGGCATTTTTCTCGATCACTTGTGTAATTGACTCCTCCATCAGAAACCCGTTTTTGGCAACCAATCTCTAATCAACACCTTCCTAACAAGATGCCTATGATGCATGATAAAAATAAAATGAAGACAAATAACATTGGTTAGTAATTACAACAAGTATAAACGGAGAAAAACTATGGAAAATCTAACAAATTAAGATATTTAATTTTGGTGAAACTGACCTACCCTTTTTTTTTTACCCTATCATATTTACAAAATAAACTTACCCCACATGCTTATCGATAATCTACCTCTCTAAATTATTAAACGGACCCGATTTGCTTGCATAAAATGTGTAAATGTAAAAGAAATAAAAGGTAAGCGTTTCTCCTATGTACTTATTTTGGTAACTATTAACTGACGGAGGTTCGGCATGGCTCTAATCGGGTGGCTCATACGGTTCACTATATGAGGTTTCGGTTCTAAAAGGTACTCGAATTGTCCGTCTGTCGCCTACTAAGGCTAGTACGAGCCTCTGTTATCGCCCATCATAGGCTCATGAGCTCAATTCGAGGTTACATTTACTTATGCCTATGCAGAGAGGACAAGTTAACTCACGAAAGCATAAGTCATATGTAACTTAAGTATTCACTAGCACATGATGGAGGACGAGTTAACTCACAAAGGCATAGCGTTTACTTCCACTTAAGCGGACGGAGCCAGGCAGAGAGCTCATGTTATACAAAATGCAAGTGCACAGTGTGTGGGAGAAACTCACAAACATTTTCGTTTTTTATTTTAAAACTAAAAAACTAAAACCGTAAAAACTTAAAGTGAAAACAAAAGATAAGACAAGTTAGAAAATATTTACAACATGATGCAAATGCATGACTTTTTAAAAAAAACGAAATTTAAAGATCACGACTAAGTATTAATTTAAACAAGAGTTTTGAAAATTTTGACAACACGTTTAATTCCGCACTGACTCTAAAAAAATCCCGATGGAGTCGCCAATTGTAGCGACCTAAAATTTTGCTTGGCGCTAATTGAGGAAAAATTTGAAAACAGAGTTTCAATTTTATTTTAAAAAGGAGTCGCCACGATCTTTTTTCTAGGTGTGATCGGACACCTAATAATTCCTCTTTTAAAGAAAAATCATTTTTTGAATTTTCTTAAAAAGGGTGGGTTTAAGTCTGCGTCAAAATTCCGAAAAAAATAGGGTTCGGAGTCACACATGAGGAAGGTATTAGCACCTCGACGCCCAAAATTGGTATCTCATTAAACGCGTTGTCTTAATTTTTAAAAATACAAGTTTAATTTAATATTTAATCGTGATCCGATTGAGACATGAAATTTTTTTTTTAAAAAAAGGAGAATTTTAAGACTCGAGAAATTTTTTTTAAAACCCGAGAATTTTTGAAAACACGAAAATTTTTTTTAACTCGAAAATTTTAAGAACATGAAATTTTAGAAATACGAAAACTTTGAAAACACGGAAATTTTTTTGAAACACGAAAATTTTTTTTTTTGAAAACACGAAATTTTTAAAAACACGAAATTTTATAAATACGAAAACTTTGAAAACACGGGAATTTTTGAAACACGAATTTTTTTTGAAAACACGAAATTTTTAAAAACACGAAATTTTAGAAATACGAAAACTTTGAAAAATCGGAAATTTTAAAAATACGAAAACTTTGAAAACAAGGGAATTTTTGAAACACTAATTTTTTTTAAAACACGAAATTTTGAAAATCGGAAATTTTAAAACACAAGAAATTTTTTTTAAAAACACGAAAATTTTGAAAATATGACAATTTTCCGAAAACACAAAGAATTTGGAAATTTAAATTTTATTTTATTTTTTAATTTTATTTTATTTTTTTAAAGGCGTATCGATTTAACACGAACCGATGATATTCACCCAACATAGCGATGAAATCAACGACAAGTGTTAAACCGATTCGTTTTTATTTATTAAAATTATTATCATTAATAATAAAATAAAATAAAATAACATTAAAATATAAATATAAAATATGCTTAAAAATACTAATAATATCATCAAAATACACGAATTAAATTAAAAGTGAGTAAAAGAAAATTACCGAAAAATCCAAAATACGGGCTTGATCGGATGATTTACACGACTCGGCTCCTTTTTCTTTTTTTTTTCTTTTCTTTTTTCTTCTTTTTCTTTTTTCTTTTTCTTTTTTTTTCTTTCTCCTTTGGCCTGCTACCTTTGGGCTGCTGTTGGGCTGTGCTGTTGGGCTGATTTTTTTTGGGCTGTTTTTTTAAATTTGGGCTGTTTTTTTTGTTTTGGGCTGTTTTTTTGTTTTTTTGGGCTGTTTTTTTGTTTTTTTGGGCTGTTTTTTTGTTTTTTTTTTTGTTTTGGGCTGTTTTTTTTTGTTTTTTTTTTGTGCGGGTCGGGTTGTGGGTCGTGGGTCGGGTCGCGGGTAGTGGGTAGGGTCGGTCCGACCCGACTGTAAATTTTTTTCTTTTTTTTTTTTTTTCTTTTTCTTTCTTTCTTTCTTTTTTTCTTTCCTTTTCTTTTTCTTCTTCTTTCTTCTTCTTCTTCCTTCTTCTTCTTCTCTTTTCTTCTTCTCCAAAGTGCTGCCGCCGTGGTCGCCGCCTCCTTCACCGGTGTGCGACGCCTTCTTCTTTTCTCCTCTCTTCTTCTTCTTCTTCCTCCTCTTTTCTTTCTCTTTTTTCTTTCTTTTTCGTGGTTTTTTGGATGATTGGGGTTCGATTTTTGGGGAAAAATCCCCTTTTTATAGCGTTTTTGTGCAGGTAGCAGGTGGCTAGGGGTATGGGAGGCCATCCCTTAGGCTGGTGGCCGGAAAATCGGGGGGTGGGTGCGCGAAATCCGCCGGATTTTTGGAGATTTTTTGACAGAAGGACCAGATTGTAAATGCAGTAAAATTGTTGGGGCCAAAGTGTAATTTTAAGAAAGTTAAGGGTAAAAATGTAATTTTGAAAAGTTTTGGGGCCAAAATGTAATTTTAAGAAAGTTTAGGGGTTAAAATGTAATTTTTTTAATTATTTTTTTAAATTTTTTTTTAAATTTATTTTTTTTAAATAAATCCGGACAAAATCCGGACAAAATTTAGTGCTTACAATCACCTCTACCCAAAAGTAGACCCACCCATTTTCTATGAATGTTGAGTGTTCAAAGTAGATTTGTTTGTTGGGCCATGTTTTGGATTTCTAATTGAGTTTTCAACCCAATTAACTTTATATTTTATTATTTTTATACTATTACTAAAAATTTTGATTGAGTTAATCACTCAATTGAAAAATGATTAAAGTTTTTTTATAAAATAAAAATATTACTTTAACAACAGTATTTTTATCCTTTTATATTTTATATAAAATCTAAAAAATAAAATTAATCAATAATAAATTTAGAAAAACACCTATAAATAATTAAATTTAAACTTTGAACCTAAAACACCATAATATCAAAAATTTAACAATACCATTTCAATGAAAGCCTGATTTTGTTTTTACATAAAAAAATTAAATACATTTTTACGTAATTTTATATTCTTATTAATATATTTTTATAATTAAAATTAAAGAAAAATTTATTTATTTAAATTGATTCAAGTAGGATCAAATTAACGATAAAACAAAATCCTTACCCTGAGCCATTTGGCTACATGACCTTCCCTTATGGGAGACGAACATGTTTGAAAATTGATTGCTAGATTTTTTTGCTCTTTAAACTTCTCTACTTGTATTTATTTGACACTTAATTTTTTGATCTTATTTAATACTTAAACTTGTAACCCGTTAATTAGATTGGTATCATCACACTAACACTTTTAATTTGTATTGATACGATACTGATAGCTAATCGATAGTACCACATGGTAGCTTTTTAATATGTTACGCGGTAAAAATAAATTAAAAATTAAAAAATCTTTAAAAATATATAAATCTATAATGTATATATAAAAGCGCGAATAAAGTTTTGAATTGACATGAATACCTTTTATTTTCCATTATATTATTAAATTCACATTTAAAATAATTTTTAATATTTAATTTAGAATTATTAGTTAAAAAGTTAGTTTTAGTTTGTATATTTATAATGATACCATGGACGCTTTAGGCGTCTGCAAGATATGTTTTTAGATACCACTATATAATTACAACTCATCTTTGCTCAATGGATACAAAGCACCCATATTTTAGCATCCGGTGCAACAACGAGCACCAGTTTGATCTGAGGAGGTAGTGATTTAGTGGCAATAGGTGGCAAAGTTGCTTTGTTACCTATTCCATTAGGAACCACATATTTTTTGGTCCATCACATTCATGCATTTACGATTCATGTGACGATATTGATACTCTTGAAAGGTATTCTATTTGCTCGTAGTTTGCATTTGATATCTAATAAAGCAATTTTCGATTTTCATTTTCCTTGTGACGGGTGGGGGGGACATGTCAAGTATCCACTTACGTTTAAAAATAATTATAATTTAGGGGTTTTTTTATCTAAATATTATAAAACAATAATTAATTACAAAAGGTACGAGAAATAGATTAATTACGAGAATAGGCATTTGCTACAATGTTTTGACGGTGCCGCCTAACATATTGGTGACACCAAACAAATTTACCATTTTAATTGACAACTGAAAAAGGGGTGCCTAACAGTGTGGAGGCACCAAGCATCATTATTTTTTATAAAAAATACTTATAAAATTTATAATTTTATAAAAAATTAGTCCAAAAATGATTATTAGTCCAAAAATAATTTTGTAATTTACCATTTTATAATTTTATAAAATTATAATTTTTATGAAAAAGTCGATTTCAACTAGAAATAAATTTTATTCATTTTTCAAAAATAATTATAATTTTATTATCAATTTGATTTACAGACACGATATAAAATTATAATTATAAAAGCTTTAAACAATATTATTATTTATAAATTATAATTATTAGTTAAGTTTATAGTTTCTAAATATAACGTGAATGAAAGAAAACTATTATGAATACCGTTAACTGTTATGTTAGACATTATTTGAATAAAAATATTTTTCAAGAAATAAATAAAATCTATTTTCAATTGGAATAATTTTTTTATAAAAATACTTTTTGAATTAATTGATAAGAGGCCTCTTTAATTTTGATGTTAAAAAGGAGAATAAAATAAAATAATAAAAAGGGGTTTTATGATACAGTTTACCCTTTCTAATGATTGGTGCCGCGGCAGTGTCAGGTGGCACCTTAAAGCCTTTTTTTGCAGCTGCCAATTAAAACGGTAAAATTCATATCAAGTCCCTAAGTATTTTAGATCATCACATTTTAGTTTGGTACCGCCAATTCAAGCAGTACTATCAGAACACTGTAGCAAATGTCTATTTTTGTTATTAATATGTTTTCCATACCTTTTTCGTAATTAATTATTATTTTTATATTATTTAAGTAAAAACCCTATAATTTAACCGTAGTTGTGATATTACATATTTATAAATAATTAAAATTTAAATTTAAATTATTAATTTAAAAAGTATGTTAATTTAAAATTAGAGTTATAATTATAATTTATAATTATTAGTTAAAAAATTTTGACGTAAACAAAGATTGTGCTAATTTTATTATCGTAAAATAGAGTTATTACTTGAATAAAATTCTAAGCATCTTAATTATCACTTAATTAATATTAGAGTTAATTATGGTAATTAATTATTATTTTTAATAATGTTATTTTGCATTAATTACATAAAATAAAACTATATTGTAAGTTCAAAATATTAAAAATGCTTTAATTATTAGGGTAAACTATATTACAGTTCACTCGACCATGCTTAAATGTCTTTTGTAGTCCTCCAACTTTTAAAATTTTTGTTCTAAAATTTCAAAATTTGAAAACTAATAAAAAGTATATATAATCCTTTGAATTTTTTTTAAAAAAGCATTAAATACTTTAAAATATTTGTTTTAACTAGACATGTCAAAATTTAACCACAAGATAAGCAAATAAGTCAGCCTTGTAAAGATAAGTGGTTTTGGTTAAAGTACAGACTTTGTTTATCCACTTTTATTACGTGTTAATTATGTTTCCCTCACCACGAGGGTAGAAAATCTGTTATTCAGTCTTGCTGGATAAACTTAAATTAATTAATTCACCATTATTTTCATTAATTAATTAATTAATTAATTAAATTTCAATTCATACGTCACTTTCTAATACATGTTTCCTCAAGAGATTGGGATTTATAATATTATAACTTTAAAAAAATAATAATTTCATTTTCTATACATCAGTGGTCCAATTCTTTTTATTTATTTTTAATTTACTAGTGAAATTAAAATTGACATATATTAATAGTGAATAAAATATTTTTTCTTTATATTATTGAACTTCCATTTTGAAGTTTTCTTGGAACATAGGTAAATTATTAGTACAAGAAAATATTTGAGGAAGTAAAGTGTAGGAATTAATTATTATAAACAAAATAAGATATTTACAGCATTATTATATATATATTATATATATTTGATTAGTTACTAGAAGGATGCTTTCTTCATTGTTTTGAGTTAATATATATATATATATATTAAATTCTTAAATTATCTTTTAACCCCTAAAAAAATAAATTTATTTTTAGAGGATATTATTCTATTTTAGGGCTACTCATAAATCGGGTCGGGTTAAAATTCGGCTCCAAAAATTTTTTAGTCTAAGCTCAAACTTGATAACCTAAACCCACCCAAAAAGTCTGTTTTACTGTTCAAAAATAATAAAAAGAATTTTATTTTAAATTTAATAATAAAAATATAAATATACATCTAAAATTATTTCAATATTGAAAAATATAAATTTAAACCCGACCTATGAACATCTCTATCCGCTTTAGCCTATTGCATATTCCGGGAGTCTATATCAGAATAGTGTGAATAGGGGCACAACCAATAAATTTTTAAAAGGGGTTCGAGAAAAATATTATAAATAATTGAGAAGTCAAAATTAAAAATTTTATATTTTAAATTAAATAATTATGCAATTTCACCATATAAAAAAATTAAAACCGGATTTATCTTTTATTTTAAGTGTCAAGTGTCAATCGAACTAATACTAAATCGAAATAATAAAATATTTAAGGGTGAAATATTTGTATTATTTACATTTAGGTGTAGGCAGAGGCAGATCATAATGGTGTCCAAGGGCTTTGGCTGGAAATTTTCATTTTTCTCTAAAAATAATTTCAATTAGGTTCCCAAAATTTTAAAATTTCCCATTATACATTTTATTTTTTAAAATTTTAATTAAGTTGCTCATAAAAATAAAAATTTTAATTAGACGCCGATTTTTATTTTTTTTTCTTTTAACTCCTCAAAATTTAATTCCAAGATTCGCAAAAATTTGGGCATATACTGAAATTTTAGCCCTAAGTTATTTAACAATAAAAAGAGAATTTTATGATCTCTGAACATTCAACTTCCGGTCACATTGTACTAGAATTTGGTTGGTTTAACTTTATAGAATATTGTCGAATTGAACCGGTCCATTGTTTTTCTGGATTAATTTCAGCAGAAGTCATTAAATTTATGATCTAGATTTTAAATTAGTCCCTAAACATAAAAATATTTTAATCGAGTTCTCGAATATCATTATCAAATCTATCATGCCCTTTTATCAGCTTAGACATGATTAGATTGAGCATTAAATACCAATTTAAATATGACATGGCATGCAAATCAAATTATAAACACATGTATATCTCGTACATGAACATCTTAGATTTCACGTATTAAAAAAATAACATTCTGAACTTTTATTTACACCTTGTTCTTACCACAAAAAATCCAACTTGTCGGCACACAACGGTTTACAATCTAAACCACACGTTTTAAGTATGATCGTGTTTAATCCAAACTGACATTTAAAACTTAAATTAATAACTAAAGACATTAAATATTTGATTAATAAAAGTACAATTAAAACATTTGGAAATTTAGGGTGGAATTTAAAACAAATAAAACAAAGTAAGCAAGGGTGTAATGAATGATTGGTTGGTCAATTTCATTACTATTAAACAAATAAAGACAACTTTATTAGTGTCTTCGATTTGACAAATTTAAGAATTGAGAAATATGAAACAAGTTTATTTTATTTTATTTTATGGATTTTCTTAATACTAGGAGTTTGTTTCTTCTTTTTATCTTTAACTAATTGTCAATAATGTTGTCTTAAGTTATCTAAACTTAAAAGAAAATAATTAGCATAAGCAATTGCCCCACCCCATCTATTATCCTAAAAATGGACTATCAAATGCCACAAACAATTTTTTTTTTAAATTAATTGATTCAATATTGCATATAATTGGAAAACATCATGTCGTTAGTTGAGAGCTGAAATTAAGGACAAAAACACCAACAACTCTTGCACTTGTTTCTGTAATTTTCCTTCATCTTCTTAAGTACTCTCCTCATTCTTGTCAAAATTCAATTATAGATGTTACTTGAGTTGAACTTTAGATATGCTCGAACCAAAATGTTTTGATTTAATTAATTAATTGAATTTCACTTTGAATATATAAAAAAAGTTTATTACTTAAATTTGTCCAGTTTGAATACAAATTCAGTCAAATCTAAATAAATTTTGTATCCGAAATAATCTAAAATCGAAACAATCCAATCTCAAATGATCCGAAATAACTCTAACGTGGATAAGTTAGAGTTTAATCATTCAAAACTCAAAATTTAGTTAAGTTCATCTTTTTATAAAAAAAAGAAATTGAATTTTATAAAAATTAAAAAATATAATTATTAAAATAATAATTTATAATAATTTTCAAAAAATATCTACGTCAACAATGAAGTATATGTAAGTTGTCACCTCAATTACAACATTAGAATCGTAGAAAATTTAACAATTGATAGCGGCTTTTTCTTTCAATAAAAATTAGGCTCCGTTTGTTTCATTGAAAATGACTTCCGGAAAATGATTTTAGGAAAATAATTTACTTTTCTGGAAAAGTTAATATTTTCTAGTGTTTGGATGAATCTGTGTAAAATTTTTCTGTTATTTGGTAGATTTCTTAAAAATATTTCATAAAAGTTGTTTTTAATGAAACAAATATACATTTGAAATTTTCTTATTTTTTCATGGTTTAACTGAATTTATTTTTATCTATAATTTTTATTTTACATTGTTTTTGCATATATTAAAAATATTATGTTAAATTTAGGTTCATTACAATGTCATTTTTAATTACATGACTACCTAGTGAGTATTTTTATTTAAAATGTGACATAAACAAAATTGACAAAAAATTTAACGATGTCAACAATTGGACTTGATTTTCAAATTTGAAAAGTAAATGGACTAAATTCTTAAAAATAAAAGTACAAAACTAAATTGAAACCTATGAAGTGTACATAGACTTATAATATATTTTAACCTTGATACTACAAAACATATATTATTAATATATGTATAATTGTAATGAATATTTATTATTAAAATATTAATATTGAATATTTTCAATAATATGTGAATATTATTATTTAAAATTATTATTTTAAAATTTATTATTAAAATAAAATTGAAATATTAAATAATTTATTAAAATAATAAATTATATTTATTATATTAATAATTTATTATATGACTAAAATAAATAATTAAATATGTATGTTTAATAATATTGAAAATATAATATTTTAATTATTTTAAAATAAAAATAAAATTATTATCAATATAATAATATTAAGCTTGATTTAAGTTGATTTTATATAAAAATAAAATTATCTATAAAAAACTATTTTTCCGGAAAATGACTTTTATCTATAAAAGAGCTTTTTCCGAAAATAACTTACGCTTTTCAAAAGGGTAAGTCATTTTACAGGAAAAATGCCTTATTTTACGTTGACATATAAGTCATTTTCCATTGACTGAAATTGTTTTTCGTGAAACAAACACAGGAAAATGTAAAAATATTTTCCGTAAAACCTTTACATGTAAACAAACGGACCCTTAATTTAACTAAACTTTGAAAGTTGAAGAATAAAGCGATTCATCCCAAAAATTAGTACCATAAAAGAGATCAACATTAAGATTAAATTTATAGACTATTCATCCCATTCTTACAACTATTTTGATGGCGTTATCTAGTCCTAGATGAGTGCACCTTAAGTTAAAATTCCAGCACATTTCTTTTCTAACATAATTGGTTTTAAGGGACCAATATTCTCTGTCCGACTTTTGTTGTTTGACCCATTCCGATGGATGATCTAATACACACAGCATATGTAAAAAACATATTGGAAAAAAAAAAAAAAAAGAAAAGAAAAGACAGGCTAATCAGCACTAAAAAGCTAATTAAGTTGCTATTTTAAAAATTAATTATATAAATAAATTTAATTAAATGTGAAGGGTTTAACTTGATTGTGTTTTGTAGAATACAAATACAAGGAGTGAGAAAGAAGTGAAGTAACGAGTGTCACTCTCGCCAAAAGAAAAAGTGAGCTACAAGTGACCCAATTCCTTACTCCAATTGACAAAACCTTGTTTCACCTTCATTTTATCAATGGGATGGGACCCTTATGTTTAATATATTTTTTTTCCTTTTTCTTTAAAAAAAAAATTATTCAAGACTCTTCGATATTCCGATAAGAACTACAACTTTTGATTTAGAAATTTAGTTTGGCTTTTGAAAAGTCTTTGTGAAAAAGTCTTTTTGAAGTTTCTTTAAAATTTGAGTGTTTAACATTTTGACTTTTGAAATAAAATGTCCATTTTAGACATGTTATTATCAAGTAATAAATATGTATTTAAATAAAATTTAAATTAATTAATATTATTATATTTTAGTAAAATATAAAAAATTACTATAACTTGTTAATATTTTAATATATGAAATATAAATTTTAAATATTTTAAGTAATAAATATTAATTTATAAAATTTAATTAGAATATATAAACTACATTTTAAATATTTAAATATAACTATTAAATATTTATAATTAGTATTTTAAAAAATATTTTTTTATTTTTAATTAATGATTTTAACACATTTGTAATTAAGCACTAAAAAAAAGGAAAAGTATTATGTTATTGGAGGGGTGAAAAAGCAATTAATCACTAAAAGTGCTTTTGGGAGAGGAAAGTTAAAAATTTTAGCTTTTTCTTTTCAGGAGTACTTTTGAAAAATATTTCTGTAAAGTTAAAAATTTCAACCAAAAACAACTTGTTCTACACCTTTTCTTTTAAAAGTGCTTTTGAAGCCAAAAATACTTTTAAAAAGCACAAAAGAAATGGCCCTTAGTATCATTGAATGTTCATTTCAAAACTCTCTTATTTGTGGCATGGAAATTGACAATGAATTTCTCTTACATCAGATATTTGAGTCAATTGGAAATGTACAACAAAAAAGATATCTTGATAATAATATTGGGTCTTGACTCAATCTAAAATTGAGTTAGACCAGACTTTTAAACATGGTAAAATTTTTCCAGTATTTTTTTCTATAAAATTTAAATATATCAAATCTTTTATCACTTAACAAATACTGTGACAAAGATAGATAAGAATTCGACCCCTCAAAATTAAAAATATATATTTTCTCTTTAAAATATATAAAATTATAAACAATGATAAAATTATAGTCCAAAACTATAAAATTTTAATTTAATCTTCTAAAATCTAATATATTGGCTCATATCAAAATTAATAATCACTTAACCCTAGTCCAAGGCATGCAATGTGTGTTTCACAAACTTCCATTGGGATGTACTTGTAAATTTACATGTACCGCCAATATTTTGACATGTCTTATTTCAATGACAAATCTCTCTCTCTCTCTATATATATATGAGACAAGGTCTCCTTCTAAATAGTAATTGGAAAGAGTGAACTCCTCTTAATGGGAATGGAAGGGCTGTGGTGATAAAACAAAGGCTGATGAGCTGAGTGTTTAGGGATGGGCCATCGTTGCTGCAGCAAACAGAAGGTTAAAAGAGGGTTATGGTCACCCGAAGAAGATGACAAGCTCGTCAAACATATCACTACCCATGGCCATGGAAGCTGGAGCTCTGTCCCTAAACTTGCTGGTATTATATCATAATCTCATTGAAATTAACATGTGAAAATGGGTTGTCATGCAAGTTTTTAGATGATAGTTATTTTTGATGTGGTAGGCTTGCAGAGGTGTGGGAAGAGCTGTAGGTTGAGATGGATAAACTACTTAAGACCAGACTTGAAGAGGGGTTCTTTCACAGCTGAGGAAGAACAGATAATCATTGATGTTCATAGAATTTTAGGCAACAGGTAGCTATATGGATTATATTAAAGGATTCCTTTTATATCTTTGAAAAAGGTCAAATTCTATAGAAAGTCCATGTATTATGTGTTTTTAGCTGATTTAGTCCTTCCACTATAGTTTGATCATTTCTAGTTTCTTTATTTTTTTTGAAATGTGTATTTTCCAGTTGTGAGGAAATATTTTTCCATTAATTTTGTCAAATAATTTTACGTGATTTATTTTTAATATATGTGGTGATGTTGCCCACCTAGGCATATTTTTGTATAGTTAAACAACTATATGTCTAATCATAAAAAAATGTCAAGGTGTATATGGTAGATCATCACATGTTTATAAAAATAAGTCAGATTGTTTGATAGAATTGATGAAAAAAACTACCATTAGGATTGAAAGTACATATATGAACTAAATCCATCAAAAATGTGAATCTTGATTGTGGTCCATTGACCGGGATTTCACCTTCCATAAGAGTTGCTTGGGCTCGAATAGTAGGCGTGTCGGCTGCTGTGGGGTGTGTTGGCAGTGATTTGCTTCACTATCACACTGTAGTGTGTGAATTGGGATATATATATATATAATATAAAACACATAGTAAAGGGACTTTTTATGGAATTTGACCTTTGGTAAACATTTGTACATATCATTGAATAATATGTTTTTATTATCATTTAACAGATGGGCTCAAATAGCCAAGCATCTTCCTGGGAGAACAGACAATGAAGTGAAGAACTTTTGGAACTCTTGCATTAAGAAAAACTACTCTCCCAAGGCCTTGACCCCAAAACGCACAACCTCCTTTCTTCACGTCAAAGAGCTTCTAATAAACTTGCATGCAAATATTCATCATCATCACCATCATCACAATCACAAAATGGTTCCTTCACTGTTTTCAACATCACTTCACATGCTAAAGATACCAACAACAACAACAACACAATGATGATGAACCCACCGCCACCTGTTGTTTCATTCCCTCATCAAAGTCCAAACCCTAACACTACTTATGCTCAAAACCTTTACGGTTCATCAATGGATACCCCATTTGTTTCTTCATCATCTTGCTTTGGTAACATGTTGTATGAAAGTGATCCTTGCATTTGGGATGATGCTAATGCTGTGGTTGAAACATTTGAAGAACCAAGAGTGGATAGCTTGCCACCAGCACCACAACCACAACAGCAAGAGAATGATGATAAAATTGATATGGATTGTTCATTAATGGAGGGTGCTGCTGGTAGCTTTGACCTTGGCTTACTTGAGTCCACACTTCTGTCTGCAGCAATGGATGATTTTGGATGGAACTTTTAAGGGTAAAAATACCATGCAGGCTCTTGTACTACAAGTGAGATTGCGTTTTACTCTCTTTACTAAAAAATGAGCAAATTAGTTATTATAGATTAGATTAAAGAGCAAACCGGTTCTTTCAGTTCAAAATTTCACCCATTTCTACAGTTAAAAACTAGTATTGATGGAATAATCATACAGTTATACATGACGTGTCCCATATACCTAACTTTGACGTACAGAGATCAATTTTTAGCAGAAGGATTACTTTGCTCTTTAATCTAATCTACATAGACTAGTTTGCTCATTTTTTAAGTAAAGAGAACAAAATACAATTTGACTTTTAATACAAAAATCTCTATGATACTTTTATCAAATTTTAAGGTACCTACTTTATGCACATATAAATTAAGTTACCTTTACATCTTTACAAGGTTATGCATTATCCAAATATTTTTAGTGGGATAGTTTTACTATAATTAAGTTTTATGAAATTTATGATTACTATATTTGCTTTTGATTTAAGTTAGGTTGTAAGAATATATTGTTTGTTCAAAGACATCTAGACAAATTTTTTTCTTTTACATGATAATAATGAAACAATTAACTGTATTTAATGATTTATGTTGTAACAAGTAAGGTTACAAAGGGTTAATCAAATTGGTAAGGAAATGGTTTCTCTTTAAGGAAAGGATTGAATAAAATAGTGGCCACGTCATCTGTATCTCTTTCAAATAGATTTATGCCACATCAGCATTTTTATCCTGAATTTCAACATTTTTATCCTGAAAAAAATCAAATCCAAATTAAAATCCTGAAATTCAAGATAAAATGCTGAAATTCAGTATAAAAATGCTGATGTGGCATAAATTTATTGGAAAGAGATACAGATGATGTGGCATCACTGTTTCATTCAATCCTTTATCTTCTTTTTCATTGTTATTTGTCAACCAAAATTTGATTTTTTTTTTTGGAAAGTGTTTCAAAAATAGCATCTTGAATTCCTTGTGTTAATATGAAATTTCTTGAAAGGATTAGAAATAAATAATTTAAATATACGTAACGTTTGTGAGGGATCATAACATGCATAATCTGAATATTTTCTTATATATCATGCTGATAATACAAAGGTTACAGGTTTGAATCCATGATTTCTAACGTATAGAAGGTTAATGTGCCATCATGGTGCCTTATTTAAATACTAAGAGGTGCCCCTAAACTCTATTTAGAGTTAAGGGAACAAAATCTTGAAAATATGTTGTTCTTCAACAACAATACAAAAAAAAAATACACGTTCTTAACACAATATAATCAAAATTCGGCCAAGAGATTAGCACTGGATCTTTAGTAGCTGTGGATACTTGAGGCTGCTGTGGGACTGTAATAGTTTTGAGAGCTTATGGGCTGCGAGTGGTTCATCATTCTTGGCAAAAGGTTTTGATTGGATTCTTGCCATGGAAATTAAGCGTAAATAAAAGCTAGGAATAACTGTTCTTCGTCACTTATAGTGACTGAATAGGATGATGATGACATGTCACATGACGTGGAAAAAAAGTCACCTGTCACGCTTATATTGGTCAGACACAACGCCATTAACGGAGTTAGGAGTAAGTACTACATTAGTATAGAGGAATGAAATTTTAGGTACAAAAATTGATATGTATCACATTGAATAATCTGTAAAAACTCAAGTGCCATTCATGTCATTATCTCTATTAATTTGAAGAAATTGGTAGTTACATTTACAAATTATTATAGTTATAATTTTTAAATTTATATTAATCTTAAACTTTAATATTTTTTTCAATTTTTATATACTCAATGGTTCAAAAGTTTTATAATAAACAAATTATTAGACATTGCATGACCTGTATTAAGAAAGCATGAACACAAAATAGTAAAATTTTAATTTAAACCTTTTATAATTTATAAAATTATAAATTAATAATGATAAAATTGTATTTTGACCTTCTCAAAATGATAAAATTTTTTATTTAACCCTTTAAAATTATAAAAATTATAAAAATATAGGCTATTAAAATAATGAAATTACATTTTACTATCGTAAAAATATACAATTTAATTCGACACTCCAAAAAATTTTAGACTCGATGTTGATAAAAACTAAAATAATATATATATATATATATATATATATATAAACTATATAAAACTAATGAAAATGTGACTAAAATCGAATTCAAGTTTACTATATTGTGAATATAAATATACATGATACATTAGTTGAGAAGATGTAAAATGAACTTATCCATTTCCTTTCAAAATTGAAGTAGAACTTTTGAACCACAATCAATAAAAAATAAAAAAAAAACTATTTTTTCTACAAGGAACGCAAGAACACTTGTGGCCTTATCATGTTGTGCTTGACAAAATAATTTGTAACTTTGGTTAAAAAGAAAAGAAAGAAGATTGTTAGGGTTTTGGATTAATCTTGGTGCATGTAGAGAGGCATGGAAATATCTTGAGAGGAAGAAAGAGAGAAAATCTCTTCTAAAGATCCATTCATGTAGTCCTTATACTTGTCATACACCATGTATTCATCCATCATTTCTGCCTTTGTCTCTGATATATTTATTTGTGGGAAGTCTTCAAGCTGTAATGGTGGATATGGAACTTGATACTCAACATTTGTGAACCCTTCTGCCTGCATTTCCATTCATATGCATCCAAATAAGAAACAACAATATCATTAAAATGGACTTTCTTTACTAAGTGATATTGAAGTTTCTCTTTTTATCTCTGAAAATTTCAGTGTGTAATCATATTAGGCTTTGATTAAATCTGGAGTTAAGTCGAATCGGGCTCCTAAACAAAGGCAAACAAGAACAAATTAGAGGGGTAGCCAGAGGCCTTAATCCCCTAAAAATAAAAAGTTGCTCCTTTAATCTTTTGAGTGTTTGTAAAGTTTTAAGTTAATTTAATGGTAAAATTGTACTTTCAACTCTTCTTAAAATTCAAATTTTAATTATACTCTCTCTAAGAACAAAAAATTTATAGTTTAATCTCTTGAAAATTGTAAAATTTTACCTTAAAACAATGACAAAATTACATTTTTAATTCTCTTTAAAAAAAATTATAATTCAAATTCTACACTTTCAAAAAAAAAAGTTGACTTCACTTCTAGAGAGCTCTAGGATTTACTTAAAGGAATATTAAACTTTGCTACTCTGTCCATTAGACATGAGAGATGTTAGCTTTGTGGAAAATGAGGGAGAAAAGAAATTTTAGGTGAGTCAAAAGAAAGAAAAGGGCATGATTTGAGTGAGATGTATTGGGTAGAGAGCTTTGGGAAAAGTGAGTGATGTACTTATGCTAATTGCCTTAAGATCAAAAAGTTAAAATTCCAACCCACATTTTTATCAAATGATCATAGTACTTCCATGTGTTTGTGTTGAGAAGGGAAGACTTGGAGAGTGATCTTGAAGCCTTTAGTGATAAAGCAAATAGTATATCTTTGCCTTAGAAATCTAGGGTTGGCAAAGGAGATAATCAAAAGTATCAAAAAAAAAAAAAAAATTAAATACTAAATTATGATTTTGGTCCCTTTATTATCCTTATATTTAGAAACTAGTCTATGCATTTTAATTTGACATAATTTAATTTTTTAATTTCATAATGTCATTAAATAATTCAAATAATTAACATCGTGAATTATTATACTTAAAATAGTGATATAAAATTTTCTTAAAAAATATTTTCGAACAATAAAAATTGAAATAAAAATTTTAAAAATAACTTATGTTAATATTTTAATCAAAATTATCAACAATGTTAATTATTTAAACTAGCTAAAAATCAAGCTATATCAAATTAAAATATAAAATTAAGTTTCATCAAATGAAACTAAAATCAAATTTTAACAAAATTGATCTAATGCAAATTATGCACTATTTTAGGATGGGCCATTGAATGACCTAAGAGCCATCCTAATCATTATTGATTCATCTTACATCATCTTCAATATTCATAGTTACAGTGTCATCTAAAGACTTAATCAATTATGTTTGGACCTACCAAGAAAAATTATATTTCAACCTACTTTCTAAAATCAATTTTAATCGTTATAAACTTTTAAATTTGAGGATATTAAGTGTTTAAATATGTTTAAATTTATAATAATAACGGTATTAATTAAATTAAGACTTAATCTAGGACTTCAATATTATTTAACTCAAAATATTAATACCAATTAAGTCATTAATTGGTTGAGTGACAAAACCTTCTATTAATTTAAAATCGAAACTGATATGAAGTTTAACAACCCAATCCCTCTTCCATTAATATTAAAAAAAAAAACAAAATAATAATAAATTAGTTACCTGGATTAAGTTGGAAGAGAAATCCATGGCAAGAGATGATATATTATTAGCTGAACTGTTAGCTTCATCAGAGGTAAATGGAGGTTGATTATCATCTGCCATGGCCATACCAGTTTCATAAGATGTTCCTTGGGTCAAATCTGAAGAGGAGGTAATTAAATTCTCATCTTCAATTTCAACTTGTCTGCCTTTAGGGATTTCATTTCCACTTGTTTCCTCACCATGTAATTGTTTTTCCTTGTCTACATTGTTGTTATTTCCAACAGCATCTTCTTCTTTTGGTTTAAGGATTTGTATGTTTTTCTTGAACACACGACATAATGCATAACAATCCTGTTTAACCAAAATTGTGAAATCAATTTCTTCATATAAAAGAAGGACCATCATGCAAAGTGCGTAAAAGAAGTGGGGAAATCGGAAAAAAAAGAGATGAATTAAAGGGTTAATATAATAATATGTCATTATACTATGGGCCAAATTTTAATTTGATCTTAAATTTCAGAATGTTGGTATTGAATTCTCAAACTATAGTATAGTTTCAATCAAGTCCTTCAGTCAAATTTAAAATGTCAACTTGTATTTGACATGGTTTCGATTTTAAATACATATGAACTAATAGATAATTTTAAACATGTTAGATTCAAACTAAAATAAGAGTGCTTTTAAGTTTATGGACTAATTTAAAATTTGGCTCATAATTTAAGATTTTTTTATGAAATTAACCCTATTTTTTTTAAAGAAAGATCATGAATTGCTGGTACTTACATTGCACCTAATAATCAGTCATAAATAATTATATGGTATACTTGTAAAATTAAAAGAAAATTCATATATAAACATAAAATAAAATTACCTTTAAAGTAGAGTTGAGCAAGCGATATTCATGCATGACCCAATTGGTTCTGATGCCATGGGGAGCTCTTCCTCTATAGTAAACCAGTGTTTTTTTAATGCCAACAGCTCTCTTTTGAGACTGTACGGCCCTATCTTTTCCGGTGGCTTTCCAATACCCGCCGCGTGTCGCCCGGTTCGTTCTCGACCCGTTCGGGTATTTCTTATCCCTTGGACTGTAAAAATACCATTCCATGTCTTTGCTAGGTAGATATGACTTGTCTGCAACAACAACAAACCATTACATTACTATTAACCATCCTATCAAATACATAATAAAAAGTCTCGTGTTCAAGTCTCCAGTTGACACTGATCCTGAATTTGATATTACCTGGTAAATCCCAAGGCTCGAATTTGTAGAGATCAACTTCGGGGATAACTTCGAGCTCGATGGGGCGACCGGTGATTTTGTTGTGGAGATAGTAAGCAACAAGTTCTTCATCAGTTGGATGGAACCTAAAACCGGGAGGGAGACTCATTGGAGCCATTGAAGATGCTTTGTTAAGAAAGAGAGAGAGAGAGAGAGAGGAGGGGGGAGAATTAGGATGTAAGTGAATGAGAATATGGTTTGAGGGGGTTAAAATTATAAAGAGAATAAAATAATGGAATGATAATTGGGGGGATTTGGCTTTTGTAGATTCCAAGTGTAACGACTTGTGTGAAAACCTTTGGAAAGGATAAGAAGTTTCTTTTGCTTTCTGTAAGAGCTCACAAACTAACAAAAAAAAGAAATCATATGTCCCTCTCAAAAGGTAGGGTGGGGACACTAAGCCAAGCCGTCCATACTTTATTTTTTCTTCAATATCAATACAAAGATTATACCAGTATTTCAAGATGGTTAAACAGTGATCTATGCTTATGGTTATGCCAATGACATGTGTACAAAGCCCAAAATTACCCGGCCCAAAATAAATTAAACAAACTAACCCAAATAACAGACCCAAACCCATTTCCATACCCTAAACCCGTTTAAAGCCCAAAACCCAAATAACCCAAAGCCCAAACTACTCTAGCCCAACTTCCCCAGCCCATCAAACAAATCAGACAACAGAAGAACAAAAAAACCCTAACCCTAGCGCCGCACCACCAACCCTTCACCGCCTCGACATCCACTCGCCTCTGCACAAGACTTTTCGCCTGTCGCCTCCGCCACCTGCTCCATCCGCTCCCCATGCCTTGCAAGAACGAGGAAACACGCAACAGAGCAGAGAAGCAAAAAAAAAAACCAAACAAGTTGTAAAGGGGCTATAAAAAGCCGATTTGTGTTCTGTATGGGGGGCTTTTTTTTTTAGAAAAAAATAGAAGGAACAGGGAGATTCAAAAAGAGGGACTTTCGTGATTTTTTTTTTCTTTCTGGAAATCAATACACAAAAAAAAAACACAGAGTTTCGAACACCAAAATAAGAAAAAAAAAAGAGCAAAGATTCAAGTACAAAAAAAGAAAAACAAAGAAACAAAACAGATCAGCGAACGAGAAACAGAGAATCGAAAAGGCGAAATCTTATTTCTAAAATTTTATTTTATTTTTTTCTTTCCATTTTTGCGAGTGTACTGACTTAAACACTGATAACAAAACAAAAATAAAAAAAATAAATAAAAATATAAATTTTTACCTTCCGCCACCGTAGGCGGTGGCCGGAGCGCCGGCGCCGGCGACGGTCAGCGGCGGCCCCCCTCGCCGGAATTCTCCCACCTGCAGAGAGAAAAATGAAACCAAAATCAATTGTTTTTTAAGGGAGCTGAGAAATGAATTTTTTGCAAAAATTTTGATTATATAGTCGAATCAAAACGACGTCGTTTTGGTTTGAAATCCATAAGCCCCAAAACGACGCTGCTTTTGCCTGTCCGACCGAATCCGACCTTGACCACCTAGGATCGGTAGCGTTTTTAATTGATGGGTTAATTTCATGTTTGGTCCTTCCGCATTTTTATATTTTTACAATTGAGTTTTTTTCGCTATTGCAATTTCACCCCGAAAACTTTAAGCGGTTATGATTTGGTCCTTTTAAAACGCTGCGTTCCGCCACCTAGGGAAATTTGCGCTCCTCGTCCCCAGCTTTTTGCGCGTGTTGCTATTTGGTCCTTTATTTGCTTAAAATGTCCAATTTGGCCCTCTTACTTCTGTTTTAATCTCAATTTGACCCGTTTTTCAAATTATTTCGCAATTTCTAATATTTCTACTATTATTTAATACCGATTACTTATTATTGTTATTCATTGTTATATTATTATTATTATTATTATTATTATTATTATTATTATTATTATTGTTATTACTACTATTATTATTATTATTATTATTGTTGTTGTTGTTGTCATTTTATTTTTTATCATTACATATAAATGATCGCTATTACGCTTATTATTACTCTTTTGTTAAAGTATCATTATTTCGCTTTTATGACTATTATTCCCATATTATTACCATTATTTTGTTTTATTATTATCATTACCATTATTATTATTATTATTATTTTAATTTATATTTTGTTAATTACCGTTATTGTTACTATTATTATTATTATTGTTTTTATACCAATATCATTAATATTATTATATCATTATCATTTTTTTACATTTCAGTATCATTATTTTATTATTAGCATTTTATTATTCTTGTCATTTTATTATTTTTTATTACTACTCTCATTACTTTAAATGTATCGTCGTCATTGTTTTTACTATTATCATTGCATTATTATTATCATCATTTTATTATTGAACAAATTAATTTAGTATTGTTATACACCTCACTCTTATTTTTATTACGCAACCTAGTTCTGTAATTCATCTTTTTACCAAACCGTATTGCATTCACCTTTACCCGATTTGTCAAGTTTTTGAACAATCAATATTCCGTATTAACACTTCGAGAGAATCGAGCCCTAACTTCTTGGGTTTCGCTTTTTCTGCTTAAGTTAAACAACGGAATATCCTTTCAAAGTCACAAATTCAGCTTTTAAATTGACATTTCGTGTTAGCAATTCGAGTGAACGAGCCCTAACTTCTCGGGTTCCGATTTCTTCTCGTTTAAAGCTAAACAACGGGATATCTCTTTTGAAATTGCAATTTAAAATTTAAAACAAAATACTTGATCTCGAAAATTCGAAATGTCGTGCCCTAACTTACTGGACTCGACATCTAGATACTTCGAGATGAGCTTCTTTTTCCTAAAAGTAGAGGCAATCTTAGTATTTGAAATCTCGAGAAATCGAGCCCTAACTTATCGGGTTTCGATTTCTCATTTGACGAATAACGAATATCCTCTTCAAAAGCGAAAATCAAGTTTTAAAAGACGAGCTTAGTTTCGAGTCTAAAGTATCGCATACTAACTTATCGGACACGATGCCTTATCTCTTCGATAATAAGAGAGTCTTTACGTCCCTTTCAATTCCATCAAATTTTGAAAATAAAAAGCATTGTATTTTCGAACTCTTTCAAAGTTTTCAAAGGACATCAATCAATCAGTTTGGTACCAATTTTGGGTGTGTCGAGGGTGCTAATCCTTCCTCACACGTAATCGACTTCCGAATCCGTTTTCTCAAAGTTCGTGGACCAAAAAGCACTATTTTAGTAAATTAAATATTTTATTAAAATAAAGGTGACCCGATCACACCAAATAAAGATCGGTGGCGACTCCTTTTCTTTTCTTTTTTTTAAAAAATCGAGTCGACCGCGTCGTTTACTGTTTCATCAAAAAATGGTTACGACAGCTTGGCGACTCCACTGGGGACGCGAGGGTCAGGCCATGGATTGATTGATTTTTGTCCTTTTGATTAAAATGATTTCGAAAATCACGCTTCTCTCAATGCACCTTCAATATTAGCCTCGTAAATACTTTGGCATTGCATTGCATGACCGTTGTGGTCACACCTTTAAGTGGGAGCGAGAAGCTATGCCTTCGTGAGGTTTTCACCTCCGCATGGGCTAGTGGACTGCTTTCGGAATACATCCGTACCTATGTCTTCGTGAAGTTTTCACTTTCGCATGGCCATAGGGAAATGTATTCCCCTGAACCGAACTCGGTCCGTATGAGCCTATAATGGGTGAGGATCGAGGAATCTGCGGGTTCGGTAACCTCAAACTTTAGAACTAAGCCGCATATAGCAAACCTTAGGAGCCCACCTTAGGTAGAGCTATGGCAAACCTTAGTGGTCACCTAGATAGGCGTTTGTTTATTTTACTCGCTTTATATTCCATGGTACTAACTTGTTGTGTTTCTTTCTTTTTGTGCATATCATTCCATATTTTAAAGAGACATCGATTCACAGTCCGTTTCTGAGTTAGGAAGCTGGTTATGGAAAGCGAATTCCTTGATAAAGTAAAAGACAATGCGGCCGTCCGCATATGGTCAGAGCAATGCCAAATAGAAAAAGGAGATAACTTAGTCGAAGGGTATGTGTCGGAGTTACGGAATTTCACCAATATCAGTGTCACGCAGAACGAGCTCCAAGAGTTGAAAGAAATTTGGACGTAGTGGGATGATGAAGCAAAGCAGCTGTTCTATGGTACTTACGGTGACCTGCCTTACCTGCTTGATGTTAAAGTAGATAAGCACTGTTCGAGCAATGACCCGATTCGGAATGTCACTTATAATTGTTTCTCCTTCGGAAGGTGGATCCGTTCCCACAGTAGAAGAGTATACGACCTTGCTACGTTGCCCAAGGATTCAAGTTGACAAAGCTTATTCCAAGGCGGTTAATGGCCCAACTTTCGCGAAGAAGTTAATGAATATCACCGGAATGAGCGAGCAGTGGGTGTCACTAGAATGCAAAAAAAGAAGGCGAGGTAAATGCATACCACAGGTATGTTTGAGAGGCTGATCTGGCGCATCGTCCGACACGAAGAAAAGACAAACATCTTCGCCTTGTGTATTTACGGCCTGGTAATTTTTCTGAAAGCTTTAAGGCATATTGATGAAGCAGTTATTGATCTATTCAGCCGATTAGACAAAGGGGTCACACCCGTTCCTGCCATCTTAGCTGAAATATTTAGATCCTTGACTGCATGTCGAAGAATGGGTGAAGGCAGGTTTATTGGATGTGTGCAGCTGTTGTTGGCTTGGTTCCATAGTCACTTTGGAAAATAGAGAAAGTGTCCTGTCGGTTCATGTCAGAAAATTACTCCCCGCTAGAAGAGTTAGCAACTACGCCTAGAAGAGAGGATGTGTCCGAAGAAAATTGGATCACGCTCTTTCAAAACCTTCAAGAGGACGACATCGAGTGGAAGGCTCCCTAGATGATTCTCGATAGGATCCTTTATCGTTGCGGAAGCTTTGACTGGGTTCCCTTATTGGGAATTTGGGGTGCCACCGCCACGCCCTTTCTTTGGTCCTGAGACAATATAGTTCAAGACAGTTTGTACCAACGACATACGGGCTAGCTCAATGCGAGTTCTCATATGAAGGGGAAGCTATAAGAAGAGGTTAAAGAGATTTCTAATGCCCGAATCGATTCACAGAATGAGGAGATTATCTACGGGCGAGGACGACCGGAATACATTGAATGGAGGCAAGGAGAGTCAATGATAACATTCCTGAGCCAAATCCAGAAGGCGCCCGATCAAGAGAAGAATGCATGCGAGTGGTCCCGTCGGAATTGGAGATTGTGAAGTAAGATTTTGAGCGGATGAGTTCAGAACTCGGAAAAAGGATAGAAAGGTTGGAAGAAAAAAAGATGCTCCTCCGGTTAGAAGTAGCGATTCGAAATCGAGGTGAGAAACTCAGAAAAGAAAAATGGAAGGTAGAAGAAGACCGAGATAACTTAAAGATTTGAGTACAAGAAGATACGCTTGACAATAAAGAACGGGATTAGGGAAAACTTGAGCAAGGGCAACAAGAGGTCGAGAGGAAAGAGCTAAAGTTAGCAGTTGGGAGAAAAAGTTTCATGAAATCTGGCGCAAAAGGAAGACTTAGAAGGCGGGTGATGAAGACCAAAAGAGAAAAGGGGATTAAAAGCTAAAATAGCTGAGCTTGGGCGATCTCTACACGACTATCGAAGTCGAGACTCGGAAAGCTAACTAAAGTCGAGCCTGAACAAAATAGAGGAAATAAAAGACAGGGTTGAAGAGTTAGAATCGGTATTACATAGTAGCGAGCTCCGGATTGAGCTTCTGGAAACGAGAGAAAGACGCTGGGAGGAGGAGCTTCGCCATCCTTGCGAGCAAGTTCGGAGCCGGGACTACCTCATGGGTAAAGCAATAATCCAGATTCGAGAAGTAGCCGATCACCTACAGACTTTGGGCGAGGAGGCTGACATGTTGGGCACGAGATATGGGCTCCTACCGGGTCATGATGAAGAGCTAATCTCCCTGCTTGGAAAAATCAAAACCTTAGGTCTTAGGGCGAGAACATATTTGTAATCTACTTTATGTAAAGGGTTTTGCCTTCTAATAAAGTTTTCTAAAATGAAGTTGATCAGAATCGATGTTTTCTTCCTGCATTCATGCATTCATGCATTTGCATTGCATCATATTACGTACATTAAAGTTTATAAAAAGAAGCCTAACTGGTTAAAATCATCAGAAAAAGGAAAAAGAAAAGAGAAAATCTGGGAACTGAACATTGCTACGGGACTCGTACTAAGACCAAGAAAATGGATCAAAGATTTGAACAATTTCAGAAGGAAATGCAAGAACAGATGCAGGAGCAAATGATGAAACTCAAAGAAAGATCGATGGAGCGGATGCAAGAGTCCCAAAACAACATGATAAGTCAGCTGGCCCAACTATTGGCCAATGAACGAGGAAAAGGTGCCGCTGCTAGCTCAGGGAATAATGATGACCCTGCTTACCCTCCGGGATTTACCCCGCCAAATACCCAAGCACCACCAGAAATATGTCCCCAAAGGACGCCTATTGTTATCAGGCCACAGTGCCAGGTTGAGATCGCGATGCCAGCGCACCTCCCGACTGGTTCAGGCACTAATCCCGGAGAAGGTCCGGCTAACCCTATAGTCCCGATTTTGATGAAATGGTGAAATGGATAAGGCAAAAGTGAACCTTCCGCATAACTCAAGATCGTTGCAAATGGTTAGAAGAAAAGTTTAAGGAAATGGAGACCCGTGACCATCGCTATGGGGTAGACGCTAAAGACTTGAGCCTAGTCCCAGACCTCGTACTTTCGCCAAAATTCAAGACCCCAGATTTTGAAAAATATAATGGGACCGATTGTTCAAGCGCACATCACAATGTTCGTCGACGGATGGCGGGATATGTTAATAACGATCAACTACTTATTCATTATTTCAGATAGTTTGGCGGACCATGCCAAATGGTACAATCACTCGATCGTACCAGATCAAGTCATGGAAGGACCTAGCACAGCCTTCCGAAACAATCTGCACGTAGCGATATAGCTCTCGATCTAATCACGCTCCAAAATATGGAGAAAAAGCCAAACGAAAGTTTCAGGCAATATGCCTAGCGGTGGAGGGAAGTAGCCACACAAGTTCAGCCACTGCTTTTAGAAAAAGAGACTGCCATGCTTTTTATTAACACCCTGAAAGCCCCTTTCATAACTCATATGATAGGGAGCACGACTAAGAGCTTTGCCGACATAGTAATGGTGGGAGAGATGATCGAACATGCCATAAGGGGCGGCAAGATTGAGGCAGGAGAAAGCGCGAGGAGGGCTACTCCTAAAAAGAAGGACAGTGAAGTAAATAACGTGAGCACACACAAGGCGATCACGGTTAATCGGCCAAAGACAGTCACCTCTGGACAACAAGGGCCAGCAAGACAGGAATCGGGAACTAGACCAAACACTGAAAGGATCCAATTTACGCCAATTCGATAACGTACAAAGAGCTATACGAGATTTTATTCAATGAGCACATCGTGTCTCCATTTTATTTACAACCATTACAGCCCCCATACCCTAAGTGGTACGACTCAAACGCTCAATGCGATTACCACGCGGGGATAGAGGGGCATTCGATAGAGAATTGCCTCGCCTTCAAAAAGGTAGTCGAGAGGCTAATCAAAATGGGTGTTATAGCGCTTGATGACTTCGTAAGAAAGGGGAACCCATTGCCCAATCATGAGGAAAAAGGGGTGAACGCGATCGGTGAGGAGATTATGATAAAGATCAAAAGGGATGTCACCGAAGTGAAGACCCCATTGCGAATAGTCTGGAAGGAAATGGTAAAAAGAGGATTGATAGAGTCAGATTCCACAGGAAGCGAAAGACATATAAAGAATTACTGCAAATTCCATAAGACGAGGGGGCACGAGATCCAAGAATGTGCCGAATTTAAAATTTTAGTGCAAGGCCTCATAGACAACAAAGAACTGGAGTTTTATGAAGAAGGAGTAGAGGAAGAGGATATATGCGCGACCGAGGAAGAATTGACAAAGCAGGAGTTAATTACCCGAGAATCATTATTTCGCGAACACGAGGGTGAGTCTGAGGAAGACCAAAAATCACAATTCGAAAACCCTTCTTTTCCCTACAAAGATAGTAAAAGGGTACCTTGGAATTATAATTGCAACGTGACAATACCAGGAGCGCAAGGTTCCACTAGTATTTCGAAGGAAGTCAAGAACGAAGGTTCCTACACGCGAAGTAGAAAGCGTTATGATCCTAAAAACAGGAGAACGGGAGCGGCGAAACTGAAGACTGTATTGATTGGGCAGGAAAAAGAACCCGAAACCATTGTCAATGAGCCCGTAAAAGAGGAAGAGGCTAAAGAGTTCTTAAAATTCTTGAAACACAGCGAATACAGTATGGTGGAACAACTGCACAAACAACCAGCCCGTATCTACGTGTTAGCACTACTTTAAGCTCGAAGTGCATGAAGCATTAATGAAAGTCTTGAATGAGACCTATGTTACTAAAGATATATCCGTCAACAAGTTGGATCGTCTGGTTAGTAACATAAGCACTGATAATTTCATCTACTTCAGCGATAACGAAATCCCATTGGAAGGTATGGGGTCAACGAAGGCATTACACATAACTACCCGTTGTAAGGGATACACTTTGCCAAGTGTGCTAATAGATAATGGGTCAGCATTAAATGTCTTACCACTAGCCACACTCAAGAGGTTGCCGATAGATAGTTCTCATATGAAATCCTGCCAAAACATAGTGAGAGCATTCGATGGCACCGAAAGAAGAGTGATGGGAAGAATAGACATACCATTATTGATCGGGCCTAATACATATGAAGTAGACTTTCTGGTCATGGATATCAAGCCTTATTACAACTGCTTACTAGGGAGGCCCTGGATTCATTCAATGAGGCCGTACCTTCATCCATCGCACTGTAAATTGAAATTGGTAACGAGAAAATCGGTGGTAACTATAAACGCGAAGATGATATCATAGCAATCGTTACCAACGAGCGCCATACCTAGAGGCGAATGAGGAAGCCGTTGAATGTTCATTTCGATCCTTAGAGTTCATGGATGCGACTTTCATTTCAGAAGGAAATAAAGTCCCGTCACCTAAACTATCCAAGACTACCGGGATGGGATTGCAAATGACAGTGGGAAAAGGAGCCCTACTCGGAAAAGGATTGGGTAAATATCTCCAAGGGAAAGTCTATGCCCCGATGCTGAAAGAAAAAAGGGATCGCTTTGGTTTAGGTTTCAAACCGGATGCTAAACAAATAAAGAAGGAGATGGAGAATAAACAAGAAAGGAGAAATGCCAGGCTGAATGGAGAAGACGCTAAGTGGGAACCGATGACATTCCCCCACATATCTCGCACCTTCGTATCAAGAGGAATGATTTACCCCGGAAAAGAATCTCCTAGAGGGGAATGTCCTCACATCAATGCCATACACGATGAGGAGATTGATCAAAGAAACTTGTCGGGCATCCACCCATATGAACCTGGAAGCACATTAGACAATTGGACTACAGAGGAATTTCCTGTAGTGTTTAGAGATTATGCAGAGTAATATTCGAACACTCTTGTTGTTTTAAGCCTAGAAACAATGAGATTTCTTTTGTGAAATAGGCTTATGTTCGTAAATTTTTTTAATGAAATGCATCTTCAATTCTACTAAATATTCTCTTATTTTACATTTTACCATTTATTCTTTGTTCGATTCATATCATGTGAATAATTGTCCTCAAATTCATTTGTTCTTTATACACCCTTCGATACCCATTCTGGTCTCTAGACATCAATGATATGAGTAATGATACTCTGATTCAGAGGTGCGCTTTGAGCAAGACATGTGTTCAGAGGAATCTCGGGACTTTGGAAATGACACGAACGCGACTTGCCTCCGGATTTGTTGAGAATGGTAGAGCAAGGAGAAAAATAGATCTTACCCCATAAAGAGTCGATAGAAATGGTGAGCCTAGAAGAGGGCAAGAGGTGAATATTGGAGCTTGTATTCATCGCAGAAACCAAAGGGACCTCATCGAACTACTCCATGAATTCAAGGATGTGTTCGCATGGTCGTACTCAAGATATGCCCGGACTAAATCGATATTGCAAGACATCGATCGCTTATAAGGGAAGAATGCAAGCCACCCAATGAAGCTCGGAAGAATGCGACCAGACGTCTTGTTAAAGATAAAAGAAGAAGTCGAGAAACAATTTAATGCCGGGTTCTTACAAGTGGTCAAGTACTCAGATTGGGTGGCTAACGTTGTCCCTGTCCCCAAGAAAGACGGGAAGGTACGAATGTGCGTGGACTACAGAGACCTGAACAAGGCCAGCCCGAAGGATAATTTTTCGCTGCCTCACATCGACACTTTAGTAGACAATACAGCAGGGTATTCGTTGTTCTCCTTCATGGATGGTTTTTCGGGGTACAACCAAATAAAAATGCATCCTAAAGACATGGACAAGACAACGTTTATAACCATGTGGGGAATATTTTGCTACAAGGTAATGCCATTTGGGCTAAAAAATGCAGGCGCGACATATCAGAGAGCCATGGTAACCTTATTCCATGACATGATGCACAGAAAAATTGAGGTTTACGCCGACGATATGATCGCCAAATCCCGAACTGAAGAAGAGCACGTGCAGGTCTTGAGAAAATTGCTCTTGAGGTCGAGAAAATTCAGTTGAAGCTTAACGGTAAAGTGTACCTTGAACTCGGTCCAGGAAGTTGCTCGGGTTCATAGTCGATGAAAAGGGATTGAGGTTGACCAGATAAAGTCGAGCCATACAAGAATTACCTCCACCATGTACCAAAAAAAGTTAGAGGTTTCTTAGGAAGGTTGAATTACATCGCTTCGGTTCATTTCACAACCGACCAGAGATGTGACCCCATATTCCGTCTCCTCAAGAAACACAACCTGCACGTGGGATGAAGAGTGCCAAAAGACCTTGAAAAGGTGAAACAATACCTGTCTCAGGCCCCGGTATTAATGCCGCCTCAACCAGACAAGCCCCTCATCCTTAACCTAACAAAGACTTGATAATTCGATGGGATGCGTCTTTGGGTCAACATGATGAATCGGGGAAGAAAGAAAAAGTAATATACTACCTTAGTAAGAAATTCACCGCATGTGAAATGAGGTACCCGCCAATCAAGAAATTATGTTGTGCCTTGATTTGGACAACTCGAAGGTTGAGGCAATACATGCTGTATCACACGACATGGCTCATCTCAAAGCTAGATCCCCTTAAGTATATGATGGAATCTACCGCCTTGAATGGAAGGATGGCGGTGGCAAATCGCTTCCGAATTTGACATCGTTTATGTAAACCAAAAGCGGTAAAAGGGAGCGATAGCGAGACTTTCTAGCCAAGAGAGCCCTTGAAGACTATGAGCCCTTAGATTTTGATTTCCTAATGAGGACTTGATGTACATGGCAGACATCGAAGAAGGTACCTCCGAAGACCATCCTTGGAAATTAAATTTTGACGGGGCATCAAATGCCGTGGGTAATGAAATTGGGGTAGTCCTGATATCCCCAAAAGGAGACCATTATCCATTCACTTGTAAACTGAATTTTGATTGCACTAATAATATGGCTGAATATGAAGCTTGCATCATGGGGCTTCGCGCTGCTATCGAATACAAAATCAGGGTATTAGAAGTCTATGGAGATTCCGCCCTAGTAATCTATCATCTCAAAGGAGAATGGGAAACCAAGGATCCAAAATTGGTTATCTATAAAAGATTGGCCCAAGAACTTGTCAAAGAGTTCGATGACATCACTTTCAATTACCTACCTAGGGACGAGAATCAAATGGCTGATGCTCTGGCCACCCTGGCTTCCATGGTCCGAATAAATGAAAGCGAAGATATGAAGCCAATACAAATGAGCATTCATCAAGACCCAGCCCATTGCTACAATGTCGAGGAAGAAGGAAAAACTGGCCCACCGTGGTATCATGATATATTGCGGTATGTGAAGAATCGTGAGTACCACGATCAAGCCACCGAGAATGAAAAAAGACGCCGAGGAGATTAGCACGTGATTATGTCTTGGATGGAGAAGTCTTATACAAGAAAAGGAAGGATCAAGTGCTCTTGAGGTGTGTGGGCGCCTTAGAAGCTAAGTTAATCCTAAAAGAAGTCCATGAAGGTGTCATGGAACTCACGCTAATGGTTTCACAATGGCGGACAAATAATAAGGTTCGGATATTATTGGTCCACCATGGAGGAGAGCAGATCAACTATGCCAAAAAATGTCATAAATGCCGTTATGGAGACAAGATTCACGCACCCGTTACCTTTACATGTTATGACTTCGCCATGGCCATTTTCCATGTGGGGCATGGACGTCATTGGGCCAATATCTCTGAAGGCATCGAATGGGCATCGATTCATCTTTGTGGTTATCGACTACTTCACGAAATGGGTAGAGGCTGCCTCATATGCTAACGTCACTAAATCAGCGGTTAGTCGGTTTTTGAAGAAGGAAATCATTTGTCGATATGGAATGCCCGAAAGGATCATATCAGACAACGCGATGAACTTAAACAATAGCACGATAGCAGGGGTTTGTAGCCAATTCAACATCAAACACCACAATTCATCACCGTATCGCCCAAAAATGAATGGGGCAGTGGAAGCAGCCAACAAAAACATCAAAAAGATAGTGGGAAAGATGACTGAGACTTATAGAGACTGGCATGAGAAGTTGTCGTTCGCACTCTATGCTTATCGAACGTCCATCCGAACCTCTACTGGGGCAACGCCTTTCTCATTGGTCTATGGGATGGAGGCAGTTCTACCTATTGAAGTGGAAATACCTTCTCTTCGAGTATTGTCAGAAGTAAAGCTAGATGAAGCTGAATGGATCCAGGCTCGATATGATCAGTTGAACTTAATTGAAGAAAAGAGATTGAGGGCTATCCGTCACGGTCAGATGTATCAAAAGCGAATGATGCGAGCTTACAACAAAAAAGTTCGCCCAAGGGAATTCCACGAAGGGGACCTTGTGCTGAAAAAGATCCTTCCCATACAAAAAGACCACAGAGGGAAATGGATGCCGAACTGGGAAGGACCGTATGTGGTAAAGAAAGCTTTCTCGGGAGGTGCACTGATTTTGACAGAGATAGACGGGAAAAGCTTGCCCAATCCCGTGAACTCAGATTCAGTTAAAAGATACTTTGCTTAAAATAGAAGAAGCCAAGGTGAAGACCCGCAAAGGGCACTTTGAGACTTCAAAAAAAAAACGGAGAGGCCAAGGTGAAAACCCGCAAAGTGGCACTTTGAGACTTCAAAAAAAAAAGAGAGGCCAAGGTGAAAACCCGCAAAGGGCACTTTGAGACCAAAGGGCTTTTGAGTTGAAAACCCGAAAAGGCGGCTCAAATTTTGAATGGACACATCGCGATCTCGCGGCGCCATAATCAACGTAAGAGGAATACGTTGCATATCGGGCATCGACAAAATACTTGAGTCTTCTAAACACATGATGTGCTCAGAGGCGGTCTTCTTGAAGTTTGTATATAGAAGCCCAATTTGGCGATGTCTAGGCGTCTGATCTATGTTGTTATTTTGCCATTTTTGGTTCCTTTTCTCCGTAAAAAAAAAAAAGAGGGAATATGTCCCCAATCAATTTTCTTTGTTTCATAGATAAATTCATTTTGATTCTCTACTGTTATCCATCATTAACATGATGCATTAAAAAATAAATTGATGAACTAACGATTTCACAAAAGAAGGTTCCACGTATCACTTTGGAAATCTCTAGATAAAACAGGAAGCCAAAACAGAACAGTTGTTTAGAACTTCCATGAACACAAGATGAAGTCATTGGAGAAAGGGGTCTCAATAAAGACCATTTCTATGAAGTTTCTCGCTTGGATTCAAGAATTGTGGCAAGGGTAAATAATGTTGCTTGGTCGCTTTTAAAAATTTAAGACAGCCAATTTTCGATAAGGAAAGATTCAAAATCCTAAATGGTTGAGAGTCGAACAAACCAAGTCGAACATTCTTCAAGTAGGTGTTGTGACTCCTGTGGAAGACAAATAGAAGTCAAGGTAGACCTATGTTCTAAGGCCTAAAATAGGCTTGAAATTTCCACAAGGCAAGCCATTCATGCAAAAGTCCAACGAGAGGAAACGAAGATAAAACCTTGATGACAAATGAGTGAAAACACCTTAAATAGGAATCATACTCATAACATTCTGACTCATCATACTCATGGCATCCTAATCATTAGGCATAAGTATGTATTCATTCTACAGGTTACGTCCTCAAGAAGGACAGTACGGTTGAGCAGATCTCGTCTCCCTGAGTATGCAGTGGAGCAGATCAAAGAGATCAGATTTGATGTTTCTGAAGTTGCAGGAAAAAGATCAGAGATTCAGTCTGATGATCCTTGAGTTTGCAAGGATCAGATCGAAGATAGCAGATTTGACCTTCTTGAAGTTGCAAGAAGTAGATCTAAGATAACAGATTTGACATTCCTGAAGTTGCAGGAAGCAGATCAAAGATTCAGTCTGGTGATCCTTGAGTTTGCAAGGATCAGATTGAAAGAAGTAGATTTGACGTTCCTGAAGTTGCAGGAAGCAGATCAAAGATTCAGTCTGGTGACCCTTGAGTTTGCAGGGATCAGATCAAAGATAGCAGATTTGACCTTCTTGAAGTTGCAAGAAGCAGATCAAAGAAAGCAGATTTGACGTTCCTGAAGTTGCAGGAAGCAGATCAAAGATTCAGTCTGGTGACCCTTGAGTTTGTAAGGATCAGATTGAAGATAGCAGTTTAGACATTCCTAAATTTGCAAGAGCAGATCGAAAAATAAACAAGTCACATCCCATTGAAGTCGCGAAGAAGAGGATCGAGCCACATAGCGGTGAAGTAGATCGAAGCAACAAGATGCGGTGGGCAGAAGCAATGCTACTTGAAGAAAAGCACCCGAGAGGCCAAGACTTGGCAGGGCCGGGCAACATTGGGCTTCTTTAAGTCTTTGCTCTATTCTCGTTACACGAAAATGAGCAAAGAGGGGCAGCTGTACAAAGCCCAAAATTACCCGGCCCAAAATAAATTAAACAAACTAACCCAAATAATAGACCCAAACCCATTTCCATACCCTAAACCCGTTTAAAGCCCAAAACCCAAATAACCCAAAGCCCAAACTACCCTAGCCCAACTTCCCCAGCCCATTAAACAAATCAGACAACAGAAGAACAAAAAAACCCTAACCCTAGCGCCGCACCACCAACCCTTCACCTACCCTCTCACACAAGACTGCCTGTCGCCTCGCCACTGCCCATCCGCTCCCCATGCCCCGCAAGAACGAGGAAACACGCATAGAAAGGGAGAAGCAAAAAAAAACCAAACAAGTTGTAAAGGGCTATAAAAAGTGATTTGTGTTTCAGATAGGGGCTTTTTTAGAAAAAAATAGAAGGAACAGGGAGATTCAAAAAGAGGGACTTTCGTGATTTTTTTTTTCTTTCTGGAAATCAATACACAAAAAAAAAAACACAGAGTTTCGAACACCAAAATAAGAAAAAAAAAAGAGCAAAGATTCAAGTACAAAAAAAGAAAAACAAAGAAACAAAGCAGATCAGCGAACGAGAAACAGAGAACCGAAAAGGTGAAATCTTATTTCTAAAATTTTATTTTATTTTTTTCTTTCCATTTTCGCGAGTGTACTGACTTAAACACCGATAACAAAACAAAATAAAAAATAAATAAAATATAAATTTTACCTTTCCACCATCAGAGGCGGTGGTGAGGCCGGCCTGGCGGTGACGGCCGTGGCGGCCCCCTCCGGAATTCTCCCACTGCAGAGAGAAAATGAAACCAAAATCAGTTTTTTTAGGGAGTGAGAAATGAATTTTTTGCAAAAATTTTGATTATATAGTCGAATCAAACGACGTCGTTTTGGTTGAATCCATAAGCCCCAAAACGACGTCGTTTTGCCCTGTCCGACCCGAATCCGACCCGCCCGACCTAGGATCCGCGCGTTTTTTAATTGATGGGTTAATTTCATGTTTGGTCCTTCCGCATTTTTATATTTTTACAATTGAGTTTTTTTCGCTATTGCAATTTCACCCCGAAAACTTTAAGCGGTTATGATTTGGTCCTTTTAAAACGCTGCGTTTCGCCACCTAGGGAAATTTGCGCTCCTCGTCCCCAACTTTTTGCGCGCGTTGCTATTTGGTCCTTTATTTGCTTAAAATGTCCAATTTGGCCCTCTTACTTCTGTTTTAATCTCAATTTGACCCGTTTTTCAAATTATTTCGCAATTTTAATATTTCTACTATTATTTAATACCGATTACTTATTATTGTTATTCATTGTTATATTATTATTATTATTATTATTATTATTATTATTATTATTATTATTATTATTGTTATTATTATTATTATTATTATTATTATTATTATTGTTGTTGTCATTTTATTTTTTATCATTACATATAAATGACTGCTATTACGCTTATTATTAGTCTTTTATTAAAGTATCATTATTTCGTTTATGACTATTATTCCCATATTATTACCATTATTTTGTTTTATTATTATCATTACCATTATTATTATTATTATTATTTTCATTTATATTTTGTTAATTACCGTTATTGTTACTATTATTATTATTATTGTTTTTATACCAATATCATTAATATTATTATATCATTATCATTTTTTTACATTTCGTATCATTATTTTATTATTAGCATTTTATTATTATTCATGCATTTTATTATTTTTTTATTACTACTCTCATTACTTTAAATGTATCGTCGTCATTGTTTTTACTATTATCATTGCATTATTATTATCATCATTTTATTATTGAACAAATTAATTTAGTATTGTTATACACCTCACTCTTATTTTTATTACGCAATCTAGTTCTCGAATTCATCTTTTACCAAACCGTATTGCATTCACCTTTACCCGATTTGTCAAGTTTTGAACAATCAATATTCCGTATTAACACTTGAGAGAATCGAGCCCTAACTTCTTGGGTTCGGTTTTCTCGCTTAAGTTAAACAATGAATATCCCTTTCAAAGTCACAAATTCCAGTTTTAAATTGACATTTCGTGTTAGCAATTCGAGTGAACCGAGCCCTAACTTCTCGGGTTCCGGTTTCTTCTCGCTTAAAGCTAAACAACGGATATCTCTTTTGAAATTGCAATTTAAATTTTAAAACAAAATACTTGATCTCGGAAATTGAAATGTCGCGCCTAACTTATCGGACTTGACATCTAGATACTTGAGATGAGCTTTTTTTCCTAAAAGTAGAGGCAATCTTCCAGATTTGAAATCTCGAGAAATCGAGCCCTAACTTATCGGGTTTCGATTTCTCATTTGACTTAATAATGTAATATCCTCTTCAAAAGCGAAAATCAAGTTTTAAAAGACGAGCTTAGTTTCGGGAGTCTAAAGTATCGCGCCCTAACTTACTGGACACGATGCCTTATCTCTTTGATAATAAGAGAGTCTTTACATCCCTTTCAATTCCATCAAATTTTGAAAATAAAAAGCATTGTATTTTCGAACTCTTTCAAAGTTTTCAAAGGACATCAATCAATCAGTTTGGTACCAATTTTGGGCGTGTCGAGGGTGCTAATCCTTCCTCACACGTAATCGACTTCCAAATCCGTTTTCTCAAAGTTCGTGGACCAAAAAGCACTGTTTTAGTAAATTAAATGTTTTATTAAAACAAAGGTGACCCGATCACACCAAATAAAGATCGGTGGCGACTCCTTTTCTTTTCTTTTTTTAAAAAAATCGAGTCGACCGCGTCGTTTACTGTTTCATCAAAAAATGGTTACGACAACATGTGTTTATCCTTGTACCTTCGTGTGGCTTCAGCAATCTACATGGTCTCCAAACTCACAATATTCCCCATTCAAATCTTTGCAGTCGTAACTCACAATAAGAGCCCACCATCATAGTGCTATTAGTAGCAACTTACACCCTTTTTTCCCATCACCTATCCACATTTTTTTTTTCATTATCAATCTAAGATTATTGTTCTACCGACTATCAATTTTGTATGGGCATAATAATAGTCTTAGGATATGACAGATTCAAATGAATTTGTTATTATCCTTATCCTATAGTTTGAATTGTCTTTGAAAACTAAATTAATTAATTTTGGACATAACCTTTTATGTTTGGTACTTATGGGTAATTTGATCCTTTCATCAAAACATCTCAAATAAGCTAAAAGGTGTGGCACAGTGCCTACATTTGCTTATCCATTTTGGTCTTGTATCTCCTTATATTAACTTAGACTAGTTGTCTTGACCAAGGACTTGTGGTTAACATGAGTTAAGAACAATTATGAAATGTCCTTTCATATCACTTGAGGTGATGGATCCCATTGGATCACTCCACCACCTTTATATGCCTTATACTATACCCAAAACATCTTACCTTAAGCATTTGTCATTATAGGCCTACTTCATGATGAATCAAAGTATGAGATTACTAACACATGAGAGTTTTTCGTAAACACTAGAGTGAAATATCAAATGGAACTCTTATAGCGGGTCGTGTTTAGCGTGCTTGTTCTCGTAACAAAGACCGACATGTTGTGCTTAAGTATCCCATACTTCAACTTATAAGATCAGTTGCATACATCCCCATGTATGGAGGGTTAACACATGTCGACCTCTGAGCATTATCGATGTCTTATCTTGATAATACGATGATCAAGAACATTTTAAGAATCTCATAATTGTAACTCCTTATACAATGTCATATGTGTTCTAGGATCTAAACAAGTTCCAAACATCACTAACTTTAACATTTTACAAGGTAATCATGATTGACTTGTACGATTTACACTAACATTTAATTACTAGCTAACGAAGCAAACAACTCGAGCCTTGTAAGCATTATGTCTCTTCGGACTCTTAGTTAAGTTCATTTTAGGTTCTGCGTTGATATTGTTTGTTGATATAACAAGACCGATCGACTTGACTAAATCAATATAATTTCAAACAATTTAACTCGATTCTATCAAACAACTATCCCTTATTTCAATTCTAATAAAACTCAAAACTCAATACATTATCTTTATTCAAGTATTATTTTCAAAGTATCAAAATTATCCCTCTTCTAACTATAAGATCTAGAAATACATATTATATACATATGTCTTAATATAAACCTTTTCATGTCGTGGTTACCAATAAAAACAAAACAAACTTGTAGTTGAAGGATAGCAAAAATATATTAACAATGGAAGTGTAAAGAATAATAAAGCATTGGAGACATACACAATTAAATTAAGACCAAAAAAAAAAAAAAAAAACAAAATATTATTCAATTGTTAGAATGAGTATCATAATCTTTCATGACCTAAACAATATGGATTGATACTTTTATTGCTTTTGCATGACGGTGGCATATAGCATGTGCCTCTCCTACTATCCTTCTACGTACATTATAACACTTGGATTTTGCTTGGGGACCAAAACCTTTTCTTTTCTTTTAAATATATAAAATATTATATAGTTTGATAATCCAGTGGTCCATAATTTAATCTTATATATATATATATATATATATTCATCATTACATATATAAAGAATATGAGTGATATAAAATTTAAATTGATTTATAATATCAACGAATAATAATATGATCACTTTAGCTTTGACTTCGTCGAGCTATATTTCTACTGTGAGTTCAAGTTTTTATCATGATAAGTTGAACGAATAATAATCATTGTTTTCCTTATTGGATAAATTAAACAATTAAAATTATATTTACTTATTTTTTAGCTTTATCTACTAACTAGTTTTGACTTTTTTTTTTAGCAAATCTTATTAATTTTAAATTTTCGTGTGGACTGAGTTGGATTGGGTTCGACTTATGCTTAATATAGTATTGACATATTTTACATTTATCAAAGTCTGAGACAAATTATAAACATTGAATTTTGCTCAAATCTAACTTAAACCCGTATTAAACCCAAAAAGTTTATGCTATTTCAATTTAATTTAATATTTTAATATAGTGTTTAATATTTAATATTTAATATTATATACATTATAGATTTAATGTACATATGATATAAATTATTTAATATATAAAAATAAATAAAATAAAATAATACATTTCATAAAATAAATTAAACTTAAACTTTATAAATAGAAATTTAATTCATATTTTAAACGAGACTATTTTTTCTATTTCTTTAATATAAATCTTTTATTTAAATTCTCTTTAATTTCAAAATTAAAAATAACTCAACCCTGTAAATAACAACATTTCTAAACTTACTTTTAGGGGGATTTATAGCCAACTTACTGTAGAATTCCCAAATTTATGACTAAAAATAAAAGCATGCTAAAAAAGATGATATAAATTGTCTTATATATGATTAAAAGAAGGGTTTTGCTACTTTTTAAGCTCATCATTGTAAAGATTCAAAATTTGAAAAGATCACCCAAATTTATGCAAACTTAAATACTATACATAATCTTTTACCTTCAATTCAAAATAAAATAAAAATTATATTTAAATTTTAATTAATATTAATTTCAGATTTATTTTTAGACAATTTTTTTCTTATTTTAAAAACTTGTTATGCATAAATAAGCAAGAGAAATTAGGAAGATATTTCATGAATTTATATATTTCTTTAAGTTATTTTTATTCTTTGCTTTTCTTTTCTAAAAGAAAAAGAACACTTTATCATTCAATAGGTGAGGATTCAATGTATGGACCCACCATCTATATGAAGAAATCTATCTGGAACTGACACACCACCACATTTTGCTTTCTCTTTTTGTATTTATTATTATTTTTCTACTTTTAATTATTTTCTTGTTATATTATTAAATTAATGTTTGTTAACCTACTTTTCTTTATGTGGCAAAAAAAAATTTACTTTTCTTTATTGTTATTTTTTAAAATTTATTTTAGTCGTGTTGGGTAGAGTATATGTTAGTGGGGCCTTTATTTCCTTTTCTTAAATATCATTTTCATTTGGGTAAAAGACATTCCAACCTCTTTAAATCATTACAAACCTAAAATCTTTGACTGCCCTTTCTCTCTCTTACACGTCGGATGGGTAGAGTTGACTCATTTTATTTAAATTCGAATTCGATTGGATTTAAATTAATTTAAAATTTTTTTAAAAATAAAAATAATTAAATTTAAGTAAATTTAAACTCAAAATTAGCATGATTTAAAACCCAAATTCCACTTATTCTGATGGGATTAAGGGTAGGCAAGGGCAAGCGCTTTGGTACCCTTTATTGGATGGTATAATTGCACTTTTAGTGCTTAGCTAATGTAAGTGGTTTAATTTAATTTTTTTAGTTGTTTAAATAAAAAGTTGTAATTTTGACCCTTTCAAAAGTTAAAAAATTAAATTTAATTAAGTTATTTTTAAAACAAAATTTTAGTTTTAGGCCTCTAATTTTTAAATTTTATCTTGAATCACTCATAACATAATTTTTAATTTCATCTCTAATCGAAATTCAAGACCAATCCAATCTAAGCCAAAACCCACAGCCTAAAGGCCTTAGCCCCTCCAACGGAAAAATGATAAAATTACTTTATAATCTCTTTAAAAAGTTTAAGATTATTTATTACTAAAATAATAAAATTATATTTTTGATTTTTTTTTTTGCTCTATTGACAAGTAAAATTATAAGAGTAATATATGGATATAGCCTGTTAAAAAACAATTTTTAACCCTATTTATGGATTTTTTTTAAAAAAAAAAGAAGAAAATTCACTGATAATCGACCAAACAACTTAATAGAATATGAAAAATTACAAGGATTGAGGAAGAATAGGATGGGTAAAGCCTAAAAGTGAGTGCAGATATATTCAAAAAATATATAGTATTGATTTGATGTCACCGCGACAAGCAGTATATTCAACAATAGGTTTCTTCTTCTTCTTCTTTATTAAATCGATTGCTTTTACATATATAATAATGGCTTTTTGCAGTTTTTACACCTCAACTATGACACATGAGGCTGAGTTTTTGCAGTGTTTGCCATTTACTTTGTTGTTTTTGTGAGTTTGAAGACTTTATTTTCCTTTCTATTCACCCCTCTTGCATGCATGCACGCACACATATATAATTTTTAGGCAGAGGCAAAGTTAAAATAATTTTTTAGGGGGTCGGATAAAATTTTAATTTTTTATAATCTATATCTTTATAATTTGTAAAATATTAAATTGAATTTTTATAATTTTAAGAGGGCCAAAGTATAATTTTACCTTTATTAATTTAAAATTTTTAAAAAAATTTAAAGACCTTTTAAGTAATTTTATATTTTAAGGAGGGTCGGGGCCATGCCAGCCCCCTGGCTACGCCCCTGTTTTTAGGGGTCTTAAAAATAAATACTAACCCATATATATTAACATTCAGGGGCGAAGTTAATAATTTTATCTGAGACGTCGAAAGAAGGTTATAAAATTTTGTACTAAAAATTTTCATTTAATCAAAGGTTAAAAAAAATTATATTTTGCAAAGGGACTATAAAGCAATTTTTTTAGGGGAGGCTGCCCATTATAAGCTCTTTTAGAGAGCAAAGTTAAATATTTTAGAGGGCCAAAATTAAAATGGATTAAATTGTATTATTAATTTTTTTTCTGAATAATTAATAAGAGGGACTCTAGAGAAATTTTCCTGTTTAATAAGGGGCCCATGGCTTAAATGAGTAAAATTATTAGGCTTAATTGAATAGTGAAGAAGGGGCTTTCGATTTTGCATAAAGAGATTCGGAGCCTAGCTATCTCTTCTTTTTCTCCAATCGAATCGAAAATGGCAGCCGCTCCAAAATTATTTTTTTTTAAAAAAAAAGTAAACTATGGAGGGATACGCACATTTATATATTTTTAATTAAATTGAGTGGTGAGATGTTGGATAAGTGAAGTTTCAAGTTTAAATTTTAAATATTTGGTTTCGTAAATTTATATTAAATAATAATTAATAAAAAATAACGACGAGTTAAATATATAATAATTCAATTATAGATTCAATCATAAAGGTTTGGATTTTAAAATTATCATTTGTTGTAAACTCCGAGTGAATGTGAATATCTTAAATATCTATTATCAAATCCGCATTGCTTATTAGAATGACCATTATGGTTATAGATTCGGGTTTAGATATCCAAATCTACTGATTACAAAATGCTTTTAATTTTGATTTTACATACATAAATAGAATTTGATTAAGATATCTGAAAAATGATTGGAAATTTTAATTTTTTTTTCAGATTTAAATGTTGAACGGATAATAGTATTTAATTTGGATTTAAACAGTAATACCCACGTAATTTATAAACATAATCAAAATTTTAAACATATTTATGAATTCAAATTCAAATAATTAAAAAATATATATCCGACCCACTGCCATCACTAATTTCAACTTATGAGAGTTGTAAAGCCATGAAACCTTTCACACGATCATAAGAGTTGTCATGATAAAAGCAAAGACAAAACCCAGCAAAGAGGAAAGAAAAAGGCATCATAGGAGATACTGTAGACTGGCAGTTGTCTCAGGCTCTCAGCACCATTTTTTGTTCCAAAATGTCGGCTCCAATAACTTCCATTTCTGTTTATTATACACACAAAAGATTTATTAGAAAAAAAAAAAAAAAAAGGACAATGTGGAGATTCTTAATGCTTAGTATTTGTTGGATGACATGTTGCTTTCATGTCTCCTCTTCATTTCATATCTAAAAAGTTGTTTCTTCTGATCAAGTATTGTATGCGATGGTTAATAGGGGTGTATAAAATTCAGAAAAAATTAAAAAAATTCAGTTAATCGATCGAATTCGGTTAATCGGTCGGTTAATCGAATTTTTTCGGTCGGAGTCGGTTAATTATCTTGTAATTTTTCGGTTAATAGTTAATTCAGTTCGAAATCGGTCGGTTAACCGAAATTTTTCGATTTAACCAAAAAAATTAATAAAAAAATTATAATATATAAATAGGCATACTATTCATCTAAACCCAATCCAAACCTAAATATCCAACCCAACCCAATTACCCAATCATAAAAATTACAAATAATTTAATAAATAAAAATAAAATTATAAAACTAAAACTAAAATCATGTAATCTTTTTACTTATATAGTGATTCATTTCGGTTAATTCGGGTAATTCAGTTAATTTTTAACCAAAAATAAAAAACATATAATTTTCGTTTAATTCGGTTAACCGACCGAATTAACCGGAAAAATTTCGGTTCGGTTAATTTTTTTGAAAAAATTTCGGTTCGGCTAACGGTTAAAAATTTTGAAAGGTCGGTTAATTCATTAATGTTATTTCGGGTCGATTAACCGATTGAACACCCTTAATGGTTAGATACAATAATATTGATGGAGAGGCAAACATGAATCTCGAATATGAACTATAAAACGAACATTAACAATATATAAAAAAAAAGTAAACTATACTAACATTCACCCCACTATTAGTATTTTTTTATCACTCAACTATGAAAAATTACAAAATAAATTATCCAATTATTAGAAAATTTCTTTTTGGTCACCAGTTGGCTAATGGTGACTGTTTTTAAAATTGACATAATAGTAACTTTAACCCTCAATATTTATACATTGTGTCAATTTTATATTGATTCTAAAAAATCTAACCCTCAATATTTACTCATAGTGTAATTTAATCTTTTTTTTGCAATTTTGCTTTTCTGTATGGCCCTTTCACCTAAAAAATTCAAAAAACAAACTTATTAGCTAATTTTGATTGAAAATATACAAAAAAAAATAAAAGCACCCAAAATTTCAAGATAATAATTTTATCTTCTCTCATTCTTTTAAAATTAACTCTCAATGTCTCAAAGAAGAGCAAAACTAAAAAAAAAAAAAAAATAAATTACACAATGTGTAAATGTTGAGGGTTAATTTTTTTTAGAATCAAGACTAAATTGACATCATTTATAAATGTTGAGGATTAAAGTTGCTATTATATGTCAATTTTAAAAACTACCACCATTAGCCACTAGTGATCGAAAAGATAAAATTGAATAGTTAAGTGATCATTTTGTAATTTTTATAATTAAATAATCAAAATAAAATTTACTAATAGTTAATAACTACCAAAGTAGTTTATCCCAAAAAAAAAAATCTTTCTTCTCTTAACTCTTCTAGTTTTTTTTTTTTATAATTTTGTATGTATATAAGTTTTAATAATCTATATAAATTTCAAGATTTTATTAATTGATACATTAAATAAAATAGATAGTTTAAAATGCAATTAAAACATTATGAAATTTAGGATTAATTATGCGATTAAATTTGTAAGATAAATTGTTTTAAGATGGAGCGCCACTAATACCTTTATTTTTGGCCTTGCCAATTTTGATGAAAAAAATATAAAATTATACACTATCAATGAATTAAATAGCACATTATTAAACATTAAATTAAGTGGATTTGTTTTTAAAAATAAATTAATGACGTACCATTATACACTTATCAGTGTATCAATAACTTATATATGAACCATTTATTAGTCAATAAATAATAATAAAATAATATATGACCTTTCTCAAATTATTTAATTTAATTTTTAATTTAAAATCTTTAAAAATATAGACTTAAATTAAAAATTAGTTTTGTGCACCTAGCTCAAGTGCCTATATTCACTTGCCCATTAAGATAGCTGATTCTCACATGGCCCACTACAACTTAGCAAACTTCTATTAATTAAAGAGTTTTATTTTTGTTTGAGACCTAACATAATTTTTTTTTTTATCTTGGGCCAAGGGACTTAGCTATAAATCCAAAGAATTTCAGCCCAATAATAGTAAATAATTAAAATAGGGTTTGGTTAATTTAATTAAATAAATTAACAGTGTACAAAGCCCAATTATTACCCGGCCCAATTACTAAAATAAACCCAATCACAAAAATAAAATTACAAGCACAGAACCCATACCCAAACCCAAAATAAATAAAGCCCAATTGAACCCAAACCTACGGGGCCCAACAGGCCCACTTCCCTCTTTTCAGCAAGCTAGGGTTTCTGAGAACCCTAGCGCCGCAACCCTAGCCACCAACCCCCACTGACCCTTCAGCTTCTGACATCACCTACCGCCGAACCTACCCTCTGACACCGTCGCCTCCGCCACCTGCTCCATCTGCTCCCCACGCCCTGCAAAGAAAAGACAACACACAGAGGCAGCAAGCAATAGAAGAGAAACACATGTTTCGGCTATAACGAGGCCGAAAACAACTTTGTAAAATGGGATGATTTTTCTTTTCTCTGGAAATCAATAGAAAAAGGGCAGAAAGATTGAAGCAAAAGTTTTTTATTTTTTTTTTCTCTTTCGAAATAGACTAAAAAAAAGAAGAATTTCAAGGCATAAAAGGAGAAGCGGATCCAAAACAAAAAGCAGAGATTCACAAAAGCAAAACAAAAGCGAAGCAAAAGGTGACTTTTTTTTTGAAAGATTGTTTTTTAAATCTACACATAAATTTATTATAAAAGTATACATAAAAAAATAAAAAACAAAAATCGAAGTTTTTACCTTTTCCTACCAATGGGTGGTGGTCGAACTCGCCACACAAAGATCGGACAACGGCTGCCCCCTCACGGAATTCCTCACCGCAGAGGAAGAAGAGAGCAAAAATCAGTTTTTTAAAGGGAATTGGAGAAATGAAATTTTTGTAAAAAATTTTGCTTTTATAGTCGAATCAAACGACGCTCGTTTTGGTGGCGTCGAAAAGCCCCAAAACGACGTCGTTTCACCCTCGAGCAACCCGACCCGATCCGACCCGCTTAGGATCCGCGTGTTTTGCCGAAAGGATGGTCTATTTGTCTTGCTGTCCTCCGCATTTTTGGACAGTTGGGTTTGGACGTTGACATTCAGAAGCTAGAGAAAGAAAAATTGAGAAAAGGGAAAAATAAAGCTGAGGAAGATTTGGACAGTTTGAAGACAGACTATAAGAAGTTGCGAAGGTCAATGAAGCTTGCTGGATTAGGAAAAACATCGGAGCAATGGGGTCGAGAACTCAGGGAGGAAAAAATAGAGCTAGCCAATGGGAAAGAGAACTCCGAGATACTCAAGCCCGAGAAGATGCTCGAGAAAAGTCCGTAAAACTCAAAGCGAGAAAGAGGAGTTAAAGGCTCGGGTGGCAGAATTGGAAAGAACCTTGTATCAATATCGTAGCCGCAACTCTGCAGTTGAATTAAAAGCTAGCCTGAGTAAAATTGAAGAAATGAAGGCAAAAATTGAAGAGCTAGAGTCTGCTTTACATGGTTGTGAGTTGCGGGTGGAACTGCTGGAAGTCAACGAGGAGCGTTGGAAGCAACAACTTCATCACTCCCAAAATCAAGTCAGGGATAGGGATTACATCATGGGGGAAGCCGTGACTCAAGTGCGAGAGGTCGCGGAGCATTTGCAAACCTTAGGAGTCCAAGCTGATGTGCTAAGTTTATTTTATGAATCAAAGTCAGAACAAGGGCAAGAGTTAGCTAGGCTTTGAGGAAGTCAAGGCCTTAAGCATTAGGCGAGGCCTTATATGTAATCCGTTCTATGTAAAGAAACTTGTTTTCTAGAAAAGTTATTCTAATGGAAATTGAATCGAATTAATGCCTTTTTGCATACATTTCATGCATTAGCATTACATTGCATCATGTGCATTAAATCTTACAAAGAACCTTAAATTGTGACAGCATTACCTCGAACATCGCTACAACACGAGGTAAAACTAAAATTATGGATCAAAGGATAGAAAGACTAGAGCAAATGCAAAGGAAATACAAGATCGATGCAAGAACGATTAACCAAAATGCGAGAAGATATGATAGAACGGATGCAAGAATCCCAAAACAACATGATAAGTCACCATGCAACTATTGGCCAATGAACGAGGAAAGGCGCCATTGCTAGCTCGTGGAATAATGACGACCGCCTTACCCTCCCGGATTTACCCGCCAAATACCCAAGCACCACCGAAATATGCCCCCAAAGGGCGCTGTTGTTATCGAGCCACAAAGTGCGAGTTGAGACCGCAATAAACAAGACTTCTCGACCGGTTCGAGCACTAATCCGGAGAAGGTCCGCTAACCCTATAGTCCCCGATTTTGATGAAATGGTGAAATGGATAAGGCAAAAGCAAACCTTCCCAAACAACTTGAGGATCATTGCAAATGGTTAGAAGAAAAGTTTAGGAAATAGAGATCACGACCATCGCTACGGGTGGACGCTAAAGACTTGAGCCTAGTCCCGGATCTCGTACTTCCTCCAAAATTCAAGACCCGGACTTTGAAAAATACAACGGACGATTGTTCTCAAACGCACATCACAATGTTACGTCGACGGATGGCGAGACATGTTAACAATGATCAATCTGCTGATTCATCATTTTCAAGATATCATGGCTGGTCCATGACCAAATGGTACAATCGGCTCACCAGTACCAGATCAAGTCATGGAAGGACCTAGCACAGCCTTCCCGAAATAATACTGGCACATAGTCGATATAGCGCCTGATCGAATCACGCCCAAAACATGGAGAAGAAGCCAAATGAAAGCTTGGACAATATGCCCAATGATGGAGGGAGGTAGCCACACAATTTCAAATGCCGCTTTTGGAAAAAAGAGCGCCATGCTTTTTATTAATACCTCAAGGCCCTTTCATAACTCATATGATAGGAGTACAACTAAGAGCTTTCTTGATATAGTAATGGCGGGAAATGATCGAGCATGCTATAAGGGGTGGCAAAATCGAGACAGAGAAAGCACCGGAGAGTCGCCCTAAGAAAAAAACAGTGAGGTAAATAATGTGAGTACATATAATAGAAGATACCCAAAGCGATCGCAGATTAATCGACCAAAGACGATTCTGATAAAGCAACAGGGGCCAAGAAGACAGAATCGGGAACTAGACCAAATACCGAAAGGATCCAATTTACGCCAATTCGATAACGCATACAAAGAGTTATACCAGATTTTATTCAATGAGCACATCGATCCCCGCTTTATTTACAAACAGAATTTCCATACCCTAAGTGGTATGACCTAAACGCAATCAATGCGATTACCACGCAGGATAGAGGGCATTCGATAGAAAATTGCCTCGCCTTCAAAAAGGTAGTCGAGAGGCTAATCAAAATGGGTGTTATAGCTTGATGACTTGGTAAGAAAGGGAACCCATTGCCTAATCATGAGGAAAAAGGGTGAACATAATCGGTGAAGAGATTGTGAGAAAGATCAAGAGAGACATCACCAAGTAAAGACCCCATTCATGAATAGTCCGGAAGGAAATGGTAAAAGAGGATTGATAGAGTCGATTCTACAGAATCAAAATACGTAATTGTTGCGAATTCCATAAGACGAGGGGCACGAGATCCAAGAATGTCTTTGAGTTTAAAATTTTGGTGCAAGGCCTCATGAACAACAAAGAGTGGAGTTTTATGAAGAAGGAGTGGAGGAAGAGGAAATATCTGCGATCGAGGAAGAATTGACAAAACCGGAGTTAGTTACCCGAGAATCATCATTTCGCGGAACACAGAGGGTGGAGTACAGGGAAGACCGAAAATCACAATTCAGAAACCTGCTTCCTTTCCCTACCAAGATAGTAAAAGGGTACCTTGAAATTATAATTGCAATGTGACAACACCAGGAGCGCAAGGTTCTACTAGTATTTCGGAGGAAGTCAAGAACGAAGGTTTCTATACGCGAAGTGGAAAGCGTTATGATCCCAAAAGGGAGAGCAGAACGGGAGCCCGAATCAAGACTGTGTTGATTGGGCAGGAAAAAGAACCCGAAGCCGTTGTCAATGAGCCCATAAAAGAGGAAGAGGCTAAAGAGTTCTTAAAATTCTTGAAACACAGCGAATACAGTGTGGTGGAACAACTACATAGACAACCAGCCCGTATCTCTGTGTTAGCACTACTTCTGAGCTCTGAAGTGCATCGCAAAGCGTTAATGAAAGTACTGAATGAGACCTATGTTACTAAAGATATATCCGTCAACAAATTGGATCGTCTGGTTAGTAACATAAGCGCTGATAATTTCATCTACTTCAGCGATGACGAAATCCCACCGGGAGGTATGGGGTCAGCAAAGGCATTACACATAACTACCCGTTGCAAGGGATACACCTTGCCAAGTGTGCTAATAGACAATGGGTCAGCATTAAATGTCTTACCACTAGCCACACTCAAGAGGTTGCCGATAGATAGTTCTCATATGAAGTCCTGCCAAAACATAGTGAGAGCATTCGATGGCACCGAAAGAAGAGTGATGGGAAGAATAGACATACCATTATTGATCGGGCCTAATACCTATGAAGTAGACTTTCTGGTCATGGATATCAAGCCTTCTTACAATCGCTACTAGGGAGGCCTCGGATTCATTCGGTGGGTTGTACCTTCATCATCGCACTGTAAATTGAAATTGGTAACGTAAAATCGATCGGTAACTATAAACGCTGAGGATGATATCATAGCAACTGTTACCAACGAAGCGCCATACCTAGAGACGAATGAGGAAGCCATTGAATGTTCATTTCGATCTTTAGAGTTCGTGAATGTGACTTTCATTTCAGAAGGAAATAAAGTCCCGTCACCTAAACTCTCCAAGACTACCGGGATGGGATTGCAAATGACAGTGGGAAAAGGAGCCCTACCGAAAAGGATTGGGTAAATATCTCAAGGGAAAGTCCAGCCCCGATCTTTGAAGGAAAAAGGATCGCTTTGGTTTAGGTTTGAACCGGATGCTAAACAAATAAAGAAGGAGATAGAAGAGACAAGAAAGGAGAAATGCCAGTGAATGGAGAAGACGTTAAGTGGGAACCATGACATTTCCCACATATCTCGCACCTTTGTATCGGGAGGAATGATTTACCTGGGAAAAGAGTCTCCTAGAGGGGAATGTCCTCACATCAACGCCATACACGATGAGAGATTGATTAAAGAAGCTTGTCGGGCATCCGCCCATATGAACTGGAAGCACATTAGACAATTGATTTGCAGAGGAATTTCTGTAGTGTTTAGAGATTTTGCAGAGTAATATTCGGAACACTCTTGTTGTTTGTAAGCCTAGAAACAATGAGATTTCTTTTGTGAAATAGGCTTATGTTAGGACATTTTGTTTTAATAAAATGCATCTTCAATTCTACTAAATATTATCTTATTTTACATTTTACCATTTATTCTTTGTTCTCATTCATATCATGTGAATAATTGTCCTCAAATTTATTTATTCTTTATACACCCTTTGATACCCATTATGGTCCCTAGACATCAATGATATGAGTAATGATACTACTGATTGAGAGGTCTGCTTTGAGCAAGACATGTGTTGTGAGGAATCTCGGGACTTTGGAAATGACACGAATCGACTTGCCTCCGGATTTGTTGAGAATGGTAGAGCAAGGAGAAAAACAGATCCTACCCCATAAAGAGTCGATAGAAACGGTGAGCCTAGGAGAAGGGCAAGAGGTGAATATTGGAACTTGCATTACTGCAGAAACCAGACGGAACCTCATCGAACTACTCCATGAATTCAAGGATGTATTCGCATGGTCGTACCAAGATATGCGGACTAAGTATCGATATTGCAAAGATTATCGATCGCCCATAAGAGAAGAATACAAGTCACCCAACTAAGCTCGGAAGAATGCGACCGACGTCTTGTTAAAGATAAAAGAAGAAGTCGAAAAACAATTTAATGCCGGGTTCTTACAAGTGGTCAAGTACTTGGATTGGGTGGCTAACGTTGTCCCCGTCCCCAAAAAGATGGGAAGGTACGAATGTGCGTGGATTGAGAGACTGAACAAGGCCGCCCAGAAGGACAATTTTCATTGCCTCACATCGACACTTTAGTAGACAATACAATGCAGGTATTCGTTATTCTCCTTCATGGATGGTTTCTCGGGGTACAACCAAATAAAAATGCATCATAAGGGCATGGACAAGACAATGTTTATAACCATGTGGGGAACATTTTGCTACAAGGTAATGCCATTTGGGCTAAAAAATGCAGGCGCGACATATCAGAGAGCCATGGTAACCTTATTCCATGACATGATGCACAAGAAAATTGAGGTTTACGTCGACGATATGATTGCCAAATCCCGAACTGAAGAAGAGCATATGTAGGTCTTGAGAAAATTGCTCTTGAGGCTGAGAAAATTCCAGTTGAAGCTTAACCCATCGAAGTGTACCTTCGGAGCTCGGTCCGGAAAGTTGCTTGGGTTCATAGTCGATGAAAAGGGATTGAGGTTGACCCGGATAAAGTCGAGCCATACAAGAATTACCTCCACCACGCACTCCAAAGAAGTTAGAGGTTTCTTAGGAAGGTGAATTACATCGCTTTGTTCATTTCACAACCGATCGAGAGATGTGACCCCATATTCCGCCTTCTCAAGAAACACAACCTGTGCACGAGGGATGAAGAGTGCCAAAAACCTTCAAAAGGTGAAACAAGACTGTCTCAGCCCCGGTATTAATCTTGCCTCAACAGACAAGCCCTCATCCTTTACCTAACAAAGATTTGATAATTCGATGGGATGCGTCTTTGGGTCAACATGATGAATCGGGAAGAAAGAAAAGCAATATACTACCTTAGTAAGAAATTCACCGCATGTGAAATGAGGTACCCTCCAATCGAGAAATTATGTTGTGCCTTGATTTGGATAACTCAAGGTTGAGGCAATACATGTCAGATCATACGACATGGCTCATCTCAAAGCTAGATCCCTTAAGTATATGATGGAATCTACCGCCTTGAATAGAAGGATGGCCAGGTGGCAGATCCTACTTTCTGAATTTGACATCGTTTATGTAAACCAAAAGGCGGTAAAAGGGAGCGCGATAGCAGACTTTCTAGCCAGTAGAGCCCTTGAAGACTATGAGCCCTTAGATTTTGATTTCCCTAATGAAGACTTGATGTACGTGGCAGACATTGAAGAAGGTACCTCTAAAGACCATCCTTGGAAATTAAATTTTGACGGGGCATCAAATGCCGTGGGTAATGGAATTGGAGCAGTCCTGATATCCCCAAAGGAGACTATTATCCATTCACTTTAAACCGGATATCGATTGCACTAATAATATGGCTGAATATGAAGCTTGCATCATGGGGCTCGCTACCGCTATCGAATACAAAATCGTGGTATTAGAAGTCTATGGAGATTCATACCGTAATCTATCAACTCAAAGGAGAATGGGAAACCGTGGATCCAAAATTGGTTATCTATAAAAGATTGGCCCAAGAACTTATCAAAGAGTTCGATGACATCACTTTCAATTACCCTTGAGGACGAGAATCGATGGCCGATGCCACGCCACCACGGCTTTCATGGTCGAATAAATGAAAGTGAAGATATGAAGCCAATACAAATGAGCATTCATCAAGACCCAGCCCATTGCTACAATGTCGAGGAAGAAGGAAAAATTGGCCAACCGTGGTACCATGATATATTGCGGTATTTAAAGAATCGTGAGTACCCTGATCAAGCCACTGAGAATGAAAAAAAGACGCTGAGGAGATTAGCCTGTGATTACGTCTTGGATGGAGAAGTCTTATACAAGAAAAGGAAGGATCAAGTGCTGCTGAGGTGTGTAGACGCCACCGAAGCTAAGCTAATCCTAGAAGAAGTCCATGAAGGTGTCTGTGGAACTCATGCTAATGGTTTCACAATGGCGGACAAATAATGAGGTTCGGATATTATTGGTCCACCATGGAGGAGATCAGATCAACTATGCTAAAAATGGCATAAATGCGATTTATGGAGACAAGATTCACGTACTCGTCACCTTTACATGTTATGACTTCGCCATGGCCATTTTCCATGTGGGGCATGGGCGCTATTGGGCCAATATCTCCGAAGGCATCGAATGGGCATCGATTCATTTTGTGGTCATCGACTACTTCACGAAATGGGTAGAGGCGCCTCATATGCTAACGTCACTAAATCAGCGTTTAGTAGGTTTTGAAGAAGGAAATCATTTGTCGATATGGAATGCCCGAAAGGATCATATCGATAACGACCGAACTTAAACAATAGCACGATAGCGTGGGTTTGTAGCCAATTCAACATCAAACACCACAATTCATCACCAGACGCCTAAAATGAATGGGCAATGGAAGCGACCAACAAAAACATCAAAAGATAGTGGGAAAGATGATGAGACTTATAGAGACCGGCATGAGAAGTTGCCGTCAGGCTTATGCTTATCGAACGTCCGTCCGAACCTCTCTTCGGGCAACGCCTTTCTCATTGGTCTATGAGATGGAGGCGGTTCTACCTATTGAAGTGGAAATACCTTCTCTTTGGGTATTGTCAAAAGTGAAGTGGATGAAGTCGAATGGATCCGAGCTCGATATGATCGGTTGAACTTAATTGAAGAAAAGAGATTGAGGGCTATCCGTCACGATCGAGATGTATCAAAAGCGAATGATGCGAGCTTACAACAAAAAGTTCGCCAAGGAATTCCACGAAGGGACCTTGTCTTTGAAAAGATCCTTCCCATACAAAAAGACCACGAGGAAATGGATGCCCAACGGGAAGGACCGTATGTGGTAAAGAAAGCTTTCTGGAGGTGCAATCGATTCAGCAGAGATGGACGGAAAAGCTTGCCCAATCGTGAACTCAGATTCGATTAAAAATACTTTGCTTAAAATAGAAGAAGCCATGGTGAAAACCCGCAGCGGCACTTTGAGACTTCAAAAAAAAAACAAAAAACAAAAAACAAAAAACAAAAAAACGGAGAGGCTAAGGTGAAAGCCATAAAAGGGCACCTTAAGACCAAAGGGCTTTTGAGTTGAAAACCTTGAAAAGGGCGGCTCAAATTTTAAATGGACCCATCGCGATCTCGCGGCGCCATAATCAATGTAAGAGGAAGACGTTGCATATCGGGCATCGACAAAATACTTAGTGTCTTCTAAACACATGACTGGCTCGAGCGGTCTTCTTGAATTTTGTATATGGAAGCCCAATTGGCGATGTCTAGGCGCTTGATCCATGTTGTTAACTTACCATTTTGGGTTATTTTCTCCAAAAGGATATGTCCCAAATCAATTTTCTTTGTTTTAAATAATTCATTTTCTCTCGTTATCCATCATTAACATGATGCATTAAAAACAAATTGATGAACTAACAATTTCACAAAAGAAAGTTCCACGTATCACTTTGAAAATCTCTAGATAAAAAGAAGTCAAAGCAGAATATTTGTTTAGAACTTCCACGAACACAAGATAAAGACATTGGAAAAAGGGGTCTCGGTGAAGACCATTTCTTCAAAGTCCTACTTGATTCAAACAATTGTGGCGGGATGAATAATGTTACTTGGTCATTTAGAAAAGTATAACGGCCAATTTTCGATAAGGAAAGATTCAAAAACCCTAAATTGTTGAGGAACGAATCTAAAACAAACCAAGTCGAGTATTCTTCAAGAAGGAGTTGCGACTCCCGGGGAAGACAGCTAGAAGTCAAGGCATACCTTTGTTCTAAGGCCTAAAATAGACTTCGAAATTTCCACAGGGGCAAGCCATTCATGCGAAAACGGTCACTGAGAGGAAAACGAAGATAAAGCCTTGACAGACAAATGAGTGATAACACCTTAAATAGGAATCATACTCATAACATTCTGACTCATCATACTCATGGCATCCTAATCATTAGGCATAAGTATGTATTCATTCTACAGGTTACGTCCTCAAGAAGGACAACATGGATGAGCAGATCTCGTCTCCCTGAGTATGCGATGGAGCGATCAAAGAGATCGATTTGACCTTCCGAAGTTGCGAAGCGGATCAAAGATTCGATCCGGTGATCCTTGAGTTTGCAAGGATCGATTGAAAGAAGCAGATTTGACGTTCACGAAGTTGCAGAAGCGGATCAAAGATTGATCTGGTGACCCTTGAGTTTGCGAGGATCGATCAAAGATAGCAGATTTGACCTTCTTGAAGTTGTGAAGCAGATCAAGAAAGCGATTTGACATTTCGGTTACGAAGCGGATCAAAGATCCGGTCTGGTAACCCTTGAGTTTGTAAGGATCAGTTGAAGATAGCGGTTTAGACATTCCTAAATTTGCAAGAGCAGATCGAAAAATAAACAAGTTAAAGTCGCAAAGAGCGGATCGAAGCCACATAGCGGTGAAGTAGATCAAAGCAACGAGATGCGGTGGCGAAAATAACGCAACTTGAAGAAAAGCACTTGAGAGGCCAAGACTCGGTGAGGCCGGGCAATATTGGGCTTCTTTAAGTCTTTGCTCTATTCTCTTTACACGAAAATGAGCAAAGAGGGGCAGCTGTACAAAGCCCAATTATTACCCGGCCCAATTACTAAAATAAACCCAATCACAAAAATAAAATTACAAGCACGAACCCATACCCAAACCCAAAATAAATAAAGCCCAATTGAACCCAAACCACGGGCCCAATCGCCCACTTCCTCTTTTGAGAAGCTAGGGTTTCGAGAACCCTAGCGCCAGCAAATCAAGCCACCAACCCCACCGACCTTGACCGACATCACCCACCACCGAACCTACCTCCGACACCGTCACCTCCGCCACCTGCTCCATCCGCTCCCCACGCCCGCAAAGAAAAGACAACACTGAGGCAAGGACAAGCAACAGAAGAGAAACACATGTTTCACTATAAAGAGGTAAAACAACTTTGTAAAATGGGATGATTTTCTTTTCTCCGAAATCAATAGAAAAAGGCGTAAAGATTGAAGCAAAAGTTTTTATTTTTTTCTCTTTCGAAATAGACTAAAAAAGAAGAATTTCAAGGCATAAAAAGGGAGAAGTAGATCCAAAACAAAAAGAGATTCGTCAAAAGCAAAACAAAACAGAAGCAAAAGGTGACTCTTTTTTTTTGAAAGATTGTTTTTTTAAATCTACACATAAATTTATTATAAAAGTATACATAAAAAAATAAAAAAACAAAAAAATCGAGTTTTTTACCTTTTCCGACCAGTGGGTGGTGGTAGAACTCCACGCAAGACCTGGGACAACGGCTGACCCCTCACGGAATTCCCTCACTGCAGAGGAAGAAGAGAGCAAAATCAGTTTTTTTAAAGGAATTGAGAAATGAAATTTTGTAAAAATTTTGCTTTTATAGCCGAATCAAAACGACGTCGTTTTGGCCGGCGTCGAAAAGCCCCAAAACGACGTCGTTTCACCCTGGAGCAACCCGACCCGATCCGACCCGCTTAGGATCCGCGTGTTTTACCGAAAGGATGGTCTATTTGTGCGCGCGGTCCCTCCGCATTTTTCTAATTTTGCAATCAAGTCTTTGTAATTTAAATTTAGCCCAATAATTTAATCGGATTCACAATTAAGTCCCCTGCAGCTGTGCGTTTTGACAAAAGGGATTAATTGCTATTTTGGTCCCTCTTCTTTTCATGCGTGTTTCAAATAAGTCCCCTTTTCTTTTGTTTTATTGCAAATTAACCCCAATACTCCTATTTTAATGCAATTTAATTACATTTAAATTATTTTTGCAATATTTTTAGTTTTTTGTTACTACATCATTGTCATTACTATTATTATATTTTTTGTATATGTTTTATTGTTATTTTGTCTTATTAATTTTATTATTATTCGTTATTTTGATTATATATTTATTATTATTATTTCGTTATTAGTATTTACTATCACACTCGTGTATGTCACTATTGTATTTTATTTTATTTTACTTTATTTTTTATTTTTTTTGACTAAGATTATTATTTTATTATTTGTTAATTATGTTATTATTGATATCTGTTTTATCATTATCATTACTACTATTATTTTTATGTGTTTATGTTTACTTATTTATTTCATATGTATTTTTAGTACCCGTCATTTTTATTGTCGTCATTATTTTATTTTCCATTTCAAGTATCATCTCTATTATCTTGCCATTGCAACCTCTTATTTTATTTATTTATTTATTCATCTTTATTACTATTTCGTATTATCATAATATTATTATTTTTATTTTTATTTTTAACATTCGCATCCGTATTTGTCATCTTTGTTTTGTACAATATTTTTGAACAAAGCATCATTTGTAAAATTATCATATTTCGTCTAAAAAATTTTCAAAATGAGGCAATGTTTCGGTATTTAGAAACTCGAGAAATAGTGCCCTAACGTGCTGGGTTGCGATTTTTCGTTTGACTAAATAACTTAACATCCCTTTTACGAAGTTTTGCGAATCACGAGATGACTTTGATTACGAGAGATTAAAACATCGTGTCCTAACGTCATCGATGTGATGTTTATATCTTTTGGGACAAAGAAATTTGAATTTTGACTCAAACCTTTTCTTAAATTCAATCCCATACGATGCATTTTGAAAAGTCATTACACTCTGTTCAAAGATTTTTAAAATAAAGGCAATGTTTTGTATTTAGGAATTCGGGAAATAGTGCCCTAACGTGCTGGGTTGCAATTTTCCGTTTGACTAAATAACTAAACATCCTTTTTGATAAACCTCGTAAAACCATGAGATAGCTTTGATTACGAAGGTTTAGAGCATCATGTCCTAACGTGCTGGATGTGATGTTCGTATCCTCTCGGAGCAAAGAAATCTCAAAATTATGGCCCTAATTATCCAAACATTTTTAAAGGATCTGTATCTTGAAAACTTTTTAAAATTTCCGACACTAAGACTCTAATTAATCATTTTGGTACCAATTTTGGGCGATCGAGGGTGCTAACCCTTCCTCGTATGTGAATCAAACTCCGGACCCGACTTTTAAAACTTCGGACCAAAAACACTGTTTTAGTAAAGCAAAATGTTTTATTAAAATAAAGGTGATCCGATCACACCAAAATAATGGTAATTGGCGACTCCGCTTCATTTCTATTTTCAAAACCCAACGTCGAACCCTTTTGTCGTTTTTTAAAAAATGGTTACGACAAATGAACAGCCTAATTAAGAATAACCCAATCTAAAAAATCCAAGCACATGAAGGAATAATTACAATGAAAGTTATACAGTCTTCAAAGAAAGTTTATGGAGCGCATATATATATATATATATATACAAAAATAATTACAAAAAGGTCCAATTATGCTCCCAGCTTCTATATTCTTCGAGCATTTAAAATTAAATCCTTTTATTTTTGTGATTTAATAATTGAAATCCAATCGATAGCATCATCAAAGGATTTTATTATATTAAATAATGAAATACTTTTAAAATAAAAAAATTTACTAGCATGGCTAAATGTTACGCATGTGAATGCAAAATAAGAAAATAAAACTGTTTGAATGTAGGATTGTAAAGTTTTCGATTTTAGACTTGGTGTTATAAGGTTTTTTAGCTTTGTTTTAGAGAAGAATATTAAATGTCGATACTTTTTTTTTTTTTAATTTACATGGCTTCCTTGTAAGTTTTAAATTGGCCAAGTGAGCAACCTTTTTTATTTTAAAAACACCACATAATTCAATTTAATAAAAAAAAAATAGTAGCCTTATCAATTGAACTTCAATTCTTACATCAAAAGAATAAAGAGACTAAAAACCTGGAATTAAAAATAGTGAAATTAAATTTTAAATGTGCGAACAATACAAGGACGATGACTAAATTTTTTTAGACTTCAAGTGTTAAAACAACTCAGATAAATCTTTTAATTATTTTTAAAAGCGTCGAAATTGAAGTTCTATAACTCAATATAGTGAAGCAATGTCAAATCAAGATTTTTAAATGAATCCAAATAATAAAATTTGTCAAAAACATTCTTCATGCTTCAATTTTGCTCCAACTCTTCCACCTACATTAGGGATGATAATGGAGTAGGACAAAGGTGGATATTGTTAAATCCTCCACTATTGCACCATAGTTAGCACGCTTTACTCCATTGTGAATGTATAATTCTATAAACTATTATCAATCTTTATGGATGTTGGATGCATTCATCCTCGTTCTAGTTCATTCCGTTATTATATTTTTACCTTTTTAATAGTTATATACGTAAAATGATGAAATGATAATTTCTTATAGTGGAGCGGGGTAGGGGGTCACTTTCTAAAGGAAAAAATTGCACCCACCTTGCATTCATTTTTAAAAAAATCCATTCCATTCGAAACGGATCGATTCCAAATCTACCAAAAAAGTTCAGATTTTTTCATTCCTAACCTAAAACCAACGAGATAATTAAGCACTTAAATAGTAAAATTCAAAAAATATATACAAATAAGATGAATTTATATTTCTGTAAATTATTAATTAATTTATTAATAATGTGTAGTCTTAAAATAATTCACTAACAACCTATACCGAAAATATTTGTAATCGTTTAGACTAGTAAGACGTTGCACACACTAAAAGATAAAATGTGAATGTGATGAGCAGACATGATGGACCAGATTGTAATTGAAAATTGCAAGCCTTTTTCCAATGTGGTAATTGGGATTTGTAAGGGAACCATTTGAAATAAAAACATCTAATTATAGTTTTAGTCCCTTTATAAAGTTGAATTTAGGATTTAATCTCTTTATTTTAGTTTCTCATAATTTGATCCCTTTATTTTATAATCCAATAAGTAAGTCCAAATTGTTAACAATGTCATAAATTTGGATCTATGAAAATATTATAAAATACAAGATAAATTAAGTCAATTTAAAGCGTAAAGATTAAATCTCGGGTTAATTTAAACATAATAAAACTATAGCAAAATTAGCATCGAAACTATATCAGGGTCGACTTCATTTGTATATTGTTCTTTATGATTATAGTGTCGTTACACCACAAAAATATATAATCACTCAATTATTTTTAGCATAAGTGAAAAAAGCAACAATCAAAATGAGGAATTGAAAAAAAAAATCAAGTGAAAGAAATCTTACTTGAAATTCATTATATCTTGCCCTCAAAGCTTGCTATAAGCAATAGTTACGGCTTAGTTTGGACAGGCGGTGTGTTTACCTTTGGCGAGGTTAAAAACAGCGGTGGCGGTGAGATTAGTTACTGTAGCGGTGAGATTGAATACTATAGCGGTGAGATTAGAAACAATGGTAGAGTGTGTGTTTGGATTCAAACGCAACTATAGCGGTGAGGTAAGAATATAAAATGACTATTAAGGACATTAGATTAGAAATGGCAATGCATTTATGTTATACTATTTAATATAAAACATAAATTAAAATTATATTTTTTATAAAATGATAATTAAATTATTAAATTCATATACAATAAATTTTAAATATTTTTAAATTATATTCATAATAAAATATCAAAATATTTTACAAATTATATTTAAATCAAATAATAAAATGTAAATTAAATTGTTTTTATATTAAATTTATAAATAAAATTATAAATTTATTGAAAATTAAATTATATTAAATAATGACATATTAAACTTATGTTATGTGTATTAAATAAAATAAATAATAAAGGAAGAGTTGGGGGGAAATAATAATTATCCTTACTTTTGAACTTCTAAACGAGTCCACTGGAGCTTTTAACTCCATTTAATATTTTGGGTTCCAGTGAAGTAAGAAATATTCACTGGTGTGCTTGCCAAACACCACAACTGAAGCTACATTTCAGTTCAAAATTTTTTACTCTTTAAATATCACTGCACTGGAGTTGACTGGTGATCCAAATGGGCCGTAGTGTGTTTAACAATGGGAGAGAAAGCTTTCAAGTAATCACTAGTCAAGCCATCAACAAGTTTAATATTGTTCCCGATCGGAGATTTGTCTCTTAATTCTGCCAAAAACCTTAGCAGGTTTATAGAGTGAAAGCGACTCGAAACTAGTTCAAATAGTAGCATTCTCCCTCACTTATATACCATAAGTCATAAGGTCGAAGTCAAATCCAATCATATACAAACTCTTCGGTTTTCATGATCTCACCTATCCAACCATCTAGGACACAAAACCACAAAGTACACCCCACAACAATTGCCTTTAGTTTGCATGAACATGCTTGTTTATAATTTGTTTTTTCTTACTTAAAAAGAAAAAAAAAAAAAAGTTGGCACCTGGCACAGTACAATTCAAAGTCAGATTGATGACAAAAAAATACAAATACAAATTCAACTACTAAACAGAGATTTGAAAAGAGTGTCTTTTGCCACTTCTTAAGATGATATCTTTTTTTTTTTTTTTTTTAAAAAAGCAACATTGTATGTGAAAACAGATCTAAAATTCGAAGCTACTTTGAAAATTTAATACCCTCAGCTGTCTCACAACCTGGGTATTGAAATGGGAATTTTTGTGAAGAACTTCCCACATGATCAAGTTGCAACGAAGGGATATATTTGGCTTGAGATTGATGATGATGATGATGATGATGATGGTCCAAGCTCATAGGATGATTCGTTAAAAGCTTATCCAAGAATGACCATTCACCATTGTACCTCATCTGATCTTGCTGCATCAGTCCACCGCCACCACCGCCTCCGCCGCCACCGCTACTCGAGGTTAGCCTCAATAAGTTTTGAGAGCATTCTACATCCATGGAGTTCAAAGAGAGTGGGGATATAAAAGAAGAAGCAGCAACAGCCGATGATTCAGGGCTGAATAACTGTGGTAAATGCATGGATCCATCGAAGGAATAATCATACAATGCATGTAAATGATTATTATTAGGCCTTGGTTCCCTTTGATGAGCTGATGATGAAGCAATATTCTTCATGTGATCATAATTATTATCTTCTTGATTAAAATCTGCTTGAAAATTACCCCTAATAAGATTCTTCTTCTTGAAAACCCTACATACAACCCATCCATCTTCCTGCATATAGCAAAAAAGCCACATAATCTTATGTTAAATTATTGTTTTACAGACAATTTTTCATCGTTAAGTCGAGTCTTTTTTTATTACCTGAACTTCCGAATCGTCATCGTCGAGACGATATTCATGCATAATCCAATCGGTTTTTTGACCATGAGGTGCACGTCCGGTGTAGAAAACTAGGGTTTTCCTCATGCCGATTTTCTTGGAGTTACTAAGATGGATGGCTTTGTCCCTTCCGGTAGCTTTCCAAAACCCGGCCGTGGTTGCTCGATTAGTTCGAGTTCCAGTCGGGTACTTTTTATCCTTGTGGCTGAAAAAATACCATTCGTTTTGAGGACCCGATCCGATTCGACATTTATCTGTGATTCATTAATCATTAGCATTAGTAAATAAAATTAATTGGGGTTTTTAATAGGTTTATCACATGTGATGAACTAACCTCTGAGATCCCAGGGTTCGAGTTTATTAAGATCGACCTCTCGAATAACATCGAGGTCTATCGCTTCATACGAAACTTTCTTCCTTAAGTAATAGTAGAGAAGCTCCTCATCTGTTGGGTGAAATCTAAAACCTGGTGGAACTGAAAGCTGCCCATTTCCAGCCATCATTTTATTGATATCTGCAACAACAAATTACACATACTCTTAACTAATATATCTATTATAAGGGTTTAAACTGCTGACAATAGAGAAAAAAAAAAAACCAGACATATTTGTTGTCCATTGACAATGAAAAGAACTGTTCTTTTGTGCTCTTTTGTTTTTTTTTTTTTACTTCATATATGATTGAATTAATATGAAGAAGCTGAAAAAGAACAACAACAAACAAAACCCTACATGACAGCATGCATGCATGCAGATATGAAATAAAAATCCAGTTTCAACATGAAAAGCTATATAGTTTATAGTGACACAAAGAGAAAAAAACAAAGAAAAGTAAAGGAAAAGGGAACTAAAAAGCAAACCCTTTTTTTTTTGTTAGAAGGGTGTGAATGAAGGTGATAAAGAACAGTACAAATGAATCAAGACAAATAAAACTGGGTTATGATGAACAAAAAGAGAGATGTGATTGTAGAGAGAGAGAGAGAGAGAGAGAGAGAGAGAGAAATTAATTGTAGATTTCTTAGCTTGAAGGGCACGATGTTTAGGGTTTTTATTAAGATAGAGAGAGATGGAGAATGTGGATATATATGAGACAACCGAGGATGGGCTGGCTAGGGGTCCTGAAATAAATAATATATACATCTTTTATACTTCAATTAATTAAGAATGTGTTACCAAGACTTTTGGGTTTAATTTAAATTTGGGTGTTTTCCTTTTTCCAAAGTTTGGAATTTAGTCATTCTACATGGATTAACATAGCTAATTTATAGTCACGCAAGACTTTCACTATGTTTTTTTAAATAATGTTGAAATATTACAATCTGAGATTCAGAAATGAAAATCTTAGAATCCCATATTCAACATTTTTTGTGATCAAAATTGTAGAATACAAATTTGGTCCATAGGCATTAGCCTTGGACAAAGCCTGAACACCATGTATTGAAAATTGTGCCCTAATCGAGGAAATATCCGCACATTGGTTTCCCATTTTGTAAATACGACTGAGTGAGGCTATTTTGTATTTAGACATAAACGACCTGCAATCATTAACATGTGTAGAAAGAAAATACAGGGACTGAGACCTCAATTAAACCAAAATCATGTATATTGATTCAAGTATGAAGAATGGAATAAAGGGTTGGGGCATATGTCGTTGAACGGGGGACCTCATTCCTCAAAATCGCCTCATAAAAATGAGTAAAATCAGCACAACTGTCAATTGATTTCTATTAAACTTATATTAATTAATTAATAATTCTCTCTTCATTGATAAAATTATATTAATTTATTTATTTATTTATTTATTTCGCATAACACGTACAGTTCACCTATACCTGACCTGAGCAAAATTTCAACAGAGGAATGAAAATAAATTCCTTTCACCAACTATATATAAGCACAATATATTCTTAATTTTATACTTAATTAAAATAATTTAAAATTATTAATACTAAAAACAGCTTAATCGTATTATAATAAATAGATTTTAGACAACAAAGTTTCAAAAATAAAATTAAAAACCATTCATTATATAGCAATGATTGGCTTAAGATTGTTCATATAAATATTAATTTTTAGATAAAATGTATTTAAGGTAATATTTTGTGTAATTTTCATGACTATGTATATATAATATATACAGATAATTATGGTACGTACGTAGAATCCTTGATTGTATTTTATATTTTATATAATTAATATATTATATGTATATCACATGCCATGGCATGGAATTCAGTGTCTGGCGTAGAATAAGCCTTTTTCGAGTTATTAAATCAAATAAATTAATTAAAAATATTTTTTATTGGGATACTCAGTGGTTATTGCTCATTACCTTGCAAAGAATCACTGGGGATCAACTTTAACCGCTCATCATTATTATTAATTAAAAATTCCGGTGTTCCATAATCACATCCAACTTAATTTAATTTTGGAATTAAAACTTGATTATTAGTTATGAGATACCGGAATTCGAGTTGAATCTTTAATTAAGGTAATTTTAATCTATGATTGTTCACTAATTCAACTACCAGTTCAGCGAAGATAATTTTAAAAATTTACTTGTCAAATTTTAATAAATAATATTTTTTTTCATTTGGATAAAGACTTAATTTCCGATAATTTTGATCTTAGGCAAGTTGGATCAAATCCTAATTATTCCTTACTAATTAATTAATTTATAAAATATTAATTTTTTTCTATTTTATTAATTTTTGAATGCTTATTACAATGCTTGTTACTATTAGAAATATAATACAAACATAAGTTCTAACAACTACAAAGTAGATACTAAGTGAACAAAATATCGAAGCTAGACAAAATTCTTCCATGGAAAACACTAGATATTGTGATTGAAAACCACACATCGTAAATGTGCATTGTGAGATTTGAACTTTAGTGACCGAAGATTTAACAAACAATAACAAACCCTCCTTAGCTTTTCAATTTTACTATTGAAAGAATAATAAACAAAGTTTTCGACTAAACTAAAAAAATCAAAGTATAAATCGATCCGATCCAATCCGACCCAACCCAATTAGTGTTAGTTAAGAGTAAATTAGATTAGTGTGAAAAATGAAACACACAATACAGTGTGAGCGAGAAATGGATTGACTATAAAATAAAATTACAAAAAGAATCTCGAGATAATTATAGTAGAATTACAAATACAAGATTAAGCAACTAAAAAGAAGAATCTAACCAATAAAAGTACAACAGACAAATAATCAGATAGAATCCCACAAAAATTATCCATGACAAACACACAAATTGAGACTAAATACCTACACATTGCAAATGTATATGGTAAGACTCGAATTTCTATACTTGAAAATTTAGAGTCTCAGCTTTTACTAACAATGACAATGCTTCATTATTATTTTTTAATTTCATGAATTAAACTGATAAAAATAGACTTTTAAAATGACCAAAAAAAATCAAACCACAAATAAATTTAATCCGATCTAACCCGACTAGATTGATGTTAGATTAAGGGTAAATTAGATTAGTGTGAAAAATGTAGCACACAATCCCATATGAGTGTGAGGATGGGGTTTGGCTATTAAAATAAAAGAAAAAAGCAAAACAATGGGATTCTCACGCAACCTTTGGAAAGCAGAGAGATTAAAGAGCGAATGGTCAAACACGGTGGCTGAAAATCCTCCTTTAATCTCCCTATAAACACCACACTTTTTCTCTTCTTCAGGGCCTCATTATTTCTTTGCTTATATATAAAACATATTGGCCGCATGTTGCGTTCCGTTCCGTTCCGTTGCCTTCACGGACATACCATCACTGCCACTTTATTAATGTAAGCAAAATGGAAGATGCCTTTTTGGCTTTAGTTTTGGCTTAGTAAATCACTAGGGAATCCTATGCTTACCCCACCTATATTATTCATAATATATATCTATGGGTAAAAAAAAAAAAAATCTATTTAGTCCCTCCCAATTTCGAAACTGAGCAAATTGGTTCATCTAAAAAAAATCAGAATAATTTATTCCCTTTCAATTTCAAAAATAACTATGGATAATTAATCACGGCGTCAATATTTTCTATCGGTTCTACATAATTTTGATTGATACAATAACAAATTTAGCCTTGAACGTTTACACATTTTGTAAAATTGGCCACGCTTGAAAAAATTTTGCTTGCAACATTTGAGTGAATTTGTAAATGATGAAGCTAAATTTATTAATTTTTTTAGAATCAAGAATAAATTGATAAAACATGTAAACATTTAAGGCTAAATTTGTTATTATACTAATTAAAATTATGTACAACTAACGAAATACATTAACTTCATGATTAATTGTCTTTAGTTGCTCACTTTCAAAATTGATAGTGGTAAAACTACTCTGTTTTTTAGAATGATCAATTTGCTCAATTCAAAAATTAGAGGGATGAAGAGGTATTTTACCTATTAGGTTTAAAGTATTATACATGGTTCTTTCTTCATATAATATTTGTGTAATTTGTTAAAATGGGATAAATCAAAACTATACATGAACTTTAATTTTTGCAATTATACGCATTAAACTTTGATTTTGGTTAAAATGTATACATAAAATTTTAATTTTAATTAAATTGTACATATTTAAAGAAATGAATACATTAATTTATTTTATATTATATAAGTATAATTATTTGTGCATGTAATATGTAAACACATAATAATTATATCAATAATGATGCTGGTGGCTTTTGAAAATTGAATCAAATAAAATGTCATGTATAAAATTACACAAAATCAAAATTTATTGTATAACATTAGACATTGAACCAAAGATTATTTATAGTTTTAAGATTTATCCTATTGTTAATGTCATATAGAATAATTGTTAAAACCATAATAAATTTAAGGGATAAAGTAACATTTAGTGCTCTTACTTGATAACTTTTTTCAATTTGATCCTTGAATTTTTTTGGAGTCCGCATTAGTCTTAGAGTTTGACAACTTTCTGCAATTTGGTGCGTTAGCCTGATCATTAAGATGAAATTGTCATCACATAAATTTTAAAATTTTTCATATAAAATTTAAAAATGCAAAAATAAAGAAATTTTAAAATTTGTTTAGAATTTTCAAGTGATAATGTAGCATTATATTAAATGTCACATCATCTCACTTTAATGGAATCTAAATTTAAGGATCAATTTAAGAAAATTGTCAAGTTTTAGGATTAATGAGGATACAAAAAAAGTTCAAGGACCAAGGTAGAAAAAGTTACCAAGTTCAGGGAATAAATGCTTCTTTATCTCCAAAATTTATGTAAAACTTAATCTATCAATATTTGTCATGTCATATTATCAAAAATAACCCCTAAATTTGATAACTTTTTCAATTTTATCGTTAAATTTTTCTTGGTCAACATCAATTCCGAAACTTGACAAATTTTTCATTTGGATCCTTAACTTGGATTCCATTAATGTATGGTGACGTGATACAATTTTTAATATCTACAGTTATTAAGTCCCTACTTTATTAGATAACTACAACCTATTTAACAATAACCTTATTATATCATCTTATTAAATCACTTTTAATAACATATTGTCATTTGAATCGATTTTAATAACATATAATTATATATGACATCATTAATCTAACAAATTTAATTTAATATTTTTCATATTATGTTAATAATCATAAAAATCCTATTGCTTATTTTTTTTCTTAATTTCTCAGTAAATGCCCCTTTGTTGTACCAGGGGACGAAGCCAAGGGGGCTGGCATGGACCCCGACCCCCCTAAAATGTAAAATTGTTATTTAGGTCCTTAAATTTTTTTTAAAATTTTAAATTAGTAAAGGTAAAATTACACTTTGTCCTCCTAAAATTATAAAAATTCGATTTAATCCTTTACAAATTATAAAGATATAAACTATAAAAAAATTAAAATTTCATCCGGCCACCCTAAAAAATTGTTCTGGCTTGCCCTCTGGTTGTATAGGGGGTTTTACTTTTAATGTTAATTAAAGTATTGTTAAATGATTTATTTATTTGTTAACCAAAGTATTAATATTGAAAGTGCAATCTCTTTAAATTACAATTTAGTAGTCAATGCCAATAAAATAATTTGCATTGTTTTCCACAAAAAGTTGAACAATTTTCTTCAAAATAATTATGTTTGTTTGTGAACTCCTAAAAAAAATAAAATATGGATGGAGATCCTAAAAAACTGCTTTTTCCATCAAGCCCAAGAAGCATGGAAGGATCCATACCATTTTTCTCATTCCCATATCTAAATCTAATTTTTATAGGATTTTTTTTTTATTCATTTGTTCCCTCCAACACAAGCTTTTCTAAAATCTAAGTTGTGTTAACAGCTAAAAAAATGATTTTCCTATTAGACTAACTTTAAAAAATCACCATAAATTGTAGAAATCGAATTAGAAGATGAACAAAATATGAAATTAAAGCTTATTGAGTCTAGTTTCTCATAGAAGAAACAATGTAAGCAATAGATATGTAAATCATGAGATATAATAAATTTTGTGAGATAAGGTCAGAATGAATTCAGGTTCCCCTGTTTTAACTTTAGAAAATCATCAAAATTGGATAAAAATAATTAGGGCTTAAATTTATATGTTTAGAATTATTAATGAGTCTATTTTAATAAAAATAGACTAGAATATCATCTGAATCCTGTATGAAGAGATAATTAATTTTAGTGAAGAAGGGTCAGAACTGTCAAACAGCAGAACAGGGTTGATTTTAATGAATAAACTGTACAAATTGGCTAATCCAAAATTCTGAAAATTTTATGATACGAAGACATGTGAGTCTAGTTTCAGAGAAAATTAACGGTTCTTCATTTGGAGTTCTGTAGCTCGAGAAATAAATAATTTAGTGACTGTGACTCAAGTAGACAGCTTTGAATGAACTAAAAATAATAATAGAATTATAGAAAATGGTACATGTGAACATGAAATGTATTGAATTGATGATTGAATTTATTCATTTAGATCCGGAAAACTCAAATACGAAGCTAGATCGAGGAAAGGAAAAGTCCGGATTAATAGATTTTATATACTGAACTAGTATCGAGGTAAGTTCATGTAACTTGTATTATCTTCTTAAATGCTTGAAATGTATGTTATTGATATGAATATAATTTGAATGTTCATTGTATGAAAATTGATGAAACATTGATATATTTGCTAAAAAGGAAGAAATCGGTTGAATGAAAGGAAAATTGATGGATCTCGAAAAGGAATTGACGGTAAAAGGATCTAGCCGGACGGGTGATCCTATCTTGATATAGCCCTCCAGAAGAATATGTGAAAAATGGATTTAGCTTGACGGTAATCCGAATTAGGTCTGAATTAGCTTTGGATGGTAATTTGGATCAAGCTCATTAGAGTAATTGTCGTTCAGAGATTTGCTTTGATGGTAATCCCGACAATACTCTATGAGTTTACATTCTGAGGATTTAGCTCGGTGGTAATCCATTTATGAGATGAGGTTCAAGGAGTGTGCTCTGAAATGAAAATGCGCACATGAATATGAATTAACGGACTTGGTTTGTACACTAAAGTGTACCTCGAAAATCCATCGAAATTCGAAGTAATTCAATGGGATAAATATGGAAATATAACAAAGAAAGCGGAAATCATGGTATTGATGAGCTCATCAATCATGGAATATATTATTGATACATGGAAATTATTGAACTAACTTAAATGTTGAGCTTGTGTATGTTAGGGTAATAATGCATTGAATGAATATATGAATGTTTATTGCATTGTATTGAAAATGTTAGGTAAGTATAATTCTTGTTACATGGATTTACTAAGCACAAAGTGCTTACCCTGCTTCCTTTTCCTGTTTTGTAGTGTTAAGAGCTCGTGGTGATGTCTGGAGGTGTTTATTGTAAGGTGGGTTTCAATTCGAATTGAGTCGAGTTGGAGGTGTTTAGCTCGTTTTATTGTTTAAAAATAAAAATATGTATACTTGTTGACCGTTGGATTAATATGTAGAAAAAATGAACAAGAGATAGAGATGGCAGAATTTTCTGGTGAAAGAGTTTAGAGGTTAAAAAAATAGAAATGTACGTTAGAGAGTATGAGTTGTTTGTACGGATCGTTTTTTAGTAGTTGATAGGCTTAGCTATGTGCCTTGAAGCTTTGACAAAAAAGCTTGATTTGATCCTCTTAGCAACGATAGTGATGATACGTTCTAGAATGAGACGTCTTAGGACGACTGGTAATCAATGACTTTGAACAGACTGAGCTCCCACGTGGATTTCACATAGACTTAGCAAAGATGTATGGTATTTGAGGTTTGCAAGTTAACTCAAGGTTGGCCAATCGACATGCTAAATATGTATAGTTCATTGGAATGTTAGCTCCATTGGCAGACACATGTTGGATATGTTATGAGGTCCATCATGTGAAGTACAACAATATTATAATTAAATTTAAATTTTAAAAATAAACAGTAAAACCCATTTGAATGAATTGGATCGGGTCAAAACAAATTCAAACTCAAACACAAACCTAAAATTATTTTTAGAGTCAAACCTAGATTTAGCTCGATCCATAAACACATGTTTTGTTGAAAAATATTATATGCTATTTCATTGTTGGAAAATTACATGTGTTAACCCAACAATAACCTTGGGTTGGGATAAGCCTAGGCCTTTTTTAGATTTTTGAGTTTGTTTGGCCTGATAGAATATACAATAGAAAATAAATAGGCATTCAAATCAAGTATAAACGAATTTCTATATTATACACGAGCGATATTTATATAGAGTTCAAAGAAAATGAATGCAATAAGAAAAAAAAAAAAAACAGAAAAAGGTTTAATTTTGATCTCTTGCTATTCTTAGTTAGAAAGATTACGACGATATATTTCGACAAATTTTAAAATTATACATGAATTTTGATTTAATATGTAATTTAATACATAAATTTTGATTTAATACAATCATACACATAAATTATTTACAAATACAATATATATAATGATGTTATGCTAATCATTGTGTTAATAATTTATGGAATTGGATCAAACCAAAATTCCATGTATAAAATTACTTAAAATCAAAGTTCATATGTAAAATTACATAATAAACCAAAATAGTCTTTTTCTTCACACATGGAAATAGTAATAGACAAATGAGAAAAGCAAGAGGGAAGAAGGGATTATTCAAACCTAGTCTTTTTCTTCACATTTTAATTTGTACAATTTAATAGGTTTAAATTACCTTAGCCCTAAGTTATTTTTGGTACATAAAGCGAGGGAACACATGAAAGTGATTCTTACTAAGATTGTTAGTGAGACTCGAATCGGAATCATGATATGAGAGTTATGTTAAACACATAAAAGAATTTCCCTTCACACAATATGTACAAAAAGTCGTAAATAAGAAAATCAAGCAAACAACCTCAGACGATTGGTAATCCTTTGGCGGCATATCGGACAGTTTGACACCCTTGACCCACATTCTCTACAAGTCTACAACAACAACAATAATCATTTTTGAGGTCAGAATACAATTTAATCATTTACTTACTTATACTTTTATAAAATATAAAGGACCAATAAAATATTTTTTCATTTTAGGAGGGACCTGCCACCTCCCCTGCGCCTTGCCAGGCTCCAATCAACTTAATACTCACCATGCAAATCAATCCATCCACTTATAATTAAACCATGCAAAACATATGTTAAAGGAAATAATGGGAACAAAAATAAAAATGTAACTCACCATATGTCCACAACCAAAGGCCAAGTCCTTAGCACTCGTAAGGCAAATTGGGCATGCCTACATTCGTGTTTACCAACAGTGAAGAACAATATTTTACACCACACAACTATCAAATCAGTAATCTTTTAATGAGCAATATTGGGAACATACCTGGGTTCGATCATCTAATGCCGGCGATGATGAGATGGTGGTCGGTACAGGCTCCGACCGAGCAGCAGCACGGTACGGAGCTGGTGGAGGACGTGGAACCACTTTCTTTGCTTTCCCAGTTCGGTGTCTAATTTGTTTAAATGGAATTAAATAATAAGTAATCATAAGTTAAAAGAATTTATCGATGATAAAATCGCATGAAAATCCAAATAATCATTCTCAATCAATACTAAATGAACATTTTAACGAAAGTAGTTAATAGTGTTATTAAATTGGATCTATTACTAACATTATAAAATCGAGAGAATCAAATATTGCCAAATTAAAGTAGGGGATTAGCCAATGAGGCTTTGGCATTGTTGGTAAATGATGAGACCCTAGAACCTTGAGCTTCCCGGTTCTAAAATTTCACAATCAGGGACGAGGTTAGGAATTCGGTATTGAGGGGCCAAATAAAATTTTAAAAGTTTAGGATAAAAAATAAACAAATTGTTTAAAAGGGGTTTAAATTGAATACTTCGTACCTAAAAGGACTTAAAGTTAATATTATACCACTTAGCTAATGGGGTCAAGACCACTATCTACCACCTCTGCCTATGCCCTGCCCACAATGTGAAAATTACCCGTGGTTTATTTTTTAGTATTACGAAGGCATCATTCACGTGTGTCATGTGTCTCTTACGATTCATAAAAGTTCAATTTTTTCAAAGTTTATAACTAACTCTTGTAATAATGTAATCTTCAGGGTTCAAATCTGAATCTTCTTTAAAAAGTATAATGTGTTTTATCACCGCATGCATCACTTATTTGTATTACAAATCATACAAAAAGGAAAAGAGCTTAGCATGTATATATATATAACTCACCCGAGAATACCAAGTTCCATCACTGCCTTGTATTGGAAAGGGATCTCCATGAGAGCAGCAAGTGCAAAAGCAGCTTCTTTTTCATCTGGACTTGTGTTCTTCGACATTATCTCTGTGAAGTTGACGAACTGTATATGTATATGTATATGTATATGTATATGTATATGTATATGTATATGTATATGTACAAGACACAAACCAACTAGTTTAGATTTCCATTATTTCATGCATGTCCTCAAGTTTCCGCTACTAATACACCACAAATACCTGAAAATTGTCAAAGTCACGTGCAGGGATCTTATCATCAAATTTCTTCATATCTTCCCATGGTCCATCGCCAACCCCAACCAGTACAATCGACAGTGGGTGTGAGCTGAATAAAACATGTCCTAAAGTCAGCTCAGTATATGATAATTTGGTTGGAAAGCAATCAAAAATAAAAACACAAATACATGTGGGAGCAACTACAGAGTGTAATATCAAATTATTACATTATAAACGATTAAGAACTGAAATAATTTAGAATCAAACAATTCCAGCACAATCAGATTAAGAAATAAAACAATTCAAACTAGATTTGATAAATTGCACTGACATTTGTACATAACAGCAACACATGATGGGGCTCGAGGATGTACACATATGATTGCACACGGTGGATATAACAGAGAAACTCGAAATACCAATAAATAGAATAAGTGGTATACCTTGCATTAACAATGGAATTGATTGTCTTCTCTTCTTGTGGACTCAAGTCATTGTCACTTGTATTAACACTTCGTGTGACCTTCATATTCAAACACCAAAAAGAAAAACAAATTCTCAGACACGTCAATTGAAAGCAAAAATTGTTACCACAAAGGAGAAAAAGTAAATGGCAGGTATTGGGATATAGGACCTGGCCATCTGCAATGATAACCAGCACATGGAATTGGCCACCACTGCTTTCCACTATGTCAATGGCTGCATCAATTACAGGTGCATATGATGTTGGCCCTACGAGCATGGGACAAACATAACATAAAATGCTCAAAGGCTTTAGCTTTCACACAAATATTAACCATTCATGGTATAATGAAAAAACAAGTCCAAATCATCCAAATAAGTAGTTGGTTACTTTAATTGTCATAATTTACTAAGATGACTGTTAAGTCCTATTGTTAAATTACTGATTTGGAAATCTCCAGTTTGACAGTTTATATGCAAGAAATCAACAAAAATAAAAAGTTCAACAATTTACATGGAGCATATTAGCAAACATTAGCAGTTTATGTGTTTTACTTACAAATGGACTAACATTTTAGTCTTTCAAAGTACAAGGATCAAATTCTAATGAACTAAAGTTGAGAGACTAACATCTCAGTTTTTGTATAAGGATGGAATTCACAATTAGACCCATAAAAACAATATTATAGGTCAAATTATGATTTTAATCTCTTTACTATACATCGGATTTACGTCGGCATTTTAATTAGAATAGTTAATGTTTGGATTAACTAATGAGATTATAAAATTAGAGAATTAAATTATGGCAATTTGAAGTACATGGATGCTAATTAGGTCTTAATTCAGTTGGCATCATTGTTGTTGCAAGAACTTAAAAGACTTGAGTTTAAACACATTTAAATGTATAATATTCTCCCCTTTAAGAATTAGGAGCGTAATTTAGGCACTAAATCCGAATTTGAATATAATAGAAACATCAAAACTAAAATTTAACCAGGTGTTATATTAGTGATGAACAACTTGTAGAGATGCCTACCAGATAATCTCAAGTTTGGGACTATCTTCTTGTAACAGTCCAAAACTTCTTCAAAACCATGGCAAGATGAGTGATCACTGTGAAAGCTAAACACTTCATCATCATGAGTAGTTGCTGTGAAAATGATTGCAACAAAAAGAAAAAGTTGATAAATCAAATTAAGAAATAAAAAGGCAAAGGTTGAAATTAAGAAAAGGGTTAATGTAATTTTTGGTCCTTGAATTTAGCAGCTAGGTCCACTTTGATACCTATACATTTTTTGGTTTATTTTGGTACCTGAACTTAACTATTAGATCTATTTTGATCCTAAACTTGGAAAGTTGGTTGATGTGGCATGATCTCAAACTCCCACATCATCGAATTTTTTTTACAAAATTCAAGTCCAAATTTATATATCAAAATGAACTCAATTACCAAGTTTAAGGGCCAAAAATTATATTAACCCTTAAAAAATTAATAAACTTTTGTGTCGTGGGCACAAGTATACATGACATTACCATCACCAAAACCTAAGCAAGGTATCAAATTGTCGTCGTCGAATGGAGCTAGAGTTTTCCCAATTATGGAGATGGCTTTCTCATATGGATTTGGTGCAGCACCAATTGCATGTAGGCTCCGGTTATTGAATGATACTTGGCCTTCAATAAAATAAATAAATAAATGAACCTAACAAGAGAGGGACCTATTTGAAAAAAAGTACACAAATAAGAACCCTTTGCTAGTAAATATCTATCTTCAAATTCACTGGGGTTGTTAATTGAATTGTTGGAAAATTCATCAGTCAAATTCTGGTTTTGGTCCTTTTACTATGTTGAAATTTGAGATCACTTTACTTTTATATTGTATGGCCTTTACTTTTATATTGTTGAAATTATTAATTTTCGTAAGGGCCAAAAATTCAAAATTTCCTTTTAACAAAAGGCTACAAAGGTTTAAATTAAATGTTTTAATTTCTTGTATGTCCTAAATAGCAATTCTTCCATTTAGCCAAAGCAGGACAAACAAGGACCGAAACTACCCAACTTTAGCATTTTAACTAAAATAGATTACTATTTGAACTAGTTAGTGACATCATAAAAAAAATAGAAGAACTAAACTATTACAAATTAAAACACATGGGAACTGAATGTTAAATTTGAATGTTATGAAGGGACCAAAATTCCTCTTTATGTTGGTTGGTTAGGTGGTGTAGATATATATATGTACCTGTCCATTCATTGCTTTTGGTGAAATCGATGCCGATTATGAGATTAGATGATTCAAGACCAGAACCTCTTAATGCTGCTGTAACCTGAAAAAAACAAGTATTTATCTTCTTCATGTTGGAGTGTTTGAGAGTAAGTGGTAGATTTTTATATGGGTAGTATTCTTTTTGGGGTAGTGCACCTGTGTGGTGTAGTAAGTACTTACCATATGTGTATTAGGGTGAATTTGGATGGGTGATGGGGTGTGGTGTGTTTTTTGTCTCACTGTCACCACTGTTTTTACACTAACCTCAGATAAACGCACGTCCATTTAAACCCACCCTTAATGTGATATGGGATGAAGACAAAAACATATATTTCCATATCATTCAAGCTTTAAAAAGAGAATCAATTTAGTAATATTGTTGTGATCAAAATGATCTTCTCAAGCTGGCAACACTTTCACCAAATCTCATCTTTGTTGATGCTACGGTTTAAGATATACTATTAAGAAGATTTGAGTTGGGTTATTCAACAAGAAGATATAATTTGACTTTTTGAAAATTTATTTCATTTTTTTTATTTTTTAAAATAATTGATTTCATGACATATAAGCGGTTTTGAAGTTTACTTAGTCAAAGGGTTTGAGGGTTTGGTCCCTTGCAAATCGGACATATTGTTTTTTAACCTCTCCTTAAAATTAAAAAAATTCAATTTAGAGCTTTTAACATTTGATTAAATGCATTTATTTTAATTTTAGCTTTTTAAATAATTAATAATCTAATTTAAGTATTTTTAATTCAAGATTTTGGCTTTGCCGTCTCCAAATTTTTATCTCATCCCAGCCCCAATTTAAAAATAAATTTTAAATAGTATTAATTTTTAGAATAAATTTTAATTGGAAAAAAGTTGTGATTTATGTTGAAATGTGCAGCGATTTACATAATTCAATATTTGAAAAACAACTGGGACCACTTAAGAGATGCCATGATGAAGAAATTAAAGACCTGACAGTTCTTAGTCAATGAACCTCGTGGCTTATAAGGGTGATTGGGTGAAGTAAGAAATTTTATTTAGAAGATGGAGATAAAAATATAAATTTTGAAGGGTTAAAATTAGAAAGGATTAATTTAAATTATTATTTTTTAGAGGGAATAAAAAAATTCCCATTCAAGTAAGAATTAAAGGGTTTAAATAGAATAATTTAATATTCAAGAGGGGCTTATGGGAAATTTTTTTGTTTAACCAATGGGGGTCAAAGCCCTTATCTGCTCCTGTTAACTATGCCCAAGATGGTACGGATCATGTATTACATAGAATATTTTAATTTTAATTAAATTTTACTATTAGTTCATATATTTTATAAATGTTGGGAATTTAATTTCTATATTTTAATTTGATCATTTTTAGTCTATATATTTTAAAAATTTAAAATTTCAGTCCACACCAAATAATAACTGTTAAATTTATGAAGTTAAATTCTATTATCAAATGTCTAATGCCGTGTTAGCTTGTTATTCGTGCCAATCTTAAAAATTCAAAATTCAAAAAAAAAGGACTTAGAATGACCCAATTGTCGAATATATACTAAGGTACTGTTTCGCATTCTTCAAAAGATTCCTACTCCAAAAATCTTTTTGAAGAATTTGTCTTGGTAATGTTCGCTGACCTAATTTTTAGCTTTTCGAAAAGACTTCTAAAAAGGAGAAACTAAAATTTTAGCTTTTTTCTCCAAAAGACTTTTAGTGCTTAATTACTTTTTCACCCTCTAATAATATAGTACTTTTTTTTCAGAGAGCTTAATTACAAATGTGTTAAAATTATTAATTAAAATAAAAAATATTTTAAAATATTAATTACAAATATTTAATGGTTATATTTAAATATTTAAAATGTAGTTTATATATTCTAATTAAATTTTATATCTAATTAATATTTATTACTTATAAATATTTAAAATTAAAATTTATATTTCATATATTAAAATATTAACAAGTTATAGTAATTTTTATATTCTTACTAAAATATAATAATATTAACTAATTTAAAATTTATTTAAATGTATATTTGTTACTTGATAATAGCATGTCTAAAATGGATATTTTATTTCTCAAAAGATTTTTTGACAAAGAATGCTAAACACTCAAATTTTAAAGAAACTTTTCAAAAGACTTCTCAAAAGATTTTTTTCAAGACTTTTCAAAAGATTTTCAAAAGATCGCTAAACCCCTAAATCTACAACTGTATCATAATATAATACTAGTAATTGAATTCAACCAAACGAATATTGATCAATTCAAAAATACAGAAACTAAAATCAATCAAATAAAAGTACAAGAACTAAATTTACAATTTTAAAAAGTATAAGGACCTTTAATTTTCAATTTGATTCAGTTTGATTTAAATTCAAATTAATTATGGAATTTTTATTTAAATTTAATCCGACAAATATATAAAATTAGATATAAATTAATAAATTAATATTTTAAAATATATTAACATTTAAAAGGGACTGTCTAATCTATTCATACAGAAAATAATATATTAGTATCTAACTTTCTTAAAAAGCCATAAAAAGAAAACGTGTTTCGGTGGGCGAGAAAACGCGTTTTAATCCACTAACAGATCCACGTGAATAACATAATGAATATATATATACACGTGGGGAGGAGTGATAGTAATTAAATGATTTTATATTTTTAAAATTTTTCACGATTAATATTTTATACATAAGTTAAGTTTATGTAAATTTAAATTTTAAATTATTTATTTTATGTAAAAAAGAAATTCAATGGTTAAATTAACACATATATAAGTGGACCTCTCCCTATATATATATATATATATATATATTATAAGGGTTGGTATTTGGTACGCCCAATGCATCTTTTTCCACAAATAAGTCTTAAAAATTGTTATGTATACTAAATATTCACTTTATAAAAGATTTAGTTTTATGTTTTAATTTTATAATTTTTAGTTTTATATTTTATAAATTTTGAATTTTAACTTAAATGATGATTACTAAATTTATTAGTTAAAATAACATAGTTTTTTTAAGTAACGAGTTTAACAACTATCATATTAATTTAGATTAAAATTTTAAAATTTTAAAAAGTATAAAATTAAAATAATTAAATTATAATACAAAGATTAAATTTAGAATTTATTAATAATAAAATGGACATTTTAACTGTAATTTGGTGATCTCTTACTCAGGTAGTTTTTGTAATTTTTTGGTTTGATTTTTAAGATTTTTTTTTTTTTTGGTGGTGTTAGACCATTGAAGAATATAGATTAACCCTAAAATAGTTTATTTCTATTTAATCTAATTTTTATTTTATATTTCATTATTATTTTAATTTTCCGTAATTAGAAAGTTTTAGCCTTTTATGTGATGGTGGGTACCAAACTTTCAAATGGGGGCAAACATTCATTAATGACTTTTAAAAAGAAAAAACATGTTGATGCCAGTCACTTTAGCATTTTTTTTTTTTTTTTTTTATTCACGTCAGATTTGGACAATTTTTTTCTTATCTTTTGATTAAAAAATCTAATTTCAAGAAAAAAAGTATTTGTTGAGAGAAATCGATTTTAGAGAAATTTACAGTCAGAAAATTGACAGATATTTTCAACACATTTGGTATTAAGATTAGGATATTTATAAATGGTTTTATTTTGACTTAATGATTAATGATAAATTTAGCTACGAATATTTACATATTTTGTTAAAATAATCTTAATTATATTTTAAAGCTTTTTAACCATCAATATTTGTGTTTTTTTTTTAAATCTGCTCATTATTTTTAAAATCTTAATTATATTTTCCTCAACGCTTATTTAAAATCTAATTCTAAAGGGATGTTATAAAATAAGGAAGATATTTTAAAATATAAGTAATTAAAATATAATATGAGAAAAATAAAAGTGATTATTTACGTAATTTACCTAAAAATAAAGATATAGTTGACTATAACCATGGCAACAAAAAAAACAGACGACTTGCCCTAATCTTAAACTCTTTTTTTTTTTTCGGCAAAAAAATATATTGTTTTATTAAGAAAAAGACCCAGAAAAAAGAAGAAGAAAGAACCTGGTGAAGGGTTGAGAAATTATCATCAATAAACCCATATTTAGCCTTCGCAGATAGCTTTGAAACACTGTTGCTTGAATTCCCAATCGACATGGTTGTTGAGTGATTGCTTGAATTTGTTCCTTTTGATGCTTTGTCTATTGATCTATTCGCACTTTCCTGCTGCTGCTGCTGCTGATTTTTCAGTTTCTGGATACAATTAAAATTACCCATCTGATCATCTTCTCTTTTTCTTTAAGTTGAGTTTGAATCAAGAAAGAAACAAAGAATATACGTTTAGATGAGAATCTTGTAAAGCAAAACTATATGTATGGAAGACCGGTTTACCTCATTTTTATTTTTTAAATATTTGTTTTTTCTCTCTCTGACCCAATAGCAGCCCTTAGGGCTTGCGACTTGGGAGGGAGATATTTGTAATCTTTGTAAAATTCGAATTCTAATTTGAATTTGTAGATTTGTTTTGAAATTTAAATTTTAAAATCGAATCTGAATTAATTTATTGAATATCTTAATAGTTAAAGATATTATTGTTAATGTAAAATATTTAAATTTGAGTACAGTAAATATATTATACTTTTATTTATAAGTTAAAGAAGGATTACGGATAATTTTAATTTTTAAACATTATGTTAAGAAAAAATGTTTAAAAATCGGATTTAATTAGTTTAAAATAATTTTAATATTTCTATCTCATAATAACAGGCAAAAGGTGTGTTAATATTTTCTTATTTTGGATCAATGATAGTTTTGGGCTAAAATGATTTGGTTGGATTTCATAAGTTAAACTTTGGACCATATTTAAATTTGGGTTTTAATTGTTAAATTTGGATTGCATTAATATTGGGCTCACTTCGCTCCTAAAGCCCATTTTTATTTTTTATTTTTTAAGTATACTAAATATATAAACATGTTTTATTTATTTTTAAATAAAAATTAGAGAATTTGCAAATAAAAGTCCCTGATTTTACAAAATTTTCTAATTGATCCCTCACTTTCACATTAAAATTACAAAAAAAAAAACCCTCTTTACAAGTATTACAATTTGATCCTAATTTATTTGCAGCTCCACCGACGGCCTAATAGTGTGCTGCCACGCACACTGGCAGTCACAAAAGCACCCAATAAACCAAAAATCATAAAAAAAAAAAAAAAAATTCCAATGAAGTCTGAACCTGCAAAATCAACAGAAAAAAATCAAATAGGTGAAAGAAGCGTGAATTATCTTTATACTATAAAACGGAGGAAAATATCTATAATTATACTAAAAAAAAAGAAAAAATAAAAAAATGAAAATAAATATATAAAAAAGAAACAAAGAAAGTGGCAAGCAAGAGTGCAAACTCTTCTTAGATTTGGTAAGGCTTGGTTGCGGTGTTTAAGGTAGTCAATACCATATTATATATGTTACAATGGAGATTTTGATGTTAATACCCCAATATTAAACGATATTAGACATAATTCAGATATAGATGACATGCTATAAAGTCACCGGTATAGTGATTTATCAGTTATTGTTGTCGGGTAATTTAAGATGACTGAATGAACAGTTTAGACAATTACTAAAATCATCGTTGTCGGGCAATCCGGGATGGTTGAATAAATAGTTGCCAGTCAACCCAAAATAACAAAATAAAATAATCCTAATTTCTCAGGGATGTGGACTTATTTGATATATAGATTCGAGTATTCGTTCTAATATCTATCGCTGGATAATAAAGACCAAAATGAATAAACATGGGGAATTAATATTGAAGTGTGCAATTAAAGAGGAAAATGGAAGAATGATATGATTAGTTAAAGTAATAAATATTAATGCAATTGATACTTGTTATATACGCATATATTTACTTTGGTTAATTTTTAATGAAATGAATTTAAATTATAATAGCACCACTGAGTATTTAATATTCAAGGTACGATTTTTTTTTTTTTTTTATGCACAAATCTTAGACGAGGTTTTTGGCAAGTTTGAAGTGTCTAAGTATTTATTCTCAACAACTCAGCTCAAGAATCATTTGGTTATCTTTTTTGTATGCACATACGTGTTTAAGTTGGAATCGCATATACCTAGGTTGTTTTGGTCATGTTGGTTAAATGGCCATTTTAATATATTGATATTTGGCCTATGAAGTTTTATAAGATGAACTTTAATCTTTAATTAATAAATAACCATGCTAGTTTATACAAGTTTGATTATGAGAAATATATAGTTAAATGTAACACCCCAAACCCGGCCCAAACATTACAACCGGATCTGGTATGTCACTAAAGAGATTTTATAAAACTTGTGGCACTTTGGAAAAACAATTATCGGGTCTAAACATTTATACCGAAAATTTAGTAATGATAGATCATATGTCTTAAATTAATTTAGACATAAATTTTAAATGTTTACTAACAATAAAACCCAACATAAAACCCAAAATGATAAAGTCTACTGGCCCATGGCCTTATTACATTGAAAATTAAAAACCCATTAAATAAAAATATAAAATAATAAACTAAAGTCTTTTCCTTTCTGAATCTAAATGTTCTTTTGCATGGCCACCTTGCGCTCCTCTCCAGCCCGGTCCGAAGCACTAAGTGCTACCTGAAAAATGTTAAATAATGGGTTGAGTCGCGAGACTCAGTGTGCAACCCTCATGCACCATTAGATTTGGGTCGTGGCCCCACAGAATGGAATAATAGAACATAAGATACATATAAAAGTATGCAAGCCCAACCCAAATCCTAGGTTTCCATCCGTTACACTCCACCCTTACCTGCCATTCACACCATTGGGGATTTCTACAATCAACCCACACCGCTACACGCCATTGATGGCGATCATGTTTTCATCGTCGATCATGGTAGTAGCCACTACAACAGTCATGGCAAAAGCCACTACAACAGGTCACGGCAAAAACCGCTACAATAGGTTACGGCAAAAGCCGCTACAACAGAACACTTCCCCTTTCATCAAACCCATCCCCATGTAATCACAGAAATCGACATACTTATCACACATATCATCTTAACAGGAACATTCACTTAGGAATGACAGAGATCACTAACCTGGTGATTTGCTTTTACCCTCTTTGGGTGTCAATCGTTATGCTGGAATTTCGGCATTTATCAGAATATAACAGATTAATAAACATACTTTAACAGGCCATCTAATTGGTGTGGAAATGTTACACACCTGATATCGCGTAATACTAGTCTCTTAGACAATATCCTTGCTATTTGGATCTTTTGCCCTCTGTCTACCACTTTGCTTAAAAGCCAAAAAAAATGCGAAGATAGGGCCTTTCCTATATTCGGCCAAGGATTAATTTTTATTCAAATCTACATTCTAAAATTTAACAGATCTCCTTACCTTGAAATCTCGGAAGTAACACGATTCGAGTGTTATTGAACTCTGACTTAGAGATCTAAGAGATCGACTCCTCTTCAAATCCCGGAATGCCGCAAAAAGAGGAAAAACACAAGATTAGTTCTATATAGCCATTCGGCTAGAGTCTCTAAAAATCGGGAAAAGATTGAGTCATGAGAATTGGCACTTACCTTTAATTTCCTTTAAAATTCGGCACAAATAGATACCACAGAGAAAATTCGGCAAACACAGGAGATAAGATCTAGGGATTTCGGCTTTTAGGAAAAATCCCGGAAAGATGAGCAAGAGAGGGATGATGTGATTTCGGCTTTTAGAATACTTGAATGAGGGGTTTCGGCTATGGGGAGAAAGAAAAGCAAAGAAAGTGAAGAGGGAAATAAAAATTTCTTTTGAAAGAGAGAAGATGAGAGAAGGAATGAAAACAAAACAAATGGGCATTTGAGCCTTCAAATTTCGGTACACCCACTTAATAGCCAAAACCGACTGTCCCTCTTCCCTCCAACTCTTCAAAATTTCGGCTAGCACAAAACTTCTAAAGATAGCTCTTATCTTTCTTCTCTATCTCAATCTTAATCATCCAAAAGAGACCTACAACACACCACTACTTCCCCCCTTTTATCACTATAATATTCACTTAATTTAAAACATTAAAAGTCCCTAAAATATAGCCTTACCGTCCTCGCTATTGCTCACTTTATGTGCCAAATTTGGCCCTATAACTTGGGCTTCAAGCAACCGAAATTTAGGCCCTCCTCATGCACTAGTGTCGCCACTTATATCCCCTCCTTATAGCGCCACTTACCTTTGGGCCACAAGCCCAATTGTCATTTAAAACACATATAACTACCTTTACACTTTATAATGCCCAAACAAAATATTTTAACTGAAGTCTCAACCCATTCCTGAGCCCAATTAGTACCTTAATTCTTAATTTACATAATTAAGCATACAAGCACATTAAATGCATAGGCTGATAATTTGGGATGTTACGTTCTACCCTTAAAATAAATTTTGCCTCGAAATTTACTCGATCAAAAAGATGGGGATATTGTCGTCAGATAACATCCTCTGCTCCTACGTTGCCTCTTCCGCGCCATGATTTCGCCACAAAACTTTGACCAAAGGACGGACTTCCTTCTCAACACTTTTACGCCTCGATCCGAGATTTTAATCGTTCCTCCTCAAAAGACAAATCTGGCCTTACTTCAACCTCTTCTACCGGCACTACGTGTGATGGATCAGAACAATAACGTCCTAGCATCGAGACATGAAACACGTCATGTATCTGTTTCAACTCTGAAGGTAACTCTAAACGATAACCTACTGGGCCCACACGTTCTAGTACCCGATAAGGCCCAATATACCGTAGACTTAGCTTACCCTTCTGTCCAAACCTCATCACCTTATTCCATGGAGATACATTCAAAAAAACTTGGTCTCCTACTGCAAATTCCACCTCCTTCCGCTTTAGATCCGCATAAGATTTCTGCCGATCAGACGCTTCCTTCAATCGAGCCCGTATTAACTTCACTTTCTTCTTCGTTTTTGAAACTAATTCTGGACCCAACACCTGACGTTCACCCAACTCCGTCCAACAAGTTGGGGTACGATATTTTCTTCCATATAACGCTTCATAAGGCGCCATCTGAATACTAGCTTGATAACTGTTATTGTATGCGAATTCCGCCAAAGGTAAATACTCCTCCCAATCGCCCTAAAGTTAATGATACAACCCTCAAAGATATCCTTCAAGATCTCGACCACCTCTCTCGGTGACCATCATCGTGGGTGAAAAGTAGTACTAAAGTCTAACCTTGTTCCCATTACTTGATGAAGAGCCTTCTAGAATCGTGACGTGAACCTAGGGTCCCTATCGATATGATCGACACGGTACACCATGCAATCTCACCACCCGACCACATACAACTTAGCTAACTTTTGCAAAGAATAGTCGACCCGAACCGGTATGAAGTGAGCTGACTTGGTCAAACAATCAACAATCACCCAAATCGAATCCTTCTTAGTAGGCGTAAGGGGTAACCCACTAACAAAGTCCATCGTGATCCTTTCTCACTTCCACTGCGGAATCTTTACCGGCTGCAACAACCCCGAAGGTAACTGGTGTTTCGCTTTCACCTGCTGGCATGTCAAGCACCTACACACGAATTCTGTTACCTCTCGCTTCAGACCTGGCCACCAAAATCGCTCCCTCAAATCCCGATACATTTTAACTCCTCCAGGATACATAGCATATTGACTACTATGCACCTCCCGCAGAATTATCTGCCTTAATTCCACATCTTTCGGCATACAGACTTTCTCCTGGAAACACAAAACTCCATCACAATTCAAGCTATAGTCCTCTACATCACCATTCTATACTTGTCAGATTTGAGTACTCAAGACTTTATCCAGAAGTTGCTTTTCCTTGATATGACTTATCCACATAGGTCTTACTTGTAGTTCAGCTACCAAACTGTTATCCTCATACATGCTAAGATGAGCGAACATCGCCCTTAAATCTACTATCGCCTTTCGAATCATCACATCGCCACCACATTAGCCTTACCCGGGTGGTACTCAATCGAGCAGTCATTGTCCTTTAATAGTTCGATCCACCTTCTCTGCCTTAGGTTCAACTCTTTCGAGTGAAGAGATACTTCAAGCTCTTATGGTCAGTATAAATAACTGACTTCTCCCCATACAAATAGTGTCTCCAAATCTTCAGAGCAAACACTACTGCCGCCAACTCTAGATCATGCGTAGGGTAGTTCAACTCATGCGGTCTTAATCGTCAAGACGACACGTAACTATTTTTCTATCTTGCATCAACACACACCCTAAAACGTGTGTGACGATCACATGAGAGTAGAATTTTTTTCCGCCTCGTCAATTAACACCGCTTTTGTTAAAATTCCTTCAACTTCTCAAAACTCTCCTATCGCTTGTCCGCTCTAAACAAACTGTATTTTCTTCCTCAACAACTTGGTTAGAGGTACCGCAATTAATGAGAACCCCTTAACAAACCTTCTGTAGTACCCTGCCAAACCTAAAAAACTTTGAACTTCCATCACAGACTTCGGCGATTTCCAATCCAATACGGCTTCTATCTTCCGAGGGTCCACCCTAATTCCCTCTGCAGAAATTACATGCCCTAAGAAAGTCACTTCCCTTAGCCAGAACTCGCACTTACTGAACTTTGCGAACAACTACTTCTCCCACAGAGTTCGCAACACCACGCGAAGATGTTCGTCATGCTCCTCCTCAGACTTAGAATAAACTAGGATATCGTCGATGAACACCATGACGAACCGATCAAGATATGGTTGAAACACCCGGTTCATCATACCCATAAAGGCTGCTGACGAGTTCGTCAACCCGAACGGCATCACCAAGAACTCATAATGACCATACCGAGTCCGAAACGCGTCTTATGAATATCTCCTTCCTTAACCCATAATTGATGATATCCCGACCTTAAGTCAATCTTAAAAAAAATTTAAGCTCTTTTGAGCTGATCGAACAAGTCGTCGATTCTTGGTAGTGGGTACTTGTTCTTAACCGCCAACTTATTCAACTGACGGTAGCGCATACATATACGCATGGATCTGTCATTTTTCTTTACGAATAGGACCGACGCTCCCCATAGAGACATACTCGGTCGAATAAACCCTCGATCCAACTGTTCCTGGATCTGAGCTTTGAGCTCCACCAACTCCTTCAGTGCCATTCTATAAGGAGCAATGGACACCGGAGCTGTACCCGGAAGTAGCTCTATTCTAAACTCCACTTCGCGATCCGGGGGTAATCTTGGCAACTCTTCTAAAAAAATATCCGCGAAATCCTTAACTGTTCGAACCTCATCGACAGTCACTTCCTTAACATCCAACACACTGATAAAGACTAGAAACGCGTGACATCCCTTCCGAATCATCTTAACAGCTTTCAATGTCAAAATTACGTGGGTCAAATAGTTCCTTCTTTCTCCTAACACAACCACCTCCCCCCTTCCGGGGTACTCAACACCATGCGCTTAGTCTCACAATCCAACTTAGCACGATGCTTAGTCAACCAATCCATTCTTAAGATAAGGTCAAACTCTCCAAACTGTAATTCTATTAAGTCTGCCGGGAACACTACCCCTTTAGTCTCTAAAGGTACATCCCTAAATAGTTTGTCCACTACCTTAGATTGTCCTATAGGGCTAACCACAGTCATCTTCCTAGTAGTTATTTCAGAGTCTATACTTAGGGTTTCAGATACTGGACATGTAATATAGGAATGGGTTGACCCAATATCAATTACGGTAAAGAAATGGTTATCAGCAACAAAAAATATACCGGTTATAGCATCCGGTACATCACCATCTTTCTGTCGGTGAGCTGCATAAACTAGACTCTACGCGCCTTTGCCTACATTACTCAGCATTCCCTACCAGGTGCTCCACAACCCCGACCAGACCCATTTCCTCCTCTGGCTGCGCCACAACCTCTTGGTCTAGGTTGATCACCTCTCCTAGTCTGATCAGAACCTCGGCCCGTTAGCTGTACCCGATCCATCTGAGGACAGTCCTTAATCAGATGCTCTGTGGATCTACATCTAAAGCATCCACCGGTTTTCATTCTGCACTCCTCATAATGTACCTTTCCACATGAAAGACATGATCGACTCTGGCCCGTCGGAGCACGAGCTGGCCTATTAGTCTTAAGCCTTTTCTAAAAATTTTCAGATGCTCCTGATGGCCCAAAACTTGTCTTATTCTTACCCCGATCCTTATCTCTTTCTTGTCTCTCAGCCCGTTTCACCTCTTCAGCTATCTTAACATTATCCACCGTATCAAAGAAAAACTCTCTCGCTACGGCGGTTATCGTAACCCTTAACTCATTCCGTAGCCCATTCTCGAACCGAACATAACGTTCATACTCCGTTGCTACCATTCCTCGAGCGTAGCGGCTCAAGTGCAGAAACTCTGCCTCATATTTCGCCACAAACATACTTCCTTGTACCAAGTTCAGGAATGCCTTCCTTTGTGCATCCATATAGCTGGCCCTAGCATACTTTCCCTGAAATGACTCTTTAAAGAAGTCTCAGTCAATCCGGCTTGCGGCAGTACCCTCTTTCACCGTGAGCCACAACTGATAGGCCTCGTCTCGAAGAAGAGACAGACCTCTTTCAACTTCTCCTCCACCGTGAAGTCTAGGTCATCTATTATGCGTTCCACCGCCTCTAACCAATATTTAGTTGAACTCGGGGCTATACCAGAGATTCCCCTGAATATTTTCGCCTGCTGTTTTTAAGTCTCTCGATGCGATTTTCAAGCTTCGGCTCAAACCAAATTTCACCTCTCTCTAAAACTCTTAGCACCGCTTGAGACACCACATCCTCTCCACCCGTCTGATCTTGAAATTCTCCCTCCACAGCTTATAGCCCGACATCTCGCTTTCGACCCGTGGCGAGACTCTCACTGGCTCGACATGGTCATCCTACCCCTACCACGACTACATGGCGGACGCCTTCACCCTTGTACTCATCGTCCTAATATCGCTTTTATCCGATTTAAGAAAATTTTATGAATTATTAACTCTTTCTATCGATTATCCACGAACAATTTTATGAAAAAATAGGTTGATAGTGGTTCTTTCGATTTCAGATTCTATCTACCAGTTCAGTTCTCAAGTATACTACCTTAATTCAGAGAATCTCATACATTCACAATCAGCATACAGTGGCATTCACAAACTTACGTTCATCACCTAGGGGTATTTTCGTTATTTTACTACCCAGGGGTATTTTTATAATTTTAACCTATAGGGGTATTTTCGTAATTTTCCACAATATGGTTTTCAGTGATTTTACGAAATAAGGGTATTTTGGTAATTTTACAATCCGAGAGTATTCCAGTAATTTTGTAATCTGAGGGTATTTCAGTAATTTTGTAATTCGGAGGTATTTCGATAATTTTGTAAACCAGAGGTGTTTTAGTCATTTTGTAAATCAGGGGTAATTTGGTGATTTTACAAATCAAGGGTACTTTGGTCATTTTTTAAATCAGGGGTATTTTGGTCATTTTCTAAAACTAGGGAAATTTTTACGAGTCAAGGGTAATTTGGTGATTTAAAAACTAGGGTTTACTTTAGGATTTTACAAAACAGGGTGGCTGGTCCCTTTCGATTTTAATTATAAGTTTTGGCCTGTCAACACGTCCTTATGGTTTGGGTGAACAGTCACTACGCACTAGGTAGGATTCCAGCGAAGAGGAGGTTAGTCACTAGGACTGCTTAAATACCAAGCTCTCCCTGAATCCATTCCTAGATATACGTATGCCTGTTGCCGCACCCTAACTCATCGACTAATTTACAGGATTGGTTTAGATAAATTAAGTCTTATGGAATTGAGGAAGTTGTTTAAGCTAAGCCTATAGTTCATCAAAGTCTAATTAAGATAGTCTACGTCCCATAAAGTCAATCAAGCCCACATGTATATATCACACAATGGTTTAGAGTACTTACCTGGCGGACTTGGGCCGGAGACGCAAGTGCCATGCTGCTAACAAACATGTTATCATTTATAAACATACATGTTTCAAAAGCCCATTTCTAGAAAATGTTTTGAGCCTAAAAACCCTCAAAGTCGAGTTTTGAACCGGGCTCTGATACCAATTTTGTAACACCCAAACCCGGCCCAAACATTACAATCGGATCTGTATGTCACTAAGGAGATTTTATAAAACTTGTGGCACTTTAGAAAAATAATTATCGGGTCTAAACATTTATACCGAAAATTTAGTAATTTATCACATGTCTTAACTTAATTTAGACATAAAATTTAAATGTTTACTAACAAAAAAACCCAACATAAAACCCAAAATGATAAAGTCTACTGGCCCATGGCCTTTTTACATTGAAGATTAAAAACCCATTATATAAAAATATAAACTAATAAACTAAAGTCTTTTCCTTTCTGAATCCAAATGTTCTTTTGCATGGCTACCTTGTGCTCCTCTCCAGCCCGGTCCGAAGCATAGGTGCTACCTGAAAAATGTTAAATAATGGGTTGAGTCGCGAGACTCAGTGTGCAACCCTCATGCACCATTAGATTTGGGCCATGGCCCCACAGAACGGAATAATAGAACATAAGATACATATAAAAGTATGCAAGCCCAACTTTAATCCTAGGTTTCCATTCGCTACACGCCACCCTTATCTGTCATTCACACCATTGGGGATTTCTACAATCAACCCACACCGCTACATACCATTGATTGCAGTCATACTGCTCATCGTCAGATCATGGCCGTAGCCACTACAACAGGTCATGGAAAAAGCCACTACAACAGGTCACGGCAAAAGCTACTACAACAGGTCACGACAAAAGCCGCTACAATAAAACACTTCTCCTTTCATCAAACCCATCCCCATGCAATCACAGAAATCGACATACTTATCACACATGTCATCTTAACAAGAACATTCACTTAGGAATGACAGAGATCACTAACCTGGTGATTTGCTTTTACCCTCTTTGGGTTTCAATCGTTAAGCCAGGATTTCGGCGTTTATCAGAACATAACAGATTAATAAACATACTTTAACAGGCCATCTAATTGGTGTGGAAGTGTTACACACCTGATATCGCATAATACTAGTCTCTTAGACAATATCCTCGCTATTTGGATCTTTTGCCCTCTGTCTACCACTTTGCTTAAAAGCTGAAAAAAATGCGAAGATAGGGCCTTTCCTACATTTGGCCAAGGATTAGTTTTTATTCGAATCTACACGCTAAAATTTAATAGATCTCCTTACCTTGAAATCTCGGAAGTAACACGATTCGAGTGTTACTGAACTCTGACTTAGAGATCTAAGAGATCGACTCCTCTTCAAATCCCGGAATGCCGCAAAAAGAGGATAAACACAAGATTAGTTCTATATAGCCATTCGGCCAGAGTCTCTAAAAATCGAGAAAAGATTGAGTCATGAGAATCGGCACTTACCTTCAAAATTCGGCACAAATAGATACCACAGAGAAAATTCGGCAAACATATGAGATAAGATCTAGGGATTTTGGCTTTTAGAAAAAATCCCGGAAAGATGAACAAGAGAGGGATGATGTGATTTCGGCTTTAGAATACTTGAGTGAGTGGTTTCGGCTATGGGGAGAAAGAAAAGCAAAGAAAGTGAAGAGGGAAATAGAAATTTCTTTTGAAAGAGAGAAGATGGGAGAAGGAAGGAAAACAAAACAAATGGGCATATGAGCCTTCAATTTTCGGCACACCCACCTAATAGCCAAAACCGACTGTCCCTCTTCCCTCCAACTCTTCAAAATTTCGGCTAGCACAAAGCTTCTGAATATAGCTCTTATCTTTCTTCTCTATCTCAATCTTAATCATCTAAAAGAGACCTACAACACACCACTACTTCCCCCCTTTTATCACTATAATATCCACTTAATTTAAAACATTAAAAGTCCCTAAAATATAGCCTTGTCGTCCCCCCTATTGCTCCCTTTAAGTGCCGAATTTGGCCCTATAACTTGGGCTTCAAGCAACCGAAATTTAGGCCATCCTCATGCACTAGTGTCGCCACTTATATCCCTCCTTATAGCCACTTACCTTTGGGCCACAAGCCCAATTGTCATTTAAAACACAGATAAATACCTTTACACCTTATAATGCCCAAACAGAATATTTTAACTGAAGTCTCAGCCCATTCCTGAGCCCAATTAGTACCTTAATTCTCAATTTACATAATTAAGCATACAAGCACATTAAATGCATAGGCCCAATAATTCGGGATGTTACATTAAATGTTGATGCATTGGTGTTTATGATTTGACAATGTTTGATTGTGTTTAGATGTGTTTGATGGTGTTACTTTGATGTAAAATTTAGATACACTTAAGGAGCTACTTGGTTTAGTTTTGACCTTTGAAAATGTGCATTTAGGAACGTTTTACCATTGTGTCTTGAGACATTATGATCATGTCTCGAGACCATAAGAACAATTCTACTTTATATTTTGACCTACATGCTTAGTGTCTCAAGACAATCCTATTTAAATCTAGAGACAAGTGGCTTTCATCTAGAGACAAATAAACTTCAAAGTTAAATTAGTTTTGTCCTGCTCCGAGTCTCGAGACAAGAACCCATTGTCTTGAGACATCCAAACACCGAAGCTAAAATAAATAAAAAAAATATGGGAGGTTGGTCTCGAGACCCAGTCTTGAGATATAAGGGATCTTGCATCGAGACACCACATCTAATGTCTTAAGACACATTGACATAAAAGTAAAAATACCTAAAATAAAATAAGGTTTGTCTCGAGACAATAAGTCCTCTGTCTCAAGACACAACATTGAAATTGAATAGTTGCGTTTGGATTTGATTTCTAACTCTAATTTTAACTTTGCTACCCCAAAGCATAATGATTTGAATCTTAAATACTATGAATGCATACGTGTGTGAGTATGATTGTTGATCTAAATTGGTTTGAATGATGATTGTGATTTAAATATAATTGTACAAAGCCCAAATTGCCCGGGCTTCAAACCCATTTTTACAAAACAAAATAAACTAATACAGACCCAAATAAACCCAATTACATAAAAAAAAAAAAAAACAAACCCAAAATAAAAAAGGGCCCAATTGAACCCAAACCTACGGGGCCCAACAGGCCCACTTCCTCTTGTCAGCAGGCTAGGGTTTCTGAGAACCCTAGCGCCGCAACCCTAGCCACCTACCCCGACCTTTCAGCTTCTGACATCACCCACCGCCGAACCTACCCCCTGACACCGCCGCCTCGCCACTGCCCATCCGCCTCCCCACGCCTGCAAAGAAAAGACTACATGTAATGTAAACGAGGCAAACAAGCAATCAAAAAACACATTCGGCTATAAAGAGGCCGAAGAATGGCTTTGTAAAGATGGTTTTTTTATCGAGAAATCAAATAAAAAAGGCGAGAGATTCAAGCAAAAAAAATGAGTTTTTTTAAAAAAAGGAGAAAAGATTAACACAAAAAGGGAAAGGTTTCAACAAAAACACGAAACAGAGTCAAAGAATATAAAAAGTAGATCTGCTAACAAAATCGAAGAGGTGATTTTTTTCAAACTTTATTTTTTTCTTTTATTTTCTTGTTTTTTATTTTATTTTTTTTGCAAATGCTTATAATCTAAAAACAAAATAAAGGTATGTAAAAAAAAAAGGAAAAAGCAAAGTTTTTATTTTCCTGCCACAATCCACTTGGTGGTAGAGTCTTGCCAAGATCGACCGGACATGGCCCCTCGCCGAATTCCCTCATCTCGCAGAGAGAAATGGGAGAAAAAGAAATTTTTAAAATGAGCATCGACTTTTTTTGATTTTGGCCTTTATATAGGTTTCAAACGACGCTGCTTTTGGCCGTCCAAAGCCCCAAAACGACGTCGTTTCACCCCGAGCAACCCGACCCGATCCGACCGCCTAGGATCCGCGTGTTTTGCCGAAAGGATGGTCTATTTTGCGATTGGTCCTTCGCGCTTTAATATTTTAAAATTAAACTCTTCAAGATTTCAAAATTAGCCCCAATAATTTTTACGGTTCATGATTAGGTCCCCATTTAAATGTCAAGCTTTGGTTTATGGGAGAATTGTTGTTTTGGTCCCTTTTATTTTCACGCGCGTTCGAATAAGTCCCCTGTCCTTTTGTTTTATTTCAAATTAGCCCCAAAATTTTTATCTTTAATACAAATCAATCCTGATTTAATTATTGTGCAAATTTGTTAGTCTTTTTTTGTTAATTTTTATTAATATTGTTATTATCGTTATTATATTTTGATATTTTATTATTAATACATTTCATTAACTTTATTTTATTACTTTTATTATTCATTTCGATAGTATTTTCGTTATTATTTGATTCTATTACTTTTATTTATTATAACATGTTATTATTTGTTATCTTGGTTGTACTTTCACTATTATTTGTTCATATTACTATTATCATGACTACATCATTATTCATATATTTTTATTATCATTATCATTTTATTATTAATACTATTATTTTTATGTATATATATTTGTTTAGTTATGTTGTATGTATTATTTTATTAGCATCCATCATTTTTATTATCATTATTATTATTTTCATTTCAAGTATCGCCTTTACTATCTTGCCATCGTCATTTCATTTATTTATTTATTCATTTTACTATCATAATATTATTATTATTTGTATTTTATTTATAACATTCACCTCCATATTTATTATCTTTGTTTTGCACAATATTTTTGGACAAAGCATCATTTGTAAGATTATCGTATTTCATCTAAAAATTTTCAAAATGAGGCAATGTTTGGTATTTAGAAACTCGAGAAATAGTGCCCTAACGTCTTTGGGTTGCGATTTTTCGCTTGACTAAATAACTTAACATCCCTTTTACGAAGTTTTGCGAATAACGAGAGGACTTTGATTACGAGAGATTGAAACATCGTGTCCTAACGTACTGGATGTGATGTTTATATCTTCTCGGGACAAAGAAATTTCGAATTTTGACTCAAACATTTTCTTAAATTCAATCCCATACGATGTATTTTGAAGAATCATTCCATTCTGCTCAAAGATTTTTTAAAAAAAGGGCAATGTTTTATATTTAGGAATTAGGAAATAGTGCCCTAACGTCGGCCGGGTTACGATTTTCCGCTTGACTAAATAACTAAACATCCTTTTTGATAAAGTTCGTATGAAACACGAGATAGCTTTGACTACGAAGGTTTAGAGCGTCATGTCCTAACGTGCTGGATGTGATGTTCGCATCCTCTCGGAGCAAGGAAATCTCAAAATTTTGACCCTAATTATCCAAACATTTTTTAGAGGATCTGTATCTTAAAACCTTTTAAAACTTCCGACATTAAGACACTAATTAATCATTTTGGTACCAATTTTGGGCGACGAGGTGCTAACCCTTCCTCGCATGTAATCGACTCCGGACCGATTTTTAAAACTTCGGACCAAAACACTGCTTTTAGTAAAACCAAATGTTTTATTAAAATAAAGGTGATCCGATCACACCAAATAATGGTCTGGCGACTCCCGTTTTTTTCATTTTAAAACCCAACGTCGAACCCCATTTGGTCGTTTTCCAAAAAAATGGTTCTGACGACTTGGCGACTCCATCGGGACCGATTTAGAGAGTCAAGCCATAAATTGATTATTTTCGTCTTTTGTCGAAATTTAAAATTTGATTTGAAAATTACAATCTTTTATTGCGTGTTGTTTCGGTTTTGGCATTGCATTGCATGACCGTTGTGGTCACACCTTTAGGTGAGAGTGAGAAACTACTCCTTCGTGAGGTTTTCACCTCCGTGCGGGATAGTGGATCGCCGGATACATCCGCATTCTATGTCTTCGTGAGATTTTCATCTCCGCGACCATAGGGAAATGTATCCCTCGAATCGAACTCGGCCTATATGAGCCTATAATGGGTGAAGATCGAGAATCCATGGTTCGGTACCCCCTAGAACTAAACCTCATATAGTAAGCCCTAAAGAACCTACCCTAGGTAGAGCCATGCCAAACCCTAGTGGTTAACGAATTAGGTACTTTTATTCTTTGCTCTCGTGTATGAAATCTCGATTTGCTTTATTTTGTTTTTGCATGGCATATTCATCAAAAGGTGTTGATTCACATTCAATTGCCCAAATAGATAGCTTTGTCATGGAAAGGGGTTTCTTGATAGAGTGGAAGACAACGCGTCAGTCCGGGTTTGTAGAGATCGTGCAAAGAAGAAAAAGGTGATAGCCTCAGAAGGGCACGATCGTAATTATGGGACTTCACGCGTATCGGTGTTACCCAAAACAATCTCCTAGAGATGAAAGAGATATGGGTCATGGGATCATGAGATCAAGCAATTATTCTATCATCATTACGGAGATCGCCATATCTGCCGACGTCAAGGTAGACCAAAGACCTATTTCGAAGCTATGGCCCAATTTTGGAATCCCGCTTATAGCTGTTTTACTTTCGGGAAAGTGGATTTAGTGCCTACTATAGAAGAATACACAGCTTTACTTCGTTGCTCGAAAATTCAAGTCGACAAGGTTTATACGAGACCTGTTAACGTTCCCACCTTCTTGAAAAAGCTGATGAATATTACGGGAATGAGTGAGCAGTGGGTCGCGGCACGGATAAAACAAAAAGGAGATTGTAAGTGTATCCCTTGGAGAAATTTAAGGGACTTGATCATAGCACACCCGGATGTGAAGAAAAGGGTTGACATCTTTGCCTTGAGCATTTATGGATTGATCATCTTCCCAAAGCTCTAGGACATGTAGATGAAGCGGCCTCGGATCTATTCGATAGGTTGGATAGAAGGTCACGCCTGCTCCTCGCAATCTGGCCAAACTTTCGTGTCTCTAAACGCTGCGTCAAGAGTGGGCGAAGGAAGATTCACGGTTGTGCATGCTCTTGCTAGTATGGTTCAACAAATCATTTCGAAAGTGGAAAGGCACCGGTCGAATCTTCTCCGAGGACTATTCTCCGCTAAAGGAATTAGCACCACACCAAGGCGAGAGGATCTTACGGAAGGAAAATGGATGACAATTTCGCAAAACCCGCAAGAGGAAGACGTGGTATGGAAAGCTCCTTTGGTGGTTCCCGATGAGATACTATATCGATGTGGAGATTTTGGTGGTCCCGTTATTGGGAGTAGGGAGCCGTTGGATATGCTCCTCTCCTTGTGTTGAGACAATACCGATCGAGACAGTTTATACCAAGAACACAAGGTCTAATTCAGGTGAATTTGAATACAAAGGGATCATTAAGAAAAGGGTTCGTGAAATAGCAAGTGCTTGGAGTCGACTCATAGAATGAAAAGGTTTGCCGCAAACCCGATGACAACTCCGAATCGACCGATGGAGAAGCGGAGAATCAACGACAACATTCCCACACCAGCCGGAAGACGCTCGATCAATGGAGGAACACCTACTGTAATCCCATCGAGCTCAAATCATTAAACAAGATTTTGAGAAAAGGAATGCGAACCGGGGAAAAGGATAGAACGGTTAGAAGAAGAGAAGATGCAGCTGGGTTTGGACGTTGACATTCAGAAGCTAGAGGCCGAAAAATTGAGAAAAGGGAAAAATAAAGCTGAGGAAGACTTGGATAGTTTGAAGACAGACTATAAGAAGCTGCGAAGGTCAGTGAAGCTTGCTGGATTAGGAAAAACATCAGAACAATGGGGTCAAGAACTCAGAGAGGAAAAAAATAAAGCTAGCCAATGGGAATGAGAACTCCGAGATACTCAAGCTCGAGAAGATACTCTGAAAAGAAGTCTGGCAAGAACCCAAAGCGAGAAAGAGGGATTAAAGGCTCGGGTGGCAGAATTGGAAAAATCCTTGTATCAGTATCGTAGCCGCAACTCTGCAGTTGAATTAAAAGCTAGCCTGAGTAAAATCGAAGAAATGAAAGCGAGAATCGAAGAATTAGAGTCTGCTTTGCATGGTTGTGAGCTACTGGTGGAGCTGCTGAAGTCAATGAGAGCGTTGAAGCAACAACTTCATCACTCCCAAAATCAAGTCGTGGATCGGGATTATATCATGGGGGAGGCCGTGACTCAAGTGCGAGAGGTCGCGAGCATTTGCAAACCTTAGAGTCCAAGTGATGTACTAAGTTTATTTTATGAATCAAAGTCGAATAAGGGCAAGAGTTAGCTAGGCTCCTTGAGGAAGTCAAGGCCTTAAGCATTAGGCGAGGCCTTATATGTAATCCATTCTATGTAAAGAAACTTGTTTTCTAGAGAAGTTATTCTAATGGAAGTTGAATCGAATTAATGCCTTTTTGCATACATTTCATGCATTAGCATTACATTGCATCATATTACATACATTAAAGTTTATAAAAGAAGCCTAACTGGTTAAAATTATCGAAAAAAGGAAAAGAAAAGAGAAAATCAGGAACCGAACAACGCTACGGGACTCGTACTAAGACCAAAAAATGGATCAAAGATTTGAGCAATTTCTGAAAGAAATGCAAGAACGGATGCAAGAGCAAATGATGAAGCTCCAACAAGATATGATGGAACGGATGCAAGAATCCCAAAACAACATGATAAGTCAGCTGGCGCAACTATTGGCCAATGAACGAGGAAAAGGCGCATTGCTAGCTCGTGGAATAATGACGACCGCTACCCTCCGGATTTACCCGCCAAATACCCAAGCACCACCGAAATATGCCCCAAAGGACGCCGGTTGTTATCGAGCCACAGTGCAGTTGAGATCAGAATGCCAACAAGACTTCCGATCGGTTCAGCACCAATCCCGAGAATGTCCGCCAACCCTATAGTCCCCGATTTTGATGAAATGGTGAAATGGATAAGGCAAAAGCAAACCTTCCCAAACAACTTGAGGATCGTTGCAAATGGTTAGAAGAAAAGTTTAGGGAAATAGAGATCACGACCATCGCTACGGGTGGACGCTAAAGACTTGAGCCTAGTCCCGGATCTCGTACTTCCTCCAAAATTCAAGACCCAGACTTTGAAAAATACAACGGACCAGTTGCCTCAAACGCACATCACAATGTTCGTCGACGGATGGCGGGCATGTTAACAATGATCAATCTAACGATTCACTTTTAAGATATCTGGCTGGGTCCATGGCCAAATGGTACAATCAGCTTCGGTAGTGCTCAGATCAAGTCATGGAAGGACCTAGCACAGCCTTCCTAAAACAATACTGGACACATAGTCGATATAGCGCCGATCGAATCACGCCCAAAACATGGAGAAGAAGCCAAACGAAAGTTTCAGCAATATGCCCAATGATGGAGGAAGTGGCACACAAGTTCACCGCTTTGGAAAAGAGACGCCATGCTTTTTATTAATACCTCAAGGCCCCTTTCATAACCCACATGATAGGGAGTACAACTAAGAGCTTTGCTGATATAGTAATGGCAGGGGAAATGATCGAGCATGCTATAAGGGGTGGCAAAATCGAGACAGGAGAAAGTACCAGGAGAGTCGCTCCAAAAAAAGAAAGACAGTGAGGTCAATAATGTGAGTACATATAATAGAGGATACCCAAAGGCGATCGCAGTTAATCAGCCAAAGGCAGTTACAACCGGGCAACCAGGGCCAGCAAGACAGGAATCGGGAACTAGATCAAATTCTGAAAGAATCCAATTCACGCCGATTCCGATAACGTACAAAGAGTTATACCAGATTTTATTCAATGAGCACATCGTGTCCCCGTTTTACTTACAACCATTGCAGCCCCCATACCCTAAGTGGTACGACCCAAACGCTCAATGCGATTACCACGCAGGGATAGAGGGGCATTCGATAGAGAATTGCCTCGCCTTCAAAAAGGTAGTCGAGAGGCTAATCAAAATGGGTGTTATAGCGCTTGATGACTTGGTAAGAAAGGGAACCCATTGCCTAATCATGAGGAAAAGGGTGAACGAATCGGTGAAGAGATTGTGAGAAGGATCAAGAAAGACGTCGTCAAGTGAAGACCCCATTGCTAATAGTCCGGAAGGAAATGGTGAAAAGAGGATTGATAGAGTCGATTCTACAGGAAGCAAAATACAGAATTGTTGCGAGTTCCATAAGACGAGGGGGCACGAGATCCAAGAATGTGTCGAGTTTAAAATTTTGGTACAAGGCCTCATGGACAACAAAGAGCTAGAGTTTTATGAAGAAGGAGTGGAGGAAGAGGAAATATGCGCACCGAGGAGAATTGACAAAGCAGGAGGTAATTACCCGAGAATCATCATTTCGCGGAACACGAGGGCTGAGTCTGTGGAAGACCGAAAATCACAATTGAAACTCGCTTCCTTTCCCTACCAAGATAGTAAAAGGGTACCTTGGAATTATAATTGCAATGTGACAACTCCAGGAGCGCAAGGTTCCACTAGTATTTCGGAGGAAATCAAGAACGAAGGTTCCTATACGCGAAGTGGAAAGCGATATGATCCTGAAAACAGGAGAACGGGAGCAGCAAAACTGAAGACTGTGGCGATTGGGCAGGAAAAAGAACCCGAAGTCGTTATCAATGAGCCCGTAAAAGAGGAAGAGGCTAAAGAGTTCTTAAAATTTTTGAAACACAGCGAATACAGTGTGGTGGAACAACTGCACAAACAACCAGCCCGTATCTCTGTGTTAGCACTACTTCTGAGCTCTGAAGTGCATCGCGAAGCGTTAATGAAAGTACTGAATGAGACCTATGTTACTAAAGATATATCCGTCAACAAGTTGGATCGTCTAGTTAGTAACATAAGCGCTGATAATTTCATCTACTTCAGCGATGACGAAATCCCACCGGGAGGTATGGGGTCAAGAAAGGCATTACACATAACTACCGCTGTAAGGGATACACCTTGCCAAGTGTGCTAATAGATAATGGGTCAGCATTAAATGTCTTACCGCTAGCCACACTCAAGAGGTTGCCGATAGATAGTTCTCATATGAAATCCTGCCAAAACATAGTGAGAGCATTCGATGGCACCGAAAGAAGAGTAATGGGGAGAATAGACATACCATTATTGATCGGGCCTAATACCTATGAAGTAGACTTTCTGGTCATGGATATCAAGCCTTCTTACAACTGCTTACTAGGAGAGACCTGATTCATTCAATGGGTCGTACCTTCATCATTGCATCGTAAATTGAAATTGGTAATGAAAATCTACCGGTAACTATAAACGCCAAGATGATATCATAGCAATCGTTACCAATGAAGCGCCATACCTAGAGGCAAATGAGGAAGCCATTGAATGTTCATTTGGTCCTTAGAGTTCGTGAATGCGACTTTCATTTCGAAGGAAATAAAGTCCCGCCACCTAAACTATCCAAGACTACCAGATGGGATTGCAAATGATGATGGGAAAGGAGCCTCACCGGAAAAGGATTGGGTAAATATTCCAAGGAAAGTCCAGCCCGATGTCAAGGAAAAAGGATCGCTTTGGTTTAGGTTTTAAACCGATGCTAAACAAATGAAGAAGGAGATAGAGAAAAGACAAGAAAGGAGAAACGCCAGTCGAATGGAGAAGACGTTAAATGGGAACCGATGACATTTCCCCATATCTCGCAGACCTTCAGATCGGGAGGAATGATTTACCCGGAAAAGAGTCTCCTGAGGGAATGTCCTCACATCAATGCTATACACGAGGAGGAGATCGATCAAAGAAGATTGTCGCATCCGCCCATATGAACTGGAAGCACATTAGACAATTGGACTGCAGAGAATTTCAGTAGTGTTTAGAGATTTTACAGAGTAATGTTCTAACACTCGTTGTTTTAAGCCTAGAAACAATGAGATTTCTTTTGTGAAATAGGCTTATGTTCTGGACATTTCGCTTTAATAAAATGCATCTTCAATTCTACTAAATATTCTCTTATTTTACATTTTACCATTTATTCTTTGTTCTCATTCATATCATGTGAATAATTGTCCTCAAATTCATTTGTTCTTTATACACCCTTCGATACCCATTATGTGTCTCTAGACATCAATGATATGAGTAATGATACTACAGATTCAGAGGTGCGCTTTGAGCAAGACATGTGTTCAGAGGAATCTCGGGACTTGAAATGACACGAATCGCGACTTGCCTCCGGATTTGTTGAGAATGGTAGAGCAAGAAGAAAAACAGATCCTACCCCATAAAGAGTCAGAGAAACGGTGAGCCTAGGAGAGGGCAAGAGGTGAAAATTGGAGCTTGTATCATCGCAGAAACCAAAGGGACCTCATCGAACTACTCCATGAATTCAAGGATGTGTTCGCATGGTCGCATTCAAGATATGCCCGGACTAAGTAATCGATATTGCAAGACACCGATTGCCCATAAGGGAAGAATGCAAGCCACCCAATGTAAACTCGTAAGAATGCGACCAGACGCCTTGTTAAATATAAAAGAAGAAGTCGAGAAACAATTTAATGCCGGTTCTTACAAGTGGTTAAGTACTCGGATTGGGTGGCTAACATTGTCCCCTGTCCCCAAGAAAGACGGAAGGTAATGAATGTGCGTGGATTACGAGACTGAACAAGGCTCGTAATATCCCGAAATAGGCCTAAACGGACTAGTGGTTGCGAAACCATGAATCCAAGCTATAAAAGTTTATTATGATTAATTATTATGATTTATCGAGTGATTAAATACATGTGTTAGAGTATTGATAAGAAATTTTATTAATTTCATGCTTAAATTGCCTATTAGGACTTGTTTGCAAAAGTTGCTAAATAGGGTTCTAATTTATAGAGTACTTGATTGAAATGGGGTTTGAAGTAGGAGTCCTTCAATGGTAATTAGACCATTATATTTTCATGGACAAAAATGGACATATATAGGTAGAAAGAACCAAAGTTTTTAATGAAGGGTAATTTAGTCATTTGGTAATAAAAAGAAATTAAAAGGGAAAAGGATGGCAAAATATGCTCATCTTCTTCATTAGAACGAAATTACAAGGGTTCTCCATAGCTAGGGTTTGTTTCAAGCTTCCAAGCTCCATAGTAAGTGATTCCAAGCCCCGTTTTTAATGTTCTTTACATTTTTGAAGCCCCGGTAGCTCGATTTAGCTTATTCTATCAATAATTCATGCTAGGGTTCATATTTGGAAAAATACCCATAGGTGAAATGTGTTTATTTTGATGTTTTATGATAGAATATGAAGTCTGAAATTATGTTAAACAACTTTGCTAAGAGATTTTAAGTGAAAACAGTAAAAGCAGCTTAATCGGTAAAAATACCTAATGTTCATAAGTACAAGTTAGAGTGAGAATTTGATGTTGCCATAGAAGGAAAAATGATCAGCATGTCATAAAACATAAGAATAAGGGATAAAGTTTAATTTCCGAGCTTTGGGGCAAATGTAAATATGTAAGTTTAGGGGCAAAATTGTAATTTTGCCAAAGTTAAGAGTTAAGGACTGTTTTGATGAATGTGAGTATTAAATAAGCTAAATTTACTATTATAGATCAAGAAGAACGAAATCCAAAGTTAGATCGAGGAAAGAAAAAGATAGAGGACTAAATCGATATAGTTGATCGTACTTTGTTTCGAGGTAAGTTTACGGTAAATAAATGCAATATTCTATTATTTTATATTTAATACTGTTAAATTCCAGTATTTACATATTTATTCAGTAAATGTATTATTTAAAGACTCAAGTATGAATTGACGGAAAAGTTATCTCAGAAAGTTCCGGTTGAACCTTAGGAATGTGTAGGATACAAATGTCATGACATTAGGGTTTAAGGAAATCATGTAAGACCATGTCAAGACATGGCATTGATATGTTACTATAAGGCAAAGGTCCCATGTAAGACCATGCCAAGGCATGGCATTGGTGAGTTCATAAGGCAAGGATACCACGTAAGACCATGTCAAGACATGGCAATGGTTAAGTTTCACAAGGAAAGGTACCGCGTATCCTTAGTATTCCAAGTGGTTCAACGGAAAATTCAAAGAGTATACCAAAGTAAAGGTAAGACAAGTTCAAGCTAAAAGGTAAGGTAAGATAAATTCATGTTAAAAAGGTAAGGTAAGTATACAAGTTTTAAGTATATTGAGTTAAAAGCTTAAGTGATCTTGATAAAAAAAGAATAAGATAATTGATTAAGAATGTTGTTATTTATTTACATGTAAACTTACTAAGCTTTATGCTTACACCCATTCTTTATTTTTTATAGTATTACAAGCCAATTCGGGAATCGAAGGACGTCTGAGATCGTTACACACTATCAAAGGATTATATTGGTATTTTGTGACTAACGTTTTAAGTTATGGCATGTATAGGGACTTAGCCATTTTGTGTGTATGTTCTTATGATATGGCTTAATATTGGCTTGTAAATGTTTGGTAATGATTAGCCATTAAAATGGTTAATTAAGAACATGTTTTGGATGTTATGAAATGCCTAGTTGATAGTATTTTAAAGAAATTATGTAATTATATGCAGGGGAATAGTTTGTACAGCAGCAGTGATGTGAATTTGAAAAATCACCAAAAATAGTATAAATGGAATTAAGTTGTGCATGAGATATAGAATTAAATCTTATTGAGTCTATTTTTATATGAAAGAAACGTTGTAGGAAAAAGAGTTGTATATTATGAGATAATTGACTTTTAGTGAAGAGAGGTCAGAACTGTCAAACTGTGTAACAGGGGAGACTTTAACTAATAAACTGTACTAATTGGCCACACCAAAAATTCTGGAAAAATTATAGTAAGAAGATATATGAGTCTAGTTTCAGGGAAAATTTACGGATCTAGATTTTGAGTTTCGTAACTCAAGTTATAATTGATTTAGTGAACATGATGCAGATGGACAGTTTTAAAATTTTATGCCCCGAACTAGTAAGTTAAGTCTAGTAATGCCTCGTACTCGACTCCCAAGAACGGTCTCGGTAAGGGTGTTACATTTATTGGTATCAGAGCAAGGTTTAGTCGATTCTCGGAATATTTAGTATGAGTAAGAGCCTATCTATACATGCCATACTTATATTTTGATAGTGTGACGACTCTTGACGATTTAAAAAATGTTTTTCTTTTATAGTTATGGATCCCGAACGAGTGGTGCAGATGATGTAGAGAGTAGTGCACCCACTCCGCTGAGGGGATGGTACCACAAGATAGTCATGAAAGGCCCGTTATGCTTAGTCGGGGAGGAGGGCTCAGAAGCCTTCTTCCAAGCTATGAATGAATGGTTTGTTGAGTTCGTCAGACGAACCCGCCGTTAGACCTCCACCCCTCATGATCCCAGACCACCCATGTAGCTTCCTCATCCACAGATACGATAAGAGAGAAGCCACCGTTGACAAGATCGAAAACAAGGGCTGAAGAGTTTTGCTACCAAAGATGATGATGCGAAAAAGTGAATTTTGGCTCAAAATACTATCGAGTTTTTGACGAAGTTATCCCAAGACAGGAAGAGTGTATTAAATGTAGTGTCACTTAGAGATTCACTTACTGGTGGAAGACACTTGTATCAAGAGTACCGAAAGAAAGAGTTACTTGGGATTTCTTTCGGGAGGAGTTCCGTAAGAAGTATATCATCGAGGTTTATTGACCGAAAAGAAAAGAGTTCCTTGAATTAAAACAGGTAAGATGACCGTGACCGACTATGAACGTGAATTTGTCCGACTCGGCAATTATGCTCGAGAGTGTGTGTCTCAGAGGCTATCATGTGCAAAAGATTTGAAGATGGGCTCAATGATGATATCCACCGTCGGTTGGTGTTCTAGAGATAAAAGAGTTTGTTGCTTTAGTTGAACGAGCCTGTAAAGGCGTAAGAGTTATTAAAAAGAAAGGGTAAATCTGAAATTGAGATGCAAGACTCAAGAAAAGACAGATGAGCAAGTCATTTCGGTCTACATCCAAGAGGCCTCAGAGAGTTCTCTACGAGATCTAATTTTTCACCGGGTATTCTAGCAAACAGAGGTGGAAGATTTATGGATTCAAAAGCTCAAACCACTTCGATTATGAAGTGTTGGTAGTATTCACCTAATAGACCCGAGTGTCCTCAATGTGGTCGACGCCATCCGTGTCAATGTCGAGCGACCGAGGTTGGTTGTTTCCGATGTGGTGCACCGGATCATTTCATTGGAGTGTCCCGAGATGGTAAAAAAGAAGTAATACCGAGTGCAAGATCGTGTAATGCCCCGTTAGAGGCGTACATCGAGAAACCGGAGTAAGGCGGTAGAGGTGCATTTAGAGATACAAAGAACGAGATCGGATGTTAGAGCACCCGCAAGGACTTATGTTGTTTCAGACTCGTGAAGAGGCATCCTCCCGATGTAATTACTGTACATTTCTCTTCATGATGTTAATGTTATTGCTTTGATTGATCCGGTTCAACCCATTCCTATGTTTGCATGAAATTAATCCCTAGTATGAACATGCCCATAGAGTTTACGAAATTTGTGATTAAAGTATCGAATCCATTTGGTCAAGATGTGTTAGTAAACAAAGTATGTAAAAATGCCCTTTGATGATTAGAGGTTCTTGTTTTCCTTTGATCTCATGCTATTGCCATTTGATGAGTTTGATGTGATTCTTGGTATGGATTGGTTAATCGCACATGATGTGATAGTGAATTGTGGAAAGAAATTCATTGAGTTGAAATGTGAAAATGGTGAGATTCTTGGGTTAATTCGGATGAGTCGTAGTTCAATTTCCATGATTTCTATGTCTCGCCGTAAATGTTTAAGGAAAGGATGTGAAGCTTATCTTGCTTTTGTGTTGAATACTAAAGACCCGAGTTGAAAATTGAATCAATGCATGTGGTAAATGAGTTTCTGATGTGTTTCGGAAGAACTACTGTGTTTGCCTCCTATCGAGAAGTTGAGTTTGGTATTGAATTGATTCCGGTACCACACCTATTTCTATTGCTCCTTATAGAATGGCTTCAATAGAATTAAAAGAATTGAAAGCTCACCATGTGAATTAACCGATAAAGGCTTTGTAAGACCTAGTTATTCACCATGGGTGCGCCAGTGTTATTTGTGAAAAGAAGGACGGTTCCATGAGATTGTGCATAGACTATCGGCGACTTAACAAGGTAACCATAAAGAACAAATATCCGCTGCCTAGAATAGATGACTTGTTCGATCAACTGAAAGGAGCCTTTGTGTTTTCTAAGATAGATTTGAGATCCGGATACTATCGATTCATGAGTTAAAGAGTCGATGTTCAAAACCGCTTTTGAACTAGGTATGGTCATTATGAGTTTCTTGTGATGCCATTTGGCTTAACCAATGCTCCTGCCATCTTCATGGATTTAATGAACCAATTTTCGACCTTACTTGGACAAGTTTGTAGTTGTGTTTATTGATGACATCTTGATTTATTCTCGTGATGAGACCGAGCATGCGAGCATTTGAGAACGCTTTTCTGATTTTGAGAGATAATCACTTTATGCCAAGTTTAGCAAAAGTGAGTTCGTTACGAAGTTTGTTTTCTTGGACACGTTGTCTCGGTGAAGGTATTAAAGTTGATCCAATAAGATTTCAGCCATTGTCGATTGGAAGCCTCCTGTGAATGTATCGAGGTTAGAAGTTTTCTTGGTCTTACCTGGTTATTATAGGCGATTTGTAGAGGATTTTCCATGATAGCTACTCCATTGACAAGATTGCTACGAAAGATATCAAGTTTGAATGGGTGAGAGGTGTCGCAGAGTTTCGACAAGTTAAAGTTATTGTTGACTAAAGCTCCCATCTTAGTACAACCGAACTGTAAAGAGTTTGTGATTCTGATGATGCATCCTTAAATGGACTAGGTCGTGTACTTATGCAAGAAGGAAGGGTAATTGCTTATGCCTCTGACAATTAAAACCACATGAGAAAAATTATCCGACACATGATTTAGAGTTAATGCTATTGTATTTGCATTGAAAACTGGAGACATCATTTGTATGGTGAGAAATGCTGAATATTCACCGATCATAAAAGTTTGAAATACTTGATGACTCGGAAAGATCTAAACTTGAGGCAAAGAAGATGGCTAGAGTTGATTAAAGATTATGAACTAGTGATCGATTATCACCCGGTAAGGCAAACGTTGTTCTTGATGCTTTGAGTAGAAAATCGTTATTTGCATTGAGAGCTTTGCACACTAGTTTGGCCTTGTCGATGATGGTTTTATTTTAATGAGTTAAGAGCTAAACCGATGTTTCTTGAAGAAATTTGTGAAGCTCGGAAGGATGATGATGAGTTGCAAGCCAAAAGGGTTCAGTGCGAGTCAGGTTTAGAGTCTAATTTTCAGATCAGATCTGACGGTTGTTTGATGTTTAGAGACAGGGTATGTGTACCAAAAAATGATGATCTTATTCGGAAGGTTTTACAGGAAGCACATAGCGTTCTTGGTCTATTCACCTGTAGTACAAAGATGTATAATGATTTGAAGAAAATGTATTGGTGGAGAGGAATGAAAAGGATATATCGAGTTTGTTTCTAGATGTTTGATTTGTCGCAAGTAAAGGCCCAACATCGTGTACCTTCGTGTTTATTGCACTGTATTAGTTCCCGAGTGGAAATGGGATCGAGTTACTATGGATTTTGTGACAGATTGCCTTCGAACGAGAAAGAAAGATGCGATATGGGTTGTGATTGATAAGTTAACGAAGTCGGCTCATTTTATCCAGTTCAGATGGATTATTCACTTGACAAGTTGGCCGAGTTGTATATTTCGTAGATTGTGAGACTACATGGAGTACCATTATCGATTATCTCGAGATAGAGATCCGAGATTTACTTAACGGTTTTGGAAGAAATTGCGAGGAAGCTTTAGGTACAAAGTTGAGTTTTAGTACGACTTTCCATCCTCGGATCGATGGTCAATCGAAAGAGTTATTGAGATACTTGAAAATATGCTTAGATGTTGCGTATTGGAATTTCAAGGTAGTTGGGAGAAATATTTGCCGTTAATAGAGTTTGCTTACAATAATAGTTATCAATCGAGTCTAAAGATGGCACCCTATGAAGCTTTGTATGGACGTAAATGTCGACGCATTTGTATTGGATGAGCTTAAGGAAAATCGATTACGGGTTGATCTAGTCAAAGAAAGAAGAGAAAGTAAAAGTCATCGAGATTGCTTGAAAGCGACTTGGATAGATGTAAATCTTATCTGATTTGAAAAGAAAAGAAATTGAATTTCAAGTTGGTGATGAGGTATTTTGAAAGTATCCCTTGGAAGAAAGTTCTCGATTTGGCAAGAAAGGCAAATTAAGTCCCCGCTTTATTGGTCCGTTTGAGGTGATCGAGAGTTGGGCCATTGGCATATCGGTTAGCATTGCCGACTGAGTTAGAGAAGATTCATAATGTCTTTCATGTGTCTATGCTACGTCGTTATCGCTCAGATCCATCGCATGTAATTTCGCAGACAGAGGTTGAGATTGACGAGATATGACTTAGGTGAGGAACCGGAAAAATTCTAGCTCGGGAGGTTAAGCAATTAAGGAACAAAAGTATTGCACTTGTGAAAGTATTATGGAATAGGCATGGGATAGAAGAGGCTACATGGGAGCCCAAGAGATTATCAAAACAGTACCAAACCTCTTTCTGAGTAAGATTTTCGGGGACGAAAATCCCTAAAGGGGGGAGAAATGTAACATCCCGAAATAGGGCCTAAACGGACTAGTGGTTGCGAAACCATGAATCCAAGCTATAAAAGTTTATTATGATTAATTATTATGATTTATCGAGTGATTAAATACATGTGTTAGAGTATTGATAAGAAATTTTATTAATTTCATGCTTAAATTGCCTATTAGGACTTGTTTGCAAAAGTTGCTAAATAGGGGTTCTAATTTATAGAGTACTTGATTGAAATGGGGGTTTGAAGTAGGAGTCCTTCAATGGTAATTAGACCATTATATTTTCATGGACAAAAATGGACATATATAGGTAGAAAGAACCAAAGTTTTTAATGAAGGGTAATTTAGTCATTTGGTAATAAAAAGAAATTAAAAGGGAAAAGGATGGCAAAATATGCTCATCTTCTTCATTAGAACGAAATTACAAGGGTTCTCCATAGCTAGGGTTTGTTTCAAGCTTCCAAGCTCCATAGTAAGTGATTCCAAGCCCGCTTTTAATGTTCTTTACATTTTGAAGCCCCGTAGCTCGATTTAGCTTATTCTATCAATAATTCATGCTAGGGTTCATATTTGGAAAAATACCCATAGGTGAAATGTGTTTATTTTGATGTTTTATGATAGAATATGAAGTCTGAAATTATGTTAAACAACTTTTGCTAAGAGATTTTAAGTGAAAACAGTAAAACTAGCTTAATCCAGTAAAAATACCTAATGTTCATAAGTACAAGTTAGAGTGAGAATTTGATGTTGCCATAGAAGGAAAAATGATCAGCATGTCATAAAACATAAGAATAAGGGATAAAGTTTAATTTCCGAGCTTTGGGGCAAATGTGTAAATATGTAAAGTTTAGGGCAAAATTGTAATTTTGCCAAAGTTAAGAGTTAAGGACTGTTTTGATGAATGTGAGTATTAAATAAGCTAAATTTACTATTATAGATCAAGAAGAACGAAATCCAAAGTTAGATCGAGGAAAGAAAAGATAGAGGACTAAATCGATATAGTTGATCGTATTTTGTTTCGAGGTAAGTTTACTGTAAATAAATGCAATATTCTATTATTTTATATTTAATACTGTTAAATTCCAGTATTTACATATTTATTCAGTAAATGTATTATTTAAAGACTCAAGTATGAATTGACGGAAAAGTTATCTCGAAAGTTAGGTTGAACCTTAGGAATGTGTAGGATACAAATGTCATGACATTAGGGTTTAAGGAAATCATGTAAGACCATGTCAAGACATGGCATTGATATGTTACTATAAGGCAAAGGTCCATATAAGACCATGCCAAGGCATGGCATTGGTGAGTTCATAAGGCAAGGATACCACGTAAGACCATGTCAAGACATGGCAATGGTTAAGTTTCACAAGGAAAGGTACCCGCGTATCCTTAGTATTCCAAGTGGTTCAACGGGAAAATTCAAAGAGTATACCAAAGTAAAGGTAAGACAAGTTCAAGCTAAAAAGGTAAGGTAAGATAAATTCATGTTAAAAAGGTAAGGTAAGTATACAAGTTTTAAGTATATTGAGTTAAAAGCTTAAGTGATCTTGATAAAAAAAAAGAATAAGATAATTGATTAAGAATGTTGTTATTTATTTACATGTAAACTTACTAAGCTTTATGCTTACACCCATTCTTTATTTTTTTATAGTATTACAAGCCAATTCGGGAATCGAAAGGACGCTGGAGATCGTTACACACTATCAAAGGATTATATTGGTATTTTGTGACTCGAACGTTTTAAGTTATGGCATGTATAGGGACTTAGCCATTTTGTGTGTATGTTCTTATGATATGGCTTAATATTGGCTTGTAAATGTTTGGTAATGATTAGCCATTAAAATGGTTAATTAAGAACATGTTTTGGATGTTATGAAATGCCTAGTTGATAGTATTTTAAAGAAATTATGTAATTATATGCAGGGAATAGTTTGTACAGCAGCAGTGATGTGAATTTGAAAATCACCAAAAATAGTATAAATGGAATTAAGTTGTGCATGAGATATAGAATTAAATCTTATTGAGTCTATTTTTATATGAAAGAAACGTTGTAGGAAAAGAGTTGTATATTATGAGATAATTGACTTTTAGTGAAGAGAGGTCAGAACTGTCAAACTGTGTAACAGGGAGACTTTAACTAATAAACTGTACTAATTGGCCACACCAAAAATTCTGGAAAAATTATAGTAAGAAGATATATGAGTCTAGTTTCAGGGAAAATTTACGGATCTAGATTTTGAGTTTCGTAACTCAAGTTATAATTGATTTAGTGAACATGATGCAGATGGACAGTTTTAAAATTTTATGCCCCGAACTAGTAAGTTAAGTCTAGTAATGCCTCGTACTCGACTCCGGCAACGGTCTCGGGTAAGGGGTGTTACAAGGCCAGCCCGAAGGATAATTTTCCGCTGCCTCACATCGACACTTTAGTAGACAATACAGCAGGATATTCGTTATTCTCCTTCATGGATGGTTTTTCGGGGTACAACCAAATAAAAATGCATTCTAAGGACATGGACAAGACAACGTTTATAACCATGTGGGGAACATTTTGCTACAAGGTAATGCCATTTGGGCTAAAAAATGCAGGCGCAACATATCAGAGAGCTATGGTAACCTTATTCCATGACATGATGCACAGGGAAATTGAGGTTTACGTCGACGATATGATCGCCAAATCCCGAACTGAAGAAGAGCATGTGCAGGTCTTGAGAAAATTGCTCTTGAGGCTGAGAAAATTCCAGTTGAAGCTTAACCCGGCAAAGTGTACCTTCGGGCTCGGTCCGGAAAGTTGCTCGGGTTCATAGTCAGTGAAAAGGGGATTGAGGTTGACCCAGATAAAGTCAGAGCCATACAAGAGTTACCTCCACCACGTACCCAAAAAGAAGTTAGAGGTTTCTTAGGAAGGCTGAATTACATCGCTCGGTTCATTTCACAACTGACCGAGAGATGTGATCCCATATTCCGTCTCCTCAAGAAACACAACCCAGGCACATGGGATGAAGAGTGCCAAAAGACCTTCAAAAGATGAAACAATACTGCCTCAGCCCCGTATTATCGCCTCAACTGAGATAAGCCCTCATCCTTTATCTAACGGTACTTGATAATTCGATGGGATGCGTCTTTGGGTCAACATGATGAATCGGGAAGAAAGAAAAGCGATATACTACCTTAGTAAGAAATTCACCGCATGTGAAATGAAGTACCCGCTAATCGAGAAATTATGTTGTGCCTTGATTTGGACAACTCAAGGTTGAGGCAATACATGTCAGATCACACGACATGGCTCATCTCAAAGCTAGATCCCCTTAAGTATATGATGGAATCTACCGCCTTGAATGGAAGGATGGCCAGGTGGCAAATCCTGCTTTCCGAATTTGACATCGTTTATGTGAACCAAAAGGCGGTAAAAGGGAGCGCGATAGCAGACTTTCTAGCCAAGAGAGCCCTTGAAGACTATGAGCCCTTAGATTTTGATTTCCTAATGAAGACTTGATGTACGTGGCGACATTGAAGAAGGTACCTCCGAAGACCATCCTTGGAAATTAAATTTTGACGGGGCATCAAATGCCGTGGGTAATGGAATTGGGGCAGTCCTGATATCCCCAAAAGGAGACCATTATCCATTCACTTGCAAACTAGATTTCGATTGCACTAACAATATGGCCGAGTATGAAGCCTGCATCATGGGGCTCCGCGCTGCTATCGAATACAAAATCAGAGTGTTAGAAGTCTATGGAGACTCCGCTCTGGTAATCTATCAACTCAAAGGGGAATGGGAAACCAGGGATCCAAAATTGGTTATCTATAAAAGATTGGCCCAAGAACTTATCAGAGAGTTCGATGACATCACTTTCAATTATCTGCCCAGGGACGAGAATCAGATGGCAGATGCTCTGGCCACCCTAGCTTCCATGGTCCGAATAAATGAAAGCGAAGATATGAAGCCAATACAAATGAGCATTCATCAAGACCCAGCCCATTGCTACAATGTCGAGGAAGAAGGAAAAACTGGCCCACCATGGTACCATGATATATTGCGGTATTTAAAGAATCGTGAGTACCCTGATCAAGCCACTGAGAATGAAAAAAAGACGCTGAGGAGGTTAGCCTGTGATTACGTCTTGGATGGAGAAGTCTTATACAAGAAAAGGAAGGATCAAGTGCTGCTGAGGTGTGTAGACGCCACCGAAGCTAAACTAATCCTAGAAGAAGTCCATGAAGGTGTCTGTGGAACTCATGCTAATGGTTTCACAATGGCCAGACAAATAATGAGATTCGGATATTATTGGTCCACCATGGAGGGAGACTGTATCAACTATGCCAAAAAATGTCATAAATGCCAGATTTATGGAGACAAGATTCACGTACCCCCGTCACCTTTACATGTTATGACTTCGCCATGGCCATTTTCCATGTGGGGCATGGACGTCATTGGGCCAATATCTCCGAAGGCATCGAATGGGCATCGATTCATCTTTGTGGTCATCGACTACTTCACGAAATGGGTAGAGGCTGCCTCATATGCTAACGTCACTAAATCGGTTAGCTTGGTTCTTGAAGAAGGAAATCATTTGTCGATATGGAATGCCCGAAAGGATCATATCGCATAACGCTACGAACTTAAACAATAGCACGATAGCGGGGTTTGTAGCCAATTCAACATCAAACACCACAATTAATCACCAGACGCCCGAAAATGAATGGGGCAAAGGAAGCGACCAACAAAAACATCAAGAAGATAGTGGGAAAGATGATCGAGACTTATAGAGATCGGCATGAGAAGTTGCCGTCAGACTTATGCTTATCGAACGTCCGTCCGAACCTCACTGGGCAACGCCTTTCTCATTAGTCTATGGGATGGAGGCGGTCCTACCTATTGAAGTGGAAATACCTTCTCTCCGAGTATTGTCGGAAGTGAAACTAGACGGTTGAATGGATCCAGCTCGATATGACCAGTTGAACTTAATTGAAGAAAAGAGATTGAGAGCTATCCGTCACTGGTCCGATGTACCAAAAGCGAATGATGCGAGCTTACAACAAAAGGTTCGCCAAGGAGTTCCACGAAGGGGACCTCGTCTTGAAAAAGATCCTCCCATACAAAAGGACCACAGAGGAAAATGGATGCCGAATCGAAGGACCGTATGTGGTAAAGAAAGCTTTCTGGAGGTGCACCGATTTCAGCAGAGATGGACGGAAAAGCTTGCCCAATCCCGTGAACTCGATTCGCTTAAAAATACTTTGCTTAAGATAGAAGAAGCCAAGGTGAAAACCCAAAGGGCACTTTGAGACTTCAAAAAAAAAAAAAAAAAAACGGAGAGGCCAAGGTGAAAACTCGCAAAAGGGCACTTTGAGACCAAAGGGCATTTTGAGTTGAAAACCGAAAAGGCGGCTCAAATTTTGAACGGACACGTCGCGATCTTGCAAATACCATAATCAATGAAGAGGAAGTACGTTGCATATCGGGCATCGACAAAATACTTGAGTCTTCTAAACACATGACAGGCTCAGAGCGGTTTTCTTGAGCTTGTATATAGAAGCCCAATTGGCGATGTCAGGCGGTGATCCATGTTGTTATTTTACCATTTTTTGGGACCTTTTCCCCAAAAAGGAGGGAATATGTCCCCAATCAATTCTCTTTGTTTCATAGATAAATTCATTTTGATTCTCTTTGAAATTGATCTACTATTATCCATCATTAACATGATGCATTAAAAAAAACAAATTGATGAACTAATGATTTTACAAAAGAAAGTTCCACGTATCACTTTGGAAATCTCTAGATAAAACAGGAAGCCAAAGCAGAACAGTTGTTTAGAACTTCCATGAACACAAGATGATCATTGGAGAAAAAGGGGCCTCAATAAAGACCATTTCTATGAAGTTTCTCACCCGATTCATTAATTGTGAAAGGGTAAATAAGGTTGCTTGGTCACTTTTAAAAAGTAAGACAGGCCAATTCTCGATTCAAAAGCCCTAAATTGTTGAGGAACAAATCTAAAACAAACCAAGCCGAACATTCTTCGAATTGGAGTTGTGACTCCCGGGGAAGGCAGTTAGAAGTCAAGGCAGGCCCATGTTCTAAGGTCTAAAATAGGCTTCTAAATTTCCACAGGGGCAAACCATTCATGCAAAAATGGTCACTGAGAGGAAAACGAAGATAAAACCTTGACAGATAAATGAGTGAAAACACCTTAATTATGAATCATACTCATAACATTCTGACACATCATACTCATGGCATCCTAATCATTAGGCATAAGTATGCATTCATTCTACAGGTTACGGCCTCAAGAAGGACAGCACAGTTGAGCAGATCTCGTCTCCCTGAGCATACAGTGGAGCAGATCAAAGAAAGCAGATTTGACATTCTTGATGTTGCAAGAAGCAGATCGAAGATAACAGATTTGACATTCGAAGTGGCAGGAAGCGGATCAAGAAATCGATCGGTGATCCTTGAGTTTGCAAGGATCAGATTGAAGAAAGCAGATTTGAACTTCCTGAAGTTGCAGGAAGCAGATCGGAGATTCAGTCTGGTGATCCCCGAGTTTGCTGGGATCAGATTGAAGGAAGTAGATTTGACGTTCCTGAAGTTGCAGGAAGCAGATCAAAAATTCAGTCTGGTGATCCTTGAGTTTGCAAGGATCGATTGAAAGCGATTTGAACTTCCGAAGTTGCGAAGCAGATCGGAGATTCAGTCTGGTGATCCCCGAGTTTGTTGGGATCAGATTGAAGGAAGCGATTTGACGTTCCGAAGTTGCGAAGCGAGATCAAAATTCATCCGGTGATCATTGAGTTTGCAAGGATCGATTGAAAGAAAGCATTTGGCGTTCTGAAGTTGCAGGAAGCAGATCAAAGATTCAGACTAGTGACCCTTGAATTTGCAAGAAGCAGATCGAAGATGGCAGATTTGACCTTCTTGAAGTTGCAAGAGCAGATTGAAGCTATATGGCAGTGAAATGGATCGAAGCAACAAGATGCAGTGGGCAGAAGCGACGCTACTTGAGGAAAAGCACCTAAGAGGCCAAGACTCGGCAGGGCCGGGCAATATTGGGCTTCTTTAAGTCTTTGCTCTATTCTCGTTACACGAAAATGAGCAAAGAGGGGCAGCTGTACAAAGCCCAAATTGCCCGGGCTTCAAACCCATTTTTACAAAACAAAATAAACTAATACAGACCCAAATAAACCCAATTACATAAAAAAAAAAAAAAACCCAAAATAAAAAAGGGCCCAATTGAACCCAAACCTACGGGGCCCAACAGGCCCACTTCCTCTTGTCAGCAAGCTAGGGTTTCGAGAACCCTAGCGCAACCCTAGCCACCTACCCCGACCTTTCACCCGACATCACCCACCGCCGAACCTACCCCGACACCGTCGCCTCCGCCACTGCTCCATCCGCCCCACACCTGCAAAGAAAAGACTACATGTAAGTAAACGAGGTGACAAGCAATCAAAAACACATTCGGCTATAAAGAGGTCAAGAATGGCTTTGTAAAGATGGTTTTTCTTGGAGAAATCAAATAAAAAAAGGCAGAGAGAGATTCAAGCAAAAAAAACGAAGTTTTTTAAAAAAAGGAGAAAAGATTAACACAAAAGGGAAAGGTTTCAACAAAAACACGAACAGAGAGTCAAAGAATATAAAAAGTAGATCTGCTAACAAAAATCGAAGAGGTGATTTTTTGAAACTTTATTTTTTTTTTTTATTTTCTTGTTTTTTATTTTATTTTTTTTGCAAATGCTTATAATCTAAAAAACAAAATAAAGGTATGTAAAAAAAAGGAAAAAAGCAAAGTTTTTACCTTTTCCTACCACCGCCCACGGTGGCTTTGAACTCTGCCGGCAAGACTGACACATGGCCCCCTCATGGAATTCCCTCATCTGCAGAGAGAAATGGGAGAGAAAAAGAAATTTTTTAAAATGAGCATCGACTTTTTTTTGATTTTTGGCCTTTTATAGGCCTTCAAACGACGCTGCTTTTGGCCGCGTCAAAGCCCCAAAACGACGTCGTTTCACCCCGAACAACCCGACCCTATCCGACCCGCCTAGGATCCGCGTGTTTTGCCGAAAGGATGGTCTATTTATGCGATTGGTCCTTCCGCGTTTTAATATTTTAAAATTAAACTCTTCAGTATTTCAAAATTAGCCCCAATAATTTTTTACGGTTCGCGATTAGGTCCCCATTTAAATGCTGCGTTTCGGTTTATGGGAGAATTGCTGTTTTGGTCCCTTTTATTTTCACGCGCGTTCGAATAAGTCCCCTGTCCTTTTGTTTTATTTCAAATTAGCCCCAAAATTTTTATCTTTAATACAAATCAATCCTGATTTAATTATTGTGCAAATTTGTTAGTCTTTTTTGTTAATTTTTATTAATATTGTTATTATCGTTATTATATTTTGATATTTTATTATTAATACATTTCATTAACTTTATTTTTATTACTTTTATTATTCATTTCGATAGTATTTTCGTTATTATTTGATTCTATTACTTTTATTTATTATAACATGTTATTATTTGTTATCTTGGTTGTACTTTCACTATTATTTGTTCATATTACTATTATCATGACTACATCATTATTCATATATTTTTATTATCATTATCATTTTATTATTAATACTATTATTTTTATGTATATATATTTGTTTAGTTATGTTGTATGTATTATTTTTATTAGCATCCATCATTTTTATTATCATTATTATTATTTTCATTTCAAGTATCGTCTTTACTATCTTGCCATCGTCATTTCATTTATTTATTTATTCATTTTACTATCATAATATTATTATTATTTGTATTTTATTTATAACATTCACCTCCATATTTATTATCTTTGTTTTGCACAATATTTTTGGACAAAGCATCATTTGTAAGATTATCGATTTCATCTAAAAATTTTCAAAAATGAGGCAATGTTTCGGTATTTAGAAACTCGAGAAATAGTGCCCTAACGTGCTGGGTTGCGATTTTTCGTTTGACTAAATAACTTAACATCCCTTTTACGAAGTTTTTGCGAATAACGAGAGGACTTTGATTACGAGAGATTGAAACATCGTGTCCTAACGTACTGGATGTGATGTTTATATCTTCTGGACAAAGAAATTTCAATTTTGACTCAAACATTTTCTTAAATTCAATCCCATACGATGTATTTTGAAGAATCATTCCATTCTTCAAAGATTTTTTAAAAAAAAAAGGGCAATGTTTTATATTTAGGAATTAGGAAATAGTGCCCTAACGTCTTTGGGTTGCGATTTTCCGTTTGACTAAATAACTAAACATCCTTTTGATAAAGTTCAGAAACACGAGATAGCTTTGACTACGAAGGTTTAGAGCGTCATGTCCTAACGTGCTGGATGTGATGTTCGCATCCTCTCGGAGCAAGGAAATCTCAAAATTTTGACCCTAATTATCCAAACATTTTTTAGAGGATCTGTATCTTAAAACCTTTTAAAACTTCCGACATTAAGACACTAATTAATCATTTTGGTACCAATTTTGGGCGACGAGGGTGCTAACCCTTCCTCATGTGAATCAACTCCGGACCGATTTTTAAAACTTCGGACCAAAAACACTGTTTTAGTAAAACCAAATGTTTTATTAAAATAAAGGTGATCCGATCACACCAAATAATGGTCGGTGGCGACTCCCGTTCTTTTTTCATTTTTAAAACCCAACGTCGAACCCCATTTGGTCGTTTTCCAAAAAAAATGGTTACGACAATAATGATTATATGAATGAAATAGCTTGAATTGCTTCGACAATGTAATGTAGCATCATGCATTCGAATCCAACTATTGGGTCGGGTGTGGGATGTTGCAAAATATAATTTTAATTTTTTTTTTAGTACCTACTAGTACAAGTGAAAACCATCGATACACACCGTTAACCTAAAATATTATAAAAATTTTACTCACTCTCTAACTTTTTAAAATTCTAATTGAATCCTAAAAAGTTATGAAATTTTAATTAAACCCTTTAAATTTTGCAAAATTCCATTAAATTTCTCAATTTTTTAAAAATAATTAGACCCCCCATTTTTAAAAAAAAAATTCTCATTAAACCCAAAAAATTTTAAAAAATTTTAATTACACCCCTCTAAAACTTAATGGCACATTCTGTCACCGAATATAGTCTCCAAAATTTAAACATAAATTCTCTTTTTACCGTTACACTAATTACTTAGAGATACCATTGTGATGTTTTTGTACCATTAAACTTTCTCTTCAAAATTCAGACACCCGAAGATCAAAGATTGTAAAAGAAAAAAGAAAAGCTTAAAAGATGGATAGTCTTTTGTCTACATCTATCCTAGGGAACCCTTGGTCTAACAAATTAAGGAAAAGCTCGAGCTTCCTATGTACAAAAACAAAATGTGGGTTAACTGATTTATCTGCTTTTGCTGCACCCGTCCTTCATCTTTTGCTTTAAGGGGGATCATGGCTTCTGTTTTTTTTTTTTTTCCTTTTATTTTTAAAATTAGTAGAACATTGTTGTTCCCAATGATCTTTGTCTGAAATGATAGTAAAAAACTAACCCTAAAAAGTAAAGGGTTTCAAAAGTTCATTACTTCATTGGAACATGAGTTGCCTCGTACAACACAATTCGTTGACCAAAACATGACCCAATCTCAACAACTAACATTAAATAATTATAAATATATAACTTTAATCGTTAAAAATATATACAAATTTAGTTGGATAATATTAAAATATTATTATTTTATAAAAAAATTATATTATTTTGAATATATTTTATTTTATTTTTATATAAAAATAGAAAAATGTATACATAGTGACATTTGAACTAAAACATTATTATTTTTGAACATTTTACTTCATCTTTTCATTTAGAGTATATTTTATATATTTCTATTTATTACAACGTGAGTGTGCTAGTTTCTCGAAAATTTAGAAGAAAAAAAAGGTCATGCATGCATGCATTATCATGTAACTGAGACAAAATCCTATTGAGATCATAATTTACTATAACCCTAACGAAAATATCATACTCAGCGGACCATAATTAATTGTCATTTAAGTTCTAATTAATGTAAATGAATTATCCAAATGGTGAATTTCTTCCTTGTGCCACACTAGGGCCTAGGGGCTCATCCTCTCTGTCTGAAACGGTGCTCTTCTTGGCGACGGCCTTTCCGGCTTAGGCGACAATTCAAATTTCCTTTCATCAATGCTGTCATTGGAAATTCCCGGCTTCGTGTCGTAAATGTCTGATAACGATTCTAGCTTACCGATACCACTTGTATCGATAGAAGGCGGTCCGATTTGAATGACACCGGTTTTGAAATGATCATCTTGAGGTCCTAAACACGATGGAGCCATTCCCAAGTCTTGTAATCGAAGCTCGTCGGACCAAATTAAAGGACTCTTCCCGGTACCCCCGCCGCCACCGTAAGGGCCATGCCTCTTATTTGACATGAAATGGCCATCAAGTGATGGTGATGATCTCTCCACGTTGTGTTGAATATCGAGGTGTTGGTCACCTCCATATATATTAAGGTCTTGAAATGGTGGGAAATTGAGAGTAGGACCAAAATTATCTTTCATGGCACCATCCATGTGAGGAAGAACACCTCGATGATTTCCCACAACCTTATAGCCTCCAGCTGCACCTCCGGCCGCCGCCATGTTTTCACCGGCAAGGGTTTGACAAGCCTTTTCTAATATAGACTGCATATACTTGCCTTGAGCCTCAATCCTCAGTTGAAGGTGTCTTTGAACCTAGCATGCACATAATTCTATGCGTTGTAAGTTAGATAATAACAAATCACTAAGTTTTTGAAAATTAAACCCAAGTGATTTCATTTTTAATGACTTGTTATTATCTGATCCACTGGTAATATATAGAATTACATTGAGATGAGGAAATTCTCTGCATACCTCCAATTGTTCATGAAGTCTTCTTTGCACTTCCATTTGCATCCTAATGGCATACCATGTGTGAGCTACTGTTTTTATATATACAGTTAAAACACATACATTTCATAAGAAAATGTGAACCCTTCACCCCCTAATTCTTTTTTAAAACACCACTATATATATATGTATATATATACTAAAATTTGTCTTGAAAACCTTAAATAAAGGAAATATATATATATATATATATATAAAAGAACTGAATCAGTACGTACTCATTCATGCTACGAGCCATCATGCCAGATGAAGAAGCAGAAGTTCTTTGAAGATCTAGCCATGTAAAACAGAAAAGAAATCATATATATGTATATGTATACAATAGCTTATAAAAAAAATCCCAAAAAAGAAAGTTGATAAAAGAAAAGGAAAACCCTACAAAGTAGAGTCCACCTGATCTCTTACCATCTTTTATAGAATGATCATTGAATTCCTTGTGAGGTTGCTTTCCAAGCCTGAATTTCTAATATATATACAGCAAACAACAATTAAAATCATTCTTATATATACATACATATATATATATATATATATATTAAAGGAAAATGAAATCAAGGGCAACCCTGCATATAAAGTGTGAGCAAACCTGGAGATGGCTCTTGAGGTGATAAAGTGTAAGACCCTTGACCCCCATAACTCTCATGATTGTTTTTGGAGTTGCCTCTGTCATGTTCAAAGTTATATATATGCAAATTGATCATAACATGTAAAGAAATGAAAAAGGTTATTGTTGTTTAAAGAAGATAAGGGAAGAGAGAGTACTGTCAGGTCCTCCGAGCTGAGTAACAGCATCGACGAAACGGTCGTGGAGCTCGGCGGTCCAACGGAGACGAGGCTTGGGGTCAGTGGTGAGGACGAGACCAGAGTCGGGTTGAACGCACATGGGTCGATTATCGTGGTGGGAATTCATGGTTGAGGGTTTCTTTGGTTGGAACATTCTTTCTTTCTATCTAGCTATGCCTAAAGCGGCTGTGCTGTGGGAGAGATTCAAAGAACAAATGCGATGCTAATTAGGTGCGTTTTATTTTGAAGAAGATGATGAAAAGGAGAGTTTTTTTTTTCAAATACGGTGTATGAAAGAATATTTAAGCCACCACAAAGTTTCTCCACACATTAAAGAAAAAGCCAAATTTATAATATTATGCGTTATAGTAAAAAATATATAAAATAATAATTTTTAATTTTAAAGACGATATTATTGAAAGAAACAATTACGAATTTTAAATGTAGATCGAATATATATATATGACTACTATTCTAATATAGTAACATGCAACCTCCTAAAATAAATATAATTCTTTACACTATTAGGGAACAGATAATGGTATTTAAAATAAGTCTGGTGCATCATCATTTAATTGATCATATATAAAATTTTACAGTATTAGTGTATTAAATATTAACATTAATTCATACTTTTTATCTGGCAAAAATATATAATGTTATAATTAATTTCACAAAAAAATTAAAAATCTCATAATCATATTTCATCAGTTTAATTTCACATAATTTAGAGTGATATATATTGCGTACAAATCATTAGTGTCTCAGACTTAATAAGGTTTAATTATGTTATCAGTCTCGATACTCTTTAGAGTTTGAAATTCTAATTTATCTACTTTTATTTTTAAAAATTAAAGTTCAATTGATAAATATGTTAATAGATTTTCATTAAATTTGAATATAAGGTGCATTTTAATATTTAAAATTAAAAATTCAACTGATAACATATATTCAAATTTAATAGAAATCAATTAACGTGTAATCAATCGGATTATAAGTTTTAAATCAAACAAAAGATTAAATATTTAAAATTAAAAGCGAAGGGACTAAATATCAAAATTCTAAAAAATACGGAGACTTGAGTCCATAATTAGACCACTTAGTAATCTAACCTATCTATCATCATCAAAAGAAGAGCATAACTTTATGGAGTTATTCTTCTATACCATGTGAAAGCTTTTTGAGTTTTAGGATATGACTAAGACACCTCATGCAATCATCATGAAGCACATTCAACATCTTCATGGCCAGCCTCTTTTACCCTTTTTTCTCATTAAATTATAAATTATTTAAGATCTTCTTACATGCATACATACATGAGCCATTTTGTTGGTTTTATGGCACAATTCCTTAATTTATAGATTATAATGAAGTTTTAAAATTTGCATGGCCTATATATGAATGATACGGTTTGAATGTCATAAAATCCTTTATGTCATTACCAAGAAAAAGGTTGTCATCATTCTTGACAACAAAATCTTCTGTCTTAATAGATTCTTAGCCCAAAGTTATGTATCAATTACCAAGTAATCAAGCTTTAAATCATTAGTGTCATTGGTCTTTCATCAAACTTGTTTTGCCATTTCTTTATATATATATATATATATATATATATATATAATCCTCTAGCTCTTCTATGCTTTTGTTCCATTTTCAAATTGAAGAATATTAATAATTTTGATTTTAAAAAATAATGTTGAAAATTTTACTCGAGATTAAATTGATTCTAAATTTAATTAAGATTTAATGTAATTATAATTAAAAGAAAATATTTGAGCAGTGTTGAGTCATATATATATATATATGCTTATACTTTTCCATAATTAATAAGATTCAAATTTGAAGTCAATCGGTATATCACTTGACATTGATATGTGATTCCTAATTGCATTGTCTCTTATATATATATATATATAAAATAAACCCCATACAAATAAACTGATAAAAATAATGAAGATTTCTAACTATAAACTGAAACAAAGCATTGTGATATTTGATCTTTTAACCATATCATTTCAGTCAAACCCATTTTTGTGATAATATATTTTCATCCACATCATCGAATGTGAGATAAAATCTAGTAAATAATTAAGGGTTTTTGGGATTTCGGAAATAATTTTAAAATGTATCAAAAGAAATTATTTGAATGCAAATATTGAGAAAATTAAAAGGTGAAGAGGGAGGAGCTTTGGATGGCAAGCAAGTAGTAGTAGTAATAGTAGGGGACCTTTCTTCTAAAGCTTGATGGACCTCATTGATCTCTTTTGTGGAATAGAAGATTGTCCTCCCATGAATACAAATTACACTTGAATGCCAATGGCTCAAATCTACCAAAAAAAAGTCACACATGACCCCACCTTATAGTAAAAGAAGTGCTAAAATATCAAGATATAACACAATATATAAACAAGCTAATCTCAAATGTAGAGAAGCCCCATGCAAAGATGTCAAAATATGGTGGGTGGTGGTAAAAAAAAAATGTAAATACCCCAAATCCTAATGGAAATGAAATTCTTTCTTCTTTGACAATCAAAAGAAAGATTCTTAAGCCAAAAACAAAATTTGGGTTTTCAAATTTAGTCCCCATTTCTACAAATTTAGGCCATTGGCACCCTCAAACATCAATTGGTCCTATCAAACAACTTATATGTGTACATCTATCATGAAACTAATATTATATTAGCATAATCAAGGTGGATCCAAGAGGGTAGGTACGTAAGGGTTTTGATCCTTTTGATTTGTATAATAAAATTACATTTTAATCCTCTTAAAAGACAATAATTCAATTCAATCCTTTCCGATAGAAGATTTTTGGCTTTGACTCCCCGAAAATTTATAATTTAGATTCTTCTATAGATTGGTATGGTATAATTGATGTCCCTTTATAATACAATCAAGCAAAGCTGAAAGTTTAACAATCAAGCTCATTGTGTTTCCAAACCATAAGCAAAAAAGTTGGGTGGCTTAGTATTAAGGCCATGTTTGCTTGAATTTCAAGCATCCTTTTTTTTTTTTTCTTATGTGCTTTTGGGGAATTTATTCTTTAGAATGAATATATTCCTTTTGGCCAAAGGCAAACGTTGCGTGGCCCATCTTTATTTTTACAACAATAGGGGTATACTTTACACAGCTTGTCTCTTTTCATACATCGTCCCTCGGTAGGTGTTAATGGGGATGCTGCAAAATCTACATCATCGTAATGGATAAAATACTCTGCTCTTTTTTTAGGTCAAAATATGTTGTTAGTATCTATACTTTTATAGAATTTGAGATTTAGCCCATATATTAAAAGTTAAAAGTTAACATCCTAGCTTAATTATTAACATTGTTAGTATTTTTTCATCAAAACTTGTTAATTTGGTATGTTTATTTTGTCATTCATATGCTATGTCGTATGATGGCAGCTTAGTCAACATGTTAAGTTAGCAAATTTTGATGAAAAATACTGGTGATAGTAATGATTGAATTGAAAATTTTAAATTGAAAAAAAATAAGAATACTCTAAGGGTGAAGAAAATTTTTTTTGAGATAAAATTAAATTATATATTTTTACGGTAGTAAAATAAAATTTTACCATAATATTCTATATCTTTATAATTTTAAAAGATTAAAAAATACTATTTTTGGAGGTTAAAATATAATATTACTATTATTAATTTAAAATTTATATAATAAAAAATTCTATTTTAAGGGCCAAAGCCTCGCCAACCCTCTTGACTTCACCACTAGAATACTTAAATTTTAACTTTTAAAATTTAAAACTAAATGTAAAATTTAATCAAAATACGAAATCAGAGCATTTTAAGTTTTTGTTTTTAAATTTGAAAAATCACTTTGATTAATGATTTGTCAATATTTTTAGAATATTTAATTAGTATTTATATATTTTAAATTGTATAAATTAACCTTTTATTAAATTTTATTTGCTAAATGATGACATGTCATGTTGATTTAAATTGTTGATTTAATTAATTTTTTTTGTTAAATTTATCTGTTAAATGATGATGATATCATCATTTAACAGATAAAATTTAACAAAAAAATCAATTTATACATTTTAAAATATATAAATCCTAAACAAGAAAAAACGATTAAAATATTTGGGAGATCCTGGATTTAATTAATTATTTTATTATTAAATGGATCAATTTAACCCTGTAATATTAAAAAGAATCAAATAGATCTAAATTGTAACAAAGTTAACATTTACTGAAAAATGTATTGAAAATGATTTTTTTTTTCAATAGCAGTTTAATTCCAATCAAAAGATTTCATTTACAAAACTATAAAATTTTAACTCTATTAAACAGTAAAATATAATCTTTTAAACAGTAAATATTATACTATTCTAATTTAACCTTATTTACTTCATTTTAATAATATGAAGAATAAAATAATTCATTTAAAAATAAAAAACTAATTTAATCAAATCCCAGGGACCTCTCAGATTTGGCTTACTAAAAATGGGAATTTGATTACCAAAAAGCTTTTTTTTTTTAATTATTTTCATGTAAATCATTGATTCTAGCTTTTTCTACTTGCTCCATTTTACCAAGCATTTTTTTCCTACATAATTTTAAAATCAGATTGCAATTTCTTTGTCCAAGTTCTAAAAATTCGGATAAAATATTATAAACATCTTTGTACTAAGAGTAAATTTACATTTTATCTCTTTTACTAAAACAAATAGACAAATTAATCTTTATATGATAAATCAACGAGCAAATACATCCTTTCCATTATAAATTTTATTCATTTTTATTGTTAAAAGTTAATGCAACTAACAAAATAACAAGGCCAGGACTAATTTGCCGATATACAAAAACTAATTTTAACAATAAAATGAATGTAATTGTTAAACAGAAAAGACTAATTTACTATTGAATTTAACGTGTAAAGAGTTAAAAACTAATTTATTCATTTTTTAGTCAAGGAACCAAAATGCTATCCACTTTTAGTATAAGAGTCTTCATAGTATTTTTACCGGCCGTCAAATACCAAACATTAAATTAAAATTCATAGTTAAGAGTGAGATGGTACATAATTTTAAAATGAATTATAATTTATTTTCAAGTATTACTTTATATATTCATCCTTGTCAAAATAACCAAGAAAAAAAAATAGAAGCACAATATAATCAAATTCAATCTATTGATTTAAAAAGAAAATTCACAAACCATATTAACAATCCCATGAAACCAAAAATAATGTGACTTGTGTACCAATTGTCACTAAAAGTCCATATATAATAAAAATCACACCAGGTATTTTGCATCTTATTTTTCAGAAAGATCAAACACTTACCTCCGTCATTGGCATAACAATACGGACCGCACTAACGATAGATTGCAAAAATTCCACGATATTCTCAACCGTGGCCGGCACTGAGCAGTCCCTTTTTATCATTTATGGCTCCCCAATCACTTGAGCTGTCCATTTTGAATGATGCCATTCTCATTCAAGTATTCCACGAATTCATCTATAAGATAGGGCCATGCACCTTCGGCATCGTAGTTCGATAGAGCAGGGTCTACCGTCTGTGTGATAGAAACACATCAAAAGAAGTTAGCACTGTTTTTCATTAACATAGCATTATACGTCATCGCTGCCTTGGCATTAAAATGAAAACCGTATACTTAATCTCGACCATGATTTTTCGAGGACAAATGGATCCCGGTTGCCTGCACAGTTATCATTTAGTATCCCCAAATTGTTATTTTGGATTAGAATGAGCCAGACTCTTAGATATTATGGATATGATACCTTATACCTGAGCCTGAGTAACATAGCCATGTATAACACAACACTTGAATTGCGGAATGTATTCTAGCTTAAAGTTATTAATCTAATGTGCAGTTGATGATAGAATACGGTTGATTGATATTGAAGCCTTTCAACTTACTCTAGCAAACTCCAAAAGTTGAGACCATGTGTCCCGAGAGATCGCTTTGTTATGTCGAGCCTGGTTCAAGTGGCATCAGAGCACAAAATGCAGTTAAAGAATAACTAACCAGTATCGAAGAAATAGAAACAACCTCTTAAAATCTAATAATATCTGACAAAAGTTTACAAACAAGGATGAACATGCAATTTTCTGGAGAGTCTCATCAATGCAAAAATTGTACCTTTTTCATGAAAGAAAGAACTAAATAAATAGCACCTCGAATTTCAGATTCTTGTAAAATATTCAGCCATAGTTTCATGCCAAACAAGTTCTGTATCAGTGTTGATAATCTAATTTAAATTTATACAATGAAAATTATAGCAGTTAAGCTATACTAAGTCTCTGTACTATTTGTACATTTGAAATTCAGTCCTATTTTTATTTCAAGAAATTTAATCCCTCTACCTTTAAGATTAAAAAATGCAAGCCCAGTTGTTAACACTGTTAAATTTCTTCTGTTAAATTTAGGTTCATTACATCGCCATTTTTTAGTTACATAGCTACCAAGTCAATTTTTCTTTTTAATTTCAAAATGTCACACCAACAAATATAACAAAAATTTTTTAAAATATTTGCAATTGGACCTGAATTTTAAAATATGAAAAGTAGAGGGATTAAAGTCCTGGAAATACAAGTACAGGAATTAAATTTCAAATTTATGAAGAGTACAGGGACATATAGCATATTTTAACCAATTATACCACAGGATTATTACCTCAAGTAATATTGCATGTCAATTAAAAATGATTACACTCCTGAATTAGTGACTATATATTTCTCATGCATATCACAGAATTTCTAACAAGATTAGGAAGGAAAGTAGCACAATATGTTTCTGTAAGATACCTGTAAAAACTGGCACCAATGGTCAACCAATGGCCACTGCTTCTCAGCGAACAGCAACTGCCACATACCGATTGCAGTATCCAATGCCAAAGATTTCTGACCCTGAGACACAATAAATCATTAGTACCTGCATAAGCTATTACCTAGGGAAATGTAGCTTTACACCGCATTGACATTCCGAAAGCATTAAATCGTGTTTAAAAGTAAACTTTTTACTAAAATAGACAGCAAGATAAGTAATCTAAGTCTGAAACTTTATTTTTGTTAATAAACATCCACAAATGAACCTAACAAGGAATACCCATGTGAGGGGTAAAAGTACCATGGAGGCCCTGGTACTAGAAGTCAAATTACATTTTGCCTCTATCCAAGAAATGGATAAATTAGTCCTTGTACATCAAATCAACGAGCAAATTGGTCCTTTCTATTAAAAATTTCATCCATTTATGCTGTTAAAAATAGGTGTGGCTGACGAAATAACCAGACAGTGCCACGTGGTATGCCACATATACCTCATGCTAATGTATAGGGGCCATTTTTTAACAGTAGAAATGGATGGAATTTTTAACCAAAAGGCCAATTTGCTCTTTGATCTAACATACAAGGACTAATTTGCTCATTTTTTTGAGTAAAAGGGGCAAAATGCAATTTGACTCCTAGTACAGGGGCCTCCATGATACTTTTACCCAGTTTGAGACAGTCAACTGCTCACTAGGGAAAAGAAACACCACCGCAGGAAAACATAGTCTGTATCCAAATGAACTTTATTGAAACTTATATAGATGGTATGGTTGACATGAAAGGATACTCTACCTTTTCTTTTGCCCAGCCAAATGCAAAGTTATATATCTCACGGAACTTTTCTGCAGTCACAATAAGCAAAGACGAAAACAATTTTGAATCATCACACAAATATGTTTGGATTATGAACTGCAACACGTTAATAAACCTAAACAATTTGAATAAAGCTACTTGTCTGGATATATCTACATAAAAGACACTTCTTCTGCCAAATGCAACATGCATGACATGGTAAAATAATTTCTAGTAGGATACTGAAGATTAGACTCTATAGAGAACTGAACATACGTTCATCTTTCAGCTCAGAACGCATAAATGGTATCCTCTCACGAAACTTCTCCAAAGAATCTATCCTGCCATGAAAATATATAAATTTCTGTTAGAATCACATTACAGTATGTCAATATAGAATCTAATTACATTTCAAGTTGGAAAATTATAATAAGAAAAGGGTATAAATGCCTACCCTAGTGCTTGCAACCCAGTGAAAAATTCCTCCTTGGAATATTCACACATGGTGGAGGCCTTCATGTGCCATGAAACAACTAACTGCAATTTACTGCCAATATTAGCACAAGTGTCCAAAAATATTGAACCGGATAGGAACAACTTCTAAAAATCCATTGACATCATCATGAGAAACCTCTATGGAAGATTCTAACTGTCTATGATAATGACCAAAGTTCCTTTAATAGTTTAACACAGCATTATCATTTTCTTCAGTCATCATCACGTGAATTAGAGCTTTGAACAACTATGCTAGCCAGCATTGATGAATGAAAATTTCAGAACCACACTAGCCAACTCATTAGCTTTACATCCAACCCTCTAAATAGCAGACTGTTTTACATCCAACCAGTTACTTAAAACATAAATTAGAAAAAAAACTGCATCACCATTTGCAAAGACTATTATTATTTCGGGATGTAAAACTTGAAACTAATAGCATTCATGGAGAGAAAAAGGAAAGACCGCGGTCAACACACATGCAATGCAAGAAAAGGGTTATAAAAACAGTCAATATTGTCAGTAGGATTCTGAAACTTTTTGTTGATACTTTGGAGCCTTGAGCAAACTGTAAGCTAAAGAGGATAACATACAAGCAGGAAAAAAGTATAAGCCTCTTATAAAAGAAATTGTACTTCAGGGTGTCTGACATACCATAACAATATCTTGGGGATCCACCTGTCAGAAGAAGGTTCCCCCGTGTTATTCATATTTTCAAATGCAAATGATTTTATGTATCTATGAAATAATAGAAAAGTAAAGCAAATGGATCACAAGATATCAGACAACAAATCTTGAAGGATATAGAAAGCTACCTGCAGGTCGTTGCATAGAAGAGTAATACCATCAGCCAGTATCATATCTGTGTAAGGATCTGCATAACATAGGGGGGTAAGTTTTTTTTTTCCTTGAAAGGTGTCGATCAATGAAAAGTAAGCAGCAGAAATGAATTTCAGAATTACATCAAAATGAAAATAAGACTATCAATATCTCAAAGAATAGAAAAAATAAGTTCAGTGGTATTCTCCGTTATATGTTCTATCACCAAAGCAAACTACAAATTATTAAGGCAAACTACAAAATATGAAGAGAGGAAAAAACGAAAGAAAAGCTTGCCTTTATATCTTTTATAAAGTTCTTCCAAATGTGTAGTATCTGTATAACTTTTAATATGAGACTGCTGGCCATAGAAAAAATCAAAAGCTCCTTCAAGATGCCAATCACTCGCCTTCAAAGCTTGAAGAGCAAGTTTTTCACTGCAATTAAATAACCAAATGAATAAATACATGAACAAAAGAACTGAAAAGAAAGCCACACACTAATACATTCAATCTACAAATTTCAAAACCATAATTTTAATGGTAACTAGGAAAAAATGACATCGTTATACATGGGAAGATACATGATTAGTCTTACAAACTGTTTTTTTTATCAACGAACCAGATTCAATCATTTGTTCCTTCATTTTCGCCTTTGCTCATAAAACCCTTTTCCAGGCTATTTTCAAACTACCTCTACGTTAACAACAATTTTCGAAAGTAAACCCAGAAAAACCCAAATATTAAGAGTACTGAAACTGCAAAGTAACATCAGGTCACCTCGCTCCAGTTATAGTCATGAACTGCTGGACTTTGTCCCGATGACCTCTGCCCAGTTTATGCTGTTACAAAACAACAAAATTATATTACATGATATAAGCTAGAAAATTTTGTCATGCACTGCCCACAAGTTGCCTGTGGTTAAACACTTAAAAAGCAATTTTTTATTTTTTGTAATAAATTTTATCTATAAGAATAACGTCTCATATCAATCAACTGACATTTTAATAAGAGCTAACTGTTAGAAAATGGAGGAAACTGGTAGGTACCAAGTCAAAGCTAAACATTAAGATAAATAATACTGAGTTTGAAGTGAAATTAGGTGTGTAAAGGAGACATTGGTGCTCGCAAGCTACTTGAGTTTGACTCGGAAAAAACTCAAACTCAATTCACTAATAATTGAGCCAAGCTTGAGCTCAAGCTATTGGTCAAGCCGAATTCAAGCATAGTAACACTCGGCTTGAATGGCTCATGAACCTTATCGAGCTTACCAATTATAATATATATTTTTCATACTTTTGTATTACTAAATTACACTATTGCCCTTAACATATATTATTAACCCTAAGCTTAATGGAGCCAAGCTCAAGCTCGTGTAGCTTGATTATATCTTGAGCCGAGTTCAAACTTGAGCGAGCTCAAACGGAGTATCAAACTCTGAATTTCAACTCGAGCTCTACTCGATTACACCCTGAGAAACCAAACTCAACATAATATAATAAAATGAACACTAATTGCTTCTTTACTGTTAGATTCCTCTATTATCGTTTTTTTTCCTAGAACTTAATTCCTTGGGAATTTTTTCCCACAGTAAAACATTATCAGAGTACAGAGAAATCTATCAAAAAAAGAGTACGAAATCAAAAGTTACATATAACCCAACAACAAGTTCTATATAAGAAGCAGAAATCCAACACAATCCAACAAAAAAACTGAAAACTTCAAATAAAGGGGCAAAACGAAAGAGATTTAAAACAAAAGAAAATGAAGGAAAAGGAACTAACCATTTTGGAGTTTACAGTAGAAAATGAAAAAAAACCCTAAAATCCTGAGGAGAGAAAGTTTATAGATCTTTGAACGACTGTTTCAGGGACAGAGAGGAGGAGGAAATTGCAATGATTTGTTTTTTCCCTTTAATTTTTCTTTCCTCTCTTCCGTTTCAGAAAAAACGAGAGAGGATTTTTTTTTTTAAATATAAAAATGTGTAAGAGACTAGGAGTTGAAACAAACTATAAGGCAACTAGTGATTTTTTTTTTTTTTTTTTTTTTGGGATGAAAGCAAAATATTTAGTCCCTAAACTTTATATTTTTCTCAATTTAGTCTTTTATTTTTTCACATTAGTCCTGTAATTTAATAGCCTTTATCGGTTTTGTTTTATGTGATAATGTGTAACTCTGATATTATATTACGTGATAACCTAAAAATTATAATTTTTATAAGAAATTTAGGTAATAACATGACACAATTCTAAAATATCTTGTCATTACATGGATCAAAATTGAAAAATATTAAGTTATAGAACTAACATGGACAAAAAATATAAGGACCAAGTCGAGTGACTTGTTTAAGAAAAAACCACAAGACACATTTTGACATTCAAAATTTACTGCTTTTCACATTTTGATATCTAATATATTTTGGTATAATGATTTATTTGATAACTCCAACTTTATAAAAAGTTATTTTAGTATTTTATTTTATTTTCCGTCTCTTTTAACTCTTAATTTTGTATTATTTATCAAATAATCTTAAAATGGATGGAAAAATTAACATCCGCTAACTTTGTTAACACGGCATAAATGTGAATGTCGATTTAAAAATATAAAATTTAAAAATACAGAATTATTTTAAAAATTTAAAAGTATTAAAATTATAAAATATATATACTTAAATTTTTTATTTTTTTAAAAATAATTAATTATTTTTATTTATTTTTAAGTGATTTAACAAATAATACAAATTCAAGGTAAAAAGAGACAAAATTAAATATATGGCTAAGATTTTTTTTTTGTAAAGTTGAAAGCAAAATAAGTTATTATGCCTATATTTTTTAGTTAGTACAACTTATATTCAATTACATAAGGTATAAACATAAATTTAGCTCTCAATGTTTATATTTTTTGTCAATTTGGCCCTTATTATTTTTTGAGATTAGTTATTGTACTTTTCAAATTTTAAATTTTCAATCCTCACCAAACAATGCCTCTTAATTCATCAAGCTAAGCTCTACTATTTCCAAATTTTTATGTAGAAAACATATTATCGTACGTATGATGTCATGTCAGCATGTTATTTTGTGTCAAGCCCAAAGATTTGAAATTTGAAAAGTATAACGACTTTGAATGATACAATTAGAGAATATAGATTAAATATACAACTATACGTATAGTATAATACTAATAATTAAATTTAACCGAATAAAATTAGCTGCTACTATTAGGATCAAAACTAAAATTTCAGTATTCAAAAAGGAAAAGAACTAAAATTGACCAATTCAAAAAGTATAAAGACTAAAATTAATCAAATTAAAGTAAAAAGACTAAATCAACAAAAATTCGTAAAGTACAGGGACTAATAACATAATTTAACCTTAAATCAATAGTAAATTCGGATCGGCCGATTCAATCGGGCCCAAAGGGTCATAGGCAAATGAAATTCTAAAAATGGGCCGAGGCCAGGCCCATGGGTCTAGGTAAGAGATTATGGTTTTTAAGAAAGGGTATTTTAGGTAATTAAGATATTTACACGCACCATCTGCGTAAAAACCCTAATTCAATCTAAATCATATATTTTTGTGGATGGATCTATCGAGCCGCCCAAAGAATCAAATCTCTGCTACTGCATAGTAAAAGAGAGAAAGAGCGACAATGGAGGCAGCAAGAACAGTTAAGGACGTTTCCCCTCACGATTTCGTCAAGGCTTACGCCGCCCATCTCAAGCTCTCCGGCAAGGTCCTTTTTTTTTTTTCCCCCTCAGTGCTTGATAAATTCTAGAGATTCAATTAGGGTTTTTGAAATTCAAAATTCGTTATTTTTTCCCCCTTTTTGTCTATTTAGATTGAGCTTCCTTCATGGACTGATATTGTCAAGACCGGCAAACTCAAGGAACTTCCTCCATATGATCCTGATTGGTACTATATCAGAGCCGGTATGTTCATCTTATGAGCTTAATGTTTTGATTGTATACATATTTACGTTCTTATGAGTTCTTTTTACTTTCAGCTTCTATGGCGAGGAAAATATACCTGAGGGGAGGTCTTGGTGTTGGTGCCTTTAGAAGGATTTACGGTGGGGCTAAGAGAAATGGAAGCCGTCCTCGCCATTTCTGTAAGAGCAGTGGATCTGTTGCTCGCCACATTCTTCAACAATTGCAGAACGTTAACATCATTGATATTGATCCTAAAGGGTGAGTTTTCTTCAGTGTATGATTGTTTTTCGTTTGTTAAATTCTGATTGCTATGTTAATATTAATGATTTCATGGTATTAAGATAGTTGGTCACCTTCAACTATGGAACTAAATTAGAAAGTGTTCTTGAAAAATACGATCCGATAAGCATTTGATGGATGGCAAAAGCCCTTTATTTAACTTTGTTTCATTAAAAAGTGGTTTTTGACATCCGAAAGCAACCCTAAACACTCTTAAGGTGTGCTTGGTTATGGAAAGAGGGAATGGAAAAGTGGAAACAAAATGAATTTTGAGTAACCTTTTTTCATCCTTATGCATAGAAACAAGTCATTTCAAATCGGAAAGACAAGAGGTGAGAAAATAAGAGAAATGTAAGTTTCTTCAAAATTATTTTTTCCCCCAAAAGTTAAATTTTTCTCTTGTTTTTCAACTTCAAATTTTCCATTTTTCATCGTTCTAATTTTCTTTCCACTCTGCCAGCCAAAGTAATTGGCTTTGTTTAATAGAATATAAGTAGAATGGTTGATTGAATTGTTAAGTTAGAGAAAGTATACAAGTAAGAATAGTTGATTATGTCCGATGCTTGTCGCTACCAATGCTTGTCGGGTTAATGTGCATGGTTTCGGGTTCGAGTCTTGTAGATAGAAAAAACAACTTAACCCCCCGTTTAAGCATCCAAGTCAACTTAAATTCAGTTTTAGTCAAGGTTCAATTGACTTCATGATACTCTCTAAAAAAAATAAACAAAACAAAAATAATAGTTTGATTGTGTGATTATATTTGTTTGATGTATTGCTACTTCTCAACTTGTGTCATCTCATCATACAACAGTGGTAGGAGAATCACATCGAACGGCCAACGCGACCTGGACCAAGTAGCCGGAAGGATTGCGGTTGCCATCTGAGTTACTTTTAATCCCCAAATTTACTTGTTTTTGCTGTTAAGCAATTTTCATTTTAGGTACCGAGAGAGTGAAGACATGGAATATTTTTATTTTAGGGTTTGTTGACTTGTTCTCTCTTTTATCACCGTCGATTTTGAACCTTGTTGATGAAAACTCGAATCTTTAAATTTTGCCTTTTTTTATTGTCTAGCACTCGATGCATGGATTTCGATTTCGATTCTTGGGTAATCCTTTTTTTTACTGTAGTAATATTAGGGTTGAGGAAAAAATTGTAAAATCGGAAATTAACTTGAAAATATTATTTGTTAAAGTTTACGGAATAAACAATTATTTTCTCTTGAAATAGTTATAATTATTTTAAAATAACTTAATAGGCAAGTAAATTAAATAAAAACATAAAATTTTTCAAATGGCTTAGTAATTAAATTGTATTTTTTTTAGTTAAGTGATCAAAATAAAATTTTAAATTTTTTGTTAGAATGTTTGTAACCCTTATTATGATTTACGTGATGTGTATTACAAATTTTAAAAATGTAAACTTAGTAAATGCAAATTGCAAGTAATAGTATAGTAGAAGGATTAATTTGAAAATAATAAGTTTACATTTACTAAGTCTTGAAAATTATAGTTCAATTTCAAATGAAAAATATTCTATTTATCAAACCATAAAACTTAAAGTATTAACTATGTGAAATAATATATGCTATTTATATAATAATAATAAATTAAATAATATATTCTCAACCCATTCCAATCAGATATTAGAATGCTAGATCAATAATTATTAAATAAAATTCAAATTGATCGATAATTATTAAATCAAATTCAAATTTTATTTTTCGAGATCAAACTCAAATATCTTACCAGCACCTCTCCTATAATGTACTCTAGTTGCAAGAGATTTAGCTTTTATTATTGTTATTATGGGTTCAAATAAGTGAATACAGTATGTTCTTTCTTCTTCTTGAATAGCCCTTCATTGTTTAAACCTATGAGATTTTAATGCTGATCAAGAACCAATCTTTATTGAAAGATTCATAAACCCAACACCCATATTTCAATGAAATAAAACAATTAGAGGTTCATAAATGGTTTGCATTCTTCAAATCATACGCAACTAGACAGATTTTCAATCACAATTACAGCAAAGATATATAAAACAAAATTTGATAAGCCCCAATTCAATTATTTAACATAATTATGTCCTTAAACCTAGAAATCAAGTGATCATAGAAAACAACTGTTTATATCATAAAAGAAACTTGTAAAACCCTAACCCGATCATAGAAATCAAGCGATCAATCATCATCAGGATCAACACCTTCAAAAGCCCATTCATATTGTGCTCTAATCTCAGCTTCTTCCTCAGGTGTATAATCGTTTTCGATCCCAAAAAACCTCCTAACATACTCCACACTCTTGTTCTTAATCCTATCAGCAACACCTTGGTTCAACGTATCAAGCATATCCTTGATGTTGAGATAATTAACGGCCAAGATCAACTCGATCAACGACTCATTGTCATGGGTCTTGATCAACTCTTCATCGTAAACCTTGCCTTCTTCCTCCGCCGACGAAGAATCGTTGCCGCGGGCACGGAGAGAGAGGTGGAATTTGCAGTACTCGATGATTGTAGAGAGACACTTGGAGGAAACGTTGGGGAGAGGGATGGGTTCGTCGGTGGCGTCGGGGTTTTCGTCGAAGAAGGTCTTGACGGTGCCGAGTTCCATGGCTACTGCTTCATCGACTTCGAATTCGTGATTGTCGGCGGTTCGGAGGGTAATTTTTTTGGGGACTGTGGTTGACATTGTGTAGAATAACAACAAAAAATGGAATTAGGGTTAGGGCTTTTGAAGAAAATGGGAAATTTTCGGTCGATCTTTAGGGATTTTGATCTTTTAAGGGCGTTGTGTGAGGGAGATACGTAAAACTGAGAGGGTATATATAGTGCCCCATTAATAATTAATTAATTAAGAGTCCTAATTTGTATATAATTTAGAATTTCTATTTGTATATAAAACTCGACAATAATTATCCATTTGTAAATGGATTAATATTGACTGCGAGTACTCTATATCATTTATTTTTACTGTGTATTAAAATAAAATTAATAAAGTAATTAATAAAATACTTTAAATTTACTTGCGGAGTTTGGATAATAAAAATCTAATGATAAAAAAATGCAATTTGCATTTTGAACTCGATTTCCGTTTTTTTTTTGAAATAATTTAAATTTTAAAGCAAGAATTTAATGGGGATGCTTTTTTTTTTCTGTTTTAAATTTTAAAATCAGTTTAGATTATATATTTATTTCATATTTATTCTCAAAATTTAACATCTATACAATTTAATTTTATCCTTTACAAATTTATGACTTAAAATTATTTACTTGGTTCCAAGCGTCGAAATTCTTTTGTTTCTTATTGTTTTCATTATATTTTCCTTTATAATATATATATATATATATTACAATTTGAGTGAAAATCCAAATAAAATAAATTATATGTAGTTTTTCTTAAGAAAATAGATTTTTTTTGAAAGATAAAATAGATAATTAAACTTTTCATAGGTCGGGCCAAGTCAAGTTTGGATTAAATATTGTCAAAATGTTAGGCTTGTTTATTCGACTTGGGCTTGGTCTAGCCCAAATAAATGGGACTACAATTTTGAGCCAAACTTGGCCCAATCAACCCGAATTAATTTTTTATATAAAAACTTTTAAAAATATAATATCAAAATATTAAAGTTATTCAAATAAATATTTTTCAATAAATTAAAAATAAATTTTAAAAAAAATATTCGAATAACATTAAGATAGGTATAACTTAACAAGTCAATACCTCTAAAATAAGAATAAAATTAACAATAAAATAATAATTATACAATATCTAAACTAATAACAACAAAATAATAACAATATATTAATAAAATGATTACAAAATTGTGATAAAACAATAAGAAGATAGCAACAAAACAACAAGATATAATGTGACCGCTTTAAGAATTATAATATCTCAAATTTGAATTTTATTATGATTTGATTTTTTTTATGCATAAACGTTATGTGTGGGCTCTTTTCCTAATTTTTTAAGGTTTTAGTTTCAATGTTCCATCATTCTATGAGTCCTTTTAAATTTATTCCGATCTAAGTATAATTGTACTTCGATTTTGAGTTTATTTGTGTTTTTATTTATTTTATTTTGGTTATAATGATTCAAACATGAATTATTTTTTATTGTACTTGTAAAATCTTTTAAAATAATATATTTAAAATTTGTTGATATTTTTGTTGGACTTAATTCGACATGGCTTTTAAATTATATTTATTTTTCCATTTTGATATTTAAATTTTATTCTCGAACAATTATTTTCTTCTCAATTTACTCAAAATAAAATTTTCCAATAAAAACGTAACATGTAGCAAATACTTATTAAATTTCGATAATTTTAGAGTAAAATGGGACTAAAATGATAATTTAATTAAAAAAAGAAAAAATTAAATACATTTAAGGAAATTCAAATCCCACTAATACTCTCAGCATTTAAAACAAAATTGTAAAAAAATATTAAAATTTTAATTAGGATTATTATCAATTATTAGTGTTGGAGTTAAAGAAGCTTCCATAAACATTCTATTATTTTATTTTATTTTTTTTAATATATTTGAAGATATATATGGAACTCACATTTTCTGCCTTAAATACAAAACTAGCCCTCAAACTATACTATTTTTCTCATTTAGGTACTTAAGTTATATTTTTGTTTAAGCGATATTTAAATTATTAATTTTATCTCATTTTACTCTCAAAATATGATGCCAATTAATAAAAACGTGACATATGATCCATCCATTCTTACTAGACACCGTACAACTTTGAGATAAAATGGACAAAATTGATAGTTAAGCAGGATTAAATCCACAAATTTGAAAAATCGAAATTTTAAAATTTGAAAAGTATAGAAATTAAAAATGACTAAATTAAAATATAAGGATTAAATAAAAAAATTTGTAAAGTACAAAGACTAATAATAGAATTTAACCTTTTATAGTTGGAAAAGAAAGCGAGTGAGCTGGTGGATCCACGTAGTCCACAAATAGTAACGGTCGGTAGAGTTGCTGTTATGGAACGATGTCTGAGTGGATGTGGATGTGGCATTATTTGTTTGCTTCACTTCTCATCTTCCTGTTTGCCTTTATTAAGTTTTGATTGGATTAGCGGCCATAATTGAGGGAGAGAGCGGCAATGGAGTCACCGTTCAAAGCAGACATTTTGAAAGGGAAAGTGGGTTTAATTACAGGCGGTGGCTCAGGCATTGGTTTCGAGATTTCTACCCAGTTGGGCAAACATGGAGCTTCAATTGCTATTATGGGTCGACGCAAACATGTCCTTCAATCTGCTGTTTCTGCTCTTCAATCCCTTGGGATTCATGTAAACTTTTTTCATCCCTTTTTATTGCAAAATTTTTAATCATATTTATAGCCCTTCTTGTTGTTTGAATTCAGTTGATCTTTTAGTTTTGATCATGGTTTGCATCATCTCAATGATTCCATAAATCCCAATCCTTTGTTAGCCATTGGAGGGATCTCTTTTGGGGACTTAAGTTCATTTTTTTAATCTAAATTGTCCCCATTTGTTGCTTGTCTTGTAGGGTCCTATTTTATAGAATTCTGCTTCATATGTGTCAGTTTGGCATTTCGATGAAATTGGGAAAAAAAATGGTGGTTCCTACTATATATGTACATATATATATATATATATATATTAGGGGATGGGGAATTCAAAGTTTCAAACCTGACCTTTGACCGCAGATTGAGTCTTAGGTTTGTTGTCAGGGTTCTTATTGCAACAATAAGGAAAAGGTGAATTCGAGTGTGTTTAAGAACTTTTTTCCTCCGATTTTATGGGTAGAAGTAGCATTGTATAAAAAAACAATCCCGACCTTTGAGTACAGCTGGGGAAAGCATGTGTTTAAAGAAGTAGATATCGCGAGTTAATCCCACATTGGATAGGAAAGTGAAGGCCTCTTTGGGTGTATAAACGATTACACTACACATCTTATCAGACATGTTTCTCGTGAATTGAGAAATAGTCCGAATGACATGGTGATTCCTACTATAGATATATGTGTTTGTATATTAGGGGATCAGGAATTCAAACCCAACCTTTGAGTAGGGCTGGGGAAAGCATGTGTTTAAAAAGTAGATATTGTGGCTTAACCCGCATTGGTTAGGAAAGTGAAGGTCTCTTTAGTTGTATAAGCAGATGCACTGCACATCTTATCAGACATGTTTCTAGGGAATTGACTAATAGTTTGGTGACATGGTGATTCCTACTATAGATATATGTGCATGTATATTAGGGGATGAGGAATTCAAACCCAACCTTTGAGTAGGACCGAGGGAAGCATGTGTCACACCACGCGTTTTAAAAAATGCATTAATCCACATTGGAAAGAAAATGGAGGGTCTGTCTAAGTATCTAAATGGGTGCACTGCATATCTTATAAGACATGTTTTCTTGGGAGTAAAGTAATAATCCCGTGATATATGTATCTAATGCTTGGTGTGTGTTGGATTGGTCTTCTTTTAAAGTTAGTGCCATCTTTGTTAGTATTCTCTTCCTGCTTCATTTCATTAGCTAAATACCTCTTTGTCCTTTATCATAGTTTAAAGTTGAAATACATGTTTCATATGAGCATATCATGTGAAATGTGACACACACACACACACATATATATATGCATACACATTGGATAGGTTATTGATTCATCGATAGATTGATGTGCTGTATTTTGCTTGATTTGTTTTCCGGGTTTTTTTTCTCTCTGTACTTTTCAGCTGACATTGCATTTACTTACTATTGTTTTTAAAGGCTGTTGGCTTTGAGGGGGATGTTCGTAAGCAGGAAGATGCAAAAAGAGTGATTGAATCAACTTTCAAACATTTTGGCCATATTGACATTCTCGTGAATGCTGCTGCTGGCAACTTTCTTGTGCCTGCCGAAGATTTGTCCACTAACGGGTTTCGAACAGGTATTTTCAGCCTTCTCAACATGATTTGCAGCGTACACAGTACCTTCTGATCTTTAATCTATCCATGAGAGAGCAACATTTAAGCTCGGCACTGATCTTTGGCCATAAGTACAATAGCATTTTGAAGCTTTTGCACATTTTCTTTTCCTAAATGCAGTTATGGATATTGATTCTGTTGGTACCTTCACAATGTGCCGCGAAGCACTTGAGTATCTCAAAAAGGGAGGACGTGGAAGGAACTCACAGAGTGGCGGATCAATCTTGAATATCAGTGCTACTTTACATTATACAGCTTCTTGGTACCAAATACACGTCTCTGCAGCCAAGGTTTGTCGCATAAATTTCATCCTCCGATATCTCTGCAACCACGGCCCTATTGTCGAGTTATGCTTATTTGCAGTGTTTCTTTATGTTAGGCAGCTGTTGATAGCATTACTAGAAACTTAGCACTCGAGTGGGGAACTGACTACGATATCCAGGTCAATGGTATTGCTCCTGGCCCTATTGCCGATACACCCGGCTTAAGTAAACTCGCACCCGACGAGATTACCATCAAGGCTCGAGAGCACTTGCCTTCCTATAAAATAGGGGACAAATGGGATATTGCTATGTCAGCTATCTACCTTGTTTCAGATGCTGGTGAGTTACATATGTTGATCCCGTTCTACAAAATAGGGTCAAATCCGGGGCTTCATCTTTCCTGGTTTATATTGTTGAATCGGTAATTCATCGTTTATGTGAATTTTGAAGGTAAATTTGTGAATGGGACTACACTCGTTGTTGATGGAGGACATTGGCTGAGCCATAGTCGCCGTTTACCGAAAGAGGAAGTCAAGCAGTTGTCTCGAGTGGTCGAAAAGAGATCGAGAGAAAAGCCGGTTGGAGTTCCATCCAGCAAGCTGTAAAAAAACCAACATGGAGTGACTATCAATGCTTCAACTTATAGGAGGCTATAGAATTTATAAAATGACATTGCCATTTAGGCCCGTTTGGTACAGCGGATCTAAAACTAGTGAAAGATGGATATTACCGTATCATTGTGTTTGGTTGTTGAAATTTGTGACATTTATTACTCTTCTTACCTTGTGTTTGGTAAGAGTTAGTTAAAAGATAAGTGATATTGGTAAATGCACCATTTTACTCTTAAAATCTATAGTTTCGTGGTATAGATACTATAGAGGCTCTTATATTAGGAGTCAAATTGCAGACCCTCCACTCGAAAAACGGACATATTAGTCATTGTATGTTAGATTAGAGAACAAACTGATTTTTCTGTTAAAAATTCCATCTATTTTTATCGTTAAGTGTGACTAACAAAATAACCAAATAGAAATACATGTTATGTCACGTATTTTCATGTGGATGGACAATGACTAATTTTAAAAATAGAATTAAATGAAATTTTTACGTAAAGATCGTTTGCTCCTTAATGAAAAGCTAAATTATTTAATCCGACTCCTATTAAAGACCTTCATAGTAACTTTGCTATAATTTCGTATTTTTCTTTCCATTATTTTAACAGTCACATCAATTAAAAGTTGAAATATTTTACCTATAAAACTCTACATTTGCATAATGACCCGAGCAAACACAATTTACATCCAAATAAAAACACTACAAAATCTCGATAATAAAAACACTACAAAAATTTAATAAAAATAAAAACTACAAATAAATTTTTTCAAAAAATAATTCATCTCATGAATAAAAATAAAATAAAGTAAACAAATGGATTTCAAATTTCTTAAAAGGTCTAAACAAGAATGTCGCAAATCACAAAATCTTTATGTTAAATAAATATTACTTATACCTCAATGATAAATATCACCAAATTTGTGTATAAATTAAAATGACGAGCTTAATTAATAATGTGACGATAAATAATGTCAAGGACTGGATTAATCAAGACGATCCTCGTTAAATTAGGCAAAAATATTAGTTGAACTAAACGGTTGACTTGAATTTTTAATTTTTTTATTTTTAATAATTTATTTAATCAAATTAGTATAAACCGGTGACTTGATTAGTATGATCACCGGTCCAGTTTTTTGCAAACTTTTCTTTTAACATGAACATGGTGATTATATTTAAGCCACTATTGGTGTTTTAAATTATTTTTTATAAAATGAGTTTTATTTGACAAAATTTCTATATTTTTTCATAAATATTTCTAAAAAAAACTTTCAAGAACTTTTAAATTGTTTTTCTTATTTTAAATACAAAATACTTATTTTATATAAAAATTAAAATTAATGACATGTTCTAAACTTATATTCTATGAACCATCCAAACATCTCAAGAAAATGATTCTTTCAACGAACTTGTAGTCTTTGTTTGTTTAGAATTTTATAAATAAGTTTAATTTTGTGGAAATTTTAGGAAGACTGAGTAAAACAAAGGAATTTGGTGGTAGAGAGAGTCTAGGATGAAATTGAAAAGAAAGAACAGAGCAATTACAAAAGTTAACCCGGTCTATAAGAAAAGAGCAATTTCTACCCCCATTAAGGAAGCAAAGAAAAGAAAAATCTGGAAGGAATTTCTTGGAAATATTTTAATGATGAAAATTGAATTAAAAATTTTTTAGATGTTAAAGTGTAATTTTATTTTTTATTCATTTTATAATTTCTTAATTTTTGAAGGGATTCGAAATAAAAAATTCATTTTCGAAGATCAATGTTAATTTTACCATAATTTTATGGTTTAGTCGGAGATTAAAAGACAAAGCTCCAGCTTATACCCCTCAAAATCACCATCGACTTACCGTCGGGGCTAACAGATAATTTCCTTTGCTCGACGACTTGAATAGTACAATTTTAAAATATAGACCATAATTGGAGTCAAGCGCGCGAGACCTAACAGCTTCTGTAGTTAATCAAGGCGCGATCGAGTGAGCATTGATTTTTCTCGCCGTTGACTTCTTCCAATCCCCAGCTACTATATATGCAAGCAGAGGCCAGGCTATGAGGCAAATAAACGTGGCATCGTCTCTTTTCTGATTGAGGGTGACTCTAAGTTATTTTGTGGTGTTTGCTTCTTTTTTTTTTTTTTTCATTCAATGCGGGGAACCAAAAATGGCTCATTTTGCACCAAAGGAGGAAGGTAAATATGCCTAAACTAAACTTGAACTTTCCTTTCATCATTTCCTCATTTCTCTTTAATGTCTCCGTAGCCAATATATGTGCTAGTTTGTTTGATAATCGTGGAGTATATGCAAATTTTAAACTGGTACCCCTGTTCTTCAGCCTTTGAATATCTTGAATGAAAACCCTAATCTGTGATTTGTCAAGATCTTTCTGATTATATTTTTTTATGATTGTCAATGAATCGCCTTCAATGCTAATATGTTCTCTTCCCATGTCGATTGCGATATGAGTCGCTCGTCGGCATGCAATCGCTTCAATAGCAAACGCAGATTCGACCCTTGATGAACGCTCATTACGTTGGCGAGAACTCGACCATCACATCCCTCGCGACAACCCTGGCCGAAGCGCTTATTTTTCCATCAAAAGCCGTCAAAATTGATCTTTACTTCCGAGCGAAGGATGTCTCCATTTGGTGTCCATATCGGTGGTATGTTGGGTTGGTTTCTTTATTCCATCAAGCTCTTTGATATAACTGATAACAAAACGTGCGATCTCGACCATCTTCTTATTTTATCATGTCTGCGAGAGTTACGATCTCCCAGATAGCCCACATTGTTACGCAGAAAAACGACACGACTCGATGACAAATAAGCAAAGACCACGGTAAGAAGGTCCACCAAACTCTTCCTGAGTGAATACTGATAAGTCCAAGGCTAATAGATTCCTCCATACCTCATTTGAAACCGGACACATTCTAAATAGATGGTTCATGTTTTCCTCTTCCATTCCACAGCGGGGACATAAGCTATTAATCATAAGTCGACGGATCAAGATATTTGCTTTTGTAGCCAAATAGTTCCAAGAGGACTTCCATACGAAGATTTTAATTTTCATTGGCGAGATCTATTCGCCATAATTTTTCGAAAAGTCTCTATAGTTACTTTGTAAAGCGTAAGCTGTAGGCTCTATATTTTGTAATAGTTTATAGGAACTTCTTACGGAAAATTCTCCCGATGGTTCACCACTCCAAGCTAGCAAATCAACATGGGGGTTCTGCGACAGAGGGATGCGAAGAATCAGATCCGCTATCTGGGAAGGTATTCAAAATCAACTCTCATCCCATTCTATTATTATTATGTTAATTAATTCAAGAACTCTATCACTCACAAAGTAACAACGGACATTAATCAACCATTATCGTAATTTGAATCCACACATCTTCACCGATCGAAATACCTCGACCGCTCCAACTCTCCATATCGAACCCTCATTGTAAAATATCTTTAGTCGCCCAAATACTTCGCCACATATAGAGCATGAATTTCCCAAAGCGGAATTAAGAAAATTACTATTGAATAGTACTTCGCTTTAAAAACTTTTGCAACTAATGAATCTGGACATAATAACAGTCTCCACTTGCTTTGCTAAAAGAGATGTGTTGAATTGAGCCATATTCTCAAGCCTAGTCCTCCTTCATCTTTCGCCTATATAAAACTTCCATTGGCACCAATGTATACCTCTTTTACTGCTCCTTTTGCCACTGAAATGTGCTATCTTGCTTTCAATTCTCACACAAAGCCTTAGGAAAGCAGAAAACAAGACATTGCATAGGTAGGTATTGCCTGCAAAACCGATTTGATAAAAAATTCCCTGCCTGCCTGGGATAGTAGCCGTGAGTTCCAAGCCTCAATTTTTACTACAATTCTATCAACCAAATTTTGGAACGCTTCTCTCTTCCTTCTGCCGACCATATTGGGAAGGCCTAGATATCTCTCCGGACTATTTGAACTCCGAACTCCAAGTAAAGACGAAACCATTGCTTTGGATGCCTCAGCTGTATTTGCACTAAAGAAAACTGTAGATTTGTTGAAGTTGACGCGACAATGACTAATTTTTAAAAATAAAATTAAATGAAATTTTTTACAGAAAGATCAGTTTGCTCCTTAATGAAAAGCTAAATTATTTATTCTTTTAGTAGAAGGGACAAAATGTGATCTGACTCCTAATAAAGACCTTCATAGTAATTTTGCTATAATTTCAGTATTTTTCTTTCCATTATTTTAACAGTCACATAAATTAAAAGTTGAAATATTTTACCTATAAAACTCTACATTGGCATAATGACCCAAGCAAACACAATTTACATCCAAAAAAAAAACACTACAAAATCCTCGATAATAAAAACACTACAAAAATTTAATAAAAATAAAAACTACAAATAAATTTTTTCAAAATAATAATTCATCTCATGAATAAAAATAAAATAAAGTAAACAAATGGATTTCAAATTTCTTAAAAGGTCTAAACAAGAATGTCGTCAAATCACAAAATCTTTATGTTAAATAAATATTACTTATACCTCAGCGATAAATATCACCAAATTTGTGTATAAAAATAATACGACGTACAGTTAATTAATAATGTGACGTATAAATAATGTCAAGGACTGGATTAATCAGTACGATCCCGTTAAATTAGGCAAAAAGATTAGTTGAACTAAACGGTTGACTTGGATTTTTTTATTTATTTTTATTTTTTATCAAACTGGTATAAACCGGTGACTTGATTGGTATGATCACCGGTCCAGTTTTTTGAAAACTTTTCTTTTAACATGAACATGGTGATTATATTTATATATAAGCCACTATTGGCATTTTAAATTATTTTTTATAAAATGAGTTTTATTTAAAAAAATTTCATAAACTTTTAAATTGTTTTTCTTATTTTAAATACAAAATACTTATTTTATATAAAAATTAAAATTAATGACATGTTTTAAACTTATATTCTATGAACCTTCCAAACATCTCAAGAAAATGATTCTTTCAACTAACTTGTAGTCTTTGTTTATTTAGAATTTTATAAATAAGTTTAATGCTTCTTGGTACCAAATACACGTCTCTGCAGCCAAGGTTTGTTGCATAAATTTCATCCTCCGATATCTCTGCAACCACGGCCCTATTCTCGAGTTATGCTTATTTGTGTTTCTTTATGTTAGGCAGCTGTTGATAGCATTACTAGAAACTTAGCACTCGAGTGGGGAACTGACTACGATATCCGGGTCAATGGTATTGCTCCTGGCCCTATTGCCGATACACCCGGCTTAAGTAAACTCGCACCCGACGAGATTACCATCAAGGCTCGAGAGCACTTGCCTTCCTATAAAATAGGGGACAAATGGGATATTGCTATGTCAGCTATCTACCTTGTTTCAGATGCTGGTGAGTTACATATGTTGATCCCGTTCTACAAAATAGAGTCAAATCCGGGTTTCATCTTTCCTGGTTTATATTGTTGAATCGGTAATTCATCGCTTATGTGAATCTTGAAGGTAAATTTGTGAATGGGACTACACTCGTTGTTGATGGAGGACATTGGCTGAGCCATAGTCGCCACATCGAAAGAGGAAGTCAAGCAGTTGTCTCGAGTGGTCGAAAAGAGATCGAGAGAAAAGCCGGTCGGAGTTCCATCCAGCAAGCTGTAAAAAAACCAACATGGAGTGACTATCAATGCTTCAACTTATAGGAGGCTATAGAATTTATAAAATGACATTGCCATTTAGGCCTGTTTGGTACAGCGGATCTAAAACTAGTGAAAGATGGATATTACCGTATCATTGTGTTTGGTTGTTGAAATTTGTGACATTTATTACTCTTCTTACCTTGTGTTTGGTAAGAGTTAGTTAAAAGATAAGTGATATTGGTAAATGCACCATTTTACTCTTAAAATCTATAGTTTCGTGGTATAGATATTATAGAGGCTCTTATATTAGGAATCAAATTGCATTGATCCTCCAACTGAAAAAATGGACATATGTAGTCATTGTATGATTAGATTAGAGAACAACTCGATTTTTCTATTAAAAATTTCATCTATTTTATATGAAGTAGATGTGACTAAAACAATAACCAAAAGAAATATATGTTATGTCAGTATTTTTCATGTGGATGTACAATGACCAATTTTAAAAATAGAATTAAATGAAATTTTTTACAGAAAGATCAGTTTGCTCCTTAATGAAAAGCTAAATTATTTATTCTTTTAGTAGAAGGGACAAAATGTGATCGACTCTATTAAAGACCTTCATAGTAACTTTGCTATAATTTCGTATTTTTCTTTCCATTATTTTAACAGTCACATCAATTAAAAGTTGAAATATTTTACCTATAAAACTCTACATTTGCATAATGACCCAAGCAAACACAATTTACATCCAAATAAAAACACTACAAAATCCGATAATAAAAACACTACAAAAATTTAATAAAATAAAAACTACAAATAAATTTTTTCAAAAAATAATTCATCTCATGAATAAAAATAAAATAAAGTAAACAAATGGATTTCAAATTTCTTAAAAGGTCTAAACAAGAATGTCGTCAAATCACAAAATCTTTATGTTAAATAAATATTACTTATACCTCAATGATAAATATCACCAAATTTGTGTATAAAATAATAATCGACTACGCTTAATTAATAATGTGACGATAAATAATGTCAAGGATGGATTAATCAAGACGATCCCGTTAAATTAGGCAAAATATTAGTTGAACTAAACGGTTGACTTGAATTTTTAATTTTTATTTTTAATAATTTATTTAATCAAATTAGTATAAACCGGTGACTTGATTAGTATGATCACCGGTCCAGTTTTTGCAAACTTTTCTTTTAACATGAACATGGTGATTATATTTAAGCCACTATTGGTGTTTTAAATTATTTTTTATAAAATGAGTTTTATTTGACAAAATTTTATTTTTTTCATAAATATTTCTAAAAAACTTTCAAGAACTTTTAAATTGTTTTTCTTATTTTAAATACAAAATACTTATTTTATATAAAAAATTAAAATTAATGACATGTTCTAAACTTATATTCTATGAACCATCCAAACATCTCAAGAAAATGATTCTTTCAACGAACTTGTAGTCTTTGTTTGTTTAGAATTTTATAAATAAGTTTAATTTTGTGGAAATTTTAGGAAGACTGAGTAAAACAAAGGAATTTGGTGGTAGAGAGAGTCTAGGATGAAATTGAAAAGAAAGAACAGAGCAATTACAAAAGTTAACCCGGTCTATAAGAAAAGAGCAATTTCTACCCCCATTAAGGAAGCAAAGAAAAGAAAAATCTGGAAGGAATTTCTTGGAAATATTTTTAATGATGAAAATTGAATTAAAAATTTTTTAGATGTTAAAGTGTAATTTTATTTTTTATTCATTTTATAATTTCTTAATTTTTGAAGGATTCGAAATAAAAATTCATTTTCGAAGATCAATGTTAATTTTACCATAATTTTATGGTTTAGTCGGAGATTAAAAGACAAAGCTCCAGCTTATACCCCTCAAAATCACCATCGACTTACCGTCGGGGCTAACAGATAATTTCCTTTGTTCGACGACTTGAATAGTACAATTTTAAAATATAGACCATAATTGGAGTCAAGCGCGCGAGACCTAACAGCTTCTGTAGTTAATCAAGGCGCGATCGAGTGAGCATTGATTGACTTCTTCCAATCCCCAGCTACTATATATGCAAGCAGAGGCCAGGCTGTGAGGCAAATAAACGTGGCATCGTCTCTTTTCTGATTGAGGGTGACTCCTAAGTTATTTTGTGGTGTTTGCTTTTTTTTTTTTTTTTCATTCAATGCGGGGAACCAAAAAATGGCTCATTTTGCACCAAAGGAGGAAGGTAAATATGCCTAAACTAAACTTGAACTTTCCTTTCATCATTTGCCTTTTTAATGTATCGTCGGTTAAACATGTTTATAAAGATGCTTCATTTAAAATTTGAACTTCGAATTTAATCCCTAAATTAATCCCTAAGACTTAAACCAAAATAAAATAAAAATTAATTTTTTATCGTGGATCAAATGTTTATAATTTGATCAACATGTTTTAAAGATACTTCATTTCAAATTTGAATTTGTGTTTAACCCTAAATTAACGGCTAGACTTGTATTAAAACTAAAATTTTAATCTCTATTTTAATTTTGCATAATTAGACCATCCTATTTTTATATTATTATCAGTAAGTCTAAATTGGTACTGTAATAACTAATGTCGTTAAAGTAAAGATGTAGATTATTTCATTGATAACTTTCATACAATTAAGCTAACTTGGATAATTTTCTTACTATGAAAATTCATGTAGATAAAGAGGATCCACATATAAAAATAAAAAACGAATTAAGTAAAATCATAATTAAATATTTTTATTCTAATTTAATTAAAATGTTTAAGTAAAAATAATAATTTTGAACCTTTACTATTGGCTGATTCGTCGAAGGTGTTAATCTTGTAACCGACGTCGCAAGCTCGAGTCACATGAATTGCTTACATGTATTGATAATAATTTATTCTGTTAGTAGTATGCAAGTATTTATAATATAGATTTGTGTTTTAAAATAAAGTGTTCATGATAAAAATGAAAATATATAAAAGTACCAAAATAAAACTCTAGTTGAATGGTAAAATAAAGATTTTATGATGTCATTTGACGTGGGTTTAAATCTCACCATATGCATATTTTAATAGTTTTTTAAGAAGAAAAAAAAAAACTAATATGCTCTCGAATAACTTCTTGATTTAAGTTAGTGCCCGGTTGACTCATGATATCAATTTAGTAAAAGACGTAAAAAATAGTATAGATAAAAATAATTTGTTCTTTGAAGGGTTGGAAGCAAGGGAGAAAATCCATGAGGAAAAGGCTGAATAAGTTGAAAACAGAGATGAAAGTGGTCAGCAAAGAGCAAAAAAGCATAAAAGAAGGGCAAAGGCAAGTTGGGGCCAAATTGCAAGCAATTAACTATGAATGCGAGCAGCTCCGCCGTGAAACCAATCGAATTATTCAACAAACCGCCACCACTCAAATCCGGTTAGCCCTAATGTTCAGTATCCTTAAAGCTCGGGAGGAATGTGATTTTGCAAAGGCTCATCAATTAACTGCACTCCTTCGGTAAATACCATTCATTGCCTTCAATTTTCTTTTCTTTCCCTTATATGATACTGTTTTTTTTTTTTTTTGCAGTGAAATAGTAGCCAGGGGTTAATTGGAAGACCCAAATTTGAAAATATTTATACTATTTCATTGCTTTTACTAATACGAATTATGACATATATTCATAAACTATAATCCTTATTTTAACATTTTGTGTGGAATGTAAGATTATGATTTTACAGTTTTGTAAAATTAAATTTACTACACAATGTTATCCCGACAAATTATGTAAAATATTTGTTTTATAATACCTGTTTCGTTGCTTTCATTTTAAAATGAAAATATATGCATGATGTAAGATGTATAATCAATTGTTATTAGAAATTTAACGTTTGAATGATTAAAATAAATGTATTATCTAATGACATTGACAAAATTAAAAATATTTAATCATTTTAAAAAAATCAATTAAATTATTTAAGAAGAAAATTATAAAATTTAATTTAACTACTCGATTTAATTCTTGGCTAGTCAATTAATTTACCACTTCAATCTATTGTTCCGATTATTAATTAGTTTTAATAATTTCAATGTGCGTTTAAACTACGAATATAAAAGAATAATATATTAAAATATTTTAAGATTTATTACATTTTTATCCTTTTAAATGTTCACCTTTCGAAAAAATGGCCTCGCATTTGCCATCCTAGCCAGAGGTACCCAATAGAATCACAAAACAAAAAGAGCTTTTAAATTTACAATGCTTTAGCTATTAATTAGTTTTAAATAACACCAAAAATCTGCAATTTTCTAAATACACTTTCCACTGATTTAAAATCTACATCAAAACCGTAACTCTGGCCTCCATATTTCACAAGGCGTAACTCGTGAATGCTGCTGCCGGCAACTTTCTTGTGCCTGCTGAAGGTTTGTCCACTAACGGGTTTTAAACAGTTACTTTCTGCCTTCTCAACACGATTTGCAGCACACACAGTATCGTCTGATCTTTAATCTATCAATGAGAGAGCAACATTTAAGCTCGGCACTGATCTTTGACCGTCAGTACAATAGCATTTTGAAGCATTTGAACATTTTCTTTTCCTAAATGCAGTTATGGATATCGATTCTGTTGGTATGTTCACAATGTGCCGTGAAGCACTCGAGTATCTCAAAAAGGGAGGACGTGGAACTCACTCACCGAGTGTCGGATCAATCTTGCATGTCAGTGCTACTTTACATAATACAGCTTCTTGGTACCAAATACACGTCTCTGCAGCCAAGGTTTGTCGCATAAATTTCATCCTCCGATATCTCTGCAACCGCGGCCCTATTCTCGAGTTATGCTTATTTGCAGTGTTTCTTTATGTTAGGCAGCTGTTGATAGCATTACTAGAAACTTAGCACTCGAGTGGGGGACTGACTACGATATCCGGGTCAATGGTATTGCTCCTGGCCCTACTGCCGATACACCCGGCTTAAGTAAACTAGCACCCGACGATATTAAGATCAAGGCTCGAGAGCACTTGCCTTCCTATAAAATAGGGGACAAATGGGATATTGCTATGTCAGCTATCTACCTTGTTTCAGATGCTGGTGAGTTACATATATTGATCCCGTTCTACAAAATAGGGTCAAATCCGGGGTTTCATCTTTCCTGGTTTATATTGTTGAATTGGTAATTCATTGTTTATGTGAATCTTGAAGGTAAATTTGTGAATGGAAACTACACTCGTAGCTGATTGTGGACATTGGCTGAGCCATCCTCGCCGTCTATCGAAAGAGGAAGTCAAGCAGTTGTCTCGAGTGGTCGAAAGGAGATCGAGAGAAAAGCCGGTCGGAGTTCCATCTAGCAAGCTGTAAAAAAACCAACATGGAGTGATTATCAATATTTCAACTTATAGCTAAAAGCTATAGAGGTTATAGAATTTATAAAATGACATTGCCATTTAGGCCCCGTTTGCTACAGCAGATCTAAACAAAGGTGAAAGATAGCCTTAACCCGAGTCGAAACCTTTTATTGATTAAAGCATCCGGAACTACAAATTAAAGCGCTCTTTGTTTCACTTTTGTTTTACAAGAATCACGATAGCCTTAACCCAAGTCTGAGAGTCCAAGCAATGAAGCAATGAACCTCTAACCGAAGCCACCTAAAGAAAGAAGTGTAAAGAAAAACCCAAGTAAATAATAACCTTCAAATCACCGTACTACAAAAAATATATATATATTAAAAGTTTATGATATAATAATAAAATTGAAAGTTTAAAATCATGATATAAGTTAAAATCTCATTACATGTGTATTTATTGATTTCATATAAAATATAAAATAAAAACATCTTCCTAAAAAGATGGTTTTCTTAATTTGTTGGTGATAAGTGATAAAAGTAACATATTTTAATCTCGCTTTTAATGCGTTTTGGATGATTATTAATGCAAATTGGTGAATTTTATGCTCCTAATCCTTTAAATTCATGTTTCTATACTTAAGAGAGCATTTGAGAGTAAAAACAATGAAAAACAAGTGAAAATCGAGCGAAAATCGAACAAATAATAAAGCAGATTTTTAGGAGCTACACGTGCTGGACACAAGGGTTGAACACACAACCATGTGTCAGATCATGTCAATTTTGTGACTCGCATCCCAAACACACGGAAAAACGCAATTTTTAGGTTTTCTGGGTATTCTAAAGTCTATAAATATCAAATAGAACAAGAGAATCACAGACGACCAGAGAACATTGAAAAAAACAACTCGAAGAACGCCATTGGAGCCAACTCTAAAGTAGATTTCCATCAAGATTAAATGCCTCATTTTAATTTCTTTTGAAGTTTTTATAAGTTTCTTTATTTCTTGTGAATATTCTCTTTAAGATGTTTTTATTTACAATTATGAACTAATTCCCTAGATATATAGGGAAGATGAACCCTATGATGAATTATATTATTTGATTTCTATTTTATGCGATAAATACTTGATTCTTTTTCTCAGTTATGTGTGTTTATCTCTTGTTTTAATATTTCTGAGATATTAATTCATGTTTAATGTGCTTAAATCAGAGGAGGAAAAGTCCCTGCTTAAGAGTAGGTATAGCATAATTGAGTGGAGTTGCATGCAATTCTAGAAATAAAACGACATAAATTTACGGATTAGAGTTAAATCTAATAGGAGAATCAATAGATCAAGTTAATGCAACAATAGAAGTTTTAATTAGAAAGAAATTTCGGATAATCAACTTAAGGTCATTGCTCTTACTCTAAAAGAATATTAGCATAATTTAGGGATTTCTACGTAAGTGAATAATTTATTTAATTCAGATCCTGAATAATAGATGAAGTCTAGGTGGATTATTTATTGGGTATTGTTTCTCTCATTGGTTATTATTTAATTATCTTCTTGATTTATTTTCTTGAGTTCTTTAGTTAAATTAATTTAGTAATTTTAATTTAAACCAATCACTTCAATTTGTCGGCTAGATAATAGGAAAACGATAATTACTAGTACTTTTAGTCCTCGTGGATACGATATCTCGAGTCTCAACTCACTGTAGCTATACTATTTATCGATAAGTACACTTGCTTATGTCATATTTTTAGTTAATAACGTGATACTCAAATTTATATTAAATAAAATTTTAAAAAGAATTTTAATTTAATTATAGAATATAAAATATTAAAATAAAATAATATATTTTAAACAATAAAATAAATTGCTTAAACACGAGCGTAGTTAGATAGGCAATGTCTTGACCACCTCTTAGCTAAGGTGTATAATATCCATTTTAATTCATTTTAATTTTGAAGTATTAAAATTAAGCTTTTTTTAAATAATGTTTTTGGCTTTGACCCTCCAAACCTTTAAATTTAATTTTGACCCCTCAATAATGAATTGCTAGCTTCGTCTCTGCTTGAATGGATCAAATCAGATCTTAACTCGAACCTTTTATTTAAAAAAATCGAGTCACTATTTAATCCAACTCATGAACACTTTTAACCAAGGTTGTTTGAATAGGATCGGATTGGTTGGTTGGACTAGGTTCTAATCGACTAGGGTACAAGTCCGAGAAAGGCATTGACTCAGAACTTGTATTGTCGAAATGACGAACTAATGACTTGATTGGTATGATCACCGGACTAGTTTTGAAAACTTTTCTTTTTACATGAACCTGATGATTATATATAAACTACTATTGGCATTTTCTAAGCACTAATTTTCTATCTCCATTTTTTTCTTCAAATTTCCTTTTTTTCTCTTTGTTTCTCTTTACATTTTTATCGATTGAGACTCAGATTGGCCGATGAATCCATATTGTTTTTAGATTTCGTTCCAACAAATGCTCGATTTGATCTATGTAAGAATTAGGGGTGATATTGATTCGATTCGGTCGGATTTTTAAACCATCTATCATAATTCAGTTTGGCTCAATTCGATTCTCAATTTTTCCATATTAATTTTTGGTTTTGGATTTTGAGACTTATTTTGATAAAATGAGTGTTATTCGACAAAATTTCTAAATTTTTTCATAAATATTTAAAAACAATAAATTTTCAAGAACTTTGAAATTATTCTCACTATTTTAAATACAACATATTTATTTTATTTCAAAAATTAAAATTAAATATATTAAATAAAATATAAAATTTAGTTTAGTTTGAATAATCATGAATTTTAAACTTGTATTGTATAAACCGTCAATCGATTTTATTTTCGATTTTTTAAATTATTGAAGGAAAATGATTCATTGAACTAACTTGCAGTCTTTGTTGATTTATATTTTTATAAATAAGTTTAATTTTGTGGAATTATTTGGAAGACTGAGTAAAAAGTGAAGGAATTATTGAAAGTGTAGAGGAAATTAAAAAGAAAAACAGAGTAATTGGAAAAGTCAATAAGAAAAGAGCAAATTCCTTTTGCGCATTAAAGAAGCAAAGAAAATAAAATCTGCTGACAATATCTGTTAAAATAATTTCTCTTTTAAAATGACAAGTAAAAGGCTAATTTATTAAATGTCTTTAAACTATTGCTTGAATTTTAAATTGATTCTTAAATTTCAAAATATTTTTAATTGAATCCTCAAAGTATCTATATTGTATAATTAAATAATTTTGGTTTTTGGGTTTATTTTGACAAAGCAAAGAAAAATTGAATAGAACCTTTAAGTTATCTTCTCTGTTTAAAATATTAAATATTTTTTAAATCATAAAAAATAAAATTAATTATAAATTAAATAATAAAATAGTATTTATTTTGGTTCAAATTAATAATGCATTCCATAAATCATCAAAACTTTTTGGTTTCGAATCAATTTTGATTTTTCTTATTCGGTCTTAGTTGTGAGGTTTTTTTTTTTTCTTAAACATGTTACTAAGGGCAAATTTAGGGGGGGCAAGGGCCAAATGGAAGAATTGTCTTTTAATTTCTTAATAAATATTTTATTTGGTCCCTTCAAAAGTGATGAAATCATAATTAAATACAAAATAAAATTATATTTTAATAGCACAAAAATTTTAATACAATTCCAGCTTCCCTAAAAAAATTGTTGGATTCGTTCATGACGTGCTTGGCAAAAATTAGTTGTGCACACACAAAATGCATCAACATCTTGGCTACAACCAACATAATACAAAGCTTTTGTTTCGTCTCATGAACTTCATCCAATAATTCAATACAAAACGAACAACTTAATTTCAACGAAGTTTATATATAGGAATATAATATTGAATATACTTGGTTTAGTTTAATAATTACTAGAGACGGCAGAGCCGCTTGATACCTAATAGCATAAGACGAAACTTAGGTAGCCAAGATGATTATATTTGATGCCTACAAGACACATGCAAGTTCATTCTCTGGCTTTTGCATTTGCAGCAGCATCAGCAGGGGATGGCATCAATGGAGAACCCTGATCAAACGAAAAGTGGTGATGAAGAGAAGCATGTCACCAGGAAACTGGGTGGTCTTAAGACCATGCCTTTTGTTATATGTAAGGCTTGAATTGATTTGTTTCTTGGTTTTTTTAAGATGTAAAGGGATTTGGGTATTGTATGCTGATTAAATCGTGATTGTTTTTGTGCAGCAAATGAGACGTTTGAGAAAGTTGCAAACTTTGGTCTTTTACCAAATATGATTTTGTACTTAACGAATGAATATCACATGTCCATTGCCACAGGAGCTAACGTTCTCTTCATCTGGTCTGCAATTTCCAATTTCATGCCAATCCTTGGGGCTTTTCTCTCCGATTCTTTCCTTGGCCGCTTTCTTGTTATTGCACTCGGGACGGTCACCAGCCTTATTGTAAGCGAAATATTTTCTTATAAATCCGTAAGGGAACAAAGGACGGGTTTATTAACGTATTATGTATGATTGCTGTGGGCAGGGAATGAGCTTATTATGGTTAACTGCAGTCTTTCCACAAGCAAGGCCTCCTCATTGTGACAGTCCCATGACAGAAAGTTGTGTGAAAGCGAACTCAGTGCAGTTGGCGCATCTTTCTATTTTAGAAAAAACAAATTGGTGAGGATGGTCATGATGAAGATTTGCAATCACCGAGGAATCTTTTAGAGTTAACTACTTTTGGTGATTGTGGATATGGCAATTACTTCTTTGAAAGAAAGATTTGATCAATTAAAGATTTTGAAAATGTTTTGGATTTTTAATTGACTCAACAAGGTTGAAGTCTTTAGAAAGCAATAGATTAAGAGATTGTTGCAATAACTTCAAAGATACATTTTCTCATAATAATTTGTCAGATGTTGATGCTGATGACCTTTATTCTGAAATGAAAGTGTTACAAATGACTTTACCAAATGAGTCAATAATGAGAATTGATATTCTTGAATTTGTCAAAAATGCAGATTGTTATCCTAACGTTTCCATTGCATATCGGATCCTATTGACGATGCCTGTAACAGTAGCTTCCGCGGAAAGAAGTTTTTCGAAGTTGAAATTATTGAAAAATTACTTGAGATCGACAATGTCGCAGGAGAGATTAAATGGTCTAGCAATGTTATCTATTGAGAGAAATATGTTAGACAAAATTGATGTAGATATGATCATAAATGACTTTGCATCAAGAAATACTCGAAGGAAATGCTTTTTATAAGTATAATATGTATCTTTCATATACATTTTTTAAATTTATATGGGATGTAATGAATTTTTATATCTTTTTATATGAATTGGTATTTTAAAGAAGAAGTGCGTTAGGGGCCCATTTTTTTGATTCGTCCCGGCCAAAAAAATTCGGGACCTACCGCTAACTAAGGTTTTGAATAGATTACTTTCGCCTTCTCAACACGATTTGCAGCACACACAAGATGTCGTCGATCTTTAATCTATCAATGAGAGAGCAACATTTAAGCTCTCAGACCGATCTTTGACCGTCAAGACAATAGCATTTTGAAGCATTTGACCATTTTCTTTTCCTAAATGCGCTTATGGATATCGATTCATTGATACGTTCGCAATGTGCCGTGAAGCACTCGAGTATCTCAAAAAGGAGGACGTGGAAGGAACTCACCGAGTGTCGGATTAGTATCTCTTGTTTTAATATTTCTGAGATATTAATTTATGTTTAATGTGCTTAAATCAGAGGAGGAAAAGTCCCTGTTTAAGAGTAGGTATAGCATAATTGAGTGGAGTTGCATGCAATTCTAGAAATAAAACGACATAAATTTACCGGATTAGAGTTAAATCTAATAGGAGAATCAATAGATCAAGTTAATGCAACAATAGAAGTTTTAATTAGAAAGAAATTTCAGATAATCAACTTAGGGTCAGTTGCTCTTACTCTCGAAAAGAATATTAGCATAATTTAGGGATTTCTACGTAGGTGAATTATTTATTGGGTATTGTTTCTCTCATTGGTTATTATTTAATTATCTTCTTGATTTATTTTCTGTTGAGTTCTTTAGTTAAATTAATTTAGTAATTTTAGTTTAAACCAATCACTTCAATTTGTCAGCTAAATAATAGGAAAACGATAATTACTAGTACTTTTAATCCTCATAAATACGATATCTCGAGTCTCGACTCACTGTAGCTATACTATTTATCGATAAGTACACTTGCTTATGTCATATTTTTAGTTAATAACGTGATACTCAAATTTAAATTAAATAAAATGTTAAAAAGAATTTTAATTTAATTATAGAATATAAAATATTAAAATAAAATCATATATTTTAAACAATAAAATAAATTGCTTAAACACAGGGGCGTAGTTAGATAGGCAGTCGTCTTGACCACCTCTTAGCTAAGGTGTATAATATCCATTTTAATTCATTTTAATTTTGAAGTATTAAGATTAAGCTTTTTTTAAATAATGTTTTTGGCTTTGACCCTCCAAACCTTTAAATTTAATTTTGACCCCTCAATAATGAATTGCTAGCTTCGTCCCTGCTTGAATGGATCAAATCAGATCTTAACTCGAACCTTTTATTTTAAAAAAATCGAGTCACTATTTAATCCAACTCATCAACACTTTTAACCAAGGTTGTTTGAATAGGACCGGATTGACTGGTTGGACTAGGTTCTAACTGCACTAGGGTACAAGTCCAAAGAAAGGCATTGACTCAGGAACTTGTATTGTCGAAATGACGAACTAATGACTTGATTGGTATGATCACCGGACTAGTTTTGAAAACTTTTCTTTTGCATGAACATGATGATTATATATAAACTACTATTGGCATTTTCTAAGCACTAATTTTCTATCTCCATTTTTTTCTTCAAATTTCATTTTTTCTCTTTGTTTCTCTTTACATTTTTATCGATTAAGACTCAGATCGGCCGATGAATCCATATTGTTTTTAGATTTCGTTCCAACAAATGCTCAGATTTCGATCTATGTAAGAATTAAGGGGTGATATTGATTCAGTTCGGTTGGATTTTTAAACCATCTATCATAATTCAGTTTGGCTCAATTCAATTCTCAATTTTTCCATATTAATTTTTGGTTTTGGATTTTGAGACTTATTTTGATAAAATGAGTGTTATTCGACAAAATTTCTAAATTTTTTTCATAAATATTTAAAAACAATAAATTTTCAAGAACTTTGAAATTATTCTCACTATTTTAAATACAACATATTTATTTTATTTCAAAAATTAAAATTAAATATATTAAATAAAATATAAAAATTTAGTTTAGTTTGAATAATCATGAATTTTAAACTTGTATTGTATAAACCGTCCAATCGATTTTATTTTCGATTTTTTTAAATTATTGAAGGAAAATGATTCATTGAACTAACTTGCAGTCTTTGTTGATTTATATTTTTATAAATAAGTTTAATTTTGTGGAATTATTTGGAAGACTGAGTAAAAAGTGAAGGAATTATTGAAAGTGTAGAGGAAATTAAAAGAAAAACAGAGTAATTGGAAAAGTCAATAAGAAAAGAGCAAATTCCTTTTGCGCATTAAAGAAGCAAAGAAAATAAAATCTGCTGACAATATCTGTTAAAATAATTTCTCTTTTAAAATGACAAGTAAAAGGCTAATTTATTAAATGTCTTTAAACTATTGCTTGAATTTTAAATTGATTCTTAAATTTCAAAATATTTTTAATTGAATCCTCAAAGTATCTATATTGTATAATTAAATAATTTTGGTTTTTGGGTTTATTTTGACAAAGCAAAGAAAAATTGAATAGAACCTTTAAGTTATCTTCTCTGTTTTAAATATTAAATATTTTTTAAATCATAAAAAATAAAATTAATTATAAATTAAATAATAAAATAGTATTTGGTTTGGTTCAAATTAATAATGCATTCCATAAATCATCAAAACTTTTGGTTTCGAATCAATTTTGATTTTTCTTATTCGGTCTTAGTTGTGAGGTTTTTTTTTTTCTTAAACATGTTACTAAGGGCAAATTTAGGGGGCAAGGGCCAAATGGAAGAATTGTCTTTTAATTTCTTAATAAATATTTTATTTAGTCCCTTCAAAAGTGATGAAATCATAATTAAATACAAAATAAAATTATATTTTAATAGCACAAAAATTTTAATACAATTCCAGCTTCCTAAAAAATTGTTGGATTCGTTCATGACGTGCTTGGCAAAAATTAGTTGTGCACACAAAATGCATCAACATCTTGGCTACCAACCAACATAATACAAAGCTTTTGTTTCGTCTCATGAACTTCATCCAATAATTCAATACAAAACGAACAACTTAATTTCAACGAAGTTTATATATAGGAATATAATATTGAATATACTTGGTTTAGTTTAATAATTACTAGAGACGGCAGAGCCGCTTGATACCTAATAGCATAAGACGAAACTTAGGTAGCCAAGATGATTATATTTGATGCCTACAAGACACATGCAAGTTCATTCTCTGGCTTTTGCATTTGCAGCAGCATCAGCAGGGGATGGCATCAATGGAGAACCCTGATCAAACGAAAAGTGGTGATGAAGAGAAGCATGTCACCAGGAAACTGGGTGGTCTTAAGACCATGCCTTTTGTTATATGTAAGGCTTGAATTGATTTGTTTCTTGGTTTTTAAGATGTAAAGGATTTGGGTATTGTATGCTGATTAAATCGTGATTGTTTTGTGCAGCAAATGAGACGTTTGAGAAAGTTGCAAACTTTGGTCTTTACCAAATATGATTTTGTACTTAACGAATGAATATCACATGTCCATTGCCACAGGAGCTAACGTTCTCTTCATCTGGTCTGCAATTTCCAATTTCATGCCAATCCTTGGGGCTTTTCTCTCCGATTCTTTCCTTGGCCGCTTTCTTGTTATTGCACTCGGGACGGTCACCAGCCTTATTGTAAGCGAAATATTTTCTTATAAATCCGTAAGGGAACAAAGGACGGGTTTATTAACGTATTATGTATGATTGCTGTGGGCAGGGAATGAGCTTATTATGGTTAACTGCAGTCTTTCCACAAGCAAGGCCTCCTCATTGTGACAGTCCCATGACAGAAAGTTGTGTGAAAGCGAACTCAGTGCAGTTGGCGCATCTTTCGGGTCGTTTGTTCTCATGTCGATTGGAGCTGGTGGCATTAGGCCGTGCTCCTTGGCCTTTGGTGCTGATCAGCTCTATGATCCTAGCAACCCCAAGAACCAGAGGGTCATGCAGAGCTTCTTCAACTGGTATTACGCTTCGGTCGGACTTGCGATCATGATTTCAATAACTGTTATTGTCTATATTCAAGATAAAGCAGGGTGGGTTGTGGGCTTCGGAGTTCCTGTAGGGCTCATGTTCATCTCCACAGTCATGTTCCTATTGGGTTCACCACTTTACATCAAGTTGAAGCCGAATAAGAGTTTGTTTACAAGCTTTGCCCAAGTCACGGAAGCCACTTGGAACAATAGAGACTTGGTTTTGCCACCAATGGAATCTGGTGGAGCCATATGGTACTTTTACAAAGGCTCCAAGCTTATAACACCCACAGAAAAATTGAGGTACCGTACACATACATTTGCACGCACACACATATATATATATTGTGAACACTGTGCTAGATAGTTGATTATGTCAACTTTCATGTCAGGTTTCTTAACAAAGCATGTATGATTAGAAGCCCCGAGGACATAGACACGGATGGGAGGGCTTTAAATCCATGGAATCTATGTACCGTCAAACAAGTGGAAGAGTTGAAAGCATTGATCAAAGTGCTCCCCATTTGGTCTAGTGGGATCATCATCGCCGTAACCATAATCCAACAGTCATTTCCGGTGCTCCAAGCTAATTCCATGGACAGGCACTTAATTCCTGGAGGATTAAAAATCCCCGCGGGTTCCATCGGTGTGTTTGCAATGATCACGTTGACGATATGGGTTGCTGCCTATGATCGAATCGTAGTTCCCTTGCTATCCAAGTTCACTAAACGGTCACAAGGACTCAGCCTAAAAGAACGAATGGGGTTTGGCTTAGTAATATCCCGCGTGGCAACAGCGGTGGCAGGGTTGGTGGAGAGCAAGCCGTGAGCTGCGGCAATGAGACAAGGATTGGCTGATAATCCCTATGGGGTGGTGCACATGAGTGTCATGTGGTTGGTGCCACAGCACTGACTGATTGGGTTGGCGGAGGGATTCAACGCAATTGGGCAGATAGAGTTCTACTACTCGCAGTTCCCTAAGAGCATGGCCAGCATTGGAGTGGCTCTTTTTACCCTTGGCATGGCTGTGGGGAACTTGATTGGGAGTCTTATTGTTAGTATATTGAGTAAGGTGACCAAAACACATGGAAGAGTGAGCTGGGTGTCAAACAGCCTTAATAAGGGTCATTATGACTATTATTATTGGCTTCTTACAGCTCTTAGTGTGATTAATGTCTTCTACTACTTGCTATGTATTTGGGCTTTTGGATCAACTGAGAGCAAGAACAAAGTAGAATGGGATGGCATGGAGGATGAGTTAGAAGCAGATGACCATGCCAAGGGAAAGGGATCCCCCATTGTTTTTCCCCATTGAATATCTTTCTATGCTTTTGCACTAAAATATTATTATTATTATTATTATTATTATTATTATTATTATTATAGTTTGAAGTATACGTAGCTTTGTTAATTAGTGTAAAATGCGCGGAAGAAATCATCTCCCCTGTTAGTGTATGTAGCTTTCCCTATTTCATCATATGCTAATGCCATAATAGATTTTCACAAGTTTGAAATGTAATACATACATCATTTTAAATCAAATTTAAAAACTATAAAATATTTCCAATATAACACTTCATGAAATCTCAACTCTTTAAAATTTAAATTTATGAGTTTACAAAAGCATATAATTATATTTATAGGAAAATATTTGGTAAAATATTAATAGAGTTTTAAAAATATAAATATAAATAAAAATAGGGCATATAATAAAATTTTATACTTATTTGTGAAATTAAAAGAATATACAACAAATACTAATCCATAAATTTTTTTGAATAATAATCTGATTGAATTTTTTATTAATAAAATTATAAGACAAACAAAAATTTGAGCCTTGGACTAAAATATAAACAGAAAAAGCAAAAGAAATAAAAGCATAAATAAAGTCTAACAAAACTAGCAACTTAACCCATCTTTATACGGAATAAATCAGACTAAAACATGCAAATCAAATTTTAAAATCCAGTCAAATCAAATAGTTGGATACCACTTTTTTATGCCCTTTCACATCTACCGACCCAACATTAACGATATCAGGTTTCTAAAGATTACTTTTTTCCTATCTTCTTCAATTTCACTCTGTCATTTTCTCTTCGCCTTTTCATTTCTCCCCTCCTTCATTCTAGATGCTTTGCTGAGAAATCTCCAGCGCTCGACTGACGAAATTCGGAAGTCCTCCCAACAGGTAAAAGCTTTCTCCTTTTTTAGGGCCTCTTTTGCAGTAGTATGAACATAACTATTTTCTGTTCTGGGAATAAAAATATTGTAGCAATGTAATTGAAAAATAATGTTAATTTAATAAAATAATTTTAAAAATATTAATAGTTGAATTAAATTTTGAATCTGAAAATAAAGAGATTAAATTCTTAAAAATAAAATTAAAAAATAAATTTAAAATTTACGAAAAGTATAAAACATTTTAACCAAATTTTTTTAGGCGTAATAAAATTTCAAATGGTTGCGTTCAAAATTCTGAAAATAAACCATGGGCTAGGGTTTAGGCTGGTTTTGGAACTTAGGGCCGCCCTTTTTAGCTGATTTAGAAAAGCCCTTTACCTGCCAAAACCAACCCCCAGATTGCCTATAGCCGAAGCCGCCAACTTTCTCAATATATAGATATAATCATTATTTTTAGGTTTTAAGACTCAGAACTTGGATCCTCCTCATTTTCTCCGCTGCCCGAATTCCCTCAGTAAGCCCTCTTTCTCTTTTTTAATATTTGCGACTACATCTTTCATCTTTTTGTTTGCGATCTATTTACCCCCAATACTTTTGAGGTATTGTTTATGATGTCTCTGATCTCCTGGAATCCAAGAGTATGGTTTTGAATATCTCTGATAATTGCTACGATAACTGATTTATCAATATCTTTGCTTCGACATTTTTTAATAACTGTTATTGAATCACCCATTATCATCACTCTATTTAAACCCATACAGATCCCTAATTTTGTCGCCTGTAAACCTGCATGTGCCTATGCTGTGAATTGGGATGCAGCTTTGGAGTGAATGACTGCCTTCGATGCTAAGATTTCCACCTTCTCATTTCGGACGAGTAGACCAGTAGCCGATCTGAGCAAGTGTCTGTCAAAAGCCGCGTCGAATTGAACTGTTGCTCTTCCCCTACTTGGTATTTGGTAAGTTTTTCCAGCAAACTGAGGAATACTTCTTTCTTCTTTGTTGCGTCCCATTCTTCAATGAAATTCTTGATTTTCCTTGCTATTTCTGAACCTGTTAGAGATATTTTTCCATATAGTAGAGAGTTTCTACTGAACCAGATGAAATACTCATCCATAATTACATAAGAAAACTAATGATATCATTTCTACGAAATATTAAAAAAAACTTTGAAGTTTGAAATTAGTTTTAAACATATATTTATATTATTAATTAAAATATTTAAAATAATAGAAGTGAAAAAAGCTTAAAGCATTCCTAAATTAGTTTAAAGCATTATTTATCTCTTAAAATATGTAATTTTAATATCTTTGTTGAAATAGATTAAGCTTTTATTTTAAAGAGATCATTAGTAACTTGAAAGAGGATATTCAAAGGATTTGATCATTAGAATTCGGGAGTTAATAAGTCGTGATTGGAATGTTGTCTTTAAGTAGATCCAATGAGAGGTAAATTCCGTCGCACATTCGTTGGCTGGTCTGACGAAGGAAGCGTCGGTTGGTACTCCGATATTTTATAGTGCCCCCTCTTTAGTCAATTATCTTGTCAGGGTGGATAGCATGCCTGAGTGTTTGGACCTGTTAGTTATTGGTAGTTTTTTTAACTCCTTCCTTGTTATCAATATATATATATATATAACTTTTTTCACTTTGGTATATAAATTTTTTGCTTGAATTGGTACCTAAAATTACATTTCATTAATTGGTTTAGTCCACTAATGTAAACGGTGTTAAAAAAAAAAAAAGCTAACATGTGAATCAAATAGAATGCACCACGCGATATTTTAAGCTAATTAAAAAGTGAGATATGACATTCTCGTTGATATTTATATATAAATTCTAAAAAAATTAATATAGAAAAATTCTAGAAAAATAGAAAAATTATTTAAAAAATTAAACGTTAGTTAGAAAATTATAAAATTATAAAATTCAAAACAAAATATAAAAAGTAAATATTTAGTTAAAATTTTAGAAAAATAAAAAATAAATGTCAAAATTTAATGTATACACACTAGAAAAATGCAATATTTTTTTAGCTAAAATACCAAAAAATATATTGAAAAAACACAAATAAGAAACTAAGAAAATTAGAAAGAACAAAAATTAAATATATGGATACCAAAAATTAAACGATATTTAAAAAATAAAATATATAATTTCTTAAAATATTAACAATTCACGGCATTTTTAGAAATATTAAGAATTTATATAATATTATATAACGGCTTTTTATTAAAATAATTTTAAAAATTAATTAATTATTAAAATGATTCACATTTTAATTAAATATGAAAATAATTCAAAATTTACAATAAAAGTTGGTGGAGTCAAATTATATTGCGCCACCAATTTGTCACGTCAGTAAGGGCATAAAAAAATAATTTTTTATTAGAGCCATGTTAAATGTTAAATGACGCCACCTGTATAAAATATAAGAAAAATACTGTAAAATCTAAAAAATTGGGGGTTTTTAAAATAATTTTTCATTTTTTGTGGAGCCATTTTAAATGGCGTCACCAGCACCCTCTACCCGTTTTAATTTTTTTAACTTTTTTAAAATTTTATATTTTTTACTTTTTGAAGTTTTATTTTTTCTTATTTTATTTTGTTTATTTATTTATTATTGTTAATTTTAAAAAATTGAATTTATAATATATATTTTTAAAATTTTAAATATTTTAAATATTTTTTTAAATTTTAGATATATTTTTGAAATTATTTTTTATAAATTTTAAAATGTATTTTTCAAATTATTTTTAAAAATTTTAAATATTATTTTTAAATATGAAGCATATTTTTATAATATAAAACATTTAAACATTTAAAATTTTTAAATACAATTTTTTAAATACATTTAAAAAATCATAATTTAAAAAATTATAAAAAGATGTGGGCTTTTAAAACAATTTCCCATTTCTGGTGAGCCATTTTAAATGGTGCCACCACCTGCCACCCTATGCCCTTTCCTTTTTTTTTTTTTAATTCTTTTAAATTTGTCTTTTTCTTTAATTTTTTCTTTTTTGAAGTTTTGAGTACTAATGATATTACAGTTTACAACATTTAGATCTCAAGGGAGTTCCACCATGTAACAATTGTTTTTTTTTTCCTCAAAGATTTAACACCATTTTAGCTTTTTTTAAAACTAAATAAACAGTTTGTCCTAAAAGTGGAGTTGACTAGTCAATAGCCCAAACTTTAAAGCACACATTTAGACTATCGCAGCTTCGTAAGTTATATGACATGTCTGACTATTGCCTATTTTCTTTTCTGGTCATCCAACTATCAATTCTTTTTTTTAATTTGGTCACCCAAGTAATCAAGATTGTTTTTTTAGTCCATTTCTGTTAAGTGTTGTTAAATCTCTAATAGAAGGGTGACTTGACAATTAAAAATTGGCATAATAACGAATTTAGCCCTCAAGTTTTACATATTATTTCGATTTAGTCATAAATTTAAATTATTAACCCTTAAAATTTACAAATGGTTTCAATTTGATCTTCAAATTTAAAAGAGTTTGATGGACGGTTGTTAATAGCGATTTAGTCGAAGAAAACACAAAGCGAAAGAGTCTTAAGCATAACTGACATTTAGCCTTGTTTGATTCAGCCAACACCATTGTTGTTTTTCCCTCTTTTCTATACATAAAAGGGGTTCCTTTTTCCCTTTCATGCTTCCATATTTTTGGGGGTTCTTCAAAGAAACAACAATCTAAGAACAAAAAAATAAAAATAGTGGCATGCTTGTCTTGATGAATATGAAAAGCTTGTTTTAAGGATGAGTACACCCATGTTCGTATTTTGTTTGATTTTGATTCTGGGTTTCAAAGCTCCTTTTTTACTTTTTAACTCATTCAAGCTCCTATTTTGGGCTTTTTTAGTTTCATCATGTTGATAGAGCTAGAAGACATGGAATTTTGTTGATCTAATCTTTCAATTAAAAAGGCTTATATTTTATTTGATGGATAGTGGTTCATGGATGGTAAGTTGCATATTTTTATGATAAAGATTTTGAGGATGAAATTGAAACCATTTGTAAATTTTGAGGGCTGATTTTTTAAAATTATTATTAAATCGATATAATGTGTAAAAGTTGAGGGTTAAATTTGTTATTTTATCGATTTTTTAATTGCCACGTCACCCTTCTGTCAGAGATTTAATGGTGCTTAACAGTAATGGACCCAAAAAATCATATCGATTAGGTGGGTGACCAAAAAAGAAAAGAGATATAAGTTGGGTGACCTGTGGTGTAGTTTACCCTATAACTTAAAGATCTTGAACCATAAAATTCTACACCTCAAATTTGCAACAGGTCACTAAATGGTTAAATATTTAAACTGAACACGTTTACTTCTTCACAGTTCATACAATTTTTAAGTAATGGTTATCAGTTGCCTACTATTTCTCAGCTTCATATCAGTGTTTATAAAATTTATTATTAATGGCTACCAGAGTAACTCAAAATACTGTAAAATAAAAAAGTAGGGCTTACTAGGTTGGTGGATGGTATGAGGTTGGCCATAGTTTACTATGTTCTTCCCACTCTTCCTTTGATAATGCAGCATATATGTTAATCTACAAGTCATTTAGGTAAATGTGAAATATAAATAATATCTTGAAAGTAAATCCAAAAAGCCATGCCTCCAGTAGAGGAAGCTTCAAATAACAATATTTGATAGGAAGATGTCAAGGAGAAGAACTATTCAATAAAAAATTTCAACTTCCCTTGATTTTAGCCATATGAAATTATGAACAAAAGAATGAGAAAATAAAAGAGAGATTCTTACAGAATAACTTAGAAAAGCACAATGTGGCAATGGAGTAATAACAACAGCAGACAGTGACAAAGTGGGAGAGAGATACATATAGAGATGCACACACAAGCATAAGACAAAGAATTAAATAAAATATAAAGGGTGCAAATTATGTCCTAAGTTTTGAAACAATCATTCCATAAAGAGCGCCAAAATGACAATGGAAAAAGCTATAAAAGAAACAAATTAAAAGAATCAATTGTTGATGGCACCTCCATCGCACATAAAGCAAAGGCAGTAAGCCATGGCTATTATTTGTTGTTACACACAAACTTTAAAACTCTTTTGATTTTGTATTAGATGACCCACTTATCAGAAATAAAATGAATATTAGAGAAAATAGTGTTACAAAATAAAAAAAAAGAAGATAATCCATTTCAGTAATGAAAGGAGTCAAGTGGTAGGAATTGACGATATCTTCCATATCCGGTGGCATTCTATTGGATAGTGTTTCATTTTCAGAAGCTAAACATAATACGACATACAACTCTGATTTTTCTGTCACATGAGGCAATTGTCACAAACATATACTCAAAAGAGAAACTTAGCTCCTCCAACAATTGAATACAGTTGGTATTAGTTATTATGAACATTTGAATGAAGGTCTATTGATATGGAAATGAAATAAAAGGAGAGAATTTCAAATGTATACTTTTGTAAGAATAAAGAAAAGGGATAATATTAGCAGTACTACCCCCTTGGAGTTGCTTTTTCTGAATTCGCTTAAAATGCTGGAGATTTTGAAGGGGTGCAATCTGATTAAGCCGCCTACCATTCCCATTCCATCCAATTCCATTCAAGGCAGCATAAACTTTTTCTGTATAGTGTATATATCAGTAAATAATCTAAAAAAAGAGAAAAAGAAATGAGAATTGATGAAGTCACAGGTTGGTTGGTGCTTGGGGGAAACAGGGGTTGGGTGGAATATGGATGATTTGCTGCAGCTAGTTGGTTCCAAGATTTCAACTTCAGCAAAGTTGTGCTGCCTAAAATCCCTAGAACTTTGCTGTAACTGTAATGTAACGAAATAAAATAAAACAGGCTACATTCACCAGATATAGTAAAATAATGTTTTCTTTATTAAAGTATATTAGAAGTCTTTGTATTATACTGAAAATTTCATTTTAGTCATTGTACCTTACTAAAAAGCACCATTTTGACATTAAAAGCGTTATCAAAATTGGTCATTTTTGAAATAGTTTAAAAAAATTATTGTATAAAGAGTGTTAAGATTAAAAACTCAAAACTTAAACTTAAAAAGTGAAGAAATATTGAATTTCGCCAAACACAACCATAGTAGTTATTTACAATAGATGGACTCAACAAACTAAATTCTAAAAAATCTAAAAATGGGTTCAAAGCTTCCGAATGAATGTTTTGAAAATTTAACGGGACTACAAGAGCCTGAGGCTTCGTTTTGTTGCTTTCCGTGATAAGAAAGCTACGAGGGTTATTATCGAAGGAATCATAGGTCAGAATATTGACGGAAGGAACATACCGTCGAAAATGGCGGTGTACTTCGAGGAGGAAAGGGTAGGTACAACAACGGTGGAGGAAGCGGAGGATTTGGTGGTCTCCAAGTAGGCTATGAAGGCGGAGGCCGTGATTGTAATGGTTACTCAAGAGACGGCGTTGCGGCGGAAATCAAACACGAAGGTTTTGAGTTTAAGGTTTAAGTGGGATTGGACTTCAATGTCATGGGGTTTGGATTTAGTAATTTTCAGGTTCTCTGGTTCCTCAACTGGTTGGTGTCCCTTAAAACATAAAAATATATGTAGTATAGTACCTCGTTTTAGAGGGAGAAACAATCTAAAAAGACAGCAACATGTGATAATGGGAGCTAAGAACTAAGAATTTCGTCAGCAATGTCTTTTCTCATTCTTCATTTGCTGTAAACCGGGCCATGATTTGCATGGTGTATTAGATGATATCAAATTCATTTGTTACCCGACCATATGTCTTAAAAGCATGATTTGTTCAAAGAGTATACTATTTTTTGATCGTGGTACCTAAATATTTTCTTTTATATTGTCTAAACCAATTCAATCTAATGAAGTTTAAATAAGTTGATACGCTCGTCACGTAATTATCTCAATCATTAAGAATGTAAAATTAGGGTTTTTTTATTAAAATAACTTAAAAAATTAATTAATTATCAAAATAACCTACCTTTTTAATTAAATACGAGAATAACCCAAAATCTACAGTAAATGTTGGTGGAGCCAAATTATATGGCGTCACCAACTTGCCACGTCATCAAGGGGCATAAAAAATAATTTTTTAGTGGAGTCGTGTTGAATGGCGCCACCTATATAAAATATAAGTTAAATACTACAAAATCTAGAAAATTGTGAGATTTTAAAACAAGTTTCTATTTTTTGTGGAGCCATTTTAAATGGCGTCACCCCCTGATACCCTCTGCCTGTTTTAGTTTTTTAATTTTTTTAAAATTTTATTTTTTTTTACTTTTTTGAAGTTTTATATATATTTTTATTTTATTTTGTTTATTTATTTTATTTACTTTTTATTATTAATTTTAAAAATTTGTAATATATATTTGAAATGTTCTATAATATATATTTTATAAAATTTTAAATATTATTTTAGATTATTTTTAAATTTTAGAATATATATTTTTGAAATTATTATTTATAAATTTTAAATGTATATTTTAAAATTAATTTTTAAAATTTTAAATATTGTTTTTAAATATTAATCATATTTTAATAATATAAAACATTTAAATATTTTAAAGATATGATTTTCAAATTTATTACTTGTTTTTATTTTTAATAATATAAAACATTTAAACATTTAAATTTTAAATAAAATTTTTATAAAAATTTAAAAATGGTTAAATATTTTTAAAATTACTAATAAATTTGAAGGCTCATATCTTTAAAATATTTAAATGTTTTATAATATTAAAAATATATTTAATATTTAAAAATAATATTTAAAATATTAAAAATAATTTCAAAAATATATTTTGAATATTTATAAAAATATATTATAAAACATTTTAAAAATTTTCAAAAAATACATTTAAGGACCTAAAAAAAAAAAAAAAGAGTAAACTTTTTTAAAAAAAGGTTGAAACAAACAACTTGGCTGTCAGACTCGAAAATTGTTGGCGCCAAATTATTTGGCTCCATCAAGAAATGGTAAAATTGCTATAGGGCCTCCTATACTCTCAAAAATCACAGTACTTTGGTGGAGCCATTCTTTATGGGCCTTCGTTGACGGGGTAGATGTTGAGGTGTATTGTACACATTAGCACATTAGGAGGATTGTCAGCTGGGTCGATCGTGGCTTGAGGCGGGGTGGAGTACATGTTATTGCCAAACATATCAAATGATGTCGGTGGTTGCTCTGGATGAAATAAGCTCGAACCGCCTATATCCGAGTAATATGAACTCGAATCGCCTATGTCTGGGTGAGATGAACTCGAACCGTTTATGTCCGGGTGATATGAACTCGAACGACCCATGTTTGAGTGATATGAACTGCTTTGGGACTCATCACAAAAAGCGTCAACTCATTGGTCCAATGTGTTGAAAAGTTGGTCCTCCGAGTCGGGCTCCGCCATATGTTGATCTCTATTTCCCTTATAGGTTGATTTTCACGTCTGTAGCCGTGACCTGGTACCATCATAAGTTATCCACCATATAAATAAACGCGCCATCAATTCATGTACCACTGCATATATTCAATCGAGGGACTGAAGTCAAACATGCAGGAGTGCATCTCAGGCCGTCTGTCGTATCGGGTATTCCATAGTGCTACACAACATTGATGTTCCATGCTCCAATCTAATGTATGTCTCCCTTCATGGTCTTATCGTGAACATCAACAAATTGTTGTGGCTCGACCAGCACAAATTGTCTACACCCAAATTGTCTCATAATTCAATCACTGTTGTAACACTCAACGGTTGAGAAGTTGAGCACCAGCGTGTTAATGCACTACATATGGGCTTTAGCGTGAACCCTCTTAGGAATAAGGGTTGCAATGTTCAGTGCAGAATACGACATCCACAAGAACTACACAATATAACATAATAAGTCAATTCACATCACATACTATAAGTGGATAAGTTAAATGATTAATGTATATTACTTTCTCTTCAGTGTACGCCTCTATCATTTGACGATAAATGATTAATGATTAAAAATCATATCTTTAAAATATTTAAATATTTTATATTATTAAAAATATGGTTAATATTTAAAAATAATATTTAAAATTTAAAAAATTAATTTGAAAATATATTTTTAAAATTTATAAAAAAATTTCAAAAATATATATCTAAAATTTAAAAAATAATTTAAAAAATATTTAAAATTTAAAATTATATATTATAAACATTTCAAATATACATTTTAAATTTTTAAAATTAATAATTTAAAATAAATAAAATAAATAAACAAAATAAAATAAGAAAAAAATATAAAACTTCAAAAAAGTTAAAAAAAGATAATTTTAAAAAAATATATAAAAAAAATTGAAACGTGCAGAGGGTGTCAGGGGGTGACACCATTTAAAATGGCTCCACCAAAAATAGAAAATTGTTTTAAAAGCCCTCGAATTTTTTAGATTTTTTAGTATTTTCCTTATATTTTATACAGGTGGTGCCATTCAACATGGCTCCAACAAAAAATTATATTTTTATGCCCCTTGCTGACGTGGCAAGTTGGTGGCACCATATAATTTGACTTCATTAACTTTTACTGTAGATTTTGAGTTATTTTCGTATTTAATTAAAAAGGTAGGTTATTTTGATAATCAATTAATTTTTTTGAGTTATTTTAATAAAAAAGCCCCTAATTTCATATTCTTAATGATTGAGATGATTACGTGACGGGCGTATCAACTTATTTAATTTCATTAGATTGAATTGGTTTAGACAATGGAAAAGAAAATATTTAGGTATCGCGATCAGAAAATGGTATACTCTTTGAACAAATCATGCTTTTAAGACATATGGTCGGATAATAAATGAATTTGATATCTTTTAATATACCATGCAAATCAGAGCTCGGTTTACGGCAAATGAAGAATGAGAAAAGCCATTGCTGACGAAATTCTTAGTTCTTAGCTTCCATTATCACATGCTGCTGTCTCTTTAGATTGTTTACATTTTTATGTTTTAAGAGATGCCAACCAGTTGAGGAACCTGAAAACCGCTAAATCCAAACCCCATGACATTGAAATCTAATCCCACTTAAACCTTAAACTCAAGACCTTCGTGTTTGATTTCCGCCGCAGTGCCGTCTCTTGAGTAACCATCACTATCACGGCCTTCGCCGTCATAGCCTCGTTGGAGACCACCAAATCTTCCACTTCCTCCACCGCTGTTGTACTCACCGTTTCCTCTTCGAAGTACACCGCCGTTTCCCACGGTATGTTCCTTCCGTCAATATTCTGACCTGTGATTCCTTTGGTAATATCCCTCGTAGCTTTCTTATCACGGAAAGCAATGAAAGCGAAGCCTCGGGATCTTGTAGTCCAGTTAGATTTTCAGAACATTCATTCGAAGCTTTGAAGCTTTGAACCCATTTTTAGATTTTTGAGAATTTAGTTTGTTGAGTCTATCTATTTTAAATAGTTACTATGGTTGTGTTTGGTGAAATTCAATATTTCTTCACTTTTTAAGTTTGAGTTTTGAGTTTTTGATCTTAACACCTCTTTATACAATAATTTTTTTAAACTATTTCAGAAATGACCAATTTTGATTACAATTTTAATGTCAAAATGGTGCTTTTTAGTAAGGTACAATGATTAAAATGAAATTTTCAGTATAATACAAAGACTTCTAATATACTTTAATAAAAAAAAAAACTTTATTTTACTATATCTGGTGAATGCAGACTGTTTTATTTTAATTCGTTACATTACAGTTACAGCAATGTTCTAGGGATTTTGGGCACAAACAACTTTGCTGAAGTTGAAATCTTGGAACCAGCTGCTCTATTGGAGAAGCCCATATTGGTTCCTTGACAATGAACAAGCAGCTGCAGCAAATCATCCATATTCCACCCAACCCCCCTGTTTCCCCCACCCACCAACCCACCGGTGAGTTCCATCAATTCTAATTTCTTTTTCTTTTTTTTCTGATTATTTACTCATATATACACTATACAGAAAAGGTTTATGTTGCCTTAATTGAACCGAAGCATGCCAATACTATCATAAGGTAAGGTAATAATATTACCTCGGTAATAATACTACCTCTTTTACTTTTATTATTATTGTTATTTTATTATGGATTGTATTAGTAATTACTAATATTACTTTTCTTGAATGGAATTGGATTGAATGGGAATGGTAGGCGGCTTAATCAGATTGCACCCCTTCAAAATCTCCAGCATTTGAAGCGGATTCAGAAAAAGCAACTCCAAGGGGGTTAGTAATGCTAATATTATCCCTTTTCTTTATTCTATCAAAAGTGTACATTTGAAATTTTCTCCTTTCATTTCATTTCCATATCAACAGACCTTCATTCAAATGTTCATAATAACTAATACCAGCTGTATTCAATTGTTGGAGGAGCTAAGTTTCTCTTTTGAGTATATGTTTGTGACAATTGCCTCATGTGGCAGGAAAACCAGAGTTGTATGTCGTATTATGTTTAGCTTCTGAAAATGAAACACAATCCAATAGAATGCCACCGGATGTGGAAGATATCGTCAATTCCTACCACTTGACTCCTTTCATTACTGAAGTGGGTTATCTTCTTTTTTTTATTTATTTTGTAACACTATTTTCTCTAATATTCATTTTATTTCTGATAAGTGGGTCGTCTAATACACAATCCATGGCTTACTGCCTTTGCTTTATGTGTGATGGAAGTGCCATCAACAATTGATTCTTTTAACTTGTTTCTTTTATAGCTTTTTTCATTGTCCTTTTGGCGCTCTTTATGGAATGGTTGTTGTTTCAAAACTTAGGACATAGTTTGCACCCTTAATATTTTGTTCCATTCTTTATCTTGTGCTTGTGTGTGCACCTCTATATGTATCTCTCTCCCACTTTGTCACTGTCTGCTGTTATTATTACACCATTGCCACATTGTGCTTTTCTAAGTTATTCTATTAGAATCTTTCATTTATTTTCTCATTCTTTTGTTAATAATTTCATATGGCTAAAATCAAGTGAATTTGGAAGTTTTTTATTGAACAGTTCTTTTCCTTGACATCTTCCTGTCAAATGTTTTTATTTGAAGCTTCCTCTACTAAAGGCATGGCTTCTTAGATTTAATTTTAAGCTATTATTGATATTTCACATTTACCTAAATAACTTGTAGGTTAACAAATATGCTGCATTATCAAAGGAAGAGTGGGAAGAACAGTGCAAACTATGGCCAACCTCATACCATCCACCAACCTAGTAAGCCCTGCATCTTTGGTTTACAGTATTTTGAGTTAAAGTCTGGTAGCCATTAATCATAAATTTTATAAACACTGATATGAAGCTGAGAAATGGTATGCAACTGATAACCATTACTTAGAAATTGTATGAACTGTGAAGAAGTGAACGGTGTTCAGTTTAAATATTTAACCATTTAGTGACCTGTTGCAAATTTGAGGTGTAGAATTTTATGGTTCAAGGTCTTTAAGTTATAGGGTAAACTACACCACAAGTCACCCAACTAGTGTCTCTTTTCTTTTTTGGTCACCGAACTATCAATTTTTTTAATTTGGTCACCCACCTAATCGATATGATTTTTTTGGTCCATTTCTGTTAAGTGCCATTAAATCTTTGACAGACAGTTAAAAAATCGGTATAATAACAAATTTAGCCCTCAACTTTTACACATTATATCAATTTAGTTATAATTTTAAAAAATCAACCATAAAAATTTACTAATGGTTTCAATTTCATCCTCAAAATCTTTATCATGAAAAAATGCAGCTTACCATCCATGAACCACTGTCCATCAGATAAAATATAAGCCTCTTTAATTGAAAGATTAGATCTGTTAAAACCTGAACAGCATTCAACAAAATTCCATGTCTTCTAGCTTTATCAACCTGAATGAAAATAAAAAAGCCCAAAATAGGAGGTTGAATGAGTTAAAAAAAAAAAAAAAAGCAGCTTTGAAACCCAGAATCAAAATCAAACAGAATATGAACCTGGGTGTACTCATCCTTAAAACAAGATTTTCATATTCATCAAGACAAGCATGCCACTATTTTTTTTTTTTGTTAGATTGTTGTTTCTTTGAAGAACCCCCAAAAAGATGGAAGCATGAAAGGTAAAAAGAACCCCTTTTATGTATAGAAAAGAGGGAAAAACAACAATGGTGTTGGCTGAATCAAACAAGGCTAAATGTCAGTTATGCTCAAGACTCTTTCGCTTTGTGTTTTCTTCGACTAAATCGCTATTAACAACTGTCCACCAAACTCTTTTAAATTTGAGGATCAAATTGAGACCATTTGTAAATTTTGAGGGTTAATAATTTAAAATTATGACTAAATCGAAATAATATGTAAAACTTGAGGGCTAAATTTGTTATTATACCAATTTTTAATTGCCACGCCACCCTTCCATCAGAGATTTAATAGCACTTAATAGAAATGGACCAAAAAAACAATCTTGGTTACTTGGGTGACCAAATTAAAAAAAAAAAAAATTGATAGTTGGATGACCAGAAAAGAAAAAAGGAAATAGTCCGACAAGTCATATAACTTACGAAGTTGCGATAGTCTAAATGTGTGCTTTAAAGTTTGGGCTATTGACTAGTCAACTCCACTTTTAGGACTAGAACTGTTTATTGAGTTTTAAAAAGAAGCTAAAATGGTGTCAAATCTTTGAGGAAAAAAAAAGCAATTGTTACATGGTGAAACTCCCTTGAGATCTAAATGTTGTGAACTGCAATATCATTAGTACTCAAAATATGCTCTTACTTTAGTAGTGTGAAACAATAGCCTAAAAAGTGTTTTATTGAGTTTTCTTCTTTGTTTGATATATTGACGCATAAAATGCTTTGCCTGAGAAAATAAATGTAGAAGGATGGGAAATGGTGTTCATGTGCTTATTCAAACTAAGGGATATTTTAGTGGATTATAATCACTATGTAAGTACCGGCTTCAGTTACAGGTGGAATATTTTGAACTGCATATTGGCCATTACCTTTAATTGGTGGGATTTTAGAGTTGGAAATGGTGCTTGGATTCTTAAATGTTTAGTTCTAATTTTTCGTGGTGCTAAAATTATTTCGTCTGTCGTTTGCAGCTGCAACGTGCTATAATATGTTCCTTATATGCTTACTTTTTCTCTCCCTTTGTTCCATTTGCAGCAATATTCCTGGCATTACTGGATTTAGTGAGGAGGATTCTAAAGCAGTTTTCAATTTTATGAAGTCTACAGTAGAGTTGGCGAAATCTGGTGATCATTTGGTAATTATGTCAATTCTTTTCTCATGCACCAGCTTTATTGTACGTGTGGGATACTTGAATGCATGAATCCCAGTCCATTTGCAATTACAGAACCTATACAATGGATAGCTTCTATAAGTAATTTAGAATATAAGAGTTCGTAGTGATTTCTAGTAGGCTAACAACAGTAGGACCCTATGATTGTTTCATTGAAGTGGACCTCAAGATAACATAAGATGCTTGACCTTGAACAAGTATTGTCAAGTTGAAACACTCACCCAATAATCCGATGTCAAAATATCTGAACTCTCAATATCTCAAAATATATTAATCTGAATGACCTGGACATTTTTGACTAAACACTGAACATAAAAAAATGCACACTGGGAAATAAAACCCTACAGTCCTAATACTTGGAAAATAGGTGAATTTCTAATAAATATAAATAAAATCTAAAATAGGTTTGAATGTAAAATCTGTACCCAAGCCCCACTCATTACCGACATTGGCCAAGACATGACACTTCACTCTACAGAGGTTGCTAGTAACACTAGACCAATGTTGTTACAAGTTAGGCATTGTCCCTTAGCATCAAACAACAAAAGTCCTGAAGACCCTTTCTAGGTCTTATTTGGTCAGATGCATGCTTGGTGAGCCTACGCACGCTTTTGTAAGATGATAGATCATAGATGATATCTAATTTCTTTTATTTTCATTAATTTCACCGTTATTAGTAAGAAAGGGGACAATACCAAACTTTCTGCCTTCTCATATTTGAGTATTCAATTGCAGAGAAAGGATTATAAAGGAATCCTGCGTGTTGACCAACAAAAGAGAAAGTAAAGTTTGCATCTTTGTAGGATAAACTGGAGATCATATAAAACGCACACATACTTATTGTGCCTGGCTTCACTCAACTGGATGCTTTTCTTGTGCCTTGCGCATTAGGCAATATAAAGGTTCTAGCACCTAGAATGTGCCTTGCACCCTAAACAAGGGGCTACAGTCTTTGTAATGCTTTGTGTTGCCTATCAAGGTAAAACAAGACAAGTGTCAGAAAGAAGTTGTATCGTGGTGTCTATTCAGCCTTTGCTGATGTAGGACTTAATAAAGGCTACAATTGTTATACTTATACCTTAGTGTTATGTATCTTTAAGTAGGATTTTATTTTTTTCCGCAATTTAGCTTTTGTATCTCTTGGTATGATGTGCTGTTCTGCTAAGACCTAAGAGTTCACTAGAAAATAGATTCGATGCATGTGATTATTAATGAATTGTCTATTGCTTCTTATGAAATCACCTTTGAGGAGATAGCTTTCGTTAAAGTGCTTTTAGTTCTTGCCTTGTCACTTATATGAATTTATCATTTTTCAAATATTAGTATTTTAACATGGTTGATTGCAATCTTGGCAATGCCATGTCAATAGTAAAATTGAAAGAAGGTTGAGAAAACAAAGAAAGCTAAAGAAAAAGGATAAACTCGAAGGAAACCTCTAAATCTTAGTCTGTAGTTCAAATTGTCAATGATGAGTGCAACAGATGTTGCAGAATAAGCTATGCATATCAATCACTTTTCCTTGTAATCCATTTTCGGTGGTGTTTCGTTCCTTAGTTTCTTTTGGTTGTGGATAGTATGTTATTAGTTTCTTTTGGTTGTGGATAGTATGTTATTCTTGTATAATTCTACATTTTTCTGCAGATTGTCAATGCTGCTATGATAGTGGATCCATTAGTTGGGCAGATAATTGCAAGTGCATGTGATGAAGTCTGCTCTTGGCATACGGGAACAAGCAAAGCAAAGACTGAAACCTCTGACCTTAAACATTTAGAAGGATTCACTTCTCATGTTGATGCGAACATCACAGCAAAAGATATAACTTTCCTTTCAAATGGGTCAGCTAACAATCTCCAACAATGTTACAAGGCAGTATCTTGTTTAAACCCTTGGTTGTTTGCACAGCAATCATTCCATTCAAGTCCTTGTTATTGTCACCCATTACGACATGCTGCCATTGTTGCTATAGAAGCTTCTGCTGCCAGGGACAGACATTTGTTCCCTGGTTCTGGGCATAATGAGAAGTCATATGGAGTTGATTGTAATTCTTCTTCCTCAGGTTCTCAAGCAAAGAGACAAAGGGTCGACCTTGAAAATGTGAGTTAACATTCTTCTGCTTCTGAACCTCTGTCTTGGTGATCCTTATAAACAGAGGTTAAGATGGGGGCATATCCTCCAATATTGTTTTAGAATTCTGGTGAAGTATCTGTTTGCTGCATGCATATATATAAGGATCAAACAAAAACAAAAACAAATGTTATGGGTTTTCCTCATTTTTCTTCGCAGTTTACTTTAAGGCTTTAACAAAAATTTTACCAATTGGGGTTTTCTAAACAAGAACAATTTATTGATCATTAATAGCAAATTGTCAAATGTACGCGAAGTAGGTTAAGTTTGCTCTTTGAAAGGTTTGTTTTTACTAGTTTTTCATAAGAATACCATTTGAAATATAGATTTACATAACAAGACAAATCCAAAGTCATATCTAACGATTTTGTTTTAGGTCAAAAATAGTGGGGAGCAGGATGCTAATACTGAAGGTTCAAACTCCTTAGGAAGGCCGTATCTGTGTACTGGCTATGACATCTATCTTATCTGGGAGCCTTGTGCAATGTAAGTCGTTAACAGAACTTATCTCTTTTCCTTTTTACATTTTACCTGATATAAAATAATTTCAAAGAAATTTTAAATTGAATAAATTAAATGTAGCTAATTTAATCTCATTTGAGATTAAGATTAGAAATATTTAATTGCAAACACCAACCCTTGTTAATTTCTATTGATGGATGGGATTTGCTTTGTGGTTGCTTGCTTGTGTCTGGATAAAAGCACAACAGGTTTGATCAGGGGTCTGCTTTTCCTTATATTTTAGGCTATTTTTCTCTTCAAGAGCATGCTTGTTGGTTAAGCAACAAGAACTACCTGCTGTATTGTGTCTTCTGCATTTTAGCTATAATCTTTTTGATGAATCTCTACCAAGTACTCGTCCTTGGGAGTTGAAATACATGTTGCTCCAACTCTTTTTTTCCCCTTCTGAAGTATTGTCTAACACATTTTTGGACATGGTTATGGAAATATGACCTTTCAAGGACTGTCCAATGCATGGAAAAACTTGGAAGAACATTCCTCATGTTGGGCGCATGCCAACATTTGCACACACGTCCAAGTAACATAAGTTGAAATAGTCATTATGCTAAAGATGGTAGCTAAGGTGGAAAATATTTCTTCCACTTGAGCCTCTTCGGTTAAACTTGGCTGGTAAAACCTTTTGATCATTTCTTCTTTAGATCATTAAAATCATCTTAAGGCTTTGATGGGTGCATTGCTAACTAGCGGCTATCGATGAACTTTTAATCCGAGCTGTAAATTTTGCTGAAGGAAATGATTATTTGTGCAAGAGAAAAGTTTTTTGTTTACCTATACTGCTGACATTTTACTTTTGGAAGTGATGCCATTATCTGATACGTGGACATTTGGTTTTGCATTTTGAAGGTGTGCCATGGCTCTTGTTCATCAAAGAATTAGGCGTATATTTTATGCATTACCGAATCCTGAAACTGGGGCATTGGGAAGCATTCATAGGTTACAGGGTGAGAAAAGCTTAAATCATCACTATGCAGTTTTCAGAGTGGTCATGCCTGAACTTGAATTTCCATTAGAAAGATAGCTCTTGTGATATTTCCTGCTGACATGTTCGATACCATTCTTCTTTACAATTTTCTAGAAATTCATCTTGTAATGAACTAATACGACTTTCTAGATGGATGCAGGAGAACACTTTGCTACCGCTAGCCTTAGCTAGCCAGAAGTGAGCTCCTTTGTCGACTCAAATTCCCTCCTTCCCTTCCCTGTCGCCTTTAGCTAAATTTCTTGCTTCGCTATACAGCTAAAGAACAACTACGACTGCACAACGACTATAAAGGTGACTAAGGATAACACCCTTGTTTCTAGCCAGCTCCTCTAGTTGAAAGAGAATCCCCCTTTCCTTATCTGTCGTCAACTGACTTATGAGCTAACCTTGTTAGCCTCCTATTCATAGTATCTACTCTAGTGTCTACTTGTGATGCTTACCTTAAATTACCTACGGTAATTTACTGAGTTATAACAATTTTTTACTTGTAAACCTACGGTAATATAAGGAGTTATAACAATTATACTATAGTTTTTGTCCCAGCCTCAAAATCCGTAGATTCAGAAGGAGCCTCTCCACCTTTGAAAGATGGGAATCAACCCAGATCCGCCTGGGCTTAGCAAGATATGTCATAACCTCCCGAATCAATCAGAGGTGTAGCGGCCGGCCTCCCCCTTCAATGGTTACGGATCCTCCTTTCCTTTGCCCCTGAACCCCAGCCTGTGGAAGCTGATCTCGGTTCACTTCTCTCTACTATATTTTGAACCTGATGCTCGGTCGGGGAGCCTCGGATTAAGAAATGAAAGATAAGTTGTTCGGAGGAGCTCCTCCTTCTGCCTGGGCCTTTGGGCCCATATCAACACTTCTGGGGGAAAGGAATAGCTTTCAAAAGATGGATCAATTGCAGCAGGGACTGGACTGGCTTCACTCGCACTCGACTAATAAGCAAGGAGGAGACATCTGCGGATGCATGCCCGACCCGAGCTACTAGGCCAGGGCCATTAGATCCGCTCTTCGCCTTTGCAGCTCTTCCTGAAGGAGGAGCCGTGCCATCTCTATCAGCTAGTGAGCTAGCCGCGAAAGGCAATGAAATTGTAGATGCCCAGAATAGGTTCTTTGACGGATTGCCTTGCTTTATGCCGTTATGCCCCTTTGAAAGACCGCCCAATAGGCTTTATGGGACCCCCTTATTAAACTCTAGAGAGAATACTTTTTTTCAATGGATCCCCTTCCTGCCCCAGGGACTTTTGGCTACGATTGCCGGGTTGCGGATATTCCCCTAACAGCTGATTCACTAGCGAGTCCTCCAACAGCTCTTACTGGAACAGAAAAGACTATTCTCCAGAGGGGGCCCCTCTTCCTTTTAGGAGTCACAATGTAAATTCCCTTGATCAACGGCCATATTTTTAGCACACTGGACTTACCGGCCTTATGCCTCCGAAAAGGTACTATTCTCTAGTATACTCTTTCTTTATAGTTCGCCAGCAAGGCATTTTCCGAAGCAGGCAGGGCTAGAGCGGGGGAATTGGCCAATGCTAAGTGATCTCCTCGCCCAAAGAGGGGTGGGGAAGAAGGATACAATAACGTGGCATTAGCAATGTTCAGGTTCGCTACATCTGGGAATTTTTCTTCAAATTTGGCTGGTGAGAACTTTGAAGGAAAGAATCTTAGTCCTAGGCCACAACAGCACCTGTTTATCCCGAATCTGTTTCCTTTCTTCAGCTTTCGAGCCCCTTTCTACACAATCTCTTGCTGTCTTTTCCCGGAGGACGGGTTTTGATCCTTTTTTAGCCGAGTTTTGTGTTTCGAGTCTCATGTTGAGTTTTGTCTTTCATGTGAGACTTTGCCTTAAAAACTAGGGCGGAGCCCGTTCCTCGCTCAAGTTTTGTCTCTTTCTTGACCCGCTTCCGGATAAGTTGGCTAACCGTGGCCCTACTCCTTTCCCGAACCAGCAACCCCTCTTTCTGCTGCTTGCTATTCCGAAGGAGCTTTCTAGCTATTGACCCCGTGGAGGACCCTTCCGGCATGTCGGGGTGGATAGGAAAGTGCAGTGAAGTTCCTTAGAAGGAAAATCCTGTACTAAAGAAGAACAAACAAGCTTAGCACTAGTGGTATACCGTTCCCCGTTCAGTTGGCGCGTGCCTCGCTACAGAGATTTTCAGAAAACCAGTTCTCTAAGGGAGCACAAGCACATACGTGCTCGGGGAGAGTCAACGACATACGCGGGGAACCACGCATTCGACAACTCGCCAAACCGCATACGCGGAATCTTCCTTTATAGCATCCGATTTTCATCTCCTTGATCCCATCGCTCAATGCTGACCTGACATCTGCCCTGGGGGAATGTTCGAAAGGAGTAGTAATAGGGGCTTTGGGGCCTTGCGAAGAGACATTCTGTCATTCTCATCATTGTAATATTAAGTGTTGTAAGATGTTTTAATAATAAATGATGTAGTTGTAAGATCCTCCTTCTCCTCACCCTGCTTGGGAATCAGTGTCGGGTACATGGAAGAGTCAGATTGAGAAAGAAAGGGTACGTAGAGGGGTCAGAAGTAGCGACGAGTTAATCAAAAGTAGCAAGTTTGTTCTGTAGGCTTTCGTGAATGGGGCTCATGGCTTTCGAAGTCGAAATCACCCGCTGATAGTTGAATTTTTTGTTCTTTCTCAAAGGGATCGTATTGACCCTCTTCTGAGCCTATGGGAGAAGACTGGGTAGAAGAAGCTTTTAGCCGCTGCTTGTTCAGTGCTATTTCCCGGTCGTCCAATGGTCTTTAGTCGTTATTAAGCCTGGTATGTCTCCGCCCTGTGTCCACAATTCCAGACCTTCAATCCAAGATCATGCCTTGGGCTGGATTAGTTCACATTTTATTGCTTAGTTCGCATTCCGGGTATGTGGAAAGCAAGAAAAACGTATTCGCCATAGTTACGATATCCTTTGCTGAAAGTACTATTATTCTCTTGACTTAAGGGGCAGTAAGTAGCTCACCAATTTCGGGTGTACGCGTCCCGTAGTCTAACTGGTACTCATGTCTTCTATAGCAGTATGGTATATGTAACGTTGTTGGTTCAAGGTTGCTTAGGACTGTCAGGTTGCTAGTCCTTCGATGGTTCCCAACCCCTTTTCTCAAAAATCCCATTTCCTTCCATGTGGGAAATTTTTGAGTAGTATCAGTTGAGTCATTCGCAGAAGCAGCTCTTTCAAAAGCACCCAAATCTGATGAAGGAACTTTGGAATCAGCGGTTTCTTTCATTCGCTGAAGAACAACGCACCGAGAATAGAATAAAAAGAATCCGATGGATCATACATTGCACAGGCATCATCCTAAGAAGCCGAGGCCGAACTAACATATCAAGTTTATCCCGAAACAACGGATTCCTCACCCTCAGGAGCCCGAAGTAACTCATCCTCATCAGCCCCAAGTAACGAATCCGAATGCCTATCTCCAGCCGAATTCGTTTCATAAGACTTATCGGAAGTAGGATAAGAATCATACGCTGAATGAGCAGACGAATCGACCGAGGAAAGAGATGCTTACATACTAGAACAGAACCTAACTCTACTTCTTTTTTTTCTTTCTCCTGTTGCTATCCTCTCAACAGGTCGGTCAATATCAGTAGTGGAAGAAGCAGAGTAGTCCCCTGGTCATCAGTTAGTAGTTGAATAATCCCAGTAGTGGTCCTCTTGCCTAGCGGAGTCAGCCCTTAATGGACAATGATAGGCAGACCAAAGATTGCACATCGCAGTCTAAGCGTGCTTGCTTTGCGCACCGGCACAGCAGAATGAGAATCCGCTGGCTCAGATGAGTGGCTTTTGGCTTACTTCCTTGAGAAGGGCTTTCTGTAACTAAGAAATGAGAATTGTTGACCCATATGATTATGATCTCAGGCTCATAAAGAGGATGAAACTGACAATTTAAACTTTTTGAGCTCGTCAGTGATCTTTTCCATGGTGTCTAGAGAAACCAGCTTTGAACATGACATTCGTACCCAAGGAAAATTTTAGCAGGCATTACTATGATCTTGAAGCCCTTGCTAGGAGCTGCTCGGTACGGCTCACTACTAAACTAAAGAAGGTTCAGGCATGCTTCGACTTAGCCCTGTGATCCGCTAATTCATCTCTTGATCTGGTATTCCGAAAAGGGGGTGGATAGGGTCAGCGAAAGAAGTGGCGAGGGCGGAAGAAAGGGTTTTCAATTCCAGGGTCCCGCTCCTTGGAAATGGGTATTAAACAAAGGACATAGTGGGTTAGGTAACACCCCCTTTGAGAGGAAAGATCCATCAAAGCAGAAAGTCCAGAGCAAAAGGATTGGCTTCCAAGCCAATGCGTATGCTTTAAAAGTTAGACTTGGAACAACAATAACCCTTATCTGTACTTTATTAATGGGTTAGGAATTCGTAGTGGGGCGTTCTTTTCATAGATCCTTTGAGCGAGAAAGGTGCTGCACCTTACCGGGGCCTTTGACCCTCAAGGTCATCCGGAGCCACTTTAAAGCAGTTTATTGGCCGTAGCAACGCAATGTTCAGTGGTGGGGCAAAGCACTAGCGAGAAGCTTCCCTTGGGATTTTTTTCCCAGGCAAGAAAGAAGTGAACGGAAGGAAAGGAAGGCCGTCGTGAGAGCTGTTAGTGGTTTAGTAAGGAAGGTCATTAGGCTCAGTCCGTTGCTTGTTCCCTCACTGCACACTTTCTATATATCTGTCTCCATCCAATCAAGGACGTCCATACCATATAGAATCAGGCTCGACAAAAACGAGACTAGGGACCATGAACTCCTTCCATCATTATTTGATAAAGAATGCTCCCCGCTTCTTCCTGTGGTTACTATTAGAACACAAGCCAAGGAACTCAAAACCACAACACAAGCACCCCTTAAAAACTAGTTTTTTTTTTAGTTTTCGCCCGATAGTAAAAAAAAGTTCCCCGTAGAACGCGAGCGTTGAGGCTTTCTTCGAAAGAAAGAGAGAGGCCCGGCTGGTGCTTTTTTCTGTGTTAACTTTCACACGCTTAAGGCTTTGATTTCTTTGATACCCACTTCTCGAAAGGCCGCCTCCATGGCTGCCTGCGATGGCCTTTTGATATTTGCTCTACTTGTCTGGGAAGACAACGGTTGCTCCATTTCTCTGCTTTGGAAACTCTCATGTCAGTATTTTCTTTCTTTCTTTCTTTTATAATGGCCCAACGAGTAATCTTATTGCAATTATTTACTTTGCTTTGCTTGTATCACTCATTCATGTTATCACTCCTATTTAGACCAGTGCAAACTTAGTGCTACTACTGTTTAGACTACTGCAAACTTACCGTGAAGAGCAAAGAAAAATAAAGTAAGTGGTTGTCTATATTTAATACTTTGAACCTTTAGATGATAGATACAAATATGTAGAGAAATATTGGTGATAAACTAAAACAATAAATTGACAAATGCCATTGAGGGTGGTTGCAGTGCATATTTAGTTTTGTTTAGGGGTTTTACGATGCATGGTATGGTATAGATGATGAAACTAAGAAACGTGAACCACAATAATGTATTTTCTTGTTTTACATTGCCAGTGTGCATAAACAAACTCATATAGCCAGTTGCATAGTTTATTCACATAATAATCGGTAAACATGTAGTTAGATATTCGCTTAAAACTTCATTCTGATGTTGAGAAATTAGAATTAGCTATTTAAATTCATAGAAATGGACAATGCCCTTTGATTTGGTATTTATTCACTTTACATTTACTGTAAAATGGGGGGGCTGATATAGTGAATAAATGGCATATGCTCATAAAGCCACAAAAATAAGTAAAGTATCTTCCGCTTAAAGAGTACAATAATAAGCAAAGTGTTTTTTATATTTTCTCTGAAATGTAAGATTTAAGTGCCTAAAACATACAATAAATAAATTTTAGACATACATTGTTTGGACTTAGTTTCTTAAATGTTACAAAGCAATTTAACTTCTTTTTCCAAAATCCTTATGGTTTCACATTTATATTTCGAATGGCATGTTTTATCAATATGTTAGAAGAAGACTCCAATTATTAATTTGTCCCTTCATTTTCCCCCTGAAAAGATTTTGTTATAGGCTATATATATTTGCATATATTGCTCTTAGGTTTGTTAAAAATTATAACTTGAGGTCTCCCAGTTTTACTTCTTAATGCTGGCATCATTCTCATAAACACATGCAACATTGAGCAATTAAGAAAGATCCCGAGCAAACTATCTGAATGTTTTTCTGTCTCTTTGAAAGAAGTGTGGAGAGAACCTCACAAAAAAAATGATAAATAGTGATATTTTGGGAGCTGGTCAAGGGATGAACTTATATTTCAGCAATATTACCATCAGTGATCTGGCGGAAAGCATTTTTAGGCTTTCCATTAATGTTGATCAATTTCCAGCCCTTATGTCCAGTAATATTGTTGAAAGAAGAATATTTTGGTCTAGTGAGGATGATTTCAAACATTTCATATTAAACCAGTGCGAGGTCTTACCTTGTGTTGTAAGAAGGTTCTCAAGTGCTTCATTGGAGGTGGATGAAATATTCACATCCTTTATGCAATCTCTTTGTTTTAAAGATTCATTCCCTTCGGCTCTTTCTTCTATCCTTCAAGATCTAATTTCTTGCTTGCCCATTGATTCAGATGAGTTAGACATCCTTAATTTCCTGATGGAGGTTAGAAATAAATTGGGATGTCCCCTTATCAATGAACAAGACATACGGGTTCTAAGAACAGATAACCAATTTAAACAAGAAGTGCACTTTTTTCAAGAAATTTGAGATTCTTGCCATGTCAAGACTCCACATGTTTTATGTTTAGATGATATGTTAAAAGTGTCAAGAAGCATATAATAATGGTTATACAGTAGCTTTACGTGGAATGGAATTCCACTTTGAAAGGGTTGCCCTTATTGTAGACAGATTAGCTTCAATCTTTGGTCAACCATCGGCAGGTGCCAATATGTACTTAACACCACCTAATTCTCAAGGGTTGGCTCGTCATTATGATGACCATTGTGTATTTGTCTGCCAAATTGTTGGATCTAAGCAGTGGAAAATATTTTCTCAGCCAAATGGGCAGTTACCTCGATTATTGTAACATTCTAAATACTGAAACCATTGATAATACAAGAGACTGTTATAACTTTTTTCTTAATGAAGGTGATGTCCTATATATCCCCAGGGGTTGTCCTCATGAAGCATGTACACATTACAATAAGCAAGATGGATCTGTTGGGTTTTCCCTGCACTTAACACTTGGAGTTGAGGTTGAACCTCCATTTGAGTAAGTTAACTTTTGATAAGTGTTTCTTAAATTCTGTTGAGTCAATGTGTAGGCTCACTACCATGAACCATTTTGCTTTGCATCCTAAATAATAATGCCTCTTCACTTTTTATTGCTTAATGTAGATTAATCATTTTAGGTTTCTGAGATTATCTTATGATATTAGTGTCACATGCTATCTGTATATTCTAGGACAGACTGAAGCTCACTCCACTAGTTTCATTGTGATTTGGCTAGAAAAATATTATTCACTTTATCATCAGATACATAATAAATGCAATAGGCATTATTGCTGCTTGCCAGATAATTTGGCCTAAGAGCTTTAATTTCTTGTATGATGTTGTGTTAGATTTTCATAAAGGTTCCATATGTATTGTCTTTCTTGCTTTACTTTTTGTTTATTTTGTTTTCTATTTTTTTGCGCGGTAGTTTCTTAAGGGTTACCATATATCCATGAAAAAAGAGTGTTTAAAAGAATGAGGGAATAATTTATAATTGTAGATGAAGTTTTGCTGGTAATAATTTACTCAATTAACACAGGTTTTATAGCTTTTCTCGTCGTTGGAAAATTTTTGCAGTTTGTCTACTTTGTGGAAGAAACAGTGAAAAATGTTAACATTTAAGATATGACAAGTTATTACTTAAACTCTCTGAATTGAAGCCGAGATTTTCATTTACTGCTTGTCTCATCCAAATTGTAATCATGTGCCTCGAAGATAATTTTTAGTCTTCCATGTTTTATATAAACTTGAACAACACTTGTAACTTGTTTATCTCATGTTTCAAATAACAATCTTATATCATATATACCACACACCACTCCAAAATCCTCTTTCTTCATCTGTTTGGAAATTTTGTATGGGAAGTAATTCGTAGAAAAAATTACCATTTATTAGTTTGTTGGTGATAAGGTTCCTTTATTAGACAGTTGGCATGTGAGGTAGTCCACGTTTCCTGTCTTCAGTTTTCCTCTTGTTGTGCACATGGCAAGGATCTAATTTCTTATTGAATGAGCAACTGATTGCAACATGTGCCCGGGTGATAGTTACCTTCTGATTGGACATTTTGCTGCAAAGAAGCAATATTGAAGCTTTTAGCAATAGGAAACGAATGATGATATGTTTAGTCAAAATGAGTGTATCTATTGGTTTGCCATATCATTTAATTTGGAGAACTTAGGTTTCTATGATGAAAAACCATTGGGTAATTCTTGGGGTTTTTCCATTTTTCTTTTGCATACCTTCTTAGCTATTGTGACAAAGTTCTATTTCTTTTACTTGATCGCCCTTCGGTTTGAATTCGGTTTTAAAGCAGGTACCTCATCACTTTTAGCAAGATTAGCAATTCTAGTTTTTATCAGGTATTAATAATTGGACTTTTGTCAACTGAACCACATGGGTAGTGGCAAAGGACTTGTATTCGAGTTTTTAGTTTAGACCAATCATGAGTTCGATCTTTGAACAACCTCTACCCCTACCCCTATCAAGAAATAAAATGAAGGATGTTTGTATTTACATTTTGTTTTCCAGTTTTCATTGTTTCTAAATTAATTATACGCTTCCATGATAAATATAGGTGGTTGTTGCTAATATGAAAATAATGTCCTTTTTTCCTTCGCTTTAATATAAATTCTTATATAGATTAAAAATGATTTTTGATTGATTGTGGTGACCATTTAAAAGTTGATAGTTGAACATTGCATGTGGAATGACCCATGTTGACAAAATTATTTAGTTTAGACTTCAGACATATTTGTCCGTGGGACATTAGGACAATTTGTTGGGTAAAATACCTAAAATACCAAAAAAATAATTTATTTACGGAAAAAGGGCCAGTTTAAAAATATTTACGAAAAATGTCGTTTCACCCCAAAATGCGTTCACGTCAGCGCGTTTTGGGAGAAACGCCAGCAAAGCGCGCTCGAGGACGCGCTTTGTGCCAACTCAGCAAAGTGAGTTCACGTAAGCGCACTTTGTTGACGTGGACACAAAGTGCGTCCCCAGGGGAGCACTTTGTTGACGTGGACACAAAGTGTGTCCCTAAGGGTGCACTTTGTTGGAAAATTTAATTTAATTTAAAAATTAAATTACAAAAAAATAAAAATAAAGAAAACTTCTTATTTATTTAATATATTAAAATAAATTATAATAAAATAAAAATAAAGAAAAAATCTTATTTATTTAATATATTAAAATAAATTATAATAAAATAAAAATAAAAACTTCTTATTTTATTACATATATTAAAATTAAATTACAAAAAATAAAAAATAAAGAAAATTTCTTATTTATTTAATATATTAAAACTAAATTATAATAAAATAAAAATAAAAAGAAAATTTCTTATTTATTTAATATATTAAAACCAAATTATAATAAAATAGAAAAAATAAAGAAGTTTTTTATTTATTTAATATATTACAAACTTTTTTCTTATTTATTATAATTTATTTAATATATTAATAATATTAAATAAATAAAAGAAGTTTTCTTATTTTTATTTTCTTATAATTTAGTTTTAATACATTAAATAAATAAGAAGTTTTCTTTATTTTTATTTTTTGTAATTTAATTTTAATATATTAAATAAATAAGAAGTTTTTTTTATTTTTATTTTATTATAATTTATTTTATTATATTAAATAAATAAGAAGTTTTTTTTATTTTTATTTTTTTAATTTATTTTTTAAATTAAATAAATAAGAAGTTTTCTTTATTTTTATTTTATTGTAATTTATTTTAATATATTAAATAAATAAGAAGTTTTTTATTTTTTTTTTTTATAATTTAATTTTTAAATTAAATTAAATTTTTTAGCAAAGTGTGTCCCTGGGGACGCACTTTGTGTCCATGTCAGCAAAGCGTGCCCCTGGGGACGCGCTTTGTGCCACCTCAGCAAAAAGCGCTTTAATATATTAAATAAATAAGAAGTTTTCTTTATTTTTATTTTTTGTAATTTAATTTTAATATATTAAATAAATATGAAGTTTTTATTTTTTATTTTTTGTAATTTAATTTTAATATATGTAATAAAATAAGAAGTTGTTTTTATTTTTTATTTTATTATAATCTATTTTAATATATTAAATAAATAAGAAGTTTTCTTTATTTTTTATTTTATTATAATTTATTTTAATATATTAAATAAATAAGAAGTTTTCTTTATTTTTTATTTTTTATTTTTTTGTAATTTAATTTTTAAATTAAATTAAATTTTCCAGCAAAGTGCGCCCTTGGGGACGCACTTTGTGTCCACGTCAGCAAAGTGCACTTACGTGGGTGCATTTTCTTTGAGGTGACCAAAGCGTGACCCTGGGATGCGCTTTCTTGGCGTTCTCACCAAAACGCTACCGATGTGGGCGTGTTTTGGGGTGAAACGGTCCTTTTTCGTAAATAAGTTATTTTTTTGGTATTTTTGAGTATTTTATCTCAATTTATTTGGTCAATGTCTCTGGGCATCTCTTGTGATGTTGAATTATAATTTTTTTTTTTTTTTGTGATGTTGCATTCACGTATAATTTCGTAACTTTTGAAGGGGTTAAATATAAAAAAAAAAACTACTTTCGAATATGAAAGTATAATTTTACAGAAAATAATTTTAAATTTTATCAGGAGACTTGAGAAACAAAGTTCCAGGCTGTGCCCAAAATCACCATCGACTTAACGTGGAGAAAAATCTAATTAATATAATAAGCATTAATTGTAGTTTTGTGGGAGTGTGAGGTTGATCTTTTTACAACCCTCGCCTAATCCGCATGCCCGCGTGCTGCATGCTCTATATAAGCAAATGCCAGGTTATGTGGGAAATAAACATAGCATTGTGGTGTTTGATTTTTATTTTCTCATTCAATGTTGGGAATCAAAGTAGAGTTCACTTTCCACCAAAGGAGGAAAACCATTTTGCACCCAAGGAGGAAAGTAAGGTAAACTACTCAATTTTTTTTTTAATCTTGATTATTATTGGTATTATCTGCTAAAGTTAAAGTTTTGAGTTATTGAATAATTAAGTTTTATGTGCAATTATTACAGACCTTGATTAATTATATTTTTAGCATAATGATAACATCATTGTTCGTTTCAATTTTCTATATTGGTTTTGTTGTGCATATCCCAATGTTTTGTACTATCTTTAGGAAAATTGTGACATTTTCTGTCGTTTATTATTTTTATGCATCACTGTCCACATAAATATATGAATAAGTTATCTTGTTAATTACTTTAAATATGTATCGTTTTAATTTGGTCACTTTTTTTTAGATTGTGTTAATAGTAAAGATGAGGAATTAGGAACATTAGGGTCTTTAATCCCATCATTATCCGATAATTCATTCTAGCAATCGACTATGATTGCAGTTATTCAGATTATACTGATGACAATGATTAGAAACTCTATAAACCACGTATTTATAATATAATTTTATATTTTCAAATAAAGTGTTTATAATGAAATTGAAAAATATATTAAAATATTAAAATAAAGTTTTAATTGAGTAATAAATTAAAGATTTTATGAATGCAATTGACGTGGATTTGAAGCAAAAATAAAATAAAATGCTTTCGAGTAATTTCTTAATAAATAGTATAGATAATCATAAATTATTTTTGGATGGTTTGAAGAAAGGGGTTAAAATCCATGGAGAGGAGGATGAAAGCAATAAGGAGAGAGGTGAGAGAGATTAGAAAAGAGCAAGAAAGCATAAAAGAAGGGGATTCGCAAGTTGGGGCCAAATTGCAAGCAATCGACGATGAATGCCAGCAGCTCCGCCGTGAAACTAACCAAATCATTCAAAAAGCCGCCAACAGTGAAATCCGGTTAGCGCTGATGTTTCAAATCCTTGAGGCTCGTAACGAAGGTGATTTTGCAAAGGCTCATCAATTAACTGCACTACTCAGGTAAATACCATTCATTGCCCTCAATTTTCTTTTGATTTTCGATTCATAAATTCATGCCTTCCTTTCCTTGTATGATATTGTGTTTTTTTTTTTTTCAGTGAAGTTGTAGCCATGGATGAGTTAATTGCACAAATAGAATCCTGATTAAATTATAAATATATTACAGTTTTGTATCCTTTCTTTTTGTAAAAGCAAACTTAGTACGCAATGCTATCCCAATAAAACATTAAATTCTAGATTTGCATGTAAGATTATGTAAATTAAATGTTCTATAACACTCATTTTTTTGTCACTTTCATGTATGCATGTTGTGATGTGATATGTATGGTCAATCATCGATTAAAAATTTAGGCGTTTGGATAATTATAATAAAAATATTTTTAATAGCAGTGAAAATTAAAAGATTTTATTGAAATAAAACACCCTAAAAGTTAGGCGACCAATGAAAGTTCATATATAAATTTTATAATTATCATCATAAAAATTTAATCATTTTGAAAAAAAATATCAAATAAATTATTTAAAAAAAAACAATAAAATTCAATCAAATGTTTCACCTTCCGAAAAAATTGGCCTCAGCATTTGCCATCCTAACCAAAAGTACCCAATAGAATCACAAACCAAAAAGAGCTTTTAAATTTATAATATTTTAGCTATTAATCAGTTTTAAATAACACCAAAAGTCTGCAATTTTCTAAATACACTTTCCACTGATTTAAAATCTACATCAAAACCGTAACTCTGGCCTCCAAATTTCACGTAAAGGAACTCCTTACAAGATGTAACCGGTGGAAGAATTTCAGAGATTCCGGGAAAATCCAAGGTTGGTGGTGAAGGCAAGTCATTCTTTTTCGAAGAATAGTAAACATCAGCTAAAAGAAGCCATATAAGATCAGGGTCAATGGATGCAAGTCCCTTTAGTGCATTCACCGATGCATCGTGAAGCCTGGCAACTCCACTGCATGCTATCCCCACGACAAGACCACTAACCTTCTTCATAACAACTTCCAATGCTGAAGCACTTCTTTTGTTTTGGGATAAGTCGGCAATCATTTTGAGCAGTGCTACCTGTACTTTCAAACTCGAAGTTTCAGCTATGGTGTCTTCTGAAGAAACATCAGCACTCCGGTAAGGAAGTTGTAATGGGGTTCGTTCTTTCAAGTTTGGCTTCTTTTGGAATGGAGATGAACTTAAAAGTTTCCAGAAATGGGAGCCATCGGTGTGGAAGCGACGGGAAAAGAAATCTCCACCACAAATTTGCACGACACTGCTTATGACACTAAAACACCTCCGGACAACCTGTTGGAAGAACACAAATCGTAATCCGTTTTGATGCAGAAAAACTTAAACAATGCTAATTTGAGGTGATTCAGAATACTTACCACCGTGTTTTTTTGTTGAACACAAACCACCAAGAGTGGCCATATTTTATTCATTGCTGGAAGCAACCTGTTCTCAACAGTACTGTCATCAGCTGCAGTCAAAGTGTCTTTCAGCTGATATAATGAACACGATTGAAGCTCTTCTTCAATTGCTTCTTTAGTCTCCTTCTCCAACTTATACGCTTCTTCGACTTTTGCTAGAGTTGATATGCCATCCTACAAATTGAAGTTGATTAAAATACAGAGCAAAGCCTTTGATGAATCCGTGACTTGGTATCTTCTGTGTATAGAAATTCCTAGAACTCAATTTTTAAGCAAATGAATGAAAAGATACCGTCTTATAACCCACACACTACTATAATGCCGCATCAATTAAATGAGAACTTCTAAAAGGTGATATGTAGCATCTGACTTGTACAAATTTCTCAAGGCCTTAAGACCAGTCATCGAATCTCAGTCAATTGCAATGTTAAAAATGACGAGTTTTTCAGAAAAATACCTCAATGATGTCCAGTGCCGCCAAGCATGCTGCTTGACTCATAGAAGCCAGCAAAGGAGTTGCAGCTGTTAAACATGAACCCACGATAGATCCAACAGTTTGTCTATATCTTCTGGAATCAGTCAACTTGAACACAATAGTTTCCCATTGCTCTACAATAATGATGTCGTCATTTAACTAGTACCAATCGTTTCTGCTCTTGGATAGATCCAAGATACAGAATGAAGCTATTAAAAATTCAACCAAATTTTTATAATTTAAAAAAAAGAAGAAAAAAAACACTTACACGCACAACAACAAAAGGGTATCACTTTTCATGCAAAGAAATTGGTTTTCCAGAATAATTACATATAATATTTACTGAAAGAGATGAGTGGCTTGGGTTGGGTTGGCATGGGTTAGTTGGACCATTTAGAAGAGGAAAAAAGTGAACATCTAACAGCAGCAGAGCCCTTTCTTCAAAGATTACAACATTAAAAGTCTGTATAATATTTTTTTCAAGGAAAAAATAATCACCTGATTCCATGAGTGTCAGATCAATCCCATCAGCAAAACCTGAGCTCGAACCTTGTCTTAGTTCTGCTTGAACTTCCTTTTCCCTTTCAGATACTTTGGACTTGAAAAGCATCAGATTACAGTGTGCTTGAGAGGGCAAGGAAAAAGCCTCCCGCTTGGAAGCCTTTCCAATCTCAGATACAGCCTAAAAAGGCATAATCATCAGAAATAGTCAACTTAATGATAAATGCAGTGGAAAACATGGGATGGGAAAAAGCACAACCAGAAGAAAGAGTGCAGCAAACATGATAAAGAACCATTAAAAAAATTAAAGAAAAATATTTTCCATTTCCTTGGATTGAATCATATAAAATAGAAAACAAAATTCCAAGCCACATCTAGAAAATGCAGAGTAGAACCATCAACAATAGGATGCAATAATTAATAAAAGTTTTAAATTTAAAATGTTTTAGATTAGATAGGAACAAAACAGGAAACATAGAATGCTAGTTTAAAATACGTAAATTAGATAGGATAGTGGAACTATATTGATAAAAAAGGAAATTCCAAAGACAAGTTGATTTTGCTATCAGTGATGCAAAAAAAGGTTTCAGAAGGTAGTGAACCACAAGATGAGATGGTAGATTATGTGAAGTGCTGATCATAACCGGAGTCCATAGGAAATCAAGTGAATATAGTATGGATTACTAATTATTGGTATATATTGCAAAAATAACACAAATCATTGAAAAGTGAAGAATAGGAACCATTTTTTAACAAACAGAAGAACTGAGACACAACTAATCCAAGAATGAAGAATTGATACACAACAAAGATAAAATTATGACCTTTAGAAAGGGGATAGTTAAATCTGGGTGTTTATGCCTGCCAAGAATTTCAAGCTCCTGTGAAACACAGCGCATCTGTACAAATGTACAAATAAACCAGTTAAACTAGTATCCATGCAATAAGAATAAAAAATCTGAAAGAAAATAAAGTAATGCAAAATAAATCAAATTAAGGCCCAGCATATAATCAACATTAAACCAGTATTTACCAAGGCAGGGAAACCTATTAAGTACAAAGAATTTAATGAAAAGAGTACAGGGAATTTCTAGAAATAAAATGATCAGATAGAGGATTCTTTATCTGGCCCTGGTTAAATGCAATCCTGTACCACCCAGCCCCTGCCCCCTCCTAAAGACCCAATGCAGAAAGGATGACGTTATTCTGCTGGATCTTTCCATTTTGACATGTTAACTCATACAAATAGATATCTCACCATTTGAACATCTCAGTTAAAAACTACAATAATTTTGATGTCTCACTTTTTCATTTTTTTTGGCACATGATATGTAACGTTTTCCATAAACCAAAAATGAGTGAACTATTAGCACGCATCATGGCTATAAAATGAAAACAATTCAAACCATCAAATGGTTTTAAGAGTCTATAACCAAAAGATGATCTCAATAATGTATAAAAGACTTTTGCAGATGGTAAAACCAACAACCAATTTTCAAATATTAGACAGTTTAAGTTAAATGCCATCAGTAACATTTAAGGAAGGCAAAAGTACCGGTTCCTCCAACAGAGGCAATATTTTATGGCCCACTCCAACATAGGAAAGCATTGAAGCAAGCACATTTGGCACATGAGGGTTCAAATCGAGATGCCGTAATTGCCGACAAACAGAATCGACTATATAATCAGCATTTGCCAAAACCAATTGCCCAACCTAAAAAAGAAAAAGGAAGAAGTCAGGTACCATTGAATCAATTCCATAATATACAGACAAATTCTAGATAATAATATGCTGTACAAGCACACCGTTGAATGGCCAGATGTAGTGGAAAGAAGATGTAAAACGGCATCAGAGGAACTCCTAACTTCAAAGTTTGAACATATAAGATTCTCGAGTAACAGATACAGAGACGAATTGAGGAAACCACTGGAAGCAAAATCACTCCCGAGGCACAAGGCAAAGATGCCTATTCCGTCAATAATAACCTGTTTCAAGATATGATACACAATCAATAGAATCACTGCAAAAGCATAACAAGAATACATGAATGACTCGAAAGAATAATGTCAATGTAATTTCCTGATGTAACATGGCAATATCACGGAAAAAATACGAAGTAATATCTTCAACATCAGCACCAGACTGCATTAGCAAAGATGGATGATCTACTGGAAGTTCCCAAACTTCAGAACAAAGATATTCATGTAAGATTTTCCCAATACAATCAATGAAGTGACCCCTAGAACCCTTCTGCAATGCAATTTTCCAAACAGATTCATCTAACACAGCAGGTTTATGTTTGTGAGGCTGGCCACCAGAAGATACATCATCAGATTCCTGAAATTCTGCCCCTTTTATCTTGGATTTCTGAAACATTCTTGTAAAAGCATCAACTGCCTGACCCGATATGCCAAATATCATCTCATTTAGAATACATACAGCAGTGCTGGCCTGGCGCAGTAACTGCCCTGAACCAGTTCGGTGGTACCAAGACTGCCAGCTTTCTTTAGTGTATTCCTTCTGTCTAACTTCCAAAACCAATTTACGCAAGTAGCCCAAGGGAATATCAGTAATAACTGATAAATGACCTTCACTTTTATAGTCTACAAACAAACAATCAAAAGATGGTAAGTACAAAGCATATGTGGCATGAATTTAATAAATGAGTAGGGAGTTCCAAGATTCAAAATTGTAGGAATTATAGAAATATATTAAATGTTTTCTACAGATAGATAAATCTGATTTAGGTAGATAAATCTTAGAATAAATCATTTGAGATATTCTAGGATTATTTTATCTTATCTTTTAGTAGTTTATTAGAATAAGGGAATTATTTTCCCACTTATGTTATGACTCTTTTCTCTATTTAAATTAAGTTCTTTAGTTAATAAAATACAGAAAAATACAGAGAATTACTCTGTTTTCTACATGGTATCAGTTTAGGTTCCGGTTCTTTTCCACCCTAGACCATGTCAGGAACTTATTCTCCTACATCTCCTTCTCCTACTCCGGAGATTACCTCAAATTCAGAAAATTTTTCTGGTTCTGATGCTCAATCAGACTCATCTGGTCTGAATATTACCTGCCATAGATTAAATGGCAACAATTTTCTAGAGTGGTCCCAATCGGTTAAGATTTTTCTCTTGGGAAGAGATAGATTGGGCTATGTTACTGGAGAAATCAAGCAGCCTGCTGTGTCTGACAATGGTTTTGCTAAGTGGATGCGTGATAATGGCCAGGTTATGACTTGGCTCCTTAATTCCATGACCCCAAGTATAAGCCGAAATTTTCTCCTTTACAACACTGCTGCTGAAATCTGGAGTGCTGTCCGCGAAACCTACTCCAGCAATGATAATATTGCCGAATTATATCATGTTGAAAACCAAGCAGCCACGCTAAAGCAAGGCACCATGCCCGTCACTCTCTACTACAATTCCCTTACCGCTCTTTGGCAACAATTAGATTTGTATGCACAGCATGATTGGGCAGTTCCCAATGATGCTGCCCTTTATCAGCAAATTGTCACTCAAAGAAGGTTATTTCAATTTCTACAAGGCCTAAACAAGGAGCTGGATGAGGTTCGCGGCAGGGTCTTGGCTATTTCTCCCCTTCCTTCCCTTCGAGAGGCCTTCTCTATGGTCAAAAAGGAAGAAAGTCGCCGAAGTGTGATGCTTGATGAAACGGATTCAACTCCTGAAGGATCTGCCTTAGTGACACACCAATCATCTCCTTCTTCCAAACAGGGGCGACCTTGGTGTGATCATTGCAAAAAGCCTGGCCACTCCAAGGAAAGGTGTTGGAAGCTTCATGGTAAGCCTCGAAAGTGGAAGTCAAAGAACTCGGAGATAATAAATCCAGTCTTCTTGCTGACACATCATCACAAGCTTCTCCAAAGAGCAGATTGCTGAACTTCAAAATTGTTTGGAAAGTTTCAGGGTCTAGTGCGGGTAATTTGGTCATGAAAGAACCAAAAGGTAACCCTTCTTCCACACATTGTTTTCCTCTCGGTTCACTCTAATTGGATCCTTGATTACGGTGCTACTGGATCATATGATAGTAATAAGACCTTATTTCACAATTTTTCCAAACCTTTGGTAAAGTCATCAAAAGCAGTGATGGTTCCTTATGCAAAATAGAAGGTCATGGAGCTGTTATTCTCAATGATCAGATTGCACTTCATAATGTTCTCTTTGTACCAACTCTGGCTTGCAATCTCATTTCCGTAAGTAAAATTTCCTCGGATTTGAACTGCTTCGCAACCTTTAACGGTCTTGATTGTACTTTGCAGGCACTGAACTCGAAGAAGATGATTGGTAAGGCCAGCTTGCAGAATGGTCTCTATATCCTCCCTTCCTCAACTAAACCCGAGATCTCCAAATCTTTTACAGCTTTAAATATAGTTGATACTGTTATGTTATGGCATTGTCGTTTAGGACATCCTAGTTTCCAATATCTTGCTAAATTGTTTCCTGATCTATTTATTAATAAAAAGCCAAACTCTTTTTCTTGCAAAATTTGTTCTCTTGCTAAACATACAAGATCTTCGTATTTTCCTTCTCTATACAAGCCTTCTCACCCTTTTGCTTTGATCCATAGTGATATTTGGGGCCCTTCTCGGGTGAAGAATGCTGATCATAGTAAGTGGTTTATCACTTTCATTGATGATCACAGTCGGATAACTTGGACTTATTTGCTCAAAGACAAATCTGAAACTGCTAATATTTTTGCCCAATTTTATAACATGGTTCTCACTCAGTTTGGGGCTAAAATCCACTCTTTAAATCGATAATGGCGGTGAATTTTTGCTAGGTCTTTGGGTAATTTTTTCAGGACAAGGGCATAGTTCAACTTAGTTCTTGTGTTGGAACCCCACAATGAGCGGCATTGCGAAAGGAAAAATAGGCATCTCCTAGAAGTTACTCGTTCCCTTCTATTTACTACCAATGTTCCTAAATATCTGTGGGGGGAAGCCTTATTAACGGCTACCTATTTAATCAACCGAATGCCTAGTAAGGTTTTAAAATTTCAAACACCTCAATCTATATTTTTGCAACACTTTCCTCATTTTAAGCCTATCTCCTCAATTTTGCCTCTTAAAATCTTTGGTACGCAGTTTTTATCAAAATGTTGCTCCTCATAAGTCCAAGTTAGACCCTAAGTCCTTAAAATGTGTCTTGGTTGGATATTCTTCACTTAAGAAGGGATACAAATGCTTTCATCCTCCTTCCAAACGATTTTTTACCACTATGGATATCACGTTTTATGAGCAGGATCCTATTTCAAAGCATTTGAAATTGGGGAGACATGGAGTGATTTTCACCAAATCGGTATCTTCTCCTAATTTCCATTCTCAACCTTCAAAATTGCCACCAATTTTACCTTTACCTCTGATTTGTCACCTATGACTACTCAGATTAATTCTCTGTTATACCTCTCACTACCTCATCCACACCTACTTTAAACACCCTCCCGAAAATACACCTACTCTATTGAAAATCTTGACAAACACCACCACCCAAACGACTTCATGTCTACACAAGAAAAAGAAAATATCCACAGACTGTTTTGCAATCGATTCTTCTTAGAGAATTGGATTTGGGTCCATTCTTAGGAATGGAAGAAGAAATCGAAGAAGTCCTCTACTCTAGATGACTTTCCTATTGCTATTAGAAAAGGGGTTAGACAATGCACAAAGCATCCTATTGAAAAATTTCTTTGGCTATAATTCTTTGATGCCTTCTTTTCAAGCATTTACACAACATTGGATAAAAACGATTCCCACAAGCATAGTGAAGCTCTAAAGGATCCTAAATGGAGAAGGGTCATTGAAGAGGAAATTGGTGCACTAGAGAAAATGCTACTTGGGCGATTCTGAGACCTTCCTCAAGGAAAAGGGTCATTGGTACGTAAATGGATCTTCTTTGTAAAATACAACTCCAATGGAAGCATCCAACGATACAAAGCTAGGCGGTGGCTAGAGGCTTTACATAAACGTATGGGATAGATTTCACGAAACATTTGCACCGTGGCAAAGCTTAACAACTGTTCGAGTACTCCTAAGTTTGGTCGTAAATTGCGATTGGCAATTACATCAACTTGATGTAAAAACGCATTTCTTAATGGCATGCTAGAGGAAGAAGTTTACATGAAATTGCCACCGGTTTAAAGACTATTGAAGGAAGCAACAAGGTGTGCAAGCTCAACGAGTCTCTATCTGGCTAAAACAATCACCCGAGCTTGGTTGAGAGGTTCACTAAAGTCATTCGAAAAACGGCTACAAGCGGTCCCTTGCCGATCATACACTTTTCATCAAGGTAACTTCTACAAATAAGAAAGCTATCCTAATTGTGTATGTTGATGACATAATTCTCCTTTGGAGATGATGAGGAAGAAATTAGCAATTTGAAGAAGCTGTTAAACGGAATTTGAAATCAAGGACTTGGGAAAGTTAAGATATTTCCTAGGAATGGAGGTGGCAAGATCAAAAAAAGGACTTGTGATCAATCAAAGAAAGTATGTACTTGATTTACTCAAAAAGCTGGTTTTCTTGGTTGTAAGCCGGTGATACACCAATGGAGGCAAATTTGAGATTCAACAAAGAAGATGGGTCTTTAGTAGGCAGAGAGAAATTTGAGAGATTAGTTGGGAAACTTATTTACTTATCCCACAGCGAGGCGGATATAGCCTTTCACGTAAATGTGATAAGTCAACACATGACTAATCCTAATGAAGAGCATATGGCGTGACAAGCAGAATTCTCAAGTACTTGAAGAAAACTCAGGACACGGCTTAATGTTCAAGAAAACACAAAGACAGGCTGTTAAGATTTTCTGAGACTCTAGTTGGCGGGAGAACTCACTGAAAGAAGATCCACTAGTGGCTCTTGCACTTTTGTTTGGGGTAACCTTACAACTTGAGAAGTAAAAAACAATCTATTGTTTCAAGAAGTAGTCTTTGAAGTGAATTTAGAGCACTAGCTTTGGGAATATCTGAAGGAATTTGGCTACTTAAATTACTAAAAGAACTTGGCACTAATCGGGAGGATCACTTTGAAGTCTTGTGTGATAATCAATCGCTATTGATTGCCAAGAATCGATCCAACATGACCGAACAAAGCATGTCGAGATTGACGGGCATTTTATTCTTGACCAAGTCAACAAAAGGACAGCCACTCTTTCCTACATTCCTTCAAAAGGACAAATTGCGAGACATTCTCACTAAGGCTCTTAAAGCACATTTTCAATAAATTCCTATTCAATTTGGGATTATACAATGTATATTCTCCACTTGAGGGGAAATGTAGGAATTATAGAAATATATTAAATGTTTTCTGAGATAGATAAATCTGATTTAGGTAGATAAATCTTAGAATAAATCATTTGAGATATTCTAGGATTATTTTATCTTATCTTTTAGTAGTTTATTAGAATAAGGAATTATTTTCCCACTTATGTTATGACTCTTTTCTCTATTTAAATTAAGTTCTTTAGTTAATAAAATACAGAAAAATACAGAGAATTACTCTGTTTTCTACAAAATTACCTGCCATTAAAGATAAACCTACAAGTCTAAGAACCCCAGCAAGAGCCTTGTATAACTTCTGACCCCCAACATAAACAAACCAAGGGGGCATGCGTGGCAGCTCAAAATTTGCCTGCCTAGCTTCTGCAGTGTGTTGTTTTCCAATTTCATGGATACCTGTGAGCTTTGAACTTTTAGATGAAGCAGCACTGTGTAAGGCCTCACTGTTACCCACAATATGCAAGCCTTTCAACTCATCAACAGAGGGAAGGTATCCTACAGAAGACGACCTTGTTGAAACAAGCTTGCTTAGAGGACCAGTAAAAGCCGAATTCTGACTAAGACAGAGGGCAAAAACATCCAAGAATCTAGCAGCTGTAACCTACAATGCAAAAGACACTTTTTAAAGACAGTGATTAAATATGTATAAGCATGTCTTTCAAGTGAAACACTTTCAGATTTTCCAGGTGCAAACTAGGAGGTACTACAAACTATTATCACCAAACAACCAGATATTTAATATTGAATAGTATAACATATATGGATCTCTATTTGATAAATCACTACTCATACACCACTGTATATGTACTAAAATAATGATGGAAAAGGCACATACAGGAGATTGGAGGTGATGCAACAGAAACTGAGGACCAGAGTAATATATCACTGTAAGCAATTGCTGAACATGTGAAAGTGCAAGTGGTTCATCACTCCCAAGCACTGTCTTTGGAAGCTTTTCAATAAGCCTGTTTTAAGAAGGAACTTATAAGAGAATACCTTCAAAAAGGAGAAATTCACTTTGTTAGTTAAAGCTCAACATTATTTCACAAGTATAAAACCTGCTAAAAATCGCAGCAATGTCATGCTCTACATGATGTTTCCCAGAGGCCGAGAATAAATATTCCATAAAGTCCTGAGCAGCAGCTGAAATCTCTTCAGAATCATCAACAACCAAAGCACATAAGCACTCCTGCATGAGTATCAAGAAATATTATTAAAATATACAAAACAACTAAAAAGCTACAACTCATACAAAATTTCACAGCAATGGAATCAATCACATGAGAAAGAAGGACAACTAGGCAAATCCTTAACATAAAAAGAACAAACATGAATTAACTAAAGCAAACCTTGAAATTTAAGCACATGATCAAAAACTCAAATTAAAAGCAAGAAGTTGGAATATAAAATAATTTCAAATCATTAAGTGCACCATTTGGATGAAACATTCATGAAGGTCCAGGTTAGAATGCTCACTTTACTACCATGCAATTCTCCTCCCACTGAGGTTAAAATCTAAGCAGAAATACCATCTAATGCAAACTAATGAGGGCACTACTTGGTTCTCCCACCATAAGTAATTATAACCTAACATAATATAAATGTCCTCCCACTTTGGTCACAAATTGTTTTATAATAACAACAATAACAATAAAAAAAGAGGTTGCTACTTAAGCCCCCATCAAATTTGGAGATGATGACAACTTAGAACTAATACAATTAAAAGCATCCTCTCTTCCCATTTATCATATAATGTACCACTACCACCAAGGAGTACAGTCATTATTGTGAGCTAAATCATAATAGCTGATTTTCTCTCTTCTGTCTTAGGGCTTAGACTATAACCTACAAGGTTCCTTATGTTATTTCAATTTCTGGTAGCTTTCAGTGAAGACTGATACGCGCACATATTCTACATATTTTAGACCCAAACAATTAGCATTTTGCATGATCCTTAGGTAAAATAATTAGACAACGAACCGAGGCAAAGCGCAGCCAAAAACGAAGAGTTTGGGGTGCCGGCTAAGACCAAGAGATTTGAGTAATTGGGATTGGTTTTCTTTCCCTTCGTTCTTCTATCTTTCCCCTGTATTTTCTTCCCCTTTTTCCTCCAAGCCTTCTTATTTAGTTATCCCTCTTAAGAATGTTTCCCTCTTATGATGAGAGTAACCCCAGGATATATTAGAATAAAATGTATTAAGACTTAAAATATATAAAACAAAATACTGTATTTATAGTGCAAGGCATAGGATTTTTATGATTAACAACAAAGAATGAAACTGATAGAATTCAACCTACCAAAAACATCTGTTTGCTCTTTTCTAGTGTGAAATTGCACTTCAATAGCAGCCCCCGGATGGCAACAAAAAGCCCGTGTCTCACCTTTTTTGATTGATAAACACATATCTGGGACATGTAACATAATAACAGTATATCAAAACAAAGGTGCAGTAGTTATGAATATAAATTATCTGGTACAAATTTTGAATAGATTCGGATGCTGTAAAGTATCTTAAAAGTAACAATGAACTTATCAAATATAGATCCATACATAGGGAAATGTTGCACATAATAGTTTGTTCACATGCCCAGAGGTTTTCTCAATCCACTCTTTTGTACGATCTACATGAAAGGATCCCATTCCTTTGCCAGGATTGGGGCTACTTTTCTCTCCAGATTCAGTCTTCGTACTAACTGAATTGATTGATTCACCATTTACATTTTCCAGCATTCTTCTGCTCTGAGCTTTCAATGGTAACTGACGGAGTTCCTCCAAGAATGAAGTCGTAGATTTGTACTTATTTGACTTATGGCCAAAAGAATCATCTTTATACATATCAAGACCAGATAAATTGGCATCATCTTGGAGGACTATCATAAGGTACTCAGCCAACCCCCTAATTGCTTGGTCAATAGCTTCTACACTTCCAGCAGCCCCACTTATCATTGCTTTTGAAATGTGCAACACTTTGGCAAACTGACTAACGACACCAGGTAAGAAGAAAGCCAACGCATCTGCAGTACCAACCTGAAAATATTTTAATATGCCAAAAGAATTCATCCAAGCTTTTCCATGTGTAATGAAGCACTATTGCAATAAAAAGCTAGAATTTCTCTACTCAAATCAGATGAGCTAAACCATTTGCAATGCCATAACCTATTCATTTCCCAATCTAATTGTTTCTACCAAGTAAATTCCCTCACAACTAGAATTATTACGAAAATATGTTGGTATGCATACTCAGATATGTATATATCAACAGTGCATATTCAGAGTGGAAAAGTATGCCTAAACAATTATGGAATTTAAAGTGCAAAATGACGGAAGAAAACAGCCTAAATGTCATGGGTAGATGTGATTCTATTTATTTAAAGCTTAATTTATTCCAATTTCTTTAGTGAATGAGGCCACACTCCTTTATCAAACTAGAAATTTCTGTTGAGAACTAAAGTCATCTACAGGAGGGAATCATCAGGAATATGTCTGTAAATGTTTTACAAATACATATGAACTACATGCCGGTAAATGCAAAGAGTACTCTCAAAGATAATGAAGCTTACATAGTAAAAGCAATAAAATCAAACTCTAATTAGACGAAAAGGCAAGATGCAATTGCTTCAGTATAAATGTTTTACTCAAAATATATAGGGTGTCTATGATAGGCACCTACATTGAATGAAAGACGCAATGGAGCAATTAATAAAACAAAGAGAATATATATATATGCATTATGCAAAAGCCCTTGTTGAGGATCTAATGGAAGTTACAAGTACCTTAGCAACAAGAACACGTAGGGTTAAAAAGGATTCAATACGCAGATTTGCACTACCTCGATGTCCTCGTGTAACCTCAGTATCTGCAGCCTTATCATAAGACACATATCAATTTGATATGAAGAATTAATTGAAATAAGTTAGGCAGAACAAAAAGATTAAATTTACTCCAGAATTAAGAATAGATAAAAGGGAATTGATGTACTTTGAGCAGAAGCGATAGCCAGTGTCCCACAGCAGCTGAAGCTGGTTCTGACTGCAAAAATGCTAGTAAACATTCTCCTTGTTCCAAGTCAAACTTTAGAGTTCCATTTGGCATCGGCATATCTCTAGTTGCTAAGAGCATTGGTAGATCAAGACTTTGTTTGCACAAGCAGGACTGATTGGAACAATGATGTAAATTCAGAAGCAGAGCCCTGAAACACTTGATAACTCCCTCACGAAACTCTTCTGATGCCTCAGATGGAGAGAGCAAAGCAGCGTAAGTCAATTTTTTCAGAACCACAACCATCTGTGACAAGAAAGCATCACATTTCACTCAACTCAAATAAAAGTAATCAGATATAATATGATCATCCTAATATATACAATAACGGGAAAAGCTAATATAAAATCAAGCCATGAACAAAAGGCTAGCATCAACTTTCTCACAGAAATAAAGGGAAAAAAAAGAAGAAAACTGAATCCAAAATGGAGAGGAGACCATACTCATGCCAGACACCATGGTTTATTGCCCAATACTTAAAAGAGTTAAAACTAAAACAAAAATAAAAAGACAGATAAATTCCTAGCTGGGCATGGTATAAGTGCTATTAATCTTCAGTTTGATCTTTGATGTCATTCTTCTAAAGTATTAAATCTAATAACCCATTATATCAACAAACCTCAGTTTGATTATCATTTTGCCACTAGGTTCTTGTTTAAGAGCAGCAACATATGGGCTTTTATTATATTATATATATTAAATAAATAAATAAATAAGTGTATTGAACAAATCTGTTCAAACACATGTTACATTATCATTGTAATTTTCCTTTTTCTTTTCTTCACCATTCAAGGTGTTTGATGAATTGCCAAAGTACCATTTTCACTTCTTTTGCCTATTTCGTTTTATCATATTTGAGAAGGTTCCCTAATTGAAAGGGGGGGGGGTCACATTTTTGCTTTTAATTCATTTTACTTCTTTTCCTGCCTTTCATTTTTTTCTTTTGAGCAAGTACCTTCGTATAACACCTGAGATGTTTTGATTGATATAAAGGCTAACTGTTCCTTAACTCATAGTTTAGTTGCTAATAATAAGATGGTGCCTATTATTTTTTTGATAACACATTACTTCTTTACAAAGGGGAGGAAAAAAAAACATAACAAATAACAAAAGCAACAACCAAGCACATCCTTTTAATACCAGATAAAATCCTATCCACCGTGATCTCCATTGCATTCACATATCCAAACTCAATGTAAAATAAACAAAATAAGAGAGAAAGTTAATTAAATAGAAATGAAAAGAGGCTAAATGACCTGATCCACAGAACTCAAATGGCATTTCTTGAGAAGCTCTTCCAAACACTCCACTACTCCTTCAGCTACTTTATCGCTAACTCTTTTATAATCTCTACTTTCACTTTTATTCTGAGAACTCCTGCAATCAACCGCAGCATCCAGCAAAAGCAGCAGCGGGAACAAAGTGTAGCTAAAAAAATGAAATACCAAAAAAAAAAAATCAAAATTCAGTATCGTTAATAGTAAATTGTGTTCATATATATTAATTCCGGAATCAATATGTAAGTTTTTAAAAACAACAATCAAACGAAGTCTAAAAAGAAAAAAAAAATGAATCGATTACTCAAAGAATGGCTGGAGTGAATTGGGCGGGGAAGAGCGAAGCAGGTAGAGCAACGCCGGGATTGAAGAAGCATGTTTTTTAGGGTTTTGAGAAAGTTCTAGAAGCTCCAAGCAGTAGGGTTTTAGCTGCGAGAATATTCTGCTTCTTTCTTCTTCGTCTTCTTCTTCGTCTTCTTCTCTTGCCTGAGATACGGCGGAGCCGCCAGTGATTCTAACGAAACTTTCCGCCATGTCCATTCTATTTCCGTACAAAATCTACAAAACAATTTTTAAAGAGAACCCGGAAGGAAAGGGAAAGCAATGAGAAGAAACGGAGAGAAAGTGTTGGAAAGAGGGGGAAGAAGCGCGAAATGGGTTACAACGGCGGTGTAACAACCCAAACACGAAATGGGTTAAAATTTTGAACCGGTCCGATTCAAATGAGTCTTTTATTTGAGGTTTTTAAAGTTGGTCAGATGATTACATAGATTAGATTACTGATTTTTAATTTGATTGGTTGAATTAATTTATTCGGTTTTATTGAGTAATTTATTAAAAATAAAAGGACTGTCAAAAAAATTGATTCAATCGTTGATCTAATTAGTCTATTTAATGATTCGATCAGTTGATTCGACTGATTCATAAGTTAAATGATCTAATTTCTTATTCCGTATAAGAATCACGGTCGATTCTCAATCCAACAAGTTCAACAATCTGATCCTCTTCAATTATGAAAACTATAATTATATTATGTTATAGATTTATCAACTCAACATTTATACTATTAAAAATAATCAAATAATACTAAATTGAAATAGTGATAAGATTTACGAGTTAAGGGTAAATTATATTTAGTAGTCATCTAATTATGTTTTTTTTATCGCTCAACTATAAAAAGTTACAAAATAATCATTCAACTATTAGTAAATTTCTTTTTAGTCACCCAACTATAAAAAATTATAGAACAATCACCAAACTATTCAATTTTATCTTTTATGGTCACCAACTAGCGGTGTTCAATCAGTTAACTAACCCGAAATCATATTAACCAAATTAACCGACCTTTCAAAATTTTTAATCGTTAACCGAACTGTAATTTTTTCAAAAAATTTAACTAAACCGAAATTTTTCGGTTAATTTGGTCGGTTAACTGAATTAATCAAAAATTATATGTTTTTTATTTTTGGTTAAAAATTAACCGAATTATCCGAATTACCCGAATTAACCGAAATAAATCACTACATAATCACTACATAACCGAGTTGGGTTTAATTTAGTTTTAGTTTTAGAACTTTATTTTTATTTATTAAATTATTTGTAATTTTTATGATTGAGTTGGGTTATTGGGTTGGGTTGTATACTTGGGTTTGGATTGGGTTTAGGTGAATAGTGGGCCTATTTATATATTATAGTTTTATTTATTAATTTTTCGGTTAAACCGAAAAAATTCGGTTAACCTACTGGTTTCGAACCGAATTAACCGTTAACCTAAAAATCAAAAAATAATTAACCGACCCCGCCCGAAAAAAATTCAATTAACCGACCGATTAACCGAATTCGGTCGGTTAACCGAATTTTTTCAGTTTTACCCGAATTTTGCACACCCCTATCACCAACTAGCTAATGTAAAAATGGAAACACCTAAAAATGCAAGAGTTAGTGACCAAAAAAGACAAAATTGAAGAGTAAAGTGACCAAAAAAAATACTAATAGTTAAGTGATCATTTTGGAACTTTTTATAATTAGGTGACAAAAAAAGAAAAAACAACCGATATAGTTTACTAGAGGTGTTCATCGGCCGGGCCGAGCCGGGTTCGGGCTGGGCTCAACTAAAAATTTAGGCCCATTCATTGGGCTCGGGTCGGGCCCAAAAAATGGGCCTAATTTTTTTCCAAGCCTGACCCATATAAAAATGCTAAAACTCGGGCCCGCCCTAGCCCGCCCGTATTAAATTTTTATATTATTTTATATAATTTTAAATATATATAATACATCAAAAATACTCAAAAAATTGAAATAAATATTTCTCAACAAATTAAAATAAATTTTAAAAAAATATGTAGACTTAAATAACACTAAGATAGATGTAACTTAACAAGCAAATACCTCTAAAATAATAATAAAATTAACAAATACCTTTAAAATAATAACAAAATTAACAAAAAATAAATTTTATACAATATTCAATCAATAACAACAAAATAGTAGCAACATAATAGTAATATGGTAGCAAAATAGGGAGAAAACAACATTCAAAAATTAAAAAAATAGCAGATTTTTTTTGTCATTTAGTGAATTTGGATCAGGCCGGGCCCGGGCCAAAAATACCTTACTTGAGCCCGGCCCATTTTTTAAACGGGCCTTATTTTTTGTCCAAGCCCATTTTTCGAGCTTATATTTTTACCCAAATCCTCTCAAATTTCAGTCAGTCTTGGGTCGGGCCGCCCGACCCATAAACACCTCTATAGTTTACCCTCTAGTTAAAGAAATTGCATGAAAATTATTCTTTTTTATTTGAAGTTTAGCTCAAAACAGAAGATTTTATTTTGTATAACCATAAAAAGCTCTCAAAATATTATCTCTATTAATGGTAAATGAAGTTTTTCAAATGGTTAGTGTCATCTTGTTGAAAATTGAACTTATTTATTTTAATAATAAATAAATTAAATTAATCCATTTAATAAAATATTAATTAATTTAATCCATCCAAAATATTATCTCTATTAATGGTAAATGCGAGGTACATTCATCTATTTTAAAATATTAAAAAGCTTTTATTAATATATTTTATAATTAAAGTTAAATAAAATATTATTTAATTTGTTGAGATTAAATCTGGTCTTAAACCCTATTCATGAATAGATCTAAATTAATTTAAGCAAAATTCGCTTTAACTTGAAAAAAAAAAAAACGATATACAACTCGAGTTGATAGAATAACTATGATTCAACCTTTGTTCCTATCACAACTTCAATAAAATACAGTGATAACTGTCGTAACCATTTTTTAAAAAATGATAAAAAAGGGGTTCGACTTTGGTTTTGAAAATAGGAATAAAACGGGAGTCGCCACCGACTTTTAGTTGGTGTGATCGGATCACCTTTATTTTAATAAAACATTTTGTTTTACTAAAACAGTGTTTTTGGTCTGCGAAGTTTTGAAAATCGGGTTCGAGAGTCGGTTACGTACGAGGAAGGATTAGCACCCTCGATACGCCCAAAATTGGTACCAAAATGATTAATTAGTGTCTTAATGTCGGAAGTTTGAAAGGGTTTTAAAATACGGGTCTTTTAAAAGGTATTGGTATTTTTAAGATATCTTTGTTCCGAGAGAGTACGAACATCACATCCAGCACGTTAGGACATAATATTCTAAACCTTCATAATCAAAGCTATCTCGTGATTCACAAAATTTGTTAAAAGGATGTCTCGTTATATTGTCAAACGGAAAATCGCAACCCAGCACGTTAGGGCACTATTCCCCGAATTTTTAAATACAAAACATTGCCTTAGTTTAGAAAATCTTATCTCGGGATACAAAACATCACATCCAATGCTTTAGGACACAACGTTTCGAGTTCCCGAGAATAAGCTTTTTGTTTAAAAATATATTTGTTTTAAAAGGATATCCAATTGTTTAGATTAAACGAGAAAAAATCGAAATCCAATACTTTAGGGCACGATCTTTCGAATTTTTAGACACAGAACATTGCCTTTGAAAAAAGAAAACAATTTTATATCGGACAAAAATTGATGTAACGCAAGTTTATAAAAATGAAAAGAAATAAACCATGATATTAACAAGTATAATAATAAGCGAGTAGTACGGATAATAGGAAGAAAATGAAACTAACAATCCATGTAACTTAAAAGGAAAATAATAGGTTAGAATGACAAAAGATAAAATGACAATAAATAAAAATAAAAGAACTTTAGTGGTAAACCGATAAATAAGTAAGTCATATATACAGTAGTAAAATAATAATAATAGTAGTAATAATAATGCAAAATGATAATAATGGTATAGAAATAATAATAATGATAATAATAATAATAATAATAATAATAATAATAATAATAATAATAATAATAAAAGTAAAATGTGTTAATAAGGATAATAATAGTAAAATTAAATAATAATATGTTAATAATATAATAGTAATAACAATAGTAATAATAAAAATAAAAATAATAATGATGATAATAATATGGTAACAAAACAATAATAGGAATAATAATAATAATATAATGAAAAAATACTAAATAATAATAATAATAATTATAGTAGTGATAAAATGAAATAATAGTAAAATGTAAATGAATACATGTTAATAGAAATGAAAATGATATTAGTAGTGAAATAAAATAATAAAATAATAATAGTAGTGATAATATAATAATAATAATAAAGTAATAATAATAATATAACATGATAATAATGATGTAGTAATTTAGTAATAATGATAATAAATGTACAAAAATCACGAGTTAACTTAAAAAGGATTGAATTAAAATTAAAAGCGGGATTTTGGGGTTAAATTTGAAAATAAAAGAAAGGACGAGGACCGATTTAAAATGCGCACAAATGATCAAGGACTGAAATGAAAATATTTCCAAAGCCCAAAACGTAACGCATACAAGTAGGACTAAATTGAAAGGGCACACAAAATTGTGGCAAAATGAAAGAAATTGTATAGGATTAAATTAAAGGTGGCGCAAATGGGAGGGACTAGCCGCATAAATTTCCTTTTAAGTTGAAAATGCATATCCATGCTTGCAAATCGGGTCAATGCGCAGCTTTTAACTTCCCTTTAATTGCACCACTTTAAAATTTAATAAAACGTTTATTATTCATTATTCCTTAAAGCTTATAATCTTTTTTAAAAAAAAAAACAGAGAACCCTTATCTTTTCTTCTTCTCATCTTTTCCTCTCCCTTTTCACCCGACGATTGAGCTTTCTCCGATCGATTCGTCGCACCACCATGCCACTACCATATCGGTGGCCATGATGCTCGAGGCCGAGCTTTTAGCCTTCTTTCGGGACTTCTTTAAAGGCCAAGCCTTCGACACCTCGTCAGAACGAGAGGAACTCAGTTCCCTTTTGACACCGGAGGCCACAACGAGAATGGCCCCGACGCCGCACCTATGGGGCCGGTATGTTTCATTTTCCTTTTCTTGTTGTTTTCGTCGTGAAGATTCTCTTTTTTTTTAAGAAAAAAATAAATAAAACTACAACATTGAATAGCACAGAATAAAAATAAAGAGACCAAAATCAACCTTCAAAGCTCTATTTTGTTCTTGATTTGCTGAAATCCGTTTCTTTTTTTTGAATTCCTAAAAAATTCCCCCTTTTTTACAAAGAAATTAATTGAAAAAGCCCCTCCTTTTTTACAAAGAAATTGATCGAAAAACAAAAAAACCCCATACAGAACACCAATCGGCTTTTTTTATAGCCCTTTTTTACAACTTGTTTACTGTTTTTTCTTCTCTGCTCTGTTGCGTGTTGTGTTGCTTTTGTCTTGTTTTGCAGGTGCTAGGGCGGTGGAGCAGGTTGGGCGGTCAGTGGCGGTGGAGCAGTTGAAGGGCCGGTGGCCGACTCTGTCAGTGGCAGGTGGCTAGTCAGAAGGCACCTAGGGTTTTTTTTTTTTTATTAGGGTTGGTCCAAATTGGGCCTTTGTTGGGTTGGGCTTATTGTGTTTTGGGTAGGTTTGTTTAATTTATTTTGGGTCGGGCAAATTTGGGTTCTACAGCTGCCCCTCTTTGCTCATTGTCGTGTAACGAAAATGGAGCAAAGACTTAAAGAAGCCCAATGTTGCCCGGCCTCGCCGAGTTTTGGCCTCTCAGGTGCTTTTCTTTAGGTAGCGTCGCTTCTGCCCACCGCATCTTATTGCTTGCTTCAATCTGCTCTTGTTGCGACTTCAATGGGATGTGACTTGTTTATTTTCGATCTGCTCTTGCAAATTTAGGAATGTCTAAACTGCTATCTTCAATCTGATCCTTGCAAACTCAATGATCACCAGACTGATATCTTTGATCTGCTTCCTGCAACTTCAAAAAAGGTCAAATCTGCTTTCTTCAATCTGATCCTTGCAAACTCAAGGATCACCAGACTGAGTCTTCGATCTGCTTCCTGCAACTTCAGGAAGGTCAAATCTGCTTTCTTCAATCTGATCCTTGCAAACTTAATGATCACCAGACTGATATCGATCTGCTTCCTGCAACTTCAGGAAGGTCAAATCTGCTTTCTTCAATCTGATCCTTGCAAACTCAAGGACCACCAGACTGAATCGTCGACCTTCTTCCTGCAACTTCAGGAAGGTCAAATCTGCTATTATCAATCTGATCCCAGCAAACTCGGGGATCACCAGACTGATTTCTTTGATTTACTTCTTACTTCATGAGAACTTCGAAGAAATAAGAATTCAGGGAGAAGAGATTCGTAGTCTCCATCTTCTCTACCAAAACTTCAAAGAAATAAGGACTTAACCACATTGTTAACTCAGGGAGACGGGATTTGTAATCTCAACCTACTCTACGGGAACTTCGAGGAAATAAGAATTCAGGGAGAAGAGATTTGTAATCTCCATCTTCTCTTACTGAAACTCCAAAGAAATAATGATTGATCCTCATTGTTAACTCAGGGAGACGGGATTTGTAATCTCAACCTACTCCACTGGAACGTCTAGGAAATAAGAATTCAGGGAGAAGAGATTTGTAATCTCCATCTTCTCTTACTGAAACTTCAAAGGAATAATGATTGATCCTCATTGTTAACTCGTGGAGACGGATTTGTAATCTCAACCTACTCCACTGGAACGTCGAGGAAATGAGAATTCAGGGAGAAGAGATTCGTAGTCTCTATCTTCTCTATCGAAACTTAAAAGAATTAAGGATGTAACCTCTTTGTTAACTCAGGGAGACAGGATTTGTAATCTCAACCTACTCCACGGGAACTTCGAGAAAATAAGAATTCAGGGAGAAGAGATTTGTAATCTCCATCTTCTCTTACTGAAACTTCAAAGAATTAAGGATGTAACCTCTTTGTTAACTCAGGGAGATGGGATTTGTAATCTCAACCTACTCCACGGGAACTTCGAGGAAATAAGAATTCAGGGAGAAGAGATTTGTAATCTCCATCTTCTCTTACTGAAACTTCAAAGAAATAATGATTGATCCTCATTGTTAACTCAGGGAGACGGGATTTGTCATTTCAACCTATTCCACTGGAACGTCGAGGAAATGAGGATTCAGGGAGAAGAGATTTGTAATCTCCATCTTCTCTTACTGAAACTCCAAAGAAATAATGATTGATCCTCATTGTTAACTCAGGGAGACGGGATTTGTAATCTCAACCTACTCCACGGGAACTTCGAGGAAATGAAAATTCAGAACTTTTCAATTTGCTTCCTTACTATCTTCAGAAAGACTTCAATCTTCAACCTGCCCCACTACCATCTTGAGGGAACGAAATCTAAACTTTCCAATGTACTTCCTTACTATATTCAGGAAGGCTTCAATCTTCAGTCTGCTCTACTACCATCTCGAGGGATGAGGTCTTTGGTCTTCAGCCTATTCCACTGCTAGTTAAAGTAATAGGACTAAAGCTTAACCATGCTTTCTACTGGTTAGGGAGCCAAGATTTGCATTCGGTCTTGCCCCACTATTGGTCAGGACGACCAGGCCTACAATTCTTGACCTATTCCACTGCAGGTGTGTGGCAATAGGATGGTGGCCCAAATCATATTCCCTACTAGTTAGTGAGCCAAGATTCGCCTTCAATCTTGCCCCACTACTGGTTAGGGCGACAAGATCTACAATTTTTGACCTATTCCACTGTAGGTCAGTGGCAATAGGACGGTCTTCAACCTATTTCACCGCTGGTCGATGGTAATATGAAGATATTTCACCTATTCCACTGCTGGTCAGTGGCAATAGGGTAATCTTCAACTTATTCCACTGCTGGTCGGTGGCAATAAGATAATCTTCAACCTATTCCACCGCTGGTCGATGGCAATAGGACAATCTTCAACCTATTCCACCGCTGGTCGATGGCAATAGGACGATATTTCACCTATTCCACTGCTGGTCAGTGGCAATCGGGTAATCTTCAACTTATTCCACTGCTGGTCGATGGCAATAAGATAATCTTCAACCTATTCCATCGCTGGTCGATGGCAATATGACGATATTTCACCTATTCCACTGCTGGTCAGTGGCAATAGGGTAATCTTCAACTTATTCCACTGCTGGTCGGTGGCAATAAGATAATCTTCAACCTATTCCACCGCTGGTCGATGGCAATAGGACAATCTTCAACCTATTCCACCGCTGGTCGATGGCAATAGGGCAATCTTCAATAGTGTTGCTACACCGTCCTCTAGGGACATATCCTGTGTGTTCACGCCAAATGGCGCGGATGCTATGGTCGGAATGACTCAAATGCTCCTAACTACGTGTGATATGGATGACATTTACATGAATGCAGAATGTTATGAGAATGATCTTTTTACAATGATCAGGATGCAATGAGTCGAATGCTCCTAACTAAACGTGCTTTGAAAAGGAAATGATCCCTTTTTAAATGCTTGGGGTCGTTATTGCTCGTAGTTCATTAAGGTTCTATCACTGATGCGTTATCATGCTTTCTCATTCAGCTAGTATCTTTGATAGAAAGCCCAAAAACAATGATCATATTCTGCTCAACAAGCTTGCCCCGCTGTAATTTCAGGGTCCCTTCCACTGTACCTTCTGAGACATAAAGTTTGCATCTCTCACTGCAACTCTAGGAGAATAACATTTGGTTTCTTCTATCTATCCTGCTGTAACTTTGAAGTATAGGATCAATTTGATCTGTTACACCATTCACTGGTGCAATGACCAGATGTGTAGGCCTGATATGTGCATGAATACAGAGCATCATTTTTCTTTTCTCGAGAATGATCCCTTTGCACTGCTGGGTTGACATTGCTCGTTATTTGTCAAAGTCGTATCACCGGTGAAATGTATTGTCATTTTGTTCAACCAATAAAAGGTCCAAAGAGATAATCATCTTTCTCCAATATTTTCAAACCTTGAGCTGAGTGAGTTCTAAACAATAGTCCTGTTTCAGGTCTTTGTATTATTCAGAAGCTTCCATAGTAATATGCAAAACTCTTTTTATGAAAGTATTACTAGTCCACTAATCGTTATTTCAATGCAAAATGCCTGAAAAAGATTGTAACAATGGACAAAAAGGAAATTGATTGGGAGCATAGCTCGAAACAAACAAGTTAAGCAAAGCTAGCAAAGGCAATTAAGAAGGAAATTTATCGGTGGTTTTTTTTTGAAAGGAATAAAATAACCATAAGTAACAAAAATGGATAAAATGGAAACTAAGTGCCCCAGATATCGCAGCTTGAGCTTCCCTGTTCCAACTTCTTGAGGACCATTTTGAGCTTAATACGTGTTTAGGGGATCCAGAGTACTTTGTCGATGCCCCAAGACGTAACATACTTCTTTGAGCGTAGCAAGACTATTGTATGCCCTACTTTCGATCAAAATTTTGAGCTGCCCTTCTCGGGTTTTCGACTCAAATACCCTTTGGTCTCAAAGCGCCCTTTGCGGGTTTTCGCCTTGGCCTCTCCTTTTTCTTTTTTCTTTTTCTTTTTCTTTTTTTTTGGAAAACCTTTTTTTTATTGAATCTGAACTCACCGGATTGGGCAGGTCCTTGCCATCCATCTTGGTTAACACCCATTTTCCCTAGAACAGGCCTTCTATGCTGTATAAGGCATTTACTTTTTTGGAGTTCTTTTGGATAAGAAGAATCTCTCTTAATGCTAGGTCATCTTCCTGAAATTCTCTTGAGCGAACCTTCTCGTCAAGCCCGTATCTATTTTCGGTACATTTGACCCTGCTGAATACTTTCAATCGAGCTTACCGGAGGCATTCTGCTTTATCTAATTCAATCCAAGTTTGGGAAAAGGAATCTTATCTCCCAACAATTGTTTTCCTTTCATAAATCAATGGGAAAGATGTCTAAGCAAAGGTCCCGCCCACGCTCAAAGAACCAAAAGGGTAAATGGCAACTTCTCTATACCAACCTTTACAAGTCTCAGCCATTTTTCAAAAAAATCTTGAATGGTTTTTTTTTTTTTTTGACAAACTTTGTAATTTTGGCATATGAAGCGATATTCACTCTCTCAGTGAGGTAACCAACGACCATGAATATGAATCGGTGTTGGCTAAAAGCTTTTGAGGAGACTGGCTTGTTAACATCCATGCTTCATATAGAGAAAATGAAGAAGGCACAGTCTTCCTCGACTTATGGCATAACAGATACAATTTCCCTTCCTTGGTGAACCAATAACCCGAGCCTCTTGATTAGCTAAGCTGTTGTACAACATGGGTTCTTTAAACCCCAACCTTAATAAAGATACCCATGTTTTAATAGTTTGGCATGCCTCGATATGATCGTGCGAAAACATCTCAATTCTCGAAAATAGCTCAACGATGCCTTGCCTTATTCTTACGGGGAGCCACGCTTCCATCTTCATTTCCTTCGTTAGTTCATAGCGTCTGCTGACACTTCATAAGGTAGGATCTACATTGGGGAAGTAAATCGCAATCTTTGTCATCTTCAAAGCCCTTAGATCCCTCTAGATACATATCTCACTAAAAAGGAGTCGACAATGATTGTCGCTCATGTCATTGATATTTGGGGCCCATTGTGGGCGTAAAATCCAAAGAATAAATGATCCTAAGGATGATTATTCGTATGATATGGTCATGAGTGAAAAATATTCAGTATGAAATGTAAAGAATGAAAATATTTACTTGGAAAGATGCATTTTATTGAAATAAAAATTCTGGACACAAGCCTACTTCTCAAAAGAAATCTTATTGCTTCCTGGCTTGAAGCAACAAGTGTGTTTTACACATTACTCTAGATTAGCTTTAAAAATACATGTTTCTTCTACAGTCTCATTGTTCAAAACACTCTCAAGTACATAAAGGCAGATGTTCGGAAAACTTTTAGTCCTCGGTTCTCTTCGGGTACACCATTGGCGTTCTGATCTAGGTTTCTAATGACTTCTTTAAGGAAACGCAACTCTCCTGCCCCCAGTTTCAATTACCACTGCTCCGTCATCGAACTTCACAATACCCATGTTGATGAGATTTTCTACCAATTTCTTGAAGGTAAGGCAATTTTCTATCGAATGGCCTGTGATCCCCGCGTGGTACTCACACTGAGTGTTTGGGTCATACCATTTTGGGTATGGAGGTTGCATCGGTTTTGGATATTGGGGGGACACTACGTGTGCATCAAATAAACTTTGATACAACTCCTTATACGTCATAGGGATTGACGTAAATTGGAGTTTTTCAATGTTTTTCCTTGTGCGGGATTCTTTCCTTGACGAACCTTGATACTCGATGAGTCACCGCTTTTTGGTGGTTAACGAGAATTGACTTTGGGTCCCCATGTTTATATTATTCACCTCGTCATCCCTTTTTCTAGGAGCGGGCCTTCTAGTGGTTTCCCACTTCAATCTTGCCGATCGATTGCATGTTCGATCATCTCTCCCGCCATTACTATGTCGACAAAGCTTTTAGTCGTACCTCCTATCATATGAGTTATGAAAGGGGCCTTCAGGGTGTTAATGAAAAGCATGGCGGTCTCCTTTTCCAAGAGCGGTGGCTGCACTTGTATTGCTACCTCTCTCCATCGCTGGGCATACTGTCTAAAATTTTCGCCCGACTTTTTCTCCATATTTTGGAGCGTGATTCTATCGGGAGCAATATCAGCTACATGGCCATAATGTTTCATGAAGGCCTGTGCTAAGTCCTTCCATGTCTTGATTTGGGCACGACTAAGCTGGTTATACCATTTGGCGGTGGACCCGGCCAAACTGTCTTGAAAACAGTGAATCAGCAACTGGTCATTATTAAGGTGCCCCGCCATCCGCCGACAGAACATCGTGATGTGCGACTCAGGACAACTGGTCCCATTGTACTTCTCAAATTCTGGCATCTTAAACTTATGAGGAAGCACTAAATCTGGAACCAGACTCAAGTCTTTTGCGTCAAAACCATGGTGGTGATCAGTATTTTCCAAGGTTTTGAACTTTTCCTCCAACCATCTACAACGATCTTCTAATTGCTTCGAGGATTCAACTATTGCCCCGTCCCTCTCTGCTATATTCAAATTGGGATTGGCTGGGTTATCTCCTGGATTAGATCCTGAGCCAACGCGGGAGTTCGTGGGTAGTCTAATATCATTTTGCCCTTGTTGAGGACTAATCGCGATAGATGGCCTTTGAAGACACACCTCCGATGGTACTTGGGTATTAGGCGGGGTAAAACCCGGAGGGTAAACAGGGTCGTCATTATCGTTTCCCAAACTAGTAGCAACGCCCTTTCTTTTCTCACGTTCATTGGCCAACAACCGCGCCAACTGATTCATCATGCTACTCTGAGATTCCTGCATCTGTTCTATCATGTCCTGTTGTATCTTGATTAATCGTTCTTGCATCTGCTACTGTATTTCCTTTTGCATTTGTTCTAGCCTTTTCATTCTTTGATTCATGTCGTCTAGGTTACTGAAATAACTTCACCTAATTAGGGTCTTTCTACAAATTTTAATGCATGTGATATGATGCAATGCAAATGCATGAAATACAATGCAAATGCATGCAAAAAGAAAGAGAGGCATTGATTATGAATTCAATTTTATTAGAAGAACTTTTCTAGAAAATACGTTTCTTTACATAAAACGGATTGCATATACGGCTTTATCCTCATAGTCCAGGTGAAAACACCAGTCTTCTTCTTCGTATCTAGATGTTATGGTCGTGCCCCGTGAACTTTCTCAATGGATACCTCTTCTAGCTCCTTGTTGTTCGGTCCGGTAGTACTCTTCGCTCACTTATCTTTCGCGATATTTATGGGCTTCTTTTAGAAAATAGAGACATGATGACTCTCGAATAACTCTTTGTCGGCTTGAATCCTTGGGCAAAGTCTTGTATTTTTCTGTGGGCTATCAGTCATCTCTCGTTGTTTTACTTGGACTATGTTCGAACGACCGTATTATAATCCACTTTATCAAGGAACACATTTCCTTATGATAAACTCTTCCATTTAGCAATCGAATACGAATCAACACCTCCTTTCTAAGATGATGCGGTGCTATGCAATGCAATGCAATCACAAACAAAACAAAACACATTAGCACAGGAGAAATAAACAAAATAGAGTACCTATCCAGGTGACCACTAGGGGTTTAACATAGTTCTACCTAAGGTGGGCTCCTAGGGCTTACTATATGAGGTTCGGTTCTAAAGAGGAGTACCTGAACCAGCAGATTCCTCAATCCTCACCCATTATAGGCTCATATGGATCGAGTTTAGTTCAGGGGAATACATTTCCCTATGGCTACACGGAGATGAAAATCTCACGAAGACATAGGTACGGATGTATCCCGAAAGCGATCCACTATCCTACACGGAGGTGAAAACCTCACGAAGGAGTAGTTTCTCACGCTCACTTAAAGGTGTGACCACAACGGTCATGCAATGCAATGCCGAAATTGAAACAACATACAATAAAAGATCGTGATTTTTAAATAATCTTTCAAACTTTCGACAAAAGACAAAAAATAATCAATTTATGGCTCGACTCTCTTTAAGGTGTCCCCAGCGGAGTCGCCAAGCTGTCGTAACCATTTTTTGAAAAACGACAAAAAGGGGTTTGACTTTGGTTTTGAAAATAGGAATAAAACGAGAGTCGCCACCGACTTTTAGTTGGTGTGATCGGATCACCTTTATTTTAATAAAACATTTTGTTTTACTAAAACAGTGTTTTTGGTCTGCAAGTTTTGAAAATCGGGTTCGGAGTCGATTACGTCGAGGAAGGGTTAGCACCTCGTCGCCCAAAATTGGTACCAAAATGATTAATTAGTGTCTTAATGTCGGAAGTTTGAAAGGGTTTTAAAATACGGGTCTTTTAAAAGGTATTGGTATTTTTAAGATATCTTTGTTTCGAGAGAGTACGAACATCACATCCAGCACGTTAGGACATAATATTCTAAACCTTCATAATCAAAGCTATCTCGTGATTCACAAAATTTGTTAAAAGGATGTCTCGTTATATTGTCAAACGGAAAATCGCAACCCAGCACGTTAGGGCACTATTCCCCGAATTTCTAAATACAAAACATTGCCTTAGTTTAGAAAATCTTATCTCGGGATACAAAACATCACATCCAATACTTTAGGACACAACGTTTCGAGTTCCCGAGAATAAGCTTTTTGTTTAAAAATGTATTTGTTTTAAAAGGATATCCAATTGTTTAGATTAAACGAGAAAAAATCGAAATCCAATACTTTAGGGCACGATCTTTCAATTTTAGACACGAACATTGCCTTTGAAAAAGAAAACAATTTTATATCGGACAAAAATTGATGTAACGCAAGTTTATAAAATGAAAAGAAATAAACCATGATATTAACAAGTATAATAATAAACGTAGTAGTACGGATAATGGGAAGAAAATGAAACTAACAATCCATGTAACTTAAAAGGAAAATAATAGGTTAGAATGACAAAAGATAAAATGACAATAAATAAAAATAAAAGAACTTTAGTGGTAAACCGATAAATAAGTAAGTCATATATACAGTAGTAAAATAATAATAATAGTAGTAATAATAATAATGCAAAATGATAATAATGGTATAGAAATAATAATAATGATGATAATAATAATAATAATAATAATAATAATAATAATAAAAGTAAAATGTGTTAATAAGGATAATAATAGTAAAATTAAATAATAATATGTTAATAATATAATAGTAATAACAATAGTAATAATAAAAATAAAAATAATAATGATGATAATAATATGGTAACAAAACAATAATAGGAATAATAATAATAATATAATGAAAAAAATACTAAATAATAATAATAATAATTATAGTAGTGATAAAAATGAAATAATAGTAAAATGTAAATGAATACATGTTAATAGAAATGAAAATGATATTAGTAGTGAAATAAAATAATAAAATAATAATAGTAGTGATAATATAATAATAATAATAAAGTAATAATAATAATATAACATGATAATAATGATGTAGTAATTTAGTAATAATGATAATAAATGTACAAAAATCACGAGTTAACTTAAAAAGGGATTGAATTAAAATTAAAACGGGATTTTGGGGTTAAATTTGAAAATAAAAGAAAGGACGAGGACCGATTTAAAATGCGCACAAATGATCAAGGACTGAAACAGAAAATATTTCCAAAGCCCAAAACGTAACGTACAAGTAGGACTAAATTGAAAGGGCACACAAAATTCAGGGCAAAAATGAAAGAAATTGTATAGGATTAAATTAAAGGTGGCTCAAATGGGAGGGACTAGCCGCATAAATTTCCCTTTTAAGTTGAAAATGCGCATATCCATGCTTGCAAATCGGGTCAATGCGCAGGCTTTTAACTTCCCCTTTAATTGCACCACTTTAAAATTTAATAAAATGTTTATTATTCATTATTCCTTAAAAGCTTATAATCTTTTTTTTTAAAAAAACAGAGAACCCTTATCTTTTCTTCTTCTCATCTTTTCCCTCTCCCTTTTCACCCGACGATTGAGCTTTCTCTCCGATCGATTCGTCGCACCACCATGCCACTACCATATCGGTGACCGGCGATGCTCGAGGCCAGGCTTTTAGCCTTCTTTCGGGACTTCTTTAAAGGCCAAGCCTTCGACACCTCGTCGTAAACGAGAGAGGGAACTCAGTTCCCCTTTTGACACCGGAGGCCACAACGAGAATGGCCCTCCGACGCCGCACCTATGGGGCCAGGTATGTTTCATTTTCCTTTTTCTTGTTGTTTTCGTTCGTGAAGATTCTCTTTTTTTTTAAGAAAAAAAATAAATAAAAACTACAACATTGAATAGCACAGAATAAAAATAAAGAGACCAAAATCAACCTTCAAAGCTCTATTTTGTTCTTGATTTGCTGAAATCCGTTTCTTTCTTTTTTGAATTCCTAAAAAATTCCCCCTTTTTTACAAAGAAATTAATTGAAAAAGCCCCTCCTTTTTTACAAAGAAATTGATCGAAAAACAAAAAAAACCCCATACAGAACACCAATCGGCTTTTTTTATAGCCCTTTTTTACAACTTGTTTTTCTTTTTTTCTTCTCGCCTGCATTGCGTGTTGTGTTGCTTACATCTTGTTTTGCAGTGCTAGGCGGTGGAGCAAGGTTGGGCGGTCGATGGCGGTGGAAGCAGTTGAAGGCCGGTGGCTTGAACTCTGTCGATGGCGGTGGCTAGTCGAAGGGCCCTAGGTTTTTTTTTTTTTGATTAGGGTTGGTCCAAATTGGGCCTTTGTTGGGTTGGGCTTATTGTGTTTTGGGTAGGTTTGTTTAATTTATTTTGGGCGGGCAAATTTGGGTTCTACAATAACAATTTTAAATTATCCAAATTTGCATTGCTTATTTGAATTTACATTAAAAGTGTATACTTAACATTATTATAAATTTAAAGTAATTATGTTAAATATCTTTAATTTTCGTAAATGTTTTAATAAAATGTTTATATAATTAAAATAAGTAGTATAATATGAAATTATATTTTAATGTGATATAACTATATTTAGTATATATTATATTAAATTATGATATGATTTGAAAAAAATTATTATTAAAAATTATGTAAGAATTAAATAAAAGTTTAGTTAAAATGATAAAATCAATTAAAATTATGGTGTCTTAAATTTAAATTTCACCATACGTGAAATTTTATTATTATAAAAATATATTTTAAAAGATGAAAACTTTCTCACATAATATAATGTTTTTTTAGTTATTTTCAAGTTGAATTGGTGCATGATTGACCTGTGACATAAATTATTAAATATTATATTTTTTATAAATTAATATAAATTAATAGTTACCCCTTGGTTTATTGTACAATTACAATTTTAGTGCCTCTTAAGTATTAATAATTCAATTTAATCCCTTTTAATTTCTTTGTTTAATACAAATACTTTAGCTTTGCTCTCTTAATTTTTATTTTATTTTTACTTTTATCTTGACCCTCCATTGCAAAATTCATTGCTTTGTACTTATATACAACTATTTATATTATAATGTGTATTTTTATATTAACAATATACATTAATATAATATATAAAATGTAAATATCGAATTTTGTCTAGAACACTTGAGTGATAGATAATATAATTTTTTTTTTTTAATTTGTAAATAGAGGCGTAGGTAGAGGTGTGCATGGGCTGGGCGGCCTGACCCGGCCCGAAGGCCCATCCAAAATGTGGGAGGGTTTGGGCAAAAATATAGGCCCGAAAAATGGGATTGGACAAAAAAATAAGGCCCGTTTAAAAAATAGGCCGGGCTCGGGTAAGGGATTTTTGGCCCGGGCCCGGCCCAAATTCATTAAAGGCAAAAATTTTTTTTTTAAAAATTATTTTCTTATTATTTTTCTCTTTATTTTGCTACAATTTTACTATTATGTTTCTATTATTTTGTTGTTATTGTTTAGATATTATATAAAACTTATTTTATTGTTAATTTTGTTATTATTTTAAAGACATTTGTTAATTTTGTTATTATTTTAGAGGCATTTGCTTGTCAAGTTCATCTATTTTAGTGTTATTTAAGTCTACATATTTTTAAAATTTATTTTCAATTTGTTGAAAAATATTTATTTTTATTTTTAATATTTTGATGTATTATATATATTTAAAATTATATAAAATAATATAAAAATTAATACTACTGAGTCGGGCGGGCCGGGCCTGGGTTTTAGTATTTTTATATGGGCCAGGCCTGGGCAAAATTTTAGGCCCATTTTTTGGGCCCGGCCCGGCCCGAGCCCAATGAACGGGCCTAAATTTTTAGTTGGGCCCGACTTGAACCCGACCCGGCCCGACCCATGCACACCTCTAGGCGTAGGTAGGGGTTGATAGGGGCTCGACCCCTTTTAAAATAGAAAATTTTCTTATTTAGACCCTTTACAATTTTTAAAATTTTAAATTAATAAATGTGAAATTGCGCTTTGGCTCTCCTAAAAATGATAAAATTTTGATTTAATCCTTTAAAAATGATAAATATGTAGGCTATTCAAATGGTGAAAATGTATTTTCACTATCATAAACATTACAATTTAATTCGGCCCCCTTAAAAAAATTTCTGACTTTGCCCCTGTTTGTAAATATCAAAATCAATTTGGTGTTAATATTAAAAATTTCTGATTTATTGCTATTTTCAATTAAGCCATTTGATATGATATCACAAATTTCAATTTTAAAATTTCTTTGGATCTCAAGTTAATTATGAATTAATGTTGAATTGGGCTTACTAATTAAAAACCTTGGCTTGTTGAATTTGTGTCCCTTTTTTAAATTGTTTTGCATATATAAGACTTTAGGTATTGGCCCATTTTTTAAAAAAAAATATATGGATAATTCGTAGATAAAAAAAAGAAAAAAATTACAAAATTACAAAAAAAAGAAATGGAAAATTTATGAAAAGACCTTAATTTTTAGAATTTTATAATTTAGTCCTAATTTGTTTTAAACCAAATCACCTAAAGAAGAAGGTAAGATGCATTAATCCCACGTCAAAAAAAAAAAAAAAAGGAATGGGAGGATTCTAACGTATATAAGTGGGCATTGCACATCTTATCAAACATGTCCTTTGAAAAGATGATAATGGTCCTGCTCAAAAAGCAGGAACGAAAAGCTTGAAGCTGAAAAGACATTAATTTGTCTTTAAGTAACAAATTAAGTAAAACGAGATCCTTCAAGGGCCATATTGAATATTAAGCCAAAAATAAAAACAGACCGTGTCATTTTTGGGTAAGCAATTTATCTCTATTAAAATTTTATCGACTTAGTCAAATTCAAGCAAAGGTTAAGTCGACGATTAACTTAACAAAATGATCTAATTGATACGATATCGATATTTCAAAATTTAAAACCAAATTAAAATTTATACCATAATTTAGGGATGTCCAGTGAAATTAATCCGAAATAAATATACAAAGGGAACAAAAGTAATGGATAAAATCACCTACCCACTTATGAATATTGTATGGTCATTTGCTTGGAATGGAGACAATATTTGACTGGTTCAACCAACGACGGAATATTTAATTAACCCAAAGATCAGATGAATATTTTTATTTTATTTTATCCATCATACATCTAAAAGGGCCTAATTTTAACTGAACAAGTTAGGTAAAAGACCTATAGTGTATTCATGATATGCTATGGTCAATTTACTGTTTAAGTCCTTTAAAAAAAGAAGTAAAAAAGCTACTGCTTTGAATTTGGTTCATATGGCTGAACTGTGTTGGGATAATGTCACATAGTGCCCATACCATTCATCTCAGGAACTAGCAGTGGCTCAGCCTCAAAACCACCATCTTTTGGGTCTAGGCCAAGTTCTTGCTCCAAGTAAAGCAACCACTTATTTTCGGCTTCTCCGAAATCAGGACTCTGGGTTTCGTTATGTGATTGGATTCCTTCGGATTGGAATGGTACTAAGCTATCCAACATGTTCCAGAACTCTAAATCGGACTCCAACGGGATATCAAAGGTGGTCTCAGGCTTGTTCACCTCCTCCGATGTGTTGTAGTAACATCCTGTGAAGTTGAACAACGGACCTTCTTGGATTTCTGGATTTGAAACATTGACCTGATTGAAATTAGTGACGTTGGAAGACATTGAAGAACTCGACAAGGCTTCCCGCTCCTCAGACGGGCTGCCATGGTTTGCTTTGTCTGATACTATCGCCATTTCAAATGCCTTGTTGGCCTTTTTGTCATTGAATGATGACATTGACGTGACACATGAAGACGATGATGATGTGGCCATGGATTCATCTTTTTTATCAACATTTCCATTCATTGAACCCAATCTCTTCTTCAAATGAGTGTTCCACACATTCTTAATCTCATTATCTGTTCTTCCAGGTAAATATGATGCTATTTTGGACCACCTAAAAGAATAATTTTAATTATAAACTTTATGTAATTTCTAATTAACATGAGAAGAAAAGGTCAAACATGCTATTAAGTCCCTCTACAAATTCAAATTTTAGATTCAAAAACCCTAATCGAATTATAAGTCACGTCAAATGAAAAAACCTAATCAACACGTTCAAAGGACTAAATCAAATTCAAAAACTCACTTGTTTCCCAATGTAGCATGTAACCTCATAATTGTGTCTTCTTCATGTTTGGCGAAGTTCCCTCTCTTGACGTCTGGTCTTAGGTAATTAATCCATCTTAAACGACAACTCTTTCCACATCTCAATAGGCCTACACAATTGGATTCACCAACACAATATTATTGAAAAAAACAACAATAATTCCTAAAATTGCTACTACCAAAAACTTATTTCAAAGTCTTCCCTAGTTGAGATAGTGATAGAAAACAATGGTGACATATTCCATGCGTTTTTATCTTCAAATTTCAACCATTGAAAGATTAAAAGTTACTTCAACTTTTTTGTTCGGTCTGTTGAGATGTTCATATTAGATAGGGAAAGAATTTTTTTTCTTTCAAAATTTAACATTGATTTGCATTAATTATATTGGACTTTTAAATTTATAAAAGATGTTACATAAAAAAATTCAAATTTTTAATAATAAAAAGAGGCCTCACAGAAATCTAAGTAAACCCTACCACAATTCTTAGGATTTTAGTCAAACCCAATTTAAAAAATTCTCATTATTTTTTTCCAAGATGTCTTAAATTTTTTTAATTAAACCCAAAATTTGAAAATTTTAATTGACCACAAATTGCCATGATTCTTCCATTGTAAGGTAAATGATTGATGTTGACCCTGTATTGCTTAATGACCTCATCTTTTAGGTGAAAAATTTGGAAGTTGGGGGAGTTTGACAAATGTTGAGAAGTATGAACCAAAAGGAAAAGAAGAGGTAGATTCTTTAATTTTGACCATTTCATTTCAACAACAAAACTGTCCAAACACTCAACAATCAAGAACATAGAGACAAAACATAATGCCAAAAAACATTATAAAAAAATAAAAAGCACCAAAACAATCACAAGTAATGAAGACTCCAAACATTTTTGTTCAACAAGTACTTAATATTCGATTTTAATCCAAAGATAATGCAATACAATGTACTCATATGGAATGGACATTAAATATGGGATTAAATTGGAAAGTACGTAGATGGAATTTTTTTGCTTAATTTGTAAAGTACATTTATAAGTTTGCAAGGGTGACCATATATAGAGAAGAAATTCATTGTATCTAAGACTTATTATTATTGTGTAGTTAAATTGACAGTGTATAACATTAAATATTAATCCCTTTTTTAGTATAAAGTTGACAAGCAAATAAGAAAAAAATTGGAAGTATCTGAAAATTACTTAATGGAAATGAACGTTTCAAACTTTGCATTCTGGTCATTGCCTGGTTGAACAACTTGTCAACTTTATAAAAAAAAAAAAAAATCAAATTTACGGATTTTAATCATACGTTCCACCACAAAATAACATTTAAAACTATCGTAAATAATTTATAAACGAAATGCAATAAATTTTTAAAAAATTAATTAGAAAAAATAAAAATCATGATAAATGAATCTTCTTTTTCGTATATGGTGGTGTGGGTTCATAAACATTGCTTGAAGAAGAATGAAAAAAAAAAAGAGATCAAATGGTTGAACATTTAAATCTAGGAATGAAACGAGTTTTTATTGGTATAACGTTGAACTCATGTCAGAAAAGGAGGAAAAAGAAAGGACTGACCAGCTTGTTTAGGGAGAGCCCTCCAATTTTGATGACCATGTTTCTGAATAAAAGTGATGAGCCTCAGATCCTCAGATGGACTCCATGGACCTCTCTTCACTTTCTCTTTATCACAACATGGAGCTCTTCCTTTCCCCATATCTCAGTTTCAATGACCAAACAAGAAAACAAGAACAGGAAAGAGAAAGAAACAAAAGAAAAACAGGGTTTTGTTGGGTTTTTGGTTTTGTTCTTTGTTTGATATCAGATTCTTGAGTCAATCACCATTGCTCTATCTGTTTATAAATAAATACAAAGAAGAAAGGAGAAAGGGTACAATGGTTGATGCCATGGAATGGGGGGTGGGGGGGATGATACCCTTTTTGACACCAAATAAATAGGGAGATCCAAGAGGATCACTTAGTTCTCATATATTATTAATTATTATTTTCCCCCACGCATTGATTCTTCCCCCAATTTCAACATTTCTTATTTCAACTCCTTTTTTCTTTTTTTAATTTGAAATTTTTAAGGATAAATTAATAAAAAATCTTTTAACCTTAAGAAAATATTCCACACTAATAGTAGAATTTTAAATTTCACAAACATGATTGAGGTAATGAAAATTATCCCATAAAATATAATAAAATATTAAATATATTAAAGAAATGGGATTCAGGACAATTTTTAATTTGATTGTGGAGTTAAAAGAGTATATTGTGGGTTAATTAAAGACTAATCCTTTAACTTTTAATAATTTATTTAAATAAGTTTTGAAACAAAGCAACTTAAGTTCTTGAACATGACAAATTTGTCCACGTTAGTTCTAAACTTGATAATTTTTTCAATTTTAATTCATACGATGATATGACACTATGATATTATTTCATATCATCACTTAAAAAGAATTATAATTTTTATACAAAAGTTTAGGTGATGATGTGATTTGGGACAATCCCGGAGTGCCACATCATTACAAAAACCAAAATTAGGAAAAGTTGTGACTAATTTGGACAAAAAGAAATTATAAACCAAGATGAGAAAAATTATCAAGTTGAGGGACTAAATATTATGTTACCCCATAAGTTAATGTATTTTTGTTTATTTGTCAGTAATTATATTTGGGTGTAATTTCAAATAAATTATTAAATTATTATTAGTGCAGGAGGATGTGATTTGGTGTGATGAAACGTATTCTTCTCTTATTTAAAAATTGGGATGGAGCTATAATAATTCTAAGCATCGAATAAAAATAATGAAACTATAAGAATATATAATATTCATCCTTAATTTACAAGAAAATAGTTAATAAAAATTTTGTGTTTAACAATTAAAATTAATTTAAATAAAAATAAAAAATTAAATTTCTTCAATTTTCCATTTATAAATATAGGTTAATATGTGTAAAGTTTGAGGAGAAAGGCTTGAACTTAGCCTTAAACTTTATAAATATACAACAACTTTTATATAAATTACATAAAAATAATATTTTAACTTAAAAAATAAATTCATATAAATTCAAACGAGAAAATATTTATTACTTAATATAAAACTTTTTATGTGATTTATAAAATTAAAATTAATAAAAATCATTAATAATTAATTAAAATATAAAATTCAACCCCGCATTGTGTGGTCATATTTCAAGTCTTAATAAAAGCCTACCTAAATCAACCATTCATTGGAAAATAAGCCTTATGATAAAGGTTTATTTAAGCACAATAAAAGTATTTCGTTGAGTTTTAATTCGATTGGTATAAGTATTATTCTGAACGTAGGAGAATATGGATTCGAGTGTGCTGAAGCGCATTATCTTCTTATTTATGGGTTGGAGAGAGATATGAATAATTCTAAATATTGTGTCGAAAAAAACAAATACGATAAGAAAATATTCCACACTAATAGTGGAATTTTAAATTTCACAAACATGATTGAGGTAATGAAAATTATCCCATAAAATATAATAAAATATTAAATATATTAAAGAAATGGGATTCAGGACAATTTTTAATTTGATTGTGGAGTTAAAAAGAGTATATTGTGGGTTAATTAAAGACTAATCCTTTAACTTTTAATAATTTATTTAAATAAGTTATGAAACAAAGCAACTTTAGTTCTTGAACATGACAAATTTGTCCACACTAATTCTAAACTTGATAACTTTTTCCAATTTTAATTCATACGATGATATGACACTATAATAGTATTCCATATCATCACTTAAAAAGAATTATAATTTTTATACAAAAATTTAGGTGATGATGTGATTTGGGACAATCACTACAAGAATATAGGGCTTTAGCGGCGTTTTTAGTGGCGTTTGGTTAAAAAACGCCACAATAATTACACATTAGCGGCGTTTTAGTGGCATTTTTCCGCAAAATGCCGGTAAAAACTAAGAAATAGCGGCATTTTCTAAAAAAACGCCGCAATAAACAGAGAAATATCGGCTTTTTTATAAAACGCCACAAAAGGTAGTGAAATAAGCAGCTTTTGTGGAAAGCACCAAGAAGGTAAGATATAGCGCGTTTGTAAAAAACGCCACTAAAATCTAATTATCTCAAAACTCAAACGGCGCTGCTTTTTGTTTCCAGATTTAATAATTTAATATAAAACAATGTAAAAGGCACAATAATAGCGGCGTTTTATAAAAACGCATACAAAAGGTCGAGATATAGTGGCGTTTGTATGAAAAACGCCAAGAAGGTAAGCAATAGCGTTTTCTGTAAAAAACACCGGTAAGTATCTAATTATCTCAGAACTGAAACGGTGCCGTTTTGGTTCCCGTTTAATAATTGAATATAAAAATCGTAAAAAGGCTCAATAATAGCGGCGTTTTGTTTAAAAACGCCACAAAACATTGAGATATAGCGGCGTTTTTGCATAAAACGCCACTAAATGTAATAAATAGCGGCGTTTTTTACCACAAACGCCGCTAACAATCTAATTATCTCAAAACTGAAACGGCGTCGTTTAATAATTCAATATAAAAAAATTGTAAAAAGGCACAATATTAGCGGTGTTTTTATTAAAAACGCCACAAAAAAATCAAATTGTTTCAGAACTAGATTGGCGCCGTTTTGGTCCTCGTATAATAAATCAATATAAAAATTATTTTATTGTGGGGTTTACTATTTAGGGTTTATGATTTAATGTTGATGGTTTAGGGTTTCAAGTGTAGTGTGGTGTCGGTTTGGGGTTCACTAAGGATTTAAGGGTTTAGAGTTTTAGAATCTATATTTAATGGTTTAAGGGTTTAGTGTTTCGTGTTTCGGGCTTCGGGTTTCGGGTTTAAAGTTTTAAGATTTATGATTTTGTATTTAAGAGTTTAAGGGTTGAGTGTTTATGGATTAGAAATATAAATTAAAAAATGTACATATATTTTGGGGTATAAAACCCTAAACCACTAAACCCCTAACCTTTAATCCACAAATTTTAAACCCCAAAACCTTTTAACCCTTAAATTATTAAATCTTAAATCCTGACCTACATCATACACTTGTACTCAAAATAGTAAACCCTAAATATGTACCCCTAAATTAATATATATATATAGTTTAGGGTACTTTAGTATGGGATATAGTTTAATGGTTTAAGGTTTAGAGGTTTTAGGATAAATAGTGTCATTGTTTTATGGTTTAAATATCGGGGATATAATTCGAGGTTATGAATAATTCGGACCATGGTTAAGGCTTAGGGGCTAGTGTTTTATGGTTAATTTATGGTTTAGGGATATAGTTTGGAGTTTAGGATTATGAGGATATACTTTAAAGGTATAAGGTTTAGGGTTTTGATTAATTAGTGTTCATAATATTAGGTATTTTGATTATATAATAATATTATAAAATGTAGAGTGTAAATGATACTTTATTATTAGTGGCGGTTTTATTAAAAGCATACAAAAAAATATAATTACGGCGTTTTTGGGAACGCATACAAAATATATGCATTACCGGCGTTTTTAGGAAACATACAAGGTTATGTCAATTAAACGACATTTATTAGTGGCGGTTATTAAAAGCATACAAAGAATAGTGAAAGAAGCGACACCGTTTTACGTTCTAATTAGTGGCGCCTTTAATAAAACGCCACAAATATGTTCGTTTTATTGCTATTATTACTAGCGTTTTATCCCAAAACGCCACAAATTTGAGAAAAACGACTGCGTTTTGATAATTTTTTTAGTGGCGTTTTATAAAAGCCGCATAATAGGATAAATTTTATGTTGAAACGACGCCGTTCTTTTTACATCCATTTCTGCATTCTCTCCGATTTTAGCATATCCCTAAATTTTCAAAGAGTCGTCCAAATCCCTAATTTCTCCTTTCTACCCGATTTCTTATCTTCACCGATTTCTGCTATCTCCCCAAATCGCTAATATCTTCATTCCTTCTATCAATTCCCTCCGAATCCCATAACTGTTCTTCGATTCTGTTACGTTCATTACCAAAACCAAAAGAACCCATCGCCGTTGCTTTGCTTTCCCCCATTGCTGAAAGCGCTGCGTTTATTACCGAAACGAGAACCCATCGTCGACAACGAAAACGACGCCCACGGCCCGACCCTATTCGCCTTCTAAAACCCATCCTGACGCCGTTGCTTTGCTTTCAACTGAAAGCGCTGCGTTTATTACCGAAATGAGAACCCATCGCCGACACCGAAAACGACGCCCACGGCCCGACCCTATTCGCCTTCTAAAACCCATCCTGACGTCGTTGCTTTGCTTTCCCCCATTGCCTTATCTCTGTCTGCTGCTTTCGCTCGTTATGCTAATCTGTCCAATATTGTCTGCTACCTGAACTGAATCATTTTTGCAAAATTGAAAGTTGGTAAGCTCTTTTATTTGAGAATTACAAGGTTAATATATGAACTAATTTAGCTTTGCATGTTTAGTCTTTGGGATAAAACGAAAATTTGTTGGAGAGATGTGAGAATTGGAAATGAAAAAAAGTAGTATTATAATTAATTTCTGAGGGATGTAAGTTTGTATTTAATCAAATTAGGTGTAATCTTGATTATTGATATCTGCTTGTTTGCATTTGTTTGGTTAATCGCAGTTTGTAATTTCCAACATCACCGGGGCTTCAGAAGCTATTGCCATTGAAAAGCTTGAGGTATTTTTTGGAAACTATTGCTTCAAATTTGAGTTTAGTTTTTATTTTGCTTCTTTTTAACTTGATTTTCTAATTGGTTTCTCGTTATAGGTTAAGAACTGATGGGATGATTGATTAATTTGTTAAAAATTTGGGTTTCTGTTGCTTCGCATTGTTGATTTAGTTTGCTGATTATCGTATGGTTCATTTCTTGATGGTAATTGAAGTTTCATTGCTTGCGCTTGGATAAGGATTCCATCGGTGACTACAATCAATGGGTTATTTTAAGTTACATGATTTTCCCTTTTCAATTAGGCTTTATATGTGTATGTAACTTGTATGTCAAATGAACAAACCTTTCTTTTTAATAAGACATGGATAAAGAATTGGATGGTTGATCTGGTATCCAACAGGGGAAAATTGAATGAAAAGATGAGGTTGCACTCGTTTGGAATCAAGTTGTATTCTTTTCATGGTTGCGCTTAAAATGAATTAGATGTTGATTAGTATTATTCTAAGGTTTTCAACCTCCAATAGTCTGATGCCACTAATTTTTATATTAAAATTTTTCCAATTGTGGGTTCATTAAAATTTGTTTCGTTGTGATAGAAATTTTCTAAGTGTGCACTTCATTGGAGGTGTAATATGAGGCTCCTATTTAAAGGACAGTCAAGCATTTGCTATGTTTTTGTATGATCCAATTTCTTGCCCGAGGCCCACATTAACACCAAAAAAAAGAATAATAACAGATTTGAATAAAATGGCCCAACATCGGAGCCCATTAAACCAAGACCAAACCAAATAAAAGTCCCAAAATTTAATCAGTCTAATACAAATGGCCCATGACCCCAATTACAAAACCCAAATAGCTAGGCCCAAGTTAATAACCCATTACAACCTAAACGGAAATTAGGGTTTTGGAAACCCTAGCCACAGTAGCCTCGCGCCGTCAAACAGTCCATCGAGCCACGTCACCACGCCTTCCGAATCGATGCGCATCCACTTCTCCAGAGTCGAACCTACAAAGCAAGAAGCAATACAACACTAAGAGGGGATTGTAGTTTAGATTTTATTCTATTTTGGGGTTTTTCTTAGGATAAAAGGGATAAACGATTGTAAAAGGGGAACTTTTTTTCGCTTTTACGATTTATTTAATAGAATCGAGGCTATAGAGCACATTTTACAAAAGCGTAATCAAAACAAGGAAAAGGTTTCTTTTATTTTGTTTTATTTTCGAATCTCTGGTTTTCATTATTTATTTCTTGTATTATTCGCTTGTGTTTTAGCATTCAAAAGTTTTAATTGTAAAAAAAAGAGAGGAAGAAACTTACTGACCGTCGGTCTTGTGTGCACGTGGTTGGTCCACGGATTTGGTGGTGATATCTGGCAGCATGGAAAAAGGGCTCAAACCCTAGAAACCAAGAAAGGGTTTTGGTTTTTGTTTTTGAAATAGAGGGAAAATGAAGGAAACACGTTTTGTTTTTTTTTTTTAAATTTTGGTAGCTTTTAGGGTAAAGGCCACGTGGTCACCGCTTTTGCAGTGAATTAATGCAATCCCACCCTTAATGGATAAATTGCACCTTTGATCCTCCTTCCGCTACCGAGTTTTAATTGCATCATGTTTCAGTTTAATTTTTTTGAATTTATCCCGAATCTTGCTCTTCACCGTAATTAGGTCCTTATTCAAACGCACTGCTTCCAAAACGGGATTAATTGCCGCTTTGATCCCGCTTAGGTTGCACGGTTCGACAATTTAGTCCTTTATTCTTCTTTTATTTTGAATTCGCCCCAAATCTTTGATTTTGATCCGATTAAGCCTTTTTATTATTTTACCATTAAATAAATTGTTTTAATTTTTTTACTATTTGTTTAAATGTATATTATTATTACAATTATATTCTTTCTATTACATTTAATATTATTATTATCTTCATTTTTGATATTATTATTTTCTTTATTTTAAACTTATTGTTAATATTTTTTTATCGATATTTTTTAAACCTACTATTACTATCCTTATTTTTTTCCTCATCGTATATATTATATCTAATATTTCTATTTTCATTATTATTTTATTTTTGTTATTATTATTATTTTAAATATTATTATTATTATTTTTGTTATTATAACTCTTCTTTTAGTTTTACCATTACTATTTTAATTTTATTATGCTTTATTAATACTTATTTGCATATATATTAATCTATTTCTATTATTTTATTTCATTATTATTATTTTTAATATGGTTACAAGTATTTTATTATTGATATCGTTGTTTTACCTTTTTTTTTTATCTTTCATTATTCTTTAAAATATTACTACTACTATTTTGTTGTTTTGGTTAGGTATTTTATTTGTAATTTACTTTGTTATTACTATTACATTTGTTTTTTCATCATATTTTATCATCAATATTATTTTTTACTATTATTCGCTTATTGGTCTATGTTGTTTTGTTTAACTGTTGTTACTACTCTACTATCATTGTAAGGCCCAATTTTTGGGGCCCAAAGCAAATGAGGGCCCAAAATTGCAATCCAAAATTACAAAGCCCAAAATAAAAAAACAACAAAATAGGGTTTGAAAACCTAGCGATCAGTCACAAGCATGTCCCAAAGAACCCTTCCACGTCGTGAATAGCGACCAATCCGCACGCCCGGAATAGTGCCGTGTTTGGCGCCTTCACGCTCGCTCACCGCAAGCGTAAAGGCAAAGAACGTGATAAAACACTAGGATTTTAGGCTATAAAAGAGAGGAAAATCTGTAATAGGGGTCGGTTAGGGTTTTAAAAATACAAAGAGAGAAAGCCACTGTAACACCAAGAGTCCAGAGAAATACAAAAAAGAACAAAGGTTTCTTTTTTTTTCGTTTCGGTTTATTTTTTTTATTTTTATTTTATTTTTATTTCTTATTTTTTTGGAATCCGTTTTCGGTTTTTAAAATAAATACAAAGGTTTTATAAAAAAAAAAACTTACCTTTCGGATTTCGGCCACCGTGGACGGTGGCCGGCGGCGGCGGCGTTACGGCGGTCCGGCGACCGGACGATGGCCGGCGTCCCATCGGAGGAGAGAGAGAGAGAGAGCTTTGAGAGAAAATGTTGGGTTTTTTTTTGGGAAAGGAAGGAAATGAAATTTTTTTCAGAAAATAGGGCTTTTATAAGTGTTACTAAACGGCGCCGTTTTGGTAAATGGGTTCAGAGGCCAAAACGACGTCGTTTTGGTCCTCTGACCCGCGACCCGACCCGCACAGGAGCTAGGATCCGCGTGTTTTCTTTGGAGGAGCTAATTGCGCGTTTAGCCCCTCCGCTTTTTACTGGTTTTAAAATCAATTTTTTTATTCTCGATTCTGCCCCAAAAATTTCCTTATGATTTCAATTAAGTCCTCTATAGAGCTGCGTTTTACAGAATGGGAATTATTGCACTTCTGGTCCCCCTAAGATGCGCGCGCATTACAAATTACCCCTTATCATTATTTGTTTTCAAAATTGGCCCCAAATATTCTGTTTTTGATCTAATTTAGTCCCTATTCGATTATGTTGTTATTTTATCATTAAATTAATTGTTCTTTTCATCAGTATATTACATATTCCTGTACTAAATTTTTTATTTTATGATTATATCCATTATCTTTATCATTGCCAAATGTTTTTTTTGCTACCATTTTTATTATTATTTTCTTATCTTCTATTTATTTTTTTATTTCGCTAGTTACTATTATTATTTTAATATTATTACTACTATAGTTTGTTCATTTTAATCATTTTCCTATTATTATATTTCGTGTATTATTGTTATTATTTTACTACTACCATTATTTTTCTTTATAATCATATTTCTCACATCTATATATTTACTATTATTATTTATTGCAAATGTCGCTATTATTACTACTAATTTAGCATATTATTATTTCAACATCACCATTACTTTTTTTTTAAAAAAAATTATTGTATTCATTAGAGTTATTATCATCCTCTTTTATTTGTCATTATTCATATATGTATGCATTATTATTATTACTATTATTATTATTATTATTAATATCATTATTATCATTATTATTGTGCTTATTATCCATTACTATTCTTCCTTATTACTATCATGTTTACATTCCCACATTTTATTTTTTTCAAAATTCATAAAAAGGGATTTTACAAAGGTAACATTACGTGATTGGAAGTTCAAGAAATCGTGCTCAATCGTGCTGGGCTTCGATTTTTTGTTCATCTATATCACTAAATGTCCTTTAAAAATTCCGATTGTTTTGAAAATGAGGCAATGTTTCGTGATTGGAAGTTCAAGAAATTCGCACCCAATCGAGCTGGGTTTCGATTTTTCTGTTCATCTAAACAACGAGATATCCTTCACAAAATTTTTTTTATCGTATTTCTTAAATAAGGGCAATATTTCATGATTGGAAACCCAAAAAATCGTACCTAATCGTCTTTGGTTTCGGTTCTAGTTTTAGCCAAATAGTGAAATACCTTTTCAAATTGCACTCCATTATTTTGAAATCATAAAATGATCTTGGGATCGAGAGTTCAAGCATCGTGTCCTATCGTCTTGGACATGATATTTCAACTTTTCTAACAAGAGAATTTTGATATCCAATCTGAGTCATCCAAATATTATTTTTTTCCCATACTCTAAAATATTTTCTAACTTTCGATATTAAGGACATTAATCAATCAATACGGTACCAATTTTGGGCGCTATGAGGTGCTAACCCTTCCTCGTATGTAATCGACTCGAGCCCGCTTTCTTAAAATTAAGTAGACCAAAATGTTTTATAAGTGGCCCAATCACACTTCAAAAGGATTGGTGGCGACTCAGTTTTCTTTTTAAAGTCGGCCCATTTTCCCAAACAAAAAATGGTTTCGACGACTTGGCGACTCTAATCGGGGACATAAGAGAGTCAAGCCAGAAATTGGTTGATTAATGTTCTTTTATCAAAATATTTTTTCTTTTCCGTTTTCCATTTGCATGAGTTTGTGTCGCATCAAATATTTGTTTTGGTTTTGAAACGCATAAGATACCTTTGCATTCATGTTACATGACCGCCGTGGTCACATCCTTTAAGTGGGAGCGAAGTTATGCCTTCGTGAGGTTTTCACCTCCGCATGGGCTAGGGACCACTTCCGGATACATCCGTACTTATGGTTTCGTGAGGTTTTCACCTCCGCATGGCCATAGGGAAATGTATCCCGAATCGAACTCGATCTATATGAGCCTATAATGGGTGAGGATTGAGGAATCTGCTGGTTCAGGTACCCTTTTCTTTCTTTAGAACCAAACCACATATAGTGAACCTTAAGAGCCCACCCTAGGTAGAGCCATGCTAAACCTTAGTGGTTGCCTATGTAATGGTTAGACATTTTTTCACTTGCTTTGGTTACTTTTATGTGATCTTGACTCGCTTTATTTTGGTCATATTTGCATGTCATTTCATACTTAAAGGCGCCGATTCCTATTTTAATTACTAAGTTAGAATACTTGTTATGGGGACGGATTCCTTGATAAAGTAGAGGATAATGCGTAGATGCGATATGGTCGAGAAGACATGACTTGAGAAGGGGATAGCCTAATCAAGGCTACACATCGTAATTATTGGACTTCACTCAGATTAGCGTGACACAAAATGAGCTACAAGAACTAAGAGATATATATTTGGTTGGGATGAAGCAACTAGGCAACCGTTTCTACACTAATTATGGTGATCTACCTTACTTACTCGACATCGAGTAGACAAGCACTTGTTTTGAGCTATGACTCAATATTGGAATCCCGCTTATAGCTGTTTTACGTTTGGGGAAGTAGACTTGGTACCTACCGTGGAGGAATATCTGACTTTGCTTCACGGTCAAAGGGCTCAGTCGACAAAATTTACTTGGTCGCTTAATGCACCTTCTTTTGTAAAGAAGTGATGAGCATCACGGGATGAGCGAACGATTGGGTCATGGCACGAATTCAAGAGAAGGGTGAAGGAAATGCATCCATTGGGTAAGCTTAAGGGACTGATGACCGCACACCGGATATGAAGAGGAAAGTCGACATTTTTGCCTTAGGTATCTATGGTTTGGTAATTTTTCCCAAGGCTTTGAGGCATGTAGACGAGGCAGTTATTGATTTGTTCGACCGTCTTGACAAAGGGGTTACGCCGGTACCAGCAATTCTCGCCAAACATTTAGATCTTTGAGCTCGTCAAGAAGGCGGTGAGGAAGATTCATGGGATGCGCATAACCTATTGCCGGGTGGTTCCATAGCCATTTCTGGAAGGTAGATAGAAATCCTTGTCGGGTCTTTTTTGCGAATTATTCCCCATTAAAGGAGTTGGCCGTCGCGCCTAGGAGGGATGACATATCAGAAGAGAACTGGATCGCGCTTCTTCGAATCTTCGTGAAAAGATGTGGAATGGAAAGCTCCTTGGTTTGCTCCGATGAAATCCTCTACCGGTGTGGGAGTTATGATTGGGTTCCTCTGTTAGGGATCTGGGGAGCTGTTGGGTATGCCCCTTTGCTCGTGCTAAGGCAATACCAATCGAGACAGTTCATACCGGTAACACATGGGTTAGCTCAATTTGAATTCTCGATAGTGGGAATAATTATAAGAAAAGAGTTCGAGAAGTTTCTGATGCGTGGAAGCAGATTCACCGAATGAAAAGAGTTGCGATAAATCTAATAGTGACCCTTGAATATAGCACATGGCGGGGGTGAGAGTGAGCGACAATATCCCCATGCCGACCACGTGATCGCTCGATCGATAGAAGAATACCCGCAAGTAGTCCCTTTAAGTTGGAGATCATAAAGTAAGACTTTGAAAGTAAAAATTGAGTTAGGGAAAAGATAGAACAAGCGGAAGGGAGAAAATAGATCGATGTTAGATATTGATATCCGTAAATCGAGGTCGAGAAGTCGAGGAAAGGAAACGGAAGGTAGAAGAAGATTTGGATAGCTTGAAAACTCGACTACAAGAAGTTGCATCTATCGATGAGGATCAAATTTGGGTAAAACCTCGAACAATGGCGTCAAGAACTTCGGAAGAGAAGACCAAAGTCGACCGATGGAAGAAGAGATTTCATGGGGTTCAAGCACAAAAGGATGCCACAAAAGCGGTGAGGGGAGAGCCAAAGCGAAAATAAGATGCTAAGGGCTCGAGTAGCAGAATTAGAGAAGGCATTGAGTCAAAGTCACAACTCTACGGTAAAGTTGGAATCAAGCCTGAGCCAGATTGAAGAATTGAAGGGAAAGGTGGTGGAACTCAAACAATCTTTGCAAAACAGTGAGCTCGGATCCAACTATTAGAGGCGGATAACCAGTGAGAGAAAGAACAACTTTAACAATCTCGTAACTGTGTCGAGAAAGAGACTACCTTATGGGCGAAGTCGTGGTTCGAGCATTTAGAAGTGGCCGATCATCTACGAACCCTAGGAGTTCAGGCTGATGCGTTAAGTATATTTTATGAGTCAAAGTCAGATCAGGGTCGAGAGCTAGCCTCTCTTCTTGAGAAAGTCAAAACTTTGGGCATAAGGGCTAGGTCGTATATGTGACTCTGTTTTATGTAAAGGATTTTGTCTTTTTCAATGAGTATTTTAAAAGAAATTGAATCAGAATCGACTCTTTTATTTTTGCATTCATTCATTTGCATTACATTTCATGCATTGGCACTGCATCACTACATTTGCATTAAATATTATAAGACAACCCTATTAACTAAAGGTTATACTATAGTTATCCTGGAACACCACTATTACACTCGAAAAAAGACGAGGGCAATGGATCAAAGGATAGAAAAGTTAGAACAGATGCAAAAAGAGATGCAAGACCAACTGCAGGCTCAGATGCAAGAACAGTTAGCCAAGATCCAGCAGGATATGAGGGATCAAATGTGGAATCCCAAAGAAGCATGATGAGCCGCTAACACAGCTTGTTGATTGGAGGGCACGGAAATGGAAAAAGGCCTATGGTCGATAATCGAGAAGATAATGAAGATTTTGTTTGCCCTCCTGCCTGGCCCGACAAGTTCCCAAGTCGTACCTTGAGAGTGTCGGTCAATATCGAGCCTCAAGACCAATCCGGTGCTCAAGATCGTAAATTTCCCGCTGGCTCGAGCCCAACCCCGAGGTCAATCTGGTAAAACCAATGGTCCCTGCACTTGATGAGGCGGCAGAGGGGAGAAAGTAAAAGCGTAACTTCCAAAGGAGTTCGAGGATCGATCTGCAAGTGGTCGGAAGAAGTTTGAGCATTGGAAAGTGCTGATCACCAATGCGAAGTGGATGCTAAGAAGTAGAAGTCGGTCCCGATTTAGTACTTCCTCCAAAGTTCAAGATGCCGAGTTCGAAAAGTACAACGGACTAGGCGCCCGAGGCCCATATTACGATGTTCGTCGGAGGATGACAGGATATGTCAACAATGACCGATTGTTGATTCATTGCTTTCGGATAGTCGATTGAAATTGCGAAGAAAGTGGTACAACCAGTTGAGTTGTACCCAAATCAAATCGTGGAGAGATTTGGCGCAGGCTTTCATCAAGCATTACGGCCATGTGACCGATATCGCACCTAATAGGATCACATTGCAAAATATGGAGAAAAAGCCAAGTGAAAGCTTCAGAAAGTACGCCCAAAGATGGAGGGAGGTCGCCACGCAGGTCCAGCCACCATTGCTAGAGAAGGAAATGACCATGCTCTTCATCAATACCACGAAGGCACCGCTCATTAACCACATGTTGGGAAGCACGACTAAGAGTTTCAGCGGACATGGTGATGTCAAAGAGATGATAGAGAACGAATCGGTATGGAAAGATAGAGTAGGAGAGAGCACAAGAAGAGCCGTGTCAAGAAAAGGGAAGTGAAGTGGGAAATATAAGCTCGGGTTATCCTAAACCGTTATTATCACCCAACCGAAAGTCAGAGTAGGCCAAGAAAGTTCATCAAGACAAGAGCCCAACACGAGACAAAGGGTGAGAGATTCCAATTCACTCCTATACCTGGGTGGACGTATAAGGAGTTATATAAGACTTTATTCGATGCGCATGTCGTGTCCCCATTTTACTTGAAGTCACCGCAACCTCCATATCCTAAGTGGTATGACACAAACGCTCGGTGTGAGTACCATGCGGATGTAGTAGGTCACTCGACAGAGAACGCACTTCATTCAAGAGACTAGTCGAGCGACTTATCAAGGCTGGGTCGAGACTTCAAAGACCCACCGGTAGAGGAAATCCATTACCCATCATGCCGATAATGGGTAAACGCAATAGTTGAAAATAGGGGAGGAGGTTCAAACAGAGATTTCGAGGTCGAACCCGCTGAGAATGGTTTGGAAAGAAATGCGAAGGTTGGACTAGTTCGCAAGAGAATGTAAGGTGTCTTCGTGATACAAGGAACTATTGTGAGTTCCATGACAAGGAAGGTCATGAAATCCAAAGAATGTAATGAATTTAGAGCCCTAGTACAAGGGCTAATGGATAATAAAGAGTGGAGTTCTTTGACTTGGTGGAAAGAGAGGATGTATGTTCCACGAAGAAGAAGGTCGCAGAAAGGATCCTTGAAGTCAATCACCCACGTGATGATCACGCTGCCAAGGGTCGACGAGGCCGGGTAAAGGTGGCACCGAGGGTCATAATCGAAAACACGTAATTGCCGCTCCTAAGAATGCACCAAAGATCGTAATTGTAAACCCGAGACTTTTCCTTATAAAGATGACAAGAGGGTACCGTGGAATTACGATTGTACTATGACGCTTTTGAGAAAAAATTCGGCCAAAGATACCCGACCCAGTGAGTCTTCTATGACGAGAAGGGAGCGAGAAAGCGGGACCACGGTTAATAAACCAAGAATGATGATGAGGTCGGGAGTTCTTGAAGTTCACGAAGCACAGTGAGTGCAGTGTGGTGGAGCAGATTACACAAGCAATGACACAAGACATCGGTATTGAGTTTATCGCTAAACTCGGAAGGACACCGTAAGCGTTAATGAAAGCATTAAACCGATTTATGTTCTCGATGATATTTCATAAGAAAATGGGACCGTCTTGTAAATAACATGAGCGCAGATAATTTTATCTCGCTCAAATGATGATGAAATACTGCAAGGCGGGGGATCTACCAAGGCCTTGCACATCACTACCCGATGCAAAGGGTATACTTGCCAGGGTATTAATTGACAATGGCTCAAGATCGAATGTTTTGCCCTCGCTACACCGGACGGAGTTACAGAGACTCTCACATGAAAACGTGCCAAAATATAGTGAGAGCATTCGATGGCACCGAGAGAGAGGTAATGGGAGGATTGAGATACCCTCCTAATTGGGCCAAACACGACGAGGTAGATTTCCTTGTGATGAGCATCAAGCCCTCTTATAATTGCTTATTGGGAGGTAGTGGATCCACTCAATGGGGTCGTACCATCGTCATTACACTAGAAGCTAAAATTAGTAATGAGAGGTGGTTGATAACTATAAATGCAGAGGAGGATATCATCGCGTCATTACTAGTGATGCACCGTGCATAGAGAACGATCGCGGAGGCCATAGAGTGCTCCTTCGTGTCGTTAGAATTTGTAAATGCGACTTTTATAAGTGAAGAAAGAAGATCCTGTGCCCAAACTCTCAAGCAACGAGGATGGGCCTACAATTGACGATGGGAAAAGAAGCAATGCCCGGAGGGACCGGAAAATATCTCGTGGTCCAACAGAGTGCGTGGTTGGTTGAAAAGCAGATCGCTTTGGTCTAGGGTATAGACCGGATACGAATGAGAAAGAAGGAGCTAGAGAGGAAGCGTGAAAGGCGAAGGGCACGATTAAATGGTCTTTGAGATTGAGTGGGGTTCAATGACCTTTCCCCATATATCTAATTCATTTGTGTCAGGAGGGATTATTCATTCAGGACGGGAGGTCATGAATGAGGAAACAGCTAAAGACATGATGCGAAGTTTGAACATCAACGCTGTGTCTGAAGAAAGTTCGAGTAGAGGAAACTTGGCGGGTATTCGCCCTTACAAGCCTGGAAGTGTTCTGGACAACTGGACTGCGGAAGAAATTCCTGTAGTTTTTAGGAATAAAACAGAGTAATGTTCAAAACACACTTATTGTTTCAAGCCTAGGAACAATAAGAATTTTTTTGTGAAATAGGCATGTTCACGCATCATTATTTTCAATAAGAAGTGCATTTTTCTTTCCATTTCGTGCAATAATTCTTCTACTTTTGTTCTACTCCATTCATAATCATAACGCATAAATAAGTCGTCCTTAAATCCATTTTCATTGAATATTCTTTTATACCTACCATAGGTCCCTCAGACATCGACGTCATGAGTGACGCCGCTATGAACTCGTAATTCCTTATGAGCAAGACACGTGCCTGAGGGATCTCGGGACTTTTAGATGTCGAAGATTATGATTTATCCCGGATTTGTTAAGGATGGTAGCGGGAGGAGAAGTCGATTCTACCTCATGAAGAGATAATTGAAAATGTACTTCAGAGGATGGGAAAGAAGTGAAAATCGATACTGATAACCCATGAAACAAGGCGGGACCTCATTAGACTTCGCTAGAGTTCAAAGATGTCTTGGCGTGGTCATATCGGGACATGCCGTGGTTAAGTGTCGATATTGCGACACCGTATCCCCATAAAAAGAGAATGTGTCGATCCAACGAAGCTTCAAGGATGAGACCCATGTCACAAGAAAGATAAGGGAAGAAGTTAAAAGCAATTTTATCTTCGGGTTCTTACGAGTAGTAAATTACTGGAATGGGTAGCCAACGTGGTTTCGTCCCCAAAAAGACGGAAAAGTCCGGATGTGTGTCGATTCTGAGGGACCTAAATAAGGCCACCGAAAGACAACTTTCCACTATCTCACATTGACACTTTAGTGGATAACACGGCGGGTTTTCATTTTTCTCCTTCATGGACGGTTTCTGGATACAATCAAATAAAGATGCATCCCGAGGACATGGTAAAGACCACCTTCATAACCTTATGGGGACTTTTGTTACCAAGTGATGCCATTTGGGTTAAAGAACGCGGAGCCACATACCAAAGGGCTATGGTAACCTTGTTCCATGACATGATGCATAAGGAGATTGAGGTCTACGTTGATGACATGATCGCAAAGTCTCGAACGGAAGGGAGCATGTGCAAGTGTTGAGGAAAGCATTCTCGAGATTGAGAAAATTTCATTTGAAGCTCAATCCGACCAAATGTACCTTCGGCTCGATCGGGGAAGCTATTGGGTTTCGTGGTCAGTGCAAAAGGAATCGAAGTAGATCCGGATAAAGTCAAGGCCGTACAAAATTTGCCTCCGCCACGCACTCAGAAGGAAGTCCGAGGTTTTCTAGGGAGATTAAATTACATCGCTCGGTTTATTTCACAATTGACTGAGAAATGTGATCCAATATTCCGTCTTCTTAAGAAGCACAATCCAGGCATTTGGGATGATGAATGCCAGAGGGCGTTTGACAAGATTAAACAATATTTGTCCAACACCCCAGTGTTAATGCCTCCCAGTCCTGATAGACCCTTGATTTTGTATCTGACGGTGTTCAATAATTCAATGGGATGCGTGCTAGGCCAGCATGATGAGACAGGGAAGAAAGAAAGGGCGATATATTACCTCAGTAAGAAATTCACCGAGTGTGAAATGAGATACTCGCCAATTGAAAAATTGTGTTGTGCGTTGGTCTGGACAACTCGGAGGTTGAGACAGTACATGTTGTACCACACGACTTGGTTAATCTCGAAATTGGACCCTCTGAAGTACATGATGGAGTCGATGGCCCTAAATGGAAGAATGGCCCGATGGCAAATTTTGCTCTCTGAGTTCGACATTGTCTATGTGAACCAGAAGACGGTGAAGGGGAGTGCAATAGCAGATTTCTTAGCCAGCAGGGCGCTAGATGATTATGAGCCCCTTGATTTCGATTTTCCTAATGAAGATCTGATGTTTGTAGCTACCATTGAAGAAGATATCTTAGAAGATCGTCCCTGGAAGATGAACTTTGACGGAGCATCAAATGCCGTTGGTAATGGAATTGGGGCAGTCCTGGTATCCCCAAATGGAGAACACTATCCATTCATTTGCAAGTTGGACTTCGATTGCACAAACAACATGACAGAATACGAAGCGTGTATCATGGGGATCCGAGCGGCCATAGACCACAAAGTTAAGGTGCTAAAGGTATACGGAGACTCTGCTCTTGTCATATATCAGCTCAAAGGAGAATGGGAAACAAGAGATCCCAAACTGATCAGCTATCGAAAATTAGTCTTGGAACTAATTGAGGAGTTTGATGATATTACATTCTTCACCTCCCGGGAGGAAAACCAGATGGTCGATGCTTTGGCCACTCTAGCTTCTATGATCAAAGTGAATGGGCGGGAGGGTATGAAGCCTATCCAAATGAGTATTTATGGGCTCACTCATTGTTTCAATATTGACGAAGAGGAAGAGAGAGATGGTCATCCTTGGTACTATGATATTCGCAATATGTGAAGAGCCGTGAATATCCCGATCAAGCGACTAAAAATGATAAGAAAACATTGAGAAGACTTGCCAACGACTACGTCTTAGATGGAGAGATCCCAGATAAAAGAGGAGGGATCAAGTGTTGCTCGAGATGTGTGGATCTTTGTGGAAGCTAGGAAAATCCTGGAAGAAGTACATGAGGTGTCTCATGGAACACATGCCAATGGGTTTACGATGGCTAGGCAAATCATGAGATTTGGGTATATCTTGGTCCACGATGGAAGGAGATCGCATCCGTTATGCCAAGAAGTGCCATAAGTGTTAGGTTTATGGAAACAAGATCCATGTGCCTCCTTCACCTCTTCATGTTATGGCTTCTCCATGGCCTTTCTCAATGTGGGGCATGGATGTCATTGGTCGATCTCACCGAAAGCTTCTAATGGGCATCGTTTCATCTTTGTGGTCATTGATTACTTCACCAAATGGGTAGAGGCACTTCAGATGCCAATATCACGAAGACGGCGAGCTAGCAAGTTTTGAAAAAGGAGATCATTTGTCGCTACTGGATGCCGTAAAGGATCGTGGTCTCGATAATGCACTAAACTTGAACAATAAAGTGATAGCGAAGTCCGCATCGGTTCAACATTAAGCACCATAACTCGCCGCCATATCGCCCAAGATGAATGGAGCAGCTTGAGGCGGCAAATAAAAATATCAAGAAAATTGTGGGAAAATGGTTGAGACCTACAAGGACCGGCATGAAAAGTTACCACTTGCCCTCTACGCCTATCGAACATCGGTTAGAACCTCTCTGGGGCAACTCCTTTCTCGTTGGTTTATGGGATGGAGGCGGTTTGCCTATTGAAGTTGAGATCCCTTCACTCCGGTTTTGTCGAGTGAAGTTGGACGAAGCAGAATGGGTTCAATCTCGATATGATCAACTGAATCGATCGAGGAAAAGAGGCTAAGAGCTATTCGCCATGGTCAATTGTACCAAGCGGATGATGCGCGAGCTTACAATAAGAAAGTCCGCCAGAGGATTCCATGAGGAGACTTGGTGTTGAAACAGATCCTCCCTATGCAAAAGACTTGGGGAAAGTGGATGCCCAATTGGGAGGGACCTACGTTGTAAAGAAGGTCTTTTACGGAGGAGCTTTGATACTAGCCGAGATGGACTGAAAAAGTCCGCCAAATCCAATTAACGCAGACTCACCAAGAAGTACTTCGCTTGAAAGTGGACCAAGATGAAACCCCAAAAGGGCATCTTGAGTTCAAAAAAAATCGGAGAGGCCAAAGCGAAAACCCAAGGGCGCTTTGAGACCAAAGGGCTCTGAGTTGAAAACCCAAAAAAGGGTGGCTCAAAGTATGATCACCGTGAGGGGCATATCTGAGTTTCGCTTATACTTGAGTTAACAATGAGGAGATATGTTATGTCTTGGGGCATCTACAAAGTACCATGGATCTTCTAGACACATGTTGAACTCGTGAGGGTCTTCAAGAAGTACATCTGTAAAAGCTCTGATCTGTGATATCCGGGGCATCAATACCATTCTTACTCATATTGTACCTTAATAGAATTTGTTTTCCTTGTTCAACCTATTTTTCACTTGATTTTTATCCGTAATATATTTCAGCTTTTATTCATTTCTATAGTCTTGTTTCAAGCATTTTTCTTTGAAATGATGATTCTTGAACTAATAATACTTTCACAAAAGAAGTTTTATGCACTACTCGAAAGTTTTTAAAAATACAAGAATCCAAACAGACAATTGTTTAGAAATAACCAGCTTAAAAGGGTTCGTAGACTTGAGATAAGGGTCTAAGAAGGACGACATCTTGATTAGTTGTTAGAAGTATCAGTGAATGTAGAAGACATACGTCGAGTCACCTTAAAAACAAAGAAGTAATAACAAATTCAAATGTTAAAAATGGATCATTCTCATGACATTTTGCATCCATTCATAACATTCACGATACATATGGTTAGGAGCATCTTTCATGACATCCTAATCATTTGACATATGCATAGACCCCATGAAATCACTTCTCTGTAGGTTCTTCAGAGGACAATGTAGCAAGGTTAATGGGAGTTACAGAAGAGTGCAGATCTTATCTCTACCGAAAGGAGTAGAGCTGATCGAAGATTCCAACCTTATCTTCACCGAAAGGTGAGTGAAGAAGGCTAAAATAGTAGATCCTATCTCCACCGGCAGGAGTGGAGCGGATTGAAGCGGCAGATCTTATCTCTACCGAAAGGTGAGTAGAGCAGATCGAAGATTCCACTTTATCTTCACCGGCAGGAGGAAGCGAAGCTAAAGATAGTAGATCCTATCTCCACCGGCGAGAGCGTAACGGATTGAAGTGGCGATCTTATCTCTACCGGCGAGTAGAGCAGATCGAAGATTCGGCCTTATCTTCACCGGCGGGAGTGAAGCGAGCTAAAATAGTAGATCCTATCTCCACCGGCGAGTGGAGCGGATTGAAGTGATGATCTTATCTCTTGGCGAAAGGTGAGTAAGCAGATCGAAGATTCCACCTTATCTTCACCGGCGTGAGTAAAGCAGCTAAAAATAGTAGATCCTATCTCCACCGGCGAGAGTGGAGCGGATTGAAGCAAAGCAGATCTTATCTCTACCGAAAGGTGAGTAGAGCAGATCGAAGAAGCCTTATCTCCACCGATCGAGAGTGGAGCAAGCTAAAGATAGTAGATCCTATCTCCACCGAAAGCAGGAGTGGAGCGGATTGAAGATAATGATCTTATCTCTACCGAAAGGGAGAGTAGCAGATCGAAGATTGAAGCCTTATCTCCACCGAAAGGAGTGGAGCAAAGCTAAAGATAGTAGATCCTATCTCCATCGAGAAGGAGTGAAGCGGATTGAAGATATGGATCTTATCTCCACTGAGCAGGAGTGGAGCAGATCGAAAGTTGCAGGTCTTATCTCCACGTATCGGCAATGGAGTAGACTGAAGAATACAGATCTTATCCCCACTAAGCAGGAGGGGAACAGATCGAAGATAGCAAGCCTTATCTCCACTGAGCAGGAGTGGAGCAGGCTAAAGATAGCAGATCGAAACAAAACTTCCACACCTCTGGAATGCAGTGGGTGGAATAAAGCTACCTGGAAAAAGGAAGCATCAAGAAGTCAAGATCGAGCAAGTTAGGGCAAAATTGGTCCTTTTAAAGTCTTTGCTCTATTCTCGTTGCACGACAATGAGCAAAGAGGGGCAGCTGTAAGGCCCAATTTTTCGGGGCCCAAAGCAAATGCAGGGCCCAAAATTGCAATCCAAAATTACAAAGCCCAAAATAAAAAAAAACAACAAAATAGGGTTTGGAAAACCCTAGCGTCAACAACAGATGTCCCAAAGAATCCTTCCACGTCAGCAAGAACGACCCATCGCACGCGTCTCGGAATAGTGCCGTGTTTGGCGCCTTCACGTCGTTCACCTGCAAGCAGAAAGGCAGCAACGTGATAAAACACTAGGATTTTAGGCTATAAAAGAGAGAGGAAAATCTGTAATAGGGGTCGGTTAGGGTTTTAAAAATACAAAGAGAGAAAGCCACTGTAACATCAAGAGTCCAGAGAAATACAAAAAAGAACAAAGGTTTTTTTTTTTCGTTTGATTTATTTTATTTTTATTTTATTTTATTTCTTATTTTTTGGAATCCTTTTCGGTTTTAAAATAAATACAAAGGTTTTATAAAAAAACTTATTTTTCAATTCTACCATCGAGATTTGCATTTGGCATGGCGGTAAGCGTTTTGGTGGTCCCGTGACCGAACGATGGCTGCTGGCCCCATCGGAGGAGAGAGAGAGAGAGAGCTTTGAGAGAAAATGTTGGGTTTTTGGGAAAGGAAGGAAATGAAATTTTTTCGTAAAATAGGGCTTTTATAAGTGTTACTAAACGGCTGCTTTTGGTAATGGGTTCAGAGGCCAAACGACGCTCGTTTGGTCTCTCGACCATGACCCGACCCAAGAGGAGCTAGGATCCGTGTTTTCTTTGGAGGAGCTAATTGCGCGCTTAGCCCTCCGCTTTTTATCGGTTTTAAAATCAATTTTTTATTCTCGATTACGCCCAAAAATTTCCTTATGATTTCAATTAAGTCCTCTATGGAGCTGCGTTTCTTACAGAATGGGAATTATTGCACTTCTGGTCCCCCTAAGATGCGCGCGCATTACAAATTACCCCTTATCATTATTTGTTTTCAAAATTGGCCCCAAATATTCATTTTTGATCTAATTTAGTCCCTATTCGATTATGTTGTTATTTTATCATTAAATTAATTGTTCTTTTCATCAGTATATTACATATCCCTGTGTACTAAATTTTTTATTTTTATGATTATATCCATTATCTTTATCATTGCCAAATGTTTTTTTTTGCTACCATTTTTATTATTATTTTCTTATCTTCTATTTATTTTTTTATTTCGCTAGTTACTATTATTATTTTAATATTATTACTACTATAGTTTGTTCATTTTTAATCATTTTCCTATTATTATATTTCGTGTATTATTGTTATTATTTTACTACTACCATTATTTTTCTTTATAATCATATTTCTCACATCTATATATTTACTATTATTATTTATTGCAAATGTCGCTATTATTACTACTAATTTAGCATATTATTATTTCAACATCACCATTATTTTTTTTTTTTTAAATTATTGTATTCATTAGAGTTATTATCATCCTCTTTTATTTGTCATTATTCATATATGTATGCATTATTATTATTACTATTATTATTATTATTAATATCATTATTATCATTATTATTGTGCTTATTATCCATTACTATTCTTCCTTATTACTATCATGTTTACATTCCCACATTTTTATTTTTTTTCAAAATTCATAAAAAAGGGATTTTACAAAGGTAACATTACGTGATTGGAAGTTCAAGAAATCGTGCTCAATCGTGCTGGGCTTCGATTTTTTGTTCATCTATATCACTAAATGTCCTTTAAAAATTCCGATTGTTTTGAAAATGAGGCAATGTTTCGTGATTGGAAGTTCAAGAAATTGCACCCAATCGAAATGGGTTTCGATTTTTACTGCTCATCTAAACAACGTAGATATCCTTCACAAAATTTTTTTATCGTATTTCTTAAATAAGGGCAATATTTCATGATTGGAAACCCAAAAAATCGTACCCAATCGTCCGGGTTTGGTTCTAGTTTTAGCCAAATAGTGAAATACCCTTTTCAAATTGCACTCCACGATTTTGGAAATCATAAAATGATCTTGGGATCGAGAGTTCAAGCATCGTGTCCTATCGTCTTTGGACATGATATTTCAGCTTTTCGAAACAAGAGAATTTTGATATCCAATACGAGTCATCCAAATATTATTTTTTTTCCCCATACTCTAAAATATTTTCTAACTTTCGATATTAAGGACATTAATCAATCAATACGGTACCAATTTTGGGCGCTATGAGGTGCTAACCTTCCTCGTATGTGAATGAGCTCTCGAGCCCGCTTTTCTTAAAATTGTAGACCAAAATGTTTTATAAGTGGCCCAATCACACTTCAAAAAGGATTGGTGGCGACTCAGTTTTCTTTTTAAAGTCGGCCTGTTTTCCCAAACAAAAAAATGGTTTCGACAATCATATTTTTATTTTAGTTTTATACTACCTTTTACTATATTTTAGTTTCATTAGTAGTATTATTATTACCAATTGTTTTATTTGTCATATTTTTTTTACTGTAATATTATTGTTTTTCCTTTTTTTTTTTTGAATCTATTACTCTCCCTTATTATTATCGTGTTCCTATTTCAATATTAGTATCTTGTTTTTTTCATAAAAAGGGTTTTACAAAGGTAATATTTCGTGTTTGGAAGTTGGAGAAATCGTGCCCAATCGTGCTGGGCTTCGATTTTTCGTTCGTCTAGCTCACTAAATATCCTTTAAAGATTTCAATCGTATTTTTTGAAAATAAGGCAATGTTTCGTGTTTGGAAGTTCAAGAAATTCGTGCCCAATCGTGCTGGGTTTCAATTTTCTGTTCATCTAAACAACTAGATATCCTTCACAGATTTTTTTTATAGTATTTCTTAAATAAAGGCAATATTTCATGATTAGAAATCCAAGGAATCGTACCCAATCGTGCTAGGTTTCGATTTTTAGTTTAGCCAAATAGTGAAATACCCTTTTCAAATTGCAATACATGTATTTTGGAAATCATGAAATGATCTTGGTATCGAGTTTGAAGCATCGTGTCCTATCGTCTTTGGATATGGTATTTCAATTTTCTAACAAGAGGGTTTCGATATCCAATATGAAGTCATCCAAACATTTTTCCATATTTTAAAATATTTTCTAATTTTGATATTAAGGACTTTAATCAATCAATACGGTACCAATTTTGGGCGCTGCGAGGGTGCTAATCCTTCCTCGTATGCGTAACCAACTTTGAGCCCGTTTTCTTAAAATTTGTAGACCAAAATGTTTCCTAAAGTGACCCAATAACACTTCAAAAATGATTGGTGGCGACTCCGTTTTTTTTAAAGTCGGCCCGTTTTCCAAACAAAAAAATGGTTTCGACAGCTTGGCGACTCCACTGGGGACAAACTATAAGAGAGTCAAGCCGTAAAATTGGTTGATTAATGTCCTTTTTATCAAAAATAATTTTTTTCGCTTTTCATTTGCATGAGTCTCAGATCGTCATATATATCGCTTTGGTTTGAGATATATAGAATATTTTGCATTCATATTGCATGACCATTGTGGTCACACCTCTAAGTGGGAGAGAGAAACTATGCCTTCGTGAGGTTTTCACCTCCGCATGGGCTAGTGGACCACTTCCGGGATACATCCGTACTTATGGTTTCGTGAGGTTTTCACCTCCGCATGGCCATAGGGAAATGTATCCCCCTGAACTGAACTTGATCCATATGAGCCTATAATGGGTGAGGATTGAGGAATCTACTGGTTCAGGTACCCTTTCTTTTGAACCAAACCACATATAGTGAACCTTAAGAGCCCACCCTAGGTAGAACCATGCTAAACCTTAGTGGCTACCTATGTAGTGGTTAGACATTTTTTTTCACTTGTTTTGGTTACTTTTATGTGATACTAACTTGTTTTATTTTGGTCATATTTGCATGTCATTTCATACTTAAAAGGCGTCGATTCCTGTTTTAATTACTAAGTTAGAATGCTTGTTATAGAGAACGAATTCCTTGATAAAGTAGAGGATAATGTGGTAGTATATATGGTCGAGAAGACACTACTTGAGAAGGGGACAGTCTAACCGGAAGGGTACACATCGTAATTATTGGACTTCACTTGCATCGAAGTGACACAAAATGAGCTCCAAGAACTAAGAGATATATGGGCTTGTTGGGATGAAGCAACTAAGCTTTTTCTACCTTAATTATGGTGATCTACCCTACTTACTCGACATCGAGTGGACAAACACTTGTTTCTGCCATGACTCAATATTGGAACTCGCTATATCTGCATTTTACGTTTGGGGAAGTGGACTTGGTGCCTACTGTGGAGGAATATACGGCTTTGCTTCGCAATCAAAGGGCTCGGGTCGACAAAATTTACTTCAGGGCCGCTAATGCACCGACTTTTGTAAAGAAGCTGATGAATATCACTAGGATGAGCGAACAAGTGGGTCATGGCACGAATTCAATTGAAGGGTGAAGGGAAATGCATTCCTTGGGTAAGCTTGAGGGACCTGATGGTGGCACACCCAGATGTCGACATTTTTGCCTTAAGTATCTATGGCTTGGTAATTTTTCCCAAGGCTTTGAGGCATGTAGATGAAGCAGTTATTGATTTGTTCGATCGTCTTGACAAAGGGATTACGCCGGTACCAGCGATTCTCGCCAAAACGTTTAGATCTTTGAACTCGTGCCGGAGAGCAGGTGAGGGAAGATTCATGGGATGCGCACAACTATTGTTGGGGTGGTTCCATGGCCATTTCTAGAAAGTAGATAGAACTCATTGTCGGTCTTTTTGCAAAGTACTCCTATTAAAGGAGTTATCGGCATACCAGAGAGATGACATATCGAAGAGAATCTGGATCGTGCTTCTTGTAATCTTCGTGAAAAGGATGTGGAATGGAGAGCTCCTTGGTTTGTTCCCGGCGAAATCCTCTACCGGTGTAGGGGGTTATGATTGGGTTCCTCTGTTAGGGATCTGGGGAGCTGTTGGGTATGCTCTTTTGCTCGTGCTAAGATAATACCAATCGAGACAGTTTATACCGATAACGCATGGGTTAGCTCAGTTTGAATTCTCGTATAGGGGGAATAATTATAAAAAAAGAGCTCGAGAAGTTTCTGATGCGTGAAAGCAGATTCACCGAATGAAAAGAGTTACTATGGGTCAAATGGTAACCCTTGAATATAATACATGGCGGAGCAGTAGAGTGAACGATAATATCCCCAGGCCGACACAGGATGCTACTCGATCGATAGAAGAATACCTGCAAGTAGTCCCTTCTGATTTGGAGATCATGAAGCAGGACTTTGAAAGTAAAAATTCAGAGTTAGGGAAAAAGATAGAACAACTGAAAGAGGAAAAAATGAATTTGATGTTAGATATTGATATCCGTAAATTGAGGTCGGAGGTCGGAGGAAAGGAAAAGAAAGGTCAAGAAGATTTGGATAGCTTGAAGACCGATTAAGAAGTTGCATCTATCGATGAGGACTGGGTGGGTAAAACCTCGTAACAATGGCGCCAAGAAGTTCGGGAGGAGAAGACCAAGGTCGACCATTGGAAGAAGAGATTCCATAGGTTCAAGCACAAAAGGATGCCCGAAAAAGATTGTGAGTGAAAGCCAAAGCGAAAATAAGATGTTAAGAGCTCGAGTAGCAGAATTAGAGAAGGCATTGTGTCAAAGTCACAACTCTACGGTGAAGTTGGAATCAAGCCTAAGCCAGATTGACGAGTTGAAAGGAAAGGTAATAGAGCTCAAACGGTCTTTGTAAACGGTGAGCTCTGGATCCAATTATTAGAGGCGCATAACCAAATGAGGAAAGAACAACTTCAACGATCTCAGAACCAAGTTAGAGAAAGAGACTACCTTATGGGCGAAGCTGTGGGTCAGATACGAGAAGTGGCTGATTATTTACAAACTTTAGTGGTTCAAATGATGTGTTAAGTATATTTTATGAGTCGAGTCGGACTGTGGTCGAAAGTTAGCTTCACTTCTTGAGAAAGTTAAAACTTTGGGCATAAGGGCTAGGTCGTATATGTGACTCTATTTTATGTAAAGGATTTTGTTTTTTTCAATAAGTATTCCAAAAAAAATTGAATCAGAATCGACTCCTTTTATTTTTGCATTCATTCATTTGCATTACATTTCATGCATTGGCATTGCATCACAACATTTGCATTAAATATCATAAAACGACCCTATTAACTAGAGGTCATACTATAGTTATCCCGAACACCGCTATTATACTCGAAAAAAGACGAGAGCAATGGATCAAATGATGGAAAGGTTAGAGCAGATGCAGAAGAGATGCAAGACCAACTGCAGACTCGAGATGCAAGAGCGATTAGCCAAGATCCAACAGGATATGAGGGATCAAATGGAATCCTGAGAAGTATGATGAGCCGCCTAACACGGTTGTTGACCTGGAGGCCTAAAGCCAAAAAGGCCTATGGTCGATATTGGAGAAGATAATGAAGATTTTGCTTGCCCTCCGTGCCTAGCCCCGACAAGTTTCCAAGTGCAACCACCAAGAGTGTCGGTCAATATCAAACCTCAGCAACAATCCGGTTCGGCTATTGGTAAACTTCCCCAGCTCGAGCTCTAACCCCAAGTCAATTTGGTAAAACCAATGGTCCTGCACTTGATGAGGTGGCGAAGGGGAGAAAGTAAAAGCAGAGCTTCAAAAGAGTTCAAGATCGATACAAATGGTCGGAGGAGAAGTTTTGAGCATTGGAAAGTCTTGATCACCAATGAAGTGGATGCTAAGAAGTCGAGTCTAGTCTCGGATTTAGTACTTCCTCCAAGTTCAAGATGCTAGAGTTTGAAAAGTACAATGGGACTAGGCGCCCGAGGCCCATATTACGATGTTCGTCGGAGAATGACGGGATATGTCAACAATGACCATTGTTGATCCACCGCTTAGGATAGTCCGATTGAAGTCATGAAGAAATGGTACAATCGGTTGAGTTGTACCCAAATCAAATTGTGGAGAGATTTGGCGAAGCTTTCATCAAGCATTACTGGCCATATGACCGATATAGTACCGACAGGATCACGCTGCAAAACATGGAGAAAAGTCGTTAAAGCTTCGTGAAGCACGCCCAAAGATGGAGGGAGGTCGCCATACGTGTCCAAATGCATTACTAGAAAAGGAAATGACCATGCTCTTCATCAATACCTCAAGGCACCTTTCATTAACCACATGTTAGGGGCACGACTAAGAGTTTCGCAGACATGGTGATGTCAGACGAGATGATAGAGAACGCGATCAAGTGTGGGAAGATAGAGGCAGGAGAGAGCACAAGAAGAGTGGTGCCAAAGAAAAGGAAAGGTGAAGTAAGAAATATAAGCTCGAGTTATCCTAAGCCCATTACTATTGCCCAACCGAGAGCGGTAGGCATGGGCCAAGAGTTCGACCAAGACAAGAGCCCAACACGAGGCAGAAGACTGAGAAATTCCAATTTACTCCTATACTTGTGACGTATAAGGAGTTGTATAAAACTTTATTCGATGCGCACGTCGTGTCCCCGTTTTACTTGAAACCGCTACAACCTTCATATCTTAAGTGGTATGGCACAAACGCTCAGTGTGAGTACCATGCGGATGTAGTAGGTCACTCGATAGAGAACTGTACTTCATTCAAAAGACTAGTCGAGAGACTTATTAAGGCGGGGGTGGTAGACTTCAATGACCCACCTGGTGGAGGAAATCCGTTACCCAGTCATGCTGATAATGGGGTAAACGCCATAGTTGAAAACAGGGGGAGGAGGTTCAAACAGGAGATTGCTGAGGTCAGAACCCCATTGAGAGAGATTTGGAAAGAAATGCAGAAAATTGGGTTAGTTCTGCAAGAGAATGTGAACAGATCTCAAGATACAAGGAACTACTATGAGTTCTATGACAAGGAAGGCCATGAAATCCAGCAATGTAACGAATTTAGAGCCCTAGTACAAGGGTTAATGGATAATAAAGAGCTGGAGTTCTTTAACTTGGTGGAAAGAGAGGACGTATGTTCCATGTATGAGGGTCGGCAGAAGGATCCCTAAAATCAATCACCCACTAGTGATTATCACATGACCAGGGGTCGACGAGGTCGGAGTGAAGGTGGCACTGAGGGTCGAAATTAAAAAACCCATGGCTGCTCCTTATAAGGGTACACCGATGGTTGTAATTAGAAGACCAGAACTCCTCCTCCGAGGATTATAATTCAAAACCCGTGACTTTTCCTTATAAAGATGACAAGGGGTACCTTTGAATTACAATTGTCCGTGATAGTTTAGGGAAGAGAGTTCGCCAAGACACTCAACCAAGAAGTCGGGTTCTCTATGATGAGAGGAGAGATGAGAAGACAGACCATCGGTTAATGAGCCATGGAGAAAGTGATGATAGAGAGTTTTGAAGTTCACAAGCATAGTGAGTACAAGTGTTGTGGAACAATTGCACAAGCAATAAGACGCACATCAAGATTGGCTTTGATCCTAAACTCGTGAGGTACATCGCAATAGCACTAATGAGAGTGTTGAATGAAATTTATGTTGTCAAGACATTTCGGTAAACAAACTAGACCGCCTCGTTAGTAACATAAGCGCAGATAATTTTATTTCTTTAGTGATGATGAAATTCTGCCAGGGGGCATGGAGTCCACCAAAGCTTTACACATTACTACTCGATGCAAAGGGTACACATTACCGGGGGTATTAATCGATAACAGGTTAGCACTGAATGTCTTGCCCCTATCTACACTAAACAGGTTGCCGAAGAGCGGCTCTCATATGAAAACATGCCAAAATATAGTGAGAGCATTCGATGGTACCGAGAGAAAAATAATGGGAAATGTTGAGATACCTCTCCTAATCGGGCCAAACACATACGAGGTAGACTTCCTCGTAATGGACATCAAGCCTTCGTATAACTGTTTATTAGGGAGGCCCTAGATCCACTCAGCAGGGGCTGTGCCATCGTCGTTACACCAAAAGGTAAAGTTGGTGATAGAGGGCCGGTTGATCACCATAAATGCGGAAGAAGATATTATCGCGTCCGTTACCAGTAATGCACCGTACATAGAGAATGATATGGAGGCTATAGAGTGTTCTTTTAGGTCGTTGGAGTTTGTAAATTCAACTTTCATCAGTGAAGGAAGTAAGATCCGGTGCCCAAACTCTCCAAGCAACAAGGATGGGCCTACAGTTGATAATAGGAAGAGGAGCACCGCTTTGAGAGGGACTTGGAAAATATCTCGTGGTCGGTCAGTACCGTGATTGGTTGACAAGTATGATCGCTCGATTCCGGGCCATATGCCGATGTCGGACAGAGAAAGGAAGAGCTGAAGAGGAAACGTGAAAGACGAAGGGCACGATTGAATGGTGCTGAGATTGAGTGGGGTTCAATGACCTTTCCCCATATATCTAATACATTCGTGTCAGGAGGGATTATTCATTCAAGACAGGAGGACATGAATAAGGAAATAGCTGTGGACATGATGAGAGCTTCAACATCAATACAAAGGATCAAGAGAGTCCAGGAAAAGGAACTTGAAAGCATTCGCCCTACGAGCCCGGAAGTGTTCTCGACAACCGGATCATGGAAGAAATTCTGTAGTTTTAGGACTAAAAAGAGTAATGCTCAAAACGCACTTGTTGTTTCAAGCCTAGGGACAACAAGAATCTTTTGTGAAATAGGCTCATGTTCACGCATCTTTACTTTCAATAAAAGTGCATTTTCTTTCATACGATGTAGTTATGCTTTTCCTTGTTTTTCATTCCATTCATAATCATAACGCATAAATAAGTCATTCTTAAATTCATTTTCATTTAATATTCTTTATACCTACCATAGGTCCCCTGACATCGGCGCCATGAGTGACAACGCTATGAACCTGAATTTCTTTATGAGCAAGACACGTGCCTAGAGGATCACGGACTTTACAGATGTGAAGATTATAATTTATCCGGATTTGTTAAGGATGGTAGGCGGGAGGAGAAGTCGATTCTACCTCACAAAGAGACAATTGAAAATATGCTTCTAGAAGATGGGAAAGAAGTGAAAATCGGTACTGTGATAACCCATGAAACAAGGCAGACCTCATTAGACTTCGCTAGAGTTCAAAGATGTCTTCGCGTGGTCATATCAAGACATGCCAGATTGAGTATCGATATTACGAGACACCGTATTCCCATAAAAGGAGAATGTAAGCCGGTCCAATGAAGCTTCAAGGATGAGACCGATGTCACAAGAAAGATAAGGGAAGAAGTCAAGAAGCAATTTGATCTTCGGGTTCTTACGAGTAGTAAATTACCGTAATAGGTAGCCAACGTTGTTCCCTGCCCCAAGAAGGATGGAAAAGTCCGGATGTGTGTCGATTACAGGGACCTAAATAAGGTCAGCCCGAAAGACAACTTCCCACTACCTCACATTGACACTTTAGTGGATAACACAGTGGGGTTTTCATTTTTCTCCTTCATGGATGGTTTCTCGGGATACAATCAAATAAAGATGCATCCTGAAGACATGGTAAAGACCACCTTCATAACCTTATGGGGGACTTTTTGTTACCAAGTGATGCCATTTGGGTTAAAGAATGCGGGAGCAACATACCAAAGGGCTATGGTAGTCTTGTTTCATGACATGATGCAAAAAGAGATTGAGGTCTACGTCGACGACATGATCGTAAAGTCTCGAACGAAAGGGGAGAATGTGCAAGTTTTGAGGAAACTGTTCCTGAGATTGAGAAAATTTCAGCTGAAGCTCAATCCAGCCAAATGTACTTTCGGGGCTCGATCAGGGAATCTATTGGGTTTCGTGGTCAGTGGAAAAAGAATCGAAGTAGATCTGGATAAAGTCAAGGCCGTATAAAAATTACCTCTGCCGCGCACTCAGAAGGAAGTCTGAGGTTTTCTAGGGAGATTGAATTACATCGCTCGGTTTATTTCGCAATTGACTGAGAAATGTGATCCAATATTCCGTCTTCTTAAGAAGCACAATCCAGGCATTTGGGATGATGAATTTCAGAGGGCATTTGATAAGATTAAACAATATTTGTCCAACACCCCAGTGTTAATGCCTCCCAGTCCTGATAAACCCTTGATTTTATATCTGACAGTGTTCGATAATTCAATGGGATGAGTGCTAGGCCAACACGATGAGACAGGGAAGAAAGAAAGAGCGATATGCTACCTCAGTAAGAAATTCACCGAGTGTGAAATGAGATACTCACCAATTGAGAAATTGTGTTGTGCATTGGTCTGGACAACTCGGAGGTTGAGGCAGTACATGTTGTACCACACGACTTGGTTAATCTTGAAATTGGACCCTCTTAAATACATGATGGAGTCAATCGCCCTGAATGGAAGAATGGCCCGATGGTAAATTTTACTCTCTGAGTTCGACATTGTCTATGTGAACCAGAAGGCGGTGAAGGGAGTGCAATAGCAGATTTCTTGCAATGAGGCACTAGATGATTATGAGCCCTTAATTTCGATTTTCCTAATGAAGAGTTGATGTTTGTAGCAATGATCGAGGAAGGTATCCTAAAAGATCATCCTTGGAAGATGAACTTGATGGAGCTTCAAATGCCGCTGGTAATGGAATTGGGCGGTCTGGTATCCCCAAAGGAGAGCATTATCCATTCACTTGCAAGTTAGACTTGATTACACAAATAACATGGCGAATCTGAAGCATGTATCATGGGGATCCGAGCGACCATAGACCACAAAGTTAAGGTGCTAGAGGTATACGAAGACTCTGGCCTTGTAATATATCAGCTCAAAGGAGAATGGGAAATAAGAGATCCCAAACTGATCAGCTATCGAAAGTTAGTTTTGGAACTAATTGAGGAGTTTGATGATATCACATTCTTTTACCTCCGCGTGATGAAAGCCGGATGGCTGACACTTTGGCCACTCTAGCTTCTATGATCAAAGTGAATGAGCAGGAGGGTATGAAGCCCATCCAAATGAGTGTTTTGCGGCTCTCACTCCTTTGTTTCAATATTGACGAAGAGGAGAGAGAGATGATCATCTTTGGTACTATGATATTCGCAATATGTGATATATATGAATTTATTTTTTAAGTTAAAATATTATTTTATGTAATTTATATAAAAATTGTTGTATATTTATAAAGTTTAAGGCTATGTTCAAGCCTTTCTCCTCAAACTTTACACACATTAACCTATATTTATAAATGGAAAATTGAAGAAATTTATTTTTTATTTTTTATTTAAATTAATTTTAATTGTTAAACACAAAATTTTTATTAACTATTTTCTTGTAAATTAAGGATGAATATTATATATTCTTATAGTTTCTATTATTTTTATTCAATGCTTAGAATTATTATAGCTCCATCCCAATTTTTAAATAGGAGAAGAATATGTTTTAGCACACTCGAAATCACATCCTCTTGCACTAGCAATAATCTAATGATTTATTTGAAATTACACCCAAATATAATTCTTGACAAATAAACAAAAGTACATTAACTTATGGGGTAACATAATATTTAGTCCCTAAACTTGATAATTTTTCTCATCTTGGTTTATAATTTCTTTTTTGTCTAAATTAGTCACAACTTTTCCTAATTTTGGTTTTTGTAATGATGTGGCACTCGGATTCACTACACCAAAACTGACTTTTAACGGCTTTTTTTAAGGCTTTTAGCGGCGTTTTTAAGCGTCACTAATGTAATTTATGTGCTTACAAAAAAGCCGCTAAAACACGCCACAAAAAGTTAGCGGCGTTTATTAAAAAACGCCGCTATAAGTCTTGACCTTTAGCGGCGCTTTTATAAGAAACGCCGCTAAAAGGCCACACATTTAGCGGCGCTTTTCTAAGAAACGCCGCTAAAAGAACACACCTTTAGCGATGCTTTTCTAAGAAACGCCGTTATAAGTCTTGACCTTTAGCGGCGCTTTTATAAAAAACGCCGCTAAAATACCACACTTTAGCGCGTTTTTCTAAGAAACGTCGCTAAAAGACCTCACCTTTAGCGGCACTTTTGTAAGAAACGCTATAAGTCTTGATTTTAGCGCGCTTTTTATAAAAAACGCTAAAAGACCACACCTTTAGTGGCGCTTTTCTAAGAAACGCCGCTATAAGTCTTGACCTTTAGCGGCGTTTCTTAGAAAAAAGCCTAAAGGTGTGGTCTTTAGGCGTTTTTAATAAAAGTGCCGCTTAATTTGCACAGATTTGTAAAGGTTATTTTTTCGCAATATCCTACTCTCCCCGCATTAAAACCAACCAAAAACAAGAACAATTGCATATAGTTCCAACCCAGGCAAAATAAAACATTTAAATCTCACCAAAAGCATTAAATCTAAACGATACTTCAAATTTAATAAAAGATATATGATATTTATTAATAAATGAATCATAATTCAAACAATTTTACAATAATGTTAAGCGTAACAATGTTAAAAAAATCTTACAACAATAAAACAAATGTCTAAGAGGCGGCCTCTGCGATCGTCGCTTTGAACAATCGTGATCATAGTCTGCAATGTAGTGGAGTTCTTCATACTTTACGCTCGTCGCCTCCATGGCCGCCTCCGCTCTAAGTTGAGCAATATGCTCGCCTCCTCATCTTCTTGCCTCCGCTCTAAGTCGAGAAATTTGCTCACCGTGCTTGCTTCCATCGAGATATCTGGTCTTTCGGTCCTCGAACTTCAAGACGAGATTGACTCCGGAAGGCATGTATTGCTTCGGAGCCGATCAAAATATTGAGTCGGGTAACACCGATCCTTGACATCGAACCCGACCATACCTTGTAAGACCCAAAACATTAGTGATAATTTTGTTATAAATATACTCAAGCATAACAAAACTATCAATCGAAGCGATCAGACCTTCGGGACCCAAAACATCGTAATAATTACATTATCAATCTCCTTGAGATTAACAAAGCATCAAGCGAAGCAACCGCTTCATACTCGCTTTCTTCTCCTTTAGTTTATCCTAATAAATCAATAAAAAATAGAAACGAAATATATAATAAAAAGGAATGGAACATAACTTAAAATTATAAATTTAAAACTACAAACGATGAATTAAAATATTATAATTAAACATTATAAATATTTATAATAAATCAAATTTTAGTAAGTAAATATACCAAAATTTCTCGCAACCTCGGATGTCATCGGAGATCCATCATTCTTTCTATCGCGTAATGTCAAAAAGTCAAGGCGTCCAACTTTTGACCGATTTAAACTTCCTACATTATAGTAGAAAAATATAATTTAATAGTATAAAGTAATTAATATTTGAAAGAAGTAATAAATTATAATACCTCGGCCTCATTTACACGAGCAAAACTTCGAACTCGCTGTAAGCGTGAATTGTTGTTTACACTCATTGTTTGTTCCAACTCGCTCACGATCCTACATAATGGAATTTGAATTATGTATATAGTAAATCTGCAAACCGAAAAGTTTATAAGACTTTGAAAGTACGTAATACGCCTCATTTCTTTGAATTCGTAATCTAACTTGATCTTCCCATTGGTACCTCAACATTCCGTGGGACATTTATAATTTTTCTTGAGGCTTATGTCTTTCTTAAAATATTGTTTTTAGGGTACTTTTATTGTCTCTCCATTTTTACCCAACATCTTCTTAACATAGTCATCGGAGACCTCTAAAGCAAATTTACCCTAGAAAAAATTTTAAAAAGTTAATATAAATGAAGGTTAAATTAAAGTACTATAAATTACATTCACTGTTACTACCTTAATATTATCGAGAGCACGCTTTTTGTTGGCATCGCACGTGATGCCATGATTCGAAGTTAATGGGCAACATATTCGCATTTCGTGCTATAATGCCCAAATAGCACCGCCAACAATCGAGCTTCAGATCCGATAGGTGGCCATGAATGTTTCTCCTTACTTCAACATGCTCGGTCACTCTAAGTCAGATAAATCAGTAAGTAATGTACGTCCCCGAGCTCGCTCGTCCCACCACCCTCAAATTGAAAAATGATATATTATTATATTAAAATTGAAAATGAATCAATAATAAAATTCAACATGCATGTAAAATAAACTTAACATTACTTTGGAATTGTCCATGCTCGTCACTATATCCGTAGACTAGAAGATCCAACAAGCTGTATCCCGTCCACTATTTACTTCTTACGGATTTGGAGTATTCGGACAATATTTAAACCTCAGAATCGTCTTCTAGGCATTTTCACCGCAATACACATAAAATAGTTCAAAATTTTAGTAACAAATAACAACAATAATAGGACATTTAAAAAGCAGTTAAATTATGTAACATGACCAACATGAAAATTATAATATAACATATAAATAATAAATCGTTAAATCTTACTACATCATATTTTGTAAATATCTTCGTCCACATCCCGACGAACCCATTGAAATTGTTGACTAGTACTAGGGATATTTTCGTTAAGTCTTGTTTCAAAAAGGCAAAGTTTCGATCTTTCGACTATGCCATCTCTACTTCCACGCCAATGTCGAACAAGTCTCTAGGGGTGTTTTGAAGTACAACGTACCAACCCTCATCGATTGGATCTTCAAGTAAAAACTTGTTTAACTTGAGAAGAAAACACATACGGCTCGTCCATCGCTTGTTCTCCGGTGTGAATCAATCGAGAAATTCATCATTGTAAAGCCATATTGATCGCTTTTAATTTCATGAGCAGTATTCACATCACCAATCACCTCGAAATAAGACAACTTTGCAATTGCCGTAATAATCCAACTCAATGATGTCGATAATAAGTCCGTAATATTCCAAATTCCCTCGACCGGATTATCGTCCCTAGCACTAACATAACTTATAATCGAAGAATTAACAACAATTAGTAATTTTGGGTTCTCCTCAATCTCGCGATACCTTGTATGAAATCAGATCCGATTGATGAGGAAGCCACTATATCTTTTAACTATTCTGTTTGGACCTTGTGAAAGCCATTTAACGTCGTCATTTACTTCATTCTGACTCCAAATGTAACATCCTGAAAAGGGCCTATGCATTTTCGGTTTAATCGTACGAACTGACATGTCTTATGTGTTATGAATGTATTTTGAACGTTTTTGGAAACTAGGAAATGTAAGGAAATGATTTAGAAATGATTCAAAAGAGGAAAGTAAACATTTCGAAAAACTTAGAAATGACTTAGAAATGTCGAGTTTTAAAGTTTAAAAGAGGAAATTAAGGAAAGGTGGCCTTAAGAGAAAAAGTATGTGAAATTTGACACACAACAAAGCTTGGAAAAGTGGCTGAAGATGCCACTTAGGGCCTCTGAAAATGGCGCCACATGCAACTATATTTGGGCAGGATCGAGTCACTTAGGAAGCAAATAAAAGAAGTTTTATTTTGCTACAAAGAGCGAGAGGTGGATTTGCATGAGAGCTCTTGAAAGAGGAGTTTTATTTCCTTTAGAATTTCGCTAAATAGGAGATAAATAATAGATTTAATTATCATTATTTTTAGGAGATAATTGTTGGATTAATTCTTTTAATAAAGTGATAATTCAAAGGATAAAGTTATCAAAATAGAAGAGTGGTGGCCAAGTAAGGGATTACGAGTAGTAAATTCATTTATAAAAGGAAAAAGAGGCTATTCAACATTATTTTCTCTTCCTTGATAACCTCTACCGAATTCTCTTAAGCAACTATTCTTTTCTTCTTCATGCTTCTCCTCTCAATATTCCAAAAGTCAAACTTGTGTGACTACTCTCTAGGTCTTAAGTCGAATCTTTGAGGACTCAAGAAAAGGAGGTTGTCGATTACAAAGATTAAGGGTAAGGTCAAGAGTTATCGATTTCCATTCTTTTCTTCTAAGATTAAAGTCAAACTAGAAATCTAACCCCATTATTGTGTTAGTCGAAACTTGGAAATAAGGCTCTTCGGATTTACTAAGTGTCGACTACAAGGAAGGAGAAGTTCTTTTCCGAAGGTACACCATAGGCCGCGTGTTCCCTAGTTATTCGGTAAATTTCGGAATTTAAAATCCATAAGGTAAGCACATAGGTATGTTCGGCCAAGGCCTATTTTGGATATCTAGATCTATTTCATAATTGTTGAAAAGCCGAAACTAACCTTTGTAGAGATCCAGTGTTTGGTTGAATACAAGGAGAAGAATAACAAAGTTTTCGGGGTTTGAGTAATAAGCAAATCGATATTAAGGTAAGTTTTAGTACACAAATCCTACTAGGATTTGGTTTTATGGCCGAATGAATTTTTCATTAAATATTTAATATGGGCCGAATGTAGGGAGTTAAAGATCTAAGATCAGGATTTGGGATTTCAAGTGAAATCGTTAAGCGAATCAGGTGTGTACCCTACCCTAAGTTTTAATATGTTCATGGCTATGTTTTAAATTAAATGTGTATGTTTATAAGAATGTGAATATGGCTAAGGTACCATAATATGTTCATGGCTATGTTTTAAATTAAATGTGTATGTTTGTATGAATGTGAATATGGCTAAGGTACCATACTATGGTACAAAGTACTAAGGTGCGCTTCCTACTCCTACTAGGAATATGAATATATGTTATTTTTAACATGTGAAAAGTGATAAGAATGTGAATTAAGGCATGATTTTGCATACTGTATGAAATATGGGGGCATATGGGTTATATGAAAAGGGAAGTGAATGTGGTGACCTAAGACCACAAACACGAGTGACGTAAGACCGTGATATCTCGAATGTGGTGACCTAAGACCACGAGAATCTGAATGTGGTGACCTAAGACCACGTAAATCTGAACGTGGTGACCTAAGACCACGAACGCGGTGACCTAAGACCGCGATATGGAGTGTAAGCGGAAGGAGGGTTGACTTAGTAGTCCCACGTTGTGCGTGTGATGGTACGGGTGGTGTGTAGCGGATGGCATATAGGTTTGGGTTTGGGTTGCATCATATTGTTTAAATGCTTTATGAACATGTATGACACTTGTATGCCCGAAATATTAAATTTTAGTGTTGGTTACGCATTGAGTCATTGACTCACCCGTGCTGGGATTACTTTTCGGTGACGACCGCTGATGGACCCAAGTGCGAGATGCTTAGTGGAGGCCATGTGAAGTTCATTTTCTTTTATTTGGACTATTTTACTTTAAGTATTAAGAATTTAAATTTTGGGAATTATTTGATGTAATAAGGCCTTAGTAGAACTATTTTATTCTTTTTATTTATTAAGCTTACAAACTTTTACTTATTAAAAGATTAAGTAAATCTATTTTTAAAATAAAGCCCAAACGCTTTGTCACTTAAAGTAAAGGATTTATAATAATGAAATAAACTTGTTTTCAACTCAAGCCCAACCCAAAACAATCTTTCTTTCAAAACACATAAGTTTTTCCTAAGTAACAAAAGAATTTGAAAAGGTTTACACCGGGAACATACCAGATCCGGCCAAGGCTCATGGGTAGGGTTTGGGGTGTTTCGATTTGGTATCGAGCCTGTGTTTAAACTCTCGGCCTTGGGTTTAAGGCCCAAAATGTTTTCCAAAGTAAGCCCAAAGGAATTTTCGAAAAATTTTGTGTTTTTGGCATGGCCCACTAAGTCTCGAATTGATCACCGTGTAAGTACTTCTATCCATTGTGTGATTCATATTATGACTTATAGAAGGGTAGAAGTGGAATGGAACGAGATTAGCATGATAAGCACTTGAACCCTAGGACTAGAATACCCCAACAAAAACATAAGACTTAAATGCCTAACTAAACAAACCTGTGATTGAGTCGCCGAGTTAGGGTGTGGCAACCATGGTACGCATGTCTAGGATTGGTTTCGGTGGGAGCTTGGTATTTAAGCAGTCCACGTGACTCACCTCCTCTCCACTGAATCCTACAGTGCGTAGCCTCGCTCACCCTAACCAAGAGGACTTACACACGGGCTAAACCCCTAACTAAAACCCGAAAGGGACTAGCCTTATTTTTATGGAAACCCTAGTTTTATAATCACCAAATTACCACTTGAATAGTAGCAAAAACTTATTTTGGAAAATTTTCAAAATATTTCCGATTTATAAAATTACAAAAATACCCTAGTGGTAAAATTACAAAAAGCCCTTGGTTTATGAAATTTTCAAAATACCCACAACTCTTATCAAAATTTCATTACTTAATAAAATGTTCAAAACCCTAATTTGCAAAATATCAAAATACCTTGATTTTTAAAATTACGAAATTACCCTACCTCAAATTATCGAAAATACCCCGAGTTACAAAATTACCAAAACGATTTCGATCTTCAAAAATTTTTGCAACAACACCGATTTGGAAAACAAATTCTCAAAACAACCCTCAAGTTTTGTAAATTCCAAAATATCCGTGATTTATTAAGATTTACAAATTCACCAAGTTAATTACCAAAATACCCTGATTTTAAAATTTTCCAAAATACCCCGGAATACAAAATTTCCAAGATACCTCATTGACAAAAACACCAAGGAACCTTGTTTCGATAAATTGCGAAAAATACCTCTGAGGATAAATTACGAAAATACCCCTCAGTAGTGGAAAACAACAACAATGAAAACTACAACATTTCTCCGAATGAACAAAAGTTCATAATTGATTGATGGATGTATGAATGTAAAGACTGTGTGCATGTATGAATACGAAAGAACCACTTCTAAAAATTCTTTCCATAAAACTTTTTCGCGGTTAATCGGTGAAACAAAATTTTTAATACATAAAACTTCTTAATCGATTAAATCATGACGTTAGAAATGAGTTCTAAGGGACGTGAACTTAGAGATTGTGCTTGGAAAGTATGATGGTTCTATTAAGATCGAGTCTTGTGGCGTAAGCATAGTCACGGTGAGAAGGATTGTACGATGTTAGTAAGTAATTTCGAGGACTAAATTATTTTTAAGGAGGGTAGAAGCAGTAACATCCTAGATTAGGGTTATGCGCTTGTGCATAATTCATGAGTAGTAGGTTTTGGCGGTGTTTAGAAGTGAATTAATGGTTTTTAAAATCCTAGGATGGAAGAGAAAGCTTTGGACTATTATTGGTTTTTAAGTTAAAAACAAGAAGTGATATGGAAAAGTGGCAAGGGTCGCTACCTAAGGTGCAAGAGTTATGGCAACAAGTGAAGTACTTTGAGGGAAGAGGTTCGAATCCCATTGTGTGCATTTTTGCTTAATAGCATGTTTACTGTGATATGTGGTGTGCATTTTTAGAACCTTGGAAATGTAAGGAAATGTATGGAAATGTATGAAAATGTAAGGAAATGTATGAAAATGTAAGGAAATGTATGGAAATGTATGGAAATGTATGGAAATGTAAGGAAATGTAGGGAAATGTAAGGAAATGTAGGGAATTCAAAAAGAGGAAAGTGAACATTTTGGAAACTTGGAAATGTTAAGTTAAAAGAGGAAAGTGAACATTTTGGAAATGCCAAGTTAAAAAGAGGAAAGTGAACATTTATGGAAACTAGGAAAATGATTTAGGAATGATTCAAAAGAGGAAAGTGAATGTTTCTGGAAACTAGGAAATGTAAGGAAATGTCAAGTTTAAAGAGCCAAACGAAAATTTTTGGAAACTTAGAAATGACTTAGAAATGTCGAGTTTTAAAGTTTAAAAGAGAAAATTAAGGCAAGGTGGCCTTAAGAGAAAAGTATGTGAAATTTGACACACAAACAAGCTTGGAAAAGTGGCTCAAGATGCCACTTAGGGCTCTGAAATGGCGCCACATGCAATCAGATTTGGGCGGAGATCGAGTCACTTAGGAAGCAAATAAAAGAAGTTTTATTTTGCTACAAAGAGCAGAGAGGTGGACGGCATGAGGGCTCTTAAAAGAGGATTTTATTTCCTTTAGAATTTCGCTAAATAGGAGATAAATAATAGATTTACTTATCATTATTTTTAGGAGATAATTATTGGATTAATTCTTTTAATAAAGTGATAATTCAAAGGATAAAGTTATCAAAATAGAAGAGTGGTGGCCAAGTAAGGGATTCTAAGTAGTAAATTCGGCTATAAAAGGAAAAGAGAGGCCATTCAAAGATTTTCTCTTCCTTGATAACCTCTCATTAATTCTCTTAAGCAACTATTCTTTTCTTCTTCATTCTTCTCCTTTCAATATTCCAAAAGCCAAAACTTGTGTGACTACTCTAGGTCTTAAGTCTAATCTTTAAGGACTCAAGAAAAGGGCATCGATTACAAAGATTAAGGGTAACGTCGGAGTTATCGATTTCCATTCTTTTTCTTCTAAGATTAAAGCCAAACTAGGAAATCTAACCCCATTATTGTGTTAGTGAAACTTGGAAAGAAGGCTCTTGGGATTTACTAAGTGTCGACTATAAGGAAGGAGAAGTTCTTTTCTCAAGGTATACCATAGTCGTGTTCCCTAGTTATTCGATGAATTTCGGATTTAAAATCCACAAGGTAAGCACATAGGTATGTTCGCCAAGGCCTATTTTGGATATCTAGATCTATTTCATAATTGTTGAAAAGCGAAACTAACCTATGTAGAGATCCAAGTGTTTGGCGAATACAAAGAGAAGAATAACAAAGTTTTCAGGGTTTGAGTAATAAGCAAATCGATATTAAGGTAAGTTTTAGTACACAAATCCTACTAGGATTTGGTTTTATGGTCGAATGAGTTTTTCATTAAATATTTAATATGGTGCGAATGTAGGGAGTTAAAGATCTAAGATCGTAATTCTGGATTTCAAGTGAAATCGTTAAGCAAATCAGGTGTGTACCCTACCCTAAGTTTTAATATGTTCATGGCTATGTTTTAAATTAAATGTGTATGTTTATAAGAATGTGAATATGGCTAAGGTACCATAATATGTTCATGGCTATGTTTTAAAATAAATGTGTATGTTTATAAGAATGTGAATATGGCTAAGGTACCATACTATGGTACAAAGTACTATGGTACGCTTCCTACTCCTACTAGGAATATGAATATATGTTATTTTAACATGTGAAAAGTGATAAGAATGTGAATTAAGGCATGATTTTGCATATTGTGCATGAAATATGGGGCATATGGGTTATATGAAAAGGGAAGTGAATGTGGTGACCTAAGACCACAAACACGGTGACCTAAGACCGTGATAGCTGAATGTGGTGACCTAAGACCACAAGAATCTGAATGTGGTGACCTAAGACCATGAGAATCTGAACGTGGTGACCTAAGACCACGAATACGGTGACCTAAGACCGCGATATGGAGTGTAGCGAAGGAGGGTTGACTTAGTAGTCCCACTTGCAAAGTGTGGATTGTCTTGGTGGTGTGTAGCGGATGGCATATAGGTTTGGGTTGGGTTGCATCATATTGTTTAAATGCTTTATGAACATGTATGACACTTGTATGCTTGAAATATTAAATTTTAGTGTTGGTTACGCATTGAGTCTGCTGACTCACCCGTTGTGGGATTACTTTTCGGTGACGACCGGTGATGGACCGGCCTACAGATGCTTAGTGGAGGCCATGTGAAGTTCAGTTTTTCTTTTATTTGGAATATTTTACTTTAAGTATTTAGAATTTAAATTTTGGGAATTATTTGATGTAATAAGGCCTTAGTAGAACTATTTTATTCTGTTTTTATTTATTAAGCTTACAAACTTTTACTTATTAAAAGATTAAGTAAATCTATTTTTAAAACAAAGCCCAAACATTTTGTCACTTAAAGTAAATGATTTTTAATAATGAAATAAACTTGTTTTCAACTCAAGCCCAACCCAAAACAATCTTTCTTTCAAAACACACAAGTTTTTCCTAAGTAACAAAAGAATTTGAAACGGTTTACGCCGAGGAACATACCAGATCCGGTCAAGGCTCGTGGGCCGGGTTTGGGGTGTTTCACCAAACCTATTGAGTCGAAAGTAAATCGAGTAATTATGAATGTTATGAGAAAACATTATTACTTGTCAATGAAAATTTAAATTGCATACCATTTGGCTTAACCATTCATGGAATGATTCTGCGAACAACTTATTAATTTCTTGTCGATTTAATCTTCGGGATCGTGAACGAGCTCTCAATATATGTTTTACTCACTACGGTAAAAAAATATTTTACTTTGTTAGAAGACAAATAAATTATAATTGATGAGTATTTATCAAATTCTAGAACTTACTTCGAAATGGTTCCATTGAATCGTGATGAAAAGAACGATCGATGTGCTTGGACCCACGATCTATCGCCTAATTACGTAATTTTGACTTTGCCGATCGGTTCTCCAAAACTTTGAAATAAATAAGTTCCAGCCAAATTATGATCTCGTGAGCCCAAGATTTCTACTTGGTCATTCATTCTTGTTTCAACATCTTCCAAATACCTCGAATGTAAAGTCATACATTCCTCCGCCAAGTAGCCCTAGCAATTGATCCTTCCGCTAACGCTTATTACGACAAGATGACTTCAATTTGAAAGGAACCTAAACACGGTATACAACATTATCAAAAGTTGCAACTATTATGGGCATCCGAATGAAGGAATATTTTGTAAATAAATTAAGACCTTTCAATGGGAAGTCGTTAATAGTCAACATTAAAGCCGCACGTAAATTAAAGTTCTCTTTTCTCATTGCATCGTATGTCCGAACACCAGCCCATAGTTGTTTTAACTCGTTAACAAGTGGCTACAAATATACGCCAATATCATTCCCTACCCTTTCTCTCGTGTATAATCATAGACAAGATAAAAGAAGATTGTTTCATGCAAACCCATGGAGGCAAATTGTAGGAACAAGCACCACAAAGCCAAGCATCTTGACGTTGTGCTCATGAGTTTGTAGTGGTTAAATCCATCGGATGTTAGCCCAAGCCTCACACTCAGGATCGCTTGCAAAGCTTGGAAATTTAGAGTCAAACGATTTCCAAGCTAAAAATCAGAGGATGCCTTAACAACCCATCATCTGCTCGTCCATCACGGTGCCACGTCATTGATTTACTGTCTTCGACGATATGAAAAGCCGTTGAAGCCATGGTATTAGCGAAAAATACCGTAAAACCTTAACTAGCTGCTTTCTTGACTGTGTATCGTGTTCATCCTCATAACCGTCCTCTGTATTTCTATTAATCCAACGGGATTGGCCACATACATGACAGCACTGTTGATTTATCCGGTCGCCCCAATCCAACATGCAGTTATTTGGGCAACTGTGAATTTTGTTGTAGCCAAGGCCCCAATCCTTTATCAATTTCTTCATGTCTTTAGAAGATTGAGGGATTTTTGCAAACGGGAACATTTCTTACAGAAACTCTAACAGCATTGTCAACGATTTTCCGGTCCACCCCCCAAGCATTTTAAGTGAAAAGACGAATCTGAATGACAGCTTTGGAAAATTTTGATCTCTCATACGCTTCTTCATTCATTTCACCAAGTAACGTGTAGAACCTCGCCGCTTCTTCATTTGGTCGTTCATCCCAAGACATTGCTTCTTGTTTCGATGAAAGTATTTCCACCAAAATTATGATCATCTGTTGCACCCAAGTGAGGTGAAAATGTCCCAAACCATCATCAAGATATTAAAAGCATCCCGCAACATGCCTCCCATGTTATCGTCTCTAACATTCGATTGAAAGCACTATTAGGATACCCAGATTCATCGATGAAGATGCTCCACTAAATGTACACTCTCCATGAAAAACCATTTTTGTACCCCGGACAAAGCCATTAACAACTAGATGTTCAGAGACCACTTCACGATAATGCCGTTAATATTGCAACACGCCTTACACGGGCAAAGAATCATATTCTCTTGGCTTGCATTTTGAAGTACAAAATTCGAAAAGTTTCTACCCATTTCGATAGTCATTGCTTACCCTTGACAATTTCATCCAACTCTTATCCATTTCAGTAGTGTTGAAGTCAGAGTTGACAATAAATTACACTGCTAAATTGTTAATTAATAATTTATGTAAATAATGCTATGAAATTTGATCTTAAACTTATGTAAGTTATGTATTCTTTAAGATTCATCATACGCGGCATTGTTAAACCTAGGAGGATCCATTATATCTAACGAGTGAGATATAAGGCAACCCGTCAGTTTTCAACCTATATACTTTGAATCTTATTTTATCTATACAAGTATTATGTAAGCTATAAAATTTGATCTTAAACTTATGTAAGTTATGAAATTTGATCTTAAAATTAAGTAAGTTATGTATTCTTTAAGATCTATCATACGTGCATTGTTACACCTAGGGAGGATCCATTATATCTAACAGTGAGATATAAGGCAACCCGTCAGTTTCCACCTATATACTTTGAATCTTATTTTTCTATACAAGTATTATGTAAGTTATGAAATTTGATCGTAAACTTATGTAAGTTATGAAATTTGATCTTAAAATTAGGTAAGTTTTGTATTCTTTTAGATTCATCATATGTGGCGTTGTTACACCTAGGAGGATCCATTATATCTCATTTGTGAGATATAAGGCAACCCGTCAAAGTTTCCAAATTTATATACTTTGAATCATTTTTTTTCTATACAAGTATTATGTAAGTTATGAAGTTTGATATTAACTTAAAATTATGTAAGTTATGAAATTTGATCGTAAAATTAGGTAAGTTTTGTATTCTTTTAGATTCATCATACGTGGCATTGTTACACCTAGGAGGATCCATTATATCTCATTGTGAGATATAAGGCAACCCGTCAAAGTTTCCAAACCTATATACTTTGAATCATTTTTTTTCTATACAAGTATTATGTAAGTTATGAAATTTGATCTTAACTTAAAATTATGTGTTATGAAATTTGATCTTAAAATTAGGTAAGTTATGTATTCTTTTGGATCCATCATACGCGACATTGTTACACCTAGGAGGATCCATTATATCTAATGGTGAGATATAAGGCAACCCGTCAAGTTTCCAAATTTATATACTTTGAATCTTTTTTTTTCTATACAAGTATTATGTAAGTTATGAAGTTTGATCTTAACTTAAAATTATGTAAGTTATGAAACTTGATCGTAAAATTAGGTAAGTTTTGTATTCTTTTAGATTCATAATACGTGGCATTGTTACACCTAGGGAGGATCCATTATATCTTCATTGTGAGATATAAGGCAACCCGTCAAGTTTCCAAACATATATACTTTGAATCATTTTTTTCTATACAAGTATTATGTAAGTTATGAAGTTTGATCTTAACTTAAAATTATGTAAGTTATGAAATTTGATCGTAAAATTAGGTAAGTTTTGTATTCTTTTAGATTCATCATACGTGGCATTGTTACACCTAGGGAGGATCCATTATATCTCATGTGAGATATAAGGCAACCCGTCAGTTTCCAAATTTATATACTTTGAATCTTTTTTTTATCTATACAAGTATTATGTAAGTTATGAAGTTTGATATTAACTTAAAATTATGTAAGTTATGAAATTTGATCGTAAACTTATGTAAGTTATGAAATTTGATCTTAAAATTAGGTAAGTCTTGTATTCTTTTAGATTCATCATACGTGGCATTGTTACACCTAGGGTTTAGGGTTTAGGGTTTAGGGTTTAGGGTTTAGGATTGTATGGTTTAAGGTTTAGGGTGTATGGTTTAGGGTTTAGGATTTAAGGTTTAAGGTTTAAGGTTTAGGGTTTATGGTTTTATAATTTTAGGGTTTAGGGTTTTATAGTTTTAGGGTTTTAGGGTTTAGCATAAACCACAAATACAACTTAGCAAATAAGTTTCAATTGTTACAATTTAAATATAAAATAATAGAATTCAAATACATGAAAAAGTTATTACTACCTTTCCTAGTTGAAGGTGCATTTACAGCTTTTATTTAGCACTCGTGAAACTTAGTAAGGGTGAGATTCTTAAGGTATATGCTATACCAAACAACATCATCTTTGGAATTATTGATTATAAATGAAACTTTTGTTAAATGTTTTATTATTTGTATTATATGTTTTTAAAAATTTGTTTTAATTTGTAATCATTGAATGATTAATTGAATATATTTGTTAACCCATTTGATGCTAATGTGGCTTAGTTGGTTTTTGATTTTCTACTATGATGTTTTTTTACTCTTTTGAAATGAAAATATAAAAATACAAAATATATATAACTTATTAAAAATTTAAAATTACAATAAATTTTAAAAATTAAAAGTATTTAATTTGGTATTTGTATTTAATAAATGTTATATATTTTGGTATTTATAAATAATGTTATTAATTTTTAATGCTTAATTCAGATTTTAGAATTGATTTGATTAAAATAGTGGTTAATATTATTAAGTTTAAATTTTTATGATTTTAATAGAATAAATTAATAATAAATTGTGAAGTTATTATTATTTTACGCTTAATTTGTCAAATACAATATGATGAATGCATTTTAATTCAAGTTTTAAAGGTTAATTTTATGAAATTTAATTATTAATATTATTAGCTAATTATGTATTTAATAAATGTTATATTATTTCGATATTTAATTTGGTTGTATTTAATAAATGTTATTAATTTTTAATGCTTAATTTAGATTTTAGAATTGATTTGATTAAAATAGTGGTTAATATTATTAAGTTTAAATTTTTATGATTTTAATAGAATAAAAAGAAAGGCTTGTTCATCGTAGCAAATTGTTATCGTAGCAAATCGCATCAATGGCAGCAAATCGCGGCCCCAAATAGCAGTGTAAGGAGAAAAACGGCGATAATAGTCTGCTATTTCAACTAATCTCGTAGCTTTTAAAAAAAATCGATGAGAAGGAGTAGCAATAAGTAGGATCGAAAACAGAAAATATAGCCGAGAGTAAATAACTCAAAATCTCAAGTATAAATCAATCCTCAAAATACGATTAGGGTTTCAATATTTACCTTATTTAATTTGCTGGGTCTGTCGGCAACTTGAATCCAAGAGAGGGATTAGATCAGCCACTGGAGGAAGCTGGGACAGAGAGGTCGCGGCGCGGATGCGTTAAGAGAGATGAGCCTGCAGGCAGAACGACGAAATGGTGAACAAGAGAGCAAAACGGATGGGAAAATGGTGAACAAGAGAGCAAAACGGATGTCAATTGGGAAACATTATTGCTAAAATTTTAGTGAACCCAATATCAATCAAAAATCAATCAAACAAACAAAAGAAAACCGTCAAACCATTTTTTGTTCGGAAACGGCCGACTTTTAAAAAACGAGTCGCCACCAATCATTTTTGAAGTGTGATTGGGTCACTTTAGGAAACATTTTGGTCTATGAATTTTAAAAAAACGGGCTCGGGAGTCGGTTACGCACGAGGAAGGATTAGCACCCTCGCAACGCCCAAAATTGGTACCGTATTGATTGATTAAAGTCCTTAATATCGAAAATTAGAAAATATTTTAAAATATGGAAAAATGTTTGATGACTCAGATTGGATATCGAAACCCTCTTGTTCAAAAGTCGAAATACCATATCCAAAGACGATAGGACACGATGCTTCAAACTCTCGATACCAAGATCATTTCATGATTTCCAAAATACATGTATTGCAATTTGAAAAGGGTATTTCACTATTTGGCTAAACTAAAACCGAAACTCAAAGACGATTGGGTACGATTCCTTGGATTTCCAATCATGAAATATTGCCTTTATTTAAGAAATACGATAAAAAAAATCATGAAGGATATCTAGTTGTTTAGATGAATGTAAAATTGAAACCCAAAGACGATTGGGCACGAATTTCTTGAACTTCCAAACACGAAACATTGCCTTATTTTCAAAAATACGATTGAAATCTTGAAAGGATATTTAGTGAGTTAGATTTAACGAAAAATCAAGCCAAAGACGATTGGGCACGATTTCTCCAACTTCCAAACACGAAATATTACCTTTGTAAAACCCTTTTGTGAAAAAAACAAGATACTAATATTGAAATAGGAACACGATAATAATAAGGAGAGTAATAGATTCAAAAAGGAAAACAATAATATTACGGTAAAAAAAATATGACAAATAAAACAATTGGTAATAATAATACTACTAATGAAACTAAAATATAGTAAAAAGGTAGTATAAAACTAAAATAAAAATATGATAGTAGAGTAGTAACAACAGCTTAAACAAAACAACATAGACCAATAAGCTTAATAATAGTAAAAATAATATTGATGATAAAATATGATGGAAAAACAAATGTAATAGTAATAACAAAGTAAATTATAAATAAAATACCTAACCAAAACAACAAAATAGTAGTAGTAATATTTTAAAGAATAATGAAAGATAAAAAAAAAAAGGTAAAACAACGATATCAATAATAAAGTAACAGTAACTATATTAAAAATAATAATAATGAAATAAAATGATAGAAATAGATTAATATATATGCAAATAAGTATTAATAAAGCATAATAAAATTAAAATAGTAATGGTAAAACTAAAAGAAGAGTTATAATAACAAAATAATAAAATAATATTTAAAAATAATAATAATAACAAAAATAAAATAATAATGAAAATAGAAATATTAGATATAATATATACGATGAGGAAAAAATAAGGATAGTAATAGTAGGTTTAAAAAATATCGATAAAAAAATATTAACAATAAGTTTAAAATAAAGAAAATAATAATATCAAAATGAAGATAATAATAATATTAAATGTAATAGAAAGAATATAATTGTAATAATAATATACATTTAAACAAATAGTAAAAAAAATTAAAACAATTTATTTAATGGTAAAATAATAAAAAGGCTAAATCGGATCAAAATCAAAGATTTAAATAATTCAAAATAAAAGAAGAATAAAGGACTAAATTGCGGACACGCCAAGAACTCAAGCGGGATCAAAGCGCAATTAATCCCGCTTTGGAAACAAAGGCGCTTGAATAAGGACCTAATTACAGTGAAGAGCAAGATTCGGGTAAATTCAAAAGAAATTAAAGCGAAACAGGATGCAATTAAAACTCAAAGCAGGAAGGAGGACCAAAGGCGCAATTTACCCATTAAGGGTGAGATTAGATTAATTCACCTGCAAAAGCAGTGACCACGTGGGCCTTTACCTCTAAAAGCTACCAAAATTAAAAAAAAAAAAACAACAAAAACATGTTTCCTTCATTTTCCCTCTATTTCAAAAACAAAAACCGTAACCCTTTCTTGGTTTCTAGTGGTTTGAGCCCTTCTTCCATGCGCCAACAGATCACCACTAGTCCGGTGACCCACCACGCGCATACAAGACCGACTATTCCGTAAGTTTCTTCCTTTTTTTTTTTTTTTTTACAATTAAAACTTTTGAATGCTAAAACACAAGCGAATAATGCAAGAAATAAATAAAGAAAACCAGAGATTGAAAATAAAACAAAAATAAAAGAAACCTTTTCCTTGTTTTTGATTCCGGTTTTGTAAAAATGTGCTCTATAGCCTCTAATTCTATTGCGTAATAGAATCGTAAAAATGAAAAAAGTTCCTTTTACAATCATTTATCCCTTTATCCTAAGAAAACCCCAAAATAGAATAAAATCTAAACTACAATCCCCTTCCGTGTTGTATTGCTTCGCTTTGTAGGTTCGACTACTGGGATGAGTGGATGCGCACGATTCGGAAGGCGTGGTGACGTGGCTCGATGGATCGTTTGATCGGTGCGAGGCTATCAGGCTAGGGTTTCCAAAACCCAATTTTCGCTTAGGTTGTAATGGGTTATTAACTTGGGCCTAGCTATTTGGGTTTTGTAATTGGGGTCATGGGCCATTTGTATTAGACCTGATTAAATTTTGGGACTTTTATTTGGTTTGGTCTTGGTTTAATGGGCTCATGTTGGGCCATTTTATTCAAATCTGTTATTATTCTTTTTTGGTGTTAATGTGGGCCTCGGCAAGAAATTGGATCATACAATGCCCTCTTTGCTTGTTGTCGGTAACAGAACAAGCAAAGATTCTAATAGAGCCAATTTTGCCCGGTCTCATCGAGCCTCGATTCCTTGATACTCCCTTTCTTCAAGCATTTCCACTTTAGCCCACCTGCATTTCTAGGGGTATATGAGTTTTGTTTCAATCGCTTCACTCATCGCTAGTGGAGATAAGATCAGATCTTCAACTGCGCCCACTCTTGCTCAATAGAGATAAAGCTCATTATCTTCGATCCGCTTCTACTCCTCGCTTAGTAGAGATAAGATCTTGTCTTCAATCGCTCCAATTCTACTCGGTGGAGATAAGATCTGCTATCTTTAGCTGCTCCACACCTCGCCAGTGGAGATAAGACTTCGATCTTCGATCTACTCTACTCTACCAAGAGAGATAAGATCTGTTGTCTTTGATCCGCTCCACTCCTTCTCAATGGAGATAAGATCTGTAATTTTGATTTGCTCTACCCTGCTCAAGAGAGATAATATCGCCATCTTTAGCCCGCCCACTCGCCAGGTGGAGATAAGGTTATAATCTTAGATCCGCCCACTCCCCGCCGGTGGAGATAAGATCACCGCTTTCGATCCGCTTCTACTCCCCGCCAAGAGAGATAAGATCTATTGTCTTTGATCTGCTCCACTCGCCGGTGGAGATAAGATCTGTAATTTTTGATCTACTCTACTCCTGCCGAGTAGAGATAAGATCTCGCCATCTTTAGCCTCGCCCACTCCCTCGGTGGAGATAAGGTTATAATCTTCGATCTGCTCCACCTCGCCGGTGGAGATAAGATCTATCGTTTTGATCCGCTCTACTCCTCGCCAAGAGATAAGATCTATACTTTTAGCCCGCCCACCTCGCCAAGATAAGGCTAATGGTTTAAATCTACTCCATTCCGATACATGGAGATAAGATTTGCCATTTTGGATCGCCTACTCCTACTCAAAGGGGATAAGATCTGTGATTTTCGATCCGCTCTACTCCCGCCGGTGGAGATAGGATCCGCTATGATCTACCCTACTCCCGCCGGTAGAGATGGGATCTGTTGTCTTCAATCCGCTCCGCCTCCCCAGTGGAGATAGGATCTATATTTTAACCCGCCCACTCTCGCCAGTGGAGATAAGGCTTGATCTTCGACCGCTCTACTCGCCTTTCAGAGAGATAAGATCTGTTATCTTCAATCCGCCCACTCCTTTCAGTGGAGATAGGATCTACTATCTTTAGCTCGCTCTACTCCCCGCCGGTGGAGATAAGGCTTGATCTTCGATCCGCTTACTCCCGCCAGAGAGATAAGATCTGTTATCTTTAATCCGCCCACTCGCCTTCGGTGGAGATAGGATCTACTATCTTTAGCCCGCCCACTCTCGCCGGTGGAGATAAGGCTTGCGATCCGCTTACTCATGCTCAGAGAGATAAGATCTGTTATCTTCAATCCGCCCACTCCTACTCGGTGGAGATAGGATCTACTATCTTTAGCTCGCTCCACTCCTTCTCGGTGGAGATAAGGCTTGATCTTCGACCGCTTCTACTCTCGCCAGAGAGATAAGATCTGCTATCTTCAATCCGCCCACTCCTCGCTTCGGTGGAAATAGGATCTACTATCTTTAGCCTGCTCCCACTCTCGCCGGTGGAGATAAGGCTTCGATCTTCGATCCGCTCTACTCTCGCCAAGAGAGATAAGATCTCATTATCTTCAATCCGCCCATTCCTACTCGGTGGAGATAGGATCTACTATCTTTAGCTGCTCCCTCCTCGCCAGTGGAGATAAGGCTTGATCTTCGATCCGCTCTACTCCTCGCCAAGAGAGATAAGATCATTATCTTCAATCCGCCCACTCGCCGCCAGCAGAGATAGGATCTACTATCTTTGCTTTGCGCCCACCTCGCCGGTGGAGATAAGGCTTCAGATCTTCGACCACTCTACTCTGCTCAAGAGATAAGATCTGTTATCTTCAATCCACTCCACCTCGCCGGTGGAGATAGGATTTACTATCTTTAGCCTACTCCACTCTGCCCAGTGGAGATAAGGCTTCGATCTTCGATCGCTTACTCTCGCTCAATAGAGATAAGATCATATCTTCAATCCGCTCCACTCGCTCAAGAGAGATAGGATCTACTATCTTTAGCTCGCTTCTCACCTCGCCGGTGGAGATAAGGCTTGATCTTTTCGATCTACTCTACTCCGCCAGTAGAGATAAGATCAGCTCTTCAGAACTCTCATCAACTTTGCTACATTGTCCTCCTGGGAACCTACCAGAATTGACTTCATGGGGTCTATGCTTATGTCAAATGATTAGGATGTCATGAAAGATGTTCCTAACCATATGTATCATGAATGTTATGAATGGATGCAAAATGTCATGAGAATGATCCATTTTAACACTTGATGTCTGTCATTGCTTGTCGCTTATTAAGGTGACCCACGACGATGTCTTCTTTGTTCATTGATACTTCTAACAACTAATCAAGATGTCGCCACCGCTAAACCCTTATCTTAAGTCTCCGAGCCCTTTAAGCTGGTTAGTTCTAAGTAATTGTCCTATTTGATTCTTGTATTATTTAGAGACTTTCGAGTAATACTTAAAACTTCCTTTGTGAAAGTGTTATTAGTTCAAGAATCATTACTTCAATGTAAAATGCTTGGAAAAAGACTATAGAAATGAATAAAACTAAAATTTATTCGGGATAAAAACCCGTGAAGAATGGGTTGAACAAGGAAAATAAATTCCATTAAGGTGCAATATGAGTAAGAATGGTATTGATGCCCCGGATATCACAGTCTGAACTTCTCTGTATGTACTTCTTGAAGACCACTCTGAGTTCAACATGTGTCTAGAAGATCCATGGTACTTTGTAGATGCCCCAGGACGTAACATATCTACTCATTGTTAATTCAAGAATAGCAAAACTATTGTATGCCCCCTCACGAGCTGATCATAATTTGAGCCGCCCTTTTTGGGTTTTCAATTCAAAGCCCCTTTGGTCTCAAAGCGCCCTTTGCGGGTTTTCACTTTGGCCTCTCCGTTTTTTTTAGCTCAAGATGCCCCCTTGTGGGTTTTCATCTTGGCCCACTTTCAAGCAAGTACTTCTTGACCGAGTTTGCATTAATTGGATTTGCGGACTTTTGTCAGTCCATCTCGGCTAGTATCAAAGCTCCTCCGAAAAGGCCTTCTTTACAACGTAAGGTCCTTCCCAATTAGGCATCCATTTTCCCTCAAGTCCTTTTGCATAGGGAGGATCTGTTTGACACCAAGTCTCCTTCATGGAATACTCTGGGCGGACTTTCTTATTAAGCTTCGATCATCCGCCTCCGTACAATTGACCATGGCGAATGGCTCTTAGCCTCTTTTCCTTAATTAGATTCAGTTGATCATATCGAGATTGAACCCATTCGCTTCGTCCAACTTCACCGACAAAACCCGGAGTGAAGGGATCTCAACTTCAATAGGCAAAGCGCCTCCATCCCATAAACCAACGAGAAAGGAGTTGCCCTTAGAGGTTCTAACCAATGTTCGATAGGCGTAGAGGGCAAGCGGTAACTTTTCATGCCAATCCTTGTAGGTCTCAAACCATTTTCCCCACAATTCTCTTGATATTTTTATTAGTCACTCGATCGCTTCCATTCATTTTCTAGCGATATGGAGACGAAGTTATGGTGCTTAATGTTGAATCGATGCAGACTTCCGCTATCGCTCTATTGTTCAAGTATAGTGCATTGTCAGACACGATCCTTTCTGGCATACCGTAGCGATATATGATCTCCTTCTTCAAAAACTTGCTAACTGCAGTCTTCGTGATATTGGCATATGAAGATGCCTCTACCCATTTGGTGAAGTAATCAATGACCACGAAAATGAAACGATGTCCATTAGAAGCTTTCGGTGAGATTGGCCCAATGACATCCATGCCCCACATTGAGAAAGGCCATGGAGAAGTCATAACATGAAGAGGTGAATGAGGCACATGGAGAAAAAATTTATTACTTAACATAAAAGTTTTTATGTGATTTATAAAATTAAAATTAATAAAAATTATTAATAATTAATTAAAATATAAAACCCAACCGCGCATTGTGTGATCATATTTCAAGTCTTAATAAAAGCCTACCTAAATCAACCATTCATTGAAAAATAAGCCTTATGATAAAGGTTTATTTAAGCACAATAAAAGTATTTAGTTGAGTTTTAACTCGATTGGTATGAGTATTATTGTGAATATAAGAGAACATGGATTCGAGTGTGCTGAAGCGCATTATCCTCTTATTTATGAATTGGAGAGGAGATATGAGTAATTTTAAGCATTGTATCGAAAAAAACAAATACGATGAGAACCTGGCTAAGAAAAAAAAAAAACCTTCAATTTTGGGATGTGACATTGGTTCATGGCCTCATTCTCGTTACTCTGTTTTGGTATGTAAATATAACAGATTTGTAGCCAAATCAAGATGGCCTAATTGGTAGGGTAGAAAACTTGTAAAATAATCCAATTACTTTAAAATGTGAATTCATCTATTTCACGGAATAAAATCAATTTGTATAATTTGTAGATTTACAGGTGAAGCGATAAAAAATTTGTGTTTAAGTCTTCAAATAATATATGTTCTGAATTTTGTCTCAAACAACTCGTGTCTCTTTTTTTTGGTTAATATATTATTTAATAACTGAGTTTAATTTTAATGTTCAATTTAGTACTTGAGGGTTTTTTGGGTCCCTTTTAGTACTTAAGTTTGACTTCAATATTCAATTTGGTATCCAGATCAAATGACATCATGTGGACCAATCAATATCTGTCACATGTACTCTGGTACAAAATATAGATACTTAGTTGGGACAAAAAAAAACATTAGGTACCAAATTAAATATTAAAACCAAACTCAAGTGCTTAATTGAAAAAAAATTCCTCCAATATCAAATTGAATAAACTCAAGTACCAAATTAAACATTGAAACTAAACTTAAGTACCAAATAAGATATTAACCTTATTTATTTTATAAAGTTTCACTATCACAAATCTAATACATCAACAATTACAACGTAGAATCAAACTAATGAACGAAGATTCAGATGAAACCTATTCATAATAAATACACTTATTGAAATTGAAAATAAACAAATCATATTAATTTAACTTTGAAATTTTCTATTTAAAAAAAAAAAACCTTTGCAAAAGGTTGTATGTCATTGTTCAAGTTAATTTTTTTTTAACAAATTGATTTAAAAGCATCACCATTCTCACACATGTTTCAGATTGCCTAAATTAAGCAATTCTTTATTAGCTAAAAAGTGAATTTTTTTTAAAAGTAATCACTTAAATTCCTATTGGCACACAAAATTCAGTGTGTAAAAGATTGATTTGATAACCTAGAGTTAGGTGAACTCTAACTTTATATGTCATCGTGTTTGTATTATGTTTGTATTGTATTTGTATTTTATTTAGTTAATTAAAAATATGGATATAATATTTAATAATTTTTTGAGTTGGTGGTAAGAATATTATGTTGTAGGTACGAGAGTTTGGGTTTGATCTAAATAAACTTTATTCTCCATCCCCAATTATAAAAATAGAAAAAAATGGATAAAACCTCAACATTTGACTTACTAGTTAAGAGTGTTTACCATATCCTCAAAGTCGTGAGATTGATTTTCAGATAGTATTTGTATGGTTAACATGAATTTTTCTTTTTTAAGTAAAAATAAAGTTATGTGAAAACATGATATTTAATGATACTAAATTATGGCATGCTCGACAAAATAACATTTAATTTATGAACTTAGTATTTTTTTTTCCTAACTTAGCCCTTGAAACTTTTTGTTCATATTAGTTTGAAACTTAGTAATTTTTTTTCAATTTGGTTATTGAACTCTTAAATTATCCACATCATCACAAATTTTAAAAAATTATATAGGATATAAAAATATTTAAAAAACCAACTGATGAGATGCACAATCTCAAAGTGCAACAACATTAGACCTGCTCATGGCCCGGCCCGAAATGCGGGAGGATTTGGTAAAAATATAGGCCCGAAAAATAGGCTTGGACAAAAAATAAGGCCCGTTTAAAAAATAGGCCGGGCCTCAAGTAAGGGATTTTTGGCCTGCGCCCGGCCCGACCGAATTCACTAAAGGACAAAAAAAATCTACATTTTTTTTTGTTTTTGAATGTTATTTTCTTGTTGTTTTCTCCCTATTTTGCTACCACTTTACTATTATGTAGTTACTATTTTGTTGTTATTGTTTAGATATTGTATAAAACTTATTTTATTGTTAATTTTGTTATTATTTTAAAGGGATTTGTTAATTTTTTATTATTTTAGAGGCATTTACTTGTTAAGTTGCATCTATCTTAGTGTTATTTAAGTCTACATATTTTTAAAATTTATTTTCAATTTGTTGGGAAATATTTATTTTGATGTTTTTAGTATTTTGATGTATTATATATATTTAAAATAAAATAAAAATTAATATGGTCGGTAAGAGTCACTTTCAGTTTTAGCATTTTTATCCAGGTCGGGCTTGGATAAAAATTTAGGCTCATTTTTCACGCCTGGCCTAGCCCGAGTCCAATAAATGGGCACAATTTTTTAGTTGAGCTCGGCCCATGAGCACCTCTACACGTCATCATATTTAACAAAATACAAGTTTAGGGACCGAATTGAAAAAACCTACCAACTTACGGATCAAAGAAGTTTAAGGACCAAATTAAAAAAAGTTATCAAATTCAAGAACTAAATGATACTATCCGGTTTGGTATGCTTGATGCAATAACACTAAAGTTTCAAAAAGATAGATGGAAGATAGATATTTATTACTATTATTATCTTGTGTTTGTTATGGAGTAAAATATCAATATTAATTATGAGTGTACAATTTTACCCTTATATGTAGTAACCATTTTTCTTTTCCTTTGTAATATGGCTTATTGTTTCCCTTTATTTTTTTTCAATTGATTTTTTTTTATATTTAATAATATTTTTAAAATTTCTATTAAAATAATAGGTTATAATATGCGATATGACCAAGTTGTTTATTGATAAATATTTTTTTATTAAACCATTGAAATGATCATATATTGATTTATTTTAATAAATTTGTTGCTTTATTGATTTTTATCGACCAAACCTTAGTACACGTTTAATGAACCCACAGTATAATATCAACTACCACAGTAATGACAATTATATATATATATATATATATAAACAAAAATATGGAAAAAATGGTTAAAATGATCATATATGACCAATATATTACAATTATATAAAATAAAAAAATCCAAAAACACATCCAAGCAACTAATTAATAAGATAATATTAGTCTCCTACGCAATTAAGTAAGTTAACCATTTTACATATAATATGAAACTTAGTTCATAGCACATTCACATATCTATTGTTACTTATATAGTTCTATAGCATATTCACCTTCTAAAATGTCATTACATATCATCTATCATCAATAGACTAAAGCTAAAACACAATAAAAAGTTAGGTGAATATACTCGAAATATCATATCAATAATTTCCCTCTACTAGTATTCTATTCGGTTGGGATAGTGAAGAAAATAAGCATATTGATTGGATTACTAGGAATCTTCCTTGAAGCAGCAAGTTTTTCTACTAGTACCATTTGCATTGTTCTCTGTTCCACCATTATCATCTTCATCCTATTCTAAATGCTAATTGTTGTCTGGGCATCTTTTTCAGTGACACGGTCTTTACCATATATCATACTAAAATATTCAAAGTATGGCAATGTTCTATTCTTGAATGGGTCTGCATTCTTATGACTCTGCATACATATTCATATAAAAATTATTTAATGCGTTTAAATATAAACACATATTTCATATATAATCATAATTTATAAATTCGCTTTAAGGAATTCATCCCAACCGCTTGCTTATCTGTCACCACTTTCCTTGTGCTATTCCATCCAGAATCTCTGGTGTGCTTGCCATAAATCTATGTCATGTACAATTGACCACTCCTTCCTAAGTGTCATTAGTTTGCTGTCAATGTGAGGCTTAGCCTTGACACCGAACGTGGGAGTTTTGATTGTTACATTCTCTCAAGCATAGGTAGATACCCTTGTCTAAAGCCACAATCAACGTTGTCGCTACTTATTAGTGTTATCATCTTAATCCAATGACTTAACACAACTAGTATCCTTCTTCTTCAATTCTTAGACCCAACAAATTAAAACATCCATTCTTCTTTGAACATTTTTTTTATCTTTATTTAACAACAATTAAATATTTTATATATTCAGTATTTCGTGAAGTTTTCAATTAAAAAAACATCATCATAATAATATAAATTTAATATTTCTTCCAACTAAATTAATACAAATTAATTTATTCATTCAGTATTTATGAGAAGTTTTCAATTAACCATTTACTTGATTTCAAAGAAATTAAATATGTATGGTTAAATTTTGATTTTCATTTCTGTACTATACTTAATTTAAAGATTTAGTCTCTATATTTTAATTTATCATAATTTAATCCTCCTCCTTATTATATGTATTGCCCAAAAATCCCTTAGTCAACTATTGTAGAATTTTAAAAAATAAAAAATAAATGAAAAATAAATATTTTAGTAACCATAAACTAACCTTTCAAATTAAAAGGGAATTTCAAGTTTAGAATTCTTAAAAGAAAAAAAAATCCACACCAGTGGATTACAACATAACATTAATAATAAATGAACCGAAATTAAATCTTAAAATTGAATATAATATAATATAGGTACCAAAATCATAATTTAACCAATATTTATTAGATTGGTTTCTCCAAGTTAGTGATGTCATGCATGGATGATCATTATCTGGATTTAATACTCTTAATTACATTTAGGGTTTAAAACATTTAAATCAACACTTGATTCGTTAAATTGATTTATAATTTAATTGAATTTTAAAATCATGTTCATTAAACCCTGTTTTTGTTTTTTCAACACCAAAAATGATGAAATAGCAAAGTTCTAACAAATGTTTGGTGGAAAGCAGCTTGTCAATAGCTTGAATGATGGAAAAAAAAGTGAAAGATAAAAGTAATATTAGTTTCTGATTTTGATTATTTCTTTTAATTTGAACCTTAAATTTGGATTTCATTAAAACAGGGATGAAATTAAAAAATTTTTTGGGGTGAGAGTGAGTTATATACTTATCAAACTAAAATACAATTTCACCACTGTATTGACATATCTTTATAGTTTTTAAAAGGATTAAATAAAATATTTATCATTTTTGAGAGACCAAACTACAATTTTATCATTTATTTACTTAAAAATTTTATAATTTTTCAAAGGCTAAAAACATAATTTTCATTTTAAAGGGTCAGGATCCTTGCTTGCCCCAGTGATATGACAATCTAATATTATATTATGTCATCACTTAAAAATTTTAAAAAAATTATATAACATTTAAAAGTTATGAAAATTTTATTTTTCTAAAAAAATCAATTGATAATGTGGCGCAATTTTTAAGTGCTACATCAACATAAATTAATAAAATTCAAGTTTAAAGATCAAATTAAAAAAAGTTGTCAAGTTCGTAAATTAATATAGAAAAAAAAATTCAGAGACAAAAAAAAAAAAAATATCAAATACAGAGACTAAATGTTAGTTTTGCCGAAAGCGTTACTTGCTGAGAGAGTGTGTTGTTGGTGTAGGTAAAGACTTGGCCAAACAGCAGTGACATTTTGACTTAAATTTTGTTAGTCATTGAAGACTTGTTTTTCGTTTCACATGTGGCTTACATTTTGGGTGAGGTGAACCATTGTCAAAGCAAACTAAACTACATGCCAAACCTTACTTATCTCCTTACGTTTCTCATGACTTCATCAATACCTAAATTCATTAATCACGTCCAACACGGTTAAATTATGATCTACATGTTTTTAATATATTCAATGTTTAATTCAAGCTAACATTTAACATACAACCCAGCAAATTGGGTTAAAGCACAGAGATGAATCGTAATTTTTTTGGGGAGGGGGCAAAGTGTAAATTTATCGTTATACTAACTTGCACTTTTTAAAATTTTGAATGGACTACAAGACAATTTTGTCATTTGGGTGTTGGGGGGGGGGGGGAAGGCCGTCCCCTGCCTTGTTGTTTACGCCCCTAATACTATTTACTCAATTTAAGCATTTTAAAATGCAAAAATTCTTGGAATGAGAATGTCAACTTCATTAAAACTTAAAAAAGACTATATGAGCACTATCTTGATTAGTAGCAAAGAAGGAAAAAAGAAAGGGACTATTCTGCAATTGAATTTTAAAGAGTTGGTAAGGAAAACATATATATTGAAGAAAAGTATAAAAATGTCACAATCTAATATGATTATATAGTAAGTACAACTCAATTAGGTAGCATAATTCCTAAGATGTAACCCCAAATCTTCAAGTTCAATGTTTAAAACCTTATAGGGTCTTGGCAATGTAACTTAAATATCGTGTGAGGTTGCTTGAGAAGAAAAGAAATTGAACTCAATTAGGAATCTAGGTCTTGATATATATATATATATATATATATATAATGAAGACATATTTCAATAGTAGTGTAGGGACCCTTTTTGATGCTACAATATCTATTTCTACCTAAATTTTGGTTGTTGAGCAATTTAGCCCCCTTTTATTTTCTTTGTATAAAATAAAATAATCTTACTATAACAATATTTTTTTATATTTTATAATGTTTGAATAGCGGAAATGGACTATTGGATTGGATTAAGATAAATTTGAGTATGGGTATGGAATATTTTCTTTGAATTGGATTGAACTCGACTTATGAACAAATGTTTGAAAACTAGTTCGAAGCTCAACAAAATCTCGATATTCGATCAGTTGAGACTACAAACATCCTTCCTAAATGTCAATAATGGTCTACCTAAATGCCAATGAAGAAGGCATGAGGATAAAAGAAGGGGGTTACAAATAGGGGTGAAGAGAGAATAATTTTGTCAGGTTGAATTAAATTATAAATTTGTGGAGAGGTTAAACTATAAAGTTATCACTTTGAGAGGAATCACAGTGAAATTATAAATTTTTGGAAAGTCAAAATGAAATTTTACAATTGTATTAATTTAAAATTTTACAATTTGTAAATGGGATAAACAAAAATTTACCATTTGGAGACTAGGGTAAATCCCTACTTGTTCCGTTAGACAACCCCTAATTACAAATATCGAAATTCGAACCCGATCTTATCAAAGGTCAATTTTAATCAACTTAAACTTTAGTTTTTTTTTTTTACTCAAATTAATTTATAATAAATGTTAACTATACTATTGCTATTTTAAGTTGCTTGTTTACTTAAAATAACGAATGTAAAGGAAGTGCTAGATTGTAGTGGGCTTGAAACCATGAAAAACTATGCAAGCAAAATAGAAATAACACCAAAATTTGTTTACACAATTCAATTTCCCTATGTCTGCGGAGCTTAACTCAGTGAGTAATTCGACCATCTTTTATCACGAATACAACAAGTGATTAACACTCTATCGCTCTCAAAGTATAAAGATCTCACTTTTTGCACCTAAAGAATAGAACACTCACCTTCAAATCCTTCCCCTAAGAATTTGGGCAGTAAACACTCAATAATGTTTACAAAAATAGTTTGCGCTTTCTCACAAAACAGTTCCTTAATGAATAAATTAGAATGCACTCAATAATCCTTCATACAAAAGCTATACAAGCCTCGAAGCATATATTCGAATTCGGCTTGCTAATATAGAGTTTAAGTGATACAATGTAACTCATTGAAAATTGCTATCACTTCAATAACAATCAAAATAAAAATCACTCGATCACACATGCACATTCTAAGAACTTTTCACTTGAATCCAATCCATTCTTCAAATGTCAATTATCGGTTTCCATAAATGTACCATGTCGTAACCATTTTTTTGGGGGAAACAGCAAACGACGCGGCCTACTCGATTTCTTTGAAAAAAGAAAAGGAAAGGAGTCGCCACCGATCTTTATTTGGTGTGATCGGATCACCTTTGTTTTAATAAAACATTTAATTTACTAAAAGCAGTGCTTTTGGTCCACGAACTTTGAGAAAACGGGTTCGAAGTCGATTACGTGCGAGGAAGGATTAGCACCTCGACACGCCCAAAATTGGTACCAAACCGATTGATTGATGTCCTATTTGTTGAAAATTTTGAAAGGGTTCGAAAATACAATGCTTTTATTTTCAAAATTGAAGGAATTGAAAGGTACATTAAGGCTCTCTTATTTTCAAGAGATAAAGCATCATGTCCAAGAAGTTAGGTAGCGATACTTTAGATTCCGAAACTAAGCTTGCCTTTTAAAACTTGATTTTCGTTTTGAAGAGGATCTCCGTTGTTCGTCAAATGAGAAACCGGGACCCAGTAAGTTAGGTCTCAATTCCTCAAGATTTCAAATACGGAAGATTGCCTCTATTTTAGAAAAAGAAGCTCATCTCAAGTATCTAGATGTCGAGTCCGAGAAGTTAGGCGCGACATTTCAATTCCGAGATTAAGTATTTTGTTTTAAATTGCAATTTCAAAAGAGATATCCCGTTGTTTGGCTTTGAACGAGAAGAAACCGGAACCCAGTAAGTTAGGGCTCGATTCACTCGAATTGCCAATACGGAATATTGATTGTTATGAAAATTGAGATGTCGGGAAAGATTAGTGCAACGAGTGATAAGAATATTGACAATAATAACAACAAAGGAAAAGTGATAATAGGTGGTGGTAAAGTGAAAGTATTACGATAATAGTAAAAAATATAATGATAATGATAGGCAATATAATAAATAATAAATACAATAATAATAACTTATAAAAAATGGATACAATGTGGTAATGATATTAGAAATAAAATAAATAATAATGGGTAATATAATAATAAATACACAAACAAAATAATAATGTTAAAATAAAATGATAAATGAGGATGATATGATAATATTTAAAGCAATAATATTAAATAAGAGTAATAGACATAATAATAGTAATATAGTATTAAACCAAGAAAATAAATATAAATATAAGTAGTAATAATAATAATAGAAATATCAATAATGATGTTAGAGAAATAATAATGATATTAATAATAAAACAATTATAATGGTAAATAATAATAATAAGTATATAATCAAAATAACGAATGATAATAATATAATAATAAAGTTAGTGAAATGCATTAATAATAAAATATAAAAATATAATAATGATAATAACAATATTAATATAATAACAAAAAGACTAAAAAATTTGCAAAACAACTAAAATAGGATTAAATTGCATTCAAAATGAAAGTTTGGGGGTTAATTTGAAATAAAATAAAAGGAAAAAGGGCCTATTTACACACGTGAAAAGATTGGAGGGACCAAAAAGACAATTTTTCCATAAGTTGAAACGCAGCGTTTGAAGGGGGACTGAATCGCAAACCGCAAAAAATTATTGAGCCAATTCTGCAATAATTAAAAGTTTGATTTTAAAAACACAAAAATGCGGAAGGGCCGATTGCGCAATTAACCCTCACTTCAAAACACGCGGATCCCCAGGCGGGTCGGTCGCGACGCTGGTCGAGTTCAAACGACGTCGTTTGGGGCTTATGGTAGCAACCAAAACGGCGTCGTTTTGATTTGGCTATATAAGCCATTTTTTTGCCAAAAAATTTCATTTTTCATATCTCTTTAAAAAACTTGCATTTCCCTTTTTTCTCTCTGCGTGGAGAGCTTGGTAGAATCGGTAGTCGGACGTCAGCGCGACGGCGCCGCCAGACATACTACAGTGGCGGAAATCACATGAGTAATATTTTTTTACAGTTTTATTTATATATTTTAGGCATATTTACATGAATGAAAGGATTTAAAATAATAATAATAAATAAATAATAAAAATAAAATTTCAAAAGTAAAGAATACTACCTCTCCGGTCCCTGCTTCGTCGTTTTTTGATCTATTTCCTTTTTTGCTTTTTCTTCCTTTTTTTTGGTGTTCGAAACTTTGTTTTTTGTATTGATTTCCAGAAAGAAAAAAAAATCAAAAAAAGGTCCCTTTACAATGTGTTTTTCCTTGGCTTTTATAGCCATTACAAATGTTTCTTTTATTATTATTTCTTCTGCCATTGCTTCTGTTTGCGTGTTGTTTTTTCTTTTGCAGGGCATGGGCGAGGCGGTGGAGCAGGTGGCTGACTCTGTCAGTGGTGGCGGCGGGTATAGAGCAGGTGGGGGTAGGTGGCTGCGGCGCTAGGGTTAGGGGAAGATTAGGGTTAGGGTTTTTTTTTATTTTGGGTTTTGGTATTTGGGTTGTAAGATTTGGATTTTTTTTATTTTGTTTTGTCTTGTTTGCTGGGCCCGGGCAATTTGGGCCGTCTACAGCTGCCCCTCTTTGCTCATTGTCGCAACGAGGAATAGAAACAAAGACATAAAGAGGGACCAAATTTGCGGCTTTTCTTTGAGTCCCAACTTCTTTGGTGCTTCTCTTCTTCATGTAGCCTCATTCCAGTCTACCGCATCTTGTTACTTCAATCCACTCCACCGCTATGTGGCTTCAATTTGCTCTTGCTGCGACTTTAATGGGATGCGTCTTGTTTTATTTTGGATTGCTCCGCTGCATCTCTAGAAAGATGAGGTCTTTGGTCTTCAGCCTATTCCATTGCTAGTTAAGGCAATAGGACTAAAGCTTAATCATGCTCCCTACTGGTTAGGGACAGGAATTACAATTTTTGACCTATTCCACTGCTGGTCAGGGACATAGGACAGTGGCCTAAATCATGTTCCCTATTGGTTAGGGAGCCAATATTTGCCTTCGATCTTGCCCCACTACTAGTTAGGGTGACAAGGTCTACAATTTTTGACCTATTCCACTGCTGATCAGTGACAATAGGAAGGTGGCCTAAATCATGTTCCCTACTGGTTAGGGAGCCAAGATTCGCCTTCGATCTTGCCCCACTTACTGGTTAGGGCGACAAGATCTACAATTTTTGACCTATGCTACTGCTGGTCAGTGGTAATAGGAGGGTGGCCTAAATCATGTTCCCTCTTGGTTGGGGAGCCAAGATTCGCCGATCTTGCCCCCCACTCTTTGGTTAGGCGACAAGATCTACAATTTTGACCTATGCCACCGCTGGTCAATAGCAATAGGAGGTGGCCTAAATCATGTTCCCTCTTGGTTGGGAGCCAAGATTCGCTTCGATCTTGCCCCACTCTTGGTTAGGCGACAAGATCTACAATTTTGACCTATTTCACCGCTGGTCGGTGGCAATAGGAGGGTGGCCTAAATCATGTTCCCTCTGGTTGGGAGCCAAGATTCGCCGATCTTGCCCCACTCACTTGGTTAGGGCGACAAGATCTACAATTTTTGACCCAATCCATTGTTGGTCAGTGGCAATAGGATGGTCTTCAACCTATTCCACCGCTGGTCGATGGCAATAGGACAATCTTCAACCTATTCCATCACTGGTTGATGGTAATAGGACAATCTTCAACCTATTCCATCACTGGTTGATGGTAATAGGACAATCTTCAACCTATTCCACCGCTGGTCGATGGCAATAGGGCAATCTTCAACTTATTCCACTGCTGGTCAGTGGCAATAAGACGATCTTACATCTATTCCACTGCTAGTCAGTGGCAATAATGTAATCTTCAATAGTGTTGCTACACCATCCTCTAGGGGACATATCCTGTAGACTTGATTTTATATGTTTGTGTTTATGCCAAAGGATGCGGATGCTATGATCGGAATGACTTAAATGCTCCTAACTACGTGTGATATGGATGACACTTACATGTATGTAGAATGTCATGAGAATGATGATTTTTCATTAAGATGCAATGATTGTAATAAATCGAATGCTCCTGGCTAAATGATATTATGGAGGACATTTGCATGAATGCAGGATGTCATGAGAATGATCTCTTTTTTTAAAAGCTTAGGGCTGTAATTGCTCGTTCGTTTGTCAAGGTCACGGTATAGACGCAACATCTTGTCTGATATCTATGACTGCGAATCTGAAGAAATTGTCATAATTTTGGACTCCTCTTCCTCGAACGTTTCCAACCCCTAAGTATGGTGGTTTCTAAACAACAGTCTTGTTTTAGGTTCCTACGTTGTTTAGAGGCTTCCAGAGTAATAAGTGGAACTCCTTTTATGGAAACATTATGGGTCCATGGGTCGTTATTTCAATTGCAAACAACTTAAAGATTAAAATAACAATGGAATTTGTGAAGAATAAAATTGGATTAAATCAACAAAAGCAAACATTATTAGAGTACAAAAAAGGAGTAAAAAGAAGAAGTAGATGCCCCAGATATTGCGGCCTGAGCTTCACCACTGGATCCTTCCGAAGATCATTTGAGCTGAATAGACGTTGGGAGATCTGCAGTGCTTTGTAGATGTTCCGAGGTGTAACATTCCTCCTTTTGCTAATTCTGGGGGAAAAAAGATTGTCACATACCTCCTCTTTCGTGCCAATTTGAGTCGCCCTTATCGAGTTTTTGACTCAAAGCCCCTTTGGTCTCAAAGCGCCCTTTACGGGTTTTCACTTTGGCCTCTCCATTTTTTTTTGTCTTAAAGCACTCTTTACGGGTTTTCACTTTAGCCTTTCTCCTCTTCAAGCATAATATTTCTTAACTGAATCTGAATTTATGGGATTGGGTAGATTTTTCCCATCCATCTCGGCCAAAATTAATGCCCCTCCAGAGAAAGCCTTTTCACCACATAAGGTCCTTCCCAATTTGGCATCCATTTCCTCGAAATCCTTTTGTATGGGAGGATCTTTTTCAAAACTAAGTCTCCTCGTGGAATTCTCTTGGACGCACATTTTTGTTGTATGCTCGCATCATTCGCTTTTGGTACATCTGACCATGACGGATGGCTTTCAGCCTCTTTTCTTCAATCAGATTCAATTGATCATATCGAGCTTGGATCCATTCTGCTTCATCCAATTTCAATTCGGACAATACTCGAAGGGATAAAATTTTAACTTCGATGGGTAAAACCGCCTCCATTCCGTAAACCAATGAGAAAGGAGTTGCCCCGGTGGAGGTTCTGACTGACGTTCGATAGGCGAAAAGGGCAAATGGTAGCTTCTTGTGCCAATCTTTGTAAGTCTCAGTCATCTTCCCTATTATCCTCTTGATGTTCTTATTAGCTGCTTCTACCGCACCGTTCATCTTTGGGTGATATGGTGACGAATTGTGATGTCTGATCTTGAATTGCCTACAGACTTCTGCGATCATGCTGTTGTTCAAGTTCAACGCATTATCAGATATGATCCTCTCAGGCATTCCATATCGACATATGATTTCCTTTTTTAGGAACTTACTGACCGCTGATTTTGTCACATTGGCATATGAGGTGGCCTCCACCCATTTAGTGAAGTAATCAATTACTACGAAGATGAACCGATGTCCATTGAAAGCTTTTGGAGAGATTGGTCCAATAACATCCATGCCCCACATAGAAAAAGGCCATGGAGAGGTCATAACATGCAAAGGTGAGGGTGGTACATGAATCTTATCCCCATAAATTTGGCACTTATGACATTTCTTAGCATAATCAATGCAATCTCTTTCCATGGTAGACCAATAATACCCGAATCTCATGATTTGTCTGGCCATTGTGAACCCATTGGCATGTGTTCCACAGACACTCTCATGGACTTCTTCTAGGATCTGCTTAGCTTCAGCGCTATCCACACATCTCAATAACACTTGATCCTTTCTTCTCTTGTATAAGACCTCTCCGTCTAAGACATAGTCACAAGCTAGTCTTCTCAACGTCTTTTTGTCATTTTCGGTTGCTTGATCGGGGTATTTATGATCTTTCACGTATTGTAGTATATCGTGATATCACGGGTGATCATTTTGCTCCTCTTCTTCCACGTTGTAGCAATGGTGCTGGGCCTCATAAATGCTCATTTGTATAGGCCTCATATCCTCCTTGTTGTTTGCTCGTACCATAGAAGCCAATGTGGCTAGAGCATCGACCATCGATTTTCGTCCCTTGGTAGATAATCAAAGTGATGCCCTCGAACTCTTTGATCAGTTCTTGGACCAATCTTTTGTATTCGACCAATTTGGGATCTCTCGTCTCCCATTCTCCTTTAAGTTGATAAATTACCAATGCAGAGTCTCCGTATACTTCCAGCACCTTAATTTTGCGTTCAATAGTAGCACGGATGCCCATGATGCAAGCTTCATACTCTGCCATATTATTCGTGCAATCAAAATCCAATTTACAAGTGAATGGGTAATGATCTCTATTTGGGGACACCAGAACTGCCCCAATTCCATTGCTCATAGCATTCGATGCTCCGTCGAAGTTCAGTTTCCAAGGATGACTTTTCGTGGTATCTTCTTCAGTGGTTGTTACGTACATTAGGTCTTCATTAGGGAAATCGAAGTCCAGAGGCTCATAATCTGCCAGAGCTCTACTAGCCAGAAAATCTGCTATTGCACTTCCTTTTATCGCCTTTTGGTTTACATAAACTATGTCAAACTCAGAAAGTAAAATTTGCCATCGGGCCATCCGTCCATTCAAAGTAGTTGATTCCATTAGGTATTTTAGTGGGTCTAGCTTCGAGATGAGCCAGGTCGTATGATACAACATGTACTGCCTCAGTCTCCGAGTTGTCCAGACCAAGGCACAACATATTTTCTCAATTGGTGAGTACCTTGTTTCACACTCAGTGAACTTTTTACTAAGGTAGTATATTGCTTTTTCTTTCTTTCCAGACTCATCATGCTGGCCGAGCACACATCCCATTGAATTATCAAGTACCGTCAAATAGAGGATCAAAGGCTTCTCTGGATTAGGCGGTGCCAATACCGAAGGATTGGACAGGTATTGCTTTACTTTGTCGAAGGTCTTTTGACATTCCTCATCCCACACACCTGGATTATGTTTTTTAAGAAGATGAAATATGGGGTCACATTTCTCAGTCAGTTGTGAAATGAACCGAGTAATATAATTTAATCTTCCTAAGAAACCTCGAACTTCTTTTTGCGTGCAAGGCTGAGGAAATTCTTGTATAGCCTTGACTTTGTCTGGGTCAACCTCAATCCCCTTTTCGCTGACTATAAATCCTAGCAGTTTCCCTGACCTGGCTCCAAAGGTACATTTTAACGGGTTAAGCTTTAGCTGGACTTTTCTCAACCTCAAAAATAATTTCCTTAAGACTTGGATATGCTCTTTTTCGGTTCGAGACTTGGCGATCATATCCTCGACGTAAACCTCAATTTTTTTGTGCATCATATCATGGAATAGGGTTACCAAGGCTCTCTGATATGTTGCTCCCGCATTCTTCAACCCAAATGGTATTACATTATAGCAAAAGGTTCCCCACATGGTTATGAATGTGGTTTTATCCATGTCTTGAGGAGCATCTTTATCTGGTTGTATCAGGAGAAGCCATCCATGAATGAGAACAATGAATAACTGTAGTATTATCCACCAAGGTGTCGATATGAGGTAACGAAAATTGTCCTTGAGCTAGCCTTGTTTAGATCCCCGTAGTCTACACACATTCGTATTTTCCCATCTTTCTTGGGATGGGACGATATTGGCTACCCATTTCGAGTACTTAACCACTTGTAAGAACCCTGCGTCAAATTGCTTCTTGACCTCTTCTTTTATTTTCAGTAAAACATCTGGCCTCATCCTCCGAAGTTTCTATTGGACTGGCTTGTATTCTTCTTTTATGGGCAAACGGTGTACCACGATATCAGTGCTTAACCCGGGCATGTCTTGATATGACCATGCGAAGACATCCTTGAATTCTTGGAGTAACTCAATGAGGTCTTGCTTTGTCTCTGCGGTGATACTAGCTCCAATCTTCACTTCTTTCTTTTCTTGCCCATCTCCTAGATTCACTATTTTCACTGATTCTTTGTGAGGTACGATTTGTTTCTCCTCTTGTTCTACCATCCTTAACAGCTCAGGAGCTAAGTCACAGCCTTAGTCATCTCCAAAATCCTAAAAATCTTCCGCACCCATATCTTGCTCAAAAGGACATTCTGAGTCATCGGTAGCATTACTCAAATCATTGATATTTGGGGACCTGTTATGGAGATGAATAAAGGCTCATAGAATCATAGAATCTAGGCATGTTTATTAGTATGATAAATGAAGAATAGAAATGTTTAGAAGAATATCTAAAGAAAGAATAATGAATGAATGAACATAAAAGAAAATTTGCTCAAAAGATGGCGGAGATGTATTTTATTGAAAATAACGATGCCTTATACAAAATTATGCTTCACAAAAGGGACTCTTATTGCTTCTAGACTTAAAGCAACAAGTGTGTTCCGAATATTACTCTGAATAAGTTCTAAAAGCTATAGGAATCTCCTCCGAAGTCCAGTTGTTTAGAACGCTGCCTAGCTCATAGAGGCAGATGCCATTCCGATTTTCTTCCTCAATTTCCCCCTCAGATATAGCGTTGACATGCACAATCTCTTCATTTTGAGTTTCTCATCCTGGATGGATAACCCATCCTGATATAAAAGTCTCACAAATATGAGGAATTATCATCGGTTCCCATTTAATCTCATTTCCGCCCAAACGCGCTTTCCTTCTCTCTTGCTTCTTTTCTAACTCTCTCTTCTTTTGCTTGGCATTTGGCTTGAATCCTAAGCCAAAGAGGTCTCTTTTCTTTCAATCTCGGGACTTGATTCCTCCTGAGATACATTCCCGATTCCTTTCCTGCACGACTCTATTTTTGACCATTAATTGTAAACCCATTTTTGTGGTTTTGGATAATTGAGGCACTGGGATCTTGTTTCCCTCGATGACGAATGTTGCGTTGACGAATTCCAAAGAGCGAAAGGAGCATTCAGTCACTTCTTCATTTGGTTCTAAATATGGTGCACCGCTGGTCACGATCGCGATGATGTCTTCTTCAGCATTTATTGTTACCAAACGGCCTTCTGTGACTAATTTCAATTTTTGGTGCAAGGATGAGGGATCGCTCATTGAGTGTATCCAAGGTCTCCCCAACAAGCAGCTTATCTGACGACCGATATCCATTACTATGAAATCCACTTCATATGTACTTGGGCCGATTAAAAGGGGTATTTCAATCCTCCCCATAACTTTCCTTTCAGTTCCATCGAATGCCCTTACTATATTGTGGCAGGCCTACATGTGAGAGCTGTCAATGGGTAACCGATTCAACGTTGATAATGGCAGGACATTGAGCGCCGATCCATTATCGACTAGTACCCCTGGTAGTGTGTATCCTTTGCATCGTGTAGTAATGTGGAGGGCCTTAATGGAACCCATACCTCCTGGCAGAATCTCGTCATCATTAAAGAAAATGAAATTATCAGCACTTATATTGCTAATTAGACGATCCAGTTTGTTAACGGTGATGTCATTAGGAACAGTGATTCAATACTTTCATCAGTGTATTGCGGTATGCTTCTGAACTTAATAATAAGTCAAGCACAGATATACGAGCCGACTGTTTATGCAGCTACTCCACGACACTGTATTCACTATGCTTTAAAAACTTTAAGAATTCTTTAGCCTCGTCTTCCTTCACTGGCTCATTTATAAGAGCTCCCTGTTTAGTCGCACTTTCCCTCTTTTGTTCGCCCACCGAGGTTTTCTCTTTTGCAAGCTCGATCCATGGGTTTACCGTGTCATAACGCTTCCCGCTTCATGTATAGGAGCCTTCTTCCTGGTTTTCCTTTGCAGTGCTGGACAAGTCTCCTTTCCCAGGAATCGTCACATTACAGTTGTAGTTCCAGGGAACCTTTTTGTCATCTTCATACGGAAAGGTCGTGGGTCTTCGGATCACAATCTTTGGGGGCTCCTGGTTTTCTTTCGTAGTGCGGATCGAATCCTCTATTTTAGGAATCGTCAGGTTACAACTAGAGTTCTGGGGAACGTTTTTGTTGTCTTCATTTGAAAGGACCATCGATTTATGAATCACAATCTTCGGAATTGTCTTTATCCCGATTTCGTCGTTCTTTTGCCGCGAGATGATGACCAAAGGATAGCTAGCCTTCGCGACTTTTGTTGCTGATTCATCTTCCATCACGCAAATGCTTCTTTCTTTTTGACCTTCATTAATCTCGAAAAACTCCAGCTCTTTATTGTCCATTAGTCTTTATACCGAAATTCTGAACTCAATGCAGTCCTGGATTTCGTGCCCCTCAATATTATGAAACTTGCAACCTCTTCTTGTTCTTTCATGCTTTCCTGCCGAACTTGATGCAGCTAATCCCCTATTCATCATTTCTTTCCAAACTTGTTTTATCGGAGTCTTTACCTCATCAACATCCCTTTTAACTCTCTTTTCCATGTCCTCACCTATCATACTGACCTCATGATTAGGTAGCGGGTGCCCCGCACTGGGGGTATCGTCTACTTTTATAACGCCCATCTGGATGAGTCTTTCTACCAATTTTTTGAAAATAAGACAGTTCTCTATTGAATGCCCCACAATCCCTGCGTGATACTCGCATTGTGCGTTCGTGTCATACCACTTAGGGTATGGGGGTTGTAGGGGTTTTAGGTAATGTGGAGAAACAACATGTGCATCGAATAAGTTCTGGTACATTTTCTTGTACGTGACTGAGATTGGCGTGAATTGGATTTTCTCCGTGTTCTGCTTTGTACTGGATTCCTGCCTAGAGGAGCCCTAATGATCGCCGACACGGACTTGGGTGATTTACGATAATAGGCTTGGATAACCTTTACTTAAGTTATTTACATCGTTCTCTTTCTTCTTGGATTATTTTTCGGTACTTTCCCCACTTCTATCTTGCCACATCGATTGCATTTTCTATCATCTCCCGACATCACGATGTCGAGAAGCTTTAGTGGCACTTCCCAAAGATATGATTAATGAAAGGAGCTTTTAACGTATTTATAAAGAGCATGGTTGTCTCCTTTTCTAAAAGCGGTGGCTGAACTTGTACTGCTACCTCTCTCCATCGCTGGGCATACTGTCTAAAACTTTCGCCCGGCTTTTTCTCCATGTTTTGGAGCGTGATTCTATCAGGAGCAATATCAGCCATATGGTCATAATGTTTCATGAAGGCCTGTGCCAGGTCCTTCCATGTTTTGATCTGGGCACTACTAAGCTGATTATACCATTTGGCGGCAGACCCGGCCAGACTGTCTTGAAAACAGTGAATCAACAACTGGTCATTATTAAGGTGCCCCGCCATCTGCTCGGCAGAACATTGTGATGTGGGTCTCGGGACAACTAGTCCCGTTATATTTCTCAAATTCAGGCATTTTGAACTTATAAGTGAGCACCAAATCTGGAACCAGGCTCAAGTCTTTTGCGTCAATTCCATGGTGGTGATCAGTATTTTCCAAAGCCTTGAACTTTTCCTTCAACCACCTACAACGATCCTCTAACTGCTTTGAAAATTCTTTTCTCGCCCCCATTTTCTTTGTCAAATCTAAATCAGGTACAACAGGATTAGCCGGGTTATCTCCTGGATTGGATCCTGAGCCAACGTGGGAGTTCGTGGGTGGTCTAGCGTCCTCCTGCCCTTGTTGGGGCCTAATCGTAACTGGTGGCCTTAGGACATACTCCTCAGGTCTTGCTCTTGCATGTGGCGGGGTAAAACCCGGGGGAGCACCTTCGCTATCCTCATCGACCGGAGGCATTGGACCTTTCCTTTGTCTGCATTCGCATTCATCATCTGGGCCATCTGTCTATCATGTTTCTCTCGAGCCTCCAAAGATTTGGTCCTTCATTTCTTCTGGAGTTTCATCATTTGCTCTTGTATCTGTTCTTGCATTTCCTTCTGAAATTGTTCAAATCTTTGATCCATTTTCTTTGTCTTAGCACGAGTCCCGTAGTAATGTTTAGTTCCTAGATTTCTTCTTTTCTCTCTCTTATTTCTCTGTTAATCTTAATCAATTAGGCTTCTTTTTATAAACTTTAATGCATGTAATATGATGCAATGCAAATGCATGAATGCAGGAAGAAGACATCGATTCTGATCAACTTCATTTTAGAAAACTTTATTAGAAGGTAAAACCCTTTACATAAAGTAGATTACAAATATGTTTTCGCCCTAAGACCTAAGGTTTTAATTCTTCCAAGCAGGGAGATTAGCTCTTCATCATGACCCGGTAGTAGCTCATATCTCATGCTCAATATGTCAGCCTCCGCAGCCAAAGTCTGTAGGTGATCAGCTACTTCTCGAATCTGGATTATTGCTTCGCCCATGAGGTAGTCCCGACTTCGAACTTACTCGCACGAATGGCAAAGCTCCTCCTCTCAACGTCTTTCTCTCGTTTCGAAGCTCAATCCGGAGCTCGCTACTATGTAATGCCGATTCTAACTCTTTAACCTTACCTTTCATTTCTTCTATTCTGTTCAGGCTTGACTTTAGTTGGCTTTCTGAGTCTCGACTTTGATAGTGGTGTAGAGACCGCCCAAGCTCAGCTATTCTAGCTTTTAATCCCTTTTTCTCTTTTTGATCTTCTGTCCTGCCCCTCTCTAAGTCTTCCTTTTGCGTTCGTATTTCATGAAACTTCCTCTCCCAACTGCTAACTTTGACTTTTTTCTTCTCGGACCTCTTGTCGCCACTGCTCCGAAGTTTTCCCTAATCCCGCATTTTTATCGTTAAGCGCATCTTCTTGTACTCCATCTTCAAGTTATATCGGTCTTCTTCTACCTTCCATTTTTCCTTTCTGAGTTTCTCAGTATCTGATTTTTGACCGTCCACCTCTAACTGGAGGAGCATCTTTTCTTCTTCCAACTTTTCTATCCTTTTTCCGAGTTTCGAATTCATCCATTCAAAATCTCACTTCACAATCTCTAATTCTGACGGGACCACTCGCATGCATTCTTCTCTTGATCGGGCGCCTTCTGGATTTGGCTCAGGAATGTTATCATTGACTCTCCTAGCCCTCCATTCAATGTATTCTGGGGTCGTCCTCGGGCCTGTAGATAATCTTTTCATTCTGTGAATCTGATTCCAGGCACTAGAAATCTCTTTAACCCTTTTCTTATAGCTTCCCCCTTCATACGAGAACTCGCATTGAGCTAACCCGTATGTCGTTGGTACAAACTGTCTTAAACTATACTGTCTTAGGACCAGTAAAGGGGCGTAGGCAGTGGCACCCCAAATTCCCAATAGGGGAACCCAGTCAAAGCTTCCACAACGATAAAGGATCCTGTCGGAAATCATCTAGAGAGCCTTCCACTCGATGTCGTCCTCTTGTAGGTTTTGAAAGAGCGCGATCTAATTTTCTTCAGACACATCCTCTCTTCTAGGCGTAGTTGCTATCTCTTCTAGCGGGGAGTAATTTTCGACATAAACCGAAGCGGACACTTTCTATTTTCCAAAAGTGACTATGGAACCAAGCCAATAACAGCTGCGCACATCCAATAAACCTGCCTTCACCCATTCTCCGACATGCAGTTAAGGATCTGAATGTTTCGGCTAAGATGGTAGGAACGGGTGTGACCCCCTTGTCTAATTGGCTGAATAGATCAATAACTGCTTCATCAATGTGCCTTAAAACTTTCGGGAAGATTACCAGGCCGTAAATACATAAGGCCAAGATGTCTATCTTTTTCTTTACATCGGGATGCGCCAGAATCAGGTCTCTCAAACATATCCAGGGTATGCATTTACCCTCGCCCTTCTTTTGCATTCTAGCTGAGACCCACTGTTCGCTCATTCCGGTGATATTCATCAACTTCTTCGCGAAGGTTGGGCCATTAACCGCTTTGGAATAAGCTTTGTCAATTTGAATTCTTGGGCAATGTAGCAAGGTCGTATATTCTTCTACCGTGAGAACCAGATCCACCTTTCTGAAGGAGAAACAGCTATAAGCGGCATTCCAGAACTTGGTCATTGCTCGGAACAAGTGCTTGTCTATTTTGACCTCAAGCAGGTAAGGCAGGTCGTCGTAAGTACCATAGAACAGCTACTTCGCTTCATCATCCCACTGAGTCTAAATTTTTTTCAACTCCTAGAGCTCGTTCTGCGTGACACTGATATTGGTGAAGTTCTGTAGCTCCGACACATACCCTTCGACTAAGCTATCTCCTTTTTCTATTTGGCATTGCTCTGACCATATGCGGACGGCCGCATTGTCTTCCACTTTATCAAGGAATTCGCTTTCCATAACCAGCTTCCTAACTCAAAAACGGACCATGAATCGATGTCTCTTTAAAATATAAAATGATATGCACAAAAAGAAAGAAACACAACAAGTTAGTACCATGGAATATAAAGCAAGTAAAATAAGCAAACGCCTATCTGGATAACCACTAAGGTCTGCCATAGATCTACCTAAGGTGGGCTCCTAGGGTTTGCTATATGCGGCTTAGTTCTAAAGTTCGAGGCACCCGAACCAGTAGATTCCTCGATCCTCACCCATTGTAGGCTCATACGGACCGAGTTCGGTTCAGGGGAATACATTTCTCTATGGCCATACGGAAGTGAAAACTTTACGAAGACATAGGTACGGATGTATTCCGAAAGCAGTCCACTAGCCCATGCGGAGGTGAAAACCTCACGAAGGCATAGCTTCGCTCCCACTTAAAGGTGTGACCACAACGGTCATGCAATGCAATGCCAAAGTATTCTGAGACCAATATTGAAGGTGCATTAAAAGAAGCATGATTTTTCAAAACCATTTTAATTAAAAGGACAAAAATCAATCAATCTATGGCTTGACCCTCTGCTCCCCAGTGGAGTCGCCAAGCTGTCGTAACCATTTTTTTGGGGGAAATAGTAAACAACGAGGCCGACTCGATTTCTTTGAAAAAAGAAAAGGAAAGGAGTCGCCACCAATCTTTATTTGGTGTGATCGGATCACCTTTGTTTTAATAAAACATTTAATTTACTAAAACAGTGCTTTTTGGTCCACGAACTTTGAGAAAGCGGGTTCGGAAGTCGATTACGTGCGAGGAAGGATTAGCACCTCGACACGCCCAAAATTGGTACCAAACCGATTGATTGATGTCCTATTTGTTGAAAATTTTGAAAGGTTCGAAAATACAATGCTTTTATTTTCAAAATTGAAGGAATTGAAAGGGACATTAAGGCTCTCTTATTTTGAAGAGATAAAGCATCATGTCCGAGAAGTTAGGTAGCGATACTTTAGGTTTCGAAACTAAGCTTGCCTTTTAAAACTTGATTTTCGTTTTGAAGAGGATCTCCGTTGTTAAGTCAAATGAAAGCGGGACCCGATAAGTTAGGGCTCGATTCCTCAAGATTTCAAATACGGAAGATTGCCTCTATTTTAGAAAAAAGCTCATCTCAAGTATCTAGATGTCGAGTCCGATGAAGTTAGGGCGACATTTCAATTCTGAGATTAAGTATTTTGTTTTAAATTGCAATTTCAAAGAGATATCCCATTGTTTGGCTTTGAGCGAGAAGAAAGCGGAACCCGATGAAGTTAGGGCTCGATTCACTCGAATTGCCAATACGGAATATTGATTGTTATGAAAATTGAGATGTCGGGAAAGATTAGTGCAACGAGTGATAAGAATATTGACAATAATAACAACAAAGGAAAAGTGATAATAGGTGGTGGTAAAGTGAAAGTATTACGATAATAGTAAAAATATAATGATAATGATAGGCAATATAATAAATAATAAATACAATAATAATAACTTATAAAAATGGATACAATGTGGTAATGATATTAGAAATAAAATAAATAATAATGGGTAATATAATAATAAATACACAAACAAAATAATAATGTTAAAATAAAATGATAAATGAGGATGATATGATAATATTTAAAGCAATAATATTAAATAAGAGTAATAGACATAATAATAGTAATATAGTATTAAACCAAGAAAATAAATATAAATATAAGTAGTAATAATAATAATAGAAATATCAATAATGATGTTAGAGAAATAATAATGATATTAATAATAAAACAATTATAATGGTAAATAATAATAATAAGTATATAATCAAAATAACGAATGATAATAATATAATAATAATAATAAAGTTAGTGAAATGCATTAATAATAAAATATAAAAATATAATAATGATAATAACAATATTAATATTATAACAAAAAGACTAAAAATTTGCAAAACAACTAAAATAGGATTAAATTGCATTCAAAATGAAAGTTTGGGGGTTAATTCGAAATAAAATAAAAGGAAAAAGGGCCTATTTACACACGTGAAAAGGCTGGAGGGACCAAAAAGACAATTTTTCCATAAGTTGAAACGCAGCGTTTGAAGGGGGACTGAATCGCAAATCACAAAAAATTATTGGGCCAATTCTGCAATAATTAAAAGTTTGATTTTAAAAACACAAAAATACGGAAGGGCCGATTGCGCAATTAACCCTCCTTCAAAACACGTGGATCCCCAAGCGGGTCGGTCGACGCTGGTCGGAGTTCAAAACGACGTCGTTTTGGGGCTTATGAGTCACCAAAAAAAGGCGTCGTTTTGATTTGGCTATATAAGCCATTTTTTTGCCAAAAAATTTCATTTTTCACATCTCTTTAAAAAAAACTTCTGTTTCCCCTTTTTTTTCTCTCTGCAGGTGGAGAGCTTCGGCCGGAATTCGACCGTCGGACGTCGTCGGCGTCGGCGCCGGTTGCCGTACACGGTGGCCGAAAATCGCACAGGTAATATTTTTTTTTACAGTTTTATATATATATTTTAGGCATATTTACATGAATGAAAGGATTTAAAATAATAATAATAATAATAATAAATAATAAATAAAAATAAAATTTCGACAGTAAAGAATACCACCTCTCCGGTCCCTGCTTCGTCGTTTTTTGATCTATTTGCTTTTTTTGCTTTTTCTTCCTTTTTTTTGGTGTTCGAAACTTTGTTTTTTGTATTGATTTCCAGAATGAAAAAAAAAAAATAAAAAAAGGTCCCTTTACAATGTGTTTTTCCTTGGCTTTTATAGCCATTACAAATGTTTCTTTTATTATTGTTTCTTCTGCCATTGCTTCTGTTTGCGTGTTGTTTTTTCTTTTGCAGGGCATGGGGGCGGTGGGCAGTGGCCGACTCTGTCGATGGCATGGCGGGTATAAGCAGTGGGGGTGGGGTAGGTGGTCGCTGTGGCTAGGGTTAAGGGAAGGTTAGGGTTAGGGTTTTTTTTTCTGTTTTGGGCTTTGGTATTTGGGTTGTAAGATTTGGATTTTTTTTATTTTGTTTTGTCTTGTTTGCTGGGCCCGGGCAATTTGAGCCGTCTACATACCAAAAATGTGTTTAATAAAATATCCCATAAACAATTTTAAAGATTTTCTTCATTAAATTATTAGATTAAATACGATAACTTTTTAACCTCTTCAATAACAGTCTACAGTTAACACTACCAAATACCAGTTAATAACTCTAAAAGCTCATTTTAACTTGAGATATAACAATGTTTATATCGTGAAATTCATGGTAGCATACATGTTGGAAGTACATATCAATGCCAATGATCAGTCCAAAATTTTAGTGCCTTTGAATATAATAAGATATCATAAGTTGACATTTTTTAAAATGATTATTTCCCGGACACTGAGGACTTTCTTTTTATTTATTTTTTTTCCTTTTGATTAAAGATACATTAAGGCTTCAATTAAACAAAATGTCAAGTTTTCATTTATCACTCTCCTTAATAATTTATTTTAATTTAATTATTTTTAAATTTTGATATTTAATAATAATTAGATTTATTGAGTTAAATTATATTATTTCTAAAATATTATGTTGATAAATTTATAATCCATTAGATATTGAATCTACCAAATATAATAATATTTATTATTTCATTAAAATACCCAAATCATAACTCAACCACCAGAAGTAAATGTCAAGAAAACATAGCAGCCATGCATAACTTCAACAATGATAAACCTAATAGTATATATCAAAATTCATAAAAAAAATTAAAAATTCAGGTTATATTGGTATTATTTTAGAAATAATCCTTCATAAGAAAAGTTTAATTATGCCCCAATCCTTATCATGTTTAAATTTTTAAAATTTAATTTTTTTACTTTAAATTCCAAGTATTAGAACATGCATTTAAATTTAACAAAAATCAATAAATAATGTTATTAATTGGACTTAAATTTTTAAATCATACTAATGAAATATTTGAAGAATACAAAGGCCACGAGCATAATAAAACCTAAAATAATTAGAATAATATCACGGTTTCAAGAATCGAACTGAACCAACCAATAGTATCGAAAATCAATTAGGATATCATTTCAAAACAAAAAAAGAAAAAAATTATGTTGATTGCCCTGCAAAAAGATTTTTTTTATTTTTAATATTAAAATTTTAATTGAATTGATCAAATTAATAAATTAAATTTGGTTTTCAATGATAGACCATTAGTAAGCCATGCAATTATCTTCAACCGTAACATGTTGAAAAAGACCAAACCCTCATTAATTAAAATAAAGTAGTGAATTTAAAGGTTAGAAGTCTTTTTGTTAGGGAAGCAAACATCATAAATAAAATCGTGTACTACCATTCGCCATACCTAATCATATTGACATCTCTTTTCTTTAGGGTTAGTGGACTGTCACTAACAATGGAAGACTTTTCTATGACTACCAAACTGAAACTAGTCTTTTATTTATATATTTTCGAATAAAAAAAATATATATTGGGGGATATTAATAAATAGGGGTTACGAAGACCTTTTGCATCATTGATAACATAAGCTTGACGATTTGCTTACGCGGTGAGTTTAGAACGTGACACTTGGCAGTCCCCAAAGTCTTTTCTATTTTTAATTAATTTATTGTTTTTCTAGTTTTTTTATGGTGGGAGTTGAGTTTAAGGTTGACAAGGATTTGGGTTCTGAAAATTAGTGTAAGATTATTTAATGTATGATTTTTTTTTATTTTTATTGTTTAAAAAATATAAGTTTAAAATAATATTTTCAAGTTATTGAGTATATTAGTGGTAGATAAAAATATTCATAAGTTGCATCGTTCAAAAGATCGTGACAAGTTAGGTTCCTATCAAAAATTATTTGACCCGAATTCTATCACTTATTGAAAAAAATAAATACACAATAAAATAAGGAGATTTGTGAGGGCGAAAGGCCAAGGGCTATAGGACCATATAGCACAAGTTAAATCCGTATAGAACTACTCTTCTTCTATTTGACTTTGATTAGAACAGAGTTTTTTAACCCTTAAATAGATGTAGTTGGAACTCCTCTTATATCATTTATTTTCCAACATTAGTGAATTTCTCCTCTTTTGCCTGTGATTTTTTCCCAAAAGAATTTTCACGTAGAATTATTGTGTATCTTTTTTCTTTTTTTATCGTAATTTAATGTTACGTAAACCAATCAAATTAAAATTGAGTCAAACTCAAATCAAGCCTAAACATAAATAATTTAACATTGAGTCATAATTCAATCTCATCCAATACTTTTTACATATGTGATTATATATATATTTAAAGAAAATCCAAAAACATGGCTGTAATTCATTGCTTTCGTATTTGGTCACTAGAGTTCAAAATGTAGACTAATCCATGCCCCCAAGAGTCTTATTTTCATATGAAACGACTTAAATACTTCTTATGACACGTCTTTTCCCTGTTTTAACTTTGTTTTTATTCTATGATTTAACTTAAATTTGGGTTGTAAACAGGGAATAATTTTAACCAATTGACATTGGTGACATGTTCAAGTAGTTTTGAATAATGTTCCAAATTTTTGTAATTTTGGTGCAGGTAACCGACATGATCAAAGGAACAAAATTATGGTCCCCATTCATGCCCTTAAAGTAAAGATTCCATGAATCACTACGTAGCAATGACGGCATGCATATGGGGAGTCAAATGAACAATCAGTTTTATACCAAATATAATAATTGAGTAGTAATTTATATTTTATTGAAGGTGAGGACCAATGTTTAGATCGGATAGGTTAGGTTGAATTGAAAAATAATCGAGGTATTGATTTAAAGGAAGAGATTAGATTGATTATGTAATACCCCTATCCATATTCATCGCCGGAATAGGGTATGAGGTATTACCTAAGTTTAACGAGTTAATATTATCTTTATTATGAATTCAATATAGTCCCTTTATAAATATTCAATCTTCCCTGCAATTTAAAAACCAACCAATCCAGTCCAATTCAATCCAATTTGATGCCAAATCATACTTCTACTATAATTATATTATTTAGCATATTCATCACTGTTTACTTTAATACATACTTATTAAACAAGTTTTAGTATTTATATAAACATCAAACATGTACATGCCCTATAAATCCAAAAAGGAAATTTACAAAAAGCTACCGGAGATAATCTTGATAGTGTAATCCTCAGTGTTGATCCGATCCTCTGTATATTTACACGTCAATCTACATGAGACATTGAATACACTCTAGTAAGTTTATAGAAACTTAGTAAGTTCATAGACATAAAATATATATCTTACCAAACATTTATACACTTATACATTATGTACAATTACTAAGTTCACCTGTCAACCACAATTTGGTGAGTGTTCTTGTATAATCTCACTACCATTTATCCATTTACTTTAACTCTTTTGGGCCCTTTTTGTCACTTACCATCCTTAATCAAATTAGGGAACGGTTACGGAAAATTGAGTACTTCACTTCCACTTTGCCATAGTATAACTATGGTTTTATGTATGATCACTTATCACTGATCAAATAAGCGTAACTAAAGCTACCACTTATCACTTGTCACTTGTAGCCGAAGATAGCATTATTCACTGATCAGGTAGTCGGAGCTACCACTTTTCACTGACCAGGTAGCCGGAGCTACCACTTTTCACTTTCACTTGTCACTGATCAGAAGTACTCAAATCCGATGTTCCGCTCAATTTGATCATTTATTTGGTTTTCGCATTGTTGTTTTATTCTCAATTCATCAATACTATATCTCATCATACATTGTATAATTCATGAAATTAACATGTAATCATTTATTTTCAGCCATATGAACTTACTTGAGTCGATTTGCAGAATTTGAGAAAATTTAGGGACTATTCAGCTACTTTTTCTTTTCCTCGACTTGCTTCGGATTCTCGATATATCATCGTAAAATCATTCACTTATCAGTATTGATTTCACCTTTAATCTATTTTACATCCTTAATTATTTCAACCCACATATAAGTAATATTGTCTATAATTTCACTATTTACTTATATGAATATTCAAGCTGTCTATCTGTGTCACAGTAACTAAATTATTTTTATCTTGAGCTACAGAACTTCAATTTAAGATCCGCTAATTTTACCTGAAACTAGACTCATATATATTCTTACCATAAAATTTTAAGAATTTTTTGTTTAGCCAATAAGTACAGTTTATTCTTTAAAGTTACCCCTGTTCTGCTGTCTGACAGTTCCTACCCTTCTTCACTAAAAATTAATTATCTCCTTGTACAGAATTTGTATGATGTTACCTTTTGTTTCTATTGAAAATAGACTCATTCAGGATTTTAATAATATAAATTTTAGACCATAATTATTTTTATACAATTTTTTATGATTTTTCAAAGTCAGAACAGGGGAACCCGAAATCATTCTGACCTTGTCTCATAAAACCTATTATATCTTATGATTTACAATTCCAATGCTTACATAGTTTCTTCTATAAGAAACTAGACTCAATAAGCTTTAATTTCATATTTTATTCATCCTCTAATTCGATTTTTAAAATTTTTGGTGATTTTTCAAAGTTAGACTACTGCTGCTGTCCAAAACTGTTTTAGTGCAAAGTGTTGATTTCCATTTTGCCCCAAATTTTACAGTTCATACAATTCAGTCCTTGATCAAGTAACCCCTCAATTAAGGTAATTTTTATAAATTGATACTTTACCTAGTCATTATAAGTTATTTCAAATCTATTGGAATTCAGAATTTCCACATAAAAACCCTAACTTCAAATTCTTTTAAAATTAGGTCCCAAATATTCACTTTCTATTCAATTCTTTCAATAAAATCAGCATATAAACAATTTAAAGTTATAATTCCATGCTAAATCATCATATACTTCCAGAACATATTCATAGCAACTTCCAACTTCATTCATAAAATCTAAAACTAATGAATTCAACAAGTGGACCTAGTTGTAAAAGTCACAAAAACACAAAAGTTTCAAGAAATAATCAAGAATTGAACTTACTTGCAGTAAAAATATGAAAAACCAGCTAAGATAAAACCCTTCTATGGTGTTTTGCTGATGAGAATGCAGAAAAATAAAGAGAAATCTAGATAATTCCACTTTAGTCCTAGCTTTATTAAGTAAATTTTGCAATATTCCAATTTTGCCCTTAATTCTCCTTATTTTCTTTCTGATTTCATGCCCCTGCCGTCCAGCCCAAATAGACCTTTGGTCTATTTTCCTTTTAAGCCCTCTTTCTTTTATCATTTAAACTATTTAATCATTTCTCACAACTTTGCATTTGTTACAACTTAGTCCTTTCTGTTCAATTTAACTGTCGGAACTTTAAAATTTCTTGACGAAATTTTAATACTAACTTATTAACACTCCATAAATATTTATAAAATATTTATGGCTAGATTAAAAATCTCCGAGGTCACGATACCTCGTTTTCGATTCTAATTATTTTTTTTTCTAATACACTATTTACTATTTCAATTTTTTTTCTAACTTCACATTTAACTTATACTCACTAGATTAATAATATTTTCTACTCACTTGTCGGATTTAGTGACCTCGAATCACCATTCCGACACCACTGAAAATTCAGGCTATTACAGATTAATCTGTAAACTATTTTAAATTAGGGAAAGGATTGAATGAAACAGTGACGCCACGTCATCTGTATCCCTTTCCAATAGATTTATGCTACATCACCATTTTTATCCTGAATTTCAGTATTTTTATCTTGAAAAAAATCAAATCCAAATTAAAATCCTGAAATTCAAGATCAAATGCTAAAATTCAAGATAAAAATGCTGATGTGGCATAAATCTATTGGAAAGGGATACAGATGATGTGGCGTCACTGTTTCATTCAATCCTTTCTCTTATTGGAAAAAATTAAACCCTAAACTCATTAACTAATCAAGCCAAGCCCAACTTAAATTAAAAAAAAAAACTAACTGAATTAAAGCCTACCTTTAACTTCACCGGACAACCAGCTCGACTCAACCCAAATCCAAAAAAATGAATAAAATTATTATTGTTATTTAAATGTGCTTATAATTTTTAAAATATTTTCTAATTTTCCCCAATATTTTTAGAATTTTGATTTGATTAATTATATATGAAATTTGAATTTGATTCAACTTTCATAAATCACTAATTTCATTTTATGTTTTGTTATTATATACACAAATAATTATAGTTATAAGCAGATTTTTTTAAAATGTATATAATTGAATTGAAAACAAAGTTTTTGGACAAAATTCAAAGTTTCATGTTCACAATTAAACTAAATTAAAGTTTATACATAGAACAAAAGTTCATATATATTTTTAAAATTAATCCCTTTAGTTTAACATTAATTTTATTAAAATTTACTAAAGTATATAATTGAACTTTTATTTTTAATAAATTATACCTTTTAATTCTCACTAATATAAATTAAAAATTTTAACCTTGTTTTTCCTAAAATACTCAACCAAATAAAACATAAAGTCATTGGAATTTTAAAGTACTCAACCAATGACTTTATGCTGACTTTATATGTATACTTAAATTATGTCATTGATTGAGTTGGTGTCACAAGTTAATTAGGCACTCACATCATGGATGTACCATAATCTAATAAATGTTAAAGTTTTGGGTGGAATAATTCAATACATAAAAGATTTAAGATTATTTAAGCAAAATATCACCTTCCCAAATTATGGTCTTCATTCTAAATTAGTCCCTAAACTTCAAAACATTCTAATTACATTCTAAAACTATCAATGTTATATGAATTAGGTTCTTTTGTTATTAAAACCTAAGTAACGCATCAAACTTTATTTAGCTAACTTTAAAATGAAAATTTTTAAATCAGTAGAATGTTGTCATAGAATTTTTAAAAGTAAAACTAAAAATATAGTAAATTTGAAAAGAAAAAAAAAGGTGAACGATAAAGTTTACGTAAAAGTTTGAAAACTTCAAAGCGGGGTTTTAAAATATCTATTTTTACAATATTCAATTTTTAAAAATTTTCATTTTAAATTATGTCATATAAGATTTGACGTGTCGTTTAACAGTTAAATTAACATTTTAATAACAAAATGACCTAATTAATATAATATTGATAATTTTAAGATGTAGTTTAGGAGCCAATTTAAAATAGGGTCATAATTTGAGGATGTTTAGTGCAATTAGCTATAACTATTTTACATGCCAAAATTTTTAGCCTCCTTCGTATCTTTAAAAATTTTGTGTCAAATTACTAGGGTTGTTTTGCGCAAAAAAAACTGACCAAACTGAAAATCGACCTAAATTGAAGTATTTTGATGGTTTATAGAATGTAAGTTCAAAAACCTAGGTTACTCGAAATGAAACCAAATTCAGTTTTTTTATTTAATATATAATTAATTTTAATTTTTATGATATAAAAATAAATATTTTATATATAAAACAGTGAAAATAAATTTAATGTTCTAAAAGTTTATTGTTTTTAAAATATTTATGAAAATACTTTGAAATTTAAGTCAAATAATATTCAAAAAACATAAAACAAAGTTCCTTTTATAAAATAAGTCTAAAAAATCAAAACAAAAAATTAATATAAAAAACCAAAAATCGAACTAAATTATGATGAACGATTTAAAAAACTAAAAATCCAATCGAACCACACTGATATCACCCCAAAAAATTATTGACCCACTTTATTTTTATTAAATTTTTTAAAGAAGCATCAATGATAACTCTTATTGGGCCTAAATAAATCTATAATCAATGGGCTAAATACCCACATAATTATAATTGGACATGTAATAATATTGTGGGTATTATACCTTGGGGTGTGACGATTCATAAAAATTCTTCCACAATTAAAAACTATACTAATTGAATCTTTAATTCATTTTCTTTTTCTATTAAACCAAGTTTTAAATTAAGTCTAGCAAAAATATCAATACCATACATAGTTATCGAAATTTAGTTTGGTCCAAAATATAAGTTTTAATTTTTGATCAAGCCTCCTTAATCTAAATCAGATTAGGCTTGCTCATTATAATATTTTTTTATTTTTTAAATATATAATAATTTTCATAGTTATCTTGAAAATTTTAAAAATATTTTTTACTACCATACTCGGAGAAAGGATTGAATGAAACGGTGACGCCACGTCATCTATATCCCTTTTCAATAGATTTATGCCACATCGTATTGTCGTAACCATTTTTTGGAAGACGACAAAAAGGGGTTGACTTTGGGTTTTAAAAATGAAAAAAAGGGAGTCGCCACCGACCTTTAGTTGGTGTGATCGGATCACCTTTGTTTTAATAAAACGTTTTGTTTTACTAAAACCGTGTTTTTTGGTCTGCGAAGTTTTTTTTTAAAAAATCGGGTTCGGGAGTCGGTTACGCACGAGGAAGGGTTAGCACCCTCGATACGCCCAAAATTGGTACCAAAATGATTAATTAATGTCTTAATGTCGGAAGTTTTAAAAGGTTTTAAAATACAGATCCTCTAAAAATGTTTGGATAATTAGGGCCAAAATTTTGAGATTTCTTTGCTCGAGAGGATACAAACATCACATCCAAAGACGTTAGGACATGATGCTTTAAACCTTCGTAATCAAAGCTATCTCGAGGTTTCACGAAGTTTATCAAAAGGATGTTTAGTTATTTAGTCAAGCGGAAAATCGCAACCCAAAGACGTTAGGGCACTATTTCCCAATTCCTAAATACAAAACATTGCCTTCACTTTAAAACCTTTGTAGCGACTTTTCAAAATCGTCGTATGGGATTGAATTCTTGAAAAGGCTTGAATCAAAATTTGAAATTTCTTTGTCCCAAAAGATATAAACATCACATCCAAGACGTTAGGACACGATGTTTTAATCTCTCGTGAGCAAAGTCATCTTGATGATTAAGTAAAGCTTAGTAAAAGGATGTTAAGTTATTTGGCCAAACGAAAATCGCAACCCAAAGACGTTAGGGCACTATTTATCAATTTCCAAATACCAAAACATTGCCTCATTTTGAAATCTTTTAGATGAAATGTGATGATCTTATGAAAGATGTTTTGTTCAAAATATAATACAAAACAAAGATAATAAATATGGATGTGAATATTATAAATAAAATACAAATGATAGTAATAATAATAATAATATTATGATAATACAAAGTAGTAATAAGAATTGAATAAATAAATAAATGAAATGACGATGGCAAGATAGTAAAGGCGATACTTGAAATGAAAATAATAATAATGATAATAAAAATGATGGATGCTAATAAAATAATACATACAACATAAGTAAACAAATATATATACATAAAAATAATAGTATTAATAATAAAAGCGATAACGATAATAAAAATATACGAATAATGATACAGTCATGATAGTAGTAATATGAACAAATAATAGTGAAAGTACAACCAAGATAACAAATAATAACATGTTATAATAAATAAAAGTAATAGAATCAAATAATACTTAAAATACTATCGAAATAAATAACAAAAGTAATAAAAATAAAGTTAGTGAAATGTATTAATAATAAAATATCAAAAATAATAATGATAATAACAATATTAATAAAATTAACAAAAAGACTAAAAATTTGCACAATAATTAAATCAGATTGATTTGCATTAAAGATAAAAATTTTGGGGTTAATTTGAAATAAAACAAAAGAAAAGGGACTTATTCAGAATGTAGCAGCGAAAGGTAGGGGACCTAAATTGCAATTAATTCTTTTTGTCAAAACGCATGCAATGACGGGGGACTTAATCGCAAATCGGGGCAAATTCTGAGCTAATTTTAAATTATAAAGACTTGATCATAAAATTAAAATAATGCGGAGGGCTCGCGCAAATAGACCACTTTTTGGAAAACACGGATCCTCGGGCAAGCGGGTCGGATTCGGTCGGATGGGTGAAGCAGCGTCGTTTTGGGGCTTTTGACGCCAACCAAAGCGCGTCGTTTTGATTAAACTATAAATTCAAAATTTTTACAAAATTTCATTTCTCCCATCTTTTTAAAAAAAACCGATTGCTTCATTCTTTCTCTCTGCGGTGGGGGGAGCAGGAAGGATTCCGGCCGTCGTGTTGAGTTCTCGACCACCGTGGGCGGTGGTAGGAAAGGTAAAAACTTTGTTTTTTTTTTTATATCGTACCTTTATTTTGTTTTAGATTATAAGCATTTGCAAAAAATAAAAAAAGAAAATAAAAGGAAAAAAATAAAGTTTGAAAAATCACCTCTTGATTTTTGTTAGTAGATCTACCCTTTTTTTTATATTCTTTGACTCTCTTTCGTTTTTTTTTTTGTTGAAACCTTTCCTTTTTGTGTTAATCTTTTTCTTTTTTTTAAAAAGAAAAAACTTCGTTTTGCTTGAATCTCTCTGTTTCTCCTTTTTGGTGTTTTGAAATCTTTTCTTTCTTGAGGAAAAGAAAAAAAAGGCCTGTTCTGACTTTTGTTCGGTTTTTATAATAGAATATCCAAGAGAAGAAGAAAAAAATAAATACATCCTTTATTATTTTTTTCATGTCATTTCCTTTAGCGTGTTGGTCTTCGTTTGCGGGGCATGGGCGAGGCGGTGGAGCGTGTCGGGGATGAGGCTGCTGCTGTGGCGCTGAGAGCAGTGAAGGTCGAGTGTTGTCGAGAATGCCGGGGTAGTTGGCGCTAGGGTTTTCGAAACCTAGCGATGCAGAAAAAAATTATTTTGGGTTTTACGGGCCGTTTTAAAAACAGACCTGTTTTTTTATTATTATTTTTGTTTTGTAAAATGGGTTTGAAACCGGGCCAAAATTGGGCTTATCTGGTGCCCTCTTTGCTCATTGTCGTTAAGCGGAATAGAGCAAAGACTTTCAAGAGACCAATTTTGCGGGCTGGCTAAGCCTTGATTTCTTGATCCGCTTTTCTCCAAATAGCCTCGTTCTAGTCCTTCTTCTCTCGCTTTGATCTACTCGTCGTCTCCTCAGAGAAAGCAGAGTTCTGACTTGATTCGCTCCACCGATATGTGGCTTCAATCTACTCTTGCCACGACTTCAATGGGATGCGACTTGTTTATTTTCGATCTACTCGTGTAAATTTAGGAATGTCTAAACCGCTATCTTCAATCGATCCTTGCAAACTCAAGGATCACCAGGTGATATCTTCGATCGCCTCCTGCAACTTCAGGGATGTCAAATCTGTTATCTTCGATCTGCTTCTTGCAACTTCAAGAACGTCAAATCTGCTTTCTTCAATCTGATCCCAGCAAACTCGGGGATCACCAGACTGAATCTTCAATCTGCTTCCTGCAACTTCAGGAAGGTCAAATCTGCTATTTTCAATCTGATCCTTGCAAACTCAAGGATCACCGGTGATATCTTCGATCCGCTCCCTACAACTTCAGGCGTCAAATCGCTTTCTTCAATCGATCCCAAAAACTCGGGATCACCAGACTGAATCTTCGATCTGCTTCCTGCAACTTCAGGAAGGTCAAATCTGTTTTCTTCAATCTGATCCTTGCAAACTCAAGGATCACCAGACTGAGTTCTTGATCTGCTTCCTGCAACTTCAGGAATGTCAAATCTGTTATCTTCGATCTGCTTCTTGCAACTTCAAGAACGTCAAATCGCTTTCTTCAATCGATCCCAGCAAACTCGGGGATCACCGATGAATCTCGATCTTTTCCCGCAACTTCGGGGAGCGTCAATCGATCTCTTTGATCTGCTCCACTGTATGCTCAGGGAGACGAGATCTGCTCAACTGTGTTGTCCTTCTTGAGGACGTAACCTGTAGAATGAATGCATACTTATGCCTAATGATTAGGATGCCATGAGTATGATGAGTCAGAATGTTATGAGTATGATTCTTATTTAAGGTGTTTTCACTCATTTGTCTGTCAAGGTTTTATCTTCGTTTTCCTCTCAGTGACCATTTTCGTATGAATGGTTTGCCCCTGTGGAAATTTGAAGCCTATTTTAGACCTTAGAACACAAGTCTGCCTTGACTTCTAGCTGTCTTCCCCGGGAGTCACAACCTCTACTTGAAGAATGTTCGACTTGGTTTGTTCGACTCTCAATCATTTAGGGTATTTGAATCTTTCCTTATCGAAAATTGGCCTGTCTTACTTTTTTTTAAAAGTGACCAAGCAACATTATTTATTCTTGCCACAATTACTGAATCGGGCGAGAAACTTCAAAGAGATGGTCTTCATTAAGACTCCTTATCTCCAATGTCTTGATCTTGTGTTCATGGAAGTTCTAAACAACTGTTCTGTTTTGGCTTCCTATTTTATCTAGAGATTTCCAAAGTGATACGTGGAACTTTCTTCTGTGAAATCATTAGTTCATCAATTTGTTTTTTAATGCATCATGTTAATGATGGATAACAGTAGATCAATTTCAAAGAGAATCAAAATGAATTTATCTATGAAACAAAGAAATTTGATTGGGAACATATTCCCTCCCTTTTTTTTGGGGAAAAGGACTCAAAAATGGTAAAATAACAACATGGATCAGACGCCCTAGACATCGCCAATTGGGCTTTTATATACAAAATTCAAGAAGACTGCTCTGAGCCCGTCATGTGTTTAGAAGACTCAAGTATTTTGTCGATGCCCGATATCGACGTACTTCCTCTTCGTTGATTATGGCGTTATGAGATCGCGACGTGTCCATTCAAAATTTGAGCCGCCCTTTTCGGGTTTTCAACTCAAAAGCCCTTTGGTCTCAAGGTGCCCTTTTGCGGGTTTTCACCTTGGCCTCTCCGTTTTTTTTTTTGAGTCTCAAAGTGCCCTTTGCGGGTTTTCACCTTGGCTTCTTCTATTTTAAGCAAAGTACTTTTTAACTGAATCTGAGTTCACGGGATTGGGCAAGCTTTTCCCGTCCATTTCTGTCGAATCGATTGCACCTCCGAAAGCTTTCTTTACCACATACGGTCCTTCCCGATTCGGCATCCATTTCCCTCGTGGTCCTTTTGTATGGGAGGATCTTTTTCAAAGACGAGGTCCCTTCGTGGAACTCCCTGGCGAACCTTTTGTTGTAAGCTCGCATCATTCGCTTTTGGTACATCCGGCCGTGACGGATAGCTCTCAATCTCTTTTCTTCAATTAAGTTCAAGCTGGTCATATCGAGCCCGGATCCATTCACTTCATCCGTTTCACTTCCGATAATACTCGAAGAGAAGGTATTTCTACTTCAATAGGTAGGACCGCCTCCATCCCCTAGACCAATGAAAAGGCGTTGCCGGTAGAGGTTCTGACGGACGTTCGATAAGCATAAGTCTAACGGTAACTTCTCATGCCGGTCTCGTAAGTCTCAGTCATCTTTCCCACTATCTTTTGATGTTTTGTTGGTCGCTTCCTTTGCCCCATTCATTTTTAGGCGTCTGGTGATGAATTGTGGTGTTTGATGTTGAATTGGCTACAAACCCCGCTATCGTGCTATTGTTTAAGTTCGTAGCGTTGTCCGATATGATTCTTTCGGGCATTCCATATCGACAAATGATTTCCTTCTTCAAAACCGACTAATGGCCGATTTAGTGACGTTAGCATATGAGGCGACCTCTACCCATTTCGTGAAGTAGTCGATGACCACAAAGATGAATCGATGCCCATTCGATGCCTTCGGAGATATTGGCCCAATAACGTCCATGCCCCACATGGAAAATGGCCATGGAGAAGTCATAACATGTAAAGGTGACGGGGGTACATGAATTTTGTCTCCATAAATCTGACACTTATGACATTTTTTGGCATAGTTGATACAGTCTCCTTCCATGGTGGACCAATAATATCCGAACCTCATTATCTGTCTGCCATTGTGAAACCAGTTAGCGTGAGTTCCACAGACACCTTCATGGACTTCTTCTAGGATTAGCTTAGCCGGTGGCATCCACACACCTCGTGCAAAGACTTGATCCTTCCTTTTCTTGTACAAGACTTCTCCATCCAAGACGTAATCACGTGCTAATCTCCTCGGCGTTTTTTTTCATTCTCGATGGCTTGGTGAGGTACTCCGATTCTTTAAATACCGCAATATATCGTGGTACCACGGTGGGCGCTTTTTCCTTCTTCCTCGACATTGTAGCAATGGGTCGGGTCTTGATGGATGCTCATTTGTATTGGCTTCATATCTTCGCTTTCATTTATTCGGACCATGGAAGCTGTGGTGGCGAGCATCGACCATCCGATTCTCGTCCTGGCGTGTAATTGAAAGTGATGTCATCGAACTCTTTGACAAGTTCTTGGGCCAATCTTTTATAGATAACCAATTTTGGATCCTCGGTTTCCCATTCTCCTTTGAGTTGATAGATTACCGAGCGGAATCTTCATAGACTTCTAATACTCGATTTTGTATTCGATAGCGGTAGCGAGCCCCATGATCTGTGCTTCATACTCACCATATTATTAGTGCAATCGAAATCCGGTTTGCAAGTGAATGGATAATGGTCTCCTTTGGGGACATCAGATCATCCCAATTCCATTACCCACGGCATTCGATGCCCGTCAAAATTTAATTTCCAAGGATGGTCTTCGGAGATACCTTCTTCAATGTCTGCCACGTACATCAAATCCTCATTAGGGAAATCAAAATCTAAGGGCTCATAGTCTTCAAGGGCTCTACTGGCTAGGAAGTCTGCTATCGCGCTCCCTTTTACCGCCTTTTGGTTTACATAAGCGATGTCAAATTCGGAAGCGAGGATCGCCACCTGGCCATCCTTCCATTCAAGGCGGTAGATTCCATCATATACTTAAGGGGATCTAGCTTTGAGATGAGCCATGTCGTGTGATATAGCATGTATTGCCTCAACCTTCGAGTTGTCCAAATCAAGGCACAACATAATTTCTCGATTGGCGGGTACCTCATTTCACATGCGGTGAATTTCTTACTAAGGTAGTATATCGCTTTTTCTTTCTTCCCCGATTCATCATGTTGACCCAGCACGCATCCCATCGAATTATCAAGTACTGTTAGATAAAGGATGAGGGCTTGTCCGGTTGAGGCATTAATACCGGGGCTGAGGATGTATTGTTTCACCTTTTGAAGGTCTTTTGGCACTCTTCATCCCACGTGCAGGTTGTGTTTCTTGAGGAGGCGGAATATGGGATCACATCTCTCGGTCGGTTGTGAAATGAACCGAAGCGATGTAATTCACCTTCCTAAGAAACCTCTAACTTCTTTTGGATACGTGGTGGAGGCAACTCTTGTATGGCTCGACTTTATCTGGTCAACCTCAATCCTCTTTTCATCGACTATGAACCGAGCAACTTTTCTGACCGAGCTCAAGGTACACTTTTGACGTTAAGCTTCAACCGAATCTTCTCAATTTCAAAAGTAATTTTCTCAAGACCGCACATGCTCTTCTTGATTCGGGATTTGGCGATCATATCGTCGACGTAAACCTCAATTTCCACATGCATCATGTCATGGAATAAGGTTACCATGGCTCTACGATATGTCGCGCTTTGCATTTTTTAGCCCAAATGGCATTACCTTGTAGCAAAATGTTCCCATGTGGTTATGAACGTTGTCTTGTCCATGTCCTTAGGATGCATTTTTATTTGGTTGTACCCCAGAAACCATCCATGAAGGAGAATAATGAATACCTGTTTGTATTGTCTACTAAAGTGTCGATGTGAGGCGTGAAAAATTATCCTTTGGTGGCCTTGTTCAGTCTCGTAGTCCACGCACATTCGTATTCTTCCGTCTTTCTTGGGGACGGGGACAACGTTAGCCACCCAATTCGAGTACTTGACCACTTGTAAGAACCAAAGATTAAATTGTTTCTCGACTTCTTCTTTTATCTTTAACAAGACGTCGGTCGCATCCTTTCGAGCTTCGTTGGGTGGCTTGTATTATTCTCTTATGGGCGATCGGTATCGCAATATCGATCTTAGTCCGGGCATATCTTGGTACGACCATGCAAACACATCCTTAAATTCTGGAGTAGTTCGATGAGGTCCCTTTGGTTTCTGCAGAATACAAGCTCCAATTTTCACCTCTTGCCCTCTCCCAGGCTCACCGTTTCTACCGACTCTTTATGGGGTAGGATCTGTTTTTCTTCTTGCTCTACCATTCTCAACAAATCCGGAGGCAAGTCGCATTCTGTGTCATTTCCAAAGTCCTGCGATTCCTCTGAACACATGTCTTGCTCAAAGCAAACCTCTGAATCTGTAGTATCATTACTCATATCATTGATGTCTAGAGACCTGTAATGGGTATCGAAGGGTGTATAAAGAATAAATGAATTTGAGGGCAATTATTCACATGATATGAATGAGAACAAAGAATAAATGATAAAAATGTAAAATAAGAGAATATTTAGTAGAATTGAAGATGCATTTTATTAAAACAAAATGTCGAACATAAGCTTTATTTCACAAAAGAAATCTCATTGTTTCTAGGCTTAAAAACAACAAGAGTGTTCCGAATATTACTCTGCAAAATCTCTAAACACTACAGGAAATTCCTCTGCAGTCCAATTGTCTAATGTGCTTCCAGGTTCATATGGGCAGATGCCCGACAATCTTCTTTGATCGATCTCCTCCTCGTGTATGGCATTGATGTGAGGACATTCCCCTCTAGGAGACTCTTTTCCCGGGTAAATCATTCCTCCTGATACGAAGGTGCGAGATATGTGGGGAAATGTCATCGGTTCCCACTTAACGTCTTCTCCATTCAGCCTGGCATTTCTCCTTTCTTGTCTTTTCTCTATCTCCTTCTTCATTTGTTTAGCATCTGGTTTGAAACCTAAACCAAAGCGATCCCTTTTTTCCTTCAGCATCGGGGCCTGGACTTTCCCTTGGAGATATTTACCCAATCCTTTTCCGGTAGGGCTCCTTTTCCCACTGTCATTTGTAATCCCATCCTGGTAGTCTTGGATAGTTTAGGTGACGGGACTTTATTTCCTTCTGAAATGAAAGTCGCATTCACGAACTCTAAGGACCGAAATGAACATTCAATGGCTTCCTCATTCGTCTCTAGGTATGGCGCCTCATTGGTAACGATTCTATGATATCATCTTCGCGTTTATAGTTACCACCGATTTTCGTTACCAATTTCAATTTACGTGCAATGATGAAGGTACGACCCATTGAATGAATCCAGGGCCTCCTAGTAGCGATTGTAAGAAGGCTTGATATCCATGACCAGAAAGTCTACTTCATAGGTATTAGGCCCGATCAATAATGGTATGTCTATTCTTCCCATCACTCTTCTTTCGGTGCCATCGAACGCTCTCACTATGTTTTGGCAGGACTTCATATGAGAACTATCTATTGGCAACCTCTTGAGTGTGGCTAGTGGTAAGACATTTAATGCTGACCCATTATCAATTAGCACACTTGGCAAGGTGTATCCCTTGCAACGGGTAGTTATGTGTAATGCCTTTGCTGACCCCATACCTCCCGGTGGGATTTCGTCATCGCTGAAGTAGATGAAATTATCAGCGCTTATGTTACTAATCAGACGATCCAACTTGTTGACGGATATATCTTTAGTAACATAGGTCTCATTCAGTACTTTCATTAATGCTTCATGATGCACTTGAGCTTAAGTAGTGCTAACACGAGATACGGCTGGTTGTTTGTGCGGTTGTTCCACCACCTTTGTATTCATTGTGTTTCAAAAATTTTAAGAACTCTTTAGCCTCTTCCTCTTTTACGGGCTCATTGATAACGGCTTCGGGTTCTTTTTCCTGTCCAATCGACACAGTCTTTAGTTTCGCCGCTCCCGTTCTCCTATTTTCAGGGTCATAACGCTTTCCACTTCGCGTATAGGAACCTTCGTTCTTGACTTCCTCCGAAATACTAGTGGAACCTTGTGCTCCTGGTGTTGTCACATTGCAATTATAATTCCAAGGTACCCTTTTACTATCTTGGTAGGGAAAGAAGCGAGTTTCAATTGTGATTTTGGTCTTCCTCAGACTACCGTGTTCCGAAATGATGATTCTCGGGTAATTAACTCCGGGCTTTGTCAATTCTTCCTCGGTCGCGCATATTTCCTCTTCCTCCACTCCTTCTTCATAAAACTCCAGCTCTTTGTTGTTCATGAGGCCTTGCACCAAAATTTTAAAATCGGCACATTCTTGGATCTCGTGCCCCCTCGTCTTATGGAATTCGCAACAATTCTTCATATGTATTTTGCTTCCTGTAGAATCTGACTCTATCAATCCTCTTTTCACCATTTCCTTCCAGACTATTCGCACATGGTCTTCACTTCACGACGTCTCTCTTGATCTTTCTCACAATCTCTTCACCGATTCGTTCACCCTTTTTCCTCATGATTAGGCAATGGGTTCCCTTTCTTACCAAGTCATCAAGTCATTATAACACCCATTTTGATTAGCCTCTCAACTACCTTTTTGAAGGCTAGGCGATTCTCATCGAATGCCCTCTATCCTGCGTGGTAATGTCGATTGAGCGTTTGGGTCGTACCACTTAGGGTATGGAAATGCAATGGTTGTAAGTAAAAGCGGGACACGATGTGCTCATTGAATAAAATCTGGTATAATTCTTTATGCGTTATCGAATCGGCGTGAATTGGATCCTTTCGAATTTGATCTAGTTTCCGATTCTGTCTTGCTTGTACAGTTGCCGGTTATAATCGCTTTTGGGTGATTAATCTGCGATCGCCTTTGGGTATCCCTATTATATGTACTCACATTATTGACCTCCTTGTCTTTCTTTTTAGGAGCGACTCTCCGGTGCTTTCTCTGTCTCGATTTTGCCACCCTTATAGCATGCTCGATCATTTCCGCCATTACTATATCAAGAAAGCTCTTAGTTGTACTCCTATCATATGGGTTATGAAAGGGCCTTGTGGTATTAATAAAAAGCATGGCGATCTCTTTTTCCAAAAGGTAATTTGAACTTATGTGGCCACTTCCTCCATCATTGGGCATATTGCACGAAACTTTCGTTTGGCTTCTTCTCCATGTTTTGGGCGTGATTCGATCAGCGCTATATCGACTATGTGCTCGTATTGTTTCGGGAAGGCTGTGCTAGGTCCTTCCATGACTTGATCTGAGTACAATTTGGTTGATTGTACCATTTGGTCATGGACCCAACCAGATATCTTGAAAGCAGTGAATCGTGATTGATCATTGTTAACATGTCCCACCATCCGTCGATGTAACATTGTGATGTGCGTTTAGGGCAACTGGTCCGTTGTATTTTTCAAAGTCCGGTCTTGAACTTTGGAGGAAGTACGAGATCCGGGACTAGGCTCAAGTCTTTAGCGTCCACCCCGTAGCGATGGTCGTGATCTCTATTTCCTAAACTTTTCTTCTAACCATTTGCAACGATCTTCAAGTTGTTTGGGAAGGTTTGCTTTTGCCTTATCCATTTCAACCATTTCATCAAAATCGGGAACTATAGGGTTAGCGGACCTTCTCCGGATTAGTGCTGAACCAATCGGAAGTACCGGCATTCGGTCTCAACTGCACTTGTGGCACGATAACAACAAAGCGTCCTTTGGGGAATATTTACGGTGGTGCTTGGGTATTTGGCGGGGTAAATCCGGGAGGTAAGCAGGTCTTCATTATTCCACGAGCTAGCAATGCGCCCTTTCCTCGTTCATTGGCCAATAGTTGCGTCAGCTGACTTATCATGTTATTTTGGGACTCTTGCATCCGTTCCATCATATCTTGCTGGAGCTTCATCATTTGCTCTTGCATCCGTTCTTGCATTTCTTTCTGAAATTGCTCAAATCTTTGATCCATTTTTTGGTCTTAGTACGAGTCCGTAGCGTTGTTCGGTTTCAGATTTTCTCTTTTCTTTTTCCTTTTTACGATAATTTTAACCAGTTAGGCTTCTTTTATAAACTTTAATGTATGTAATATGATGCAATGTAATGCTAATGCATGAAATGTATGCAAAAGGCATTAATTCGATTCAATTTCCATTAGAATAACCTCTAGAAAACAAGTTTCTTTACATAGAATGGATTACATATAAGGCCTCGCCCTAATGCTTAAGGCCTTGACTTCCTCAAAAGCCTAGCTAACTCTTGTCCTTGTTCGACTTTGATTCATAAAATAAACTTAGTACATCACTTGGACTCTAAGGTTTGCAAATGCTCGCGACCTCTCGCACTTGAGCCACGGCTTCCCCATGATGTAATCCCGATCCACGACTTGATTTTGGGAGTGATGGAGTTGTTGCTTCCAACGCTCCTCATTGACTTCAGCGGCTCCACCGTAGCTCGCAACCATGTAAGGCGACTCTAGCTCTTGATTCTCGCTTTCATTTCTTCAATTTTACCGAGGCTAGCTTTTAATTCTCTGCAGAGTTACTGGCTACGACATCGTCATGAGGTTCTTTCCAATTACGCCACCCGAGCCTTTAATTCCTCTTTCTCGTCTTGGGTTTTGCGGACTTCTTTTTGAGTATCTTCTCGAGCTTGAGTATCTCGGAGTTCTCGTTCCCATCGGCTAGCTCTATTCTTTTCCTCTCTGAGTTCTTGACCCCATTGTTCGATGTTTTCCTAATCCAAAGCAAGCTTCATTGACCTTCGCAGCTTCTTATAGTCTGTCTTCAAACTGTCCAAATCTTCCTCAGCTTTATTTTTCCCTTTTTTCAATTTTTCGGCCTCTAGCTTCTGAATGTCAACGTCCAAACCCAGCTGCATCTTCTCTTCTTCTAACCGTTCTATCCTTTTCCCCAGTTCCACATTCCTTTTCTCAAAATCTTGTTTAATGATTTCGAGCTCTGATGGGATTACCTGTAGGTGTTCCTCCATTGATCGAGCGTCTTCCTGGCCTGGTGTGGGAATGTTGTCGTTGATTCTCTGGCTTCTCCATCGGTCATATTCGGGAGTTGTCATCGGGTTTGCGGCAAACCTTTTCATTCTATGAGTTTGACTCCAAGCACTTGCTATTTCACGAACCCTTTTCTTACAATGATCCCCTTTGTATTCAAATTCACCCTGAATTAGACCTTGTGTTGCGGGTATAAACTGTCTCGATCGGTATTGTCTCAACACAAGGAGAGGAGCATATCCAACGGCTCCCCATACTCCTAATAACGGGACCCAGTCAAAATCTCCACATCGATATAGTATCTCATCAGGAACCACCAAAGGAGCTTTCCATACCACGTCTTCCTCTTGCAAGTTTTGCAGAATTGTCATCCATTTTTCTTCCGTAAGATCCTCTCGTCTTGGTGTGGCTGCTAATTCCTTTAGCGGAGAATAGTCCTCGGAGAAGATTCGACCTGGTGCCTTTTCCACTTTCCAAAAATGACTGTTGAACCATACTAACAAGAGTCAGTGCACACCGGTGAATCTTCCTTCGCCGCTCTTCGACAGCGTTTAGAGACACGAAAGTTTGGCCGATTGCGAGGAGCAGGCGTGACTCTTCTATCCAACTCGTCGAATAGGTGCGAGACCGCTTTCATCTACATGCCCTAGAGCTTTGGGAAGATGATCAATCCATAAATGCTCAAGGCAAAGATGTCAACCCTTTTCTTCACATCAAGGTGTGCTATGATCAAGTCCCTTAAATTTCTCCAAGGGATACACTTACAATCACCTTTTGTTTTATCCGTGCCGCAACCCAACGCTTTCACTCATTCCGTAATATTCATCGCCTTTTTCAAGAAGGTGGGAACGTTAACAGGTCTCGTATAAACTTTGTCGGCTTGAATTTTCGGGCAACGAAGTAATGCCGTGTATTCTTCTATAGTAGGCACTAAATCCACTCTCCCGAAAGTAAAACAGCTATAAGCGGGATTCCAAAATTGGGCCATAGCTCGAAATAGGTGCTGGTCTACCTTGACGTCGAGCAGATATGTCAGATCTCCGTAATGACAGTAGAATAATTGCTTGGTCTCATGATCCCACTGTCCCCATATCTCTTTCATCTCTTGAAGATTGTTTTGAGTGACACTGATACGCGTGAAGTCCCATAATTCCAACACGTGCCCTTCTGCAAGGCTATCACCTTTTTCTTGTTGCACAGTCTCGGCCCATATCCGGACGGCCGCATTGTCCTCCACTCTATCAAGAAACCCCCTTTCCATGACAAAACTATTTATTTGGGCAATTGAACGTGAATCAACACCTTTTTGATGAATATGCCATGCAAAAAAAATAAAAATAAAGCAAATCAGTATTTCATACATAATAGGCAAAGAATAAAAGTACCTAATTTGTTAACCACTAGGGTTTGGCATGGCTCTACCTAGGGTGGGTTCTTTAAGGCTTACTATATGAGGTTTGGTTCGAGGAGGGTACACGAACCACAGATTCCTCGATCTTCACCCATTATAGGCTCATATAGACCGAAGTTCAGATTCGAGGATACATTTCCCTATGGCTTTGCGGAGATGAAAATCTCACGAAGACATAGGTACGGATGTATCCCAAAGCGATCCACTATCCCGCACGGAGGTGAAAACCTCACGAAGGAGTAGTTTCTCACTCTCACCTAAAGGTGTGACCACAACAGTCATGCAATGCAATTCCAAAATTGAAACAACACGCAACAAAAGATTGTAATTTTCAAATCAAGCTTTCAAACTTCCGACAAAAGACTGAAAATAATCAATTTATGGCTTGACTCTCTAAATCTCTCCCCAGTGGAGTCGCCAAGCTGTCGTAACCATTTTTGGAAGACGACAAAAAGGGTTGACTTTGGGTTTTAAAAATGAAAAAAAGGAGTGCATGCGACCTTTAGTTGGTGTGATCGGATCACCTTTGTTTTAATAAACGTTTTGTTTTACTAAAACCGTGTTTTTTGTCTGCAAGTTTTTTTTTAAAAATCGGGTTCGGAGTCGATTACATACGAGGAAGGGTTAGCACCTCGACACGCCCAAAATTGGTACCAAAATGATTAATTAATGTCTTAATGTCGGAAGTTTTAAAAGGTTTTAAAATACAGATCCTCTAAAAATGTTTGGATAATTAGGGCCAAAATTTTGAGATTTCTTTGCTCGAGAGGATACAAACATCACATCCCAAGACGTTAGGACATGATGCTTTAAACCTTCGTAATCAAAGCTATCTCGAGGTTTCACGAAGTTTATCAAAAGGATGTTTAGTTATTTAGTCAAACGGAAAATCGCAACCCAGCACGTTAGGGCACTATTTCCCGAATTCCTAAATACAAAACATTGCCTTCACTTTAAAAACCTTTGTAGCGACTTTTCAAAATGCGTCGTATGGGATTGAATTCTTGAAAAGGCTTGAATCAAAATTTGAAATTTCTTTGTCCCAAAAAGATATAAACATCACATCCAGCACGTTAGGACACGATGTTTTAATCTCTCGTGAGCAAAGTCATCTTGATGATTCGTAAAGCTTCGTAAAAAGGATGTTAAGTTATTTGGCCAAACGAAAAATCGCAACCCAGCACGTTAGGGCACTATTTATCGAATTTCCAAATACCAAAACATTGCCTCATTTTGAAATCTTTTAGATGAAATGTGATGATCTTATGAAAGATGTTTTGTTCAAAAATATAATACAAAACAAAGATAATAAATATGGATGTGAATATTATAAATAAAAATACAAATGATAGTAATAATAATAATAATATTATGATAATACAAAGTAGTAATAAGAATTGAATAAATAAATAAATGAAATGACGATGGCAAGATAGTAAAGACGATACTTGAAATGAAAATAATAATAATGATAATAAAAATGATGGATGCTAATAAAAATAATACATACAACATAAGTAAACAAATATATATACATAAAATAATAGTATTAATAATAAAACGATAACGATAATAAAAATATACGAATAATGATACAGATCATGATAGTAGTAATATGAACAAATAATAGTGAAAGTACAACCAAGATAACAAATAATAACATGTTATAATAAATAAAAGTAATAGAATCAAATAATAACGAAAATACTATCGAAATAAATAACAAAAGTAATAAAAATAAAGTTAGTGAAATGTATTAATAATAAAATATCAAAATATAATAATGATAATAACAATATTAATAAAATTAACAAAAAAGACTAAAAAATTTGCACAATAATTAAATCAGGATTGATTTGCATTAAAGATAAAAATTTTGGGGTTAATTTGAAATAAAACAAAAGAAAAGGGGACTTATTCGTAACGCGCGCGAAAGGTAGGGGGACCTAAATTGCAATTAATTCTTTTTGTCAAAACGCACAGCAGCAGGGGGACTTAATCGCAAATCAGGGCAAATTACAGAGCTAATTTTAAATTATAAAGACTTGATCGCAAAATTAAAATAATGCGGAGGGGCTCCGCGCGCAAATAGACCACTTTTTCGGAAAACACGCGGATCCTCGGGTAAGCGGGTCGGATTCGGGTCGGATGGGCGAAACGACGTCGTTTTGGGGCTTTTGGACGCCAGCCAAAACGACGTCGTTTTGATTAGGCTATAAATTCAAAATTTTTACAAAAATTTCATTTCTCCCCATCTTTTTAAAAAAACCTGATTGCTTCATTCTTTCTCTCTGCAGGTGGGGAACGCCGGAAGGATTCCGGCCGTCGGCGCCGGAGCTCCGGCCACCGTGGACGGTGGCCGGAAAGGTAAAAAACTTTGTTTTTTTTTTTTTATATACGTACCTTTATTTTGTTTTAGATTATAAGCATTTGCAAAAAAATAAAAAAAGAAAATAAAAGGAAAAAAATAAAGTTTCGAAAAAATCACCTCTTCGATTTTTGTTAGCAGATCTACCCTTTTTTTATATTCTTTGACTCTCTGTTTCGTTTTTTTTTTTTTGTTCGAAACCTTTCCTTTTTTGTGTTAATCTTTTCTCTTTTTTAAAAAGAAAAAAACTCGTTTTTGCTTGAATCTCTCTGTTTCTCCTTTTTTGGTGTTTTGAAATCTTTTCTTTCTTGAGGAAAAGAAAAAAAAGGCCCTGTTTACAGCTTTCTGTTCGGTTTTTATAACCGAATATCCAAGAGAAGAAGAAAAAAAATAAATACATCCTTTATTATTTTTGCTGTCTGTTTCCTTTAGCGTGTTGGTCTTCGTTTGCAGGGCATGGGCGAGGCGGTGGAGCAGGTCGGGGATGAGACTGCCGTGCGGCGCGGAGGGCAGGTGAAGGGTCAGTGTTGTCAGAATGCCAGGGGGTAGTTCGGCGCTAGGGTTTTCAGAAACCCTAGCGGTCTGGAAAGAAAATTATTTTTGGGCCTTCTGGGCCGTTTTAAAAAACGGGTCTGTGTTTTTTATTATTATTTTTTGTTTTGTAAAAATGGGTTTGAAACCCGGGCCAAAATTGGGCTTATACAAGTATTTTTATCTTGAATTTCAGTATTTTATCTTAAATTTCAGGATTTTAATTTGGATTTAATTTTTCAGGAAAAAATACTAAAATTCAGGATAAAAATACAGATGTGGCATAAATCTATTGGAAAAGGATACAGATAACGTAGTGTCACTGTTTCATTCAATTCTTTCCTACCATACTCAAGCTAAAGTGTTCGAAGATAAAATATTATAAACAATAATTTTTACAATTATTCTTAAAAAGATTGAAAATATTATTGGGACACCATATTCCAAACCTAAGTGCTTTGAAGATAAAATATTATAAATAATAATTTTAGAATTATTCCAAAAAAAAAAATTCTTGGGGCACCATACTCAAAGCCCAAGGTCCCGAAAATGGAACATAACAAATAATAATTTTTACAATTATCCTGGAAAATAAAAATAAAAATATTTTTGTACCACCATATTCAAGGACCCTGAAAATGAAATATAATAAATAATATTTTTATAATTATTCCGAAAAATTAAGAAAATATTTCTGTACCACCATACTCAAATCTAAGTACTCAAAATGAAATATAATAAATAATAATTTTTACAATTATCCTCAAAATTAAAAATATATATTTACAGCATCATATTCAAGTCCAAGTGCTACGAAAAATGATATATAGTAAATAATAATTTTCATAATTATCCTGAAAAAGTAAAAATATTTTTGCACCACTAGACTCAAGTTAAAGTGGCCCGAAGATAAAATATTATAAATAATAATTTTATAATTATTCTGAAAATTTTAAAATATTTTTCGGCACTGCCCAAGTCCCCAAAAATGAAATATAATACATAATAATTTTATATATAGTTATCCTGAAAATTTCAAACATTATTTTTGCACCACCATACAAACCCTAAGTGCCCGAAAATAAAATAAAATAAAATAAAAATAATTTTACAATTATCCCAAAAATTAAAAAGATTTTTGCACCACCGTACTAAAACCCAAGTGTCACGAATATGAAGTATAATAAATAATAATTTTACAATTATCTCAAAAATTAAATAAATTTGAAATTTTGGATTTGAATTAATTCATTATGTAAATGCTAAAAATGAAATGTATAAATTGTGGTGAAATTAATTGAATGTAATATAATATATATTTAAAAATATACAAAACATGATTTTATTAAATTCAAATATATATTATAAATTTCAAATTCGCTATTAAAATAAACATCTAATACAAATTCATGAATTTTAAAAATAATCATAAATACTACAATTTTTTAAATATTTTACTTAAGTCAAGTTACAATATTTTTAAAACTATAAAAGTTTCCAAAATTTACCTAAAATAAAACTTGAAAAATTAATAGCACTTTAGAATCATAAATATTGATCTTACTTGATTTTAACAAAATTAAATTTGATTATTCAAGTTACAAATAATTCAAAAGTAGTTTGATGTTTTTCATATAAATATTTCAACAATTTCATCATAGGTTCTGATCATATCTGTTCATTTTGACATAATACCTAAAACTACCCATAGTCCATCTTCAACCCATAAATGGGAAAATAACGCACTTAAGTACACTTAAACCCACGTCCTCCTACATTAACAAACAATATCTATGTCAATTGAACTAAAACTTTTTCTATATATTTTAAATTTCAAATATGTTTGTCCTAATGGAGTGGGCAAATATCAGTCCTTTTCTTTTCCTTAGCTTTCAGCCTCTAATATGATAGTTGAGATATCATAATCTTCTTTTGCCACTTTCATTCTTTCCAACTCATATAGGCCTTCATTATAATTATTTGCTTTTTTGCTCTAATCTCTATGTATCCATTTCTTTTATTTATATTAATTTTGTCAAACACGAATTTACAGTTGATATATCAGGCAAGAACTATTCGTTATGGTGTTAGATGTTAAAATCCACCAATATATTAAGGTTTTGATAATGCCATTGTGCAAGACTTTCTAATCAAGACAACGTCAAACTATGATATTTCGCCTTCATCATATCTATGAAGGATTGAAAATAGGATATTTGACTACAAAGGATCAACTTGAATTTTGCGATAGTCTAAAAAAAGATATAATTATCATAAAACGATAGTTCTATCTAAAGCTCGTTTTGATTATGCGAGTGAGTATAACTTCAGAATTTTTAAGATAAATTCTAAATTAAAATTTGAGGACTTGTTATCAAAAACTTTATCAACCTTTCATGCATCTAATGTGTTCATATAACAATAATATTTGAATAATATTTTCAAAAATATTCTAAATTAATCTCATGTCTTTTGGTTGTTGAACAAAATAATAAGATGTCAACGAAAAATCATGATAGTCATCCCGCTAGTTTTATTTCATTTTCAGAAGTGAATACAATAGTGCATGGTAATTTCAAAGTGAAAGAAGTTTAAAGTCATAATCATAGTCATAGGTGTGGTGGATGATATTATAATTATTGTTATATTATTGGTAACAAATATGTTGTCCACCCAAAATCGGTAATTGTAAACAGAAATTGAGTAGTGTCATGATCAGTGCCAACTGCTTTATGTATTAGCGAAGAATAAAGTTGAAAAACAATGAATGCTTGATATGTTTACGAAGTTCAGTTTCTCTTCGTCTGTGGGGTCTTATTCATTATTTCACACCTCGCACAACAAGTGATTACAAGCACTAGCATTGATCACGAGATTAATAATCTCACTTTTGCACTTAAGTTCTAAATCACTCTATAAAAACCAAGTGACTCACTTGATTAAATTAGTGCTAAAATTTTCCACACATTTTACCTACACAAGCCTTCCAATATATAAGAGTTAAAAGGCACATAAAAGAGCAAGATAATCAACAAGGATACTATCTTCAATATGACAAGGATATATGTTATTAAGTTACTCGATCCAATCCAATCTCTTCAAAATAAGGAACTCAATTTCCTTGATTCAATCCAAATCAATCTTCAAGATATGTTTATATATTTGGATATCATAGATGTGCTTACACACATGCAAATTATCAATAATATCATATCCCCATGATTTTCGTTACCAACTTTAACATGAAAAATTTACTATTTGATATGACGGATTACATCATCTTCAATTATCTTGGTTATATAAATCTATATATTAAACAACAAGGCAGAGATTGTAACATGCAATATATAAGTTTTCAACTTAATTCAAAAGGCTAATTTCTTGCATTCACACGGTTTCTCTTCATTAATTTGGATGAGCGATTGAGTGTGGTGCGGTGCGTTTAGTTTACTTTTTGTCTCACGCTACAGTATCGCTACAGTATCTAATCTCACCGCCATCACTGTTTTTATACTAACCATGTAAACGACCGTCCATTCAAACCCACCCTTATAAGTCTTATTTTCGAATCTTCAATCATTATTTCCTTAAAAAAAGAATAAATTTGTTTTTTCTTTTGCCACCCACAAGTGTCTGTCTACCTGTTATAAAAGAGGAATACAATTAATAAAATTGTTGAAAGATTTGTGAAAGGTGGCATGCAATGCATGTGCCTGCTGCTACTGTGCTAGCACGAACGCGTCAAAAAGTTGGTTCAACATTTATTCTGGGAATTAGTATTGAGGTTTAAAAACACGCTCCCACTCCCTATACTTTTATATATTTAAAATTTAGTCCTTTATTTCTTTCTTTTAAGAAATTTAATCTTTTTATTTTTGGATCTAAAAATACAAATTCACTTGTGAGCACCATCATGATTCTTTTGTTAAATTCTTGTCTATTTTTTTTTTATTATATGACTATTAAATGAATTTTTTATTCAAAATGTAACACAGGCATATTTTAACAATGTTAAAATAATGAGATTACATTCCTCAGAATAAAAATAAGGGACTAAATTGTAAATGTACAAAGAATAAAATAAGTTTGAGCATATTTTAACCCCAAAGGAAACCTGTCTCATTATGCTATTTATATGTTTTCTTTGTACATTTGATTTTTTTAATTCCAAAATTAATCTTTATATATATTTTTATTAATAATTAAAGTCTAATCACTAATACCCTAAATTCAACATTTTATTTACTTATGTAATCTTTCACGAGTGTAACATTGACCACACATAGACAATTTCTTTAAAAAGAAAATCTTAAAATGCCACATAATTCAATTTTGTGAAAGTCCATATGGACAACGTTATCAATTGGACTTCAATCAAAAGATTAAATTTCAACTTTGTACAAAGTACAAGAGGTGGGAGCACAATTAAACCAAAATAACACAAAATATTTATTATTAATAATAAATAAAGAGCCAATCATGAAAACCAAGACCTGCGTTTATAAAATAAAGAGTCAATCATGTTGAGTTGATTATTATATATACATATCCTTAGAATTACTAATACTAATAAAAATACAAATATTGAGCAGTTGTTCATATCAGAGTTTGTACCTTTTACAAAAAAAAATAATAATAAAATTATGACAGATGTTAAAGCTGTAACCAGCTTATTTATATTCTTCAATCCTCAAAATTAAATATTTAAAAATTAAAATTTTTCTGCTACTTTTAATTCCAGCACCACACTCCAAAGTCTTCCAAATAACAAAATATTGGAATCTTCCACCTTTTTCATTTTTTAAAGATATTAAAATATATAATTAAAAGATATTGAAGTGTTCCGTTTTGGTCACTTGCGTTATCATTTTGTTACAAAGTGGTCACTCTATCGTTAAGCTCTGTTACCTCTCTAACGGCGGTCCTACATGGTAGTCCAAATGGGTTTTAAATGCCAACTTAGATGTCCTACATGGCGGTCCAAATTAAATTTATTTAATTAAAAACCTATTTTATCATCCTAGCAACTGGATATCCAAGTTGGCATTTAAAACCCATTTGGACTGTTACGTAGGACTACCATTAGGGAGGTAATGGTAGAGTGACCACTTCGTAACAAAACGACAACGTAAGTGATTAAAACGTAACATTTCAAACATAAGTGACTAAAACGTAATCTGAGGTAAACAAAATGACTATTTTTGTAGTTTACTCCATTATTAATGATATAATTACAACATACAAATTACAAATAATATTTGTCCAATACCAATAAGTGTCGGGTATAGTAGTAAAGGCACATTGCATTTTGAAAGAGATGACTTAAATTTGAATCTTAAAGATGACATTGTCGGGGTAAATCTAAAAAAAAATTTAAGAGGGGTTGGAATTAAATTATAATTTTTTAGAGGTCAAAATATAATTTTATCTAATTTATGATTTCATATTAAAGGACTAAATAAATTCTTTTTCATTTTTGGGAGCTAACGTGTAATTTTATTATATATAAATTAATAATTTATAAAAAAGAAAAATTACAATTCTCCATTTTGACAGGATCACCTGTCCCTTTTACATTCATCTCTGATTGTAATGAACAGTCACAAACCCGAAAGAATTAACTTTCCTTGATAAAAAAATCATAAATGATATTTATACGTGGTAAAAATTTTTTTGTTTATATTTATAAAATAATAATATAAAATTACGAAAATAAATAAATAAATCCAAAGTGATTGGTTGGAGTAGATTGAAGCTTGTAAATATTTTTAAGGAATATTTTATGTAAACACTCTGTCATTCATTGTATCAAGACTTGTTCTTGCTCTTTTCCCTATTTTTCCCAATATGCAAAATCTTTTTGTCTTGTTCAAAAATAACGGTCTAATTACAGTTTTAGTCCCTCATTTATGCTGATATTTAAAAGTTTAATTTTTCTGCTTTTATTTAGCGTAATTTGGTATCAAACTAATAATAATTCTATCGTTAAAATGATGACATGGTTTTCTGTTAATAATTTTCTTACAGTACAAATTTACACCATTACTTTAACAATAATAATTAACAGTGTTATTAAATTGGAAAATATTAATAACACTATGAAATTAAAGGAATCAAATTGTGTCAATAGAAGGATTAAACTCTAATTTTAATATAACAGAAGGACTTAAAACTAGAATTAGACAAAATGATCTCAAACATCTATATGATAAAACACAATTAACATTTTCTATTTTTCAATCAAAATGAAAATTGGAGCCTTCTAGTGAGGTTAGGTTGGTCACATGTTTGATCAATGTTCTATTATTATATAATTAATTCACTACGTAATTGATCTCAGCATGATTCAATTCACTGCAATATATATATATATATATATATATATATATATATGATATAGTTGAATTATATCGAATCATGATCAAATAAAAGAAAATTTAATTGTGCAACTCGAAATCTTTGCTTTATTGTTTAAATATATATATATATAATTTATTTATATATGATGTATTTTGAAAATATAATATTGGTGATACATTAAGGAAATTATAATGATACGAGACGGTTCACTTAAAATGACAGATAGTTATAAAGAGATTAAGATGACTAGAATGTGAGTATTAGAGAAGAGAATGTATTTTGGCCTTCTATCTTGATGCCGGTGGACCTTTAAAGGATAGTCTTTGATCCTTTACAAGTTGTCGCGTGTCGCTCAAGGTTTCAAACTCTTCGGGATTTACTTGACTTACTGGTACATTATCGTCGATAGGTGTGAGTTGTCATGTTAAGAGAATAACTATATATGACATGTGAATGTCGAAAACTCTATCCATGTCAAAGTTAATGAGCTTAATAGGACAGAGGCGCAAGTCTTAGACCCGCAAATGTCTTCAGCTTGCAAGGTGATTATTAGACAAGTCGTTGACATGCAAGGTCTCAGGGATGTGAACATGGCATATTAAATTTTGGGTGAGTCTAATTTTTTTTTTTTAAATGAGAGGTTTAATTAAAATTTTTGAGAAAATTAATGGAAATTTTTGAAAATTTTAAAGGGTTTAATTCAATTTCAAAAAAAAATAATTAAAGAGCTAACGGTAATTTTACAAATTTAAACTGTCATTTAAGTCTCAACCAAACAACTAAGTTGCCCGATGTAATTGATTTAACAATAATATTTCAAAATTATAAAGGATAAATATTAAAATTATGTATAAATTTAATTTAATATACAATACTATATATAAAATTTGATTTAATTTTAAACTAAAATTTATGTGCAATTTTAAAATTTATTCTAAATTTTAATTAAACACTTCAAAATTTAAATCTCGATGATAATTTAAAGGGTAAATATCCCATATATACCAAAAATAAAGAAAAATTACGAAAATGTTCCAGATTGAAGAATATTTACGAGAAAGTACCGTTTCTCCCAAAAATGCGTCCACGTCAGCACGTTCCTGGGGGATGTAGAGCTAAAGCCCGTCCTCAGGGGCGCGCTTTAGCCCTCCAACGGTCAAATCCCAACGGCCAATTTTTTTTTACCGTTGGGGGCCCCAACGGTTAAAAAAAGTATAAAATCCCCCAACCCTTTATTTTTTTCACACTTCAATCCTTTCTCAATATTCTCTCAATTTTCTCTCAAAGTCCTTGAAATTTACGCTCAAATTTCTAAATAGTCCTTTACTATTTGAAAAAAGCCCTTTATAATTTTTTAATATTTTTTGGAAAATTTTAAAATTTTTATCGATTACAATGGTAGGGAATTACGTCGCCTAGACAACAAGCACATCTCCGTCGAGCAAATGCAAATGGTAAGTTTTAATTTTAATTGTTCAATATTATTTAATTTTTTTTTCAATTATGCAATTTTAATTAATTTTAATTATATAATTTTTAAGCAATCAGTAGATCGGTGTTGGAATGTTATATTCGCAACATGCATGGTCCCCCATCGCCGTTGATCGAGACTTACCTGCGGGAAGTGGGTTTTTGACACGTGGCCACGATAGGCCGGGGGTTCAAGTTGGAGCCGCCTTTGATTAGCGCGTTGATAGAGAGGTGGAGACTCGAGACGCACACTTTCCATCTATCATACGGAGAGTGTACCATCACTCTAGAAGATGTGCGATTCGATTGGGATTACTGGGTGGGCCGATTCGGTGAGTCATTGGGTTCGCAACATCTACCGATTGGATGGCAGTATGCTACGAGCTTCGGGTGCCATTAGGATAGAATTCAAGGAGCTCGGATCGATATGGCACGGTTACGAGACGCATTCCGGAGCCGAACGAGGTTCGATCAAGTAGAAAGAATACGGTATGCTCGGGCATACATTCTTGAGATAAGTTGAAGTCCGCCGTGCTATCGAGGTTGTACCGGGGAGATGTCTTGAAGCGACGCGCCGAGTAAAGCCAAAATCGGAGGTTGCCTATCACTACTGCAGTCATGGGCATGGTTTCGATTTCCATTTTTACGTCATCGACTCGACCAGCCATATTCATTCCCACTGATAACGAGGTAAATTTAATATTATATTTTATAATTATTTCGTAGATTTATAGTATAAGTGCATGCTAAAAGTTTATTTAATTAGGTGGAACCATTCGGGGAGTCATGTTGGAATACCTAACTCGCTTGAGGATATACGGCTCCTATTGGACCAACGGTCGGAATCACAAGTAAGTTTCGAATTTCGTTATTATAATTTAGTATTTCGTATGTAGTCTCTAATATTATGTATATAACTAATATTTTGGTAATGTTAATATAGTTTCAATGGACACCGTACGAGGATCCGAAAATTCTGGCGGTAATTCCGGAGGAGGTCTTCCAAAATCCGAACAGTTGGCACGTTAAAGTCTCATTGATCACCTACGCGACCGTAGAGATGCACCAGTCAGATTGGGTTCTGCGGCAATTTAGATTCCGGCAACCGATCCCCGTGCCACCAGAGGTGCTCGATGATGAGCACAAAGTGGACTTACAGCAGCCGCACACGGATTGGCTAAGATTTTGGTCAGGTCATATCGAGACGTGGGAGAACCGGTATGACTTTTTACCTATTCGGCAACCGATCATCGTTCCTGAGTTAGCATGCGTGCCGAAGTACATGTCATGGTTTAGGATCCATGGCAAGTCGTATTTGTTGTCGGAAGAAGAGGGGCGACGGTAAATTCGCGAGCGAAGGGAACGTCGGGCCCCTTTAAATCAAGGAGAAGGGTGAAGAGACGGGCCATCAACGGCTACTACGGTCACCGTGCCCAAAGAACAGCGCCTACTACGTCACCGGGCCCATCGATTCGATCGACAACACCGACATCACGGCCTTCATCGTTTATGCCGGTCGTACCTACCACTTATATGTATCCTCCTAACCAGATATGTTTCCTATTCGGTCCACCCCAGTTGGAATGCATGGTGGGTTCGAGTCCGTTCGACTACTCACGCTAGCCGGTAGATAGTGAGGCCGACGTCGCATGTGGGATTAGAGGAGGGGCCGTCGGGGAGCAGTTCTTTCTACCAGGCTCCTTCGCCGTACGGGATGCAGTCACTCCCGCTTTGGTTTATGCAAACACCTCCAGGGTCATTATTTTATCAAGGTTGGTCATCATCGCAACACCTGAACTGCACTCCACCTTGGGAGAACCCGATTCCCGCCCGAGGTTCCACAATCCCATCCGGAAGCTAGAAGAAGGAGGAATCCAACGCAAATCGATCGCCCTGTGTGACCTTTGGTTCCCACCCATCGACCCTAAACCCTAATTTAGTTTTGTAATTTTATTTTTTGTAATTTAGTTTTAATATATTTAATAAAATTTGAGTTTAATTTTTTATTTTCGTAATTTAAATTTTTAATTTAATTTTAATATCTTTGAGAAGATAGAAATAGTTTAATTTTTTGTAATTTAATTTTTTATATTTAATAAAATTTGAGTTTAATTTTATTTCTTTTGTAATTTAATTTTTAATTTAATTTTAATATCTTTGATAAGGTAGAAATGGTTTAATTTTTTTGTAATTTAATTTTTTATATTTAATAAAATTTGAGTTTGATTTTATTTCTTTTGTAATTTAATTTTTTAATTTAATTTTAATATCTTTGACAAGATAGAAATGGTTTAATTTTTTTGTAATTTAATTTTTTATATTTAATAAAATTTGAGTTTAATTTTATTTCTTTTGTAATTTAATTTTTTATTTTAATTTTAATATCTTTGATAAGATAGAAATGGTTTAATTTTTTGTAATTTAATTTTTATATTTAATAAAATTTGAGTTTAATTTTATTTCTTTTGTAATTTAAATTTTTAATTTAATTTTAATATCTTTGATAAGATAGAAATGGTTTAATTTTTTTGTAATTTAATTTTTTATATTTAATAAAATTTGAGTTTAATTTTATTTCTTTTGTAATTTAATTTTTAATTTAATTTTAATATCTTTGATAAGATATAAATGGTTTAATTTTTTTGTAATAATTTGAGTTTAATTTTATTTCTTTTGTAATTTAAATTTTTAATTTAATTTTAATATCTTTGATAAGATAGAAATGGTTTAATTTTTTTGTAATTTAATTTTTTATATTTAATAAAATTTGAGTTTAATTTTATTTCTTTTGTAATTTAATTTTTAATTTAATTTTAATATCTTTAATAACATAGAAATGGTTTAATTTTTTAATTTAATTTTTTATATTTAATAAAATTTGAGTTTAATTTTATTTCTTTTGTAATTTAATTTTTTAATTTAATTTTAATATATTTGATAAAATAGAAATGGTTTAATTTTTTTGTAATTTTGTAATTTAATTTTAATAACTTGAATAAAATAAAAGTTCTTGTACAAAAGTTCACTTTTTCCTCCAAAAAATAGAAATTACATAGCCACCGGAGACAAAAAGCTAAGAACACGGTCAACTATTCCGATTTGGACACGGCGAGATGTATGGCGGGTTTCTACACCATCCGACATGACCAACTTTGATTGCTCGTTTCTTGGATATCCATATTGTTGTGTATTCTAGTCGAGCAAGGTCGACCTTTTGGTTTTGCGCCTCAATTGTCTATCCAACAGCAGCTTATATGGTGCAAGCGATCTGACGACCACTTACGTTCATTTGGGATGGTGGGAATACGTGTCTCCACACGTTGTACATGTTTTCTAATTTGTACACTTCGTCGATACGACTCATGGGATCAAGACGGAGATTACGACAAGCCGCAAGTACATGAGCACATGGGTAACGAAGTGCATCAAATATCCACGATCGCAGTCCTATTTGTCAAGTGTACACGATAATGCCCTCCAACAATACCTTAGTTTGGTCTCATCAAACTCAGTGACACGAAACCATAGGTCGTCATGGTCGTGACACCTTGTGTGCATGGTGTTCGCCGTGCCTTCCCACGGTTTATTTCTTGCAAGACCTTGGGCTCCATACATGGCCTCCTTGCATCGCGCCTCTATAACTCGCCGCTTCTTCAAAAATAGTGCCGCTTAAACGAAAATATGTCTCCCACACAACCGATGCAATCGGCAGATGACGGGTTTCTTTTAGAACAGAATTTATGCATTCGGCCAGGTTTGTGGTCATATGACCATATCGTAAGTCACCGTCATATGCTTGTGTCCACTGTTCGAAAGGAATATTGCCCAGGTAGTTTGCGCCTTCGGCGTTATCTGAGCGCAAATTGGCCAGCATCTCCTGAAAACGGTCTGTATTGATCTCGTACCCTGCCAACATACATTGATAGCGAATATTACATACCACTCTTCAATTGAGAATAAATTGAATATTACAAACAAAATTATATTAATAGATATTTCATACCCATATCGGTCACTTGTTGTTTCTGTCTTTTAGATCGATGTTGCCCATAGTAGTTGGATGAAACATGCCTCAGGCAATATCGATGGTGTGTGCAATGCCACATGCTTCCCTGGCATTCTATTGCAGCAAGTATTCCAGGGCCCCGATCTGATATAACATATATGTCAGGTTGGGGACAGACATGCCTCCTTAACCTAGATAGGAAGAAGTCCCAGTCATCAGCTGACTCCCCCGGTGTTATTGCAAATGCAATCGGAAGGATTCTCCCACAGCCGTCTTGTGCCACAGCTAGCAATACCCGATGCGTATATCTACCATACATAAAGGTACCGTCAATTTGTACCAATGGGTTGCAGTATATAAAAGTATCTTGGCATTGCTTAATTGTCCAGAACAGACGCTTGAACACTGCGCATCCACGGAGCAGAGGATCGTTGTAGTATGTTGGTTCCGTTTCAAGGTCCGTCATCGTCTTTAGGACATATCTCTCCAAAGACTGACACCACCGCCACACTTCATTATATGAAGTGTCCCACCGGCAGATGCAACTTTTCTAACGCCTTACGCTGGCTATCCAAGCATTTCTGTAAGAGGGCGTGTACCCCAATTGACTACGAATATTGCCAATTAAGGCCGACACCGTAGTCTTGGGAACGACCTTCACCGTTGGGATTATTAAGTCAGTCAACATGTCTGAATCCATCCTCGGATGATCTTGTGTTACACCTGTCATCGAAGTACGTTAAATAATGCAACATTACATAATATTAGTGTTATTCGAAATCATTGAACACATAGTGGTACTGTACCGGCAATACATGTATGTGGACCTTTGTACTTTTTGACCTTTCACAACCCTGTCCTTTTCCTCAATGACGCCATGATTTTCCGTGAACATGTGCCATCTTGCACTGCACACTTCGCCTCGTACTTATCGAGCCTGGATTTAACCACATTGTAGTTAACCCCGTTCCTGATGCTGTATTATTTTAATGCAGCAAGAAAACTATTCTTGTTGGAAAACTGGTTACCAACTTCTAATTGGTCCGAATCCAACGAAGAATTTGTATCCACGCGTCCGATGTGGTAGTTCAGAAACTCCAATGCATCATCTTGAGATAGATCGACATTATGCATATGAAATTTGGAGGTGAGTACATACCAATAGCGGATCTTCTTCTTCTTCATCTGAATCGCCCTCAACGTCTTCAAGTACAATTGAAACGAGCTTCGGTTCAGAAAATAATCCAACTTCTGCACCGTCGAGCCTTGGCTCCCGAGGTGGATCCACATCGGATTCATCGTCCGACCCTCCATAACCTGCAACAAACGAGGGCCCCTCGCCGATGGATGTCGTCGGGAGTACATCATCCCTCCTTAAACATCTTTTGTAAAGATCCCAATAATATGTGGATTGCCAACCACTAGAAGTTGATGACGTCCTCCAATACATATTTCTATCATCGGACGCCGAAGGACGGATATGCATGTCCTATCCACCAGTAGAGTGTCGTGCGGGGTTATGTTTTCCATATTACCCACGCACATGGGCACTTTCGTGTTTTGCCTCCCACTTACAGTGTCGGCTTGGGGTCGTGTATTCCCCTCGAACGGCAGTAGATGTTGAGGTCGCAAAAAGATCACTTGAAGATGAAAATTCTACATATAACTCGAGATAGGGCGATCCACTGGCAAGATGAGTCTCCAGTTCACAACACAGATATAAAAGTGACCATCTCTAAATCATTAGTCCAACAGTTCTTTTTCATGTGACTTTAACCATCTGCATGTGCAAACTACTTCTTCACATGTATTAAAAAATATTTCGATCATTCAATAGTACATCATTGAAAAAATAGCAATTTCATTACTCAATTCAAACTAAACTCAGAACTAGAGCTTCGGTTAATAATACTTTCAACTGTTTAGAATTTTGCTAACATGCATAGATCATTCAAACTTTCATAAATGTGATGACTTTATCAATCAGTACAACTTTAACTCGTAATAACATCATTCGATTAGAACAATCCAATAGGCATATCTTCATATCATACTTTCCAGAATATAATTTCTTCATTCAGACTATCCGTCTATATACTCGTGAATGCACAAATTTCATTACTAGAGGATACTTTAAATACACATAACTCAATTGAATCAAATAGTCGAGACTAGCTTCTTCTTTATCTTTAACATTGCATATTCTATGTAATCTTTAAAACATTATGATATTTCTTCTAAAGCTATTTTCACTTTCCAACTATTCTCTTCTCTGTATACATTACTAATTATTTCATCACTGAACTCTTTAGTTTCACACTTATGAACTTATTCAACATGGTTCTCGTAAAATTTCGTCATAAAGCATCACTGGTTAGGGGGTGAGGTCATAAAGCCTCTAACTTGACGCTCATAAATACACACATATGACTTAACATTCATCATTAATGTAATATCATCAAAATCACATAATTCCCTTCAGACAATTTAATATGCTTATTCATTTTATGAATGTTTTCTGTCTTTCACAATTTCAAACAATGAATTTACTTACTAGCATTTTTTTTCAAATAAGAGAACGCCTTACGGGTTCGAGTATGTCGTTTACTTGATGCCATAGTCCAACTATGGTCTTACACGTACACACATGTACTGCCATGGTCCAACCATGGTCTTACGTCCATAATGTCATAACCCAGTTATAGTCTTTTCTCTGAAATGCCATAGCCCAGCTATGGTCTTACATTCCATAATTTTCCATGGTCCAACCATGGTCTTATCCGTCAATTCATTATTAAAAGATCGCACTCATTTCCTCGTTAACAAAGACGTAAAACATAACATCATACTGTCTGTAATTTAACAAGTAAACATAAAATTCATCCACATTAACATACTGATTACACTTATTCAAACAAGTGTACATAACCATACATTCCATCAATTTGTGTAAGTGTACTTATCATATTCACTTAATCAAATAGGTTCGACACATATCATCATATGCATGCCAAGCAAATATGAATGGGCTTATCACTACATAAACTTTCATTTTATTCTACGTTTCTACATTTCTCAGCTCATGGTTATCTCACTTCGTACATTAACACATACATATCATGAACTTCTATCCATACCATTTTTCATCGAACATACAGAATCATCCAATTCACAACACAGATATAAAAGTGACCATCTCTAAATCATTAGTCCAACAGTTCTTTTTCATGTGACTTTAACCATCTGCATGTGCAAACTACTTCTTCACATGTATTAAAAAATATTTCGATCTGTTCAATAGTACATCATTGAAAAAAATAGCAATTTCATTACTCAATTCAAACTAAACTCAGAACTAGAGCTTCGGTTAATAATACTTTTAACTGTTTAGAATTTTGCTAACATGCATAGATCATTCAAACTTTCATAAATGTGATGACTTTATCAATCAGTACAACTTTAACTCGTAATAACATCATTCGATTAGAACAATCCAATAGGCATATCTTCATATCATACTTTCCAGAATATAATTTCTTCATTCAGACTATCCGTCTATATACTCGTGAATGCACAAATTTCATTACTAGAGGATACTTTAAATACAGCAAGAAAAGTATTCTTGTTGGAAAACTGGTTACCAACTTCTAATTGGTCCGAATCCAACGAAGAATTTGTACGGTCACGCGTCCGGTGTGGTAGTTCAGGAAACTCCAATGCATCATCTTGAGATAGATCGACATTATGCATATGGGCTGGAGGTGAGTACGCCCTGAATAGCGGATCTTCTTCTTCTTCATCTGAATCGCCCTCAACGTCTTCAAGTACAATTGAAACGGGCTTCGGTTCAGAAAATAATCCAACTTCTGCACCGTCGAGCCTTGGCTCCCGAGGTGGATCCACATCGGATTCATCGTCCGACCCTCCATAACCTGCAACAAACGAGGGCCCCTCGCCGATGGATGTCCTCGGGAGTACATCATCCCTCCTTAAACATCTTTTGTAAAGATCCCAATAATATGTGGATTGCCAACCACTAGAAGTTGATGACGTCCTCCAATACATATTTCTATCATCGGACGTCGAAGGACGGATATGCATGTCCCATCCACCAGCCGAGTGTCGTGCAGGGGTTATGTTTTCCATATTACCACTGCACATGGGCACTTCTGTGTTTTGCCTCCCACTTACAGAGTGTCGGCTTGGGGTCGTGTATTCCCCTCGAACGGTAATAGATGTTGAGGTCGCAGAAAGATCACTTGAAGATGAAAATTCTACATATAACTCGAGATAGGGCGATCCACTGGTAAGATGAGTCTCCACCATTGCCTCAAGGCTCCAAGGACCTTTGATGTCGAATGAGTCATATCTCACCGGATCAACCAAAGCGCAAAACCTATACTTAATAGACTGAACTTTCATTGGCGTTGTTCCGAATATTTTACGCCTAATTCTTTTGCGAAGTTCTACCAAATCGACGTTCCGATTAAAATTCAGTCGCGTTGTGTTCTCCGATAAGAAAACAACACCATTTTCGGTGTCACGAATTTTACCATCGTAGTAAATAACAGTATTAATATGTTCACTCATTTTCAATTTTTTTTCTTTTGCCTGAATTTGCGTTCTACCAACTGAGAATGAAATTTGGCTGATTTATAGCTTAAGTTCTTTGGAGACCATTTGTAGTAAAAAGCGCCCACGTGGGAGCTCTTTTTCAGACTCCTCACGACAAAGGCACCTATTTGAAGCGTTGGCCATCGCTTGTTTGTTGAAACATCTCCTCAAAATTATTTTGCGGAGACTCATCAGTAGCAAAAGAGCGCCCACGTGGGAGCTCTTTTTGGTACTCTCGCCGATAGTGCACCTGCGGAAGCGTTTGGCCACCGTTTGTTCGTAAACGCCTCAAAATTATTTTGCGGGAGACTACTATAGCAAAAAGCGTCCGTGGGAGCTCTTTTCGGTACTCTGGCGATAGTGCACCTGCTAGAAGCGTTTTGGCCCTTGTTTGTTCGTAAACGTCTCCTCAAAATTATTTTTTGGAGACTCATCGCCCAAAAATTCAATTAATTTTCATAGGGAATGGAGGGCAAAATCGTCCACGTCGGTAGCGTTTCTTGGTCATTCAAGAAGAAAGCTACCGAGGATGCTTTTGTCCACTCAGAAAGCGCCGCCACGTGGGCCGCTTTTGTCGAGGTCGATAAAAGCGCGTCCTAAGGGGAGCGCTTTAGTTTACATCCCCAAAAATGCTACCGACGTGGACGATTTTTGGAGAAACGGTACTTTCCCGTAAATATTCTTCAAACTGGCACATTTCAGTAATTTTTCTTTATTTTTGATATATATGGGATATTTACCCTAATTTAAAAGCTCGAGTAAAATTAATTCTTATAATTACATTTAAATAAAAAAATTAGACCAAAATAAGTAAAATTTTTAAAAAAAATCACACATCAATCTCAGTTTCCAACGAAATCAAACTCGTGAACACATTTATTAAACATATTATTTTTGGTGGCTGAATTATCTATATGATCTACGAAATGGACGGTCGAATTTATTTTGTTAGGGAACAAATGGTGGGGGAATTTTGCTTGATTAAACCCTCAATCAATAATTTGTTGGTGATAATGACTCTTTTCTCTTTTACTCATAATTATAATTACAAATTATTACAATGCATTAAGTAAAATATATACTAATTAAAATAGAATAAATTTGGAAAAAAATCTTAACCCAAAATCTCATAGTGATTGGTATATTTGCGAATTTTTTTATAAAATTTGGTCTATAATCTTAACCTAATTGCCTTGTGGGTCCTTAAAATATATCCAATGTGCAAAACAGAAGAAAAAGACGATTCCCCCGCAACTTGTCCAACGTCCCTCTTGCTTGTGAGTTGTGACCTCTCTTAAACCTACTCCCTAGTCATAATCTTATGGGTCAACAATCTACATCTATTATTTTAAAAAATAATACGAAAACGACACGTGTACATCAACATGTTAAAATTTTATTTAATACGAAGTAATTTTTTATATATAATATGTTTATTAGGTGGAGGTTGACTTTTTTGGATAAGTTGTTTGCTTAGAGCTTATAGACATCAACGGGTCGATGTTATCTTTAGTTGGGACTTTTGTCTCTCGATTTTAATAAGAGTCTTTGAGGTTACTTGAAGAGGCAGTGGGTTCAACAAAGTGGGAGTGTTTTGTCAGACTATTTGTTTCGACAACATATAGGGCACTTATTTACAACTATATTAGTACTTGAGATATGACCATGCGATGAAGCTCTCCCGCTTTGTTGAACTCATTATCTTTTCAAACAATCTCGAGAATTTTCGTTAGGGTTAGAAGACAAAACTTTAACTAATGACTATATAAACAACACTTTAATGATTTCTCTCAAAAGAATAAAAAAATCCTTCGACCTAAATGATGAAATAAAAATACATAAATATGACACAAAAATATACATACACCTATATATACTAATCTATAATACCACGTCACCTGTGTATTACAAAATTAAGATTTTTTTTTCTTTGTTTCTTTTAGCAATATGAACACGAAAACTTGAGTACATCATTACGAACATGTTTAGGATATTGTATACTCGTTGGCATAAAAAAATTAGAGGATATTCTCCTCACGTTTTCCTAAGATGATTGCTTGTTTTTCTGCAAAAAAATTGGGGAAAAGGGTGTTACTCTAAGATGATTATTGTCTCACCAATCGATAAATAGTAATATTATATATAAATTTTGATTTAATATTTAATTTTATTTATAAATTTTGATTAGATGTAATCATATCAATAAAACTTTAATTACAATTTAAATATGTAAACGGAACTTTGATTTTCATTCAAATGTACATATCTAAAGAAATAAATGCATCAATATATTTTTATATTGAATAAATCAAATTATTTGTGTATGCAATATGTTAACGTTAAAAGATGTTATATCAATAATTTTATTAGTGATTTGTGAAAATTGAATCAAATCAACATTTAGTATATAAAATTACATAAAATCAAGTTTATATATAGCATTGCATGTGTAGTTTTGAATATTATTGCCATATATAAGGGGTGTACGAAGCCCAAATTGCCCGGCCCATATCAGTCCCAACCTAACCCAACACAAACCCTAGCCCACAGAAGCCCAAAACCCAAAGCAGGAAAAAAAAAAACCCTAGCCCCAAGTGGCGCCGTCCCATCTGCTTTTGGCCACTTGCCTCTGCCCTCTGGCCACCGCCATGACCTGCAAACAGGAAAGAAACAGCAAACAAGTAGAAACATAAACCATTCTGTATGGTTTTTTTTTTTAAATATTTCGTTCGGCTATATAAAGCCCTCGAAAGTCGATTGTAACGGGGGGAGGATTGATTTTTGAATACAAAAAAGAGACGACTAATAAAAAAACAGAGAATCGAGCAAAATAAGAAAGCAAATCAAACCTATTCAAAGGTTTTTTTCTCTCTTCATTCATTTATATATATGATATAGATATATAAATACAAAAAATAAAAAAATACCTGGTTTTTCTCTGTCGTCGGGAACCGAAAGGTCCCTTCTCCTTTTGGCCATTTTTTTCTAAAAAAGGACCCCAGATTCGGAATCGAGGAGTCGAAGGGATGAAAAGGCCTCCTTTTCTCGAAGCTCTCGGCCAAGAATGGCGGCGCCTGACGCCCGCGATCGGGCCGATGGTGAGGGTGGCGGATCTCGGGCCACAGAGAAAAAGAGAGGTTTTTAGTTTCTTTTATGGAAAAAGGGTAAGAATGATTTTTTTTTTTTGGAAATTTTTAGCCTTAAATAGGCCTCCAAAACGACGCCGCTTTAAGCAGTTTTCGTGCACCAAACGACGCTGCTTTGCCTCGACTGATTTTGACCGACCCAAAGCCTAGGATCCGCGTGTTTTTAAGGAAAGGCTAATTGCACTTTTAACCCTTCCGCTTTTTTATTGTTTTATATCTAAATTTTCCTTATTTTTAAATTTTGCCCAATAATTTGTTTTATTTTCATTTTGGTCCTTGTCAAGATATTGCGTTCGGGAGAGGGAATAATTCCCATTTCATCCCCTCCTTTTACGCGGTTTCAATAAGGTCCTCCCTCTTTGTTTATTTCAATTCTACCCCAACACTTTATTTTTTGATTCAATTTTCATCCTTTTTTTATTATTTTTACTTATTTATTATAAGATCAATATTTTCTTTTTTTATTTTATTTCTTTATATCTAATGTTATATGTATTATCGTTATTAATATCACTCTCGCTATTATTACGTTACTATTATTATCCTTATCATTTTATTATGTCTATCATCATTATTATTATTTTCATTATTATCATTGTTTTATTTTATTATTGTTATTATATTATGATTGTCATTATTTTATTTTCATCATTATTTTGTTATTGTCATCATTTTAATATTTTCTTTAACATTATTGTTATTATTATTACATTATACTATTGTTATTAGTATTATTACTATTGTCATTTTACCATTTATTTTATTTTATTATTATCACTATTATCTTACTTTTATTGTTACCGTCATTATTATATCATTATTTCTATGTAATCTACCTTTTTTATTATTATTATCGTTACTATCCTTAATTTTACATCTATTATTATTATCATTATTTTTATTTGTATATTATTATTATTACTATTATTATATCATTATTTTTATACATCTATATGTATATTTTTATTATTTAGCATTCATTATTGTTATCATTTCGTCGTTATTTCTACTACTACTACTATCGTAATACTTCCAATATATTATATATCATCTTTACTCATATTTTAAATTCGGCCTCTAAAAACTTTTATTAGCCAGGTGAATTCCCACTGTTAGCTAGGTGGCCAGGGATGTTCATTGTTAGAATCCATCAGAGTTTGAGTCTTTAGAGAGTACTTAGAATATTCAATTTAAAGACCGTTCATTGTTCGATGTGATGTGTGCACGAGTGGGTGAACATTGTCGTAACCATTTTTTGATAAAACAAGAAATACACGGTCGACTCGATTTTTGAAAAAAGAAAAGGAAAGGAGTCGCCATCGATCTTTATTTGGTGTGATCGGATCACCTTTGTTTTAATAAAATATTTAATTTACTAAAGCGTGCTTTTTGGTCCACGAACTTTGAGAAAACGGGTTCGAAGTCGATTACGCATGCAGGAAGGATTAGCACCCTACACGCCCAAAATTGGTACCAAACCGATTGATTGATGTCCTTTTGTTGAAAACTTTGAAAAGGTTCGAAAATACAATGCTTTTATTTTCAAAATTTGATGGAATTGAAAGGACGTTAAGACTCTCTTATTTTCTGAGAGATAAAGCATCATGTCCAAGAAGTTAGGCGCAATACTTTAGACCCAAACTAAGCTCGTCTTTTAAAACTTGATTTTCGCTTTTGAAGAGGACCTTCCGTTATTCGTCAAATGAGAAACCGGAACCCAGAAGCTAGGGCTCGATTTTTCGAGATTTCAAATACGAAAGATTGCCTCTATTTTTAGGAAAAGAAGCTTATCTCGGTATCTAGATGCCGAGTCCAAGAAGTTAGGACGACATTTCAATTTTCGGATTAAGAGTTCGCTTAAAATTTAAATTACGGTTTAAAAGGACATTCCATTGTTTAGCTTAAACGAGAAAAATCGAATCCAAGAGTTAAGGCTCGGTTCTCGAATCTTTAATACGAAATATCGATTATTTAATAAAACTTGATGACTCGAGAAAGGTTAATGCAACACAATTCGATAAAAGAAATAAATTACTTAAGCTAGGTTGCATAAAAAATAATAATGATATATGTAATAATGCTAAGTTAATTAATTTGATTATAAAATGATGATAATAATGATAATGGTAATAATAAAAATTATAATGTTTAAGAGTAAAAAATAGTAATAATAAAATAATATTAATGACATTAATAAGAAAAAATAAATAATAAAATGAAGGTAATTAACGAAAATATGTACATATAAAATAATATAATAATAGTAATAATAATAATAAATACAAAAACAATATAATAATAATGTTAAAATAAAATGATAAATAATGATGATATGATAATATTTAAAGCAATAATATTAAATAAGAGTAATAAACATAATAATAGTAATATAGTATTAAACCAAGAAAATAAATATAAATATAAGTAGTAATAATAATAATAGAAATATCAATAATGATGTTAGAGAAATAATAATGATATTAATAATAAAATAATTATAATGGTAAATAATAATAATAATAATAATAATAATAAAGTTAGTGAAATACATTAATAATAAAATATGTACATAAAAATATACTAATGGTAATAACAATACTAATATAATAACAAAAAGACTAAAAAATTGCAAAAGTAATCGAAATTGGATTAAATTGCATTTAGAATGAGAGTTTGGGGTTAATTCATAATAAAATAAAAGAAAAGGGCTATTTGAAACACGCAAGAAAGGAGGGGGACCAAATGGTAATTATTTTCTCCTAAACGCAGCTGCTCGACAGGACCAAAATGAAAATCGAAATAAATCATTGGCTTAGATTTTAAAGTGTTAAAATCGATTGTAGAACAATAAAAAGTGGAAGGGCTAAAACTACAATTAGCCCTTCCTTCAAAAACACGCGGATCCTAAGGTGGGTTGTCGGTCGGATCGGGTCATGTTCAAAACGACGTCGTTTTGGTGCCCGAGAGGCTCGCCAAAACGACGCTGCTTTGGAGGCCTATTTAAGGCACAAACCCTTCAAAAAAATCATTTTCACCTGCTCCTAAAAAACCGATCCTTCCCTTTTTCTCTCGCAGAGGTCGGCTCCCGAGGATTCCTACGATCATCGTCGCCACATTATTACCGCTAGCCACCATACACGTGGCGGAAATTCAAAAAGGTATATTTTTTTCTTTTTTTATATATATTTTTAATAATATAACAATATATATGTCTACTAAAAACGTAATAAAAATAACTTTCAAAATAAAAGAAAAATCACCTTTAGCCTCTGCTTTTGATTTTAACGGATCTTTTGTGTTTTTCTACTTTTGTTTGGATCTCATTGTTTTCGTGTTTCAAATTTTTTTTTTGTGTTGAATCGTCGTTTTTTGATCGAGAGAAAAAAACCTTTTTATGCTTTTGAATCTCTCTCTATTTTTCTCAAAACAAAAGCCCTTTTTACAACGCTTGAATCGGCTTTTTATAGCCTTTACAACTTGTTTCGTTGCTCATTTTTGCTTTTCTCGCTTCTGTTGCATGTTCTTTCGCTTTGCAGGCATGGGGAGCGTGTGGAGGGTCGTGGTCACTCGCCACCAAGGTGGAGCGCTTAGGTCAAGGGTGGTCTTGCAAGCAGAGGCAAAGGGAAGATTAGGTCATGACGCTAGGGTTAGGGTTAGGGTTAGGGTTTTGTTTTTTTTTTTTTGGTTTTAGCTGAAAGTGGGTTGAATTTTGGGCCGTTTGGGCCTGGTTTATTTTGGGTTTATTTTATTTTTTTGGGGTTTTTGGGTTTATAAAAGGGGTCAGTGCATTTGGAGCAAAATAGGTTTGTACAAACATGTTCTTATCGATGTGTGAATATTGAATCTCTAGTTATACTATAAAAAGAGAGCAAAGTTTAGATATAATTTAAGATTTATCATTGCAAATTACAAAATTGTTGACTGCATTAATTAATTAGCTGGAGTATGAACAATTATTCAAGGAATTAATTAAGAATCAACCACCTAATCTAATGTGTTCAACTTCAACAACATCGTACCATGATTATAGAGTAGAAGTTTGAATGTAAAACCGTTCTATACATGTTAAAGTTATTGAACATTACTACGGACTCGTCTAAGACAAAGAAAATGGATCAAAGATTTGAACAATTCCAGAAAGACCTGCAAGACCAGATACAAGAGCAAATGGCAAAACTCCAACAAGAGATGAGGGATCAAGTGTTGGAGGCTCAAAAGAGCACGATGGCTCAAATGGCCCAAATGTTGAGTGGGGCAATGGACAAAGTTAAAGGTCCCATGGCAATTACAGGGGAAGAAAGTGAAGGCATTCCTTGGGGTTTTACCCCACCACATGCGCCAGCACAGCATGAAGAGTATCCCCAAAGGCCATCTGTCATAATTAGGCCTCAACAAAGGCAAAATGATATTAGACCACCCACGAACTCCCACGTTGGCTCAGGATCCAATCCAGGAGATAGCCCAGCCAATCCCAATTTGAATATAGTAGAGAGAGCGGGCAATAGTTGAATCCTCGAGGCAATTAGAGGATCGTTGTAGATGGTTGGAGGAAAAGTTCAAGGCTTTGGAAAATCTGATCACCACCATGGTATTGACGCAAAAGACTTGAGTCCGGTTCCATTTGGTGCTTCCTCATAAGTTTAAGAGGCGAATTTGAGAAATACAAAGTGGGACTAGTTGTCCGGAGGCCCACATCACCATGTTCTGCAGCGAATGGTAGCACGTGAACAATGATCAACTCTTAATCCACTATTTCCAAGAAAGTTTAGTATGCGCACTACTAGATGGTACAACCAGCTTAGTCGGGCCAACATTAGTTCCTGGAGAAGTCTGGCTCAAGCATGTTACGGACATGGCACCAGATAGAATTACTTTGCAAAGCATGGAAAAAAGACAAAATGAGAGTTTCAGACAATACGCGCAAAGATGGAGGGAGGTCGCCATGCAGGTCCAACCGTCCCTCTTAGAAAAGGAAACTACCATGCTCTTCATCAACACCCTGAAGGCTTCTTTCATAACCCATATGATAAGGAGTACCACTAAGAGCTTTGCCGACATGGTAATGGCAGGGGAAATGATCGAACATGCAATCAGATGCGGCAAGATTGAAGTAGGGAAAACCGGTAGAAGGCCTGCTCCTAGAAAAAAGGATGACGAGGTGAATAATACAAATATGGGGGACCCAAATCAGCCAAAAATGGTGACTACTGAGTATCAATGTTCATCAAGGAAAGAATCTCGCACAAGAAAAAACATTGAAAAACTCCAATTTACGTCAATCCCAATGACGTATAAGGGTTGTATCAAAGTTTATTTGATGCACACGTTGTGTCCCCCCAATATTCAAAACCGATGCAACCTCCGTACCCAAAATGGTATGACCCAAGCACTCAATGTGAGTACCACGCGGGGATCACGTGCCATTCGATAGAAAATTGCCTTACTTTCAAGAAATTGGTGGAAAATCTCATCAACATGGGTATTGTGAAGTTCGATGCCGAGCAATGGTATACCAAGGGAACCGAGGAATAAAAGTTTTCGAGCATCCGCTTTTATACTTGGGAGTGTTTTGAACAATGAAGACCTGGAAGAAACATTGTATTTTTAATCTAGAGTAATGTGCGAACACACTTGTTGCTTCAAGCATAGAAGCAATAAGATTTCTTTTGAGAAGTAGGCTTGTGTCCGAAATTTTATTTCAATAAAATACATCTTTCTAAGTAAATATTTTCATTCTTTACATTTCATACTAAATATTTTTCACTCATGACCATATCATACGAATGATCATCCTTAGTATCATTTATTCTTTGGATTTTCGCCCACAATGGGCCCCAGGATATCAATGACATGAGCGACGCCACATCGACTCTTTTTAGTGAGATATGTATCAGAGGGATCTAAGGGCTTTGAAGGTGACAAAGATTGTGACTTACTTCCCCAATGGTAGATCCTACCTTATGAAGTGTCAGCAGACGCTATGAACTAACGAAGGAGATGAAGATGGAAGCATAGCTCCTAGTAGGAATAAGGCAAGGCATCGTTGAGCTATTTTCAGGAATTCAAGATGTTTTCGCATGATCATATCAAGGCATGCCAAACTACTAAAACATGGGTATGTTGCTAAACAGCCTAGTTAATCAAGAGGCTCGGGCTATTGGTTCACCAAGAAAAGGGAAATTGCATCTGTTATGCCATAAAATGCTAAGTCGAGGAAGACTGTGCCTTCTCCATTTTCCCTATATGAAGCATGGATGTTAACAAGCCAGTCTCCTCAAAAGCTTTTAGCCAACATCGATTCATATTCATGGTCGTTGGTTACCTCATTGAGAGGGTGAAGGTCGCTTCATATGCCAAAATTACAAAGTCGACAGTTATCAAAAAAAAAACATTCAAGATTTTTTGAAAAAATGGCTGAGACTTGTAAAGGTTGGCATAGGGAAGTTCCTTTAGGTTCCTTGAACGTTAGCCAGGACTTTTGCCGGGGCACCTTTCCCATTGGTTTATGAAAGGGGAAACAATTGTTGGAAGATAAGATTCTTTTTTCCCAAGCTTGGATTGAATTAGATGAAGTAGAATGCCTCCAGTAAGCCTGAATGAAAGTACTCAGTATGGTCAAATGTACCAAAAAGGGACACGGGCTTATGACAAAAAGGTTCGCTCAAGAGAATTTCAAGAAGAGGACCTAGCATTAAGAAAGATTCTTCTTATCCAAAAGAACTCCAAAAAAGTAAATGCCTTATACAAGAAAGAAGGCTCTGTTCTAGGAAAATGAGTGTTAATCAAGATAGATGGCAAGGACCGCCTAATCCGGTTAGTTCAGATTCAATAAAAAGTTTTCCAAAAAAACAAATAAAAACAAAACAAAAAAAATAAAACAAAAAATAAAAACAAAAACACAAAAACAAAAAACATGAAAAGGAAAAGAGAAAAGGAGAGGCCAAGGCGAAAACCAAAGAAAGGCGCTTTGAGACCAAAGGGTATTTGAGTTGAAAACCGAGAAGGGCGCTCAAAATTTTGATCGAAAGTAGGGCATCTGAGAGTCTTGCTACGCTAGAAGAAGTATGTTACGCCTTGGGGCACTCGACAAAGTACTGGATCCCTTAAACACATATTAAGCTCAAAATGGTCCTCAAGAAGTTGGAACAGGCTCAAGTCGCGATATCCGGGGCACTTAGTTTTGATTTTACCTATTTTTGTTACTTGTGGTTATTTTATTCCTCAAAATACCACCGATAAATTTCCTTCTTAATTGCATTTGCTAGCTTTGATTAACTTGTTTGTTTCGAGCTATGCTCTCAATCAATTTCCTTTTTGTCCATTTTTACAATCTTTTTTCAGGCATTTTGCAGTGAAATAACGATTAGTGGACTAATAATACTTTCATAAAAGGAGTTTTGCATATTACTCTGGAAGCTTCTGAATAATACAAAGACCTGAAACAGGGCTATTGTTTAGAACTCACTCAGCTCAAGGTTTGGAAATATTGGAGAAAGATGATTATCTCTTTGGACCTTTTATTGGTTGAACCAAAAGATAATACATTTTGCTTGGTGATACGACCTTGACAGATAACTAGCAATGTCAACCCAAAGAAGACAAAGGGATCATTCTCGAGAAAAGAAAATGATACTCTGCATCAATGCACATATCGAGCCTACACATCGGTCATTACACCGGTGAATGGTGTAACAGATCAAATTGATCCTATACCCTGAGTTACAAAGCAGGATGGATAGAAGAAACCAAATGTTATTCTCCTAAAGTTGCGTGAGAGATGCAAACTTTATGTCCCGAAGGTACAAAGTGGAAGGGACCCTAAAATTACAATGGGTAAGCTTGTTGAGCATAATATGATCATTTCTTTGGGTTTTCTATCAAAGATATCTTGCTGAACGAGAAAGCATGATAACGTATCAGTGATAGAACATTAATGGACTACGAGCAATGATGACCCTAAGCATTTAAAAATGGATCATTTCATTTTGCATTCATACATCATTTCAAAGCACGATTAGTTAGGAGCATTCGACTCATTGCATACTAATCGTCATAAAAAGACCATTCTCATGGTATTCTGCATTCATGCAAATGTCATCCATTATCATTTAGTTAGGAGCATTCGATTCATTCTGATCGTTGCATCCTAATCATTGTAAAAAGATCATTCTCACGACATTCTGCATTCATGAAAGTGTCGTCCATAACGCATGTAGTTAGGAGGCTTTGAGTCATTTTGATCATAGCATCTTTATCATTTGCATAAGCATAAGCACATAAAATTCATTCTACAGGACAGGTTCCTCAAAGAACGGTGTAACGATATTGAAGTTCAGATTTTGTACCCTCAAGATGGTAGTGGGGCAGACTGAAGATTGAAGTCTTCCTGAAGATAGTAAGAAAGTAAATTGAAAAGTTCAGATTTTGCTCCTTCGAAATGGTAGGGGAGCAGGCTGAAGATTGAAGTCTTCCTGAAGATAGTAAGGAAGCAAATCGAAAAGTTTAGATTTTGCTCCTTCGAGATGGTAGGGGAGCAGACTGAAGATGGAAGTCTTCCTGAAGATAGTAAGGAAGCAAATTGAAAAGTTCTGAATTCTCATTTCCTCGACGTTCCAGTGGAGTAGAGATTACAAATCCCGTCTCCCTGAGTTAACAATGAGGATCAATCATTATTCCTTTGAAGTTTCAGTAAGAGAAAATAGAGATTACAAATCTCTTCTCTCTGAATTCTTATTTCCTCGAAGTTCCCGTGGAGTAGGTTGAGATTACAAATTCAGTCTCCCTGAGTTAACAATGAGGTTATATCCTTAATTCTCCGAAATTTCAGTAGAGAAGATGGAGACTACGAATCTCTTCTCCCTGAATTCTTATTTCCTCGAAGTTCCCGTGGAGTAGGTTAAGATTACAAATCCTGTCTCCCTGAGTTAACAATGAGGTTACATCCTTAATTCTCTAAAGTTTCAGTAGAGAAGATGGAGATTACAAATCTCTTCTCCCTGAATTCTTATTTCCTCGACGTTCCAGTGGAGTAGGTTGAGATTACAAATCCCGCCTCCCTGAGTTAACAATGAGGTTACATCCTTAATTCTCTCAAGTTTCAGTAGAGAAGATGGAGATTACAAATCTCTTCTCCCTGAATTCTTATTTCCTCGACGTTCCAGTGGAGTAGGTTGAGATTACAAATCCCGTCTCCCTGAGTTAACAATGAGGTTACATCCTTAATTCTCTGAAGTTTCAGTAGAGAAGATGGAGATTACAAATCTCTTCTCCCTAAATTCTTATTTCCTCGACGTTCCAGTGGAGTAGGTTGAGATTACAAATCCGTCTCCCTGAGTTAACAATGAGGATAAGTCCTTATTTCTTTGAAGTTTTGGTAGAGAAGATGGAGACTACGAATCTCTTCTCTCTCAATTCTTATTTCCTCAAGTTCCGTGGAGTAAGAAGTAAATCAAGATATCGGTCTGGTGATCCCCAATTTGTAGGGATCGATTGAAGAAAGCAGATTTGACATTCCCGAAGTTGCGGGAAGCAAATCGAAGATATCATCTGGTGATCCCCTAGTTCGCAGAATCGATTGAAAATAACAGAAGCGGATCAAGATGGCGATCTTATCTTCCGAAGTTGCGTGAGAGCGATCACTACAAATCTCATTTTCAAGGTTACATGAAGTGGATCAAAGTAACAAGATACGGTGGATGTGAGCGATGCTACCAAGAAGAGCACCGAGAAGTCAAGACTTCGGCGAGACCAGCAACATTAGGCTTTTTAAGTCTTTGCTCGCTTCACATACTCGACAATGAGCAAAAGAGGGCATTGACGAAGCCCAAATTGCCTACCATATCGATCCCAACCTAACCCAACACAAACCCTAGCCCACGAAGCCCAAAACCCAAAGAAAAAAAACCCTAGCCCCAAGTGGCGTAGTCCCATCTGCTTTTGGCCACTTGCCTCACCCTCCTGCCACCGCCCACGCGTGCCTCTCACCACCGCCATGACACAAACAGAAAGAAAACAAGAAACAAGTAGAAACATAAACCATTTCAGATGGTATTTTTTTTAAATATTTCGATTCGGCTATATAAAGCCCTCGAAAGTCGATTGTAACGGGAGGATTGATTTTGAATACAAAAAAGAGACGATTAATAAAAAAATAGAGAATCGAGCAAAATAAGAAAGCAAATCAAACCTATTCAAAGGTTTTTTTTCTCTCTTCATTCATTTATATATATGATATAGATATAAAAATACAAAAAATAAAAATACTGGTTTTTCTCTCGTCATTGGAACCGAAAGGTCCTTCTCCTTTTGGCCATTTTTTCTAAAAAGGACCCTGATTCTAATCGAGGAGTCGAATGGATGAAAAGGCCTCCTTTTCTCAAGCTCCCATTGTCGTAAATGGTGGCGCCTGATGCTCGCGATCGGTCTTAGATGGTCGAAGTGGTCGCGATTCGGCCGGCCACGAGAGAAAAGAGAGGTTTTTAGTTTCTTTTATGGAAAAAGGGTAAGAATGATTTTTTTTTTTTTTGGAAATTTTTAGCCTTAAATAGGCCTCCAAAATGACGCTGCTTTAAGGTGCCTTTCAGCACCAAAACGACGTCGTTTTGCCTCCGACCCGATTTTGACCCGACCCAAAGCCTAGGATCCACAGTGTTTTTTAAGGAAGGGCTAATTGCACTTTAGCCCTTCCGCTTTTTATTATTTTATATCCAAATTTTCCTTATTTTTAAATTTCGCTCAATAATTTATTTTATTTTCATTTTGGTCCTTGTCAATATTGCGTTCGAGAGAAGGAATAATTCCCATTTCCCCCTCCTTTTACGCGGTTTCAATAAGGTCCTCCCTCTTTTGTTTATTTCAATTCCTTTAACACTTTATTTTTTTGATTCAATTTTCATCCTTTTGATTATTTTACTTATTTATTATAAGATCAATATTTTCTTTTTTTTATTTTATTTCTTTATATCTAATGTTATATGTATTATCGTTATTAATATCACTCTCGCTATTATTACGTTACTATTATTATCCTTATCATTTTATTATGTCTATCATCATTATTATTATTTTCATTATTATCATTGTTTTATTTTATTATTGTTATTATATTATGATTGTCATTATTTTATTTTCATCATTATTTCGTTATTGTCATCATTTTTAATATTTTTCTTTAACATTATTGTTATTATTATTACATTATACTATTGTTATTAGTATTATTACTATTATCATTTTACCATTTATTTTATTTTATTATTATTATCACTATTATCTTACTTTTATTGTTACCGTCATTATTATATCATTATTTCTATGTAATCTACCTTTTTATTATTATTATCGTTACTATCCTTAATTTTACATCTATTATTATTATCATTATTTTTATTTGTATATTATTATTATTACTATTATTATATCATTGTTTTTATACATCTATATGTATATTTTTATTATTTAGCATTCATTATTGTTATCATTTCGTCGTTATTTCTACTACTATTACTATACGTAATACTTCCAATATATTATATATCATCTTTACTCATATGTATATGTGTTCTCTTATTCTTTCATGTTTAACATCGTGTCTTCACATTTTCATGCTAACTCTCCCCGACATCTCGATTTTTATATAGCGACCAATATTCCGTATTAGCAATTCGGGAAAATCAAGCCCTAACTTACTGGGTTCCGGTTTTCCTCGCTTAAGCTAAGTAACGGAATGTCCCTTTTCAAATCGCAATTCAAATTTTAAACAAAGCACTTAATCTCGAAATTGAAATGTCGCGTCCTAACTTACTGGACTCGACATCTAGATACTTCGAGATAAGTTTCTTTTTCCTAAAATGGAGGCAATATCCCTAATTTGGCTTTTCGAGAAAACAAGCCCTAACTTACTGGGTTTTGATCTCTAGTTTGACAAATGACGGGAGACCCTCTTCAAATATAAAACTAAGTTTTAAAAGGCAAGCTTAGTTTCGAGAGTCTAAAGTATTGCGCCCTAACTTACTGGACATGATGCTTTATCTCTTCGAAAATAAGAGAGTCTTAACGTCCCTTTCAATTCCTTCGAATTTTGAAAATAAAAAGCATTGTATTTTCGAACCCTTTCAAAGTTTTCAACAAATAGGACATCAATCAATCAATTTGGTACCAATTTTGGGCGTATCGAGGGTGCTAACCCTTCCTCGTATGTGTAACGACTCGAACTCGTTTTCGGATTTCAAGACCAAAATCGTTGTTTTGATAAATCAAACTGCTTATTAAAATAACTATTTTACGAGGTGGCCCGATCACACCTCATAAAAAAAGGTTGGTGGCGACTCCCTTCCTTTTCTTTTTTTAAAAAAACCGAGTCGACCACGTCGTTTACTGTTTCATCAAAAAATGGTTACGACAAGGGGTTTGTCAATAGACCTTCAAAGGGGTATGTATTACTTTTCAAACCATATTTATAGAGTTAAAATTTTTTTATTAAAAGTGTATCAAATTAATTATGTATATATCATTACATATATGTGATCATCAATCCTTGTTAGAGTACTATGACCTCCTAACTTTGCCCATTTGGTTTCGCCATTCATGCCTTTTCTGCCAATACCTAAAAAATACGCAAATTAACCACTTTTGACAATCATGTCACTCTAATAAGACAACCATCACTTGTCATTCACATACTTTGCAACCTATTTGATGTCACATAAGGAACCATAGAAGGTGCCAACAAATCTATCCAGAGATAACACGTGACAAAAGAGGTAAAACCCATTAGGGGTGAGTATTCGATCGAGTCGAGTCAAAAAATTTTGAGTTAGTCGAGTTGACGAATCTTATTTTCGCAACCGAATTCAATTTGAATTTTTTTTGGATCGGATCGAATCGAGTCAAAAAATTTCGAGTCGAGTTAACGAATCCTATTATTTATACTTAATGTTGCATTTAGATGAACCAATTATTTAATTAGTAAATGAAGTATAAAATTATTTAACTACATAAACAATATAATGGTTTTGCCTTTTAACTTAATGAGTAAATATTTATCAAAACAACGTAGTTTTGACTTTCAACTTAATGATTTTGACTTTTAACTTTAGAAAAGGTAAACACTTATCAAAATGGCGTAGTTTTGCATTTTCTTATTCGGATTTTCAAATAACCCGAATTGTGTAATTCACATTCAAGTTAAACCAAAAAACTTAATTTTTTATTCGAGTTGATCCAAAAAACTTGATTAACTCAAATAACTTGAACTATTTAATTCAAAATTTAAAAATTTTATTGAGTTGTTCGAATCGAATCGAATTTTGCTCACCCCTAAAACCCATATAAATACCTCTCTCAGCCCTAAGGATCGAACATGTTTGTGAACTCCCCACTCCGGACTCTATCGACACCATCTTCCCTAAGCTCCTCTTCCCTTGCAACCTTCTTCCACCATTCAAACAATACAACTCTTCGCCCGAACAAAGTAAATTGAACTCAAACTCTTTCACACCTTTTTCTACGTCGCCTTCCCATATCAACGTACATTAAACAAGCAATTATATAAACTTTCTCCAGAAAATTTAAATATAATTAATTAGCTAATTAATTACTCAAAGTTTAGATATAATTTAAGATTTATCATTGCAAATTACAAAATTGTTGACTGCATTAATTAATTAGCTGGAGTATGAACAATTATTCAAGGAATTAATTAAGAATCAACCACCTAATCTAATGTGTTCAACTTCAACAACATCGTACCATGATTATAGAGTAGAAGTTTGAATGTAAAACCGTTTTATACATGTTAAAATTGTGTAATCCAATTTCGTTTGATTTAGTATGAAAAGTTTGAAGTGCAACTTACTTGTTAAATAAATAAAATAAAGAGACAAAAAAGAAAATCTATGAGGGTGAAGAACTGAGGGTCGAACCACGCCGCACAAGTTAAATTTTTATATGACTATACTTCTTTTATTAAACATTAATTATAAGAGGGTTGTTTAACCCTTAAAACGTGTGTAGTCGAAAATCTCTTGTATTGTTGTTCTTCAACATTAGTGAATTTCTCTCCCTCTGCCCGTGATTCTTCGTAATAAAGATTTTTCACATAAAATCTACGTGTTTTTATTTTTCTTTATTATTGTTTTACGATCATTCTTACCGTCATTATCTACATATAGTATAATAATATATATATTTATTTATAAAAAAAAAAGTCAAGATTATATATTAAAATTAATATATTATAAAATATATAATTTTTTTGAAAATAATATTTAAATTAATCTTTATTAGTGTTGATAAGCAATAACCAAATTCTTCTTCTTTTTAATCATTTTTGCGCTGACTGACTAACTGCCTCTTTTAGACTTCTTGGTTTCCACAATTTTAGACGTCACTTATAGGCTTGATTATGGGTCAAATCTTATCAGAATGAGACTCGATTTTGTAAAAAAAATTAATAAAAAACTTATATTACTATTTAAAATAATAAATTAATAAAAATATTATTTTATATTAATATTTATATATTTTATAATAAAATTAAAACATATTATAAAAAATTATTTAATTTAAAATTCGAATCAAAACAAACCATTTAAAGATAAAAAAATTTATTCAAACTTAACCTACCACCTATCTGGTTAGAAGTAATGTTATAAGTACAATAAAAATTACAGTGTCATATAATACATATATAAACAATTATTAATTATTAAAATTAGAATAAAATTTGAGAAAATATTTAATATATTATTAGTAGAATTTAAAAATCCTACAAGGAGGATTGAGTTGATGACAAAGAGTATAGTAAAAATTAATATAGTAAAAATTAATATATATAATATTTGAAAAAAAATTTGGTACACTGCTAGTTAAATATATATATATATAGTAGAGGTGTGCATGGGCCGGGCCGGGCCGGGTTCGGGTCGGGCCCAAAATTTTTTTGACCCGATTGGTAGGCCCGAGCCCGGCCCGAAATATGGACCTAAAAATTTGTCCAGGCTCGGCCCGATTTAAAATTGGTAGGCCTGAGCCCGGCTCAAGCCCGCCCGACTAGTATAAAATTTTTATTTTATTAAAAATAAAATATAATAAATTCAATACATTTTAATAAATAAAATAAATATTAAAACAAAAATAAATAAATAATATAATAAATCAAATACATTTAAAAATATAATAAATCAAATACAAATAAAAATATTTAAAAATAAATCAAATACAATTAAAATATAACAAATAAAAATATTTTGGTCGGTGGGTAGGACCCGGCTAAAAAATCATACTGAGGCCCTGCCCGTTTTCTAAAAGGCCTCATTTTTTGCTCAAGCCCATTTTTCGGCTTATATTTTTGTCCAAACCTCTCACATTTTAAGGCGGGCCTTGGGCGGTTGGGCGCCAGTCCATGCACACCTCTAATATATAGACACATAGCAATTTTTAAGTTTATTTGTAAAATTAAAAAGCTACACTGCCAATGAACTAAATATTAACCTATAAAAGAAATATAATACGTGACAAATTTATAACTTTATAGAGTTAAATGAATATCAATTTTAATATTTTAAATGTGTTTTGATAATATTTTAATTTTTTTACTTAATAAAAAGATGAACTAAGAAATACTGAATAACATAAGTAGGTAAGTAGTTACTTACCATTCAATGTTGAAATATTAATTTTATTTTATTTTATTAAAATATAATATTTGAAAATAATTTATCTTTTTAAAGACATATTTAATTATTATCCAAAAGATTATGGTAAAAGATTAAAATTAATAAATAAATATTTTTCAAAAATAAATATTAATTTTTATCAAACAAAACTTTAATTTTATTTCTTAGAGTTATAATATTTAACAATATAATTTATTCCGAATACTTTTGTATCTATATTCAAAGTCATTTAAAAACTAATGTGGTTTAAAATAACATTAAATTTTTTAAAAATGATAAAATGTAAAATAAAACTTTCATGATTAAAATTTTCATTTAACTATATTCAATATTATTTAATTTAAATTCAGCCTTAATTTTTATTAACATTTAATTTTAAATTTATTAAATAATGATATTTATAAGTAGTCATTAGTCTATCTATAATTCCATAGAGAATGCCATTATTTACACCAAAATTTGAATACAAACAAAAGTAAACAATGTTCATTTCCTAAACATAAATCAAGAATGAATGCTCTTCAATAATTCCCAAGGGATGCAATTATTCAATAATTTAATTTTTCTTATTTAAAATTTTAATTTTAAAATTTGTCGAAGAAATTTTAATTTTTTTATGAAATATTGTTTGTTGATAATTGTATTAGATTTGAAGAGTCTCTCTCAATTTTATCCCTTAATTGTCTCTCGACTCTACTGAAAGCTCGAGTGGTTTGTAAAGTGATAATTACCCAACAATACCATGTAAAAACATCAATTCAAATCACATCAAGAGTACATGTTGAGATTTCTTTGATCGGCTCTATGAATATATCATCTTTTCGAGTTCTTGACAGAGTTGGGAGACAAAGAATAGAGATAAATCAAGCGTAGACCCCTAACCCAATTTGAGACCTGTTCAGGGGCCTATTAAGCTTCAATGAAAAACACTAGGTAAATTTCTTCTCTTGCAGTTTAAATGCCCTCTACAATTTTCGTTTAGAGATCCGATCTGATTCAACTCTGAATTTAGTCGAGATCTCCCGTGCCTTAAATTCAACCCTCAAACATCTTTATTAACGGCGTTTGTATCCGAATTTTCGGACCTTCCCAAAATACCCTTCCCACCGCCACCTGTAACATCGGAAGTAGAAAACAGCCACCTAATGTTCCACCAAATTGTAGATCTGCCCCCCCATACACTCACTCACTTTTCCACTAAGACTGCAATTCCATCCTTTGTTTGGATGCCGAGAAAATGCAAGAAAAAAATAAACAATCAGAAATTCAAATCTCAAAAGAATTCATCCAATTTCCACTTTCAGCTTTCATTGGAAAAAAAAAAAAAAAAAGAAACAAAGAAAATGCAGCATTTTCCTAACTGCCAGACAGAAAACTAAACATGACAAGAAGAAAATATATATTGGGCAAAAAAAAAAAGGACATTTCCCCCATTTTTGTTTCAGTCTTCCTTACATTGAAGAACTAAATTTTTAAAAAAAAAAAAACCCTACATTTCTTCCCTTTTTTTCCCTTTAATATAATATATTTACATGGAAAAAAAAAACGACATCGTTTTGTGTCGTTTCACCGGTCTAAAAATCGTTTAAACAGTCATCGGAGAATGACCGGAGTAGATCCTGTAAATCACGTGACTCAGCCCCAAGTCTTAACGCTTCCATAACCCTTTCAAAAACCAGTACGTGACACGGAATATGAAGTACCCCTTTTTGTTCATACCCGTATTCCTGAGCCGATTTATTAAGCAAACCGACGAAAACCGGGTGATTCAACAACTCCGCACTCACAACGAACCGCTCCATCTCTTCCCCTACGTAAACCGGAACGTAACCTTGAGGCACCGTCTTTTTAACCGCCACACGGAAAGATTCAGCCCTAGCGGCGGATGCGGCTGAAGAACGATGACGGCTACCGGAAGAAGAGGAGGAAGAGTCGGAGCGGAGGAGGTTGTACTGGGCGGAAACGTCGGCGACGCGGGAAAGACGGCGGATGAGCTGCTTCATTTGGTGATAATAATGCAAAATCAAAATCAAAATAGAAAAAGAAAAGAGAACCCAGAGTGTAAAAAGAGATTAATGAGAGGAAAAGGAGAGGGGGAAGGGGAAATATATAAAGAGACGGGGGAAATGGGAATAAAGAAAGGAAGAAAAGGGTACACATAGAAAGGCGATGATGAGAGAGGTGGGGGGGTACAGGTAGGACGTACTTGGCAGGTACTATTTACTCATTATTTTTTAAGTATTTTTCTTACAGAACATCACTGACCATAAATCCAACTGTTGTTTGTAGGGCTTATTTTAATGTAAGAAAAATTGTTAGTTTCTTGTCCTAATTTTAATGGTGATGGTGGGTGAACATATTCGACTCCATTAGTTTAAAGAATTAGTTGAAATACGAGTACGGAATTGATTTCAGCCTAAGCTCTTCTTTTTTAATTATTTACATCCATACAGACGCGGGTAAAGGGGGTCTGGCAGTCGCCTTGGCCCCCTAAAATAAAAAATTTATATTTAGATTTTTAATTTTTTTTAAAATTTTAAATTAATAAAAGTAAAATTATACTTTGGCCCTCTAAAATTATAAAAATTTAATTTAATCCTTTAAAAATTATAAAGATATAGATTATAAAAATTAAATTTTCATCCAAATTTCTTAAAAATTTATTCGATTTACCTGCATCCACACATTTATTTACGCTCTTGTATTATAGTTAATATATGTTAAAATTCACATAAACTATTTATTTTATGTAAAATATTTTAACGGTTTAATAAATATTTTAAATTATATCGTTAGAATCTTAATAGTATAAAAATGAGAAAAACTATTTTAATTTCGCTTAGGATTTGAACTCTTTTGTCCGGATGGTTTAATCGATAATTAAAAGAAATCCACAAATGAATTTAGGATGATGTCAAATATTATTTTAATTATTTTATTATATCCTAAAACAAATAGTATCGTTCTGTGCTCGCTTATGAAAATTTTTTACTCTACCGATATTGTATAAAATAATAATTCATTCTTAAATAAAATAACAATATACATTTTTAATTAAATATGAATTTTCAAAAAAAAATCCCTTATGAAAGGTGAAGAAAGGATGATTTAACCGATTAAGCTTTAAATAAATCTTAAATATCAATTTCATACATCCTATTATTGAAAATACTATATTCAAATGTATGAAGTACACATGAATTGTCATGCAAGTCGTCATGTTTAAAAATTTAATGCTTAATCAGTATTCTTATTAAAAAAATTAATGTAACTCTGTTTGAAAGATTAGCGGTCAAATTCAAATATTTTTTAAAGATTGAGAGCCAAAATTAACTTATCATTATATCTTTTCCTAATTCGAGCCGGATAAGTTGAATTCAGTTAGCCAGCCATACATCATCCTTATGTATATGATGGTAACTAGGAAACTTGCAAATGGGAAGAGTTTTCACCTAGCAAAGAAGATTGATTGTTAAATCAAACCTTAGCTCAAAGTTAACCTCTATTAATTGGCCCTACTTCTTAATGTGACTAAGAAAGTTCCTTATATAGTCTTGTATACATATGATGACTAGCCATGAAACATTGGTCTTTGCTTGTGGGAATGTTCCAACTATTAAACTCTAAGATGCTAGAGACATAGCAACAACTAAACAACTTGGAAGAGGAAAATTGTTTCACTCAATTGAAGTATTTGATTGAGAATCAAATTTCAATCTCCACACTATCACTCAAGCTTCATTCCTCGTGTATTATTTCAATCTAAGTTTATTTTTTTCTGCATTGACTTGAACTGAATGATGATTAAAACTTTTGTCAGACACTCGTTTGGTTTGGATTCGAATCGTGTTATCCTTAATATTGTATAAGAAAAAGTTTCATTATGCATGGGTTTTAGATGTGTTCATGGGTCATGCAGCTCTCTAGCCTTCTCAGCTTGTTTTGCTTTGAACCAAGCTTAGGTTTATATTTTTCAATGTTGTGTCTAACCAATACATATAGTTTTACTGTTTATAAGTAATAAAAAAATGTTATGTAATATTGATTTTTTAATTAAATTTAAATAAAATTTATTTATTTATTTATTTTAAAACAATAAAATGGGCTTTTTAGGCGAATTTGAACGCGTTAGACTCAAGCTTGAAAGTTTTTTAGAACTAAACCTCGGATCAACTTGATCCATAACACCTCTAATGAGTCCTATCTAAATTTATTTTAATTAAATTTTGAATATATACTAGCTATTAATCTGATTATATTTATTTAAACGTATTTTTATAATTGTACTTGAATTTTTAAAATAATAATAACTTAAAAATTTGGAAATGAAAAAAAAAATTTTCTACACCTAAAAGAAATAGTAAATTCAAAATACTTATCACTTAATATTTTAAATTTATTTTATTTATTTTAATTTTTATTTAATATAAAATTTTCAATAAAAATATTAAATAAGATAAATAAATAAGTAGGTACTTATTACTTTATGTAAAAATATTAAATTGCTTTTATTTTATTAAAATTAAAATAAGTTATTATTTTTAAACGAAATATTTAAATTACCATAATTATTTTTATCTAAAACTATAAAATATTATATTAATAACATTAAAATTAATAAATATATGATTTTTAAAAATTAATATCGGGTTAAATGAAGTAACCGTGGCAATGCTCACTTTAACCGTAGTCCGATGCTGTACGGTTCCGTGACTGGCTTTTGTCCCTTTCACATCTTTTACATATTTTACCTACGTGTCACTTCTTTGTCTATTTCATGGGCGTGAGTAGCACTACCCAATCCCGTTTGATTATTTTACGCAAGTATAAAGTACGCTCCTATTTTTGAATGGGGATGGTGCTGCAGTTTATCTATATTTTACATGAGTTAATTTAAATTCATAATAATATAAACTAAAGGACATTATTTTTATTTCTAAAATTGAATATAAAATTAAACTACCAAAACATAATTATTTATTTAAAATTTACTTTTATATTTTGAAAAAATATATATTTTTAAAATTTTCCATCCACATGTTGCTTTTTAGTACTAATATAAAAGTTAAAACCTAATATTAATTTAGCTAATACGTTTGGTAATTACAATATAAAAGGAAAAGAGATAATATAATATACGTTTTATTGGTACTTCTAGTGGACCTCTTTTATAAAATATTTAATATAGTACTAAAATATATGAAATTAAAATATAGGGTTGGAACATGAAATCATAATAATAATAAAAACAACAAGTTTAACCCTTTTTCTCTTTGATATTTATTAAAAAATATATATATTAAGATGGGTATGGTTAATAAAAGAAATATAATAATGTGATTAAAAATAGAAAAAAAGAGAGAGAGGAAGTCCTGAATACGATGTAATAATAATTATAATTAAAGTATTAGATATATTTTAATAAAAAATTAGAATGTTTTTTTATTATAAAGTTTTTAAAATAATAATTAAACCATTCACACGATATTACGTTGGCTTAAAGAAAAAGAAAAATATAGTTTCCAACTGTACAACCTGTATTGACTTGGGAAACCATTTAATTTGACCTTAAAATATTAGTTGTAAATATTTTTATTTAATTTTAGAAAATTTGTGAAAGTTTGAAAGTCATTACTCAATGATTGATGTAAACTTCTGCACATTCACACAGCAAATAAGGCAATGTAGGCTCACATGATTGCATTTTAAGGAAAATCCTTTTTTTTTTAATTTTATAAAATAAAGCATAGAAATTGGGTGGATCTGATTAACTAAATTAAATTGTTAGTTGCTTAGTTGCAATCATATGACACTAATCACCCTCAATAATCTTCATTTGCCCTAATTCATTATAATTTTAGGTTAATTTTTAAATGAAATTATAATTCCTTTTGTGTATATGGGATGATGATAGAGAGGTCAAACTTTTGTTTTACAATATTCAATCTAGGTTATCAAAATAGTAATGCATTTGCTCTTCATAGATGTTGATTTATAACTACTTTATTAAAAACTTTTAGTATTCAACTTTCTATGCTAATATGATTTAATTATGATTTGAGTTATCTGTTTAGGTTTGAAGATTTGTTTAAAATACGGAAGGGTTTAAACAAAAATACGAGGCTCAAAAAATATGACTGGATAAAATATTGTGCTCGTTTAAATTATGAGTCAAGTTTAGACTTCAATATCCAAGACTCAAGCTTGACTCAACCCATATTATTATTTTTTTTTTTGTAATATACGTATATGTTATGTAATTTATATTACATAAAGTTGTCTAAATTTAAAATTTTAATAAAAGAAAATCATATAAATATTAAAATTCCATAAATAAGATTGGGGAGATGACAAGTGACAAATGTATATATGGTATTGTAAAAAGTTCAAAAAAATTAAAAATGCACTGTCAGTGTACCAAATACTCGCATATAAAATATTAATTATGAAAGAGTTAGTATTTGGTGCATTGACAGTGTACTTTTTTAACTCCACAAGAAGAGTTAAAAAATTGTCACGTGTTTCATTATTTTAATATATCTTACGAGACACTTGTCATCACCTCAATCTTGTTTATAGTGTTCAAAAATTCCATTGGTAGTGTAGCAAATAATTTTCCATTATAAAATTGAAAATAATATGCTTAAATACTCATTTAACCCCTGATTCATTATATTCTCCTGAGTTAGTATTTATTTATTTTTATCCTGAGTTGATAACCGGATTTTCATTTTGTACATCATATTAGTAATTTTTATAATGCTGTTATATGAGACAAGTAATAGTAGAATTATGACATGTGGCATTAGTGACATCACAATGACATCATAATCTAAAATTATATTAAAATAAATAAAATATAATTCATAAAAATATGAAAAATAAAAATCTTATAATTATTTAAAATATTATAAACAAAAATTGAATTATATATTAAAAATTGAAAAATAAAAAATTAAATAAAATATATAAAAATTAAATATCTTTATCGTCTCATCTCAACAAAACAAAAACCCACTTTTTTCTATCATCATTCATCAATTATGTTTCTATCTAAAAATATTTAATAAATTTGTATATTATTGATTATATATATAGTCACTGTACATTTAATTATATGGGTCGAGCCAGGTTAGACTCGAGCATTGAATGTTCAAGCTCGAATTCGACCTATATTTTAAACGGACCTAATTTATTTTGCCTAAGCCCGTTTTTGGACGTATCCAAACCCTCCTAAATTTTGGACAAACAGCTCAACCTATAAACATATATAGTATACATTACAAGCAAAATTGGATTAACTTAAAAGAATGGAAATAAATTTGTTACATATGCTGGTAAAGAAATGGTGATTTAGGCCCGAAGTAGACCTTTCTTTACCCTAATTAGATGAATAAAAGAAGGTTTGCAAAAGTTACCATGGAGGAAAAACTCAGATAATTGCCGATACATTGCTTCAGTGAGATGAATCCCATCCCAATGTATGTAAGAATCTGGGTCTCGGCAAGTTTCGGCACCCGGCATTCCACATAAATTTTTGAAGCTGAAGTTGAGAATTTTATTGCGGTGATAACCGCAACATGCTTTGAATGCATCTTCGAACCCGAATTTATTGAGGTTTCCGGTGATTACCTTGTATGCATCGAAGTAATCGGCGTACGAAATCGACACGTTTGCACCTTTTCTTCTTCGAAAACCTTCCAACATGTCTTGGAGGTCGTGGTTGTGGGCTTTTGTTACTCTGTTGATCTTGGCGTTGCAGTTCATGTCGTCTTTCACGAAATGTCGGGACGATTTGGCGAATGGATAGCACCCTAATGGTGGTAGACCTTCGACTACAATGTATTTTGCACCACTATCCAACAATGTCTGCAACAAAATAAAGGAAATTCTCGAGTCATTTCAAGTCGGATCATTTATGGGTTTAGTTCATTTCGACTACAATGTATTTTGCACCCTCCTAAAACGATTTTTTAATTTTGCCTATAAATGTATCCAATATCTATAAATGTGACAACGGTTTTCAAGATTACACATCTATGGTGGAACAGAGTTGATAGTGGAGCAAAGCATGATAACTATGAAGTGGTGATGAATTTGGCAATATGTATTCTTTTCTCATTCCATTATCACGGGATGGGATGGTTTTGAATGTATCTAACATTAATAGAAATAATGATAATCGAGTTTTAACATTCACGACCAACTAGGGTAGAAGTCATGAAAATTTATGTCAACAATGAATTTGACAATATTCATAATTGCTCCTATGCATCGTTATCCCCTAAATATACTCACCGCAAGGAGTCTGGAGGTGTGAGCCATAGCCATATCTTTAATCCACCGTAATGAAACTATAGAGCGTAGAGCACGAACATAGTCATCAATGCCTATTTCTCCAACCCAAAAGAGGCTATTCTCCATATCTGCCTTGCAACTTTCATTGTTTTTTCCCTTACAAGCTATGTCCGAAACAAATTTGTTGTACCATTCTATTTGTGTTTGAAAACTATGGTAACCATCTTTCCACATTAGGGTGCTATTGATCTTATGTTGACTCAAAAACTCCTCCGTAAAAACCGTTGCCCCCGCCAACGCAAAGTTCGCCCCCGAGCTAAAGTTTGCGTTAACAGATTTATACGGCGGCAATGAAGATATATTAAGAGCATCACGAACGAAATCTATGAGCAACCAACCATTATTCGGTTTTTCTTGACCCTTTTTGAGATTTTTCGAACTGTTCAACAATTGAGCATTTCCGGTGTCTGCATACGAGTCTCCGAACGCGTAAATCTTGTTGAAGTAACCATTAGAGTTGGTTTTAGTGCTGTGGTGGCCTTTTATGTTGATGGAATTGAAATGTGAGGAAGAGGGATCTGAGGAAGGAAGGATTTTGAATTCTTTTATTGGGGTTACAACATGCAAAGCTATAGAAGAAAATGGTAAAGATATGAAGATAAAAGCAATAATCACATGAAAATGGTTTTTAGAAACCATTTTTGGGTGATTGAATTGAAGGGTTTTTTTCCTTCTTTTTTTTTTTTTTTTTGAGCTTTTAAGGATTTGATTTTTTGTTCTTACAATTTAAAGATTCTTGCCTGTATGCCAATGGAAATGTATGGACTAAAAACCATTTTCATGTGATTGAATTGAAGGGAATTTTTTTTGAGCTTTTAAGGTTTTGATTTTTTGTTTTTACACTTTTAAAGAGTATTGCATGTATGCCATTGGAAATGTATGAACAACCTTTGTTTTAGGAAATTGTATGATTTAGGGAAAGGTAAGAAATTATTTAGCGAAATTTAATCTAACATGGCTAATATATATAGCTAGGTTCTAACCAAAAATAAAAAATAAAATTCACTTACTTGGCATAGTTAAATATATGATATTTATTCAGATTGAGTCTTAAGTCGACTAGCATAGACCTTGTTGTCAATGCAGGAGAACGTGAGTTCAAGTGCGCTGAAACACATTATTTTCTTATTTATGGATTGGGGAGGGGCTTTGGGTAGTTTTAGAGATTATGTCAAAAAGAGTAAATATAATCAAATGAATAAATATATATTAATTTTTTATTCAAATTCAATTATATCTTAACTGATGTCGAAAAATTTAGTTTCAAGGCCAGATTTTATAAAACGAGTTAATTCTTTAACGCTGGGCATATTATATACATGTTTAGCACTGGGTGCATCGTATTAGTAGATCTCTAGAGTGTTGGGTGCATCCTTCCTTAAGTCTGTATCCGGTTAATAGAGAATAAAACATTGATGCAATGTGGATATTTCATGACTTGTATTGAAATTAAGACTTGAATAATGATATATATTAAAATAATAATTTTACATTTTAGGGGGGCCGGGCCCATGCCAGCCCCCTTGGCTTCACTCCTGCTTATATCAATACATCTTATACGGTATGTCTACTGCTATAGTAACATAGTTTTGTACTGATACATCCCAAGTAGAGCAAAATCCCTCTCTTGCTTTGAGCTATTTTACCCCTTAAGACTCATACTTAGTTCTAATTTTCGATCACCTTTAAAATTCAATTTGATACTTCTTCTTTTATTTATTAAAATTCAATTATATATATGTGTATTTAATTTAAATTTTCATCTATATATGCATGGAAGTATTTTGAGTTTTTTTTTAAATAAATGCCATAAAAGAAAAGAAAAAATCTTATATTTAAAAAAACTAAAACCACGTGGAGGCCACTTTTTTCACCTACGGATTCGCGTTATTTTCTACCAAATCGTATAATTTCAGTTTCATTCCTTACAGTTTACAGTTTACGTGCTTAAGTCCTTAATTCATACTTTTCCTTTAATTTAATTTAGTCCTTATTTCAAATTTAATTTAAATTTTATGTTTTTTAATTTATTAAAGTCATAATGTATACTTAATTAATTTGATTTTTTTTATTATTTTATCAAATTTTATGTTCGGATGCTATATTTGCTTATTTGTGTTATATATTTTTTGATGAATGTATGTTTTTTTATTTATTAAAGTCATACTGTACACTTAATTAATTTTCTTTTTATTTTTATTTTATGTCCGGATGCTATATTTGCTTATTTGCGTTGATATTTATTTTTGATGAATGTATCAAAGAAGTCCCTTTATTTTGGGGACGTGATCAAATTAGTCCTATTATTAAATTAAGAAATTGAATCCTATACTGTTAAAAAAGAATCAAATAAGGGAAGAGTTAACAACACTGTAATATATCACCAGACTTCAATCTTATATTTGGAATTTAAATTTCTTCAATCTTTTATCTTTGTATAATGAAATTATGAAGCACACACAAACTCACGACACCCAAAATCCAAATTGTTGGAACAGCAACAATGTCAATCACCTTTACTTGAAATAAGAGCTTACAGGAAAGAAAGTACAAGGACTTCATCTAAATAAAGCAATAAAGTGAAGGGCTCTTTTCATATTTTAGCCATTTAATTAATTTAAAAAAAAAAAAACAACAACAACAATCAATTAAAACATCTAACATGTTGTACATAAAATAGTCAAATAATGATGGTTTGAAAATCGTAAATAAAAAAATTCTAACAAAACTATTGTAAGAAAATAATACAATTTTCGTATATTGGTTTTTTGATTTGAAGCAAAAATGATCCCTTTTTGCTTTCATATGAGAAAAATCTATAATGCCTCATCTTCTAAGCAGAAAATATATTACCTTATCTTGAATTATGATGTCATGATATGCCTGCATCTGGCTTTTTGGCGATTATGGCGACGTTCCTCGGGGATATTGCTGGATCGAAAATAGGTAACATTACTGATTCTAACACATCACCTTGTTCCTGGAGAAACAATAATCTATCCAGAAGAATAAGAGTTTCCAAGAGAGGCCCGAAAGCAGCACGAAGTGACCAGTAAATCCCAATAAGGCTCTGCATTCGTGCATCGAACAATTGATCAACATTTTGTGATAATCCTGTTTCCCTAACAAATATGCATATTATCAAAGCAATTCCAAAGTGGCCATTGTGATAATTAATTCTAAATCAAAATTTTTATATTAAAAAAGAATGAACTATTTGTGACTGTAGGTTAAATTTCAGACATACTCCAAAAGGTAACAGTAATAAGTAGTTAAGAGAGACATACGACATAGGGTTCAACTTCCTTCCAAATGCCATGGAAATTTATGTCGGAAGGCTTAAGCCCGAGACGACATAATCCAGACTGGCAAAATTTCTCAAAAAGTGAATACTTATTGGTAGACGTAGTCCTTTCACATGTACTACCAGTATGCAAGGACATTTTAGTGAAGAGGGCATCCACATCTGACCTTACGCCTGAAGTGTTACCTGCAGCACAAGGAAAAGTTGCAATATCTTATAAATAATTCAAATTTCCCAACCAATCTAATACATGTTGTGAAAAAAATTTGTCCCATGTTTTTTTTCCATGCAGGAACTTCACTAGGCAATTACCATAACCATGAAAAGAATGAAAAAAGGGATGGAGTGGAAGGTTATCAAAAGAGCCACAAACTAGTTGTCCTAAAACTTAACATTATGTACCTGCTTCAGATTCCCCACTGTGTGTGACAGAGCAAGCCTCATCCATATTACAAGCCATCTGAGGCAGATCAGAATAAGTACTTTCTTCAGCTTGCAGTTCAGACTCAATTATCTTCCTTTGCTGCTTACGGCGCAAAGCCTTCCCTTGGCGCCCAATTGAAGGACTTGTTCCAACTTCAGGGAAATATTTATGCAAAACCTTCGGAAGTTATTGATAATTAGAATAACTAATTGATATTATGCAAGCAAAATAATGAAAACCCAACAATAAAATCAAGCATCCTGTACCATTTGAAAAGCAGCACGGAAAGCATGCAGCTCAAAATTGTGGAGACCAGCATCCTTTCCTAAACTTTTCCACCTTTCAGCACTCTAAATAAATTAGACATTATTACTCGCTCAATCTTTAAAAGATGACAAAGATAAACCAAAAGCAATATTAGTAAACTGAATAACTGAATCACTTTTCTTGTGTAACCATACACTGTAAATCTACCAAGGTTCTAATTAGGCAGGCAGACTGTTGCAATTCTTTCTGATAGCAGTCAAAGGAAAATTCAGCAATCAAAGAACTGCTTCATATCAAACTTTTATTTGCTTAGCTGTTTTAATAAGTAACATGTTCTTTATACATGCCTGCACATCAGCTTATACTGGTTTAAGGTAATCTTAGCTTAATGGAAGGAAGAGGGAAAAAAAAAAACCGCTAGCATTTGCCATTTGCTAATATTTTCTTGTAAGAGTAAAAGGAAAGCAAGATCCACATATACCTGACAAGCAAGATCGCAAGAACTTTTTCCAAGAGATAAGTTAACACTTTTTACACCACAACTCATTGGAAAACCATATTGAATTCGAGCATTTGCAAACCCTTCTTCAGATAGTAAGTTGTAGCAACAGCCAATGCTAATAACTGCTCTAACTTCTTCACACTCTAAAAGGGTCCTGATCAATTACATAAACATTCTATTAGATCAAGTACTAATTGAATAATGACACAATACTCAAATATATGAATACATAATCCAGCATTGCATCTAATTAGAAATCAACATCAAATTACAGAGTGCAAAATGTGGGTATAAGAACTTGAAAAAATTTGAAATCAAATACAACTGATATGCGTAAGGACCAGCATTTTGCTCATCTCCTTGAATTTCTCTTTCAAGAAAGTTCAAATTCACCAAACACCCTCGTGTCACTATTTCCTTTTCATTGCTGACACTTTTCATTCCCATTGTTCCATTCCATGAATATTTCTCAATGTCATGATCATATAAAAAATATAGCTTATGAAAATTGCATCACCATGTTTTCGTCTTGCAATAACACTAAATGTCAGGATCATATAAAAACTTGAGCATGCTAGTTGTTCATTCCTCCTCCGTTAGCCGTTTCTAATACCACCCATTGACTTGTAGCATTACCTTCATATACACACAAATAATATCTTAAAAGGTCTTCTGTAATGGGTAATGGTTCTGGTGATCCCACCTAGAACAAAAGGCTCCATAAGATCAACTAATGACTAACAATGTCATATATGGAGTATTGATGGAGAAACAACAGCAGCAGCCCTTAAAATGTCAAGAATAGGCTTTGTCAAACTTGAGAAATAGTCCAACTCATCCCACCATCATTAACAATGCATTCTACTGCCTTGTTGTATCCTGTAAATTACTGTATCTATAATCATATTCTCAAGTGCATTAGTTACTATTTTTAAACATTTTGCTGTGGCAGCATTAGATGCTATCCTTGAAACAACTTTTTTTTTTCAGCCATCATCCTTGAACCAACTTCAATGTCTCATGTGAATTATTTGATCATTGAAGGTTTGAAGCAAAGTTGTGAACAACCAGAAAAGTAACAACAATGTTTGGAACTTCTTCTTTTTTAATTTTATTTTTTGATAGTGTCACAGTCATAGATTATATACAAGTCAACTTCTCAAGTCTCAACTCTACCCAGAAAAAAAAAGATCTTTTATCCTTTAGTATAAAAAAGCATATTTTATTGCCATGTCTTGTTATACCCATATACTAAATTTGTAGCAATTCTGTGTAGCTGTAATTGTGTCGTATTGCACCTGTATTGTGTCCATGTCTGTGCTTCCTAATCAATCTATTAAATTTGTGCATACAAATTTAATATTTAGACTTAAGTTAGCCTCTATAATTATTATCAATCATCCTAATAGGAAGGCTAGGGAAAATAATAGCTTACAAGCATATTTAGACACTTACTTGAGCATTGTTACTGAGAGATCTCCACAAGCATGAAGGCCAGCCAGAGCCAAGGAACTTCCTCTGCCTGCCAAACCAAGTTCAAGATCTTGCTCAATCGATTTTGGCTGCTCAACATCACCTTTATGCGACGACATGGTGGTCAAGGATTTCAATGTTTCCAGGGACATTATGTTACATGTAATTGTTTGAGGCACATTTAATCTCTGGTTTCCTGATCTAACAGAAAAACGTGCAATCTGTCAACAAGTGCAAGGCTTGTAAAAGTAGTGGTTCAATTAACTTAGAAGCATAATTGTGACAAATAAATCCATGCTGATATTAGAAGATAAATAGGAATTGGGGAAAAAAAAGAGCAGTTATATGCAAAACTTTCTCAAATTTTTTGTTTGTTCGGACAGCAAATATCATTGTCAGAACTACAGAGTTTGTTAACGACCAATAAAAAAGAGTGAATAAAGTCATAACATTCAATTTACACAATAGAACAAATTAACTCCAGGTATTTAGTTGGGAAATTTTTTCTTAAAGGTAGTCACTCATATAATCTAGCCATCAAAATGAGAAACATGCACAAGTTTATGTAGGCATCTTTGAAGGTGGCACAAATTAGTCTTTATAATAAAATATAAACCCCCAAGAAGATATGATAAAGGAATTTAGCTCCCTAACATACCCAAATTTCCGCATCTGAGCCATGTAATGTTTCTTGATTCGCTCTGCACGTGCATTTGTAACCTTTCCATGATGGGAACATGCATCTATCGCAACTACAGAAAGCTGGTGCTCGAAGGCAAGGACTTGTGCAAGATAACCCTAGAAAATCATGTTAATCAGGAGAAAGAACCAGATCTTTAGTCTCAAGTGAAGTAAACAACAATATGAAAAAATATTAGGGAACAAAGTGGTTGTACAAGATACCCCTAGAAAGTCATGTTAATCAGAAGAAAGCATTGTTCTGAAGGAACAAACGTAACAAATATCCAAATACTACATTGTCAAACTCAAAATATCCTAAAACATCTTTTCCAGTTGACATCAACTAAACATTATTGAAGCAGCATTTAGATGTATATATGAAGTAAAGAATGACAAAAATAAAATAGACAAGACCACATTATATACATGCATACATAGAAATTTTGCCTGCCTAAGTGTGTAAGAATGACTAATAGGCAAAAGCAGCCGATGTAGGCTGCAGGTTGAAGAAAAGAGGCTTTTGTTGCTCCCGGAGAAAACAAAAGGATGCAGATTATAATGGGAGGTCCAAAACTAAGGATGTGAAGTTTCAAGTAATATGATGCTCGGAAGCATCAGTAATTGAGTTGCACATGAAGGCAATCCCTTGTCAAGTTGGTTGAGTGAAAAGCTATTGCCAAAGGATTAGGTGAGATTGATGTCACCTCAGAGCAAGTATGGACTTTGAAAAGGAAATCATAGATATTTTGCCTTGCCTTGAAGTTTGGAGAGGCTTTGTCAAAGGCTTGAGATTCATCAAGATAAAAGACTTGGGACCACCAAAATAGTTGTCACACAAAATCTTGTGCAGATATGACTATGGCAGGAGGTTCGGTAAATGCAACAGTGAGCCTAAGTGCCAACAAATAAAGGATGGGAATGCTGCAATAGGTCATGGTTAAGTTGCTAAGTTACAGGGAGAAAAAGACATCACGAATCAAGAACTCCCAACCCTACCCTCTTTGACCAAAACATGAATACAATAGGCAACATAATAATTGCATCAAGAGTGACGCCCATCACAAAACTGTCCCATTCAGGATGCTAATAAACCTATTGCAGTGTAGACACTGACCTCATCCATTAAGTCCAATTTGATTAAACAAAACAGGTCAAATCAGTTTTGATGCATTTTTTCTAGGTTGTATCAATTAATTGTTAGATTCCGAGTTGTGGCAAGCTCGACTAAATTACACAGCCCCAAATTCAGCATTATTCAAATAGAAAGTATAAAAGGGAAAACTTGGGGAAGGGGAGGATTAAAGAGTGGAATGTACACCTGACCAGCACCAACATCTATTACTGCATCAGCTCTCACAGCACTCGCAACAGAACTAACAATAGCAGAAAGAACTTCCACCTGTTCACCAAAAAATAAAGTAACTTCGTATATCCACTTTTGTGCAGCACATGCCACGTAGGGACATCATCGGTTATGGGAAAAAGAGATGACTTCAATTCCAAAATTGAACATAATAACTACCTCATGTTTCTTCTTTAAATTCATCCCTTGAGCAAGAACGCTATTCAGTGATGTTGGACTGAAAGTTGGGAAATACCTACAACAAACCAGCATGATTTGTATCTTTAGAAAAAAAAACTCCTACTACACACTTATTAGAGAATAAAAATGAATTATTCTACTTTCATAAAGAACAATTATGCAGCCTACAGTTTATTGATTTGCTCATTTCTTCATCAACATGATTTTGCATTTTAACCTTTTCAATTCCCATGTCGTATCAACCTTTTTTTTTTTCATAATCATAGAAAAACAAATACCAAAACTCAATCACAAAACTTTTTTCAAGAAAGTCAAGAAACTCACCTTTTTCAAGTCCGCTTGTTCGCGAGGATAAACAAGAGATTTCAAAGTAAGAATGAACTCCTTAAGCGAAGTAGGCCAATGATCCTACCATAAAAAATAATTAGATACAATTAATTATTAAAATTTATCATGAACAAAAATCATAATAAAAAAGGTGGTTTAATTAAGAATTGCATCCTTTACATTATGAAAACTAAGAATTTAGTTCTTTTACTCTAATTTGTCAGAATTTGCTCCTTTTAGTTTACGAAAACTGATACGTTAATCCAATTGGCTAGAAGTGTTTAAACTTGCAATTACATCACTGACTAGAAAATTAGCAGTTCAGCAACTCATGTGCTCGGAATTAGCAAAAATCAATGTAAAGGAACAAAATATACAACAAATTAGCAAAAATCAGCTGTTCAAGTTCATATGTTTACTAACAATTGTACTATCTCATTTCTCATAAAGTATAAGGATCAAATTCTAAATAATTAAAGGTATTAGTTTCGCAGTTTTTATAAACTAAAAGGATGAAATTCATAATCAGACAAAAAGAAATAAATTCACCTGGACAATTCCAGAAGGAATAAAGAGAAGACTTTCAACAGATTCATTACTAAGACATTGAAGCCAGTCTTCATCAACAGCTTCCCATAGCCTATCCTGAAATAAGTAACATTAATTAATTAATTAATTAATTAATTAATTAATTAATTAAAATTTGAAAAAATATAAAGGAACTTTCATATATATTTCAGCTAACCTTGAAGAAATTGACAACGTGAGCATTGATTAAGAAAGAGAAAGGTTTAATGAAATCAGCAATGGCTTTAATCCATTCCAAGGTTTCAGCTGCAGTATCGCATGAATACTTGCACTGCTTCGCCATTTCTCAATTCTCACACTTCCACAGCTCTTCGTTTCGAAATATCTGCGTTTAGGGTTTGGGGCCATTGCTCAGCCCGGTTTATTGAAATCTGCAAATGGCTTTGATCCGTTCCCCAATGCTCCACTTTTGGGCCAACACGGTTTATAATAAGGTACTAAGAAAATAAAAGTAAAAAGACGGTAAAACTTAAAAATTACTGTGAATACTTTATATTAAGAGTAAAATTGCATTATTTTTTCTATTCAAAAAATAATAAATTAGGCTTTGTACATTAAGCTATTAAAATATTTATTTATTTTACTGTTAAAATTTAGTAATTATATGTTAGCATGATATATTATTAAAATATTTATCTATTTATATTGTTAAAATTAAGCTTTGATCTAAAGTATAGAGATTAATTTATCTTTTTTTTATTAGAAGGGCAAAATATAATTTAACTTATAATATAGAGACCTCCATGATACTTTTATCAAATAAAAGTATTTGATAGTGGGATACGGCATTTTAATTGTCCAGACACAAATCCAATACCACGTCCTCCTACATTAACAACAATGCCTATACTAATTAAGCTAAAACTCAATCGATCAATCCCTATATTTTTAAAATAAAATTAAATTGATAAAATTGATAATGATGTTAATTAATATCATCCAAAATACCAACATGATATTGACAATGATAACTACAACATAATAAAATAATGATTTTTTTAATATGATGTAGATTTTTGTACATGTTATGAATATTAACATTTTATAAAAGCTAGATGTCACGTTTTGTTATTGTTAAATACTAATTAATTTAACAAATAAAATATAATTAATAAGATTAATGCTTAAGGACACATTTAAATAGAGCTCAATTACTATACTTATATGAAAATATTAATATTAAAATTATTAATTATATTGAAAAACTTAATTAAATGATTGTATTTTATTTTAATCATATTTAAAAGGAAAAAATAGTTAAGATAAAAATTATAAAAATTTAATTTAAAATATTAAAAATTTGTACCTACTTATACCATCCAATATGCACTAGTATAGAATTGACATCCTTACTTTATACATACTAATTTCTAATGTCACGTATGGTGCATGTTAGTTTATATGTTTAATATTTAATTAATTTTTAAATTTTATATTTTAATTACAGTAATTAACGTAAAATAATATTTCTTATTTGAATTATTGAATATAATTAAAATATATTAACTTATCGATTCAAATATTATAATAGAAAATTTTAAATTATAATTAAAGCATTTTTAACATAACACAATATAGTTTAAGTTTATGTAATTAATATAAAGTAACACCAATCAAAATAATAGTTGATTAACGTAATTAACTCTAATATGTTAATTAAATGATAATTAATATGCATAGAATTATTGAGCTATTAAAATCATCGTTGAATGTTCTTCTCTACTTGTACTACGTGCATCAATAATTGTGAACATCGCCAATTTATGAACAAAAATTCGAATAGATTTCTTCATCGAATTTCCAATATTAACCGCCAAGTCAAATTGGATCTAAAGATCTACTCTAAAAAAATTTGATCCCTTTGATTTTTTTCAATTTAAAGTTAGTCGGGTGGGGCAAATTGGTCAAATTTGACCTAAATTTATTGGTTAATTTGGATGGTATCAATTTTTAAATTCTAGAATCAAATCGATCGAAAAAATCAACTTATTTTACATCAATTTTAAATTATTTACAATATATTTATATTTTATAATATATAATAGATATATAATCATATCAAATCAATCCAATTACCCTAAACTCAACCCAATAACCCAAGATCGGTAAACCAACTTAATCAAAGTTAATTTAATTTAATCGGTTTTCTCAACTAAAATCAGTTGGATCAATTTAATCGGAAAAAATTCTACCAATTAAATCGATTACTCTCACTATTCACCAAGTAGACTTCAAAAGAAAAAATAGTTAAACCGAATAGAAACTTTGAAATACTTCAGTGACTTGAGTGTAATTTACCCAAAAATATTACGCATTTGAATCTATTGCTACAGTAAGTATTAAATAAAAGTTAGTTCATTGAAAGAGACAGATTCGATAAGCTCAAAATGAATCTGGTCAAAGACCGAAAAATCCTGATCAAACGCGCATTTCCGAGCGTGTATCACAAACCCACAAAGATCCATTCAACCCCCAAACTCATCAACAACAGTTTTGTCAAAAAAAGAAACAGTAAAAAACCAGAGAGATCCCATATCAGATTCATTAAAGAAAACATTCATAAACATTAAAAAAAATGCATATATACATCTAAAATTCTACAAATTTTTCACATGAAAATGTTAAAAAGGTCACTTACTACTGCCATTAATTAATGCTTAGAGGGAAAAAGCTTAAGTTATTATTACCAGACCAGTCATTTAGTTTTGTTTCTTCCACCATTTGTGTTCTTTTGTGGCGAAGAAGATGAAAAGAACCCAAAAACATTCAGAACTGGACTCACCCTAACGTTAGCTGAATATGATCTTTCAATCCCTCTTTGTTTAAGCTTTGGACGACCACCATTAAAGCTACTTGGACTACTTGAACTCCTTTCTAAGCTTTGAAACATGATTTTCCCAGAGGAGTTCATTCTCGGACTGTCACTGGTTCTGTTCCCGCCGGCGGAAGTAACAACTGGTGTTTGGTTGTTGTTGATGGTGTCGGACCCAGAGTTTGGTTTGGGTTTAACCATTCTTATTCTAGAAGGAGCAAAAGGGTTAGGACTGAAACTTGGTTTGTTGTTGTTATCAGAATCAAGTGATAACCTTGGGAGATCTTCATGGGTGGAAGATGAAGAAGAAAGGGAGAGTCTTGGGACTGATTCGTGATTATCCGAGTTGTCCTTCAACAATGGTAGACTCAGTGATGACTCGGCTGTTGATGAAGATGATTTTTTAAGGAATTGTTTAAGAGATTTGGGGTTTTGATTAGTGTTGTTTTGTTGGGTTGTTTTTCTAAGACCCAGAATTTCTCTCCACTTGCTTGAACCTTTAGGAGCTTTGCCGGAAACTTCCGGTTCCGTTCGACGGCGAGATTTGGGTGTTTCAAGGGAGGAAACATTGGCCGGAGGAGGGTGTTTGGGAGCTGAGAAATGTAAAGGTACGAGCTTACCGTCTGAGAAAAGTTCATCAGCTGGTAGCATAGTGACGGGATCTTCTTCGAGTCTGAACTCAAAATCACCACCTGTAGCCGTGTCTTGAATCTCCGGCGACGAAACGTAGGGAGAGTAAGGTGCCGTGGGATGGAAATTGGTCTCCGGTGAGACGACGGTGATGTTGTTAACACAAGCAGAAGCCATTGGGAAGAAGAAGAAGAAGAATAAATAAAGGAAGGATGGATATTTTTTTTACATTAGAGAAATGGGGGTTTGTTTGGATATGGTTTGACTCGGTATTTTCAGGGTTTGGGAGATATGATAAAGCTGCAATTTATTTATAATATTTATCAGATATCCTATAGGGGCTTAAATATAAAATGGGATAATCTCAAATTTAGTCGTTAATGTTTATATTTGTTTATTTGATTCTTATTTTTTTAGTTAATTAACCTTTTAAAAAAGTCAAATCATTTTGTTTTAACAGAAATGCTTACTAAATTTTTTTAACAATGTTGACGTGACAATATATTATTTTTTATGTTGAGTATGACTCCTATTTCAATAAAATTTGAGAAATAATCTTTCAGTTAAACTCTGTTTATTTGTTTCAATCAAACTCTAATTAGTCTAAATTATTTTTTTATGATTTGACCTATGAATCATGCTATAAATAGGCTCTTTTACAACATTAGAAAATGCACCCGTTAGAGATTATAACTTATAACACATTTAGAGAATTTAGTGTTTACGTATTGAGGGTTCTTTGTTTAGGGTTTTCAGGATTTAGTTTTTATCTCCATCTTTTGTACTCTTCATTCTTTTGTCATTATAGTAAAAATATATTTTCCCGTGGTTTTTATTCTCTTTGGAGGATTTTTCACTTTAAATTTGTGTGTTCAATTTCTCAATTTATTCCGTTATATTTTTTTTACTTGTTGCTTAATCAAGTTGATCCCAACAAGTGGTATCAGAACTAGTCCAATTTTTATAAATCAGCCCATTCAGATATGGCAGCAGCAAGGTTTGAAATTGAGAAGTTTGATGGTGAGACAAATTTCAATCTGTGGCAAGTTCGGATGATAGCAATTCTAGTTCAAACCGGCTTGAAAAAGGTTGTTACCGGGAAAAAGACTGAGAATCTAAATCAAACAGAATGGGAAGAGCTTGATGAAAAAGCATTGTCTGCAATCCAGTTGTGCCTTGCAACTAAGGTACTGCAGGAGGTATTGATGGAGAAAATCTCATCCGCCTTGTGGAAAAGGTTAGAAACTCTTTATGCTACTAAGGGTTCGCATTCTTTAAAAGACTTACACTTCAGACTTTTGGAAGAAGCTATCTTGAACAATTACTTTTATTGGAATTTTGACTTTTGAAGTCTTTTCAAAAGCACTCTGAAAAGGAGAAGCTAAAATTTTAGCTTTTTCTCTCCCAAAAGCACTTTTAGTGCTTAATTATTTTTCACCCTTTTTGTGGGATTAATTATAAATGTGTTAAAATATTAATTAAAAATAAAAAATATTTTAAAATATTAATTACAAATATTTAATGGTTATATTTAAATATTTAAAATGTAGTTTATATATTCTAATTAAATTTTATAACTAATTAATATTTATTACTTACAAATATTTAAAATTAAAATTTATATTTCATATATTAAAATATTAACAAGTTATAGTAATTTTTATATTCTTACTAAAATATAATAATATTAACTAATTTAAAATTTATTTAAATGTATATTTGTTACATGATAATAACATGTCTAAAATGGACATTTTATTTCTCAAAAGCACTTTTTGACAGCAATGCTAAACACTCAAATTTTAAAACAAAGTTTTCAAAAGCACTTCTCAAAAGCACTTTTCCACAGCACTTTTCAAAAGCACTTTTCAAAAGCATTGCCAAACTAGCCCTAAGTCTCTAGCTAACCGTTTAGTATTGAAACAACATCTATTTACGTTTCGCATTAACGAATGTGAGCTTCTTAGAGATCACATCAGTTAATTCATTACTCTTTTAAATGATTTAAGGAACGTTGAGGTCCATATTGACAATGAAGATCAGGCTATATGTTATTATTGTGCTCTTTACCCCTTTTATACAAGTCTTTCGGGGAGAACCTGATTTATGGCAGAGACAAACTCTTGTTCGAAGATATGAAGGGTCATTTGTTGAGTAGAGACAAACTCGACAATGAGTTTGGTTTGGATAGCAACGCAGATAAGCAAGCTTCCATTTTGGTAGTATCAAAGAAACGAGACAAAATGTGTCGCTATTGTAAAAAGTTAGGTCACGTCAAAGCAGATTGTTATAAATTGCGAAGTAAAAGAGCTATTGAGAGTAATAAGAAAGATGTAACTGATGCTAATTTGGCCGATGAAAACAGTGATGATTTCTTGTTAGTGTCAACGAGCGATAACTCCAAGCTCATGTCCGAGTGGATATTAGATTCGGGATGCTCTTTCCACGTGTGTCCCAATAGAGAATGGTTCTCCACATACAGTTCGGTTGAAGGTGGAGTTGTGCGCATGGGAAACGATTCATCTAGAAAGGTAATTACTTTTGGTACTGTTAAAATTAGAATACACGATGGTACGATTAGAACACTCTCAGATGTCAGGTATATACCTGATTTACGAAAGAATCCCATCTCCTTGAGTATTTTAGACTTGAAAGGATGCAGAATCAACATCGAGTCGAGCGACATTAAAGTACCTCGTGGAGCTCTCCTTTTGTTAAAAGGTAAAAAAAACTGATAGTCTTTATATTCTGGAATGTTCTACAGTGATCGGTGAAATTGGACGTCTCTCGTCCGTTACAGAGTCGAAGTCAACTCGTTTGGAGCGGAGGCAACTTGGTCAAAGGAGGGAAAAATGTATGACCGTTTCGTTGAAAGGTTCTCTTTTGGATGCAGGTTTTGAAAAGTTAGGACATTGTGTTCGTGAAAATTAGACTTGGGTTACTTTTAATTTGGCAAAGTACAAGTCGAAGGCTAGAAGTCTTCCAGTTTCTAAGCACAAATTTGACTCAATTAATTCCTTGCATAGTTCAAGGTAGGCATGTGGCGGGCTTTGGCAACTCCTATTTCAGTTAAATTTGAGAAATAATCATTCAGTTAAATGCTGTTTATTTGTTTCAATCAAACTTTGATTAGTCTAGATTATTTTATTATTTGACCTATGAATTAGCCTATAAATAGGCTCTTTTACAACCTTAAAAAATACACCCATTAGAGATTAGAACTCATAACACTTTTAGAGAATTTTGTGTTTACGTTTTAAGGGTTCTTTGTTTTCGGGTCTTTGGGGTTTAAATTTTATCTTCATATTTTGTACTATTCGTTCTTTTGCCATTATAGTAAAATTATATTTGCCCATGGTTTTTATCCTCTTTGGAAGGGTTTTTCACGTTAAATTTGTGTGTTCAATTTCTCAATTTATTCCACTATTTTGTTTACTTGTTGCTTAATCGAGTCGATCCCAACATTTTATATGTCAGGTCAATTATAATTTAAAAATATAAAAAAAAACTTTTAAAATTTCAAAAAAAAAATTGGACAGAGTATATGTGTATTGCCATGCAGATTGTTATGTTTAAAAAAATCCAAATTTCTATTAAAAACAATAATTTGACTTTTTTTTAAGTTGATGGTCCAATTTGACTTTTTAAATAGTAGAGGATCAAATTTAGCTAAAAAGAGTAATAACCAAATTGATAAAATAATATAAACATTAAAAACTAAATTTGACATTATGCCATATAAAATTAACCCTAAAACTATATTATATTTCTTAGCTAGATACTTAAAGATTTTTTATTATTATCAAAAGTGATACTTAAACTATTAATTTTATCTCAATTTACATTCAAAACATAATACGCGACATATTTCTATTGGACATTGTATGATTTTGAATAAAATGAAGCCAACTTGATAATTTAGGTACCATTTTCCACCAAAAATACCTAAGTAAAAAATAGTGTAATGTGATAGCAAATTTTGTAATTAAACCTTTTAAAATCAAGATAAAAATAGATGGTTAAAGTCTTAAACAAATTAAATAAAAGATAAATTTAATTTATATATATATATATATTTAAAAGTTAGATAAAAATTATAAATCGTTTTCATCTTATTTAAATAAAACTTAAAGATAAAATTAATTTAAATATATATATATTTAAAAATTAGATTAATTTTTTTATCTTGGACTGAATAATTTAATTTATAACTATTCAATGGGTAGATTTTATTTTAATTATTTCGATCTTTATAATAATATTGTACTTATAATTGTATTATAATTATACTAACCATCACACTATATTTCTTTATGTAAATTATTTTGATGATTATAATAATAAAAAAATTCAAACCATCAACGCGTTTTACTATTAAACCATCACATGATATTCTATTTTGTAAGCCTTCAAAATAATAATCAAATCAAAGTTAGATACAATTTAATAAAGCGAAATGAAATAAATTTAATATATGGTCAATGGTAGGCCTTTCTTCACATTTACTCTACCCTGCATGGATAAATTTTTTAGGGTTTTTTTTTTTAATATTTTCTAAATTTAAGCCAATAATATTTGGTTTGACTTAGCCTCCAATCTTCTTTCTAGGGACCAACAAGATTGAGTTGGTTTTGTTGGATTCGATTTTAAATTCTTTAAAATCATAAATATCTTCTTATTCTTTTAACTTTTCTAAGCAAATAAAATTTAATTATAATGTTTTTCAAAAAAAATTACAGTATTTTAAAGAAATTTTTATTTTATATCATAAAAATTGAAACAATTATAAATTAAATAAAAATATAATTTAATTTTTAATTTTAATTTTATTTTAGAAACTATCTAAACACCAAACACCATAATTAGATTTGATTTTTAATTTTTCTTTTTTGCCTTACGATCTATATCTGGAATTTGTGGTAGTATCTCCTAACAATATTGTTTCCGAGGTTCAAATATGCATTTTCTCATTAGGAGTGCAATGTGTTTTACCGTTACACTAAAAAATAATAAAAATGGAAGGACTAAATTCTAAATATATAAAGAATGGAGCTACTTTAAGAATATTTTAACCAAAGAGAATTAGGTAGAAGTTGTAAGTTTAGTTAGTATGGTTGAAGTTTTTGGTAGATATCATTAATGCTTTCCAATTGAGAAGCTAAATTGGCAATAGTGGGTAGTGCTTAACTCAGCCTTTAGAACTTGCAAAATACACAAGGAAGGAAAATTGGGGAAGGCAGAACAAATGTGACTAAAAGATGAAAACAATTAATTGAATCAATTATAAAGATAATTAATTAATTCAATTTCAACAAACATTTTATTTAAATTATTTAAACATTTTATTAAGTGTCACGAATTAATCAAATACTGAATTTGGTTAGAAAAATTATTAAACCACTATTATTTTAAAAGATAATTAAATTATTATAAATGTATTTTTATCTTTTCATACTTTCATATAATATTAAAAGAATAATTGAAAAATAATACTCGAAAATCAAACACAATACCAATAAATTCATATAAAAATCTCCTACCACTCTACCAATAATCACTCTTTGAAATAATTTTATAAATCTTTTCTTTAATATAAAATATTTTCATTCACTCACATTTTGGGTGTGATGAACTCTAGTGTATATCAAGTTAATGGCTTAATATAATATTTGGTACTTGAACTTGACATTTTTTTAATTTGATACTTAATCTTTTTTAGTCTAGTTTAGTACTTGAATTTGACTTTTTCTTAATTTGATACCTAAACTTATCAAGCGTTTATACAAATTACTCCAATATATTAACAGTATTATTTTTTATGATGTAGTAAAAATAATCAATATATGATTGACATATATATGACATATGACATGATATTTCTTTCTTGTATTTTAAATGTTCTATTACTTTTAGTTTAATTTATTTATTTCATTTTATTAATTTAAAATAATGAATTTCTTTTACTTTGGATTCTTAAAACTATTATTTTCTTATTCAACATCAAATTGTTAAGCATAATTCAATGCATAAATATTTAATCTGAATTTCCTCTAACACTAACGGCATTTTTAGCGTATTACGAATTTTTTAACACCGTTAGTGTTTCAAGGTGATTTGTATAATATTTAGCAAGTTTAGGTACTAAATCAAGAAAAAAAGTGTTAAGTTTAGGTATCAAATTGAACCCTTAAAAATTTAAGTACAAATTAAAAAATGTCAAATTTAAATACCAATTTAAACAAAAAAACAGTTTAACTACTAAATTAGAAACAAATTGTTAAATTCAACTGCTAAATATTATATTAAGCTTAGTCATATTTTAAAGACTATAATATTAGACCAAATTTACATGCCAATAATTAGTGACTGCAGTGTTTATTTAATATCAAAATTATATATTTTACCGAGGATCGATATTATTATCTATATAAGAGAATATAAGTTCGAGCGTATTGAAGTGCGTTTATCCTCTTAAGATTATGAATAATTCTTATATTTTATACCATTTTAAAATTAAATAATTTATTTAATTAAGACAATTAAGTAAACTGTTTACTTGAAGATTACATCCATTTGACCTCTGTTCTTTTATTATTATTAAATTAGGCATAGCAATGGCGTAAGTTGTTAAGAAGTTAATATAGGCAGGCAATGTTAGCTGTCAAATTTGGTGTGCTGAGAATGAGGGAATGCAATATTTTTTTAAGTAGCTGTCACTGAAATATTCCATCTCCATCAGAGTACAATTAATTTCGTGTATTTTTATATTATTAATATTTTAATGATTTAAATATCAAATTTCATTTATATATATGTCAAATTTAACATAAAATAATTTTTTTACTACTTATTTTATGTGAAAGACTTTCAAGTGTTCAACAAATATTAATATATATACACCTTTTGAGATTAATATTATATAGATATAAGATTAGTTTGAAATTTTGTATGCATAAATTAGGGTTTAGGACTTAGAGTTTTTATATCGATAAATTTAATAGTTGAATCTTTAAATTATTAATTATACAAAATATATGAAAATGTGTAAAACCTTTTTACGGTTACATCTTTTCATATATATATTTTTTATGATTAACCTTTTAACAATCCAATCGCTTAATTTGTCGATATAATTCTACTTGTTATCTATGCAAATTTTGAACCTATTTGATATCTTTATCATTTCAATATTAAAAAGAGTATATTAATATTTATTAAACAATTAATAGTTTTTTACATAAAATAAATAATTAACAAAAATAATTTATGTGAAGTTTTACATGCATGATCTATATAGATGAAATGTGAAATATGGCGGTTGAATCATTAAAATATTAATCCTACAAAAAATAAAATATATCCCTCCTCTCTATATATATTTATATATAAATAAATTAAAAAAGTCAAAAGAAGTAATTCAAGGAAATTGATTTTACTGCTATTTAATTCAATTCAATCTAAATTTTTATATAAAAATATTAAAAATTAAGGGTATATTTGGATAGCACAAAGTGATTGAATTGAAATGCAATTATCAATGAAGTAATTACAAGAGACAAAGAATTATAATTTTCTAAACGTTTTTGATGATAAAATATAATTACATTGTAATTCTTTGATTTGGTAGTACAAATTATAATTATACTGATTACATAATTTATATAATATTTAAAATATTAATTATTATAATATAATTACTAATAAAAATAACAAAAAAATAAACATCATATGCAATTTTATATAATTGCTCTAGCATTTTATATTTGTTGAGTTATTACTCATCATCATCTACCTACAAATGACGTTATGAAATATGATCCAACATTGTTTTTTTTTTTTCTTTTTATGCTATAACGAGTGATGTTATTAATGTGAGAAATATTTTTTTGAATCCTCTCGAACATATTTCAAAGTTTTGAATGTTTCAAATTAAAAAGCTTGCTAGTTGTTTGGTGCTTGTGTCTAATTTTATTCTTTCAAATAGTATCGTACCCCACGATATGGTGCAAGAAAACTATTTGTATTTGCATAACTAGCATCTATCGATCGCATTATATTTGGGTTCATGGTACAAATATCATGCAACTTTGATTATAAAAACTTATATAAACTTAATTTTGAAAAAGACTTAGTTCTTGTTGTAACCTTTTTATAATAAGTAAATTAAGTTAAAAATACTATAAATTTTATAATATATAATCATTATAAAAAATTATAAACAGTCCAATAATTATAAAAAAATTATAAAGAGTCCAATAAGTAAATTATTATTTTTATAAAAAATTTGATAAAAATTATAATTTTTTTATAAATAAGTATATAATTTTATAATATATAATATTGACATGTAAATAAGTTACGTTCATATTTTTTCGTCATAACTTCTTATAAATAAGTATATTATAACACTTTTATAACCCTTTTATAACATATAAATTCTTTTTATAATATACTTTTTTGCCGTAACGTTAGAATTTTTTAGGATTTAAATAATATAAATTTGTGTTTTAACTTTATAAAACGTACTTAAATTATTTTATATATTATATATATTTTAGGATTTATAATATAATTTTAGAATTTTTTGTCATAACCCTCTCAAACACTCTTATATGTTTATGTTTATAATATAATTTTTATAACTTAAACTTGCATAAAAGTAAATTTTAAAGTTAAATTGTTTATAAGTGTTCGAAAAGTTATAGGATAATTGGATTTGTGTGTAATTATTCACGTTATTACTCCATTTCTCACTCTCCCCCATGAAAAACTAGAAAGTACAATTGGAATCCTTTAATTACACACAATTCAATGGGATTCACAAATTATAACTATGTAATTATAAGCAATTACACTAAAATTTAACTACTAAGTTGTTTTCCAAACACTACTTAAAGAACTAAAGAAATGTTAAAAAGGTGTTTTCAATGGCACTAATTACTAAACCTTACTTTATTGTGTTTGAGTGTTTTTTTAAAGGTTAAAATATGCCATAAATCGTTGTTCTCTTTGTAAATATGAAATTTAGTTTTTGTAAAAGAATTTAGTCTTCTTACTTTTCAGTTTTCAAAATTCAGGTCTAATTGTTAATATTGTTAAATTTATTTTGTTAAATTCATGTTCATTAAATATCAATTTTTTAATAACAAGGCTGTCAAGTGAGTATTTTTTATTTCAAAATGTCACATCAATAAAAAATTTAAGATGTTAATTGAACCTAAATTTTAAAATGAGGGACTAAATTTTAAATTTTAGAAAGCACATGAACTTATAGCATATTTTAACTTTTTAAAAGGGTAATATAATTCTAGTCCTTAAATTTGGCAACTAGGTTCATTTTGGTACATATACTTTTTAATTTACATTTGACCATTGAACTTGACAATTAGGTCCGTTTGATCCTGAACTTAAAATTATAAAATGTGATGATGTGACATTCTAATATTATGCCACATCATCACTTGAAAATAAAAAATATATATAAATTTTCAGACAATGATGTGAATTGTGATACAATCTCAAAGCGTCACATTTAGTGTTTTAATAGTCGAATCGATGGTTAAATAAGTCATACCACCTATTCCCGAATTCAACTAGTTCGATCTGTTCGATCGCTAGACTCAAAACAATTAAATAATTAATTAAAAATTCATAAAAATCTAAAAAAAACTAGTAAATCAGTCCAACCATTTCAATTGTTGATTTTTGTCCTAATTTTCGATTTTTACCAATTCCTAGCAGTTTTCGAGTTAGTCAGTTTAACCCCTTTGTTCGCACCATTATATAGATTAGTTTTCAGCCTGTTCGATCCAATAACGCATGTCACATCATTATATCTCGATAGAATTCAAGTTTAAATATCAAAATTAAAAAAAATACATACCAAAATGAGTTTAATTGCGAAAGTTAGGGACCAAAAATTATATTATCCATTTATAGAAAACGTAATTGTTACGGTGGTTGAATACCAACAATACGGTGAGATTGAGGTCCCAAAATATGACCGGAAGTAAGAGAATCCAGTGACCTCTTATTCTGACATTTTTGTCTTTATCCATCTGTTCATTTCCATTGTTAAATGTATATGTTTTTTGGCAATATACGGATCATTCAAGTTTGGTGTGCCTGTCATTGAGTTAGCTGAAAATGAGAGAAAGCAATACTTTTTGGGGGTTTGATGTTCATCTTTAAACTTTATTGTCCCTAAATTCAGTACAGGTTAATTCTGTGCCGATTCCATCGTCACGAGACTGAGAGTTACTTTAAGACGGATTTGCTCGCTTTGATCGATGTCTCACTATCGCCTTGGCGTTTTCCGCTCGCCCATGTTCTAGCCCCACTCTTTCGCTTCCTTCCTTGCTTGTTTTTTATCAACAATGAAGGGGTTAAACCTTAGTACAGTCTTCTCCCTTTATTGCTCGTTCATTCACTTCAAGTAAATTCTTACTTAAAAAATATCAATGTTTTAAAATTTTGGGTAAACTACACAGGTCACTTAATTATCTTTTAACTAAAAAAAAAGTTACAATTTGATTATTTAATTATTTGAAAATTTTCATTTAAGTAATTGAATTATTTAAAAGTTTTTATTTAAGTCACTTGACTATTAAGTTTTTTTTTAAGTTTTGACAGCGAGCTCTAAGTGACGATTCGATGATTGGTTCAATTGATCAATACCCATCGACGAGTAGAAGAATATATACCTTAGACCTAAATCAATCTAATGCTCATGTCGAAGATTAGAGAAAAACCGTTTGAATTTTGGTTCGTAGATTTGTGATGTTCAAAACTGTTTGAAAAAAAAAAAAAAACTAAACTATAGAAGAGAAGGGAAAGAGAGCTTTTGATTCGTACAAGTAGTGCGAACGGAGAAAGTCATATAGCATTGGTTTTAACAGCTCAGTTACTTAAATAAAAATTTTGAATAGTTCAGTGACCAATTGTAACTTTTTTAGTGAAGTGACTAAAACAAAAATTTACCCATAGTTTAGTGCCTAATAGTGTAATTTACCCTTAAAAATAGGGTAAAATAACTAAGATCATTGAACTATTAACTTTATAAAAAATGGTCACTGAATTGTTTGAAAGTTTACATACAAGTCATTGAACTATTCGAAAGTTTTTGTTTAAGTCACTGGATTATTAAATTTCTTTTAAAAGTCCAACTAGAGAGCTCCAGACGACTATTTGATGATCAATACGGTGGATTAGTACCCATCAATGAGTAGAAAAACATACCTTAAATCCAAGCTAATTTGACTGTCAGTGTTAGAAATTGAAGAAGAAAGCTGTGTGAAAATTGGTTCATAAATTCATAACGTTCAAAGCGGTTTTATAAGAAAAACTTGAACTATAAAAGAGAAGAGAGAGAGTAACTTTTGATTGGCGCAAGCAGGTGCGAACGAAGAAGGCCATATATTATTAATTCTAAACAGGCTAATAACTTGAATGAAAGATTTTGAATAATATTAATAATTCAATAACCTTAATTATAATTTACCTTAATCATAATCCTTCTGGTCGGCAGAATTTAGTAAACTGTGCACATCAATTTTCTAGAGGTCAAAGCCTTGACCTAAATCCACCTCAACCAGAAATTCACTTGGTGGCTCCACAATAATATGGTTTGTTCTTACAATGGGAAAGATGAAATGCATAAACACATACACAATTATGTCATAAGTCTGTTTAATTTTTAAGAATTTAGAATTTAGTTTATGTATTTTTATTTTCAAGAATTTAGTCTTTTTATTTTTGTATTACAAAATTTAGTTTCAATTGTTAACATTGTTAATTATTTTGTTAAATTTGTTAGCGTGTCAATTTTGAAATTAAAAAAATACTTGCTTGGTAGCCGTGTCATTAAAAAAAATTGATGTTATGAACTTGAATTTAACAAAAAAAAAAAAGACTTGAATTTTGAAATTCAAAAAGTAGAGAGACTAAATTCTTAGGAATAAAAGTATAATTACTAAATTCTAAGTTTTTAAGAGTACAGGGACTTATGACATTTTAACCAAAAAAGTATTTGTTTTTGGTTTAATGTACCATTTGGTACCTGAATTTGGCTTCTATATTCAACTTGGTACCTGAGTTTGTTTTGTCCCAATTCGGTGCATGAGTTTGGCTTTAATGTTGAATTTGATATCCAAACCAAACGATATCACGTGACCCAATGAATGTTTGACACGTGTGCTCTAATAAAAAATATAAGTACTTAATCGAGCCAAAGAAAAAAAACTTAAGTACCAAATTGAACATTAAAACCAAACTCAGGTACCAAATTGAAACAAAAAAATCACAAGTATCAAACTAAAAAATTTCGAGTACCAAAGTGAATATTAAAATTAAACTCAAATATTAAAATTAAACTATACTAGTAGGACATTTTATATTTTTAAAAGATATAAACTCGAACATTAAAAGTAATATTGTTAAAAGTAACAATTACGAACGATGAATATAAATTATAAAATAAACAAAAAAAAAATGCTCAAAAAGTAAATATTTATAAAACCAACGCACATGGTTAAAAATTTTAATCTCTATTGAAAAAGATATTGGGTTCAAATTTTATGGATGAAAAAGACAATGAAATAACTTAACCTTCTATTTAAGGATTTGACCCAACTCGACTTTTGATATAATCAAAATCCAATATCACAACTCAACACCAATATCATCTTACATGCATTGAATTTTGTTATGTTCAAGGTTAAACTACACACCCCCATTATAGAAAAATTTATTTTAGGCATTCAAAATAAAAAAAAAAATTACAATTTAAGCACTCACATTATATAATTTCGTCATTTTGATCACTCCTATTTAAATCACAAATGACAAATTGATATGACAGTTTAAAAGTCGATATAATGACAAATTTAAACTTTAACTTTTACATATTATATTGATTTAGTCATAATTTTAAATATTAACCCTCAAAATTTACAAATATTCTCAATTTTATCCTAATTCTAAAAAATCAAAGAAATATATACAAATACATAAATACTTAAAATATATATAATAAATTTAAAAATATATAAAAATAATATTGTTGAAAAAATAATAATATAAAATTTAAAGATTTATAAAAATCCATAAATATTCAAAAAATATAATAATGAAATTAAATTTTATATTAATATTAATATTTTAAAAAATAAAAAACCCTCCCTCACCTTGTCCCTCTCCCAAACTGCTCTCCCCTATAGGAGTGACCAAAATCACTTGAGTTAATCCCATGCCAATAGCAAGTTTAGTAAGAGCTTTCAGGTGAGCAAGTGAAAGCTCTAAACCCGTTTCAAACAGCTGAAAAGGAAAATGTATAATAGTTACAAGGTATTCTACAAGTAATTTGCAACTTAAGGAAGCCAAATAATATAGAAAATGCCAAGAAGATGGCCAACCGGGAGAGGCGACGGGGGGGATAGAAAGAGGGAAGGGAGAGCGGTGGTGGGGGGAGAGTAATTATTTTTTTATTTTTAACCGATAAGCCTTTAATTTGTAAAATGAAAAATTACACTTATATTCAGATCTTACTATATAACATGATATATTAGCAAAAATATATATTATCCAACAGAACAATTATGTACAATCATCAAAGGTGGAGCTAAAAAAGCCATGAAAAAAAAAGCCTGCCTTCCCATACTATACCATATCATTAAGAACATAGAGCCTGAGTTTCCAAACAAAATATAGGGGTAGCTCATCCTAGCCAAGAACTTCAAATGACATTATAATAATATATACATGCATATATATATGGTAGAATTAAAAGGGCCAAAGAAGAATCCAACAGCCATTCTTCCATGCAATTAAAAAATCACAAACAAGATTTCAAACCAAAAGCAACAATGCTACCAATATTAAAGCTAAAATCACCATTTTAGTCTCAAAGCCAACACCGTCATACTCATACCTTCTGGCACGGGGACTCTTCCAACAGAGAACAACACATGATCCATCCCACCTCCTTGGAAAATAATACTCGGAATGCGGGCAATCTTCTGTACTGAACCATGTACATACTAACTACATCTCTAGACAACAGAGCATCAAAATAAGCTCCAATGTATGGAAAGGACCCAAGAATATCAAAAATATCTCAGCAGGGTTGTATCACAATACACATTGGCCAACTTGTATGTTTTGCTAAAAAAGCAGCATGTTATTAAAGATAGAAGAACACCGACTAGTACGACTAAAATCTGCAAGGGGTTATCATATCAACCTTTACTTTAAATATCCTCGGAGAGCTCCACCGTAGCTGCATGAGGCAATGGTATTGCTAATCGCATTCCTTCCAGCACATGGCATCATTTGCTCATATAATACTTCAATGCGTGAATTCAAAACTTCTGCCATCATGACTGTCCTACAACCAAAGACCGCTGAGAGAGATCCAATATCAGCTTTTTCTGCTGATCGTTGATGTGGGGTAAACATGCATGTAAAAGATCAACTGGCATTTCTCTTTTAATTGCTTTTGTAACATCTGATTCATCGATGGCCATATTTGGTTTGACGTGCATACACAAGGACTGCATCACACTATCATATTTGTCTATGCAATACTTGGTAAGAAGGTTAAAGAATTCGTCGAATGAGGCCTTCCAAAGAGATTGATTGGCCATATTGTAATTGCCAGCAGCTCTAAAATCAATCATGAGTTTTGTTGCCCTATCAAGAACAGACTTCAGAATAAGAGATGCCCAATCTCCACTGGGATTTCCAATAGGGCGAAGAGGGGGCTGCTCTGAAGAACAAACCACAGCTGCAAGACAGACACTAAGTGCACGAAGATCCATGCCATGAACACATGAGGAAATAACCTTCGAAAGGTTATCAGTAGTTTCCGCTCCTGGATCAGCCAGAAGGCCTCCAAACAAGAATCTTAAATGACGGAAAATGGCCATGCAGACAATTCGCATAAGCTCATCACCTGGAAAAAGAAGCTGAAGGTACCTTGCAAGCAACTTCCGGCCTTTGGGGAGGGCAACTATCCGTAAAAACACAAGATCATCCTCTTGAGCAAGCTCATCTGTGTGGCCATTCTTGGCAAATGGGTCATCCAATTGAAGTGATGCAGCCAGCTCTTCCAACAAAACCAGTCGTCTTCGTCTCAGCTGGGCTCCACCATCCTGCAACTGATTAAACTTCAATAACCGATCAATATCATCTACATCAAGAAGAAGGCATAGACCATCCTCTATTGTAACTCTAGCAGCAAGCATTGGTTCCAGTTCAAGGGGCATATCAGAAGCTTTCTGATCATTGTTGGTGACAAAGGAAGAATTTTGAGGGTCAACTTCAAGAAGAGGGCGAGGCCTGTGAACTGAAGAGAAAGGTACCCTCCCAAGAGCATCAACTTGGAGAAAAGCATGTGGCTCAGCATTTGCACGTGCTCGGGAAGGAAGATCCCTGAGATGAGTTGGGCAAAAATGATGTCTCAATGTTGCCCCAGCAGATTTTCTTGCAAGACAAGCTTGGTGGTAATAATCATCCACATAAGGATCATTACTGTGAGTTGCAGCGAGCTGCATTCTAAGAATGCCCTCAACCTCATCAGTTGACATGTATTTGGATCTAAATTTAGGCCATCCAATATCACTCTTCATTCCACTGCTATCAAAGCCCGGCTGAGAATACCTACCTTTTTGAGCCGATTTCGGTCTTTGATCTCTCAGATCACCAATACCAAGTATAGCTTCAAATTTGTTCATTAGAGGTGGTGATGGAGAAAGATGAGGAGTAACCAGTTGAGATTGAACCCCTGATAAATGGCTAAATGATGGCTGAACAGGGTGCTGCAGCCTCTGCTGGTGCGCCTGCAGCTGTAGCCTTAATTGTGATGTAATCAAACCATTTTGATGAGGTAACTGTTGTTGCAACATATTGGTCAAAACACTGGAACTATCTCCACCATGCAATTTTGGCTGGCTCCCCCATTGATTTGATGGCAAATTATTGCCAGAAAGACCAGGAGCAAAGTCAGGCATATTCCTGCCATAATTTAACCCCAGATGTAAATGTGGCATTTGAAACTGAGAACTAGAGAAGCCAGAGTGATTTGGTGAAGGTGCCATTTGTGATCCACCAACCATATATGGATTATTAAAGTGACCAGATTTTAGGTTTGATGAAGCTTGATGGGATCTGCCACCAGGCGGAGGGTATGGCTTGTTATAAGAAGAATTTGGAACTAGAATTGGTTCACTAGAAAAATGTTGCTTTTGCTGCTGCTCAGGGTATGAGGATGTCCAGTAGAGATGCTTTGAGTCCAAATTGGGTGACAGTTGTGATGACCAGTGCTTGTCTCTGGGAACACTTTCAGTTTCAAGAGCCTGCTGACCAAGCCAATAAGGTAATTCCTCCCCATGTGACCATTCAACAACAGATGAACCTTGAAGTAGAAAACCATGGTCAGCATGATGATTGTTAAAAGGTATTGAAGGAAACCTTGCAAAGTGTCAGATGATGATTATTGATTATGATAATAATGTGTCATCGTGGAACACATCAAGCAAAAGAAGGGACCGAATTCTTTAGCATTTGTTAAAACATTTAAATTTTAAGCTTCTTGATATAATAAAAAGTTCTTCAGCATACACATAAAGGTTGTTCAGTTCCAACGTTTGGATATTCAATGATGTTCAGACTTTAGATGCTTAAGATACTTGAATACATGCAAAAATTCATGAATTATTTAACACAAGAAACAAGTTTTTTTTGGGGGATAATGCCAATTTAACTAAAATTCTACTTCGTGATAACCCAACCCACTCAATGGGCAACCTCTTAACCACCAAAGGGAATCCATCCCAGAATTTTAGTAAAACTATCTATCATCTTATCTTCTACTCAACTATATTACAGAAAGCATATCCACTGCACCTAAGGATTTATATGTATAATACAAACTGTATAGGAGTCTTATCAAATGTTACAAGCAATGACCTTACACCAAATAAATTGATCATAATCCGGATATAACCAACCCACATTTTCCATTTATTTTATCTAGATATGAAATCAACAACCTAAAACACTCCGAAAACAGTTATCCTGATCTATTTTCTTGATATTTATTCAACTTCAACCCCGGATATCTTATTTTATCAGCATTGATACCAAGTATAACATATAAAGAGCTATAAGAAACAAAACCAAAAATGATTGGACCTCAAAAACATAAATTAAGTAATGAGATAAACAAATTCACCTTCTCTAGATACCCTGTCACCAACAATCCCTGGGCCTCTTGGTCCATTGATGGCTGTGTTCAACTGCAACAAAATCACAAGGTAACATAAGCAAACTCTTAATCATCAATGCTAGACCAGAATTAACCACCAAGAATCATGCATCTCCATACTTGCCAGAGGTGAACTGTGATTTCCAGAAACATCAAGGAAAAAAATAGGAACTTTATCCCTTTATGGCTTTTTAATAGTACAATAGATTTTATCTAGACACCAGCAAACAAGGAGCTATAAATTAAAAGGAAATTATATTTTTGAAGAACTATAAGAAAATTAACCCAAATTATAAAGCAAAGTGAAGGTTCATTATAAAAGCAGCTTAATGCTAATGCCAATGCTCTTACTTGACAGTTATAATAGAAGTTTGGAGGACCAATCCCGTTACAACACTGTTGGAAGAGTTTGGAAAGGAGTTGGTGAAACATTTTTTTGTCAATCTTAAGAATCTGAACAAGCTTAAAAGTAAGGTGGGGCTTCAATTAGATACTGAGATTTCATCCTTAAATTCAGTCAGCATGGAAATAAGGCCTAAAGCTAACAGTAAATTTGGTTCCAGAGGCATCTGCACCAACTATTGCATGACTGAACTCTCAACAGATCCATTTCTAGCATAGTTGAGAGGATTAAACTGATTTAGCCCCATAAAAGTATGAGAAGACAATACATTATTAGTTAACAAATGAAATTAGAAGCTAACCCTTAGGACAGGAAAAGATCTTTTGAGTATACCACTATTTCTAAAATATAGTAAATTATGTAGTGGACTTACCTTTGAAAATGTACTGGAAAGATCATCAATTTCTGATAAAGGTCTCAAAACTTCACCCTGCAAATATGAAGAGAAATTAGACCAAGCATCAAGCATATGAAATATTCTACTAAAATCAAATATGAACTGAATGATCTTGAAAATTAGTTAGTTACATGTGCCAAAAGTATCACCGAAAGTGATGAACTCTTGATTAGAACATGAAATTTTAACTGCATTAGAAACCATTTTAAGTTTACTATTCCACGGATACAAGGAAGAACAACTCAAGAAGAAAGGGACAGTCTTCTATATCTCGCAACAGGGGTTGAGTTTTTGTCTAAAACTTCTGCATGATGGGTACAAAACATCCCACAAACTTATTCCATCAAGGAGGCTTCATATATAACTAGAAGTTGTAAACTCAAATATCCTTATCCTTCTGAGGAAAGAGGTGTTGTGAGAAAAGTTTCAGGTTGAAGGTACAAGGGAATTCATATAATTCCAGGTCTTTCCCTCAATAAAAGGAACAGATAAACAAAGCACATGAGAAATCCTTGAGAAAAGCTCCCTAATACCTTCTCAACATATTTTCTCTGGGAAGCGATAGCATATGAGAAACAACAAATGTTACTTCAAGAAGCACCTAAGTACAAGTAACACAATCTCCAAAACAGATGCAGGATAACCAAGCCACTACATCACGGCAGCTTGTACAATATAACTTTCTCAGAAAGAAGTGCACAAGAGCTAATTTCTCATTGTGAAGAAGTCACAAAGAGAAGTAAATTAGTTTCAGAAAACAGCCCGACCAAGATGATTACGCTGTCAACTTATAAATAACATTGCCTCAGGGTTTGTAAAGTCTTGCAGAGATGTTTAGAACAATGTATAATATAAGCTACTGCAAAGTTTTACTCCACAAACAAAAATAGAATGCCAACCACTAATCAAATGTGGAGGCCTCTATCTGTTCAAAGGCACAGGGGAAAGAAAGCATCCACCATAACTCTAGAAGGCTACTTATCAGCATCATTTTTAGAAGGGAGAGATTTACTTCTCAAGCAAGTAACCACTGCTTTTGTCCTGCATTGTATAAATTTGCAAGAACAATGAAGAAAGGAAAAACAGAACCGAAAAGAAAAAGAATATTAACCTCTTCTCCATCAAATAAAAACTCCTCTTCATCAAGTCCAACTGCAGGTAAATCCTCCTCCTCATCTAATCCCCCCAATTCAACTTCCTCAAGAACATCATTTCCGAAAAACGCATATTGTGATGCATCAAATACTGCACCTCCTGCATCATAGTAAAGCTAATTTTACTAAAAATATACTCCTAAACAGAAGAGGAAAAAAATATCCCAACATCAGGTACATGTCATATCACTAAAAACAGTGCCGACAAGTGTCCCTGAAAAGAACATCTATTAATCCAAACTTTTCACCAGAACATAAAGTGCACAAAAAATAATGCAAAAATAATAATGATAATAATACAAGAAAGAGCAAGGGGTCTTTATTTTACCCTTTCCCTTAAGATCAAACAGCAAGCAATCAACTATCTATTCTAATCCACCATGCACCGCCACAAAAGCAACTTTTTACTGTATGCCCAAGGCCAAGGGGATGCCAAAACAGTTAGACACACAAGTTTGATCCTTGGAATTGGCAGAGAAGGGAGGAAAATGTCTCCATATGTACTATAAACATTTTTCTCAAATGCGATTATTCGAAATCAAAGTCAATTAATATAACCAAAGCAAAAGCACATTTAAACCATTAAGCTGCAGTACCTTAGTACTCAAAATTCAAAACTTTATAATTCCAATAATGTAAAAAATGCCAATGCCACTATGAAACAAAGCAACAACCTAAAACTAGAATCAAAATGTATTATTCACAATATAATACCTAACATAAACATTGGAAACCCAATAATCCCAGATCTAATTTCATTATTTTGTTAAAAAAACCAATCGAGTTCTTAACTTTAAACATTTCAAATTTAACTTAGTTGAAATTTGAGCTTAAACCAAACTATCAAGCTAACCCAAAACTAATTTTACATACAAAAATGAGAGAATAAATTGAGTAAATTAAAAGGAAAAGGAATAAAATATCAGACCTGTAGAAGTATCGCCAATTTGCTTAAGATTCTCAGAAGCGTCCATTTTTATCTACAATCCAAAATTACAACAAAAAAAGAGAAAACCCAAAACAAAAATCTCTCATTATTAACTGAATCTTCAACCAAATTGTTTCTTTCAGGCCAAAAAAATAGAGTAAAATAATTTATTTATTCATTTTTTAAATAAAGGAATTCAAAGGGGGAAGGAATTTTAAAAAAGAAAAAAAGTGGTTTAAAAAGCAAAAACCCGTTGCAAAGAAATGGCCTTTTCTTCAAGTCAAAATTATCGAAGACGAGAGATGGAGGGAGGAACCCTAAAGAAGAGGTAACAAAAGGGCAATTATTTTATATTTATTTATTAATAATTATTGGATAGGCAGATAGATTAAAACAGAGCTAGGGATTGAAATGAAATCTGATTTTGTAGAGAAAATTAAAACCGAATTGTAATAAAAATAATATTTTCTTTGGATAGAAAATAACAAAGAAAATCAAATAGAAAGGAAAATAGTGAAAGATTGATACATTTATTTATTAAAAAATTATAATGACTTTAATTGTTTTATAGATTTGGACGAATCGAATTTCAACTTGAATCTCGAGCATAATTATATTACCTCTTAATCATTAAGTTATTACAGTTATATATCTTATCAATTTAATTTTAAATCTAAATAAATTAATAAATTTAACCCTTTATATTTATAAATTTTATCAATTTAATCTTAAAATTTCTTAACTAAAATTTTCAAACTTTTAAAACAGAAAAATTTCACAAATATAAAAAATATTTTCAATTTTTTTCAAACTTTTCAATGAAACAATTTGCTAAATTTTGACTTTTAACAACAAAACAATAAATTGTTATCCAAATGAACAATTACACATTCATCTGTGGGTCAATTTTATTCTAATAATATTGCAAAAAAATTGATACATCATTGAGATATTATTGAATATTTTATTCACAATTTATATAAACGCACATCCATTTCATTTATTTTATATATTTATTATAGACATACAAAGATTAATGTGCTCTACTTTCAAGTCCTATTGCAGCAAATGATGTTGATTCAGTAGAGGTAGGAGCGGTGCTTTTAGCTTTAAAAGTATTTATATCTTTGGAATAGAAGATAAATGACTTACTGTTTGTAAAAATTGGTTCTAAAGTGGTGTTCAACTGGTGTGCAAACAAGTCGAGGAGACTGTAGTCACTACAATCAACATTTGCAGATATTGAGAGATAATTTAAGAAAGGTGGGTAGTGTTATATTTTTATGGCCTTAACCATGGCGATAGCAGGTATAAATCGTGGAAACATGTTTAAAGTTTAGTGGTGAGTATTAAATTTGATGTCAAACGTCGATCTTTAATTGTAGAAAATGTTACATTATAAGACGCTGTAAATTTAAATTTTTGAACGCTGTTCTTGTTGTAATTACGTCAGACCAATTCGAACGAAGAAAAGAAAAAAAAAAGATTAATTCTATATTATACGACACATAATTAATATCTAAAATTTAAAACCTCACGTAAATATAAAACGTCGGTTTTCAATACATAATTCTCAGAAAGCAACATTATGATTAGTGTTGGGAGGAGTAATGTTGCTGAACTGGGATGACGAATGTTCAGCCCTATTTTTTTATTTGCAGGAGATTTCATTTTTTTCAACGTCGTTAGAATTTTGGAATGTATTTTCATTAAATTTAGCTCTGGTTTCTAATACATTATCAGTTAAATAAGTGTTAAAGGTTCAAGAAATTAGGGTTTCCTTTTTAATAATTAATTTTAGACTTGAAGTTTCAAGAAATGAAGTTATCTTAATCTATAGAAATTTTACAAATTTATAAACGTGGAATACCCTCTGTTTTAAAATTTGAAAGTTTTGGTTAGGAATTTTGAGGATTAAGTTGATAGAATTTGTAAATGTAAAGGGTTATTTTATTAAATTATTTAAAATTAGGACCAATTTGATAGAATATGTAAGTATTGAGGACTAAATGTGTTATTATACCAATTAGAAAAAGACTTTTCGTTATCAATTTAACAACAGATGACTAAAATAGGAACGGATTCTAACGTTAGTACCTAAATTAAAAATTTTTAAAGTTGGGTGACCAAAACAAGATTGCGGGCATTGTTGGGTGACCATTTGTATAATTTACCCTAAAAACAATGGTGAAGCCAAAACCTTTTTCCAGCGGATTGAGATCGAGCTTTTTTTTTTTTTTATGAAAGTTAAAATACAATTTCACTATTATATTGGTTTATATGTTTATAGTTTTTAGAAGAACTGAATCAAAATTCTATCTGTTGAAACCTTTTTGAGCTTGACTTTTTATTTTTTAAAAAGAAGATGGAGTCGCCACCAACCCTTTTATTGGGTGTAATTGGGTCACTTTAAAATTTAATCATTTTAAATAAAAGGTTAATTTTACTAAAACGATGATTTTTGGTATACAAAATTTATCGAAAATGGGGTCGGGAGTCGGTTATGTATGAGAAAGAATTAGCATCCTCATAACGCTCAAAATTGGTACCTAGTTGATTACTTAATGTTTTAATGTCGAAAATTGAAAATTCGAAGAGAATTTAAAATACAATCCCTCTTTGCATGGTATTCTTTGATTAAAATGTCGCTAACTAAATTAAATTTTATGGAAAAGACTTTATTTTGAGTTAATCAAGAATAAAAGATCATGTCCTGTAAGTTAGGGCACGATGTCTCGAATCCTCGAAAACAAGAATAATTGCCATTTAATTATTACCCAAGTCCTATGTGTTTTGAATTTTAAAAGGATGTTCAATTATTTCAGTTCAAGGAGAAAGTCATACCCCGTAAGTTAAGGTGCGATTTCTCGAATTCCCTAATTAAAGAACATCGTCTTAGTTCTAATTATTTCCTATGCATCGGGTAAAAACTAATATAACATTTAATGCCACATGCAATTAATTTCTTTGAATATAGTGCGGAGGTGAACAAATATATTTAAATATGATGTATAATATGGTGATTGCAAAATAAAAATAAAATAACTATGTGAGTAAAAGTAAAATCAATAATTATGACATTAATCGATGATGATGACAATAATAATTATGACATGATTAATACCAAAATAAAAATTTAAAATTAAAATTAAAAGTGAAAACATAAAAATAATAAAAGGTGTAAATAAAAGGGTAAAAATATAAATAAAATAAATTAGCAATGTTGAAAATTAAAAGATAAAAGGAAGGGCTAAATTGAGATTATAACAAAATTTAAAGCCTAAATTATAAGAAAACAGAACATACAGGATTAAATTAAAATAAAATAGAAAAGTTCAGGGCTCGGAGGGAAATTATCCCAATTACCAGACGTGTCATTCCCAAAGGGATTATCAGTGGTCGGAGGGACTAAATTGCACAAGAATAAAATAAAAGGGAAAAAATAGAAATGAAATAATGAGATGTAGGATGAAATTGAAAAATTTCAAAAAATCGGAAGGGTCAAATAAGAAATTAGACCCTACCCTTAAAATACGCGGATCCTAAGGGAATCTGAGTCGGGTCATAGGGCTAACCCCAAAACGACATCATTTTAGGGTGTTTAGGGCCACGACAAAACAATGTCGTTTAAGTGACCCTATTTAAGTAAAAAAATTAAAAATCATTTCCAAACTTTTTTTTGAATTCTTCTCTTTCTTTTTTCTCTGAAGCCACCTTTGAGTCCGGCCACAAAGCCGTCTTTGGTCCGCCGTGGCCACCTGTCGTCGACGACGGCGACCGTCGCCTACGATGGCCGGAGTTATAAAAAAGAGACTTTTCAGCCCTTTTTGACCCCCCAAGACCCAGATTTGAAGGCGATCCTTCTAAACTCGAAAAAAAATCCAAAAATCTTTCAACCTTTTCTCTTTTTTTGAATGCACACCCCTCACACCGCTTTTTCGTCGAAGCCCAGGCAGAACCCTAGTGGGCTCTGAGGCTTTCGGGGTCAGAGAAGACCTCTGACGACTGCGGGAAGCAAAACGACACAGGTAAAAAAAATAAACTTTATTTTATTTATTTATTATGCTTTTCGAATAAAAAAACAAAATGAATCACCTTCGTTTTTCTTTTAACATTTTGCTTTTTGTATTCGGTTTTTTTGAATCTATTTGATTGCTTCTATAAAAAAAATACATGTGGTTGTTATGGCTTTTATAGCTAAATATATTACAGAATATTCATTTTTGTATTCATTTTTGTTGTTTCTGCTCTCTGTCCTTTTTTGTTTTTTCTTTTGCAGGTGATCGTGGCAAGGTTAACGGTGCTAGGGAGCCACAACTTGCCGTGCCATTTTGGTGAAATGAGGAAAGAACTCGGGCGGCGTGTTTGTTGACGTCGCGAGGGATCGACGTCGAAGCTTTCAGTGGTGAAACTAGGGTTTATGTTAGTTTTTAGGGTTTTGGGCTTGGGTTGGTGTGGTATTGGGCTTTAGGGTTTTTGTTTGGGTTAAGGATAAAATTGGCATGTTACACTATTATGTTTGAAAAGCCAAACTATAATATTTTTTTTTTATTAACTTAAAACTTTTTAATAGATTTTTTCAACGATCAAAAACATAATTTTCTATTTTAAGGGGACCAAAGCCCTTGCTTGTCCCTTGCTTTTGCCTCTAATCAGAAATGAAATCGAATTGGGTTGAATACTTAAACGAAGTGCAAAGCTTTTCAAATGCTATATTTTTCATCCAAGGTACTCAAACCGTAAAATTGTATTTAAAGAAGATCAAACTCTTTTTTACTCAACCTAACAAATGAAAACTCGAGCTAAAGCCAGCATCATCTTTGATATCTTTTACCCCTTTTAATTGCATCTATACTTAGCTTATAGTTAGACTTGTCCAAAGGTTAGATAGTTCGCCCGATCCGACTTGAGTCCAGTTTGGATAAGGATTTTTAATTTCTACTTCGGACCGACTTAGTTTGAATTCAAATTAAATAAATTTTTTTAAATTTAAATTTAATTATAGAAATATATAAAATATAAGCTAAAAATGAGCTTGTGTTTGAAATTTTTTCGGATTTGATCCGACCCGACTTATGGACAACTCTCTTTTAATTTAATGAAAACTGTTTAACTCTTAATTACCTAAAACAAACATAGTTTTCTTTTTAAAAAAAAAATACAATTGTAGCATAATTCCATCAAAATTATGCTCTAAAATCATCCAAATATGGAAAACATTGAAAACAAAGTTAAAAAACTTAAAACCAATTAATAAGATAAATATGTCACTTAATCTTCTTAATGAAGTCTAAAGTTCGAATCTCGGCATCGTCTCTAATGAAACTCCACCATAGGAAGGTGAGTGGAACAGTTGTGCCATGCCATAAAGAATGAGCATCAAAGACTCCATAATGAGGAGGGAAATCATAGATCTCCAAAAGCATTGCAAGGCCACTTCCGAAGACCACCGTCCACAGCTTCCACCGTGATGGATGGCGAGTCACGCTGGCCCAAATTGCCCATACCAGAAGTTGAGCAACCCCCATTATTGCACAAACTTTCACGTTCCACCCTGTATGAAAGTTTCATATCATGTTATGCATGTATAAGGCATGATGTTCTGTGATAATGCAAACTTCTCATGTCATAAAATGTTAAAGCAGAATTAATCCGAGATCAGAGATGTTACCGTAGTCGAGGTTATAGAAGTTGAGGTACAAAATATGTGTAGTGAAAAAGGCTAGAAATGGAGCAGCAACCATGACCCTAGCAGCCTCATCTCTCACATTAAAGCTTCTAAGTATAGATAGAATAAGAGAGTAACCAAGTAGTGCCACAGCAGATGAATAGTCTAATGATTCTGTTAAATCCACTTCCCTGTAATTCGAATTAACAGACGTGTCAGATATCGAAACGAGGCCATCATACATGCATTAATTGATGCATACATGCAGTCACTTTCATAGAAAGAGAGATTTTAGAGCTTATAAACATGGTGAGTAGGTTAAGTTAAGCATCGACAAGGAGCAACATGGCATTAGGTGCATCAGTTAACATATTCTTGCACCTAACCATATAAGAGGTCATCGTGATTGGTACGTGTAAGTACAAACTATGTTGCTCTGACTGTTCATGTTAGTGCACGCCTCAAACTAGGCCTGGTAGTGAAGATGATGATCCCCGAAACATACAAGAGATGTGAATGGAGAAAATGCTTACCGAGTATGGAAAACAATGCTCCAAAACCATGAGTTCATCGCCAAGATGGCGTATACGTGGCACAAACTTGCAAATTCGTAGTATGCCTTCTTATCTTGGTTTAAAGGCAAGTTGTAGTAAAGAAGGTTGACAAAGGATAGCCAACCATGAAGGTGCATTGCAAGGTTGAGTGCGGAGAAAGCAACAGAAGCTGGTTCCTAAGAGAAAAAAAGAGTCGAGACTCGAGTCAAGAGAAATAATGCGGAACACTGTGATTACGTTCCGAATAATCTTTATCGAGGTCAAACCTGAATTCCGAGAACTCGCTTGAAGGGCCATTTACCATGATACTTGATAGGTTCTTCACCACGTTCTTCTCTTTCTTTCTCTCTGTCGATCATGCAGGCGTAACGACAATCACTTTCGCACTCCCATTGTTTCCACTTCAAGTAAAGTGGTTCTTTCATATACCATGGACCATCAACGAGAACCCCATCAGAAGGAAAGTTACAGTGTCGAAAGCATTGATCTCCAACACATCCGGTTTCCTCACATTCTGCCAGACAAGACCTAAAATTCAAAACATTCCATCTAATCAATCCATACAGAGAGGTATATGAATCATTACATCTAAACACCCTTGCTCTATTTCAAAGCACAATGCTGTTACGGAACTCCCAAAAACCAAAATGATATATGTACATTTCTTCAAAACATTGTTTCCTAATGATATATATTCTTTTGGGTGACTTAGGTAGAAAAAAACAAAGTGTTGATTCCACTAACACTTGCAATAAAAAATGAGTTCTCCTATATTGATCAACCTTAATCATTGATCTGGCCATGGTCCGTGCTATCAGATATTTGTATATTTGAATCAACCTTAATCAGAATCCCTTAACTCATATGCAGCACTAGCCATATAGGGGCCATTTCTTGGACCCATCTCTTGGACTTGCATCAAGAACATTATGCATTGGTATTGCAATCATGATCCGGCAAGACCTGCCTTAAATAGTTTAACCAAATGAATGGTATAACAATTGTTTCAATTCAAATAAATGACAATTGCAAACTAACAACTAAGTAATATGCATACCTATTGGAGATTGCCATGGACAATATATGTCCCAATCCCAAACTTTATATACTTATCAATGTCACAACAGGTCAAGGCTATTTTACCATATTCACATCGTGAGATCGAATCGCAAGAATTACCTGCTAGTGTTAGTGCTGTGTAGCTTCCACTATTAATGTGTGAGTTGTAAAAAAAAAAAAAGGTGTTAATGCATTATTAAAGGCCTGAACTTGACAATTGTTCTTACACGAGGGTTTGAACTTTTTTTTTGTCCAAATTAATCTCTAGACTTAGTAATTGTTCCCACATTGGGACTTGACCTAGGCAATTGCTCTCATATGGGACATAAACTTTTTTTTGTTCAGGTTAACCTGTGAACTTAAAAATTGTTCTCACATTGAGACTTAGATTTTTTTTGTCCAATTTTTAAATAAATATAATAGACTAACTTAGACTAAAAAAATGTTCAAACCCCAATATGGAACCATTAACAAGTTCAAACCTCAAATAATGTATTAATAATTTCACAAGATCCTTGGGCATTGTCATTACCTTATATAGCAATTTCCCATGATAGTTTGGAAAATAACTGTTTTTTCCTACTATGTACAAATACTTAAATGATGCATAAACTAAAGGTAGAACATTCACAAATTAAGGAAACAAAAAAAATTTGTGTTCAAGTTTTCACGAAATCGATCCCAGACGATTCTTGCCCCCTACCCTTTATGAAAGAAAAAAGGGAAATGGAGAACAATAGAAAGAAGAGAAAAACCTGTAATGTAAATCAGAATCGCCCTCACTTGCATTCAAGACTCCAACGAGAAATGAAATCATCATAAAAACAGCTATCGAATAACGATCCATCATCATCTGAATGGAAAAAAAGAAGAAGAAGAAGAAAAAACCAATTGAAAATGAGGACTAGAAGCTTAAATAATTTAATGGGAAATTTTAATTTCTGGGTTTTTTTTTTTTTTTCTTTTGTCATTTGTAAACAAATTATGACTGAAAAAAAAAAAAACATAAGAGGAATGCAAATTGTAAGGTTAGATCAAAATGGGTCAAAAAAAAAACATGAGTAAAAAATTAATATTTTTTAACCTTGTGGATGGAAAATCCAGTTGACATTGTGATGGATGTTGTAAGCAATGCACCATTAATGCAAAAGTATGAGCAAAGAATGAAGAAGAAGATGGAGAGAAATCAATGCAACAGAATGGAAGGAAGAGAACATTTCATTTTCTTTTTAATTTGTCCAAAATTAGTATTCGAATCATTTTTATTTGGATTATATTTTATTTTAATTTAAGTAAATTTAAATTTTTTAAATTTTAATTATTAAATCAAATTAAATTAAATTTAAGTAATTGAATTGATTGTTTTGATTTTTAAAGTTTGGATCGAATTCTAATTCTAATTAATATATACAATATAGTTGGTTGAGTTATTCGAATCAATAATTAGTCGTTGCCACATCAGATTATCAGCTCTCAATATAATAAGGTCAGTATTGATTTGGCAAACTAAAGCTTCCAATATAACAAGTAGTGATCGAAAGTGATAATGCTTTGTTGGTTGATTTAATAGGAAATGATTATGCGACTGACAATAACATTTCAGAGCTACAATTGATATGATTTATCAAGTTTCAACATGTTCCACGTGATCATAATAGACACGCAATGATACAAATTCATAAAAAAAAGTAGAAAACTAATTGTAATGGGCAAAATTTGCCCGGATCCTTAATAAATAAGCCCACAATCCATTACACCAAAATTACGACCCATTGGCTATCTTTTACAAAATTAAAACTTATCCGCACTCCAAACCCTAAACAAGGTCCACTAGGCCCAACAACCTAAAGTTTTTCAGGTTTGAAACCCTAGCGAAGACCTTTTGTGCCGCCACCAATACCCTAACTCAAAGATGTTGTCACCACGTTGTCCACCCTCCGAAGTCGCAAGGCGCTTCCAAGGTTCGTATGAAGAGTCCCACCTCCACGACGTTCACCTACAAACAGAAAAGCAACAACACGACAAAACACTAGAGTTTTAGGATTTTGATATTCTATTAAGGCTATAAAAGCCTTCGAGAATCATTATAAAAGCCTTCGAGAATCATTGTAAAAGGGGACTTTTTTTTGGGACGGATAGAAAGGAAAATTCGAATCCCAAACACAAAGGCAACATTTTTTTACCCTCTACAAACATAGAAACAACAGATTTAGCAAAGAGATAAAAACAGAAGCAATATACCCACAATATTTCGGAGATACCAAGATACTATATCAGTTGAATCAAACAGACTTTTGGGAATATAGGTGATTTTCGCAAGACTTATTTGTTTTATATAGTTTTTTTTTACTTTTTTTAGAAAAATTTGAAAATAAAGAAAATGGGTAAGAAACTTACCAAGCCGTCGTTCTTACGCGTGGACGGTTGCCTGACCGGTGGTGACGAGCGGCGAGGGAGAGATTGAAACCCTAACAAAGAAAATAAGAAAATGGGGCTAGGGGTTTCTGGCTTTGTTTTGTGTGAAACAGAGAAATGAATGAAAGAAGGGTTTTGTTTTTTTGGTTTTAAGCATTAAAAGATGTGGGCCCCGCGCGTTACTTGCTTCTGCAGGTGAATAGGCGCAAATTTATCCCTAGATGGGGAAATTGCGTGATAGGTCCTCCTTCTTCGCGCGCCTGTTTAATTGCATCCCTTCACTTTTTTCTATTTTTAAAATTCACCGTTGCATTTTATATGCTGTTTCAATTTAGTCCGTGTTCAGGTGCAAGTGTTTGGGAACTGGATTAATTTCTATTTTGGCCCTCTAAGTTACGCTGCCTTACAATTTGGCCCATTCACCTTCATTTGTTTTTAAATTTATCCCAAAGTTTATGTTCTTGATTCAATTTGATCCCTATTTTAATTTGTCCATGAATTGATTATTTTAAATTATTGTTAACATTTTTAATATTATTATTTTTATATATGAATATTATTGTTACTATATTTATATTCATTATCATTATATTTATTATTATATTTATTAGTGTTACTTTGTATTATTATTATTATTTTCATTCTCGCCATTACTATTCTTTTATATATATATTATTACTGTAATTGTATTTATTATTATATTTATTATTATTATTGTTATATTTACTATTTTCTATATACATTATTATTATAATTATATTTGTTATTATCTTTGTTTTTATTATTAGTTTTAATACTATTACTATTATCTTATTATTAACCCTATTTTTATTTTTACTAGTAGTATTATTACTATTATTATTATTATTGTTAATTTCCTTTATTATTTTTTATTTATTATTATTATCACTATTTATCATTTCTATCATTATTATTTTTATTATTAATACTATTGTTTATTTTAAATATATATATATATATTACTATTGTTTTTGGTACTATTACTACTATAGGTGGTGTCATTTTATTTTCATTACTATAACTATTATTATTATATTTATCATTCTCGTTATTTTTTTATTATTAGCGTCATCATCCTTTTTTTGCTATTTCTATATTTTTCTCTCCACTATTATTATTTATTCATTAATGTTTTTATTATTATTACTATTATTTTTTCATTTTATTACCTCCTAGATTATCATATAGTATTTATTTGTATTGATTTACCATTAGCTTTCTCGTTATTATGTTCTTTTATTTATTCATTCTTGTTCCTATTATTTTATGTAAATTGATGATTTTGGAGCGTATTTTTATTTTGTGTTTATTTGCTTTTTACTCAAATTCATAAAAGGGTTTGTACAAAGGTAAGATTTTGTGTTTGGAAGTTCAAATATCGTGCCCAATCGTCTTTGGGCTTCGATTTTTCGTTAAATCCATATCACTAAATATCCCTTAAAACTTTTGATCATGTTTTCTTGAAAATAAGGCAATGTTTCGTGTTTGGAAGTTTGAGAGACTCGTACCCAATCGTCTTTGGTCTCGATTTTCTCTTCGTCAAATGCTCAAATATCCTTCGGAGGTTTTGATTGAGGTTTCTTAAATAAAGGCAATATTTCATGATTGGAAATTCAAGGATTCGTACCCAATCGTCTTTGGGTTTGGTTTTTTAGCTTGGTCAAATCGTGAAATACCCTTTTCAAATTGCAACACATAAACGTTGGAAATCATGAAATGATCTTGGTATTGAGGGTGTGAAGCATCGTGTCCTATCGTGCTGGATGTGATATTTCAACTTTTCGGAACAAGAGAGTGTCGATATCCAATGCGAATCATCCAAACTTTTTTCATATTTTAAAATATTTTCTAATTTTCGATATTGAGGACATTAATCAATCAATACGGTACCAATTTTGGGCGTTGCGAGGGTGCTAATCCTTCCTCGTGCGTAACCGACTCCCGAGCCTGTTTTCTTAAAATTCGCAGACCAAAATGTTTTCTAAGTGGCCCAATCACACTTCAAAAAAGATTGGTGGCGACTCCATTTTTTTTTTAAAAGTCGGCCCGTTTTCCAAACAAAAAAATGGTTTCGACAGCTTGGCGACTCCACTGGGGACCAATAAGAGAGTCAAGCCGTAGCATTGATTGATTAATATCCTTTTATCAAAAATAAAATTTTTAATTTCGTTTCTTTCATTGCATAAGTTTGTGTCGCGTCATATGTTTGTCGTAGTTTGAAACCCATAGGATATTTCTGCATTCATATTGCATGACCGTTGTGGTCACATCCTTTAAGTGGGAGTGAGAACTATGCCTTCGTGAGGTTTTCACCTCGCATGGGCTAGGGACCACTTTGGGATACATCCGTACTTATGGTTCCGTGAGGTTTCACCTCCCATGGCCATAGGGAAATGTATTCCCTGAACCAAACTCGATCTATATGAGCCTATAATGGGTGAGGTTGAGGAATCTGTGGTTCGGTACCCTTTTCTTTCTTTAGAACCAAACCACATATAGTGAACCTTAAGAGCCCACCCTAGGTAGAGCCATGCTAAACCTTAGTGGCTACCTATGTAGTGGTTAGACATTTTTTCACTTGCTTTGGTTACTTTTATGTGATACTAACTTGTTTTATTTTGGTCATATTTACATGTCATTTCATACTTAAAAGGCGTCGATTCCTGTTTTAATTACTAAGTTAGAATGCTTGTTATGGAGAACAATTCCTTGATAAAGTAGAGGATAATGCGGTTTGTCGCGTATATGGTCGAGAAGACGCACTTGAGAAGGGGATAGTCTAAAGAAGGACTTGACTTGAGAAGGGGATAGTCTAACCGAAGGGTACACATCGTAATTATTGGACTTCACTCGCATCAGTGTGACACAGAATGAGCTACAAGAACTAAGAGATATATGGGCTTGTTGGGATGAAGCAACTAAGTAGCTTTTCTACCTTAATTATGGTGATCTACCCTACTTACTCGATATCAGAGTGGACAAACACTTGTTTCGGGCTATGACTCAATATTGGAATCCCGCTTATAGCTGTTTTACGTTTGGAAAAGTGGACTTGGTGCCTACCGTAGATGAATATACGGCTTTACTTCACAGTCAAAGGGCTCGGGTCGACAAAATTTACTTCAGGGCCGCTAATGCATCGACTTTTGTAAAGAAGCTGATAAATATCACTAGGATGAGTGAACAGTGGGTCATGGCACGAATTCAGCAGAAGGGTGAAGGGAAATACATTCCTTGGGTAAGCTTGAGGGACCTGATGGCAGCACACCCAGATGTTAAGAGGAAAGTCGACATTTTTGCTTTAAGTATCTATGGTTTGGTAATTTTTCCCAAGGCTTTGAGGCATGTAGATGAAGCAGTTATTGATTTGTTCGATCGTCTTGACAAAGGGGTTACGCTGGTACCAGCGATTCTCGCCAAAACATTTAGATCTTTAAACTCGTACTGGAGAGCAAGTGAGGGAAGATTCATGGGATGCGCACAACTGTTGTTGGGGTGGTTCCATAGCCATTTCTGAAAAGTAGATAGAACTCCTTGTCACGTCTTTTTTGCGAATTACTCCCCATTAAAAGAGTTGGCCGTCGCGCCCAAGAGAGATGACATATCAAAAGAGAACTGGATCGCGCTTCTTCAGAATCTTCAGGAAAAGAATGTGGAATGGAGAGCTCATTGGTTCGGTCCTGATGAAATCCTCTACCGGTGTGGGAGTTATAATTGGGTTTCTCTGTTAGGGATCTGGGGAGCTGTTGGGTATGCTCCTTTGCTCATGCTAAGGCAATACCAATCGAGACAGCTTATACCTGTAATACATGGGTTAGCTCAGTTTGAATTCTCGTATAGTGGGAATAATTATAAGAAAAGAGTTTGAGAAGTTTCTGATGCGTGGAAGCAGATTCACCGAATGAAAAAAGTTACTATAAATCCAATGGTAACCCTCGAATATAACACATGGCGGAGCAAGAGAGTGAACGATAATATCCCCAGGCCGGCACAGGATGTTGCTCGATCGATAGAAGAATACCTGCAAGTAGTCCCTTCTGAGTTGGAGATCATGAAGCAGGATTTTGAAAATAAAAATTTAGAGTTAGGGAAAAAGATAGAACAACTGGAAGAGGAAAAAATGAATCTGATGTTAGATATCGATATCTAAAAATCAGAGGCTGAGAAGTTGAGGAATGGAAAAAGGAAGGCCGAAGAAGATTTGGATAGCTTGAAGACCGATTACAAGAAGTTGCATCTATCGATGAGGATCTGAAATTTGGGTAAAACCTCGAACAATGGCGTCAAGAAGTCCAGGAAGAGAAGACCAAAGTCGACCAGTGGAAGAAGAGATTCCATGGGGTTCAAGCGCAAAAGGATGCCCTGAAAAAGACGGTGGGGGAGAGCCAAAGCGAAAATAAGATGTTAAGAGCTTGAGTAGCAGAATTAGAGAAGGCATTGTGTCAAAGTCACAACTCTATGGTAAAGTTGGAATCAAGCCTAAGCCAGTTGACGGGTTGAAAGGAAAGATAGTGGAGCTCGAAACAGTGCTGCAAAACAGTGAGCTCCGGATCCAACTATTGGAGGCAGACAACCAGCGAGGGAAGGAACAACTTCAACGATCTCAGAACCAAGTTAGAGAAAGAGACTACCTTATGGGCGAAGCTGTGGCTCAGATACGAGAAGTGGCCGATTATTTACAAACTTTAGCGGTTCAGGCTGATGTGTTAACTATATTTTATAAGTCAAAGTCAGACCAGGGTCGAGAGTTAGCCTCACTTCTTGAGAAAGTTAAAACTTTTGGCATAAGGGCTAGGTCGTATATGTGACTCTGTTTTATGTAAAGGATTTTATTTTTTTCAATAAGTATTCCAAAAGAAATTGAATCAGAACCGACTCCTCTTATTTTTGCATTCATTCATTTGCATTACATTTCATGCATTGGCATTGCATCACAACATTTGCATTAAAATTATAAGACAACCCTATTAACTAGAGGTCATACTATAGTTATCCGGAACACCGCTATTACACTTGGAAAAAGACGAGCAATGGATCAAAGGATGGAAAGGTTAGAGCAGATCTGAGAAAGAGATGCAAGACCAAGCTGTGAGGCTCAGATACAAGAAGCGATTAGCCAAGATCCAACAGGATATGAGGATCAAATCTGGAATCGAGAGAAGCATGATGAGCCGCCTAACACGCTTGTTGACCTGGAGGGCCTGGAAACAGAAAATGGCCTATGGTCGATATCGGAGAAGATAATGAAAATTTTATTTGCCCTCCGGGCCTGGCCCCGACAAGTTCCTAAGTGCAACCACCAAGAGTGTCGGTCAATATCAAACCTCAAAGATCAATCGGTGCTCCAGATCGTAAATTTCCCATGAACTCGAGCTCTAACTCAAGTCAATTTGGTAAAACCAATGGTACAGAGACTTCAATGAGGCGGCGAAGGGAGAAAGTAAAAGCGAGCTTCCAAAAGAGTTCAAGATCGATGCAAATGGTGGAGGAGAAGTTTGAGCATTGAAAATCCGATCACCAATGCGAAGTGGATGCTAAGAAGTTGAGTCTAGTCCCATTTAGTACTTCCTCCAAAGTTCAAGATGCCGAGTTTGAAAAGTACAACGGAACTAGTCATCCCGAGACCCATATTACGATGTTCGTCGGAGAATGATAGGATATGTCAACAATGACCAGTTGTTGATCCACCGCTTCGTGATAGTCGATTGAAATGCGAGAAATGGTACAATCGGTTGAGTTGTACCCAAATCAAATCGTGGAGAGATTTGGCGCAGCTTTCATCAAGCATTACTACCATATGACCGATATAGCACCCGACAGATCACGTTGCAAAACATGGAGAAAAAGTCAAGTTAAAGCTTGAAAGCACGCCAAAGATGGAGGGAGGTCGCCACACGTGTCCACCACGTTACTAAAAAGAAATGACCATGCTCTTCATCAATACCTCAAGGCACCGCTCATTAACCGCATGTTAGGAGGCACGACTAAGAGTTTCATGTACATAGTGATGTCGGTGAGATGATAGAGAACACGATCGGTGTGGGAAGATAGAGTAGAAGAGAGCACAAGAAGAAGCAGCAACAAGAAAAGGGAAGTCAAGTAGGAATATAAGCTGGGTTATCTTAAACCCATTACTATTACCCAACCGAGAGCTGTAGCTGTGGGCCAACAGGTCCGACCAAGATAAGAGCCCAACACGAGGCAAAGGACTGAGAGATTCCAATTTACTCCTATACCTGTGACGTATAAGGAGTTGTATAAGACTTTATTCGATGCGCATGTCGTGTCCCCATTTTACTTGAAGCCGCTGCAACCTCCATATCCTAAGTGGTATGACACAAACGTTCAGTGTGAGTACCATGCGGATGTAGTAGGTCACTCGATAGAGAACTGTACTTCATTCAAAAGACTAGTCGAGCGACTTATCAAGGCGGGGGTGATAGACTTCAATGACCCACCTGGTGGAGGAAATCCGTTACCCAGTCATGTTGATAGTGGGGTAAACGCGATAGTTGAAAACAGGGAGAGAAGGTTCAAACAGGAGATTGCTGAGGTCAGAACCCCATTGAGAGAGGTTTGGAAAGAAATACAAAAAATTGGGTTAGTTCTGCAAGAGAATGTGAGCAGATCTCAAGATACAAGGAACTACTGTGAGTTCCATAACAAGGAAGGCCATGAAATCCAAAGAATGTAGCAATTTGGAGCCCTAGTACAAGGGCTAATGGATAATAAAGAGCTGGAGTTCTTTGACTTGGTGGAAAGAGAGGACGTATGTTCCATGAAGGAAGGTCGTGAAAGGATCCCTAAAGTCAATCACTCACGTGTGATTATCACGTGGCTGAGGGTCGATGAAATTTGGAGTGAAGGTGGCACCGAGGGTCGAAATTAAAAAACCCGCGACTTCTCCTTATACGGGTGCACCGATGGTTGCAATCAGAAGACCCGTAACTCCTCCTACGAGGATTGTAATCCAGAAACCCGTGACTTTTCCTTATAAAAATGACAAGAGGGTACCTTGGAATTACAATTGCACTATGATTTTGAAAGAGAATTCGCCAAAGACGTCGATCCAAAAGTCGAGTCCTCTATGATGAGAGGGGAGATGAGAAGACAGGACCACTGGTTAATGAGCCAGTAGTAGAGAGTGATGCTAGAGAGTTTTTGAAGTTCTTAAAGTACATTGAATACAGTATGGTGGAACAATTACACAAAAATGCAGACGACATCAAGATCTGGTTTTGATTCTAAACTCGAGGTACATCGCATCGCAAGCACTAATGAGAGTGTTGAATGAAATTTATGTTGTCAAGACATTTCAAGAACAAACTAGACCGCCTCGTTAGTAACATAAGCTGCATAATTTTATTTCTTTTAGTGATGATGAAATTTTCGGGGCATGGGTCCACCAAGGTTTTACATATTACTACCCGATGCAAAGGGTATACATTACAGGGGATATTGATCGACAACGGTCAAGACTCGAATGTCTTGCCCTATCTACACTAAACAAAGGTTGCCGTAGACGACTCTCATATGAAAACATGCCAAAATATAGTGAGAGCATTCGATGGTACCGAGAGAAAAGTAATGGGAGGATTGAGATACCCTCCTAATCAAGCCAAACACGTGCGAGGTAGACTTCCTCGTAATGGACATCAAGCCTTCCTATAACTGTTTATTAGGGAGGCCCTGGATCCACTCAGCAGGGGCTGTGCCATCGTCATTATACCAAAAGGTAAAGTTGGTGATAGAAGTAGGTTGATCACCATACATGCGGAAGAGGATATTATCGCGTCCGATTACCAAGAATGCACCGTACATAGAGAATGATATGGAGGCTATAGAGTGTTCCTTTAGGTCGTTGGAATTTGTAAATTCAACTTTCATCGATGAAGGAAGTAAAATCCTGCCCAAACTCTCCAAAACGAGGATGGGCCTACAGATTGACAATAGGAAGAGGAGCACCGCCGGGAGGGACTTGGAAAATATCTCGTGGTCCATCAAAGTGCGAGGATTGGTTGACAAGCATGATCGCTTCGGTCTAGGCCATATGCCAGATGTCGGACAGAAAAAGGAAGAGCTGGAGAGGAAATGTGAAAGAAGAAGGGCACGATTGAATGGTGTTGAGATTGAGTGGGTTCAATGACCTTTCCCCATATATCTAATACATTCGTGTCAGGAGGAATTATTCATTCAGGACAGGAGGACATGAATGAGGAAACAGCTGAAGATATGATGAGAACTTTGAACATCAACGCTGTGTCTAAAGGAAGTTCGAGGAGAGGAAACTTGGCGGGTATTCGTTTTTACGAGCCTAGAAGTGTTCTGGACAACTGGTCTGCGGAAGAAATTCCTGTAGTTTTTAGGACTAAAACAGAGTAATGTTCAAAACACACTTGTTGTTTCAAGCCTAGGAACAATAAGAATCTTTTGTGAAATAGGCATGTTCACGCATCATTATTTTAAATAAGAAGTGCATTTTCTTTCCATTTCGTGCAATTATTCTTCTACTGCTCCACTCCATTCATAATCATAACGCATAAATAAGTCGTCCTTAAATTCATTTTCATTGAATATTCTTTATACCTACCATAGGTCCCCAGATATCGACGCCATGAGTGACATCTGCTATGAACTCGTAATTCCTTATGAGTAAGACACGTGCCCAGAGGGATCTCAGGACTTTACAGATGACGAAGATTATGATGTATCCCCGGATTTGTTAAGGATGGTAGAGCGAGAGGAGAAGCCGATTCTACCTCACAAAGAGACAATTGAAAATGTGCTTCTAGAGGATGGGAAAGAAGTGAAAATCGGTACCTGCATAACCCATGAAACAAGGCAGGACCTCATTAGACTTCTGCTAGAGTTCAAAGATGTCTTCGCGTGGTCATATCAAGACATGCCAGGGTTGAGTGCTGATATTGTGATACACCATATTCCCATAAAAGGAGAATGTAAGCCGGTCCAACAGAAGCTTCGAAGGATGAGACCAGATGTCACAGTAAAGATAAGGGAAGAAGTCAAGAAGCAATTTGATGCTGGGTTCTTGCGCGTAGTAAATTACTCAGAATAGGTAGCCAACGTGGTTCCTGTCCCTAAAAAGGATGTAAAAGTCCGGATGTGCGTCGATTACAGAGACCTAAATAAGGCCATCCCGAAAGACAACTTCCCACTGCCTCACATTGATACTTTGGTGGATAACACGGGGGGGTTTTCATTTTTCTCCTTCATAGACGGTTTCTCGGGATACAATCAAATAAAGATGCATTCTGAAGACATGGTAAAGACTACCTTCATAACCTTATGGGGAACTTTTTGTTACCAGATGATGCCGTTTGGGTTAAAGAATGCGGGGGCAACATATCAAAGGGCCATGGTAACATTGTTTCACGATATGATGTACAAGGAGATTGAGGTCTATGTCGACGATATGATCGCAAAGTCTCGAACGGAAGGGGAGCATGTGCAAGTTTTGAGGAAATTATTTCTGAGGTTGAGGAAATTTCAGCTGAAACTCAATCTAGCCAAATGTACTTTCGGGGCTCGATCAGTGAAGCTATTGGGTTTTGTGGTCAGTGGAAAAGGAATTGAAGTAGACCCGGATAAAGTCAAGGCCGTACAAAAATTACCTCCGCCGCACACTCAGAAGGAAGTCCGAGGTTTCCTGGAAAGATTGAATTACATCGCTCGGTTGATTTCGCAATTGACTAAAAAATGTGATCCAATATTCCGTCTTCTTAAGAAGCACAATCCAGGCATTTGGGATGATGAATGCCAGAGGGCGTTTGACAAGATTAAATAATATTTGTCTAACACCCCAGTGTTAATGCCTCCCAGTCCTGATAGACCCTTGATTTTGTATTTGACAGTGTTCGATAATTCAATGGGATGTGTGCTAGGCCAACACGATGAGACAGGGAGGAAAGAAAGAGCGATATACTACCTCGTGAAGAAATTCATCGAGTGTGAAATGAGATACTCGCCAATTGAGAAATTGTGTTGTGTATTGGTCCGGACAACTTTCGGAGGTTGAGGCAAGACATGTTGTACCACACGACTTGGTTAATCTCGAAATTAGACCCTCTGAAATACATGATGGAGTCGATCGCTCTGAATAGAAGAATAGCCCGATGGTAAATTTTTCTCTCTGAGTTCGACATTGTCTATGTGAACCAGAAGGCGGTGAAGGGGAGTGACATAGCAGATTTCTTAGCCAGCAGGGCGCTAGATGATTATGAGCCCCTTAATTTTGATTTTCCCAATGAAGAGTTGATGTTTGTAGCAGCGACTGAGGAAGGTATCCTAGAAGATCATCCTTGGAAGATGAACTTCGATGGAGCGTCAAATGCCGTTGGTAATGGAATTGGGGCGGTCCTGGTATCCCCAAAAGGAGAGTATTATCCATTCACTTGCAAGTTAGACTTCGATTGCACAAATAACATGGCGAATCGGCGTGTATCATGGGGATCCGAAAGCGACCATAGACCACAAAGTTAAGGTGCTAGAGGTATACGGAGACTCTGGCCTTGTAATATATCACTCAAAGGAGAATGGGAAACAAGAGATCCCAAACTGATCTACTATCGAAAGTTAGTTTTGGGCGATTGAGGAGTTTGATGATATCACATTCTTTTACCTCCGCGTGATGAAAACCGGATGGGTGATGCTCGCCACTCTAGCTTCTATGATCAAAGTGAATGAGCAGGAGGGTATGAAGCCCATCCAAATGAGTATTTACGAGGCTCCGACTCATTATTTCAATATTGACGAAGAGGAGGAGAGAGATGATCATCCTTGGTACTATGATATTCGCAATATGTAAAGAGCCGTGAATATCCCGATCAAGCGATCGAAAATGATAAGAAAACATTGAGAAGACTTGCGGTGACTATGTCCTAGATGGAGATATCCTGTATAAAAAGAGGAGGGATCAAGTGTTACTCAGATGTGTGGATGCTGTTGAAGCTAGAAAAATCCTGGAAGAAGTCCATGAGAGTGTCTGTGGAACACATGCCAATGGGTTTACAATGGCCAAGCAAATCATGAGATTTGGGTATTACTGGTCCACGATGGAAGGAGACTGCATCCGTTATGCCAAGAAGTGCCATAAGTGCCAGATTTATGGAGACAAGATCCATGTGCCTCATTCACCTCTTTATGTTATGACTTCTCCATGGCCTTTTTCAATGTAGGGCATGGATGTCATTGGGCCGATCTCACCGAAAGCTTCTAATGGACATCGTTTCATTTTCGTGGTCATTGATTATTTCACCAAATGGGTAGAGGCAGCTTCATATGCCAATATCACAAAGACGACAGTTAGCAAGTTTTTGAAGAAGGAGATCATATGTCGCTACAGTATGCCAGAAAGGATCGTGTCTGATAATGCACTAAACTTGAACAATAAAGCGATAGCGAAAGTCTGCAGTCAGTTCAACATTAAGCACCATAACTCGTCGCTATATCGCCCGAAAATGAATAGAGCAGTCGAGGCGGCTAATAAAAATATCAAGAGAATTGTGGGGAAAATGGTTGAGACCTATAAGGACCGGCATGAAAAGTTACCGCTGCCTCTACGCCTATCGAACATCGGTTAGAACCTCTACCGGGCAACTCCTTTCTCGTTGGTTTATGGGATGGAGGCAGTTTTGCCTATTGAAGTTGAGATCCCTTCACTCTGGGTTTTGTCAGAGCTGAAGTTGGACGAAGTAGAATGGGTTCCATCTCGATATGATCAACTGAATCTAATTGAGAAAAAAAGGCTAAGAGCTATTCGCCATGGTCAATTGTACCAGAGGCGGATAATGCGAGCTTACAATAAGAAAGTCCACCCCAGAGTATTCCATGAAGGAGACTTGGTGTTGAAACAGATCCTCCCTATGCAAAAGGACTTCAGGGGAAAGTGGATGCCTAATTGGGAAAGACCTTACGTTGTAAAGAAGGCCTTTTCTAGAGGAGCTTTGATACTAGCTGAGATGGACGGCAAAAAGTCGCTAAATCCAATTAATGCGAACTCGGTTTAAGTACTTCGCTGAAAGTGGGCCAAGATGAAAACCCACAAAGGGCATCTTGAGTTCAAAAAACGGAGAGGCCAAAGCGAAAACCCCAGTGGCGCTTTGAAACCAAAGGGCTTTGAGTTGAAAACCCAAAAGGCGGCTCAAATTGTGATCAACTCGAGAGGGGGCATCTGATGGTTTCGCTTATACTTGAATTAACAATGAGGAGATATGTTACGTCTTAGGGCATCTACAAAGTACTGTGGATCTTTTAGACACATGTTGAACTCAGAGTGGTCTTCAAGAAGTACATATAGAGAAGCTCAGACTGTGATATCCGGGGCATCAATACCGTTCTTACTCATATTGCACCTTAATGAAATTTGTTTTCCTTGTTCAACCCATTCTTCACGGTGTTTATCCGAATAAATTTTAGTTTTATTCATTTCTATAGTCTTTTTCCAAGCATTTCACATTGAAGTAATGATTCTTGAACTAATAATGCTTTCACAAAAGAAGTTTTATGACACTCGAAAGTCTCTAAAAATACAAGAATCAAAAGTAACAATTGTTTAGAACTAACTGTGCTTAAAAGGCTCAGAGCACTTGAGATAAGGACCTAAGCAAGTGACAACATCTTCTGATTCTCTGTTAGAGGTATCAGTGAACAAAGAAGACATCGCCGAGGATATCACCTTAATAAACAACAAGCAATAATGACCAAGTGTTAAAAATAGATCATTCTCATGACATTTTGCATCCATTCATAACATTCATGATACATATGGTTAGGAGCATTTTCATGACAACCTAATCATCGACATAAGCATAGACCCCATGAAATCAATTCTGGTAGGTTCCCAGGAGGACAATGTAGCAAAGTTGATGGGAGTTACAGAAGAAAAGCAGATCTTATCTCTCTTGGCGGGAGTAGAGCAGATCGAAAGACCAAAGCCTTATCTCCACCGGCGAGTGGAGCAAAGCTAAAGATAGCGATCCTATCTTCACCGAAAGGGAGTGGAGCGGATTGAAGACTACAGATCTTATCTCTCTGAAAGTGAGTAGAACAGATCAAAAGATGAAGCCTTATCTCCACCGAAAGGAGAGGAGCTAAAGATAGTAGATTCTATCTCCACCGAAGCAGGAGTGGAGCGAGCTAAAGATAGCAGATCCTATCTCTCTTGGCGAGGTGTGGGCGGATTGAAGACTACAGATCTTATCTCTACTGAGCAGGAGTAGAGCAGATCGAAAGACTGAAGCCTTATCTCCACTGAGCAGGAGTGGAGCAGGTTAAAGATAGTAGATCCTATCTCCACTGAGCAGGAGTGGGGCGGATTGAAAATAGCAGATCTTATCTCTACTGAGCAGGAGTAGAGCGGATCGAAAGCAGCAGATCTTATCTCCACTGAGTAGGAGTGGAGCAGATCGAAGATAAGAAGCCTTATCTCCACTGAGCAAAGTGGAGCAGCCAAAGATATGATCTTATCTCACCGGAAGGAGTAGAAGCAGATCGAAAAGATCGAGCGTTATCTCCACTGGCGGGGAGTGGAGCAAAGCTAAAGATAGCGATTTTATCTCCACCGGCGAGAGTGGAGCAGATCAAAGATAACAGACCTTATCTCTATCGAAAGCAGAGTAGAAAGCGGATCGAAGATCAAGCCTTTTCTCCACGGCGAGGTGGAGCAAAGCTAAAGATAGCAGATTGAAACAAAATTCCTATACCCCTCAGAGACGCAGAGGAGGAAATGAAGCCACAAGAAACCAAGATCTAGCTGGACCGGGCAAAATTTGCCCTTTTTAAAGTCTTTGCTTTATCCCCAGATACGATAATGAGCAAAGAGGGGCAGCTGTAATGGGTAAAATTTGCCCGGATCCTTAATAAAATAAGCCCACAGTCCATTACACCAAAATTACAGCCTATTGGCTATCTTTTACAAAAATTAAAACTTATCCAGACCCAAACCCTAAACAAGGTCCACTAAACCCAACAACCTAAAGTTTTTTCAAGGTTTCAGAAACCCTAGCAAAAGACCTTTTGTGCCGCCACCAACAATCCTAACTCAGCACGCCGTCAGCCACGTTGTCCACCCCTCCGAGTCGTGCGCGCTTCCAATGCTCGTATGAAGAGCCCCACTTCTCCACGATGTTCACCTACAAACAGGAAAGCAACAACACGACAAAACACTAGAGTTTTAGGATTTTGATATTCTGATAAGGCTATAAAAGCCTCGAGAATCATTGTAAAGGGACTTTTTTGGGACGGATAGAAAGGAAAATTCAATCCCAAACACAAAGGCAACATTTTTTACCTCTACAAACATAGAAACAACAGATTTAGCAAAGAGATAAAATGAAACAATATACCCACAATATTTGGAGATATCAAGATACTATATCGGTTGAATCAAAGCAGACTTTTGGGAATATACGTGATTTTCGCAAGACTTATTTGTTTTATATAGTTTTTTTTACTTTTTTAGAAAAATCGAAAATAAAGAAAAGGGCAAGAAACTTACCGAGCAAATCGTTCTTATGCGTGGACGGTTGCTGATCGATGGTGACGGCGAGGAGAGATTGAAACCCTAACAAAGAAAATAAGAAAAGGGGCTAGGGGTTTCGGCTTTGTTTTGTGTGAAACAGAGAAATGAATGAAAGAAGGGTTTTGTTTTTTGGTTTTAAGCATTAAAAGATGTGGGCCTCAGACGTTACTTGCTTCTGCAGGTGAATGGGCTAAATTTATCCCTAGATGGGGAAATTGCGTGATAGGTCCTCCTTCTTCGCTACTGTTTAATTGCATCCCTTCAATTTTTTTCCATTTTAAAATTCACCGCATTTTATACTGTTTCAATTTAGTCCGTGTTGGTGCGGTGTTTGGGAACTGGATTAATTTCTATTTTGGCCCTCTAAGTTACGCTAGCCTTACAATTTGGCCCATTCACCTTCATTTGTTTTTTAAATTTATCCCAAAGTTTATGTTCTTGATTCAATTTGATCCCTATTTTAATTTGTCTATGAATTGATTATTTTTAAATTATTGTTAACATTTTAATATTATTATTTTTATATATGGATATTATTGTTACTATATTTATATTCATTATCATTATATTTATTATTATATTTATTAGTGTTACTTTGTATTATTATTATTATTTTCATTACGCCATTACTATTCTTTTATATATATATATTATTATTGTAATTGTATTTATTATTATATTTATTATTATTATTGTTATATTTACTATTTTTCTATATACATTATTATTATAATTATATTTGTTATTATCTTTGTTTTTATTATTAGTTTTAATATTATTACTATTATCTTATTATTAACCCTATTTTTATTTTTACTAGTAGTATTATTACTATTATTATTATTATTATTGTTAATTTCCTTTATTATTTTTTATTTATTATTATTATCACTATTTATCATTTCTATCATTATTATTTTTATTATTAATACTATTGTTTATTTTAAATATATATATATTACTATTGTTTTTGGTACTATTACTACTATAGGTGGTGTCATTTTTATTTTCATTACTATAACTATTATTATTATATTTATCATTCTCGTTATTTTTTTATTATTAGCGTCATCATCCTTTTTTTTGCTATTTCTATATTTTTTCTCCACTATTATTATTTATTCATTAATGTTTTTATTATTATTACTATTATTTTTTTCATTTTATTACCTCCTAGATTATCATATAGTATTTATTTGTATTGATTTACCATTAGCTTTCGTTATTATGTTCTTTTATTTATTCATTCTTGTTCCTATTATTTTATGTAAATTGATGATTTTGGAATGTATTTTATTTTTGTGTTTATTTGCATTTTTACTCAAATTCATAAAAGGGTTTGTACAAAGGTAACATTTTGTGTTTAGAAGTTCGAAATACCGTGCCCAATCGTGCTGGGCTTTGATTTTTCGTTCGTCCATATAACTAAATATCCCTTAAAACTTTTGATCATGTTTTCTTGAAAATAAGGCAATGTTTCGTGTTTGGAAGTTTGAGAGACTCGTGCCCAATCATGCTGGGTCTCGATTTTCTCTTCGTCCAAATGCTCAAATATCCTTCGGAGGTTTTGATTGAGGTTTCTTAAATAAAGGCAATATTTCATGATTGGAAATTTAAGGAATCGTACCCAATCGTGCTGGGTTTCGGTTTTTTCTTAGCTTGGTCAAATCTTGAAATACCCTTTTCAAATTGCAACACATAAACGTTGGAAATCATTAAATGATCTTGGTATTGAGGGTGTGAAGCATCGTGTCCTATCGTGCTGGATGTGATATTTCAACTTTTCGGAACAAGAGAGTGTCGATATCCAATGCGAATCATCCAAACTTTTTTCATATTTTAAAATATTTTCTAATTTTTGATATTGAGGACATTAATCAATCAATACGGTACCAATTTTGGGCGTTGCGAGGGTGCTAATCCTTCCTCGTGGGTAACCGACTCCCGAGCCTGTTTTATTAAAATTCGCAGACCAAAATGTTTTCTAAGTGGCCAATCACACTTCAAAAAAGATTGGTGGCGACTCCATTTTTTTTTTTTAAAAGTCGGCCCATTTTCCAAACAAAAAAATGGTTTCGACACTAATTATCTTCATTTATGATAAACATAGAAGTATATATATATATATATATATATATTATGTATTATATTTTTTACATCCACGACGTGGGTGAAAGAAAATATTTTATATTAAAATTTTAAAAATATTTTCAATAATGAATATTGAAAGTGAAGTGGTAATGAATTTGTATTTTAGTATTATTGGACATGTGTTCGGTTTTGAATTTATAATTTTAATTTTTTATTTAAATATAATATAAAAGTATGGAAATATAAGAGTGCCATCGCATTAATATTAATTATAATTTTAAAAATGGATATTTTGTAATTTCATAATCGAGTTGGTAACTCGATTAAGAATGACACCAACTCAGTAGAATATTTAAATATAAGTATTACATAAATAAATAAAAACTCCACAAATAGATATAAGGTGATGTCATCTGCACTTAGAGTGTGAAAATAAGAGAAAATATTTGGTACACTAAGCCAAATTAGAGTGATGGCAAGTGAACGTAATATATTTTTAAAAAAATTCTAACAAATAAATATATAAAAGAATGGGACATATGACAATTTTTTAACTCTGCTTATGAAGTTAAAAATGCACTGCCCATTGTCGAACTCTTTAAACAAATACTTAAGGTGGATTTGGATGGGCTGTACGTTTACCTGCGGTTAGTGTAAAAATAGCGGTAACGGTGAGATTAAATATTATAGCGATACTGTAACGTGAGACAAAAAGTAAACTAAACGCACCACACCGCACTCAATCGCCCATCCAAACCCACCTTTAATATCCTTCTAAACTTAAACCCGCTTGCATAGTTTTTTTTTTACCATGGACGAAAATAGAAAAACTTCCTAAACATCAAATATATAGAATTTCATCTTATCACCCTTTTAATAATTCAAATTCGATTCAACCGCACGCTCTCGAACTTAATTTTTTTTTGCTTTTTTAACCTTCAACATACTTCACACAACGAACAGAATATAACAATGCACCTTGTTGATCAACATTACCACACAAAAGTTGTTGCATATGTAATGCTACTATTTTTTTCGATGCCTCGTCCTCTTCATAAGTAGAACAACTGCAGTATGTGCCGGTGGCCAATGTCCAAAATTCAAAATTTGACTAAACTGCCGACCATCGTCAATAAAATGTGCTGTCAAACAAAGGTAACTATCAGTTGTGCATCATGTCCACATATCACATGAAAGAGATACTTGAAAGGTTTTCCAAACAAAGTTGAAGTATCTCTGTCATTCCTTTGTTGTAATTTCAAACAATCTAACCTAGCTTACAAGAATTCCTACACGTGGGTTTGAAAAAACTACAATAATATGCATTAAAATTCAAATAAATTCGAATTTAAAATGCAAATTCAAAGGTAAATTGATGTAAGTTTGTCAGAAACCGTTCATTTTTCACCTCTAATTAAAAGGGAAAGGATTGTATGAAACAGTGACGCCACATCATCTGTATCTCTTTCTAATAGATTTATGCCACATCATTTTTATCCAATTTCAACATTTTATCATGAAAAAATCAAATCCAAATTAAAATCTCGAAATTCAAGATAAAATCTTTGAAATTTAAGATAAAAATCTTGATGTGGCATAAATCTATTGAAAAGGATATGATGACGTGACGTCACTATTTCATTCAATCTTTTCTCCTAATTAAAATATCTAAAACATAAAATAATTATTACGAACTTTTAAACAGATATGATTAATCAATATCTATTTACCATCACTAGCTTTAATTCAACTCTACTCGATCAATATTACAAATTATAAAATACTTCAATAACATATTGTAAATTTAAAATGTAAATTTAAAACATTAAATTTAATTTAATTTTAAGATAAATTAAAATAAAATTTAAATTTTAAAATAATAAAATTAATTTACATATTATATAAATAACATGAAAAATGGGTCCGAGACACTTACTTTTCCCTTATTCAAGCTCTGTGTCTAGTTTTAAATGTATGTGAGAGAGACCGATTTTCCATTAATTTGTAAATTGTAATGTTGTTTTTATAATATTTAAATTAAATTTAAATAATTTATAAATATTATTTAAGTAAGTTTAATATTTTGATTTTACAATATAAATTTTACTTAAAAATTATTGAAGTAATTTATAATTTGCAACATTATTTTTAATTTTATTTCAAATTATAATTTATAACATAAATTACAATCTATAACACAAATTATGTTACAAATTATATTATAAATTATGATATAAAACTTAATTCAGTTTATTAAACTTAATTAAAATATAAAATTATAAACTTAATTCAGTTTATAAATTATAAAATATAAATAATAGAATATAAATTGTTCAATAATTTTATAAATAAAATTTGTAATTTCAATTTGAAATATTAAACTTCCTTAAATAATATTATAAATCAAAATAAAATTATATTTAAATGTTTTTAAAATTACATGACAATTAATAAATATTTAGTGAGTTTTGGAAATTCCTTTTAATTAAAAATATATAAAATTATACAAAATTTAATTAAAAATTATAAAATTAAAAAGGATTTGATGGGAGGTGATGTGGCATTATCTTAAAATTAAAAATAGGGTAAATTCTCAAAATAGTCACTTTCGTTTGTCTTAAATTACATTTTAGTTACTTATGTTTGAAATGTTATATTTTAATCACTTACGTTAACGTGTTGTAACATTTTAGTCACTGAGCCATTAATTGTTGTTAACCGTGTAATGGTAAGCTGACGTAGCACGTTAAACTATCATTTCAAATAAAAAATTTAGGTTAAATTATACAATTGCTCCTTATATTTTTTGTTTTGATCAGTTTAATTTTTTTCTGTTATGTTCTTTTAACTTTTTTTTCTTTATTTTCCATTCTCTTATGCTTCTCCCTCTATTTTTCTCCCTTCTCTATTTTTTTAACGTGATTTTTTATATTTTCCATTTGTTAAAATTAGTTCTGTATTATTATTATTTTTTGAATAATTTAATTTTTCTTTTTACTTCTTTATTTGTTAAAGTCAAATATCTTTTATTACATACTCGTATGTAAACTAGGAGACTATTTTCGATCATTGCAAGATGAATAAAACTGATCCTATTGAATTAATCAATACTGATTCTTCTTCGATATATAATAGAACACCAAGCTAAGTTCTACCAAAGACATTGGTTTGCTTACCAAATTGACTCCAGGAACTAGAAACCTAGCTTACCCTAATGAGATCAGAAGGGCTACCCAGATTCATAAGAATTTTCATTGAAATATCAGATCCAAACAATTCTATAAAATCACTACAATAATCCATTTTTGGATCCTTTGTATAGCTTTAGCAATAACTGTAAAATATCAAAAACCTCAATTCACAATTGTCTATAATAAGCAAAAAAGATTAAAAAATAATATTTATTATGGGTTTTCATTGAAGATCAATACAAAATTGTTACCCTAAGCTGAAAACATATTAAAAGCTAATTAAAAGGAAGATCAAACAGAACGTACAGGAAATACCCAATACCAAAATAAAAGTATATAAATTAGTTTTAACAAATGAAAACATATAAAAACTATGTTAAAAAATGGAAAAGGGATGAAAATAGAGAGAGAAGAGAAGAAAATAGAAAATAAAAAAAAAGAGTTGAAAAACATAAAAGAAAAAATAAAATTACTCAAAACGAAAAAAAAATATAAGGTCCAATTGCATAACTTAACTTAAAATCTTCATTTAAAATGATGATTTAAAGTGCCACATTAGATTACTGTTAAACTGTTAACAATAATTAACAGTTTAATGACTAAAGGTTACAACACGATAATATAAATGGTTAAAACGTAACATTTCAAATATAAATAATTAAAATACAACTTGACACAAATAAAATTAATTATTTTATAGTTTATCCTTATAAACCCAATTCTGCTTTTATTTTTATTGAATTTTATGTGCATAGTAATTATGGCACTTGATCCAATGATTCTGACAACAAGTCAAAGTCTTGCTATAAATATTTTATACATTTTCCCCTTAATAATAGCTCAAATGTTCTATAAAAAAAACAAAAATAATGGGTCAAATATGGATGGTGCACACCATTCTTGGTAAAATCGTTTTTTTTTTCCTTGAAAGATTAAAAGATATAAACTAATATTTAGTCCCTAAATTTAATATTCTTTTCAGTTTAGTCCCACTTTTCCACATTAGTCTCGAAATTTGGTAACTGTTCCCAACTTGTTCTTTAAAATACCATATCATCAACTGATTTTTTTTAAAAAAAGAAAAGTACATAGAATCTTAAAATACACATTATTAAAAATTATAAAGAAATTATATTTTTATTTTATAAAAATTTTAGGTGATGACTTGACACAATTTAAGAGTTCTATGTAATCATACTTTAATAGAATCCAAATCAAGATCAATTTGAAAAGAAAAAAAAACTGTTAAATTTTAAAACTAATTAATATGAACAAAAAAGTTCTAAGGACTAAATATTCATTTATCCCATACTAGAAAATGCTTTTAACTTTCTTTTCCTTGGTCTAAGAAAGTATATTCTATCGGGGACTAACTTGAAAGAATATATATGGAATAGGATATATGATGTTTTTTTTTTATTAAGTCTATATTTGACTGAGCAGTGGGGTCTATTTTTTCTTTTCATGTTTTTAACATTTTCCTAATTAGGTTAATTTACATTTCCCAAATTAGGATTTAGATTTTAAATTGGTCCTCAAATTTTAATATGTTCTAAATGAATCTTCAAAATATCAGTATCACATCAATCATATTTTTCTATTAGATTAGTCATCAACTTTGGTATTAAAAGTTATCTATATAATAAGTAGAGATGTATTTAACATTTGATCCACGTGTTTTAAATACAATCTAAATAATATCCAGGTTAAAATTTAACACCCAAGCTAATGAGTATACATAAAGACTTGATTGGTACAATCTTGAAACTTTAAGATTCGATTAAAACGTTTTAAAAATTTAACCATAATTTAGAGACGACACTTATTGAAACTTAATATCATTATAGGTTTTTATCATAATTGCTCTTTATGATACAATTCTTAGAACTACCAATAGCTCCTCCCCAACCCTTAAATACGAGGATAATGCACTTCAACGTATTTGAACCCACATCTTCCTACACTGACAATAATGTCAATACCAATCGAGTTAAAACTCAATCCGCAATTTAATACGATAGTTAAGATTGTACATGATAGAAAATGCAGTATCTCTTTCCAAATTTGTGTATAATAATGATTAAATTAAATTATTAACTTTTCAGAGGAGTTAAAATTTCAAATTTTCATTTAAATTATTGAATACAAGCAAATTATAACAACTTAATATGAAAAATAACTTGTAACACAATTAAAAATTATATAAAATTGAAAATATTACAATTTTCCTATATATATATTTTCTTTCATTCCTACATGTCAAATGTTTATGGTATGAACACATTAAAATTTAACAACGTCGTAATATATAGTAAATTTTATTGTCGGTGGTTTAGTGTGTGTATAAATTAGTTATAATAAGTAAATTTAAATAATTTAATGAATGCATATGGTAATGTTGATTATAATTATAAAATAATGCACGTGACTTCAATTAATAACATTTGGATACATTAATTATTGTCTTTAATTTAAAAGACACATTATTATTTTTGAACCAATACCTCTTTTCACTCTTTTATATTATATAAATAATAATATATCGTATATAAATAAGATGTAAATATAAATAATTTTTAAATTATATCTCAAATAAAATTTTTCAAATTAAGAAATTTTAAATAGCTTATATAAATAATGAAAAAATTGACACTTATTTATACTTTATAGAGTAAGTGATTCACTTTCATATAATATATATTATGTATTAATAATATAAATTACTATATAAATAATAAATAATAATATACATTATTATATAAATAAATTTAAATTATAAATTGTCTCTTAATTCCTTTCTTTGAAGAAAGCGTAAAGAGTTTATGTAAATAGTGAATAAATTAACACTTACTTATAGTGTAAGTGTGAGTTATGAGAGTGTTCTTTAATCAATATGATATTTATAGTAGAAGTGAAATAAGTGTAAGTGTCTAGGTTACTTGCGGAACAAATAAAGTCAATTTCTATAGTTGAAGACATTAGATTCCATCGAGACTCTTATGGAAAAGGGATTAGATTATAACTCTTATGTAAGCAAAACTTAAGTAGCATATAAACTTGAGTTTTGTCTTGGTTAGGGTATTCATTGAGAGTAACCGAGAGATTGAGAGTTTGGTAGAGCACAAATTTGTTCAAATTAGAGATGTGTATGTGTGCATTGTGTTTGTAAGCAATTAAGAGAGTCTTTTGAGTTGCATAACTAAGCTTTCGAGGGGAAGCTTAGTGGGAGAGGATTTAGTCTTTGTACAATGGTGAGGTCACTAAATTGGTTGTACTGTGAGAAAGTAGTGGATCATTGCTCTAGGTAAGGGCTTGCAGACGTGGACTGAGGTCAAACTGTGTAAACAATCTCAATGTTCATTTTTATCTTTTACGCGATTTTAATTTTGTGATTTAAATTGTGGCCACAATTCTAAGCATTATTGCAGCCGCAGTTTCTATTTTGCAAAGCAAGTAACGCCTCGTTTCTTCAAATAATATGTATTATTATATAAAAATAACTTTAAACTATAAGTCCTCGCTCTTTTATGAATTTTTTGAATGAAGAAACTTTAAAGAGCTTACGTAAACTATAAAGTAATTGGAAATTATTTATAATGTAAGTATGAACTATAAGTAGTATTTTTTAGTTAACGTGGGATTTATAGCATGAGTACTTGAGATAAAGAATTAGATCCAATAAAAATTATCTATAAAATTGTACAAAATCAAAATTCATGTATATAATTGCACAATAAACTATAATTTATGTATAATTTTGAGATTAATCTCTATAAATATATAAAAATAAAAAGTTTTAATAAAGAAAGTAACTATTCATTCATTGTTGGTAATTTACTCTTTCAAAAAATATCTCATTAATTTATCATAATTTATGTAAATGTATTCCTTTAATCTTATATACAATAAATAATTTTGTACACACCTGACTTGTAAAACATTAGAATTTTTATCAGAATAGGTGTTGATAGTTTAAATTAACTAATGAGATTGTAAAAATAGAAATATAAAATTATGCCAACTTAAAACATAAAAACTAAATGTTAAGTAGAGGGACTGGAGTCATAATTTGACCAGAAAATAAAACATACTTTGACGGAGACAACTGATGGAACTAGTCTACATTGGATACTTCCCATAATATCATCAATAAAAACAACAAAAATATGATAGTTTCTAAGGTAATTGGGCATTTATTATGAGAATAATTTGACTTGACCTCCACCACCATGCATTGCAGGCCTTATTGGCTGCATCTTAACAATTTATTATTATTATTATTATTATTATTTTACATAATAATAATTTTAATTTTTAATATTTAAATGTTTATCAAAAATGTTTAATTGTTTTTAGAAAATATTGATTAAAACGTTAATTGTTAATGATATTAAAATATAATTTACATGATAATGTATGTGTATTTTATGTTGATATCACATTATTTTTCTTATATGTCATGTTAATAAATAATTTAAAATTTATAAAAATTTATTAAAATTTAAAATTTTAACCATAATTTGGAGATATATGATGTAATTAATCTAAAACAAAAACAAATTTTACACGTATTGGACTAAGACGAGAATTTAGTATCTCAACAATATCGAAAGACCATTAATATATGGAACACTTCTTGGAACTATAGTTAAGATTATGCATGAAAATATTTTAATCGGTTAATTCGGTAATTATTTATTTTGAATCAAATTAATTGATAATTAAAATTTCACAAAATTTTTAATTCATCTTTGATTGAATTAGTTTATATGGTTAAATGAATTAATTCAATTCATTTAGTTAATTTAATTTTAACAGAAGTATGCACATGTAGTGATAAGAAAAAAAATTAAAATTTTGTTTTGTGAGGGCAAAATAAGATTATAAAATTTTGGGAGACAAAGCTAAAAAAAAAAAATTGTATATAAAAAGTCTTAAATTAAAATTTTAACTTATCAAAAAGGCTAAAATTTCAAAAATTTTTTATTTAATCAAAGGTTAAAAGGACTAGATTGTAACTTTTAATTTTGGGAAGGGCTAAAGAACAATTTGCCCATTTGGCAAGAGGGTGGCAAGGCTCATGCTTGCCCCCGGGCTACACGGCAAGTTCACAGCAGTGTTGGTGGAATTGAACCGAATCAATTGGATCAATAACCAATCCATATATTGCTTTGAACAAAGGGGTTTAATCAATATCTGAGCAAACCGTTTGGAAATAGTAAAAAAAATGGAAATCAAGACAATGAAACCAATGGTTGAATTAGTTTTATAAATTTTTTAATATATTTTTAATCTTTTATTAATTTTCAAGCTTAATATAACATTTGATAGATAATATGATTTTTTTTGTATTTTATTTGTTTAATTACTTTTATTTTTATTAATTAAAAATAATGAATTTTTAATCTGGATTTTTAATTTGTTTTTATTTAATATTAATTTGTTAATTATAACTCAAAACCTATTTTTTAACATGAATTTCTTTTAATACTAAGAATATTTTAGTAGCATAACAAAAAAATTTTAACACTATTAGTGTTTTATGTAATTTGTATAACATTTAATAAATTTAAGTACTAAATTGACCCTAAAAATAGCTTAGGTATCAAATTAGGAAAAAATTGTCAAGTTCAAGTATCAAATTGGGCCTAAAAAGTGTTTAGGAATCAAATTAGAAAAAAAATCAAATTTAGGTACCAAATTAGACAAAAAAATTTAGATACTAAATTAGAAAAAAATACCAAATATTATATTAAGCCTAATTTTTATAATCTTATAATTATTGTTGCATTGATGAATTCAACCAACGAATCTAATTTTTAAATATTGATTCACAAGAGAATCTATGGAATGTGATGGTCGGAACTCAACAGCACAATGGAACTTGATGTTGCTTGACCTTTAAAATGGTCCACACATTAATGGAACTTGATGTTGCTTGACCTTTAAAATGGTCCTCACTCTCACGCCATTGTTGAACATAAACATGTTGCCTAAGGATGGTTTCTTCCTCTCTTTTTGATTTGTTTTTGCTAGTTTTGGTGGTTGAGATTTTTGGGTTTGTGTTTAGTTACTTGAGTATTTGGTTAGTGATGAAACGGTGGTCGGATTTTAGGTTGATGATGATTTGGTGAGTAGTGACAGAGTCGAAAAATTTAGATTATGTGTTTAAATTTTAAAAAAATTAAACTGTCTAAAAAATGTCATATAAATTGCATAATATTACTACTCGATAAAATTAATCGTAGGACTATTACAAAACTATCAAGAATAATAAAAGAAAAGGTAGATCAAATAAATGTCAATAACTCGTATATTTTTCACAATTGCTCACAATGTTTTTTAATATGTTAAAACCATTTAATTATCGTCCTTGAACAGAAATTTATATAAATTAATTTGTTAATAAAAAGTGCTTTTTTTAATTGTGGGCACTTTTAACAAAAAAAAAGTTTGTGGGTTCAATTTCCTCTAGTGGTGAGGTTGTACAATTGAGTTGACCAAGTCAACTTTCTATCAACCAATCAGAACAAAATGGTGGACATTAGTTGTCATGTTATAATTGTATTAATTATTTAAGGGTATAGTGATTAAAAAATAATTTCGGTTTTAATCTTTTTACCATGCTCAAATTTGTGTTTGTTTAGTTTAACATTGTTAAACATTCGAGTTAAAATGTTGATTTGGATTTTAAGTTGAAAGAATACTATTTAATGCATTGTAAGTGCATGAGTTTCATATATCATTGGCGAATAACAATACAATACATTATTATTGTGTAAAACATAAAAAAGAGTTGAGTACTTATAAAAAGTACCAATAACTTTTTAAGTTCAAATTGTAAATTTTAAACTCTAAACTCAATACAAATCCTAAATGCTAAGTCCTAAATCCCAAACTCGAGACAAAAATTAATAATTATACCTAATAATTAACTATGTTTAAATAAAATTATTAGTATTTATTTATAAGCTTTTCATTATACTTTATTTCACTAGAGATAAGATGTCGTGTTATTGATCACTGATGGTATATAAGACTCATACACCAAGACTATAGCAAATATTCACCCTTTCTTAAAAACATTAGTGTTTTGACCGGAATAGGTGTTAACAATTTTTTTTTGAAATAATCTGACTGGATCCATTTAATATAATAAAGTAAACAAAATTTTTTGGGCTTTAGTCCAGAACAAAAACAGGATTAACAAGAAGAAAATAAATAAAAGGAAAACAGGCCTAAAATAAAAAAACCAAGCCCATAACGTCTATAATCAACTGATCACTAATAGTACCTAATTCAAAATTCAAAATCCAGTCAAATCAATCGACAGCTGGATGCCTAATCTCTGCAAGCTTTCAATACCCCACTGACCCAGCCATTAATGGTAGCAGATTTCCAAGACTTGATGATTGCTTTTCTTTAACCCTTCTCTTTCTTCCTCGCCTTTTCATTTCTATCTTGCTTTAGTCCATAAGCTCTGTCGCCTGCTACCTTCTTTCTTTTCATTTCTTCTTCGCCATTTCATTTCTAACCCCTTTATTCCATAATCGCTATCGAGAAAACTCCAAGCGCCGAACGGACGAAATAGATTCCTTTGTATCCCTCCATTCCATCTTCCCCTTTATTTCTCTCTGGTGATTAGTCTGGCTCCCTTAAACTTTCATTCCTCGCCTGTGACTCGGCATAGAAAGGCACTCCCCCAACTAGGTAAATTTCTTCTTTCTTCTTCAAAGTTTCTGTCGCTAACATATGTGCTAGGGTGTTTACTGATCTAGAAATGAAATCGAACCTTATCGCTTTAAAATCTGACTTCTTCTGACGAATATCAGAGATGTATGAACCGATCTGAGATCTATCTATCGAAACATTTCTACATTTTTTGATTACTGTAAGTGAATCGCCCTCAATAATAACTTATTCTTTTTGCATGTCAATCCCTAACTGAACCGCTTCTTAGCAAGTCAAAGCCTCAGCCGCGAAAGCTGAGGCCACCTTCTCATGTATTTTGGACTTCGAGACAAGAACTGACCCTTCACTATCTCTGGCCACAATTCCTGATGCTGATAGATGCTCCTTCATGTCAAATGCTCCGTCGAAATTGATTTTCACAGTCTGATAAGGTGGGTGTTGCCATCTGCTTACAGCTTTTGAAATTTTAACTGCTTTGATTTTTGCACCGTTTAGTTCTTTTACATAGTTCCTCACAAAAACTACAATCTTCTTACCGTTTTGCTTATCTTTTCATGAACCCGAGCGTTCCTATCCCCCCAGATGGCCAATAAAGCTACACAGAAAAGTCTACACGGGTCTAAAGAAAGAAGAGCAAAAGACGACGTGAGCCATTGTATAAAGTCTGCATTGGTATCTTGTATCAATTTTATTTCGGTTAAATGTGACCACATTTCTACTGATATTGGGCATTCTCTGAACAGGTGATTCAGCGTTTCTGTTCCCAAACCACAACGAGGGCAAGAAACGTCTGTAGTTAAATTTTGTGTGATAAATTTACCCTTGTGGGTAGGTAGTTCCAGGAGGCTTTCCACATGTTGATTTTTATCTTTATAGGTAGATAAATACACCATAGCTTTTTGTAGAAATTAATGTAGCTAAATTGTAACGCATAAGCGCTAGAATCAAGACTCTATAATAGTTTATAGGTGCTTTTGACCGAGAAATCCCCAGTTGAATCACCCCTCCATGCCATAAGGTCATCATGCGGATACTTTGCTAAAGGGATGCAAATAATCTTGTCCGCCTCATCAGCTCCGAAGGTATATTCAACCACCTCCCTATTCCATTCTCTTGTCCGGCAATTAATGAGTTCAGCAACTTTATTATCAATTGACCCTGTATAATAAGATAATAATTTGGAATTAAAAAGATCTGGAACCCACATCATTAACATTAGAAAAACTAGTACCCGTTCCAACTTTTCAAATCAGCCCTTTTTCCAAAATACCCCTTGCCACCCAAATACTTCGCCAAGCATATGAATTTCTATTTCCTAATTACGAATTAATAAAATTACTTTTTGGAAAATATTTTACCTTAAACACCTGCAAAACTAAAGAGTTTGGATTTTCTAAAAAACGCCAGCCTTGTTTAGCCAACATAGCTATATTGAATTGGGCCATATTACGAAAACCCAAGCCATCTTCGCTTTTCGGTCTACATAAGTGACTTCATTGACACCAGTGGATACCTTTCCTTCCCGTTCCTTTTTACCACCAAAACTTAGCGAAAATGCTTTCCATCTTTTTGCATAGAGAATTCGGTAAAAGAAAACATGACATTGCAAAAATTGGGATAGCCTGTAGGACCGATTTGATGAAATCCTCCTTACCCCCTTGTGATAACATTTTGTTACTCCACCCCTCAATACGCATAGAAATTCTATCGAGGAGATTTTGAAACTATTCTCTTTTCCTTCTACTAATCATGTTTGGGAGTCTCAAATATTTTTCTAGATTAGTTGCAACTCTGACTCCTAACAATCTAGACACTACTACCTTATTTTCTTTAGTAGTATTCGGACTAAAAAAGACTGTGGACTTCAAAAAATTCACACACTGACCTGAACAAATCTCATAGTCTTATAGAATGTCCTTCAGAATTTTTGCTCATTTGTTAGATGCCTCCCCAAAAAGGATACAGTCATCTGCAAATAACAAATGCAATCCGCCGCCCCTGCCTGCTAGCTTTAGCACATTTGATTAAACCTCGTCTTTTAGCTATTCTCATGAGAGATGAAGGTCCCTCGTTGCAAATCAGAAAAAGAAAAGGACTTAATGGATCCCCCTGCCTAAGTCCTCTAGATGGCAGAAACAAATTCCCCTTCCTTCCATTTATGTTAACCGCATAATTGATTGTAGTAACACACCTTCGTAAAAGTTCCACCCATTCACACTCAAAACCCATTTTTGTCATAATCTCTTCGATAAACCCCCATTTCACCCTATCATACGCCTTGCTCATATCCAGTTTGACTGCCGTAACACCATTTTTTTCCTGTGCGTTTTTGATTAATCGTATGAAAGATTTTGTATGCTAGAAGCATATTGTCTGTAATGAGTCGCCGTGGTACAAAAGCACTTTGAACTTTATCAATACATTTATCAATGGACTTCTACAATCGATTAGCTATAGTTTTAGCCACCACTTTATAAATAACTGTACACAAATTGATGGGCCTGAAATTGACCAATTGCATAGGTTTGGAACTTTTGGAATGAGGATAATATATGTGTTGTTGAAACCTCCAAAGTCCTGATTATTATTCAAAATACCCAAACAGAAGTCAATGACATCTCGACCTACAATGTGTCAATATTTTTGATAGAACAGAGCTGGAAAACTATCTACTCCTAGAGCCTTTGTGGGACCCATTTCTTCCAAGGCTGCATGAATATCTTCTTCTCGAAAAGAAGCTAATAAGAATTCATTGTCCTCCTGCTTTATCGTTCTTTCAATTCCATCTAAAACCTTGCAAGGATCTACCACTCCCTTTGACTTGAAAAGATTCTGAAAAATGAAGAGGCCGCAACCAAAATTTTGATTCCTCCTCGACCTCCTTACCTTCCTCTGTCACCAGTTTAGAGATTGTGTTTGCTTGCCTCCGAGCTAAAGCGCATCTGTGGAAATATGCCGTGTTTTTATCCCTGAGCTTTAACCAATTCTGTCTTGCTCGCTGCTCTCAATACATCTCATCTTTGTCAATTTCCAGATTTAAATGTATTTTAGTATCAATGATTTTTGCCATAATGTCATCATTCCTTTCACCTTCTAGTAGAACTTCCAACTCCTTCATTAGTTTTCTTTTTAAACCCTCCTTATTTCTACTATTGTTGCGTGACTATTCTTCCAAACAAAGCTACAATTTTCCTAACTTCTCCATTAACATTCCTTCATTTGCCTCCCAAGATTCTCGAATGACTTTTTTAAAGATTCTTCTATAGTCCACCAAGCTTCGAATTGAAACTTTCTACTCTCAGTGAAAGTTATAGACTTTTTTGTATTCAAAAGAAGGGAGAATGATATGAAGTAGAATAAGGAAAATGCTGAAGAATACTCAACGAAAAAAGCTTAAACCATTTTTCATTTGCAACCTCCATGTCTAACCTCTCTCTTATATTTGTTTCCGACAGATTTTCCTTTTCCCATGTAAAATAGACCCCCGAAAACCCAATATCAACTAACTGACAATCCACTAGCGTCTCCCTAAAGGCCTCCATTTGCTTATTATCCCTTTGAATTCCTCCACATTTCTCAAAAGAATAAAGAATTTCGTTGAAATCGCCTTCTACAAGCCAAGGAAAATCAATCTCTTGAGCAAGTCTTCTTAGTAGATTCCAAATTGTATTTTTGTCTTTTAAAGAGGGAGAGCCATAAAAACTAGTATATCTCATTCCTCTTCCACATTATCCTCATTAATTAGAATATCAATATGCCATCTGAAAAACTTCTCAAATTAACACAAATTTCCTTCTTCCATGCCAAACAAAGACCTCCCCTAGAACCCTCATCTTCAACTTCGATTCCATTTACAAAACCACATCTTTTTAAACTTTTTCCATCCTGTTCTTATCCAATTTAGTCTCCATTAAGAAAACCAAATGGGGATTGTGCTGCTTAATTAAGTAGCACAGCCTCCGAACTGCCCGTGGACTTCCCAACCCACGGACGTTCTAACATAGGCTTTTTATTGTGTTCGGTCGGCTTGCCTAATGGCAGCCGCCAATTTAAAAGTATCTGAATCTGCATAATCAACCTGAATCTCAATAATTTCACTCCCAAACAATTCTTTTTCACCATATACTTTTTTCCTTTTCACACTTCCCGTTCCAAAGCTTCCCTCAAAACTTTTATCACCCTCATTATCAAGAAATTTCCTCTTTCCCGCCACCTATTCACTCGTACTGATTTCGCCCTTTCTTCTTGCGTCCATTCTTTTCATTTTTTTTTTTGTGTACTTTTTATCTGTCTCCATCGGTTTGATTACCACTCCCTGTTCCACCAAATCCATAACATCTACCTTATGCTTTAGACCATCCTCCCAATAAGCTCTCAAAATTTGCCATAGATTCAGCTCTTTTGACACAACCAACGATCCCCTCTTTCGAATACCCTGTGTATGAACATTGGACTCTCTGCTTATTTGAGAATGCTGTGAATTTCATACTTTCTTTCCCCACTGCCTTAGATTCTGCTTTTAGTGCAACAGAGAAAGGGGGTCATCTTTAATACTGTTTTTCTCTTCCAGACTCATTAACTCACAGTCTTGGAGGCCATGACCCAAACGCCCACATCCAAAACAGAAAACTGGTAATTTCTCATATTTGAAAGGAACCCATGAATTAACACTAGTACCACTAGAAGCAAATATGCCTCTCCTTAAAGGTTTCTGGACGTCTAACATATCTTTCAGTCGACAAAAATCTTCATAAATCTCAGATCTAATAACCCCACCAAAAGTACTACCAATTGCATGCAAAAGATCTTTTTTGTCAAAATCAGGTAAGCAAGGGCCAATTTTTATCCAATATGGTGATGAAGTAAGACAGATTAAATCTTTATCAATTGGACTAACTAATCGATTAAAAAGAATAAGGTGCTTACGAAATAACCAGGGACGCCTTCAGAACCTGCTCCAAATCATCTTCTAGATCAAAAATTACTGAGAATAAATTTTGCCTTTCTAATCTTATCTCAAACTTCTTTTTTATCTTCCAGATGCTCCTCATTTGTGCCTTAAAGCTTTCAAAATTAAACTGCTTTTTGGTCCACACCGAACATATCAAAGTGGGTTTGTCTGCCGGTGTTACTAGGGATCTCTTTATTGACAGTTGGACAAGTTCTTCCGCTAACAATGTGATCTTTTGCGAAATCCCTCTCTCCGCCACCATTCTCCTCCATCCTAAGCCGCAACAGAAAACTGCTCTCTCTAGGACTCTATGGACAGTACTATTGATTTCAGAGGGAATCCAATGATTAGGTGTTAACAATTTAAATTAACTAAAGAGATTGTAAAAATAGAGGGATGAAAAATGTTATGTAAAGGATCGAATCATAATTTGAAAAAAAAAACATATTTTTTACTAAAGTTAACTTAACTGAGCAACCAGTGAAAGAAGAAATCCCCTTTTGCCCGTGTTTTTTATAAAACATTTATATTTGTTAATTTTATTATTATTTTAATCATAGTTTAATATTAATATATTTTATTAATCAATATAAATATAAATTTTAACAAATTCTTAATATAAATACAATTTTAATTATTTAATTTATAATAGATTATTTAATATAAACATAATTTAGTGTTCTTAACGACTATTTTATACTTTTACTTTATTTTATCATTATTAAATCCAAAAATTATCCTATTAATAATTTTAATCTCGTTATTATAATTTTTACTCAATTTAATTATAAATTCTAATCTCAATAATTAAGTGACTGCTGTTTTTGGAATTAGTCTACATTGGACACTTCCCATAAATCATCAACAAAAACAATATAAAGAACGACAGTTTCTAAGCTGATTGGACGTTTAGTATGAGTCAATAATTTGACTTGACCTTACAATCATTGCATGACTTATTGACTGCATATTATCAATTTATCATTATTGTTTTCGATAATAATAAATATAGTCCTCAACAATTACATTTTTATAAATTTAATCGTTAATATTTTAAAAAGTTTATCACTTTTTACAAAAATTTGTCTAAATCGTTATTTTTCAATGATGGTATGAAATTTATATAATAATCTATGTATATTTTATATTGACATAGTACTATTTATATTATCGTAAAAATTAAAAAAATATAAATATATAAAAATTTCATATTATTTTTTAAAAAAAATATGTGTGGGCTTTCATATCTAAAATTTAACATTTTAAGTAGTACTTTGATTGAAAAAATAACAATTTAATTATTTTTGAAAATTGATGATCAAATTTAAATTTTTATAAAAGATTGTAGGACAAATTTAGCTAAAAGATAAATGTTGAGGGTTAATTGACTATTATTCCTTACTATTTAGGAAGGTTCACCTTTGCCTATGTTACAAAATCTTCTCAGTATTTATTCACATACTGAGGCAAATTAAAACGATGTAAAAATATTTGTGCCTTTTACTTCACTTAGCCAGCAAAAAGAATCAAAGATGAACATGGTCGATGGCACCACCACTACTGAGGACGAAGGTGTTCCACTTCCAGGTTTCCGGTTCCACCCGACGGAAGAAGAGCTCGTCGGGTTTTACCTTCGACGAAAAGTTGACAACAAATCCCTCACAATCGAGCTTATCAAAGAGATCGATATCTACAAATATGACCCCTCTGATCTTCCAAGTACGTTCCTTAACCATTACTATCATAGTCATATGAATTTTGACATGTTAATGATTAGTTTCATATATACACGCAGAAACTGGCATGATGGGAGAGAACGACTTGTATTTCTTTTGTAGACGAGGAAGGAAGTATCGGAACAGTGTAAGACCAAACCGAGTGACAGGATCAGGGTTTTGGAAAGCAACGGGTATCGATAAGCCTGTTTTTTCGGTCAAAAGTGGTGAAGCCATCGGGCTAAAAAAAACGTTAGTGTACTACCATGGAAGTGCAGGAAAAGGAACTAAAACCGATTGGATGATGCATGAATTTCGCCTTCCCAATCCCACATTGACCGCACAAGAAGCTGTAAGTAACTTTAAAGTACTGTTTAAGGGACTCCATCTATTTCCATTTGGTTCATACTATATTTAATAGATTCGAAGTTAGGGTAGACAATGGTTTTGTTCTTTTAAAAATAATAAATTTATTATTTAATTTCTTAAAATTTATGAATTAATAAATTAATATAACTCTTAAAAATTTATGATTTAATCTTTGACTCCTAAAGTAATTTTCTGGTTTAAATTTGCCAGGATCTTCCTAAAATGACAAAATAACATTTTAATCTTATAAAATTTATAAAATCATAAGTTAATAAATGATAAATTTTCTCCCAAAAAATAATAAAATTTCAATTTAACCTCATAGAAGAATGAAAAATTGCATGCATAACTTAATGCTGATCCCTAGAAATTTCTGCACATTAATGTGAAATACATGTTTGGGGGTTGCAGGAAGTATGGACAATATGTCGAATCTTCAAGCGGAATAAAAAAATCAAACAAGATTCGAGACAAGGTGCTGCTAAACGAGCTTCAACTAGCAATGGCAATGGTGTAGACGGCTACAAACGTTGCAGTGAGGAATCCAACAGCCATGAAAATTACATTACAATCGGGTCTCAAATCATTGAAAACTATGATGACGATGATGATGATGGTGAGATGGTTATGGATCATAGGATGAATGATGAGAGTTGCAGAGGGGAATGGTATCATGGAGAGCTGCAACGTATGGCATCATCATCGTCACCATCTTCAAGCTTTTCAACAGTAAATGATTTCTTCACGAATGCCAATTGGGATGAGCTTAAATCAATTCTGGACATGGATCTTGATCCCTTTCTTTTGTGAAAAACATTTTTAATGAGATATAATTTCGATCTCTAATGTTCTAATGTTTAAGGTAGGATGTAATTATAGTGGGATCCAATGGGATCCATATTTTAAATCTGGTTAAAAAATAGAAATAATAAGATTGTACAGGCCACTAGGAATTAAGAAATTGTATTAGTGACCTGAATCTTATTAAACCAGTTATCGACAAGAGAGGAGTGTTTTCTCTTTCAAATGTCTGTGATTGTTGATAATGATTATGTATGAAGTTGTTGAATAACAAGTTTAGATGCATGAAATGATGGTGGATTGTGCCTTTTGTTACTTGACTTTTATGAATGTTTTTTAATGGAAATATAACAACATTCTTGAAAATTGTCCTTAGATCTGTGAATTTGTTTTCGATTTTTGTCGAATGAGTTTGATTTCATACTGTGTGAAAGAAGTTGGAAATATCGGTGTATAAAAAGGGACAAGGACGGATGTTGACAAATGGCCGCCGAGCGATTGAAGAAGAAGCACTATGGTTGCTGATGAAGATGAAAAATCAATTACAAGTACTAAAAGAAGGGAGGAAATGAAAAAGGTTTTCATGAATTTGTAAGTTCATTTTATCGGAATCAATTCTTTTTTTTCGTCTCAGATTATATTTTAGTCATTTATATTTGAAATGTTACGTTTTTAGTCACTTATATTATCGTTTTGTTACGAAGTTGTCACTCTACCTTTAAACTCCGTTACCTTCCTAAGTCCAAATAGGTTTTAAATGTTAACTTGGATGTCCAGTTGCTGGGATAAAAATAGATTTTTAATTAAATAAATTTAATTTGGACTGCAACGTAGGACATCCAAGTTGTCATTTAAAACCTATTTGGACTACCACGTAGGACCGTCGTTAGGGAGATAATGAAGTTTAATGGTAGAGTGATCACTTCGTAACAAAACGATAACGTAAGTAACTAAAACGTAACATTATTCAAACATAAGTGATTAAAATGTAATCTAAGGCAAACAAAATGACCAATTTTGTAGTTTACCCATTTATTATTTAGTCTATAAAAAGAATAAAAAAATTAAATATAAAGATTTGTTTATTTACATGTAAAATGTTTTACAGAAAATATTTTCTGCATTTTCCTATGTTTGTATCATAGAAAACAACTCAGTCAATAGAAAATGACTTACAGATTAATGTAAAATAAACATTTTTTCATATAAAACGACTTACCATTTTGAGAAGTGTAAGTTATTTTTGAAAAGAACAATTTTATTTTTATATAAAAATCAACTTAAATCAAGCTTAATATTATTATATTTGTAATAATATTTATTTTATTTTAAAATATTTAAAATATTAATATAAAATATTATATTTTCAATATTATTAAACATACATATTTAATTATTTAGATTTAGTCATCTAATAAATTATTTAATATTTCAATTTTATTTTAATAATAAATTTTAAAATAATAATTTTAAATAATATTCTTCACATATTATCGAAAATATTCAATATTAATATTTTAATAATAAATATTTATTACAATTAAAATATATTAATAATAAATGTTTTGTAGTATAAGGGTTAAAATATGTCATAAGTTTATGTACTCTTCACAAATTTACAATTTAGTCTTTGTACTTTTAGTTTCAAGAATTTAGTCCTCTACTTTTCAAATTTGAAAATCAAGTTCAATTGTTGGCATTGTTAAATTTATTTGTCAATTTTGTTGATGTCACATTTTAAACAAAAATACTCACTTGATAGTCATGTAACAAAAAATGACATTATAATGAACCTAAATTTAATAAAATATTTTTAATATATGCAAAGACAATATAATATATATATAATAATAATAATAATAATAATAATAATAATAATAATAATAAACTCAATTAAACAATGAAAATATAATAGAATCTTAAATGTAGGTTTGTTTCATTTAAAACAACTTTTATGAAATATTTTAAAAATCATCAAACAACATAAAATATTTTACATGATTCATCAAAACACTATAAAATATTAACTTTTAATCTAAAAAAGTAAGTCATTTTTCGTAAATCATTTTCAATTAAGCAAATAGACAATTCTTTTGTCCAATAAATAAAATTCTCTAGCTTTTCTCTTGAAACTCTTACTTCCTTGTCCAAGATAACAAAGTACATCCTCTTGCATCAATCAAGACTAACATTAACATTAACTACAGTTTTTCATATGTTGTTATTTTCTTTTAAATACATGTTTGATTAAGTATCCCTTTGGATGGACGGTGGCTATAGTGCGGTGAAATATTTTACCTCATAGTTATAGTAGTTAATTTCATTATCACCGATATTTTTAACTTTATTGGAAATAAACGCACCGCCCATCTAAAGGCATTCTAAGTCTAAACGTTTGTTTTATGATTAAAGTGCTTGAGGGTATAAAAAAACTCTCAAACTTTTTCAAAAAATGTAATTAAGTCCTTGTTCTTTTTTTTTTGTATTCAATTAGGTATTTGAACATTCAAATGCATCAAAAAGAACCTCAAACTTTTTCAAAAAAAGTAATTAAGTCCTTGCTTTTTTTTTTTTGCACTTAATTAGATACTTGAACTACCAAAATGCATCAAAAATGCCCTCAAACTTTTTCGAAAAAAGCAATTAAGTCCATGCTTTTTTTCAACTCAATTGAGTACTTTAACAGTTGACCATTAAAGTTAACTGCCCCTAATTTTTTTCAGTTAAAGCCACCACATGTCACAACCACAGCGTGACATGTGGCAAAAAAATATAAAAATAAAATTACTAAATTTTAATAAAAACATAAAAATATTAAATTTTTTAAAATTTAGAATAAATTATAAAATCGTAAAAATTATAAAATATATAGAAATATAGAAAAAATTATAAAATTTTATAAAGTCATAAGAAAGTTATAAAAATGTAAAGAAAAATAAAATTTGTAAAAAAAAAAATTATAAAAACTATTGTACCAAAAGAATCATTTTGTAAATTTTCTATAACTTTTATTGATTTTTATTTTTATCTTATCATTTTTCACCATAAGTCACGTTGTGTTACGACACGTGATGGCTTTAATTGAAAAAAAATTTGGGTGTTGTTAACTTTAATGCTCAACGATTAAAGTTAATGGTTAAAGGGTCTTTTTGATGCATTTTATAATTTTTTATGATTTTTATAAAATTTTATAATTTTTATATTTTTTACGATTTATACATATTTATAACTTTTAATAAAATTTAAATATTTTTATATTTTTTATAACTTTTATTTTTTATTTTTTCTGCATGTCACACCGTGAAGTGACTTTAACTAAAAAAATTTTTGGCCAATTAACTTTAATAGTCAATTGTTAAAGTACCCAATTGAGTGCAAAAAAGACAGAGATTTAATTACTTTTTTTAAAAATTTAATAACTTTTTTATATATTTTAATAGTTTAAATACCCAATTACTTAATATTTATTGAAAAATTTGACAACTTTTTACGCTTTAGGCGAGATTAAAGCTGTAATATTTATTGAAGAGATGCGTTTCGGATTGGGCCAACTTATATTTCTATTTTGCTGGTTTGTGCAATAATGATTAGGAATTTTTAAAAAAATAAATTTAAAATGTTTTGCCCTTTTGATTTTGATGTTAAGATTGAAGGGGAGGGTTTATTTATTTATTTATTTATTACTTTGGATTTCACATTCAATTTTAAAACAAATTGGGCTTGAATTCAACTTAAAATTAATTTGGGTACTTGGACATGGACTTAATTTGGACAAAACCTAAATAAATGGGTAGCCTATGAAAAGTAAAATATTTTAAAAAAATGATTTTATTTAAAAATATAATTTTCTAAAACAGCAAAAATAATTTCCTAGCCCTTCAATGAGTTCGAAGCTCAATCGAGATCGCGGACCTTAGATAAAATTAGATGCCTATATCAAGTTCATTACAATGTTATTTTTATAAAAAAAGAAATACATAGCTATTAAGTGAGTATTTGTTTATCTCCTAAATGTGACATCAATAAATTTAACCCCAAAAAAATAATACTAACAGTCGGGTCTGAATTTTGAAATCTGAATAGAAAGATTAAATTCCTAATAATAAAAATACATTAACTGAATTTAAAATTTTTAAAAAGTACATAACAAATAATAATGGCATATGCCTGATTAACCGTCCACAAAACAAGGATTATCTTAATTCACTTGAATATGATCCAATCTTTAATAACCACATATCAGTTTCTATAAATGGACTATGTTATCTTCAAAATATCAGCACAATAAATTGACAACTTAAATATGACAAGGAACTCTACCGTCTTAATGATGGACGGTAGTGATTTTGTCAGATGCTACTCGGAAAGGTATTAAAAAAATAAAATATTTATATATTTTATAATAAAAATATTTAATTTAAATAGAAAGTCTTATCAAACTGACTTAAAAGTCAAACTAATTCAAGCCTCCACCTCAGAAAAAGCCAAACCAACTGAGCTGGCAAGCCACTTGAGTTGGGAATGGATCTAATCGTCACTATATATAAGATATACTAATCATATTAGATTGAGGTTACAAGTATAATTACAATTATAATTAATACATCACAATAATTATATTCAAAATTAAGCATAATCCAAAATCAAAATAAAATATATACAATAGAAATCAACAAAATCGAGTTGATAATTGAAATATAGTGGATAAGACCCACAAATGATGTGACTTAAAATGATAATAAATTTAAACTAAGATCTCACTTATAGTTTACAATAAAGTAAGGATGAAGCTCGAAATTTTTTAGAGGCCCATATTAAGTTATATACTTTTACAATAGCTAAATTGCAATTTCACCCTTATATTGACTTATATTTTTATGGTTTTCAAAATAATTAAATCAAAATTATAGCATTTTTGGGAGCTAAAGTATAATTTTTATCATAAATTAAGGAGCCTAAACCAAAAATTTTCCCTTTTTAGGGGGATTAAGGCCCCTGACGGTCCCCTCCCTTTGCCCTTGGATATAGAGCAAGTCTCGAACTTAAAATTTTAAAATTCCTAAAATATAACTTTACCATTAAATCAAGATCTCATTGATATTACATTTAAAAATTACTAGTATGGTTCCCCACCTTTGCGTTGGATTGATTATTATGTCAAATTATAAAGTAAAAAATTGAAGGTTAAAATATACACTAAGTCTCTATACTCTTCTTACATTTAGAATTTAGATTCTTACTTTTATTTTCGAATTTAATTCCTCTACTTTCTAAATTTAAAATTTAGGTTCAATAATTACCACTATTTAAATTCTTCTATTAGACTCAACATGAGAAAAAATATTTTTTTGTTTAAATATTTTAATTAAAATAGTTAACAAAACTAACTATTTAGATTAACTAATTATATTATAAAAGTAAAATAACTAATATATATTAAATTAGAGTATATAAATTAAATATTAAATTTTAGCATAGTATAAGGGTCAAAACAAAAATTTCATCATTATCTTATAAAGAAAAAAAGAAGAAGAATACGTTTCAATTGGTAAGACTGTTGGGCCCTTACAATTATCTGTATCGATTTTGACGTAGAACTTTTATGGCCTAAAAATGTTAAAATATAAAATATAAAACTATTAAAAATTTGACATCTACAATTTTATTTTATATCATCACACTTTAATAAAATCCAAATTTAAAGACTAAATTAAAAAAAATTATCAAATTTCAAAATTAATGTGAATAAAAAAAAGTTAAAGGACTAAATGTTGATTTATCCCATATTTAAAAATATGATTTTAACTTTCTTTTCCTTGGTTTAAGAAGCATACTCTATCGTGGAATAGATTGTAAGAATATATATGGAATTGGATATATGACTGTTTTTATTTATTTATTTATTTATATACGGCATTTTCAAGGTCATGGTAAGATTTTGATTTGTTCAATCAAGTCCATATTTGACTGAGCAGTGTGGTCTAATTTTGTTTTTCACGTTTATAACATTTTGCCAATTAGGTTAATTAAATCACACATCCTCAAATTATGATTCAAATTTTAAATTTAGTTCTCAAATTTTAAAACATTCTAATTAAGTCTACAAAATATCAATATCACATCAATCATATTCTTCTGGTAGCCTAGCCGTCAACTAAGGCAATACTAACTCAAATATGACCTTATATTTAATATGTGGATCAAATTTTAAACTTATATTCACCTTATCGTATAAACAACTTGAGTTAATTTAAATTTTATAATGATTGAAGCTTTTAATTTTTGAGAAGGGATTTGCCCATTTGGTAAGGGGGACTAAGGTCCCTGCCTGAGGACAGTTTACAAAATTGAACTGGACCAATTGGATCAAGAATCGATTAGTATATTAGTATAAACAAAGGAATTGAACTAGCCTTTGAACAAACCGTTTAAAAATAATAAAAAAAACTTAAAATCAAGATAAAGAAACCGACGATTGAATCGGTTTTATAAAATTTTTAATCTTTTATTTATTTAATTATTGTTGAATTAGTGATCTGATCAATTCAATCACAGATAAAATTTCTAAATGTTGATTTGGAAGTCATGGAAGGTTTTTTTTATTATAGTTCTTGAAAGACTCACTCTCTTTCTTGTAAAAAATGGACCATTCATTGCGAATCCGATGCACTTTAATTAAAATGGTCTTCAGTCCTCACCCTCTAGCCATTGTTGAACATATACATGTTACTTTTTTTTGTTTCTTTTGAATAAGGAGCCAACCAACATAACTAAAATGTTTAAAAGCATTTATTGATTTTATGTCGCATAATTAAAATTTATAAAAAAAATAAAGAAGTACTTAAATTAATATTTATCATTTAATTGGTTATACATGTTGATTTGATAGTAAAATAACATATTAACATTTGTCTTAATTTATATGAAACGATAATTAAAATTAGACCTAAATGTTAAGCTTGACACCTATACATTAATTAATATTTAATTATGTGTAAGTAAAGTTATTGATATTTTACTAATGACGAGGTATCATGTTATTATTCATTGACAGTATATGAGACTCATACATCGGGGCTATATCAAATATTCACCCATTCTTAAAAACTGTAACGTTTTAATCGGAATGAGTGTAAATGATTTAAATTAAGTAATAAAATTATAAAAATAAAATTATGCCAACTTAAAATTGAATGTAAAATAGAGGGACGGGAATCATAATTTGATAAAATATAAAACATATTCTTTTCTAGAAGTCACAAAGTGACAGTAAACAGTTGATGGAACCAGTTTGGACACTTCTCATGGGCCATAATATCATCAATACAAATGAGAAAATGAAAAGACTGTCTCTAAGGTGATTGGGCATTTATTATGAGTCAATAATTTGACTTGACTTCAAGTGCATCTTAACAATGGCTTAATGAATGGTAAGTCCTCAAACAATACTTCTTTTTGAGTTGGGTACTTCAACTTTTCTTTTTTTTTTTTATCAAATCAGGTACCTAAATTATAATTCTGTAACCGTTATGGTCCCACTTGCTATCTTCGTTTAAAAAAAAAATCATTTCAACCAATCGGGAGTTGACACATAATAATTTCTCATTAATTTTCGATGTATTTTTGGCATTTTTTATAGAGTTAAAGCAATCAAAGAAATAATCAAATTTTAAGCAATCGAATCGAATGGTGATGGAGGTTTGTTGGAAATGAGGTTAGATGAAGGAGGAGAGATATATGATATTTTAAAATTTCAATATAATTTTTATTTAATATTAATGTTAATTTTTCGTTTAGCTATTTTCTTTTTTATTTATTTATTTTATAGCTAAGGAAAATATATTTTTAATTATGTGTCAATTCTGATTGGCATAAGTGTTTTTTAACGATAAGGGTCCATAATGGTTAAAGAATTATAGTTCGGTACCTAACTTTAAAAAGAAATATAGCTTGAGGGCTGTTTTTAATAAGCCCATAACAATTTATTATTATTTGGCATATTAAAATTTAACTCTTAACGTTTATATCTTTTGTCAATTTAACTTTTATTTTTTTTTTAAAAATAAAATGTTGATAAAACGTTTAATTTTCTTATGATATTGGAATGGTTAAATTTATTTGTCTTATATGCCATGTTAATAAGTAATTTAAAGTTAATGGTTAAATTCAACTTTTTAAAAGATTGATTGTCAAAATTAATTTTATTTTTAAAAAGATTAGGGTCAAATTTAGCTAAAAAAGTATGGACCACATTGATAAAAATTTAAACATTAAAGGCTAAATTTAATATTATCCTTACTATTTAGGAAGGTTCACCTTCGCCCATGTTACAAAATCTTCACAGTATATATACACATACCTAGGCAGATTAAAAGGATGTAAAAATATTTGAGCCTTTTACTTCACTTAGCCAGCAAAAAGAATCAAAGATGAGCATGGTCCATGGCACCACCTCTACTGTGGACGAAGATGTTCCACTTCCAGGTTTCCGATTCCACCCGACAGATGAAGAGCTCGTCGGGTTTTACCTTCGACGAAAAGTTGACAACAAACCCCTCACAATCGAACTCATCAAAGAGATCGATATCTACAAATACGATCCTTCCGATCTCCCGAGTACGTTCTTCAACCATTATTATCATAGTTATATGAATTTTGACATGTTAATGATTCTTTTTGTATATACACGCAGAAACTGGCATGATGGGAGAGAATGAATTGTATTTCTTTTGTAGACGAGGAAGGAAGTACCGGAACAGCGTAAGACCGAACCGGGTGACAGAGTCGGGGTTCTGGAAAGCAACGGGCATCGACAAGCCTGTTTTTTCGGTTGAAGGTGGTGAAGCCATCGGGCTAAAGAAAACGTTAGTGTACTACAGTGGAAGTGGGGGCAAGGAACTAAAACCGATTGGATGATGCATGAATTTCGCCTCCCCAATCCCACAATGACGGCACAAGATGCTGTAAGTAACTTGGAAGTATTGTTAAAGGGCCTCCATTCAGTTCGCGTTTATCGAAACTTGATCAATTGGTTCATGCAGCCATCGTTAAGATACTATATTTAATCGATTCGTAACGTAATACATGTTTTTGGGGTTGCAGGAAGTATGGACTGTATGCCGATTTTTCAAGCGGCATAGAAAAATCAAACAAGATTGGAGACAAGGTGCTGCTAAACCAGCTTCAACTGGCAATGGCAATGGTGTACAAGGCTATGAAAGTGGCAGTGTGGGATCCAGCAGCCATGAAAATTACATTACATTGGGGTCTCAGAATGTTGAAAACTATGATGATGATGATGGTGAGATGGTTATGGATCATATGATGAATGATGGGAGTTGCAGAAGGGATGGTATCATGGAGAGATGCAATGTATGGCATCATCATCATCACCATCTTCAAGCTTTTCAACAGAAAATGATTTCTTCACAAATGCCAATTGGGATGAGCTTAAATCAATTGTAGACTTGGATCCCTTTCATTCTGCGAAAAATCATTTTTAATGAGATATAATATGATGCCCCTTAAAAATAGAATAAATTTACTCTTAAGAATTTAGGGGTGGATATATATTAAGTTATATATTTTTATAAGAGTTAAATTATAATTTCACCTTGTATTAGTTTATATCTTTATGACTTTTAAAAGGATTAAATCAAATTTTTTTCATTTTGAGACCCAACATATAATTTTATCATAAATTAACTTATGATTTTATGAAATTTAGGGGGTTTAAAACAAAAGTTTCTCATTTTAAGAGGGACCAGGCGGTGCTTGCCCCCTCCATTCATCCTTGCGCCTCCATTCATCCCTGTATAGAGGGTGAGTCTCGAACGTAAAATTTTAAAATTGCTAAAATATAACTTTACTATTAAATCAAAATCTCATTGATTTTACATTTAAAAATTATTAGTACGATTCCTCACGTTTCGTATTTGATTGATTATTATGTCAAATTATAAAGTAAAAATTTAAAGGTTAAAATATGCATTAAGTCTACATATACCTTGTACATTTGAAATTTAGTCCCCTACTATTACTTTTAGGAATTCAGTCACTCTAATATTTAAATTTAAAAACTCAAGTCTAGTAGTTACCACCAAGGTTGCTTGAACCAAACCGGACCAACCGGTTAGATCGAGAATCGGCTAAGGTACTACTTTGGAGAAGGAAATTGAGCCGATTGGCTCAAAATCCGGTACAAATCGGTTGAACAGAGCAAAAAACCGATTGAACCGGACGGTTGAACTAGTTGAACCACAATTTAAATATTTTTTATAATCTTTTTAATGATTTATTTAATTGAATCGGATGGACTGGTCGAACCAGTTGGATCGATGAACCGATGGCCTGATCAGTTCAACCATAAGTCCGATTCTGAAAGCCTTGGTTACTACTGTTAAACTTCTTCTATTAAATTCATAGGTGTGACTGACTTCTTGAAATTAATATATATTCACTAGGTAATCATGTAACAATAAAATAATATTGAAATCTTGGCTAGAATTTTTACTAAAAAAAACACCTATTTGAACTCATCATCATAAAATATTTTTACTAGAATATTATTCTTAATAAAAGTGACGTCAACATTTTGATCTCTTTAGACAAACTAAATACATTATAAAAGTAAAGAAACCAAATTAAATAAAAAATTAAAATATATAAATTAAATCTCAAATTTTAACATGCTATAAGAGTCAAAACAAAATTTGATCATCATCTTATAATGTAAAAAAAAAAAAAAAAAGTGTTAAAATGGTAAAACTGTTATAACCGTACCTTTATTTGTATAGTTTATGACATATGATGACATGTCATAATCTCAGAGTTCCACGTCATCACACTTTAACATGATTCAAAATTAAAGATTAAATTGAGAAAAACAGTCAAATTTCGAAACAAATGTGGATTAAAAAGAATTCAAGGACTAAATGTTGTTATTATCCCATGCTTAAAAAATGCTTTTAACTTTCTTTTTCTTAGTCTAAGAAGTATATTCTAGTGTGGAATAACTTGTAAGAATATATACGGAATTGGATATATATATGATTATTTTTTTGTATTATTTATATATGACATTTTCAAGGTCATTGTAAGATTTTGATTTGTTTAATTAAGTTTATATTTGACTGAGCACTGTGGACTAAATCTTATTTTTTCGTGTTTTTAACATTTGGTTAAGTCTTAAATTTTAAAATATTTTAAATGAATCTTCAAAATATCAATATGGTATCAATTATATTTTTCTAGCAACTTAATATATGCGAATCTGGTGTTGAGTGAATCAAATTTTAAATTTATATTCATTTTATCATATGAACAACTTGATCACTACAAGAAAAATATGTAAATAGCGACGTTTTAAGCAAAATGTCACCAGTTTTTAGAATTAGCAACGTTTGTCAAGAAAATGCCAGTACATGTCACTTTTAATGGCCCGACGCCGATAAATGTTAATATTTACTGACGCTTTGGAAAAAACGCTACAAATTATTTGCCGGTGTTTGACAATACAAATGCCGCTAATGGTGAGTCAAATTCCGAAGTTTTCTTAAAGAACCGCTGCTATTTTTTTTGACAACTTAAGAAAAGGGGCAAATATCCCAAAAATACCAAAAAAAATCAAAAATTACCAGAAAGGACAGGTTTTAAAAATATTGACCGGAAAGGGCAATTTCCCCAAAAATCGCGTCCACGTCGGTCGTTTTTTGGGTCCATGAGGGCGCTTTCAAAGCTGGCGTCCATGAGAGCGCTTTAGGCATTTTTGAGAATCTTTCCGTCCACTTGCAATGTGAAAATGAAATAATTTTTTGGACAGTAGTCTCCGGTAAAATAATTTTGAGGAGACGTTTCAGAACAAACCGTGGCCTAAAACGCTCTTACGTGGATGCGCTTTTGCTATAGTGGTCTCCGGCAAAATTATTTTGAGGAGACGTTTCAACAAACAAGCAAAAAACGCTTCAAATAGGTGCACTATTACCCGAACCGAAAAGTGCTCCCACGTGACGACTTTTGCTACTGATCTTTGTCGGCAAAATTAGGCTATAAATCAGCCAAATTGCATTCTCGGTTGGCGAAAGCATTCAAGCAAAAAGAAAAAAATTGACAATGAGTGAGCGTATTAATGGTGTTATTTACTACGATGGTGAAGTGCGTGACACGAAAATGGTGTTATTTTCTTATCGAGAACACAGTAGCGATTGAGTTTTAATCGAAACGTCGATTTGGTAGAACTTGCAAAAGAATTAAGCGTAAAATATTGAACAACGCCAATGAAAGTTCGATCTATTAAGTATAAATTTTGCGCTTGGTTAATCCGGTGAGATATGACGATTCGACATCAAAGGTCCCTGAGCCTTGAGGCAATGGTGGAGACTCATTTTGCCGGTGGATTGCCCTATCTCAAGTTATATGTAGAATTTTCATCTCCAAGTGATCCGTTGCTACCTCAACATCTAGTATCATTCGAGGGAATACACGACCCGTGTCGACACTCTGTATGTGGGAGGCAAAACACGAAGTGCGGGTGTGCGGTGGTAGTATGGAAAACATAACCCCGCACGACACTCGGTTGATGGATGGGACATGCTTATTCGTCAATCGGCGTCGGATGACGTAAATACGTATTGGGGCGTCATCAACTTCTAGTGGATGGCAATCCACATATGATTGGAATCTTCGAAAGATGTTTAAGGAGGATGATGTATTACCGACGGCATCCACCAATGAGGGCCCTCATTTGTTGCAGGTTATGGAGGATCGACGATGAATCCGATGTGGATCCACCTCGGGAGCGAGGGCTCGACGGTGCGAAGTTGGACTATTTTACGAACCGGAGCCGTCCAATTGTACTGAAGATGTTGAGGCGGTTCGACGAAGAAGAAGAAGATCCGCTATTCAGGGCATACTCGCCTCCAGCGCACATGCATAATGTCGATCTATCTCAAGATGATGCATTGGAGTTTCCTGAACTACCACACCGGACGCGTGACTGTACAAATTCTTCGTTGGATTCGGACCAATTAGAAGTTGGTAACCAGTTTTCCAACAAGAACACTTTTCTTGGTGCATTGAAACAATACAAAGATCGAGGCGGGTTAACTACACTATGGTTAAATCAAAGCTCGATAGGTACGAGGCGAAGTGTCTTTGTGCAAGACGGCACATGTGCATGAAAAATCATGGCGTCGTTGAGAAAAAAGGCGGGATGTGGGAGGTGAAGAAGTACAAAGGTCCGCATACATGTCTTACTCAGATGCAGTACCACTATGTGTTCAATGATTTGAATAACACTAATATTATGTAATGTTGCATTATTTAACGTGCCGTTGTGGTGTAACACAAGATCATCCGAGGATGGATTCGGACATGTTGGTGATTTAATAATCCCGACGGTGAAGGTCGATCCCAAAACTACTGATCTTGGCCTTAATTGGCAATATTCGTAGCCAAATGGGGTACACGCCCTCTTCTGAAAGGCTTGGATAACCAAGCGAAGGCATTGGAAAAGTTGCACGGTCGGTGGGGACGCTTCATATAATGAAGTGTGGCGGTGGTGTAAGTCTTTGGAGAGATATGTCCCGAGCGCTAGACAAGACATTAAAGCGGAACCGTACTACAACGATAAATGCTTCCGTGGATGCGCGATGTTCAAGCGCTGATACGGACATTTAAGCAATGCCGATATGCTTTTACATACCGCAAGCCATTGGTACAAATTGACGGTACCTTCATGTATGGTAGATATCGCGATCGGCTATTGCTAGTCGTGGCACAAGACAATTGTGGGAGAATCCTTCCGATTGCGTTCGCAATAACACCGGAGTCGGTGATGATCGGACTTCTTCCTATCTAGGTTAAGGAGGCATGTCCGCCTCAACGACATATCGTTATATCGGATCGGGCCTGGAATACTTGCGGCAATAGAACGCAGCGGGGAAGCATGTGGCATCGCACACACCATCGATATTGCACGAGGCATGTGGCATCCAACTATTATGGGCAAGACCGATCTAAAAGACGAAACGACAAGTGACCGATATGGGTATGAAATTTCTATTAATATAATTTCTTTTGAAATTTTCAATTTATTCGCAATTGAATAGTGGTATGTAATATTCGATATCAACGTATATTGGCAGGGTACGAGATCAATAAAGACCGTTTTCACGAGATGTTGGCCAATTTATGCGAAGATAACGCCAAGGCGCATAGTACAATGCAATATTCCTTTTTTGAATGAGACACAAGCATATGATGGCTGACTACGATATGGTCATATGACCACAAACCCGCCGAATGCATAAATTTCGTGCTAAAAGGAACCCGTCATCTGCCGATTCAACGATTTTGCGGGAGACATATTTTTGTTTAGCGGCACTATTTAGAAGAAGCGGCGAGTTATCGAGGCGATGCAATGAGGCCATGTATGGAGCCGAAGGTCTTGCAAGAAATTAACAGTGGGAAGGCACGTGTGAACACTATGCACACAGTTTGTCACGACCATGACGACCTATGGTTTCGTGTCACGGAGTTTGATGACCGAACCAAGGTATTGTTGGCGGGCATTATCGTGTACACTTGACAAATAGAACATGCGATTGTGGGATATTTGATGCACCGTTACCCATGTGCTCATGTACTTACGACTTGTCATAATCTTCATCTTGACCCCATGAGCTATGTCGACGAAGTCTACAAATTAGAAAACATGTACAACGTGTGAAGACACGTATTCCCACGATCCCAGATGAGCGTAAGTGGCCATCGGTATCGCTTGCCAGTATAACTCATTGCTGGATAGAGAATTGAGACGCAAACCAAAAGGTCGACCTTCCTCGACTAGAATACGCAACAATATGGATATCCGAGAACCGACCAACCAAAGTCGGTGATGCGGGTGGTGTAGGAACCCGCCATACATCTCGCTCGTGTCCAAATCGGACTAGTTGACCGTGTTCTTAGCTTGTTTGTCTCTTCTTTGGCTATGTAATTTCTATTTTTTGGAGGAAAACGAAATTAAATCATTTCTATCTTATCAAAGATATTAAAATTAAAATAAAAAATTAAAATACAAAATAAATAAAAGTAAACTCAATTTTTATTATATAAAAAATTAAATTTAAAAAATTAAATAAATTAAAAAATTAAATTACAAAAAAAAAAAACTCAAATTGTATTAAATATATTACAACTTAATTACAAAAAAAACCAAACCTATTTTGTCAAAGTTATTAAAATTAAATAAATTAAAAAATTAAATTACAAAAAAACTCAAATTGTATTAAATATATTACAACTTAATTACAAAAAAAATAAACTCAAATTGTATTAAATATATTACAACTTAATTATAAAAAAAACCAAACCTATTTTGTCAAAGTTATTAAAATTAAATAAATTTAAAAAATTAAATTACAAAAAAACAAACTCAAATTGTATTAAATATATTACAACTTAATTAAAAAAAACAAACTCAAATTGTATTAAATATATTACAACTTAATTACAAAAAAAAACCAAACCTATTTTGTCAAAGTTATTAAAATTAAATAAATTAAAAAATTAAATTTAAAAAATTAAATAAATTAAAAATCTTACCAGTGCAAGACCACTATGTGTTCAATGATTTGAATAACACTAATATTATGTAATGTTGCATTATTTAACGGATTCGTGATGGTGTAACACAAGATCATCCGAGGATGGATTCGACATGTTGGTGATTTAATAATCCCGACGGTGAAGGTCGATCCCAAAACTACACTTACTTTAATTGGCAATATTCGTAGCAAATGGGGTACACGCCTCTTACGAAAGGCTTGGATAAGCAAGCGAAGGCATTGGAAAAGTTGCACGTCGGTGGGACGCTTCATATAATGAAGTGTGGCGTGGTGTAAGTCTTGAGAGATATGTCCCGCAAAGACACAGACATTAAAGCGGAACCGCGATTACAACGATCGTCCTTCCGTGGATCGCAGTGTTCAAGCGCTGTTCGGACATTTAAGCAATGCCGATATGCTTTTACATACCGCAAGCCATTGGTACAAATTGACGGTACCTTCATGTATGGTAGATATACGATCGGCTATTGCTAGTGGCACAAGACATGTGGAGAAAAAAAAAAAAAAAAAAAAAAAAAAAAAAAAAAAAAAAAAAAAAAAAAAAAAAAAAAAAAAAAAAAAAAAAAAAAAAAAAAAAAAAAAAAAAAAAAAAAAAAAAAAAAAAAAAAAAAAAAAAAAAAAAAAAAAAAAAAAAAAAAAAAAAAAAAAAAAAAAAAAAAAAAAAAAAAAAAAAAAAAAAAAAAAAAAAAAAAAAAAAAAAAAAAAAAAAAAAAAAAAAAAAAAAAAAAAAAAAAAAAAAAAAAAAAAAAAAAAAAAAAAAATTAAAAAATTAAATTACAAAAAAAAACTCAAATTGTATTAAATATATTACAACTTAATTACAAAAAAAACCAAACCTATTTTGTCAAAGTTATTAAAATTAAATAAATTAAAAAATTAAATTACAAAAAAACTCAAATTGTATTAAATATATTACAACTAATTACAAAAAAAATAAACTCAAATTGTATTAAATATATTACAACTTAATTATAAAAAAAACCAAACCTATTTTGTCAAAGTTATTAAAATTAAATAAATTTAAAAAATTAAATTACAAAAAAACAAACTCAAATTGTATTAAATATATTACAACTTAATTAAAAAAAACAAACTCAAATTGTATTAAATATATTACAACTTAATTACAAAAAAAAACCAAACCTATTTTGTCAAAGTTATTAAAATTAAATAAATTAAAAAATTAAATTTAAAAAATTAAATAAATTAAAAATTAAATTACAAAAAAAAAACTCAAATTGTATTAAATATATTACAACTTAATTACAAAAAAAAACAAACTCAAATTGTATTAAATATATTACAACTTAATTACAAAAAAAAACCAAACCTATTTTGTCAAAGTTATTAAAATTAAATAATTTAAAAATTAAATTTAAAAATTAAATAAATTAAAAAATTAAATTACAAAAAAAATAAACTCAAATTGTATTAAATATATTACAACTTAATTACAAAAAAAATAAACCAAACCTATTTTGTCAAAGTTATTAAAATTAAATAAATTAAAAAATTAAATTACAAAAAAAACAAACTCAAATTGTATTAAATATATTACAACTTACTTACAAAAAAAAACCAAACCTATTTTGTCAAAGTTATTAAAATTAAATAATTTAAAAAATTAAATTACAAAAAAACAAACTCAAATTGTATTAAATATATTACAAATTAATTACAAAAAAAATAAACCAAACCTATTTTGTCAAAGTTATTAAAATTAAATAAATTAAAAAATATATTACAAAAAAACAAACTCAAATTTTATTAAATATATTACAACTTAATTACAAAAATTAAACCTTAATTACAAAAAAATTAAACTCAAATTATATATTAATTTACAATTACTCAAATTAGGGGTTTAGAGTTTAGTGCGGATCTTGGGGTGGGAACCGAGTGCCACAGGGCGATCGCTGATTCTGTGGATTCCTCCTTCTTCTAGCTTCCGTGAGGTCGTGGAACCTCAGTGTGTGGATCCACCTCGGGAGCCAGGGCCTGACGGTGCAGAAGTTGGACTATTTTCTGAACCGGAGCCCGTTCCAATTGTACCTGAAGATGTTGAGGGCGGTTCAGACGAAGAAGAAGAAGATCCGCTATTCAGGGCATACTCGCCTCCAGCGCACATGCATAATGTCGATCTATCTCAAGATGATGCATTGGAGTTTCCTGAACTACCACACCGGACGCGTGACCGTACAAATTCTTCGTTGGATTCGGACCAATTAGAAGTTGGTAACCAGTTTTCCAACAAGAACACTTTTCTTGGTGCATTGAAACAATACAAAGCATCAGGAACGGGGTTAACTACACTATGGTTAAATCAAAGCTCGATAGGTACGAGGCGAAGTGTCTTTGTGCAAGACGGCACATGTGCATGAAAAATCATGGCGTCGTTGAGAAAAAGGACGGGATGTGGGAGGTGAAGAAGTACAAAGGTCCGCATACATGTCTTACGAGACAAATACCACTATGTGTTCAATGATTTGAATAACACTAATATTATGTAATGTTGCATTATTTAACGTGCCGTTGTGGTGTAACACAAGATCATCCGAGGATGGATTCGGACATGTTGGTGATTTAATAATCCCGACGGTGAAGGCCGATCCCAAAACTACGGTCTTACCTTAATTGGCAATATTCGTAGCCAAATGGGGTACACGCCTCTTACGAAAGGCTTGGATAACCAAGCGAAGGCATTGGAAAAGTTGCACGGTCGGTGGGACGCTTCATATAATGAAGTGTGGCGGTGGTGTAAGTCTTTGAGAGATATGTCCCGAAAGACAACAGACATTAAACGGAACCGGCAGACTACAACGATAAATCGCTTCCGTCGATCGCAGATGTTCAAGCGCTATTACGGACATTTAAGCAATGCCGATATGCTTTTACATACCGCAAGCCATTGGTACAAATTGACGGTACCTTCATGTATGGTAGATATACGCATCGGCTATTGCTAGTGTGGCACAAGACATTGTGGAGAATCCTTCCGATTATGCTCGCATAATAACACCGGGAGTCGGTGATGATCGGACTTCTTCCTATCTAGGTTAAGGAGGCATGTCGCCTCAACGACATATCGTTATATCGGATCGGGGCCTGGAATACTTGCGGCAATAGAACGACAGGGAAGCATGTGGCATCGCACACACCATCGATATTGCACGAGGCATGTGGCATCCAACTATTATGGGCAAGACCGATCTAAAAGACTGAAACGGCAAGTGACCGATATGGGTATGAAATTTCTATTAATATAATTTCTTTTGAAATTTTCAATTTATTCGCAATTGAATAGTGGTATGTAATATTCGATATCAACGTATATTGGCAGGGTACGAGATCAATAAAGACCGTTTTCACGAGATGTTGGCCAGTTTGCGCGAAGATAACGCCGAAGGCGATAGTACATGCAATATTCCTTTTGAACAGTGAGACACAAGCATATGATGCTGGCCACGATATGGTCATATGACCACAAACTGGCCGAATGCATAAATTTCATGCTAAAGGAACCCGTCATCCGCCGATTACTGCGATTTTCGGAGACATATTTTTGTTTAGCGGCACTATTTCCAGAAGAGAAATGAGTTATCGAGGCGCGATGCAATGAGGCCATGTATGGAGCCGAAGGTCTTGCAAGAAATTAACCGTGGGAAGGCACGTGTGAACACTATGCACAGTTTGTCACGATCGCGACGACCTATGGTTTCGTGTCACGGAGTTTGATGAGACCGAACCAAGGTATTGTTGGCGGGCATTATCGTGTACACTTGACAAATAGAACATGCGATCGTGGGATATTTGATGCGCCGTTACCCATGTGCTCATGTACTTACGACTTGTCATAATCTTCATCTTGACCCCATGAGCTATGTCGACGAAGTCTACAAATTAGAAAACATGTACAACGTGTGAAGACACGTATTCCCACCGATCCCAGATGAACGTAAGTGGCCATCGGTATCGCTTACCATCAGTATAACTTGCTCTTGGATAGAGAATTGAGACAAACCAAAAGGTCGACCTTCCTCGACTAGAATACGCAACAATATGGATATCGAGAACCGACCAACCAAAGTCGGCGGTGCGGGTGGTGTAGGAACCCGCCATACATCTCGCTCGTGTCCAAATCGGACTAGTTGACCGTGTTCTTAGCTTGTTTGTCTCTTCTTTGGCTATGTAATTTCTATTTTTTGGAGGAAAACGAAATTAAATCATTTCTATCTTATCAAAGATATTAAAATTAAAATAAAAAATTAAAATACAAAATAAATAAAAGTAAACTCAATTTTATTATATAAAAAATTAAATTTAAAAAATTAAATAAATTAAAAAATTAAATTACAAAAAAAAAAACTCAAATTGTATTAAATATATTACAACTTAATTACAAAAAAAAAACCAAACCTATTTTGTCAAAGTTATTAAAATTAAATAAATTAAAAAATTAAATTACAAAAAAACTCAAATTGTATTAAATATATTACAACTTAATTACAAAAAAAATAAACTCAAATTGTATTAAATATATTACAACTTAATTATAAAAAAAACCAAACCTATTTTGTCAAAGTTATTAAAATTAAATAAATTTAAAAAATTAAATTACAAAAAAACAAACTCAAATTGTATTAAATATATTACAACTTAATTAAAAAAAACAAACTCAAATTGTATTAAATATATTACAACTTAATTACAAAAAAAAACCAAACCTATTTTGTCAAAGTTATTAAAATTAAATAAATTAAAAAATTAAATTTAAAAAATTAAATAAATTAAAAATTAAATTACAAAAAAAAAAAACTCAAATTGTATTAAATATATTACAACTTAATTACAAAAAAAACAAACTCAAATTGTATTAAATATATTACAACTTAATTACAAAAAAAAACCAAACCTATTTTGTCAAAGTTATTAAAATTAAATAATTTAAAAATTAAATTTAAAAATTAAATAAATTAAAAAATTAAATTACAAAAAAAATAAACTCAAATTGTATTAAATATATTACAACTTAATTACAAAAAAAATAAACCAAACCTATTTTGTCAAAGTTATTAAAATTAAATAAATTAAAAAATTAAATTACAAAAAAAACAAACTCAAATTGTATTAAATATATTACAACTTACTTACAAAAAAAAACCAAACCTATTTTGTCAAAGTTATTAAAATTAAATAATTTAAAAAATTAAATTACAAAAAAACAAACTCAAATTGTATTAAATATATTACAAATTAATTACAAAAAAATAAACCAAACCTATTTTGTCAAAGTTATTAAAATTAAATAAATTAAAAAATATATTACAAAAAAAACAAACTCAAATTTTATTAAATATATTACAACTTAATTACAAAAATTAAACCTTAATTACAAAAAAATTAAACTCAAATTATATATTAATTTACAATTACTCAAATTAGGGGTTTAGAGTTTAGTGCGGATGCTGGGTGGGAACCGGTGCCACAGGGGAGGCCGATTGATTCTACTGGATTCCTCCTTCTTCTAGCTTCCGTGGGGTCGTGGAACCTCGGGAATCCGTCCTCCCGGCGGTGGGTCTGGTTCAGGTGTTGTGATGATGACCCACCTTGATAAAATAATGACCCGGAGGTGTTTGCATAAACCACGGCGGGGTGATCGCATCCGTGACGGTGAAGGAGCTGGTAGAAAGAAGCGCTCCCCACGGCACCTCCTCTAATCCCACACCGATGTCGGCCTCACGATCGGTGGCTAAAAAGAGTTGTCGGAACGGACTCGAACCCGCCATGCATTCCAACCTGGGGGACTAGAAAAGGAAACATATATGGGTTAGGAGGATACATGTAGGGCGGTACCTTTGGCATAAGCGTGGACGTTGTGTTGTCGGTGTTGTCACCAACCGATGGGCCCGGTGATTGTATAGGCGCCGTTGATGGGCCCGGTGGATCGTAGTAGGTATTCTTTGGGCCCGCCTCATCACCCTTATCCTTGAATGTAAAAGGGCTGACGTTCCCTTCGCCATGAATTTGTCGCCGCTCTTCACCGACAACATATACGGCTTGCCATGGATTCTAAACCATGGCATGTACTCAAGACGCACGCTTAACTCGGGAACTACGATCGGTTCTTGGTTAGGTAAAAGTCATCTGGATTCTCCCACGTCTCGATATGTTCGACCAAAATATTGGCCAATCCGTGTCTTGCCGCCAGAAGTCCACACGTGCTCATTATCGAGCACCTCGAGAGCCACGGAATCGGTTGCGGAATCCAAATTGCCCCATAACTCGATCGGTGGTGCATCTCCACGGTCGCGTAGGTGATTAGCGAGACCTTAACGTGCCAACTGCTCGGATTTTGGAGGAACTCCTCCTAATTCTCGCCAATTTCGGGATCCTCGTCTCGTGTCCATTGAAACTATATTAACATTACCAAAATATTAGTTATATACATAAATACTAAATTATAATAACGAAATTGACACTTACTTGTGATTCCCGTTGTTCCAATAGGAGCCGTATATCCTCAAGCGAGTCAGGTATTCCAACATGACTTGTCGGATGGTTCCACCTAATTAAATAAACTTTTAGCATGCAATTATACTATAAATCTACGACATAATTGTAAAATATAATATTAAATTTACCTCGTTATCAATGGGAATGAATATGGCTGGTCGAGTCGAGGACGTAAAAATGGAAATCGAAACCATGCCCATGACTGCAGTAGTGATAGGCAACCTCCGATTTTTGCTTTATTCGGCACCGTCGCCCCGCACATCTCCCGGTACAACCTCGATAGCACGGCAGACCCCCAACTCAATTCACCGACTGCTCTGAAATCAACAAGTTTCAGGAGCCATCTCAGGTGGACGAGGTTTCTAGAGAGGTCCAGCATCAGATAGCCTCCAATTATCTGAAGTATGTATGCCCGTGCATACTGTATTCTTTCATCTTCAGTCGAATCTTCATTCGGCTATGGGAATGTGTCTCGTAACCAAACCATATCGATCCGACCTCCTTGCAATTTATCCTAATGGCACCTGGAGCTCGTAGCATACGGCCATCCAATCGAGAGATGTTACGGACTCGGTGATCACCGAACCGCCCACCCATAATCCCAATCAGAATCGCACATCTTCTAAGGTGATGGTACACTCTCCACATGGCGATGGAAAGTGTGCGTCTCGGTCTCCACCTCTCTATCAACGCGCTGATCAAAACCGGGTCCAACTTGAACCCCCGTCCTGTCATGGCCACGTGCCAAAAACCCGCTTCCCACAGGTAATTCTCGATCAATGGCGATGGGGGACCGTGCATGTTGCGAATATAACATTGCAACACCGATCTATGAATTATTTAAAAATAATAAAATTCAAAATTAATTAAAATTGCATAATTAAAAAATTTAATAATATTGAAAAATTAAAATTCAAACTTACCATTTTCAATTCTTTGGACGCCAATGTGATTCTTTGTCTAGGCGATGTAAATCCCGACCATTGTACTTCGATAAAAATTTTAAATTTTCCAAAAAATAAATATATTAAAAAATTATAAAGGGCTTTTTCAGTAAATGGTAGAAGACTATTTTGAAATTTAAGCGTAAATTTCAAGGCGTTGAGAGAAACTTGAGAGAAAATTGAGAGCAAATTGAGAGAAAATTGAGAGAAAAATGAGAAAGGATTGAAGTGTGAAAAAATGAAGGGTTGGGGGTATTTATAGTTTTTTTTTTTTGTTGCTTTTTGACCATTGGGGTCCAACGGTCAAATTTTTTTGATTCTTGGCCTAAAGCGCGTCCATGGGGAGCGCTTTAAGCCACCTCAAGAAAAGCGCCTCGTGGGAGCGTTTTTGAGAGGCCTAAAGCGCCTCAATGGACGCGCTTTAGGCCTTTCCCAAAAAACGCTACCGACGTGGACGCGATTTTTGGGGAAATCGCCCTTTCCGGTCAATATTTTTGAAACCTGTCCTTTCCGATAATTTTGATTTTTTTTTGTATTTTTGGAATATTTGCCCAAAGAAAAAATATTTAGCTAAAAACATCATATTATTTATAAAAATATAGTGACATTTCTTGCTCAAACGCCACAAAAGAACAATTATCCAAGTACTATAGCGGCGTTTTAGTTAACAAACGCCGCTAAATCTAGTAAGGTTTCCGTTCCAAAATCCTTAACTCAAAAAAAACCTCCTTCGCTCACTACCATTGCTCCCTGTTGGCCGCCGCTGCTCTCCTCTCGTTGCCCCAGCTTTCGTCCGTCGGTCAACGTTAGTTGGTTGGAGAAGTACTCGCTAGCTGCCCCCTTCCTCACTCATCGCTCCACCTGAAGGTTCTACTTTTTTTTTTTATTTGTCAGTCAGTAGTTGACTTTTATTTTAATCAATATAGTGCATACATTTCTATATAAGTTGACGTTTCTCATTAATTTAAGTTTCATGATTGTATTCTTATTCATTTTCATCTTTCTTTAACATTCAACATTTCTAGTAAAATAATAATATTTTTTCTTTTCTTAATTCATTTTCGTTTTTCTTTCACTATTTTTTTCTCATCAGTAATAAAATGTCATGTTATTATTCTTATTCATTGACAATGTATGATACTTATTCATTAACACTGCATTAAATATTCACCTTTTCTTAAAACATATTTTCGATAAAAAAATATCATATTAGCATAATGAATATTGAAAGAGATTCTTTTAAGGAAAAAAATAGACATTGGTGTTTTAAACGGAATAGTTACGAGTGTTAATGGACAGAATTTTGCTGGCTAAATCTTTAGTATAGGGACCGAAATCAAAATTTTACCAAAAAATATAACAATCTAAATTTGGAATAATAAAAACAGAAAAAAAAAAAAAAAAGAGACTGTTTCTAAGCTGAATGAGCATTTACAATCCCTATGAGTCAATAATTTGACTTGATCTCAACCACCGGCCTAAGATGACTTCATCTCAACAATATTTTTATTTATATTTTTTGCTCAACATTATTAAATATTATTATTTGTTTCTTTAAGAAGGTTCATCTTGGCCTGTGTCCTCAGTATATATACACATACATAGCCAAATTAAAACGATGTAAAAATATTTGTGCCTTTTACTTAATTAGCCAGCAAAAAGAATCAAAGATGAACATGGTCCATGGCACCACCACTACTGTGGACGAAGATGTTCCACTTCCCGGTTTCCGATTCCACCCGACCGACGAAGAGCTCATCGGGTTTTACCTTCGACGAAAAGTCGACAACAAAGCCTTAAGGATCGAACTCATCAAACAGATCGATATCTATAAATACGACCCCTCTGATCTCCCAAGTACGTTCCTCGATTATTACTCTTACAGTCATATGAATTTTAAAGTGTTAATGATTCATTTTGCATATATGCAGAAACCAGCATGATGGGAGAGAACGAATTGTATTTCTTTTGTAGACGAGGAAAGAAATATCGAAACAGCGTAAGACCGAATCGGGTGACGGGATCGGGGTTTTGGAAAGCGACCGGTATCGATAAGCCTGTTTTTTCGATCGGAAGCAGTGAAGCCATCGGGCTAAAGAAAACGTTGGTGTATTACCGTGGAAGTGCAGGCAAAGGAACTAAAACCGATTGGATGATGCATGAATTTCGCCTTCCCAATCCCACATTGACTGCACAAGATGCTGTAAGTAACTTCAAAATATTTTTAAAGGGCTCTCGTTCATTATTGCTTCATATGATGAACAAAGAATACATTGATATAATGGTAAATTTGCCTTTAATTCATCTTTGATTCCAGCAATTTTGCTAGTGGAAGTGGTGAAATTATACTTTTAACATAAATTAATATAATAACGAAATTACATTTCCACTCTCATAAAAATATTAATTTAATCCCGACCCGCTTTGCAGGAAGTATGGACAATATGTCGAATTTTCAAGCGCCATAAAAAGAATTACAAACAAGATCAATGGAGACAAGGTGCTTCTAAACGAGCTTCAACTAGGAATGGCAATGGTGTACATGGCTATGAACTTTGCAGTGTAGAATCCAGCAGCCATGAAAATTACATTACATTTGGCTCTCAAAGCATTGAAAACTATGATGATAATGATGATGATGATGGTGATGTTGAGATGGTTATGGATCATATGAAGAATGATGGGAGTTGCAGAAGGGAATGCTCACCATCTTCAAGCTTTTCTACTGAAAATGATTTCTTCACAAATGCTAATTGGGATGAGCTTAAATCAGTTGTAGAATTGGATCTTGATCCCTTTCTGTTGTGAAAAATAATTTTTAATTAGATATAATATTGTATTAGTTTTTTCTTCTTTTTCTAGGAAAAAGTTTTCGTTGTTTTCACAACACTAATATCCAACGTTGATAGTATACACAGTTGACTTATACCAAAAACACACTTATTTAGAAAGCATTATTTTATATAACAAATAATAACAAATATATTTAATTTGCGAGTAAAAATAATTTAAATAAATACATTAAATTAATAATATTTAGACCCACATATAATGTGATTTAAAAATAGAATAAATTTAAACGCAAGGATAAAGTTAAAAAATTTTAGGGTCTAAATTAAATATGTTTTTACAAGAGATAAATTGTATTTTCGTTATTGTATTGACTTATATCTTTATGAATTTTAAAAAATAGTTAAATTGAAATTTTAGTATTTTTGAGACCCAAAGTATAATTTTATCCTAAATTAACTTATAATTTTATGAATTTTGGGGTCTTAAGCAAAAATTTCATGTTTTAGGTGGACCAGGTCCTGCCTCCCTCCCTCCCTTCACCCTTGTATACAGGGTTATCTCGAACGTAAATTTTTAAAAATTCTATAACTTTATCGTTAAATCAAAATCTCACTGACATTACATTTAAAAATGACTAGTATGGTTCCCCACACTTTGTGTTGGATTAATTATTATGTCAAATTATAAAGTAAAAATTTAAAAGTTAAAATATGTGCCAAGTCTCTATAAACTTCGTGAAGTTAGAATTCAGTCCCCTACTTTTATTTTTTAGAATTTAGTCACTTTACTTTTTAAATTTAAAATTTAAGTCCAGTAAATTTTTCTATTATATTTATTTGATAGTCATGTAACAATAAAAATAATATTAAAAATATTTATTAAAATTAAAAAACCCATTTAAATTATCATGATATAATTTTTTATTAGAATAATGTTGTGAAAAAAGTTAACATCAATGATTCAAATAATTAACAATGTAAACTATATACACTAATTAATTATATTATAAAAATAAAACAATCAAATCAAATCGAACATAATATCAGGTTGAAAACGAAAATTTGAGGTAAGTAGAAAAAAATAATAACACGTGTATGTTGGGACCTTACTTTTATGTGTTAGATTTTGACACACATATTTTATAGTCCACGTAAAGTTTAAAGCCAATAAATTAAGCCGCTTTTGTTGACTATTATTTGGTCCAAAAATCAACCAAATAGTGACTATGAGTTCGTCAAAATAATTTATTATTATTTATTCCTGTTTTTGTTGACCGAATATTTCATATTTTTTCAGTCAAAATCAATATTGGAGGATTGTAGTTTCGTTGACCATTAAGGTTATTTTTAATGCAAAAATACTTAAAAAAAAAAAGAAAAGAAAAGGAATAAGGGATCATCCTATCACGTTTTCATAGAAAATTAAATTTTATTATAACAAGTAAATTAAAAATTAAAATAATTATTGAGTGAAATAATACAACATAAAATTATGGACTATAGTGAGATATTTAGAGGTGCAATTCCGTGGGATCCAAAATTTTAGTCATTAGGTCTTTAAAGTAAATGAGAAGCATCCATTTATAAATTTGATATTTGAAATAACTTGTTACCCTAATTTTAAAAATGCTTAAATAATAAAATGAGACTTAAAACTATACTAATTTTATCAAGGTGGTATCTTTTTTTTTTTTTTTTGTCATGTGCCGGGTCAAGCTTATGCCAAAATTTAGGCTTGTTTTATAAGTCATAGCTTGGCCCGATTTGAAAATTGGGCCTAAAATTTTGTCCAAGCTCGACTTAGATAAAAATAATAAACTCGAGCCCGACCTGATATTCCCATATTAAAATTTTTATATATAAATAAATTTAAAAAATATAATACATCAAATGCAATAAAAATATTAAAATAAATGTTCCCAACAAACTGAAAGTCAATTAAAAAAAAGTGTCTGTACTTAATAACACTAATATAGTTACAACTTATCAAGTAAATGCCTCTAAAATAATAACAAAATTAACAATAGAATACGAGTTATACAATATTTAAATAATAACAATAAAATAGTAGCATGGAAAAACAATTAGGCAGTTCAAGCCGGGCCGGGCAAAAAATTCTTATTGAGACCTAAAATATTTAGAAAAGAAGCTTTATTTTTTTGTCCAAACTTATTTTTTAAACTTATATTTTTGTTCAAAACCTCTCGCTTTTCAAATAGGCACGAACGAATGATCCGACCATCATCTGGTCTGGTAACAAGTACCAGTTTATATAGATATTTTATAGACTATACCAATTTTTTTTTTTTTCCTTAACAAAATGAGATGTTTAAGATGTATGTTTGGTTGAATGCTTTGAAAGAAGGGTCAAAAGATGGATGTAGGCCCTTTGTTGGGCTTAATTTAGAATTTCCTTTTTAATTTCTGACATTTTTGTTTTTATTTATGGCAGGACCAGGTTCAAGTTATCAAGTAAGATTATCCAAATTTGGACCAATTAGTAAAAGAAATGGAAAAGGTGAAATCGAAAGATGCAGTTTTAGAACGTGTCAGAAGTACATTCATGGAAAATTTTGATGATAACCTAAAGAAATTAAAGGAAATGAGTGAGAAATCAATTAAAGACCTTATGGAGAAATGTGATGCAGTTGTTTCAATGGCTGGATTGTTTATGCAAGATGTAAGCCAATAATCCCTATGCTTGAAGAAATAAGAATTTTGGTGATGAAGAAGATGCATGTGAAGAGAACATGGGCTAAGAAGTGGAGAACTAACAATGGTTGGAAAGAAATATGCAATGGATAACACATTGCAGGTTGGCTTGGAATGGAGATAGTGGCTTTGAGGTTATTCATATAGACAATCAACATACTGTGGACTTAAAGCTTTCGAAATGCACTTGCAGGGAATGGGAATTGACTGGGATACCTTGCTGCCATGTTGTGTGTGCAATGTATCATGACCAGAAAGCTCCTGAACAATATGTTTCACCATGGTCCGGTAAAGAGATACCTTGCAGCTTATGGCAAAGTATGCAACCAATTAGTGGGAAGAAATTTTGGAAAAACAATAATCATCCAATTCAATCTCTAGATTTGAGGGTCATGCCTGAAGCCTTCAAAAAAAAAAAAAAATCAAATCAATGATTCATTGTATTTATATACTTCAAATTAAGCTTTTTAAACATTAAAAAAAAAAAAACCTTATCCTTAAGTATTTTATAGTGTTTTTATTACATTTCGCAATTATTAGATTTTGAGGATAGTTTTAGTTTTTATTGTATTTTATGTTTTCTGGAATAAAATAACAAGTTTATATAATTAGGAACTTAACATTTGAGTTGAGCTTGTTTCAGGAACTTTGTTGGTGTGAAAATGAGGAGAAGAGCCTAAATTGAGGTCAAGGTCGTGACACCAAGGTGTTGATTACGTAACATTAATGCTTTTGTTATTAACCAAAGATATGGGCTTCACCAAATTGCACAACCAAGGGGATTGCCTTTGAAGTTGCGACACAAAGAACTTAATGTCGCAGCATCATCATTGGAGGTCGCACCACTTGCCACAGTTCAAAAAATCAAGTCGCCTGAGGACAATGTCGCGATACTAAAGCCCAAAAGCACTCAAGAGGGTGGATTGTTGATAATGTCGCGACATCACGGTGTAGGTGTCACGGCACTGGCTTTTGACGAGAAAAAAATTGGTGAATGGTATTTTGCAATCAAACAAATCTCAGATTAGAGTTTAAGTGAGGACATTCTTTGGTCTTTTTGTGTAGACAATTAGACTTTTTGCTTTTTAAATTTTTTTAGATTAAATTTTTTCTTTAGAATATATATTATATATTGTTTAGTTGTTTTATTTTATATCGAGATGCTTAATACGCTAATATTGACATCTCTAGTAGAAAATTTAGATAAAAGAAACTAAGAGTGAAGTTTATTATTAAATAATTCGATATATTGTACCGATAGTGAGATCGAGAGAACTAAATGGGTCCGAGAGGAATGCTTAGTTGATAATTTTGAAGTAGGATAAGATCAAAAGAAAATTCCTACGTAGAAGTAGTGAGCGATTTAATCAAGATAGGTTATTAGCTTAGTAATTGGCTATCGGTTTTATCATTTGCATCGGTAAAAGTAATAAAAAAAGAAAATTAAATTAATTTGTGAAATTTATTAATTTAAAATTATGTTAAATATCCCATTTATTTGATTCAACTAACCAAAAACAATGGATTTAAGAAACCCACAATGCATATATTACATTCATAAAAATGAGAAATCATAGCATAAGATTAACAAGAATTCATTACACCACTAGCAACAAAACCACTACACATATAATCCAATAAATCATCATCCAACTAAAATACAAGTTTTTTTCCTCCTTAATTACATGAAATGCACGAGAAGAAGAAGAAAATAAAGGAAATTGTGAAGATAATCAACCAACTGTTCCCTCGGGGAAAAAGGGCAGCTTCAATCGAAGATGATGGTCTGTTTAGGGTTTCACAAAATTTGTATTTTTCATAAAAATGGATTTAAAGAAATTAAATCCACGCAAGCAATTTAAAAGAAATGTCCAATTTTTTTTTAAAAAAAATATTTTTTTTCATGAGGTTAACGGCCACACCCGTAACATCACTAGAAATTGATGGTCAAAAGTGACAGTCAAAGGATTTTTTTGATAGAATTTACCAATTATATACATTTGGTTAAAACTAACACTTTATGAAATAAAATTGATGGTTTAAATTAAATTTCATCAATTCAATGTTTGAGATTATTTTGAGTCACATGAGGATGGTATCACTAAATATTGCAACCTAAACTATAATACTAAAAACGCCTCAACATTATTTCACTTCCTACCGCCGCCAATTAGACCTTGGTATAGTTTGTAAAGACGAAACAATCGTATTTAGATTCAAGACCTACCATACGCAAATAGATGTTTGTATCTCACATTGTAGTATTGTTAAAATCAAATCCAGAAAGTATCTATGAACAGGTTGCAGATTATGTATCTATGTGCCATTACACATTATTTATTAATACAAGATGATACACCAAAGCCAATCAAACTAACAGTTTTTCAGTTTTGTCAATCACAGTCTCTCTCACCTGCAATTCCAAGCTTACTACTCTTTTCTTTTACTCAGGTTTTAGTTTCAGGGAAGCACTGCAAAAAGCCATAGTTATTGATGATGAAATCTGTAACAAAACGATTTGCATAACATTAACGGAAATTGGTTTTTACCTATTGATGCAGTAACGCTTTCCCGTAGGCGGAGGACCATCGTCAAAGACATGGCCAAGATGAGCATCGCAAGTGGCACAGAGGACTTCATCGCGAGGCATGAAAATAATCGACAGGTCTAACTTCGATTGCACGTTCTTTCCTATAGGTTGATAATATGATGGCCACCCGGTTCCGCTATCGAATTTAGTCAATGATCTGGACGTAGAGGATCACGATTGCTTAAGTGTTCCGATGGCCATAGGTTTCAGTTCATATTAGTCCTCAGTAATTTGGAGAACAAAATCCGGAAGACTTACTCAAAAAGAGGTGTGTCACAACATATGCAGTGGTAAGTTCCAGGTGTTTTTGTGTTCCAATATTCCCTGAACATAAAAATGGTGCAAACATAATGAATTAGAAGAAAAATGAAGACTACATCGATTTAATGCTAACTATGCAGAATCAAGGTTCATTAGAATACAACATGGCAGGATTTAGGTTCAATTCACGTATTACAACCGCTATCCTGGCACGTTTTCATGTGATAACAAAAGAGATAACACGTCATTAACGATAACCTGATCCATAGAACTGAAAAAGGAAACATTTAATCCAGTAAATATATTATCAAAATAACTATCATAGAGGTTAGGTGCACAAAGGGGATAACAGAACGAGTTGGTCACATTTGTTCTTTAAAAGAAATTACAAACAAGGTGTTGCGTGGTATGCGTTAACATGCAATGAAAATGGAGCTCAAGCAGTTCAGACATTGAACCAGACAACCGGTACATATTCTATGAGCAGACAGAACATACCCAGTGAAAGCTCTTTCGGTCCCCTTTTTACGAGTAATATAAAATTGTTCAGGTGTAAGCCTCTTCTTCCATTCTTCATCACTTAAAGAAGTATAGTCAACTGTAGCTGTCTCTGCAAGGGACGCACCATTGATAAATGATGGCCGGAACCCGAATTCAGATGTTTTACAAGAAAAGTAAAAGAACAATGGTTGTAAAATTTTTACATTCGTGAGGAATTACGAGATTCAATCACTAAGTGAAAAACTCAAAAGGTACTCTTGGATAACAACAGTGACATGATAACAATAACAACTAAGTATGATAATGATCACAACAAATCAATCAGTTTTTCAAGTTTTCCTTATAGTTAACTTCACTCATTGAGATCGAAAAAGGCCTATATATACATTCATTTACGGCACAGGCTATGGGCAACAGATTGGTCGGCAGTTTTACAGCTGAGGAACTCTTAACTAAGTAGTGTACTGCATTCCTTCATATTCTAGCCTCTTACTGTCATAGTATAGCCTAATATATATACATTCATTTAAGGCAAACAGGCATGTATTAACAGGCAATATCGGACACGACATGGATGCGGCACGACCACTATAGAGTATGTGAATGTTTCGAAAGCTATATAACAAAAATTATTAACATATTAAAATTTGTATAGATGTAAAACACCTTAAACACAAATACATGGCAAAATACACTTTGAAAACCTGATTTCCCTTTAGTATATCTTTCAAGACAAACAATAGAATAACATTTCCAATTCCCAATCCTCAAAGGAATAAAGGTTTAATACACCATTTGGTACCTGAGTTTGGCTTCAATATTCAATTTCGTACATGAATTTTTTTTGTCCCAATTTAGTACCTGAATTTAGCTTCAATATTCAATTTGGTACCCAGACTAAACAGTGACCTAATGAATATTTGACATGTACTCTAGTAAAAAAAAATACTTAGGTACTTAATTGGAAAAAAACTCTCAGGTACTAAACTGAACATTACCTAGAGTTTAGCTTCAATATTCAACTTGGTACATGAAGTTTTTTGTCCCAATTTAGTACCTGCATTTGACTTCAATGTTCAATTTTATACCACGTGGCCAATGAATATTTGACATGTGTTCTCTAGTAAAAACACTATAGGTATTTAATCGGAAAAAAAAGAACTCAGGTACCAATTGAACATTGAAGCCAAACTTAGGTACTTAACTGGAAAATAACTCAAGTATTAAATTGAAAAAACTCAGGTAAGACAGTGAACATTGAAACCAAACTCAAGCACCAAATTGAACATTGAAACTAAGCTTAGGAACGAAATATTATATTAACCCAAGAATAAATAAACCCCCAAAGCTTCTTTTATCAAACATCCACACCTAGTACTAGTAGAAATCCTTAATATAAACCAGGCTTAACTTTGAATTAAGCCTTAATCTAATCACTGAAGAACATTGCTTTTGACCTATAGATAGAACAAATTCAACCCAAAATAAGCAATAAAGCCTTATAATTCAGGACTTACAGTTCCCCTAACAGTTGCTTATAATTCATAATATGAAAAATGAATTTCAAATAACTTTACTATTTTAAAGCAATCAATCAACCAAAAAAATATTATATCCAAAGAAAAAAAAGTTACCTTGAACAGCGTTGTTATTCTCGGGTTTTTGGGAAGAAGCAGAAGAACCCATTGATTGAACTGAGAAGGGAACTTTTCTGAGTTTGTTAAGAACACTAAAAGCCTTCGATTTAGGACTTAAAAGGATTGGGTTTTCAAAGGAATATATGTTGGTATGCTTAAACTATTAATGATAGCCATTGTTGCTTACGCAGATTCTCGAAACAGTCAAATAGTTGACAGTCATTTGATTGGTTTTTGTGGGTTTGATTTTTGGGAAATGGAAATATATATCCTCGAAGGTTCCAAAATGGGGAATGGAATACGTGGCTGATTTCCATGAAAGAGTTGCTACTTGCAAGCAGAGGATATGGGCTCTCCACGTTCATCACCTGCTCTCTACCTTGGATAAATTACCCAATCTCTGTAAATTGTTTTGGGTTAATATAAGTGTTAATCCATTTTGATATCTATATTTTTTTTATTTTATCAAAATTCAAGAATATAACATTTTGAAATTATATTGTGTTATTAAATTCAATAAAATACCATAAAAGTTCATATAATATATCGGATTACATTTTACCCTCTACTTTAAAAAACAATAAATTTGTAATAGACTAAAAACAACAAAGTTCTTATAATAATGGAATTTGTTAATGTATACAAGATGGATTTTTTTGAAATATTGATAAACTTGAAATGATATATTGAAATAGACCCATACTAATTTGTAACAGTACAATTAAAAGAAACCCTAAACTTTGAACAGAATAATGTAATAGGTTTGAATTTGTTTGTCTTGTGTGATCGAAAATCAGAATGTGATCCATAATGAGAGGGAAGAACCCTTTTATCATATGCTCCTGAAAGAAATAATTTGAATGATAAGATTATTATAAAGTTTTTTCTCCTAGTAATAGAGATTTGAATTGAAAGTTGTACCTGTTTCTGAACTTTAATTTTTGTGGTATACAATTTTTGAAGTAAGGTTGAAAGGCAGTCTTGGCATTTGGTTGATCCCACTCTAATGATTCCCACCATTCTTTTGTTGCTAAGATCTTGTCAAGGTTAGAAGGAACCAGGGACGGCGAAAATGGGATTCGATTTAGCCTCGGACACCCGAATACTTCGATTACTTGTAGAGAATCACAATGCAATGTTTGTGTATATATGCTCTTCAGTTTTGGTAGCTCACATAAAACCAAATGCCTTAGCATTGGATGATTTGTTGTTTTCTTCATGTCGATCGAATGGTTTTCGATGCTTTCATCGTTGTCTTCTGCAATTATGTCCTTCATTTGAGGACAAAATGTAACTTCGATAACTGAAAGGCTGTGAAGCTGTAGTAGCAAACCAGGAGTGAACAGCCTCTTGATGTTCGGGCACCGATGAATACGAAAGCTTTTCAGATTAGAAAACATTTCATTGGGAAGAGCTGCAGCTCCTGCCTTGTAGCTTAGGGAAACAAAGTTCAGCAAATCTATAAGTCGTAGCGATTCCAAGCTTCGGAAACGGGTGCTCGAGGAGGCACGGAATGCATATTTCACATCATCGCACTTGGAGATTTCCAACGATCCCAAGTTGGTTGCGTTGTTCAATGAAGAAATGTCGCATAAGCTAGCAACACCGTGGCAATCATGTATATCTAGACTCTGAATGCCATTCGGAAGGACGAGTTCATCATCTCCTCTCCCAATGAAGCACTTAACTAATTTCACATGTTTTCCAAACGATTCCGGTTCCTCTTCGAACGTCACAGTATGGTATTCACCCACTTGGATGAAGTACATATCCGGTTCTCGACCTCTGGTACTAATAGAATGGACAAATATATTGAATTCATGAATATTGTAGAAGTGGCCTGAAAATGCTTCCAGCTTCCTCAAAGATGCCACTTCATCCCCTTTAACCTTTGAAGTCTTCGATGCCCCAAATGTTATAAGCACTTGGAGGTTTAAGAGTTTTGATAGTACCCCACAGGGTAAGAGCTCGAGATATGGCGTATGAAGATTAAGATATCTTAGATTGATCAGCATTTCCAGGCCTTGAGGAATTTCCTTGATTCCAGCATGACAGAGGTCCAATTTCCTTAGAAGAATGAGTTTCTCCAATGACGGAACGAGCCTTAACTTAGCACAACGTCTAAGCAACAAGGCGCTGAGTTTCCCTAATTTGGATATCGAATTCGGCAGAGCTTCGATGCTAGTATCAGATAAGTCAAGAACCTCAAGGGTGGCCATATGCATGAAGAAGGGATCCGGGATCATTGTCAAACAATGATTCGATGCAAGTAACAAGGTCGAGATCCTAGTACACATTGGAGATACATCAGAAGGGATTCCGGATATGTAATTGTGCATCAACGAAACCATCTCGAGATCTTCAGTCCAATAGTTTCCATCTGGGATTTCTCGCAAATGCATACCGGATTTTACCATTAAACGGGAACTAATGCCGTTGACATGAATGACCATGTCCCGAACCAAATCATGCATCTTCACCTGTTTATTATCTTCACTCTTGTTCATAACACATTCTAAAAGACAAGCTTTTTCAAGTTTGTTCAACATAGCATGGCCCTTGTCAAAAGCTGCCCGTCTGCTACACATTCGATCTATTACTCCCCCTGCGATCAAACGTTCAATCAGCTCCTTTCTTCTAATACCGAAATCTTCAGGGTAAAGTGCACAATAAAGAAGGCAATTTCTATGTTTCTCATCATCCAAGTGATTATAGCTAAATTTCAGCTGCTCAAGCACCCTTCTCATGTCATGATGTCCTCTTGTTGAGTCTCGTAATTCTTCTAATGCATTTCTCCACTCACAAGATTCAGTGACACCTTTCAAACTTCTAGCAATTGTGACAATAGCAAGTGGTAAACAAGCACACTGTTTTGCTACTTCTTTCGCAATCGGTTTTATGTGAGGTGAAATAACATCGAGACCGGCTTTCTCCATGAACAAGTTCCAAGCTTCTTCTTCTGAAAGAAGCTCTGCTTTGATTTGTTTGCATCCCATCCTTAAACAGACATCAGCTAACCGGGTCGTTAAAACAAACTTGCTTTTGTTATCTGTTCCGGGTTCTGGGATTCCTACATCTTCGAGCTGAAATGCTTCCCAAACATCATCAAAAATCAGAACACAATTCTTCATTGTTCGAATCACTGCAAATAACTTAGCAGCCTTTACCATTTCACTTTCGTTTTCCGGCATACAAACACCTATTGCACGGGCTAATTTATCTTGAAGTTGAGTAACACTTGCAAATTTTGATACAGACACCCAAATTACATGGTCAAACTTGTTCGTTTCTTCGAGGAGTCGGTTATGGATGAGCTTGATCATTGTTGTTTTCCCGACTCCTCCCATGCCATAGACTCCAATCTTTCGACAACTATCATCCATCAAGCAATCCCATAACTGTTCCATATTTCTTCTAGCAGTAGATTTACCAACTAATTCCACTGTTGGCAACATGACCTTATTGCCTGTAGGAGCATCGATAACTAACCTGTCAACAAAATCACCCCTTCGATGATGCTCATCCACGACCTTAATCGTAACCGTGATCTTCTTCCCTAAACGTGCACGAGATAGGTACTTCATGTCTCCTACCTCTTTATTTAAGGAATCAACTTGGGAGATAATCTCACAAGCACTGTCTAACCAAAGTTGTACTTCTTTCTTCACGGTTTTACCTGACTGAAGAAGATCTATGTTCAATCTTGATTCTATGTCATCCTTCCTGCATTTCAATTCTTCCAATTTCTTATGGAGAATCATCATGTATTTTTTGACACCACTATGGTACTTGAAATATTTTGCAATTGGTTCCAACATGAGGTGTACAATTTCAAGGGTTGGTCCTAATACCTCCATTGTATACAAACCTATAAGTGTTTCAAATATCATTTCATCTGAGAAGGTAATTCATATAAAGAATTCGAAGAAAGCATGTATATAACAAATTCAGTATTCAATGTCAATAAATAAAAAAAAACCAGAAACTCCTAGTGTCAAAGGTGTGACCTAATCTAAAATCACACTACTCTAGGGGCTTTGTTCATGTTACTTATAAACTCTGCATTTTTCAGTGAAAATTTAAGATTATATTCAACAAGCAAGTGTAAAATTAAATGATATAAGAAGCATGGGGTAAGCCTGAAAGTCAAAACCCTACCTATATAAATCACAATCACAAAGTTTTTGCATTTACCAGCATCAAATATAACAATCTGGAAAATATAAAAGGTTGGAGAAAGCATGAGAATGGATAGATAGAATTATGTACGTACCCTTCTTCTGCTTGCTGCTTTGGATTGTCTCTGCTTGACAAAAACAGCTTGTAATTTGATGGCTAAAAGATTATACCTGTAATGCATTGAATTCCATGACGTGAAAGGTTGAAAAATGAAACATTGTTTGTTGACTTGGATTTTTCTTTGTTTGTTGCCATGGTTTACTGTGTGATTATAATATTAGAAGTCAATTACAATACGACTCGATAAATAGATTGAAACAATACCCACAAAGATAGTATTAAAAGCTCAAACAAAGATCAACAAATCAGAGTGGCGCAGCGGAAGCGTGGTGGGCCCATAACCCACAGGTCCCAGGATCGAAACCTGGCTCTGATATTTCCTTTTGGGTTATTTTTGTAATTCTCTTTCATAATGTGGGCTGTTTTATATTTGTTTTGGGCTATGAATGTATACTCAAATTTACTACATTATATATAATTTAAAATCAATCTCTATCTATATAAATATATTATAGGAAAACAGAAAAAAAAATATTTTTAAAATATATAAATATAAATTAAAAATGAAAAAGTTGAGTTTTATAAAATTAATAAGAATTGAAAAATATAAAAATTTAGCTAATTGTTAATAGAATAAAAAAATCAAAATTCAATTTATATATAAACTCTAAACATATCTCAATAATGTTAAAAAGAAAATATTTTTAAATAAACAAAATATAAATTGTAAAGTTCAAAAAATGCAAAATTAGTTCAACTTGGAAAACGACAAACAATATAACTTTTTAAACATATATATTCTAGAAAAGTTTCGATAACTTTAAAATATTTTTTTGGGATAAATAAGAAGTATGTAATTTCTTTAAAAAATTAAAAGTTTAAAATTTTCAAATTAAAATTCAATGTGTCATCATAAATCAAAATCATTCATACTTTTTTAAAATGTTTAATTTCAATGCATATAACCATCACATGTCATTTTCTAATTGATTGGAAGTACCACGTGACCTGTTCTAATAAGTGTTACATATCAATTAGTTTCTTTATAATGCTCTTGGATTAAAAATTGTAAATTTAACTAAAATAAATTAGATGCTAAAATATAAAAAAATATATAATAGAAGGTTTCGTTTATAATTTAGGGCAAAATTAGTATATTAAATGCATAAATTGGTATTTAAATTATATTTTTTCTAAATTGATATTTAAATTTTTCTTTTTACATAAGTAATATTTAAATTATTTTTTTCCTAAGTTGGTATCTCCACCAGTCAAACCGTTAAAGTTTAACTAAAAAAGAAGTTTAATCCATAAATTGATATCTAAACTATGCAATTTTGTAACACCCCCTACCCGTATTCGTTGTCGGAATAGGGTAAGAGGCATTACCGGAGTTTACGATTTTTTTTTACTCAATATAACCCATTTATAAATATTTAGCTTTTACTACAAATTCTAAACCTAGACCATTCCAATTCAACGTATTTTCAAAATAAATTCATGCATATTTATAAGATAACATCATGACATACAAAAATTAAAATTTGTTAGCCATATCAATGGCTGACCTTACATTCATATCATATTAATATTTACTTTATTAGCTTATACATGCCATTTATTTCCAAAATAAAGTTTCTTCAAATACCAAAATCTTGGTGTTGATAGTGTGATGTGTCTCTACGATCGAATCCGACCTCCGAGCTCTTAAAACTACAAAACAGGGAAAAGGAAATAGGGTAAGCACTTTGTGCTTAGTAAGCTCATGTAACAAGAATTATACTTACCTAATATTTTCAATACAAAGCAATAAACATTCATATATCCATTCAATACATTATTACCCTAACATTAACAAACTCAACATTCAAGTCGGTCCAATAATTTTCATATATCAAGTAATATAAATACTATGATTGATGAGCTCATCAATATCATGATTTCCATTTCCTTGTTATTTTTCCATATTTATCCCGTTGAATTACCGAAATTTCGATGGATTTTCGAGGTACACTTTAGTGTACAAATCCGGACCGTCAATTCATATTCATGTGCGACATTTTCATTTCAGAGCACACTCCATGAACCTCATCCTTACAGAGGATTACCGGTCAGGCTAAATCCACATAATATAAACTCATAGAGTATTGTCTGGATTAGCGTCCAAGGCTAAATCCAACGAAAAATTACTCTAATGAGCTTGGATCCAATTACCGATTCAAAGCTAAATTCAGACCTAATTCGGATTACCCGTCCGGCTAAATCCATTTTCCACATATTCTTCGGAGAGCTATATCAGATAGGATCACCCGTCCGGCTAGATCCTTTTACCGTCAATTCCTTTTCGAGATCCATCGAATTTTCCTTTCATTCAACTGGATTTCTTTCTTTTATCAAATATATCAATGTTTCATCAATCTTCTAACAATGAACATTCAAATTATATTCACATCAATAACATACATTTCAAGCATTTAACAAGATAATTCAAGTTACATGAACTTACCTCGATACTAGTTCGTATACAAAAATCTACTAATCCGGGACTTTTTCCTTTCTTCTATCTAACTTCGTATTTGTGTTTTCCGGATCTAAATAAATAAATTCAATCATCAATTCAACACATTTCATGTTCACATGTAGCATTCACTATAATTCTATTATTGTTCATAATTCATTCAAAGCTGTCTACTTGAGTCATAGTCACTAAATTATTTATTTCTCGAGATACAGAACTCCAATTGAAGAACCGTTAATTTTCCCTGAAACTAGACTCACATATATTTATATCATAAAATTTCCAGAATTTTTGGCTCAGCCAATTAGTACAGTTTATTCATTAAAATTTCCCTTGTTTTACTATTTGACAGTTCAGACCACTTTTCACTACGAATCAATTTTCTCCTTGTAAAGAATTCAAATGATGTTTTAGTTTATTTCTTCTAAAAATAGACTCATTAAGGAGTCTAACCATATGAAGTAGGGCCCTATTTATTTTTATTCAATTTTTTATGATTTTTCAAAGTCAGAACAGAGGAACCCGAATTCATTCTGAACCAGTCTTACAAAAATCTAAATATCTCAAAATATAGAATTTTTTTTCTTTCCCTGTTTCTTTCATATGAAAATAGACTCAATAAGCTTTAATGTCATATCTGACTCAACTTATAATTCCACTTCTATGATTTTTGGTGAATTTTCAAACTTACTCTACTGCTTCTGTCCCAAAACTGTTTTCTTATAACTCATTTTACAATTTAATCCTAATTAAGTTTACTTATTTTCTTAACTTAATTCATACTTTGTTTCTACTTAAATTCCTTCCATCTTCAACTTGACTATCTAATATTCATATTAAAACCCTAATTTATAATTTCTTCCAAATTAATCCCTATAGTAGGAAACTTATAGTTTACTTTACAATTTAATCCTTTTCTAATTCTAACTTAGATTTCATTTAATTTAATCCATAACTCATCTTTTTCTTCAACATCAACTATACTTAAAACCTAAAACTCTCAAAATATCAACTTAGTTTCATCAAAATCTTGCTTTAAAGTTTCTAAAACAACAAAATTAAGAGAATAGGACTTGATTGACTTACCTTTTAAAGCTTAAAACCTTGAATCTTTAGTTTTCCTTTTCCTTCTTTTTCTTCTTTCTTTCCTGCTTGTGTCGAATGCTCTCTGTTTCTTTTCTGTTTCTTTGTTTTGTTTCTTTTCTTATTTCTTTTATTCTATTTACTTTATTATATAATATAACATTATATTAATAAAGTTAACTAATAATAATATATTTTAACACATAAAAATCTTAAGATTTTTATGCTTATGCTGCCTCAACATTTTAAAATGGCATAATTGCCTTTTTAGTCCTTTTATTTTCTTTAATCTTTAATTAAACTTTCACACCTATTTCAATTTAGTCTTTTCATTTAATTATCTACCCAAACATTAAAATTTTCTAACGAAATTTTAATACCACATTACTAACATTTTATAAATATTTATAAAAATATTTCCTATCATATAAATATTCATGCAAATATATTAAAATAAATTTTTCTTTAAATCAGTTTATGGTTAAACTATTATTCGATAACTTTCAATTTAGGCCATTACAAATTTTCTATTTTAGTAACTTTTTTTTTTTGCTATAAGTGGTACCTAAACTACTTTTTCTCTCAATTTTCTATTTTAAGAATTTACTCCTTCTATTGTTTGAATTTAAGAATTGGGTTCAATTGTTAACATCGTTAAAATTTTCTGTTAAATTTATTGGTTTGACATTCTAAAATTTTAAAAAAATGGTACTCACTCGATAATCATGTCACAAAAAAATGGCATTATAATGGAATTGAAATTAACAAAAAAAGTTAACGATGTTAATGATTCTTTAAATTTGCATTAACATTTTAATTAGAAGAAAATATTTAGACTAACTAATAATATTATAAACTTTGAGGTACCCAATTATATAAAAACAAATTTAAGTAAAAATCAAATCTCAAATTTTTACATAGTATAAGGACCAAAATTAAAATTTGACTATTTTTATACAATTAAAAAGTAAAAGGGCCAAAATTGAAAATTCATCATTGTTGCTAAGAATGTAAAAGGAAAAAGAAAAGCAAGGCAGGCACATAGTAGTATAGATAATTGCTATTAATTGACCTAAAAAACAGAAATTGGCAAACAATACCCACAAAGATATTATTTAAATAGGTCTAGTTTGAACCATACATCAATAAATCAGAGTGGCGCAGCGGAAGCGTGGTGGGCCCATAACCCACAGGTCCCAGGATCGAAACCTGGCTCTGATATTTCAATTTTGGGTTTTTTCGTATTTTGTTTCATAAAGTGGGGTATTTTATATTAAGTACTGATTTTGGGCGGGATAATTGATGTGGACCATCCATTTTCATATTTGTTTTGGGCCTATAATGTTTATTCTCTTCCTTTTGAATGTATACTTGTATACTCAAATTTAAGAAGAAAATATTTAGACTAACTAATAATATTATAAACTTTGAGGTACCCAATTATATAAAACAAATTTAAGTAAAAATCAAATCTCAAATTTTTACATAGTATAAGGACCAAAATTAAAATTTATAAAATTTTTACATTATATATAAATTCACAAGGATAAAAATATTATAGGAAAGCAGAAAAAAATATTTTCTGAAAATAAAATTTATAAAATATATAATTAAATTAAAAATGAAAATTTTGAGTTTTTTTAAATTTAATCAGAATTGGAAAAAGTATAAAAATATATAAATATCTATTCTATTTTTGTCCTCTGGAGAGTGTTTGGACCTTTACATTTTCACATAGCCTATTCTTTCTTATTCTTGGTCATTATCAGCATTTTGATTACGAGATGGGTTAAGCATATGTGGCATTTTTAAGTGTGATGTTGATATTTAGCATATTTTTTTCTCCACCTTCTCAATGTTTTATTAATCACCTTTAAGAATAAAAATTCATATTTTCAGTGTTTAATTTGACAAAAATATATTATTTAAAATAAAAACTTTAGAAAGTTAATCGCATTACTAAAACAATTACAAAAATACTCTAAATCACTCCAAACTCGATTGAAATATAAGCTTAAGAATAATAAAATAACTCTATATCCTAGAGTTATCAGTGGGAGAATCATATTTCCCCCTTTAATCAATCACTTTTTTTCCGGAGTTAGAATCGTTGTCAGTGCCTTTACTATAACGGTGATGTCTTCACCTTGGCGGAGTTTCATTTCACAATGCCGCTAATGTCATTATATTAGAGATGTTTTGTTTTCGACCGTCACAAAATGTTTAGCATAGTGGTAGGGTGAAGCCAGAATAATTTTTAAGGAGGGGCCAGATGAAATTTTTATTTTTATAGTTTATATCTTTATAATTTGTAAAGTATTAAATTGAAGCAAAGTACAATTTTACCTTTACTAATTTTAATTTTTTAAAAAATTTTAAAGGCCTAAATAATAAATTTACATTTTAGGGGGGCCGGGGCCCATGCTAACCCCCCTGACTTTGCCCCTGCACAGTGGCATTTTGCATGTAAACACCACTAATTTCCACCGGTGTACCCCTAATTTGCTATAGTATGTAACAAGCATGGGGTGAGCTTGAAAATCAAAACCCTACCTATATAAATCACAATCAAAACCCTACCAGCATCAAATATAACATTATGTGAAATATAAAAGCATGGAGAAAGCATGAGAATGGAGAGAATTATGTACGAACCCTTCTTCTGCTTCCTGCTTTGGATTGTCTCTTTGTCTGTGTTTGATATTTAAGGGGCAAAAAGAAACTTGTAATTTGATGGCTAAAATATTATACCTTTGATGCAATGAATTCCATGATGTGAATGAGAAATGAAGGTTGTTTGATGTCTAAAAATGGCTTTTTTAAGAAAAATAAGGTTTGTTTGTAATAATATATAAATGTTATTATAGGTGTATAACACTCGACTCTCCATAACATGTAAAATATTAAAAATAAATTGAATTGTTATAGAAAGAATTGACTATAACACTAGATTGAATATTATTAAAATATTAGTAAATTTAATGATATGTCAAATCCATGTGATGATGATAATAATAATAATAATAATAATAATAATAATAATAGGTTGAGAATAGTAGCGTTAAAGTCTTACATTGGTAAAGGTACTATAAAGACATTTGTATTAGATGTTAGATTGCATTTTGTCTGGCAAATTAGTCTTTCTACAATAGGTTTGTAACAACCCATTTTTTCAGTGAAATTGGAACAGTAATTTCGGGACCACAAATTCGATCCGAAAAAAAAATTTATTTTTATTTTATTATATGGTCTGTATTATGATAAAGATGTCATGTGAAAATTTTGATAAAGAAAATTTTATTGATTATTTACTTAATTACTAGAAAGACTAAATCGCATAAAATGAAAAAGTTGAATTCTAGTAGCTATAAGGATTAAATAGTTATGAAATTTAAAACTTGAGGTCCTTATATGGTAATTAGACCATTAAAGAAAAGTATGTAGATATTTTGATCACTCATCCATGGAAATTTAGAAAAATGGCAAGGACTAAATTGGAAATTGGAATAATTAAATTAATTAAAAGATGATAAAAGATATCATCTTATTTTTATGTCATCTTCAACCTAAAATACATGAAAACTCTAGGAGAGAGAGAATAAACTTTCATGGCTTAATTGGGTAAGTTTTATTGTCCCGTTTTTAGTAATTTTGATATTTTTGAAACCGGGATAGCTTAATCTATCTATTTGGGAGATCAATTTGAAGAGCTTTCAAAGTATGAAATTTGAGTCATGGATGAATATGCTGAAAATTTGAAACTTATGGTAGAAAATGAAAGGTTGTTGATAGATAAATAATTTTTACAAAATGATTTTTGATGAAAACATGATTTAAAAAAATCACTTTTCTCATAAAATTTTACCTCTTAATATATGAGTTTCCATAGTAGTTTTACCTCTTGACATCCTCCTTAATTAGTAATTAAAAATAATACCAGAATTATAAATTATTTTAAAAAATTACTTCTACACTTTTTCTCATGAAGTTCTTTTATTATTCTTTACAATTTTCATTTTATTTATCAATAATCATTACGATAATTTTTGTATTTTTCTTATATTTTTAATTATTTTGTAGGTCTACATGAATGCTAAAAGACAGAAATTGGCACGCGATGGTTTCTATGTTGCCCAGAATTATATAGTTTAATAATTTTGCCCCCAGTCGATTTCAACAAATCAGAGTGGCGCAGCGGAAGCGTGGTGGGCCCATAACCCACAGGTCCCAGGATCGAAACCTGGCTCTGATATTCCTCACCCTATTTTAAGGGTATTTTTGTAATTCTATCTCATGATGTGGGCCATTTTATTCAGAATTGTTGGGCCCAGATCCATTGATGTGGGCCATTTTATTTTCAGTACTGTTTTGGGTCTATAACATTTATTCTCTTCTTTTGAATATACTCAAATTTTGCTACATTATAGTACACACACAAAAAAAAAAAAGTAACATAAATAATTTGTTACTTAATGAAGATTTATTAATATATAAATATGTACGAAGAGTAAAAAAAAATATATATTACGAGAAAAGTATGACCGCCTATTTTACTTTGTTTTTTTAAAAAAAATTATAATACTTATGTAAGTTTGCTGATATTGTAGTTTTTATTTCTTATGATTTTGTTTTATTTTTTTAAAATAAGGTTTGATTTATTTATTAAAAAACTACTTAGTTGATTTTATATGGTTCTTGAATCAACTTAGCCAATGATTTTATACATGGTACGACTTAATATACTTTTTAATTTCTATCCAATAAAAGATTTGTCATTTTTTTACCCTTCAATATTTAAACATTATATCGATTAAATTTAAAGTTGAATCATATTGAATCTACCTAAAATGAATACTCTCACATCAAATGCTTTTAAAAAATAAGCAAGATAAATTACTTCCATAGAAAAAAAAAGAGAATCTGATGTATATAAGTAGGTGTGCTACACATCTTATCGATATATTTTTGAGAAAAAGTAATGATCCCATGTTAAATGATATTGGAACAAATCTTTATTACCTAATGGATCAACCGTGACAAAGGAGATCATGACGAGAACGTCATGAGATTAGATGAAAGATAATTACTCGATTTATGCCGAACACCCCAACAGGTGGACAAATAAGGATGGATGACCGCAAAATTAGGCGCGAGAATGTCACACAAGTGCATTACATTTCATACCAAACATCGAGCTCTCCTCTTTTTATTTGCTTCTTCCTCCTCTCCTCACCCATACATCCATCTCATTTCCCTCCGGTATTATTTTTCTCATTTTAGTTATAAGAACTTATTATAGGAGTTTTTAATTTATTAATTTATTTATCTCAATTTCAAACATACAAAATTAAAAACTCGACTTCACAATAATTAAAATCCCACACACAATTACAATTAAAATAGTAGCAAGTTACATACTTGGAAAATTCATTAGTGTGTAAAACCAAAGCTCCACTTAATGAAATTTCCATCTTTAAAGAAAAAGCTATAATTTTGAGTACCTTAGAGTTTATGTAGAATCAAATGAGCACCATGTTGAGGACGAAGAGTAATTACGGTGATGGGAGAGTGAGCATATGAAGGTGAAAGCTCGAACCGGAATCGTTTTAGAATCATCGCAAGCGCCATTTTTGCTTCCATCAGAGCAAAGTTCTGCCCAATGCAGATCCTTGGACCCCCTCCGAAAGGGAAAAACGCAAGTTGATTACTCTTTGTCGCTTTCGAAACACCTTCCGCAAACCTCTCGGGTCTAAATTCATGCGCGTCGTCACCCCAAATTTCTTGATCGTGGTGAATAAGGAGGACCGGAATCGAAATTACCGCTCCGGCAGGTAACAATAGTTTCCCAAGCTTCATATCCTTTGCCATGGACCGTCCTAGCATAACAACCGGAGGATATAACCGAAGAACCTCGTTCAAGATCATTGTCATCTGTTGCATTGGATTCATTAGAAAAATGTCAGAAAGTAGCTTAGCATAGCCAAGGATTCATATAATAATACTTTCAAGAATCGGACTTACGACTTTGAGATGACTAAGACCATCAGGATCTGGTTTACCGTCACTGAAAACTTGCAAAACTTCTTCTCTTGCCTTTGTCTGCCAATCCGGGTTCCTTGCAAGCAACACCATCGTCCAAACCAGCAAAACTGATGTGGTCTCTTGTCCGGCAATGTAGAACAGCTTGCACTCGTCAACCACATCTTGGATACTCATTCCCATGTTCTTCCGATCCCCATGTTCTTCGATCTCTTTAAAGTTGGATTCAACAAGTATGCCTAATAAGTCATCATTTTTCACTTCACCGGCTTTAACTGCTTTCTCTCGGTTCTTTACCAATTCCCTAAGTGAATCTTTTATTTCTTTGTCCATCAACTTCAGCTTCTTATTCGTCTTAGTCGGTAAAAACCTTCGGCCACACAATTATCGAATATAACTTTTAGCGTCTCTAAGGTGATTATATGAACTAATTGAGTTAAACTCGGACAAATTCAATGGCAATTATCGATAGAAAGCAACCTAAATACTAATGACTTGATTAAATATTTGCATAACTTATCCCTTGAACTCGAAAAAGTGACTAATTTTACCTCCATCCCGGAACATAAAGCGACTGAACCGCTTGGGTGAGAAGATTAGTTTGCTCATCCAATAGCAGGAAAATCCGTCTTCCTTCTTCGTAGCTACTCCCAAAAGCCGCTCGAGAAATCACGTCTCGTGTCAAGTTTACCAAACAAGGCCACACATCGACCTCGCTCGACCCGTTTACAGAGATTGCCTCCTCCCATTTCTCGATCATCTCGGTGCAACATTCGTAGAATGCCGGCAACATGTTCTGCAATAAATATTACCAAGCTAATAACACATGTAGTTGAAACTATTTCATAACCTAATTTCACAACATTTTCTAGAGTAATGCTCATAAACACTATCACCAGCCACGACACTCAAACAAAATAACAACCCTTCAATCAACTTAATCATTAGCTTCAACAGTAGATATCAATTCAAATCTAACACATAAATCAAATTATAAATATTATTGCATCAATAAGCTCTTACAATAAGGGACGAAACTAGAGGGGACAAGCAGGGACTATGGCCCCAAAAATAAAAAAAAAATTACTCATTTAATCCCTTGAGTATTTACAAAATTTTAAGTTAATTTAATAGTAAAATTGTTTTTCGCCCTTCTTAAATTTAAAATTTAATTATGCCCTTTTAGAAAACAAAAAATTATAGTTTAATCTCTTGAAAATTGCAAAATTTTAAATTAATACAATGACGAAATTATATGTTTAGCTCACTCAAAATTCAACTTAATCATTAGCTTGAACATTACATATCAACTTCAATCTAACAGGTAAATGAAATTATAAATATTATCGTATCAATCAACTCTTTCGGTCAACCTAATCATTAGCTTAATTGGCAGATATCAATTCAAATCTAATGACAGATATCAACTCAAATCTAACACATCAAATTATAAACATGTGTATCTATCGCATAAAGAGCTCGAACATATAAATAAACAAAGCAAATACCTTCAATTTATCCAGATGAAATGAAGGGGTAATAATCTTCCTATGCTTAGCCCACCGGTCTCCCTCTAGGGTTAAAATCCCACTAAAAAGCAAGGTAATAAGTGGGTTAATCCTAGGCTTTTGAAACTCATTGAATTTGTTCAATATCTCTCTTATCAACTCAGGGTCCATGATTGTCACCCTTGGACTAGGACCAAACCACCTAATTGAATTCTTGCCTGCACTTTCCCACAAATTACACATTAGAAGTAATAAAAAACTAAACACCCAAAAATCGTAAGAGTTGAATAGATCAAAATACAAACCATAGTTCTTAACAGTTTGATGATAATAAGGAATAACATATGGGGCAATATCATCAGTAAGGGACATAGGTTTGGATCTTGCTCGTCTTGTCATGGTGAACATCTCTTTGATTTCCCCAAACAAAAGCCTGTAAGAATTTCCATTGAAACCCTGTTGTCTCAAACATTTTCAAGCTTCTTCGGTGTCAGCCATGCCCAGTTTAGAATCTTCCATCCACATAGTATCAATACCCTACTTCCATAGAAAAAAAAAAGAAATCGATGTATATAAGTAGGTGTGCTACACATCTTATCAGATATATTTTTTGAGAAAAAAGTAATGATCCCATGTTAAATGATATTGGAACAAATCTTTATTACCTAATGGATCAACCGTGACAAAGGAGATCATGACGAGAACGTCATGAGATTAGATGAAAGATAATACTCGATTTATGCCGAACACCCCAACAGGTGGACAAATAAGGATGGACTGACCGCAAAATTAGGCGCGAGAATGTCACACAAGTGCATTACATTTCATACCAAACATCGAGCTCTCCTCTTTTTATTTGCTTCTTCCTCCTCTCCTCACCTATACATCCATCTCATTTCCCTCCGGTATTATTTTTCTCATTTTAGTTATAAGAACTTATTATAGGAGTTTTTTAATTTATTAATTTATTTATCTCAATTTCAAACATACAAAAATTAAAAAACTCGACTTCACAATAATTAAAATCCCACACACAATTACAATTAAAATAGTAGCAAGTTACATACTTGGAAAATTCATTAGTGTAAAACCAAAGCTCCACTTAATGAAATTTCCATCTTTAAAGAAAAAGCTATAATTTTGAGTACCTTAGAGTTTATGTAGAATCAAATGAGCACCATGTTGAGGACGAAGAGTAATTACGGTGATGGGTGAGTGAGCATATGAAGGTGAAAGCTCGAACCGGAATCGTTTTAGAATCATCGCAAGCGCCATTTTTGCTTCCATCAGAGCAAAGTTCTGCCCAATGCAGATCCTTGGACCCCCTCCGAAAGGGAAAAACGCAAGTTGATTACTCTTTGTCGCTTTCAAAACACCTTCCGCAAACCTCTCGGGTCTAAATTCATGCGCGTCGTCACCCCAAATTTCTTGATCGTGGTGAATAAGGAGGACCGGAATCGAAATTACCGCTCCGGCAGGTAACAATAGTTTCCCAAGCTTCATATCCTTTGCCATGGACCGTCCTAGCATAACAACCGGAGGATATAACCGAAGAACCTCGTTCAAGATCATTGTCATCTGTTGCATTGGATTCATTAGAAAAATGTCAGAAAGTAGCTAAGCATAGCCAAGGATTCATATAATAATATTTTCAAGAATCGGACTTACGACTTTGAGATGACTAAGACCATCAGGATCTGGTTTACCGTCACTGAAAACTTGCAAAACTTCTTCTCTTGCCTTTGTCTGCCAATCCGGGTTCCTTGCAAGCAACACCATCGTCCAAACCAGCAAAACTGATGTGGTCTCTTGTCCGGCAATGTAGAACAGCTTGCACTCGTCAACCACATCTTGGATACTCATTCCCATGTTCTTCCGATCCCCATGTTCTTCGATCTCTTTAAAGTTGGATTCAACAAGTATGCCTAATAAGTCATCATTTTCACTTCACCGGCTTTAACTGCTTTCTCTCGGTTCTTTACCAATTCCCTAAGTGAATCTTTTATTTCTTTGTCCATCAACTTCAGCTTCTTATTCGTCTTAGTCGGTAAAAACCTTCGGCCACACAATTATCGAATATAACTTTAGCGTCTCTAAGGTGATTATATGAACTAATTGAGTTAAACTCGGACAAATTCAATGGCAATTATCGATAGAAAGCAACCTAAATACTAATGACTTGATTAAATATTTGCATAACTTATCCCTTGAACTCGAAAAAGTGACTAATTTTACCTCCATCCCGGAACATAAAGCGACTGAACCGCTTGGGTGAGAAGATTAGTTTGCTCATCCAATAGCAGGAAAATCCGTCTTCCTTCTTCGTAGCTACTCCCAAAGCCGCTCGAGAAATCACGTCTCGTGTCAAGTTTACCAAACAAGGCCACACATCGACCTCGCTCGACCCGTTTACAGAGATTGCCTCCTCCCATTTCTCGATCATCTCGGTGCAACATTCGTAGAATGCCGGCAACATGTTCTGCAATAAATATTACCAAGCTAATAACACATGTAGTTGAAACTATTTCATAACCTAATTTCACAACATTTTCTAGAGTAATGCTCATAAACACTATCACCAGCCACGACACTCAAACAAAATAACAACCTTCAATCAACTTAATCATTAGCTTCAACAGTAGATATCAATTCAAATCTAACACATAAATCAAATTATAAATATTATTGCATCAATAAGCTCTTACAATAAGGGACGAAACTAGAGGGACAAGCAGGGACTATGGCCCCAAAAATAAAAAAAATTACTCATTTAATCCCTTGAGTATTTACAAAATTTTAAGTTAATTTAATAGTAAAATTGTTTTTCGCCCTTCTTAAATTTAAAAATTTAATTATGCCCTTTTAGAAAACAAAAAATTATAGTTTAATCTCTTGAAAATTGCAAAATTTTAAATTAATACAATGACGAAATTATATGTTTAGCTCACTCAAAATTCAACTTAATCATTAGCTTGAACATTACATATCAACTTCAATCTAATGGTAAATGAAATTATAAATATTATCGTATCAATCAACTCTTTCGTCAACCTAATCATTAGCTTAATTGGCAGATATCAATTCAAATCTAATGACAGATATCAACTCAAATCTAACACATCAAATTATAAACATGTGTATCTATCGTGATAAAGAGCTCGAACATATAAATAAACAAAGCAAATACCTTCAATTTATCCAGATGAAATGAAGGGGTAATAATCTTCCTATGCTTAGCCCACCGGTCTCCCTCTAGGGTTAAAATCCCACTAAAAAGCAAGGTAATAAGTGGGTTAATCCTAGGCTTTTGAAACTCATTGAATTTGTTCAATATCTCTCTTATCAACTCAGGGTCCATGATTGTCACCCTTGGACTAGGACCAAACCACCTAATTGAATTCTTGCCTGCACTTTCCCACAAATTACACACATTAGAAGTAATAAAAAACTAAACACCCAAAAATCGTAAGAGTTGAATAGATCAAAATACAAACCATAGTTCTTAACAGTTTGATGATAATAAGGAATAACATATGGGGCAATATCATCAGTAAGGGACATAGGTTTGGATCTTGCTCGTCTTGTCATGGTGAACATCTCTTTGATTTCCCCAAACAAAAGCCTGTAAGAATTTCCATTGAAACCCTGTTGTCTCAAACATTTTTCAAGCTTCTTCGGTGTCAGCCATGCCCAGTTTAGAATCTTCCATCCACATAGTATCAATACCCCAACTGCAAGCAATGAAAGGAAAGGTTTAATTATGACAAGGGGATCTTCCATGTTTCTGCAAAAAGTACAAAACTGTGGTGTTTATGTAAGTCAAGAACAAGGACAGGTTATGTTTTTTATAGAAAAAACTGTGAATTGAAAGAAGAAGAAAAAATATTTGGAAGTGGTTGGGGGTTAGGGAAAAGTCTGAAATGTTGTGGTCATACTTGATAAGAATAGGGGGAAATTACAAATCCATGCCGTGAGAACTAAAAGTATTTGAGAATCTGTGTCATAAATAAGAATATTTACTAATTTCCTCGTTTATGTGCTACAATAAAAAGTGTATTTATAGTCTAATTTAATCAAAATTGAGAACAACGTAATATTTTTTTTTGGCATAATCAAAGTATTTTTCATGTCTGATTTGCAACTTAGGAAGATTAATTGGCCTGATTGTCAGGGTGTTCACTGCTCTAAGTGTGGTCTGAGTTTGAGTCACACTAGTTGCATTATTTTTATTTTTTAACATGAGAATTAAAAGATAACAAGAAATAATTCTTTTATTTTTATTTTTTTGATGAATTACAAGAGAAGTACAAAGTCCTAACAACAACATGACTAGCGTGACTCGAACCCATACCACATTTAAGGCAGCGAACATCCTAACCAGCAAGAAGACAACGCACATGATTCAATTGTTTTTATTATTTTAAACATACTTTTAACGACATATATTAACTTTTTAATTCGTTTATAAATTCATTACGCATGTACATGATGATAATATAAAAGGGTTTGTGTTTGTTATTAGTAGTGAAGTTTTCTAACTATTTAAAAAGTTATGAATTTTCTTGATGGTTTGTGTTTGTTGCTATTGAGTCCATTAGTGTCCTAACTTTTCTAGTGTACCAAATAATTCTAAATTATTTTAAAATTTTAACCTAAACTTTATTTGATAAATGGTTGGAAAATAAAATCAATTAAAAAATAATATTTTCTATAATTTAATTTTTTATACATATTTGATAATTTGAAATAAAAGCAATTTGATAATTTTTTTTATAAAAAGTGTAAAAATGATAGGTAGATAAGAGCTAGTTAATAATTATCACTTAATAGAGAATATTTTTAATTAATTCAATTTTATTTATCTAATATTATATTATATGATAAAAACTTTACATTTAAAATTTTATTTATTTTAGAAACATTAAGGGTAAAGATGATTCCTTTACATTTAAAATAAAAGGTAGAATATAATTTTTTTAAAAATTTATATTTATCAAATAATCTAATTATATTACGTAATTAATTATAAGTAATAAATCAAGCAAATTTTATAATTTAAATTTAGTACTTAATTTTTCAATACTTAAATTTTTTAATATTTAATTTTTCAATTTGTCAATAGCACCTTATTGAATTCAATTTCCAATGAATTTTATTATTTGGATCATAAAATATTACAAATATTTTACTCATTATTATTCCTTTTATATAATCACGTGAAATTACCTATAATCCTCCCAACACTTAGGTAGTTCAATGCGATTAAAACTACTTCCTCTTGACCGCCAATAATATCGATGCCAACTAAGCTAAGACTCAATCCATACTCATTATGCTTACAAGAGAAATAAGGGCAACAAAGTAAAAGCAAATTAGCTTTGGTTAAAATATGCATAGCTCCATGTACTTTTTACAAATTTGAAATTTAGTCCCGATACTTTTATTTCTAAGAATTTAGTCTACTTTTCATATTTAAAAATTTAGGTTCAACTATTAACACCGATAAAATTATTTTGTTAAATTCAAGTTACTTATGATTCCATTTTTTAGCTACATGGCTACTAAGTAATTTTATTATTATTATTTCAAAATATCGGACCAATAAAACAATTGAAACTGAATTGTGATATCTAAAAATAGAAAGACTAAATTCCTAAAATAAATATATAAAATTAAATTCTAAATTTATAGGAAATACGACACCTATAATATATTTTCAACCTTAACCTTTTATCACTGTTCAGTAAATGTTACTATCAATGATCATACCATAACAAGACAATATATATGGAAAAATAGAAATGGTAACAAATATATGGTAAAATATTATATAAGGTAATATATTAGAATATATATATAATAACATATATTTATCATTTATGGTAAAAATCTAAATAAATGGTAATATATTTTGATTTTGTACATATATTTGGAAATATATTAATTTTAAAATACAAATTACGAGAAAATCGTACCAAAAGGAATGTATCAATTAAAAGCGTGTTCACTTTTCTTCTCAAAATTTATTTTTATAAATTTTATAAATTTATAGTGTTTACAAACAAAATTTCTTAAATAATTTTAAAATTTTAAAATGGCTTAATTGATTTTTTTAAATTTGTTACTAAGATTTTTTGACACTTTAACCTTATTAGTTTCAAAATTTTAATTTACCTCTAATAAAAAGTAGAGGTCAAATTGAATAAAAGTGTAAAGATTGAGGACTAAATTTGTTATTATACCTTATATATAAAATACTAAAACAAACATTTAAGGGTTCGGTTTTAACAAGTGGACTGTTTTGCCCACTCATCTAATGTGCAAGGACCAATTTGCTTATTTTTTTAATAGAGGGGCTAAAATGCAATCTAGGATATAGTAAGAGGGTTTTGTGATACTTTTACCCTAAATTAGATATTATCAAATATTCTTAACCATAATTGCTTAATAGTTTTAATCCACTGCACCAATTTATAATTCCTCCGTACGAACAGTGGCATTACTATTAGAGTCGGTTGATAGCGAAGAAAAAGAGAAAGCAATTGATTAACATTACGGAATCATTTGCCCTTTTATCACCACGTAGACAAAAGGCATGTGAGCAACCATATGAATTAATTAAATTATCTATTTTTTTTTCAGATTAAAATCAGTGAATTAAATTAATTAAATTATTTAGATATCTAAATTAATAATTAAAAATTAAGATATTTTTTATAAGAAGAAAGCTGCTACAATTAGCCATAGAAAAACTCTTCTAGAGTTCACCAATGCTTTCTTGTAATAATTATATAGTATTTTATTTGGGTGGACCATTGTAAAATGTACAATTCAAGTGGGTCATGTCCGCTTAGAGTTGCTATATTATCCGCAACCATATTAGCTGAACATGGAATACACAAAACCTTGATATTTTAGTCTATTGCTATATGTTGTTGGATAATTTACACCAAACTCAACGTGACCCTCTGCTTGCCCATTAAGTGTATTAATCGTGGTCAAACTTTCACTCTTCACCAGCATTGCTTAATCCCTCTCCTCCATGCTATATTCAGACAGCATTATCTGTGTGTGGGTGTTAGCGGTAGGCCCTCCCCTATCACTTTTTGGGTTATCGGGGAGTTCTCAACACCCACACGAGATAAACTAAAGTAACACCTTCCGTTCGATTCCAGCCTATTATTCTAATAAATAAAGATCCTCACTCACTTACATTTATATAGCTAATCGTGTCAAATAAATATCATAAGTGATCTATAGCAAGCATTGCGTAAGCACCTTGACGAGACGGCATAGATTGCTTTGAGCGACTCAGGAGCTCAATAGAGTGGGCTAGGCCGACCTAGCCATTCATAATAACCCATAATTTCGTATCAATTATAGAATATATGCATGTGTTTCTATTGTAACCAGTAATCCATTTATCTCAATTATCTCAAATTAGTTCGTCAACTATTAAACTTATTATAAGTAAAAACAAAATAGATCTATACTATCGGTTATCATTAAAACAATAACATAAAATAATAAATTTAATATTAATTGAGATTAATGAAACCTTGGTATTATTAATTAAAATAAATATATATATCATCGAATACTTAAATTCAAATCCCATTATTCGTGATTATAATGTATGATTCTTCAATCGTAAATTTTATTTAATTTTTCTTGATTTTTGTTGAATTAATATGCTATATCTTGTATTTATATTGAATTGAATTCACAAAAGAATAAATAAATCAAATAATATCTTATCTTTTCATTACTTCTTTTTCCTTTGTAGCAATCGTAATAGAGTGGAATACCCCACGAAAAAGGATAAAAGTTCAATTGCCCCATCCCTTTCAATTATGGGCAGCACCAGAATTGTTCGATTAATACTCAAATCGAATTATCATTAATCGTATTATTCAAATGTAAAAATATTTCAGTTAATCAATTTTATATATTTTTTACTTTTGATTAAAATAAGTATAAAATATATAAAAACGCATTGCTAATGTTCATTTTCTTTTTATTTAATAGTTCAAAAACTTTAAAAGGAGGTGAAAATAACGAATAAGACATTAGAAACAAGACATAAATCTTGAAAGTTAACAACCAAACAAAGCAGTTAACAATTATATATAATATATATTATTTATTTCGTTAATTTAGTTAATTACCGATTTGAACCGATAATCGAAATTCTAAAAATCATCAACCAACTTCGGACCGAATTAAATCGCCACCGATCGGTTAATCAAATTAGATCGGTTTTTCTGCATTATTTAGTTTTAACCGAACTATAAACACCCTAAACACCACATCTTGCTAAATAAATAAATAAGCTTCCATCTGAAGAGTTTCAATTTTCTTTTAAATATTATTATATAATATATATTTACAGTATATAAGTACAAATACAATCATAAATATATATTTGAGTAATTAAAAATAAAATTAAACTAATAAAATTACAAACAAATGAGAAATTGAAATATAATAAAATAAAACTTGCACATGCTAAGTGTGCATGATAATTAGACTTGAATATGTGTTCCTAAACTATCAAAATCTCAATCTTCACCAAATTCTTATTAATTAATCTTTTGTGTTCTAATAAGAAGGTCTATTTCGAAATATCCGTTCGATAGTGTTCCACTCATTTATAAATTAATTTAATTGTCAATTTTTGTCTTGATTTTCGATTTTTATCGGGTGACACTCGATTTAGTCTATATCAAATTTTATACCTCCAGTTCTTGATTTAATTAGTCGGTTTGATTGTGACATCATTAATAATAATTGAGTTACTCCATTTATTTTAAATGACTTATTTTAAAATTTTAAAAATTAATTAAATATTAACACGTTATTCATATAACAATCCACTATATGTATACCACATTAACAAAGTTAATAAAGTAAATATTTCCATCCATTTACAAGGGATGAAAAATTAAATAAAGAACGTTGAAGCAACAGATATACCTCTATCTTAAAAGTGATTGAACTGCATCTAATCCTATAACATAGGGATCTTTTGGGTATTTACTCCTATAACAGAGGGATTAAATTAAGATATCCAACAAAATCTGAACTTTTATTTTATGTTTTTTCCCTGTCTGTGGTGGCACAATGATATTGGTGGGCTGCATCGGCTTTTCTCCTTAAAAGATAAGCTTCAACAAGCTTCTCAATCACATCCCACTGAATTTGGATAGTTTCAAAGTTCTTTAAAAAATAATATCCGATCACTGGTCAAATCCCCCCAATCAATGATGTTTACTTACACCTATTAAACACTAGATAATGGTCAAATTTGGATAACGTATTGCACTATGGATGAAACACTCTTTAAGCTTTGGGGATTCAGTTTAACATCCTCACCAAACAATATGGACTAAATTGAACTCATTGCAAAGCAAAAAGGCTCAAATGGGCTAACATGCAAAATCGGAAACATGATGATTCCATCAAAGCTTGTAATATTGTGTCAACTCAAGTGCATGCGAAGTGAGAAAAATCTCAGATGTTTCAAGCTATCTGGGAAATGAACCATTTTGCAAATAATCAAAGTTCTATGTATGCAAAACAAATATTAAAATAGTAGCCACAATGTGGTACAAAATCAAAGGGCACAAAGCTTCCCTTTTAAGTACAATTAACATCTGAGCGAAGGATCCAAATGAACAAAATCCACCGTTAAGATGATTCTACCTCCACAGTTTAACTTCCAATTCTCACCAACAATATGGACTTAATTGAACTCAATGCAAAAAGCACAAAGGCTCAAAAAGGACTAACATGCAAAATCAAAATTATGATTCCATGAAGCTTGCAATATAGTGTCAAACTCATGTGCATGCAAAGACACATATTAGCAGCTATATGGGAAATGAACCATCTTGCAAATAGTCAAGTTATATGTATGAGAAAACGATACCTTGTTAATCATCGAAACAGTACGGAAAATCTCTTTCTTTACATCACAGTTCAAGGAATCGATTCCGAGTCTTTGCTCTCAATAAAAAAGCTGTTCCCTAGGTCTCATTAATTGGTAGCCCCACCCGAGGTTCCTGCTGTGTAAGGACATGTTTGACGACTATGACCTTTATTTCTGCATAATCCACAATGCTTTGGTTGGCCTGGCTCCCTAATATCCATCTCTTTGCGAATCCGAGTTGATTGTGGACGACCTATAGGATCTCTACACAATTTTGGATTCGGATACAATGCAGGACCAGTGTGCTTCGTCCAATACATTTCGTTCGGGAGCGCTTCTTAAGCTTTGAGCGATTTCTTACCGATTCACGTCGCGAGCATTGAATGGAGTGGCCCATGCCTTGACATTGGAGGGACGCAGTAAGCAGTTTTGTTGGGATTGGATCCATCGTTACGATTTGGTGATGGCGATTGCAAGCAAGGAAGAATGCTGACGGCAGTCTTGGATGACTAAAGGGAGGTTTTAGCTTTGTTTATGGGGAAGGTTCTTTGAATCCTCAGCGCCGTGTTGTTGGTGAACAAAGCTTCATTGCATCAAGTTTTTATGACGTTCTTGGTGATATTTTGTTGATCTCAAGTATTGGGTGGGGGCTCGAGGATTTTGTCGTTTTATCTTACGCATTTTGTTTTAATTGTTGATGTCAAAGTGTGTTGTTTAGTCGAGTTTTTTGTCTTTGGTTTTTTAAATTTGTTGGACCTTATGTAATGTTTTGGTTTTGAGCCCATTATAATATTAGCATTCTTTCAAAAATAAAATAAAATAAAATAAAAGGTAGAATATAATTTTTTTAAAAATCTATACTTATCAAACAATCTAATTATATTTCAGTAATTAATTATAAGTAATAAATCAAGCAAATTTTATAATTTAAATTTAGTACTTAATTTTTCAATACTTAAATTTTTTTAATATTTAATTTTTCAATTTGTCAATAGCACCTTATTGAATTCAATTTCCAATGGATTTTATTATTTGGATCATAAAATATTACAAATATTTTACTCATTATTATTCCTTTATATAATACGTGAAATTACCTATAATCCCTCCCAACACTTAGATAGTTCAATGCGATTAAACCTACTTCCTCTTGTACTAGCAACAATATCGATGCCAACTGAGCTAAGACTCAATCCATACTCATTATGCTTACAAGAGAAATGAGGGCAACAAAGTAAAAGCAAATTAGCTTTGGTTAAAATATGCATAGCTCCATGTACTTTTTACAAATTTGAAATTTAGTCCCCATACTTTTATTTCTAAGAATTTAGTCTACTTTTCATATTTGAAAATTTAGGTTCAACTATTAACACCGATAAAATTATTTTGTTAAATTCAAGTTACTTATGATTCCATTTTTTAGCTACATGGCTACTAAGTAATTTTATTATTATTATTTCAAAATATCGCACCAATAAAACAATTGAAGTGAATTTTGATATCTAAAAAATAGAAAGACTAAATTCCTAAAAATAAATATATAAAAACTAAATTCTAAATTTATAGGAAATTGAGACACCTATAATATATTTTCAACCTTAACCTTTTATCACTGTTCAATAAATGTTACTATCAAGTGATCATACCATAACAAGACAATATATATGGAAAAATAGAAATGGTAACAAATATATGGTAAAATATTATATAAGGTAATATATTAGAATATATATATAATAACATATATTTATCATTTATGGTAAAAATCTAAATAAATGGTAATATATTTTGATTTTGTACATATATTTGGAAATATATTAATTTTAAAATACAAATTACGAGAAAATCATACCAAAAGTAATGTATCAATTAAAAGCGTGTTCACTTTTCTTCTCAAAATTTATTTTTATAAATTTTATAATTTTATAGTGTTTACAAACAAAATTTCTTAAATAATTTTTAAAATTTTAAAATGGCTTAATTGATTTTTTTTAAATTTGTTACTAAGATTTTTTGACACTTTAGCCTTATTAGTTTCAAAAATTTTAATTTACCTCTAATAAAAAGTAGAGGTCAAATTGAATAAAAGTGTAAAGATTGAGGACTAAATTTGTTATTATACCTTATATATAAAATACTAAAACAAACATTTAAGGGTTTGGTTTTAACAAGTGTACTGTTTTGCTCACTCATCTAATGTGCAAGGACCAATTTGCTTATTTTTTTTAATAGAGGGGCTAAAATGCAATCTAGGATATAGTAAGAGGGTTTTGTGATACTTTTACCCTAAATTAGATATTATCAAATATTCTTAACCATAATTGCTTAATAGTTTTAATCCACTGCACCAATTTATAATTCTTCCGTATGAACAGTGGCATTACTATTAGAGTCGGTTGATAGCGAAGAAAAAGAGAAAGCAATTGATTAACATTACGGGAATCATTTGCCCTTTTATCACCACGTAGACAAAGGGCATGTGAGCAACCATATGAATTAATTAAATTATCTATTTTTTTTTTTAGATTAAAATCAGTGAATTAAATTAATTAAATTATTTAGATATCTAAATTAATAATTAAAATTAAGATGTTTTTTATAAGAAGAAAGCTGCTACAATGAGCCATAGAAATACTCTTCTAGAGTTCACCAATACTTTCTTGTAATAATTATATAGTATTTTATTTGGGTGGACCATCGTAAATGTACAATTCAAGTGGGTCATGTCCGCTTAGAGTTGCTATATTATCCGCAACCATATTAGCTGAACATGGAATGTACAAAACCTTGATATTTTAGTCTATTGCTGTATGTTGTTGGATAATTTACACCAAACTCAACGTGACTCCCTCTGCTTGCCCATTAAGTGTATTAATCGTGGTCAAACTTTCGCTCCTCACCAGCATTGCTTAATCCTCTCCTCCATGCTATATTCAGATCATTCATAATAGCCCATAATTTCAGATCAATTAAAGAACATATGCATATGTTCTTATTATTATAACCAAGTAATTCATTTATCTCAATTATCTCAAATTAGTTCAGCCTATTGAACTTATTATAAGTAAAAACAAAATAGATCTATACTATCGTTATCATTAAAACAATAACATAAAATAATAAATTTAATATTAATTGAGATTAATGAAACCTTGGTATTATTAATTAAAATAAATATATATATTATCGAATACTTAAATTCAAATCCCATCATTCGCGATTGTAATGTATGATTCTTCAATCGTAAATTTTATTTAATTTTTCTTAATTTTTGTTGAATTAATATGCTATATCTTGCATTTATATTGAATCGAATTCACAAAAGAATAAATAAATCAAATAATATCTTATCTTTTCATTACTTCTTTTTCCTTTGTAGCAATCGTAATAGAGTGGAATACCCCACGAAAAAGGATAAAAGTTCAATTGCCCCATCCCTTTCAATTATGGGCAGCACTAGAATTGTTTGATTAATACTCAAATCGAATTATCATTAATCGTATTACTCGAAATGTAAAAGTTTTAACTGTTAATCGAGTTAATCTTTTTTAAATACATTAACCGAACTGAAATATTCTAGTTAATCGAGTTTTATATGTTTTTGACTTTTGATTAAAATAAGTATAAAATATATAAAAAATGCATTGCTAATGTTCATTTTCCTTTTATTTAATAGTTCAAAAACTTTAAAAGGAGGTGAAAATAACGAATAAGACATTAGAAACAGTACATAAATCTTGAAAGTTAACAACCAAACAAATAGTTAACAATTATATATAATATATATTATTTATTTCGGTTAATTTAGTTAATTACCTGATTTCGAACCGATAATCGAAATTCTAAAAAATCATCAACCAACTTCAGACCGAATTAAATACGGCCACTGATCGGTTAATCAAATTAGATCAGTTTGGTCTGTTTATTTAGTTTTAACCGAACTATAAACACCCCTAAACACCACATCTTGCTAAATAAATAAATAAGCTTCCATCTGAATAGTTTCAATTTTTCTTTTTAAATATTATTATATAATATATATTTACAGTATATAAGTACAAATACAATCATAAATATATATTTGAGTAATTAAAAATAAAATTAAACTAATAAAATTACAAACAAATGAGAAATTGAAATATAATAAAATAAAACTTGTACATGCTAAGTGTGCATGATAATTAGACTTGAATATGTGTTCCTAAACTATCAAAATCTCAATCTTCACCAAATTCTTATTAATTAATATTTTTGTGTTCTAATAAGAAGGTCTATTTCGAAATATCCGTTCGATAGTGTTCCACTCATTTATAAATTAATTTAATTGTCAATTTTTGTCTTGATTTTTGATTTTTATCGGGTGACACTCGATTTAGTCTATATCAAATTTTATACCTCCAGTTCTTGATTTAATCAGTTGGTTTGATTGTGACATCATTAATAATAATTGAGTTACTCCATTTATTTTAAATGACTTATTTTAAAATTTTAAAAATTAATTAAATATTAACACGTCATTCATGTAACAATCCACTATATGTATACCAAATTAACAAAGTTAATAAAGTAAATATTTCCATCCATTTACAAGGGATGAAAAATTAAATAAAGAACGTTGAAGCAACAGATATACCTCTATCTTAAAAGTGATTGAACTGCATCTAATCCTATAATATAGGGATCTTTTGGGTATTTACTCCTATAACAGAGGGATTAAATTAAGATATCCAACAAAATCGGAACTTTTATTTTATGTTTTTTCCCTGTCTGTGGTGGCACAATGATATTGGTGGGCTGCATCGGCTTTTCTCCTTAAAAGATAAGCTTCAACAAGCTTCTCAATCACATCCCACTGAATTTGGATAGTTTCAAAGTTCTTTAAAAAATAATATCCGATCACTGGTCAAATCCCCCAATCAATGATGTTTACTTACACCTATTAAACACTAGATAATGGTCAAATTTGGATAACGTAATGCACTATGGATGAAACACTCTTTAAGCTTTGGGGATTCAGTTTAACACCCTCACTAAACAATATGGACTAAATTGAACTCATTGCAAAGCACAAAGGCTCAAATGGTCTAACATGCAAAATCGGAAACATGATGATTCCATCAAAGCTTGTAATATTGTGTCAACTCAAGTGCATGCGAAGTGAGAAAAATCCCAGATGTTTCAAGCTATCTGGGAAATGAACCATTTTGCAAATAATCAAAGTTCTATGTATGCAAAACAAATATTAAAATAGTAGCCACAATGTGGTACAAAATCAAAGGGCACAAAGCTTCCCTTTTAAGTACAATTAACATCTGAGCGAAGGATCCAAATGAACAAAATCCACCTTTAAGATGATTCTACCTCCACAGTTTTACTTCCAATTCTCACCAACAATATGGACTTAATTGAACTCAATGCAAAAAGCACAAAGGCTCAAAAAGGACTAACATGCAAAATCAAAATTATGATTCCATGAAGCTTGCAATATAGTGTCAAACTCAAGTGCATGCAAAGACACATATTAGCAGCTATATGGGAAACGAACCATCTTGCAAATAGTCAAGTTATATGTATGAGAAAACGATACCTTGTTAATCATTGAAACAGCACGGAAAATCTCTTGCTTTACATCACAGTTCAAGGAGTCGATTCCGAGTCTTTGCTCTCAATAAAGAAGCTGTTCCCTAGGTCTCATTAATTGGTAGCCCCACCCGAGGTTCCTGCTGTGTAAGGACATGTTTGACGACTATGACCTTTATTTCTGCATAATTCACAATGCTTTGGTTGGCCTGGCTCCCTAATATCCATCTCTTTGCGAATCCGAGTTGATTGTGGACGACCTATAGGATCTCTACACAATTTTGGATTCGGATACAATGCAGGACCAGTGTGCTTCGTCCAATACATTTTGTTCGGGAGCGCTTCAATTTCATGTTTATGAACTTTGAGTATGGTTGTAAGTCTATAGACATTGTCAACATATTCATTGTAATCAACATGAATATGAGAACATACAGCAATTACATGCGAGCACGGATATCGGTATGCTTGAAACTTCCCACAACCACAACACCTTCGAGTAAGACTCACTGTATACGATTTTAAAGGCGATCCCTCGCTTGATTGAACTGACTCTTCAACCCAAAATTCATTTGCATGCGAAAAATCATGAACACGATGAGATTTAGCTTTTGAACAATTTTCTTGCAAATCCTGTGTCACTAATTCGCAGTAAATTTGTCCCGAGTCCATCATCGCAAGTTGTTTCTTACCCATCTCCACAAAAAGTTGAGCTAACATACTGTACGATTCATGGACTAAAGCAGCAATTGGAAGATGACGCGTCCCTCAAACATTGGATTGATAAATTCGGCTAAGTTGGTCGTCATATGACCATAACGTCGCCCTCCATCATATGATAAAGTCCACCTTTCTTTCGAGATATTGTCCAACCATTCGCCTGCCTGACTGTTTTTTTCCGTACATTTTCCAATCTTTGATGAAATCGAGTACTTGTCAACTCATTGCCTGCTAAAAGAAAAAAATGTATATTAACAACAGAGGTATACAATTAAAAATCAGCATGTTATTTGATAAAAATTATTACATACCCATGCTGACAACTTCTCGACGTAACTCATTATCGTTAAATTCGTTCATGAAATTTACTGCAACATGCCGAAGGCAGTATACTGGTATGCATACGGCGGAACCCAACGAATTCCTTTACTCCTGATCACGGATTTGATTGATTCATTTCGATTCGATATCAAACATATGCCCATTTGTTTAACATGCTTTCTTAAATTTGTCAAGAAGAAAGCCCAAGCCTCTTTCGTCTCGCCCTCAACGATGGCAAATGCTAACGGTAGAATATTCCGGTTTCCATCTTGTGAAATAGCCAACAACAATGTTTCCTTGTATTTCCCAAACAAGAACGTACCGTCTACTTGAACAATAGGTTTACAATACCGAAACCCTTCAATACAAGACCTGAATGTCCAAAATATCGATTCCCATCATAAGCTGGCCGTGTTTGTAATTCCACCACGGTACCCGGAACATATTGTTGCATTGCAGCCAACAAGTTAGGCAAATCATTATATGATTTATCCCAATCACCATACAATTCAGCAATTGCCTTTGCTTTCCATTCCAAGCTTTTCTATATGAGACGGGGTATCCATACCGAGTACGTATCTCAACAATCAAATCCAAAACTGAAATAGGCAAGTTTTCTTTGACTAACGGAACTATGAAGTCACGTATCACATTCGAGTCTAATTTATTATGATCTTGCGGTATCCTTTCTACTCTGCAAGTATGAGGACCATTATATTTTCGAACTTCCCATATTTGATTCCTCTTCATAAACGCTGCTCTAATGCTCCAATTACATCCTTGGCCAAACATTATACACTTACCCACATATTTCGTTGGTGTTGACACAATCACTTTGTAATCCACAGATTGTTTAATGTTGTAATGCTTGATAGCTGAAAGCACAGCATCTTTTGTCGGAAATCTCATCCCAATACAAAGATCACCAGTCTCTGAATAAGTCATAAGGCTCGGTATTGTATGAGAACACTTGGGAAATTCATGAGCTTGCATTGCATCTATATCAATACAACGCATATGAGATGGAGGTTGATATGCAGGAAGATCGCGGCTAGATCCGATACTTAATGACAAATGGGGACCAGGGGCTGGAATGATTTCTACATCAGAATCTCTATCCTCTTCATCTTCATCCTCGTTCTCGTACTCCTGGAACACATAGGATTCACCGAATGGTACGATGTTCAAATCAATAGCAGCTTCGGTTGCTACTTGGGAGCTTGAAGGTATCTCGGCCTCACATTGTCTAATAGGTTGAATTTCCGGATTAGATGCCCGAACATTGACGTCCCTACATCCTTTTTTAACATCCTCGAGCTCCACATAGAGCTCGAGTGCAACATTCCCACTTTTCTCATGCGCGGCGATCATAGTCGTGACATCATCATCATCATCAATAACTACTGCTCTATATACGAAAGCTCCTCGAATTAAAGAGTGGAAATCTATATATAAGACTAGATATTGTCTTTGTATTTCCAGCTCCTATTTTTCTATTGATTTTACACTTCATTTCCTCTAAAGTAAAGTCCTTTATAAAGGTTAAGCTTATAGGATCATCAGATTCAAATACAACATATCACTCTTAGAAATCTTTCCATCATAATAGACAATGGCGAAAAAATTGTTACTCATCTTCTAAAACAATGCTGTCAAAATTTTAAAAAAGAAAGGAAAAAAATATATATGAGAAAATGACAGTAGCATAAAAATAAACAATTAAAAACTGACAGAAACCAGGCTACAGCAAACTAATGGGTCATTCTTGGAATTTTTTTGTTTGCTTTTCCCACCATTTCTCAGCAACCAAGCAGACAAAAGTTTTTATTTTTAATCCTTTTTTCCATTTAGAAACCAAAAAAATAAATGTAAGAAGGGTATCAAGAGACAAAACTCACAATGGGTTTTGATTACATTAACTGTTCGTGCTCTTGATCAGCAGCTTCTGCAAATTGCTTTTTGGTCTTTGGGTGTTTTGTTTTATTTTCAAATACTTTGATAATAGGCCATTTGGAAAATGAAAAGAGTTCAACTTTCTTTTAGCAAGGACAATGGTAGAGCTGATGCTGCAACCAGACACTCTGAGAAGAAGAAAGGATCCTTTTTTAAGTTTAATTTTGATTTTTAATTAATTTAGAATAGTGTTTATCTGAATTAATATGAGCATGTATTACGACTTACGAGGACCGTCTGACTGAAAATTTCAACGTTGCTGAAAAATCAATTAAGGCACTTAAAAAGGTTGAAATGACATTTGATAATGGGTATGAATCCAATTTTAGTTAAATTTAAAAATAAATTTTAGTTAAAATTTGTTTATTTATTATAATTAAATTTTAATTAGTTTAGATTATTTTATTATTTAATTTATGAATTTAGCTTATAAATAGTTTTTTATAACCTTATAAAATACACTTATTAGAGATTAGAACTCATAACATATTTAAAAATTTTGTATTTACGTTTTGAGAGTTCTTTATTTTCGGTTTTGGATTTAGTTTTTATTTCTATCTTTTGTACTCTTTTTTCTTTTGCCATTATAGTAAAATTATATTTGCTCGTGGTTTTTTATCCTCTTTGGAGGGTTTTTTAACGTTAAATTTGTGTGTTTAATTTCTCAATTTTTTTGTTATTTTTACTTGTTCGTTGCTTAACCAGGTTGATTAACAATAAGTGGTATCAGAGCTAGTTTAATTTTTATAGATCAGCCCGTTTAGATATGGCAACAACAATATTTGAAATTGAAAAGTTTGATGGTGAGACAAATTTGAATATGTGGCAAGTTAGGATGATGACAATTCTAGTTCAATTCGGCTTGAAAAAGGTTGTTACCGAAAAAAGCCTGAAAATCTAAATAAAACAGAATGAGAATAACTTGATGAAAAGGTTTTGTCTACAATCTAGTTGTGCCTTGCAAATGCAGGAGGTATTGATGGAGAAGACCTCATCCGCCTTGTGAAAAATGTTAGAAACTCTTTATGCGATTAAGTCTCTGGCTAACCGTTTAGTGTTGAAACAACATCTATTTACGTTTCGCATGAACGAAGGTGAGCTTCTTAAAGATCACATCAGTCAATTCATTACTCTTTTAAATGATTTAAAGCACGTTGAGGTTCAGATTAACGATGAATATCAGGCTATGCTATTATTGTACTCTTTACCCCCTTTATACAAGTCTTTCAGGGAGACTCTGGTTTATGGCAGAGATAAACTCTCGTTCAAAGATGTAAAGGGTCATTTGTTGAGTAGAGACAAACTCGACAATGAGTTTGGTTTAGATAACAAGGAAGATAGACAAGCTTTCGTTTTGGTAGCATCAAAGAAACAAGATAAAAGTGTCGCTATTGTAAAAAGTTAGATCACATCAAAGCATATTATTTTAAACTGCGAAATAAAAGAGTTGTTGAGATTAACAAGGAAGATGTAGCTGGTGCTAATTTGGTCTGTAACATCCCGAATTAGGGCCTAGTCAGAATAGTGGTTTCGAGATCACATATCCGACAATAAAAATTTTATTTTTATTATATTTTATGGTCTACGATTTCACGAAAAGATTTCGTGAAAATTTTGTTCGAAAATTTTGACGTTTGGGCACTTAATTTAGTCAAAAGGACTAAATTGTAAAAAGTGTAAAAGTTGAGTTCTACATGTTTGAGGTGTCCAACTGTTATGAAATTTTAAATTGGAGGCCCTTGAATGATAATTAGACCATTGGTTAAGTTGGTGGACAAAAATGGACATGGATGGGTATGTTTCAAAAGATTTTTTAAGGGGTATTTTGGTAATTTAGTGAATTAAATGAATTAAAAACAAAATTTAAATGCCAAATATTTCCATCTTCTTCTTTAGGACGAAATTACAAGGGTTTTCCATAGCTAGGGTTTGTTTCAAGCTTCCAAGCTCCATAGTAAGTGATTCCAAGCCCTGTTTTTAATGTTCTTTACATTTTTAGAATCCTGGTAACTTGATTTAATTTATTCTAGCAATAATTTAACCTAGGGTTCATATTTGGAAAAATACCCATAGGTGAAATGTGTTTATTTTTATATTTTATGATAGAATATGAAGGCTAAAATTATGTTAAACAAATTTTGCTAAGCGATTTTACGTGAAAACGAGTAAAACGATATAATCAGTAAAAATACATCTTAGAGTGAGAATTTGATGTTGCTATAGAAGGGAAAAATGTTCAGCATGTTATAAAACATAAGAATAAGGGATGAAGTTTAATTTTCGAGCCTAGGGGTAAAATTGTAATTTTGCAAAAGTTTAGGGGCAAAATTGTAATTTTGCCAAAGTTTGAGGTAGGGACTGTTTTGAGTAGTACATTAATTAAATAAGTGAAATGTGATGTTTTAGACCCCGAAAAATAAGATTTGGACCTAGAATTGGAGGAAAATCGAAAAATCGGGAAAGTTGGTAAAATGACCGTTTTGGCATTCGAGGTAAGTTCGTGTGTTAATAATAATGCAATACCATGCTTGAATTGTAATTTTCTATTGATATGGCATAAATTGTATGATTTAATATGTTTAGGAGAAGTTGATGGATGGTATGTATGGTATGGAAAATATGATGATTATTGTGTCATGTGAAATTGAATGGCAAATTAATGTTACAGAATTGAATGTTAAATTAAGATTACATGGGTTGTATGAGTTGCTACGCTTATACTGGCGAGATTTCGACAAGAAAGTTTATATGTAAATAATGCATTTATTTTACTTGTACAATAATTATTTTGCTAGATATTATGGAAATCATTGGGTGATAACTAAAATATGAAAATGAATGGAATGGGAAATTCTCGATTGAACCTTTGAAAAACTGAGAGATACGGACAATATGTAGCTAGGTTACACGAGTGATAAGGGACCTTCACTGTGTGCACAAGAAAGCTACTAGATGGCAAAATTTGATATGTAGCTAGGCCACATAGATGATAAGGGACTTTCACCATGTGTGCAAGAAAGCTACGGGATAATAATTTCATATGTAACTAGGTCACATGTGTAATACTGTGTGTATACCATGTGTACAAGAAAGTTACGGGTTATGAGTAGCTAGGTCACATGAGTGGTACCTATTGTTGGACACCATGTAGACAAGAAAGCTACGAGATGGAATGGCTAGGTCACATGAGTGATAAGGGACCTTCACCATGTGTACAAGAAAGCCGAATAATGTGTAGGTGGAGCTATGTGCTGAAACTACCGAGTATCGGGCATTTTCAGAAAAAGTTCAACGAGATAATTTACTAATGATGATTGGTGCGATCATGTTATGAATAAGTGCAAGTGTGAATGTGACCAATTGAGAAAGGTGGCAAATGTACGTATGAACAATATGTTCGATATGTAATCAGAAATTGGAAAGGTTGGTATAAGCAAGTGATGAACACAACTAAAGTGAAAGAGAGAGCAAAAATTTACAATAAAACTGTTTGGACAGCAGCAGTGACATGAGTTTGAAAAATCACTAAAAATAGTAGAGATTTAATTATAAGTTGAATGAGATATTGATTTAAAGCTTATTGAGTTTATTTTCATATAAAAGAAACATAAAAAACAAATAATCTGTATATTTTGAGATATTTGAATTTCTGTGAGACTGGTTCAGAATGATTACGTGATCCTCTGTTGTGAGAATAATGCAAAAAGTCAAGTACTTTTACCCCCTACACTTAAGATGTACATTGCCCTTAACGTACAAAGATAAATAAACTATTATGTAATAATAAAATCAAAAGAGAAGGGGAGAAGTAACACTTCTTGAATTTTTGGATGAAGTCTATGAAAAGAAACTGGATAAGATTGGAGGTGAACGTGGGGAAGTGTCTCGAACCGTTTGAAATTGAATCCTCTAAGTAGTCGGCTTGGTTTTATTGTATCCTAAGCTAAATCTAAATATCATAAAGAATAAGAAGAAGAAAATAAAATAAAATAAAGTAAAAAAATGATGATGAAATAAAATAAAAACAAAAATAAATAATGGAAAATGAAAGACAACTAGAAAAATGGGGAATGAGGTTTAAATAGAGATGTAGCCCGTGTTTTGGGATTTTGAATTTTGAACGCATTCAGGGTGTTTGGGCATGGCCGTTGGTGTCGTGGCACGCCCGTGTCTTTCTTCACACGGTCATTCAATACGGACGTGCTCCTCCCGTGTTCGATAAGTTAGAATGTTGGCACGGTTGGGAGGCACGGCCGTGTTTAGCCCGTGCTTGGCAAGTCAAGAACCTCAAGACGGGCGTCGACGGGCGTGGACTATTATCGCCACCCGTGTTGGGAAAAGAAATTTTCTATTTAGGCACCTGCCATCGCACTTTATGGTTCATCCTCGGCTTTACACGGCCACGGCACGCCTGCCAGTGTAGGCCGTGTGGCCTAGAAATTCGCCCTTTGGTTAGTTTATGGTTAGGTGCTAAAAGGAAAAATAAAAACAAAACAAAATAAAATAATAAAAAATATAAAAATAGGGTTTGCTCGGGTTGCCTCCCGAGAAGCGCTCGTTTATAGTCTTAAGCTAGACTTTACCTGTCATTCGTATGGTAATGGTGGTTTGAGGAGGTGAAATTCCTTTCTTATGCGATCACTTCGGTTATGGATATATAGTTTAAGTCGAGTAATGTTTACCTCAAAAGTGTTGAATTTAGGATTGCTTACCTCGACTGTGCCATATAGGAAGACATTAAGTACATCAAAAGTGATTTCTTCGTTTGCCTTGAGTTCTGAATTGGTGATTCGAAGGTCTTCCTTATTCAACAATACATGATCCTCTATTTTGATGTGATTTGTTGTTTCTATCAGCTCGTCTGGGGGCTCCTTCGGTTTCACTTGTATGGTTCTGCTCCTCTTTGATTTGTGTTTCGCTCTTTTAGTTTATCAACCCTAAGGCTTTGTTCCTTATATATTTCTTCTTTGTTGGCACGAGGTCTAGGATCTAGCTCATCTAAGTGATTTCGTGATGCTTCCTGTAAAGAAGGTTGAACCAAATGATTATCAATAGAATTAACGTTCATACCTTTATTACTCGATGTCCTAGCTGAGTTAAAAGCTTGTAGACTGATTGATTCGTCACCTACACGAAGAATGAGTTCTCTTGTACCAACATCAATTTTAGTCTTGGCAGTTGCTAGAAAGGGTTTTCCTAAAATTAAAGGAATCGTGTTGTCCTCATCCATGTCTAAAACAACAAAATCTACTGGGAATATGAATTTATCAATTTTGATTAGAACATTTTCTATTATACCCATAGGAATTCTGATAGTTTTATCAGTTAACTGAATGCTCATCCTAGTTTATCCGGGTTTCCTGACCTAGTTGTTTAAACATTTTATAAGGCATAACATTGATGCTTGACCTAAATCGCCTAACGATTATCAATAGATAAACTACCAATTAAACATGGAATTGTAAAACTCCCGTGTCTTTTTGCTTCTATGGTAGTCTGTTCTGTAACATTGCTAGGCATGCTGCGTTTAATTCTACGTGGTGCTCCTCATCTAATTTGCGTTTGTTTGTCAAGAGTCATCTTAAAGATTTCCTCGAGTCCAAGGCCGAAAAAAGCTTCAAGAAGGGTAAGTTAATATGTAATTTCTTTAAGAGTTTAAGAAACTTACCGAATCTGCTCCTCTAATAAATCTCTTTTCATTGCTTGGGATAAGGTATGCGAGGTTGGTACTCCTTGATTACCGGTTTTGACTTTTCTTGTGTTACCTCTACCTTACCTTCATCTACCTTGGCTTTTTGTATTGGATTGGGTTCATCTAACCTCTTACTGGCATGAGCTGTGATAGCTTTATTTTGCTCCTTTGGATTGATCTCAGTGTTACTAGGTAGACGTCCTTGCGGTCGTTCCGACATCAACTTTGCGAGTTGTTCGACCGCATTAGTGGCTGCCTTAACTGACTTAGTAAGTTCTCCGAATCGGTTCTCGTTGCTTTTACTTGTTTTCTTAGTTTTTTAGAGACGATTTTCTGTGTTTGACATGAATTTTTTCAGCATCTCTTCAAGATTCGACTCCTCTTATTGTTGGTAAGGTGGTTGAAAATTTGGAGGAAAATCCTGTCTTTGATCATTCCACGAGAAGTCGGGATGGCACCTCCATCCTGTAGTATAAGTGTCATTATAAAAATTATTTTGACATCTAGAGTAGTTACATATATAGTGGACTTGTTCGTTTTTATGCCATGTCCGTAGGGTGGGTACTCAAGATTCGCCACGCCTCTCAAATTCGAGTTATACTGCATTACTGGGTGTACCTGCAAGAGATTATTCAAACCATCATCTTTTTATTCATTATTTCGAACTGATTAGATAACCTGGTGACCACGTCGAGGTTGAAAATACTGGTTGCTTCAGTAGGAATTGTCCCCATGCCTTGCCACTGATAATTATTCAGTGCCATCTTTTTCGTAGACTAAAATTTTCTGTCAAAAGCAAAATTGAGGGCAAAAATTAGCAAAATAAAAATAAAAATAAGATAAAAATAATAAAAATTTGTAATAAAATAAATAAAAAAATTGGCTAAAGTAATAAAAATAGAGCTTTCGTAATATTTTAGAATTCCCAAGAACAAGCGTCAATAACTTGATTGCTGCAAAATAGTCTAGTTTTAATATTTATAAAAGAGTGATCGAACTCAGAGGTATTGCGACAACGATAGAGGCAAGTGCACTTATCGAATAGTAGTATAGCTCAGGCAAGAATATCTTATCGAACCCAAGGAACCTAAAAGTACTACTACTCACTTTCTTTCTATTATTTAGCCTAAAATATGGAGTGATTGGTTTATTAAACTAAAACAAATGAAATATTAAACTAAATGCAAAGACAAAAGAAATGAAACTTTGGGAAAAGACGTTGAAGAAAACTCAATTGATAAAGATGATACCTTCGAGAAGAATCCACCTATGACTTCACTTATTATCTACCTTTTCAATTCATATGATTTCTTTACTTAGCTTGATCCGTGAGACTCCCTAACCTATATTAAACCTTCTCTCGAAGCGAATAACGTCTAACCTTAGGTTAATTAGTGGAACTCTCGTTCTCTTATAATACCCCCTAAGGAAGCAGTAAATCGATCAATGGACTCTCATATTAGGTTTCACCCTAATCCGACAAAATCTCGTAACTCTATCTCTAGGTGCCCGATCAACTCCGCTAATTATGCTAGATCTACTCTTAAGGTGGTCTATTCCTCCTCCACTTAAGCACATCGATAAATTTAAGCAACATAATTAAGAACAAACTAAGTATATATCATATAAATCGAAAGAATTAAATAACAAAATCCATCATAGGTTTCATCCCTTCTGTATCTCGGGGTTTAGTTCATAATTAAACAAGAAAACATCTCAAGAGAAAATATAAAACAAAACATAGGAAATCCTTAAAACCCCCTGAAGGAATTGGAGAGGAGATCTTCCGTCTTGAATAGAATTCCGACTCTTCGAGATGGATCAATTGGCTATCTTCGAGTAATTCTCTAAACGAGTAAAGCTTTGGCAGAAAACTCTGCTAAAACCTGACCTGTTTTGGCTTCTGCCGAACTCTCCTTCCAAGTTGCCTCCTAAGGTGTTTATATAGACTTTGTGATGCCTTACTTGGCCCCTAAGTATCCTAATTTAAGTCTAATTCTAATGGGTGTTTGAATAGGCTTTAGAATGTGTTTCTTTGCCTCCAAGTATCCTTTCCGAATGAAATTGCTCTTTTCTCGCGGCAGGGCACACGGTCAAGGCACGCCCATGTAAGTTATGGTCCAGCCCGTGTCTCCATTCTGTCGATTTAGGCACAGTTATGACACGTTCGTGTAATATCTGGGTAGAGGCCGTGCTTCGGGTCTGCCAATTAGGGTACGACCGTGTACATCGGGGTCAGGCCGTGTTGGGCTTTTTATCGACGAGGCACGGTCGTGTAAATTAGGGTGTGACCGTGTGCAATCTAAATATTAGGGCACGACCGTGTGGCATGAAGTCTAGGCCGTGCCGACTTCTTGGGTTGGCCCACTTTGGTCCGTTTTAAACCCGTTTTGCGTCCTTTTTATCCTTTGGTGCTTTCCTGAGTATAAGACATGAAAAGAAAGGATTAAGAGTACCTTTTTACATAAATTAAGGATAAATTCATCCAAAAGCATACTAAATGTGGGATTAAAATATGTTACTTTTACGGTTTATCAAACTTGCTTCGATTATACATGTCAAGACCACACTATTGATTTAATATACAGAGATGATTAAGGCACCTAGGATTTAACCAACTTATTCCACTAAAAGCCTACCCTCATAATTGACCCCTAGTGAACCCCTTTGATCCTAACAACCCTTTTTATTGACTCAACCCACTAATTTTAACCCGAAACCCATCTCGTATTCGTTATCACCATTCCTTTTGACTACCCTTCTATCGAGATTTATTTTGATTAGTTGTCTAATTAGATCATTTTAGTTGTTAAAGTCTTATTTTATATTTGATTTGTTATTTAAAAAAATCAATCAAAAAACAAGTATATTCATTATTAGTTATGTGATTAAGCGAGCCTATACGTTTAATTTCAACCTCGTGAAAAAAAAGCTCGTATTTTAGTATTACAAGTTTTCAATTGATGTAATTATTCAGATTATTAGTCATTTTTCTAGTTAGGTGATTGTCAATTCAATCTCGATACTAACCCGTCTAATTCAACCTTTATCCACACCTTTAATCTAAGCCTCATTACAACCTTTAAAAGACCTTTTGATTTGTGTATTATCACATTCTATAGTGGTGGGGATTTGATTTTTAAGCAAGCCTATAGTAATAACTTTTCATGTTCGACTTTCGAGTGCTTAATTTTTGAACCTTAAACACTTTGAGTGATTTGAGTGAATCTTTAGTAAGGATGTCAACTATTGTCGATTTTGAATTAAAGGTGATTATTTAGGTAAAGGGAAACACCTATGTTTTCATGGTAAAAACTCGTGACTTTGATGTTTGAATCTTTAGGACTCTTTAAGTTGAATCATTCATGTATAAATTATCTATGAATTATGATGAGGCGTTGTTGATGAATATTATGAAATGAGGAAGTTCGTTTTAATTGTGAGTTGAAAATTTTGCTTGAGGACAAGCAAAAGTTTAAGTGTGGGGGTATTTGATAAACTGAAATAGTAACATATTTTAATCCCACTTTTAGCATGTTTTTGGATGATTTTTCTCTTTAATTATGGAAATAGGTGCTCCTAATCCTTTATCTTCATGTTTTATACTCAGTAGAGCACCGGAGGATGAAAAGAACGAATAACGGGCCGAAAACAGAGAAAATGGGCCAAAGTACAAAATCTACACGACCTGAGCCCAAGACTACACTGCCGTGCCTCGCAAGAAAAGTCGACCACAGCCTGGACCCAAAAATACATGGCTGTGCCTCATCAACAAGATCGACCACGGCCTGGCCATAATTTACACGGGTGTGTGCCATGGGCATGTCTCTGCCGCAGGAAATAAGAATTCTATTCGGATTAGGGTACTTAGGGGAAAAGAGACATATTCCAAAAACCTACATAAAGACCCTAGAGGCCAACCTTTAGGGGGTGTTCAGCTAGGCCAAAGAGCCGAGCCAAAGTAGTTAATTTCAAGGATTTACTCGAAGAAAGCCAGTTGATTCATCTCAAGAAGCCAGAATCATACTCAAGACGGAGGATCTCTCCTTCAATTCCTTCAGGAGGTTTTAGGGATTTCTTATGTTTTGTTTTATCTTTTCTTCTGAGATGTTTTCTTTTATAATTATGAACTAAACCCTCAAATACTTGAGGGGGATGAAACCTAAGACGGATATTATTATTGTTATCTGAGCTGTATGATAAATATTTGATTTGTTCTTAACTATGTGTTCTTAATTCTTGTTTTGGTATTTTCAGGATATTGATTCAAGCGTGATGTGCTTAGGCAGAGGAAGAAGAGACCCTGTCTAAGAGTAGATCTAGCATAGTTAAGCGGAGTTGCTCGCGCATCTAGAGATAGGGTGGCGAAAATCTACTGGATTAGGGTCAAACCTAATATGAGAGTCCATAGATCGAGTTAATGCAATTCTAAGGGTTTTAATTAGAAAGAGATTTCAATTAATCAACCTAGGGTTAGACGTTAGTAGCCTTGAAGAGGGGTATTACTATAAATTAAGGAATTCTATGGATCAAGTTAAGTGAATAAATCGTCCGGTTTAGAGTTAGATAACAAGTGAAGTCTAGGTGGATTCTTCCTCAGGTATTGTCTAAATCAATCGGTTTTCCCTTAAGCCCTTCCCCAAATTTCTTCTTTGTCTTAGCACCTTTAGCTTAGTTAAATAGTTAATTTTAGATTTGATAAAAATCCACTTAATACTTAGGCTAAATAATAGAAAGAGAGTTAATATTAGTACTTTTGGTTCCTTTGGGTTCGACAATCCTTTCTTGCCGCTAACTATACTATTGTTCGATAGGTGCACTTGCCTCTATCGTTGTCTTAGTTAGTTTTCAGGTTCGATCATTCTTTTTATAAATTTTTAAGACTCGACAGACACGATCAGTTTTAGCATCTTTAGCTTAGTAGTTAGTTAATTTTAGTTTAACTTAATTCTTAGGCTAAATAATAAGAAGAAAGTTAGTATTTTCCCTTAATTCTTAGGCTAAATAATAAGAAGAAAGTTAGTATTAGTACTTTTAGTTCCCTTGGGTTCGACAATCTGGTCTTGCCACTAAACTATACTATTGTTCGATAGGTGCGCTTGCCTTAATCGTGGTGATAGTTAGTTTCTAGGCTCGATCATTCATTATATAAATTTTAAGACTTTTTCCACCACCATCAGAAAGCGGTGATGATTTCTTGTTCGTGTCAACGAGTAATAACTCAAGCTTACGTCCGAGTGGATTTTAGATTTGGGATGTTCTTTCCACATGTGTCTCAATAGAGAATGATTATCCACATACAATTCGATTGAAGGTGGAGTTGTGCACATGGGAAATGATTCATCAAGTAAGATAATTGGTATTGGTACTGTTAAAATTAGGAAACGCGATGGGAAGATTAAGACACTCTCAGATGTCAGGTATGTACCTGATTTACAAAAGAATCTTATATCCTTGAGTATTTTAGACTTGAAAAGATGCAGAATCAACATTGAGTCGAGCGGAAATTAAGGTATCTTGTGGAGTTCTCGTTTTGTTATAAGGTAAAATAACTGACATTCTTTATATTCTGAAAGGTTCTACAGTGACCGGTGAAATCGGACGTCCCTCGTCCGTTACGTAGTCGAAGTCAACTCATTTGGAGTGGAGGCAACTTGGTCATAGAAGGGAAAAATGTATGACTGTTTCATTAAAGAGATGTTCTCTTTTGGATGCATGTTTTGAAAAGTTAGGGCACTGTGTTTGTGAAAATTAAACCCGGGTTAGTTTTGATTTGGCAGTGTACAACTCGAAGGATAGAAGTTTTTCAGTTTTTAAGCACAAATTCAACTCAGTTAATTCCCTGTATAGTTCAAGACAGGCTTGTGGCGGGCTTTGGCAAATATGACGTTATGGAAATATAAGTCAATGTGGAGATCTGTTAAGGGCTAGTTTGACAATGCTTTTGACAAGTGCTGTGGAAAAATGCTTTTGAGAAGTGATTTTGAAAAGTTTGATTTAAAATTTGAGTGTTTAGCATTACTGCTAAAAAGTGCTTTTGAGAAATAAAATGTCTATTTTAGACATGTTATTATTAAGTAACAAATATGCATTTAAATAATATTTAAATCAGTTAATATTATTATATTTTAAAAGAATATAAAAAATTATTATAACTTGTTGTTAATATTTTAATATATGAAATAAAATTTTAAATATTTTTACTTAATAAATAATAATTATTTATAAAATTTAATTAGAATATATAAACTATATTTTAAATATTTAAATATAACCATTAAATATTTATAATTAGTATTTTAAAAAGTATTTTTATTTTAATTAATGATTTTAACACATTTGTAATTAAGCACCAATGAAAAAAAAAGAAAGTACTATGTTATTGGAGGGGTGAAAAAGTAATTAAGCATTAAAAGTGTTTTTGGGAGAGAAAAAGCTAAAAATTTTAGCTTCTCCCTTTTTAAAGTGCTTTTGAAAATACTACGAAAAGATTACGAAAATAAAAAATTTCACCAAAAAGCAAATTTTATTTAGCACAATTTTTCTTCTGAAAGTGTTTTTGGAGCCAGAAGTGCTTTTTTTAAGCACTGCAGAACAGACCCTAAGTATGACTCTTGTTTTAGTCAAATTTGAGAAATAATCTTCTAGTTAAACTCTGTTTATTTGTTTCAATCATACTTTGATTCGTTTAAATTATTTTATTATTATTTAACCAATGAATTTAGTCTATAAATAGGCTCTTTTACAACCTTATAAAATACACTCCTTAGAGATTAAAACTCATAAAACATTTAGAGAATTTTGTATTTACGTTTTGAGGATTCTTTGTTTTCGGGGTTTAGTTTTTATCTTCATCTTTTGTACTCTTCGTTCTTTTGTCATTATAGTAAAATTATATTTGATTATAGTTTTTTATCCTCTTTAGAGGGTTTTTCCACATTAAATTTATGTGTTCAATTTCTCAATTTCTTTTGCTATTTTTACTTATTTGTTACTTAACCGAGTTGATCCCAGCAATAACTTATATTATTTAAAATTTTAATTTAGTTTTATTTTGAAAAGTTGATATTCCTAGGTTTTAGTTCGGTTGATTTTCAATTCTTCGTTTGTTTACTTATATGTTGTAATAATTTAATTTTATTTTGTAATTCAATTCAATTTTACGGAGTAGGCAGGTCCAAACCCTCCCCAAATTTTATAAGATTTCACTTAGGTCCTTTTGAGTATTTAAAATTTTTATTTTGATCTTATAATCAGTGTTAAAAAAAAGATAAATTTGTGTTTGGCCGAAAAAATTTCAAAAGCTTTGTTTACAAATTTTGATTATTGTATTTAATTTATAATTTTATGATAAATTTAATAGCATTTTTAGTTTGATTTAGTAAATTACTACAAAGTATTATCTATTATCTAAATATAAATTTGATGAAAATAAAGTTAAATAATTGCAATATTTAAATATAAACAGTATCTAAATACTAATTAAGTAAAAAAAAAACTTATCTTGTTGCAAGTAAACCCAATCTATAAAAATATATTTTTATTAATATGAACACCCTGACCTATCAATATTTTTAAAATTCCCCCATTTGTAAATTTATTAGATATAAGCATAGAAAAATTCGATGGGAGATTATTAGTTAGAAAACCATATGCAAGTTTTTGTTTTGTAGCTTATCAACTTTTATCATTTATTTATATTATTTTAAATGATAAGAAATTTAATATTCTTTTTAAGTAAAGTTTCGGATTTAAATTTTTGAATCAAAAAATTTAATTTTAGATTTAACTAAAACTCAACTTAATAAATTTATTAGATACCGAGTGGTCGGAAAGAAATTTTCTAACAATTCAAATAGTAAAAGCTCTTAATCTATTAAGGTTTTATTATTATTAAATTAAATATTAGAAGATGTCGGGATTGACCTGTATAAACAATGAAATAATACAAATTTTACGTGAAAAAACTTTCACCTAAGATTAGAGGGATACAATGCCCCTTTAAATAGGCTAAGATTAGAGGTCTAATCATACTAAATAATCAAAGTTTAACTGAAAAAAGATACCAGAGTTTAACTGGGAGAAAAACTCGATTTATGTGAGAAACATGTCGCCACGTCCCCATTCGTGTCGTCATGATGTCATCTGTTATTATAACGTCGAGAAACTTCTTATCGTGATACCATTGTCTATTCAATCGAAAATATAAGCAGATTTCACGAATTCCATTCAATTTTTTTCATTTAAAAAAAGAATCAATTTTGTTTTTATATCAAATTTCTCCTCATCCAAGCCCAAAGTCTCAAATGATTGAAACTAAGCATTTGTGGGTACAATGAGTCGATAAAATTCTGTCTAATATTTGAGGGTTTGATAAAATATTAAATTTAAAAATTGTTTGACAAAAATATATATTTAAAATGTAAATTAAGCTCAATTTTAATATTTAAAGTTTAAATCTGGTCTAATCGACTTATTTTTCAAGTTTATAATATTTATTTTAAATATATATTATATAATTTATATTATTATAAATTTTGAGAATACAAATATTTCATATCCAAACAACTATAACTAGAATCAGCTCTATACAAAGTACAATTGAATTAAAACTGAAATATACTTAAATTAAATCATAAAAATTAAGACTTAAAAGCAAAATAAATTTGAAGAATATCTCTTACATAACATTTACATGTGATGATGGGTGCTCAAGGTCATCCCAGGCTCAACAAAAAGTATATATAAAAATTAAATATGCTATACATATTAAAAATATGTAAAATTGTTTATATTTAAAATTTAATAATGTTAAATATTAAAATTTATTTTAAAAATTAAAATAATATGAGTGGATGGGTTTGAATTAATTGTTTACAAAATTGAATAAACTTAAAAAATATTGAAACTCATATTTTAAGTTAAACTAACTTAGAAAATTATATATGATATTTGATAATATACTATATCCAACTTAGACTTGTAGTGGCGGAGCGTTAAGTTGGCAAGAGCCCCACCCTCCTAAAATAAAAATTTCTATTTAAGCTATTTATAATTTATCAAATATTAAATTAGTAATGGTAAAATTATACTTTGACCTTCTAAAAATAATCAAAATTTGATTGAATCCTTTAAAATTATAAAGAAATAAACTATTAAATGATAAAATTATATTTTACTATCGTAAAAATATATAATTTAATTTCGACCCAAATTTTTTTTATTCACCACTATAGACTTGGGTCATAAACACTTTTATTACTATTCATTTGATAAAATATACTTTTAATTAATTAATTTATTGAAAGCTCAACTCATTTCCCATGCTAATGCAAACCTATAGACCTAGGGGTGTTCATTGGTTAACCAATTCGAAATAACATTAACCAAATTAACTAACCTTTTAAAATTTTTAACCGTTAACCGAACCAAATTTTTTCCAAAATAATTAAACGAACAGAAATTTTTTCGGTTAACCAATTAACCGAAAATTATATATCTTTTATTTTTGGTTAAAAGTTAACCAATTAACCAAATTAACCGAATTTATTGAATTACCCAAATTAATCGAAATGAATCACTACATAATTACTAAATTATTTTTAGAATTGTATTTTATTTATTAAATTATTTATAATTTTTATGATTAGATAATTGGGTTGGGTTTGGATTGGTTTAGGTGAATAGTGGGCCTATTTATATATTATAATTTTATTTATTAATTTTTTGGTTAAACCGAAAAAAATTCGGTTAACCAATCGGTTTCGAACCGAATTAACCGTTAACCGAAAAATCACAAAATAATTAACCGACCCCCGACAAAAAAATTCAGTTAACCGAATTTTTTTAGTTTTACCCGAATTTTGCACACCCCTACATAGACTAGTTTAAGTGCATATTTAAATATTATTAATGAAGAACTTAGCTTAGCTGAAGTATTATGCACACACACACACACACATATATATATATATATATATACTGTTATTTAGCTATAAAATAGACTATGAAATTACTAGCATATATTTATATTTTACAATATACAATAGATATATAGACTTATAGACACAACTTAATAACTCAAAGTCGGTTAATTGAAAATCGATTAAATTGATCGTATCAAAGTTAATTTAATTTGATAGACGTTTTTACTAAAATTGATAGGATTAATTTTTTCATTTTAAAGTTGATTTTAAAAAATACTGATTGAACCGATCAATTAAGTTGATTATTCTCTTCTAAAATAAATATATATAACATGTACATAACATATGTCTTATTCACATTAAGTAAATGATCTCGATTGGTTAAATTTTATGTATCTCAACTTATAAAATAATATCCTTAAGTAAATATGTTGACTTACAAAGTTATAAATACGAAAAAAATTATCAATTATAATAAAATTTTCAAAATTATTTTAATGTTTTTCCCAAAACATAAAAATGTAAAATTTTTCGATCACGAGAAAAAAGAAAGTATATAATTCTTTATCGTATTTGGAAAAAAAATTTCCAAACAAGTAATTAAATTTGTTTCAATGTCCCCACACACACAGCAACAAGATAAAAAAGAATGTACGTTGTGTTTTGTCGGGATAAGGGTACAAGTGTTCGATCCAGATTTTGCCATGTTGCCTAATTCTTTCTTTTTATTGGATTGGGATCAACATTATAATGAGTGCATGGTTGCATGCGAAAGAAAAAGAAAATTTGATCTAATCCTCAATTTTAGGGTGATTAACCTTTGATTTAACTAAAATTTTTAACTCTACGATTGAGTATTAGTTCGATTAATATAAATATTAGTGTCAATACAAGAGGACGTAGATTCAAATGCGTTAAAATGTATTATTTTCCTATTTATATGTTATGGATAAGAATTATGAAAAGAGCACAAATATTATCGTAACTTATAATTATTGTTAAAAAATAAACAAATATTATTGACTCTAAACTTATAATTAGATTGTTAAAAAAATAAAATTTTAGAGTAACTATTTTTATAATTAAATAGTTATTCAATTTTTTATTTAGTGGTAAATTAATTTCATCATGTATAAATATTATATATAGAGTTATTATGATTTAAGTTTTGAAATATATTGAAGTTGCTTCCATCCATTGAGGGCATGATTTGCCTTTGTTTCCTTATTGAGGTGGGCCGCACAACAAATTTGGCAAGACAATTGGGCCCACTTTTAAAAGCCCATTGGCTACTTTTTTCCTTTTCTTTTGATCAAGCCACTGGCTACTAGTTAATAAATACCCCACAAGATGATCATAGGGTGTGGGTAAAAACAATAAGAAGACAACAAAATATCAAATATGTCCAAATTTATATAAATATAAAATATTTTAAATATGATGATATGTAAAACAAAATAATAATAATAACAATAATAATATGAGAATGTTTTATTATATTTTAAGATTTTAAATCTAACTTTTAGAATATTATATGGTTCCTTTTAATCATTTATGTTTAAGTTATATCTCGGTTATTTTATTTATTTTTGGAGCTAGGAACACGATACATGCCATATTGCTTTTAAGACACTTTGAATGAAAGGTAATAATAGGTAAAAATATGTTGTTAGTCATTTTATTTATGTAGAATTTAAGATTTAATCAAATTCAATCCTTTTATTTTTTAATTTAAAAAATTCAATTTAATTATTATTTTTGTCGATAATTTCTATCAAAATTTATTTATTTCCTATTATTATATATACACCTTTATATGATGATAGTCTAATCGAAATTTCGAAATTGATAATTTTTTTTTTTTTTTACAAAAGAATACTTACTATTTCAACCACTTTTAACAGCCAGTAAAAAAGAACATAGTGGAGTTTGGTGTCTTGTGATAGTTCCTCATCTACAATTTTTGACACTTTGCATGGTGATTGATCTTCACTTGTACATTTTAGATGCTCCACCTCATGCATTGGCCAAATAATCACTGTGGACTTTTTTTTCTTTTTCTTTTTTTGGTTTTTTTTTTACCACATAAATATAATTCGCTTGACCCAAGAGGATGACACAAATGGACTCGTTCACACATAATTTATACAAGTGAGATTTGAATATAAAATCTTATTTATTGTTGAGCGAAGATTTTGTATTTAATATTTTAATATCTTTTTCTTTTTATTACAAATATAAAATTTTATTCAAATCTCTATTTTAAAGTTAATGTTGTTACTTTTATTTCTTCTTTTAGGGCTTAGAAGTATTTTCTAAAATTTAAGGAATAAATTACTCATATTTAATGTTTAGGTCAATAATATACGGAAGCAATGATTAAACCTCTTGTTGACACTCAAAACCATATTCAAAATTTGTGATTGTCATTCCTTCTCTCATTTGTAAGATGTGCTTAGAAAATTAATGTTTAACAACTTTATTAAAGTGCATGCATTTTGTCAAAAAGGACTACGAAAAAATTTTATTAATGTATTATTATTGAAATTTGTAGCCTTGCCATTGACTAGTGACTGTGCCCCGATGTAAGTGCATCGGGCTTTGTAAATTTGTAAATTAATACAAGAATTAAAATGTGGTATTTATAAGTATACATGTCAAATTGTAATATAATTTAAAGTGTTTACAACGAAACACAATAAAGTATTCTAAAAATCGTACCCAAAGGAAATTTGTCTAAACTAAATTGCAACTCACACACTAATAAGTCTAAATAATAATCACATACTAATTATATTACGACAGACAATTAATAAAGAGATGATATAAAAGAACATAAAAATAAAAACTAAGACTAAACAATTGAATTTCAATCAAGTTATGTGGATAGAAGATTAACTCACTTCCATGTTTGTGATTAACTTTAGATTTAGGTTTTAATAAATTAGTTAAAAGTTAACCTAATTAATACCTTTCGGTCTATAGCTAAATTAATTGATCGGCTTAACTTATTTATCTTTCGACCTGATAGATTAAGTGATGCTCAGTAGACTATCTTTCTGCCTCATCTATCTAAGTTACTTCCTAGGGTCGTTAGTCCTAGAGTTTAATTTCGCTTAACCTACTTATCTGGAGTAAACCCTAATCTCTTAGCCAATCACTCCCACTTCCACTCTTCAATCTTCTTAGGGTTCTTAGTTCATGACCATTCTAGATGCAAATTTCCCTAATTGGATTTTAAACATTCAATTGAAAGTAAAAAGAAGAAAAGGGAAAAGAAAAATCTAGATCCATTGATAATTTGTTGAAGTGTGATCCAGAAAACCCATGAAAAAGATGTTGATTGCAAGGCGATTGCAGTAAAAACGAAGTAAACAAATAAATTGATGAATAAAAGAAAACTGAAACTTGAATTGAAACAAATAAATGTTGAATAGAAAAATCTAAATAATAAACCGTAAATTTAAGAACAAGGAAATTAATAATTGAAAGAAGCCCCCAATTAAGTCTCAAGCACTAATATTTATAGTCTCCTGTTAAATGACTAAATTAGGTCCATTAAAGGCTACCAAGCATGTTAATTTGTAGTGCGTGAACGAAAAACACCCTTGGCTATTGATTAGGCCTCGTCGAACCGATGTCGCAACATCCTATAGTTGGTGTTGCGACATGAAACATCGAATACTCCTCCCTTTTTGGTTCGAAGTCAGTTGTTGTCGCGACATTAAAAGCTAGGTATTCCTCTCTAAGTTTGAAGTTGAATGTTGCGTGTCACGACATCGATGGCAGAATGCTCCCTTTAAGGTTCAAAGTTAGTTGTCGCGACATCCTCCTTAAACTTTTTGACATTTGGGCAGTCCACTAACTCCTTAGCCTAAAACCTTGTCTTGAACACTCAACCAACACATTAGTCGTTCCTTATATTGGTCTAACAGGTTATAAGGCACACGAAAATGTTTGTTTTTATTGAATTCAAAGATAATCTTACTAAATCTATAAACTAACTAAAAAGATATCAAATTACTTGAATACAAACGTATAAGTGTTGAGAAGAGCTTAATTTTCCACAACAAATTGTAGCAGGTCAGTTGGTTAGATAAAACAAATTTAATTATTTGATAGATATTAAAGCTAAGATGGAAAGATTGGTTGGTTTTTATTGGTGGTTAGACATTTTTTCAGGTAAAATCAGTTGGTGGAATAGTTGTAAATGAAACTATTTTAGAGGATGATATCCCATCATCAATTGAGACACTAAAAAGTTGATTGAGATGATTGAGATATACATTTCGTTAATTGATTTAGTCTAATTATTTTGTAAATTTTATATTCTTATATTATTTCCCATAAAACAAAATATCTAACTTCACTGTTGGTTGCTTGATTATCACAATACAAAGTAATTGGACCTTTGTGGCATTTCTAAAGTAAGAATCATTTTATTAACATTCGCGAAGGGATGGGTAGGCAGAAACCTTGACCCTCCTTAAAATAGAAAATTGATGTTTTAGACTCTAAAAAATAAATTATAAAATTATAAATTATAGTATTGTAAAAATGTTAGAATTACATTTTAAATCTCATAAAAATTTTAACTTCGCCTCAATTTATTAATTTATTTTAAAATATTTTATTCTTACCATAGATATAAACACATATTAATCACAAATAATGTTTATGAAGTTGATTGAAGTGCATGCACTAAACCGAAAGGATCCAAGAAAAAAGTTTCTATAAATGTTGTATTATTATTGAAATTTGTAGGCTTGCCATTGGTGGGTTAGATAAAACAAAATTTAATTATTTGATAGATTAAAGGTAACACAAAAGAAATTGAGATGGAAAGATTGGTCGGTTTTTGGTCATTGGCCGTTTTTTCGGGTAAAATCGGTTGGTGGAATAGTTGTAAATTGAATATTACTTTTTAGAGGATCATTTTCTATCACCAATAGAGACACTAAATTGCTATGCTATTTCAGATAATATAATTATTATATTTTATTTAAAATCAAATTATCAAATCACATTTTAAAAAATCTTTTTAATTGCTAAAATCTTCTTAAAAATCAATTTAACCCTTTGAATATGGTTTTCTGTCCAAACTCTTGACGATTCATTAAATGCTAATGTGGCATCTGACATGAAAATTTTAATGATACGGAGGGTTTAATTGATTTTTAATTATTTAAGCCTAAAATTATTAAAATATTATAAAAATAAATAAAACAAATAACTAAACATATGGTTAAATTTTAATATTTTGTTTTATTTAGTTTTTATATAATATTACATTATTCATGTGGACTTGATGATTTGGAAAAAAAATTATAATATTGTTAGTGATTTTGAAAATTGAATGAAATCAAAATTTCATTTATAAAATCACAAAAATCAAAGTTCACATATAATATTTCCCATTGAATTAAAGTTTATATATAATTTTGTATTTATACCAAATAATTTATTTAAACTTAATTATAAAAAGTTCATCAAAATTAATTATAAAATATTATAAATATAAATGTAAATGATATGTTTTATTATTTTTAAACAACAAAATAAGTGTTTTGAGTTAAGATGGAATTAAACTCAAACCTAAATGTAGAAATTTTATAAAAGTAAAACTTCAACCTAATTCGACTTAAACAACTCCTACAAGATGGGGTGGGTGAATAACATGTGGAAATTAACATTTTTAATTATTTCTTTTAATTTAAAACTAGTTAATTAGTTTGGCAAATCGATTGCCCTCTATTTTTTAAAAAAATTTCAAATGTTCACGTTGCATTAAATTAATAAGAAAATAAGACTTCCATAGAAGAAAAAAAAGAACAAGAAGAAGAAGACTTGAAGAAAAGCCAATGTTTGAATATTGTAAAAAAAAAAGTATCTTTATTAGGTAAAATTGAATCATGTTCCCATACGTAACATGAATTCAATTTTTATACACTAATAAAAAAAATACCTAACAAATTCTTTTTCTTTTAATTTAATAAATTGGCTTAAAACAAGATTGATGTATTTTCAATCAAATCAAGCATTAGCTTAATTAATTTTATATTATAAATGAATATTAATCTTCTTATTAGTTTAAGGTCATCCATGACATATTAGGGTAGGAGAGACTTAATCAAACACTCAACTTTACTATTAGATTATCGCACATTGTGGATACAAATTTTATTTAATTTTTAAAATAAGTTTAATTTTATAAAGTAGAATAATAAAATTTATAATTAAATATTTTGTTTTAAAAGAATATATTTAATACGATTGTTAGCCCATGATTAGCAATTTAGACCCTCTCGTGCTTAAGGTTAAAGACTGGAAAATTTTCATAAAATTTAATTAAGGTAGAAAAGAAAAGATAAATTATTGTATTTGCTTATTCAAATTGATAACATTTTTAAAAATAAAATATTAATTGTATCAAAATGATGTGGATGAGTGTATAGAGGCACTCCAACAAGTTGTGTAAAATTTAAAACTCTTATGATCTAAATTGAAAGTAATATTGCAATTATTATTGGAGTAAATTATATTAATAGTCACTCAATTATGAAAAATTACAAAATTATCATTAACTATTTAATTGTCTTTTTTGTCACCGGAGGGTAATATAAAATGAAAACACCTAAATATTAAAGATTGTTGGGCAATTAAAAAAGATAAAATTAAATTGTTGAATTACTATTTTGTAACTTTTTATCGTTGGATGAAAAAAAAATTACTAATAATTAGGTGACTAACAGTGTAGTTTACCCATTTTTATTTAGTAAAGAAGGATGAAATTAGATGAAAAGGGAGGTGAGTGGATCAATTGAATTGAGCTCTATGTGACAATTCGATAATTGGTACTGTGGCTCAATACCTATTGATAAGTAAAAGAACATAATTTAGATCCAAGGCGATCTGACGGTTAGTGGTGGAAATTAGATAAGTAAGTGATTTGGATTTTGATCGTAGACTCTAAAGTTCAAAGTTGTTTCATAAAAAAAAAATTAAATTGCAGAAAAGAAGGGGAATGAGAGCTTTTTGATGGTGCAGGTAGCGAATAGAGAAAGCTATACAACAAGGATTTTAACATCCTAGTGACTTAAATGATAACTTTTGAATAGTTCAGTGACTATTTTGTAATTTTTTGAAGTTGAGTGATCAAAACCTAAACTTACTAATAGTTTAGTAATCTTGGGTGTAGTTTGCCCATACAAATAATATACAAATAATATTCTTAAGTATCCAAATTCAAGACTCACCATGCATAATTATATACATGAATCTTCGAGTCCTATCATATAAGGTTGCCATGTGTGAGTTTCAGTCTAATTTGTTGGCTTTAATCTAGATTGTAATCGTTTTTAGTCTATTTGAAATCTAATGGTTAAATGTCTAGGGTTAGCAATCTAGTAATCAGCAGTATCTAGACATGCAAGAGATAATAATAGTTATGGAGCTTCAAATGTCTTTCTAACAAAAGAGATATGAAGGGCAAAAGAAGTTTATCCAGGAGCATATGGATAGGCAAAAACAGGCAGATGAAAGAAATGAAAGAAACAAAAAGCTCATTGAGGAGCTCAGAGTAAATAAGATGAATCAGGAACAAAATCTCAAGTGTAGAAGGAAATAATCCATCCATTTCGGACATCACGTCACCATCACTGCTGAGGGTGTCAAATCAGACATCCATGCTAGCGATCTCAAGACACGTTAATAAAGCTTGTCCTCACTATAAAAGGGTCATGAAAACATCTCACGTGGGACATTCTCTCTCCCTGTTCTCAAAACTTTCTCCACGAAATCACAATCTCTTCCCAACCTTCATACTTCTCCCATTCATTCTACCTTCGTCTTCTTTCCTTGTTCACCTCATTGGTTACCAAATATGATATATAGTAGTTATATGAATGTATTAAATGTAATTATAATTTCTTCGTGTATGAATTATAATGATTAAATCTAGTTATAGTTACATGAATATATTAAAATTATTATTGCTTGTTAAAAATAACTATGTAAAATTCATTTTATTCTATATTTTCAAAGAAACTCTTTTTGTCTCTCTTAACTCATACATTAAATAATGTATCCTAACAATATTTATTATGTTAATACATTTTTAATCTTTTTAATAAGACTTAATCTTTTAGTCATCATTGTGATTTATATTTTAGTTTTGTCTGTAGACATTAAAATATTATAATTGAGTTTTAAAATATCACTATCATATTAATTTGATTTTTATTTGATTAAGTTAAATTAAACGTTAAATGTCAACTTAAATTTAAATTGGAGAACAATTAAATATGTGGAATAAATTTTAAACACATGTATATCTAGCGTAAATAAAGCTTGGATTTGACATGTTAAAAATTTGATAGTGTCATTAAAATTTATGACAACTATTTCTATTTTTAACATGATGTATCCATATAGAAGCAAATGGACATAATAATAAAAAAGAGAATAAAAATATTTAAAAAAAAGACTCAAACGTACCAAATTTAATTAGGAGCTAGCGGAGAGTTTCGGATGATTGAAAAGAGAAACATATTAGAGTCAAGCGACCATTCGAAGACGGTGGATGAAGACCAAAGAGCTTCTTCGTTAGGGCTTTAAGTTTGAATCAGCGGAGTTTTAAGTTATTTTAAGGAAAATCAAATTATAAAGTCAAAAGAGGAGGGAAAAAACTCTTTTAGTACTTTTTTTTGGGGGGGGGAAGAGGAGATCAAATGGTTGCGAGGTTACTAAAATACAACTCTGAAGGAGGTCTCTAAAATCTTAAAACTTTTGAATAGTTTAGTGACCAACTTGTTTTTAAATTGAGTAACCAAAGTGTAAACTTGCTTAACATCCATATGAGACGTCCATTGCAGAGTTAACAGGCTAGCGATGAACTTGTAATATTCGTATAATTTAGTGATAAAAATTATAATTTTTTAAAATTAATGACCAAAATATAAATTACTAATAATTGAGGGACTTTGAGGTAGTTTGCCCAACTTTATATTGGATTTTGAATATAAAGAAAGAGAGCTGTCGTGTCAAAGGGTAAAGCAACATTGTCCCCACACCTAGTATTAATCACTTTAAATTGTCACTCCCCTTTCCCCTTTTTTGCTACAAAATTGCAACACGTGGGCTTCTCTTGCATGCATTATGGGACCTCTTTTCCCCTATATATCCCCTCTTTTCTCTCTCATACCCCCTCACGAACTCCTTCAAAAACACCAAACCCTATTTGCTCTCCATTCACCCCAACATCAACACTCTCTCTCACATGCAAATCTTTACTCACCCAAAGCCAATCAAGAATCTCCTTTTGATCCAAAACAAACCATAGCAAAAAACAGACCCTTTTTTTTATTATTAATTGGCTTAAATTTAAGCATCCATGGCTGCATATGCATCATCACAACCAGCAGCAGCAGCTGCTATTGGGACTTGTTTTAAGCCTAAATCCCCAGTTTCAAAAAGGCACAACATTTCATGTTCTCTTCAAGCTCCATCATTTCTTCATTTGCCTAAACAATCATCATCATCATCACCACCTACTGAGAAACCCCAACAATGGAATCCTTTTCAAAGAGTTGCTGCTATGGCTTTGGATGTAGTGGAGAATGCTTTGGTTTCTCACGAAAGTCAACACCCTCTTCCAAAAACAGCTGACCCCAGAGTTCAAATCGCCGGTAATTTCGCTCCGGTACCGGAACAACCTGTCAAACATCGGTTACCTGTGATTGGAACAATTCCAGACTGCATTCAAGGTGTGTACGTTCGAAACGGAGCTAACCCACTTCACGAACCAGTCGCCGGTCACCATTTCTTCGACGGTGACGGTATGGTTCATGCGGTTCAGTTAAAAAATGGGTCAGCTAGTTATGCATGTAGGTTCACTGAAACTAATCGTTTAGTCCAAGAACGTGATTTAGGCCGTCCTGTTTTCCCTAAAGCCATCGGTGAACTCCATGGTCATTCCGGCATAGCTAGACTGCTACTTTTCTACACTCGTGGACTGTTCGGTCTCGTTGATCCAAGTCACGGCACCGGCGTTGCCAACGCTGGACTTGTTTACTTCAACGGCCATTTACTCGCGATGTCTGAAGATGATTTGCCTTACCATGTTCATATAACTCCCGCCGGCGACTTAGAAACCATTGGCAGATACAATTTCGACGGTCAATTGAATTCAACAATGATTGCTCACCCCAAAGTTGATCCACAATCAGGTGAATTCTTTGCTCTTAGTTATGATGTTATTCAAAAGCCATACCTTAAGTACTTTCGTGTTTCACCGGATGGTAAAAAGTCACCGGACGTTGAAATTCCGGTGGAGGGTCCGACCATGATGCATGATTTTGCTATTACCGAGAATTTCGTGGTGATCCCAGACCAACAAGTAGTGTTCAAATTGCCTGAAATGATCCATGGTGGGTCGCCAGTGGTGTATGATAAGAACAAAATGTCGAAATTTGGGGTATTAGCTAAGAATGCCATTGATGGTTCAGAGATTAAATGGGTTGAAGCACCTGATTGCTTTTGTTTTCATCTTTGGAATGCTTGGGAAGAGCCTGAAACTGGTGAAATTGTTGTAATCGGTTCGTGCATGACACCACCAGACTCCATTTTTAACGAAAGCGATGAATCTCTCAAAAGTGTCCTCTCTGAAATTAGACTCGACTTAAAGACCGGAAAATCCACGCGCCGCCCTATCATATCGGAATCCGAACAAGTCAACTTGGAAGCAGGGATGGTGAACCGGAATTTACTAGGGAGAAAAACAAGGTTTGCTTATTTAGCATTGGCTGAACCATGGCCTAAAGTTTCAGGGTTTGCCAAAGTTGATCTATCAACCGGTGAGGTAAAAAAATACATGTATGGTGACCATAGGTATGGTGGTGAACCATTGTTTTTCCCTTTAAACCTTTCTAAAAATGAAGACGATGGTTACATTTTAGCTTTCGTTCACGACGAAAAGACATGGAAATCGGAGTTGCAGATCGTAAACGCCACGGATTTACAGCTGGAAGCTACGGTTAAGCTTCCATCTCGAGTCCCATATGGTTTCCATGGAACATTCATAAGTTCAAAGGACTTGGAAAACCAGGCTTAATTACTTATCTTTCAGGAAGAGACTTACCAGTGGGATGCATGTATATACTGTCCCCGGAATCCCTTCCTCTGTTTCATATAGGGGTTTTAAGAGAGACCAGATTGTAGCTTTTGGGATATGTAGGTACATACACTATTTGAAGCTCAGCTGGTTTTATGCATATTTTTTTTTTCACTTCAGTGTGCATGAAACCGTACATAAAATTTAAAAGCAAAATATGTAATGCTTGTATCCTCTGTAATTCTCTGTTTTTTTCTTTTCTTTTTTGGTTGTAAATACTTGAAATATTACATTATATATATAGAAATACCAGTCTCCCATATCTCAACTATTTTGATCTTTCTTACATGTTGCTTTGTTTGTTATTATTTTCAATGATGTTTTGTTGATATAAGATTCGGGTTAAGGGGCCTCGGAAGTGTGTGGTAAAAGAGAGGACCCTAAACCCGAATCTTGTATCAACAACAATGAACATCATAAGTGTACTTTAGAGCAATGAACAATGAGAAAAACAGCAAAGGCGTTAAATGTTAAATCAATTTAGGATTGGACCCTTTTTTAGTCATTCAAATTTGATAGATTTTGTGACTCAAACTTTGCTACAAATCATGGATGGCATTGGCAACCTACCATTGGCATGGTGCAATGTAGATGAGAGACCTGATGGAACAACATGCAACATGTTGTAGACATTCCTAGCACTAGAAAGCAACGAAACCGGCTCGTTGCCGAGACAATAAGAGGTTCGGGGGGTCGAACTTCGGTCATAAATTGTGGTTTAACCATGAATTGATTAGCTTAGAGATATTATTAGTAGGGTTGTAATGTGATAATGACCGAAAATGCAACCGTAATCTCAATTTTAATACCTAATCGTAGTTATCTTCCTTGCTATTTAACCCGAAGGACCTGTCCATATAGTAATTTCCTGCTTAAAATTGCAACAAATTTTTATGACCTCATAGGCAATATGAAATGTGAGCAGTGGAAAAATTCATGGGGGGAAATGGATGGTTGCCTACAACAGCATATATGTTCATTGGGAAACTATTATTTTGTAACTTATATTCTTTAGCTTATAAAAATAATTGATAATATAATTTTTAAAAGATTTAAAAGTGTTATACTATACTTCGATAATGGCAATAAAAAAGATCGTAAAGCAATAAGAAAGAAAAATAAGAACACACAAATTTTACGTGAAAAATCTTTATTGGGAAATATCACAGACAAAATAAGAGAATTTCACTAAAATTGAAAATCACAATACAAGAGGTTTTCGACTACACACATTTTAAGGGTTAAACAACCTTCTTAGAATTAATGTCTAATTGAAGAAGTATAGTCATATATAGATCTCCTATTTTGCCTCTCTATTTTATTTCTTTGACAAGTGAATTGTACATCGAACTTTTCAGATCAGATCAAACGAGATTCGGGTCACACAACTTTAACAAAAGAATAATCAATCAATAATAAATACCTAGAATTAAATTTTCATCAAATATATCAGCTAATTTTTCTATTTTCATCTAATTTATTCTAATTGATTTAATTACTAATTTGGGTATTAAAAATTTTCTTATAAATAATTAAAAACTAACCTGATCTAATTATTTTGCTATATTCTTATGCCAATAAATTAGACCAAATTAATTAAAATCAAACTCCAATTTTGGTTACCCAAGTAATTAAGAATATTTCTGGCCTAATTATGAATAAATATTTGACTCATCTAAATTAGACATTGAATTTTTTATTCTAAGCATAAAATGAAAAGTCGTTTTCTATTTTTTTTTAGATTTTGTCGATTAATAGTTGATCATGTCATTATCAATTAAGTGTTACAATCATAAAACTATGATATAAAACTAAACAAACCGAATTTTATCATGTCGATCATTAAGAACATAAACTATATGCGAAACTATCGATATCTTCAAATCTTCAAGTCTCGTGATTTAAATCTTCTAAATTAATACACAAATATTTTAAAGAAAGTAAGCTCTCTTTTCAAGTGAAGATACAAAGTTATGCATTATACATATGTCAATGGCATAAACTTATATTTAGTGTTAAACAATTTATGTTCTAGAGCCAATATTGAATTAAGGCTTCTTTGGGGAAACAATGTATTGTGTCACACATACATTTCAATGCTTTACAATGAGTTTTGCAATCTAGCACATTATAGTAATGTACTTTATTCCGATTATAATAAAAGCTTTAGAGAATATGTCCTAATTTTCATAGGAAGCGGCCTTGCTTCTGCACTCATATGAATAAGGTTATCAAGGATGTTCTTGTAACTCTGCATTTCACTCAAACCAGCTATGGACCTCGTTAAGAGTATAGTTATATTCAACTTCTATTACCGTTATGGATACATCCGCCATCATATCGAAAAGAGAGATTTTTTAAATATGTACATGTCATCAACCCATTCTCGATTCATTTTTCCTTTTGAATCTAATTTTTGGCATCTCTAATCATTAGGTAAGGTATTCTCGTTGTTGATTTTTATTATTGTTCAGCCTTTAGTCTTATCCTCGTTATTACTATCCATATTTTTTCTCTAACTAGAGCTTTTGTCAAAGAATATGTGAGATTATCAACACTTTGAATATAATCAACATTAATCATACCCTTAGTTATATGAGATCATGAACTTATAAATAAATTAAAACATGTGAATTTCTATTTAATTAATGTGTGCTTATAATTCTCATCAATTTCATTTTTCTATTATTAGAAGACACCATTTTACTTTTGAATTATCTATACCGTTAAAGTCGGGTAAAATATTTTAATTTCATTTTACTTTTATTAATTAAAAATTTTAAATGACAATTTTTTATTTTAAGGGAGTCGAACTCCTGCTGACCTCTTAATTACGTCTCTATGACTAACTTTTTCTCATGTCATTGATGACATGATTGTTGATTCACCGTTTTAATATATATTTGTTATATTTAAAATTTTCTTTTTGAATTATTTTTATTTTATATAATGTTTTATAATTTGAACTTTTAAATTTAATAACTGTATTAATAATCCAAAATCATTTAATCAATACAAGTACATAATCTAAGTACTAATTTAGTTAAGAAAAGAGATATGAAAATCTTAAAAGATTAATCACTTATCTATAAAAATTTTAAAGAAAGTGTGAGAAAAAAGCTTAATTGAATAATTGCCCCTAAATTATTGCGTTTTTCCATTCAGGTACCCAAAGTTTATTTTGATCAAAAGTGGTATCTAAATTATAATTTTATTAAATAAATTGTTCTAACCATTCGCTTCATTATAAAAATCTTTTAGCCAATCTGGCTTATCCAATCACTTGACACATGCCACAATATAATTGACTAGATATTTTTTTAACAGAATTAACAATTATTGAAGTAATTTGTGTAATTTAGTCATAATCTAGATACCATTTTTTAATAAAAAGAAGTTTTAGGGACTTTAAGTCAGAAAAGCACTAATTTGAGGCTGTCATCACACAGGAATTAGGGACAATATTTGTCACTGTTCTATGTTAAAAGAAGAGTGAAGAAAGTGTTAAAATTAAACCAATGCAGCTGCCATATATTGTGATCATCTGAAGTTCTGAATCCCTATGCACAATTTTTTGCAAACGTAGAGATAGGTAATCATAACCTCTACATGGATTCCTTGGGGGAGCGAAAATCTTCTCAGCCAGGGAAATTATATATATATTGAGTGGCCAAAATGGTTTTCTCCTGCCACCTTTCCGACAGAGCTGAGCTTTTGATGAAAACCATGCAAATCTTTATACCTCAAATGCCTTTGCTACCGCAAATTAATATATATTTTTAATTTTACATGTTATGGAAGGGTCCAGAAATACTGCAAAGCTGTTCGTGCATCACCACATATACTTATTTATTATATATTGTGTTTTTGGCTATAATATAGCTGGAAAACATGGTGTATAAGGTCAAAGGTGTGACATACATATCAGCTTCTGATACGTGTATGTAATTTGTGTAGCAGTGAGGAGGATGTGAATGGGGTTTGAGGCATTATATAAGGGAAAATATTAGAATTATATGATCTGAATTTTATTAAAAATAAAATATAGTAGTAAAATGAAGGAATATATATAGGGTTCAACGTTGAGGGCTGAAATAAATATAAAATTAGTATAGAATTATACTTTTGTATTTCACATTAATTAGAATAGGGATTTTTCAACATTTAAATAGATATAGTTAGAAACTCTTATTGCATCATTTGATTTTAAACATTAGTGAATTTTCTTTTTCTCTATCCATGATTTTTCCTAAAATGATTTTTCACATAAAACTTGTATTTTTTTTCTTTTCTTATTGTTTCACGATCATTTTTTCTGTCATTATGGATGTTAGTTTTAACAGGAAACATATAATTTTGATCAATAGTTTTTTGAATATTTGTGAGGAAAATTAGCCACATGGAACATGGGGTTGAGGAGCTCTTAGGCAGGGTGTGATGTACATTTGGAAGATGAGATGTCAAGTTATATGGAAGGGGAAAAGGCTTGACATAAGAGCCACGCTTTGATCATGCAATAATTCACGTCTTGAGTCGCAAGGATTATTTGCTTAAGAAAGTGTGTTGGAAGGTAATATTGGCTACATATTCATAGGTGGCTTGTAATGAAATTTTGAAGAAGAACAGGTGTAGTAACTGGAAGTGCCGATCATTGGTAAATTTATGTATGTATGAGATTTAGGATTTAATTCATATGTTTGTAAACCCATTCCCAGTTCTTTTATTGTAACTTAATTACTTACTTGTAGTTCAATTAGCCCTACAATCATCCATAGGTCTCTCCTCTTAATTCAACTTCAATTATTAATAAATTAAGTAATATTTAAACTATGTCAAGTAATTTTAATGAAAATTTTAGTCGAATATATAGTATCCCGAAATTGGTTTTAATTTAAAAATAAATCACATATGCATATTAAGGTATCTTTTACATTAAAATTACTTGAGAGAAATTCAAGTCTAAATCTTAATAATAACATTGCTTGTTCCTCCAACAAACTCCGTGTCCTCTTTTCAGCCCACTCTTTTCATACTCCGTTTTTCATGTTTTTACCCAATTGTTCCAAGCGAGAAGGCATATCTCCCAAGTACCAACCCACGGTCTTTAATGCAAACTTGGCTCTAGGCACCAATTCTTGAAGACGTCTTTGTATCTAGCGAGTCGCAATGGGAAAAATTAGTGCTTTTGCTTAACTCCATCCACCAAACCCTCGATCTAATCATTCTCTTATATTAGTAGAACGAAATTGTTCCCATGTAAACCAAGGAATCCAATATCATTCAAATTGCAACCATCCAATGCCTCTACATATCCGGTTCTCATAGGTTTTTCAAAAGAGCACGTAATTTCATTGAAATATACTACCCAAGGAAGATTGTTGTTTATACTCAAATGATTTAGTAAAAGAGCGCTTCGTGGTCTTTAGTATTTTCATATGTTGAGTGAAAAATAACCTTGGTTCCTATCAAAACCATTCCCATGCCGTTTGTTCCTTCCACTATAGCGATCGGATCAAGTTCTTCATCGAAGCCCATTTCCATTGGCCCATTGGATAATCCTCGACAACAAACAGTTTGAGTCTCGGAAACTCTTAATGAGAGGAAAATTATCTGCTTCCCACGATTTACCTCCATTTGGCTCCGGAGCATGATGATCCTCCTCAATAAGAACTTCCTCTTCCTCATCAAATTCAAGTCTAAATACTAAAAATAATAAAATAATCGAACAAGGTCTTGAAAAAGAAATAGAAGAAGAAAAAAGAAAAAAAGAAAAGCGTGCAATAGGTGAGACAGAGAAAAGCGTGCAAAAGCGAGCGGGCGGTTTTGGATAATGTGTTTAATTGACATGATTTTACGGTTTTTTTTTAATGAATTTTGGAGTGGCACTAATTAATTTTGATTTCTTGATAACCAGATATGAACATCATATAGACCCAATCAGCGCTACTAGAACACGAGTCATGGCCAATCACAAACCCCAAAAAAATTAATCTTCATGTACCGTAAAACATAAATGAAACATACTTTAATTTTACCAAAATAGGTTATTTAACGGAGTTCATATAAGTGATTTTGTTAATAATAGAAGTTAAGTGATATAACTTGGTAAAATTTAAAGATGGTAACTTATATGAATTTTTTATATCAATATTCATGTTTTTTATAGTCCATATTCGGAGTTCATAGTTGTTCTTTCTAATAATGACATCTCCAAAATTTAAACTCACATTCTTTTATTGAGAGTATAATATGACTTATCACTGTACTCAAACATTTATTAATTATATCAAAATTTATTAAATTCAATTACCTATAATTTTTATGAATTGGAAGTTCATTTGTTTATATATTTTAAATACATAATAATATTGAATATTGGAACTAATTTATACATAATACCAACATATTATTCCCAAAAACTATATTGAAAATAACCTAAGTAGCCACTCCCTCTAGAGTATTTGCTGTAGAGATTGTATTAGATGTGTTTATAGGTCGAGTCAAGCTGAGTTGGGTTCAAATTAAGCTTAAGAATTCTATTAACACACTTTACATTTGCTCAAGCTCAATCTAGCTAGATATATGGGTCTAAAGCTTTGCCTAAGCTCCCTAATGTTTGTTAATAACTAACCTAAATCTATTTTAAGCTCGTCCATATTATTTTTAAAATTTTAAAAATATTTATATTTTAATATAATGTTTAATACTTTTATGTACTTTTCCATTTATTAAAATTATATATAAGTAACTTAATAATTTTTTAATGTTTACATTATAGTATTATATATTACTATTGATTAAATTTTATGTTCTATAAATTACATAATATATATAAATAACATAATTAATATATTGCAAACTTAAAAACCAAGTCGAGCCAATCTTAAACCTTGAATGTTTGAGCTTGACCCTGGCCCATATTTTAACTACCTTAATTTTTTAGGTCAATTAACCCCACATTTATCCATGTGGCTCCACCCCTAATTCAACTTCTATTGATAACAAATTAAGTAATTGATGCTAACTATGTTAAGTAGTTTTAATGAAAAAGTCAAGACACTGGCTAACAGTCCGCTTGGTGCTACATCATAGGTACATTGAGAACGTAAGTAATTGTAACCATATACATATAAAATAACAGCATTGAAATGCCAATTCTCAAACAGTATTTGTAAAGTCTCTATTCCTTGGTAATTAAAGCCTAAAGATCTATGAATTAGCCCATGTTTGACTAGCCAAACAGACAAACGACCCTACATCTTTTCATCTCTTTTACACTTTTTTTTTTATTTGTCATTTTTATTAGATAAGTATTTCGCATTTATGACAAAATCAAATTTATGAAGAGCTAAAATGCATTAACGACTTAATATGATATCCCAAAATTGATTTTATTTAAAAAATAAGTTACATCTATAAGATAATTTAACAAAAAATTTGGGTTATTATATAGTGATATGCATGATGCGTCGGCTTTTGATACGTAAAATTCTCAAAATAATATTAGAGTACGTAGTAATTATAACTCGAAAAAATAATTTTTATAAATTATAAAATAAGCATGAAAATTATTTTAATTTAAAAATTATTTAACAAAGTTAATATAAATTATTTGGAAAAAAACAAATAACCTCATGAACCATATTAATTTCTGTAGGTAACTGCTTCAGCCCACAAAAGATTATAACAGTATACAGTAGTCTTAAAGAGAATATTTATGTAATTAAGGTAACATCTATTTTCTTTTATAATCATAGATATTACGTTTTTACGGTTTATTCCTCGTAATAATGTAATTTTAAAATTTATATTTATATTTTCTTTCTAGAATATAATGTGTTTACCGATGATGTATTTTATTTTATTTTATCATGTTATACAATAGTGAAGAAAATGTTAAAATTAAACCAAAGCAGCAGCCACTGTGGATCATCTGCAATTCTGAATCCCTATGCAGAACTTTTTGCAGTAGGTAATCAGAATCTCTTCATAGATTGGTTGGATGAGCGAAAATCCTCTCGTCCATGGAAATTAAATCACATATAAAAATATATATATTGTGGCCGAAATGGTTTACCCCTTCCACTTTTCCAACTGAGCTGACAATACAATAATATTATATGAATCACTCACTCAAAGCTTTTGGTGAAAACCATGCAAATCTATAGAAGGGTCGAGAAACACTGCAAAGCTGTTGGAACATGAAGCATATGTGCATCACCACGTATATATATATATATATATATATTATGTTTTTGCCTAATATAGCTGAAAAACATGGCGAAGAACGACCCAAAGGTGTGACCTGCATGTTGCGTCAGCTTTTGATACGTAAATGAAGGGTGTGAGGAGGCTATAAGATAATTTTCAGCCACCAAAATGTAACAATATGCACCGAATCTTGCATGCATTTGGGGTTTTGGTAAAATTTTCAATGGAACAATATCCTCGCCTGCCCTTTTCTTTCATAGATTTGCTGCTTTGCATTGCTTAGGTTGACACATGTTATTTGAGTCTATCCACATGAGAGCGTTAGAGTTTGCATTGGCGAATTTTTCTTCTTTACTTGTACAAGTAACTTCAGGTTTGGGAGCGTTTCCAGCACAAACATCATCTATTGGTGGTTCTCAACCGGTTAGAATTGAGCATCAAGTGTCTTTTCATCTATGTACTTAATGAAAGTTTTCTTTGATTTTAGTAGGTATAGCTGGTTCCATTCAACATGGGGTCCAAGAAACATATCAAATCATCCATCTTAATTGTAAATCAATGACATGATGTCCAATTAGTAAGTCAAGTGTTTAGTTTTGATATTAATTGTAAAATTGTTGATTTTGTTTGTCAATATTTGTTCAGTTGAAATTGAATGAAATTACTGTAAGTTATAAAATAAAAATGGATAACACATTTGTTCATACAGTTCAGAAATTTCCTACAAGCTTTAGTTAGAAAATAGTCCACTATAAATTAATAAGTACATGTCGTGATTTAAATTCAATTAACTCGCTAAGTTGCTATCTCACTCTTATAGTTTAAATTGGATCACTTTGTTGGAACATCGGTACATCCCTTGGTGTAGAGGAAAATTAATTCGCGATCACAACCTATGGATCCATGTACGTGGAATGATCTAGATTGTAAGAAATACTCGAAACTATACATTTCTAATCTAAGCAAGGAAAATCGATTCTAGAAGTTGATGTCCAAAGCAGAAAACAGTCCATAGCCATAACATTCAGTTTTGGCCTCTAAGGTATCCACCCGGTGAAAATGATCGGAAAACTACTTTGAATTTTTCAGAGGATTTTTTAGAAAAACTGTTGTTGTTAGACCAGGGAAATTTTCGGGGTAAAGGATGGAAGGAGAATCAAGACTTTCCTATAGTCAGAAATTTTTATTTAATAGCCAATCACAGAGAGTGATTTAAGGGATTGGAATAAAACGTATCCTCTTTCCAAAACAATATTAGTTTATTTCAAACTTTGAATATATATTTTGATCAAAATTATTAAAAACCCCTTTTTAATAATTACGATAAAGATATACTCAATTAAAATTATATGAAACTCATTTTATAATTATTTTAATTAGATCCTCAATGTATGCGAATCAAGCATACACATACATCGTGTCTAATATTTAACTTAATCAATTAAATTAATTATGAGAACATTTCTATAATTGATATAATTCAAGCATCAAGTTAAATATAACTTCATATCCTTTATAATTCAACGATCCTACATCGATGTAGTAATATTAGATAATTTCTAATGTTACAAACAATTAGTGGCATCTAGAAAAACATCACATCTACTCAAGTTACAAAAAGTTATGGTTCGACATAACCTTTCCGTAATAATGTCATCTTATAATATATCCCTTTGTTCTTGATAGCTAAATTGAACATAAGTCATGGAACAATTACCCTTATATAGCCCAATCTATTGTTTCTTGATTTCTCAAGTAGACTAAGATAAATAAATGAGTGTGGTATCTCATATCAACATTCATGGTCATGCATTTATAGTCTCACTCGGAAGGGACAAATCCTATCTTGATCACTCACATCTCACTACATAGATTGTGATACACTCAACACCAATCTTTATAGTACAACCATTTACGAAAGACGTTTAACTGTGTCAAAGAATATGACTTACGATGTTGGAACAATGACAATATTAAGTCTAAGGATCATACATATACAATTATCACTATGAGAGATGTTGTGATTATTACATATATAATAATCCAAAAAACTTTTTCATGGTGGGTTAGTCCATTATATTATTCTCTTAACATATACTTATGTATTGAGTTGATATCACATATTTATAACAACACTTATCATCAATCAAACACATTTTAGTCTTAATGTATTATTATTGTTCATGCCCACAATAATACTTGACTAAAACATTTAAGAATGGTTATATCATGCTTTGAACATAATTATCAGTATGCGATTTATTTAAACATAAAATAAATACAAAAATAATAATTACAGTACCTTTGTAAATACACTAGGTAAAAATATGATATTACAATTATCATATGATTGGTTGGTAGTATATTCCTAACACACTCTCCCATTAAAATGTAAATTGATATTTATTATAAGTTTACATGTTATAGAAGGGTCGAGAAACACTGCAAAGCTGTTCAAGAATGAAGCAGATGCATGACCACGTATATAATTTATATAATATATTTATGTTTTTTTGGCATGATATAGCTGAAAAACATGGTGAATAAGGTCAAAGGTGTGATATGCATGGACTTTTGATACGTAAATAAAGGGTGTGAGCATTGGATAAGGTAATTTCAGCCACCAAAATGAAACCATATGCACCAAATTCTTGCATGCATTTTGTTTTTAATTTGGTCGAAGTTTTGAATGGAACAATATCCTCACTTGCCCTTTCTCTGACAGATTGGCTGCTTTGCATTGCTTATGTAACCTTGTTGAACACATGCTCTTTATGTTTCAATCACCTGTTCGATGTGGCTAAATTGCTTATGCAATGTGACAGAACTAGGGGAATATTTTGAAAGGTTGTGAAATCCAAAACATGACATAAATAATGTTAATATTTTAGCATTAGAGGAGAAGCTTTAGGGATAATATAATTTTTGACCCTTGAACTTAGTAACTAGGTTTGATTTTGATATTTTTATTTTTTTGTTATTTTAGTATTTGAATTTGACAACTAGGTCTATTTTGATCACTGAATTTGAAAAATATACAAATTTGAATATGTTGCACAATATCAGAGTGTCACATTCAATTTTTTTTGATAACTGGACAAGCGGTTGAATAGGTTAGGCCATCGATTCTTGTCCAACCTACTTAATCGTTTCAACCATTGAACCAAAATTAATTAATTAAAAATTTATTAAAAATAAAAAAATGTTCAAACTGTTAAATTGACGTTTTTTGTCCCTGTTTTCGATTTTTACCAATTTCAAATAATTTCCAAGTTAATAAGTTCAAACCCTTTGTTTAAACTATTATATTGATCAATTCTTGATTTATCTAATCTGATTATATTCTAATAAAACTGGTTATATATAATCAAATCTTGATAGAACCCAAATTTTAAAAATAAACATGAATTTAATTGACAATTTTAATGATCAAGGTGGATAAAAAATACAAATACTAAAATATTCCAAAGTTCAGGGCAAAAGTTATATTATCCTTAACATTTTATCCAGAAATAGGGTGTATATATTTCTCATTCAAAAGGGTTTGTATGTTCCTTGTTTGGTTTTTCATATATATATATATATATATATATATAATGTGATATTGTAACTCGTAATATAAAATAAATTTAAATCACATATATTTATTTTTATTTTAATTTTAAGTTAATAATTTATCACCATCCAATTCACCGATTATGCAAATAAGATTATACCTTATTAATACACTAAATATAAATTTTATTTTAAATTGATCCTAGTCGATTTTTGTTCATTGCGCATCAAAAACTTTTTTAATAAAATAATAAATAATCATTTTGTTTGCCTCAAATTACATTTTAATCATTTATATTTGAAATATTATGTTTTAGTCACTTACGTTATCGTTTTGTTACGAAGTAGTCACTCTGTCGTTAAGCTCCATTACCTCCTTAACGGCAATCCTACGTGACAGTTCAAATGGGTTTTAAATGCCAACTTGGATATCTAACTGGGATGAAAATAGTTTTTTTCAGTCAAAATGGAAAAGAAAACTAAAAGAAAAAGGAGACGAATGATTTTTCTTTTCTAGTTTAAGGTGTAATTAATTAAAATTTTTAATTAATTAAATTTATTTAATAAAAACTTATACTCGTCCTCGTTAGGCACCCAAGTTGGCGTTTAAAACTCATTTAGACTGCCACGCAAGATTGTCATTAGGGAGGTAACGGAGCTCAATGACAAATTGACTAATTTGTAACAAAACGATAACGTAAGTGACTAAAATGTAACATTTCAAACATAAGTGACTAAAATATAATTTGAGACAAATAAAAGTGGCTATTTTTATAATTTACCCTAATAAATATTGTTATGAAAATGTTTTTTATTTTTATATAAAATTTATAAAATCAATTTTGACTTGACAATTTCTTTACTCTCTCTACATTTCTTAATAATAGTAGAAAGATGTTGATTGAATCTTTAACTCGATTGGTATGGGCATTATTGCCAATGCATGAGGATGTGAGTTCAAATGTATTGAAATATATTATCCTCTCATTTATGGTGGTAATGAATTACATGAGTATTTTTTTCCTAAAAGTCTTACAATATTTTTTAAACACAAAACCTTATTATATTTGTTAAAACTTGTTTGAAGTAGTGATTAAATTTTTGTCTAGCATTTACACGATACATATTCAAATTTTGTCATCCCTTTCCTCTAATGATTAAAAAATCTTACTATTTTTTTGGCATTATGCGTATTTATATTTATGTTTTAATTTTTATAATATCATCTATGAAAAAGGAAATATGAATATTCTATTAAATGAGTGTACTTTGATATGAATGATATATTGTTATGATTTGATTAATGTAGTGACTAAAATTAATCAGTTTCATAACAAGTGTCGGATTTTAATGAAAGAATTCAAGTTAGAACCCTAAAATGATATTTTGGGAGAAATAATCACGAATATTTTAAAAAAATTCATTAATTGTAAAGAAAGAAAGAGCAATTAATGAGCTTCAAAATCATTGTTGAGGAAAACAAAAGAATGCAATAAAAAATAAAATTAATTATTTTATTTATAATTTAAAATTATTATTTTTAATCTTTAATGTTACTTCTTTTATATTAAATATTTATCTGAAAAAAATAAATTGCATACAATTTCTATTTGCTCTTTTCCCACTGCTTTTTTTGTTCATCTTATTTTTCTTTGACATGAGAAAAGCCCAATTCACCAAAAGCCGAAGAAAAACATAGGAATGGACCCTAACCAAAAAAAGGTAGGTATGCTCACAAAAGGTCTAATTCTAAATTTTATCCTTCTACTTTGCTAAAACTAAAAATATTATCCTTCTACTTCAATTTATCAAAAATTTACATTCTTACTTTACAAAAACTAAGAACTTGTAACACCCCCTAACCCCAAACCGTCGCCGGAATAGGGTTACGAGGCATTACCGGACAACTTACGAATTATTCACAAATAATATAACACTCATAGTATAATCATTAAATAAGTTCCTATAATAGACTTTCAAAACCCACAACATTTATAAAAAAAAATAGAAAGAGACGGGTTCGATTAATCCATTTTTTTTTTTACAAAATTTCGGCAGCATTTCTGCTTATTTTTACCTAAAACCCCCTGCAAATTCAAATCAAACAACTAATACCAATGTTTCAACCAAAGAATTTACATCTTAATCACTACTAGATCATGCTTAATCTGTTAATTTATTATTTAAATTTTTAAAGTGTTAACATATAAATAACTAATTCATATCCTTCATTTCATTTCAAAATTTCATAATTATCTAATTACAACAAATTCATTTAACTTATATATATATATATATATATATCTCATGTACAACCACCTAGTACATGCCACTTAAACAAAAAGAAGAAATACATCACCAAAATTTTCTTGTTGAGTCGGGTTTGTCTTGGATCTTGGACCGGATCCAAACTCTAATGACCTGCACGAAACAATCAGACATTTGAGTATTCCATACTCAGTGGTATTACCATAAAGCAAACTATTTAACATTAATAATTTACAAACATCAACCATAAGCTTTATAAATCATTAAAACTAATTATACATAATTATATATCACTTCATATATCTTAAATTCACATTTCATTTTCATATACTAATTCAATTCATAATTTAACTCATCCATTCTTTCTCATATCTTTCAATAGAGCCAAATCAATCAATCTCATTTCCAAAATTTCATTTCAATTATTTACCCTATTAACAATGCTCGGACTCTGATAGATACGCGGATTCCACCCAAACACACCAAAGTATCCAACTCAATCACACCGAATATCCAACCCCATCACACCAAAATAATATAAATCCTCCATAACACACCAAGATAATATAGCCTCCCAAACACACCAATATAATATAACCTTCCAAACACACCAAGAAGGCATTGAATGCCTCTTCGGATAAACCGAAGTATATATAACTGAATTATCTTCTCCGCCGAGCTACAAATCTCCTCATTACATCACAAATCCAATGGCATGCCATTTGTATCAAATCCAGTCCGACAAGTTAATAGGGCATTATTTTACTTTTCCGATTTCGAATTCATTTCCACAACAATTTCAAATACTTGATCAATTCAAAACATCTATTATATCAATTCACATATAATTTAATATTCACACATATTCGTACTTAATTTCAAATATTATTACTTACCTTCTCTTAATTACTCCATAACACGTACTATAAATTCAATATACATTTAATAAATAGTTTAAGTTATAGTAATACAAACCCGAAATACACGTTTACTCCTCGTTGATCTTTTCTTTTCCTTTGGATGCCGATGCCTCTTTTTCCTTGTTAGCTACAAAATAATAATAATTTACATTATTAATTACAGCATTAAATTACAATAAATAATAAATTTTTATTCAATTTCTTCTCTTCCTCTTCATTCTACATTCTTTATACACGATCCTATTATTTACTTATAAGTTCTTTCAAAGCAGTCTACCTGAGTCATTGTCACTAAATTATCTATATCTTGAGTTACAGATTTCCAAATTAAGATCCGTAAATTTTATATTAAACTAGACTCACATATCTTCTTGCCATAAAATTTTCAGAATTTTTTATTTAGCCAATAAGTACAGTTTATTCTTTAAAATCACCCTGTTCTGTTGTCTAATAGTTCCGACCACTCTTTGTTAAAATTTAATTATCTTTTTGTACAGAACTCAAATGATGTTCTAGTTTGTTTCTTCTAAAAATAGACTCATTAAGGAATCTAACCATATAAATTATGTCCCGAAATTATTTTTTTACAATTTTTGATGATTTTTCCAAGTCAGAACAGGAGATCTCGAAATCACATTGGACCGGTTTCATAAAAATCTAAATATCTCAAAATACGGAATTCCTTAGCTTTCTCTGTTTCTTTCATATGAAAATAGACTCAATAAGCTTTAATTTCATATCTCCCTCAACTTCTACTTCCATTTCTACCATTTTTGGTGATTTTTCAAATTTACTCCTCTGCTGCTGTCCCAAATCTATTTTCCTATAGCTTATTTTACAATTAAATCCTAATTAGGTTTACTTATTTCCTTAACTTAATTCATACTTTGTTTCTACTTAAATTCCTTTCATATTCAACTTGGTTATCTAATATTCATAATAAAACCCCAATTTATAATTTCTTCCAAATAAATCTCTATAATACAAAACTTATAGCTTACTTTACAATTTAATCCTTTTACTAATTCTAACTTAAATTTCATTCAATTTAATCCCTAATTCATCTGTTTTCTTCAACATCAACTATACTTGAAAACCCATAAACTCTCAAAATTTCAGCTTATTTTCATCAAAATCTTACTTTAAAGCTTCTAAAGCATCAAAATTAAGAAAATAGGACTTGATTGACTTACCAATTTAAACTTTAAGCTTCAAATCCCTAGTTTTTCCTTTTCTTTCCTTCCTTTACCCTTTTCGTATGTTCTCTGTTCTTTTCTTCTGTTTCTTTGTTTTGTTCCTTTTCTATTTACTTTATGTTATAATAATATAATATATAATTATTATATTAAATTAATTTAATATAATTTATTACTAATATATATATATTTTATAATAAAATCTAAGTAAAATCTTAGATTTTTATCTCATTTGGCGCCTCAGCTTATGCTAAATGGCTTAATTATCATTTTAGCCCTTTTATTTTCTTTTAATCTATAATTAAACTTTCACTCTTTATTCAATTTGATCCTTTTTTCCTAATTACTTTAAATTAAGCTAAATTCTCTAAATAAAATCTAATTAAACACACTATTAGACTCATAATTAATCCTAATAATTATTTACTAACTCGTTTACTAAGACGAAGGTCTGATAACACATTTTTTCTCTGGTGCCCATGATTTTTGGGTCGTTACAGAACTTAATCCAATTGTTAGTAAAAACATAAATTTGAGCCGTTGCTTTTTACTAATTTTTTGCATATAATTTGTTAATTCATTGTAATTGATTTTCTAGTCAAGATTTAACAGTGTTACTAATTGGATTAATTTCTCAATTTCCATCAAGTACGAGGATCAAATTTTGACAAATCAAAGTAGATAGAACAAATTTTCAATTTTCATAAAGTAAAGAAATAAAATCCATAATTAAATCTTCGAATAAATAAATAAAAGGTCTCGTTTTTTTTTTCCCTTCTATTGCGCTAAAATTTATGATTTAATTACTTTAGTTTAGTTTGACACAAATGTGGTCATCGTATTTTAAAATGTTATTAAAGCGTTCACTGTAAGGGCCAAATCTTGCTCGAGCCCAATTAACTAAAATAAAATAATTGTCTAAATTTAACAGTTCAGTCCATTATAATTAAAATCAAAATCAACACACACAAAAAACCCAATAATGAAAGTCCAGGTACAGTTTACACAGGCCCAAGCTAATTATAATGGCTCAATATTGAACAGGCCCGAGTGACCCAAAATTAATTAGGGTTTTAGAAACCGTAAAGGGTTTTTAGAACCTCCTGGCACCGCGCCCCCATGCCAGCCATGCGTTCAGGCCTCCACATCACCCCACGAACGGCTCCTTCCTCCTTAACGGTGGTTTTGCCTGTAGAAAAAACAAAATAGCAACAGTATGCCAGAAAATGGCCAGAAAAATGCATAATGAAAATCGAAGGTTTTTGTATTTTCTTTTTTATTTTTAAATCAACTATAAAAAGAGGCTGAGGATCATTTGTAAGGGGTTACGATGTTTATGAACACAAATTGAAAAAATCAAAGAATACAAAGTTTTTTTAAAGGTATTCACTAGACTTTGATCTACTTATTCAAGTATTAAATATAAAAGTATAGTGTAAACGTTGTTAGAATAGGGATTTTACCTTCTTTTCTCGTGATCGGAGAAATTAAATCCGAGAAGTCACCTGTTTTTCTTTGGATTTTGTGGTGGGATTTGGTTATTCGGTGTTTAAATATGCATTTAGGGGGCCTTAAAGGATCGAAATAGCAGTTTTTGGGGTCTCCGATCATCGCATACGACGGCAGACGGTGGAAGAGCACGGCAGCTCGATGATGGAGTCAGGCTAATCTCAAGCCAGAACTTCGAGAGCCTTCAGAGATTTTTTTTGGTGTTTTTATAAATGGTTAAAAAATGATTTTAGCCTTAAATTTTTTGATATTTATAGCCAATTTATATGACGTCATTTTGGAGTGGATCATTAAGATCTAAAACGGCGTCATTTCATGGCTAAGATCTACGTGTTGACCCAACCAGGTAAGGATCCGTGTGTTTTTTGAAATTGGTATTATTACCAGTTTGGTCATTTGTTTTTTGTGGTTTCGCAATTAAGTTATTTTTATTTTTAATTTTTGATCCTACATTTTGTTTCGATTTCAGTTGGGTTCCCATTTGAACGATGTCGTTTTGAGGGCAGGACAAAATTGCCCAGTTAGTCCCTCATTCATTGCGCGTGTTTTAATTGAGTCCCGCTTTCTTTTTATTTCTGATTTTCCCTCAGACTTCTGTTTTAAGTTTCAATTTGGTCCTTTCTTTTATTTCTTTTGTTATTTTTATATTTTCTTATTAATTTATTCTTATTATTACTTTCCTTACTATTAATATATTATTATCACTATTATTATTAATGTTATTATTAATATATTATTATTATAAATATATTATTAATTATCTTTATTATTATAACTATTATTTCCTTAATATTTATTTGCTTAATATTTTTAAATACATTTATTCCTTTTATCATTTTATTACTTAATTCATTTATATCTTTCTATATAGTTTTAAAACTTCAATTTATTATTATTATTATTATTATTATTATTATTATTATTATTATTATTATTATTATTATTATTATTAATGTCATCATCATTATTATTAACATTATGATTTTTTAATTTTGTGTTACACTTTATTTATTTGTTTTAATTATTTAGTTCTAAATTTTTAGTTCTTTTTAATTATTATTTTTGTTTATTTTGGACTTGTTATTTTATCTTCGTCCTTTATATTGTCATGCATTAATGCATTTATTATTAGCCTGTTATGCATATTAGTACCGTAATTCATTTTTTACATTTTACTATAAATTCGCGTCACATTAATCTTTATTTGATACATAAATTTTATTAAGCAATTTTTTTTTTTGTAATTCGAGATTCAAGAAATCGTACCCTAACTCACCGAGTTTCGATTTTTCTCATGCCTAAAGAGCCAATTTTCTTTTTTAAATCAAAGTGTATAAGTTAAATAAAAGCTTATTCTCGGGAATTCAAAATGTTGTGTCCTAACTCACTGGATATGACATTTTGTTATCTCGAGGTAAGGATTTTTAAAAAATAAAGGCAATATTCTGTATTTGGAAGTTTGAGAAATTGTGCCCTAACTTATTGGGTTCCGATTTTTCATTTGACCCGAATAACCGAATATCCTTCTTAAATTTAAATGCACGAGTTTTAAAAGTCAAAAGTCAAGCTTAGTTTCGAGGATTTGAAATGTCGTATCCTAACTCACTAGGCGTGACATTTTACTTATTCGAAATAAGCGGGTCTCAGCATCCAATTTAATATATTCAAGTTTTATTTTAGAGAGGATCGTATTTTAAAATCATTTTAAAATTTTGACATTAAGACGTTAATTAATCAATTAGGTACCAATTTTGGGTGTTACAAGGATGCTAATCCAAATTTTTCATTGTTTTAATAAATCAAAATGTCTAACCAACTCAAGTTTTATTTTAAAGAATCTATTTTCTCAAATTTGACATTAAGAGGCCAAAATCATTGTTTTAATAAATCAAAATGTTTTAATGATCAATCTCAAGGTGATCCGATCAAACCTTTAAAAAGATTGGTGGTGATTCTATTTTCGCTTTTAAAATCGACCCTTTTTAAAAAAAAAAAATTCAATTTTGACATCAATACGGTTAACTATTCTACTAAAGTGTTGATGTAAAACTTTTTTTAAAATAATTTATAGATGAACCAATTATAAGAGACTATTTTTTTAAAAAGATTTCAATCAAACAACTTAATCTAATATAAATTTACATGTAAGTTGAATGTTTAAAGATAATTTTAGAGAAATTTCACATTCACACTTGAGCAAGAATAGTTACAAGTGTTAGCAATGTTGGACTAAATCAAAACATTATAAAAATAAAAAGATTAAATTATTTCAAATTAGAATAGAATGATTAAATTTCGAATTATACCATAACAAAGGACTAAAACTACAAATTTACCTAAAGTTAATAAAAACAAAATAAAGACCAAGACTTTTGTTGACCAAATTAATTGAGAAAAATGGAAAATTAAAGGGGAAAAAGAAAGAGCAACGAACCCTGGCAGTGGGGAAAAGAGGGGGAATTTTGATTTTTGAGAGCGAATTTCCCTAAAAATTTGAAGGAAATGCGATTACGTTGCTGGTGGGAGTGGCCGTCCGATGAGAGATCGGCGAAGGAGGATCACCGCCGTTAATGGGAATTGTCGAGTTACAAATGACTTGGCAGCCGAGTCTACTCAGTGAAAAACGGAAGAAAGGCCCTCCTTTAGGCTTAAGAAACCTCGGCAACTCTTGTTACCTCAACAGCGTTCTTCAGTGCCTCACCTACACTCCGCCGCTCGCCAATTTCTGTCTCCGTTCCCAACACTCCTCCTCTTGCGACGCCTCTGCCTCTAAGAAACCCCGAGACTGTCCTTTCTGTATCCTCGAAGCGTGGATTACACGCTGCTTAACCCTCGATCTCACCCTCGACGCTCCTTCCAAGATACAAAGCTGCCTTAAAATCTTCGCCGAGCACTTCCGGTTCGGTCTACAAGAGGACGCGCATGAGTTCTTGCGGTACGTTATCGATGCTTGCCATAACACGTGTCTGCGATTAAAGAAGTTGCGGCTAAAGGGAAGTGAAGGAGGAGGAAGAGAAGAAGCTGTCAGTGACAATACCGTAGTTAAGGAGATATTTGGGGGTGCCTTGCAAAGCCAGGTTAAGTGTTTGGGGTGTGGTGGGGAGTCAAATAAGGTTGATGAGATTATGGATATTAGCCTTGATATTTTGAATAGTGGTTCACTTAAGGAAGCTATGCATAAGTTCTTTCAGCCTGAAGTTTTGGATGGGAATAATAAGTACAAGTGTGAGAAGTAAGTTCAAATTCAGTTCAAATTCCAACCTACTTAAATTCTTGGTTTTATTTGTTTGGGTATCATTTTGATGTTGCTTTTGCTTTCAACATAGACTAATTAATAACAGACAATGTTTGTGAAGAATCAATGTGGTAAAAGGAAATGAAACTAGTATATCGATGCAATAGTCAACTGAACCACGGGTGGAGTGACAAAGGACTTGATACCCGGGCTCGATCCTAAACAATTCCTACCCCTACCCCTATCCCTTTTCCTTTACCAAATATATATATATATCGAAGTAGTAAAAGTAGCAATCAAAGGGAGCAATATTTGTTTAGCTAGTGTCTTGGTTGCTTTTATTACATGCTTGTACTTTCAGAAGTAAAAGAACGAAGGAACAACTAAAAGCCTAACAATATGGGTTTTCTAGACATCGCAATATATGGTTTCAGTTTTGTGTAGCATAAATGTTTTAGGTTTGGTATTATTTCTATAGGCATTTTTTTATCTGTTATGGTTTTGTATTTTTCATCATTTTTACTATATAAACCTTTTAGGAAGAAAAAAATTGCAAATGCAAGAGAGACCCTGACAGAGTGTGATTGGGACATTTTGTTTTGGCTTATTGCGTTTTAAATGAGAAACTAATGGATTTTTAGTTGTAAGAAATTGATGGCAGCAAGGAAGCAACTGTCTATACGTCAAGCACCTAATATCCTTGTGGTTCAACTGAAGGTATGGCATGTTTTTAAAATCTTAGTCTTGGTTTTCATTGCCAATATTATAATTGTTTAAGTTAGTTTTTCTTTTATTGTTTCTTGGATTAAAGGAGTGGTTGTTGGATTGTTATGGCAGAGATTTGAGGGAATCTTTGGTGGGAAGATTAATAGGCCTGTCACATTCGAAGAAGTTTTGGTTCTTTCAAGCTTCATGTGCAAAGCTAGCCAGGTGTGTCAAGCTGTTTCTTCTACATATAAGTTTGGTTGGTTGGTACAAGTTACATTTGCAGCATTCTGTTAATTCTATCATCTAAGTTTAACTCAGTGACTAATAAAGATGTGTGTAGTTGCAAGTTAACTAATGATACCTCTCTAGAAGGTGGTATAAGTGATTTCCTAAAAAATAATGTACATTGCTGGGACATTGAGCTCTAATCTTCAAATATAAAATATTTTGTCATTTCATTTGTCCAAATAGCCTGAATATCAATATGGAATGGTGGAATGTTGGACTTTAAAGACGTTCTAATCTCCATGATTGTTTGATTTGCGATGGAGTCATATAGAAATGAAAACGCTAACTTGTAATGGACTAAACTATTGTCAAGGACTTCTTATTCTTCTTGCCAGTTTTAGTCATCTGTTAAGTGTGATTCTTGATAGGTTATCTTTTAAAAATCTACTGAAAAAATGGATAATGGAGTTTACCCAATTAATATAGTCTAGACTTTAATCTGCAAGAAGAGAATATTAAAACTCCTTTCTGATTAAGGAGATATTTGCCTGTTACCTTGGGATGTTTAGATTTTTAGAAGTGGAAGAAATAGCTTCAAATACATTTTAGAGGTTGCCAACTGCAATTGGCACACTGCTGCTAGAATCCACCAGTGGCTAGAAAGAATGGTAATGTATTCTCTACAGTTTAGAAGGAATTTTGATGGGTATAGTGCACTTAGCTTATTATGGAAATGTGCCTTTTATTTCAGGGTAAAAGATTCTCAATATAGTATTAGGGATTAGTGCTCTCTTTTTATAAGTAGTAAAGCTTGTAGGGAGTGCTTGAGTGGGGCACATGTGTATGGGTACACAACTTAAGACTCTGAATAAATAGAAAAAATGTAGGTTGAAGAAACGCTGAAGGAACCGACATCTAAAATGATCTGGAGAAACCAAGCTTGCATAGGAGAGCAAAACTAGGAAAATAAATGTCTTAAATGTAAGATTATGACTCTATTACGCCATTAGCATTGCTAAAGTAAGCAAAACAGTCCCATTCTTCTACACCTTTACTTGACAAGTCTCTCCAACTGTAGCAGTTTTACCCAATAGAATTTGACACACTTGAGCATTTTCTTTGTTATCCCATACAAAATGATGGGTTATACTTGTTCTGTGCCATACATCATCTATCCCCTTTTTTTTTTTTTTTTTTTTTTTGTAATGTTGTTATTCCAATGCAGGATCCACGGCCAGAGTATAGCCTATTTGGTACTATTGTCCACTCAGGGTCCTCACCAGAATCTGGACACTATTATGCATATATCAAGGTGCTTATGTTATCATGTTTCTTCCACCTTATATGTATGCTTCAAGGCACTCTTGAATTATTTGCTGATATTTGTTTTCTGTTCGTAAAGGATGCAATGGGCAGGTGGTATTGTTGCAATGACTCCTTTGTCTCACTTTCAACCCTGCAGGAGGTTTTGTCAGAGAAGGTTTATATTCTTTTCTTTTCTCGTACTAACCAAAGGCCTGGGTCTTTGAGCACTACATTTTCTTCCAATGGAGCTAAACCACATGTTTCTAATGGAAGTGAGACATCCAAAGTCTTGAAAGCTGTCCAATTGAAACCGGTCCAAACAAAACCTTTTGTTGAGCAATTTTCACAGAATGATAAGGTTGGGAAACAGTCTTCAACCCCACGGGTAAAATTCAACATTTCTGAAAAACCTGGTCCCAAAAAGCTTCCAATTACGGTTAATGGAAAAATTGACTTCCATAAGACTCAAAACATCACCGTGAATGGAGTTTCAAAGGATTCAATTCATGTGGACAAGAATAAGAAAGGTATGTTGCCATTGATGAACAGGAATGTTATTGACAAGAACAGAAAATTTGATACTGGTGGTAGTGAAAAAAGCCAACCGTTTGCATTGACAAATGGAAATTCTATGAAATCAGATCCTCTTGTAGTTAATGGTAGCAGTAGGATGGCAGTTGGAGTTGAGGTTAATAATGCTCATTTTGATGCCTGTGATAACTCAAAGCAAAAGAAATCAGAAGATTTATCTGATATCTCAGAAGCAAAGCAAAAATTAGAAGATTCTTGTGATAACTTAGGGCCACATAGAAAATCTGAAGATTCCTGTAATGTTTTAGGGTCAAAGAGAAAATGGAACGGTTCCTTTAATTTCTCAGGGCTAAAGAGAAAACCGGAAGCCTCTTGTGATATTTTGGGGCCAAATAGAAAACCAAAGGACTCTTGTGGTAACTCAAGTCTAATGACAAAACTAAAGGACTCCTGTGTCAACTCAGAGCCAAATGAAAAATTGAGAGATTGCCGTTATTACTCAGCGCTTAAGAAAATAGAAGACTCCTGTGATTTATCCATGATGGCAGGAAAGTCCTGTCTTTTGCTTTCCCAAGATGTTCGATCTCGTGCAGAGGTGGAAAACATGAAAGAAATGTAAGCTGCAATCTATCTCAATTGCTTTGGTGGTATAATATACATTTTTTTACTCACTAAGTGCAGCATATTAGTTGTTTGCGATTATTTGGTTCTGTTAATTTTAACAGCATTGTCTTTTATGATTGTCCAGTTCCAAAATCTCTCTCAATTTGGAGATCAGTTAGAAGTCACTGTCTTCAAAGTCACCTGGCAATTTGTGTATTCATGTCATGTTCTTGTATTTTTGAGTTGAAGTAACCTGGCAATTTGTGTATTCACATTTGACATATTGATGGTTTGTGTTTCCTAGATTTTGGCATGTTTTTGTATTTGTGTTGTGTTTGTGTTTCATAATGTGTTTTAGTTATTTTCTTCCATTTCATGTTAATTTTTTGTTCAGCAATCCCAGGTCTACTTGCTGCTGTTAACCTGCACTGATGAGCAAGTCGCATTTGGATTTAGTTGCAGTGTGAAAGAACCAAAAAAAATGCTTGTTAACTTGATTATATTATTGATGCATGCATAAAAACAGTTTTGTTTTCTTGTTTGCTGTACCGCATCAGACAATAGTTAGCAGGGCTTAGAAAATTGAATCCTTACTGGCATGAATATTTTAGTTACATACAATTTCTTTATAGTTCAGCTTTTATACTGTGTTTAAGTAGTGAAAAATTGGTTTTTTATTGCTTAACATCATCTTTGTTATTTTGGCATGCTTTTAATTTTCAATGCAATATTTACCAGGTTGAAAAAAGAAGCTTCTTCAGTTTTGCGATCCTGTGGCTGGTACTATAATGTTTACAATTTCATGAATTTGAAGAAGAAGTCATATGCGCTGGAGATTGGAAACACCCTGAGTGGCAATGATTTAGAGTAAGTCTTTGTTGAACTGTTATGTAACACGTCCATGTATGGGTAATTTAATTTCTATGTTTACTTTGCATGCATGATTTTCTTTAGGAATTTTGATGCATTCTTCTTGCTGTAAATTTTCATCAAATTGGTATAAATTGTTGGCATGCATGACAAACTTCTGTAGAAGCATATACTTGCAAAGAAAGACAATTTTTTTTTCTTTTTCAAGCCAAGGCTGATTTGGTTCCCCAGAGCTTTTGAGTCAATAAAATGCTTTCAAGAATTGTTTTTCAAACCTAAGGCTTATTTATTACTCAACCTTGATATAAACATGCTCATGCATGGACCTGGATAATGAGATAGAAGTGTTGCTGTGATTGAACTGATGTGAGCTTATGTTTAGTTTGCAAGAATTTAGTTTGCTTTCTTGCCTGCAAAAATGCTGCGGGTTTCATTCATAATGTATCGTTTTAGGATAAATGGTCATTTTGAGATGTAATGTTTGTTTTATGAGGGATGCCGTGTGATGTCTGGTTGCCTTTCACCATGGATTTCAATTTGTATGCCCCTTTTCTTTGCAGCAAGTTTTTGCAGTTTTCCAGGAGTAAAACATAACAAATCTCCTTTCTATTTCCTTTGCTAGATGCACTACACACTCTTTTTTCCTTTTTAATTCATATTCTTTTTATTGCAATAATATCCCCACAATTTGTTATCAGCGTCATAAATGTCAAACCTTGATTTTTGCCTTCAACTACTTTTGTGCAGGAAGAAGTTGATTGCAGATGCAAAGGCCAGTTTTATTCGACAAATACCCGAACCACTAAAGGAAGAACTAATCAAACTTATCCAATCTTTTAGCCAAAGAAAACAAGAACATCCAATTCCTTGATCAGCTCGACCGGTACTGAAGCAAATAACCGTTCAATCTCAAGATCCAGTTATTCCAACTTTCAGGTAATCACGGATGCGAACTTCTTGGCTAACTTCTCTTAGCCAGTGTCTTGTCATGTGTAATCTATAGTACAAATCGGTGTTGTAGTGAAAGAATATACATCTTTGGGTGTATGTTGATCCAGCAATGGTACTAGATATTCATCTTTGGACATGCTTGTCGCTGGTTGCCCCATGAATGATTTCGAGATAAAAGTGGTGAGTTGGAATATTGACAAAAGTTTTGATCTGTTGAGGCCTTGTAGAAGTTGTTTTATTGTTTCTTCAATATAATTTTGTTTTGGCTGAAAAGTGAGGAAATCTTAATTCATTTTGTATAAAGAACATTTTGGAAGAAATCAATTAGTATTAAAATTCTTCATTGTATGGATTGCATTACAATTCTCCCATCAAAATGTGATCCTATGATACTAGGTTTATGTGTATTGCTTACTATGAATGAGTTAAAACCTACAATTGTTGCTCCACTTAAAATCTATAAAATGAATTAATCGAGACATGTGCTATTTTTCACGGATTACAATTATAATAAATATTTTCATACCCGAGTTTGATTTCTTTTTTATACTTATATTTTACAAAAGTTATATATTTTGGTGTCTAAATTATATTAATTTATTAATATTCAATTTAAATAATAATATTAGTAATTAATTTTTATCCTAATATTAAAATTCAATTAAATTACATTCATTGGATTGTATATAAGTTTCTTAGTTCAAATAACTAAGTACTAATTTGGACAAAAATCAAATTTAGTTAAAATTATAAAATTTATTGTGGTGACTGCTAATCTCATCCCTTAATTGTAAGGTTAGGGTTCAATTTCCGCCTATAAAAGTAGAGTATATTTCTTGGTCATTCGTTTATTTATTTGAAAAGCACCCACAACAGTTTTGAAAAAAAAAAAAGAAATATGTGGAAAAATAAATGTATATATATGCATAATTGTGCAAAAAAAAAAAAAAATTGTTTGATAAAATGAAAGCCTTGAAAAACAAATGGGAAAATGCCAGACGTCAAAGATGAATCGGCTTGGAAAAAGATGAGGCAGGAACGGCCCATATTATCCCATCATCAGGAAACACTAACGAATTTGCAGTTTGATTGGGCCTTTTTTTTCTTGAATGGATGACTGATCTTTGTTAAAATAATAATTTACAAAATGGCATCCGCTTTTGCCTTTGCTTCTGGAGCCTCACCTTCATTCTTACCCTCTAACACCCTCAAACCCAAACATTCACGGCTTCGTCGTCCTTTGGCGGCTATTAACATAAGATCCGAAAGCATGGCTACCGAGAAACTCGGCATCAAAGTTGAAACCAACCCTCAGAATCCAAGCTTTCTCAGCTTGGTGTACGCCAGTGGCCCAAGTATGGCTGAACCTTTTTATATATATATTGATGGGGTTTTATTTTTATTGATGGGTTTTTGTTTTTTATCCAAGATTTCTTTAAAATTGATGAGATTATTTGTAGCAAGAACCCAGTGCATAAGTAGTGAAAATGCTTTAGGCCTCGTAGGGATTTTTAAGATACATGTTGAATAGTAGCATTTGGCTTGTGTGTTAGTTTAGAGTTTGCTAAAAGGTTCATAGTTGAATGCTTTGTGATGCTAAGGAGTGTATTTGGTTTTTTGATTTTCAGTGTTATTTTTATTAGGAGTCGGAATATGTTTTGCACTTTCTACTTTAAAAAATTGGGCAAATGGATCCTTCTGTTTAAAAGTCCATAAAAATGGTTAAAAATTGGAAATTCTACCTTAGTATATGAGGTGCACTACCTAGTTATTCTATCAACCACATCTGTTTTAAACAATAGAAATTGATGAAATTTTAATAGGAAGTACCAATTTACTTTTCAATCTAAAGTAAAACGACTAATTTACCTATTTTTTTGAATAAAATAAGTAAAATGGAATTTGATTCCAAATATAGGAACTTCCATGATACTTTTACCGCTTAGTTGCTGGCGGTTCATTTTTCTACATTGTCTGTAATTAGGTGTAAGTTTTCATTTTCTTTCTTATTAGAAGTGTCTTTTAAACCTATGTGCTTTATGGTACATCAGGGTTAAGATCATTTTCATTACCTTAATAGTCCATTACTTTTTCAATTTGTTCATCAACATCATTTACATTTAAGCAATAGCAACATTTCTGATTGGATATATATATTTTAACAGGTGGGGTTGTCCTCCTAGTAAATTCCCATGGACATATAGTTCAAAAGAGACATGTTATCTATTGGAAGGGAAAGTCAAGGTATACCCTGAAGGTAGCAATGACTTTGTTGAATTTGGTGCTGGTGATTTAGTTGAGTTTCCTAAAGGGATGAGTTGCACTTGGGAAGTTTCAGTGGCTGTTGACAAACACTATAAGTTTGAGTGAGTGCTTTTATAACCTCATGCTCTTCTTTTACCTTCTTTTCTCCATTGTTAATATGAAAAAAATATAAATGCTTGGGGTGATGTAAGATACCTCTATACTGTTCAAGTTTGATTATGATTTGTAGCTCAGTACTTCAAGTTTATTTAGCTTATTAACTATGGTCTTATTCTATATTCTCTGTCTGCTCTGTTTATATACATGATGTTTAGTTTTGGACTGCTGTGAAATTATAGCTGTTGGGGTACATGTTGGATATGGATATATTCAATATTTTCCCAATTTTTCTTTATATGTTTTGAGGATCATACTTTCTGTCTATGGCATGAGTTGTCTTGTCTATGCATCAAGAGGGAACACATACAGTTATTTTGCCAACTCAATTGTAGTAATAGTTGTCCATGATTATTGGGAACAGCTAGTGTATCAATCCCGAGCAAGAGTTAAATTGGCTTTGAACCAACTTTTGAGTGAACCATCGAAATCGGTTAAATTGTATTGGTGGTTAAATCAAATTTTAATTTTTTTAAATTCTTTTTATTTATTTTATTATTTTTATAAATTTTTAATAATTGATTGAATTAAAAATAGGACCAACCAATAGAACCGGTCCAATCATATTGCTATATTGTTCATACATGAAATGCTAATATTATTATATTTGAATTTTAGGGTTGATTTGATTAAAATTAATTGTTAATATTATTATATTTAAAATTTTTATGATTTTGTCAATAAAATAAATTTAGTCTTAATTACAAATTTGTTTAATTTATCAAATACAGCTTAATGATTGGATTTAATTTGCAAATTAATTTGATAAAAATTAATTACTAATATTATTAGGTAATTATGAACAAATAAACTTTAAAATTTGAATTAAATGATAAAAAGTTGTCCTTATTTTCTAGTGATAACTTTTGTCAAATTCAAGTATCACATTTAGTGATAACTTTTGTCAAGTATCACATTGAACCAAAAAATAACACAAGTACCATGTTAAAAAAAAAAGTGTATCAAATTATACATTAAGCCAACAAAGAACAAAAGTACTACCAGCTTTTCGTTATTCATGTGACATTGTCCCCATTGGGACAATGACAGCGTATTGGCTCTGCAAACAAGACCAGTCCTTCAAAATGGTAAAATAGTGATCAAGCTTAAAACTTCTTCAAACCATTTTTCGTGTTCTAGCATGAAGCTCTACTTTGAAATTAAGCAGCAGACAACATTCGCACAGATGTTTTAGCAGCCCATGAATGATCAAGCAAAACAGAATAAAATTCATAGAGACTGAAGAAGATTCAAAACTGATTTTCGGTCAGGCATGCTAGGAATGGCTCCCTTCACTTGAACACAAAGAGAGGCTGCTGCAGCTGTGGAATTGTTCAAACAGAATATATGTGAAGATTGGCAAGGTCATGGCCTATATATATGAATATATATACGAGTAACTGAGACAGGACGAGGAATACCGGCAAAGTTCAAGCATTCCCTTTTGGATTTTCCTTCTACGAGAGCCACAGCAAAGGATGCGGTAAATGTATCCCCAGCTCCTGTTGTATCTACAACTTGTGCAGCAGGAATGATAGGCTGTGTAATTGGTTCCTCGCCTTCTATGAATAAAGCAGATCCCTTGGCCCCGAGTTTCACAAGAACTTGCTTAACACCCTGAAAGTTATTCACATTTAACTTGTAGTAAAAAACTTGGCATCTGCCTAGAGACTTGTATGGTTTCCCAAAAAGCTTGCTCATTACTTAAGGCCATTTATTCAAAGTTAAAACTAGAACTGATCAAACAAGACAAAAAAATAAAAAGGATACTAGTTTACTCTTTAATCTAACATACATGGACTAATTTGCTTATTTTTTGAGTAAAGGGGGCAAAATGCAATCCGACTCCTAATATAAGGGCCTCCATAATACTTTTACTGTGTCTATTTCTGCAAAATGTGTGTGGGATTGTTCACCATGCTAGTCCACATATTTCAACTAGTACTACAAGCATGTTCTCTATTGATCATTAACGGAATTAACCATAAAAGACGGGAGAAGTAATTGTTGCATGTGAAACATATCTAAAGGACATAAAAATTTGTCGTAATCGCCACAGTTGTTGCCAATACAGAATTGTTGTGACAATTTACTTTAAAAGCTTATATGTTAAGGTTTAATAAAATGACAAACTATGGCCTTTATCAGGTGTAGAAAAACTCACCATTTTCTGACATTTTGCAGCTGCTTGACTAATCTGCTCAAAATTATCAGTAGGCATTCCCGTCAATCGACCGAGTTCAGATTCATTTGGGCTAAAGATATCAACAAACTTTAGAAGTTCTTGGGGCATTGGTGCATCCATTCCACCAGCATCCATAATTACGGTAACATCAGCACCCTTCGCAGCCTGAAAAGAAACCTCGAAAGAGAGACTCAACTAGTAAATTCTACCATGTAAAGTCCATATCAGTGAAGCAAAAAAATATAGTAGAGAACCCAAGACCAAATAGGCAAATATCATGTTCACCTTCAGTTAGACTAAATGGACTTCATTGTCAATGGAGAACCCAAGACCTTAGCTTTTGGCTACTAAAGAGGATAAATTTTATCTCACTGCACCAGGCTACCAATGTAGCAGTCACAATATTATCAATAATCTCTTCAACTTTGAATTGGGAATAACCGACACGAGTCTGATCGAGGTAGAGTTCACTTAACAACAACACCACTTTCCTTTTCCAACCAAAGAACCCTAAACAAATACCCAACCATCTCCAAATAACTATAACAATCCCCAAAATCTTTTCTCTAAGAATTAAGCCTACTTTTGAGGATGTTATCACAAAATCCAAATCTTATTTCACATCAAATTAAAATGGAAAAGCATCCATGCAACCTAAAATATAAGACCCTAGCAGCCCTTATTTTTCAAAGGCATCTCAAACCCATCTTATATCGTTCTCACAAACTGTTGTTGCCTTCTCAATTTAGGGTTCCTTCTATTGTGTGACTTTGATATATAAAACTATTCAGAGTTCCTTCTATTGTATTATTGAAGGCAAGGAAACACTTAAAGGGGCATATCAAAATTGTATAACCCCAAGTTTCAAATATGACCAAGATGTTAAGCATCAAAGCTTTGCCATAGAGCACTCTCTAAGGCATAAGGAACGCAACAACTCCAAGTTCAGAGTGAACCATGTAGAAGATCCTCATCACATGAGTTCATAATAAAGTTTTTAGTAGAATGATCTTGAGCCGGAAAGAGAAAAATAGCATACCAACTTAAGGATAAATAATAACACCTTAATAAGCTTTGCTAATGGAAAGTCTCTCAGAATTTCTAAGCACTTCTGATACTTTAGCACTGTACTTGGTAGCATAAGTCAATAATCATTGAATGACATCTACATTCATCGAAGCTTCAATCGACCCAAAGCAAAATACTAAAAGAAAAACAGCTAAAAGGTTACTTCTAATTAGCAAGACTAGAATCACCATGGTAAAGGATTTCCTAACTTTGAATATTACTTTTCACCAGACATAAACACATCTTTGAAATCGTAAATCTGGACATAATATTCAAAGAACATATTAAAAACTGCTTAACCATATTAATTTGAGATGTTATGCAATAAACTAGTAAATATGTAAGACTAAACATCAAGAGGCTCAAGCTCCATTTGAAAAGTGTTTTTCAACTCAAACCATGATTTGAAACCAAAAGCTCAAAAGCAATGATAAATAAGGAGCTTTTCAAACCAAACCATCTTCTTAAACTCGGGTTTTAACCCAAACCAAAAGGCTAAAATTTTTAGTTCTCGGCTTTTACAGAAGTGCTTTTAGCTAAAATTACTTTCTTTTACTCATTAAAGAAGTCCAACTTATCTTCTACTTTACAACATTATATCCAGAATGAAAATTTTATTTTTCTACAAACTTTTTGTCAGCAATGGTAAACACAGCCAAACTTTTCCAGAATACTTTCCCACCCACTTTTCAAAAGCACTTTTTAACCTCAATTGAAGGTCCTACAGTTCCTTGGAGATCATAAAAATCCCATAATGGTAAATCATTTCAAATGCACACAGTGCAACTCTTTCCAGCTTAAAAGCATCATCCTTTTGACCAAATTCTCAAATCATCCATAGCATTTCCAAAAGAAATAAAAGACATAAAAGCATTAAGATCCCAACCTTAGCAACTTGAATGTTAACAGAATCAGGGATTTCCCTCTGAAGCAAAACAATGCCAGCATTTTTAACAACATCCAAGTCCTGATCAGACAACTTGTCAGGCCAAGAACTCATATTAGCACCACCAACAATGATGATCGAATTCTGCCCATTAGATTGTAACATCACCACAGCATGGCCAGTAGGAACACCACCAGCCAAGCTCTTCAAATACTCCAAACGAACCCCACCATTCCCCAATGCCTGAGTTATCAATTTCCCATGCGCATCATCACCTACTTGTCCCACAAAATATGTTGGGTAAGAAAGTTTAGCACCACAGGTGGCCTGGTTAGCTCCTTTGCCTCCTGCAAGAGTTTGACCATTTTTGGCTGAAATAGTCTCTCCTTCCCTGGGTAATCTGTCGATCTCCACATAGATATCTGCATTTGCTGAGCCAACTACGACTAATGGTGGGGGTTGGGTTATTGGGGTTTGGCTGGTTTTGCTTGAGTTTATGGAAAAGGAAAGAAGGGATTGGTTTGGGTTATTCGTTTTGTAATTGCAGAATCGAAATGGAATTGGGGTTAGGGTTTTGATGGGATGGATTTGGGGATAGCAATTGAAATTATTTGATGGTGAAAAGGCGATCCCTTCCATGTTTATTTGTTTCAACTGCTGGTGAGAAAATGGGACTGAAAGTCTCTGTATTAGGGTGATGAACACTGAATAGGAATAAATTGGTTAAAATATACGTAAGTACCTATACTCTTCAAAAAGTTCTTACACTTTATTAATTTAACCTCTCTATTTTTCAAATTTCAAAATTCAGATTTAATTATTAATATTATTAAAATTATTTTATTAAATTCAGATTCATTATAACTTTATTTTTTAATTGCATTTAATAGCCAATGAGTATTTTTTATTTTAAAATATTAAACAAACAAATTTAATAAAAATAATAGTATTAACAATTAGACTTAATTTTAAAATCTGAAAAGTAATTAAACTAAATTTTAAAAAATAAAACTACAATGATTAAATTTTAAATTTGTGAAAAGTTATAGTACTTATGACATATTTTAATCGACTAAATTATACTAATAAGACTTAAACTATAAATTGACCCTTCTATTGTATTAATTTTTCACATTTTAATACCTAAATTATTTTTTAGCTAAGGTTGCATGTTTTTAGTCTTATAAAATTAAAAAGAATTAATTGACATGTGACATCTATTAGAATACATTACGAGATATTTTCAGCTAATAAAAACATGACACATGTCGTTATCATGCATTGAAATTAAAAATAATAATTTTTTTTATAATTTAAAAATATTAAACATTTTAGGAAAGTATGATTGATTTTATTACAATTAACACATTGTTAATCAACATTGACTAAATTTTAATTTAAAATTTTTAAACTTTTAAATTTTTAAAGAAATTACTTACTTTTTATTTATTCCAAAAAATATTTTTAAAGTTATCAAAACTTTTATAGAATATATATTAAAAAGTTATACTGTTTTTAGTTTTCCAAAATGAACTAATTTTGTATTTTGAACTTTACAAATTATATTTTGTTTATTTGAAAATCTTCATTAACATTATTGCAATATAAATTGAATTTTGAATTTTTTATTATTTTAACATTTAGCTAAATTTTTATATTTTTTCAATTCTGATTAGTTCTTCTAAAACTCAACTTTTTTTTCATTTTTAATTTATATTTATATATTTTAAAAATATTTTTTTCTGTTTTCCTATTATATATTTATATAGAGATTGATTTTAATCGATGTGAAATTATATATAATGTAGTAAATTTGAGTATACATTCATAGCCCAAAACAAATATAAAATAGCTCACGTTACGAAAATAACCGAACAAAGAAATATCAGAGCCAGGTTTCGATCCTGGGACCTGTGGGTTATGGGCCCACCACGCTTCCGCTGCGCCACTCTGATTAGTTGTTCTTTGCTTGAAATCAAATATTTTTTCTAATCTCTGTTTTTGTGGGTCAAATAGACCTTATCTATACTACTATATATACCTGCCTTGCCTCTCCTTTTTACATTCTTCACAACAATGGTGAATTTTCAATTTTGGTCCCTCTACTTTTTAATATAAAAATAATCAAATTTATATTTCGTCCCTATACTATGTTAAAACTTTTAAAATTAACAAATATTATAATTTTTTTATATATTTTCTTAGTTTAAAATTTATATAATATTTAAATAAGATGTTTTGTTAATCGAATTGTCCACCAAACGAGTTTAAACATTTTCGAATAGTAAAAGTTTTCTTACTTAGCTAAAGCTTAACCTTTTGACATGTAAAATTTATTTTTAAAATTAAAATCAAATAAAATATTTTTAAATTAAAAATATCCAAATTAAAAAAACTTGGGTAATTAGACAAATAATCTATCTTAACAACTTGTTTTTTATTTATTTAAATCATTATATATAATTTACATAAGTATGTATATTTCCTATTATCATATATGCCTCCCTCTAAGGTTTTTTTTAGAAGTTCAATTAGCAAACTCCAATAGACTTAGTATCTATTGGCGAGTAGAGAATATAACCTAGATCCAAGTCGATTTCATCGGAGATTTGAGAAGAAAGTTGTTTAAGTTTTGATTCAAAGATTTCTAATGTTTAGTGTATGACCCAATTTTTACCCCAACCAAAGCCCAAGTTCTAAAACCCATTAATAAAAATAAAATACAAACCTAATAAACCAAATAAAATAAACAAGCCCAAATAGCCCAGGCCCAAAACCCAAACCTATTAGACCCAAACCAAACACCTAAACTCTAGCTCAAATGTTTAACCCAAAAACCTAAAATAAAAAACATAAATCAGAGGAGAGCCCTCGCGCCGCACGTCTCGCCAGCTGCCCCCACGCCGCACGGCTCCTCTCCGTGTTGTGTGCCTCCACGGCGTTGTCCCTGCGAAAGAAAAGGAAAAACAGCCCAACAAATCTAAGGAACTAGGAGTTTTAGTTTTTCATTTTTCCTACAAGGCTATAAAAGCCGAATAGAAAATTTGTAAAAGGGGGGATTTTTTTCCGATTTATAAAAAAATTCAGAGATAAAACAGTGTACTCTTGTAGAAAACACGAATCAATCCAAAGCAATATACCGAATTAGTCAAAGTTTTTCTTTCCACTTTGTCATTTTCGATTACTGCATTTTTGTTTTGTTATACTCCGTTTTATATATATATAATATACATAGATTAGTTTTTTTTTTTTAAAAAAAAAAAAGAGAAAAACCAACCTTTTAAGCTTCCACGGTTGGTTGGCCACGCCTGAGAATCGGAGTCACCAAATCGCTGGGGAAAGGGAGAGCTCTCTCGATTTGTTTTCTAAATAGAGGGGAAAATGAAAATTTTCAAAAAAATTTGGGCATTTATACTGTATATAAAATGGCGCCGTTTTGAGCATCGGGGTCAGAGGCCAAAACGACGTCGTTTTGGGCCTCTAACCCGTGACCCGACCCGCACAGGGGCTAGGATCCGCGCATTTTTGCTAGGGAGGGGCTAATTTCGTGTTTAGCCCCTCCGCTTTTTCCTGGTTTTAGAATCAGGTTTTTTATTCCGATTCGGCCCAAAAGTTCGCTTTTGGTTTCAATGAAGTCCTCAGTCGAGTGCACCGTTTCAGAGAGCGGGATTAATTGCCACTTTAGTCCTCCCTATTATGCGCGGGCTTAAATTTGGTCCTTCCCCTTTACTTAATTTCTGATTTTACCACAAAACTTCTGTTTTCAATCCAATTTAGTTTTTTTCATTTTTGCTATTTTACCGCTAAATTTATTATTATTATTATTTCATTATTTTTTATTATGTACATTATTATTACTATTATTGTATATATTATGTCTACTTTGTGTTCGTGATTGTATATTATTTGTTTACTATTTCTACTATTATTTTATTAATATTATCCCTATTATTTTACATCCATATATTATAGCTACAATGCTATATTTATATTATTATATTTATCGTCATATTATTTTATTACTAACATTTTATTTATTACTTTTATTATTTTATATTTTGTTACATACTATTGTATATATAATTATTATTTCTACTAGTATTCGCTATTATATTTATCGTATATATATTTATTATTAATTTTAAATTATATATTTACCTATTTTTATACATAGATATTTTACCTCTTTTAACTATTTTATATATTTAGCCTTTCAATTTTTATGTATTCATATATATATTATTACTTATTAATTTTTATTATGTCTATTATTTTCATTTTTATTATGAGGATTATTATTACTTTTATATTATTTTTTTACTATCAACATCATCACTGCTATTTTTATTAGTGTTTTTTACTATTATGGTTTATTTATCCTTGTTCCCTTCATTTTATAGATCGATGATTTTAAATCGCATTTCAACATTTTTATTTGTTTTTTAAATTCATAAAAAAGGGGTTTTCACAAAGGTAATATTTCGTGTTTGGAAGTTCGAGAAATCGTGCCCAATCGTGCTGGGCTTCGATTTTTCGTTCGTCTAGATTACTAAATGCCCTTAAAGGATTTTGATCATATTTTTGAAAATAAGGCAATATTTCGTGTTTGGAAGTTTGAGAAATTTGTGCCCAATCGTCTTTGGATTTTGATTTTACGTTCATTCAAACAACTAAATATCCTTCAAAGATTCTTTTATCGTGTTTCTTAAATAAAGGCAATATTTCTGAAACACCCCAAACTCGGCCCACAAGCCCTGACCGGATCTGGCATGCTTCTAAATAAAATCCATTCAAATCTTGTTTGAAACTTTGCTAAAAACATCTGTATTTCTGAAAAGTCTTGATTTGGGTTGGGCTCGAATTAAGAACCCGTGTCGATAAGGTGTTAAAAACAATTTGATATTTATACTTAAGAAAAATTTAACTTTTAAACTTTAAATTCGATGATAATCGTATCATACTAAGTAATTAAAAGCATGCATAAACGATTCAATACTTTGGCCTTATTACATCAAATAAAAAACCCGAATAATTCAAAACTTAAACATAAATAAAAATAAATTAATCCTTGAGCTTTGCATGGCCACCCTTGAGCTCCTGCCGACCCGGTCCATCACTAATCATCACCTGAAAAATAATCCACAAGGGGTGAGTCAAACAGACTCAATGTGTACAACCAACACCAAACTCAAATAAATTCAGGCATATCAAATCATACATAATCATATAGCATTAAATAAAATGATGCAATCCGGACCCAAGCCTAGTTATCCATCCGCTACACGCCACCCGTACCAACCATCACACCGTGGGGACTACTAAGTCAACCCTCCATCCGCTACACACCATCGAAGGCGTCATTGCAGCTTGACGTGCTCATCGCCTCTTATAAAGTTCGTGGCATAGCCACCAGATACATACTTTGTGTCATGAGACACCATATTCGAGATATCGTGGTCTTAGGTCACCACATTCGAGATATCGTGGTCTTAGGTCACCACATTCGATATCGTGGTCTTAGGTCACCACATTCACTTCCCCTTTTCATAATATCCCATATGCCCATGTCATACAAAATCATGCAACATAATGCCTTAGTCTGATTTCACATTCTTATCATGTTCATATTCATGGCATAACAAGTCTTATCATACTCATAGTAGGAGTAGGAAAACGCATCTTTTAATCGTGTACCATAACGTGGTACTTAGCCATATTTTTCCACATTCGTATAACATACATACTTATTAAATAAAGGCCTTAAACTTATTAAGAAATAGTGTGGGTACACACCGATATACTTATCGAATTTTATGAAATCCAAAACTCGTTCTATAGCTTTAGATCTTTAATTCCTATATTCGCCAACCCTAACATGTTAGTAAAAGCCATTCTATTATAAATCCCAATCCTAGTAGGATTGTTGTAATCAAATTCTTACCTTGGTGCCGATTGGATTAAAAATTAAATCTCAAACTTTGTGATGCTTCTTTATTGCAATCGGCTATACCTTAATCATTGAACTAGTTAGTTTCGCTTTTTAGACAAATAAGAATTAGATCTAAATACCACAATAGGGCCTTGGCCGAATGTCGATTCACTTACCTTTATGAATCTAAATTCTAAAACCTCACTTTACTTCGCAGCCTTCCTCCTAAAAACCAAGTCACCTAATTTTTACCTACATTCGGCAATCCTCCACTTATTCAACAAACCGAAATTCTCAATTATCTTAGCCCATATGGTATTCAGCCAAAAAGAAAAGAATAGAAAAGGGCCATTCGGCCACCTACCATTAATTACTCACCTTCGGCTTTTCCAAAATCAGCACTTCTGGCTTATTATAAAGCAGGATTCGGCTTCTAGGGCTAAAGAAGAGAAATTGATAGGCATAGACAATTGATTCAAGTTAGATCTTGATGAGAAGAGAGGAAGAAATCGTGAGGAAAAGAAATCTCGAAACTTACCGAATCACTAAAGAACATCGCGCCTATGGTGCACCTTCTGAAACTAAAACACCCTTGTAGATTCGACTTTGAGGCTTAGAGATTCGCTATAGGCTTGAAACTTTTCTTGACTTTTGATTGGTTTTGCAAAGGAAAAGAATTGATGATGGGAAGCACAAGGTATTTCGGTTTTACAAGGAAAGAAAAGGAAGATATAGAACTTAGAGAAATTCTAAGAAGACTAGGGATTTTGTTTTGGCTTTGTGGAGAATTGAAAAAAAAAAAGAATAATGGCGAGAGAGAATTAAGCAAAGATTTAAAAAGAGAAGAAAGAATATTGAATGGCTTTAGTTTTCCTCCTTTTGCCGAAATTACTAAGCCTAGAGAGTCCCTTTCTTAGCCATCACTTTCATATCTTTATTTTCCTAGCTTAATTTAAATTCTAAAAGAATTTGACTTCAACTTAAACTCTTACCTTAGTCTCCCTATGCCGTCCATCTCCTTACCTTAGAGTACCGAATTTTAACCCATTATTTTGGCTTCATGTGGCCATACTAGGCCCAAGTTATCCTAGCATATGGCGTCATTTCCGAGCCTAAGTATGCCTCCTGCCATTTTCCAAGCCCGATTTTGTTACATTTCCAAGGTTCCTTACATTTCCTTACATTTCTTACATTTCCAAGCTTCTCTTAAGACTTAATATTTTCTAAAGCATTTCTTACATTTCCTTACATTTCCTTACATTTCCAAGCTTCCTCTTAAGACTTAATATTTTCTAAAGCATTTTCTTACATTTCTTACATTCCCTTACATTTCCAAGCTTCCTCTTAAGACTTAATATTTTCTAAAGCATTTCCTTACATTTCCTTACATTTCCAAGCTTCCTCTTAAGACTTAATATTTTCTAAAGCATTTCTTACATTTCAAGGTTCTAAAATGCACACAACACATTCACAACACATAAGGCATACTATTTCATGTAATTTTAGCCATAGTGCATAAGCCCTATTCCGGATATTACAATTTCATGATTGGAAATTCAAGGAATTGTGCCCAATCGTGCTGGGTTTCGATTTTTAGTTTGGCTAAATAGTGAAATACCCTTTTCAAATCGCAATACATGAATTTTGGAAACCATGAAATGATCTTAGTATCGAGGGTTTGAAACATCGTGTCCTATCGTGCTGGATGCTATATTTCACCTTTTCGGGACAAGAGAATTTCGATATCCAATTCGAGTTATCCAAACATTTTTAAATATTCAAATTTTAAAATATTTTTTTTTTTGATATTAAGGACACTAATCAATCAAAACGGTATCAATTTTGGGCGTTACGAGGGTGCTAATCCTTCCTCGTGCATAACCGACTCCCAAGCCCATTTTCTTAAAATTCATAGACCAAAACGTTTTCAAAAGTGGCCTAATCACACTTCAAAAAAGATTGGCGGCGACTCCATTTTTCTTTTTAAAGTCGGCCTATTTTCTAAACAAAAAAAGTGGTTTCGACAGCTTGGCGACTCCACTGGGGACTATAAGAGAGTCAAGCCGTAAAATTGGTTGATTAATGTCCTTTTTATCAAAAATAAAATTTTTTCATTTTCATTTGCATGAGTCGTGTCGCGCCATATATCTCGCTTTGGTTTGAGACACATAGAATATTTTGCATTCATATTGCATGACCGTTGTGGTCACACCCTTAAGTGGGAGCAAAATCTATGCCTTCGTGAGGTTTTCACCTCCGCATGGGCTAGGGGCTGCTTAGGGATACATCCGTACCTATGGTTCCGTGAGGTTTTCACCTCGGCATGGCCATAAGGAAATGTATTCCCCTGAACTAAATTCAATCAGTATGAGCCTATGAATTCAATCAGTATGAGCCTATAATGGGTGAGGATTGAGGAATCTGCTGGTTCAGGTACCCTTTTTTTTTAGAACTAAACCACATGTAGAAAACTTAAGGGCCTACCCTAGGTAAAACCATGTCAAACCCTAGTGGTCACCCGATAGGTTCTATATTATTTATTTTCTTATCTTGTGGGTTTTATTGCATTTTGATTGCATTGCCTTCACATCATAGAAAAGAGGTGTTGATTTCAAATTCGATTACTAAATAGAAAAGTTGGTCATAAGAAAATAGATTTTTTGATAAAGTGGATTATAATACGGTCATCCGAATATAGTCCAAGTGAATACAATGAGAGAGGACTGATAGTCCGTGAAGGAATACAAGACCTTATCACCCAGGAATTCAAGTTGACAAGACTATTTGAAGATTACTACGTCTCGGCATTCTTGAAGACGCTAACAAGTGAACAGGAGTAGCGGTCCAGATCAAGCAAAAGGAGCTAGAGGAAGTATCTATTAGAATTTTGCAAGACTTAACTTTTGCGAAGAAGAGATTCATGTTTTCACTTGGACTATGAGGACAAGGCCGTGTATGCGATCCGTTTTGTGTAAACAAATTTATTTTCTAGTAAAGTTTTTCTAATGTAATCGAATTCAATGCCTCTTATTTTTGCATTCATTATTTTTGCATTCATTCATTTGCATTGCATCACATCATTTGCATTAAATATCATAAGACAACCCTTTTAATTAGAGGTTGTATTATAGTAACCCTGGAATATCATTACTACACACGAATGTAGAAACGGCTAAGGATATAATGAAAACCTTGAGCATCAACGCCGTATTCGAAGAGGGATTAAATGAAGGAAACCTAGGAGGCATTCGCCCCTACGAGCCTGAAAGTGTTTTGAATAACTGGACTGTGAAGGAAACTCCTGTAGTTTTTAGAGCTAACACAGAGTAATGTTCAAAACACACTTGTTGTTTTAAGCCTAGAAACAATAAGAATCTTTTGTGAAATAGGCTCATGTTCAAACATCTTTATTTTCAATAAAAAATGCATTCTTGTGTTTCATGCCGAGCAAATATTTTTCATTTTTTCCATGTCATACTATACATTCTTTTATTTTTTGGGATGTCTTCCATTCTTCATCATCTAAGAATCACTTATTCTTTTGAATTTACCTTCATTACCACGATAGGTACCCAGATATCAAGACATGAGCAACGTCATACATACTCCTTTTAAGTGAAATATGGGGCTAAAGGGATCTGAGGATTTTGAAAATGTCAGAGATTGTAACTTATCTTTTTATTTGTTAAAGATGGTAGAACAAAATGAAAATAAACTTTACTGTACAAAGGGGTCAATAGACATTGTGAGTTTGGGAAATGAGTGAAGATCGAAGCCTTGCTCACTACAGAAATAAAGCGAGATGTCATTGAGTTATTCCAAGAATTTAAAGATGTTTTTGCATGATCGCATCAAGATATTCCTAGGCACAAAGAAACTATGGAGTGTTCAAAAAGGCACATGTTAAGAGTTTTTCGATATCCAGGTCGATTATAAGTTTCAAGTACTGTTGGTCTACCATGAAAAGGAGATTGCGTCAGTTATGCCATAAATGCCAAATAGAGGAAGACAAGACTTATGTGCTTCCTCCATATACGTGGGGCATAGATGTTACGGGGACGATCTAGTCAGAAGCTTCTAACAGACATCGTCATCTTTTCGGTTGTTAATTACTTCATTAAGAGGGTGAAGGTCGCTTCATATGCCAAAAGTTACATGTCTAAATATAATGTCAAAGTTGACAGTCTGTTTAAAGATCAGACGCCATATCAGGGCAAAAAACAAAAGAAAGAAAGAAAGAAGAATAAAGAAAGAAAGAGAGAAGGGAACATCCAAAAGATTTTTTTGAGACTTGTAAATATTGGCATAGAGAAGTTACCATTTACCCTATTTACTTCTCGAGTATTGGTAAAGACCTCCACCGAGGCAACACCTTTCTCATTGATCTATGGGATGGATGCAGTCTTGCCTATCGAAGTTGAGACTCTTTTTCTTCAGATGCTGTCAGAGCTAAAGTTGGATAAAGCAGAATGGGTTCAATCTCGGTATGATCAACTGAGTCTGATCGGGGAAAAAAATTAAGAACCATCCGTCATAGTTAAATGTACTAGAAGCGAATGATGCGGGCTTACAACAAAAAGTCCACCCCAGAGAGGTTCATGAAAGAGACTTGGTATTGAAAAGATCCTCCCTATGCAAAAGGGCTTCAGGGGAAAGTGGATGCCTAATTGGGAAGGACATTATGGTGAAAAGAAAGTTTTTTGGAGAAGCATGGATATTAGCCGAGATGGACGGTAAAAGTCAGTCAAACCCAATTAATGCGGACCCAGTCAAGAAACGCTTCGCTTATGATGGAAATAGGCCAAGGCAAAAACCCATAAAAGGCGCTTTGAAATTTTTCGCAAAAAAAAAAAAGGAGAGGCCAAAGTGAAAACCTGCAAAGGGCACTTTGAGACCAAAGGGACTTTGAGTCGAAAACCCGAAAAGGGCGGCTCAAATTATGATCAAATCGTGATGGGACATACAGTAGTTTTGCTACGCTTGAATTAACAATGATGAAGTATGTTTCATCTTGGGGCATCGACAAAGTACTCTGGATCCCCTAAAGCACATATTGAGCCTAAATGGTCCTCAAGAAGTTTGAACAGATAAGCTCAGTCGGAGATATCTGGGGTACCTAATTACCATCTTACCCATTCTTAATTTGCTCGTTTCAAAATACACTACCAATAAATTTCCTTCTTGATTGTATTTGCTATCTTATTTGTTGCGAGCTATGCTCCTAATTAATTTTTTTCTTGTCTATTATTATGATCTTTTCCAAGCATTTCATATTGAAATAATGATTATTGAACTAATAATGCTTTCACAAAAGAAGTTTTGTGTATTACTCTAAAAGTTTCTAAATAATATGAGAATCTAAAACAGGACAATTATTTAGAACTAACCAGGCTTAAAGGGCTCGGAGCACTTGAGAAAAGGGACTAAGCAGTGACAACATCTTCAGATTCTCTGTTAGAGGTATCGGCTAAACAAAGAAGACATACGTCAGGGATATCACCTTAATAAACAACAAGCAATGATAGCCCAAGTTATTTAAATAGATCATTTTCATTTTGCACTCATTCGTAACATTCATAATACGCATCGTTAGGAACATTTTTCATGACATCCTAATCATTTGGCATAAACATATACCCCATGAAATCAATTCTACAGGTAGGTTCCCCTAAGGACAATGTAGCAAAATTGATGGGAGTTACAGAAGATTACAGATCTTATCCCACTGAGCAGGAGTGGAATAGATCAAAAACGATGAGCCTCAATTCCCTAAGCAGTAGGGTAGCAGTAGATTCTGATCTTATCCATCGAAAGCGAGTGGAGCAGATCAAAGACGATGAGCCTTAATTCCCAAGATGAGTATGGCGGTCCTATCAGTGAATATGGTAGATCCTATCTCCACCGAGTAGGAGTGGAGCGGATCGAAGACAATGATCTTATCTCCACCGAGGAGAGTGGAGGGGCCAAAGATATAGATCGAAGATAATGAGCCTTATCTCCACCGAGCGAGGCTAAAGATAGTAGATCTATCTCCACCGAGTAGGAGTGGAGGCTAAAGATAGTAGATCCTATCTCCAAAGATAGAACAGTTGAAAGATCTTATCTCTCTGAGCAAGAGTGGGAGGTAAAGATAGTAGATTCTATCTCCTTTGAGCGAGTCGGCGGATTGAAGATCAGATCTTATCTCTCTCGGCGCAGGAGTTGTAACACCCTAAATTAGAGGTTGTTAAAAATTTAATTATTTTTCCATAGGTGTGCTTGAAGAAATAAATATCATGATTTTTAAGCATGTTTAGGGCCTAGAAATAACCCTGAATTAGGTCAGATTTGGAAATAAAAATATCTTTTTAAGGGCTTAAAAAAAGGGGCAGTGAAGATCTTATTTAAGAGAAACTTGACACAAGAATGGGAGTACAAGTGGCGTGGAACGCCTAAGAGGTTGCTAGGGGTCTTGGGTTCGATCATGAGTAGCAAGGAGAAATTTTCTTTGGGCGCTAAAGGAAGGGCCAGTAAGAAAGGTTTTAAATAAATTTTGAGTAAGGAACGGACATGAAAGGCGGTGGGCGGAATGATGAGGCACTACTTAAGAGGGCTTTGCAAAGGACACGGGTTCGAGTCAAGACAAGAATAGAAGGGATTTCCACCGAGGCTCGAGTAAGGTTTATAATTAAAAGGTGGGGCTTTATGTCATGAAAGTTGAAGAGTGGTAACAGATCTGAGTTATCTTGATTTTATTTTTCTTCCCTCTGCTGCATGTGAAGAGAGTAGAATTAGCAGCATTTAGGACTCTTAAATTGATAAGAGATAAGCATATTTTTTGCTCATAATCGGTGGAAAAGGAGCTATTAGTAGTTTAATTGCAATTAAATTGTTGAAGGTGATTAAGGGATTAATGTAGGATAATTTTACTTTGCTTTGTGATAAATAAAAGTGGAATTTATCACCTAAAAGGAGGAATTGGCCAACATTGGGACTCCTTGAAATTTGTTCAAAATTGATTTTTATACAAAGAAGAAGTGCCCAAAATTCCAAACTTTTTCTTAGATCCTATCTCCAAATTCCCTAGGCAATTGCTCAATTTTCCAGCTTCTTTTCTTCTTTACAAGTGAAAACCTCCTTGAACCTCTACTTCTTTTCCTTCATCTTTTCTTCCTCCATTAGTGAACCCCTACCACCTTGCGCCAAAAAGCCCAAAATTACTCAAAATTCCCAGATCTTTTATTTTCCTTAAGCGAATCTACTCCTCCCTATTTCTTTGTAGTTTTGGTAGAATATCAAAGCAAAGGTGCTCTCTTCTTCCCCAATCGGTTTGAGAGGAAGGTAAGTGTTAAGTACTTTTCGGCCAAGGGCCATGATTATGGAATTATGCTTAAAGCCGATAGTAACAAGTGATTAGTAGGGATTTCGACTATTAAAGGTGCAAGAGTGTGATTTCGGGATTCTAGGTTGTGATAGATTAATAGATCGGGATCTCGTTAAATAATCAGGTGCGTAATTATCGCATTGTTTCTCCTGTTATTTGTGTATTAATGTATAAACTTGTGTATGATGTGTGCTAGCCGACAATAATGGCTAAAGTGGTGGATACCCATGTTGGGGGTAATCGGTTAATAGGTTAGTAGATTATGATATTAAATTATTATGATATATGTGTGATATGGTAATGAGCATGTGATGTATACTTGTTATATATGTGATTTGACATGATACATTTACATATATGTATGGGGATTGGATGTGATCAAGGAAGCGGGGTGTACATATTTAACGTGGTCTAATGTTAGCCTCGTGCTACATTAGCGCTTGATGGTTAGCATGTGCTACATCAAGGAGGTGTTGGCTAGGTGCCCATCTCGGCGGTTGATGGGTGTGCATCACCGTAGACGGATTAATGTTGGGATCACTTATGTGATCGGTGGCTCAACCACGACCTTGTCTGTGAGTCTAGAGGTAAGATTTGTGGATCAGAGGTAAGATTTGTTGGATCGGTCCTTGAAGTCTGCTAAGGTTGGTGTAACGGATGGACTTAGGTTGGGTTGGGTTTAGTAATATCATATTTATTTGTATGATCTGTGTGGACATGGGCCAAATGTGGAGGCATGTGTGATGATTAGCCTGGACTCACCCAATTTTTAACCCTAGGAGAGAAAGCATGCTTGTCGATGGAGTTATTTTACTTTGCTTTAGTTAAAATTATTTTTTCTAAGTTTTATTTTGGGATTGTAATAAGGCATTTATTTATTTTGTGGATGTTATTTTTATTTTACTTATATTATGTTACAAAATGGAATTTTATAAATATTAAATGAGGTTAAAAGTAATTTTTCAAACTTAATAAACTTCTATGGGTTTTAAAAGATGTTACCAGGGTAACAAACTATACCAAGTCAATTATAGCACGATTTATTAAATGTTACATAAGCAGATGTTTTCAAAGGATTTATCAACCCATTGTATTTATAAAAAGCCCAATGAGTTTTCAAACACCCTTTCTACACCTTAGCCAAATTTTATCGAATTATCACCAAACTTTCAAAATGACTCAAATTATTTTTGAACATACCGATAATTCGGGACTCGTAGGCGGGTTTGGGGTTATCTGAGAGTAAGCGAATCGAATATTGGAGCCTTATCTCCACCGACTGGGGAGTGGAGCATGCCAAAGATATAGATCTTATCTCTCGAAGCGGGAGTAAGCACGATAGAAATCGTGAGATCTTATCTCCACTAAGCGAGGAGTGGAAGCGGATCGAAAGACATGAGCCTTAATTCCTAGCGGTAGGGTAACAGTTAAAAGCGATCTTATCCCACCGGCGGGAGTGGAGCAGATCGAAAGACATGAGCCGTAATTCCCTAAGCGGTAGGGTAACAGCTAAAAAGCGAGATCTTATCCCACCGGGGTGGAACGGATCGAAGACAATGAACCTTAATTCTAAGCGGTAGGGTATGAGCTAAAAAGTAGATCTTATCCCTTGGCGAAAGGTGGAGCAGATCGAAAGACATGAGCCTTAATTCCCTAAACAATAGGGTAACAGTTAAAGAAGTAGATCTTATCCCACCGGAAGGAGTGGAACAGATCGAAGACAATGAGCCTTAATTCCTAGCGGTAGGGTAACAGTTAAAGAAAGATCTTATCCCACCGGCGAGGAGTGGAGCAGATCGAAGACAATGAGCCTTAATTCCCTAGCAGAAGAGGGTAATGAGTTAAAGCGAGATCTTATCCCACCGAGGCGAGAGTGGAACAGATCGAAGACAATGAGCCTTAATTCCCTAGCGGTAGGGTAACAGGCTAAAGCGAGATCTTATCCCACCGTAGGAGGTGGAACAGATCGAAGACGTGAGCCTTAATTCCCAAGTAGTAGGGTAACAAAGTAAAAAGCAGATCTTATCCCACCGAAAGGCGGAGTGGAGCGGATCGAAGACAATGAGCCTTAATTCCCTAGCGGTAGGGTAACAGTTAAAGAAGCAGATCTTATCCCCCGGCGAGTGGAGGAATGATCGAAGACAATGAGCCTTAATTCCTAAGCAGTAGGGTAACAGCTAAAGAAGTAGATTTTATCCCAATCGAGTAGGAGTGGAACAGATCGAAGACGATGAGCCTTAATTCCCTAGCGGTAGGGTAACAGCTAAAAAGCGAGATCTTATCCCACCTGGCGGAGTGGAACAGATCGAATACAATGAGCCTTAATTCCCTAAGCGGTAGGGTAATAGTGAAGGTTCTGAGATCTTATCCCATCGAAAGAGTGGAACAAATCAAGACGATAAACCTTAATTCCCTAAGCAGTAGGGTAACATGCTAAAGAAGCAGATCTTATCCCACTAAGCAGGAGTGGAACAGATCGAAAGTAGCAAGTTTATCTCCATGTATCGGCAATGGAGCAGACTGAAGATAGTAGATCTTATCTCTACTGAGCAGGAGTAGAGCATATCGAAGACACCAGCCTTAATTCTCTAAGCAGTATGGTAACAGGCTAAAGAAGCAGATCTGATCTCCACCGAGCAGTAGCGGAGAAGATTTAAACAAAGCTCTTATACCCCTGAAGATGCAGTGGATGAAATAAAGTCTTCCTGAAGATAGTAAGGAAGCAATTTGGAAATTTTAGATTTTGTTCCCCAGTGGATCAAACTGAAGAATGAAGTCTTCCTGAAGATAGCAGGAAGCAGACTGAAGACATCAGATCATGTCTCCCTGAGTTTACAGTGGAGCAGATCAAAAGATAGTGGATACTACCTTCATGAAGTTGAAGCTATCAAGATAAAGTTCTAATACCGTTCAAGTTAAGTGGAGTTAGAGTCATTTGAAGAACAAGAGGATCAAGAAGTCAAAGTTTGGCCAAAACCGGGCAAAATTGGTCCTTTTATAGTCTTTGCTCTATTCTTGTTACACGACAATGAGCAAAGAGGGGCAGCTGTATGACCCAATTTTTACCCCAACCAAAGCCCAAGTTCTAAAACCCATTAATAAAAATAAAATACAAACCTAATAAACCAAATAAAATAAACAAGCCCAAATAGCCTAGGCCCAAAACCCAAACCTATTAGACCCAAACCAAACACCTAAACCCTAGCCCAAATGTTTAACCCAAAAACCTAAAAAAAAAACATAAATCAGAGGAGAGCCCTCGCGCCGCATGTCTCGCCAGCAAGGCCATGCCCCCAAGCCGCACGGCTCCTCTCCGCGTTGTGTGCCTCCACGGCGTTGTCCCTGCAAAAGAAAAGGAAAAAAAATTTCAACAAATCTAAGGAACTAGGAGTTTTAGTTTTCATTTTTCCTACAAGGCTATAAAAGCCGAATAGAAAATTTGTAAAAGGGGATTTTTTCCGATTTATAAAAAAATTGGAGATAAAACAGTGTACTCTTGTAGAAAACACGAATCAATCCAAAGCAATATACCGAATTAGTCAAAGTTTCTACTTTGTCATTTTACTGCATTTTGTTTTGTTATCTCGTTTTAAATATATATAATATACATAGATTAGGTTTTTTTTTAAAAAAGAAAAACCACCTTTTGAGCTTTTGAGAATCGTCGGGTCGAGAAATCCTGGGGAAAGGGAGAGCTCTCTCGATTTGTTTTCTAAATAGAGGAAAATGAAAATTTTCAAAAAATTTGGGCCTCTAATCGGTCAGAGGCCAAAGCGTCGTTTGGGCCTCTTGCATTGGGGCTAGGATCCGCGTTTTTGGTAGGGAGGGGCTAATTGCGCGTTTAGCCCCTCCGCTTTTTCCTGGTTTTAGAATCAGGTTTTTTATTCCCGATTCGGCCCAAAAGTTCGCTTCTGGTTTCAATTAAGTCCTCAATCGAGTGCACCGTTTCAGAGAGCGGGATTAATTGCCACTTTAGTCCTCCCTTTTATGCGCGGGCTTAAATCTGGTCCTTCCCCTTTACTTAATTTCTGATTTTACCACAAAACTTCTGTTTTCAATCCAATTTGTTTTTTTTTTATTTTGCTATTTTACCGCTAAATTTATTATTATTATTTCATTATTTTTTATTATGTACATTATTATTACTATTATTGTATATATTATTGTCTACTTTATGTTCGTGGTTGTATATTATTTGTTTACTATTTCTACTATTATTTTATTAATATTATCCTATTATTTTACATCCATATATTATAACTACAATGCTATATTTATATTATTATATTTATCGTCATATTATTTTATTACTAACATTTTATTTATTACTTTTATTATTTTATATTTTGTTACATACTATTGTATATATAATTATTATTTCTACTAGTATTCGCTATTATATTTTTCGTATATATATTTCTTATTAATTTTAAATTATATATTTACCTATTTTTTATACATAGATATTTTACCTCTTTTAACTATTTTATATATTTAGCATTTCAATTTTTATGTATTCATATATATATTATTATTACTTATTAATTTTTATTATGTCTATTATTTTCATTTTTATTATGAGGGTTATTATTACTTTTATATTGTTTTTTACTATCAACATCATCACCGCTATTTTTATTAGTGTTTTTACTATTATGGTTTATTTATCCTTGTTCCTTCATTTCATAGATCGATTATTTTAAATCGTATTTCAACATTTTATTTATTTTTAAATTCATAAAAAGGGTTTTCACAAAGGTAATATTTCGTGTTTGGAAGTTCGAGAAATCGTGCCCAATCGTCTTTGGGCTTCGATTTTTCGTTAAATCTAGATTACTAAATGCCCTTAAAGGATTTTGATCATATTTTTGAAAATAAGGCAATGTTTCGTGTTTGGAAGTTTGAGAAATTCGTGCCCAATCGTCTTTGGTTTCGATTTTCATTCATTCAAACAACTAAATATCCTTCAAAGATTCGTTTATCGTGTTTCTTAAATAAAGGCAATATTTCATGATTGAAAATTCAAGGAATCGTGCCCAATTGTGCTGAGTTTCGGTTTTTAGATTGGCTAAATAGTGAAATACCCTTTTCAAATCACAATACATGAATTTTGGAAACCATGAAATGATCTTAGTATCGAGGGTTTGAAACATCGTGTCCTATCGTGCTGGATGCGGTATTTCACCTTTTCGGGACAAGAGAATTTCGATATCCAATTCGAATTATCCAAACATTTTTAAAGATTCAAATTTTAAAATGTTTTTTTTTTTGATATTAAGGACACTAATCAATCAAAACGGTACCAATTTTGGGCGTTGCGATGGTGTTAATCCTTCCTCGTGCGTAACCGACTGACGAGCCCGTTTTCTTAAAATTAATAGACCACAACGTTTTCAAAAGTGGCCCAATCACACTTCAAAAAAAATTGGTGGCGACTCTATTTTTCTTTTTAAAGTCGATCCATTTTTCAAAAAAAAAAAAAGTGGTTACGACATTTAGGATAACTTCAATGAAAATCTTCTGGTAGTTGAGTGACCTTGCTCAGTTTACAAATCACATGCATGGTCTTCACATAATTGTACATTCTGACATCCTTTTTAATGAGAGCATTAAAGGAAACAATGGACCAGTAAACAATATGGTCCAATGAGAGCATTTATGTTAATTTTCATGGCTCCCCTTAACTGTCTCTTACGTCTATAATTTGTGGAGCTATATGTATATATATGTGGATGTTTATGTACACGAAAGTCTCCACAATTTCTCTTTCCCTTCAATCTCTCATTTTCTCTCTCTAGAATTTGTGCGTTTATTTCTCTATCTGGATATTGATTGAATTTCTTCTTGTAAGTCAAGGTTTCTTCCCATTTCTATGTCGAATTTGATCGAACATTATGTTTCTTTGAAATTTCTAGCAATTAAGGCCATTTTATGATATGGGTATCCTAGTTTTCTTAGATCTCCTGTTAATTGTGAAAAAGGAAGTCCATAGCTTTCGTTGCTCTGTTAGCTTATGAAATGGATCTGCGTCTCTTTTTATTTATTTTATGATGAATGCGAAAGGATTTGTTTTTTCTTTTAATTTTCTTTTACATTTTCAAAATGGTAATTTGATCTGGTGATTGAGGCGGTTCTTGTTGATTAATAATAAACATATTGATCTCTTTTTTTCCATGGACAAAAAATGGGAGCTTGGGTAGTTTATCGTTCAATTTTTATGGAAAATGAGGTGAATTCCATTCTAATTTGATGAACCAAAATGTTATTTGTTGAGGGGATTTTTTCGACAAAAGCCTTCGAAGTATGGCCACCGTATTGGGGTTTTTTCTCCCTCTTTCACAGAAAACTCAATGAAGGAGAGGCGTCAGTTTAGTATGGAACATTAATAATGTAAATCATCTAACCTACGCACAGGGACTCGAATCACCAACATATTAACCACATAATTGCAAGTATGGTCCCACTTTACAAGAGGCAATACCTTCGCTGTTGGGGTTCAGTTGTCTACTCGAGAAATGACATACTTCAAAGACTTTTCTCAAATGAGTTACTCCCACGACACTATTTAAAAAAGAAAAGAAAAGTGGGTGATATGATTCACTTATGTTGTTGGCATGTCTGTTTTTTTGTTGTATTTGTATTTTTCGTTGCATGTTTTTTTGGATTTTCTTAGATTGTTCTTTTAGGTTTGATCATAGATTCTATCTGTACTTTTTATTTATTTGTTTATGCAAGTTGGTGTTGATTTTTATTATCTTTTGCTGTGCTAAAAGTGGTTCTTGTTTTTATTGTAGAATTGGTTTGAAAATGGCTACTTATACCCCTAAGAACATCCTCATAACTGGAGCTGCTGGGTTTATTGCATCCCATGTAGCTAATCGGCTTATTCGGAACTATCCCGGTTACAAAATTGTTGTGCTCGACAAGCTTGATTACTGCTCTAACCTGAAAAACCTCCTCCCCTCCCAGTCATCACCGAACTTTAAGTTCGTGAAGGGGGATATTGCCAGTGCTGATCTTGTTAACTACCTCCTTGTTGCCGAGTCAATCGACACAATAATGCATTTCGCAGCCCAAACTCATGTCGATAACTCGTTCGGGAACAGCTTTGAGTTTACCAAGAACAATATCTATGGCACACATGTCTTGCTTGAGGCTTGTAAAGTCACTGGCCAGATCAGGAGGTTTATCCATGTGAGCACGGATGAGGTGTATGGGGAGACGGATGAGAATGCGGTTGTAGGAAACCATGAGGCTTCTCAACTTCTCCCGACAAACCCGTACTCGGCAACTAAAGCTGGTGCTGAAATGCTTGTAATGGCGTATGGTAGGTCATACGGGTTACCGGTGATTACTACCCGTGGAAACAATGTTTATGGTCCCAACCAATTCCCCGAAAAATTGATTCCGAAGTTCATCCTCTTAGCGATGAGAGGGAAGACTCTTCCGATTCATGGGGATGGTTCTAATGTGAGGAGTTATTTATATTGTGAAGATGTGGCCGAGGCATTTGAAGTCATTCTACACAAGGGTGAAGTTGGCCATGTTTATAATGTCGGAACAAAGAAGGAAAGGAGAGTGATTGATGTAGCCAAAGATATATGCAAGCTTTTCTCGATGGATCCCGAGACAAACATCCAGTGTGTTGAAAACAGACCATTCAATGACCAGAGATATTTTCTTGACGATCAGAAACTAAAGAACTTGGGATGGTCTGAGCGAACCATATGGGAAGAGGGGTTGAAAAAGACGATAGCATGGTACACCAAAAATCCCGAATGGTGGGGTGATGTGGCTGGTGCATTGCTTCCACACCCAAGAATGCTGATGATGCCCGGTAGTAGACACTTCGAATCGGAAGATGGGAAAGTTTCGAGTGTTTCTAACACGCCCCGAATGATAGTTCCGACCTCCAAAAGTTTCATCTCTCCCCTAAAACCATCCTTTAAGTTCTTGATCTATGGCAGGACCGGCTGGATTGGAGGTATTCTCGGTCAGCTATGTGAGAAACACGGTATTCCCTTTGAATACGGAAGAGGACGCTTGGAAAATCGAGCATCGCTCATGGCAGATATTCAAAATATAAAGCCAACCCATGTTTTTAATGCTGCTGGTGTGACCGGTAGACCAAACGTTGATTGGTGTGAATCTCACAAAACCGAAACTATTCAAACCAATGTGGTTGGAACCTTGACCTTGGCAGACGTTTGCAGACAACATGAGCTTTTGATGATGAATTTCGCAACGGGGTGTATATTCGAATACGATGCTGCACATCCTCAAGGCTCCGGCATTGGCTTTAAAGAAGAAGACAAACCCAATTTCATCGGTTCCTTCTATTCGAAAACCAAAGCTATGGTAATCCCATCGGATATCCGTAATTCAACTCACATCTTGTCTGCTACTTTATGTCTTTAATGCCTCGTAATATCTTCCCTTCTTGTTTAGGTTGAAGAGCTGTTGAGAGAATATGACAACGTCTGCACCCTCAGAGTTCGAATGCCGATCTCATCCGACCTAAACAACCCACGCAACTTCATCACCAAGATCTCGCGTTACAACAAGGTCGTCAACATCCCCAACAGCATGACAATCCTAGACGAACTCCTACCGATATCTATCGAGATGGCAAAGAGGAACTTGAGAGGTATATGGAACTTCACAAACCCCGGTCGTTAGCCACAACGAAATCCTCGAGATGTACAAGACTTACATCGACCCCAACTTCCAGTGGATGAACTTCACATTGGAAGAACAAGCCAAGGTAATCGTCGCCCCTCGAAGCAATAATGAAATGGATGCATCCAAGTTGAAGAAAGAGTTCCCCGAGTTGTTACCAATCAAAGAATCATTGATTAAGTATGTCTTCGAACCCAACAAACGAAACTAAACCTATGAACCCAGTTTTTTCAGCTATAGAACCCGAGTTTCGACCACTCTAGCTTCTGCATTTACTATAATTAGGTTGTACTGTAGTTTACTTAGGACTAGTTTGACAATGCTTTTGAAAATTACTTTTGAAAAGTACTGTGAAAAAGTGCTTTTGAGAAGTGCTTTTGAAAAGTTTGCTTTAAAATTTGAGTGTTTAGCATTGCTATCAAAAAGTGCTTTTGAGAAATAAATATCCATTTTAGACATGTTATTATCAAGTAACAAATATACATTTAAATAAATTTTAAATTAGTTAATATTATTATATTTTAGTAAGAATATAAAAATTACTATAACTTGTTAATATTTTAATATATGAAATATAAATTTTAATTTTAAATATTTGTAAGTAATAAATATTAATTAGTTATAAAATTTAATTAGAATATATAAACTACATTTTAAATATTTAAATATAACCATTAAATATTTATAATTAATATTTTAAAAATATTTTTATTTTTAATTAATAATTTTAACACATTTGTAATTAAGCTCTATGAAAAAAAGGAAAGTACTATGTTATTAATGGGTAAAAAGTAATTAAGCACTAAAAGTGCTTTTGGGAGAGGAAAAATAACATAAAAGCCTTTATACTAAATTGTATTTTATCTCCTCTACAAAATTATAAGCAATTTAGTCATTGTATATTAAATCATAGAACAAATTAATCATTTCTGTATCTCATGTGACATGTGAGGTGCCATGTGTACCTCATATTAATGTAGAGGGGCCAAATTTTAACAGCAGAAATAAATGAAATTAAAAAAAATAAAAAATAATTTACTCTTTGATTTAATGTATAAGGACTAGTTTGTCCATTTTTTGAGTAAACATGACAAAATGTAATCCGACTCTTAGTACAAGAGTTTCCATGGTACTTTTAACTATAAATATTCAAACATTTTTTATAATAGTAGCGTATAGATAATCGAAAACTCGGGATTAAATAGTAAAATGCTAATTAAATTTCAATGAAGAAAACCAAAAATTTTCTTTAAAAACTTGTTATAATTACATAAATACTACAATAGAAGCAAACTATGCCCCCATTGCTCATGTTATTGGCAATTCAACATCCCTTTAAACAAGCTTCTACTTATACTCAAATAACTATCAATAATCAAAGAGCTAAGTGCTTTGAATTAAAGCCATTGCTTTAAGCATTAAGTTGTTAATCTAAAATGTACATTTTTCATTCAAAAGCTTCATGATGAAGGACTATAATCGCATTGTCACATCGAAATACCTTAAAGCAATTGGCAATCCATGGAGATGAATACCTTATTTGAGACCAAGGCCTATTATGTACCTTGCATGAAAAGAAACATCAAAATAAGGGCACTTGTGAAATTAGCTATTCTTAAGAAAGGAATGTAAGTTTATCCGATACTTACCGAGAACAAATCAATTTGTTTCGACATAAAGGGGTAGAGCATAATGACTTGAAGATGGACCGGGGTCTATTGCATTAATGACAATAGCATATATTGTTAGAGATGTATGATGAAATAGACATGATTGTGTAAAGAGCTGAAAGATAATGTATGTATGTACCATCTGATTGTATCCGTAACCAATCTTGTGTGCATATCAAAGCCTGTCGAGTCTCAGGAGTCAGTGGACATCTACAACTATCGAGCACCCTACCTCCAGCATGGAATGCTGACTCTTGTGAGACGGTTGACATAGGAGTTCCGAGAACATCTCGTGCCATCATTGACAAGATTGGATACCTTGGAGTGTGAACTCTCCACCAATTCAATATATTGAAATTGCAGTTACGAGGAAAGACGGGCTCATCTAAATATTTTTCCAAGTCTGATATTGCAGTTTGACTTTGAGATGTCTCGTGAAGGAATTTGTCAAAGCCCTTTAGTCCATCTCTACAGTCATTGCTACTGCTAGGTAAACTACTGAGCGGCAAAGCTGAACCTTGATCCATCAAAGTTGAGCAAATAGAGTATGTATTAAATAGTTCCTTAAGACCATCCGAGACTTCTTTGATTCGTTCCAATGCAGTACTGCCGTAAATCTGGGAGTAGTAATACTCCACCAATTTCATCTTGAATCGGGGATCTAAGATAGCTGCTACTGCCAAAGACAAACTGCATTTGCTCCAATATTTATCAAACTTAGCTTTCATCTTTGCTGCTAATGAACTAAGAAAATTATCGGGGCTCTTGCACCAGTCAATCAATTGGATGTGAACATGACAAATTTCCGGAAAATATATATTTGCCGTGGGACATTTGTTGCTGGAGAAGACATTGATGATTTCGATAAATAGTTTCAAATAGCCGGTAATGGAACTTGCCCATTTCCACTCTTCATCGCTTAAAGCAAGGTCAAGATCAAGCTCCGGCAACTGACAGAAAGCATTCCTGTATTCTATAGCAGTCTCGAGCATTAGGTATGTTGAATTCCATCGGATAGGACAATCAAGAACCAAGTTCTTCTGGCTATTGATTCCAGTTTGCAAGACCATCTCCTTGAACTTCCCTTGTATTGATTGGGAACTTTTAACATATCGAACAGTTCCTCGAATCTTTTGAATCACCACTCGGAGAGCTTCTATGGCGTCTTGAACAATTGAATTTAGAACATGTGCAGCTGAGCGCACATCTAATAATTGACCGTTGCTTAGACGAGACTTGTTCTCCGAGATCTGCTCTTTTATTCTCAGAACGATGTCATCATTAGCAGAAAAATCATCCAACGTCACAGCAAACAACTTAGAGCCTATATCCCAATCCATCAAACACTTGATAATTACTCCGGAAAGCAAGTCATCAGTATGAGAAGAATCAAGTGTAACAAAATTAAGAATCTTCTTTTGTAGTTTCCAATCATCACCGACGTAATGCGCCATCATGCATACATGGTTAGTGTTTTCTGGCGATGACCACATCTCAACCGCGAGATTAATTCTTCCTTGCAATCTACTCAACATATCATGAACTTTCTGCCTCTCCTTCCCGTAAATTTCCATACAAGAAAGCTCAACAGTACTATTTGGCACAACATCAAACAGTGGCTGTAAATTCTTGACAAATACCTTAAACCCAACATGCTCAACCATGGATAAAGGGTAGCCATGCAATATAATCATACGAGCAAGATCTAAGCGACTCCTTTCTTGATCGAACCAACTGCTTTGAACAGTGAAAACTTCATCCTTTCTCTGTTCCGGTTCATACTTGACAATAGTTGGCTTCAAATATTCTTCTTTTCTTTGCCCTTCATCGTAACTGATATTTGCTATCGTAAGGGTGTTATCTTTTTTCCTTTTCTTTGAGGAAAGGAGCTGAGAAACATCATAATTAAACCTTTTTAAACACCGCATTAAGTGATTCCTCAGATGTGTGGTTCCACTGTTACTCGATCCACTTAATTTCTTGTTACAATGAACGCATACCGCATAACATAAGTCGGCTTTCCTAACCCTTTCGAAGTGATTCCATACAACCGAAGTCAACCTCTTCGGTTTCTTAATGACCGTTTCATTCGCAACTTCCATCGAATCGGTTTACGACGAGCCAAAGCCTGCATTTTCGAACACGAATTAACCCCAAAATGCGATCATAATTATGCAACTGAATATTATCAATGCATCCCAAAATGTATATATATGGCCAATTAATCAAAATCAAACATAAAAAAAATATATTTTTAAAAAATCAATCAACCATTTAAGAAAGAAAGCAACACTAATAAGAAAGCAAACTGAAAGAAAAAAATCGTTTTTTTTTCTTTTAAGAAAAAGTAAAGCTAAAAAATGTTCTAAATTATGAGACCAAATATATTGTCTTATCAAAATAAAGCAAATAAGTACTAGTAATGATACACCAAAAGCAACAAAAACCCAACAAACATAATTGTAATAAAAAAAAAAAAAAGCCACCAAATTTAAACTCAATTCAAGATAAACAATTCTAAGAAAAAGCCAGCTTTCAATTGAGCTCCTTCAAAAAAAATAAAGCTTTTCTTTCTCTAACGAATTAAACAAAAATATAACAAAAATCCAACAAAGATAAACGCTAAAAAACACCAAATTCACACAATTAAAACACACAACACTAGGAAAAAAATATACCCAGATTATCCAGCAGAGAAAAAAACTTGGCTCCACAGGCGGGTCCGATCAGAGGATCCGAGAAGGTATGAGGTTTGGGTTTTGCAGATGACGGAAATGGGAAAAAGCTAAAAAGAGAAATTGGATCCGAGCTTGAATTATGATGGAGAAATTTGGGTTAAGATCCGAATAAAAATTTGGGTGGGTCAATCAACGTCGATAAAAGAGTATATTTTTCGTTTAATAATCGGATATTTTCTTGGTAACCAATCAGAGAAAAAGGAAAATGATGAAATGGATCGGCTAGAGTTTGAATCCGGATTTGGGTTTGGTTGAATTTTGATTTTTTTTCTTTAAAAAAATCTGGGTTTGGTTTGATTTGACCCTTTTTCAGCTTCTCTTTCATATATGCAAATTAAAAATCTTTTTCGAATATTCTATTTAGGTATTGATTTTAAGCAAGATTTTTAATAATAAATTAAAAGATTTAAAATTTGAATATTCTTATATCTTATTTTATCTCCATTAGTATCATCAATAAAATTTAAAATTCTAACCTTATAAAAGTTTAAATTTTAATTTAATTATTTTAGGAATTTTTGACTTATAAATTTAATTAATTTTGATTTTAAGTAATTAAATAAATAAAACAATTCAAAATTCAAAACAAATATATATTATCCAAAATTATCATATTAAATACAATTACCATAGTGTTAGCTTGATGATCAAGGTATTCACTGTCTCGAGTGTGATTTGAGTTTGAGTTGCCCTAATCACATTGTTGTTAGGATTTTGCCCTCTTCTTGTAATTCATCAAAAACAAAAACAATTATCATATTTCACAGCTATTTTTTTTTTGTAATTATACATTAAACCAATTATTTTTTTGTTAGACTTTTCTTTTGAAAAAGAAAATAAAAATTATATAAATAGATTAACATTGGTTAGAGATAGTCTATTTCGATAAAACTATCATGAAGGCCCATGTCATATTGCATTTTGTTCTCTTTAAAAAATAGATAAATTACTCTTTGCATGTTAGATAAAAAATCAATTGTTTATTTCTGTTAAAACATTTAATCCATTTATACTATTAAAAATTAGTGTGACTGACAGAATAACCAGTTAGTGACATGTAGCATGTCATGTGTACCTCATGTTGATGTATAGAGACCAATTTTTAACACTATAAATGGATGAAAATTTTAACACAAGAACCAATTTACTCTTTTGTCTAATGTAAGGGGACTAATTTATCTATTTTTTGAGTAGAGGAGCCAAAATGCAATTCTACTCCTAATATAAGGACCTATATGAGATTTTTACTGCCTATTTCTCTCGTTTGAACTAGGCCCAAATGAGCTCAATTGCTTGTTTGCTACTATGTACCCAAAAATGAAATAAATTATGCAAGGCCCACCAATAGGTCCATAACCTTGTTCTGGGCTTTGAACAAAAATAAAAATAAGGTCTGTTGAGAGTGGGATTTGAACCCACGCCCTTTCGGACCAGAACCTTAATCTGGCGCCTTAGACCAACTCGGCCATCTCAACTTGTTATTCAAACTTTTCCAGTTTTTTTTATCTCTGTGACTGGGAAGCTCTGATTTTTGCTTTACTTGGAAAATTTGTATTATAGCCATTCTGGAGTTTTGACACTTTTCTTATTTACCGCTGGTTAAGGTAGGGGAGGCCTTTGCCATCTCGTCTAACTCCCGTGATTTTATATATATTTTTTATCTCGTCAAATTCTATATCGAATAAGCATGTGCATAAGCTCACTTTGAATTTGACGCCTGCTTCACGTAGTAGGACTGCACTGTATAAATACTCGCCTTGCTGCTGCTGTAGCTTTCCTTCTCTAGGATTCCTTCGGATTCGGGCTTTTGGGATGAGATCAAATGCATGAAATGTTTTTTTCCCTCTTAGAATCCATTTGCCACAATGGGATTGATGATCTTCATTATTGATGCTGCAATGCTGATGCTTCTGAAATGGATATGGTTGTTGAAATGTTCTTATCAATTCAGTGAAATGCTTAGCATCCTTCAGCTTGGATCTATATTCGTAAGTATGGGGATTGTTTGGTGACAGAACATCATCAATGAATATGCTTTGGTTGTAATAATGGCCAAAGAAGTGACAAGTAAGATGAAGAAAGGAAGGGTAATTGGGATAACCAGCGAAGGCAAGTTCATACATGTCCCCAAGAAGGAAAAAAGGAAGCTGGCGTTCATGCAACATCAAGTCTCGCTTTAGATCATGGATCGTCCCCTTCTCGGCAAAGATGAGATCATTTTCAACTCTCCATTCCTTAGAATAAGCTCTCAACAAGAGTTCAAGGATGAAACCAGCGTCGACTAAAATCGTTCTGATAAGCAACAAGGATCTGATTCAGTACTGGCTCGTTTGTATTGCCGTGGTCTATTAGATGAATCATCCCAATTCTTGTAATACAACTTCTCGTACCACCCTCGGATCTCTGCTAAAGACCCTTTAATCAATGTGATAAAGTCGATCAAGTGAGCACGGAGGAGAAAGGCAGCCAGGTATCTCTGTTTTTCTTCTTCATGGTGGGCTGAAAGATAGGAGTGGTAAACGATTACTTGCATTGCAATTTATTTGATTTTACCCAATAAATTGCAAATAAGTACAAAACAAAATCATCAGCATCAGAAATACATCCAATATAATCCCAAATACAAAAGGATCCTATCAACTTCAACCAACCCCAAATATCAACTAATATTTGCATTTCCTTTATTATTATTTTTTCTAGTGAAAATGACTTTTGCCTTTATTTTTAATGAGATTTTAAAATCTAAAAAAATAATTGTATGAGATTTGAATTATTTCCATCAAAGTCATTTTTGGTTGTATTATTTATATAGAATTTAGGTAAATTATATCGTTAATTATCCTACTATTAATATGTTTATTTTTAGTCACCTAATTATGAAAAGTTACAAAATAGTTATTCAATTATTCAATTTTTATCTTTTTTTTGTCACCTGTTGTTAAATGGCTAACCAAAAAGTGACTCGATATCTTTAAATTTGGCATGATAGCAACTTTAACCTTCAATATTTATATACTGCGTCAATTTAGTCTTGATTCTAAAAGATTTAACCCTTAATATTTACACATTGTGTAAAATAGTTTTGTTTTTCTTTGTAAACCTTTCACTTAAAAAGTTAAAAAATAATTTTATCAGCTAAATTTATTGAAAATATACCAAAAAAACCAAAAATACAAAATAATAATTTTCATCTTTTCTTTTTCTTTTAAAATTAACTCTCAATGTCATAAAAAAATAAAACTATAAAAAAGAGTCAAATTGCACAACAGGTAAATATAGAGGATTAACTTTTTTAAAATTAATATTAAATTGACACAATATATTAATATTGAGGACCTTATTATATAAAATTTTAAAAGATTTCAAGTTACCTCATTAGTAAATATGTAGATAAACAAAAGAGAAGATAAAAAAATATTCTAGGAATTTTTTTCCTAAAATAAATACTCGACGGTAGTTGGTGGTGGTGGACGACAGCTTATGTAACAAACGATTGGCAGAATTTTTAAAGTGTCACGTCATTAAATTTATAAAATTTTCAAATTTAGAAATTAAAAATAAATTTAGCCGTAAAATTCAGGTATCAAATTAGATAAAAAAATTCAAGTACTAAAATAGACTTAATTACTAAGCTCGTGAGCCAAAAATTATATCATCCTTCAATTAATTATTACAGTTCATAAAGATTAAAAAATATAAAACTTGAATTAATATACTGATTGGTTATTAACCCGATTCCAACAACTATTGTCGAAGCTCAAGACAACATTAGGATATATCCTATTTCTCTCCATTGAACCAGGCCCAAATTAGCCCAACTGCTTGTTCGCTATTATGTACCCAAAAGAATAATGCATGGCCCGTACTCAATAAACCCTGTTCTAAGCCCATGGCCTTGGTAACCTTATTCTGGGCTTTGAACAAAAATAAATTAGAATATGTTGAGGGTGGGATTTGAACCCACGCCCTTTCGGACCAGAACCTTAATCTGGCGCCTTAGACCAACTCGGCCATCTCAACACGTTAGACGGATGTCCCAGTTATAAATTTATAATTTTAAGAATTTGTGATTAGGATAGAATGAGAATTCCTAAATATTATGGAAGACCTAACTAAATTTTAACTTGGTAATCATGTACTTATCCTATTATTAACAAATATTTTAATTTTTGTTGAAGACACGTCACTTTTTTATGTTTATATAAATCGAGTTTTTTTTTTATATATCACCATTTATTTAGACATGAAATAGTAATCAATAAACTTAATTAAGAGTATTCAACTCATCTTCTAGGAAAATGATTGATGAAAATGGTGTATATCGTCATCGTATCCCTTTCAATAGATTTATGTCACATCAATATTTTTATCAACATTTTTATCCCGAAAAAATCAAATCCAAATTAAAATCCTGAAATTAAAGATAAAATGTTGAAATTCAGGATAAAAATACTAATGTGACATAAATTTATTGAAAAGGGATATAGATGACGTGTCGTCACTGTTTCATTCAATCCTTTCCCCATCTTCTATTAGTAAGAGATTACATTAATCATTATTGTTTGGAATGGATTGCACTAGTGCATCATATACATGTCATTATTGGTGTCTAATATTAAAGGTTTTAAACTACATCTTAATCTTTCTTCTATTTTATTCATAGTAATTAGTATCACTCTTGTAGTTTGATGTTGTTTTTATATTTCTTTGGGAATTCGAAAAATAAATCCTTCCTCACTTAACCAAAAAAATAAAAAAAATTACTAGTTTGTTGACTTAATAGTTAAAGAAATTTTGACTTGAAAGTTGATTAAGTTTTAATTCAACTGACATTATTGCTATTGTAACAATAAAGAGGACATGAGTTTAAAAGCAATGGACATATTTTTCTTCCGTTTTAAGAGTTTGAAGAAGTTTTGAGAAGAAATAAGTATTGTATAAAAAATTCTGAATAATCTAACTTTTCGCCTTTTATCATATACTAATTAATTGATTTTGAATCAGGTACCCCACCATACTTCACAGAATGGAATCTAAGAAAACAATGCAAAGGTTGAGTTTTCTGTTAAAAATACTGGTTTTACTTATTTTTTATTTGATGCTGAATTAGTACTATTTTCGTTAAATTTTAAAAAAAAATATTAGTTTTGTTGCAATCTAGACAAAATCCATTTCCCACCAGAATTTTATTTTCCTATTTACTTTTTCTCAAAATTTTACTCCCAAAACCCCTCAAATTTTTTTATTTTCCCCCAAAATTTTTACTCCCTCCCACTTTTCCCCTAAAACTTTTACTCCATTCCCATCTCACCTCCCATCTACCCCAAACCCATCCCCCTCCAATTTTTTTTAATATTTTCCCTTCAAGATTTTACTCCCCCTATTTACTTTCCCTCAAACTTTTATTCTTCAAAACTCTCAAATAAAAAATCAAAATTATCCAAAAAACCACTAAACATAAATAGTAATAATTTTATTTATATCTACTATTTATATTATTAAATTAAATTTCACATTTTATACTATTTATATTATTGAATATTTATATTAAAATTAAATTATCAATTATGCCATAAAATATTCGTGTTAAAATTTATTGGTATTAATTTCACATTTTATCTTTAAAATACCTTTTATTAAAAATCACATTTTTCATTTAATATATTTTTAATTTCAAAATACATAGTGACAAGTATCTCAAGATAATTGAAACAACTAAACAAGCAAATAAGCTAACCCGTATATAAAAGATTAATAAATAAATTATTTGGTGATGAAAGTTAATAAAAATTTGGTTAAGATGAACAAATTTTATTATGATGGGTGACAATGGTTACAAGGATTCAAAATTATTTTTTAAAATTTAACTCGAACAAATATATTCGATTTGATTCGAATTCCATCTCACTCGACTCGATTCGAGAAAATTTCAAATCAAATTAGGATGATAAAATATAATTCGTCAACTCGATTAACTCGACATTTTTTCATTCGATTCGATCGAATGTTCACCCCTACCGTCAAGTGGTAGTGTTCTTATCTACTAATGTCATATATGAGCATAGGTTCGAATTAGACTTGTTCATGAATCAGGTCACTCAGCCTAGCTCAAAGGCCGACCGAAAAATAGGAGAGATTAGACAAAAATATAAGTACTAAAATGGATTTTGATAAAAAAAAAAAAAAAACAAGCATGTGTTATGTTTTTATAGCACGTGGCTTTTTCAAACGCGCCAAGGTATAACTGCTACCTAATAATTAAACTTTTTCTCAATTACTCTGTAGTATCTAAACACCATTATTTTTTTTCCTAGCTAATTGCAGTTGTTATTTGACTTTGTTTTTATAGTTGTTTTGGAATCTTTAAGAGAAATTCCTAATTTGTTGTCTCGATATTTTAGAAACCTAATATAGTTGACTGTGCTACCCAATGTATGAACTTACATATTTATCACATGGTATATATCCAATATTATATAAGTTAGAAGATTGCAACCCTCCCTGCCATTATGTTTCCACTCTCAAGCACTTGCTTTTAATTGCATTGAATTCCTTTTGTTTGGATTCCCGGAAAATACTGCAAGCTAAGAAATGGAAAATACTTGTACTAAGGAATGGTTTAAAAGAGACGAAGAAGAGCCTGAAACTTCAACGAACAACGGAACAAGAGATGCTGTTCCACCATTCGAAAATTTATCGGTCGACGAATTAGCCCAACAAATTCAATCCCAATTAGATTCATTAAACAATTCTCAGCACATCAAGCCGGATTATTGCATCTTCCGAATCCCTGGTAAATTTTCCGACGAAACTTTAGCTCCTTATCGCCCTCGATACACCGTTATCGGCCCTCTCGTTTACTACTACTGTCGTAACCATTTTTTTAGAAAACGACAAAAAGGGGTTTCGACTTTGGTTTTGAAAATAGAAATGAAACGGGAGTCGCCACCGACTATTATTTGGTGTGATCGGATCACCTTTATTTTAATAAAATATTTTGCTTTACTAAAACAGTGTTTTTGGTCCATGAAGTTTTAAAAGTCGGGTCCGGAGTCGATTACGCATGAGGAAGGGTTAGCACTCTCGTCGCCCAAAATTGGTACCAAAATGATTAATTAGAGTCTTAGTGTCGAAATTTTAAAAGGTTTTAAGATACGATCCTTAAAAATGTTTGGATAATTAGGGCCATAATTTTGAGATTTCTTTGTTCGAGAGGATCTGAACATCACATCCAAAGACGTTAGGACATGATGCTCTAAACCTTCGTAATCAAAACTATCTCATGGTTTCTGAAGTTTATCAAAAGGATGTTTAGTTATTTAGTCAAGCGGAAAATCGCAACCCAAAGACGTTAGGGCACTATTTCCCAATTCCTAAATACAAAACATTGCCTTTATTTTAAAAATCTTTGAACAGTGTAATGACTTTTCAAAATGCATCGTATGGGATTGAATTTAAGAAAAGGTTTGAGTCAAAATTCGAAATTTCTTTGTCCCGAAAAGATATAAACATCACATCCAGTACGTTAGGACACGATGTTTTAATCTCTCGTAATCAAAGTCATCTCGTGATTCGCAAAACTTTGTAAAAGGGATGTTAAGTTATTTAGTCAAACGAAAAATCGCAACCCAGCACGTTAGGGCACTATTTCTCGAGTTTCTAAATACCGAAACATTGCCTCATTTTGAAAATTTTCTAGATGAAATACGATAATCTTACAAATGATACTTTGTTCAAAAATATTGTACAAAACCAAGAGAACAAATATGGATGTGAATGTTATAAATAAAAATACAAATAATAATAATAATAATAATAATGATAATACCAAGTAGTAAAAAAAATGAATAAATAACTAAATAAATAAAATAAGAAATATCAATGACAAAATAATAATGATGATACTTGAAATAAAATAATGATGATAATATGTAAAAGAATAATATGAAATAATATATATATAAAATATATGCACATAAAAAATAATAGAATGGGAGTAACAATACGGACAAGGTAATAGCAAAAATAGATAGTAACAATAATAATAATAAAATGATCGTCTCTATCATAATATTAGTAAATAAATAAGATAATAACATGTACAATTGTTATAATAGATAATAGTAATATGAACAAATAATAGTGGAAGTACAACCAAAATAACAAATAATAACATGTTATAATAAATAATAGTAATAGAATCAAATAATAATGAAAATACAATCAAAATAAATAATAAAAATAATAAAAATAAAGTTAGTGAGATGTATTAATAATAAAATATCAAAATATAATAATGATAATAACAATATTAATATCATTAACAAAAAAGACTAAAAAATTTGCACAATAATTAAATCAGGATTAATTTGCATTAAAGATAAAAATTTTGGGGTTAATTCGAAATAAAAGGAAAGAAAAGGGACCATTTGGAATACGCGTGAAAGAAAGGGGGATCAAAACAGCAATTAACCTCTTTTGTCAAAATGCACAGCAGCAGGGGGACTTAATCGCAAATCAGGGCAAATTATAGAGCTAATTTTAAATTATAAAGACTTGATCGCAAAATTATAAGAATGCGGAGGGACCCCGCAAATAGACCACTTTTTGGAAAACACGAATCCTCCTGCAAGCGGGTCGGATTCGGTCGGATGGGAAAAACGCGTCGTTTTGGGGCTTTTTGACGGCTACCAAACGACGTCGTTTTAATTCAAATTTATAAAATCAATTTTTTACAAAATTTCATTTCTCCATTCCTTTAAAAAAACTGGTTTCACTTTTCTTTTTTTCTCTGCAGGTGAGGGAATTCCGTGAGGGAGGCCGGTGGCCGTCTTTGGTTGTAGGCGCCGGCCACCTTCCACGGTGGCCGGAAAGGTAAAAAATTATTTTTTTATATATTTTTGTTTTTTTTCTTTCAGATTATATATGTATATATATGCGAATATTGATTGTGTGAGTTTTTAAAAAATATATTTTGAAAATAAAAAGAAAAAAAGATCACCTTTGCTTTTAGTCTCTTTCGATTGGATCTGCTAGTTCGAAATTTCTTCCCTTTTGTTTGTATTGATTTCGAAAGGAAGAAAAAAATGTACAAAGTCTCCTTTTTTACTTGAATCTGTTTTTTCTTTCTCAAAAAAAACTCCTTTTTTTCTATTTCATCCAAGCCAGCCCCCTTTTCTGTTTTTCGTGGGCTTTTTATAGCCATTTACAAGCATTTCTTTGTATTTTATCCTGCTCTGGTCTTCTGTTGCGTGTTTGTTTCTTCTTGCAGGGCGTGGGGAGGCCTTGTGATGGGATGATGGCAGTGGCCTCGGTAGGTGGTCATGAGGTGTCGAGAAGATGAAGAGTCGGGGTAGGTGGGGTTGGTGGTTGGTTTGGCGCTAGAGTTGCGGCGCTAGGGTTCTCAGAAACCCTAGCTTGCTGAAAAGGAGAAAGTAGGCCTATTGGGCCCCGTCGGGTTGGGTTCAAATTGGGCTTGTTTTTTATTTTGGGTTTGGGTATTTAGTTGGGTTTTAATTTTGGGTTCTGTGATTGTAATTTTATTTTTGTGATTGGGCTTTTGTAATTTTATTTTGGGCTGGGCAAATTTGGGTACCTACAGCTGCCCCTCTTTGCTCGTTGTCATGTAACGGGAACGGAGCAAAGACATAAAGAGGGACCAAATTTGCCCAGTTTTGCTGAGTCTTGACTTCTCAGGTGCTCTTCTTCAGGTAGCGTCGCTCCTGTCCACCGCCTCTTGTTGCTTCGACCCACTCCACCGATATGTGGCTTCAATCTACTCTTGCTGCGACTTCAATGGGATGTGACTTGTTTATTTTCGATCTGCTCTTGCAACTTCATGAAGGTCAAATATGCTATTTTCAATCTGATCCCTGCAAACTCAAGGATCACCATCTTGAGTCTTTGATCCGCCGCTTGCAACCGGAAGGTCAAATCGCTTTCTTCAATCGATCCTTGCAAACTCAAGGATCACCGGTCGATATCTTCGATCTGTTTCCGCAACTTCGGGAGCGTCAACTCTGCTATTTTCAATCGATCCTTGCAAACTCAAGGATCACCGATCGAGTCTTTGATCCGCTTCCCGCAACCGGGAATGTCAAATCGCTATCTTCAATCGATCCTTGCAAACTCAAGGATCACGGATGAATCTTTGATCCGCTTCGCAACCGGAGGCGTCAAATCGCTTCTTTCAATCGATCCTTGCAAACTCAAGGATCACCGATGAATCTTTGATCCGCTTCGCAACTTCGGAATGTCAAATCATTATCTTAGATCCGCTTCTTGCAACTTCAAGAAGGTCAAATCTGCTATCTTTGATCGATCCTTGCAAACTCAAGGATCACCGGTGAATCTCGATCTTTTTCCGCAACCGGGGCGTCCAATCGATCTCTTTGATCGCTCCATCGCATACTCGGGAGGCGAGATCATTCAATCGTCTTGTCCTTCTTGAGGGCGTAATCGTAGAATGAATACATACTTATGCCTAATGATTAGGATGCCATGAGTATGATGAGTCGAATGTTATGAGTATGATTCCTATTTAAGGTGTTTTCACTCATTTGTGCATCAAGGTTTTATCTTCATTTCCTCTCGGTGATCGTTTTGCATGAATGGCTTGCCCTCGTGGAAATTTGAAGCCTATTTTAGGCCTTAGAACATGTGTCGCCTTGACTTCTAGTTGTCTTCCCGGAGTCACAACTCCTTCTTGAAGAATACTCGACTTGGTTTGTTTTAGATTCGTTCCTCAACAATTTAGGGTTTTGAATCTTTCCTTATCGAAAATTGGCTGTTATACTCTTCTAAATGACCAAGTAACATTATTCACCCCGCCACAATTCTTTGAATCGGCGAGGACTTTGAAGAAATGGTCTTCTTTGAGACCCCTTTTCCCAATGTCTTTATCTTGTGTTCGTGGAAGTTCTAAACAAATGTTCTGTTTCGGCTTCCTGTTTTATCTAAAGATTTTTAAAGTGATACGTGGAACTTTCCTTTGTGAAGTCGTTAGTTCATCAATTATTATTTTTTAATGCATCATGTTAATGATGGATATGACAAGAGTCAATTTCAAAGAGAATCAAAATGAATTTATCTATGAAATAAAGAAAATTGATTGGGGACATATCCCTTTTTTTTTTTTTACGGTGAAAAGGACCCAAAAAATGGTAAAATAACAACATGGATCAGACGCCCTAGACATCGCCAATTGGGCTTCTATATACAAGCTTCAAGAAAGCTGCCTCGAGCACATCATGTGTTTAGAAGACTCAAGTATTTTGTCGATGCCCGATATGCAACGTACTTCCTCTTACATTGATTATGGTGCCACGAGATCGCGACGTGTCCATTCAAAATTTGAGCCGCCTTTTCGGGTTTTCAACTCAAAAGCCCTTTGGTCTCAAGGTGCCCTTTGCGGGTTTTCACTTTGGCCTCTCTATTTTTTTTTTTTTATTTTTGAAGTCTCAAAGTGCCTTTGCGGGTTTTCACCTTGGCTTCTTCTATCTTAAGCAAAATATTTTTAAGCGAATCGAGTTCACGGGATTGGGCAAGCTTTTCCGTCCATCTCTCGAATCAATGCACCTCCAGAAAGCTTTCTTTACCACATACGGTCCTTCCGATTCGGCATCCATTTCCTCTCGTGGTCTTTTTGTATGGGAAGGATCTTTTTCAAGACGAGGCCCCTTCGTGGAATTCCCTCGGCGAACTTTTTTATTGTAAGCTCGCATCATTCGCTTTTGATACATCGACCGTGACGGATAGCCTCAATCTCTTTTCTTCAATTAAGTTCAAGCTGATCATATCGAGCTGGATCCATTCACTTCATCTAGCTTTACTTCGACAATACTCAAGAGAAGGTATTTCCACTTCAATAGGTAGAACCGCCTCCATCCCATAGACCAATGAGAAAGGCGTTGCCCAGAGAGGTTTGACGGATGTTCGATAAGCATAAGTCGAACGGCAACTTCTCATGCCATCTCGTAAGTCTCGATCATCTTTCCCACTATCTTTTGATGTTTTTGTTGGTCGCTTCCTTTGCCCCATTCATTTTTAGGCGTACGGTGATGAATTGTGGTGTTTGATGTTGAATTGGCTACAAACCCCCGCTATCGTGCTATTGTTTAAGTTCGGTAGCGTTATGCGATATGATTCTTTCGGGCATTCCATATCGACAAATGATTTCCTTCTTCAAAAATCGACTAACCGCTGATTTAGTGACGTTAGCATATGAGGCAGCCTCTACCCATTTCGTGAAGTAGTCGATAACCACAAAGATGAATCGATGCGCATTCGATGCCTTCGGAGATATTGGCCCAATAACGTCCATGCCCCACATGGAAAATGGCCATGGAGAAGTCATAACATGTAAAGGTGACGGGGGTACATGAATTTTGTCTCCATAAATATGGCATTTATGACATTTTTTGGCGTAGTTGATACAATCTCCCTCCATGGTGGACCAATAATATCCAAACCTCATTATTTGTCTGGCCATTGTGAAACCATTAGCGTGAGTTCCACAGACACCTTCATGGACTTCTTCTAGGATTAACTTAGCTTCGGCGGCGTCCACACACCTCAGTAGCACTTGATCCTTCCTTTTCTTGTATAGGACTTCTCCATCCAAGAAGTAATCACGAGCTAATCTCCTCTCGTTTTTTTTCATTCTCAGTGACTTGATCGGGGTACTCACGATTCTTCACATACCGCAATATATCGTGGTACCATGGTGGGTCAGTTTTTCCTTCTTCCTCGACATTGTAACAATGGGCTGGGTCTTGATGGATGCTTATTTGTATTGGCTTCATATCTTCGCTTTCATTTATTCGGACCATGGAAGCGTGGTGGCGAGCATCGACCATCGATTCTCGTCCCAGGTGTAATTGAAAGTGATGTCATCAAACTTTTGACAAGTTTTGGGCCAATCTTTTATAGATAACCAATTTTGGATCCTGGTTTCCCATTCTCCTTTGAGTTGATAGATTACAGGCGGAATCTCTATAGACTTCTAATACCACGATTTTGTATTCGATAGCAATATGAAGCCCCATGATCTGAGCTTCATATTCATCATATTATTAGTGCAATCGAAATCCGGTTTGCAAGTGAATGGATAATGGTCTCCTTTTGGGGATATCAGATCGCCCCAATTCCATTACCCACGGCATTTGATGCCCGTCAAAATTTAGTTTCAAGGATGGTCTTGAGGTACCTTCTTCAATGTCCGCCACGTACATCAAGTCCTCATTAGGAAATCAAAATCTAAGGGCTCATAGTCTTCAAGGGCTCTCTTGGCTAGAAAGTCGCTATCGCGCTCCTTTTACCGCCTTTTGGTTTACATAAGCGATGTCAAATTCGGAAAGCGGGATCGCCACCGCCATCCTTCCATTCAAAGCGGTAGATTCCATCATATACTTAGGGGATCTAGCTTTGAGATGAGCCATGTCGTGTGATCTGACATGTATTGCCTCAACCTTGAGTTGTCCAAATCAAGCGCAACATAATTTCTCGATTGGCGGGTACCTCATTTCACATGCGGTGAATTTCTTACTAAGGTAGTATATTGCTTTTCTTTCTTCCCGATTCATCATGTTGACCAAAGACGCATCCCATCGAATTATAAAATCTTGTTAGATAAAGGATGAGAGGCTTGTGCGGTTGAGGCGACATTAATCTAGGGGCTGAGATAGGTATTGTTTTACCTTTTCGAAGGTCTTTTGGCACTCTTCATCCCACGTTCCTGGGTTGTGTTTCTTGAGGAGACGGAATATGGGGTCACATCTCTCGGTCAGTTGTGAAATGAACCGAGCGATGTAATTTAGCCTTCCTAAGAAACCTCTAACTTCTTTTTGGGTACGTGGTGGAGGTAACTCTTGTATGGCTCTGACTTTATCTGGGTCAACCTCAATCCCCTTTTCACTGACTATGAACCCGAGCAACTTCCCGGACCGAGCCCCGAAGGTACACTTTACCGGGTTAAGCTTCAACTGGAATTTTCTCAGCCTCAAGAGCAATTTTCTCAAGACCTGCACGTGCTCTTCTTCAGTTCGGGATTTGGCGATCATATCGTCGACGTAAACCTCAATTTCCCTGTGCATCATGTCATGGAATAAGGTTACCATGGCTCTACGATATGTCGCTTTGCATTTTTAGCCCAAATGGCATTACCTTGTAGCAAAATGTTTCCCACATGGTTATAAGCGTCGTCTTGTCCATGTCCTTAGGATGCATTTTTATTTGGTTGTACCCGAAAAATCATCCATGAAAGAGAACAACGAATACCTGTTGTATTGTCTACTAAAGTGTCGATGTGAGGCGTGAAAATTATCCTTTGGTGGCCTTGTTCAGTCTCGTAGTCCACGCACATTCGTACCTTCCGTCTTTCTTGGGGACGGGGACAACGTTAGCCACCAATCCGAGTACTTGACCACTTGTAAGAACCGGCATTAAATTATTTCTCGACTTCTTCTTTTATCTTTAACAAGACATCTGGTCGCATTCTTACGAGTTTCATTGACCGGCTTGCATTCTTCCTTTATGGGCGATCGATTGTCTTCGCAATATCGATTACTTAGTCGGGCATATCTTGGTACGACCATGCGAACACATCTTTGAATTCATGGAGTAGTTCGATGAGGTCACTTTGGTTTTTGCAATAATACAAGTTCCAATATTCACCTCTTGCCCTCTCCTAGGCTCACCGTTTCTATCGACTCTTTATGGGGTAGGATCTGTCTTTCTCCTTGCTCTACCATTCTCAACAAATCGGAGGCAAGTCGCATTCATGTCATTTCCAAAGTAGTGAGATTCCTCGAACACATGTCTTGCTCAAGCGGACCTCGAATCAGTAGTATCATTACTCATATCATTGATGTCTAGAGACACAGTAATGGGTATCGAAGGGTGTATAAAGAATAAATGAATTTGAGGACAATTATTCACATGATATGAATGAGAACAAAGAATAAATGGTAAAATGTAAAATAAGAGAATATTTAGTAGAATTGAAGATGCATTTTATTAAAACAAAATGTCCGAACATAAGCCTATTTCACAAAAGAAATCTCATTGTTTCTAGGCTTAAAACAACAAGAGTGTTAGAATATTACTCTGCAAAATCTCTAAACACTACAGAAATTCCTCTGCAGTCCAATTGTCTAATGTGCTTCGAGTTCATATGGGCGGATGCCGACAAGCTCTTTGATCAATCTCCTCATCGTGTATGGCATTGATGTGAGGCATTCCTTCTAGGAGACTCTTTTCCGGGTAAATCATCCTCCCGTCTGAAGGTGTGAGATATGTGGGAAATGTCATCGGTTCCCACTTCACGTCTTCTCTATTCACTGGCATTTCTCCTTTCTTGTTTCTTGTCCATCTCCTTCTTTATCTGTTTAGCATCCGGTTTGAAACCTAAACCAAAGCGATCCCTTTTTCTCTCAAAGATCGGGGCTGGACTTTCCTTGGAGATATTTACCCAATCCTTTTCCGGTAGGGCTCCTTTTCCCATCTGTCATTTGCAATCCCATCACGGTAGTCTTGGATAGTTTAGGTGACGGGACTTTATTTCCTTCGAAATGAAAGTCGCATTCACAATTCTAAGGATCGAAATGAACATTCAATGGCTTCCTCATTCGTCTCTAGGTATGGCGCTTCATTGGTAACGATTGCTATGATACCATCTTGACGTTTATAGTTACCGGTAGATTTTTGTTACCAATTTCAATTTACAGTGCGATGATGAAGGTATAGCCCCATTGAATGAATCCAAGGCCTCCCTAGTAGCGGTTGTAAGAAGGCTTGATATCCATGACCGAAAGTCTACTTCATATGTATTAGGCCGATCAATAATGGTATGTCTATTCTTCCCATCACTCTTCTTTCGGTGCCATCGAATGCTCTCACTATGTTTTGGCAAGATTTCATATGAGAACTATCTATCGGCAACCTCTTGAGTGTGGCTAATGGTAAGACATTTAATCTTGACCCATTATCTATTAGCACACTTGGCAAGATGTATCCTTACAGCGGGTAGTTATGTGTAATGCCTTTCGACCCCATACCTCCGGTGGGATTTCATCATCGTTGAAGTAGATGAAATTATCGGCGCTTATGTTACTAACGACGATCCAACTTGTTGACGGATATATCTTTAGTAACATAGGTCTCATTCGATACTTTCATTAGCGCTCGCGATGCACTTGAGCTCGAGTAGTGCTAACACGAGATACGGGCTGGTTATGCATGCGGTTGTTCCACCATACTGTATTCGCTGTGTTTCAAGAATTTTAAGAACTCTTTAGCCTCTTCCTCTTTTACGGGCTCATTGACAACGGCTTCGGGTTCTTTTTTCACCTTAATCGACACGATCTTGATTTAGCGCTCCCATTCTCTTTTCAGGATCATAACGCTTTCCACTTTGCGTATAGGAACCTTCGTTCTTGACTTCCTCCGAAATACTAGTGGAACCTTGCGCTCCTGGTATTGTCACGTTGCAATTATAATTCCAAGGTACCCTTTTACTATCTTGGTAAGGAAAAGAAACAGGTTTCTGAATTGTGATTTTTGGTCTTCCCTGTACTCCGCCCTCTGTGTTCCGCGAAATGATGATTCTCGGGTAACTAACTCCGGGCTTTGTCAATTCTTCCTCGGTCGCGCATATTTCCTCTTCTTCCACTCCTTCTTCATAAAACTCCAGCTCTTTGTTGTCCATGAGGCCTTGCACCAAAATTTTAAACTCAGCACATTCTTGGATCTCGTGCCCCCTCGTCTTATGGAATTCGCAACCATTCTTCATATGTATTTTGCTTCCTGTAGAATCTGACTCTATCAATCCTCTTTTTACCATTTCCTTCCAGACTATTCGCAATGGGGTCTTCACTTCGGTGACGTCTCTCTTGATCTTTCTCGCAATCTCCTCACCAATCGCGTTCACCCCTTTTTCCTCGTGATTGGGCAATGGGTTCCCCTTTCTTACCAAGTCATCCAGCGCTATAACACCCATTTTGATTAGCCTCTCGACTACTTTTTTGAAGCGAGGCAATTCTCTATCGAATGCCCTCTATCCCGTATGGTAATCGCATTGAGCGTTTGAGTCGTACCACTTAGGGTATGGGGGCTGCAATGGTTGTAAATAAAACGGGGACACGATGTGCTCATTGAATAAAATCTGGTATAACTCTTTGTATGTTATCGGGATCGGCGTAAATTGGATCCTTTCAGTATTTGGTCTAGTTCCGATTCTGTCTTGTTGGCCACTGTTGCCTCATTATCGCCTTTGGTGATTAATCTGCGATCGCCGGGTATCCTCTATTATATGTACTCACATTATTTACCTCATTGTCTTTCTTCTTAGGAGCGACTCTCGCGGTGCTTTCTCTGTCTCGATTTTGCCACCCCTTATAGCATGCTCGATCATTTCCCTGCCATTACTATATCAGCCAAAGCTCTTAGTTGTACTCCTATCATATGAGTTATGAAAGGGCCTTGTGGTATTAATAAAAAGCATGGCGTCTCTTTTCCAAAAGCGGTGGCTAAACTTGTGTGGCTACTTCCTCCATCATTGGGCATATTGCTGAAACTTTCGTTTGGCTTCTTCTCCATGTTTTGGGCGTGATTCGATCGGCGCTATATCAACTATGTGCCGTATTGTTTCGGAAGGCTGTGCTAGGTCCTTCCATGACTTGATCTGGTGCTAATTGGTGATTGTACCATTTGGCGCGGACCCGACCGGACTATCTTGAAAGCAGTGAATCGCGAGTTGATCGTTGTTAACATGTCCGCCATCCGTCGACGAACATTGTGATGTGCGTTTGGAAGCTGGTCCGTTGTATTTTTCAAAATCTGGGTCTTGAATTTTGGAGGAAGTACGAGATCCGGGACTAGGCTCAAGTCTTTAGCGTCCACCCGTGGCGATGGTCGTGATCTCTATTTCCTTAAACTTCTCTTCTAACCATTTGCAGCGATCCTCGAGTTGTTTGGGAAGGTTCGCTTTTGCCTTATCCATTTCAACCATTTCATCAAAGTCGTGGACTATAGGGTTAGCGGACCTTCTCCGGATTAGTGCACGAACCGGTCGGAAGTCTTGGCGGCATTCTGATCTCAATCTGCTTTGTGGCACGATAACAACAGTGTCCTTTGGGGACATATTTTCGGTGGTGCTTGAGTATTGGTGAGGGTAAATCCGGAGGGTAAGCGAGGTCGTCATTATTTCACGAGCTAGCGGTGGCGCCTTTCCTCATTCACTAGCCAATAGTTGCGCCAGCTGTCCTATCATGTTGTTTTGGGATTCTTGCATCCGTTCTATCATATCTTGTTGCATCTTGGTCAATCGTTCTTGCATCAGTTCTTGTATTTCCCTTTGTATTTGCTCTAGTCTTTCTATCCTTTGATCCATAATTTTAGTTTTACCTCGCGTATTGTAGCGATGTTCCAGGGGTAATGTCACAATTTAAGGTTCTTTTGTAAGATTTAATGCACATGATGCAATGTAATGCTAATGCATGAAATGTATGCAAAAAAGGCATTAATTCTGATTCAATTTCCATTAGAATAACTTTTCTAGAAAACAAGTTTCTTTACATAGAATGGATTACATATAAGGCCTCGCCCTAATGCTTAAGGCCTTGACTTCCTCAAGAAGCCTAGCTAACTCTTGTCCTTGTTCTGACTTTGATTCATAAAATAAACTTAGTACATCAGCTTGGACTCCTAAGGTTTGCAAATGCTCCGCGACCTCTCGCACTTGAGCCACGGCTTCCCCCATGATGTAATCCCGATCCCTGACTTGATTTTGGGAGTGATGAAGTTGTTGCTTCCAACGCTCCTCATTGACTTCAGCGACTCTACCCGTAGCTCACAACCATGCAAAGCGGACTCTAGCTCTTGATTCTCGCTTTCATTTCTTCGATTTTACTCGAGGCTAGCTTTTAATTCAAGCTGCGAGTTGCGGCTACGATCTTGATACAAGGATTTTTCCAATTACGCCACCCGAGCCTTTAATTCCTCTTTCTCGCTTTGGGTTTTACGGACTTCTTTTGAGTATCTTCTCGAGCTTGAGTATCTCGGAGTTCTCTTTCCCATTGGCTAGCTCTATTTTTTCCTCTCGAGTTCTTGACCCCATTGCTCCGATGTTTTTCCTAATCCAGCAAGCTTCATTGACCTTCGCAACTTCTTATAGTCATCTTCAAACTGTCCAAATCTTCCTCGACTTTATTTTCCCTTTTCTCAACTTTTGGCCTCTAGCTTCTAAATGTCGACGTCCAAACCCATTGCATCTTCTCTTCTTCTAACCGTTCTATTCTTTTCCCTAATTCGCATTCCTTTTCTCAAAATCTTGTTTGATGATTTGAGCTCGATGGGATTACCGTAGGTGTTCCTCCATTGATCGGCGTCTTCCGGCTTGGTGTGGAAATGTTGTCGTTGATTCTCTGGCTTCTCCATCGGTCGTATTCGGAGTTGTCATCGGGTTTGTGGCAAACCTTTTCATTCTATGAGTCGACTCAAGCGCTTGCTATTTCACGAACCCTTTTCTTACAATTATCCCTTTGTATTCAAATTCACTTGAATTAAACCTTGTGTTATGGTATAAACTGTCTCGATCGGTATTGTCTCAACACAAGGAGAGGAGCATATCCAACGGCTCCCCATACTCCCAATAACGGAACCGGTCAAAATCTCCACATCGATATAGTATCTCATCGGGAATCATCAAAGGAGCTTTCCATACCACGTCTTCCTCCTGTAGGTTTTGCGAATTGTCATCTATTTTCTTAGTAAGATCGTCTCGCCTTGGTGTGGCTGCTAATTCCTTTAGTGGGGAATAGTCTTGGAGAAGATCCGTCCAGTGCCTTTTTCGTTTCCAAAATGATTGTTGAACCATACTAGCAAGAGCTGCGACAACCGGTGAATCTCCTTCGCCGCTTCTTGACGCGCTTAGAGACTGAAAGTTTGGCCGAATCGCGAGAGCAGGCGTGACTCTTCTATCCAACTTTGTCGAATAGATCCGAGATCGCCTCATCCACATGCCCTAGAGCTTTAGGGAAAATAATCAATCCATAAATGCTCAGGGCAAAGATGTTAACCCTTTTCTTCATATCCGGGTGTGCTATGATCAAATCCTTAAATTTCTTCAAGGGATACACTTACAATCTCCTTTTGTTTTATCCGTGTTGCAACCCACCGCTCACTCATTCCGTAATATTCATAAGCTTTTTAAGAAGGTGGGAGCGTTAATGTGTCTTGTATAAACTTTGTCGGCTTGAATTTTCGAGACAACGAAGTAAAGTGTATTCTTCTATAGTAGGCACTAGATCCACTTTCCGAAAGTAAAAGCAATTTATAAGCGGGGTTCCAAAATTGGGCTATAGCTCGAAATAGGTCTTTGGTCTACCTTGATGTCGGCAGATATGATGATCTCCGTAATGTGATAGAATAATTGCTTGATCTCATGATCCCACCGACCCCATATCTCTTTCATCTCTTAAAGATTATTTTGGGTGACAACGATCTGCGTGAAGTCCCATAATTACGTCGTGCCCTTACAGAAGACTATCGCCTTTTTCTTCTTCGCTGGTCTCGGCCCATATCCGGACAAATTGCATTGTCCTCCACTCTATCAAGAAACCCCTTTCCATGACAAAGCTATCTATTTGGGCAATTGATCGTGAATCAACACCTTTTGATGAATATGCCATGCAAAAATAAAAATAAAGCAAATCGATATTTCATACATAATAGGCAAAGAATAAAAGTACCTAATTTGTTAACCACTAGGGTTTGGCATGGCTCTACCTAGGGTGGGTTCTTTAGGGCTTACTATATGAGGTTTAGTTCTAAGGAGGGTACTGAACGGTGATTTCTCGATCTTCACCCATTATAGGCTCATATAGACCGAGTTCGGATTCGGGGATACATTTCCCTATGGCTGCACGGAGATGAAAATCTCACGAAGACATAAATGCGGATGTATCCAAAGCGATCCACTATCCCGCGGAGGTGAAAACCTCACGAAGGAGTAGTTTCTCACTCTCGCCTAAAGGTGTGACCACAACGGTCATGCAATGCAATGCCGAGATTAAAACAACATGTAATAAAAGGATTATAATTTTTCAAATCAAATTTTTAAATTTTCGACAAAAGACAGAAAATAATCAATTTATGGCTTGACTCTCTAAAAGATCTCCCCAGTGGAGTCGCCAAGCTGTCGTAACCATTTTTTAGAAAACGACAAAAAGGGGTTTCGACTTTGGTTTTGAAAATAGAAATGAAACGGGAGTCGCCACCGACCATTATTTGGTGTGATCGGATCACCTTTATTTTAATAAAACATTTTGCTTTACTAAAACAGTGTTTTTGGTCGCGAAGTTTTAAAAAGTCGGGTCCGGAGTCGGTTATGCACGAGGAAGGGTTAGCACTCTCGTCGCCCAAAATTGGTACCAAAATGATTAATTAGAGTCTTAGTGTCGGAAATTTTAAAAGGTTTTAAGATCTGAGATCCTTTAAAAATGTTTGGATAATTAGGGCCATAATTTTGAGATTTCTTTGCTCCGAGAGGATACGAACATCACATCCAGCACGTTAGGACATGATGCTCTAAACCTTCGTAATCAAAACTATCTCATGGTTTTGAAGTTTATCAAAAGGATGTTTAGTTATTTAGTCAAGCGGAAAATCGCAACCCAAAGACGTTAGGGCACTATTTCCAATTCCTAAATACAAAACATTGCCTTTATTTTAAAATCTTTGAGCAGTGTAATGACTTTTCAAAATGCATCGTATGGGATTGAATTTAAGAAAGGTTTGAGTCAAAATTTGAAATTTCTTTGTCCGAAAAGATATAAACATCACATCCGATGCGTTAGGACACGATGTTTTAATCTCTCGTAATCAAAGTCATCTCGTGATTCGCAAAACTTCGTAAAAGGGATGTTAAGTTATTTAGTCAAGCGAAAAATCGCAACCCAAAGACGTTAGGGCACTATTTCTCGAGTTTCTAATATCGAAACATTGCCTCATTTTGAAAATTTTCTAGATGAAATACGATAATCTTACAAATGATACTTTGTTCAAAAATATTGTACAAAACCAAGAGAACAAATATGGATGTGAATGTTATAAATAAAAATACAAATAATAATAATAATAATAATGATAATACCAAGTAGTAAAAAAATGAATAAATAACTAAATAAATAAAATAAGAAATATCAATGACAAAATAATAATGATGATACTTGAAATAAAATAATGATGATAATATGTAAAAGAATAATATGAAATAATATATATAAAAATATATGCACATAAAAATAATAGAATGGGAGTAACAATACGGACAAGGTAATAGCAAAATAGATAGTAACAATAATAATAATAAAATGATCGTCTCTATCATAATATTAGTAAATAAATAAGATAATAACATGTACAATTGTTATAATAGATAATAGTAATATGAACAAATAATAGTGGAAGTACAACCAAAATAACAAATAATAACATGTTATAATAAATAATAGTAATAGAATCAAATAATAATGAAAATACAATCAAAATAAATAATAAAATAATAAAAATAAAGTTAGTGAGATGTATTAATAATAAAATATCAAAATATAATAATGATAATAACAATATTAATATCATTAACAAAAAAGACTAAAAATTTGCACAATAATTAAATCGGGATTAATTTGCATTAAAGATAAAAATTTTGGGGTTAATTGAAATAAAAGGAAAGAAAAGGACCATTTGGAATCTGGCGTGAAAGAAAGGGGATCAAAACAGCAATTAACCTCTTTTGTCAAAAGCATGCAATGACGAGGGGACTTAATCGCAAATCGGGGCAAATTATAGAGCTAATTTTAAATTATAAAGACTTGATCGCAAAATTATAAGAATGCGGAGGGACCCCAGCGCAAATAGACCACTTTTGGGAAAAACACGGATCCTCGGGTAAGCGGGTCGGATTCGGTCGGTTGGGAAAAAGCAGCGTCTTTTGGGGCTTTTGATGGCAAGCAAAAGCAGCGTCGTTTTAATTGACTATAAAATCAATTTTTTACAAAATTTCATTTCTCCATTCCTTTAAAAAAGCGGTTTGACTTCTCTTTTTTCTCTGCGGTGAGGAATTCCGTGAGGGAGGCGGCGTGGCCGTCTTGGTGGCCAGTATTCCGACCACCGTCCACGGTGGTAGGAAGGTAAAAATTTATTTTTTATATATTTTTGTTTTTTCTTTTGATTATATATGTATATATATACGAATATTGATGGTGTGAGTTTTTTTTAAAAAATATTTTTTGAAAATAAAAAAAAAAAAGATCACCTTTGCTTTTAGTCTCTTTCGATTGGATCTGCTAGTTCGAAATTTCTTCCCTTTTGTTTGTATTGATTTCGAAAGGAAGAAAAAAATGTACGAAGTCTCCTTTTTTAATTGAATCTGTTTTTTCTTTCTAAAAAAAAATCTCCTTTTTTTCTATTTCATCCAAGCCAGCCCCCTTTTCTGTTTTTCGTGGGCTTTTTATAGCCATTTACAAGCATTTCTTTGTATTTTATCCTGCTCTGGTCTTCTGTTGCGTGTTTGTTTCTTCTTGCAGGGCGTGGGGAGGCGCGCGATGGGACGGTGGCCGGTGGCCTCGGTAGGTGGTCGCAGAGGTGTCAGAAGATGAAGAGTCGGGGTAGGTGGGGTTGGTGACTGGTTTGGCGCTAGGGTTGCGGCGCTAGGGTTCTCAGAAACCCTAGCTTGCTGAAAAGGAGAAAGTGGGCCTATTGGGCCCCGTCGGGTTGGGTTCAAATTGGGCTTGTTTTTTATTTTGGGTTTGGGTATTTAGTTGGGTTTTAATTTTGGGTTCTGTGATTGTAATTTTATTTTTGTGATTGGGCTTTTGTAATTTTATTTTGGGCTGGGCAAATTTGGGTACCTACAACTACTATCTTTCAGGCCACCAAGAATTAAAAAAACAGAGATACCTGGCCTCGTTTCTCCGCCGTGCTAAACCCAACACTAGCTTGAACGATTTCATTGAATTGATTGAAAAGTATCTACCAAAGATCCGAGGGTGTTACGAGAAGATGTATTACAGGTATTGGGATGATTCAGTGGGAAGAGCACGGCAAGACAAACGGGCCGGGTCTCAATCACATTCGTCGTTACTCATCGGAATGATTTTAGTTGACGCCGGTTTCATCCTTGAACTCTTGTCAAGAGCTTACTCCGAAGGATTGAGAGCTGAAAACGATCTCATCTTTGCCAAATCAGGGACAATCCATGATCTAAAACGAGACTTGATGTTGCTTGAAAACCAGCTTCCTTTCTTTCTTCTCAAGAAAATGTATAAACGTGCCTTGAAATGTAATCCACATTACCCTTCTTTTCTTCATCTCACCTGTCATTTCTTTAGCCATTATTACAACCAAAGCATCTCCATTGATGAAGTTCTATCACCAAACAATCCCCATAGTTCTGAATATAGATCCAACCTGGAAAACCCTAAGCATTTCACTGATTTGATAAGAACATTTCAGCAGCCATACTCCACGATTCAGAAGCAGCAGCACTGTGAAAAATGGAACATTCTGAGAGGAAATACACACTTCATGAATTTGATATCATTCCAAAAGCCAGAGGAAGGGAAGGTGCAGCAGCAGCAACAAGGTGCGTATTTATACAGTGCAGTTCTACTGCGTGAAGCAGGCGTCAAATTCAAGGTGAGCTTAAACACATGCTTATTCGATATAGAATTTGATGAAAACAATGGAGAATTGAAGATCCCTCCTCTCAAGGTCGACGACTCCACGGAATCGTTTTATGGGAACCTCATGGTGTGGGAGCAATGCTATTATCCGAACGACACTTTCATTTGCGATTACATCTTTCTGATAGGATATCTCATCAAATCTGCTGAGGATGTGAGCATTCTTGTTCGGAAAAGAATCCTGATTAACCAGCTTGGCAGCCCTATTGAAATAGTAGCCATGTTTAACCGTCTCTGCAAATATATTAACGTGGGGACTGAGAACCGATGTTCAAGTCTTTTCATGAAGCTCAATGCATACAATGCTGTTCCCCACCATAGTTGGATAGCAATACTTAAGCTCGAGTATTTTTCTACTCCTTGGAGAGGGGTTGCTACCATTGCTGCAATTATCTTGCTTGGTCTTACTATGATTCAAACCATTTGTGCTCTCATCTCCCTTTAGTTTCAAACCAAATGCAAGTTCAAATGTCCTTTGTTGAAAGTTTAATAAGATTGGATTATGTTTCATTTGGGCCTATTTCGAGGTTCTCTTCATCTATTTTGGTGAAAATTTAAAGATTTTTTAAAATTTAACGAATTAATTCAATCGGTTTGTTTGATTCGATTAAATAAATCATTAAAAATTAAAAAAATTAATTTTAATAAGACATTAATTCTTAAATCAATTTTTCTGATGTCTTTCTTAAGATCGATAGTCAAACTCAAACAACGATGATATGAACTTATTGAAAACCTCCATTGGCCAGTGAGTATTTCAAACGTTAGAACAGAGAACTTGGTGAATAACCAATATACTTTAATTTAATATAATTTGATCCTATCTATTATTACAATATCATTAGTTATTTAACTATAATAATAATACCATAAAATTAATTTTACTAGTTTAACTTGGTCTTTGTTGGTATTTTACCAAATATGTTTTTCTATCAATCATTACACTAAATAAAAATTAAAATTATCCTTCGGTCACTCGATTTCTAATGTTAAAGGTTTTTATTTGGTTTTGTTGGTAGAGCAAGGAGTGAATTTAGGGAGCTAGTAAGCTTCAGCCTTCTTAAAATAAAAAAAAAAAAATATTATTTTGATCTTTTAAATTTTTAAAAATTTTAAAATAATAAAAATAAAATTACACTTTAATTCATCTTAAAAATAATAAAAATTTAATTTAATCTTTTAAATTGAATTCCGTCTTTTAAAGTTGAGTCGAGAGCCTTGCAAGAGGGCCTGGGAAGGCTTTCGGCAAGTGGAACTTGGGTGCGACAAGGCTATGCTAGTGAAAACAATCCTTGTAGGAGGTGCAGCCGAAAGCATATTATGGGAGTTGCGGAATATTCATCAACTATTTCGTTGCAATTGGAAGGCGCATGTCCAACTCGAGGTGTAAAATGTGGGACGGTTTAAAAAAAAATATAGGCCTGAAAAATAGATTTAAATAAAAAAATAAGGTCCGTTTAAAAAATGAGTTAGGCTCGGGTAAGGTATTTTTAGCCCAGGCCCGGCCCAAATTCATTAAAGGAAAAAAAAACTATTTTTTAATATTATTTTCTTTTTATTTTTCTCTTTATTTTGCTACCATTTTATTATTTATGTTTCTATTATTTTATTGTTATTATTTAGATATTATATAAAACTTATTTTATTATTAATTTTGTTATTATTTTAAAGACATTTGTTAATTTTTATATTATTTTAGAGACATTTGCTTGTTAAGTTACATCTATTTTATTGTTATTTAATTCTACATATTTTTAAAATTTATTTTTAATTTGTTGAAAAATATTAATGTTGATTTTTTAATATTTTTAATGTATTATATATATTTAAAAATTATATAAAATAATATAAAAATTAATACGGATGGACCGGACCTAAGTTTTAACATTTTTATATGAGCCGGACTTAAACAAAATTTTAAACCCCTTTTTTAAACTCAATTCAGCCCGACCCATGTACACCTCTATGTCCAACACATCTCTTGATTTTATAACAGAGTACCAGATCACATGGCCTTACTGGTAGCAACAGTATGCGAATATTCGAGACGGCCCCAATTTTAATACTGAGTTCACTGATGAAAGATCGGAATAATTCTAATATTGTGTTGTCTTAATTCTTTTATTGTGATCACTTTTGCTGTTTTTTTTTTCTACCAAAAATAAATAAATAAATAATACCAACAAAAGCTGTTTCTTTTAAACCGTGTAGACATAAGGCTACTTAAAAGCCCAGAAAATTGGCATTTGCATGTAAAAGAAATGGCCTTATTTCTTGTCTTTTGTACATAAAATATAATAAGCTTAAAATCGTAAATTAATGGACCAACAAACCTAATTGGAATCAAAAGTCTCGAAAAATTAAATGTTAACTCATGTTAATCAAATGTTAAATACATGTATTATCTTAATCATGTATAGTTTTGATTTGATACGTTGAAAATATAAGAACTAAAATTTAAAATCACATTTCATTTTCGTTTAATACATTATATCCAATTTATTTATTTAATAAGTAATTTATATCATAAAAATTTAAATATATTACATTGTAATATAATATTAAGAAAAACAGTTAGAACTTATTTTCTCTATTTTTAAATTTTTATAATTTATTTGATTAAATGAGATGAACCGATCAAATAGAGAACAGATGGCCTCACCGATTTGACCATCGATCCAATTATGAAAATCTTAATCAAAACTATGAAACTCAAATACTCATACTTGTATAAAAAGCTCAATTGAGAGGAGAAAAAAGAAAAAATACAAAGTAAGAAGAATATGTAAACAAATATAAAGAGAAAAAATAATTTTTTTGCTACATGGTAAATTTTAATTAATTATTTTTAAAATAAACTTAGCAATTTAACTAACAGTTGAATTAACATACATGCCAGTTTGAAAAAAATAATAATTAAGTACTACTTATAATAATAAAAATTAATACCAAAATAAATATATATAATTTAAATACCAATTTAATAAAAAACTGCATATTTAATCAGGTCAATTTTGAGTTTTTTTTTTAATATTAATTTTATGATAGGTTCTTATTATATTTGTTCTTGTTGATATAATGTCTAGAACTACTTAGAGTTTCTCCCCAACGCTTAAATAAGAGATAATATGCTTCACCGCATTCAAACTCATGTCCTTTTATATTAACAACAATGCCAATACCAATCGAGTTAAAACTTAATCGATGAGTTTTATTTATTTTAAGATTTAACTAAAATGGGAAATACCTTAAAAATATCTTCATAAGCCCTTTATTTGTTTTGTAACACAGATGGGAAATGGCCATCAACATTTTTGAACCATAGATAAAATTTGGCTCCTCATAAATAAATAAAGGACACGTACATGGACCAACAATCATTCATTATATACAAAATTCTAAATATTTGCTTCTTTGAAAGCCATAAAAATATCTGTAACTGAGTATAAGGTTGGAAGAATAGCACTTCATGTGACTATCTCAAGGAGACACCATGGTTGGTGCATATTGAATGTTTGTAGCAATGTTGGAGTGGTGGGTGAAATTGGTTTGATTGAAAATTATTGATTATGAATCGATAGAAAATCAAATTATTCTGTAAAATATCAACAAAAACCAAATTAAATATGTAAAAATTTATTTCATTATTTTTTAGGGTTAATATATTATTTGGTACTTGAGTTTAGCTTTAATGTTTAGTTTGATACCTGGATTCTTTTTCTAATTTAATACTTGAGTTTTTCTTTGTCCCATTTAACTACCTGAAATGGAGCTTCAATATTAAGTGTCAAAATCATTAGGCTACATGATATTGTTGGGTCTGGGTACGAAATTGAACATTAAAATCAAACTTAGATACAATTCTTTTTTTCTAATTGATGAAATTTAAACATTTTATCTTCAACCATACGTTAAAAAAATCAAACAATTAAGTCACATATTTTAATTAAATAATCTGATTGAATTAATGATCCGAAAGTTATACCGGTAGATTCAATTTTTATTCACCGAATTTATAGGTCAACTTGCAAGGTTGGGACCTTTATGTTAGACATTTTTAGGGGTAGATTGATGTTGAATTTTTTAGGTCCATATTCTGCAAACATAAAAGATAAAACCTTTGAATACTTTTCACTTTGTTTCTTCCCCCTTTATGCCTTGTGGATATTAAACATTAGCAAAATACAAAGTCCAGCTTTGAAAGAAAAAGAAAGGAAAAAAGCTTTAACCATAAAATGTCATTAGCCTGCAAAAGGGGATAATGTCTGCTTATAATGTAAAGCTTTCTTCTCCTTTTGAAAAATACATTTATGTTTTATTTTAATGTTTACAGGATGATAAAACTCGAATCATTTCATCAATTTTTATTCATTAATTTAAAAAAGAAAAGTTTATAGGAGTATATATATATATATATATAAGTGAATGTTAAAAATTAAACAAAGAGTTTTCGTAAATGTTTACTCTATTCTACCGTATCATATTTTTAAAAATTAATATTTTATCTCTTAAAATATCTATATTTATATTTATAAATATATACTAAATGTATAAACTAAAATCATATTTATAAGAATATGAGTGAGGTCAAAAATTGCATTAGGAGATAAAAAATTAATAATAATTTTTTGGGACAAAGTGCAATTTTACTAGTATATTAGCTTATGATTTTATAAAATTGAAATGTATTATAAGTTAATTTACCATTTTGGAGGGTCAAGTCCGCTGCATACATCCGTGTTAGCCCATGGATACAAATATAATATGTGTATTATATATACTAATTAAAAATATATATAAAAATATAAAACTAAATATCAAAATGTTTATATTAAAGCTAGATGATATTTTGTTGAAATGGTAAAATTAAATGCTTAAATTTCATTGTGTCTTGGATTTAAATCTCGTTACAATTGAATATTTATTGATTTATCAAAATATAAAAAAGACAAAAACACTCTCATAAAAATATCATTTCCTTCGCATATAAAAGGATATTTTACTAATTTTTCATCTAAGTTTGTGTTCGGTTGACTCATGACATCAACTCAATTAAAATTGATGTGAAGCAATTATAAATATAGTTTTCAAAATTGAACCGGTGGTCAGATCGTTAGGTCAACGATCTGTTCGATCGATTAAATAAATTATAAAAAATTCATAAGAAAATAAAAATATTAAAAATTCAATTCAGTCATTTATTTATCTGTTTCAACTAGTCTGTACCAGTTTTCAAGTCAAGTAGTTCAATGTCCCCGTCATGGATGAGGTTATTTTCAACATCATATAAAATAGAGACTAAAATATGTAAAATATCTTATATGAATATCCTTGTCCCGCTTCATTAATATCTAAAAATTTAGAAATTTGTATGTGGTGTTTAATATTAAGTTTTTTATTAAATTACATAACTAATCATTTGTCACTAACGTTTTCACTTGGTTCCATTAAATGGTTGACATAAATGATAATATGATCTTTATTTAAGTGATATAATAACATATTTAATCCTTAATCTTTATATATTTTATAATTTGATCATAATTCTAAATAATTAATCAAATTTACCTCTCAGTTGAAATAGTAAGAAATTGAGAAGATATTTTGGGGAAGGTAAAGCATGGTTGGCTCCAACTTATGATTTATGGAATGAATGGTCATTTGATACAAAATCAAAATCTTGTCATGTATATAAATGTTTCCCTTTTCCATAGCAACTGTTTCTGGTGTCGGGACAAGACCCCTAAAGCCCAACAAATCTGTCACATACACTTAACATGTGTCTATTGTTGGATCATATCCGTTTACACATATCACAGTTTAATTTGATTAAATTTAAACATGATTGGATATTATTTTAAGTATTAGCTCGATTAGTATGTGTATTACTACTTGTATAGGAGAACGTAGGTTTGAGTGTGCTGGGTTAGGGAGAGAGAGAGACTATGTATAGTTTTAGACATTGTATCAAAAAATTTTGATAAAAATATAATGTTTGAAAAAATGAGCATAAGTAAAAGAAATCAAGTCTATTTAAGATCGGCCCAACTCGACACATTTTTTACTTTATACTATATGTTTTATTATTTCATTTCCATATATTACGTAACTTATATCAAATAAAATTAAAAATATGATACAATAATATAAGTGTTAAAAAGTATGTTAAGTTATCATGTTTCACATTTTAATAAAAGAAAATATAGAAAATTAAAAATAGTTTAAATTTTAAAAATTATAATATGGATAAGAGTAAAATGGGATTGGGTTAATTTTATAAATATGGATGAGCTTGGGTAAATTTTGAAGTTTATATTTTGAGTAAGGTCGAGCTTCAGTAAATATAAAACGTGCTAATATAATGTATAGGTCAAAAGTTTTTATTCACTGAAATATTCATTCAAGTCACTACACTATTTGAAAGTTTTTGTTCATTGAACTATTCAAAAGTTTTCATTTACGTTTTTATTTAAGTCATTAAACTATTCAAATATTTTGGTCACTCAATAACCTGAACTACTTGACACGATAATAACTAATTGAATTCGTTTTTGTTCTTTTCTTTGCAAAAACTCGTATATATAATTTGCAAACATCAAAATCTCATTTACATTTGGAGTTGAGTGGTAAATTGCAATCATGTTAGTATTTTGAAAAAATATATATATTTATAACTAGGTGTAGGGGTGTGATTACTAGAGATTAAATCTAAGCTCTCATACATTACAATACAATATTCTTGTCACAAGACTGAGAGACTATTAATTACCGTTTAAAACATATTTATATAAATATAAAATTTGTTAAAATAAATATAATATAACAAAATACATTATACATTATATTTTTATCATCAGGTCAACAAACGGGATTTACTAACAATTGTGTTTTAAATTATGTTTTGAATAAAATGGTTATATTATTAGATTGGAACAATCGTGTGCTGAAATTTTAGAGTCCACCCATTTATTTAGTTTGATAAATATGATACAAAATGTTGGGATAAATTGGTTAATGGTTGACAATTAATGCACCAAAACACCATATATGATTGGACTCTAAAATAGGGTTTTTGTTAGATAGTTTTGATGGGTATACTCATGTATAAAATGTTGTTCCTTCGTGTATCCTTCCACAATTTGCCTTGAATGCTTTGATTGTATTTGTTGTTAATCTTGAAAGTGCTACAGAAATTGCAAGGTTACAAGGACTTAAGGATGTTGCCGATTTCAGCAACTCAGTGTTTGATAAGCATCTTTGTCTTTGTTTTGTTTACTTGCTTGTGTTCCAATTGCCAATCAACTCAAGAATCTCAAAAAGAATATGTGAGTGTTAAGAGGTCAGATTTTCCGGATAATTTTCTTTTCGGAGCATCGACTTCTGCTGCGCAGATTGAAGGATCAGCTAAATCTGGAGGGAAAGGACCGAGTGTTTGGGACCAATTTATTCGAGAATTCCCAGAAAAAATAAAAGATAATAGCAGCTTGGAGGTAGCTGCTGATTCATATAATCGCTACAAGGAAGATGTATCGATTTTAAAAGACCTTGGCGTTAATGCTTATAGATTTTCCATTCCCTGGACAAGGATTTTGCCTGATGGAACTTTGGGTGGTGGAATAAATCAAGAGGGCATCAGTCATTACAATAGTTTCATAGATGAGTTGATTAAAAATGACATCGAGCCTTTTGTGACAATTCTGCACTTTGATTCACCGGAATCCCTTGAAAACAAATATGGAGGCTTCTTAAATTACAGTGTTGTGAATGATTTCAAGGATTATGCTGAAATTTGTTTTAAAACATTTGGAGATCGAGTTAAAAATTGGATTACAATTAATGAGCCACTAATTATGGCTAAAATGGGGTATTGCTTGGGAGTGGCTCCACCAGGCAGATGTTCAGATAGGAAAATGTGTCCCAATGGTAATGTAGCCACAGAACCTTACATTGTTGCCCATAACGTTCTTCTTGCTCATGCAACAGCTGCTAAGCTTTACAAAAAGGAGTACCAGGCAACACAAGGTGGACAAATTGGAATAGCCCTTAATTCCCATTATTATGAGCCATATTCAAACTCATCACTTGATAAAAAGGCAGCAAAAAGAGGTATGGATTTTGAGTTGGGATGGTTTATGGAACCATTAATGCACGGAGAATACCCAAAAAGCATGAGAAGATTGGTTAAAGATAGGCTACCTGTTTTCACACCGGAACAAAATAAGCTTGTCAAAGGATCTTTTGATTTCATCGGCATCAATTATTACAGCTCAAGATATGCTAAAAGCATTCCATCTACTCCAAATGCTGCACCAGCTAGCTGCTTGGTAGATCCAAATGTTAATGCCACAGTTGACAAAGATGGAGTCCTTATTGGTCCAAATGCCGGAGGGAATGAATATCTTTACGTTTATCCCGAAGGGCTTTATAAACTTTTGAAGTTTATGAAGAAAAACTACAGCAAAAACCTTAAAATTTACATTACTGAGAATGGCTATGCGGAGAAAAGCAACATGTCGATCTCCGAGGCACTAAAGGATCAAAGCAGAATTGAATTTGTTCAGAAACATTTACATCAACTCCAAACTGCAATAAAAGATGGTGTGAATGTCAAAGGATATTTCTATTATAGTTTATTTGATAGTTTGGAATGGGGAGATGCCTCTACCATCGGATTTGGACTTTATCATGTTGATTTCAAGAACCTCACTCGATCACGTAAGGAATCTGCTAAATGGTACCATAATTTTATTAAAGGCATAAAATAATAAATATTTCGAACTTCGAGCAAACTTTTTCAAAGATTTTACTTTTGTTGATAATATATTTGTAAGCTTATTGTATAAGCCTTCCAATTTTAATGTACAAGTTATGTTTATGTATTTTGTTCTAGTACAGTTTTATATTCAAGTCTCGCTCTCTCTATATATATCAACACTATACTTTTTGATACATTTTAAATAGATTTATTTAGTAATTGAATTATTTTATAGTTCTTATACAAAATAATTTTTGTCAACTAATCTAAATTGATATTTAATAATAAAATATATATTTAAATTTAATTATGGGTTTATTTAAGTTATTAAGCGGTTAAGTTTTTTTTTTAAAATTGATTAGCTAATTCTAAGTAATGATTGAACAATCGGTACGGTGGACCAATACTCATTAACGAGTAAAAGAACATACTTTTAGATTCAATTTGATCTAACGATTAATTTTAGAGATCGGATAAGAAAACTGTTTAAATTTTAATTCGTACATTAATAATGTTTAAAGTTATTTCATAAAAAAATAGAACTATTAAAAAGAATGAGAAAAAAAACTTTCTATTGATGCAGATAATATGAACAAAGGCCATCCATCAACGATTTTAACAATTCAATTAATTCATCTATTTAAACCGAGTTTTGCTCCCATTGAACTTTTCATGCAAGAAGAGAACCACGTAAAATTTGGATATTTACCTGGAGATATTTTGGTTAGAAAGTTAACAAAAAGTGCCAGATAAGCGGTCCGGTCTGGTCTCCCAGTCAAAGACACAATTGAAAATTCGCCACGTGTAACCTCAAAAATATCATCCCCCGACACTCCTTATATAAACCCAATCAAATTCTAAAATTTAATTTTAAAAAAAATCTCAAATTCAAAAAAGAAAAAGAAAAAGATCAGTTGGCTCGCGCCTTCCTTAAACCACAAATTATATAAATTAAATAAATAAAATTTCGAGAGAGAGATGAGGATACAGTGCAACCTGTGTGAGGCGGCGGTGGCGAAGGTGCTATGCTGCGCTGACGAGGCGGCGCTGTGTTTAGAATGCGACGAGAAAGTCCACGCGGCCAATAAATTGGTCAGCGAACACCAGCGCCTCCCTCTCTTTTCTTCTTCTTCTTTTCAAATGCCTAAATGTGACATTTGTCAGGTACGTCCTCCCAATTTTTTTAAAAAAATCGAATTAAAAGGTAAAAAAATTTATCATGTAATGTTGATAAAATCGACCCTTTTTTTATTTGGACAGGAAATATCTGGGTTTTTCTTTTGTTTGCAAGACCGGGCATTACTATGTCGAAAATGTGATGTTGCTATACATACAGTGAATTCAGTTGTGTCATGTCATCAGAGGTTTTTGCTTACTGGGGTTGAAGTTGATGTTGGAACCAAAACTGACACCATTGGTGCCTCTTGTTTCAATGCTAAGTGACCTTTCAATATACACCAAATGTTGGAAGAGAAATATAATAAAACAGGAAAGCATTCAGTAATGGCAAATGGCAAATGGATGCTTCTTTTTTTGGCTTTAATCAATGGAAAAATGGAACATCTAAGGTGTGTTTTATTGTTCTAGTTTTTGTACTATGTTTAATGTTGTTTGTTCTAGTACTAGAGAGTGGAGATCACCACCCATCTTCTTTAGTAACATTTCTGTGCGTCTCACCTACACATACAGACATCAGTGAGTGAAAGCACTCACCTGTCTTGCTTCCAATATTTTCCATCGTGTGTGTAACTGAGCAAGGACTGTATTGCACAAAAAGATTCTCGCAATCAATCTAATGGTGTGAAAAATCCCTTTCCATGTGCAGAAAACTGGCTCCATGAATGAGCTGCTAAAGTCTTTAACACATAAGTTAGTCTTCCCACGGTTTTCACATCAAACTTTTGAGGTGTGGTTTTAACCCAACATCTCCATCCTTTCAATTTTCTTTTTCTGGTAGAATCACAGCTATCCCATCGGTTTTATGGTTTGAGTCTAATCACTTGTTAGTATCCTCCTTTCAACTACTTTCTGTGGTTTGAGAACTTGCTTAACCGATGTCAACTATGCTACTTTCTTTTATGTTAATACTTTTTCAAACTCAAGATGAGTGTCTATACAAGAATGTTTCAATTTTTCACATGTTACGATACCTTACTTAAAAGAAAAATAGGACTTGGACATCGAAGCATGTGTCGAAGAACCACCTCTTGTACTTCCATGGCCTCTTATTCAGCAAATGAGGTTAAATTCTTTAAATATAGCCTCTAATGATTTTTAATATCTATAAATTTTGGCATTTTAATATAAAAAAGTAGAAAGGATCGAGGAAGTATGATGAGGTGTTTATGTATATTTTAAGTAGATGGAACCATAAGCTCCCATGTGGTCAGCTGCCACTAGGTAATGAGCTTGTTGAGTTATGGTAGGTCTTTGGTACGTGTCGTGGGAGGTTACTAGGGGTCTTGTCTTTGTAGACTGTCTTAGATTAATTTTGATGTGATTAAGCGAGACTCACATGTCGAGCATGCAAAGGACAAATGTCAATGGCCATATGAGACGAGATACATTTCATAGACAAATTTCACGGATTAAAGCAAGTTAATTTGGTGAGGTCAATATGATACCGTTGGCTTGGCAAGGTCCTCGTATCGAGATGAAGAAGTATAGCTGATTTCAAAAAATTACAAATTGATGATCATTAAATTATTCGAAAGTCTAGCTCATTAACTTGGTAATTTAAGTAAGATGTGAGACTTGTAAATTTACAATTTAATCACTCAATTATTAGTAAATTTACAATTTATTCACTCAATTTTAAAAAAATTATAAGTTGGTCATTAAACTATTAATAAGTGTACAATTTAGTTTCTCAATCTTTAAACCATTAGTGCCTAACCTGATAATCCAAACAACCCCAAACCCTAACAAAGTCACTGTCAACCCCATGTCTTGCCTCTAGTTCAACCAACTGAACAAACATTCATTCTTAACCACTCACCATTTTTCCTTTGGCCAAAACAATAACCTAAGAAAATCCGCAATTAAATTATTCACACTGTAACAACTTGAAAGTCAATGGTTTTGAAATTTTATTTTCGATGTTTGAGCCCGTAAATATTATTATTTAATATTTATGAGGTTAATATAAAATTTAATTAAAGTTTGGTCCTTTAATTTTGTTAATTAGATAGTTAATTAAGATACAAATGTATCAACCCTAAAGTTAGTGGTGCTAGAAAATTTGACTTCAGGATCCTGTTTCCATAAATCGAGATCGTAAATATTTTTATTAAATATTTAGGAGTTATATTAGTAGTGAATTGAATTTTGGATAAGTAATTTTATTAAATTAGTGATTAATTAAGGTATAGGGACTAAATTGTAAAAGTAGTACAAGTTCAATCATTAAGGACTTTCTTAATAATAAAAAGAACTAAGGATCTAAATGGAAATTATAATCTTATATATAAGGATGGATTAAATTCGTTATAATTTTGAAAATAAAAATAAAAAGAAAATAAATGATAAATTGTTAAAATAACAAGACATAGTGGAATGAAAGAGAAAGTCCTTTCTTCCCTATCAACCAAACTGCGAAAAGAGAAAAAAAGAAAGAAGAACACATTCGGCCCTAAGGTTTTGAGATTTTAAAGATTGGTTAGTTTCGAGATATTGGGAATTTAAGTTTTGAAAAGATTCCATTGATGATTTCTTGAAGTTTTAGGTATTAAATTGATAGATTTTAAGCTTATTAGAAGTGAAAAAGAACTAAATTGCGAAGTTAATTGATAATTTTGTTTAATAGGGACTAAAATTCATAAATTGTGAAATTGGTTGTAGAAATGAAAAATAGGAGGTTCTAAATAGACTATAGTGAAATTCGATTGCAATTTGAGTTCTAAATTGAAAGCTAGGTTAGTTCCAATTTTAAGGACTAAATTGAATAAAATGAAAAATTTTAGAAGACATCCGAAATATGAAATTGAACTGATACATGCTTAACATAGGTTGTTATAAGGTATTTGAAACTGATAAATTGAAATGAATTATTATTTATATCGGGAATTGAACCAATCGGAGGATAATCGCGAAAAAGGAAAAAATTACAGATTAGTCATCGACGTCTTGCTAGTATATGTTTTGTCTAGTAAGTTCATATGTAACTTACCATGTAAATTTTATGATATGTTTGGTTATATTTAATTTTTATTAGTTATATTAATTATAACTTTAATGATATTGGCTTATAAAGGACTAAACTGTAAATTATGAATTGTATGGCAAGTGCCAATAAGTACATGGATGTTGGCTTAAATTGATTATATTTTTAATATTAGTAGGTGATATGCTAGAATTATATAAGTTTGGAATGGAAATGTGGTATAAATAATTGGTGCCTTATTGAGTTGGGTGAGTTGGAACGATTATACAAATGAGAATGTTGTAGGTCAAAAATGGTATGTATGTAGGGCTAATATATATATATGTTTATTTTGGGATGATAGCTTCTGTTTGAACCTTGATGAATGTTTACTTTTGGAATGGTAAAGGATATATGAAAATATGTATGTGATGGTAGCTTGTTAAATGGCATATATATCATTTGAATGGCAAAATTTGGTAGATTTATAATCAGTATGAACTTGGTTTTATATGGCATATATTTAGGAGATATCATATTATCTTGTTATGCTTTGTTTTGTTGAGAACTTAGTTGATATTGAGCCTATAATGTAATTGAAAAATGTTTAATATGCACAAGTTTATTATCATGTTGTGGTGTATATATATATATATATATATATATATTGGTTTTAAGTTACATGACTGAGCATGAATGAAGATGTGTATGTGATGGTAGCTTGTTAAATGGCATATGTATAATTTGAATGGCAAATTTCGGTAGATTTATAATTGCTTGAACTTGGTTATATGTGGCATGTATTTAGAAGATGTCATATTATCTTGTTATGCTTTGTTTGGTTGGAAACTTAGTTGATATTGAGCCTATAACGTAATTGGCAGATGTTCAATACGCACCAGTTTATTACCATGTTGTGGTATATATATATATGTCGGTTTCTTAGCTACATGACTAAGCATGAATGAATTGAAGAATTGGATGGTTAATTAATTAAAATGGTATGTTAAAGTTATTGTGAATCGGTGCCTTTGAGGTACATTGGTTAGTTGATTATTAGGTTATTCAAATAGGAATTTTTGTGTATGCTTTTAAGACGATTTTATGCAAGCTTTAGGTGTCTAAGACACTAGTTGCAAAGGGTTTGAGTTTGGGGTATGAAAAATAATAAAAATATGTGATTTTGGTCATATGGGAAAAGGTATAGATACCTTGGTTTGAGGTATCGGTACTTTACCAAATGAACATTGTTTTAAAAATGACAGAATGCCAATTTGGTATTGGTACCTGGCCTTGGTATCGATACCTACACTTGAATTCTAAAACTTTTTCAGTTTGTTTCTCCTGTAAGCTCGGGATAACTCCAGAGCCCTCGTAAAATTATTTAAGGCTCGATTTTGATTGAATATTAAGTTATGCATGAATTTATACATTGAATCAATGATGGAATAAATTGTTTCTATATTTGTATGTACACCTTGCAGGTGTTACACGAACTGGGTTTATATGCGAATTTAGTCAATGTGTGGACCGTGTAAATGTGCAAGTTGTGTCAAGGCGTGAACTATCATTGTAACGTAAGTGTGAACTGATTCTGTAAGTAGTCATGCGCTAATTGATTTTGTCATGTATACACGAACTGGCTTTGTCAAGTATGTGCAAACTAATTCATTAAAGTTGTTATATGTGAACTGACTTGGTATGATGTGTAGAAGCGAGCTCTTGGTAAAGTATCTATGCAAGTTGAACTGTTGAAGTGTCCTATAGCTAAGGTCTGACAACTGGTTGAGTGTGGGGTCTTACAAGTTTTGTTTACCTAACATGTTTATATCGAGAATGTTAAGCTTGGCAACTTCAAGTTATAAGTAAACGGTAGATATGTGCATGAAGATATACATATTTACTTATATTAGAACGATTAATGCTAATATTATCTTTTTAAATTATAGAAATACCAGTGAATGATTTACCCAATACATGGATTGTTTTTCCCATGCACAAGTTAGATTTAATGCAAGATTTTCGTGCATCAACTTGAGCATTCAATCCGCAATCCCTGCCCTAGCAATGTTGTTGTTTCAAACGGTACTTATGGTTAGCATGTACCTAATAGATTAAGTTTTGTGGTAGTTGGATGATGTTTTAATTAAATGTTATACTTTGTATTCTAGTAGGAAAATATATATATATATATATATATTGGATTTATTGTATGTTATTAGGTGCTTTTATAAAATAAATATCGATTTTCTTTAGTATGATTAAGGAATGTTTATTGTCAAATAATTATCATATAAATTATATAATTATATTGTGAATTGATCGCAGTTGCTCCGACAATAAATGTGTCATCCCATTGCTCAGACTTAACTATCGGGTCGGATAATAAGGTGTTACGCACACCCCCTTTCCCCGAACTAACAACCAAATATCACCACAAATCAAAGCAAACATAAATACAAATAAAAAGAAGGAAGATCTTGTTTCAACGATCCCCAAAAAAGGCCCACCGAAGTAAACGAGCAGAACAAAATCATTGAAAAGAGAATAAAGATATAAAAAAGAGACTCAAACATGTCAAAATCAATTAGGAGTTAGTCGAAGAGTTTTAAGCAATGAAGGCTCAATCCAAAAGGCCAAGGAGAAAGTCTCGCTAAGAAGAGGAACATATTGAAATCAGTCGACCATTTAATGATAGTGAACGGAGATGGAAGAGCTTCTTCTTTAGGACTTTGGGTTTAAATCAACGAAATTTAAGGTCATTTAAAAAAAAAAAAACTAAACCATTAAGTTGAAAGACAATGAAAAATTCCATTTCAATGTATGATTCTTTTTGTCAGAGAAAAAGACCAAAAAAGTGAAGAGGTTGTTGGAAAACAACGATGAAGATTCCAAAACCCCTAAAATATTAAAAAAATTTAATGTTCAATTTATAATTTTTTAAAAATTAAATATGACACAACTATACTATACAAATATGACAAAAAAATTAAAACACAAAATAGAAGATCATAAATTAAAAATAATATAAATACATGAATATCTTTGCAACGCATATAATATAATATTTTTGTATCCAATATTTATATAAATATGTATTAAATTTAAAATTATTTTAAAAATTAAAATGAAAACAAAATTTCAAAATTTTGAACCAAAAGTCACAGTCAAAAAATTATTATTATATATTTGTCTCATTCCTTGGAAGTTAAGACTCGTAAAATTCTTATACAAAAGTTTCAACAGTTACGTATTTTAATAAAATAATAATCTTATAGAAATAAAATAAAAAATTGTATTAATCTATCACCTTCTTCCACGTAAACCGACACGCGCCGATCATATACGAACCAACCGGTTCAAAACCCCCCATAAAGCCCGAACTGCATCAGAAAAACCACCACAGATCCGCCGGAAAAAACCCAAATTTCCTCCAAAATGAGCACCTTCACTGCCTTTTACACCGCCTGGAGCGACCAACTCCAACAACTCCTACGACAACTCTGTTCAGCCCCAAAACCACCCACTACCCAAGATCACCTTCACCACTTAAACCACTTAGTGAACAAAGTCCTCTCCCACTACGCAGAGTACTACAGGGTGAAAGCCGCCGCCGCCGAACGCGACGTCCTCGACATTTTCGCCGCCCCCTGGGCTTCAGCTTTCGAGAAAAGCCTCCATTGGATCGCTGGGTGGAGACCCACCACGGTTTTCCATTTGGTTTACACCGAGTCAAGTATTTTGTTTGAATCCCACATCGTCGATATTCTTCGTGGTGTTCGGACCGGTGATCTTGGTGACTTATCGCCTACTCAGTTCAGGTTAAGCCGAAGTACTTGCATGCAAACCAATGGTTTTTATTTTTTTGGGTCAAATTCTATAACAAGCCCCTCTACTAATTTGTTAATAGTTTTTTTACTATAATTTGATCAATGATTATAGTGCATGGATTTTTTAAATAAAATTTTACCCTTTTTTTAAATTTGTAAAATTGCCCTACTCAAGCATGCATGCATAACAAGTTTTAGTAGTTCATACTTCATCATACATATAATTTTCTTTACAATTTTAGTTTTTTCATTATTTTATTTTATTTAATTATCCTTTCAAAAATATATATATTATTTAATTATGTATGTAAAATATTGAAGTAAACTGTTAATGTTAAATTTGAAAGAGAAGAAAAAATGTTGCATGCTGTCATTATAAAATCTATATAATTTCATTAAAATTATTTTTATTTAATATTTGTGACTAAACTTAATAAAGGGATAAAACAACATTTAGTCCTTGATCTTGACATTTTTTTTCAATTTAGTCTTTGAATTTTTTTCCACATTTATCTTAAAATTGGACAAATTTTCTGTTTTTCATCTTTGTGATGATGTTGCTTTGATACTTTGTCACATCATCATCTAAAATAAATTTTCAATAAAATATGATAGGTCTTAATGTGGAAAAAATGTTTCTCGGAAAAAATTCAGGGACTAAATTGAGAAAATTTGTAAGTTCGGGACTAAATGTTGTATTATCCCTTTATAAAAATGGAACAGGCGAGTGAGTGAGCTACAATGCGAAACGGTGAAGGAAGAGAATGCCATAACGGATGAATTATCTGAATGGCAGCACAGCGTAATTGATCTAATGGGAGCAACCACCGACGTTGATAAAATGATCGAACGGTTGGTAACCGTTGTTCGAAAAGCAGATGATTTACGGTTGAGAACGCTCAAGAGAGTGGTTGAGTTGTTGAACCCACAACAAGCTGTAGAGTTCTTGATTGCTGCGGTGGAGTTACAGCAGGGGATCAGAGAGTGGGGAATGAATCAGGACCGTGAATGCAATTACTGATGTGTCGCAGTGATTTTTTTTCCTGAATAAATGTGTCCACTGATTTAGGGTTTTGGGGGGTAAATTATGATATGTTCTTTTTTATTTTGTGGGGTTTTTAATTAACTCTGAATTTTTATGTGAAGAATGGATTTCTTATGTTGCAGTTCAAGTTTGGGTTAATTATATTTTTATTAAGGTTATTTTTGGTTGATTAAATTTATAAATAAAAAGGAACTTTAGATATTTAAATGCAGATAAAATAAATGTTCAAAATCGAATTTTATTTATAAGTTCTTTATTTTAAAAAATAAAATAATAATTAAAGATATAATTATTAGGATATAAATAAAGTCGAGGCACAGCTGATTCGTGGCCAAAGGTTACGTCGTACGTGTCTTGTCTGTGAGTGTATTGCAGCATGCATGGCGACACTTGTTGTTTGTATTATATGTTAAATTATTGTGTGTTATTTTAAAATTAATATTTAAGTATTTTTTGGGTAATTACAAAGTAAAAATGGATAAAAAAATTAAAATATAATTAAACATTGTCACATATTTTTATTTAATTTTCTAAAAAAATTTACTATCATAAAAATTATAATTTAATTTCGATCTCTCTAAAAAATTTTGATATCACCTCTGCACACATGCACACATAGCAATCGTGTATGATAGAACTCAAATATGAATGCTCAAGTACCCAATTCTTAAGCCTCGGCAAATACCAAAGTCTCATATATGATACGAGGGAATAGATTGTATTTTGGCTCATCTACTCAATAAATGAGTAAATTAATCCATTTATATATTAGATCAAAGAGTAAATTAGTCATTTTGCTAAAAATTAATCAATTTTATTGTTAAAAATAAGTCATTATAGGTCAACATGAGGTAAGTATGGCACGCCAAGTGTCATTATTCGATTATTTCATTAATTACGTCAATATAAATGGATGATTTTTTAATAAAATAATTAATTTACTATTTTATCTAACATATAAAATTAATTTACTTATTTTTTAAATAAAAGAGATAAAATGTAATCATACTCTTAATATAGAATTCTCTATAATACTTTTACCCAATTATTTTCCATGTTTAGATGTATAAATTTGTACATTAAGCATATAAAAGCAACTTTTTTTTTCAGATAAATTAAGATTAAAATATAAAGTTTTGTACAAAGATTTGATCCTACAAATTCAGAATTTTTGTAGACGAGATTAGTACGTAGTCATACAACAAATTTCAAGGGAGGTTAATGTTATCACTCATGAATTGGTTAGTTCGATAAAGAATTTTTCTTACACATAAATGCTCAACATGTGATTACTCAATGTTTCAGTACTTTAAAATTTGCAAGGTTAAAATTCAATTCATTGTAATCTTTGAATATTTAAAATTTAATCTATTTATTTTTGATTTTGAAATTTAATTGTTTTAATATTATTATAATTATTCTGTTAAATTGGTGTGACGTTTTTTAAATTAACGAAATTATCACTTAGTCGTACAACTAATAAAATGATATTGTAATAAACATGAATTTAACAGGAGTATTTTAACAATATTAATAATCAGATTTGAATATAAATTTGAAAAATAATAAAATTAAAATTTTTAAAAATAAAAACAGCCTATTATGTGTTATTGATTGATTTAGTTCCTCTTCTATGATTTAACCATTATAGTCCTGTATCTTTCAAAATATATATTTTCAATTCTGAGGCTAATATTTTTTCGTTAATTCTATCAAATAACTTTAAATATTTATTTTAATTAAAATTATATACATATAGAAGTAAGACATTAAAAGAAATATTTTTAAATTTTAAAATTATTTTTATTTCCAAACAACTAATATATTTTAAAAAAGAATAATTTGAGAACAGAAATTTGCAGAATCGGACATAAATTAACATAAATTTGTTGACCTAATAAATAAAAAACTTTAAATATTTAATAGATTTGAAGTTTCCTTTTTTAGAATTTTGGATGAATTTAAACAATAAAAATAAAATGACAACTCAAACGGAACGCATTTTAGGAAATATAACAGTCAAGTCTTCATCATAACGAATTAGCGACCGACACAAAAGTAAGAAAACCGAAAACAAATAAAAATATCCATCACCACCAATCAATTACTGCCACGTTTTCAAAACTCCAAATTCTTATTTGTCTTTCTTCCCTTTACCTCACCGCCACTTCATTTTAACGGCCGTAATCAATTTTTCCTCCAATTTTTTTTTTAATTCGAACAAAATCCCCCATTCCTCCGTCCTTTTTTTTTTTTTTCTTTCAATCTTTTTTTCTCTACAGAAGAAAATTTTTTAGGCACCAAAAAGGGAAAATTTATTCTTCGAAACGATGTCGTGTTCTTCGTCTTTCAAGAAATCATCGTGCCTTTCGCGGCGGTTGTCGAGATCGTTAAGATCGTATACAAAAACAGCGTCGTCGGGAACAATTTCAACGCCGGCGAGTCAACCGGATTTTAATTTGGCTTCGGCGGAGGAGGAAGAGGAGGGAGGAGAATCGTGGTCGACGATGCTGCCGGAGTTGTTAAGCGATATACTAGAGCGCGTAGAGGCGAGTGACGATCAGTGGCCTTCAAGGCAAAACGTCATCGCGTCCGCTTGCGTGTGTAAGAAGTGGAGAGAAGTTACGAGAGAGATTGTTAAGGCTTCTCCTGCTAGTGGAAAAATCACTTTCCCTTCTTGTCTTAAACAGGTAATTTGAATTTTCCTCTTAATTTTCTTTGATTTATTTCTGTCATTGAATTTGATAAATACACTTTCTTAATCCGGTATTGCTTTATCAGGTAATATATAGAAATATCTTTAAAGGTTTAAGAATTTGTAATTTTAGAGGCTTTTTTAAGTGGTTTTTTTTTATTTTAAATTTTTTTAGGATTTCAAATTTCTTGCAGCTCGACAATTTGTGCTCTAGTGTTGAAAAATTAGTTCATTTTTGTTCATTTGTTTGGATTTTAGTTTGCGGTAATGTCCTTTATAGTTAGATCTTATGGATGCAATTTTTTTCTTAGCATTAAGTAATTTTAAGGAAATGTATGAGGTGAAGAGGTTCAAATTTTTGAACCAAATGACATTTTTGAACATTTATGATTATGCTTTGAGGGCTAGAATTGTTTTCTAAGCAACTTGGAAATCTTGTGATTATCCCTCCCAAATCCCAATCATCACAACATGATTTGTTGCTTTGAGTTGTACAAAAGAGAATTCAAAAACAAAATAAAGATTTTAGAATTGCTGTCTTTTGTGATCTTCAAGTCCTATTTGCTACAAAGATGAATTGCTTTTGTGGTTGCTGCTATTGGAACAGGAATGCATTTAGAATTTACAGTTACTGATCAATGGATTTGTTTCAAGTTCTTTGGCTTATTTTTTTATTGTTTTTTTTTTCTTATTGCAGCCTGGTCCGCGTAATTTACCAAACCAGTGTATTATAACCCGAAACAAAAAGAATTCAACGTTCTACCTTTACCTTGCTCTTTCACCATGTAAGTCATATTTTGGTGTTCAGCGGTAAAACATGATGACAACTTAGGGTGTGAAAAAGATACTTGCTCCCAAGCTACTTGGCTTTGGCTTGAATTTGGTCCGGTCATTGTTGAGCTTCCGCTCGATCTATTGAGCAAGCTGAATTTGAGCATCCTAATGCTCAACTCAAGTAGCTCACGAGACTAATCAAGTTGAGCATGGGAATGAGCTCTTTTTTTACTAGGTAAACGAGCTTAATTGAGCGAGCTTAAGTAATTTGATTTTTATCTCAAATTCAGCACAAGCTTTTAATTAAAAGTGCAATTCAGTCGAGCATCAATCAACCATTGAATTTTGATTCGACCTCGAGCCTTTTACAGCTGTTTACATGCTATGTTTAGAAGTGAAAAGGAGAGCTGGGGAGGTCGAAAAGGGACATATGATTCCTTTTTTCAAAGTTTTTAAATTACATTTGACTTTTGTACAGGCAGGGCCATAACTGTGCTGACCTAATACCTTAGCTTAAGTCAGCTTGACTTGGTCTAAATCTTGAAAATATCTAGAATGGTTGACTATCAATTTGCTTGAGTTAATGGTCTTGCACGCCCTTTGATTACAGAACGGTAATGATTTAGGGCTAGTTTGGTAATGTTTTGAAAAGTGTTTTTGAAAAGTCTGTGTGAAAAGACTTTTTGAAGTGTTTTAAAAGTTTGCTTTAAAATTTGAGTGTTTAGCATTTTTGTCAAAAGTCTTTTGAGAAATAAAATGTCCATTTTAGACATGTTATTATCAAGTAATAAATATAATTTAAATAATTTTAAATTAGTTAATATTATTATATTTTAGTAAGAATATAAAAATTACTATAACTTGTTAATATTTTAATATATGAAATATAAATTTTAATTTTAAATATTTGTAAGTAATAAATATTAATTAGTTATAAAATTTAATTAGAATATATAAACTACATTTTAAATATTTAAATATAACCATTAAATATTTATAATTAATATTTTAAAATTTTTTAATTAATGATTTTAACACATTTGTAATTAAGCTCTCGAAAAAAAGGAAAGTACTATATTATTAGAGGGTGAAAATAATTAAGCACTAAAAGTGCTTTTGACGAGAAAAGTTAAAATTTTAGCTTCTCTTTTTAGAAGTCTTTGAAAAGACTTTAAAAGCTAAAATTTCATCAAAAGTAACTTGTTTATGACTTTTCTTCTAAAAGTACTTTTGAGTGAAGTCTTTTGAAAAGTAATGAAGAACTGGCCCTTAGTCCTTTGGACCTGTATATACTACAGATGGGATATCATTATCTTAGATTTAGAGTTAGTGCCTACCTACCCCTTTCACTTGAGAACAATGTATGGTGGCAGCTGCTGATGTTATTTTATTAGAGCTAGTCTAGTCTTCCCTGTATCCAGTCTATGACGTATGATTTTATTGGTAAAAGTATTGTGAATGCTTTTATATTAGAAGTTAAATTATATTTTACCTTTTTTATATAAAATGAGCAAATTAATCTTTATATGTTAAATCAAAGAGAAAACTAGTCTTTTTAGTTAAAAATTTCATTCATTTCTATTGTTAAAAATTGGTGTTGTTGATGAAATAATTAAATAGTTACAAATGATGTGCCACGGATACCTCATGTTAACATATAGAAATCAATTTTTAATAATAGAAATGGATGAAATTTTTAACAAAACGAATAGTTTGTTCTTTGATTTAACATATAGGGACTAATATGCTCATTTTGTATTAGATGGGACAGAATGTAATTTAACTCTTAATATAAAGGCTTTTATGCTTCTTTACCCAATTTTATTCACTAATATCTTTAACTAATGGACCGATGCTACATGTATTTGGGCTTTTCTTTTTCTTGTTTTCATATTTTAGTAATGCTTTGTGCCTGTATAATACCATTATAATATAAATTTGTTACCAGATGTGATTTGAATTCTTGAGAACAAATAGTGTTCACTGTTATTATCCAATCTATAGCAGTTCTTCGTTTTTTTTTTTTTTTTTTTGTTGTAAATTGTCATCATGCAACCGGATGGTGGTTGTGGTTGAAATCCAGCTTAGTTGAGTTATTTTCCCGATCATTTGCAGCATTTACCGACAAGGGGAAGTTTCTGTTGGCTGCACGAAGATATCGACAAGGTGCTCATATCGAGTATATTATATCCCTTGATGCGGATGATCTATCTCAAGGCAGTAATGCCTATGTTGGGAAGTTAAGGTAAGGGGTTCAAATTTCGAATGAGGTATTTTGTAATATGAATTTTCTCTTGCTGACATGCAGGAACTCGGTTAACAATATGCTCTTTGAATTTAGTGAATGTTTTTTTTTTTTTAAAAAAAAATTCTTATTTTGTGCATTGGAAAGCATTTTTTGGCGAGTGCTTCAATATGTTTAAAACCTTTGCAGTTCGGATTTTCTAGGCACCAACTTTACGATCTTTGATAGTCAGCCGCCTCACAGTGGTGCAAAGCCTGGAAGTAGCAGAGCCAGTCGGAGATTTGCGAGTAAGCAAATCAGTCCCCAAGTCCCGGCCAGCAATTTCAAGGTTGGGCAATTGTCTTACAAGTTCAATCTCTTAAAATCAAGAGGTCCTAGGAGGATGGTTTGCTCGATAAAATGCCCTTTGCCAGAAGAAAACACTGCTGAATACAAGCATTTGGACAACGGCAAGACGAAAATGCCTGCAAACACCACCTCCAGCCATACAGTTTTGAAGAACAAAGCTCCAAGATGGCATGAACATTTACAATGCTGGTGTTTGAATTTCCATGGACGTGTAACAGTAGCATCGGTGAAGAACTTTCAACTGTCTGCTACTGTAGACCCAAACTCGGGAGGGGAAGTAGACAACGAAACGGTTGTCCTCCAGTTCGGAAAAGTAGGGGATGATACATTCACCATGGATTATAGGCAGCCTTTATCAGCCTTTCTTGCTTTTGCCATCTGCCTTACAAGCTTTGGTACAAAACTGGCTTGCGAGTGATTTTATTTTGATACGTACATTATTTATATTCCATAGTAACAAGCTTTAACATATCTTTGTTTTCCACTAAATATCATCTTTTAAGTTTCTGTAACTATTGGCTGCAAATTATATATTTTTTTGAAGAACACACTTCATTTCATGGTCGCCACAAAGTCCAAAACACTGTTCTTACAAGCAAAACCATAATGGTAGAGAACATTCATTTACAAGCCTTACTTCTTACCTCGCAGCTTTGCACCAAGAGCCCTCTCGAGTTTACCGATTATCTGTTGGTTAGGAATGGCTTTTCCAGATTCGTACTCTTGTATGATCTGAGGTTTCTCATTGATCAACTGTAAGAATGAGAAGAAAGATCCAGTGAAAAAATTTAAGATTAAATCAGTTCATCGACAGGAAAACGGGGAAGAAGCATATGGAGAGATGAGGGAAAAATACCTGAGCAAGTTGTGCTTGGGTAAGTTTCTTTTCCATTCGAGCATGCATGATGGCTTTCTTCAGTTCGGTTGGCACTCGATCATCTGGCCATAAGTTTCAACAGCGATAAGAATTTACAATGGAATCATCATTCTCGAAAACTAAAAACTCGTTATGGCGGAGATTCACAGAAATGTTTAAAAAGGTTAGCCAAGGTTGATATAAAAGAATATGGCAAGTTACAAAAGCAATACTAATTCAAACACATACCCATGTCCGACCCATACCCGAGTCCCGAGTCAGCGTAATGTGGGATAAATCATATAAGATCACTCCAAAATCCAGGACAACAAACAGAGAGAAAGAGTAATTCAGGGTGTCCAACTAAGTACATATCACTATATTTAAATTTGTATTGCTTCCTAAGCCTAGGGGAATGAAGAATCGAATTCAAAAACCTCTCTGTATCGACACCAAAACCATTCAATAAAAACTACTAGCTATAGAAGATTAAGCTTGGAATTTAGAGCACTGTCATGGATGTATTTTCGATCGTTTACGAACAAAACAACTTCGAACCAATCCCATCTAAAGACATACACACAAATTCCTTTTGAGAAATATAAAAAGGATCTTCATACATAAGGACTAAGCCATTTCGGGTTTTTCTAATACAATTTCTATTACTACCCGTAACCTCAAACCCTGAAAACACGTACTCGACCCCACACCTCCTCTTTGTTACAATGGCAACTGTGCTAACTGAGCTAGGCTATCAATCAAACCATTATATTTTAGATATTATCTACAGAATATATAACACAAAAGAAAGATTAAATTATTTCTTACGAGCAAGATTTTCAGTTTCTTCATCAAGCTTCCTTGTGTTCAGAGATGTACTACTTGATGCGGCCCTGTTCGTCCCAGCATTTGCTGCAGAATTCCATTTAAACAAAAAAATATAGATTTTTTATCATTAAACAAAAGAACCCTAATTGAGATTTATCATATTGGGAGCTTTGGTCCGATGCTCTTTTAAATTGATTAAAAAAATTGCCTTTCAAATGAAAAGGGTAAAAAAAAAAATACATTTTTTGACGGATTCGATCTCGGCACCAGCACGACGAGCGGCATTTACGACTTTCTCATCCTTCTTGGCAGCGGCGGTTGGGGCTTTTTTACGAATAACAACGGGTTCCCAGTCTTGGGTTAAAGGTCCGATTCCGGCCATTGTTTGTCAAATGAAAAAGGTAAGGTTTTTAGGAATCTTATAACAGTGATGAGCTTTATATAGAGAGGTGAACATATTAAAACCTAGGTCGGCCCATGGAATTTAGATCCGGGCTGACCCGTAAAAAACAAAAAATAAATTTAAGGAGCAGTACATTGAGAGCAAAATTAGGGATTGGGACCAAAACTACTCATGGGTCGGGTTGGGTCAGGTCGGGACGGGAAAGGTTTAGATCGGATTTAAGTATAATATTGATATATTTTATATTTATCTTAGTTCAGTCCGGCCTAAAATATAGGCTTAAAATTTTGTTTAAATCTGTCCATATTTATAAAAGACTAATCTAAATATATTTTAAATCCATCATATTATTTTTTAAAAATTATTTATTTTATTTTAATATTTATATACATTTTTATTTATTGAAAATTTTATATAGTCATAACATTAAAATAATGTTTACATTAGAATAGTATTATCTATTTAGTATAGGTTTATTTTTAATGTGTTTTAAATTACATAATATATATATATATATATATAAATTACATAATATATATAAAAATGACATAGTATAAAGTATTATAAACTTAAAAATGAGTCAGGTCGGGCTTGGGCTTTGAATATTCAAACTTAAGTTCTATATTTTAAACAGGCCTAATTTTTTTTACCCAAGTTTAATATTTTTGTTCAAACCCTCTTAAATTTTGAACGGACCTTCGGGCTTAGGCACGTAGCCCAGCTCATGAACAAGTCTAGTTGGGACTAACAATGAACGTCAATGCCCATTCCTTCTGCAGCTTTTGCTGAGCAATCGGCCAGCCTATTTCATTCTCAATACACATGTTTTAAGTTAGTATGTTGATCACAGTTGAACAAATCTCGAATCACATTAACAATATACGATTCCGACTAATTTATCATTAGATTCCCCTTAATATGGTGCAACGCTTTCAAACAATATATTTCTAACAAAACTTCGTGACACCCAAACTTCCTAATCTAGTCAAAAACATCCAGATGTCCCAAAATTCTACTTTAGGTTATTGTAATAAAATAAACTTAAAAAAAAAACAGATTAATGATTGAATGAGATATTTGAATCATAGGAATAGACAATATTTTAAATAATATTCCCCAATAAATAGATAATACTTAATTCTTTAATAATAACAATAATAATTAAGCTTTAAAAAAATAAACCACTAGATTTCCTCTTTCTCCTATAGTTAGACCCCTCATTGGCTTGCGAGCTTAAATGCTGTAAATTAGCTCAACATGCCATGGATACCAAATCAAGATTTTTTTTTTTTAAATTTCAAAATTTAAGTTTAATTGTTAATATTATTAAATTATTTTCACTAAATTTGTTAATGCGACATTTTAAAAAAAATACTCATTTGATAGTCATATAACTAAAAAATAATATTATAATAAATCTGAATTTAACAAAATAGTTTTAACAGATTAATAATTGGATCTAAATTTTAAAATCTGATAAAAAGGGACTTGATTCCTAAAAATAAAAGTACAAGGACTAAATTCTAAATTTACGAAGAATACAAAAATTAATACCATTTTTAACCTTTCATTTTATACTGCATGTACTAATTGAGTTAAATTATATCCGAAAGAAGTTGAATTTTACGTTACTTCAGCAAACTCGAAAACAAAACACTGAGCTAGGGCTAAAATTAAACAAATGTAGTATCATAATCCAATTGCATCGGTTCCAAAATCAAAATGTGAGGTATTGGTATATGTCCACCATGGATATATGGAACTTTTTGTTTAAGACTAGGGACGAGCAAAGGTACTCATGTTCATCATGAATCAAAAAGAAAATGGAAGATATAGAATTCAGGGTTAATTTTTTATTTGGCATTTGAGTTTAATTTTAATATTTAATTTGATATCCAAATCAAATTGAATCAAATTATAATAAATGCTTCTCAAATTCATCTGTTCATACGATCAAAATCAAGTTCTGCCAACCGATAACTTTTTTTAAACAAAAAAAAGTCGTACCCCTAACGCAACAAAAATTTCTAAAAAAAATCAAGGTTTTTAAAATCAAACTAAACCGGTTAGATTATTGAATTGTTGATTTGATCGATTTAATCATTCTAATTGGTTTGTCTGATTCAATTAAATAAATCATTAAAAGTTCATATAAAAGAAATTCTTATTCAACTGAATTTTAACCCAGACTATCAATCTATTACCTTTTTCCGAATTAAGAATCAGCACTCATTCATATATATATATATACTTTAAATATATATCATTTTTCTAACTGTGCTCGTTAAGTCTAAAACTTTAAATATATATGTTTTGATTTTATGGTTGATTTGATGAAAATCGTGATAAATTTCCATCAAATTAACCCTAAAATCCTAAACATTAGATTGCATTTAACAAATTAAATCCAAAATTAAATAAATTCATAATTAACATTAAATTTATTCTATTACCAAAATAACAAGAATTCATCAAATCAATCTTAAAACTCGAATTAAACACTAACAAATTAATATTATTACCTTTGGATACCAAAATGTAAATCTTACCAAATAACATTGAACCAAAAATAATATAAGTACCGCATTAAAAGAAAGTTTCAAATACCAAAAATATAATAAGACTATAATCTTATATTATTTATAATAATAATAAATTAATGGAAAATGATAAGATTTATCTAGGATAACCAAAAGCAATGTAAAAGATAAAAATGAACCATTGAGAGTAAAAATAAAAAATAAATTATAGTAATTAATTACTACCTTAAGTCATTATTCATTAACCTTGGAAGAGGAAACCAAATGATGTTCAATAAATCAAAGAACATTATGAAGAGGTGGGACAAGATATTATATAAGTGGGGGATGCCATTGGTAACTATGAAATAGGGGAAATTTTTAAAAATTTGTCAAATATAATAATTTTGATATTTCAATATGCAAAAAAAATGTATACCAAACATCTTCAAACTATGATCCGTATTCTAAATTGGCTTCAAAGTTCAAAAAGCTTTAATTGAATATTGTGTTTATTAATATCATATCAATCAGCTCTTTCTATAGGTGTAAATACTAATTTGAATATAATGTTGAGCAAGTTTAGAGCACGTGTGGATTGAAACTTTAAACATATCGCATGAACAACTCAGATATAACATATTAAAAAATTTAGATTGTCGTTGTCTATTCTTTTAATACATTAGATACAAACTGTTCATGCAATAAGGACAAACATTTTAATATTTCGATCTACGTGTTTTACATTAGATCTAAGCTAGAATTTGATGCACAAGTTGACAACGGGCTAATAGAAGGATTTTATTAATACAATGCTGATACTTTAAGGACTTAATTCAAAGTTTAGAAACCACATTAAAATTTATGTCATGCTTTGGGGATTTTTGGTGGAATTAATCCTTTTTAGAAATGTAGAGTAGATTATTCAATATTATAAGATATGTACTAGGGACCTAATCAATCATTCATTCATATGGATATTGCACTCTCGAAGAGAACTCAAATTTAAATTTTAAAAATGGTTTTATTGTGAGGAACAACCATATGAACCTCGAAAGAGTTTTCATAAACCGTAAAATATACATAAAAAAAAAAAATGTTATAATATATATATATATATATAAAGTATCATTCTACTTTTCATGCAAAAATCATAAACAAAAATTTGAGACAGCTAAAAGTTGAATATACTATAACAGTGATTAATTTGCAGCACAATAACATATATGGGACAACATTGTACTTGTAATTAACTGACATGGAAATTAAAGGAAATAAAACAAAAGACAAAAGCAACTTACCTCTTCAATTCCAGTTCCATCTATACATATATATATATAGTCCCATTTCCAGCTTTGCTTCTCATTTTAAAGCACAGAATAAAGACCCATTATTTATGTTGATCCAAGGAGGAAATGGTAGCAATTTCTGAGTAAAGATGGGAGCTTGGACGTATTGATATGTAGTTGCTCTTGGAATTTTATTTAGGGCCTGAAATGAAACAAAATGAAATGAAAAGGACCTAATCATGAGATTAATAAGCTTTTGAAGGGTTTTTAGAGCTACTATATATATGGTGGTCAACTTTGTTAATAAATTGGGGCAATTTGACATTAGCTGCAAAGCATTTCTGGGTTAATATACATTATGAAATTTTATATATTATGAAGATTATATGTAAATTATGTTATTAATTAACACCATTTAAAAGAAAAGAAAATGAATAATAATTTGGGTTTACCTTATTATTTATATACATTTTTAAGTTACTAAGTAGCACTAAATCAACACTTATCATTAAAATTAATTATTACAAATATTAAAATTTAAATAATTAATTTACTCTGGTGTAATTTATACATATAAAACTCGAACCTTAAACTTAATTTTTCCTTAATATCATGAAAAGTACATATTATATATATTAATTTTATGGCCTACAAAATAGTACAGAATCTATTCATCAGAGAAAAATTAAAGGAGGTTTGAAAATTGAGATTTATCTTAATCTTTATATATCGAAAATTAAAAAATTTATCACAAAATATTGAAATTTTATATATTTTCATTATGATCATAGAAAATTAATTTTATTATTGATATTATTAAGGTAAAGTTACCCAGTACTGTTAATATTTTGTCTTTCTTAAAGTAAACTACTATACAAAATTAGGGTTTCCAGATCCTTTCCTTCTAGGGTTTTATTATGAAACAAAAAAAAGATTAAAAAAAATTGTCACTAAAAATCACTGTTCTTCTTTCGTTTCAACATCAATTTTCTTCTATTTTTTCAGCTAAATCACAGATCTTAAAATATTTGTATCAAACAAAAAAAAATTCCATGAAGACAAAGTTCCATGCAGACAAAAGTAATTTTTTATTACCAGTTTCAAGTTTGCTGTGTAGGGAAGCTCGAGTTATCTTCATTACCCTTCAAGGGATTCTTATTCTTCTTTTTTTTCTTCTTCTTATAAGGGATACCCCTTGCTTTAGCTTGTGAATCCCTCACTTCACGAAGGTAAATCCTTATGACGCCGTTAGCGAACGGATTCGTCTCCGGCGATCCACCGTTTTCTTCGTAAGCGGCACGTAATCGGCCAATAAGCGCGTCGAGACTACCCCATGCTTGCCTAAGGGAACAAGCACAAGGTCCCGGCGGTTCAGGTTGGCCGAAGAACATACAACCTTCTAAGTGTACCTTAGTCTTACCGAACTGATCGAGATAACCGAGGAAATCGAGTACATGGCTAGCGTTACACTGAGAAATCGCCACCGGTGGCCTTCGGTTCCGCAAGTATTGCCCGAATGTGATCCAATCCCTCCGTTTCTGTGACTCGTATCGGCTCAACCGCGGCGGGTTTTCAACCCCCACCACGGCTGTAACCGATCTCGAAGACCCTTCAATTATTTCTTTTCCTTTGTTGAAAGACATCATTCTTTTCTCATGAAGGGCATTTTTTCTTTGTTGTTGTTCTTTTTACAGGTAAAAGAAAATAGGTGAAAAATGAAAATGAAGATCACATCAATGGAGGTAAGGTAATGAGAGGACAAGCAGTGGGTCCATTTGAAGGTGCTTTACTATACGTCATTTTTTCCTTTCTTTAATTTACTATTAGCGTTAAGGATGTATTTATTTCTTAAAAAAAAATATTTGTTGATAATTATGTTTCCATCATCAAAGCAATCATTTTGGAGTACATTATAGCTTAATTAAGCACTATATGGTTTGATAAGGTTCTCTTTTTCCTTTGTGGATTGAACCACTTTGATTATTTGAGTGGGTTTGATTAATGAGCAGTTTCCAATTTGGTTAACAAAATTTGGACAGCGGAGAGCCTATGATTTTAGGATAGGATTATAAGATAAGAAGGATTTCATGGTGAAATTTGGGTAGATGTTTATAATAATGTGTTGAATTTGTTTAAAATAATTCGTCAGCTTATTACAGTACACCTCGGGTGAAGTTGGAATTTCGATTTCGAGGGTTAAAATAAAATTTTAAAAGTTTAGAGGTCGAATATAAAATTTTATTTAATTAGGAGGGACTAAAGTTGCTATTAGTCTATTTAATCAAGGACCTACATCCTGAATTGAAGTCATAAGAATCGTCAAAGGACTTCCATTCACATAATCGAAAATCCATAATAGCGTAATTAATTATGTTTTAATTCAATGTTTTTAAAACTGGACCAATGATCAAATTGATTAGGTTATAAGTTTGTTGATCCTATTAAAAATTTATTAAAATTTTTAAAAAAAATCTAGAAACCCGGTTCAATCGGTTTTAGGTCGGTTTGTATTGATTCCCATTTTAATTGGGTTCAAAATCATTTTTCAGACCGGTCCCTCAACCAATTCCTAATCTGGTTTTGATTCTATTCAAACAATACTGTTTTAATTATTAAAACAATAAAGAAAATACCAAATTTCTTGGATTAAATTTCAATTGTGGGAAAAGTATAAGGATTAATAGCATAATTAACCCATTTGTATTTGTTGGGATTTCAATTTCCTAGGGATGCATGCATATAAAAGGAATATGGGATTGCTACAAGAAAGTAATATACCATCAATCACAATCACTAAAAAATTTGAATGAGATTTTAGAATGATGATGCATCTATCAACGATTGAAATAAAAGAAGGAAAAAAAGAAATATCTATCCATCGTTAATCATTCCACGTAAAATATGTATTAAGAAATGTAAGTTTATTTTTAATCAATTTAATTAAACGGCTGTAATCTCGTCATTCTTATCTTTTTACCATAACCGTTACGATCTTTCTATATAATAATACATCACCTTAAAAGTTTTGATGAAAAAAAAGTAATTGTGGGCAACAAACATCAAAAAAATTACAGTGGTTTTGGTGTAGGAGAATCAATGGCTTTACACTGTGTTAAAAGAGGAAAATGTTAAGGAATGGAAGCTAGGCAAAAGCCAATAATTCCAAAGAAATAATGGCTCAAAGCTGGCTATTGACCATGAAATAATTAATAAATCTATAAAGGAAAAACTTGTGGTAGGGTTTTCTATGTATAAAAAAGTTGGAAATTTTGTCATCCTCTAAAAATCAAAACCTAAAAATCAAAGGGTAATTATTCCCTTTTAAGGTGGTGAAGGTTTTTAAAATATTCTTGGCTTACAAAAGTATTCCACCTTTTCTATCATTGAAATCCTTGAAAGATTTGAGATTGATTAAGGTTTCTTTCGAGATTTCACATACTATATTATATTTGTATTTATATATTTCAAATAAAACACAGTTGGATCATGTATTGAAACGTATCTGAAATCAAATTAAAATAGTTCTAAGAAATTTATAGTTGTTTGTATTGGACCGAACCAATTAGTTGAATCAAAAACTAGTCCAAATACGAACTTGGAGAGAGAGATTAGATTAGTTAATCCGTAAACGAATAAAAAGAATATCCAACCCTAAATTCATTAACTAATTGGCCCAAACCCAATCCAAATAAAAAATTTATAATTTTTAGGGATTTTTTTTTTTTCCTATTTCCCCTTTTTTTTTTTTTTTTTAGCAATAAACCGATGATCAAACCAATTATATTGAGAATGGGTAGTATAATCGAAATAATTTAAAAAAAAACTCACATGTAATTTGTAAATGATAGGACTCGAATCTGATCCTAAGATGCCAGTGATTCATCAACATATATTTTTGGTCTATTATATTTTCTTAGTGGAATTAATAAATCTAGCATGGAGAAAAATTGGGATGGGTAAGCTATGTCATGTTTCCACTTAGAGCCCCAATCCCTTGGGCTTAGTGGTGCAACCAAGCTTGTAGTTTGGCCTATAATTTTAACCATTCCGAAGAGCCCTATAGCCTAATCATGGACTTGAATGCACTAATTTTGTACTACAAATTTGTTTATTTCAATCACCACTTTAGATGAATGTAAATCAACACACTTTGTACCGATCAAGTCTTAATTTAATTAGTATAAGTATTTTTGTTAATATAGAAATATGTGAGTTGGAGTGTGCTGAAATACATTATCCTCCTAATCATGGGTTAAGGAGGAATTATTGATAGTTTTAGGCATTATATCAAAAAGAAGATATTATCATAACTTATAATGATTGTTAAAAAATAAAATAAAGGCACTTTTGTATATTTCAAGAATTTTCTATTTTTAATATTTTGAATTTAAAAATATAAATTCACTTGTTAATATTGTTAAAATTCTTTTGTTAAATTCAATTTTATTATAATATTATTTTTTGTTACATGGTTAGTCTATCAAGTGAGTTTTTTTTAATTTTAATATATCACAACAATGAATTTATTAATAAAATTAATTATGTTAATAATTAAATTTAAATTTTAAAATTTGAATAGTAAAATGGATTAATTCATAAAAATAATTCTAAAAGTTTATCTCTAGAAAATTTATTTGAAAATATGGATTTAAAATTATTAATTTTGATTCCATTTGGTGAATACATTGTATATTAAGTAAATTGAAATATATTAAAAGAATTATTATCTATTTTGAAATGGATAAATTACAACAATAGTAATCCAAGTATTCAAAGATTTAGAGTTTGGTCACTTGACTTTCAAAATTTTCGTTTTAATCATTAATGTTATTAAAATTGAAAAAAAAGTCCCCTAATAATTAAATGAGTAATATATATAATATTGAAAGGGATAATTATTCTAATTTTATTGTATACTTTTTTCCTTTCACTTTTATAAATGAATTTGATGTTACACTTTTATCTCACTCGAGACGAAGTCAAAACTTCCTTTTAAGAAGGTCAAAATTAAATTTTAAATTTTTCAAAGGATCAAAAATAATTTTACCAGTGTATTAATTTATAATATATAAATTTTAAAGGAATTATATAAAATTTTACCATTCTGTCTGTCCCTAAATTTAATTATATAAACTGGATTGGACTGCAAAAGCATGTTATTTTCATGTGATGTGAGCAATGAAAGTCAAAATAAGTGAGTTAATTCCCATTTAATTAATCAATTTATATTTTTTAATATCATAATTATATTGTTTTAGGTAGTTGATTATGTGGCGAGCAGTTCTCCCATCTTTTATATTTCATTATTTTGATCACGATGTTGATGTTTATATTTATATTTATGTTCGATTAAATTATTAATGGAGTAGTAAAGAATTATATTTAAATTTTTTAATTAATATTTATTTTTATTGAACAATAAATAACGAGTTTTTTAAGTATGTAACGAGTTTTAAAATTTAATAATTTTTTAATTTAATTCGTAAACTTGAATTTTAAACCTTAAATAAAATAAATAAATTATGCATAATCCAAAGAAAATATGAAGTGTAATTGAAAGGTACCTATACCAATAAATAAATTGTATTAAAGTCAACCAAAGCTACTCCATGCTCTACTATGAAGATAACATTAATTTAATTTAAAATTGTCATTTTCTAATTTATTAATTAATTCATGTTAAATGAAATTACCATCATTCTCATCATAAAAGTTGACTGAAATTTGGAACCCTATAACATTTTAAGAAAATTGTCCAATACGAAGATGTTGCATGGCGTAAAAATATAAAATTTTAAATATAAGTGACTAAAATGTAATTTGATGCAAATAAAAATAATTATTTTTTATTTTACCCTATAATAATTTATTGTGCCATTATTTTTAAGGGATTAAACATAATTTTATCACTTCTTGAGGAGTCAATTTAAAAACAATAAAAATATAAAATTATTTATATATTTATATAATTTAATTTAAATATTTTTATTATTTCTAAATGGTGATTAAAAAGATGCGAATATGTATTTTTATTTAAAAAATAGTAAAATATATTAATATATTGTTCTATGAATAAAATAAACAATTTTGTTTTACATTTTCTATAAATTAATAAATTATATTTTAAATCTTACATAATTTCAATAAAAAGTAGTGGTAATTTTATAAACTAATTTCTTTCCTGTGCGATGTACGGAATTGTATGTATAAATTAAAATACAATTTATTTTTAATTTAATGCTAAAAAATTTAAAAATAATTATGACAGACAAAAGTGAAATTAAGAACATTTTAAAAGATATGTTAAAAGATGAAAAAGTTTACAATACTATTCTTTAAAATAGTTTTATACAATAGTTGTGGACATATATATATAGTTTTATTTAAAAATTTAAAATTTATTTATCCAGTTATCTTAAAATTTAAAATATATTGAAATAATTAAAAATGTAAAAATTAAATCAAATTATAATGATAATTTTAAAATTATATAATTATAGAATTATATAAAAGTATATTCTGTTCTATAAAAAGTAAAAGAGAAGCATCTTTGAAAAATATATTTTATTCTGTTGTAACTATAAAAGTATATTCTATTTCTTTTTGAAAAACATGTTTAAATTTTATTTAAAAATATTTAGTGACCATAATTATATTAAGTGTCGATTAAATTTGATATTGAATCAAATAGAATTAGGGTGTAGTGAAGGGTTGGTAGGAAATTTTTTTATTTTAAATTAATAAAAATAAAATTATACTTTAACCACTTAAAAAAAAAAAACTCAATATAATTATTTAAATTATTTAAAAACTTAGATTTTATTTTTTAAATATCCAGATGTTTTACAGTTACATCCAGCAAAATGTGCCATCAATGTGACCTTGAATCGGAATCAATTTCATCAAATTTTTTTGTTGCAGTCAAAAGAGAGAGAGAATGTAAAGATCGCAACAAAGAACGAAGTCCAAACTATGATTCGTTGCCTTTTTACTTCAATTTCCGACACTGGTTTTGGCCAATATAACCGCCTGAAAAAAGATTAAAATTAAAAATAAAGATTGAACCTTTAGTATAGCTGAATCAGAATCTTGTCTCTTCTATAAATAAAAAATTTATTTTTCTTCAGTCCTTCTCACAATCCCCCCCTTCTCTTTGATCCACAGTTTCAGTTTTTCTCATTAGCAGTTTTTAAGGTAATTCGTTTCTTGAAAAAAAGTCCCAAATCGAGGTCTCTCTCTTTTTTTTTTTTTTTTCAAAAATCAAAACTTTTTATTGATTTTGTTTTCTGGGTATTAATCAGATTCTATATCTATTACCGTATATCCAATCTTTGATCTTTGCTTCTTCCTCTTCTTCTTCTTTTTTAAGAAAAAGGCTAAAGTTCCAACCTTTAAGTGAGATATGGCGAGTACTAGTAATTCAAACAAGTTGCAAAAATTAGCTTCCATTGATGCACAGTTACGACTATTGGTTCCTTCTAAAGTAAGCGAAGATGATAAATTAGTTGAATACGATGCTTTGCTTTTAGATCGATTCCTTGATATTCTTCAAGATTTACATGGCGAAGATCTTAAAGAAACTGTATGTTCTTCTTCCTTTTTTAATCAATATCTGTTTAAGGATTGTTTTGTACTATTTTTTAATGTTTGGGATTTTTTTTTTTAAATTTTTAGGTTCAAGAATGTTATGAACTGTCAGCTGAATATGAAGGGAAAAATGATCCCAAAAAACTTGAGGAGTTAGGGAATGTATTAACCAGTTTAGATCCAGGTGATTCCATTGTCGTAGCTAAAGCTTTTTCACATATGCTTAACTTAGCTAACCTCGCCGAAGAAGTTCAAATCGCATATCGGCGAAGGATTAAGTTGAAAAAGGGCGATTTCGTTGACGAGAATTCGGCTACGACCGAATCCGATATCGAGGAAACTTTAAAGAGACTTGTGGTTGATTTGAATAAGTCACCGGAAGAAGTTTTCGATGCTCTTAAGAATCAAACCGTTGATCTCGTCTTTACAGCGCATCCTACGCAATCGGTTCGTAGATCATTGTTGCAAAAACATGGAAGGTGTGTGTGGTTTTTTCCCTATGCAAGAAAATTTCAATTCAATGCCTAAGTTTTTTGGTTTCTTGCAGGATAAGAAATTGTTTAGCGCAGCTGTATGGTAAAGATATTTCTCCGGATGATAAGCAAGAGCTCGACGAGGCTTTACAGCGCGAGGTACTTGTCGGGTTTTCGTGATATTTGTTTGATAAACTTGTGTGATCCCCTGTCTTGCAACTCTGTTTTTGCTGGTCTTTTACGTGTAGATTCAAGCTGCATTTCGTACGGATGAGATTCGAAGGACACAACCGACTCCTCAAGATGAAATGAGGGCCGGAATGAGTTACTTCCATGAAACGATATGGAAGGGTGTCCCTAAATTTTTACGACGAGTTGATACAGCTTTGAAGAATATCGGGATTAATGAACGTGTTCCTTATAATGCTCCGCTTATTCAATTTTCTTCATGGATGGGCGGTGATCGTGATGGTATGGTCACACAATTAAATAAATAGTAAAAGATGGTATATATTCGGGGGCGTTTATATCGTTTTCTTGGTGTATAATGCAGGTAATCCGAGGGTAACACCCGAGGTCACAAGGGATGTTTGCTTGTTGGCTAGATTGATGGCTGCTAATTTATACTACTCCCAAATCGAGGATCTGATGTTTGAGGTATTTTAGCTTCCATTCTTTAACTTAAAGGTCCCGTTTGAGGCTCGGTTCTTATCGATGTTTGTGTGTTTAGTTGTCGATGTGGCGTTGCAGCGATGAGCTTCGTGTTCGTGCTGACGAACTTCATAGATCATCAAGGAGAGATGCTAAACATTACATAGGTATACTATTATGTTCAACCGATCTCGTATTCTCGTACCATTAGTTTAGTTCTTATTGGTGTTACTTGCATTGCAGAGTTCTGGAAACAAGTTCCTCCGAATGAACCGTACCGTGTTATTCTTGGTGATGTTAGGGACAAGCTGTATCAGACACGAGAACGGTCTCGTCAAATGTTATCTCACGGTATCTCCGATATTCCAGTGGAAGCAACTTTCACCAGCATTGAGCAGGTCTCGTCAAACCTGGTTTTATAGTTCCCTGTATCGGTAGTTTAGTAGCCTCTTCATGAGTGGCATCGATGCTAATGAAAGTTGTAAATTTTATGCAGTTCCTGGAGCCGCTCGAACTGTGTTATAGATCTCTTTGCTCGTGTGGTGACCAACCGATTGCTGATGGAAGCCTTCTCGATTTCTTGAGGCAAGTTTCGACTTTTGGGCTGTCACTTGTTAGACTTGACATTAGGCAAGAGTCTGATCGCCACACCAATGTCATGGATGCCATTACCAAGTACTTGGAGATCGGTTCCTATCGAGAATGGTCTGAAGAACAAAAGCAGAAATGGTTGTTATCTGAACTATGTGGCAAGCGCCCGTTGTTTGGTCTCGATCTTCCTAAAACCGAAGAAATTGCCGATGTTTTGGACACGTTCCATGTCATAGCGGAACTCCCGGCGGACAGCTTCGGAGCATACATCATTTCAATGGCGACAACACCTTCGGATGTTCTTGCTGTTGAGCTCCTACAGCGTGAATGCCACGTGAAGCAACCATTAAGAGTTGTACCACTTTTCGAGAAGCTTGCGGATTTAGAGGCTGCACCCGCTGCATTGGCTCGGCTTTTCTCTATAGATTGGTATAGAAACCGGATCAATGGCAAACAAGAAGTTATGATTGGGTACTCAGATTCGGGTAAAGATGCTGGGCGTTTCTCTGCTGCGTGGCAGTTGTACAAAGCTCAAGAGGAGCTTATAAAGGTTGCTAAGCAATTTGGTGTGAAGCTAACGATGTTCCATGGTCGCGGTGGAACTGTTGGAAGAGGAGGTGGTCCCACCCATCTTGCTATATTATCTCAACCACCGGAAACTATTCACGGGTCACTTCGTGTTACAGTTCAAGGTGAAGTTATTGAGAAATCGTTCGGAGAAGAGCATTTGTGCTTTAGAACACTCCAACGTTTTACAGCTGCCACACTTGAGCATGGTATGCGCCCTCCGGTTTCACCGAAACCCGAATGGCGTGCTTTGATGGATGAAATGGCGGTCGTTGCTACGGAGGAGTACCGTTCCATTGTCTTCAAAGAACCTCGATTTGTTGAATATTTCCGCCTTGTAAGTGAACTTGCATAATCACATTCTTAGCAGTTTTTGATTGAATAATACTGTTTCTTTTGGTTGTAGGCTACACCCGAGTTAGAGTATGGTAGGATGAATATCGGTAGCAGACCATCGAAGCGTAAGCCAAGTGGGGGCATCGAATCTCTCCGAGCTATCCCATGGATCTTTGCCTGGACACAGACGAGATTTCATCTTCCCGTTTGGCTCGGTTTTAGAGCAGCGTTCAAACATGCCATTCAAAAGGACATTAAGAATCTCCATATGCTGCGGCAGATGTACAATGAATGGCCTTTCTTCCGGGTAACAATCGATTTGGTTGAAATGGTCTTCGCAAAAGGAGATCCCGGGATCGCTGCCTTATATGATAATCTCCTTGTTTCTCAAGAACTATGGTCATTCGGAGAGCAGTTGAGGACTAACTATGAAGAAACTAAAAGCCTTCTCCTACAAGTAAACTCACTAGAACACAATTCCCTGCTTCGATTTATTTCTTTCGAACAATGTATTTGGCTAACGAATGTTGATGCTATTTCCAGATTGCCGGGCACAAGGATCTTCTCGAAGGTGATCCGTACTTGAAGCAAAGACTACGGCTCCGAGATTCATACATAACAACACTAAATGTCTGCCAAGCCTACACACTCAAACGTATCCGTGACCCGAGCTACGACGTCAAGTTCCGTCCACATATCTCCAAAGAGATCATGGAATCAAACAAATCCGCGGATGAACTCGTGAAACTAAACCCAACAAGTGAATACGCCCCTGGTTTAGAAGACACCCTCATCTTGACCATGAAGGGTATCGCTGCCGGCTTGCAAAACACCGGTTAAACCCCACTTCGGCTAACTCTTAAGTCGATTTAGTCCTGAGAATAAGAATTACACATCGAAAAACATTAACGACGGGTTAAAAGATGTGGATGATGCTATTTAAATTCCTAGTTACAGTGTTTATTGTTGCACCAAAACTTATTATATTATATGCTTTTTAAATATTATGTAAGCAATCTGGCCAATATATATCTATAATGTAAGCAAGTTACTTTTCTCGGTTTGGTTTTAATTATAGGCATTTATGTGTCAATGATTGTAGGGTAAATTACATTAGTAGTCACCTAACTATTAAAAAATTTTTTTTTGTTGCTCAACTATGAAAAGTTACAAAATGGTAATTCAATTATTAGTATTTTTTTTTTTTGGTCATCCAATTATGAAAAGTTATAAAGTGGTCCCAATTTTTCATGTCTTTTTTTGGTGACTAGTTGACTAATGGTGATAGCTTTTAAAATTAATATAATAGTAATTTTGACTTTCAACATTTATAAATTATGTCAATTTAGTCTTGATTCTTAAAAAAATTAACTCTCAACATTTACACAGTGTTTAATTTTTTTTTTTGGCAGTTTAGTTTGTCTTTGTAATATTGAGGGTTAATTTTAATAGAATGAGAAAAATAAAATTATTATCATGGATTTTTAGTTTTTCCATTTTTTTATATTTTCAATCAAATTTAGCTAATAAATTTTTATTTTTTTAACTTTTTAGGTTAAAGGGTCACAAAAAAGTAAAATTGCAAAAAAAGACTAAATTACACAATGTGTAAATGTTAAGGTTAGATTTTTTACAATCAAGACTAAATTGAAACAATGCAGAAATATTGAGGGTTAAAGTTACTATAATGCTAATTTTAAAAGCTACCTAACTGGTCACCAAAAAAGACAAAATTGAATAGTTAGTTGACCATTTTATAACTTTTCATAGTTGAGTGACAAAAAAAAAAAGAAATTTACTAATAGTTGGGTGACCAAAAAAGAAAATGTCTAATAGTTGAGTTACTAGTGGTGGAATTTACCCATGATTTTATTGTTACTTTAATATTACTAATTTTAGTTAAAAAAGAACGAGTCTTTCTCTGCAAATCCTTTAAAAATGGTGAAAAAAAGGGTTGAAACAAAATTAAATCCCTATAAATTCACCATTCTTGTTTACAAGTTTCATCAACCCAAAACAAGAACAAATAAGAAAAAAATGGCAAAAGCTTCACAGAGGGCCCTGGTTTCAATGGCAATCTGCTTGTTGTCTTCCCTCGTTGGCTTCGCCTATGCCGGCAGTCTCGGCAACAAGTTCGTCGTACTCGGCAAAGTTTATTGTGACACTTGCCGCGTAGAGTTCGAAACCAAACTCAGCGAACCCATACCAGGTTTTCTTTTCTCTTTGATTATTAAATCCCTTGTAGTTTCACTTTTTTCTTTTTCTTGCTTGTGGAACAAGAAACCTTTGATTATTAAAACCTTCATGTTTTTTCTTACTCTTTTTTCTTTTGCTTGCTTGCGAAACAAGAAATCTTCGTTTATTAAATCCCTCATGGTTTTCTCTTTTCTCTTACCGCTGCTCATTAACTCAATGTCCTTTTAGGTGCCAAGGTGAAGTTGGAGTGCAGGAAAGAAGGGGATGAAACTGTTACGTACAGCCACGAAGCGGAAACAGACGCAAACGGTGTGTACAAGATCCCGGTGGAAGGCAACCACGAGGAACAAATTTGCGCGGTGAGCACGGTGAGCAGTCCAAGGGCAGATTGTAACGAGAAGATGGAATCATTTGAAAAGGCACAAGTGGAGTTAACTAGCGATGATGGCTTAGCTGAGCCTAGCAGAAAGGCTAACAATCTTGGCTTCAAGAAGAAGGTAGCTGTCCCTGGATGTGCTCAAGTGCTTAAAGAAATGGGCTTCCCTCTTACCGAATAAGGATTTGTAAATCCCAAGATCATACCGAGTCTTAATCATGCAAGCATAGCATAATCTCGATATGATTTTAACTTATATATATATGCACTCGTACTCATCATATATTGAACTTTATTCAATAATTTAGCATCTATTTTTGACATCCCAATGATTTCGGAAGAACAAAATACAATCTAACTTCTAATATAGAAATACCTCCTTAATATTTTTCCCTAAATTAATGTTAAGCCAATGAGGCATTAGAAACCATAATTATATAGTCAATAAAAATAAAAATAAAAATCCCTGTAGTGTTTGAAATTAAGAAAATAAAAGGAGCAATGTTAATTTTTTATTCAAGGTATAAATTAAAAGTGCATCCACTCAATAAAGAAACAAAACAGTATTTATAATTTATATTTAATTTATTTTTAGCACAAATTTATAGATAATAAGAATTTTTTTTCCTTATTGATGAAAAAAAAGAAACAATATTTATCATCACATATATATATATACACATGCACAAATCATCTACAAACAGCCTGCCTGCAAATCCTCTCATTGCATCTTTAAAATGAACCCTAAAGCAATGAGGAAATGAATGAATAAATTTAAAAGCTAAAAAAGGAACTAAAAGCTGTGACTTTTCTGGGTTCCTATGGCAATGGTTTTTGTGTAAATTCCCAACAAAAATGGAGATTTGGGCAGCAAGAAAGTACCGGAAATAATTACAGTGGAAACGTTGTCATCATGGGTTGTAAGAGCTATAATGTATCACTGAGTGTTCAAGCATTTCTCGACTCGGACACACCATTTCCTTGAGGCAGCAACCGTTTTTGTATATCTTGAATGTTGGTAAGATCCTTATGTTTTCGGCATTTGCAACTCCAGGACTCTCCTCGATGTCCACCTATTCGAAAGAACACATTTCTGTTATTTCTAAACGAGTATCAGAAAAATAAATAAAAGGTGGGCTGTTTACGTTTAGAAAATTTACGGAGGGATGGCGGTCACATAGTGAATCCACGAATGGAGATATCTGTTTGCATTGCATGTTGGAACTCATCTTGAAATGGACTACGGAGACGCCTGTTGATTGAATTAACTCTTTCAAGAGGGGATTCGAGACTGTAAAAACGATGATAGTTTAAATTTTGGTGAATGCAAGGGCAAAAATGTACCTGGAAGAGATATCGCGGCTTGGAACTGTTTGATACTGCATGCTTCCTCGCCGAAGTCGCCATGAGATTTCTTCAATGCGACTTGTGCTTGAAGTAGAGATTCAACAATCTTCTTGTCATCAGGAAGTTCCCTTCGCAATACTTCATAATCTTGTACCGCATCAGCCCATCTCTCTAGCTATAGTTCACAATGTCAAATAGCATATACATGAGATGGCTAGTCTTATGATCAAAGAAAGGGTAAGAGCCCTATAGAAGCCCTTGTACAAGGAGTCTGATTGCATTTTGCCCCTACTACTAAAAAAATTGGCAAATTAATCCATGTACGTTAGATTAAAGAGCAAATCAGTCCTATTAAAAATTCTATCCATTTCTACAAAGAGGAGTGGTTTGCTCTTTGATTTAACATACAATGACTAATTTGTTCATTTTTTTAAGTAAAGTGAGCAAAATACAATTTAACTCCTAGATAGGGGCCTCCATGGTACTTTTACCTAAAAGAAAGCTTTTAAAGAATTTCTATACCTTGATATTAGATGCTGCTCTTCGTAAAAGGGCTTTTATGTAATTTGGTTGGATGCTTAAAGCTTGGTCACAATCTTCAACGGAATGTTCCCACCGCCCGAGCTTAAACCAACAAGCTGCTCTGTTACAATAAAGAATGGAGTTTGATGGATCGAGCCTAAGACCGTCCCCATACGCTGAGCAGGCCTCAGTGAATCTTTCTGATTTGAACAGATCATTCCCACATGCCCGTGCTCTTGCAACCAACTTCACGTTGTTAAGCAGTACAGTAACTTCAACATTTCGGGGATCGATTTGTTCAGCCTTTTCAGCAGCTGTAACAGCATTCTCGAACCTGTAATATATCCGCTATCAATTTTGTATTTTGCAAATCACTGATATCAGATTAAGCTTAGCATCATTTTTTACAAACCTTCCGAGTGCCATCTCAATTTGTGCTTGGACAAAGAAGAGATATGCTTCAGAAAACATCCCGAAGAACTTAGTCTGTGAACAGGAGTTGGTGCATGGTTCTAATTTAGGAACAACCGAAAGGCTTGACTCAGCATCATCGAGTTGATGGAGTTTCAAAAGAGCTTCCACTCTACACATAAAAAGCTGTAAATTTGATTTGAATCAGTTCAGCCATTTTCCATGTCCGTTAACTGCACAAATTCTTCGTAATTTAATGAAGAAAAAACTTTAGATGAGCTTTTTTATGGTAAAAGTACCATGGAGGCACTTATACTATGAGTCAAATTGCATTTTGCCCCCTCTACTAAAAAATTGACAAATTAGCCCATGTACATTAGATCAAAAAGGAAACTGGTCCTCCTGTTAAAATTTTATTTCATTTTTACTGTTAAAAACCGGTCCTTATATGTCAGAATAAGGTACACGTCTATTTGGTTATTTTGTCAGCCACTCGGTTTTTAACAGTAGAAATAGATGAAATTTTTAATAGAAAGGACCAGTTTACTCTTTAATCTAATGTACAAGGACTAATTTGCTCATTTTTTGAGTAAATGGGGTAAAATGCAATCTGACTCCAAGTACAAAGGCTTCCATGATACTTTTACTGCTTTTTTACCTGAGGGGAGAAGTCAGCTCCAGCGGCAATGGCAGCATCAGTTTCCCTTAATGCACTCTTCCAATCCCTAATTCTCCGAGCATCTGTACACTTGCAAAGATGCTTTTCCACAGCCTGCAACTTCTGTAACTCAGTTCGATCTTGTGGCTGCCCCAGAAGACATAGGTGCTTCCTAGCGTTTTCGACCTGCCCAACCCTGAAGTGGAGCGGCGTTAAATCGAAGCAACCAAAATATTATAGGTACATCAGTGTCAATGGGAACAACTCGAGGAAGTAACATAAACATGCAAAACAATGGAACAGATGGATACATAATCTTTTATAGACGATAGAGAACATAGCTGGCAAGCTCATGACTCATGAGCTAACCAATATCCAATAGCCAATCATTTTAAGGATATATGTAGTTTGAACACAAAACCGTAAAACATTTCACCAGATTGGTTGAGAGAAGCCGAACATCAAATATCAACAAACAACTTGAGAAATACTTAAAAGAAGAATAAACCTAGGTAAGGTGATCTAACAAATACAAACTATGACCAACACGAGAACCATATAACTAAAAGTCAACAGTCAGTACAGGCACGAAGAATTGAAGAAACCCGAATCAGAAATGAAAAGATAGAGAGCAGACAGTTCTGAGGATAAATATTAAATATAGCAAACAGAAAAGTAACTAATATATATATATATATATATATATAACAATCAATAATATTAGTGACTACTCATCAATGCATTACTAAAATTCATTCACCGAATCGAAACTTTGGGACCATCTCCAAGACAAAGCAACTAAAGAAAAAGGAAATACAACACACACACACACATACATACAAACATACATACACACTAACAAACATAAAGGTAAACATAAGGTACACATTACACGCAATGTGTAACTATCTGATTATTTTATCAACTAGGCCCGTGTTAACAGTAGAAATTGGTGAAATTTTTAACAGAAAATACCAATTTGTTCTTTGATCTAAGATACATAGACTAATTTGCCCAGTTTTTTAGGAAAAAGGCAAAATGCAATCTGTATTAACAGGAGCCTCCACAATGTAACTAAAGGAACAAGGAAATACAAGAAACACACATAATACATACACACACATAAAACAAGAAGTCCAACAATGTAGATCAAAAGCATCACAACCCACCAAAACCAATCAACAACATTAGCAACAATTAAAACCAAGATTTTTTCCGATAAAATTAGATTCAAAACATCAAAAGAACTATACAGAAATATTTCTACCGACACTCTATGAAAACCATTTAAACATCAAAAGGAATGTATAATCGAAATTGTTTTATACCTTAACAACAATGAAGCCAATCTCTGATGAGCCCTCCAATAGTTAGGATCCAACTTAACAGCTTCCTCACACTCCTTCACCGCCTCTCCTAATCTCCCTAACGCCGTCAATGCCGCCGCTCTATTACTCCGGTTAGTCGCAATACCAGGAGACAGAGCTATAGCCCTATCATATAAACTCAAAGCCTCTGAAAATTGTCCTTTTTTATACATCTCATTGCCAATTCTCTTCACTTCATCAGGTTCCATTGCTTTCCCCATGGTGTCATTGTGATCAAAGGTGCCACCTTTGGAAGCTGTAATGTGTCTAATTCCCATTCCAGAGCCCCGCATTATACTGCCATGGCCATAATTACCGGACCTAGAACCTAAAACGTCGGACCTTGAGCTCCGATTCACCGCCATGCCGGCCTTTAGGATTTTCCCTGAAGAACATATATTACCCGTCGGAAGAACATTGACAGACGGAGAACTGACGGGGATGTTGGGTTCGGATCTTATCTGACCCGGTTTTAAAATCCGCGTCGAAACAGTCGGGCTTGTTTCGTTTGACCCGGAAAGTTCCCCGGAATTGTTATTTATACGAGACTCGTATCTTCTACCAGTCACGATGGATCCATTTCGACCCGAAACCGATCCGGATGAGCTCGAGCTCGAACTAGTAGTCGTTGTCATTGTGAGACCGGATTGTCGAGTTCGGAGCGGCGAAAGGGTGAACCCAGATCGAGTTCACGGAAATCAGGCTTGTTAAAATCGTAACTCAGTGAGTCACGAAGTGGATCGGGAAGTTTCTCGAAACCCCCTCTCTCCGTCACTGGCTCACCTAAATCCGACATTCTTCCCTTCAACTAAAATGGGTTTTACTCCAATTCTACTCTCTTTACCTCTAGCCTTCACCTTCGGGACTTTGTGGACGGTTATTTATTGGTAATGTGAATGAAATGAAGTGCCTGTAGAAAGGAAACACTTTGAACTAAACATCTAAAGGGAAAGGAAACGGAAAGAAGCAAAGAATTTAGAGAGAGAAAGGAAGGGAATTTCAAAGAGAAATCAAATGAAAATAAGAGAAAAGAGTGTTGGTCCTGCTGCTTCACGAGACAGGTCTACTCTTAAAAATATAAAAATTTAATTTCATCCTTTAAAATTTATAAAATATAATCTTTTAAAATAAAAATTTATATTTTTCTACAGTAAAAATTATAATTTAATTTCAGTTTCCTTACAAAATTTTCTAACAATCTAATTGGATAGTAGATATTTTGGTGGATAATATTTATATTAAGCATGATATGACGTTGCTCTGAGGATTAGACTCTTTTCGATGTTATAAAAATTTGGGTGAATAATAAAATTAGGTATTCAACTATTAACGTGTTTCTATTTTGGTCATTTAATTTAAAAATTTTAATTTAATCACTAATATTTTAGATCATTTCTATTTTAGTCACTCACTCTCTATTAAATGGTTAATGGAAGTGATGGCATGACCTTTTCCAACCGGTATAATAATATATTTTATCCTCAATGCTTACACATTCTATCAATTTGATCTTAATTCTAAATAATTCAATAAATTTAACTTTTCCATTTACAAATTGTATCAATATGATCCTCAAACACATATAATTAAATATAAGTATAATTATATTTAAACACATAATTAAATATTGATAAACTTATATATAAATTTGTGATTTTGATCAACTTCATTCATGATCATGTTAATAGCATTCTCAACAAAAAACGTAATTTTTCTTGTGAAACTTAACAAATAAAACGAAAAACGAAAAAGCTTCTTCTAAGCCTTTTTCAAATCATCATCTTTGCATTATTGTCAACTTGAAAAATCGTGTAATAATTTGTCCCCAATTATAAGCATAAAATTTATTGTAAAATCCGTCTTCATCTAATTTATTTGCAATTTATTTAGAAAAATATGTAAATTTTATCAATTTTTCTAACTTGAATTTTAGATTTTTATTTTGTAATATTTTTACTCTTTTCTATACATATATTTTTATAATTTCTTTTATATTTTAAAATTTATATAGTTTTTAAAATTTTATCAAAAATAAGTTATAGCATTACCGATGCCATATGTCACAACCTAAGAGTGCCATATGTCCTATATTTAACATTGTTACAAAATAGCACCAAAACCCTTGATGGAATGAAAAAATCGGGTACCAACTTGGATAAAAAATCATAAGCACCAACTTAAAAAAATGTGTCAAGTTCGGGGGGCTAAATGCATATTTAAGCCTTATAATTATAATTAAATATAAAATCGTTTAATATATTATATAACTAATATTTGTTCATAATATACAATTTATAGTTAATTATATGTGTTTGAGGATCAAATTAATAAAATTTATAAATGTAAATTAAATTTATAACCAAATTGATAAATCCATTAACTATTTAACATACCAAAATAAAATGATCTAAAATGTTAATGACTAAATTAAGAATTTTAATAATTGAGTAACAAAAACAAAAACACATAGTTGGGTAACTAATTCTATAACTACCCTAAAAACAACACGTTAAAATTTAATTTCGTATTTAAAAAAAAAATTTTTAAAAGAGATAAGTGGGTTTTTATTTGAGATTTGAACATTTCTCTAAAAAAAAAAAATTATGTGAAAATATAGTATTTAGGGTTTAAGTGGAAACTATATTGATCGGTCAATAATTCGAAAAATACACTATTTTTACATATAAAATTAAAAATAGTAATACTCATATAAACAGCTAAAATTCATAACGATGTATTCAAATTTAAATATTTACAAATTAAATATTCAAAATTGTTCTGTTTGCTAATTTGAATATCCGACAAATACATTCTTTAATTCAAATTTATACAGTAATACTTATATAATTTGCAGATGATAAACAAATAATAAAATAGAATTTTTTTTTTAAAATTTCGTTTATTTCATGTTACATTATAGTTATTTTTTAAAAGAAGAGGTCGGTATCATGTGATTATGTGATGTCCGAAAAGAAGATGTGCTAACAGTACTGAATATAGGGTCCATTTACAGAAACTGTCTGAAAGCAATATATTGATAACACAGAGAAAGGTGAATGAGATACGACCACAAATGCCTTTCAATTTCTACTAAAATTGTCATCATTGGATTCCTCCTAGGGAGAGAGTTCATCATTGCATGCTCTTGATTACATCGTTGATTTTTAAACTCGATTAATTTGACTATTAATTGATAAATTATATTAATAATCACCCAATTATAAAAAAATTACAAAGTAACCACACATTATCAAATTCTACTCTTAGTCCTATACTCTTACATAAGTTGAAATTTTAGTACTTGTAGTTTAGGTAGCAATTACATATGTTTAATTAAATTACACTATTAATCATGTATTACCCATAAAATTATAAATTTAATTATTCATGTTCTCCAACTGCATTCCTAAATCTATATATTTCTTGAATTTTCAATTTTAATTTTAATGTAAACAATAGTCGTTAAATCTATTAATTGATTTTCTACAAGTGATGAGAAAAATAACAAGTTGACATATGCAATAATATGTTTGACTAATCAAATTTTAAAATAACAAAATTTAATAAATTTAATAATTAGCATTTATTTGGTTAAGACTACAATTTTCAAATTCTAGAATCCATGTACTTTAGATAACCAAATTAAAATACAAGGACTAAATCCACAACTTTCCTAAAGTAACAATTCTTATAGCAAAATTTTAACTTTCTTTTTGATCAATTAACTATGAAAATTACAAAATGATCATTTATTTTTTTTTTTTTGATCACCCTAACTATCTTGAATTTTTAGGTGTTTTTTTATATTAGCCAAGTGAAAAAAAAAATTGAATAATTTAGTGATCACTTGTAACTTTTCATAGTTAAGTGACAAAAAAATACTAATGGTTGAATGACTATTAGTGTAGTTTACCCCAATCTCTAATTTTTAACCGGTTTCGAGAAGTTCGTCAAAGATCAATTCAACCCTCATGTACAAAGAGATAGACCAACTGATTTCCGATCCAGACAACCAATCTGGTTCGTATTTGAGTTTCTCCCAAGACAATTTGGATTCTTTTCTTTTTTGTAAGATCACTTGACGACCAAAGATGCATTAGATTGGTAATAGCTACAACTATGCTAAACCCTAAACCCGAAGCCCAAAAGCAACTTAATATTCAAATAGTTTCTAGTTAGGGTCATTTTCAACTTCCGAGTTATATTAACTACAATCAAATAGACTTTTAGGTTCAAGACAATCTACCATCATAGCAATACTTAGACCATGACTAAAGCCAAATCAACACAAACGAAATCATCGACGACTTCGACAATAAGGTTCGAAAACTTAGGAAGATAATGCTACTTGGATTTGAGTGAGACTCAAGTACAGGATACTAGGAATGGTCTGGTTTTTCCAAGTTTTTCAATGTATTTTGAGGATTCCTAGAAGTCATATCCCCCAATCCATGGATCAAATACGAGTATCAAACATTTTATACTTGAAGAAAAACAAACGAAGAGTAAGAAGCATAGTTAACATGTACTCGTAGTTAGCTAGATCTTCTAAATAAATGAGGAGGCCAATATGTACCAGAAATAAATGAAATCCAAAACCGAACAGCAGCACATGCATGGTTAACGAAAACGAGAAGAATGCAGGCTACAGATTGTAAATAAGGGTTTTCTATGCCGCCTTAATCAGAAATCTTATAATGCAGATCGAAGGGCAGAATCATACATGTCAAATCATTAGATAATCTAAGCAAAAGCATCAGTAAACTGTCTGAAATACTAGAAGCACCTCCTAGAAGGTGAATGTCCTAACACAAAGGCATGTTTTTAAAGATAGCACAATATAGTCATAGTAGATTGACCTATACGATGACAAGAAGATTTTGCATTCACGAGTCCAAATAACTGCTGGATCTACAATCATTTTCCACTGTAGAAATTAACAAAAAAATGTGAGTGTGAGAGTATCGAGTGTGAGAGAAAGAGACGGAGTTTATTTCAATTCACTTACCTATTCATCATAAGAGTAATGTTGTCTCCTTTAAGAAGAATCCTTCCTGGAAAAAAAAAATGAACAAATAAGATGATATACATAAAACAAGGGACGAGAACAACAATAAGAGTAAGATAATTCACCTAATGACTTTCGGCTTTTCTTCTTGACGTTAACTTCTTCAGCATCATCGAGAACCAAATTCATGTACTCGTCAAAACCCTGCAAAATACCGAATAGGGCAAGTAAGATGAAATGAGCTTTTAGTCATAAAATTATTTAAAAAGAGCTTTTAAGACGTGACTGAAATCCCTTGAATAGATGCCTGTTTCCTTTCCCAAGCTGTACAATGGGCCAAAATTTACACTTCATGCCTCATTCTTTGTAATAATATAAACTTGCGGAATAATAGAGCTAAAGATTCTTAGTTCCTACAGATTTTATTCATTAAAACGGACCAAGGGAACTGCTGTTTTTTTGCCTTCGTTGTTACACTAGCAACAGTCTGAATAAACACTCAATGGTTGTCAACTAATGCGACCCGAAATAGAGAATGTTCTCGATTATCGAGAAAAAGCAACGAAAACCCCAAATCTCATCAACAAAAAATATGTACAAATCAGAGCAATGAACGGAAAACCATAACATCTTTGCATTAATACCAAATTGCACACAAATAACACAACCCGGTGAGAATCATGCAAAACCACAAAAAAAAAAAAAAAAAAAAAACCTACATTCTAACTATTTGAAACAAGGTTAACAAATAACACAGTTCTTACCAATTCGCCGGTCCAACAAGTCCGATCAGTTCAACTAATTAAATCATTAAAAAGTTCATAAAAAATAAATTAAATTAAAAATCAGGTTCAAATGCCTGGTTCAACCAGTCTGTCCTGGTTCCCAAGTCAACTGGTTCAATGACCTTCTCAGGAAGGGTACCCTGGCTCGTTCCCTGCCTAACCAGTCCAACCGGTCAGTCAGGTCCAGTTTCAAAAAACCTTAAATCTCAGGGTATAAGCTAAGACTAAACACCTAAGAGGACGCTCCGACTGAAGCATATAACTCGATCTTAAATACAAGTTCGAATCCTCAAGTATAAGCTTAGACCAAACACCTGACAAAACTCAATTTTAAAAAAATTAAAATCTTTACCAAGTAAGTAGAAAAAAACTTAATTTAAAGGAAATAATACACAAACTTACAATGATTCGGCCTTCAATCCTCAAATCTTTCTGTTCGAAAAGCCAAATCTGGATGCGAGCTTTCTGGATAATTCCAAATCGAAAAAATATAATTTTAAAAAAACGGTACAATAATTCATTAACAAACAAGCAAAACCCAGAAAAGAAAATTCAAGGGAACTAATAATGAAAAATAGAGACTTACACTTTGGAGAAACCTGAAGATCAGGTTCTGTTACAGCACAAAAAAAAAACCCAGAAAAATCGAGTAAGAAAAGAAATTAAAAAAAAGGGGAAAAAATGTAATCAGGAAATAATGAAAGATGTACATACGATGGGTTGTGTCATAATCCTCTGTACTTTGGTGCTCGCCATGGCTGTGAAATCTCGACCGCTTTTTTTTCCCCCTCTTTTTCGAAAGGTTTTAAACAGATAAAAAATGAGCTGCTAAAACCCTAATTTGAAATAGAAGAGCTCATTTTAAAGGAGGATCAAAAGCCAGCCGGGTCCGACGCTTTTTGAAAGGCTAAACTCCATTAACGTCACTCATCTATTAATAAACTTAACTTTTGGTTACTCGACTTCAAAAATTTATAAAATAAAATTTATCAAATGATTATTTATCATTAGGATGTTAAAAAAGCTTTTTATATGCACCGCCTGTACCAATTGAAGCTTTCTAACTTTAAGTGTTGTTCTTTATAGCTTTAATTGAACTTTAACTTTTATTCTAGTTCAATTTTTTCATAAAAGAGTTTTGAATGTCATGAATCCACAAATTAAAATTTAAATAAGTTTCCTTTCTTATCTCCGACATTAAACGTTAGATCGATTTGGATTGAAGAATGTTTTTCTACTCATTGATGGGTATTGTTCCACTGAACTAATCGTCGAATTATCGCTTAGAGCTCGCTTGTCAAACTTTTTTAAAAATTTTAAAGTCAATAACTTAAATAAAATTTTAGATAGTTTAGTGAGTTTAATGAAAACTTTTAAATAGTTCAATGATCATTTTTAATTTTAAAGTTGAATGACCAAAATATATACTTACTAATATTTAATAGTTGTATTTTGAAAAATTAAAAATATGAGATATTTTAAAAGGTGTAGACATATATTCATATATTTCTTTAATTTAATAACTAAGCAATCCTTTTCAATTTTTTTGTTTTTTTTGAGTAATTAAATTAAAGAATATCACACTAATGAAGAAAATGAATCATTTATAAATATGTAAATGATAAATATAATATTAAAAGGGATAATGACAAAAATCTTCTTATATTATAATAAAATTATCAATGTAGTACTTCAACTTTCAATTTGTCCAATTTAATACTGTACTTTTATTTTGTTTATCATTATGATACCTATTCGATGTCAAATTTTGACATTATTTGATACGTGTCCCAATCACGAGGTGCCACATGGCATTGCAATCAGATAAGAAAATTTAAACTATAAAAAAGAGACTTACTAAAAATTTTGTTTCACTTCAAAATTGACCTATTTCTCTAAATATAAGAAAAATCAACCTAAAACCCTAATTATTTTCTAAAAACAACATATATTGCTAATTTATCCTACTTTTTGGCATTAAAAATAGAAGGGAAAATTGTTTTGAAGCTCTTTTCTTTTGACCAGTTGAACTTTTCCCTAACTTGCAATGCCACATGGCAGACTATCATTAGACCACATGTCAAAAATCTCAATAAAGTGAAATACCAAATTGATACACAGAAGTTAAATTTCAAGTATCAAATTGAACATTTTGAAAATAGAAGAAAATATTGTTAAAATACATCCCTATTAAAAAAAAATAGAACATGGCGTATTCTATGAATAAAGTTCACCGATTAGCTCCTATTCACTGGGGGGTAAAAGAACAATAATTTACAAGACTTCGGTGATGATGCTGCCAACAAAAGGCTTAACCACTACTCCGTTATATAGTCTGGCTAACCGTATTGATTTACAAAACATGAGAGAAAGAAAAGGGATTAGCCCAATGTCACTCTCCATTGACCATTACTGACGGAAATGGCACCCTTTTAATTTCCACAATGGTGGAATACTCTTTGCTCATGGGTTGTTTCCATGGCTCCCCATCCATTTGCAAAAATGCATCCCTCCAATCTCCACCACTTAACTCCAATCGAATCGATGATGCCTGGAAAAAAATGAAATCCGTAAAAGAAGTTATCAATTTACCACGTTTTTCAAATAACTCGATCATGTTTGTTTTCCTAGTATACAAAGGAACTCAATTATTTATGCTCAACTCAATTCAGCTTGTTCAATAACTCGAGTTAAGCTCAACAATTACTAAGCTGAATTCAAGTATCTTGCAAGTAGGGGCATCTCTCACCCTATGAGTGTGTAAGATATTTTCAAGGAACTATCCATCTTCTTGCAAAATACAACATTTAGTCCCTGAACTTCGAATTTTTTTCAATTTGGTCCTTGAACTTTTTTTTTGTCTACATCAGTCCTAGACAACTTTTCCAAGTTTAAGTGCATTCGATGACGTTACACTCTAAGATTGTGTAAAAGGAATGACATGACACAATCTAAAAGTGGCATGTCATCACATGGACCAAAACTGAAAAAAGTTGTCAAGTTCCAAGATTAATGCGAACCAAAAAAACAGTTGAGGGACAAAGTTGGGAAAACAGCGAAGTTCAAGGACTAAATGTTGCTTTATCCCAATAAAGTTTCAGTAATTAGTAGTAGGCTTTCTCAACAATGGAAACAACTTTTTCAAAGGCATATGGTATATAAATACCTATTTTTAGGCGAAGGAAAATAATTTCAGTCCATCCTAATCTTGTACTTCTACAATATATTTTTTAACTACCTTCAACTCTTTACAATGAAAACTTCGTACGGTACCTGTGCGATGTGTTTTGCAGATATGAGCTCAACCATTACAAACGATGCATGCCATCCTTGCTTTAAGCCAAAAATTTCAAGTATACCATCATCAACATGGGCCTCGACAAAGCCTCTCTGAAAAATAAACGACGATTGAAGGAAACTATTATTAGATTTGGATTTTGATCAAGCTTCTCAATAAAAGCTTAAAATTAAACCGAATCATAACTCAGAACATTGATATTATACCATAAGCGTAGACCACAAAGTTGAAATAATTAAATATAATCAATAAAGCATGCACGGTATTGAATGAAAAACATAGCAGGAACATCTTTCCGAATGTTTTTCGGTTAAACCGACAAAAGTTCAGCATTTGATAGGGGTGAGTGTCTGATATAAGTATGTGACATGAATATTTTCTTCTTTTTAATGTTTGTCCATATATTTGGAAGATAATACTAACATGGATGTCCAAATGTGTCGCACACATATCAAAGATGAGTACTTTAGGGAAAATGAAGAGTCCGTACTATACACATCCATCGTTCGGCTTTTTAAATCTAAATCCAACCATCAAATATAAGCAAATAGTTTGAGTATACCCGAAAAGTGCAGAAGGGGGGAGAGAGATTGTACTATGAACGCTATATTACTAAGCAATCTGAAGAGATTTACCATACCTTTTGCAAGTAATCGGGTTTTAGATTACCCCATGGATTTCGCCCACTTCCATAACTATGAAGATTTAAAGCAACAATGGCCCTCACACTAAAAAGAAAATAGCATAATATGAGAGGGTGTCATGCAGAAGGTTAAATAAAATAAATATTTATAGATATCGTAGGTAAACGATAAGGTTAAATAAGAATTGAGAAGATGAACAGTTGATAAGTAAACACAATGACAGTAAAAAAAGAGATGAATACAGCAATTAGGATGCTTTTGCATAACAAGATAAAATTGATACTAGAAATGTACCTTCTAGGGATTTCGATCGGCTCCCATTTTGAGGAGTTCTTCCTTTTAATGTGGATACTTAAAATGTTATTGAGTCCCCTGCATTTAAAACATCTTAAAATTATATTTACTTCAAAAGGAATGATTGTTGACTGCAAAACACCATTAACAAGAAAGAGAGAATTTTTCATGGATTCATAGATTATTTTTTCCCGGGTAAACAAAACTTGTTGGTGTGACTGAACAAACATTTGAAAAGTACGTGCATCAGAACAGCGGTAATGTTTTATTACTATTAACATGCACAAAAAAGACATTTGTAATCAAAGCAAGGTGCATATATAATACAAATATAAAACATACATATATTGTCAAATTCCAAGTAAAAATAGAGGAAAACTTCATGGAGTAATGTCTATTAGGCACTCATCACCTTTCAAACTAATGTATCTAAGCATCAAAAGCTTATGTTAGGTAAATGCACTTTTTAGCCTTGCCTTCGGCACCAAGAATGCCTTAGCTACACTTTCTCTAGATGATTCAAACATTAGCTGAGTGATATTAAATTCAAACATTGTTACTTCGAAAATGGAATTTGTCCATCATTAAATAAGATAGAAACTAAACAACAATCATAATGTCTAACCTTAAACTTGGATCACTCATGCAAGGTGTGAGAAACCAACCCTGACTGCAACTGTAACCGGAGTAAATAATCTACAACAAAGATGGACCAATTATAATATAATATTAGTTTCAGCAAAGCAAACCATTGAATGGGGCATGTATATTTGGTAGATGGCAATATAACCACTTAGCACAACAAATACCTTATTTGAAATAGGACCTTGTGCAAGGTAAGGTTTCTCATTACGTAAATGATGAAATCCGTAAGCCACTTGCGCATCCATTCCTGAATTAAATGAAAACATAAAGATTCTTACAAACCAAATATGGTTGTAATAGTAATAAAAAAGCACCATAAGCAAGAATGTGCACAGATTTGTTCCTAGGAAGACAACTCTGCTCATATGTGTGTGGACTTACTAGAACCTTTATGCAATTGTAAGAGGAAAATAGTATTTAGATGATTTAAAAGTTATTTTAATAAAGCAAAGGAATCTTTACAAAAGTTTGATCATCTACAGACTCTATTACAAATTTGGTTCAGAATGCTACTACTCTATTCTGTTTCTCTTGAATAAAACAGCAGCTACTCTATTCTAGTTCTAAGAAGAAAACGTATGCAGCTACCCACTAAGTGAATTCCCAGATGCATGAAATTAGAAGAATCGAGATCCTGAAGTTAAACTGGGATACCATACCTATGCTAAAGTAATTATAGAAAACTCCTTCGTAGCAGTTTACTTTGTCTGGAACACGCCCTTCAATCTTCAAATTCTGCAGTCACAGACAAGATTTTTCCCATTTAAATTTGAAATTCCACATCATAAGATCATCAAATCACAATTAGAAGAAATCCCGATTTTTTAATTAAAGAAAAAAACACTAATGCGTCATATCTAAGTAATCAGATGGTAAACCACAACGAATACTTAGAAAGAAACAGTACAATATCTTAATCAATTACCTAAAAGGTACTCTGTTTTTAGAAACTTGTCTCTACAATATTATCTCAATAAAGAGAGTCAAACACATTTTTACGTAATTACCTTACTGAAAGTTATTCTCAGCTTATAAATGGTGAATTCCAATAATCCCAAATTAAGTAACCTAATGGTCAAAGTTTATAAAATAGAGTAGATAAAACTGTATAAACCCTCAAAAGACTCAATAAAGCATGAATGTTCATTCTTGTTCAAAACTAGCCACAGAGTAGAAGTTGATTGCATAAAAACAGAGGATTTAGAGCAGAGAAATTCACCACCTGATCAACATCACACACTTCGGTAGTCTTCAAAGAATGGGGAGGATCAACAACTTCTCCGCCAGGCATTTGCACCACAACATGCCAACTGCATCAAATAAACAATTATTGATATAACATAACCAAAAAGTAGGATTTATGCAACAATGATGCCTTATGCAAACCCATTTTTCAATTTCAAGAAACTAATACATACAATGAGTTCTCAACAAAGGATTATAAACTAATAAAACAAAAGGCAATCACGCAAAAACCATCAGTATGCCGCCCCATAAGCAAAAGACAGTACTAAATGTCTAGTTACCTATCTAAATGGCAAATTCGACCGATAGTAGCTCTTTGCAAAGCTCTCTTAATAGCTGATCTCCGGGCAAAAGGAAATGAACCTCCCTGCAGTGCACATTCAGAGCATGAGGAACAAAGAAAAGAAAACAGTAGACAACATCAAATTTAAAATTTATAAAGGGGTTAACTTACCCAACCGAAGCTTCTAGCTAAGTCATTGCCGGTACCAAGAGGAATAATAGCTACAGGAGGAACCGGAAACTGATCCTTTTCATGAAGCACTCCAAGACATCCAAGCACCCAACCAACTGTACCATCACCACCAGCAACCTGCCCATACATCCAGAGTCTTAAACCATCAGTTTGGAAAGTTAATTTTGTAATTTGTTCTAAACTTTGTAAAAATTGCTAAAAAAACAAATCACGGATGATCGGATATCAAAAACCATGACTGAAATAAAACACCAACTCTAGGAGTTCTGCATAAAAGTAAAATCATGTACTTATATTTCTTACAGAAAAGTTATATTTTTAAATTTTACACTTCAAAAAAAAATTATTATCTTGTAAATCTAAACTAATAACCTTTTTAACATTTTCAGAAGTTATATATGTATATATATAGCCAACATATTGAAGACAAGTTATAGAAAAGGGTTGGTAGAAAGTAGAAACATACCACAACCCTGATGTTCTTCCTTGTCTCTTTGGCACAATTGTCTTTTTCAGCCCACTTCTCAAGGCAACCCAATCCATAACGTACAAATTCATCCGGTTTCACATTATGGATGTCAAATACCTACATTTCCAAATTAAAAATTCATCAACAAACGGTTAAAGTAACATGGAGGCCCCTAGTAGAATCAGATTGTATTTTGCTCCCTGTAGATAAATCAAAGAGCAAATTGCTCCTCCTCTTAAAAATTCCATTGTACGTTTGCTAACTTACTCATGGCATGCGACATGCCACTTTCTGTTTATTCCGTCGGCCATGTGCATTTTTAACAATACAAATATATGAAATTTTTGGATCAATTTGCTCTTTGAGGGACTATTTTACCTCAATCAACATATAAAACCAAGGCTACCACAATTTCAAATATACATAAGGAAATTGAATAGTATTACCTGCTCTTGGCTAATCATATGCTGGAGACGGTCTTGAAGGACGGAACCATTCCGGCCGCCGCTTTTAGGGTTAATAAAAACGACGACAGGATTTTCACAAGGATCATCTTCGGAGCCGCTCGTTTGAAAATGCTGGTCACCGGCATCGACGTCTTTTTTCTTAATACAATCAAGCATAGCCAAGCGTAGATATAGAGGCATCGCCAGCCTCAGAACATCTTCCTTCTCAGCCCTAAAACCGGTAAAACTCGAAAAACCGCAACCTTTCAACGATGATTCCCTCATCGTGGAACGTGAACCGGTCCGTGATGCCGTCGAAGAATCTCCTTCCGACGATGGCTTAGCCATTATTTATTTCTCAAAAAAAATTATTCTTGTATTTGTCCAATATTTGTAAAGTAAAAGGTGTATATGAAAATGTTTATATAAATATAGATTGAGTGTCAGGGGAGCAGGATGAGGTTTTGAATTTTTGTTTTTTATGAAGTTGGTTCTTTTTTTTTTTTTTTTTTTAAAATTAAAAGCTGCATATAAAAGATGAAAAGGTATAATGATAAATTCAGTCCCTTCTGTTTATCTATTTTATTATTTTGGCTTTAATTCTTTTTTTTCCTTCATTTTGGACCTAATCCTTTACACTTTAGTCAATTTTATTTTTTAGTGAAAACCTTATTGAACTGTTAAGTTTTGACAATTTTAAATTTAGGTCTTAATGTTTACTAATTTTATCAATTTGGTCTTTTTTTAACGTTTTAGTCTTGGAACTTCAAAATTTTGTCAAATTGTGTTGTTTCCGAAAGAAAAGCTAACTAAACTGTTAAAATTTTAACAGCATTGATGTTGTACTTTACGTGGTAATTGACGTATACTTCATAAAAATTTAAAAAAAAGTTTAAAAATCAATAATAGATCGTAAAGTTTTTTCAATAATGAAGTGCGTGTAAACGATCATGCATCGCACAATGCTAAGATTAAAAAAATCTTTAGGGCTAATGTGATGAAAAAAAAAGGATGAAGGCCAAAATGCCCAAATGAATAAACATTATGGACTAAATTCGTGACATTGATAATGTAGCATATGTGGTAGTCTACGTGTACTCCATTACAATGTACATGTTGATTACCACACTATTTGTCACGGTAATGCCACACAGGAAGCAATTTGACTAAAATTTGAGAGTTTAAAATTAAAATAATCAAAAAATTAAGACTAAAATGCCCATTAAAGTGAATGTTAGAGGTTAAATTTATGATTATGCTAAAATAAAATAATACTAATTATTTTTGGTCAAATTTCTAAAAGGTCCATACATTTATAATTTTAGTAGATTTAATCTCTTTGTTAGAATTTGATGCATTTACTCTCTTTACTCTTTAAAGTGTATATTCTCAATCTTTAAAAAAAAAAAAAAACCTTCTCCAATTGTATAAAATATTAGCCACTGTATACCACGTCATCACATCATTTGGTGAAATTATTGTGAAATAAGATAAACCTATGTGCTTGAAAAATACACATTTCAAAAACTAAAGGACTAGAATTTATAGAGACTAAATCCGTTAAAAACATATAGTTCAAGGGCCTTATTAAAAATTTGACCATTATCTTTTAATGGTAAGATATTAAAATTCTTAGTTAGGCTTGTTTCGTTTGTTTCAGTGTGGAGTCGTTGGAGGGGCGGAGGAAAGGGAAATGCCCTTCTGGGTATTGATAAATTACAAAACTGCCATTTACGATATTTAAAGCCAAATTGGAAAATTATTGAAAGCTTTGACTTGTTTTCTTCCATCAAGCAGCTCATTTACGACTATGATTGACTTGGATTTTCTAGAAATGAAATATCGAAAACATAATTAAAAAATTCATGTATTTTTATTTTTATAAATTTAGGTTAAAATACGTTAGAAGTTTCTATATTTTCTAAAATTTAAAATTTAGTCCATAAATTTTTATTTTCTAGAATTTAATCTCTTTATTTTTTAAATTTGAAATATAAAATGTTAAATTGTTAAAATAAAAATAAAAAGTTAAATTCTAAATTTTTAAAAAATACATGAATTTATGAGATATTTTCAACATAAGCCGAAATATAAGTATAAAAGTGAGATTAGAGGATAACAATTAGCAAAGGGAGTAACGTACAGCACATGGGGAACTAGCGAATGGGATGCATAGATTCTTCTTCTACGGTTGCATGTGCGTTCCATGAGATTCCTTCTCCCACTCCTAAAGCTTAGAATCATTGTTCTTCAAGTTCAAACGTGGCATCACGTGAATACCATTGAAATAAAAATGTTTTAAAAGGTTACTTGCACACGATATCCTATTCCGATTGCATTTTTAAAGTATCAATGTTGTATGCTTTTTCGTCAAAATGTTAGTTCGAATTGCATATGTTTATAAATTGGTCCATATATTTGAAGTATATTTTACATTAGATTTGAATAGAAATTTAATGTTTAAGTATGGGGAGAAGGTGGAGAGCCCATGTAAGGAGGAGAGGGATGGTGTGCTAAGGTTGCTATGTACGGTTTTTGGAGGAGAAGGTGACGATCGTTGGTCTCCCGAGCACTTGAACTTATATAGGAGAGCGACTTTTTTATCTTATAGTGTCGTGTAGTCAGCAGTATAGTGCCCTATACGCTTGTGCATGTTGACCAGATGATAGGGATATTACAGGTCAATTGTCACCATGGAGTGTATTGTGTGATCTTACTTTAACATATTCATCTTTAAGGTCGTACGAGACAGTTATATTTGAGCAATCCTTGTAGGTGGTTCATAACAAATTGTTTCTATGTTGATTCGGGCAGGGTTTACAAATAGTCATCTAAGGACCATCGCGCACACAAATGGTTGTGTTTGGACAATTTCTCGTATGGGCTTGTATGCATATTGTTTCTAGTGGAAAGTTATTCTCAGATTGCCTAACAACTTACCGCATGTTGTACTGTGGTGAGGATATAACAATACTAATATGTTTAAAACTAATTTAGACTATTTTGAATATTGAAAATCAAAATCATAGTTTGATGACGTCTGGAGCAAATAAATCTATTTTAAAATGTATACAAATAATTTATAATTTTTATAATATAAATTATTATATTAAAATTTAAAAAATTCTAAAACAATTAAAAACATAATTTTTTACTTCTAACTTGGTAACTAAGTCCACTTTGATACTTGTATTTTTTTTTGTTTACTTTAGTATTTGAACTTGGCAGATAAGTCTATTTTGGTATCTAAATTTAGATTTCATCAAAATTTAATTATGCAAAACTCTAATATTATGCCATGTCATCATATTTTTTAAATATATATTAACTTTTAACTAATGATGTGGTATAATTTTAAAATACCATGTCATCAAACTTTTCATTTTTCAAGTTTAGGTGCCAATATAGACATATATGATTGTCAAATATAAGTGCTAAAATAGACCTAGTTATAAAGTTTATGAATAAAATATTATATTAACCCGATAAATAAATATAGACTTAATTGTATAAAAGGCCCTCAAACATATTTGAAAAAATTAATTAAACTCCTACGATCTTTTTAGACCCGATCGAATTTTTAAACTAACAAAACTGTGCAAATAAACTATTTAACCAATGTTGACTGTTATAATATTGACATGTCCGAAAAAATAAAAAATTCAAAATTTTTTAATGCGAAAAAAAAAACTAAAATAAGCAAAATGTTACATAAACATATTCATAAATAACAACTTTCCTATTATGAATTTTATTTTTTTTAAAATTGAAGACGACTTGTTGTTGGTTCTAGTCTAAGGGTAATTAAGGAAACCGAATGGCGGGCGTTGGAGGGAAGGTGGGTCCACGCGCTAAATGACCGTTGATTCCGTTACTGGAGCACCAAAGAAGTTGTTTTAAATTTTTTATTAACATATCCGAAATGTCGGCTGGTTTTATGTTTCTAGAAACATAATTGGAATTTCCACTGCTGTTTTCTTTGGTATTTTTCAGCGCTGGCCATGTGACGGAATTCTTTTATATATTTTCTATTTATTTTGGCTTTTTTCTAAAATCAAAATAGAATATTGACATTTCCTCCAATTTGCATGAGAACGCCAGCTTCTCTACTTTAGAATTTGGGAGCCGTTCAATTTTTATAAATATAAATTCATTTAATTTCAAAATTATAAAATAGTCATTAAAGTATTTAAAAATTTTATTTAAGTTATCGAGTTATTAAAGTATTTTTATATAAAAATAGTTCGGCTAGCAAGTTTCAATAGACAATTCCATGATTAATATAATGGATTAGTATCAGGAGCGAAGCCAAAAAAGAATTTTCGAGCCTGGAATTAAGTTGTATATTTTTACGATAATAAAAATGTAATTTTATCATTTTAATAGCCTATATAATTTATAAATTTTAAAGGATAAAATTAAAATTTTATCATTTTGGGGGACAAAGTACAATTTTACCATTACTAATTTAAATATTATAAATTATAAAGGGACCAAAATATAAAATTTCCATTTTAAGGGGTTGGCTCTCCACCCTTGATTAGTAGAAAGAATACTTTAGTTTTAAGTCGATCTAACAATTAGTGTCGGAAATCGAAGAATAAAATTATTTGGATTCTGGTTAACAGATTTGTGAAGTTTAAAGTTGTTTTGTTAAAAAAAAAAACCAAATTATAAAATAGAAGGGAATCAGAGCCTTCGATTGGTGTAATCGACGTGAACAGAAAAGGTCATACAACAATAATTTATCAACTCAACAGCTTAAATGAAAACTTTTGATTAGTTTAATGACTACTTTTATAACTTTTTAAGTTGAATGATCAGAGTATAAATTTACTAATAGTTGAATCCCATTTGATGTAGTTTAAAAAAACAAAACCAATGGCGTGATTGAAGCTAGGCGTAGGAGAGAAGAGGGTGAATATATCTGAGAGATCCCGTATTATAAAGATTTGATCAAATTAATCTCTTTACTATTAGATGGATCAATTTAGTCATTGTATTATTAAAAAGTATAAAATAAGGTCAAATTGGAATAGAGTTGATACTTGTTGTTTAAAAATATCATTTATTATTTAATAAAATTAATATTGTTAAATTTTTTATGGTTCTATAAATAAAATCTTCTATTTGAAATTGAACTGTAGTCAAACCGTAAATGTTAATCATGTTATTCTTTAGACTTATTTGATTTTTTTTAATAGTATAAAGACTAAATTAATCTATTTAATAATAGAGGGACTAATTTGATTCAGATCTTCCAATATAAGGACCTCCTACGTATTTTAACCAATAGAAAAGTGGGGCTGTTTTCTTCTTAATCATTCTTTGTTAAGACACCTTAAGTCAACTTTGGGTGACTCAAAAAATAAATAAATTGCCGTTTACAGAAAAACCACTATAAAATGGGTCTATTAAAGAAAAACAGTGGGTTGCTACGTAGTTGTCAATGTCAAATTGTTTTTAAATTTATTTAATATTAATTTCGTTATAAATTTTTATAATATCTATTTTTATACCATATTTAGAATTATTCGTAATTTTTTTCAACATTTAAATAGAAAAATAATGCGCTTTAACGCACTTGAAATCACGTACTCCTGCACTGACAACAATATTAATATCAATCTAATTAAGATTCAATCGAATTATGTTAGTTATTAGTGAGTCAATTTATATATATTGGGGAAGGTGAATCGTAAATTTGCAACACACTGGACAAATAACCCAACATATTTTTTTAAAGAGTTTTTAATAGGAGTTTTTGATGCAATTAGGTTATTTTGGTGTAATTTGATTCGTTTTAGATAATATCAATTTATAATATTGTTGATACAATAGTGTCACAAGGTGGTTCATTCTAAAAACGGAGAGGAGAGTCGTGAATAGAGAAGGAAGTGATTAAGGTATTGCAATAGGTTGAAGAAGTTCTTGCAATAAGAGGAAGCTAGAAGAAGAGAGTCTCTTGCTATATATAAGGTTGACTTTTCTAATCATGTGTCATCTTTTGATAGAGGAATATGTTATTCAATGGTTTATATATTAGGTCGATAATGTGACCTAATATGATTAGATCGAGATTAGAGGTAAATCTAAGCGAGGATAGGTAGAAGCCTTAGGGCCCCAAATTGAAAAAAATTCAATCTTGTCCTTTTATAAATAGATAAACTATAATTTAATATATAGTACAATTGCACTTTGGTACCCAAAATGAAAAATTGTCAATTCAATCCTCTTATAAATAAACAAATTATAAATTAATATATAATAAAGTTTCACTTTAGCTCTCTTAAAAATGAAAAAATTGTCTTGTCCTTCAAAATTATGAAATTATAAATTAATATATGATAAATTTATATTTTGATCTATAAAAAATTATAATTAAATTTCGACCATAGAAAAGAACCGACTTAGATAAAATTTTGATCTTAAATTTTTAGATGAAGAAATTAACATAATTAACATTAAAAGAGCTTATCGAGTGATACGATTCAATTTATTTCAAATTTAATCGGGAGTTTATGTTAAATATAAAAACACGAAAAAATATTGACATATTATTTGCATTAAATCTGCTGGCCTTAACCTACAAGCCCAATAAATTAGCTAACTTAGGTGGACATGGGCAAAGCTTACCATGACCACAACTTAGCCAACCACAAATTGTGTGTATTTCTTCTTTCTTTCTTTTATCTCTTTTTATGCTTTTTCATAAATATTTAATAAATTAAGTATTAAAAATACTTGAATTAACTAAAAATAAGGATAAAATTATATGAAAATAAAGTAAAAAGAATTAAATTTCAAACATAATAAACTAATCAAAACTAGATTGAAACCTAAAAAATAAATAAAATAACACTATTCAATTAACGAAAAACAACTTAAGCTTTCAATATCTATCAAAATAGTTGAATAAAAAAAATCCATCAAAATAGTTGAATCATGCTACTAGTATTTAATTCACGTTAGGTTTAGAGTTCGGTCTTTCTGTTTTTAATATATCTCTTTTTTTTTTAATTTGTAATATGTTGATATAAATTTCGGATTAAGAGTTTGGGGACGATTCATCCTAAGTGAAGTGTAACACCCTAAATCCGGCCCAAGCACCACGACCGGATTTGACATGTCATTAAGAAGATTTAATAAAACATGTCGCATTTTTGAAAAATATTTTCCTTGAGTTTAACATTTTATTCGGAAAAATTAATAATTTATAGTTTTAAATAAAATATGCCTTTATGAATCAAAGACCCAAATTTAAATACATGTCTTAGTTCAATTAAAATAAAAATTTAAATAACTAAAAGTAATAAAACCCGTAATAAAACAAAATATAAACGGTGGCCCATGGCCTTATTACAACAGATTTAAAATCCATTAAATAAGAATATAAAATAATAACTATAATCTTTTCTTTGGATCCAAATGTTCTTTTGCATGGCCACCTTGCGCTCTTCTCCACTGGTCCGATGCACTAAATGCTACCGAAATGTTAATTAATTGGTTGAGTCGCGAGACTCGGTGTGCAACTCTCATGCATCATTAAATTTGGGCCTTAGCCCCATAAAACTAAAATAATCGAATTAATATACATAATAAAAATAATATGCAAGCCCAACCCAAATCCTAGGTTTCCATCCGCCACACGCCCGTATCGACCATTCACATCATTGGGGATTTCTACAATCAACCCACACCGCTACACACCTTGATGGCGGTCGTCTTGCTCATCATCAGATCATGGCCGTAGCCACTACAACAGATCACGGCAAAAGCTCTACAACAGATCACAGTAAAAACCGCTACAACAGATCATGGTAAAAATCGCTACAACATATAACTTCCTCCTTTCATCAAACCCAACCCATGCAATCACATAAAATCAATATACTTATATCGTTTAATCAGAACATTCACTAACCTGATGATTTGTTTTTACCCTCTTTGGGTTTCCTCTATTATGCCTGGATTTCGGCATTTATCAAAATATATAAGACTTATAATCATATATTAATCAAACAGATCTAGATGGTGGGAAAGTGTTACACACGATATCGCAAAATCCAATATTCTTAGTCGATATCCTTGTTATTCGATCTACAACTTTGCTCAAAAGCGGAAAGATGTGAAAATAGGGCATCTCCTTGAAATCCGAAAATAACACGACTTGAGTGTTCTTGATCTTTGACTTAGAGATCTAGCGTTGGACTCCTCTATTGTTTTCTTGATTCGGCACAAGTATACTTTTTCAAGAAAATTCGCAACTTCAAGAGGTGAGATCTAAAATTTTGGTTTTAGAAGATTTAAGAATTGAAGAGATGGCTAAGAGATTTGGCCAATGAATATTAAGGAGAAGAATAGAATAATAGAGATGTGATTTTGGCTTTTAGGGATTAGAAGAAAAATAAAAATAGAGGTTAAAAGATTTACCAACCAGAAATTTTAGAGAGGAAGAAAGGGTGAAGAAAATAGTGGTTTTCGCTTTTGAGAGGAAGAAGATGAGAAAAGAAAATAAAAGAAAGGCTTCCAAAATTTTGGCACACCCTCTTTATATAGAAAACCGATTTCTCCTTTAGCAGAGATTGATTTTCACCAACACCGCCACACATGATAGCTCCTATCCCTTTTCCTTATCTTAATCTATTATCTCCTCAAAATAGTCTTTATCTACTTATTATCCTTAAAGACTAAATCCCTAAATAATAACATTTATCTCGCTTATTATCCACATAGAATAAATATAATAAAATTCCCAAAAAAATAGCCTTGTGCCGTCCACTTCCCTAATCCCTAATGCCAAATTTAACTAACTTAAATTAGAAGATTTGGGCTCCTTAAAACTTAAAATATGGGCCCCTAACACTTAAATTAACTCATTCCACATATTCACCCATTAAACGCATAGGCCCAAAAATTTAGGATGTTACATGAAGAGTCGTAATATCAAATGATTTCAAAAGTACGGTAAAAAGGGGGAAAAGCTGCAAACTGTGCTTACAATGTTCCAAAATATGGGGATTCTCCGGTAGGAGAAGAAAGTGGAAAAAACAATAGAGAAAAAAAATCCTATTCTACTTTCTTTAGTCCTTTTAGTAGCGAAGAAGTTAGAAATTATTTTAAGGGCCAAGATTAAATTATATTATTTAAGAAAAATCAAAATGTAATTTTATCATTGTATTAACATATTATTTCATAATTTTTAAAGAAATTATAAAGAAATTTTACCATTTTAGAAGGTCATAGTACAACTTAACCATTATATTAACTTAAAATTTTTACAGAAATTAAATTTTTTTACCATTTCAGGGGAGGGTACAAGGCTCAGGGGCGAAGCCAGGGAGGCTGGCATGGGCCCTGGCCCCTAAAATGTAAAATTGCTATTTAGGCCCTTAAATTTTTTTTAAAATTTTAAATTAGTCAAGATAAAATTGCACTTTGACCCCGTTAAAATTATAAAAATTCGATTTAATCTTTTACAAATTATAAAGATATAAATTATAAAAAAATTAAAATTTCATCCGCCCCCCCTAAAAAATTGTTCTGGCTTCGCCGCTAACAAGGCTTGTGTCTTGCCCCTTGGTGCCGTCCTTGGCTTAGAGGGTAAGTAAAATGATTTTTTGTGGGATTTCTGCAAAAATTACCTATTATGTATAAAGAAGTTCTAGAATATACGAAGTATTTTTGGTTAAAAAATACTTTTAAGTAAAAATTAAAATTTTTTGCTTTTATTTTTGATCAAAAACACTTTTGAAAAGCTTAAAATATTATTTAAGGGCCAAGATTAAATCATATTATTTAAGGAAAATCAAAGTGTAATTTTATCATTGTATTAACATATTATTTCATAATTTTTAAAGAGATTATAAAGAAAATTTACCATTTTAAGAGGTCATAGTGCAACTTAACCATTATATTAACTTAAAAATTTTACAGGAATTAATTTTTTTTACCATTTCAGGGGGAAGGGGATAAGGCTTGGGATAAAATATCCAAATATACCAAAAAATGACAAAATTTACGAAAAATGGTCGATTTCTTGAAAATTTACGAAAAAAGGGCCATTTGCCCACAAAATGCGTTCACGTCAGCGCGTTTTGTGGGGAAAAACCAGGAAAGCTCGTCCCCAGGGGCGCGATTTAGCTTTGCAACGGTCAAAATTTTTAAATATATTAAAACTAAATTACAAAAAAATAAAAAAAACACTTCTTATTTATTAAATATATTAAAACTAAATTACAAAAAAACTTCTTATTTTATTAAATATGTTAAAACTAAATTACAAAAAATAAAAATAAAAAACAAAAACAACATCTTATTTATTAAATATATTAAAACTCAATTACAAAAAATAAAAAATAAAAAATTATTATTTATTAAATATATTAAAACTAAATTAAAAAAAATAAAAAATAAAAAATTCTTATTTATTAAATATATTAAAACTAAATTACAATAAATTAAAAATAAAAAACTTCTTATTTTATTAAATATATTAAAAATAAATTACAAAAATAAAAATAAAAAATATTATTTATTAAATATATTAAAACTAAATTACAAAAATTAAAAATAAAAAAGGAACTATTTTTATTAAATATATTAAAATTAAATTACAAAAAATAAAAAATTATTATTTATTAAATATATTAAAACTAAATTAAAAAATAAAAAAATAAAAAATTCTTATTTTATTAAATATATTAAAACTAAATTACAAAAATAAAAAATAAAAACAACATCTTTTTATTAAATATATTAAAACTAAATTACAATAAAATTAAAAATAAAAAACAACTTCTTATTTTATTACATATATTAAAATTAAATTACAATAAAAAATTAAATAATTTCTATTTTATTAAAGATATTAAAATTAAATTACAATAAAAATTAAACAACTATTATTTTATTAAATATATTAAAACTAAATTACAAAAATAAAAATAAAAATAAAATTTTATTTTATTAAAAAATTCAAATTAAATTACATACAAAAAAATAAACAATTTCTATTTTAGTGAATATATTAAAATTAAATTACAAACACAAATAAAAATAACTTTTATTTTATTAAAAAGTAAAAAAATTATTACAATTTAAAAATAAAAAGCCAATCCGAATCAATGTTGATGTCGGTTGAATCAATGCCACACGGGGTGGTCGTGATTACACATGGATTCCTCCTTCTTCTAGCTTCCGGCGGAGGTCGTGGAACCTCGGGTAGGGATTTCGGTTCCTCAGGCAGTGGGTCTGGTTGTGGGTGTTGCGAGGATGACCCACCTTGATAAAATAACGACCCCGGAGGTGTTTACATAAACCACGGTGGGGGTGTCTGAATCCCGTATGGCGAAGGAGACTAGTAAAAAGAAGTGCTCCCTGACGGCGCCTCCTGTGATCCCTCACGCGACGACGGCCTCAAGATTAGCTGGCCAGTCGGAGTAGTCAGGAACGAACTCGAATCCGGCCATGCATTCCAACCTGGGGTGGGACTGGGAAATGGAAACATATTTGGGTTAGGATACATATAAGGGCTAGAGTGTACTTTTGGCATTAAGGCTAAAGGTCGTGATGTCGGTTGTCGTCAATTTGAACCGATGGGCCCGATGTTTGTGTGGTGGTTGTTGATGGGCCGGTGGATGTGTGGGCACTGTTGATGGCCTCGTCTCATCACCCCTTCTTCTTGGATTTAAAGGGCCCCGACGTTCTCTTTGTTGACGAAGTTGTCGTCGCCTCTCTTCTTCTGACAACAAATACGGCTTACCATGGATCCTAAACCATGGCATGTATTCCGGCACGCACACTAACTCAAGAACGATTATCGGTTCCCGGATAGGTAAATAGTCATACTGGTTCTCCCACATCTCGATATGTATTGACCAAAATCTTGGTCAATCCGTGTGCAACAGCCGTAAGTCCACTTTGTGCTCATCATCGAGCACCTCAGATGGCATGGAAATCGGTTGCCGAAATCCAAATTGTCGCAGAACCCAATCTGACTGGTGCATCTCCACGGTCGCATAGTTAATCAATGGGACCTTCACGTGCCAAATGTTTGAATTTTGCAAGAACTTTTTCAGAATTACTGCCCGAATTATCGGATCCTCGAACGGTGTCCATTGAAACTATATTAACATTACCAAAATATTAGTTATATACATAATACTAAACACTAAATACGAAATACTAAATTATAAATACGAAATTCAAAACTCACTTGTGATTCCAACCGTTGGTCCAATAGAAGTCGTATATCTTCAAGCGAGGTAGGTATTCCAGCATAACTCGCCGAGTGGTTCCACCTAATTAAATAAATTTTTAGCATACAATTATACTATAAATCTACGTAATAATTGTAAAATATAACATTAAATTTACCTCGTTTTCAGTGGGAATGAATATGGGTGGTCGAGTCGAGGACGTAAAAATGGAAATCGTGCCCATGACTGCAGTAGTGATAGGCAACCTCTAATTTTCGCTTTACTCACCGCGTCTGCGACATCTCCGATACAACCGATAAGCACACGGACCCCAACTCAATTCACCATTTGCTCTAAAATCAACAAGTTTCAGCAGACCATCTCAAGTGTACGAGGTTTCTAGACGGGTCCGGCATAAGATAACCTCCAATTATCTCGAGAATGTATGCCTGAACATACCATATTCTTTCTATTTTGGTTGAACCATCATTCGGCTCCAGGAGTGTGTCTCGTAACCAGGCCATCTCGATCCGACCTCCATGAATGTTATCTGGAATGGCACTCAGAAGCTCGTAGCATACTGCCGTCCAATCGGTAGAAGTTACGGACCCGGTGACTACCGACCCGTCCACCGGCAATCCCAATTACAACTACACATCTTCAAGAGTGATGGTACACTCTCCGCATGGAAGATGGAAAGTGTGAGTCTCGGGTCTCCACCTCTCTATCAACACACTGATCAAAGTCGGCTCCAACTTGAACCCCCGGCCTATCATGGCCACGTGCCAAAAACCCACTTTTCACAGGTAATTCTCGATCAATGGCAATGGGGGACTATGCATATTGCGAATATAACATTGCAACACCTGATCTACAGGCTGTTTAAAAAATTATAAAATAAAAATTAATTAAAATTGAATAAAACAAAAAAATATTAAATAATATTGAAAATTTAAAATTAAAACTTACCATTTGCATTTGATCGACAGAGATGTGCTTGTTGTCTAGATGAATTAATTCCCCGGCCATTGGTAATACGATCGAAATTTTTGAAGTTTCAAAAAAATATTAAAAAATTTTAAAAATGGCTTTTTTGTAAATATTAAAGGACTATTTTGAAATTTTAGAGAAAGTTTCAAGGACTTAAAGAGAAATTTGAGAGGAATTTGAGAGAAGAATAGGTAAGAAATAAAATGGTTGGGGGTTTTTATAGCCTTATTTTTTGACTTCATAGGCTAAAGCGCCCTCGGAATCGCTTTCTGGTTTTCCCACAAAATCTTGTCGACATGGACACATTTTGTGGGAAAATGGACTGTAAGACCCAAATTTTGCCCGGCCTTTTTTAAAACCAAAATTGAACCAAAATATAAAAAAACAAAAACAACCACAAAATACAGGAAAAAAGGTCCTTAAAAGTCCATAAATAGTTACAAAAACCCAAAATAAAATTATAAGCCCAATCTTGACTGGCCCAATATTAACCAAATAGAACCCACTAAACCCAAACCAATGGTGACGGCCCAATGACGAATAGCCCAAAACCAGTGGCTAAACAGAAACCCTACGGTTCCCCTTTCCAGCGTCGCCACCGCGTCCCTCACACGCGCACCTTGCATCACTTCAGCAACCCACGCGCGCCACCACGGGTACCTCCATACGGCCTCCGTACTGCCAGCGAGCCTTCACGCCCACAAGCGCGCCACGTCTGCCTTCGTACGATGACCATACATGCAAACAAATAACAGAAACGATAACACATAAAAAAAAAGAAAAGAAGATTGTATTTTTATTTTTCTTCTTGGCTATAAAAAGAAAGCCAAAAATTTTGTAAGGGGTTACGAACCTTGTTTTTACGCACATTGTTATTAGGAATATTAAATACAAAAATAAAAAAAAGAAATCGAAAAGAGTTTCTACAAGGTGATTCTCAGTTCTCAATAATCTTTTTTTTTCGCTTTTCTCTTTTATTTTGGAATCTTTGTTCTGTTTGCTAGCGTGAAAATAAAAAGGGGCAGGGACTTACCTTTGAAATATCGCCCGTCGGACCGCTTACTTTGTGGAGATCGGGGAGAAGTGATCTTTCGAGGTGGAGGGCGTGAAGCCTTCGGTTTTTAGCTTGAAAAGGAGCCAGAACCGATCACTAACCATCGATTATCATGGTGTGGAAGCGGCCAAATTTTCTTTTTTGTGGCTGAGAGAATAAGCAGAGAGGGGGCTAGGGTTTGGTTTAGAAACAAAAAGGGATTGAACTGTTATGCTGTTTTCTTTTTAGGTTTTGTTTCTTGTTTTAAATCATGAGAAGCAGCGTCGTTTGAAGCTTGATTAAGTGGCTTCAAACGACGTCGCATATCACTGACCCGATGACCCGACCCTATTACATCCAAGGTCCGCGCGTTTTGGTTTTGATGGGCTAATTCCCCTCTTAGTCCTACCTCATTCTATTTCTTTTTAATCAAATTTTTAATTTATTTTCAATTTGCCTTCAATTTTTATTCAGTTTTTATTAAATGCGGTGCTTTGCGACTTGGAACATTTGCTGATTTAATCCTCAACTATTCACGCGTATTCCAATTTGACCCTTGTGCATATTTAAAGGATTTTATTTATTACAAAATAGCCCTTAAATTTTGTTTTTGTTTCAATTAAATACCTTTTTGTTTTTATATACAATCTTTACCTTTTTTAACTTATTTATTAATTAGATTTTAAATCATTTTATCATATGATATAAAAATATATTTATACTATTTGTTTTTTTCTTAAATTATCGTTTATATGTATTATTTATTTTAACATGTTTTAATATTATTTATTTGAGATTGTTTTTATATTATATAGTTTGTTCCTTTATATATATATATATATATATATATATATTATTCCTTCAAAATTGTTGTATATCATAGTTTTCTCTTGTATATATATTGTTTTAAATTTTTATATCTTTTATATTAAATTATTTTATGTGCTTTATTCTAGATTTTATTTAGCTATTTTAAATCCTTTTTTACATCATTTGTTTTAAACTTATTCATTGGATTTAGATTTATTTCCCATGATTGGTTATATATTATTTTGTTCCATTTTCTTCAATTGTTAATTTTATTATATGATCTTTGCTAGCATGTGAATTGTAATTTGTTAATTTGTAATTATTAATTATTTGTGACCCATCGTTGTAATGTTTGGTGTATGGATTAATATATTGCTTCGTGTATTAGTATTCTATTGTATCTTACAAAAGATGTAGTGTTTTAATGACATTTCGATTTTAAAATCATAAGGCAATGCTCGTGTTTCGAGGTTTCGTGAAAATCGTGTTCTAACTTACTGAGTTCCGATTCTCCTCGTTTAAAACCTAGCGACCGAGTATCATTTCTCTCTCAAATCAAAATACATAATATTTCAAATAAAAAAACTTATTCTTCTGATTTTTGAGATATTGCGCCCTAACTTACTGGGTGTGATATTTTATCTCGAGATAAGATTTTTAAAAGAACAAAGGCAACATTCCGTATTCGGGAATTTTGATAAATAGTGCCCTAACTTACTGGGTTGCGATTTTTTATTTGACCCAGATAAGTGAATATCCTTCTCATTTTTAAATATACGAGTATTGAATGTCGAAGGATAAACTTAATTTCGAGAATAAAAGATGTTATGCCCTAACTTACTGAGTATGGCATTTTATTCTCTGAAATAGGGAGCTTTGGCATCCAATACGGTTTTCGTCCAAATATATATATTAAATAAATGGATCGTAATCTAAAATCTTTTCAAATTTTCGGCATTAAGACATTCATTAATCAATTTGGTACCAATTTTGGGCGTTGTGAGGGTGCTAATCATTCCTCGTGCGTAACCGACTCCCGAGCCTATTTTCTGGATTTCGTAGACCAAAATTATTGTTTTAATAAATAAAAATATTTTATTAAAATAATCTATCTTAAGGTGATCCGATCACACCTCGAATAAAAGATCGGTGGCGACTCCATTTTCATATTTTTAAAGTCGATTCCCTGTTTTTCAAAATTCGATTAAAAATGGTTTCGACAGCTTGGCGACTCCACTGGGGAATGGTTGAGAGACAGTCCATAAATTGATTAATTTCTGTCCTTTTGTCGAAAATTGAAAATTTGATTTGAAGATTACGATCCTTTTATTGTATTCATCTCATTTGATTGTTATGGTTCAAGTCTGGTAGAATACTTCTGCATCATATTGCATGACCGCTGGGTCAGACCTTTTTAAGTGGGAGTGAGAAGCTACTCCTTCGTGAGGCTTTCACCTCTGTGCAGGATAGTGAATCGCTTCCGGGATACATCTGTACCTATGTCTTCGTGAGATTTTTATCTCCGTGCAGCCATAGGGAAATGTATTCCCCTGAATTGAACTCGATCCATATGAGCCTATAATGGGTGAGGATTGAGGAATCATTGGTTCGGTACCTCAATCGTAGAACTCAAACCACATATAAAAGACCCTAAGAGCTTACCCCAGATGGAGTTGTGATAAACCCTAGTGGTCACTTAATAGGCGCTTGAATGTTTTATATGCTTTGAATTTAGTTTCTATCGTACTGACTATTTGTTTTATCTTTGTCACTTAGCATGCATTTTCATATTAGGAAGTGATGTCGATTCGGGTTCGATTGCTAAATTAGGGAGTTCGATATGGAAAATGACTTTCTTGATAAAATGGAAGGCAATACGAGTGTCCGTATATTTGTAATCCACTTTATGTAAAGAGCTTTGTTTTCAAATAAAGTTTCCTAAATGGAATTGAATTAGAATCGGCTCCTTTTCCATTTCATGCATCCACATAGCATTACATCACATGCATTAGCTTTCATGAGATGACCCTGATTAGGCGAAATATTTTCAGTTAACCTAGAAGATATGGAACAAAGGTTAGAGAGAATAGAGCAAAGACAAATACTGATACAAGAGCAGTTGGCCAAAATTCAACGGGACATACGAGATCAAATGAATATGATACGCCAGATAACCCAATTACTAGTTGGAGGGCTTGAAAAAAGGAGTAGCCCAGTGGTCAGCAGTGTGGATAATAATGAAGACATCGTTTATTCCCTGATGAGTATCCCGACTCAATTAGACACGCATTCACATAGAAGACCCGTTATTACTGGGCCCCAATGTCAGACTTATGCTTCGGCCCCTTTTAAACTCCCGATAGGTTTTGGTTTTAACCCGAAGGATGATCGAGCCAAACCAATACTAACAGAAACGAAAGGAAAGGGAGAGTGGACTTCAAAGGCCCCGAGAAATAGGGAAAATGAAGTGAACAGCTTGAGCAAGCATCCCAAATTAGTCGCTGTAGGTCAACCGAGGGTTGTGACTACTGATTATCAGGGCTCATCAAGACAAAAATTCGATGCAAAGAAACTCCAGTTTACACCAATTTCGATGTCTTATAGGGAGTTGTATCAAAGCCTATTTGATGCACATGAGGTGGCTCCTCACTACCCAAAATGGATGCAACCTCCATATCCAAAATGGTATGACCCAAAGGCCCAATGTGAGTACCACGCGGAGGTCACAGGGCATTCGATAGAAAATTTCCTTGCTTTCAAGAAATTGGTGGAAAAATTCATCGGCATGGGTATCGTGAAATTAGATGACAGGCTGAATGCAGAAATATGAACCTGGAAGTGTTTTGAGCAATAGGACTGTGGAAGAGACATATATTTTTTAAGGCTAATCTAGAGCAATATTCAAAATATGCTTGTTGCTTTAAGCCCAAAGCAACAAGAATCTTTTTGTGAAATTGGCTTGTATCCAGAATCTTTATTTCGATGAAATGCATCTTTTTAAGTAAAAATTTTTTTTTTATTTCATACAGTACATTCTTTCATGTCTTGGAATATTTTTTCATGACCATACCATAAAAATAATCATCCTTAAAATCATTTATTCTTTGGGATTACATTTGTAACTAGGTACCCAGATATCAATGACAGGAGCAACGTTGTTACTGACTCCCTTTTTGAATGAGATATGCGTCTAAGGGATCTTAGGACTTTGAAGGTGACAAAAATTGTCATATATCTTCTGGTTTGTTAATACTGGATGAAAAACAAATCCTACGTTGTGAGCCAAGAAAGGAGATGAAGATCAAAGCCTAGCTCAATGCAGAAATAAGATTTCCTACATGTGGGGCATGGACGTTATCAAGCCAATCACCTCAAAAGCTTCTGGTCAACATTATTCATTTTCGTGGACGTCAATTTCTTCACTAAGATGGTAAAAGTCGCTTCATATGCCAATATTATAAAGTCGATAGTCATCAAATCAAAAAAGGAAAGAAAGAAAGAATATTTAAAAAAAAGAGTCGAAAAGATCATATTTAACCGCACAAAGTCAAAAGTTTACGGTCTGTTCAAAGATCAGGTGCCACATCACAAAGAAAGGCGACCAAAAAAAAGACCGAGACTTGTAAAATTGGCATATGAAGTTACTATGTACCTCTATGCTTATCAAACATTGGCGGAGACGGTCAGCAGGCAAGACATTTGAAACACCCCAAACCCTACCACGAGCTAGAACCGGATCTGGTATGTTCCTCAAGTAAACCGGTTTCAAAATTCTTTTGTTACTTAGAGAAAAACTTGTGTGATTTTGAAAAAAGATTGGTTTGGGTTGGGCTTGTCTTTGAAAACCAATTTATCTAACATTAAAATCCATTTATTTAAAGTGACAAAACATTTAGGTTTTATTTTAAAATGTATTTGCTTGATCTTTACTTAATAAAATTAAGTAAACATAATAATTAAAAGTAAAAGAAATAAAGAAATCCAACTTGGGCCTTATGGCCTTATTACATCAAGTAAAACCCAATAATAATATTAAATGTACTAAAAGAAATAAAGTCCAAAATAAATAAAATCTTCAAATTGATGCATGGCCACCTCAAGGTCTACCGTCGGTCAATCACTTTGTTCATCACCTGAAAATAGTTCCCACAACGGGGTGAGTCAACAGACTCAATGTGCACACAGTACTAACATTCAACAAATCAGGCATACATGTTCATATCAAATTCATATTCATATAAAGATAAATGATGATGCAACCCAACCCAAGCCTAAAGATCCATCCGCTACACACCACCGTACACTGCCAAATACACCGTGGGACTACTAAGTCAACCTCCATCCGCTACACACCATCGAAGGCATTCGCCCATATACGTTGTGTCATTAGACACTATAGTCAAATTTATACGTTGTGTCATTAGACACTATATTCAAATATTGTAACCGGTTACCAAAATTTCGCAATGTGATAGTAGTCAACATATTTCGTTGGTGAGACCAAGTCAACACCTTCGTTGGTGAGACCAAGTCAACACCTACTCTCCCCTTTCACATAAATCCCGAATGCCCCAAAAATATATATATTGTGCATAACTTAATTTCATGTTCATATACATATATTCGCATGTTATAAAATAACATATTTCACAATCCTATCGAAGTAGGAAACGTGCACAGGTACTTTTGCCACATTTGTGGTACATAGCCACATTCACATTCTTATTCATATTCATATATTAAAATAATAGCCATAAAATATCGAAGGTTAGTAAGGGTACACACGATTTGCTTATTAAATTCCTTGAAATCAGAAGAACGATCTACCGATCTAGATTTTTACTCCTATATTCTACCAACCATTAACATATATTAACAAACTTATTTTGCTTAAAACCAAATCCAAGTAGGATTTGTATTACTTACCTTGTTGCCGAATTAAAAGATTGTAAATCAAATCTTTGGAAATTGATAGTTTCCTTCCTTAAATCGGCTAGCCACTAAATCGAGTAATTATGTCAGTTTCTCACTTTTGAATAAATGGAAAATAATTCCAAATATCGAGAACAAACCTTGGCGAATGTCCTTACCATACAATTTCCAAATCAAGAGGATTCCTTTATATGCTGTCGAAATTACTATAACTTCATGTGTTAGATCCGATCTAACTTTAATAAATAAAATTTGCCTTTGGTGATTGTGCCTCACCTTAATTTCCTTGAATCAAATCCCAAACTCTTCCTTTGGTATTCACCATGAGACATAAAAAGGTTATTTCTTAGATCTTGATTAAAAGAATTGGAAGAACAAAAATTAATTGTTCTTACCTTAGATCCTTGATCCTTATATTCGATTGCTTCCTTGCCTAGAGTCACGGGGTTTTGGCTATGGAGATTTAAGAGATCAAAAGTGTTTTGGCTCGACAATAGCAAAGGAGAGGAGAAGAAAATAGAAGAAGAAGAAGAGATGGATTTTGCTTAAAGAGAAATTGGCAAGAGGTGGAGAGAGCAAGGGATTTTCGGCTACTTGGAAAGATGAGAGAAAAAGACCTTGGGTTCTCCTTTTATAATAAATTTGCTAGGCCAAGAGTCCTTGACTTGGTCACCACTCTCCCTTAAGATAATATTATCTCTTTTATTTAAAAGATAAAGCCTTTAATCCATCCATTATCTCCTCAATTATCTCCTTAGAAAATAATCCTTTATTTATCTCTTATTATTCACATATTTATGTGAATAAAACTCCTTTATTTATCTCTTATTATTCACATATTTATGTGAATAAAACTCCTTATTTCTCTTACATATCCAAGTTTCCTAAAATGTTCAAGTTTCCATTTTGGATCATTTCCAAAAATGTTTAGGTTTCAAAAATGTCTAAGTTTCCAAAAATGTCTAAGTTTCCAAAATGTCTAAGTTTCCAAAAATGTCCATTTCCATTTCCATTTCCATTTTCATTTCCATCTCCATTTTCATTTCCATTTTCATTTTCATTTCCATTTTCATGCATTTCTAGGTTTCCAAAAGTATCAAAAATTTATTCATAGTACTTGAAACTTGTCATTTCATACAATTAAACCTGAAATGCATAGGCCCTATTCGGGATGTTACGGTTCTACCTTCTTAAAAATAATTTCGTCCTCGAAATTACTTAAACGACAGTCGTACAATCTTTCTCACCGACTATGCTTACGTCAAGACTTTGATCTTAATAGAACCATCATACTTTCGGGCACAATCTCTAAGTTCACGTCCTTAGAACTCATTTCTAACGTCGCGATTTAATCGATTAAGAAGTTTTATGAATTAGTACTTTTGTTTCACTTGATTACCCATGAAGAAATTTTATGAAAAGGAATTTAGGAGTGGTTCTTTCGTATTCATACATGCACACGATCTTTTCATTCATTCATACATCCATCAAACAATTATGAACCTTAGTTCATTCAGAGAAACGTCGTAGTTTTCATTTGTTGTTGTTTTCCACTACCGGGGTATTTTCGTAATTTGTCCTATAGGGGTATTTTCGTAATTTGTCAAAATAAGGTTCCTTGGTGATTTTGTCACAAAGTATTTTTGGTATTTTAAGTTCCGGGTATTTTGGAAAATTTTTAAAATTCGAGGTATTTCAAAATTTTTAGACCTTGTGGGTATTTTGGTAATTTTTCCACAAACCGGGTAAATTGTAAAATTTTAAATCGGGGATATTTTAGAAGTTGCAAAACTTTGAGGTTCTTTTAAGAATTTATTTTCCAAGATGGTGATGTTGCAAACATTTTGAAAATCGAGGTTATTTTGGTAATTTTGGTAAGTTAGGGCAATTTTGTAATTTTTTCAAAATCGTGGTATTTTCATAGTTTCAAATTAGGGTTTTATAAAATACTGAAATTGTAGCAAAAGCTGTTGAGTAGTTGGACATTTTATAAACCGAGGGCATTTTTTGTAATTTTACCATTAGGGGTATTTTGTAAATCAAAAATTTTTGAAAATTTGTGTAAAAAGAAATAATTTTAGTGAATTAAAAAGAGAACAAATGATTTTAAAATTTTAATATTAAGGTTCTAAAAAAATGGCTAGTTCCTTTAGGTTTTAGTTAGGGGTTTAGCAGTGAATAAGTCTTCTTGATTAGGGTGAGCCAGGCCACGCACTGTAGGATTCGAGTGGAGAGGAGGTGAGTCATGATCGCTTAAATACCAAGCTCCCATGAAACCAATCCTAGACATGCGTACCATGGTTGCCACACCCTAACTCGACGACTCAATCATGGGTTTGTTTAGTTAGGCATTTAAGTCTTATGTTTTTGTTGGGGTACACTAGTCCTAGGGTTCAAGTTCCTATCATGCTATTCTACGTTCCATTCCTTTTCTACCCTTCTATAATTCACATAATCACCACGAGAGTTAGGGGTACTTACGGTGGATTGCGGTCGGAGACTTAGGGGCCATGCCGAAAACACGCTTATTTTTCAAAGATAATCATTTGGCTCGCTTTGAAAGCGTTTTGGGCCTTAGCCCACGGCCGAGAAGTTTAAAAGCGGGCTCGATACCAAGTGAAACACCCCAAACCCGCCCACGAGCACAGGCTGGATCTGGTATGTTCCTCAAGTAAACCGGTTTCAAAATTCTTTTGTTACTTAGAGAAAAACTTGTGTGATTTTGAAAAAAGATTGGTTTGGGTTGGGCTTGTCTTTGAAAACCAATTTATCTAACATTAAAATCCATTTATTTAAAGTGACAAAACATTTAGGTTTTATTTTAAAAATGTATTTGCTTGATCTTTACTTAATAAAAATTAGTAAACATAATAATTAAAAGTAAAAGAAATAAAGAAATCCAACTTGGGCCTTATGGCCTTATTACATCAAGTAAAACCCAATAATAATATTAAATGTACTAAAAAGAAATAAAGTCCAAAATAAATAAAATCTTCAAATTGATGCATGGCCACCTCAAGGTCACTTAGTCCGGTCAAATCCTGTTCATCACGAAAATAGTTCCCATAACGGGTGAGTCAACAGACTCAATGTGCACACAAGACTAACATTCAACAAATCGAGGCATACATGTTCATATCAAATTCATATTCATATAAAGATAAATGATGATGCAACCCAACCCAAGCCTAAAGATCCATCCGCTACACACCACCCTACATTCGCCAATCCACCGTGGGACTACTAAGTCAACCTCCATCCGCTACACACCATCGAAGGAATTACCCATATATCGTTGTGTCATTAGACACTATAGTCAAATTATACGTTGTGTCATTAGACACTATATTCAAATATTGTAACCGAAGTTACCAAAATTTCGAATGTGACCGTAGTCAACATATTTCGTTAGTGAGACCGAAGTCAACACCTTCGTTGGTGAGACCAAGTCAACACCTACTCTCCCCTTTCACATAAATCCGAATGCCCCAAAATATATATATTGTGCATAACTTAATTTCATGTTCATATACATATATTCGCATGTTATAAAATAACATATTTCACAATCCTATCGAAGTAGGAAGCGTGCAGGTACTTTTTGCCACATTTGTGGTACATAGCCACATTCACATTCTTATTCATATTCATATATTAAAATAATAGCCATAAAATATCGAAGGTTAGTAAGGGTACACACCGATTTGCTTATTAGATTCCTTGAAATCCAGAAGAACGATCTACCGATCTAGATTTTTACTCCTATATTGACCAACCATTAACATATATTAACAAACTTATTTTGCTTAAAAACCAAATCCAAGTAGGATTTATATTACTTACCTTGTTGCCGAATTAAAAGATTGTAAATCAAATGCGAAAATTGATAGTTTTCCTTCCTTAAATCATTTAGCCACTAAATCGTAAGTATGTCGGTTTCTCACTTTTGAATAAATGGAAAATAATTCCAAATATCAAGAACAAACCTTGGCGAATGTCCTTACCATACAATTTCCAAATCAAGAGGATTCCTTTATATGCTGTCGAAATTACTATAACTTCATGTGTTAGATCGATCTAACTTTAATAAATAAATTTGCCTTTGGTGATTGAAATAATAAATTTCATCATTTTGTCGAAAATTGAAAATTTGATTTGAAGATTACGATCCTTTATTGCATTCATCTCATTTGATTGTTATGGTTCCGGTCTTCATCATATTGCATGTATGGGTCACACTTTTTAAGTGGGAGTGAGAAGCTACTTTTCGTGAGGTTTTCACCTCCGCAGGGATAGTGAATCACCGGATACATCCGTACCTATGTCTTTGAGATTTTCATCTTGCGACCATAGGGAAATGTATTCCTCGAATCGAACTCGATCCATATGAGCCTATAATGGGTGAGGATTGAGGAATCACTGGTTCGTGTACCTCAATCGTAGAACTCAAACCGCATATAAAAGACCCTAAGAGCTTACCCAGGATGGAGTTGTGATAAACCCTAGTGGTCACCCAATAAGCGCTTGAATGTTTTATATGCTTTGAATTTCGTTTCTATCGATCGACTATTTGTTTTATATTTGTCACTTAGCATGCATTTTCATATTAGGAAGTGATGTCGATTCGGGTTCGATTGCTAAATTAGGGAGTTCGATATGAAAAATGACTTTCTTGATAAAATGGAAGACAATACGGGTGTCCGTATATTTGTAATCCACTTTATGTAAAGAGCTTTGTTTTCAAATAAAGTTTCCTAAATTGAATTGAATCGAATTGATCCTTTTCCATTTCATGCATCCACATAGCATTACATCACATGCATTAGCTTTCATGAGATGACCACGATTGGAAATATTTTTTAACCTAGAAGACATGGAACAAAGGTTGGAGAGAATAGAGCAAAGACAAATACTAATGCAAGAGCAGTTGGCCAAAATTCAAGGGGACATGCGAGATCAAATGAATATGATACACCAGATAACCCAATTACTAGTTGGAGGGCTTGAAAAAATGAGTGGCCCAGTGGTCAGCAGTGTGGATAATAATAAAGATATCGTTTATTCCCTGATGAGTATCCCGACTCAATCCGACACGTATTCACATGGAAGACTCATCATTATTGGGCCCCAATGTTAGACTTATGCTCCAGCCCCGTTTAAACTCCCGATAAGTTTTGGTTTTAACCCAAAGGATGATCGAGCCAATCCGATACTAACAGAAACGAAAGGAAAGGGAGAGTGGACTTCAAAGGCCCCGAGAAATAGGGAAAATAAAGTGAATAGCTTAAGAAAGCATCCCAAATTAGTCGCTGTAGGTCAACCGAGGGTTGTGACTACTGATTATCAAGGCTCACCAAGACGAAAATTCGATGTAAAGCAACTCCAGTTTACACCAATTTCGATGTCATATAGGGAGTTGTATCAAAGCCTATTTGATGCACATGAGGTGACTCATCACTACCCAAAACAGATGCAACCTCCATATCCAAAATGGTATGACCCAAAGGCCCAATGTGAGTACCACGCGGAGGTCACAGGGCATTCGATAGAAAATTTCCTTGCTTTCAAGAAATTGGAGGAAAAAATCATCGGCATGGGTATCGTGAAATTAGATGACACACCGAATACAGAAATATGAACCTGGAAGTGTTTTGAGCAATAGGACTGTGGAAGAGACATGTATTTTTAAGGCTAATCTAGAGCAATATTCAAAACATGCATGTTGCTTTAAGCCCGAAGCAACAATCTTTTTTGTGAAATAAAAGCTTGTATCATTAATCTTTATTTCGATGAAATGCATCTTTTAAGTAAATATTTTTTATTTTTCACATTCTTTCATGTCTTGGAATATTCTTTCATGACCATACCATTAAAATAATCATCCTTAAAATCATTTATTCTTTGGGATTACATTTGTAACTAGGTACCCAGATATCAATGAATAGAACAACGTTTATTTATCTTTTTGAATGAGATATTCTAAGGGATCTCAAGACTTTGAAGGTGATAAAAATTGTCACCTATCTTCTGATTTGTTAATACTGGATGAAAAACAAATCCTACGTTGTGAGCCAAGAAAGGAGATGAAGATCAAAGCCTAGCTCAATGCAGAAATAAGATTTTCTACATGTGAGGCATGGACGTTATCGAGCCAATCTCCTCAAAAGCTTCTGGTCAATATTATTCATTTTTGTGGACGTCGATTTCTTCACTAAGATGGTAAAAGTCACTTCATATGCCGATATTATAAAGTCGATAGTCATCAAATCAAAAAAGGAAAGAAAGAAAGAATATTGAAAAAAAAAGTCGAAAAGATCATATTTAACTGCACAATGTCAAAAGTTTGCGGTTTGTTCAAAATCAGTGCCACATCAAAAGAAATTCATAAAAAAAGACCGAGACTTGTAAAGATTGGCATACAAGTTACTATGTACCTCTATGCTTATCAAACATTCGGAGACGGTCACAAGGCACATTTCTCATTGGTTTCACCTATTGAAGTCAAGTTTCCTTTTTCGAGTCTTATCAGAACTGAAGTTGGATGAGGCAGAACGCGTTTAATCTCAATGTGATCAATTAAATTTGAAAAGAAAATGTTAAAAGCTATTTATCACGGTGCTCACAACAAAAATGATTTGCCCTAGGAAATTTCATGATAGGGCTTTGAAGAAGACTTTTCTCATGCAAAAGGGACTTCAAAAGAAAGCGGATGCCAAATTGGGAAGGACCTTATACGGCAAAGAAGGCCTGTTCTGGAGAAGCATAGATATTGTCTGAGATAGATGGCAAGGACCTACCCAATCTGGTGAATTCAAAAAAAAATCATCAAAAAAGAAAAAATAGAAATTTTCAGCCAAAAAGAAGGAAGAAAGAGGAAAGGCCAAGGTGAAAACCCACAAAGGGCGCTTTGAGACCAAAGGGATTTGAGTTGAAAACCCGAAAAGTGCAGCTCAAATTTTGATCAAAGGGGGCACACAGCAGTCTTGCTATGCCTGAATTAACAATAAAGAATTATGCTATGTCTTGGGGCATCGACAAAGTACTTCAGATACCCTAAACACATATTGAGCTTAAAATGGCCCTCAAGAAGTTAGAACAGAGAGGCTCAGACTGCGATATCTGGGGTACCTAGTGTCCACTTTATCCATTTAAATTTTTTATTTGCAATTACATTATTCCTTTCAAAATAAGTTCACAATAAACTTCTTTCTTAATTGTGATTGCTATCTTTACTTAGCTTATTTGTTTCGAGCTATGTTCTTAATCAATTTCCTTCTTATCCATGGTTATGATCTTTTTCAAGCACTTTGCATTGAAATAACGATTAGTGGACTAATATAATTTTCATAAAATGAGTTTTGCATATTACTCTGGAAACTTCTAAATAATACAATAACTCGAAATAGAACTATTGTTTTAAAACTCACCAAGTTTAAGGAAGAGTCTAAACCGAGACTATCTCTCCGGATTTTTGTCAAAAATAGTGGTTGAACCAAGTGACAAGATATTGCGTCAGTAATACAATCTTGACAAGACATGGGCAATGTTAACCCAAGGGTAAAATGGGAATCATTCTCCGGAGAAAATTGATATTCCGCATTCACGCGAGCATCAAGCATACATATCTGGTTGGGTCACCCGAGGAGTGATCAGTTGATGGAACAAGCTATAGGCCCTATGCCCCCGAGTTATAGTGGGATAGATGGAAGATAATACAAATCTTATACCTTTGAATATCAATGTGATGGATTGAAGAAGAAACAAATCCTACATTTCGAGGTTACAGTGAGATGGATGGGAAAAGGTTCAGATCCTGTACCCCTAAGTCACAATGAGATAAACCCTGAAGTTATAGTGGGGCAAATCTGTCGAACAGTTATAATTGTTTCCCTGAGTTTTCTGTTGAGAATACCAGCCGAATAAGATGGCAGCATAATACATCAGCGATAGCTGATAAACAATGAGCAATGACAGCCTTAAGCAGGGATCATTCTCAACACATTTAGTTAGGGGCATTAGATTCATTCCGACCATTGTATCCTTAAGCTTTTAAAAAGGAAATCACTCTCATGACATTCTGCATTCATACAAATGTCATCCATAAAACACATCTATTTAGGGGCATTTGATTCATTTCGATCATTGCATCCTAATTTTTATAAAAGGACTATCCTCATTCATGCAAATGTCGTCCATAATACATTTAGTTAGGATCATTAGATTCATTCTAATCATTTCATCCTAACCATTTTGCATAAGCATAAGCACGAAACCGATTTCTGCTCAGTCCACTAAAGGACGTTGTCGCATGAGATCGATAAATTCAAAGATCTTGCCTTCCTCAGCGAGGCGGATCGAAGACAGCAGATCTGGCAACCCTGAAGTCACAGAAACAGGTCGAAGCCAAACAATTTTTATCTCCTCGAAGTTTCAGTAGAGTAGGTGGAGGCTACAAATCCCTCATCCCTGAGTTTACAATGAGGACTAGTCAGTTTTTCTTCAACAGAGAATATGGAGGTTACAAATCTCTTCTCCTTGAATTTCTAACTCCTCGAAGCTCCAGTGGAATAGGTGGGAAAGGGTTATGAGTAGTTCTATACATTATATCAAAAAAATGTAAATATGATAAAAACTTGTAATGAGATTAATGTTAAAAAAAAATGAAGTGACTAAAAATTATCAAATTATAATAAAGAGACTAAATTATCAAAATCTTAAAAATTATATTTATTAAACAATTTAATTATATTCCATACTTAATTTTAAGAAATAAATCAAACGAATTTTATAACTTAATTTCAGTAAATTTTTTTTTTTTGGTAAATGTAGAAAACCACCCGTGTTTAAACTACAACCATTTTAAGCACTACAAAACCAGCTAAATAATTGTAAAATAATTTGAAGAACTGCATCATGTGGCTGTGGCAAGACAATAAGACCCAGTTCCAAATTAAAAGCCATGCCGTCATACTGTCTGTTACTTAATTTCTTTTACGAAACACATGTTTGAGATCAATTTCCTAATCACTAATTCCACGAACAAGATCTAATGCTGTCAAGCTGTCTGCTTCTAATATCACTCTTTTGGCCTCCATCTTTCTTGCTAATATCAACCCATCATGGATGCTCTATAATTCAGTATTTAATTTTTCATTTTATTTAACCTCCACCTAATTTTCCCATACATGCCTTGACCACTACAGCAAAACAGACTTTTAGCGGCGTTTTTAGTGGCGTTTTAGAAAAGCATATAAAATTATACATTAGCGGCGTTTTAAGGAAAATGCCGCTAAAAATGAGCAATAGTGGCGTTTATTTATAAAACGCCGCTAAAATGATATATAGCGTTTATTCAAAACGCCGCTAAAAATCGAAAGATTAGCGCTTTTGGAAAAACGCGCTAAAACATCGAGCATTGCGCGCTTCAAAAAACGCCGCTAAAAGTATGAGCATTAGCGGCGCTTTCAAAAAACGCGCTTAAAAGTCTGAGTATAGCGGCGCTTTAGAAAAACGCCGCTAAAGTCTCGAGTATTAGCGGCGCTTCGAAAACGCCGCTAAAAATCGACTATTAGCGCGCTTTCAAAAACGCCGCTAAAATCAATATTAGCGGCGTTCGAAAACGCCGCTAAAAGTCGACTATTAGCGCTTTTAGAAAACGTCAAAAAGTAAATAATAGCGGCGTTTTATAATAAACGCCACAAAAAATTATTTTACTTTAATTAAAATGACTCGCTTTGTTAGCTTTTTTTAGTGGCTTTTTTTATAAACGCCACAAAACATTTTGCTCTCAACCTTCCCGTCTATATACCCCAAAATTCTTAATTCCCCTCAAAATTTCCCCATTTACTAAAACTTTCCCCATCAAAGATCAAAATCGGTTTTATGTATCATCTACTTTTTTTCCCGTCAGCCCATCAAAGATCAAAATCTTCGTCGCCCATCAAAGATCAAAATCTGGTTTCGCTTTGCTCGTTCATCGGATCACCATGGCGACGCAGTAACCTTCTTCTTTCTTTCTTTATTTTTCCCGATTCTCCATCTATTTTCCAAAAAATTCCGAAACCAAAATTTGATTAACGATTCCTTGATTGATCTAAAATTTATTCATTAATAGGCCTAAGTGAGTTACGTACTATCAATCGTGAACTTCAAGTTTCCATTTGTCACTAATATTTAGGACTTTTAGAATAGTCAGTATGTTTACCACTTCATGTATGATCTAAATTTGAGTTACCCTAATCACATTGCTGTTATGGGTTTATCCGCATCATTGTTGCGACTTTGTCTACTCTTGTAATTCAATATATATATATTTACGACTTTCATTAGTCGACAAAGAATCGCCAAAATTCCCATCAAATTCTACTCTCTTTCTTCGTCCTCACCGCGCTAATCCTCCGCTCTGTAGGCGATTAAGGCTTTAATTCCGCTTTATCTGCAAATTCAAATTCATGGATCTAACTAGCGAGGTATCCTAGTTCTTTCTTTCTCCCAAAATTTTTAATTTTTTTGTGTAATCGTGTTATTATTTGGTATTATGGATTGAAATATCAATGTTGTTCGTTTGAATTGTAGTTTCTCGATTAATTTAGGGTTTAATTTATTCATTTTCGCTTTGAAGAATGGATAGTAGTAGTATTTAGTTTAACTTAAAAAATATTTTCTTTAGAACAATTAGGGTTTGCTTTATGTCAATGAATACTCAATAACTATAGAGTTTTGAATGTGTTTAGGTGGGATTAAGGTTGCTTTTTTCTCCAATTAGTTCCCACATTGTTGTTCGGACGGCATGGTAAGTTCTTAGCTGAATGAATCACTTTGTAGAAACTTGTCAATCTTGTCACCTTTGATTATGAGTCTGTTGCTAATTGTTGTGAATTGGGTTTAACAGCTTGTAGTGGGGACTGCTTTTACTGCTTACTCAACGCTTAAAGCAATTGAAAGCAACGATCAAACGAAGCAAATAAATGGCTGGCTTTATTGACAAAGTTATCATTTCATTGTAACTTTTGCTTTGGCTTACCGCCACCGGAATTTGACCTGTCTTAATCTCTTGTTTAATGTAATTCAAATTCTACAACATATCTTCCCATTGATAGCTCATTGTGACTATTGACTCTTCATAAATCATAAATATATTCTTAAGTTAAAAATTACAAGGAATATGTTTTAATGGGAAAGTTAATTTGGAAACAACAAGCGTAATAAAGTACAAATATGCAATGACCATATCGATTTGCGTAAATGCAAGGTAAAACCGATTTTCTAAACATCCTATTGACGGGACCTTTTGAGTTTTACTCGCTTATTTGTCTGCAAAGAATGTGATCCGAAATTGATTGGTTAAGTGGCTTGAAAATCGATTGCATATAGCTGCTGCATATGATGTATAATCAAAATAAATTATTGCAATAGCATTATTCACCTTTGTTTTACGTCATATAAGTTCTAATTTTTGCTTGCGCTTTATGGATCTTTTAGTGTTGTTGAAGCGTTCTCGGACAAACTCTTGTCCCGGTACCTTTTCCTAAACCTAAATTTTGCATGTGGCTTTTGTTTTGGTGGTGCTATGTCTTTTGATTCATAGAATCGTTTCACATTTCATAAGGTGCATTTCTTGCATGTGTGGTTGATTAAACTTATTGATGGTCGCCATTCACCATTACGATGTAAAACAAGAAGAAAAGGGCAAAATAACAAATGACAAAGAACAGGAGGAAAAGAAAGAATATGTACAAATTGATTCGGTTTTATGTAATATTTTCACACTCAACTTTGATTCTTTGCCGACTTACAAATGGAGCCATTGGCATTTATGTAAATGATTGGATAAAACATGGTCCGTAATTCATTTCATTTTCAATTTGTAATTCATATCATTGAAGTGAGAAAATAGAAATAAAAAAGAAAAGAAAAGAATATTTCAGTTCTTTTTAAGTGTTTCTGGAATCATTGTGCAGCTTTATTGCTATATTTTTATTTTTATTTTCCATTTACCTGTTTTAAGTGTAAAATCTTTTGAATTCATTAAAAAACTCTAAAATATTTATTTCATATTTATGTCTGTATTAAAGATTTTTGTAATTTTTCTTTCGTTGATATGTATTTCATATTGCAGAAGACATTGAACAGGAAGCTCTTGCTACTCTTGTTGTAAACAAGCTCAGGGGGTCACTAAAGATTGCAGCTCTGAAAGCCCCTGGTTTTGGAGAGCGCAAAGGTCAATATCTTGATGATATTGCAGTACTCACTGGAGGTTTGTGCAGCATCTTATGGTAACCATAAGTTGGATTGTTTCATTGTTCTCTTGTTAAAACTTATTGTAGTATATATTTAGGTACTGTGATAAGAGAAGAGGTTGGTTTATCATTGGACAAAGTCGAGAAGGAGGTCCTAGGGCATCTTGCAAAAATGGTGCTCACTAAGGAGACCACAACAATTGTTGGTGATGGAAGTACAGAAGCAAAGTGAATAAGAGAGTTTCCCGGATCAAGAACCTTGTTGAGGTTCTTTAAATTTGAATCCTTTATCCTTCCTATTGGTATCTTCACCGTCCTCTTTTCAATCGAGTGATGAATATGTTTGGTTAACCAATTCCTTTGCTTTTTTTTTTTTTGGCATGTGTTATGGGTACTAAATCTGTTATGCACATTGATCAAGATTGATCCTTACCTTCATGTTAGCAAGTTCACGCAAACCCGAGCATGATCAAATAATCTTGGTTTTTTAACTTGATCATGCTCTCGAATATGTTTCAATATTGGCTTTAGGTCTAGAAGTAGTCGTAAACAATGCTTAAGCAAAATTCCCCATTGTTGACATTCTTGAAACTCGAATGGCAAAGATAATCCAGATTTGTGGAAGGAAAGAAAATGTCGATTCTACCAACTTAAGCGCACAATATCGTTTGATGGATCTCCAATCACCTATTTTAAGTTTTTCTAAGTCCTTTTATCGCAATTTTCATTCTCCGTAATTGTTGAATGTCCTCGATATTCTCATGAAAACAATCGTTGTAGATTCAATGGACTATTCATGTGGTAGACAATCTTTCATAATGATATTTTCATTGATCTTATCCTATATATTTTCAATTATTTGCATGGAGGTCAATAGTTCAAGTTTCGAATGGTCTCGCCAAGTCTAGAGGATCTTTTTGGTTAGAATGCAAACATATTTTATAGTTTAAGATCCATAGTAAAATAGGTTAGTTGTTATGTGACCTATCCTCTCTTTTCTTTTTTGCGAAAAACCAAAAATCTACCGAGATTAAATTTCAAACTATTAGGAGTTAACAGGATCGAGGATCTCAGAGTTTATGCTCAAGCAATCGTTGGAATTATGAACCGATTTTTGTTTTCACAGTTCTCGTAAGTGGTCTCAAGATCTGAATGTTTGAAATTTTGCGAAGATGAAGAAGCCTTGATGTACTATATTGTGTAGCTTTTGAATTGATGGATGCTCGGTGGCTTGCTATGCATGCTTCCTACATGGAGTTCAACGACTTTCTCTCTCTCGCTCTCTTGTCGCATTCACATCTTGCCAAACTTCCTTCTTTCTATGGAACTCCAAACTAAATGGTTTTATATTTTAATTTCATACCAGGTCTTGCTCTATGTGAAATCATGAACCATCCAATTTGTCCATTTATTTCTTCCTTTTCCTTTTCTCGTATGTTGACCTGAACAGAAAAGATGATTTATTAGTTTATGTGGAAGTCATTTTAAATGTAAAAGATTATGAAGGGATTTATAAGCAACCATTGCACCCAATTGGACCAATCTCCCCCCACTCCCTCTCCCCAAACCCCGACTTTCTTACTGTCCTCTCGAGCAGTGTAATGGCCTAAATTCAAGATTATCGGAATAATGGTTTCGCAACCATAAATCCGATTTAAATAGAAATTTATTTCAATATGTTTGCATGAGTCTTTATATGATAGGAAATATTTTTATAAATATTTATAAAATGTTAGTAATGCGGTATTAAACTTTCGTTAGAAAATTTTAACGCTTGGGTAGGTAATTAAATGGAAAGGACTAAATTGAAATGAAAGTAAAAGTTTAATTATAGATTAAAAGAAAGATAAAGGACCAAAATGGCAATTAAGCCATTTTGTCTAGATTGAGGCGGTGAATTGAAGAAAAATCTGAGATTTTAGTTTATTATTATATTATTATATTATTATATTATTATTATTATTATATATATATATATATATAAAGAAAAGAGAAAAGAAACAAGAGAGATAGAAACAGAAAAGAAACAGAGAGCAAACGTGAAAGAAGAAAGAAAAGAGAAAAGAAAGAAGAAAAGGGAAAATTAAAAGTTTGAAGCTTGGAGTTTAATTTGGTAAGTTAATTTAGTCCTTTTCTTTTAATTTTGATGCTTTATAAGTTTTAGAACAAAGTTTTGATGAATTTAAGTTGAAATTTTGAAGTTTCAGAGTTTTTGAATATAGCATATGATGAATAAAATGATGAATTAGTGGTTTAATTGAAAGAATTTGAAGTTAGAATTGGGTAAAGGATTTAATTGAAAAAAAATAAGCTATAACAAAACTGTTTTGGACAGCAGCAGTAGAGTAAGTTTGAAAAATCACTAAAATTCGTAGAAGTGAAATTAGAAGTTGAATGAGATATGAAATTAAAGCTTATTGAGTCTATTTTCATATGAAAGAAACATGGAAAGCAAAGGAATTCTGTAATTTGAGATATTTATATTTTGTAAGACTGGTTCAGAGGGATTTCGGGATCCCTGTTCTGACTTTGAAAAATCATAAAAATTAGAGAAAAATAATTAGGGCTTAACTTTATATTTTAGAGTCCTGAATGAGTCTATTTTCAAATGAAATAAATAAGAAGGTCATATGAATTCTGTATGAAGAGTAATTTGATTCGTAGTGAAGAGAGGTCAGAACAGTCAAACAGTGAAAAAGGGGAAACTTTAAGAATAATCTGGTATTGATTGGCCATACCAAAAATTCTGAAAATTTTATGAGAAGAAGATATGTGAGTCTAGTTTCAGGGAAAATTAACGGTTCTTCATTTGGAGCTCTGTAGCTCGAGAAATAAATAATTTAGTGACTGTGACTCAAGTAGACAGCTTTGAATAAGCTAAAATAATAATAGAATTATAGAAAATGCTACATGTGAACATGAAATGTATTGAATTGATGATTGGATTTATTTATTTAGATCCGAAAACTCAAATACAAAGCTAGATCGAGGAAAGGAAAAGTCCGGATTAGTAGATTTTATAAACGAACTAGTATCAAGGTAAGTTCATGTAACTTGAATTATATTCTTAAATGTTTGAAATGTATGTTATTGATGTGAATATAATTTGAATGTCCATTGTATGAAATTTGATGAAACATTGGTATATTTGATAAAAGGAAAAAAAATCCCGGTTGAATGAAAGGAAAATTGATGGATCTCGAAAAGGAATTGACGGTAAAAAAGGATCTAGCCCGGACGGGTGATCCTATCTCGATATAGCCCTCCCAAGAATATGTGGAAAATGGATTTAGCCCTGACGGGTAATCCAAATTAGGGTCAATTTAGCTCGACTGTAATTCAGATCAAGCTCATTAGAGTAATTGTCGTTTGGGATTTAGCCTGACCGGTAATCCCGACAATACTCTATGAGTTTATATTTACAGGATTTAGCCTGACCGGTAATCCCACCGTAAAGATGAGGTTCAAGGAGTGTGCTCTCGAAATGAAAATGTGCGCACATGAATATGAATTGACGGATTCGGATTTGTACACTAAAGTGTACCTCGAAAATCCATCGAAATTCGAGTAATTTAACGGATAAATATGGAAAATAACAAGGAAATGGAAATCTTGACATTGATGAGCTCATCAATCATGGCGTGTATACTATTGATAGATGAAAATTAATGGACTAACTTGGATGTTGAGTTTGTGAATTACTAGGAAATAATGCATTGAGTGAGTATACTAATGTTTATTGCTTATATTGATTATACTAGGTAAGTATAATTCTTGTTACATGGGCTTACTAAGCACAAAGTGCTTACCCTATTTCCTTTTTCCCTGCTTTTGTAGTGTTAAGAGCTCTGAGGTCGGATCGGTGGGAGACTCATCACACTATCAACCCCAAAGATTTCGGTATTTTAAGAAACTTATTTTGGAAATGAATGGCATGTATAAGCTAATAAAATAAATGTTAGTATGAAATGAATGTAAGGTCACCATTGGTATGGCTTATCTGTTAAAGTTATCTTATAAATATGCATGAATTTTATTTTGAAAATATGATGAATTAGAATGGTTTCGGTTTCAAAAAAAATAAATAAAAAATGAAAAAATAAAAATTGTAAACTCGGTAATGCCCGTACCTTATTTCGACAACGAATACGGGTAGGGGTGTTACATTTGTTGGTATCAGAGCTACGGTTTAGTCGGTTCTAGGACCGATATAGTGAATACGAATTAGCTATACATGCCATTTAAATTATTTTTTTTGATAGTGTGATATCTCCTGACCGCTTAAATTGTGTTTTCCTTATAGTAATGTCATCTGACCGAGCTCAATCTGAGGAAGCTGGGAGTCATGCTCCGGCTTCAATACAAAGAGAAGAAACTAGCAAGAGAAGGCCCAGATAGAGGGTCAAGGGAGGAGGCAAAATAGCCTTCTTTCAAATGATGAATGAATGGTTTACCCAATATATAAGAACTAACCCTACAGTGCAGCAAACTCAAGCTCCCCCTCCTGTTCCTCCACCGGTTCCCGAGATTCCACAGGGTACAGGTACTGAATCTGTCAGAAAAGGAAAAGCTCCGGTCGATAAAATCCGAAAATATGGGGCCGAAGAATTTCGAGCAGCAGTTGATGATGATCCCGAAAGAGCTGAATTTTGGTTAGAAAATACTACTCGGGTTTTGGAGGAATTATCTTGCACGCCAGAAGAATGTTTGAAATGTGCTGTTTCACTGCTAAAAGACACAGCTTATCATTGGTGGAATACTAAAGCTTCAGTTGTTCCGAAAGAAGAAATTACATGGGAATTCTTCTAGACCGAGTTCAAAAAGAAATATATCAGCCAGAGATTCCTTGATCAGAAAAGAAAAGAATTTCTTGAGCTGAAACAGGGCAATAGATCAAGATTCGAGTATGAAAGTGAATTTGTTCGGTTGAGTAAATATGCTCGAGAATGGGTACAATGAAGTCGAAATGTGCAAACGATTCAAGAAGGGTTGAATGAAGAAATTAAGCTACTTGTTGGAATTCTTGAAATTGAGAGTTTGCTACACTAGCGTAACGAGCTTATAAAGCGTAAGAATGGAGCAAAGAAAAGAAACAGTGAGAGGGAAGCTCAATTTTAGTAAAAGACCAATGGAAAAATCTCGGTTTTCCGCTCCAAAGAAATTGAAGAAGTACCAGATCGTTCTACCTCAACCACTGGGTATTCGGATAGAGTGCGAGGTTCACAAGACTAATTCAAGACCTTCCACTCCATCGCTGACCGGTGTTGGCGGTGTTGGTACCCTAAGCCGAGATGCCAAGATTGTAATAAAGCTCATTTTGGTGAATGTCGATTTAAGAGCGGGCATGTTATCGATGTGGTTCTTTTGACCATTTCTCGAGATTGTCCGAAAGAAGTGAAAAGAAAGATGGGTCTTTGAGATTGTGTATCGACTATCGACTGACTCAATAAGGTAACTATAAAGAATAAGTATCCGCTGTTCCGGATTGATGATTTATTTGATCACCGAAAGGTGCTCAGATTTTCAAAGATTGATCTCCGATCGGGCTATTATCGCCACGAGTAAAGGAGTCGATGTGCCAAAGACGACTTTCGTAACTGTGTACGGGCATTATGAGTTTCGGTTATGCCATTTGGGTTGACTAATGCACCGCAGATTTATGGATCCGATGAATCGAATATTCGATCTGCATTTAGATGCATTTGTGGTAGTATTCATTGATGATATTTTGGTTTATTCTCGAGATGAAGAAGAACATACAGAACATTTGAGAATTGTGTTGCAAGTTCTGCGAGAGAAGCAGTTATATGCTAAATTCAAGAATGTGAATTTTGGCTTCGAGAAGTGGGTTTTCTTGGACATATTGTATCTGCTGAAGGCATCAGGGTAGATCCAAGTAAAATCTCAGCTATTGTCAATTGGAGTCCACCGAAGACTGTATCTGAAGTTAGAAGTTTCTTGGGTTTAGCTGGCTATTATCGGAGATTTGTACAAGGATTCTCTATGATAGCTTCTCCGATGACTCGATTATTGCAGAAAGATGTAAAGTTCGAGTGGACTGATAAATGTCAGCAGAGTTTCAACCGATTGAAAGATCTACTAACGAAAGCACCAGATTAGTGCAAATTGAATCGGGTAAGGAATTTGTTATTTGATGATGCCTCATTAAATGGTTTAGGTTGTGTCTTGATGCAAGAAGGTAAAGTAATAGCCTATGCTTCAAGACAACTTAAACCACATGAAAGAAATTATCCGGTACATGATCTTGAGTTAGCTGCTATTGTTTTTGCATTGAAGATATGGCGGCATTACTTGTACGGTGAGAAATGTCATATTTATACCGATCATAAAAGCTTGAAGTATTTGATGACACGTAAAGATCTGAATTTAAGACAGCGCAGGTGGCTTGAATTGATAAAAGACTATGATTTGATTATTGATTACCATCCCGTAAGGCTAATATTGTTGTTGATGCTTTGAGTCGAAAATCTCAGACGCTTTACGATCTATGAATGCTCAATTGTTTTGGTTGATGATAGTTCAATCTTAGTGAATTAAGAGCTAAACCAACATTTTTACAAAGAAATATGTGAAGCTCAAGAATGATGAGAAGTTACAAAGTTAAACGGGCACAATGTGAGTCAAACATCGATTCGAATTTCAAATTGGGATTGATGATTGTTTATTATTCGAGGTAGGTATGTGTACCCAAGAATTCGAGCTCATACTGTAAGATTTTACACGAGGCTCACAAGTGGTACTATGTCCGTACATCCGGAAGTAATAAAATGTATAATGATTTGAAAAAGATGTCTTGGTGGCGTGTATGAAACGTGATATTTCGAGTTTGTATCAAGATGTTTGATATGTCAACAAAGTTAAAGCGTAACATCGTGTACCTTCGGGTTACTTCACCAATTACTATACCGAATGGAAATGGGAAAGAATCACTATGGATTTTGTATCGGGTTACCGTTGTCTCCGAGGAAAAAGATGCTATTTGGGTGATTGTTGACCGATTGACAAAGTCAAGACACTTTATTCCTATGACGTATGGATTATTCTTTAGATAAACCGTTGAATTGTACATATCTCGAGATTGTCGTTACATGGAGTGACTATCTCCATTATATCGATAGAGATCCCGATTTACGCCTCGCTTCGGGATAAATTGCAAGAAGCTTTGGGTACTCAGTTGTATTTTAGTACTGCATTTCATCCTCAGACAGATGGCCAATCTGAGCGTGTAATTCAAGTATTGGAAGATATGCTTCGATGTTGTATACTAGAGTTTGAAGGTAATTGGGAGAGGTATCTACCTTTGATTGAATTTGCTTACAATAACAGTTATCAGTCCAGTATTAAAATGGCTCCATATGAAGCTTTGTATGGTAGAAAATGTAGAACACCATTGTATTGGACAGAGCTCAGTGAAAAGAAGATACATGGGGTTGATTTAATCCGGGAAACAGAAGAGAAAGTGAAGGTTATTCGGGATAGTTTAAAAGTAGCTTCCGATCGCCAAAAGTCATATGCCGATCTTAAACGAAAAGAGATTGAATTTCAGGTTGGTGACAAGGTATTCTTGAAAGTGTCTCCTTGGAAGAAAGTTCTCCGATTTGGTCGAAAGGGTAAATTGAGTCCAAGATTTATCGGGCCATATGAGATCATAGAAAGAATTGGACCGGTCGCTTATCGGTTGGCATTACCACCAGAACTTGATAAAATCCATAATGTTTTTCATGTGTCTATGCTACGACGATATCGGTCAGATCCTTCACATGTTATTTCTCGATGTAGTGGAGATTCAGCGGATATGACTTACAGTGAAGAACCGGTCAAGATATTGGCACGGGAAACAAAGGAGCTTAGAAATAAAAAAATAAATTTGGTGAAAGTATTGTGGCAAAAGCACGGGATTGAGGAAGCGACATGGGAACCGGAGGAGGCAATGAGGAAACAATATCCAAACCTCTTTACTGGTAAGATTTTCGAGGACGAAAATCCTTAAAAGGGGGGAGAGTTGTAATGGCCTAAATTCAAGATTATCGGAATAATGGTTTCGCAACCATAAATCCGATTTAAATAGAAATTTATTTCAATATGTTTGCATGAGTCTTTATATGATAGGAAATATTTTTATAAATATTTATAAAATGTTAGTAATGCGGTATTAAACTTTCGTTAGAAAATTTTAACGCTTGGGTAGGTAATTAAATGGAAAGGACTAAATTGAAATGAAAGTAAAAGTTTAATTATAGATTAAAAGAAAGTATAAAGGACCAAAATGGCAATTAAGCCATTTTGTCTAGATTGAGGCGGTGAATTGAAGAAAAATCTGAGATTTTAGTTTATTATTATATTATTATATTATTATATTATTATTATTATTATATATATATATATATATAAAGAAAAGAGAAAAGAAACAAGAGAGATAGAAACAGAAAAGAAACAGAGAGCAAACGTGAAAGAAGAAAGAAAAGAGAAAAGAAAGAAGAAAAGGAAAATTAAAAGTTTGAAGCTTGGAGTTTAATTTGGTAAGTTAATTTAGTCCTTTTCTTTTAATTTTGATGCTTTATAAGTTTTAGAACAAAGTTTTGATGAATTTAAGTTGAAATTTTGAAGTTTCAGAGTTTTGAATATAGCATATGATGAATAAAATGATGAATTAGTGGTTTAATTGAAAGAATTTGAAGTTAGAATTGGGTAAAGGATTTAATTGAAAAAAAATAAGCTATAACAAAACTGTTTTGGACAGCAGCAGTAGAGTAAGTTTGAAAAATCACTAAAATTCGTAGAAGTGAAATTAGAAGTTGAATGAGATATGAAATTAAAGCTTATTGAGTCTATTTTCATATGAAAGAAACATGGAAAGCAAAGGAATTCTGTAATTTGAGATATTTATATTTTGTAAGACTGGTTCAGAGGGATTTCGGGATCCCCTGTTCTGACTTTGAAAAATCATAAAAAAATTAGAGAAAAATAATTAGGGGCTTAACTTTATATTTTAGAGTCCTGAATGAGTCTATTTTCAAATGAAATAAATAAGAAGGTCATATGAATTCTGTATGAAGAGTAATTTGATTCGTAGTGAAGAGAGGTCAGAACAGTCAAACAGTGAAAAGGGAAACTTTAAGAATAATCTGGTATTGATTGGCCATACCAAAATTCTGAAAATTTTATGAGAAGAAGATATGTGAGTCTAGTTTCAGGAAAATTAACGGTTCTTCATTTGGAGCTCTGTAGCTCGAGAAATAAATAATTTAGTGACTGTGACTCAAGTAGACAGCTTTGAATAAGCTAAAATAATAATAGAATTATAGAAAATGCTACATGTGAACATGAAATGTATTGAATTGATGATTGGATTTATTTATTTAGATCCGGAAAACTCAAATACAAAGCTAGATCGAGGAAAGGAAAAAGTCCGGATTAGTAGATTTTATAAACGAACTAGTATCAAGGTAAGTTCATGTAACTTGAATTATATTCTTAAATGTTTGAAATGTATGTTATTGATGTGAATATAATTTGAATGTCCATTGTATGAAATTTGATGAAACATTGGTATATTTGATAAAAGGAAAAAAAATCCGGTTGAATGAAAGGAAAATTGATGGATCTCGAAAAGGAATTGACGGTAAAAAAGGATCTAGCCGGACGGGTGATCCTATCTGATATAGCCCTCCGAAGAATATGTGGAAAATGGATTTAGCCGGACGGGTAATCCAAATTAGGTCTGAATTTAGCTCGGATGGTAATTCAGATCCAAGCTCATTAGAGTAATTGTCGTTGTGTGATTTAGCTCGGGTGGTAATCCCGACAATACTCTATGAGTTTATATTACAGGGGATTTAGCCTGGACTGGTAATCCCACTGTAAAGATGAGGTTCGCGGGAGTGTGCTCTCTGAAATGAAAATGTGCGCACATGAATATGAATTGACGGACCCGGATTTGTACACTAAAGTGTACCTCTGAAAATCCATCGAAATTCCGAGTAATTTAACGGGATAAATATGGAAAAATAACAAGGAAATGGAAATCTTGACATTGATGAGCTCATCAATCATGGCGTGTATACTATTGATAGATGAAAATTAATGGACTAACTTGGATGTTGAGTTTGTGAATTACTAGGGAAATAATGCATTGAGTGAGTATACGAATGTTTATTGCTTATATTGATTATACTAGGTAAGTATAATTCTTGTTACATGGGCTTACTAAGCACAAAGTGCTTACCCTATTTCCTTTTTCCCTGTTTTGTAGTGTTAAGAGCTCGGAGGTCGGATCGGTGGGAGACTCATCACACTATCAACCCCAGATTTCGGTATTTTAAGAAACTTATTTTGGAAATGAATGGCATGTATAAGCTAATAAAATAAATGTTAGTATGAAATGAATGTAAGGTCACCATTGGTATGGCTTATCATTAAAGTTATCTTATAAATATGCATGAATTTTATTTTGAAAATATGATGAATTAGAATGGTTTCGGTTTCAAAAAAAATAAATAAAAAATGAAAAATAAAAATTGTAAACTCGGTAATGCCCGCACCTTATTCCGACAACGAATACGGGTAGGGGGTGTTACAAGCTGGCTCCTTGAAGATTCCTTTCTAGAATCTTAATGTATTGCTTGATATCAATCATTTGGATCACCTCTTATTGTTGAATGAGTCATTTCAATTTTCAACCCCTAATTCTCTAGTATTTTTGTTCTTGCAGGAGGTTTTACAAGTAACACGCACACAACTACAGAGAGAACTATCTTTGGACGATGTACATAGAATACAGGATTTACCAGCTTACAATCTGTTATACAAGTAGCTCTGCTATCAACAGTTCTTTGAAGCCACCAAAAAAGATGGTCATTTTTGGACAATTTTGCCAAATGGTGGGAATTTTCCTAATTTAATGGCTAATGTAATCTATGGAGGGTTTTAGTCATTTTAGCCAGGTTTGTGTGCTAAAATAGACAGAACTGAAGCTTAAACCGTTGAGGTTATGAAGGCAGGTGATCAAGTCTAGGTATATTATCAGACAGGGATAGATGGAAGTGGTAGTACTCTTAAGCAATAGCGAATACACTATAGGTTTCACAAGTTTCTATACTTTCAAGCCACCCGCATGCATGAGAATACTAACAATCTCAAGTTATGGAAATAGTTTACCATACTGTTGCCTTTGCTGTTGGTTCTTTTCATGCATATGCAAAAAGCTTCAAGAATTTTGATTCCTTAACTCTCTCAGTTTTCTATTGGAATCACAGAATTTTTCTGCTTCCAAGTTCTGCCCATTGGTGGCTTTGTATATATATTTTAAATTGAATTTTTGGTGTTTTTATAATATTTTTTTAATTTTCATGACTTTTAGCGTTTTTGAAAACAAGCGTCGCTAAAAGTATAATAATTTTTTATTTTTATGATATTTAGCGGCGTTTGAAGAAAAAGCGCGCTAAAAGTCATACTTTAGCGGCGTTGTGGGAAAAACGCTAAAAGTCATGCTTTAGCGGCGTTTGTGAAGCTACCGCTAAAAGTCATACTTTAGCGGCGTTTGTGGAAAACCGCTAAAAGTCATGCTTTTAGCGTTTTAGGAAAAGCCGCTAAAAGTCATGCTTTAGCGGCGTTTGTGGGAAAAGCGCTAAAAGTCATGCTTTTAGCGGCGTTTGAAAAGCGCGCTAAAAGTCATGTTTTAGCGGCGTTTTTTGAAAAGCCGCTAAAAGTCATGGTTTTTAGCGTTTTTTCATAAACGCCGCTAAATTTTTGGCGCCTCTTTTAGCGGCGTTTTTGTATGCGTTCTAAAAGTCAAAATACTTTTAGTGGCGCTTGAAACGCCGCTAAAGGCCTAAAAACGCCGCTAAAAGTCCAAATTGTCAGAGTGGACGTGTGTCTTGGATAATATTTCCCATTAACTACTTAAGATTTGTCTTTTTTTTTAAACAAATCTTTATAGCTAAACCCAAGAATCACACATCAATGCACACGTAGGCCATCTTTTACTTGCACATATGTACCCCAAAAGGTTTAATCATTCTAAGAAAGCAGCTGCCTTGATATCTCCAAAAAATAAAGTTGAATATATGCTCGAGTGTAAAGTAAAAGAGACTATTATTAGTGAGTGCTACAAACCCTAATTTTCGACACCATTATTGGGAGAGGAAAAGTGTAGCTTTTTCCTCTCCTTCCTCGAAGTGGGATTTTCCATTGTTGGTAACTCTTTTAAGCCTTTTAAGGATTCCACAAGTTGTAAAGGGGAAAATATAGATGCCACATGCTTTCAAAAAAGCTTTTTGACGTGGGGATTTAACATCTTCTAATTTGTCCCTTTAAATACGTTAAAATACGCAATAAGTCCTTATACTTTTCACTTAAAATTTACTATTTATATTTTCATTTTCAAGAATTTAATTTTATTATTTTTTAAATTTCATAAGGTCCAATCGTTAGCTCTTTTATTATTTTTTGGTTAAATTTTTTATAGTCATTTTGAAATTAAAAAAACATCACTTGATAATCACGTAACTAAGAAATTATATTGTAATGAACTTGAATTTAACAAAATAATTTCAACAGTGACAATAATTGGACCTAAATTTTAAAATTCAAAAATAAGAAGTCTAAATTCTTAAAAATAAAAGTAAAAGTATTAAATTTTAAATTTATAAAAATATAAAGACTTATAAGATATTTTAAACTCAAATAATGAAGGGTCCGTTTGATGGGCCATACTTCCCTAACCATACAATCATTAAGGATTATTCTAGCGAGTCAAGTTACAATTTGGGAAGGATTACATTAATATGATTTAAATCCTATTAATTAATATTTAAAAATTATTATTATTTTACTTTGATCGTACCTCATTAGTATTATTGGCAAAGGTTAAGGTTTTGAATTTTTGAATATCTAAATTCAAGTTTCACCATACGTAATTGTCATGTGAGGTTCTTCAATTCCTCTATTGGTATTATCATATGTGAGTTTTAGTCTGATGGGTTAATTTTAGTTCAGATCATTTCGATTCTTAATTTATTTGTGCTTAATAATTAAACTTTTAATGCTCCAAATAATAATTAAACTTTTAATTAAAAATATACATAATTCAATTCCGAACCCTAAACAATAATTTCTGACGTCACCTCTAGATCGAAGTTCTCATTAATCGAATTTCATACTTATTAAATATAATTTTTAATTATAGTGGAGTTAATCATTATATTCTAAAGTTGTAATTTTTTTACTTACATAAATTAATGTATGATTTAACTTTTTGAGAACTTTGGAAGGACGGCCACCGGCGTGCCCTGGTTTCCGTCCATGAAGACAAAGCCACTTTCCATTATTATATAAACTAATCTTAAAAGTCTAAAAAGAGAGGTACATATAATTTATATAAAAAAAATACCTTAAACATATTTATTATATTATGCATAAAATTAGAAAAAAAATATAAATACATGAATTAAGTTATACATTTATAATAAAATATATCATAACTCGATTCGAATTCAACTTGAAAATCTCCTTATATATATATATATTTTTAAAGACCTCTTTTGGGGGACGACACTTTAGACACTTCACTTTATGATTTCCTTCTTCTCTGCTTTTTCATCAGAACACCCTTCTCCTTTTAAAAAATTTAAAAATTATATAAATTTTAAAATTTAAGATAGTTTTAAATAGAATTATTAATTTTGGGTAGAACCAAAATTGGAAAATTTTCATTTAACAAAAGAAAAATAAAAATTAAAGTTTAATTCTTAATTTTTAATAGGGACTAAAAATAATTGTACTTCCATCAATTTAACATCTGCCACCGTCCAACTATGGGTATCCCTTGGACGAATTAATAAGTCATTTATGCTTTTTGTTTTTATGAATTATTACCTACTTAGAAAAAAAAAAAAGCTACATTTAGATGTGCAGCATAGGTAAAATTTGAGACAAGTTGCACTAGCTTTTGATTTTTTGGCTACCTTACCAAAAAAATGCCATCATTGTACTCATAAAGCAATTTTGCTTGGTGTTAAAAGTTTTTTTTTTTGTCATATTAAATTTTGATTAAATTTAAAATAATCTCTTAATTAGAAATAAAATTAATGTTATTTTATTCATCACAATACTCAAAATCAAAATTTTACTCATGAGACATTAAATTCTATTATACTCCTACCAAAACACGACATGTGACAAGCTATCGAACAATCTACGAGAAATCATTTGTGAAGAACGGTTCGTTAGGAACCTTCCACGGGCCCCCAAGAAATTACCTTAGAGATGGCCCGTCATGCACCCCTTGCTAAGAGCACTTAGACATAATTGCCTTATATGACTTCAAGAACAAGAATGTCAAAATAAGATCACACTTCATGTCGACAACTGACTTGTAAAAATACTGACACTTGACCGCCAACACAATCATGCAAATTTCCATGCTAATAACAACAAGTAGAGTCATATCCATCGAGATAGGTAATAATTTTGGGTCATTACATTAATTATCAATCCAATCCTACATTAAAATATTAATTTTAGTTCTAATTATTTAGATGTATTAATTATAATAAAAATTGAAAGAAAAAAAAAAGGCACTCAAGATGAATGGAGGGATCGAATTTCTTGTTTTTTTTTTTTTTTTCTTTGTAAGGAAAATGTTGAATTTGTTTGTTTGTAATGATGTCGATTAAATCGATATCAGAAAATATAGATAAATAAATATTAAAACAATGTATTAAATTAAGAATTAAAATAATTATTAATCAATATTTATAAATATATTTATAATACTCAACATAACATATGTTCATTTAATTTTATTAATTAATTTAACATGAACAAAAAGTTTTTAGAATTTAGATTTTTTAACAATAAAAATATCATAAAAATTTTTGTATCAAAAGTTGAATTATAATTTAATCCAACGCATATAAATTAATTAATTTATTTTAAATAAATAAAATAAAATATAGTCTGTCTCTTAATATAAAGGCTCAATATACTTTCTCTGAGCTTTTACAAATACAAATACATGTTGAAGTAAATACAAAGTAAAATTGACGAAAAACCAAAAAATGCTCTGAACTAAAACTCACGCATTTGTGGTCAACGAGAAGAATCTGGTTGGATCTCTAACCAGAAGTCAAACTCCCTAAAACCTGTTTTTTATGTTTAAAAATTTTGCGAAACTTTAATTAAAAATTTAATTAATAAAAAATAGAAAAGAGTATAGTTTGAGAAATCGCTGCAAAGTGGAAACGTATTTCCAATTCTCAATTTTCCAGAAGTTCTTTTTTACCTGTTCTTTTTGTCTGATAAAAACAAACATATTTTCATGCACCTTTCAGCCGACCCTTCAAAAAGAAGATCAATTTTTTCTCTTCAAATTTTACCTTTTTACCCAATTTTATGGATGGTGGTGAGGAGATAAAGTCTAAATCTTTTCATTTAAATTGAGCTTGATATTTTTAGTTATTGATGAATCAAAGAGAAAGAAAAAATGGGTGAGGAAAAATGGAGATTTTTTTGAAATAAAGATCGATTTTTTTGTTTGTTTTTCTTTTTCTTCTTATTTTCTGTGAAAATATAAAGAAAGCCTAAAGATTTTAATCGCTTAAACCTTTCATTTGTTGATTCCTTTCAATTCTTTTTAACGTAAATGAGAGTTGGGTTAAGTACGATCCAACAAACACTTACGCCGGAGGCGGCAACCGTGTTAAACCATTCAATAGCCGAAGCAAGCCGTCGGAATCACGGCCAAACGACGCCTCTTCATGTGGCGGCAATGCTTCTATCGTCTCCCGCCGGATTCCTTCGCCAGGCGTGTATTAAATCACACCCGAGTTCATCCCACCCGTTACAGTGTCGAGCTTTGGAGCTTTGTTTCAGTGTGGCGTTGGAACGTCTCCCAACTTCTCAAAACGCTGACAATGGCGGCACCGGACTCGACCCGTCGATTTCAAACGCTTTGATGGCTGCTTTGAAACGCGCTCAAGCCCATCAACGCCGTGGGTGTCCCGAACAACAGCAACCGCTTTTGGCTGTTAAAGTTGAATTAGAACAGTTGATTATATCGATCCTCGATGATCCAAGCGTTAGTAGGGTAATGAGTGAAGCTAGTTTTTCAAGTCCAGCCGTTAAATCCACCATTGAACAATCCTTGAACGGAAAGAATCCGACCGAGACAATCGGTCTCGGATTCAAATCGCCGTTGCCGCCCCTTCTGTTAACCGAATTTGTATCTGAACCCGAGGTTACAACAAAAGGCAGACAGCCTGTCAGGGCATCAAAGGAATGAAGATGTCCAAAAGGTGTTTGATATTTTGACGAAGAGAAAGAAAAGGAACCCGGTTTTGGTGGGCGAACCCGCGCCGGAATCGGTGGTTCAAGAGATTTTAAGCATGATTCAAGGTAAAGAAATTGATGGGATTTTTAAAAACATTGAAGTGGTTCATTTATGGAAGGATTTGGCATTGGATAAACCCCAAATGGTTGCAAAAATCAAGGACTTAGGCACTCAAATTGGAGCCAAGATTGGGAATTTTGATTGTGGAGGGGTCATTCTTGATTTGGGTGACTTGAAATGGCTAGTAGAGAGTAACCTGCCGGTCGGGGCTCAACGGTGGTCTCTCATGGAACCAAAGGTCTTCTTCTGATGGCGGAGATGGCATGGTTGCAATGTTCGGAGAAGGTAATGGGAGACTATGGTTGATTGGAACAGCTACTTGTGAAACTTATTTGAGGTGCCAAGTTTATTATCCTTCAATGGAGAATGATTGGGATTTGCAAGCAGTTCCTATTGCTTCTAAAATGCTTTCAAGGTCATTTGTTCTTACAAATTTTGAACCCTTTTTAGGTTTAATCTTCATATTAACTTGGATAATATGCTTGGTCGCAGGTTTGGGAGCAACGGGATCCTTAACGGTTCTGTTGAGTCCTTATCCTCGATGAATGGGTTTGTGACTACAGCTGCTCAACCTAGGCAACTCTCGGAGAACTTCGACCCTACCCGAAAACAAGGATGTTGTCCACAGTGCATGCGGAATTACGAACAAGAGGTTGCCAAACTTTTAGCAGCCAAGGAGTTCGAGAAACCATTGTCTGATGCTAATTCCGAATCAACTCAGCCGGCATTGCCGCGATGGTTGCAGAATGCAAGAGTCCATGATGATCAGGCACAGGTAACAATCTCAAGTTAAACAAAAAACAAGTCTTATTGGAATATTTTGTGTAAATATGTGCATAACAACTATATATATATGTATACATATACTTTTGATTTTTGAAGCGGAAGATTCAAGAACTCCAGAAGAAATGGAATGATACTTGCTTGCATCTACACCCGAAATTTCATCAATCCGATTTAAGCTCTGACCAGTTTGCTCATATGGCTCTTTGTATGACGAGTTTGGTGCCTTTCCAGCCCAAATTAACATTAAACAGGTGCGGTGGGGAGACACTGCAATGGATCCCAAATCTTGAAGCTAGCCAACCTGGAAGTCCAGTAAGAACAGACCTTGTTCTCGGACGGCCAAAGATAACCGAGACCGAACTTGAAAGAACAGATAAAGAGTGTGTGAGGGACTTTTTGGGCTGTCTACCTTCCAAACCATGGAACAAGTTACAGGATTTGAAAAGCAACAAACTGTTAAACGCATTAGATGCTAATTCGTTCAAGAAACTCCTTAAAGGTCTAACCGATAAGGTGTGGTGGCAGCAGGATGCAGCATCTGCGGTGGCTGCAGCAGTGACGCGATGTAAACTAGACAATGGAAAACGACGGGGTGCTGGATCAAAGGGTGATGTTTGGTTATTGTTTTCCGGTCCCGACAGGGTTGGCAAGAAGAAGATGGCGTCGGTCCTCTCAAATCAAGTATGCGGGGCTGATCCCGTGGTGATAGGTCTTGGTTTGAGACGTGATGATGGGGAATTCGATTTGAGTTTTCGTGGTAAAACTGTGCTGGATAGAATAGCAGAGGCTGTTAAGAGGAATCCTTTCTCGGTAGTAATGCTTGAAGACATAGACGAAGCAAATGTGTTAGTTAGAGGTGTCATAAAACGAGCAATGGACAGAGGCCGACTCACTGATTCTCACGGTCGCGAGATCAGTCTTGGAAATGTTATTTTTATTCTCACTGCTAATTGTTTGCCAGATAATCTCAAATTCTCATCAAATGGTATTTCCCTGGATGAAAAGCAGCTCACCTGTATCGCAAGTGGAGGTTGGCAGTTAAGGTTATCCGTTTCGGAGAAAACTTCAAAGCGTCGAGCTTGTTGGCTACGTGAGGCAAGCCGAGCAACAAAGCCAAGAAAGGATACCGGTTCACCGCTATCTTTCAATCTTAATGAGGCAACTAATGTGGAAGATGGATCACACAACTCGAGCGATCTCACGGTCAACCACGAAGAACATGGCCTCTTTAATAGGCTATCATCCAATTCAACATCATCAATATCCCGTGAACTGCTTGATTCTGTCAACGATGCAATCGTCTTCAAACCCGTTGACTTCGGTCCCATTAGACTCAATATATCAAACAACATAACAAAAAGATTTTCCAGCATTATCGGGGAAAGGGTATCGATCGAGATCATAGATGACGCTCTAGAAAAGATTACGAGTGGTGTATGGATAGGTAGAATTGGATTAGAAGAATGGATAGAGAAAACATTGGTTCCGAGCTTGCAACGGTTGAAAACACAAATGCCCGTGTCAGATGAGTCTCTAGTTGTCCGACTTGAACTCGATGACGAATCCCGTGAACGAAGCCATGGAGATTGGCTGCCTAGTAGTGTCAAGGTGGTCCTTGATGCGTTCTCATAGTGAGAGCTATTTTGGGACACAATTGGTATTTTGTTTCTTTTGTTGGATAGAAATGTAAATATACTCAAACTATTTTTGGCGGGGAGACGTTGATAGATTAACGGTATATATTTATTAATATTCGCTTTTTTTTTTTGGTTAAAAACAAAATATATATATAGCATTTATTTTATTTTATTTATCATATAATTAATAAAATACTTGAAATTGGCTTCCACTATATGCATTTTTTAAACTTTATTTCATTATTTTTATTATATTTTCAAAAATATAAACCAATTTAATTGTTTTTCCATTTAATTTTAACTTATAAGAAAAGTTTTGTTTTTATTTATTTATTTTATTTATATTTTATTTGGAACAAATTGGGGCTCAATGTTTCATTGTTGATGTGGTGCTATAAAAATGAAATATTAAGATGAATTATTCTAAAATAAGAGAGAATAAGAATCAAATTGAATAAATGTGTAAAAGTTAAGGATTAAAGTTGTTATTATATTTTTATAATATACTAAAATAAGCATTTAGCCGCTAAATTTTAAAGGAGGAACAATTTTGGTATTTCATCATCTTATAAGTATTAATTTATCTATTTTTTAATAACCAAATGCAATCTAGATGGTAGTACATGGACTCCTACGATACTTTTACCATATATATCTAAATAATAATTTTTGGTAAAAAGATCTCTCTAGTCCCTCTCAATTTCAACATTGAGCAAATTAGTCTCTCTAAAAAAAAATCAGAATAATTTAATCTGTCAATTTCAAAAGTGAGTAACTAATTACAATTAATTACAACGTTAATGATTTTCATCAATTGTACATATTTCCTATTGCTATGATAACAAATTTAACATACAAAATTTACACATTCTATCAATTTGATCCTGATTTAACAAATTTAGCTCGCAACGTTTATACATTATGTCAACTTTTACATAAAATATATAAATATCAAGAGCTAAATTTGTTATTATACCAATCAAAATTATGTACAAATAACATCGTGGCTAATTGTCCTTAGTTGCTCACTTTCAAATTTAATAAAGATCAAACTGCTCTAATTTTTTTAGATAGACCAATTTACTTAATATCGAGAGTTACTTTTTACCTAATTTTCTATATACATATATGAACCGAGCTTATAGTATAATGACAAAAAAACTTTCGTTAAAATGAAGTTTAATTTGATACCTATTTGCCTCTTTAAACTGTAAAATTTTGGTAAATTTTCTGTTCTGACCCTCAAAAAATTTTCAATTCAATCCCGGCCATCTACTATAAAATATCTGACTTTCCACCTGAATATATATATATATATATTGGTAATAATATATAATTAATTTAAATATATATAAAATTATAAAATAAATATATGTAAAACATGAAAACGTGTGGGGGAATAGTAGTCACGTACGTAACCGGGGAGAGCCAATTGCCGTACAATTGCAAAGCTCACATTCTATAATATCCAATTTTACATATTAGCCACATAAATTTGGGGTTTCTTTTTTCTTAAAAAAATTTATTTTAATATTTTTATGGTTAAATTTAATGTCAAAGCAAGTTAAAAGCTGATATATCATTTTATGTTTGTACATAAATAATTATATTTATCTCATATAAAAAATAAATTAACATTTATTTTTTAATTGTGTATGATTGAATCAAAATTAAATTTTCATATATACATTTGAAGCACAATCAAATTTCTTGTGCATAATTGTAACAAATAAAAGTCCACGTATGAAATGGTGCATTGAATCAAAATTCATATATAATTTTAAGATGGCATAATGTGAAATTTAGCACTTAATGTTTACATTTAGCACTTTTTTGTCGATTTGACTCTTATTCTTTTTTTTAATTGCATTTGTTTTACCATTAACCTTTCAAAAATAGTCGAATTGTTATTTTTAATGAAAATACTGATTAAAATATTAATTTTAAATATTTTAGCCTACATGACAATCCGCATGTACTCTATACTAATTTATTTATAATATTTTATAATATTTTTAATTTTTAAAATATTTTATAATTTTTAAATTATTAGTTGACGTAATAAATAAAACAAACAATGTCATGTCAATATGAAATATACTTGGACTGACACGCAAGTTCCCATGCTAATATCATTAAAAAAGTTATTTGACTCTTTTCAAAGATTAATTACCAAATTTATCTCAAAAAGAATAAAAGTAAAATTGATAAAAATATAAACGTTGAGAGCTAAATTTACCATATTGTTCAGATTTAAACTCGAGATTAATTGTAAATTTAAGGACTTGATAACAAATATTAAATCTTTTACCTGCACTTTAATGTTGGATAAAATTTGCTGACACTTTATATTAAGAAAATAAACCATTTAATAACAATTTGTTATTTGTAAGGCTTAATATACAATTTAGTATTCGATTTCGACATTCTTTTAATGTGGCATCCGTGGTTTTTTATCCAATGTGGTATCTGTATTTAACACAATTTATATATTTTGGTACTTGAAGACGAAAGTGTTAACTTTTAGTGTTTAATTCGAGTTTTAAATTTAATTTGATGAAAAATCATAATTAGCTAATAATATTAACAATAAAATCATATTAGAAAATGTCTAAGACAATCATTAGTAATTAAATTACGGTAGGTTTTCGTTTTGATCACTTAACTATTCAAAAGTTTTATATAAGTCATTGAGTTATTGTTATTTTATAAAAAATTAGTTCCGCCAATGAGCTCCAAACAACGATTTGACAATAAGTGTGGTGGATCAATGCTCATTGACGAGTAGAAAAACATACTTTTGTTCTAAGTTGATCTAGTAGTCACTGCCTAAGATTAAAGAAAAAAGTTGTTTGAATTTTACTTCGTAGATTCGTGACGTTTAAAGTAGTTTAATAAAAAAAAATTGTAGAAAAGAAGGGTTAAGAGAACTTTCGATTAGTGCAAGCAGTACGAATAAAGAAAGTCATATAGCATCGATTTTAATAATCTAATGACTTAAATGAAAACTTTGAATAATTCAATGACCAAATTGTGACTTTTTTAGTTAAGCAACCAAAATAAAAACTCACACGGAATTTTGTGACTAATAGTGTAGTTTCTCTTTAAAAAAATTTCAATATGATCGATAAGTTCGGGTCGGCTGACAATTGTGCGATGCTTTCGAACGTGTCTTTGTTCGACCGATCATTTTCAACGTAGATCATAAAATCCAGTAATTCACCCCGCTTTTCATGTTTGATATAAGGTTTTCCACAGCTATGTCTTGATCATTCTCCAAGAGATCATGAAGATCCTTAGCATGGCATAAACTGTAATCGAGGTCGACGTCTCGATGGTGCTAGACGATTGCGGTTTCTTTATTCTCCATCGACAAGCCATTTGTCATCTTCATGTAAAGTTGCATTATAGGTTCAACAACATCAACTCAAGTCCACTTACGCAATGGCCCCCAATCTCAATCGCTCACAACGAAAAGAATGTTTCCCGTGTCATCGCATGGTCGATTCAAGACCGAAATAACTTCATCACTAGGCTTCATAATGCCATCTAATTCAAAAGCAAGAAGTCCTAATGTTAAACCAAATCCAATTCTCCAATGGAGAATACCTCATTGTGATAATGATGTCCGCAACATTATGAGTGCTAATCTATTTATAATGTTCTATAAACCAACTTAAATTGCCCTGTAAAGAGACCACAAGTAAATCCGTTTTTGATATTTTTAGAGCCTTAAGCAAAATAATAAAACGGAATTTAAGTTTAAAAAAATTTTTTTGGGCCCTTAAAATTGATAAAAAAAATTTTCTTGATCTTTAAAATTTTTTTAAAAAAAGTTATTTTTATGGTCCTTTAACAATTAAAAAATAATATTTTAAACCCTTTTTAACATTTGACCCTGGGCCGCTGCATCTCCGCACGCCATAGGGCCAGGCCTGACCGCAAGCAGAGGCAATGATAACATGATTCATTGGACTCAAATTCTCATCAACTCCCAATGCCTTCTCCAAAACAGGGCAGCTCTACTTCATTGTGACAGCTCTCACATTATTGGTCAATATTGAACATACGGCGTGTTTGATTGATTGATTTTTTTTCTTAACATTTATTAATTTTTTCGATAAAATTATAACAGGATACTAATTTAAATATTAAAATAAAAAATATAATATAATTTCAAGAAAAAAACCAAGTGCAATTCGTACAATAAATAATATCATATGAGAAATTGGAAAAGTTGAAAAGATATTTATATATATGACAAGTGATTTGGACGGCTCTGATTGGATGAGTCTTCATCGCTATCTACTAAGGTCTAGAACATGGGATTAAATTCAGCCGTAACTGACTATTATACAGTGTCGTGCCGAGTAAAGTATTGAAAAACAGCACCGCCGGCAGGTTATTTTTATTTTAATTAATACTATTTTAAAAAACAAAACAAAAACAAAAATCATTTATTTAATAATCCTGAATTTGTTAATTTTCCCGACTTGACATTTGTTTTGTATTTTTAGATATTATTTAATAGTCTTTTCATAAATGTTTATAAAAAATAACTTTTGTTTTATGTGGTATTTTTATGAAAAATAAAAACTTTTAAATTATTTTAATTTTTAATTTAAATAATGGATAAAAATTGAAATACTTTGATTCAAATTAATTTTCGATTTTTCTTAATATAAAACCTACAATAATCACATACCCTTATTGTGTGGTCCTATATTATTTTGATATTTTAAATAGATATTTTATCCAATACTTTTATATTCTATATACACAAATATCTTTCATGATGTTCCCATTTTAATAAATTTGACATCCTATTCAGATAAGATCATCAATACTTGAAAAGAGTGAAGTGTCCGCAGGCATTAATCATTCAAAGACATATGGTGCAATAGATGATTTCCAGTTACTACAATCACTTTTGACAAAGAAATTATCATAATCCCTCCCCTAAAGTGACTGTCATTAAATATGTGAAATGAATAGGATGCTAAACCGTCCAGTAAGACCTGAAAAAGTGACAACACACACATGGAATCCCCCTCTAGCAGCACAATCACCCTTCACCTATGGTGGTACAAAAGGATCTAAGCTATGTATATACCAAAAGGTGGCGTGGAGGAAGATATTAGAACAATTCAATCTATTTGAACGAAGAGTAGTACATGAGTGGGATTTTGAATTGGAGCTGCACATGCCCCTCCTTGGGGGTGAGGAAGGTATTTTTATGAGTTTGACCTATTTAGACCATGTGTCACCTCTTGATAAGCTTGTTAGTAAGTGATGGTTATTTTGTCAAGATTTGATTTCTCAAGTCCCGACGAAACAATGCTTGTGGCCAAAGAGGTGTAGCCGGGGAAACTAAGTGGGCGGAGCCATCATACTAGAATTTGCTAAGACAATTCTAGCTCTGTTGATATCAAAAGGTGACATGGAGGAATATGTGGTGGATATTGAGGACAATTCATCCTGTTTGGGCGGATAGCCGTACCACTTGGGGTCGTAGTAGGAGGTGGTGAAAAAGGGAGGAGAGCTTAGAAAAGAAGAAAGTACGGATGAGACTTTTGAGTTGGAGCTGATGAGCAAGTCTCCTCTTTGGGAGTGAAGAACATGTTTTTATGAGTTTCACCGATTTAGGTCGTGTGTCACCGCTTGATAGAGCCTACTAGTCACTTTCATGATGCCTTCGTTAGGTAAATACTGTAGAACATGCTTGTAACAAGTAATGGTTGTCTTGCTAAAAGTGGTTTGATTTATCATGTCCTAACAAAACAATTTTTGTGTCCCGAAGAAAGGAAGATGGAGGAACTAGATGGGTGTAGCCACCATCCCATTGTAACAAGCTCATTTCAAGCTTGTTTCACCAGAAAAAAATCTCATGATATGCTTATGATGTCAATTGGACCATTATAGGCTAACATCTTTGTTTTTCATCTCATTTATGATGGACACATCAAAGTAACATTTATGATGGAATTAATTATGAATATCGCTGCATCATACATAGTAAAACAATGAAACACAGAGAGAGAGCCATTAATTAACATCTTCTTCTGTGCATTTTTATGTAGCAGAGATTCATCATGAGCTTTCTATATGTATCAGATGCATGCATTTTATTATTTGATTAATATATGCTCTCAATCCTAATACTCTTCATACATTTAAAATTTAGTCCTATTCACTGGTGCAAGACTTTAAAATAAAAAAAATGAGTAACTCTAATTCATGTGTATGATAATTAGGGACAGTAAAGATTCATTCTCACAAAGGGTCTATCATATAATTACACAAAAGCTACCAATATAATATCAGAGTTAACATTTACTGTTTATTTAAGTTATCTAATGAAATATTTTATTTCAGTAAATTGATCCATTTAATAGAAGAGAGACTAATTTAATCCGGAATTTCTTAAGTGGTGACACAAAGGCTACCAGGATAGAATCTCCAAGAGAAAATGATTGTAAATGAAATCAACAACATAAACAAAAGACCTTCAAATTTTGATAATCACAACAAAAACAAAATGCCAAAATTAAAAATTAATGAAAACTTCAAAAAAGAACAATAATAATCAATTTCCTCATTATAATAATAAAAAATTCAAATAAAGGTATCAGCAATCTTCATCATATTCATGAGGAAAAATAAATAAAATAAAAGGCAATTCAATTATTAAAAGAGCAATACAAACTGTGAATCAAAATTGCAGGAACTCTTCATAACGATTATTAAGAAAAAGGGAGCTGTACAATTTTATAATACAAAAAAGAGGGACTAAATTTGCAATAAACTTACAAATCAAACAAGCCCTGAAACTCTGCTCTCCTCGAACAAGGACCGGAGTCGCAATTATCTTCATTTTCAAATCGAACCCTCGTTCTACAAATTGGGCAAGCAGCAACTTTGATCAACCAACCATCCAAACACTTCCTATGGAACAAATGGCCACACCCAACGAGGCTTCTACACCATTGACCTTGCCTGAACCCATCTAAGCAAATCACACAAGAATCCGAATCCGACCCGACGGGTTCCGTTTCGTGGGAGAATCTGAATTGGGGAAGCTTTTTGATCTGTCTCGAGGAAAACCCAGAGGAGGGATGGAGATGGTGACGACGGTGGCGGTGACGGCGGTGGCGGAGGAGAAGAGGGAGGAGGAGGAGGAAAGAAGCTAAAGGTAATATGAGGAAGAAGAAAGAGATGAGAAGCATCATAATTATGGCTTTTAAGATCAAAGACAGGAACTTTTCCTTCGATTTCGACGGCGTCGACGTTGAACCACCGTTTGGGGAGGATTGTGGAGGTAGCGGCGGTGGCGGCATGGTGGGATTTTCTTTTTTCTTTTTCTGGGGATTTTGAGATTGAATTGGTAAATGTGAAAACTGAGAAATTATTGGAAATAAAAGAAACGAACTTTAAATCTAAATTTATAAAGGGGCTAAAGATATGGTCAAACGTTATTTTTAAAATTTATTTAATTTATTAATTTATCAATGAAAAAAAAATATTTATTTATTTTGCGCTCATTGTTTTAGGAAATTAGAATTATAAATTTATTTATTTATTTATAACTGGTTTTTGGTTTTTCCTTCTATTTTTTTTCCTATGGGCTTTTTACTCGATAGGTGTTGAAAAGTGTGCCTTTTATAGGATAGAGATGAAGATTTTTATTTTTAGGCATTATACTTAATAATTTTTTGTATAATAGTAAATTTAGTCTTTAATGCTTACTTCTTTGATCAATTTGGTCCTTACTCTCTCTCTCTCTCTCTCTTTTAGTTTGGTCTTTAACCTTCAAATTTTAGTCAAATTACTTCTTTTAATATAGAAAAGTTGATTGTTTCTAAAAAATTTAATAACACTAGCACGTCAATTCGCGTGACAGTTTATGTGTATTTCATAAAAAGTAAAAAAAAATCTTTAAAAATGCGACAAAATTCAAAAATATTCATAAAACTTCTCCAAATATTATCTATGTCAGCAATGAAGTACAAGTAAACTGCCACGTAATTTTCCATGTCAGTGCCATTAAAATTTTAACAGTTCAATCAATTTTTTAGTAAAAAATAAAACAATTTGATTAAAATTTTAAGGTTGAGGACCAAAGTGATCCAAAAAAAAAAGAATCAAGGTCAAAGTGACAGAATGAGTAAATATTAAGGGCTATATTTATCATTATGCCTAATTTTTACAACTTTCAATATTCGATAACTACATTCAATGGCAAAGCTAGAATTTTTTTTTTGGAGAGGCTGAAATTAAATTAAATTTTTTTATGAGAGCCAAAATGCAAATCTTTTAATTGTAAGCTTAAAACTTTATAATTTTTAGAAAGGGTCAAAATATAATTTTACCATGTATTAACTTATAACTCTTTAGATTTTAGAAGGGCTAAAACACAAATTTTCTATTTTGGGAGCCAAGGCTCTAGTGGGTATATTTTAAATATTCTTATTGGAAAAATAAAGGTATCATCCATGTTGGTTTTAATTTATTTTTAGATTTATGATTTATGGAGATTAATCATTTTGGTATTTATAGCCTCCTCTCTTAATAATGTAGTCTACTATTTCCTTGAAATTTCAACATAATTTGTCACTATACCCAATATTTATGGTTAAAATATACCATAAGTCTTTATACTTTTATTTCTAGTAATTTAGTCCTTCACTTTTTAAATTTCAAAATGTAGGTGCCAACTCGCTAACGTTATTAAAATTATTTTATTAAATTTAACTTCATTATAATATCGTGTAGTTTTTAATTTAAAATGTCACTCCAATAAATTTAAAAAATTAATTGTGTTAATAATTAGACCTAAATTTAAAATCTAAAAATAAAAAAACTAAATTTTCGAAAATAAAAATATATGACTAAATTTTAAATTTAAATATAAAAGATAAGAAAAGTAGATTTAACACGTCTTTTCTCACTTTTTCTCCCATCATACTTTCTACCCACCTTGATGAGCATATTCTTCAATATTGACAGGGCCGGCCTGGGGTAGGGCAAGTGGGGCACCCACCTAGGGCCCAACAGAAATATTTTTAAAAATTATTAAAAAATTTCAGTTCGAGCCCATTTTTTGAAGAAAAGAAGTGCGTTAAGCCTATTTTTTAAAAAATTTAGTTTTAAAAATAAAAAATTTAGTCAAATAAAAATACAACCTATTTTTTTAAAAAAATTTAGTAAAAAAGAAAAAGACGTTAGACGTCCATTTTTTAGTTTGTCCTGGGCCCAAAAAAATTGAGGGACAGCTCTGAATATTGATAGTAAAGATTCCGTTTGCTTTGGATGGAATAATGAAGTTTGCAACTCTTCTGAAAGTGAGATATTTTTGGTTAATTTCTATAAATGGTCCTTACACTATTCATTTTTGTGAATTTAGTCTCTTCATTATAAGTTGTTCATTTCTAATACTATAGGTTACGAAATGTGTATTTTCAACTCTAAGAACAAATTTTTTCATTAATTTTATCAAATAATTTGATGTGATTTTCTTTGAATATGTGATGATGTGGTATATACATCGTAACAATTTTGCAAATTAAAAAAAGACAAAAATGGAATAAAAATACATAATATTTATCTAATTCGCTCATTTTAGTCCTTACACTTTTAGAATTTTGAAATTTCAGTCTTTACTTAAAAAGTAGTCATTAAATTCATTAACTAGAAATAAAATGGTCTTTTTCGTGAGTATTATGTGGAATTATCAAACTGATATGATATTAAACATATGATAATATGTCTACCGCGTAATATTTTGAAGATATCAAAAATTACATGTCATCAATAAGATGGCCTTTTTCGTGAGTATTATGCGGAATTATCAAACTGATATGATATTAAACATATGATAATATGTCTACCGCGTAATATTTTGAAGATATCATAATTTAACATCTAGTATCTGGGTCAAAATTGAAATTTAGAATTTCAAAAAATTATGCAACTTATGCCAAAATATAACTAAAAAAATTACATGTCATCAATGCCAACAGATTTGTTGACCAAGTTCAGCATATTAGTTAATGCCACATCAGTAGTTTCACGTCCACGTTAGCATTTTTAATGGTAGAAAAGTAACACCCCTATCAGTTGGACTGGAATTTGTAAATCAATGTAGTAAGAGCATTCAATTTTTCAAAATTTTAGTAGATGGACTAAGTATAAAATTTTGAACAACTGCTGTGCCTGGCAACAGAATTAGACCAATTTATTTGACATGCCGGGTTATTTGGCACGCAGTATTCATGCACCGTTTCAATGTTTCATTTTCACATTGTTTACAACACAACTAGCAGTATTTAAAACCACCCGAAGACTTAGGCAGGGGCACTGGCATGGGTTTCGGCTTCTTAAAATGTAAAATTATTTTTAGGTTGTTAAATTTTTTTAAAAATTTTAAATTAATAAAAATAAAATTATACTTTAGCTCCCTAAAATTATAAAAATTTAATTTAATCTTTTAAAAATGATAAAGATATAAATTATAAAAAATTAAAATTTTATCCGGCCCCCCTAAAAAATTGTTCTGGCTTCGCCCTTGACTATAGGACTTATCCTAAGAGAAGTGATGGATATTTTCGGGATTTAATTAAATTTTTTAAAAAAATTAAGGGTTTTAATTAAAAAATTCAAAATATTTTTGAAAAGTTTAATAAGAATTTTTAACTGTTTTCTAGGGTGAAGCCAAAAGTTTTTCTGGTGATTGGAATTAAGTTGTATGTTTTAAAAGAGTTAAATCGCAATTTTATCATTTTAATAGTTTGTATCTTTATAATTATTAAATGATTAAGTCAAGATTTATCTTTTTAGGTGTTAAAGTGTGATTTTACCATATACTAAATTAAAATTTTATAAATTATAAAGGGTCAAAAGTTAAATTTCTCATTTTAGGGGTAGGTTCCCTGCTAGCCCCCTAGCATTGCCCTGACAATTTTGAACGGTCTAATTAAACTTTCTAAAAGTTTTGGAGACTTCATACGAATTTCCAAAACTTTTTGTGGGGCCTAATTCAAATTTTCAAAAGTTTTGAAAGACCTAATGAAATTTTCTAAAAATCACAGGGACTTAATTAAATATTTTAAAAAATTGGGGTTTTAATTAATTCTTTTAAAAACAGCTTCTTTAAGATTTTTTTCTACATTAAAATTTTTAAAAATTCCGGAGACTAAAATCTATACGTATGCATTCGATTAGGCAGGTATAGGACAAGCATATCAAACATAAATTACTTTTTTTTTTTCCAATTTTAAAATATAATATTTTATAGATTGAGACTAAACTCGATTAGTATAGATATTAGTGTCAATATAAATATGAGTTTAAGTGCACCTAAACGTATTATCCTCTTATTTATGAGTAAAAAGAGACTATAAATAATTTTAAATATTATGTCAAAAAATAGATAAGATCAAAATTTATAAAGAAAATTTTAAAAAATAATTTTGTTTGTGTATTAAAATATAAAAATAGGGTGTTTTTAGTCATATCCTTAATGGAATTTAAAAACTAATCAGCTTTTAGGTGGGTGTGAAGATACAAAATATGACATTGACATTCAAATGATGCACATATTTATTGATTGAAAACTGACTTTGCATATGAATATATAAATAAGATATTTTCTTATATTTCCAAGAGGTTTAGCTGAAATGAGATATTTTTATTTTTCTTTTAAAATCGATTTATTTACCTAAATATAAAAAAAATTAACGGAAAAATTATTTTATGGTCTCCTCCCAAAATTAAAAGATTCGATTTAGTTATTTTTAATTTTTAATTAAATGATAAAATTATAATTTTAGTCCCTTTAATAATTTAATTTAAACCTTTTAATACAAATCTCGCCCTCCTAAACAAAATTTTTAGCTTCATCCCTAGGCCCAACTATGAGCATTAAATTCTGCTTAAGCTTACTCGTATTTGTAAATAACTAATTCTAACCAGTTTTAGAATAATTCATACTAATTTTTAATTTTATTACAAAAATAAAATTTTTAATTCAATATTTAATATATGTTTTTAAAATCAAATATAAGCAACTTACAACATTTACTATTGTGATATAACATGTACTTAGAAAATTGGCCGAATTAGAGTCCAAACTTTGCTTATATTTTAATCGGATTTATTTCTCTTCAAATTCATTTTTCGAACATAATATTTTTGTCTAAAACATCTTAAATATATAAAGATGAAATTTTGGACCGAATAAATCTAATTTCAAACACCTTTAAAAAATAGGCATAATGACTTATTTAGCCCTCTAACTTTATAAAAAAATTATTTTAGCCATTCATTTAATTTTTTGGACTCTTTTAATATTTAAACTTGTATTATTTATCAAATCACTCCAAAATAGATGGAAAAGTTAATATTTGTTAATTTTGCTAATGTGGCATCCACGTGGCAATCCACATGAATGCCATATTAGTAATTAATTAAATTAAAAACATTTAAAACATTTATAATTTTTATACTTTTAAAATAGTTTAATAATTTTTATAATTGTTGATGTGGAATTCATATAGCAATCCACGTGCATATCAAGTTAGTAAAGTTAACAAATATTTACTTTTCCATCTATTTTGGAGTAATTTGATAAATAGTGTAAGTTTAAGTGTTAAAAAAAGCTAAAATGAATTTTTATGTAAAATTAAAGGGTCAAATAAATTATTATACCAATATTTATTTATTTATTTATTGTTTTAACATACAAACAAAATGGTGAATGCAAGATTCAAACACCTTTACCGAAGGACAAATGACTAAAAATCTGTTTGTATAAGACTCAAACACGTTTATCAAACGACAAATGAGGTTTTCTTAGTGATGAAAAATAGAAAAACTTAGGACCCATGGGTTTCGACTCGACCCAATGTGATAAGGTTGATTTCTTTTAAAAAAGTTTGGAGGTGGGGTTAATCTTTCAATTATCGAGTTTAGGAAAAATTTACTTTATTCCTAGATAATCATCAAAATATTTTAATATTTAATCTAGCATAATTATGTCTAAAAAAACAAATAATAGTGTCATTAAACATAATTAAAAATTAAAAATTATTGTCGGGACTTACAATTGATAATTGCAAAGAAAACATGTAGCGAAGTGTTACTTTCAATGGGCACTGCGACAAGAATAAAGTGAAAATAAGACAGGTTAATTATTTATACAGTTTGATTTTTTTTTAAAACTCAATAAATCAAGTGATTTTAAGTCTTACCATAGCCCGAAATAGTAGCCTCATTCTTGTATTAAAAAATCTAGATCAATCGCCACTGAGTTTTTCTTCCTGGAGTGGGTCGGGTCGTGCTAGGGTGGCTTTAAACGGTGTCGTTTCTGATAAACTATGTAACTGATTTTTTTAACCAAAAATTCATTTAGCCCTTTGTTAAAAAAAAAAACTTAAAAAGCTCTCAAGCTCTCTCCCTCTCCCTCTCCCCGGAATCCGGCTAGGTCTTCGGTCGCGGGATCGCAGGCGGCAGCGTCACCGTCTACGGTGGCTGAAAAGTCGAAACAATGCCATTTTTTGGCCTTTCTACTTCCCCGACCCAAAAATCGCCTATTTTTATCGGAATCGACGGATGTAATGGCCTAAAATCAAGGTTATCGGAATAATGGTTTCGCAACCATAAATCCGATTTAAAGAGAAATTTATTTCAATATATTTACATAAATATTTATATGATAGGAAATATTTTTATAAATATTTATAAAATGTTAGTAATGTGGTATTAAAATTTTGTTAGAAAATTTTAACGTCTGAGTAGGTAATTAAATGAAAAGACTAAATTGAAAAAAGTGTAAAAGTTTAATTATAGATTAAAAGAAAGTATAAAGGACCAAAATGGCAATTAAGCCATTTTGTCTAGTTGAGGCAGTTAACTGTGAAGAAAATTTGAGATTTTTTTATGTTTAATATATATTATTATATTATTATATAATAAAGATATTTTAATATATTATATTATATTGTTATTATATATATTATAAAGAGAAAGTAAAAGAAAGAACAGAAAAGAAACAGAAAGTAAAGACGAAACAGAGAAGAAATAGGGAGAAAGAAAGAAAAGGAGAATAAAGTTTTTAAAGCTTGGAGTTTAATTTGGTAAGTTAATTTAGTCATTTTCTTTTAATTTTGATGCTTTATAAGTTTTAGAACAAAGTTTTGATGAATTTAAATTGAAGTTTTGAAGTTTTAAAGTTGTTGAATATAGTATATGATGAATAAAATGATGAATTAGTGGTTTAATTGAAAGAATTTGAAGTTAGAATTGGATAAAGGACTTAATTGCAAAACAAGCTATAAGAAAACAGTTTTGGGACAGCAGCAGTAGAGTAAGTTTGAAAATTCACCAAAAATCGTAGAAGTGGAATTAGAAGTTTAGTATGATATTAAATTAAAGCTTATTGAGTCTATTTTCATATGAAAGAAACAGGAAAGAAAAGAGATTCTTTATTTTGAGATATTTAGATTTGTGTAAGACTGGTTTAGAATGAATTCAGGTTCCCTATTTTAATTTTAGAAAATCATCAAAATTGGATAAAAATAATTAGGGCTTAAATTTATATTTTTAGAATTATTAATGAGTCTATTTTCAATAGAAATAAACGAGAATATAATCCGAATCCTGTATGAAGAGATAATTAATTTTTAGTGAAGAAGGGTCAGAACTGTCAAACAGCAGAACAGGGGTAAATTTAAAGAATAAACTGTACTTATTGGCTAAACCGAAAATTCTGAAAATTTTATGGGAAGAAGATATGTGAGTCTAGTTTCATAGAAAATTAATGGTTCTTCATTTGGAGTTCTGTAGTTCAATAAATAAATAATTTAGTGATTATGACTCAAGTAGACAGATTTGAATAAACTATAAATAATAATAAAAATTATAGTGAATGCTAACATGTGAACATGAAAAGTATTGAATGGATGATTGAATTTATTTATTTAGATCTGGAAAACTCAAATACGAAGCTAGATCGAGGAAAGGAAAAAGTCATGGATTAGTAGTTTTTGTATACGAACTAGTATCGAGGTAAGTTCATGTAACTTGAATTATCTTCTTAAATGCTTGAAATGTATGTTATTGATGTGAATATGATTTCAATGTTCATTGTATGAAAGTTGATGAAATATTGATATATTTGATAAAAAGTGGAAGAAATCCTGGTTGAATGAAAGGAAAATTCGATGGGTCTCTGAAAAGGAATTGACGGTAAAAAGGATCTAGCCGGACGGATGATCCTATCTGATATAGCCCTCCAGAAGAATATGTGGAAAATGGATTTAGCCCGGACGGATAATCCGAATTAGGTCTCAATTTAGCTTGACTGTAATTCAGATCCAAGCTCATTAGAGTAATTGTCGCTTGCGGATTTAGCTTTGACCGTAATCCCGACAATACTCTATGAGTTTATATTATGAGGATTTAGCTCGGTGGTAATCCATTGTAAGGATGAGGTTCAGGAGTGTGCTTTCGAAATGAAAATGTGCGCACATGAATATGAATTGACAGACTCGGATTTGTACACTAAAGTGTACCTCGAAAATCCATCGAAATTCGAGTAATTCAACGGGATAAATATGGAAATATAACAAAGAAACGGAAATCATGGTATTGATGAGCTCATCAATCATCGTATATATTATTGATACATGGAAATTATTGAACTAACTTGAATGTTGAGCTTGTGTATGTTACGGTAATAATGCATTGAATGGATATATGAATGTTTATTACATTGTATTGAAAATATTAGGTAAGTATAATTCTTGTTACATGGGCTTACTAAGCACAAAGTGTTTACCCTATTTCCTTTTTCCCTGTTTTGTAGTGTTAAGAGCTCGGAGATCGGATTCAGTCGGAGACATATCACACTATCAACCCCAAGACTTCGGTATTTAAAGAAACTTTATTTTGAAAATGAATGGCATGTATAAGCTAATAAAATAAATGTTAATATGAAATGAATATAAGGTCAACTATTGATATGGCTTATATGTTGAAGTTATCTTATAAATATGTGTAATGGCCTAAATTCAAGGTTATCGAACAATGGTTTCAGAACCATAAATCCGATTTAAAGAGAAATTTATTTTAATATTTTGCATGAATATTTATATGATAGGAAAATCGTATTAAAATATCGATAGAAAAATTTTACCGATTTAGTGGTTAGTTAGAAAAGGAATTATTGAAGGAATTGGGTAAAAACAAGGTATCGAGACCTTGATCTCATAAAATTGAGTAGGAAATATTTTTATAAATATTTATAAAATGTTATTAATGTGGTAGTAAAATTTCGTTAGAAAATTTTAACGTTTGAGTATGTAATTAAATGAAAAGGATTAAATTGTAACAAATACAAAATTATGAAAAATGATTAAATAGTTTAAAGGATAAAAGAAAGAGGGCTTAAAGGAAAATAGACCCAAGGTCTAATTGGGCTGGACGGCAAGGGTATGAAATCAGCAAGAAAATAAGGAGAAATAAGGGTAAAATGGGAAAATAACAAAATTTGCTAAATAAAACTAGGACTAAATAGGGATATCTAGAAATCTCTTCATTTTTCTTCACTCTCATCAGCTAAAAACGCCATAGGAGGGGTATCTAAGCTGGTATATCATAATTTTTGCACCAAGTAAGTGAATCCTTGCCTATTTCTTGTAATTTTGTGTTTTAAAGACTTTTACAACTAGGTCTTACTATTAAATTCATTAGTCTTTGATTTCATGGATGAAATTGAAAGCCACCATGGTTGGTTTATGTAAGTTTATGATGAAATAGCATGAAATTTAAGCCTTAATTCGTTTAAGAGATGATTTTATTAGGTAATTTCAATAGAAATTGATTTTTGGGACCTAATTATGAAAGTGTTTGGAATTAAAGTCTATTACTGAAATTATGATTTCCAAAGGTTATAAAGTAGTTTAAAGTGATAGAATAAAGTGTTAATTGAGAAAAATAAGCTCAATTGAGAGGTTAATTGAGTAGGGACGAAATTATCATTCATTGAAAGTTTAGGGGAAAAATGGTAATAACCAGCTTGCACTAAAACAGTTTTTGACAGCAGCAGTAGCCTAACTTTGAAAAATCACCATAAATGGTAGAAGTTGAATTAGAAGATGAACAAAATATGAAATTAAAGCTTATTGAGTCTAGTTTCTTATGGAAGAAACGTTGTAAGCAATAGAATTGTAAATCATGAGATATAATAGGTTTTGTGAGACAAGGTCAGAATGAATTCGGGTTCCCCTGTTCTGACTTTGAAAAATCATAAAAAATTGAATAAAAATAATTATGGAGAGTGGTTTATATTATTAGAATTCTTAGTGAGTCTATTTTTTTATGGTACAAACGAAAACATTATTTTAATTCTGTACAGTGAGATATCTGAGATTTTGTGAAGAGATAGCAGAACTGTCAAACAATGAAACAGGGGAAGCTTTAATGAATAAACTGTACTAATTGGCTGAGACAAAAATTATGAAAATTTTATGGTGTGAAGATATGTGAGTCTAGTTTCAAGGAAAATTAACGGTTCTTCATTTGAAGCTCTGTATCTCGAAAAATAAATAATTTAGTGACTATGACTCAAGTAGACAGCTTTAAATGAACTATAAATAGTAATAGAATTATAATGAATGGTACATGTGAACATGAAATGTATTGAATTGATGATTGAATTTATTCATTTAGATCCGGAAAACTCAAATACAAAGCTAGATCGAGGAAAGAAAAAAGTCCGGATTAGTAGATTTTGTGTACGAACAAGTATCGAGGTAAGTTCATGTAACTTGAATTATCTTCTTAAATGCTTGAAATGTATGTTATTGATATGAATATAATTTGAATGTTCATTATATGAAAATTGATGAAACATTGATATATTTGATAAAAGGGAAGAAATCCGGTTGAATGAAAGGAAAATTCGATGGATCTCGAAAAGGAATTGACGGTAAAAGGATCTAGCCGGACGGGTGATCCTATCTTGATATAGCCCTCCAGAAGAATATGTGGAAAATGGATTTAGCCGGACGAGTAATTCAATTAGGGTCGAATTTAGCCTGGACTGTAATTCGGATCCAAGCTCATTAGATTAATTGTCGTTGTAGGATTTAGCCTAGACCGGTAATCCCGACAATACTCTATGAGTTTACATTGCGAGGATTTAGCTTTGACCGGTAATCCATTGTAAGGATGAGGTTCGCAGAGTGTGCTCTCGAAATGAAAATGTGCGCACATGAATATGAATTGACGGACCTGGATTGTACGCTAAAAGTGTACTTCTGAAAATCCATCGAAATTCCGAGTAATTCAATGGGATAAATATGGAAAAATAACAAGGAAATGGAAATCATGATATTGATGAGCTCATCAATCATAGTATTTGTATTATTGATATATGGAAATTATTGAACTGACTTGAATGTTGAGTTTGTGAATGTTAGGGTAATAATGCATTGAATGGATATATGAATGTTTATTGCATTGTATTGAAAATGTTAGGTAAGTATAATTCTTGTTACATGGATTTACTAAGCACAAAGTGCTTACCCTATTTCCTTTTCCCTGTTTTGTAGTGTTAAGAGCTCGGAGGTCGGATTCGGTAGGAGATACATCACACTATCAGCATCAAGATTTCGGTATATAAAGAAACTTTATTTTGGAAATCAATGGCATGTATAAGCTAATAAAGTAATATTAATATAAAATGAATGTAAGGTCAGCCATTGGTATGGCTAGCAAACATTGGCTTGGTATGTGTTGATATTATCTTATAGATATGCATGAATCTATTTTGAAAATATGTTGAATTGGATTGGTTGATGTGGATTGGTCTCGGTTTAAAATTTGCAGGGAAGGTTAGATATTTATAAAGGGGCTATATAAAAAAAAAATCGTAAACTCTGGTAATGCCTTGTACCCTATTCTGACAACGAATACGGGTAGGAGGTGTTACAATATGCATGAATTTTATTTTGAAAATGTGTTGAATTGGAATAGTCTCGGTTTAAAAAAAAATTATAAACTCTGGTAATGCCTCGTACCTTATTCCGACAACGAATACGGGTATAGAGTGTTACATTTATTGGTATCAGAGCTACGGTTTAGTCGGTTCTAGGACCGACATAGCGAATACGGATTAGCTATACATGCCATTTAAACTATTATTAATAGTGTGATATCTCCTGACCATTTAAATTGAGTTTTTTTATATAGTAATGTCATCCGATCGAGCTCAACCCGAAGAAGCTGGGAGTCATGCTCCGGCTTCAGTACAAAGAGAAGAAACTAGCAGTAGAAGGCCCAGTATAGAGGGTCAAGAGGAGGAGGCAAAAATAGCCTTCTTTCAAATGATGAATGAATGGTTTACTCAGTATATAAGAACTAACCCTGTAGTGCAGCAAACTCAATCTCCCCCTCCTGTTCCTCCACCGGTTCCCGAGATTCCACAGGGTACAGGTACTGAATCTGTCAGAAAGGGAAAAGCTCCGGTCGATAAAATTCAAAAATATGGGGCCGAAGAATTTCGAGCAGCAGTTGATGATGATCCCGAACGGGCTGAATTTTGGCTAGAGAATACTACTCGGGTTTTGGAGGAATTATCTTGCACACCAGAAGAATGTTTGAAATGTGCCGTCTCACTGCTAAAAGACACTGCTTATCATTGGTGGAATACTAAAGTTTCAGTTGTTCCTAAAGAAGAAATTACATGGGAATTCTTCCAGACCGAGTTCAAAAAGAAATATATCATCGAGATTCCTTGATCGAAAAGAAAAGAATTTCTTGGTGAAACAGGGTAATAGATCTGTATCTAAGTATGAAAGAAAATTTGTTCGGTTAAGTAAATATGCTCGAGGATGGGTACAACCAGAAGTTGAAATGTGTAAATGATTCGAAGAAGGGTTAAATTTGATCGACGGAGGATTATCGATGTGATTTCGATTATTCTCGCTCGAGGTATGTCAAAAGGGTATGATGCTTTTTTGCTTATGTATTAGACACCAAGGTATCTCGAGTCGAAGATTGAGCAAATGCGATGGTATGCGAATTTTTGATGTGTTTGCGAAGAGTTACGTGGTTGCCACCGAAAGATAATTGAAATTTTCTATAGATTTGATTTGGGAACTACTCCGATTTCCATAGCTCGCATCTGGATGGCTCCTCTGAAATTAAAAGAATTAAAGACACGATTGCAAGAACTTGTTGATGGGGTTTTGTCCGACCGAGTCATTCACCTTGGGGTGCTCCGGTTGCATTTGTGAAAAAAAGTGAGTCTTTGAGATTGTGTATTGACTATCGGCTGACTCAATAAGGTAACCATAAAGAATAAGTACCGTTGCCGGATTGATGATTTATTTGATCAATTGAAAGGTGCCACAATATTCTCGAAGATTGATCTCCGATCGAGTTATTACCACTACGGGTAAAGAGTCGATCGCCAAAGACGACTTTCGTAACCGGTATGGGCATTATGAGTTTATGGTTATGCCGTTTTAATGACTAATGCACTGCAGTATTTATGGATCTGATGAATCGAATATTCAGACCGTACTTAGACAAATTTGTGGTAGTTTTCATTGATGATATTTTGGTTTATCCTCGAGATGAAGAAGAACACGCAGAACATTTGAGAATTGTGTTGCAAATTTTACGAGAGAAGTAATTATATGCTAAATTCAGTAAATGTGAATTTTGGCTTTGAGAAGTGGGTTGTCTTGGACATATTGTATCCGCTGAAGGCATTAGGGTAGATCCAAGTAAAATCTCAACTATTGTCAATGGGAGTCCACTGAAGAATGTATCTGAAGTTAGAAGTTTCTTGGGTTTAGCTGGTTATTATCGAAGATTTGTACAGGGATTTTCTATGATAGTTTCTCCGATGACTCGATTATTGCAGAAAGATGTAAAGTTCGAGTGGACTGATGAATGTCAGTAAAGTTTCAACCGATTGAAAGATCTACTAACGAAAGCACCAGTATTAGTGTAGCCTGAACCGGGTGAGGAATTTGTTATTTACAATGATGCCTCATTAAATGGTTTAGGTTGTGTCCTGATATAAGAAGGTAAAGTAATAGCCTATGCTTCAAGACAACTTAAACCACATGAAAGAAATTACCCGGTACATGATCTTGAGTTAGCTGCTATTGTATTTGCATTGAAGATATGGCGGCATTATCTGTACGGTGAGAAATGTCATATTTATACTGATCATAAAAGCTTGAAATATTTGATGACACAAAAATATCTGAATTTGAGACAGCGCAGGTGGCTTGAACTGATAAAGGACTATGATTTGATTATTGATTATCATCCGGGTAAGGCTAATGTTGTTGCTGATGCTTTGAGTCGAAAATCTCTGTTTGCTTTACGACTCATGAATACCCGGTTGTCACTGACTGATGATGATTCAATCATAGCTGAATTGATAGCTAAACCGATATGAGAAGTTTTCTCCAACATAATAATGTAGTCTACTATGAAATTTAAAGCTCAATAAGAATGATGAGTAATTTAGTTAAAATGTAGTTAAAGGACTATGATTTGGCACAATGTGAGATTCAATCATAGTGAATTGAGAAAGCGATTTCTACAAACAAAATTTCAAGTTGGGGTTGATGATTGTCGATTCGAATTTATTGATGATTGTTTATTATTCGGAGGTAGGATATGTGTACCCAAGAATTCAGAGCTCATACAGAATATTCTACATGAGGCTCACAGTGGTACTATGTCTGTACATCCGGGAGGTAATAAAATGTATAATGATTTGAAAAAGATGTACTGGTGGCCAGGTATGAAACGTGATATTTCTGAGTTTGTATCAAGATGTTTGATATGTCAACAGGTCAAAGCGAACATCGGTATCTTCGAGGTTACTTGACCAATTACTATCTAGGAATGGAAATGGGAAAGAATCACTATGGATTTTGTATCGGGTTACCGTTGTCTCCAAGGAAAAAGATGCTATTTGGGTGATTGTTGACCGATTGACAAAGTCGCGTAATTTATTTGATACGTATGGATAAACTAGATGAATTGTACATATCTGAGATTGTCAGGATACATGGAGTGCCTGTCTCCATTATATCGGATAGAGATCCTCGGTTTACGTCTCGTTTCTGGGACAAATTGCAAGAAGCCTTGGGTACTCAGTTGTATTTCAAGATCGCATTTCATCCTCGACGGATGGTAATCTGGCGTGTAATTCAAGTATTGGAAGATATGCTTCGATGTTGTATACTAGAGTTTGAAGGTAATTGGAGAGATATCTACCTTTGATTGAATTTGCTTACAATAATGATTATCAGTCCAGTATTACAATGGCTCCGTATGAAGCTTTGTATGGTAGAAAATGTAGAACACCGTTATATTGGACAGAGCTCAGTGAAAAGAAGATACATGGGGTTGATTTGATTCGGGAAACAGAAGAAAAAGTAAAAGTGATTCGGAATAGCTTGAAAGCGGCCTCTGATCGCCAAAAGTCATATGCCGATCTTAAACGAAAAGAGATTGAATTTCAGGTCGGTGACAAGGTATTCCTGAAAGTGTCTCCTTGGAAGAAAGTTCTCCGATTCGGTCAAAAGGGTAAATTGAGTCCAAGATTTATCGGGCCATATGAAATTATAGAAAGAATTGGACCGGTCGCTTATCGATTGGCGTTACCACCGAAACTCGATAGAATTCATAATATTTTTCATGTCTCTATGCTACGACGATATCGGTCAGATCCTTCACATGTTATCTCTCTAACGGAAGTGGAGATTCAGCCGGATATGACTTACAGTGAAGAACCGGTCAAGATATTAGCACGTGAAACAAAGGAGCTTAGAAATAAAAAAATAAATTTGGTGAAAGTATTGTGGCAAAACCACGGGATTGAGGAAGCGACATGGGAACCGGAGGAGGCAATGAGGAAACAATATCCAAACCTCTTTACTGGTAAGATTTTCGAGGAAGAAAATCCTTAAAAGGGGGGGAGAGTTGTAATGGCCTAAAATCAAGGTTATCGGAACAATGGTTTCGCAACCATAAATCCGATTTAAAAAGAAATTTATTTCAATATATTTGCATGAATATTTATATGATAGGAAATATTTTATAAATATTTATAAAATGTTAGTAATGTGGTATTAAAATTTCGTTAGAAAATTTTAACGTCTGGTAGGTAATTAAATGAAAAGACTAAATTGAAAAAGGTGTAAAAGTTTAATTATAGATTAAAAGAAAGTATAAAGGACCAAAATGGGAATTAAGCCATTTTGTCTAGTTGAGGCGGTTAATTGTGAAGAAAATCTGAGATTTTTCTATGTTTAATATATATTATTATATTATTATATAATAAAGATATTTTAATATATTATATTATATTGTTATTATATATATTATAGAGAGAAAGTAAAAGAAAGAACAGAAAAGAAACAGAAAGTAAAGACGAAACAGAGAAGAAATAGGGGAGAAAGAAAGAAAAAGGGAGAATAAAGTTTTTAAAGCTTGGAGTTTAATTTGGTAAGTTAATTTAGTCATTTTCTTTTAATTTTGATGCTTTATAAGTTTTAGAACAAAGTTTTGATGAATTTAAGTTGAAGTTTTTGAAGTTTTAAAGTTGTTGAATATAGCATATGATGAATAAAATGATGAATTAGTGGTTAATTGAAGGAATTTGAAGTTAGAATTGGATAAAGGACTTAATTGCAAAACAAGCTATAAGAAAACAGTTTTGGGACAGCAGCAGTAGAGTAAGTTTGAAAATTCACCAAAAATCGTATAAGTGGAATTAGAAATTGAGTAAGATATTAAATTAAAGCTTATTGAGTCTATTTTCATATGAAAGAAACAGGGAAAGAAAAGAAATTCTTTATTTTGAGATATTTAGATTTGTGTAAGACTGGTTTAGAATGAATTCGGGTTCCCCTATTTTAATTTTAGAAAGTCATCAAAAATTGGATAAAAATAATTAGGGGCTTAAATTTATATTTTTAGAATTATTAATGAGTCTATTTTCAATAGAAATAAACGAGAATATAATCCGAATCCTGTATGAAGAGATAATTAATTTTTAGTGAAGAAGGGTCAGAACTGTCAAACAGCAGAACAGGGGTAAATTTAAAGAATAAACTGTACTTATTGGCTAAACCGAAAATTCTGAAAATTTTATGGGAAGAAGATATGTGAGTATAGTTTCAGAGAAAATTAATGATTCTTCATTTGGAGTTCTGTAGTTCAATAAATAAATAATTTAGTGACTATAAATCAAGTAGACAGATTTGAATAAACTATTAATAATAAAAATTATAGTGAATGCTAACATGTGAACATGAAAAGTATTGAATGGATGATTGAATTTATTTATTTAGATCCAGAAAACTCAAATACGAAGCTAGATCGAGGAAAGGAAAAAGTCCCGGATTAGTAGTTTTTGTATACGAACTAGTATCGAGGTAAGTTCATGTAACTTGAATTATCTTCTTAAATGCTTGAAATGTATGTTATTGATGTGAATATGATTTCAATGTTCATTGTATGAAAGTTGATGAAATATTGATATATTTGATAAAAAGTGGAAGAAATCCCGATTGAATGAAAGGAAAATTCGATGGGTCTCTGAAAAGGAATTGACGGTAAAAGGATCTAGCCGGACGGGTGATCCTATCTGATATAGCCCTCCAAGAATATGTGGAAAATGGATTTAGCCAGACGGGTAATCCGAATTAGGGTCTCAATTTAGCTTCGGGTGGTAATTCAGATCCAAGCTCATTAGAGTAATTGTCGCGAGGATTTAGCTTTGGGTGGTAATCCCGACAATACTCTATAAGTTTATATTCTGAGGATTTAGCTCGACCGGTAATCCATTTGTAAGGATGAGGTTCATGGAGTGTGCTCTCTGAAATGAAAATGTGCGCACATGAATATGAATTGACGGACTCGGATTTGTACACTAAAGTGTACCTCTGAAAATCCATCGAAATTCCGAGTAATTCAACGGGATAAATATGGAAATATAACAAAGAAACAGAAATCATGGTATTGATGAGCTCATCAATCATGGTATATATTATTGATACATGGAAATTATTGAACTAACTTGAATGTTGAGCTTGTGTATGTTACGGTAATAATGCATTGAATGGATATATGAATGTTTATTACATTGTGTTGAAAATATTAGGTAAGGATAATTCTTGTTACATGGGCTTACTAAGCACAAAGTGTTTACCCTATTTCCTTTTTCCCTGTTTTGTAGTGTTAAGAGCTCGGAGATCGGATTCAGTCGGAGACATATCACACTATCAACCCCAAGACTTCGGTATTTAAAGAAACTTTATTTTGAAAATGAATGGCATGTATAAGCTAATAAAATAAATGTTAATATGAAATGAATATAAGGTCAGCTATTGATATGGCTTATGTGTTGAAGTTATCTTATAAATATGCATGAATTTTATTTTGAAAATATGTTGAATTGGAATGGTCTCAGTTTAAAAAAAAATTATAAACTCCGGTAATGCCTCGTACCTTATTCCGACAACGAATACGGGTATGGAGTGTTACAACGGACCTCAGCCGCCTACGGCGTCGCAAATGCAGAAAAAGGTAAGATTTTTTTTTTTCTTTTTTCTTTCTTAAAAAAATAAAATGAATCAACGAAATGAAAAAAAAAAGAGCAGAATAAAAAAAACACCTTTAGAAACAATTATTGTATTTGTGTCTTTGTATTTCGAATGCTTGTGTGGAGAAAAAAAGATTACATTTTGCAGTAACTGTTTTTTGGTTTTTTTTGTTTGTTTCTTGTTGTTGTCTGTTTGTAGGTACGGAGGCCGTGTGCTGATGTGGCAGAGGAGGTACGGAGGTGCTGACGTGGAGGACGAGCGGCGACAGCTCTAGGGTTTCTTTATTTTGTATTTTCTTGTTTATTAATTTGGGCTGTTAGGGATTGAAATTGGGCTGAATTATTTGAGTTTAGTTTGTTTGGGTTTTGGGTTGGTTTGGGTTTTAATTTATTTGGGCAAGGATCTGTTAGGTTTGGTTAATTGGTTTAGGTTTAGTTTGGGGTGGCTGGATTTTAATTTTGTAATTGGGTTTCTAAAAAAAATGGACTTATTTTTTTAATTTGTTTATTGGGCCCCGGGCTAAAATTAGGCCTTACAAAATTAATCAAAATTTTTTTAAAGACATCTTCTCAATTTTGATATCGAGTAAATTGATCTCTCTAAAAGAATTGGAATAATTTAGTCCCTGTCAATTTTGAAAGTGACCGATTAAGAATAATTTCGTAATTTAATCCCTGTCACTCGTAATTAATTTTAACGTCAATTTATTTGTTGTATTTAGTCCTTTTTGTGTGCACAACACTTATCAGACAATTGGTTTTAGAATATATATATAGTTGTCACGGTTGGAGTTGATAAATCTTTACCCATAATAACATGAAATCTTATGGTAAAAGGCTTCATACGTATTAACAAGGCTCCTTTTCATTAATGGTTGAAACCCTCGTGTGCCATTATAATTAGATGGCATTGAAACTTGATTTAGGTATTGCTGGCAGGGGCAAAGCCAGGATAATTTTTTAGGGGGCCGGATGAAATTTTAATTTTTTATAGTTTATATATTTATAATTTGTAAAGGATTAAATTAAATTTTTATAATTTTAAGGGGGCAAAGTGTAATTTTACCTTTACAAATTTTTTTAAAAAAATTTAAAGGCCTAAAAAGAAATATTACATTTTAGGGGGGCCAGGGCCCATGCCAGCCCCCTTGGCTTCGCCTTTGATTGCTGGTTGAAAAAAAAGGGTTAAATTCTAAAAATAATTCTCGTACTTATTAATTTATTTGGACTTAGTCTTTCTATTTTATTTTCAATTCTCAACAAGTTAATGAGGAAGTGCTCATCAACAATTGCATGAAAACAAACAAATTGGTGGTAATATTTTAATTTTCCTATAATTTTTTATAATTAAAGTAAAAAATAGAAACCAAGATGATAAAAATTGTAAAGGTTTGAGGACTTAAATTTATAATTGTATTTAATTTTTAGAAACAGAAAATGAGCGATTAAAAGAATTGGACAAACCAATTTAACCTAAAAGATTCTACAAATGTTGTAAAAAAGTGTTTCTACTGGAGCGAGCCTAGTAACTAATTCTCCGCATTCGATAAGCTCATTATGGTGTAGATGTTAGCCATGAGTTTTAAAGCTGCTGAATACCTAGGGTAATGATTGAACTCTTCACCAATAGTTAAGGTAGGAGAGACCATTGTCATATCATTTAACTCCCGTGATTATGTCATGTATTTTTAAATTAGGCTAAAAATTAATGGAAAAAAAAAAAGGAAAGATAAACTTTCTAGTGTCTCAACATTGGGTGCAAATGAAAATTTTTACTTTTAATATTTTAAAATTTCAAATTAGTACATAGTAAAATTACATTTTGACTTCAAAAATAATAAAATTTTGATTTAATACTCTAAAAATTATAAATTTATAAACCATTAAAATAATAAAATTATATTTTAACTTTCATAGAAATATACAATTTAAATCCTCAAAATAATTTTTGACGTTATTTAAAAAATACGTGATTAAACAAATTGAATTCAATCCCTTGGGTGTGAAATTAAAGCTTTAAACCAAAAGAGTTACTTGATCAATGTACTACCACCCATATGGCCCTTCACTTAACAATAATCAAACTAGCTTGTCCCTTCCTAATCTTCCAAGTCATTATTCTACCTTCTAATACCCTTTTCCATTGACATTGAAAATTGTAGTTAAAACTTTGGATTGCTTAATTTTGAAGAGTCCTTGGGATGCTTAATCACTAATTTCTTTATAATATTTTAAATTTTTAAATAAAAATAAAATACACAACGAACTTGAACAAATTTTAAGACTCGTATTTGAATCAAGTTAAACTTAAACAAGAATGAAGTATAATAATACTTTATATCATTTAATCCGAAATTGACCCACCAACATTTCTACATAGATTTGAGGTTATATATATTATTTCAAAACTATAGTCTTTCATTTCATGTTGAGTTATATATGAATGCTTGACAATTTCATTTTAAATGCATGTGAAAGCTCTTTTCCTTAAGCAATTTTTTTAGAAAATTAAGATAATTCTTTTTGAGAAGTCTATATTCTCAAATTTGTGAAAAGCATGCTTTACTTTATCTATTTTTATATGCCCTTGGATGCCTTGCTTGGGGAGAAATTTGGGGTTTAATTAAGTTATTTTTTATATGCCCTTGGATGCCTTGCTTGGGGAGAAATTTGGGGTTTAATTAAGTTAATTCATTAAAAAATTTGGGTTTTTTTTTTCTATAAATTTTTTTATATGCCTTAACCTTTGACATTTTAGTTTTGTATATTAGAGCTAATCTTTGACAAAAAGGAGTAAAAAAAAAAAAATTAAACTCATGGAGAGTTTAATTCATTTAAAAATATTTAATTAGGTTATTCCTGAATTACTCCTTTGAAATTTTAAAAGGTTTCTAGAAAAAGTTGATGGACTTGGACTTTATTTTTTTTCTCCTTTCATCTATTTATTTGGTTCAACAACTCGTATTCTTTTGTTAACTTTTATTTATCTAACTCATAATTTAGTAGTTGATTTGGTTGATATTGTTAAGGGGAGGTAGAATTTGCTGTGGGAGAAGTATTGAAGTGTGGTTTGTTGGGAGTTGATATATCTCTCAACGGTAGAGGTATTGTATTCGAGGTGTCTGTGCTCGATTTTATCCCCAGATTATGACTCCTAACTCTAGGGATAGCCGTCGGTGGATTCACATAGTGGGAGACCTCGCTCACCAAGAAAATATGAGCATTTGGTCTTGGTGGGGTTCGAACTCATGCCCTTATATGTAGAGATGGAAATGGAGCGGAGTGAGGGCAAATATTGCAAAATCCACTTCTGCTCCACAATTGGCATGCTTTGCTCCACCACCTGCTCCACTCCACTATGGATATATAATCTTAAAAATCACTACCACTTCCATGGATGATGGACGTATCCATTCCTATCCCACCGTGCTTCACTTTAATTTAATTTTTGCTACTTATTTTTAATATTTTCAATCTTTTTAAAACTAAGTAAATATTTAAACATAAACTATGTGATTCTTTTCTATATTAGGTTATTACATTTTTACCCTTATAATAGTTTATATGTACAAAGATAAAATGATAATTTTATATAGTGGAGTGGGTCATAATAGGGCAAGCAATTACTATAATTGCTCCATATCCACTATCCAAAAGAAAAAATCCACCATGTCTCACCTCTCACGCACTTTTCAAACAAAAAATCCGCTCCATATGAAGCGGATCGATTTGGAATTCATCGGACGGTTCAAGTTTTGCCATCCGACTTACATGGCATTAGTGGGTAAGAATGATACCACCTCAGCTAACTGTGAGGCGCTCCCACTTTGGGAACTCGTCGAGGGCTCTTCACGAAGTCAAGAAATAAAACCCGAGGATAAAATTGAACACAAACACTTCGGATACAATACCTCTATCATTGTGAGATTCGTTGAATCTCGACGAACAGCATTTCAAAAACTTCTCCCAAAACAAGTCCAACCTCCCCTTGATAAATATGTACTAATTAATTTATATTGATAAATTTTAATATGTTGTCCTATTGTGTTATAAATTTGGATTACCAATTTTTTATTTAAATATAATTTTAAAATATAAAATTGATATTTTAATAATCAGCAATTTCTACCTTTAGAGCAAAAATGACAGATATTTTGATATTGTGACCCAACTTTCATGGCTAAGAATTGCAAAGGAGCAGGGCATGCGTATTTTAATATAGTTGTCTTTATCTCATTTCTAAGAAAACCTCGTTTTGCATGCTCATATATATACATATATTATCTCACATCTTTCCTCGTTAAATTAGAGTATAGTTTCAACATTTAGGGTCAGAAGTGAATCTAGAAGGAGCAGGCAGGCAAGAGGGTTAGTACCTAAAGTGTAAAAATTTATATTTTAATTCTATTTCTTAAAAAAAAATTTTAATTTCATCCCTGATTATAATAGTAATTACATTACCTTATAATTATAAAGAGTTTTAATTGCAACTGAGCATTGATATTGTTACCAATGCAGGAAATCGTAAGTTTGAGTGCGTTGAAACGCATTATATCTTCCATATTTTAGTCCCTATGAGAATTGGAATGTAATTAACGTAATCTCCAATTACATTTAATTCGAGACGTCACATATATAGTTGCAACAATTATACCCAAAACTATTTACTAATTTCTTTTTAAATGTCACTGAAATCAAGGGCGAATCTAGAGGGGCTGGCAGTAGAGGTGTGCATGGGCCGGACGGCCCGCCCGAAATGGGGGAGGGTTTGGGCAAAAATATAAGCTCGAAAAATAGACTTGGACAAAAAATTAAAGCCCGTTTAAAAAATAAGTCGGGCTCGAATAAGGTATTTTTGGCCGAGTGCAGTTCATTAACCAATTCATTAAATGAAAAAACTATTTTTAATAATATTTTCTTATTGTTTTTCTCCTTATTTTATTACCATTTTACTATTATGTTTCTATTATTTTGTTGTTATTGTTTAGATATTATATAAAACTTATTTTATTGTTAATTTTGTTATTATTTTAAAGACATTTGTTAATTTTATTATTATTTTGGAGGCATTTGCTTGTTAAGTTGTATCTATTTTAGTGTTATTTAAGTCTACATATTTTTAAAATTTATTTTCAATTTGTTGAAAAATATTTATTTTGATTTTTATGTATTATATATATTTAAAATTATATAAAATATTATAAAAAATTAATATAGGCGGGCCAGGCCAAGCCCGAGTTTTATATATGGGCCGGGCTTGGGCAAAATTTTAGGCCCATTTTTTGGGTCCGACCCGGCTCAAGCTCAATGAACGGGCCTAAATTTTTAGTTGGACCCAGTCCAAACCCGGCCTAGCCCGGCCCGGTCCATGCACACCTCTAGCTGGCAGGGAGCCCGATTGGCCCTTAAATTTTTTAAAAAATTTAAATTATTAAAAGTAAAATTATACTTTATAAATTATTAAAAGTAAAATTATACTTTATCTTTCTAAAAATAATAATATTTTAATTTAATTTTTTAAAATTATATTTTTATTATCGTAAAAATTATAATTTAAATTCCATCAGTAAAATAAGTTTAAATTAAGAGAAATTCTTTTTAAAAAATTGGGAGACTTTAGGAGTTGGTGAATTAAACGCAGGAAAAAAAGGAAAATTGAATATAAAGTATAACATAATTCAAAAAATGTAGTAAAAATATTTCCTGCTTTCTCTTCTTTTGGTAGTGCACGAAATCCAGAAATATGATTTCATTTCATAGTGGAGACGTCTTTTCTCCTAAAAATTGATGTTTTTGTTTCCATCATTTACTTCACTTTTTAGACAGCATGCCAAAAAATACATTAAATAATGCCAAAATGTAATTTCTTCAATTTCTCTTCAAATATTTTTTTTGGTTTCAAACATATATGGTTTAATTACGATATTAGTCCCTTTACTATTATGAAATTAGGGATTTATTCTTTTTGATTTGGCATATTTTGATCCTTTCATTTTATAATGTCTAAATTGATAACCATTTTACTTGCTTAAATGTCACGTGACTAGAGTGTAGGGACTAAAATTGGTAAAAGAAAATATAGGGACATAAAATAATTAAATTGGAGAATAATGACTAAATCCATAACTTTTGAATAGTACAAGACATTAATAGAGCCTAACAGATTTAACTATCATCGTTTTGGCCAAGATTGTCAATAAAAATATAAGGATTAAAATTGATCAGATTAAAATAGAGAGATTAAATTAGCAACTTATGCATAAATACATAGGCCAATAGTAAAATTTGATCGTTATCTATTTAAATCTATTAATAACATTGTAAAAAAAATAAAGAGATCACTCGAGAACACAAGAAAGTAATGGTTAATGGCTAAAAGCCCATTGTTGACACCCCAATGGGTTTAAACATTTATAACTTAATTTCGTAAAAATAAAAAAAAGTTCCTTTGGATATGTTTGTTATTTTAGAATTTTAAAGGGATTAAATTGAAATTTTTTCATCTTTAAAGGGTCAAAATATATTTTACCATTAAACTAACTTAAATTTTAAAAAATTTAAGAGACTAAAATAATAATTTACCATTTTGGGGTGGGGTCAAAGTCTTGCCTACCCCTTGGCGCTATCCCTACTCCTTCGACACACGAATGACACGATTTCAAATATTGTCATTCCCCTTTCCCCAGCCCAATACCAGGGATCTAAATAGCGGTTCGATACTGGTATAGTGGCCGCTATATAGCGGTAGCGGCACCATTTGAAATTACTGCCGAAACTACTACTGTCGAAACTGCTATTATGTTTTACAATAAGTTGTGTGAAATTAAAAAAAATTCACGTCTGCGATATCCGCAGTGACCGCAATAGCATCCGTTATGTCAGCAACCGCGATAAACGCAACGCGACCGAAAACGTGGCTGCGACCGCAATTTAAATCCCTGCCCAATACTATAATGATAAAAAGTAGGTGGATTTTTTTCTTAAATTTTAGCATTGTAAAGAGACTAAAACAATAATTAAACCAAAAAATATTGATTAAGTCTACACTATTTAACCACTATTTGGTAGACTTATTATTATTGCTACCAAATTTTTTAAAAATTCACCTTCTACCACCACCTTTTTATTTCTACCCTTTAAAAACCACATATTAAGCTCTATTTTCTCTCCCCCTTTTTGGAACACAATGGAACCAAATTTCCATGAAACCAAGCAAAGAATGTTGGTCCAATATCTTTCTCCATTAGAGCAACCACCACCTTACTTCCCTCCCCAATCACCACCGCCATTACAGCCACCACCACAAAGCTTACGATCCAATGGTTCAAATTTCATAAACAAGGTCAGTCCAAGTTTATTGCTTATAATCATAATCCTAGCTATCATCTTCTTCGTTTCTGGTTTGGTTCATCTCTTAATTAGATTCCTTTTAAGACCTTCAAATAGAGAACCCGGTGATTCAGACCATGTGACAGCCCTTCAAGGACAGTTGCAACAACTGTTCCATCTCCATGATGCTGGTGTCGACCAATCATTAATAGATAATCTCCCTGTTTTTCATTACAAATCCATCATAGGTTTGAAACACAACCCTTTTGATTGTGCTGTTTGTTTGTGTGGATTTGAGGTTGAAGATAAGCTTAGATTGTTACCAATTTGTAGCCATGCTTTCCATATGGAGTGTATTGATACTTGGCTTTTGTCTCATTCTACTTGCCCTTTATGTAGAGCTAGTTTAATAATTGATAGCTGTTCATCACCACCCCCACCACCGCAGCCACAGCCGCCGCCACCACCACCCATTGTTGATGATGTGGAGGCCAACCCCACTTTAATGGTGGATGAAAACATTGTGCCTGTTAAGCTAGGGAAGCTTAGAAATGTTGATAATGGAATTGAAGGTTGTAGTGATATCAACAGTAATGTTGATTCAAGGAGGTGTTTTTCAATGGGGTCATTTGAATATGTAATGGATGAAAATTCATTCTTACAAGTACCAATAAGGACACCATTGAAGAAACCACCGAGAAAAAAGCTTTGTTTGCCATTAACACCTGGTCACCACCTTGCAATGTCTGAATGTGATTGTGAATCAAGAAGAGGGTTCAATGGTTTTGAAACTATGACCACCACCATTGATGATAATGGCAGCAAGTCTATTAGGAGAAGCAACAAAGAAAGCTTTTCAATATCGAAAATTTGGCTTCGAGGGAAGAAAGGGAAGCAAGTGGATTCATCTAGGAGGGCCTTTTCGTTTAGGTTGAAGGTGAAGAACGGTGGTGGTGGGGATGATGTATTTGAGATGGGTTCTTCAAGGTGGGGAAATGGAGGAGGGAGTGAAGAATTAGGGTTTGATGAAGAAAACCAGAGGTGCCATAGCTTAGATGATCATTCACAAGGTAAAACACCATCTTTTGCAAGGAGAACCATGCTTTGGCTAGGTGGGAGACAAAACAAGGTGGTTCATTCATCCTTTAGCCCAAACACGTAAGGAAAAAATTGTGTTGCATACAATGTGTTTGAAATTTTATAATAATTAAATTTGAATATAATTAATACTTTAGGTAAATATTGTAATTAGTGAATCGTAATGAAATGAGTGTAATTAGACACCCTTTATTATTAAATGAGAATGTAAGAACCAATTGGAATTACGAAGGATAATGATAAATTTAGTTTTTAATTATGTTTTTTTTTTGTTATTTTGTCTTAATTTCTCTTTAACGATATTAATATGATAATTTACATGATAATTCATATACTTTATAATAATTTAAAAAATATTTAAAATCAATAAATTTAAAAAAATTTATCCATATAACACTAAAATACATGCAAACTGTTGTCCAAATCATCATATTTTAAAAAGAAATTAACAGACCAATAAAATTTTCCTTTCCAAGCAAAGTAATTTGATTAATTTTTAATAGTTGAGGGAAAAAATATATGTGGAAAAAAAATAAGGTTACAGTGACAAAATTAGTTAGAAAATAAATTGATTATACTATATTAGCATTAATTGTAATTAATGTAATTATTCTTTAATAGTTATATTTTTACAATTATTGTATAGGGTACAAATACAAATCAATATTAACACTAAATTCAGATTTTCAACTCCTTTTCCCTTCTTGATGTACCAAAATTATAAATTAGGAAAACACACTTTTGATTGCTTGTTTTGGAAGGCAAAATTGCATGATCATGTTATAGGAAAAAGAAAGTAAAAAGTAATAATAAAAAAATAAAAATAAAGGGTTCTTTTTAACGATAATTTCTTCATTGTTTGTCTGCTTGCTTTTTGCTTGTTTCAAAGAGTCCAGAATAATTTTCGGGTCCCTTTGAATGATGATACAGTTACTTATGATTAGTGTAAAATTAGTGATGACAGTGAAATTAAATAGTATAACATAAAATAAAAAAATTAAACGCATCACATTAAAAATAAACGCTCATCCAAAAAAACCCGAACATCACAATCTTACAAAACAGAAATTATTATTTTTGAAGAAAAAAAAAAGAGCTTAACTTGGGGCAAATATCCCAAAATACAAAAAAAAATCAAAATTACGGAAAGGACGGGTTTCAAAAATATTGACGGAAAGGGCAATTTCTCAAAAATTGCGTCACGTCGGTAGCGTTTTTAGGGAAAGGCCTAAAGCGCGTCCATGGGGGGCGCTTTAGGTCAAGAATCAAAAAATTTGACCGTTGGACCCCAACAGTCAAAAAGCAACGGAAAAAAAAACCCTATAAATACCCCCAACCCTTCATTTTTTTCACACTTCAATCCTTTCTCATTTTTCTCTCAATTTTCTCTCAATTTGCTCTCAATTTTCTCTCAAGTTTCTCTCAAAGCCCTTGAAATTTACGCTTAAATTTCAAAATAGTCTTCTACCATTTACGAAAAAGCCGTTTATAATTTTTTTAATATATTTATTTTTTTGGAAAATTTAAAAATTCTTTATCGGAGTACAATGGCCGGGGATTTACATCGCCTAGACAGCAATCACATTGGCGTCCAGCAATTGAAAATGGTAAGTTTGAATTTTAATTTTTCAATATTATTAAATTTTTTTAATTATGCAATTTTTAATTAATTTTGAATTTTATTATTTTTTAAACAGTCTGTAGATCGGGTGTTGCAATGTTATATTCATAACATGCACGGTCCCCATCGCCATTGATCGAGAATTACTGCGGAAGCGGGTTTTTGCACGTGGCCACGATAGGTAGGGGTTCAAGTTGGACGGTTTTGATCAACGCGTTGATAGAGAGGTGGAGACCGAGACGACACTTTCCATCGCCATGCGAGAGTGTACCATCACCTTAAAAGATGTGCGATTCTGATTGGGATTACTGGTGGATGGGTCGGTAGTCACCGGTCCGTAACATCTCTCGATTGGATGGCCGTATGCTACGAGCTCCGGTGCCATTAGGATAAATTGCAAGGAGGTTGGATCGATATGGTTTGGTTACGGACACATTCCCGCAACCGAATGAAGATTCGATGAAGATGAAAGAATACGGTATGCACGGGCATACATACTTGAGATAATTGGAGGCTATCGATCTTGGACCTCTCTAGAAACCTCGTCCACGAGATGGCTCCGAAACTTGTTGATTTCAGAGCGGTAGGTGAATTGAGTTGGGGTCTGCCGTGCTATCGAGGTTGTCTTAGGGGAGATGTCTTGGGCGACGGTCTTGGATAAAGCAAAAATCGGAGGTTGCCTATCACTCTGCGATCATGGGCATGGTTTCGATTTCCATTTTTACGTCATCGACTCGACCAAACCATATTCATTCCCATTGATAACGAGGTAAATTTAATATTATATTTTACAATTATGTCATAGATTTATAGTATAATTGCATGCTAAAAGTTTATTTAATTAGGTGGAACCATCCAGGCAAGTCATGTTGGAATACGACTCGCTTGAGGATATCTGGCTCTATTGGAACAACGGTCGGAATCACAAGTAAGTGTCAATTTCGTTATTATAATTTAGTATTTATGTATATAACTAATATTTTGGTAATGTTAATATAGTTTCAATGGACACTGTGACGAGGATCCGAAATTGAGGCGATAATTTGGAGGAGTTCCTCCAAAATCAACAGTTGGCACATTAAGGTCCCGCTAATCACCTACGCGACCGTGGAGATGCACCGATCGGATCGATTTATGCGGCAATTTGGATTACGCAACCGATTCTGTGGCTCTGAGGTGCTCGATGATGAGCACAGTGTGGACTTTCTGGCGCAAGACACGGATTGGCCAATATTTTGGTCGAACATATCGAGGCGATGGGAGAACCAGTATGACTTTTTACCTAACCGGAACCGATCGTAGTTCTGAGTTAAGCGTGCGTCTTGGAGTACATGCCATGGTTTAGAATCCATGGCAAGTCGTATCTGTTGTCGGTGAAGAGAGGCGGCAACAAATTCGCGAGCGAAGGAAACGTCGGGCCCTTTACATTCAAGGAGAAGGGTGATGAGGCGGCCCAAAGAACAGCGCCTATACAATCAAGGCCCATCGATTCGGTGGCAACACCGACAACACAGCGTCCACAGTTTATGCCAGGTGCGTACCCTGCCCCTTACATGTATCCTCCTAACCCATATATGTTTCCTTTTTCTAGTCCCCCCCAGGTTGGAATGCATGGCGGGTTAGAGTACATTCAAACAACTCCTTTTAGCCAACCGATCGTGAGGCCGACATCGGTGTGGGATTAGAGGAGGTGCCGTCGGGAGCGATTCTTTCTACCGGCTCCTTCACCGTGACTGAGATGCGATCACCCCGCCGTGGTTTATGTAAACACCTCCGGTCATTATTTTATCAAGGTGGGTCATCATCGCAACACCTGAACTGCACCCACTGGGAGGGCCGGATTCCCACCGAGGTTCCACGACCCCGCCGGAAGCTAGAAGAAGGAGGAATCCAGCGCGTAACTGCCGACCGCCCCTGTGTGGCACTGGTTCCCACCGGCATCAGCACTAAACCCTAAACCCCCTAATTTGAGTAATTGTAAATTAATATATAATTTGAGTTTAATTTTTTTTGTAATTAAGGTTTAATTTTTGTAATTAAGTTGTAATATATTTAATAAAATTTGAGTTTGTTTTTTTGTAATATAATTTTTTTAATTTATTTAATTTTAATAACTTTGACAAAATAGGTTTGGTTTATTTTTTTTTTGTAATTAAGTTGTAATATATTTAATACAATTTGAGTTTTTTTGTAATTTAATTTTTTAAATTATTTAATTTTAATAACTTTGACAAAATAGGTTTGGTTTTTTTTTTTGTAAGTAAGTTGTAATATATTTAATACAATTTGAGTTTATTTTTTTTAATTTAATTTTTTAATTTTTTAATTTTAATAACTTTCACAAAATAGGTTTGGTTTATTTTTTTGTAATTAAGTTGTAATATATTTAATACAATTTGAGTTTGTTTTTTTGTAATTTAATTTTTTAATTTATTTAATTTTTAAATTATTTAATTTTAATAACTTTGACAAAATAGGTTTGGTTTTTTTAATTAAGTTGTAATATATTTAATACAATTTGAGTTTGTTTTTTTTTTGTAATTAAGTTATAATATATTTAATACAATTTGAGTTTTTTTTGTAATTTAATTTTTTAATTTATTTAATTTTAATAACTTTGACAAAATAGGTTTAGTTTTTTTTGTAATTAATTTGTAATATATTTAATACAATTTGAGTTTGTTTTTTTTGTAATTAAGTTGTAATATATTTAATACAATTTGAGTTTATTTTTTTGTAATTTAATTTTTTAATTTATTTAATTTTAATAACTTTGACAAAATAGGTTTGGTTTTTTTTTTTGTAATTAAGTTGTAATATATTTAATACAATTTGAGTTTTTTTGTAATTTAAATTTTTAATTTATTTAATTTTTTAAATTTAATTTTTTATATAATAAAAATTGAGTTTACTTTTATTTGTTTTGTATTTTAATTTTTTATTTTAATTTTAATATCTTTGATAAGATAGAAATGATTTAATTTCGTTTTCCTCCAAAAAGCAAAAATTACATAGCCAAACAAGAGACAAACAAGCTAAGAACACGGTCAACTAGTCCGATTTGGACACGAGCGAGATGTATGGCCGGGTTCCTACACCACCCATGACCGTCGACTTTGGTTGGTCGGTTCTCGGATATCCATATTGTTGCGTATTCTAGTCGAGGAAGGTCGACCTTTTGGTTTGCGTCTCAATTCTCTATCCGGCAACAGCTTATACGGTGCAAGCGATACCGATGGCCACTTATGTTCATCTGGGATGGTGGGAATACGTGTCTCCACACGTTGTACATGTTTTCTAATTTGTAGACTTCATCGACATAGCTCATGGGGTCAAGACGAAGATTATGACAGCCGCAAGTACATGAGCACATGGGTAACGAAGTGCATCAAATATCCCATCGCATGTCCTATTTGTCAAGTGTACACGATAATGCCCGCCAACAATACCTTGGTTCGGTCTGTCAAACTCGTGACACGAAACCATAGTCGTCATGGTCGTGACAAACGTGTGCATAGTGTTCGTCCGTGCCTTCCCACGGTTAATTTCTTGCAAGACCTTCGGCTCTATACATGGCCTCCTTGCATCGCCTCGATAACTCATTTGCTCTCTTGAAATAGTACCACTAAACGAAAATATGTCTCCGTGAAATCGCTATAATCGGAGATGACGGGTTCCTTTTAGCATGAATTTATGCATTCGGCCGGGTTTGTGGTCATATGACCATATCGTGAGCCGCCATCATGCTTGTGTCCACTGCTCAAAAGGAATATTGCATAGGTACTCTGCGCCGGCGTTATCTTCGCATAACCGGCCAACATCTCGTGAAAATGGTCTTTATTGATCTCGCACCGCCAATATCGTTGATATCGAATATTACATACCACTATTCAATTGCGAATAAATTGAAAATTTCAAAAGAAATTATATTAATAGAAATTTCATACCCATATCGGTCACTTGCCGTTTACGTCTTTTAGATCGGTGTTGCCCATAGTAGTTGGATGCCACATGCCTCGTGCAATATCGATGGTATGTGCGATGCCACATGCTTCCTGTCGTTCTATTACCGTAAGTATTCCAGGGCCTCGATCCGATATAACGATATGTCGGTTGAGGCGACATGCCTCCTTAACCTAGATAGGAAGAAGTCCCAGTCATCAGCTGACTCTCCCGGTGTTATTGCGAACGCAATCGGAAGGATTCTCCCACAGCCGTCTTGTGCCACAGCTAGCAATAGCCGATGCGTATATCTACCATACATGAAAGTACCGTCAATTTGTACCAATGGCTTGCAGTATGTAAAAGCATCTCGGCATTGCTTAAATGTCCAGAACAGGCACTTGAACAGTGCGCATCCACGGAGCAGACAATCGTTGTAGTACGCCGGCTCCGTTTCAATGTCATGTGTCGCTTAGACATATCTCCAGCACCTTACACCACTGCCACACTTCATTATATGAAGCGTCCCACTGGCCATGCAACTTTTCCAACGCCTTCGCTTGGCTATCCAAGCCTTTCAGAAGAGGCGTGTACCCCATTTGGCTACGAATATTGCCAATTAAGGTAAGATCGTAGTTTTGGGATCGGCCTTCACCGTCGGGATTATTAAATCACCAACATGTCCGAATCCATCCTCGGATGATCTTGTGTTACACATCAACGGCACGTTAAATAATGCAACATTACATAATATTAGTGTTATTCAAATCATTGAACACATAGTGGTACTGCACCGGTAAGACATGTATGCGGACCTTTGCACTTCTTCACCTCCCACATCCCGTCCTTTTCTCAACGACGCCATGATTTTCCATGCACATGTGCCGTCTTGCACAAAGACACTTCGCCTCGCACCTATCGAGCTTTGATTTAACCATAGTGTAGTTAACCCCATTCACGATCTTTGTATTGTTTCAATGCACCAAGAAAAGTGTTCTTGCTGGAAAACTGGTTACCAACTTCTAATTGGTCGAATCCAACGAAGAATTTGTACGGTCACGCGTCCGGTGTGGTAGTTCAGGAAACTCCAATGCATCATCTTGAGATAGATCGACATTATGCATGTGCGCTGGAGGCGAGTATGCCCTGAATAGCGGATCTTCTTCTTCTTCATCTGAACCGCCCTCAACATCTTCAGGTACAATTGGAACGGGCTCCGGTTCAGAAAATAGTCCAACTTCTGCACCGTCAGGCCCTGGCTCCCGAGGTGGATCCACATCGGATTCATCGTCCGATCCTCCATAACCTGCAACAAACGAGGGCCCTCACCGGTGGATGCCGTCGAATACATCATCCTCCTTAAACATCTTTCGTAAAGATTCCAATCGTATGTGGATTGCCATCCACTAGAAGTTGATGACGTCCCCAATACGTATTTCGCCATCCGACGTCGATTGACGAATATGCATGTCCCATCCACCAACCGAGTGTCGTGCGGGGTTATGTTTTCCATACTACCACCGCACACGGGCACTTCGTGTTTTGCCTCCCACTTACAGTGTCGACACGGGTCGTGTATTCCCTCGAACGATACTAGATGTTGAGGTAGTAGCGAGATCACTTGGAGATGAAAATTCTACATATAACTCGAGATAGGCGATCCACGGCAAAATGAGTCTCCACCATTGCCTCAAGGCTCAAGACCTTTGATGTCGAATGCGTCATATCTCACCGGATCAACCAAGCGTAAAATCTATACTTAATAGACCGAACTTTCATTGGCGTTGTTAGAATATTTTACGCCTAATTCTTTTGAAGTTCTACCAAATCGACGTTTCGATTAAAACTCAATCGCGTTGTGTTCTCGATAAGAAAACAACACCATTTTCGTGTCACGCACTTCACCATCGTAGTAAATAACACCATTAATCGTTCACTCATTTTGAATTTTTTTTTTTTTGCTTGATTGCTTTTCGCCAACCGAGAATGCAATTTGGTGATTATAGCCTAATTTTACCGGACAAGATCAGTAGCAAAAGTCGTCCACGTGGGAGCGCTTTTCGTGTTCGGGTAATAGTGCACCTATTGGAAGCGTTTTTGGCCTTGTTTGTTGAAACGTCTCTCAAAATAATTTTGTCGGAGACCATCAGTAGCAAAAAAGCGTCCACGTGAGAGCGCCGCCACGGTTTGTTCAAACGTCTCTCAAAATTATTTTGCCGAGACTCTGTCCAAAAATTATTTCATTTTCACATTGCAAGTGGACGGAAAGATTCCCAAAAATGCCTAAAAGCGCGTCCATGGGGCGCTTTGGTTACCTCAAAGAAAAGCGCCCTCGTGGGGCGTTTTTTTTTGAGGCCTAAAGCGCTCCCCATGGACGCGCTTTAGCTCGCTTTCAAAAACCGCGCTAATGTGGACGCGATTTTTGGGAAATTGCCTTCCGGTCAATATTTTGAAACCTATCCTTTCCGGTAATTTTTAGTTTTTTGGTATTTTTGGGATATTTGCCCCTTAACTTGGAACAAATTTGGTGTCCTTTTATGGATTTATTTTTTCCCCAATGAGTAGCTTTAGAGTATTTATTTAATCATTTATGGTGCTAATGAATTAGATTTGGACATATATTGTTGGATGTCTATTTTAGGTCAATCTCAAATAGAGGAAGTGATTATGAAGTATGGACATGGATACTTCTTCACAAGTGTTCTGTTGTTCACCATGTAATTTATATTATATTTAAAGTATTGATTGAATTAATATCAATCTAACATCAATTTAATCGAGAAATAATTAAAAATATTGATTTAAAAAAATGTTGAAATTCTTATGAAAGCCGTTATTATTGTGTTTATAACTGCTCAAATTTGATAACTTATCATATCCGAAGTTGATAATTATTTGAACCAAAACAACCGAGTCGTGACATAACTTATGTTATGAATGCATGTTGGTCGATATAAATAAATCAGGTTATCTCTTTCATGGGGATTAACTTGAATGGCTTGGAAACATATTTCGCGGTGAAGCTAGAAATAGGGTGTTCAATCGGTTAACCGACCCGAAATAATATTAATCGAATTAACCGACCTTTCAAAATTTTTAACTGTTAACCGAACCGAAATTTTTTCAAAAAAATTAACCGAACTAAAATTTTTTCAGTTAATTCGGTCGACCGAATTAACCAAAAATTATATGTTTTTTTATTTTTGGTTAAAATTAACGAATTAATCAAATTAACGAATTAACGAATTATCCGAATTACCCAAAATGGATCACTACATAATTAAAAAATTACATAATTTTAATTTTATTTTTAGAATTTTTATTTATTAAATTATTTGTAATTTTTTAATTGGGTAATTGGGTTGGGTTGAATATTTGGGTTTGGATTGGATTTAGGGATTGGGTTTAGATGAATAGTGGGCCTATTTATATATTATAATTTTATTTATTAATTTTTTCGGTTAACCGACCGATTTCGAACAAAATTAACCGTTAACCGAAAAATCACAAAATAATTAACCGACCCCCGACCGAAAAAATTCGGTTAACCAACCGAATTATCGGTCGGTTAACCAAATTTTTGGTTTTACCCGAATTTTGGACACCCCTAGCTAGAAATGAGTTGTAGTGGACTTGTCCCTCCCCCCAATATGATAGAACTACTTTAGAGGCCCTTTAAAAGTTTTAAGAATACAAATTAGTACAGTGACAAATTTTCATTTTTGTCGTAAAATATTTATAATTTATTTCTAGCCACCACTCCAAAATAAATTTATGACTTCATCCCTAGACATATTTGAGAGGTATTTTATTTATCCTAGACTTTATTATGACATTTTTACATAACTTTTTTTATTTAAATAGTAAATGTATTATAATATAAATATTTCTAATAAGAATATGGTAAAATATATATCGAACATTCCATCTACAAATTTACAAGATGTGTGAAATAATAATGGGATGTATGGCTAAATTTTTTTAATAATACTGACATTTATGAGTTTGTAGGTCGTATTTACATCAATCGAGGCGTTCTTTAAATTCTATGAATTTGATTGGGCTCTATTTAGAGTGCGGGAGACAAAATCCCGAGTGGGACAATACCTTTCGTTCTTCTTAACAAGTAAATATTTCTTTAGATTTATCAAAATGTAAAAAAAAAAAAAAACATAAATGAATAAATTTCTAACTGAATTGGAATCCGATTAAAGATTTCAGATTATGAAAATGTAGGTCTTATATTTCCCCAAAAATTAAATGCTCTTAATAATTTAGCAATTTAAGGTGATTGTATAAAATCCAATTAAAATGAATTTGATCTACCAAGTCTTGTTCACCTTTTAGCCCAAGTAAAGCACAGTTCATGGGTTTAATCTCAGCCCATCCCACTAAGCATTTGTCCAAGTCTTGCATGCTACCCTAATCCAAATCCAATCTCCACCATCATTTATTTTCTTTGTAGGTTTAATTCAAATCAATAAATAGTTGTATCATGTACATTTGCCATATGGAGATTTCAGTTTGGTCCAGTTCTTTTCAGTTTGCTAATATGATTCATCTCACTAATTTAATTACTACCATTAGCAATTAACTTCATTAGATCGACCTTAAAACTCAAATTAAATCATATTAATTTCGTATTTGATAAATTTGATAAATTAAACAAATTTACATTTAACATTGAATTTATTATATTAATGAAATCATGAAAAATTCAAACATAATAATATTAGCAATTAACTTCCATGAAATCAACTCTAAAACTCAAATTAAACACTGTTTTTTTTAAGTATCAAAATATATAACTTTTGTCAAATACAGATACTAATTTAGACAAAAAAAATAACACAAATACCATATTAAAAATGTGTTGAACTCGAGTCCTAAATATGATATATTATTAAGAGTAATACTCTAATAGTGGATGTGCCATTTAGGTAACTTCTTAGTCTAACAACACGTGCAACCCAATCCAAGACCATATTAGTTTTCTTTGAAACAAAAGAGAATAAATGTTTGGTGAAATAAAGGCAAAAAACGAAAATCACGTTCCACCATTGAAGTAATCCAGTTGCCTAGAGATCCAAGCTAGTCCAAACACTTAGTCACACTAAGACAATAATGACTTCACTAGGATGGTATATCACCTAATAAAAGGACACATTGAACAAGTCCTCTATCAAGCAAAATAACACTATATCAACATTTTAGAGGCTATCCCATCCAATTAGCTATCCTGCATAGATATTTTAACATCAACAATCATATAATATATATAGATGATTTGTTTTTCCTATTGTACAATTAGGGTAAAAGGATAGTAAAGAATGATAGTATAAGGATTTGGATTGCATATTGTCCTTTCTACTTAAAAAGTAAATAAATTAGTTCTTGTATATTAGATTAAAGAGTAAACTAATATTTTTATTAAAAATTTCTTTCATTTTTACTGTTCAAAGTTAATCTCTTTACATCATCATGAGGTACACGTGGTCTAGTTATTATGTCAGTCAAATCAGTTTATAATGATATAAATTAATGAAATTTTTAACAGAAATAATCTATAGACAGTGTAAAATATAATTTGTCTCTATAGTATAAGGACAATTTATACTACTTTTAATACCCACATATTAAACATACCCATATCATACATATGCAGACTATATCCAAAGGAAATTGTCCAAGTAAAAACTCAAATTTGAATAAATTTTATGGGTAAACAGTGTTTTTACTACCAGATCTATCAGGAGAGCTATCATAAATGAAGTCGAATGCAACGTACTGAGTAGATGAAATGCTAGCTTTGTCCTATTGCAAGTTGGCCTACTTGGCACCAACTGTCTACATTCTTTGAACCCCTAAAACCACATCCCTGCATGCAGGTCCAGAATGGGAAACCTCTATGTTCATCTGATTTGCCACCTCCTGCTCAATTTCTTATAGGCTTTATAGCTTATGTTCATCTGATTTGCCACCTCCTGTTCAATTTCTTATAGGCTTTATAGCTTTCTCGGTGAATCTACATTCAATCAATCTCTTGTTGGTGGCTGGGTGAGTTTAGATATACATAATCCATTGCAGCTTTTCATTAGATACCCCAAATGGGAGAAAAAGATATGCAATCGAAGGACCACAATGCTCCCAATTTTTTTTTCAAGGTATTCATCAGAACGAGTCCAATGATTTGTTCTTTACATTTTGTAAGTTTATTAAATATTGATCACGAATTTTAAAATTACTCTATACCCAAAATAAAAATTAAACTCTTGATCACTGATTTAGCTTCTATTTTATATATTGATAGTATATATATATCTACACAATATCAATTAATTTAGATGATGACATATTCAATCATGAAAAATTCATATTGATAAATGGAACATCTGTAAAAGAACAAAGATTTATTTACTAGCAAGTGTTAAGTTGAGTGATAAGGTACATTGCAGTCCTATTAAGAGAATTCAGGTGCAAACTTTGATAATAACATTATTAGGAGAGGCAATTACAAATCCTAAAAAAATTAATTTTCATATACCATAAAACAGATATGAAATATATTTTAATTCTTATAAAAAAATCATGAAGTGTAGTGTGGTGGTTGTTCACCTCGTTTGGAGCTGACAAGGGCTAGGGCCTCTAAAATGGAAAAATATCATCACATTGACCATTTTATATTTATAAAATTATAAATGAATAAATTGTTAAATTACATTTTCCAGTAAAATGATAAAATTTTAATTTAATCTTTTAAAAATGATAAATATATAAGCTAATAAATGATGAAATTACATTTTAGCTTTAAAAGAATACATAACTCAATTCTAGCCCTCCCAAAAATAATTTTTGGCTTCACCTCTGACCTCATCCCTTAACCGTATAGTCGGGTATTTTGAGCTTCGCTCATAAAAATGAAGAATATTTCATGATTAGTCGTTTACTTCTTCAAAGAATATTAATTTACAGGAAAATAATATCGTTACTATAGATGATAAATACATTTATTTCGGAAAAAAAAAACCCTTATTGGGTGGTTGATTGGTGAATAATATCTGGCTAAACTGGCACTTTTTGCAGTGGAAAACCAATCCCAAGAATTCCAGAATATGAGAAATTGAGATGGAAGAGACATGGTCTAAGGGAAACATTCATGCCGACCACCAACACATAAATATGGTCCTGCCCATACATGCTTTCCATATCATTCCCTCATCCTTCTAAATTACTTGAATATGATTATAATATTTTAGAAATAAATTTTATAAAATATATTCATATACCACACTAACTGAGGCACGATTATAACATGGATAATAATTTTTACTTTTAGGTTAAATTATGGTTTTAGTCTGTCTTCTATTCTCATATATGAGATTTAGTCGATATGTAGGAAAATTTTTTATTTACTCCCTTTAAGTTTTGTGAACTTACAAATTAATATAATGACAAATTTGCACTTCGACTCCTCAAAGATTTACAATACATTTCTTATCCTCCTAAACCAATTTTTTAGCTTCACCCTTGATTCCAATTAAACATGATGAAATATTAGATGATGTCAACGAAGTATAAAAGTTCACTATCAAATTAGAATATAGGAGTTAAATCTCGTATTTAATTTAAACATAGTAGAGGGACTGAAATGAAAATCAGTTTTTTTATTATAAAACAAAACATTTAAACAGTTCCAAGTTCATGCACCATGCTTCATTGTCGATCAAATTCACTTCCAAAAACAAAATCCTGAGACCAGTTTCCAGGCTTCCATCTTCTTTTGTTCCTTGTGATTTACACCTCTTTAACCATAAGATTGAGCTGGAATTTACAAGTTTGTATTAATGCCCTATATGTATATATATATATATATAGTGATGTTTCACTAGGTGACAACTGACAAGTATTGAATAAGTCTTCAATCACAAATTTGCTCCATATCTACCCCATCTTGAGCTTTTAAAAAGTTTGAACTATTAAAATGCCCCAAGCAAGTGAAAAAGAAATTTCTAAAATCTATAAAACCCCAAGCAAGTATTTAATTTTTCCTTGCCTTTTACCATGGGGAAACCTTGCTGTATGTCCATGAACCAAGGAAACCAAAGGACAAGGATGAACCGCCTAGTGATGAGAAAAAAGGTGAAGTTTGCGAAAATTTCTGTGCGAAGGAATCTCCGTACATTGCGGAAGATAGTCCCGGGTTGTGACGGTGCCGATTTGGAGACGCTGTTTCGGAGGTCTGTCGAGCACATTATCGGATTGAAGTCACTTGTTTGTGTTCTCAAAAGGATGGCAAACACTTATGGTGTATGACTGCAGTTGTTCCTTTTGTATTATTATCTACATTTTCAGCAACATATAGAGATGACCAAGTAGATTATATTTCTGAAAATTAAATTAAGCTAAGCAATGTTATTTAATGTATTTTTTTTACAAAGGGAACGTCAAGGCATATTATCAATTATCTTTGAAAATCCTCGGTATGTATGTATGTATGTATGTATGTGTATATTGTTTGGTTGTTTGCTCTACAATGACTTAATTACCCTTTAATGATCTTGAACTCTATTGAGAATTCCATTAAAAATTAGGGTAAATATAACTTTGGTTAATTTATGCTATTAGTCCTTATACTTTGCTAAAGTTGTGGATTTAATCCATGCACTTTAATTTGGTCATTTTTAGTTCATGTACTTTTTAAATTTTAAAATTTCAATCCAAACCAAACATTAACGGTTAAATTCATTAAGTTAAGTTCTGCTATTTTCAAAATTTGATTCGTCAAATATATTATCATATGCGTAATGTCACGTCAGCTTATTATTTTCACATATTACGCACTAAAAATTCAATTAATAAATTAACGAATGTCTACAACCCTACGCATAGTACAAGACTAGTAATTGAATTTAACCGAACGAATTTAATTGCTATCGTTCGAGTCATGACTAAAATTTCAAAATTCAAAATTCAAAAGGTAAATAGACTAAAATAGACCAATTCGAAAAGTACAGAGATTAAATCCACAACTTTTATAAAGTACAGGGCTAACAATAGAATTTAAGCTATAACTTTTGCTCTACATGTTTAGTTCTTGATTTGGGAAAAAGTAATAATAAGGACTAAAGTGAAAAAATTGATATAGTTTAAGGAGTAAATCAAGCATTAAGCCTTTTTATCTATACATCCAATTGACAATATATAAGAAAATGCAAGAGGGAGATGAGTCAAAATCAATGATTTGGAATGTATATGATTGAAGAAAATTAGCTGGCCAGCATAATCTGAGATTAAGAAAGCACTTAGATCCATCAAAAAAGGGCTTTGGTTTGTGGTCTCCCGACCAAGTCACAAGAAAGCAAAATTATTATCAATTTGCTAAAAGAGGGGTCCAAATCAAATAGACAAACAAAAAGAACATAAAATCCTAATAAACTATTACTTTGATTTTCAACTGTATAATTTATATGAGATCAATGTTTTCAAGATATCATGATATTGGAAATGACTTATTTAATATGTTCATTTTTTTTATTTTTTATTTTTTACTTTGTGTCCCATGCTTTTGTGCAAGGACCAAACATTTATCTTCTGGGTTAATTTCATGTTATGTCCTCGAACTATAATCCGTATTCTAAATTAATCTTTTAATTGAGTTCCCATAGTATCAGTATTGTTTCAATTAGATCATTCAATCAGCTTTAGTTGTTAGCTTGGGCTTTAAATTTACCTTGTTTAATGGAGCATATTTAAAATATATGGACCAAATTTTAGACATGTCTATTTATTGCATGGACACTTTGTTCTAACATGTTTAAGAGAAAAAAAAAAAGTAGAAATAGCTCTTATAAAGTAGACCGGTTCAATGGTCGAGCTATCCACCCAAGCCCGAAGGTTCGTCTGAAATTTGAGAGGATTTAAACAAAAATATTAAGCTCAAAAAGTGGATCTGAGCAAAAAAAATAGGCTTGTTTAAAATATGGACCGAGCTCAAACTCAAACATTCAAGGTTCGAGCCCTACCCAACCTTTTTTTGAAGTTTGTAATATTTTATATATTATGCAATTTATATCATATAAAAATTAAATCTATAGTAAATATATATAATACTATAATGTAAATATTTAAAAAATGTTAAGTTGCCAATATATAAAATTTTAGTAAATACAATATATATATATAAGCAGCCGTGAGGTTGGTGGAAAAATATGGTTGATATGATAGTAATATTTTGAGGACTCAATTAGAATACTTTAATGTTTAAAAACTAATTTAAAATTTAGACCATAGTTTAAGGACATCTAGAATAATTAACTCTTTTGTTTTCATCCTTAAATTAAAATAAAATGAATCCGGATTAGATAAGTTTGACCCATATTCATAAATTCTCTATCTACATTGCTTGAATTTTTTTTTGAAAATTTTTCATTTATGGTTTAAACTAGTATTTATTGCTGTCATGGATTTTTTTAAAATTAATTACATTTTTTCTATTTAGTAATTAAAATATATTAAATTATTCTATATTTATTATAAATAAAAATTAATTATTTTTCAAATATTTGTGTGTATTACTTAATAATGTATATATATATGATTACGTTACGTTTAATAAGTCGATAAAAAAAAAATGTTATGTTAAATAACACTCGAATTTTAAAATGCTTCATGAAAAATAAGTGTTATTACTTTGTCAAAAATTATTATATATATTAAAAGATAAAATTTTAATAATAATATAAATAACATGATTCAAACTTAAATCATATTAAATCTAAATTACACTTGAAACCGAGTTAATGTTTTTTACATATTTGAAGCACTTAGGGTTTGGAAGGTGATTAGTGAAAACAGAGTGGTGTCTGAGCAACTGGATTGAGTTGAAACGTAAGTAAAAAGTTACTGAAGACATCAATCAAATCATGGCATTGCTGGTGTTTTTTGGTACACAGATTCTGAGGACAATTTGACGTATCAAATCATAATTTTTAACCATTTCTAGAAAACCCACACTCCTACATATATTATTATTTATTATGCCTATTTTCTATTTAAATTTATAAATATTTTCTTAATAATATTATTTTTAAGCTACATAAGTCTATGTATAATCAATACATTAAGTAATTTATTGCTTTTCCGAATTTTGAAATTATAAATTCGAGTCTTATTATATAAAAGTTATACGTACGTTCTATTGTGAATAAAAATTATCTGGTTTAATTTTAAATATATTCTAATAATAATCAAAATCAAGTATATATTATAAGGTGTGTAAGATTAATTTTCAGAATATATTCAAAGCTAAATTAAAATATTTATAAAAAAATTTAAGCTAAAATATATTCTAAGGCTTCAAAATTTCAAAACCTTGACCATAAGTATGAAACAAATAAATTTTAGAGAAGAAAAAGTTGAAATCTATATAAATATAATGAATAAGAAACATGTGATTGGGAGAGAAAATTTAAGTATAGAAAGATTGAAATTAAACCCTTGATTGACTTACAATATATATTTTTATACTTTTTCGTAAATTTAAAATTTAATCCCAGTATTTTATGTTTAGAAATGTAACACTTTTATTTTTATATTTTAAAATTTAAATTTAAATAATTAATATTATTAAAATTATTTTGTTAAATTCATATTTATTATAATATTATTTCTTCGAATGAAAGTAGAGACTAAATTCTAAGTTTATATAAAGAGGAAAAGAAAGATACATAGATAGATAGAGTAGATATGTAAATGGTTGGTTCAATGGGTTCCAACTTCCATTTTAACAATGGCTCCAAAAGCAAAAGGAAAACACCCTACCATTGACGGAGTTGCAAAGGATTTATATTAAAATATTCAGTTAATATCAACCGACCCATACCCTTACCAAATAAAAAAAAACACCATTGATGCTCTTAATTATGGGGTTCACTAGCTCTAACTGAAGCACTAGCAAGGCTTCTCATTACATCAACTTGAACTCTAAGAGATGTAATATAATCTAAAGTTTCTTCAATCAAACACACTTCATTCATAAACTCTCCACCTGGTATTAAACTTTTCAAAATCTGTGTTCTTTTCCTTACCAGACATTGAGCAATAGACCTTGTTATTTGTCTCTTTCGGGCAGCACCACATTTTGCTGTCCTTCGGATCCTACGGCTCCTTTTCACAATCTTCTTACACGCCAACGAAGCTCGCCTCGTCGTTGTCGGCACCGGCCGGTCGGGGTTCGAAATGAGTGCTCGGCTCCAACAGGTTAGACCCTTTCTTGCAGATGCCATGGCTTTATCAGCTGATAACTTTATGGCCTTTTTTCTCTCAAAGATACTCATGTTCTTGTTTGAAAACTTGCACCTTTGAAGACCCATTATCCATTTCTTGACAAACTCTTGCTTGAGTGTACTATGAGGAAGATGCATCCTACAAGAAAACAAACAAACAAACAAAAGTTCAAGGACCAATATTGTAATTTATTGAAAGTAAAACAAAAATGGAACTTAGGGTTTCAACGAAGACAGTAATATGGCATTAGTAGCAATTTAGCAAGGGACTAAGATTGTTATTATACATGTTACCATGTACATACCTTGATTAAGCTTCTTCTATGGAAATAATATATATATGGTTTTTTTTTTTAATGAAATTATTGTTGAGATGAGAGAAGTATCAGAGAACTGAGTCTAGAGAGTGAAACAGATCCAAGAAAGTGAATCAGAATCCAAGAAAATAGAGAGGGGAGGGGAAGGGAATGTACCATAAAACTTCATTTATTTGCTCAATGGGAAAACAAGTGGTGGGCCTATGAGGGAAAGACAATGCACATGCAAGCACATGACAATTCATGGCCCACCCCATAAACCTAGGGGATATATTTTAAAACCTTTTTTTTTCTTTTATTTCTATTATTATTATTCTTGGGTTTTTTATGGGTTAAAGTATCTCGAAAGTCTTTCTATGATAAGAATTGGATCAATTTAGTCCATATGTTATTAAAAAGAATCAAATAAGTCCAATTATAACTGAGTTAACATTCACTGTATAAAAATATCTTGAAAATTATTTTTTCAATTGCAGTTCAATTTTAAATGAAAGATTTCATTTATAGAAACCATAAAAAATTATAAACAATAATTGCTAACTTTATTCTAATTTGATATTATTTGATTCTTTTAATAATATAATGACTAAATTGATCTATTTAATAATAAAGGACTAATTTGATCAGATCCCTGTAATAAAGTGATCTCCAAGGTATATTCACCATTTTTATGTGTAGTGAGAGAGATAGAAAACATCCTTAAAAATATTGATTTTATGTTATGTAAACAAAAATCCTAAATTGGAGTTATATTGAAAAACACACTCTCTTCCACCTACCTAACCTTATTTTATGTACACATATATAAGTATATTAATTTATATTTTTATGGTACAATCAGTCCTACTACACCCCTAACTTCGATATTTTTAAATTTAAAAATACATACGTCTAAATATATTTAAATTCATATTTTTTGACTTTTATAACAATAATTACGTCAATCGAGCTAAAATACTTAATAAATTCTTAACCAAAGTTAGATCTTTATAAGAGCGAAGAGTTTAAAGACTCTAAAAAATTGAAAAATTATCATTAACACTTTAAAGTTTTTGAAATTTTGATTAAACCCTCAAAAATTTTAAAATATTATTATTAATTTTTTAAAAATTTTAATTAAGTCTTAAAATTTAATATCAAGATCTACCATGGCTCGTAATCTCGTTTCTATAATATTTTAATTTTAGTGTCAATATACAAAATAATTATCTATCTATATATCATGTACAAAATTGAAACCCAAAAGTTTTAAAAAGACTAGGCAATGAAAAAAAGGAGTTAAGCACTTAAAAGGCTCTCCCCCGTTCTCCTCTCCTTCCCACATGGTCTCCACATGGGGTTCTTTTCCTTCAATCATTACATCTATACATATATACATGATATCCCCCTTATTTAGATCTAAGTATCTATAATAAATATAACTCTTTTCTCTCTTTTCTTTTTTCCGAATAAAATTTTTAGATTTTTGTGTATTTAGTTTTTATTTTTCGTGTCGATTAGTCTTAGTTTGATTAGTATTGATATCGTTGCCAATGCAAGAGGATATGAGTTCAACTGCATTGAAACGCATTATCCTCCTATTTATGGGTTGAGGAAGGGTTATGAGTAGTTTAAATATATTAAAAAAAATACTTTCGTAATTAAAACATTACTATAAATATAAACTTAAAATTAGTCATCTTGGGTTTATTAAGGATCTTAACTAAGTAATTCTTTTAATTTATTATTGTCCCTTAATTTTATTTTTCCCCAAATATTTATGGTTTAGTTTTTCCTCTACTTTTAATAAGAAATAAGTGAAATGGTAATACATATTATATTTCTAGAAAAAGTACTTGAGTTTAAATTTTAGATACGACATTGTTGAGAGAAAAATCACAAAACGAATATAAAGTAGTATACTTGATCAATAAAAAACTAGCCTTTAGTTTGTTTGGTCTTTTACTTTTTGGATTATTGAAATTTCGTCCCTTAGCTTTTAATTTTAAAATTTTAGTCCCTCTATTTGTCGATTTAAAAATTAAAATCCAATTGATAACATTATTAACTAACATTAGTTAAATTTGTATATGTGATATCAATTGAGCTTTTAACTTTCAATTCTTAAACTAGAAGAACGATTGAATTTCTAGAAATAAAAATAAAAAGATAATTTTTAAATTTCAAAAAGTACAAGGATCAAAGACAAAATTAAACCAATATTTATATTCAGGGACAAGGTTTCTGAGGTGTAGGGCCATGTTGAATAAATGGTTACTTTAAACAATGGATGTTCAGGAGAAAATCAAGGGAGGGTTATTAAAGAGTAGCACAGGAAGCATGCTTGCTTGCATGCATGCTTGCCCCCCTCACCTACCTTTTTCATGCAATTTATTTATTTTTTGGGTTTTATCATTTAAGTTTTACATAATAATATGACTTGTCCAAATGCCTTGTCTGAATATTTTGCCTTGTCCATAATTTTATTGTACAACAAAGTTTAAGTCTTGGTGATTGTCCAATTTAGCACATGGCATTGTAATAAACATCTTATTTTCAAACTAATTTATGCCCATACAAATAAAGTATAATTTGTGTTGTTTAAGCCTTTCTTGATATCACATTTCGAGTTTAACCTTGGACACTTTTCCTTAGATACATTTAAGGGTCGAGTTGTCTTCTAAATCTGAAAATTTGCTTGATATTTGAGAGGGTTTAGACAGGATATTAAGCTTAAAAGACGAATTTGCACAAAACAAAAAGTTCAGGCTTGTTTAAATTATAAGTCGGGCTTAGGCTCTAATATTTAGTTTTTATTTAGAAATTTAATAAAAAAACATAATGATAGTAAAAGAATCATACTAAATGTTAAAAAAATAATATATTTTAAAATTATATATATATATTTATATATATATGGACGAACCTAAATGGATTTAAGTTAACCATTTACAATAGTAAATGATTTTAACAATAGGAAATTATGTATAATATTAATGCTATACATGCATCCACTCAATTCAGCTAAACACTGCTACCCTTCCCTAATCTCTGATAAAAAATACATTATGTTAATATTAGCTTGGAATTGATATTATTTTTATATATATAATAAATAATTTTTGAAGGTAATAAAATAAGTTAGCATATTTTTTGGGTTAATATATATATAGAGGTACCTAAATTTGACAATTTTTTACCATTGAGATGGAAATGTATTTTTCAACCCAAACATTGATTTCAAACTAAGAAATTTGATAAACAAGCACTTTTCAAACAAAACCTTGATTTTAACCCAAGCTAAAAAGGTCGAAATTTTAGCTTTTGACTTTTGGAAAAGTATTTTTAATAAATTACCTTTTTATCCCCTATTAAATCTTCTCAAAAACACTTTTACCCTTAGTACCTAAACCATTTTTTAAACCTAATTGGCAGCTAAACTTGGAAACCATAAGTCAACTTGATGCCTTTTTTAGGTACCTAACTAATATCGTTAGAATACATTGATGTACTGATCACCAATAGCATTGTGACACATGATAACCTCACATTTTGACATATGGCAAAGAGAAATAATATTTAAAATTGATAAACAAATTATTTTTGCCAGTTGTTAAAATGTGAGACTACTATGTGCCACTATACTATTGGTCGTCCGTATCATGTCAATGTTACGTCCACACATTTTAATAGTGTTAGTCAAGTGCCAAAATATGTATTAAATTGACTTACAATTTTCAAGTTTAGTTATCAATTAAAAAAAATTTAATGCCAAATAAATATAAATTATAAAATTTAAATATTCCGTATATACTACCCCTATTTTTAAAGGAATTTACAAATAAAAATCACACATAATACTTAATTATTGTTTTTGTCCAAATATGTTTATCAAAATACGTTAATATTGATTATTTATTACGGTTTAAGGTTGAAACACAGGCCGGAAACCATGCTTGAGTGCAGCTTCCCATACGAGATCGATTCTATCAACATCAATTGGCCCAATTTCGTGGTGAGTCCAGCCTTCTAGTTGATGAACTGCTCCTCCTGCATGGCATGCATGCACCACTCCCCTCTCCAACTTGTACTGCCCACAACATCCACCAAAACTTAGTAAATAAAAATCATATGAATGGAAAAAGGTCGCACAAAATATTCAGTATCGTATCGTTTTACCATTAGTCTGAACATCAAAGGCTAATTAAACTGTCAATCAGTCACTAATGTAGTGGCAAAATACTAGCAGTGCTTAAGTACCTACTTACCCTTCCCTTACCCTTTGGTCGAAATAAAATAACATGAAAATGGCAATTGAGTCCGACATAGAGTGCATTTTAAACGTGTATCAAATTGTCAATATGTGTGTATCTACTGTATTGTCAAGGGCGAAGCCATAGAATTTTTTATGGGGGGAAATCGAATTATAAATTTCTAGGAGGTCAAAGTATAATTTTATCATGTATTAACTTATGGTTTCATCATTTTTGTAAGGACTAAACACAAACCTTTTCATTTTTGTGGGATCAAAGTGCAATTTATCATATATAAACATCTAATTTCATCATTTATGAGGGGACTAAAGGTAATTTTTCCATTAGGGGGTTAAGCCCGTGATGCCCCCTAGATTCTGTCTATCCCCTAGATTTGCCTATCCCTATTGCATGTACTACTTGGACCTGACTTGTTAAAATAAATCAATATCCCTCCTAAATTTTAATGACATTTAATTATTGAACACATTAAATTCAAATTATTCATATGATAGGTATATTTATATTTACAATTTGATTTAGGTGTTTTAAAAATAATTCAATTCAAATCTAAACTAACACTAATTTAATGGCTATGTTGATGGAAGGACCTTGTTTATAAAATATTAATATTTTGATGACTCAATTAAAATATTTTAAACTTTATGAACCCATTTAGAATCTTAGACGATAGTTTCAGGATTTTTGGTATAATTGACCCTATAATTTTTACTAAAAAATAGGATATGCTTAATGAGAAGATTGCTAACCTCACAACTCCCAAGTCCTTCAACATCCTCAGGCAACCTCATGGCTGCAAGATCACCATAAGTGCAGTCCCTCCTGAAGGCTAAAATGGGAGGCACCACAAATTGATGAAAATGTGTTCCACTTGGAGCCCAACTTTGCTCCCATGGTGTTATCCACTTGCCCGCAATCCATGTCTACAACACGATCATATAATTATTGAAATATGAAAATTAGGGGTGAAATCTAAAATTATTTTTTGAGGTCAAATTTCAGTTATGTAATTTTATTGAAGTTAAAATACAATTTCATCATTGTATTAACTTATATTTTTATAATTTTAGAAAATTAAATTAAAATTTTATTATTTTTAATAGGCAAAATACAAATTTACCATTTACTAACATTTATGGCCAAAGTGATATTTTCTCAATTTAGGGGGCTCTAGCCCCTGCTAGCCCCCTTAGTGCCGCCATTGATCTAAACAATTTAATAATCTAAGACAACATATCATACCTTACAATTTTGAGCTGCTTGGTATTTGGTAACATGGACAACGTAGTTTTGGGTATCCGCTGGGACTTCTTTTTGTATTTTTTGAAATCTCTCGGTCGATGAAGTTAACATCTATATATATATATATATATATATATATATATATATATTCAACACAAATACAATACTTGTATTAAATGTGTCAGAAGAGATGATCAAAAAAATTGAAAAAGACTTACGAGAACACGAACACGCCTTCGACAAAGGTAGAGGGCGATCGCTCGACCGAGCTTTGAAGTGGAGCCTGTTAAGAACACTTCTTTGACATCTTTGGGAATTTCGTTTACAATAACTGCAGCAGTCAATGTGTTGCCATGGCAAACTCTAACTTTAAGTTGTGGGTGCTTGTTAACAAACAATGTTCCTCCTCCATTTAGAGCTTCATTCTGTAAATTAAGAATTGAGTTATCTGTTAAATTTAAAGATTTATTTAAAATTTGAGAATTTTAAATAAAAAATCAAATTGAAAATGGATTTGAACATAAGAATAAGCCATATTTTGAACCGAGTTTAGATAATAACAAAATTCATTAATATATTGTCTGAATCATACTCAATCTAAAAACTTTACAAAAGAAAAAATGAATTGGGTAATTTTGTTTCTAAGTCTCTTAAAAAATTATAAAATTATAAATTAAACCTCCAAAATTTATAATTCAATTATAATCCTAACTAATATATATATATATAATGAAAAATACTAACCTTATTTAATGCTGCAAGGCTAATCACCTTGACCCCCATCCTATCAGCCTTTAGAATGGCCTCCTCTATTTTCTTGTTGATGCCATCAGCTGCAAATGGTAAGAAATACTGCAGAAACAAGTAATGCTCTACACCAATAAATTTTTCTGGGTACATTTACATCATCTCTTAATTATTTTATACCAATCACGTTATCAAATTCACATCTACGATAACTTCGACTCGTTACAAAACGTGAATAAAATCAATAATCAGAATTTAAAATTACACATATACCTGAAAACCAAATCTGGGAACGACCCATGTCTGGTACAAATGGCCTCGAAGGTTGTAGAAAGTGAGGAGGAAGGTCTTGGACCATGCCCACATCATTAGCAATACCATCAAAGCTGCAGGCCAAAATGGTAGTAGAAACATCCTTGTGGAGAAGGGTATTGATGCGAAGCATCGGTTTACGAGCGAAATGTGCATCGCCGATGTTACGTCCAATATGTGTGCTAGGAACACAAAATCCGGAACTCTCCCATTTTCCCCTGCATTAAAAATCATATATCGTATTCGTATTCGGATGTTGAATATAAATGTGAAAAACTAACTATATTTAAAACATTGACAAACCCGAATAACATAAAGAGTTCATAGGTTAGATCAGATTAAATTGAGTCTATATAACATGGCACATATATGATATTAAATCCGGTTCATATTTTAAATAAATCTAATATTTTATTTAAATTTATTTCTCGGACCTAATATTTTTATTTAAACTCTTTTAAAACTTAAGCGAAGAATCAACTAAATTTACTCGAATTCGAAGTAATTTTTTTGTGAAGCTGCCATGAGTTGCTGTTAAGTGTATTCCACATTGCATCAAACAGGGGCATGAAGAGGCAAAAATTAGTCCCCATATCTGAGTGGTGCAAGCTATGGTACCTGACAATTTGCATAAACATCAAACATTAATAAACTTTTTTTTTTTCTTTTTAAAATAAGTTAAAACAATGATAGACCCATACTTTCACCATTTAAAAGTTTATAATTTAATTTTTAACCCCTCTAAAATAAATTTCTAGCTTTATTCCCCAGTTAAATATATTTTATTTTGATCAAATGATAGCTTTGATCCCTCTATTATGCTCAATTTATGATTTTGTTCATATAGTTTGACACAATGTCATTGATTTCGCCAAATAGTTAACATTGTAGACTATTCAATTGAAATATTAATGTGAATTTAAAAAAAAAAACTCCTTCCCACTTATTAAGTTGATACGATTTTTTTTAAAGAATTTTTCAAAAAGAAATCAAAATTAGCATTTTAACGAAAATTAAAGTATGAAGACTAAATCTCAAATTTAAACATAATTTTTTAATTTTAGTATGATATATGTATGAAATTCATTTTTTTACTAAAGTATCCTATATATCCGTTTTACGGTCTATGAATTATTGACTAAGTATCTGTGACTAGACATGTCCATGAGTCGGGCCAGGTCTACCTGAAAAGTAGGAGGGTTTGAGTAAAAAAATAAGGTCGGTTTAGAAAACGGGTTGAGCCTCAGTAAGGCTTTTTTGGCTCGGCCCAGCCCAACCCAACCTAAATATGCAAAAAAAAAAAAAAAATTTGATACTTTTTCTTGTTGTTTTTTTTTACTCTCTCTTTTTTTGTTGTTGCTATTTTCTTGTTATTTTTAACTATTTTGCTACCATTTCACTATTATGTTAGTACTCTTTTGTTGTTATTGTTTGGATATTGTATAACTCTTGTTTTATAGTTAATTTTGTTACTATTTTAGAGGCATTTACTTGTTAAATTGCACATATCTTAGTGTTATTTAAATATACATATATATTTATTTTTAATTTGTTGAAAAATATTTATTTTAATATTTTTAGTATTTTTGATGTATTAAATAATATAAAAAAGTTAATAGCGGGCCCGACCCGGCCCGGGTCTTAATATTTTTATCCAGCCTAGGCTTGGGAAAAATCTTAGGCCCATTTTTCAAACCAGGCCTAACAAATGAGACTAAAATTTTGGTTGGGCCTAGCCTGGCTCATGGGCACCTCTAATTGAGTTGGGCCTCGGGTAAGATTTTTTCCTGGGCCAAGCTCGAATTTGAAAAAAAAAAATTATTGTTTTGTCGTTATTTTCTCACTATTTTGTTGTCATTTTTTTATTATGTTACTACTATTTTGTTGTTATTATTTCGATATTGTATAACTCTTGTTTTATTATTAATTTTATTACTATTTTAGAGGTATTTGCTTGTTAAGTTGCACCTATTTTAGTATTATTTAAATATAAAGATTTTTTTAATTTACTTCAATTTATTGGGAAACATTTATTTTAATATTTTTAGTATTTTTTATGTATTAAAATTTTAAAAAATTTTATATAAAAAATAAAATAAAATTTAATACGGGTCAACTTAAGTTTAGCATCTATAATTTGGGCTGGACTTGGACAGAAATTTAGACTCATTTTTTAAAACCAGGCCCAAACATATTTAATGAGTCTAATATTTAATTAGAACCTGACCCGACCTAAATCCGACCTCACCCGACCCATAGAAAAGTAAACCTATGGCTGCCCCTACAAAAGCAAAATTTTTCGTACATTGACATCAATTTCAAGTTGAATCATTTAATAACTATACCTTCTTTAAAAAAAACCTAAATTTAAGGGTTAAAGATTTTCACTAAATGCAATTAAAATCAGTATAAATAAGTAGCAATAACTATTAAATATTTAGCTATAACAAAACAGACTTCCCATTTTAAAGCTATAAATGAACTTTACTTCCCATATTAATTCACACCTAATTTCCAAGTCTAAAATTAATAAGTCAAAATTTTATATTAGTCCTTTTACTTTGTATAAATTGTAAAACTAGTCCATGTATTTTAATTTTATCAATTTTAATTTTTATACTTTTTATTGTTGAAATTTCAGTTTCAGCATGTAGCTGTAGATTTAATGCACATTCTGTAATTAAACCATTCTTAATTTTTATACTTTTTAAATTTCAAAATTTTAGTCTTGATGCAAACGAAAATCGCTAAATCCATTCATTGACTTCTTAATGAGTAATATGCGAAATAAGAAAATAACATAGCATTGCAAATGTGATAATATTTTTATTGTATCAACTTTTGAGAAAATCATAACTTAATGAATTTAGCAGCTACTATTTAGATAGGACTAAAACTTTAAAATGCAAGTATAAGAATTAAAATAATTAAACTAAAGTACACAGAATAAATCCACAACTTATATATAGTGCAAGGATTAATAACATAATTTAACCAAAACTGAAAACAATGAGTTGTTTATAGACACAAATTAAGCACTATTTAATAAATTTATATTTCATATATTAACACATAAACAAATCCATATGGCAATTGCCACTTAATTAAAATGAAATAAATTTTTTATTTTTAAAAATATATTTATTAAAATTCAACTTCTATAAAAGGTTTGTGTTATGTATTTTAGTCAATTTAGTCCTTTTTTTCTATAAATTGGTATTTTTAATTTGGAACCATTCAATATATATTTAAATATATTTTAGTCACATTTGGTTTAAGGATTTTCTAAATAAGTGCATAAATAAACTAGTAAAAGTTAATTTAATTATTTTTTGTTGCATTATTTTATTTAATTAAAGAAAATTATTATTCATTATTTCCAATTGTTGTGTAAAAGAAAAGTAGAATTAATGCTTTAAATTTTTAATTAAATAAAAATAATGTATTAAATATAATCCTACACAATTATCATTTCCTAAAATAAAGTTAGGTATAGAAGAATAAAAACCACTCACGTCTCATCATATTTGGATCTTGTTTAGATTGATAAAAGTACCATAGAAGTTCTTGTATTAAGAGTCAGATTGCATGTTATCCCTTTTACTAAAAAAATGAGCAAATTGATCCTTTTTGCTAAAAAATTCATCCATTTATACTGTTAAAACTAATATAGCTGATGGATTAACTAGACCACATGTACTTCATTTCAAAGTACAGAGACTAATTTTTAATAGTAGAAAGAGATGAATTCTTTAATACAACGACCAATTTGCTCTTTAACCTAATATATAAGGACTAATTTGTTAATTTTTTTAGTAGAATGTGCAAAATACAATATGATTTTTAGTACAATAACCTCTATGATGCTTTACCATCTAGATTTAGTTCAGTTTAAGTTCAAATTCAGTTTGTTTTACTTTTATATTAAATTAATTCGAATCGAAATTGATGGTACATGTTTTTAATAGTAAACCCTAAACCGAAAAAAAGGGAAAAATTACTTACGTGGGGGTATAGATGAGATATCTAAGGAAAGGTAACTTGTTGAAGATTGCACCATGAATAACTTCAACATTGGAATGTCCCATACATCTCATAAAATCAAACCCCAAAACATACCCATAAAGCATGCTTGTTGATCCACTTCCCATTAGAATTGACCCCATTATTGGAATTCCAATCACCATAGATAATGTAAGGTGCTCTAAAAATGTTGCATGTCCAGCTGCAAGAACAAAAATTGAAAGTGAATGAATGCATGAAGTAGAATTTACGAGGGAGATGGTTTTCTCTTCTTCTTTTTTTTTTTAGTAAAAATATATCATAGGTCTCTTAATCCCTCGACATTTTATTTTATTTTTTGTTAAATTTGTTGGCCTGATATTTTAAAATAAGAAAAATACTCACTTGGTAGTAGACTTGATCATGGGTTAGACCGGCTTCGGGCCAATGCAAAATTTTAAGCCTTTTTTCTAAGCCCAACCTAAAAGTGGGCCTAAAATTCTACCCAAGCCCGACCCAGATTAATTTTTTTAGATTAATTTTTATATAAAAGCATCTTTTTTAAAAAATATATAATACATCAAATAAACTAAAACAACTAAAACAAATATTTCTCAACAAATTAAAAATACACTAGAAAAGTAAATGATACTAAGATAGTTGCAACCTAACAAGCAAATGTCTCTAAAATAGTAGCAAAATTAATAATAAAACAAGAGTTATACAATATCTAAATAATAACAACGAAATCACAACAATATAATAATGAAATGGTCGCAAAACAGTAGAAAAAAATGAAGTTTATGCTGATCCAGGCCAGCCCAGCCCATTTAGAAAACATGTTTTATTCTTTTATCTAATCTCATTTTTCGAGCTCATATTCTTTTCTAAACTCTCCCACTTTTTGAGCGGACATTTGGGCTTGGGCAAATGGCCCGACCCATGATTAGGTCTGCTTGGTAACGATGTAACTAAAAATATGAAGTTGTAATGAAGATGAATTTAATAGTATTAGCAGTAATTCTAAATTTTAAAATCTGAAAATTAAAGGGATTAAATTCCTAATTTACAAAGAGTATAGTGACTTTTTGCATATTTAACCTAATTTTTTTAATTAATCAAAGGATTAGAAAGATTTAAATTGAATATTTATTTTTAGGAGAAACTAAAATTACAATTATCTCATATTAAAAAAACTTAAATGGAAATCAAAACGAAGAGGAAATCGGGTTTTTCTACCGACCTGTAAAGGGGTGGGGCACCGAAGATGAATGGTGAAGTGAATGATAATGGGTGAAAAGGTATCTTCCATGGAAGAACCTATGCATCCAATAATACAATGGCTCTGACACCATTACATGCAATAACATCAATGTAATAAACCCTTTTGTGTTCCATATTGGAAACTCATCCTCCATGGATGGAAACATCAGGCAAGCCATGGTAGCTAACAGACCTTGAAGAAGTATAAAATTGTCCCTTCAAACAAAAAATAATAATAATAATAATCAAATCATTTGAATTATTACAAGACAGAAACTTCATAGTTTTTTTTTTTTTTACCAGTTCCATTCATTGTCAATCTGCTTGAATTCAACTCCTTGTTGCTTAATCCGACAATTTCCAAGGAAAAGCATGTTGTTGTAAGAATTCCATAGTTGGTGCATGAAACCTCTCAAAGCACATATAATGAGTATATGAACACACCATGGATGCTTATAGGAATCTTCATAGATCCATGAATACATAACATTTGCAGCTAATGGACCATACATCACATACTTTGCCATTGTCAAAGAGTTTCCAAGAAAAAAAATTTGATATCAGTATCGAACAAATTGTATGACAAAAAATTTAAACACAATATAGTTTTCGTTTTCCGTACCTTGAAACTCCCCAAGTTTTCCCATGGCCAAGCTGAAAGAGGTTTTTTAGCCATTTTTAACTTGTTTTTGCTTTGTTTAGCTCACTATGTTTTTGAAATCTTTTTGAGGGTTTTTATAGCTGCAAGGAGAAACGAAAATGGTAGTGGTGACAGATAAAAGAATGGGATAATTCAACATTTAGTCCCTGAATTGACAACCTTTTTTGTTTGCATTAGTCTTGGAATTTGGTAATTTTTTTCAATTTTACCCTGTGATAATGTGACACTTTAAGATTATGCTACGTCATCACTTAATTTTTTTAATAAAAATTATAATTTCTTGAGTAATGACGTGGTACAACATGAACCAAAACTGAGAAAAGTTGACAAATTTCAAGATGGATGTGTAGTCTTGAAACTTGACATTTTTTTTCCAATTTTGATCCCTATGATGACATGGCACTCCAATATTGTACCATGTCATCACTTAATTTTTTCAATAAAAACTACAATTTCTTCAATAATGGCGCGGTACAATATTGGCCAAAACTAGGACAAGTGGACAAATTTCGAGAAATGTGTAGTCCTGAAACTTGGTAAAAAAAAATCAATTTTGATTCCTATAATGATATGACACCCTAAGATTGTGTCACGTTATTTCCTAATTTTTTTTATAAAAATTATAAATATGAACCAAAGTTGGGAAAAGTTGACAAATTATGGAACTATTGTGGACAAAAGAAGTTTGTGAGCTAAATGTTAATTTAATATCCCAAAAAAGAAGGTGACGTAATTGACTTGATTCATGTAAATTATGTTTAGAGGATGATATTGAATAAATATACAATTATAGATTGATTTTTATTTAAAAAAATTTAACATTGATATGATATTGGTATTGTACCAAACAGTTGGGTACGATGGCATGATTGAATTTTCGATTTTCATTGGTTTCAACAAGGGACAGCTGTTTGGTTTGTATCAAATTTCATTAATGGTTAGTATATGGTTGGGAAAGAAGGGGATAGTAGATGGGAGCTCAACGCTTATAGTCACCATAAGTTTGCATAGTTAATGTAATAGTTAATGTAAATTTTAGGTATACTACATACGACAATAAGTTATTAACAAATTTATGTTTTAGTAACTAAATTTTAAAAAAATTATAAAATATCATTAAATTATTTGAAAGTTTTTATTTAAGTCATTGTGTTGTTAAAATGAGTTTATTTTTTTCATGAAACAATTTTAAATGCCACGAATTTGCGCATCAATTCAAATAGCGCTTTATTTTTCGATATCTGGCACTGATAATCAGATTGACTTGAATTTAAGTTATTTTCTTTTACACATCGATGGTTGCTGATACACTATACCAGTTATCAAATCGTCACTTGTAGCTCGTTAGCCAAACCTTTTTTAACAAAAAAATTAATAACCAAGCGACTTAAATAATTTTTTTCATAGTTGAATGACCCTTTTTTAACTTTTTGAATTAACTAAATGACCAAACGTAAATTTACTAATAATTTAATGATCTTAAGCATAATTTATCTTAAATTTTATGATTTTATTATTTCTTAATATATTTATGATAATGGGCTGATTTTGGAGGTTTCTTTAGTAGTAAGTAAAGTAATGCGCTTAATTGACATATTTTTATTATTTATTTGAATTAACTTTATACATGTGTTCTACTAATTTTGACATTTCATTAATTAGTCATTTTACGTGTTGGAAAATAAATGGAATTGTGAATTACAAGGAAGATTTGACACGGAAACTCCGGTTAGCATACAAGAAATTGAGAAAGGATTGGATGAAATGGTTACGTCACGTCATCCATATCCTTTCCCAATCAATTAATGACATGTCAGCTGATTTTTACACCTCATTTGATTACATTTTACACCTCATTTAATTACATGTCTCATTTACACATCATTTAATTAGATTTTTTAATCACAAATCCCTAAAATCCCAAATAAAAATTATTCAACCCTAATAACAATTCTATCTTCTCCTCTCTACGTTAACATCTCTGGTTTTCAAACCAAGAACCAGTATCTTTTTAGGAAGATCGATATGAACATTAAGCTGGTCCCAGGCAATTAAAAAGACAAATGTTAATTTGTAATTCATTTTTTTCTTTTTTCCCCAAAAGAAATTATTAAATACTACTGGTTATCAATGTAATTTAGTATCCCTTTACAGAACAATCTTGTTCAGTATAAAATAACTAAATGATCTCCACTGCATGTTTCGAATCTATTTTATTTGATTTTTAGATGCTGGTAAGTCTACAACTGGAGGCCAGATACTCTTCCTCATTGGTCAGGTCGATGACCGTACAATCAAGCAAAACGTAAAACAACTTGCTGGAAAAAAAATAGCAAAGCAGGCGTAGATGTAAAGCGTAATAATTGAAGCGTAATAATAGCAAAGAGGCGTAGACGATGCGTAGACGTTAGCAAGAAGGCGTAGAGGAGAAGATAGAATTGTTATTAGGGTTGAATAATTTTTAATTGGAATTTTAGGGATTTGTGATTAAAAAATCTAATTAAATGATGTGTAAATAAAACATGTCATTAAATGAGGTGTAAAATGTAATCAAATGAGGTGTAAAAATTAGCTGACATGTCATTAATTGATTGGGAAGGGATATGGATGACGTGGCGTAACCGTTTCATCCAATCCTTCCTCACAAGGAATTTAGAATTTAGAATTATTTATTTTATTATTTTATTTGGGAAAATGTATTTTAAGAATAACAAGTAAAAGTTTTTCTTTAGCTTTATTTATTTTATCCTTGGGTATATTTTGAAATTTTTTTTTTAGCAAAGGAGGTGTCAAAAGTAAAGTCGGACAATTTTTTGAGAGGATCAAATTAAATTATATTTTTTATGATAGTAAAATGGTAATTTCATTATTTTAATAATCTATATTTTATAATTTTAAATATTTAAATTAAATTTTATCATTTTTGAAAGTCAAAGTACAATGTCATTATTAATTTAAAATTTTACCATTTATAAATATCTAAATAAAAATTTTCCACGTGTGAACCCCTAATTTCACTCCTCGGAGGTGCCAAAGAGTCTATAGGATTTAGGTTTTATTATGATTATTTATTATAATATATATATAGGTAGAAATTAGGTGCCTGAGCTAACAAACATTTATTCTTGTTTTATTTTTATTATGAGTCACTAGATTCAGCCAAACGTCAATAATTAATTCAATGCTTGAACCATGAGATTTTGAAATTGCATTTCTGGTTTAGAAGGTGATGTAACCCAACTCGGGACAACTAACGATTTGCAGTCCGATGAGCATGCGATGTTCAAATGATCAAAGGATGCAAGATGCCGAGGAGTTGTTTGTGCACTTTGGTGCAACTCAATTCAGATCGGTTCAGCTCATATGACCTAATTTCAGCTTAATGAGCTCATTTGATTATTTTTAGTTCATCATTTAATATTCGAATAAAATTAAATATTTTAATTAATTAATTTTTATACAGTTTAAATATGTCCTAATTATGTTTTTTATAGCCAATTTATGTTGTCCTAACTTTATTTAATTTGTCCAGAATTATTACGTGGTTTTAAGTTGTCTAGGGTCTAGCCGAATTTCAATGTGTCACGAATTGTTTTCAATTAATGTGTCTAAGTGTCCATTAATGTGTCCTAGCTTTGTTTTAATTGTTATTCAACTGAATTAGAGAGATTTAGTGATTTCCTTGTGCATGTAGGTGCAGCCGAATTTAACAAGGCCATTTAAGGAGATTCATGCACCTAGGTGCAATGTATGTGGCTGGTACATTGAGGGGCTGTTACAATGCATGTTCGGCTGGGCAAACCATTAAAGGCTGGTCACTTTTGGCTTCCCCAAGCACCTATTCAACTAAGAAACTTCCAGCCATCAAGCTTCCAAAATTCCTTTCACATTGCTGGCCACATTGGAGATTATTCGATCGATTCAGCATGTTCAACCTTATGGACTTTTCATGGCCGGCTGTTCACAGTACTCAAATAGGCTGCTCAATACCCCTTAAATGTTGGTCACTTTTTAGCCAAACGGGATCAATGTAAGAGCTTAATTAAGGCAAGGGACGAACCTGGTTGCTGCCATGAATTTGCTACATCTTTATCCATCCTTCTTCAATCTGACTAAACCAAACACCGAATATCTTTCTTTCTTGAACTAACCTAAACCCGAACCTTCTTCTTCCGACTTCTAAAATTAAACCCATCCCCAATATTATACCTCCATTCCTAACTCAAACAAATATAGTTATAAAACTTAACAAAAGCTTCCGCAACTCAACTTTTCAAACATCTTCCATGCCGAGTTCTCAAGCGACTCCTCCTAGACGATCGGGCACTCAAGTGAATGTCTCGACTAACCCCGGACCGTCTCACATCAGAAGGTAGATTCAATAGTGGCAAATCTAGAGGGGCTGGTATGGGCTCGGCCCCCTAAAATGTAAAATTACTGTAGAGCCCAATTTATGTCCGAGCCCATACCAAAAACCAGAATAAACCAAAAAAATAAATAATAAAGTCCTTTTAATAAAAAAATAGTCCAAGTTTACAAAAAGGTCCAAAATTAAACTACCCAAGCCCAAACATTAAACCCAAACAAAGCCCAAACCTAACCTAAACCCTAGCCCAAATGTTTAACCCAAAAACCTAAAAAAAAAAAACATAAATCGAGAGAGAGCCTCGCACAAGACGATCGCCAAAGAAGGCCATGCCCCCACGCCAAGACGGCTCCTCTCAGCGTGGTGTGCCTCCACGGCGTTGTCCTCGAAAGAAAAAAAAAAAAAAATTTCAACAAATCTAAGGAACTAGGAGTTTTAGTTTTTCATTTTTCCTACAAGGCTATAAAAGCCGAATAGAAAATTTGTAAAAGGGGGGTTTTTTTTTTTTGGAAGGAAATAGAAAAGAATACACACGGTTTTTACAAGAGAGCTATACACTCACAATTTCCAGAAATATCATACACAGTATCAGTTGATTAAAGCAATTTTTTTGTGAAAATGAGCAGACATTTGAGTAAGAAACAGTTTTCATAGGTGATTTTCGCAAGACTTATTCGTTCTATATAGTCTTTTACTTTTTTGGAAAGATCTGAAATCAAAGAAAAGGGGTAAGAAACTTTACGAGCCGTCGTTCTTACGCGTGGACGGTTGCCTGACCGGTGGTGACGAGCGGCGAGGGAGAGATTGAATCCCTAAAAAAGGAAAATAAGGAAAAGGGGCTAGGGGTTTCTGGTTTTGTTTTATTTGAAACAGAGGGTAATGTGGAAGGAAATGTTTTTTCCCAGATTTTAAAGCATTGCAAGCGGCTACTGCTTTTACCTTTGGAGAGGGAATCCATGCATTTACCCTAAATGGGTAAATTCATGCGCTCAACCATCTCTACTTGCACTGCTTTAAATCGTTTTTCTATTTTTTAAAATTTACCCTAAAATTAATTTTTATTCCACTTTAGTCCTCGTCGAACGACTTTGCTTGTGGGAGGGATTAATTTTCGCTTTGGACCTTCCAAGTTGCGCATGCATCACGATTGAGCCCTTCTATCGTTTTCTTGTTTTAAATTCAAATTTCAAAGTTTCTATTTTGATTTAATTTGATTCTGTTTTAATTTGTTCACAAATTGGTTATTTTTTAAATGGTACTTACTGTTTTAATATTTTTTATCATTATTTCTACTTTCGTTATTACATTTGTTGCTATGCGTATTATTATTGTTATTCTTAATTTATTATTGCTATTATTCTTAATATTTTTACTTTGAATCTTTATATTAGGCATACTATTGTTGTTATATTTATTACTATTATATTTCTTACTAATATTTTATTATCACTACTATCATTTTTTTGCTAATCTTATTATTATTGTCTTGTTATTATTAATACTATGGTTTACTTTTTTCCTACAATATACATACCTACTATTATTTCTATTATACTTATTGTTATATATATACTTGTTTGCTTGTTTTTATATACTATGATTATATCTTTTGCTTCATTATTATTTTACATATATATGTTATTACTACTATCTTGCATGTATGACGCATTTACGCATCCTGCCCATTTACAACAATAAAAAAACAAACCCAATTACAATAAGCCCAACTAACCCAAAAGCCCAAAACAAAAAAGAGAAAGAAAACCCTAGCCCCTTTTCTACCTAGCGCAACCCTAGCACCACTCCCACCTACCCCAACTTTTCATCTTCCGACAGAGTCACCACCCTCCTCGCACCACGGCCACCGTCCCATCTCCACCGCCGCCCATGCCCCCGCAAAAGAGAAACTAACACGCGTCAGACAACAATGGCGTAAAAAGAATAAGAAATAATGTATTTATTTTTCTTCCTTTCCAAGTTCGGGTATAAAAACCCGAAAATAACAATGTAAAAGGGACTTTTTGGCGATTTTTGATTAATATACAAAGAAAATGAGTCTCTTTTTTTGAGAGAAAAAACAGATTCAAGTAAAAGGAGGCCTCTTATTTATTTTTTTTCTTTTCGAAATCAACACAACAAAAAGGGGAAGAAGTTTCAAGGAAAACAGCAGATCCAATCGAAAAAAACCGAAACCAGAAGGTGATTTTTTTTCTTTTGTTTTCGAAAAATATTTTTTTTAAAAAAGAAACTCACACCATCAATATTCGCATATATATATACATGTATAATCTGAAAAAAATATAAATATATAAAAAATAAATTTTTTTACCTTCCTACCATCAGGACGGTGGTCGGAAGCGCCACGAGACGGCCAACGCATGACCCTCGCCGAATTCCTCACCGCAGAGAAAGCAGAGAAGCAAAACCGCTTTTTTAAAGGAATGGAGAAATGAAGTTTTTTATAAAAATTTGATTTTATAATCGAACCAAAACGACGCTGCTTTTGGTAAGATCCAAAAGCCCCAAACGACGCGTTTCACCCGAGCAACCCGACCCGATCCGACCCGCCTAGGATCCGAGTGTTTTGCCGAAAAGATGGTCTATTTATGCCATGTCCCTCCGCATTTTTATAATTTTGCAATCAAGTCTTGGTAATTTAAAATTAGCTCAATAATTTAACCTGATTTGCGATTAGGTCCCTTTTAGTCATTTGTATGCTTTTGGCAAAAGGGTTAATTTATGTTTTGGTCCCCTTCCTTTCACGCTGTTCAAACAAGTCCCTTTTCTTTTGTTTTATTTCTAATTAACCCCAATATTCCTATTTTTAATGAAATTGAATTCGCTTTTAATTATCTTTGCAATATTTTTAATCTTGTTGTTATTACATCATTGTCATTACCGTTATTATTATTATTTGTATATGTTTTATTGTTATATTGTCTTATTAATCTTATTATCATTATTATCCGTTATTTCAATTATATATTACGATTATTATTTCACTATTACTATTTACTATCGCGTTCAGATATGCCATTGCTTTTATTTTATTTTATTTTTATTATTTTTTTATTTTTTTATTATTATGATTAAAATTATTATTCTATGCATTATTTGTTGATATCTGCTTTTATCATTATCATTACTACTATTACTTTTATGTATTTATATTTATTTATTTATTTCATATGTATTATTCTTTTGCTAGTACCCGTCATTTCAGATTATCGTCATTATTTTATTTTCCATTTCAAGTATCATCTCTATTACATTGCCATTGTAATTTCTTATTTTATTTATTTATTTATTTATTCATTTTTGTTATCATTTCGTATCATCATAATATTATTATTATTTGTATTTTTATTTATAACATTCACATCCATATTTATTATCCTTGATTTATATTACATTTTGAACAAAAGATTATCGTATTTCATCTAAAAATTTTAAAATGAGGCAATGTTTTGGTATTTAGAAACTCGAGAAATAGTGCCCTAACGTCTTCGGGTTGCGATTTTTCGCTTGACTAAATAACTTAACATCCCTTTTACGAAGTTTTGCGAATCACGAGATGACTTTGATTACGAGAGATTAAAACATCGTGTCCTAACGCATCGGATGGGATGTTTATATCTTTTCGGACAAAGAAATTTCAATTTTGACTCAAACCTTTTCTTAAATTCAATACCATACGATGCATTTTGAAAAGTCATTACACTCTGTTCAAAGATTTTTAAAATAAAGGCAATGTTTTGTATTTAGGAATTCGGGAAATAGTGCCCTAACATGCTGGGTTGCGATTTTCCGTTTGACTAAATAACTAAACATCCTTTTTGATAAACTTTGTAAAACCATGAGATAGCTTTGATTACGAAGGTTTTGAGCATCATGTCCTAACGTCTTTGGATGTGATGTTCAGATCCTCCTGAGCAAAGAAATCTCAAAATTATGGCCCTAATTATCCAAACATTTTTAAAGGATCTATATCTTAAAACCTTTTAAAATTTCCGACACTAAGACTCTAATTAATCATTTTGGTACCAATTTTGGGCGATCGAGGGTGCTAACCCTTCCTCGTATGTGAATCAACTCCTGGACCCGACTTTTAAAACTTCGGACCAAAAATACTGCTTTTAGTAAAGCAAAATGTTTTATTAAAATAAAGGTGATCCGATCACACCAAATAATGGTCTGTGGCGACTCCTGCTTTATTCCTATTTATTAAAACCAAAGTCGAACCCGCTTTTGTTTTCAAAAAATGGTTACGATTAATGTACTTATTATATTTATCATTATATTATTTTATTACTAATATTTTTTTATTTTATACTATTATATTTATTTATATGTTATGGTTTACTTTAACTATTTTATCGTATATTATTATATATTGTTTTTATATCTACTATTTTATTATTATCAAGATACCTTCATTTCTTTTACTACTATTTCTTGTTAATGTTAATATTATCACCGTGTTTACATTTCAATGTTTTTATCTTTATGTTTTTAAAATTCATAAAAAGGGTTTTCACAAAGGTAATATTTCGTGTTTGGAAGTCCGAAAATTGTGCCCAATCGTCTTTGGGCTTCGATTTTCGCTCATCCGATCACTAAATATCCTTTAATGTTTTTGAAAATAAGGCAATGTCTAGGTTTCGATTTTCTGTTCGTCCAAACAACTAAATATCCTTCGAAGATTCTTTTATCGCGTTTCTTAAATAAAGGCAATATTTCATGATTGGAAATTCAAGGAACCGTGCCCAATCGTGCTGGGTTTCAGTTTTTAGTTTGGCTAAATAGTGAAATACCCTTTTCAAATCGCAATACATGAATGCTGGAAATCATGAAATGATCTTAGTATCGAGGGTTTGAAATATCGTGTCCTATCGTGCTGGATGTGGTATTTCACCTTTTCGGGACAACAGAATTTCGATATCCAATGCGACTTATCTAAATTTTTTTTCATATTTTAAATTTTTTTTATTTATGATATTAAGGACATTAATCAATCAACACGGTACCAATTTTGGGCGTTATGAGGTGCTAATCCTTCCTCGTATGTGAATCGCCCCGATCCCGCTTTTCTTAAAATTCAGAGACCAAAATGTTTTCTAAAGTGACCCAATCACACTTCAAAATGATTGGTGGCGACTCGTTTTCCTTTTAAAGTCGGCCCGCTTTCCAAACAAAAAATGGTTTCGACGACTTGGCGACTCAATCGGGGACCAATAAGAGAGTCAAGTAGTAGCATTGATTGATTAATGTCTTTTATCAAAATAAAATTTTTAATTTCGTTTCTTTCATTGCATAAGTTTGTGTCGATCATATGTTTGTCGTGGTTTGAAACCCATAGGATATTTCGCATTCATATTGCATGACCGCTGTGGTCACCCTTCTAAGTGTGAGAGAAACTATGCCTTCGTGAGGTTTTCACTCCGCATGGGCTAGGGACCGCCTCCGGATACATCCGTATTTATGGTTCGTGAGGTTTTCACCTCCGCATGGCCATAGGAAATGTATTCCCCGAACCGAACTCGATCTAAATGAGCCTATAATGGGTGAGGATCGAGGAATCTGCTGGTTCAAGTACCTTTCCTTTAGAACTAAACCACATATAGTGAACCCTAAGAGCCTACCCTGGGTAGAGCCATTCTAAACCTTAGTGGTTACCCATACCAGGGTTTGACATTTTTTACTTGCTTTGGTTACTATTATTCATTACTAACCTATTTTTTTTGCCATGTTTGCTTATCATATCATATTAAAAGGGCGTCAAATCCTGTTCGATTACTAATTTAGGAGGCTTGTTATGGAGAACGAATTCCTTGATAAAGTAGAGGATAATGCGGCCTTGTGTACATGGTCGACTTGAGAAGGATAGGCAGATATGTGACTCTATTTTATGTAAAGGATTTTGTTTTTAAATAAGTTTTCTAAAAGAAATTGAACTGAATCGATGCCTTTTATTTTGCATTTATATCATGCATTTGCATCACATTAAATGTCATAAAAGAACCCTATTAACTAGAGATTGTATTATAGTGACCTTGGAACATCATTACTACACACGAATGTAAAAACAGCTAAAGATATAATGAAAACTTTGAGCATCAACGCCGTATTCGAGGAGAGATCAAATGAAGGAAACCTAGGAGGCATTCGCCCCTACGAGCCTGAAAGTGTTTTGAATAACTGGACTGTGAAGGAAACTCCTATAGTTTTTAGAGCTAACACAGAGTAATGTTCAAAACACACTTGTTGTTTTAAGCCTAGAAACAATAAGAATCTTTTGTGAAATAAGCTCCTGTTCAAACATCTTTATTTTGAATAAAAATGCATTTTTGTGTTTCATACCGAGCAAATATTTTCTCATTTTTTTTCCATGTCATACTATATTTTTTTTTTGTTCTTTGGAATATTCTTTCATTTTTCATCCATGATTATAAATAATCATCTTGTAACTGCTTATTCTTTGAATTTGCCTTCGTACCTACAATAGGTACCCAGATATCGGGACATGAGCAACATCATACGGACTCCCTTTTGAGTGAAATATGGGTCTAAAAGGATCCAATATTTTGAAGATGTCAGAGATTACAACTTACCCATTGATCTGTTAAGGATGGTAAAACGAAATGAAAATAGACTCTATCGTACAAAGGGTTAGTGGACATTGTGAGTCTGGGAAAGGAGTGAAGATCGAAGCCTTGCCCTCCACCGAAACAAAGCAAGACGCCATCGAGTTATTCCAAGAATTCAAAGATGTCTTTGCATGACCGCATCAAGATATGCCTAGGCACGATGAGGCTACCATGAAAGGGAGATTTCGTCAGTGTTGCCGTAAATGCCAAATTGAGAAGACATGACTTATATGTTTTTTCTATACGTGAGGCATAGATATTACGGGGATGATTTCGTCAAAAGTATCTAGTTGACGCTTATTCATTTTCGTGATTGTCAACTATTCCACTAAGAGGGTGAGGGTTGGTTCCTATGACAAAGTTACAGGGTCAATCATCAAGTTCAATTTCAACTTCGAGTTCAAGTTCGAATTTTTTAAAAAAAACAAAACAAAAGAAAAAGAAAGAAAGAAGAAAAGAAAAGAAAGAAACCATCCAAGAAAAAAGATTTTGAAAGATGATGGAAACCTATAAATATTGGCATAGACTAGTTACCATTTACCTCTATGCTTCTCGAATGTTGGCGAGGACTTCCACCGGCAACACCCTTCTCATTAGTTTATGGATGGATACGATCTTGCCCATCGGGTTAAAATTCTTACTCTTTAGATTTTGTGTCGAATCGAAGTTGGACGAAGCGAATGGGTTCACTCTCAGATAACCAACTGAAATCGATCGAGGAAAAAGGTTAAAAGCCAACCGTCATGGTCAAATGTACCGAAACAAAGGATGCGGGCTTATAACAAAAGTTCACCCAGTGTTCTATAGATTCTCCCTATGCGTAAAGACTTCAGAGGAAAGTAGATGCTTAATTGGGAATGACCTATGTCGAAAAGAGGGTCTTTTATGAGGAGCATTGATACTAGCCAAGATGGACTGCAAGAGTCACCAACCAGTTAATGCGGCTCACCAAGAAACACTTCGCTTAAGAAGGAAATAGGCCAAGGCGAAAACCCGCAAAGGGCACTTTGAGGCTTTCACAAAAAAAAAAATGAAGAGGTCAAGGTGAAAACCCGCAAAGGGCACTTTGAGACCAAAGGGGCTTTGAGTCGAAAACCCGAAAAGGGCGGCTCAAGTTGTGATCAAATCATGATGGGGCATACAGTAGTTTTGCCACGCTTGAATTGACAATGAGGAAGTATGTTACATCTTGGGGCATCGACAAAGTACTCCGGATCTCCTAAACACATGTTGAGCTTAAATGGTCCTTAAGAAGTTCAACAGAAGCTTAGTCTGCGATATCTGGGCACCTAATTTCCATCTTACTCATTCTGAATTTGCTCATTTCAAAATACAGTACCAATAAATTTCCTTCTTGATTGCATTTTGTTTCGAGCTATGCTCCCAATTAATTTCTTTCTTCTCTATTATTATGATATTTTTCTTTGAAATAATGATTACTGAACTAATAATACTTTCACAAAGGAAGTTTTATGCACTACTCTGGAAGTCTATAAATGATATAAGAATCCAAAACAGGATAATTATTTAGAACTAGCTGTGCTTAAAGGGCTCGGAGACTTGAGATAAGGGTCTAAGCAAAGGATTTACATCTTGATTCGTTGTTAGAAGTATCACTGAACAAAGAAGACATACGTCGTGGATCACCTTAATAAGCAAAGAAGCAAGCAATGTACCCAAGTGTTAAAAATGGATCATTCTCATGACATTTTGCATCCATTCATAACATTCATGATACATATGGTTAGGAGCATCTTTCATGACATCCTAATCATTTGACATAAGCATAGACCCATGAAATCAATTCTACAGGTTCCCCAGAGGACAATGTAGCAAAGTTGATGGGAGTTACAGAAGATATGATCTTATCTCTCTGGCGAGAGTAGAGCAGATCGAAAAATCAAGCCTTATCTCTACTGAAGCAGGAGTGGAGCAAAGCTAAAGATGTAGATCCTATCTCCACCGAAAGGAGTGGAGCAGATTGAAGACAATAGATCTTATCTCTACCGAAAGGTGAATAGAGCAGATCGAAAGATTGAAGCCTTATCTCTACCGAAAGGTGGAGTGGAGCAGTTAAAGATAGTAGATCCTATCTCCACCGAAAGAGTGGAGCGGATTGAAGATAATGATCTTATCTCTCATCGAAAGGCGAGTAGAGCGATCAAGGATCAAGCCTTATCTCTACCGAAAGGTGAGTGGAGCAAAGCTAAAGATAGTAGATCTTATCTCCACCGAGTGAGTGGAGCAGATCAAAGACAATAGATCCTATCTCCACCGAAAGAGTGGAGCGGATTGAAGACAATGACCTTATCTCTACCGGTAGGAGTAGAGCGATCGAAGATTGAAGCCTTATCTCTATCGGAAAGGTGAGGAGCAGCTAAAATAGTAGATCCTATCTCCACCGAAGCGAGAGTAGAGCGGATTGAAGATAACAGATCTTATCTTTATCGAAAGGAGAGTAGAGCGATCGAAGATCAAGCCTTATCTCTCGAAAGGAGTGGAGCAAAGAAGATAGTAGATCCTATCTCCACCGAAAGGAGTGGAGCGGATCAAGACAGATCTTATCTCCACCGAAAGGTGGGGGCGATCAAAGATAATGAGCCTTATCTCCACCGAAAGGTGGGAGCAGCCAAAGATACAGATCTTATCTCTACTGAGCAGGAGTAGAGCAGATCGAAGACAACAGATCTTATCTCCACTGAGAAGAAGTGGGGCAGATCGAGGATAATGAGCCTTATCTCTACTGAGCAGGAGTGGAGCAGGCCAAAGATACTGATCTTATCTCTACTGAGTAGGAGTAGAGCAGATCGAAATCAGCAGATCTTATCTCCATCGAAAGGAAAGGAGTGGAGCAGATCGGAAGACTAAAGCCTTATCTCTACCGAAAGCGAGTGGAGCAAAGCTAAAGATAGTAGATCTTATCTCCACTGAGCAGGAGTGGAGCAGATCAAAGACAATAGATCCTATCTCCACCGAGAGCAGGAGTGGAGCGGATTAAAGACAACAGATCTTATCTCACTGAAAGTGAGTAGAGCGCACTGCAGGACTAAAGCCTTATCTCAACTGAGCAGGAGTGAAGCAGGCTAAAGATAGTAGATCTTATCTCTACTGAGCAGGAGTGGAGCAGATCGAAGATTACAGATCTTATCTCTACTGAGCAGGAGTAGAGCAGATCGAAAACGGTGAGCCTTAATTCCCTAAGCAGTAGGGTAACAGGCTAAAAATTACAAATCATAAGCAGTAGTAGGGCAGGTTGAAACAAAACTCCTATGCCCTTGAAGACGCGGTGGGTTAAAGTGAGGCTACCTAAAGAAATTAGGGCTCAGCAAGATCGGGCAAAATTGGTCCTATCAAAGTCTTTGCTCCATTCTCGTTACACGATAACGAGCAAAGAGGGGTAGCTGTAGAGCCCAATTTATGTCCGAGCCCATACCAAAAACCAGAATAAACCAAAAAAATAAATAATAAAGTCCTTTTAATAAAAAAATAGTCCAAGTTTACAAAAAGGCCCAAAATTAAACTACCCAAGCCCAAACATTAAACCCAAACAAAACCCAAACCTATTAGACCCAAACCAAACACCTAAAACCTAGCCCAAATGCTTAACCCAAAAACCTAAAAAAAAAAAATATAAATCAGAGGAGAGCCCTCGCACACACACGATCGCCAAAGAAGGCCATGCCTCATGCCCGACGCCCTCTCCACGTGGTGTGCCTCCACGGCGTTGTCCCTGCGAAAGAAAAGGAAAAACAGACCAACAAATCTAAGGAACTAGGAGTTTTAGTTTTTCATTTTTCCTACAAGGCTATAAAAGCCGAATAGAAAATTTGTAAAAGGGGTTTTTTTTTTTTTTGAAGGAAATAGAAAAGAATACACACGGTTTTTACAAGAGAGCAATACACTCACAATTTCCAGAAATACCATACATGATCGCTTGATTAAAGCAAATTTTTTGTGAAAATGAGCGACATTTGAGTAAGAAACAGTTTTCATAGGTGATTTTCGCAAGACTTATTCGCTCTATATAGTCTTTACTTTTTGGAAAGATCTCAAAACAAAGAAAAGGGTAAGAAACTTACCGAGTCTGTCATTCTTATTGCTGGGATTCGCTGTTCTGACCGGTGGTGACGAAGCGAGGAGAGATTGAATCCTAAAACAGAAAATAAGGAAAAGGGCAAGGGGTTTCTGGTTTTGTTTTATTTGAAGCAGAGCGTAAAGTGGAGTGGAAATGTTTTTTTCCCCAGATTTTAAAGCATTGCAAGCGGCGCCGTTTTATCTTTGGAGAGGGGAATCCATGGGCATGTACCCTAAATGGGTAAATTGCGCGTTCAGCCCTCTCTACTTGCACGCTGTTTTAAATCAGTTTTTCTATTTTTTAAATTTTACCCTAAAATTAATTTTTCATTCCACTTTAGTCCTCGTCGAACGACCGCTTTGTGGAGGGATTAATTTTCGTTTTGGACCTTCCAAGTTGCGTGCGCATCACGATTGAGCCCTTCTATCGCTTTTCTTGTTTTAAATTCATTTCAAAGTTTCGCTTTGATTTAATTTGATTCTGCTTTAATTTGTTCACAAATTGGTTATTTTTTAAATGGTACTTACTGCTTTAATATTTTTTTATCATTATTTCTACTTTCGTTATTACATTTACTATTGCTATGCGTATTATTATTGTTATTCTTAATTTATTATTGCTATTATTCTTAATATTTTTACTTTGAATCTTTATATTAGGCATACTATTGTTGTTATATTTATTACTATTATATTTCTTGCTAATATTTTATTATCACTACTATCATTTTTTTGCTAATCTTATTATTATTGTCTTGTTATTATTAATACTATGGTTTACTTTTTTCCTACAATATACATACCTACTATTATTCTATTATACTTATTGTTATATATATACTTGTTTGCTTGTTTTTATATACTATGATTATATCTTTTGCTTCATTATTATTTTACATATATATGTTATTACTACTATAACGCACTTATTATATTTATCATTATATTATTTTATTACTAATATTTTTTTTATTTTATACTATTATATTTATTTATATGTTATGGTTTACTTTAACTATTTTATCGTATATTATTATATATTGTTTTTAATATCTATTATTTTATTATTATCGTATACCTTCATTTCTTTTACTACTATTTCTTGTTAATGTTAATATTATCACCGTGTTTACATTTCAATGTTTTTATCTTTATGTTTTTAAAAATTCATAAAAAAGGGGTTTTCACAAAGGTAATATTCCGTGTTTGGAAGTCCGAAAAATTGTGCCCAATCGTGCTGGGCTTCGATTTTTCGTTCATCTGGATCACTAAATATCCTTTAATGTTTTTCAAAATAAGGCAATGTTTTGTGTTGGGAAGTTCAAGAAATTCGTGCCCAATCGCTTTGGGTTTCGATTTTACATCATTCAAACAACTAAATATCCTTCAAAGATTCTTTTATCGCGTTTCTTAAATAAAGATAATATTTCATGATTGGAAATTCAAGGAACCGTGCCCAATCGTGATGGGTTTCGGTTTTTAGTTTGGCTAAATAGTGAAATACCCTTTTCAAATCGCAATACATGAATGCTGGAAATCATGAAATGATCTTAGTATCGAGGGTTTGAAACATCGTGTCCTATCGTGCTGGATATGGTATTTCACCTTTTCGGGACAAGAGAATTTCGATATCCAATGCGAGTTATCTAAATTTTTTTATTTATGATATTAAGGACATTAATCAATCAACACGGTACCAATTTTGGGCGTTGCGAGGGTGCTAATCCTCCCTCGTGCGTAACTGGCTCCCAATCCCGTTTTCTTAAAATTCGTAGACCAAAATGTTTTCTAAAGTGACCCAATCACACTTCAAAAATGATTGGTGGTGACTCCGTTTTTCCTTTTAAAGTCGGCCCGTTTTCCAAACAAAAAAATGGTTTCGACAATTACTATTTAAAGTCTTTAAATTTTTTTAAAAAATTTAAATTAGTAAAGGTAAAATTATACTTTGGCCCTCTAAAATTATAAAAATTTGATTTAATTCTTTAAAATTTATAAAGATATAGGCTATGAAAATTAAAATTTCATTCGACCCTCCTAAAAGATTGTTCTGGCTTCGCCCCCGGACTCAATCATCTTACAACATAATTTTAATGTCCAATTGAGAAGGAATCCTTGATTCAGTGTTGGATGACATACAGTTGGTGAATCGATATGATCCGTAATTGTCATATTCGGTCCATCGAAGAATAAATTTATGTGACCAATTGAGTGAGTGATTGAATTTGTCAAGGGAGTTAACAATCAAGTTTAAACGACTCACGCAATTGAGACCATTGATTTGAGCGATGTCCTTCTAGTTTGCAAGGCTATCGAGGAATTAAATTGTGGAAGCTATTTTTAGGGTTATTCACTTGGTAAAGGTTAGCTATCAAGATATTATTGCTATTAATTTACATATGGAATGGTTGGTGGTTTGAGCTTGTTCCTTGACCACTATAATCGACTTATTGATTGGAGGAGAAAATCTATTGTTTGGGATCAGTTTGAAACCGAAGTCAAAATCTCTCCTGAAGCCGGAGTTTTCGTCTTATTAGTTTACTCAAACTTAATTTCCATTGTATTTTTATCTATACTATTTTTTAAACTCCTTACTGAGTTGCTATCACTCTCAACTAGGTCACCAATTGGTTTAAAAAATTATGAAAATACCCTTCCATAATTAAAATAAGTTATATTATTCAAGAATACTTTTAGTCTTTTTTATTTAAAAAATCAATAAAAATATGCATATGTTGGGATTTTAACCTGAACCAATCGCATTAGTAAAACCTTTAATTTCTCACATTTATTTTGATATTTTTATACATTTTTGTTTTAATAAGCACAATTTATTATCTCCATCAGTTGTATATATTGATAATATTGTTCATTAAGTTAGTGTCACAAGTCAACTCGACACAACACCATGATAAAAAAATTGTAGTGCATTTAGTATTGTTAATATGATGTATTTATTTTAATATCGTATATATTTCATGTGATATTATTAATTAGTTTCAAACCATACGTTTCATTATTTATTGTGCGTTATTTTTAAAAACATATATGTTCTAAATTTGTGGTTCTCACGCGCATACATGTGATAGGATTTCTAGTTTTTATTAAATTTTTATTATTTATTTTATATTTAGATTTAACCCCCTTTCTTTAATATCGTAAATTTGTATAAATCTTGTCATAATAAATCATAAAATTGATCAGTCTAGTCTTTATGGAATCAACGCTACTCCATATACTGCAAATTTCGATTTTAGGTGTAAGATTTTATTTTTTCAGTTGACCAGATGAATCATAAATTATTTGAGGTCAAAGTGTAGCTTTATCATTATACTAACATGTAATTTGATAAAAAAAATTTAATCTCCATTAAATGGCAAATCTACCAATGGGAGGAGGGAAAAAAAATCCGAAGTTGCAAAACACAAGTAGAAAACAAAAGCAAAAACCCTAATTTCTTACCCCAAATTCAAAATACTATGAACAAAAAAGAAACAAACAAATAAGCCTTATTAGTGTCCTCAAGACTTGCTTTTCCTACTGTTACTGAAAGCACAGCAACCGACAGAGTAGACAATGATGAGGCAAACTAGGAAGATAATGTTGACCACCATTACTTTCTTCCAAGAACTCCTTAGGTTGTCAATAAAACCGGCTTTACATGCTTGGCAATCGAAACATAATGTGCCCAAATCATTGCTCCATGTATTGCAATCGGTGTTGTTGATGAAGATACCATTGCCTTTGGTCCAGTTTGTTGGTCCTAGGAAGGTGAATTGACAGTCGTTTGATGGCTTACAACAACCGGACTGCAAAATAAAACATGAAACACATAAATGGAAAGTCCAAAATATATAGAGAAAAAAAAAACCCAATTTAAGTCACGAAATATAATATGGTGGTATTTATAGATCGGGTTAAATCAAATATTTGTAAATTGTCATATCTTGCGAGATCACTTTGCAACTTACAACCTCACAAGCTAGAATCATCTATTGGTGGATCAACAACAAAACATTTATCATCTATGCATTACATTTATCTGTTGTCTTGATATGATAACTCATATTTAGAACAAATATCAATAAGCTAACTAAGCTTTAAAAAATATGAAACTAATAAAAAAATGACACGTGATACGAGAGACTGGAGAGTTGAGCCCCTCTCTCTACTCTTCCACCTACATATATCTCCCTTCCTTCTCCCAACCCCAACCATTCTTAATTACATACAACCTCCACCCATACAACCATTCTCCAACCATCGTCCACCATCATAATTTACAGTTTATATCAACAAGACTCATCCATATTTCTTTATTTTTCTTAGATATATATGTTATTTTTATTTAATATTTTATAATTTTTCACTTATTAAAATTTTAAACATAAACAACCTATTAACTTAATATAATTTCAATGTTCACAATATAATATTATATATTTAATTTGCATACCACATAAATTACAAAATATATAAAACTAAAACAACATATCATAACACTCAAAATTAGTCAAGCTAGATAGGTTCGAACCTTAAATATATTCTAACTCAAATTCAATTATATTTTAAATATTTTAATTTTTAACTTTTAAGACTAAATATTTTTATCTATAATTTTATCTCGAGTCTCTATCGAAGACTTGAACAACTAACCCGACTCAAAAGTCAATTAAATTTTCAAAAAATAATATAACGTACCTGTATGGCAGACAAATGCACCTTATAAAACTCTGTTACACTCTCATTCATATGCTGGTTATGAAAATCAGTGCAAACTTTACTATCAACCAAACAGCTCTTAATCTTAAACCAACTATTCTCATCACCAACCCTCTTTTGCAACCAATTTGAATAATCCCCCAACCGGTATTCCTTATACCCTTTACCTGACAAGACCCTTCCCGCCCCTTTATTTGTCACCACGAAAGCGAAAATCGTGCCGGCAATGCCGAGCACGATGAGGATGAACATAACGACGAGGTAAAGCCAGAGCAACCATTTCACGTGACAGCACGCTCCGACGAATCCAGCCAATGAAACTACCATGAGGAAAACTCCGACGATGATGATGGGTTTGTCGAGAAAAGTTCGCATTCAGTTATGGCTTTACGGCTGAGCCAGATGCCGGCGACGAGGATGGGGATAGAGAGGAGGAAGGTTACGAAGTTGAGGATACCGAGTAGGTTGTTGCTCAGGCGGAACGACATCGTTTTGGGGATTTTCTTTGTTGGTTTTCTCTATTAGGTCGGTTTGTTTTTATTATTTTTTTTTTTTTGTTATGATGGAAGAAAAAAAAAAAAGTGATCTTATTGGAGGTTCATGGAATGTTTATTGTCACGCGCCGTACACGTTTATGTAACTGCATTTGTTCCACGTGGCTAAATCGAATTTAATCTAATATTTTCACTATAAGTTACATAGATTTATGAGATAAGTTGATTTAACCCACGGAAGACCGTTCTGTTTTTTATTAAATCCACATAACCAATTGGACTTTAATAATATATATTTATTTGATATATTATAAATTTTAAATATATTTTAAATAATAAAAATATTATGTTGGTTTTTTGCTCGGGTTAATTTGAAAATTAAAAAAATTGATAACCGATCGGAATAACCAACAAAATTGAATCCATAATCGAAAAAATCGCCTAACTTGTTGACTCACATTAATATTAGGTCTTAAATTTTAATTGCTAGGCACCCCCTATTCACTCTCCTCGTAGAAAGAATCATTTTAATCGAGTTTTGGCTTTGTCAAGGTTCAAGTTTTGAAAATATTAAAATCTCGTGTTTAAGTTTTTATCCTATGTAAAACATGTATTGGTTCTGTCAGAATCTATTTCAATTTAAGTTCTATACTGTTTAAGCTCTATCCGAATTCATTTTAATTATGAGTTCGATTGTATTGATTAGTTTTTTTTTTTAATTATTCAAATATTATATTATTTGTAATTACGATTTCAACAAAATTTTGTTTAACTAAAATTATTTAAATATTAAATAAAATTTTATATATTTTATATTTTAACTTATTTTTGTATATGTGTATATTTTCATAAGGTAATCACTTATAAAATACTAAAATGACACTAATAAAAGGAGAATATTCCACAAAGAATATGTCTTCCATTTCATATGATTAGTATAATTATTAAGGAGGAATACTAATGAAAATTAAATTAATTTTATATTTTTCAAAATATATATCATTAATATTTTAACAAGTTTCAGATTTTTATTGGTATAATTCTAAATTTCATCCTTCTAATTTAGAAATTTTGAGAAATTAATCCTCATACTTTAATTTGTTAAAACGTAATTTTGTACATTACTAAAACTAAAAAGTAAGAAGTTAGTCAAGTTATTAACCAAAACGTGAAATCGAACTAATAATTTTTGTTAATTTATTGCATATAAATTATTAAACTGTTGTATAAATCAATAATTCCACGATAAAGTTTATCAATGTCACCTAATTAAACTTAACTTGTTAGTTTCATAAAAGTACGAGGACCAAATTTTAAAAATTAAAATAAAAATATTAATTTTTCAATTTTTATAAAATAGAGGGAGGATTTCACAATAAAACCTACTTTTTTATCATACTGAACAAATTATTATACACATTTAATTTACTTAAAACTTAATATGCAATATAGCTTATATAGGCAAATAAAACATAAAATACGATAATCATATTGTAGCAGGCCAAATTTGCCTGGGCCAAATCAGCAACCAAAAATTATAAAAACAGTATATTAATTGCATGCCCAAAATTACAAACCCCTAACAGTCCAAATACAAAAAAAAAAAAAAAAATCCTAATGGCTCAACAAGCCCAAAACCGAAACTATTTTTAGCCAAAAATAAAAAGGTGTAACACCCCAAACTCGGCCCATACGTTTCGACCGGATCTGGCATGTCACGGCTTGTACTTTGAAAACCTTTGCTTTGATGGTACTTGAAATTTGTGAGTTAATTGGACAATATTTAAGTAAATAAGCGGCATTTTAAAAATAAAACCTTATATTAATATTATCAAGTATAAATAAACCTTATCATAAAATTCACAAGTTGCTTAACATTGAAATAAATTAACCTAAAGAAATCTCAAAAGAAAATAACTTGTAAGAATAGAACTTGATGGCCCCTCGAGTCCGTCTCGGCTCCCATGTCCACGATCTACTGTTCATCAGGAAGAGTAGAGAAAAGGAAAGCGTGAGTCACAAAGACTCAGTGTATAAATCTCAAAACACATAACGACTTGAGCCCACAAACACATTATGGGCCCTGGCCCATACATGAGGTAAATAATCATATTCATATGGTAAACAATAAATAATGAATAACCCAACCCATCCTAGGTTTCCATCCTCTACACACCAACCCGTACCAACCATCACACCTTGGGAATTTCTACAATCAACCCTCCATCCGCTACACACCATATTGACAAAACTATGTTTTCATCATAAAGACAGATCACTATGTGACCTATGTATGGCCACCGATCGCTATGCGACCTTAAAATATATATCGACAAAGAATGTCGTCATGTCATAAAGACCGATCACTATGTGACCTATGTGGCAAAGCCACCGATCGCTATGCGACCTTCTTCCCCTTCATCATGTCAATCCCATCCCCATGCTTACATGCAAGAACATAAATATATTATCATCATAGATTATCACATACTTCGATACACATAGAGATTTCTATGGTTACGTACCTGGCATCCTTTGCCTAACCCTTTTAGGGTTTTATTCGACTGTCTACACAGCCTCTTTTCGGCTTTTAGCCCATAACATATATTTAGTACAGATCACTATACAGCCTTTTTTCGGCTTTTAGCCCATAACATATATTTAGTACAGATTAATTAGTGTGTTAGAGATATACACACCTAATTACCGATAAAACGAGGCTTTCTATATCGACGCTATCCTTAGTCGACACAACCGCTATCCGCCTAAGGTGTTGTTCGAAGCGGTCCACAACCAATTGGCTAATCTCGAGCAAATAGACATCGCTTGTTTCTTAAACTTAGGATTCTTTCTTTTGCTCGATCCATATTTAATTCCATCATAAATCCTTATCGAGTTACTATAATAATATTTAATCGTTAATCCTCCTTATAAAGTTAAAATCTTGTATATAATGATGAAATCTAATAGAAATCTAAGAAAATCTTCTTACCTTAAAAATCCAAATTGAGACTTATGAATTTCGCTTTTAGATTTAGTCGATTAGGCTTCCTTCAAATCAATTGCCGCCCATCATAAAACCATTAACTATTAGCTTTCGCTTTTGCCTTTCTAAAATAGATTATGAGAATTAATCAAAATTGACTCTTACCTTAGCTTAGAGATTTGCTAGCACTAGGGAGAGGATTCGACAATGCCGATGGAAGATTTAAATGCCTAAGTGTAGAACAATTTCTAATAGGATGAATAAAAGAAAAGCGATGGATGCTTCGACTTTTTAGAGAAATCGCACAAGGGAAAAGAAAGTGGGGAAAAGTTTCGCTTTTAAAGAAATTAGAGAAAGAAATTTGGAGAAAAGAAGCTAGGAATTTCGGCACAAAGGGAGAGGATTTAATGTCGAAACAAGGAGATAACCCTCTATTTATAGGAAATTCGCAACCCTTTGCCATGTAGTAGCTGGTTTCTTTACTCTCTCAAGTGATGGATTCTTGGCCATCACTCTCTTTGTAGATAAATTCTAACTTTTCTCCTTTATCTTAATCTACTAGCTCATCTAAAAGAGACTTAATTATCTCTAACTCCTCCTCCTTTATCAAGATATTATCCACATATTTTAATCATTAAAATCCCTAGGTCTTAGCCTTTATCTGCTTATTATCCACATAAAATAAATTCCTAAATAATAGCCTTTATCTGCTAATTATCTACATATTTTAAACATTAAAACCCCTAAATTTTAGCCTTGTTGCCATCCACTCCACCTAATCCTAATGCCCAAAATTTAGCTAACTTAAATTAAAAGAATTGGGCTCCATGAAACTTAAATTTGGGCCCCTTACTCCTTGTGTGTGGTGTCACCCCTTGCTCTATTTTAAGTGCCAAAAATTGGCCTAAAAACATGGGCTCCTTACGACCCAAAACTTGTTCCTTTTTAATTATTAATGATGCCATCTTAAAATAATTTAATCTGGGCCTTTGCCTAATTCTAAGCCCAAATTTAGATCCCTTTTACTTAAATTAACATTTTAAACATATCCCCACACTAAACGGTAAACCCATTAATTCAGGATGTTACAAAAGGGGGAAGAAAAACCCTGGCTGCCGCACCCTAAATCCCTAGCCTTTGCCACCGCCACTCCTCCACCTGCTCCACCAACTACTCCTGCAAAGAAGGAAGAACATGCATCAAACAATAGACAAGTAATAAAAAATATGTAGAAATCAGCTATAAAAGCTGAATCTAAATGTATTGGATAAGGGTTTTTTTTTTTTTTTTTGGAATAGAAATAATAAAATCACACGAAAAAACAATCAAAAAAGAAAAAAAAACATTAACAAAGGTGATTTTTTTCTTCCGATTTATTTTATTTTATCTATTATTATTATTTTTCTTTTTGCTAATAAATAAGATTAAAAATAAAATAAAAAGGAGGAATTTTTACTTGTCTTCGTCGGAGGATAGAAGAAACCGAAAGGTTTCTCAACCAAAGATTTCATTTTACTAGCTTTTTCAACGATTTTCCCCCTAAAATGGGGTTCCTAAGAAAAAGAGGATCAAAAGGACGTTTTCTGGCGATTTCTTGGTCACTGGCAACTCTAATGGCCGGACCTAAACTAGTTTCAGAGAAAAAAGAAACAAAAAAGAAATTATTTTTCTTTAAAATTGATTCAAAATGAATTTTTTAGATTTTTTTACTTATATAAGCCCTCAAAACGGCGTTGTTTTGAAGCCGACCTGCCAACCCGACCCGACCCTAGTAGGATTCGCGTGTTTTTAAATGGGGTCTAATTTCTGTTTTGGCCCTTCCTTGTTTTTGCTACGTTTCAATTTAGTCCTGTTTATTTTTATTTGTTTTAGTTTTGCTCCATAATTTAAATCCATGTGCAATTTAGTCCCCTGACCCACTGTTAACCCCTTTGGGAGTGACACGTGCCAATATGAGGGAAATAATTTCCATTTGACCCCCTAAAATTTTTATCTTATTTTAATTTAATCCTTAAGGTTCCTTTTCTTTATGATTTAGACTGTTAGTTTTGTTATATTTTAAATTTAGTCCTTTATTCCCTTTTCTTTATTTATTTTGTGATTTATCCTTCAATTTTATCTTAAAATTCAATTTAATCCCTTATTTGGTCAATTTTTCCTCTTTATTTACTATATTATTTATCTTAGTATTTAAAAATTATGTTATTTATAATTTCTTTTATTTACACATTCTATTTTTATGTTATCCTTGTTATTATTATTTTATTTACTCATATTATTATGATAATAATTACGATATGATTATCAATATTGTCGAAATCATTTTTTTGTGTGGAAAACGGGCCGACTTTAAAATAAAAAAAACCGAGTCGCCACCAATCTTTTTTGAAGTGTGATTGGGTCACTTATAAAACATTTTGGTCTACGGATTTGAAGAAAACGGGCTCGAGAGTTGATACTGCGAGGAAGGATTAGCACCTCAACGCCCAAAATTAGTACCGTGTTGATTGATTAATGTCCTTAGTATCGAAAATTAGAAAATGTTTTACAAGAGGGAAAAATGTTTGGTCGACTCAGATTGATATCGAAAACTCTCTCGTTTGAAAAGTTGAAATATCACGCCCAAAGACAATAGGACACGATGCTTCAAACTCTCGATACCAAGATCATTTTATGATTTCCGAATACATGTAGTGCAATTTGAAAAGGGTATTTCACTACTTGGCTAAACTAAAACCAAACCCAAAGACGATTGGGTACGATTCCTTGATTTCCAATCATGAAATATTGCCCTTATTTAAGAAATACGGAAAAAAATCATGAAGGATATCTCGTTGTTTAGATGAATGTAAAATCGAGACCAAAGACGATTGGGCACGAATTTCTTGAACTTTCAAACACGAAACATTGCCTTATTTTCAAAAATATGATCAAGATCTTTAAAGGACATTTAGTGATCTCGATTTAACGAAAAGTCAAGCCCAAGACGATTGGGCACGATTTCCTAACTTCCAAACACACAAAATTACCTTTATGAAACATGATCAAAATCTTTAAAGGATATTTGGTGATCTAGATGAACGAAAAATCAAACCCAAAGACGATTGGGCACGATTTCTCGAGACTTCTAAATACGAAATATTACCTTCGCTAAAGCCCATTTTATGAATTTTAAAACAAAGGCAAAACCTTGAAATATGAACACGATGATAATAAGGGGAACAAAGATATGCAAAAAGCGAACAAACAATAATATTACGGTGAAGAAAAATATGTGATAAATAAGACGGCTAGTAATAATAATACTACTAATGCAACTAATAAATATAGTAAAATAAATAAATGCAACATTACAATATCAATGTGATAATAAGATAGTAACAACAATAAAAAAAATCAATGAGAGAATAATAATAATATCGAATAATAGCATTAAAAAACAAAAATAAAAGTGATATTAATGATAACTATAATAATAATTAAAGTAATACTAAAAAACCGTAAAAACAATAATATATAATTAAAAGAATTAAAGCAAACAAGAACATATATATATATAATAATAATAATAATAATAATAATAAAGAAAATAAGAAAATAATAGTTATTAATGAAATAGTAAAAAAATATTTGATAACAATATTTTAGTGGATATAATTAGAATATAAAAAAATTAAAGTAAAACAATGATATATATACATATCGATGATAAAAAAATTAATTTAATGATAAAATAACAAAACAACTAAAAAGGGGCTAAATTGAGTAAAAACCGAATATCTCAAATGATTTTAAAACAAATAATGATAAAGGAGTATATTGTAACATGTGCGCAACTTAGAGGGACCGAAATTGAAAATAATCCCACTTTGTAAAACGCAGCGCTTAACAGAGGACCTAACTGAAATTCGAGGCGAACTTTTGGGGCCCAATGGTGAATAATAAAAACCGATTTTAAAACCAGTAAAAAGCGAAGGGGCTAAACGCGCAATTAGCCCCTCCCTAGCAAAACGCGCGGATCCTAGCCCCTCATGGGTCGGGTCACGGTCGAGTTTAAAACGACGCTGCTTTGGCCTCGACCCCAAAGCCAAACGCACTGCTTAGTTCTCCTTATAAAACCAAATTTTCCTAAAAACATCATTTTCCTTCTTTCTCCAGAAGAAAAAAACCAAAAGAAACTCTCAAAAACTCTCTCTCTCTCTCTCTCTGTCTGCTGAATTTGGCCAAGGCACACGATCACGGATCATTGCCGTCTGTGTGCATGCAGGTGGTGGAATCTGAAAACAAGAAGTTTTTTTTTTTGAAATTCCTATGTATTTTCTTAAAAAAAAGAAAACCTCAAAAATGAGATTCGGAAAGAAAGAGAAAAAATAAAGAAACAAAACGAAAAAGAAAAAATGAACCTTTGTTTCTATTTCTCCGAACTCTTCATACAAATGTGTTTTTTTCTTATTTCCTCTCCAAAAACCCTAATCCCCCTTTCATGATTTTTATCTCGGTTTTATAGCCTTTTTTTACAACCGCTTTCCTCTTTTGCAGAGACGTCTTTGGAGAGGACTCCTCTCACTAACGTGGCGGACATGGCTCGATGGCGAGGTGTCCTGGTGGAGCACGATGCGCAAGAAGTGTCAGTGAACGACGCTGGTGACTGGACGCGGGAGGCCAAGAGTCGTCTTGCTACTGGTCCAACTGTAAGGAAACCTAGGGTTTCAGTAGTTTTGATTTAGGGCTTTATGGTTTATTGGGCCCGGGCAAGCAATTTGGGCCTTTTATTCTTTTTGGTTATTGTAAATGGATGATCGCATTGGGCTCAAGATTCCTAAAAATTGGGCCTTACAAATATTATTATTATAAACCGATATTCTTATTACTATTATAGTTGGATTATTATTTACCAACATGTTTCTTTTATTTTATTTTTATTTTTTTAATTTTAATTTTCTCATTTATTTTATTTTTTTTTTTTTGGTTATTATCCTAATATCGCTATTTCATTTTTTTTACAAATTGTTTCACTTGTTATTTTATTATTTATTTATTTAGTCTTAATTTTTAATCAATTGTTTTATTGATATTCACTTATTTATTTATTTTATTTACTTAATATTTCATTTATTTTATTTTTACAATTTATTTATATATATATTTTCTTTTATTGTGCCTTTTTATTTATTTAATTATTTATTTACTATTTTTAATATATTTCAAATTTTAGATTTTATTATTAGTATTATTATTATTATTATTATTATTATTATTCCTTGATTTTTTTATATTAGTATTAAAGTAGTAAATGTAATATAATTATCGTCATTATGAATTGTTTTTTATTATTATATTTATATTATTGTCATGTCATTTTACTTTTTCGTATGCTATCGTTCCACTTTCATGCACTACCATTTTATTTTATTTCACTATAATCATGTCTTGAATCGTGTTTAGATACATTTATTCATTGTTCTACTATACCTAGATAAGATAAATGCGCTTTGCTACATTTGTTATTACCCGATAAAAGAAATTTTTAAAATTAAGACAATGTTCCGTATTTGGAGATTTGAGAAGTCGTACCCTAACTTACGGGATTTTGATTTTCTCGTTGAACCTAGATGACCGAATATTCTTTTAAAATTAAAATACATAAGATTTCAAATAAAAAATAAAGGCAAGCTTATTCTCAAAGATTCAATGTGTAGTGTCCTAATTTACGGGATGCGACATTTTATTATCTCGAGACGAAAGGGTTTTTAACATTTATTTCAATTTATTCAAGCGTTTTTTAAAGTAAAATTAACATTAATATAAGGAGGGATCGTATTTTAAACCATTTTTAAATTTTCAACTTTCGACACTAAGACATGAATTAGTCAATTAGGTACCAATTTTGGGCGTCACGAGAATGCTAATCCTTTCTCGTGTGTAACCGACTCCCGAACCGGTTTTTGGATATTTATAGACCGAAAACATTGTTTTAATAAATTAAACATTTTATTAAAAATATCAAGTTTTGAGGTGATTCGATCACACCTCATATAAAAAGGATTGGTGGAGACTCCCATTTTCATTTTTTTAAGTCGATTCAAAAAAATGGTTTCGACACATATGAAAAATATTAATGTTAAAATATGCTCTCTTTTAGTCCCCTGTATTTTTCTACATTTGGAACTTAGTTTCTCTATTTTATTTTTAAAATTTAGTCCATCCATTTTCGGATCTCAAAATTTAGGTTTAATTGTTATTTTTTTAGAACTTTTTTTGAATTTGAAATTAAAAAAAAAGAACATACTCACTTCAAAGCCATATAACAGAAAAATGATATTGTTATCAACTTAAATTTCAATAGAAAATCTTTAATAGGGTTAACAATTGAATTTGTATTTTTAAATCTGAAAAATAAAGAAACTAAATTCTTGAAATAAAAGTAAAAGGACTAAATTGTAAAAATGAAGAGTACAAGGGCTTGGAACACATTTTAACCAAATTTTAATCTCATAAACATTACAAAATTATAACGGTGTTAACAATTGAACTTGTATTTTTAAATTCGAAAGGTAGAGAGACTAAATTCCTTGAATAAAAGGATTAAATAGCAAAAAATGAAGATTTCAAGGACTCGGATCACATTTTAACCAAATATTAATTGCATAAACATTACAAAATTATGTAAATTATATACAAATTTGTATGAATTTCAAAGGAAACAGATTCATAACCTTTCCCTACAATCTCTCAATCTCTCCAACGATAACCCGTATGCTAAGCACGTTCAAAGAACAAGACCTGGTAAAAACCATGACACACAAGCCCCCTTATCCCCAAAAGTACATAAAATCCATCCCTAGATACTTTCCCCTTCACTTGAACACACACAGTCTATAGCACTAACTCAAGCTCTACTTTCTCACTTCAATGGCGGATGAACCTAACAACACACCACCACCACCAGCAGAAACTGAACCAACACCCGACCCCGAAAACAACACCCAAACCAAACAAGACAAAGGTTCAAAGAAGAACATGTTCAAAGACCTCAAAGTGAAACATGTTACAGGGATATTATCATTGGTATCCTTTGTGTTTTCACTTCCGATCCTTGCTTCTGTCACTTGGTTGCTGTATATGAAAAGTTATGACTGTGAGTGGTTGTTTAAGTTGCCGAGGTTACAGACTGGGATCAGTCTTGGGTTGATTTTAGTGTTCTTGGTTTGTAATGGGGCGTTGTTGTTTCTACGGGCACGGTGGCCGATGGTGGCGATTATTGTTGTGACGGTGCCGTTGACGTTGATGTTTACTGTTGGATTGGCATTGCTTGGTTCTAATAGTTTGGAATCGAGGAGGGTACCGGCGACGCCGTTGTGGTTTAAGATGAAGGTTGATGATGATGGGCTTTGGAATAATCTTAAAGGGTGTATTTATGATGTTCATGTGTGTCAAGATTTGGCTGCTTCGTCGATGCCATTGAAACCGAGTGATTTCAATAAGAAGAAATTATCATACGTTGAGGTACATTAATAAATCATCACACCGCTATTTGCATCTTGGTTGAGTTCTACTTGAAAAATTCAAACTCAATTTGATAACTATCAAGTCGAGCTCGAGCTGGTGCTGAAGTAGCTGAAGCTATCGATCGAACTAAATTCAATATTAGTAATACTAGGCTCGAACAACTTAGAAGTCTAACCGAGAATTTCATTTTGAATATATATTTTATATTGCTGGATTACATTATTAACATCAATATATATTACCAACCCTAAACTTAATTATGGAGTCGAGCTTGAACTTAAATACATACGAGCTTAATCAAGCTTTAGTATGTAAAATTGCTAAACAAGTTTAATCGAGCTCAAACTCGAGCTTGCTAGTATTCGAATCTGGCTCCACTTGATTACATCCCTAATTCGTTCTACATAATTTGACATAATTTGATCCCTCTATTTTATAAAGAAATTAGTTAGTCCAAATAGTTAATTAGTGATATCACTAATTATTTTAGTTAAATTAGTAACAAGGACATTTTCTTAAAAACATTGTTCTGCTCATCTTTAGGTCAAATTATGATTTTGATCTGCTGCTATTTTCAAATTTAAAATTTAGTCATTACACTTTAATTTAGCATAACTTGATCCCTCTATAATATTATTAGTCAATCCAAATAGTTAACACAACTAATTATGGTTTTGGTCATTCTTGCATGTTTAAATTTAGAATTTAGTCCTTATACTTGAATTACACGATCACTCAATTTAGATCAATAGTTAATATCACTAACTATTCTAGTTAAACAATAGTTCTTTTTTTTCATAAAACAACTTCTAACTCTTTATGTTAGCATCATTTTTTATCGGGGACTGAAAAAGGAGTTTTTAAGGAAAAAAGTCCACATCAACATTTAACATATCAAATTATGCCGAATTGAAGTACAGGATGTTTCCCCTTTCCACAAAGGGAAAGGATTGTATGAAACAGTGACACCACGTCATTTGTATCCCTTTTTCAATAGTTTTATGTCACATCAGCATTTTCATATTGAAAAAATCAAATCCAAATTAAAATCTTAAAATTCAGTATAAAAATATTAATATAACATAAAACTATTAGAAAGAGATAATATTCTTGTTTCATACAATCCTTTCTCTTCCACCAAATACCTCATGGATACCTCGCCTAAACTCTTTTCATTAAAACTCTTTAGTGGTGACTCCTCGTTCGAGCGAACACCTCACCCAACAGTTCCCAACAATCCGTCCGCATCAAGTTGATCCCACTCGCTAATAGCACCACCCTACCTCAACTAATTATTATAGTTCACTTGTTTGCCAATGCTCCAACCATAAAATGACATGTGACACCATAGAAATACTCGTATATATAAATTGAAACCTCAATGAAAGAGCTAAAGTAACCTAAAATACCTAACTTTTCCTCCTATACCTACCTCTGGCCATTCAACGACTCTTTGCCCAAGAGAGTGAACCGTTCTAAAACACCACCACCTCATCTGTATATGATGAAGGGAATAACTCCCAATTTTGAGTATAATAGAGAGATAAAAATCATAATTTCACTTTAACACTTTTTTTTTTTTTTTTGTGGCAAATTACTAATTATGTAGTTATGTGCCCTTTTTTAAAAAGTCCGGATGTTGCACACCACCAGAAGAGTGCCACATGCGGTACGTAAACGCCACTTTCTGGGAAAAAGACGATACACCGGGAACCGATCCGTCAATAAACGCCGACTGTAATGCATGGAAGAACGACAGGGACGTATTGTGTTACGATTGCCAAAGCTGTAAACAAGGTTACGTCAAGGCATTGAAAAGCAAATGGTCCAAACTTGGCGTGTTCTTGGTTTCCATGGCGGTGTTTCTCATAGCTTGTCATATGGCTCTCTTCTTGGCTACCATGTGGGAGATCCACTGTACATGATGGTAGAGCAGTGAGAGAGAGATGCATGAAAAGTTCAATTCTTTGGTATTTTTGGTTGTAGCCCTTTTTCTTTTGTTTTTTGCTATTTAATCCTTAGGGTTTCATTTGGTTAAATAACTAGTTTTAATTGCTAGACCCTAGACGTCTAAGAGGAGAGTAGTCATGTTTTTGTTTTAGTATGATTTCGTGTGGTTTTGGTGTATTTCGATGTATCATTTCTGGTTAAATGGTATTTATTATTTTGTCTAATATCTATTAACTTATAAATTATATTTACATTTAAAATTGTTTATGGGTTAGACTGGGTAGAGTTTAAACAGGACCTAAGTGTGATATTATTTATAACTTATAAATAACATTTTTCTCCAAAAAGTGCTCTCAAGCAAGCATTTGGGCTTGAACAGATAACTTAATCCTTGAACAAGTTTATTTATATTATATATATTTATAAATCTTTTTATGTAAATCTCTGAGTGGATTTAAATATAAAACTGTACCCACATTTCAAGTTAGAGGTGTGCGTTGGAATTGAGTGAAAAAATTTCGAATTAATTGAGTTGAGTTTTATTTTACCATTTTAACTCAATTTAAAAAAAAATTAAATCAAGTTAAGTCAAATGATATTTGAGCAAGTTGAATAAATTTTTCAAGTTAAATTAAAAAATAAATATGTCAAATTAAAATTTATCATTATGGTTAAAAAATTAATTTAACATTATTTATAGATTTTTGAAGATTATTTTCAATTTTTTAATTTTTCAAGAGAGACTAATTTCTTCATTTTCAAAATTAGAAAGGACTCGGTGGTGTATATTGTTTTTACTTCATTCGAGTAGTAAAAATTCAACTTGACTCAAAGTTGAAAAGTCAATTTACTTATTTGATTTTATTTGAAAAATTGAATAACTCAAAATTCAAGTTTTTGATTTTCGAGTCAAATTGAGTTTTACTTACCTTTATTTCAAACTGAATCAAACATAGTATTAATGAGTTTCAATACTCTTAATACTTTTCGAAACTCGACCCAAATCTGATTTCACCTAACTTAAACAAAACTAACTTGCTCCGTTTTAATACGATAATCATTAAGATTTTGAAGATGAGATGTTGATTCTAAGATTGGAGATGAACATTGCTAAGACCAACTTAATAAGTAGTAGAAACATGACATCAAATTATAATATATGGTTGAGGAGCATGGAATAATTTATCCAATTTAATTATATGGTGCATCAATTGTATAAAGATAGCATCAAGTTTGTGGTTGAGAGTTTTATTGTCTACTTGAGGACCACTTCTAAAATGAGGTTTAAAAATAAATAACACAACTAAAATAGGAATATAGGAATGTAACTCATTGGTTTCATTGGTGTTGATAATATGTGAAGAATGAAAATTGCACTATATAAAAATTTAATTTTTTTATAATAAATATAAAATTAATAAAAATGTTAAATGGAAATTGATTCTTTTTAAAAAATATTCAAAGTGTCATTCGTCGAGAGTTAATGGAAGATCCCTCAACAGATCAGTAGTATCCTCAGTCAGGGTTTTGTCTCCCAACTTTGTTGAGAGCCCAAGTGCTTGAGGCTAGTTGAAGAGGCGACGGGTTCAATAGAGTGGGAGTGCCTCGTCAAGTGGAACTAGGGTAGCGTAGACGCCTAACAATGTCATATAAGGACATGGGTTCAAACTCTACCAAGCGTTAATGTTTACATTTCCTTGGTAGGTGGTTGTCGAACCCACGGTCCAATCCGATGAGGCGCTCATGTTTTGTTGAACATGCCTCCTCTCTAGACAACTTTAAGCACTCAGACCCTTCGCAAAATCAAGAGAGAAAACCTCCATTAAGTAAAACACCGACAATGATCCATCAACTTATAACAGATGACAATTCAAAAATTTCTCCGAAAGAACTCCTCAACAAAAAGAACAACTAGTAGCTCACCTAATAACTCATAACTTATTCATAGAATGGCCCTTAAACTTTAGGTTAAATTCTATTTTCATCCTCAAACTTTAAAATCCAACAACTGATAAAGGGCGAACATAAGTTGGTAGTCATTCAGTTAAACTGATTTCAATTAATCAGTTTTTTCTCATTTAAATTGGTTTTGGTTTCAATTAAAATGATTTTGTTGCTGAGTTATTAAAATTCATAATCGATTTAATTAATTTAATCAACTAAATGTATATCATTTTTAATTATTTTAATACATAACAAATATAAATAATATAACATAATTAAAAATTTATTCATTTTCAACCGTTTGAATTATTATTTATATAATACAATTTTAAATTTTATTTAATTTCTATGTAAACGGCACTCAAGGTCATTAAACTATTAATAAGTTTATGTTTTGGGTATTTAACTTCAAAAAATTACAAAATGGTCGTCGAGCTATTTGAAAGTTTTTATTTAATCAATGGACTATTAAAATTATTGTTGTATGGACTTCTTTATTCGCACCGTCTACATCAATCAAAAGCTCTCTTTCATCTTCTATTCTACAGTTTAATTTTTTCATGAAATAGCTTCGAATGTCACAAATCTACAAATCAAAATCCAAGCAACTTTCTTCTCTAATCTCCAACACTGAACGTCAAAACGACTTGTATCTATGATAAGTTTTTCTACTCATCGATGTGTACCGAGTCACCAAACCCATTGTTGAATTGTCGCTTGAAGCTCACTAGCCAAACTTTTAAAAAGAAAATTAAACACCCCAATGACTTAAATAAAAAAGAAAAGTCCAAATTATTCAATAATGAAAACATTCGAATAATTCAATGACTATAACTTTTTGAAGTTGAGTGATCAAAACATAAACATAGTAATACTTTTATATCCTTAGATGCAATTTACCCTTAATTTTTAACATTATTTCTATTTAAAAAACAAAAACAAATTTTGTGCCAATTTTAACCTAATGGAGAGTTGGAGCTAAAAACCAAAAGCAACCCCTTAAAGGCGTTGGACGTCTATACATGTCACTACTTTGAGGGTACGTAACCAACCATTAACCCTCCCCCTTTCCTCACCTTTCCCCCTTCCCTTTATTGATAGGTTCATGAAAAAAAAAAATTAAACCTCGCCTCTCATTTTTTTCCTTCACACCCATTATTTATCTTGCCTCAAATTTTCATTTACATGATCATTTAAGCAAACCCCTTTTTTCTCTGTCTTCATCTTGTAATTCCAAAAAAGAAAGTTAGGAATTAAGAGAAAGAATGCCGTCCCTGGAAGATGAACTGTTCCCATCGACACCAGGGAAATTTAAAATCGATAGAGGCCATAATATTAACCGTCAATTCCACCGTTGTTTCGCTTCAACCAACACCATGTTTATATGGGCACTTTTCTTAATCGCTTTAACGGCGTCGTATTTAAGTTTCCAAAGCTTCGTCGATTCCGGTAACCGGTATTTCACCGCTTCATGGGGTGGAATCCAATGGGAGAAACAAATCCGTAACTCCGCTAAAACTAATCGTCCCGGTGGAATGTCGGTACTGGTGACCGGCGCCGCCGGTTTCATCGGTTCCCATGTTTCACTCGCTTTGAAAAAACGCGGCGACGGCGTCGTTGGGCTTGATAATTTTAATAACTATTATGACCCTTCGTTGAAGAAAGCAAGGCAATCATTGTTACATAGCCAAGCCATTTTAGTCGTTGAAGGTGACTTAAACGACGTTAAGCTGATGGCTAAGCTTTTCGACTTGGTGGCTTTTACTCACGTTATGCATTTAGCGGCTCAAGCCGGTGTAAGGTACGCCATGGAAAATCCTAGCTCTTACGTTCATAGTAATATAGCCGGTCTCGTTACCCTTCTTGAAACTTGTAAGTCGGCTAATCCCCAGCCGGCTATCGTTTGGGCTTCTTCCAGCTCCGTTTACGGATTAAACGATAAAGTTCCTTTCTCCGAATTAGACCGGACTGACCAGCCGGCTAGCTTATACGCCGCCACTAAAAAAGCCGGTGAAGAAATTACCCATACTTATAACCATATTTACGGTTTAGCAATAACCGGGTTAAGATTCTTTACCGTTTATGGTCCATGGGGAAGACCCGATATGGCGTATTTCTCGTTCACGAGAAATATATTACAAGGGAAAACAATCACGATATATCGTGGGAAAAACAAAGCGGATTTAGCACGAGATTTTACATATATTGATGATATCGTGAAAGGTTGTCTAGGATCGTTGGATACATCCGGGAGAAGTACCGGGTCGGGTGGTAAAAAAAGGGGACCCGCACCGTATAGGAATTTTAATTTGGGTAATACGACGCCGGTTAAGGTTCCGACGTTGGTGAATATACTGGAGAAACATTTGAGGGTTAAAGCGAAAAGGAAAATTGTGGAAATGCCTGGAAACGGCGACGTTCCGTACACACATGCGAATATTAGTTTGGCCCGAAGAGAATTCCGGTATAAACCGACAACCGATTTGCAAACCGGGTTGAAAAAATTTGTTAGATGGTATTTATCTTATTATGGTTATAATCGTAAAGATGTTTGGTAATTATTATTTTTTTACTTTTTTATAATTTAGGGTTTTCTTTTGAAAAAGAAAAACCAATTCAAAGGAAAAAAAATGAGAGTTTTTAGGGAAAAAATGAAATTATGTTTTTTTCTTCTTTTGTAAGTAAAGTTTAAAGATATTTTCTTAAATTATTTTTATTTTGAATAAAGATAATTATATGTGTATGCAATATTTTTACGTAATATGATGTTATATCAATAATTGTGTTAGTAAATCAAATTAAAATCTGAGGACAAAGTACACTTGAAAAAAAATAATAATGTTTTAATTTGAATGCAATAGGATTTTCTTTCTTTTTAAATCAAATTATAATTTTAAGATACATATTAAATTATTGATTGAGCTTTAGCGTATTGGCATAGTTGTTGCTGTAACAATAAAAAGGACGTGGGTTCAATCATACTTTTTTTTTTGAATAAACTCAAATTGGGCTATAATTAATGAAAAAAAATACAAAAACTTGGTCCAATAAGTCTGACCCAATATACCTGGCCCGAAAACATCTAATCTAAAGAAAATTCGAAACAAAATAACAAATAAACAAATGAATAAAAAACAGAGCCCAATCAAATCATTTCGCCTTTTCAGAGTATTCATTTCTGTCGTTTCAGCAATAAAGGCGTTTTCCATTTTCGAGAGCTGTAATGCTTCTTCAATATGCATCCTTGTGTCCGTTTGAAATCCCTTTCTCTATCCCTTCGCTCTCCTGTTTCTCAAGTTGGTTCTCTCTCGCTATCCCTCTTGGCTTTGTCCCTCTGAAGTCTAGAACCTTATGAAGCAGATAAAATCCTCTTCTCTTCTCAAAGTGATTCCTTTGCTAATACATGCGCTAAACTATTTGTTGATCTTGGGGTAAATACATAACATGTGTTATCGTTCGATTTATAAGTGAAGGAATTTATGAGTAATTTAAGTATTATATCAAAAATACATACTAAATTATGTGTATATATACAAGGATAAAATAATAATTAGTTTTGAGCTTGGAAACTATTCTCAACTAGATCCTTGATTTTTTTTTTGTTAAAATTAATTTTGAAATTTAACATTTTCTTTTTCAATAAAATGGTTTCCCATCTACTGTATAAGTAGGAAGAAATCAGTGCCAAAATTTGTAGCTTTATCTTTTAATCTAATTATTGTCCTCTAAAACCAAAACTAAAAGCCAACTTGATCGTCAAAATAATAATTTTAAAAAAAAACCAAGAAGAAACTAATATAATCTCCCAAGTTTATCTTTCAAATATCTATGTTGAAATTGAAACATAAAGGATATCGAATTTCGTTAGATCGGGTCGAGTCATGTATAACATTTATTTTTCAGATCACATTTAGATTGAATTAATTTTTTTTTTAAATTGAGGTCAAGTTGGGTTCAGGTCATGATAGTAGAATTTCAGGGCGGGTTTGGGGTCGGCAAGAAATCATTCCACCCTGTCTCGTTGTCATCTCTGTTCAAGAGAGATGATATGGTACTCTGAAATTGTGTCATATTGTTACTTGAAAATTTAAAATATATATATAATCAAAAAAATATTAGAAGCTGGCAAAGAAATTATAATGCTTTTTTAAAAGTGATTATATTGCAGATCTCGTAGTGTTACATCATCATATTTTCACAAAATTCAAGTTCTTTCAAGATTAATGTTAACCAAAAAATTTCAAGGACTCAACATAAAAATTATCAAAGTTTAAGGACTAAATGTTGCTTTAAAAGGTAATGAGTTATTGAAAGCTAACTCAGCGTTGTTTTTCAAAATACTTTTAAAAATGCCATAAAAACATTTTTAAATACGCTTTCAAAAATATAAAATGTTCATTTTAGAATATGATGTTATAAAATAGAAAATATGTATTTAAATTATTTTTAAATTCGTTAGTATTATGATACGTCAATAAAATTGTCAGAAATAATTTATTGTAGCTCATTAATAGTACTTTAGTATATGAAATATAAAATAAAAATTTTTAAGTAATTAATATAAATTATTTATAAAATTTAATTAAAATAGGTAAACTATATCTTAAATATTAAAATATATAATGAGAGTAAAATTATGATTTTAGAATATAAATAATATAATAAAATGAATAGCTCAACAAACGCTATTAATTTTGTTCACAATAAATAAGTAATCCGACTAAATGACAATTTGGCTAAAGTCCAACTCGCAAAGCTTTTCTTAAGAAAACCAACAATGGTTAAGGCTTTGGCGGAAGGGGCATAGAAGACGTTGCCTAACTAGTGCATAAGCTCGCACACAAAAACCCTTCCGAGGTACTAACAATGGCACCACAAACTGCACTCCTCTCATCACCACTCCACTCCACACGACATTGATGTTGATCTTCAAGTGCCCCCTCACAAGGAGCCTCCTAATGAGCCACTTTTGGTCTACTAGGAAGCAACGGAGCTAACAAAGGTTATGGACTCGAAAGTCACGATGGAAAGTCCTAACGGATCACAATGTCTCGACTCGAGGGTCAAAATCCGTCCTTCTCACTTATAAGTTCAAGGGTTTTCTTTTGGCATTTGTTATAATTTTTTTTTTTGGTAAAAAGATTTCTTTGGTCTCTCAATTTTAATTTGAGTAAATTGATATCCCTCAAAAAATTTAAAGTAACTTAATTCATATCAATTTCAAAATAACAATTAAAAACAATTAATCATAATAAATTTAACCCTTTTATAAAATATAAAAATTATAAAATACATGCGGTAAACATAATTTTTGGATGTTGAAAATTCTTTAGAAATATAGATAAGTTCCAAATAAAAATAAAATTTACTGAGATTAGCTTTTGAGATAATGTAACTTTTGACCCTTGAAATTGATAAATAGGTCTACATTGATTTTTGAATTTTTTACCTACTTTAACATCTAAAGTTAAAATTGTTATTTATTTAAGTTAATTCTATTACTGTGGAAAAAAAAGAATATAATGTTAACTTTTGGCTCCTGAAGTTAACAAATATGTCTACATTGGCACTTGAACAAATAGGTCTATACGTTCACTTAAGTACCAGTATTTTTTGGTCCATTTAAAATTTGACAATTAGGTTCATTTTGATCTTTAAATTTGAAAATTTGAAAGTTTGATGATGTTTATATTTTAAAATTATACCACATCATTACTTAAAAATAAAAATAAAAAATCAAAGTAAAATCATTGAACCAATAATAAATTCATAAAAATATTAATTATTTATGATCCAATAAACTAACGTCATTATGGAAATTTAGTTCAAAATAGACATAAGAAACAACCGAGGCACGAGTACTAGTCCATCAGGTCAAAATTATACATTATCGATTTAAGTCGAGATCCAATTAACAAGAATAGATTAACAAATACTTAAAACTGGACTTGGGTGGGGTGCGCCAGGCCCGAGCAATAGTGCAACACTTGGGCGACGCTTGAGAGCCCCAGTAGCAAGCTACTGTGATGGACCCTCCCCCTTAAAAAATAAATTTAATATCGTGTGGGCCATTGGCCCACGTATCAGATATTAAACTGATAAGAACAGATACTACACTTGATCTTAGCCAAAAGGCCGAGAAAGGTATGCTTAATCTCATCATGGTTTGCTTTATTTAAAGCCAGCATGTTGCCTATTCTTATGTTAGCTTCTCGATGTGGGATTTCTAGTTAAGCCAACTATAAAGGCCGCGAATAAAAGACTGAAACCCTTACTGAATACGGGCCACTTGGGACTTTGATTCAAGAATCAAGGCACCATCAATGAAATGTAAAAATTGTGGTTGAGGTAAAAATATAATAAATTTGTTGATGCAAAGTTCGGGTTTAGAGGTTTGTGGACAGTTCACTTTTGGAAGGTGAAGACTGATCTTGGAAGTATAGTTAAAAAAAAAAAGGAGAAAAGATGGATTTTCGATGATCCCCAAATAGGATATCACAGGCCTCACCAAAAAGCTGGTTTATATACATTCTTAAGGACCCATCTTCTCTCTTTTTTCATCATTTTCCCGAGACCACTCGATTTTACGATTCTCCACCCTCCGAAGATGAACAGTCCCAATCTCCAAACTCGAACCTTATACCAACAAAATTCAACAATATGAACAAGATAATTCAACAAGAAAAATTGTAGTTTAAGCTGCAATTTCGATGGATCCAAAACACTGCAATTTGCAATGGTAAGTCACAAAAGGGAAGCAGCAATGGCAAACATCATTAGTTTTATTATCTATGTTAAAGTGGAAATGAATTAGACCACGTGGGAACACAAAAAGCATATCCCATGAGGTGATTATGAGAGGGGGTTTAGGCCACCGTAGGGTGCAGAGCCGATTTGGGCCGAACACTTCCGGTTTTGTCCAAATTGAAAACATTTTCCAGGTTTACAACATGAAATGCGTTAACATGCAAAGCTAACTGTGCTTGCTTATGTTCACATATGACAATCTGACAGGCAACATAAGCCAAGCCATCCACAAGTTGTGATTCAAATGGTTCAAAGGCTATTTTGATCTGATAATATCGAAACCCGAAACAGGTAAAAAAAAATAAAAATCAAAGGGCGTCAATCATGTCCAACCTCACATCCGAGTCTGAGTAACACAAGAATAAGATACAGTTTGGTAATTTCCTCGTTTTTTCTTTCATCGAGAAACCGGGACTAATATTTGCCTGTATGAAAATACATACATGAAAAAGCTCAACCAAAAAGCAATTTTTGAATCGAAGTTCATTTTATATGCAAAACTATCTATTTTTAATCACAAACTCTAGCAGGCAAATCAAAAGATATACAGTATATGTGCACCATTTTTAGCTCACCATGCCTTGATTTACACTGGTGCTTGTATATATTGATTCCAACATCAAATGCTTGAATTACAGCCAAAAGTACAGCATTGCCTGTTTTGCACAAAAATTGGTCACATTATCAAATACTTATGGATGCTAGAGAGTGATAAAAAGAAAAGGGCAATCACAAATCATACCTCTGTAAGAGGAACTAAATCCACCTCGGCCGAACGAGAGGCCAGTTCCAGTTTCTTTGGTCTCCAACTTTGCATCTCGGATTGTATTAAATTCAACTGTTCTCTTACATCCTTCAACAAATTCAATTCCTCTTCCCTTGCTTCTACAATTTCATCATGCCTTGCATTGTTTCTCCCACTCTCAAGCTGTTCAACTCTCTGGCTAAGTTGTTTCAACTCGGACTGATAGTCGGTAACGTCATTTCGCCTTTTCAGAGTATTCATTTCTGTCGTTTCAGCAATAAAGGCTTCTTCCATTTTCGAGAGCTGTAATGCTTCTTCAATATGCATCCTTGTGTCCGTTTGAAATCCCTTTCTCTATCCCTTTGCTCTCCTGTTTCTCAAGCTGGTTCTCTCTCGCTATCCCTCTTGGCCTGTCCCTCTGCCAAGTCTGGAACCCTATGAAGCAGATAAAATCCCTCTTCTCTTCTCAGTGATTCCACTGCTAATACATGCGCTAAACTATTTGCTGATCTTGGGGTAAATACATAACATATGTTATCGTTCGATTTATAAGTGAAGGAATTTATGAGTAATTTAAGTATTATATCAAAAAATACATATTAAATTATGTGTATATATACAAGGATAAAATAATAATTAGTTTTGAGCTTGGAAACTATTCTCAACTAGATCCTTGATTTTTTTTTTGTTAAAATTAATTTTGAAATTTAACATTTTCTTTTTCAATAAAATGGTTTCCCATCTACTGTATAAGTAGGAAGAAATCAGTGCCAAAATTTGTACCTTTATCTTTTAATCTAACTATTGTCCTTTAAAAACCAAAACTAAAAGCCAACTTGATTGTCAAAATAATAATTTAAAAAAAAAAAAAACAAGAAGAAACTAATATAATCTCCCAAGTTTATCTTTCAAATATCTATGTTGAAATTGAAACATAAAGGATATCGAATTTCGTTAGATCGGTCGAGTCATGTATAACATTTATTTTTCAGATCACATTTAGATTGGATTAAATTTTTTTTAAATTGAGGTCAAGTTGGGTTCAGGTCATGATAGTAGAATTTCAGGGATGGTTTGGGGTCGGCAAGAAATCATTCCACCCTGTCTCGTTGTCATCTCTGTTCAAGAGAGATGATATGGTACTTTGAAATTGTGTCATATTGTTACTTAAAAATTTAAAAAATATATATAATCAAAAAAATATTAGAAGCTGGCAAAGAAATTATAATGCTTTTTTAAAAGTGATTATATTGCACAGTCTCGTAGTATTACATCATCATATTTTCACAAAATTCAAGTTCTTTCAAGATTAATGTTAACCAAAAAAATTTCAAGGACTCAATACAAAAAATTATCAAAGTTAAGGACTAAACGTTGCTTTAAAAGGTAATGAGTCATTGAAAGCTAATTCAGCATTGTTTTTCAAAATACTTTTAAAAATGCCATAAAACATTTTAAAAGTTTAATTAAATGAAAAACGCTTTCAAAAATATAAAATGTTCATTTTAGAATATGATTTTATAAAATAGAAAATATGTATTTAAATTATTTTTAATTTAGTTAGTATTATGATACTTCAATAAAATTGTCGAAAATAATTTATTGTAGCTCATTAATAGTACTTAAGTATATGAAATATAAAATAAAAAATTTTTAAGTAATTAATATAAATTATTTATAAAATTTAATTTAAATATGTAAACTATATCTTAAATATTAAAATATATAATGAGAGTAAAATTATGATTTTAGAATATAAATAATATAATAAAATGAATAGCTCAACAAACGCTATTAATTTTGTTCACAATAAATAAGTAATCCGACTAAATGACAATTTGGCTAAAGTCCAACTCGCAAGCTTTTCTTAAGAAAACCAACAATGGTTAAGGCTTTGGCGGAAGGGGCATAGAAGACGTTGCCTAACTAGTGCGCAAAGCTCGCACACAAAAACCCTTCCGAGGTACTAACAATGGCACCACAAACTGCACTCCTCTCATCACCACTCCACTCCACACGACATTGATGTTGATCTTCAAGTGCCCCCTCACAAGGAGCCTCCTAATGAGCCACTTTTGGTCTACTAGGAAGCAACGGAGCTAACAAAAGGTTATGGACTCGAAAGTCACGATGGAAAGTCCTAACGGATCACAATGTCTCGACTCTCGAGGGGTCAAAATCCGTCCTTCTCACTTATAAGTTCAAGGGTTTTCTTTTTGGCATTTGTTATAATTTTTTTTTTGGTAAAAAAAATTTCTTTGGTCTCTCTCGATTTTAATTTGAGTAAATTGATATCCCTCAAAAAATTTAAAGTAACTTAATTCATATCAATTTCAAAAATAACAATTAAAAACAATTAATCATAATAAATTTAACCCTTTTATAAAATATAAAAATTATAAAATACATGCGGTAAACATAATTTTTAGATGTTGGAAAATTCTTTAGAAATATAGATAAGTTCCAAATAAAAATAAAATTTACAAGATTAGCTTTTGAGATAATGTAACTTTTAACCCTTAAATTGATAAATAGGTCTACATTGATTTTTGAATTTTTTACCTACTTTAACATCTAAAGTTGAAAATTGTTATTTATTTAAGTTAATTCTATTACTGTGGAAAAAAAGAATATAATGTTAACTTTTGGCTCCTGAAGTTAACAAATATGTCTACATTGGCACTTGAACAAATAGGTCTATACGTTCACTTAAGTACCAGTATTTTTTGGTCCATTTAAAATTTGACAATTAGGTTCATTTTGATCTTTAAATTTGAAAAATTTGAAAGTTTGATGATGTTTATATTTTAAAATTATACCACATCATTACTTAAAAATAAAATAAAAAAATCAAAGTAAAATCATTGAACCAATAATAAATTCATAAAAATATTAATTATTTATGATCGAATAAACTAACGTCATTATGGAAATTTAGTTCAAAATAGACATAAGAAACAACCGAGGCACGAGTACTAGTCCATCAGGTCAAAATTATACATTATCGATTTAAGTCGAGATCCAATTAACAAGTACAGATTAACAAATACTTAAACTGAATTGGGCGGGTGCGCCAGGCCCGAGCAATAGTGCAACACTTGGGCGACGCTTGAGAGCCCCAGTAGCAAGCTACTGTGATGGACCCTCCCCTTAAAAATAAATTTAATATCGTGTGGGCCATTGGCCCACGTATCAGATATTAAACTGATAAGAACAGATACTACACTTGATCTTAGCCAAAAGGCCGAGAAAGGTATGCTTAATCTCATCATGGTTTGCTTTATTTAAAGCCAGCATGTTGCCTATTCTTATGTTAGCTTCTCGATGTGGGATTTCTAGTTAAGCCAACTATAAAGGCCGCGAATAAAAGACTGAAACCCTTACTGAATACGGGCCACTTGGGACTTTGATTCAAGAATCAAGGCACCATCAATGAAATGTAAAAATTGTGGTTGAGGTAAAAATATAATAAATTTGTTGATGCAAAGTTCGGGTTTAGAGGTTTGTGGACAGTTCACTTTTGGAAGGTGAAGACTGATCTTGGAATTATAGTTAAAAAAAAAAAGGGAGAACAGATGGATTTTCCATGATCCCCAAATAGGATATCACAGGCCTCACCAAAAGCTGGTTTATATACATTCTGAAGGACCCATCTTCTCTCTTTTTTCATCATATTCCCGAGACCACTCGATTTTACGATTCTCCACCCTCCGAAGATGAACAGTCCCAATCTCCAAACTCGAACCTTATACCAACAAAATTCAACAATATGAACAAGATAATTCAACAAGAAAAATTGTGGTTTAAGCTGCAATTTCGATGGATCCAAAACACTGCAATTTGCAATGGTAAGTCACAAAAGGGAAGCAGCAATGGCAAACATCATTAGTTTTATTATCTATGTTAAAGTGGAAATGAATTAGACCACGTGGGAACACAAAAGCATATCCCATGAGGTGATTATGAGAGGGGGTTTAGGCCACCGTAGGGTGCAGAGCCGATTTGGGCCGAACACTTCCGGTTTTGTCCAAATTGAAAACATTTTCCAGGTTTACAACATGAAATGCGTTAACATGCAAAGCTAACTGTGCTTGCTTATGTTCACATATGACAATCTGACAGGCAACATAAGCCAAGCCATCCACAAGTTGTGATTCAAATGGTTCAAAGGCTATTTTGATCTGATAATATCGAAACCCGAAACAGGTTAAAAAAAAAAAAAAATCAAAGGCGTCAATCATGTCCAACCTCACATCCGAGTCTGAGTAACACATGAATAAGATACAGTTTGGTAATTTCCTCGTTTTTTCTTTCATCGAGAAACCGGGACTAATATTTGCCTGTATGAAAATACATGCATGAAAAAGCTCAACCAAAAAGCAATTTTTGAATCGAAGTTCATTTTATATGCAAAACTATCTATTTTTAATCACAAACTTAGCAGGCAAATCAAAAGATATACAGTATATGTGCACCATTTTTAGCTCACCATGCCTTGATTTACACTGGTGCTTGTATATATTGATTCCAACATCAAATGCTTGAATTACAGCCAAAAGTACAGCATTGCCTGTTTTGCACAAAAATTGGTCACATTATCAAATACTTATGGATGCTAGAGAGTGATAAAAAGAAAAGGGCAATCACAAATCATACCTCTGTAAGAGGAACTAAATCCACCTGGGCCGAACGAGAGGCCAGTTCCAGTTTCTTTGGTCTCCAACTTTGCATCTCGGATTGTATTAAATTCAACTGTTCTCTTACATCCTTCAACAAATTCAATTCCTCTTCCCTTGCTTCTACAATTTCATCATGCCTTGCATTGTTTCTCCCACTCTCAAGCTGTTCAACTCTCTGGCTAAGTTGTTTCAACTCGGACTGATAGTCGGTAACGTCGGTAGTAGCTCGGCAAATAAGACCCGATTTGCAATCAGCATCTGTATGATCTATCAGTGTATTATATAAACTTTTGTCATGGTTTACACTTAGGACCTTATTAACCTTTACACATTCAGTTCCATATTCATCTCTTAGTTTACATGATACTTTCTCAGGCTTTGCACTTGAAAAGTTATTCATCTTTATGCAATCAATCTCGTCTTTCACAGGCAATCCCAAAGTATCTTCCATGATCAAATCCGGTTTTGTTAGCCGATCATCGCTTCCCAAAACCGACTTACCGACACATTTTTCTTTTTTCGCTCTGGTTTCAGTAACTTCAAAGATATCATGAACAATACTAGTGCAACAAGCAGTACTCGAAATGGACCTTTCTAATGAATCTTCATGAGATTTTGAGACATCTGAATTTTTCTTTAGCTCACAATCTGAAATCTCTTTCACCTTTTTGTCCAATAGTCTGATTTGTTCCAAATAAGATTTAAAGTCCCCGGTCATTGAATTCACTGAACTCCTCCTCGATTCTGACCCTAAACCACAAACTACCATATCGAAACTCCCTGTATCCGCGCTCGAACACAAATCTTGTACCGGTCCCAGATTGTTTTCACCATCATTACTATTCTTTTTAGCACCAAAACCAGTTGGTAAACTAGCAGGCAAAGAACTAAGTCTCTTAACAGTAGATTTAATACCCTTTTCACCAATGAATCCATCGGTTTTCTCGGTCGATTGAATCATCGTAAACTGTGATTCGAGATCATTCAAATCATCATACCCTAAGCTTAAAAGTTTATACCTATAAGCTTCAATTTGGAACTCAAGTGAAGAAATCTCCATTTCTTTTTGATACACAAGTTCTTCAAGTATTGCTAGTGATTCTTCAGCGTGATCAATCTTCTCTTCAGCTAACCTCTTGTATTGACTTGCTTCCATTTTCATTGCTGCCTTTTCACCTTGTAAGCGAAGTATCATCGACAAGGCTTCATTCGTGGCGGTCGCCGAGGATTCTCGTTCGACCTCGAGCTCGGAATATAGCTTTTGAAGAAGCTGTTGCTGTGAACGAAGGGTGTCTTTTAGAACTGTGACATCAGTTTCTTGTGTTGGCAATGTTGCAGCAGAGCTTGCATCCATGGAGGATTAATGTTGGTTCTAATTCTTTTTTTCCTTACGAATATTAAGCACACAGGAAATTATGAATGGTTCTTTATATATTCATCTGAAATGCAAAGGAAAATACTTTTGCCAAGAAAGTGACAAAATAAAATAAAAAAATCAAACACAGTAAAATGCAAAACAATGATTTATTTTATTTCCATAAAAGAAACATGTACTTAACTACCAAATAAAGAGTACATTACCATAATTAGGAATTTAAATTTGAGTGATGACAAGTTTTTCTTTGCTGTGCAACTAATTGCAGGAGTCTTGGCAGCATCTGGTTTATGGTTAATTTAATTTTTAACCTTTTGCAATTAGGTACACATTGGTAAACTCTTTTTTGCGGGGGTTATTTTGGTACCTGTACTTATAACTAGGTCTACCATGATATTTAAACCCAAAAATTACATCACACTTTCACTGAGTCTAAAATCGGATACCAATATGGACCTAGTTGCAAGATAGTAGAAAGGGGAGTCAATAGCCTTGCTTAATTGTTAAGTTTAAGTACTAAAATGAAAAGAATATATAAATATCAAATGAATTTAATTGTTGGTAAAAAATTAACTTGTACACTAAATTTATATTTTATTTTTTCTCAAAATTAATAACCCATTTAGAATTTTTTCCATAATTATTTATATTTTTGTTTAAATAAAATTTGTAACTTTATCTCGAATTAATATTTGATAAAATAATTCAAACCCATCAATTTAGACTTAAAAATCACCACTTTTTTCAATATATAACACTAATTTTAATTGTTCTATTGAGATGGATTATCCTATAGATATCTATAAAGCTGTAATTTTGATGTTACGTAATAAAATTTAGACCCTTGGGTCTTTTTATTCAAAAAAATACTAATTTTAATATATTTTATTTATTTTTCTAAAAAATTCTTTGTAATAATAAGTACATATCGCTATTTAAATTTTATGATCTTAATTCTTTAATTTTACCGAGAAAATTTTAAGAACAAAAAATAAAATAAAAGAACTTTACCGAGAAAATTTTAAGCAATCAGATACCATAAAGGCAATACATATTTACCGCCAAAGATTCAAAAACAAAATTCAAATCACAATCTAAAAAGTTCTTCAAGGAACAAAATGTACCTTTTTTAATTTGCAGAAAATACAAACAAGTTTGATCCTCGGAGAAGCCGGCTTTGATTTACACGAACAAAAGCGATCAATTCCGAAATTCAAACAGCTCACGATTCGAACACCGAATTTTTCTATAAAGCTTCAGCTTTTTTTTCTTTTCCATTAAAGAAACTCGAGCAAGAAATAAGATATGAAAGCTTGGCTTTTGCTTTTCATTGCATTTAAAAAGAAGAGAGAAACAGAGAGAAAGAAAGAGGAAAGAAAATTGGTGTTCGGAAACTGCTTGGAAAACTGGAGGTTTAAAAATAAAACGTAAGATTAAATTTCGGAAACATCAAAAAAGCAGAGATTTAGACAATGGTGTGAATTTATAGTGATTATGAATAGGGATAAGTCAATATTTAGTCACTAAATTTGTTAATTATTTTTAATTTGATCCTTAAACCTTTCTTCACATTAGTCTCAAAAGTTGAGTGTTTTTGTCAATTTGGTCCCTAAATTTGGATTCCATTAAATCTTGATAACGTGACATATTGATATTGTGTTATATTATTAACTATTTTTAAAATATATTTTAAAGTGCCGCATCATTATATTTTCACGAAATAAGTTCAGATGTTAAATTAAAAAATTGCTAAATTTTGAGATTAATGTGAATAAAAAATTTTAAATACCAATTTATAATTTTTGCCAAGATCATACACTAAATATTATATTATTTAGGATTTTAAGTTTTAAAAGTGATTACTAAAAAAGTGTTAAAGTTAGATTTTGTTAATTAAATTTAGATATTTATTTAATCAACGAAATCGTCACACGTTTATTGTAAGAAATGAAATCTAAATCAAATGTAAAAGATTTGTGTAAAAAAAAAAACTTTAAATGCAGTAGATTCAAAGCAATTTACACGTTTGATTCGTTTATATTTAAAATATTTCACGTTAAATTTAAATTTAATGTTTTCAATAATATTTTTGAAAGCAGATTGGTGGTTGAACCGATGGAGCTAGGGTGTGCAAAATTCGGATAAAACTGAAAAAATTTAGTTAACCGACCGAATTCGGTTAATCGATCGGTTAACCAAATTTTTTCGGTCGGGAGTCGGTTAATTATTTTATGATTTTTCGGTTAAAGGTTAATTTGATTCAAACCGATCGATTAACCGAAAAAATTAATAAATAAAATTATAATATATAAATAGGCACACTATTTACCTAAACCCAATTCAAACCCAAATATCCAACCCAACACAATTACCCAATCATAAAAATTACAAATAATTTAATAAATAAAAATAAAATTCTAAAATTCTAAAACTAAAATTATGTAATATTTTTAATTATGTAGTGATTTAATTCGGTTAATTTGGGTAATTCGGTTAATTCGGTTGATTCGGATAATTTTTAACCAAAAATAAAAAACATATAATTTTCGGTTAATTCAACCGATCGATTTAACCGAAAAAATTTCGGTTCGGTTAATTTTTTTGAAAAAAATTCAGTTCGGTTAACGGTTAAAATTTTGAAAGGTCGATTAATTTGGTTAATATTATTTCGGGTCGGTTAACCGATTGAACACCCCTAGATTGAGCTATCGATTTTTAGTTTGACCAATTCATCTGGTTCAAATTAAATAGATTATTAAAAAATTCAAGTTTTTTTATTTAATTCAAACAGTCCGTATCGAATCATGAATCAATTAGTTTTTATCTTATTTTGGATGAATGTACTGACCAACTCGAAGTTTGATTTTGTAAACATTGCTTGCCAAGGGTGCATTAACATTATTAACAAAAGCTAAGGTTTTGGGATTTATGTTTAGGTTCGACTCCACATTGTGTAAAATATATATAACTTGTTTCCAAATTTATTTTAACTTATATTTCATCGTATATGAGTTCTCTCGAGAACTATTCTAGTTTGAATTTAGATATTAGTGTGATTACGCTCTATAATACTTAATTATGATTGTAATTGAAATTGTACTTATGCAACTAATCCAATCAATTAAATTAAGGTTAAAATATATTACAAATCATTGTACTCTTAACAAAATTAGAATTTAATTTCTTTACTTTTTTCAAAATTTTAAAATTTAAATTTAATTGTTAATACTATTTTTCTATTAAATTTATTAATATGACATTTTAAAATAAAAATGTCAATATAGTGAATCTAAATTTAGCAAAATAAATGATTAAATTTAAATTTTAAAATTTAAAAATAAAATATTAATTTTAAAATAAAAATACATACCAACATTTAAATTTACGAGAAGAATCGAAAATATTCTCTTTGTTTTATATGAAATTGGTCTTATTGGGTGGAACATCATGATTAAATTGTGAATTATAATTAATCATTACATTTGTTGGAAGCCTTTCATGATTAAAATGTCCGTTAAAGGTTAAAAAAAACCTCAAAAAGCAATATCTTAACGGTTACTAAAAGCGGGTCCACATGTCTTGCCTTGCCGCCGACCATTTCATTTGATATGTACATTGCCAGTCTCACACGGTAATAACGTCTAGGTGTCATTAAACAATTGCATACAATGCTTAATTAATTTGCACTTATATTCATTGTCTTCCTTAACCAGCTTTTAATAATTTATTCAATTGAATCGATTAAATCAATTAAAAAGAAATTAATTAGTTGATTTTTTTATGAATTTTCTCTTTTCAGCTTAATATAATTGTTTTTATCTTAGCTAAGCTAAAAAATTATTTCAAGGGACTAAATTAAAATTTTACTATTATTTTAAATAGTTCAATAATAAATTTACCATTTGGGGCAGGGAAATCCATTGTCTCCCACTATCTTCGCCCCTTCTACGTACTTTGGCTCCTTTATGTTTTCCTGATCAGTTGGGGCCTTGTTGTCCACCTCATTCGTTGTCATTTTTCTCTTTATTTAAAGGAAGTTTGTTTATGAAAAATTTAAGTAGGTTTAATTGTAAATCTCATCCTTCTACTTTACAAAAACTGAAAATTTAATCATTCTATTTTAATTTGTTAAAATTTGATCATCATACTTTATTAAACTAATAGTTTTTACTAATTTATTGGTATAAATTATTGAATTGTTAACTTCTGTTAATTTCTTGCATAGAAATTATTGCAACTATTGATTTCAAGGGCAATGGTTTAGTGGTTGCGATTAGCAGTGTTACTCAATTTAATTAACTTCTCTTTTCTTCTTTTATAAATTACGAGAATCAATTTTGGAAAGTTAAAGTAGAAGGACTAATTTATCAAATTCTACAAAATATAAGCATGAACTTCATAATTAGACACAACAATAAAATTTATGACCGACCAATAATTTAGAACCATGAAATTAGCAAATGTAGCTTGAGAGTTTCACATGGACACTCGAAATTTCATAAGTTGACTTAAATATTTTAAGATATGTTAAGTGTCACGATCTGCTAATTATTATATAATTTTATTGTGGATTAACTTCTATAATTTATTTTTAATCTAATTTCTTTGAGGTAGGACTATTTTAAAAAAATAAAACTTTGATTGAGTAATTATTTTCAACATGTGACATTTAATAAGTTTGGGATTGAAATCTTAATATATATACAATCTTCTTCTTGAATTAAGGATTGATTTGATCGGTTTTCAAATTAATCGAAATTTCTAACTTTTTTAGTTATGAATTTTCTTTTTTGTTGTTTTTAATTGGATAAATTTTACTCAAAGTTATTAAATTTTTAGTAAGTTTACATTTTAGTCACTTAACTTTAAAAATTATAAACCAGTCACTAAACTATTCAAAAGTTTTCATTTTAAATCATATGTCTGTTAAGTTTTTTTTTTAAATAAAAATTCCTACTAGTGAGCTCCAAACAACGAAGACAATTGGTGCATTAGTTCAATATCAATTAATGAGTAAAATAATATACTTTATATCTAAATCGATCTGATAGTCAACATCAAAAATCGAATAAGAAAACTATTTAAATTTTAACTCGCTGATTCGTGATGTTCAAATTATTTTATCAAAAAAATAAAATATTAAAGAGAAAAAAAAACTTTAATTGAATTAATTCGATTTAATTAATTAATTTAATTTTAATCCAACAAAACACAAAACTTTAAGTGTAATTATTGTATTGAAAATTTGCAATAATTACATGTAAGACCTATTTTGCTTGCTTAGACATCAAATGATGTTCAGTTCATAAATAGGTCTTACGTGTATTTATTGTATTGAAAATTTGCAAAGTTAATAATGACACTTTAGTTTTATTCTCAATATAACTAGTTTTTAACGTTACATTGTGTTATATGTAAATTTAGGTGTTTAATTTTTATTATTAACAATGTTAATTTCTCTTAATTTTAAATAATATACAAATTTGAAACTATTATAATATTATAATATTGTTTGTACAATTTTTATTCCGCTATTAAAATATAAAATAATAGTATTTATCTTTACTTATGAAAATCAAATTTAATTTTAAATGTTACATGTATATGATTATAAATGAAAATATTTAAAATTATTTTTACGGTATATAAATTGAATTTTAGCTCAGTTGCTTGTTGCTATTAAAATAATTAAAGATGACATAGATTTAAGCATGTTCAAACACCTATTATTCTTTGATTTAAGGATTTAATGGGTGTTATAGATAACAGAAAAGATTGAATAAAAAATTATTTATACTCTTTTAAAATTAAAAAAATCAACAATTTTATTGGGTGATTATTGTCTCGAAACAAAAACTGACATGGACAATTCATCAATAAGTAGTTGGAATAAGTGAAAATGAAAATGGATTTTTTTTCCCAAGTATATGCATAAAGTTCAAATCCTGAAGTTAACGTTGTTGGGAGGATTTTATCAAAATACTATACTCAAGTCGTGAAACAGATGATAATACATGTGGTTATAAAAAATGAATAACTCAATAATAATTAAGGCGTGAATAATTATTTATCATACCGACAATGCACGATTAAGAATAAAATTGTTCATTGGTTGAATCAAGGCTTAGTTACAAAAAGCTTTCAAGCCGCCTAACTCAAAAGCCTATTTCATTGTTCAAAATATTAATAAAAAAAGTATATTTTTGTAATTAAATTTAAATTAAATCTAAGTATATATTTTTATTATTTAAATCAAAATTTGAGTTGGCTTAAAGATAAAAACTCTTGTCCAAGCTTGACGCCACTAAGTACTAGTTAATACTTAAAATAAACAAATAAATGAAACACGTGTTAGTCTATCAAATTTGATTGTGAAATTAAAAAAAGTCATTGTAAATGCAAATAGGTATTTAAATATATATAAGAACGTAACTGAACCGAGTCAAGTCCAAATATTTTTAAGTTCAAGTTTATCTCAAATTTTGGAACTTGATATTCGACTCCAGTTCAATCTAGTATCTATTTTTAAGCTCGAGCTTGACTCGAGATAAAATCAAGCTACTCAAGCTCAATTAATCTCATTTATCAAGCTTGGCTTGATAATTAAATTTAAGGATAATAATATATATTAAGAGTAATATTATAATTTAATAATATATGGTTTAACTTGCGTATTATTAAGCTCAAATTCAACTTGACCGATAGCTTAAATTGCTCGAGCTCAGTAATTAACAAATCAAATTTGATATATTCTTTCAAATTAAACTTAATAATTTACAAACACTAATATCTCATTTACACTTATAGATATATTAAATAATAATAAAAATACAGTAGAGTCCTAGTGTAGTAATAGTACACCTCGACTCAGATTCATAAAAAAAAAAAAAAAAGAAAGAAAAAAACAAAAAGAAAAACTGAAAAAGAAAATAGAATAAATAAGTAAATAGAGCATCAAATTTCTTTAACAGAGGGGCTTGTAATTTTTGAAGGTTTGATTTCCTTTTTATCTCTTTTATATTTAATTATTTGCCCTAATTTGATTCGTTCCCCCTTAAGTTTGTTCTTTAAATTTATTTAAAACGCTATTCATCACTTGGATTTGATTTCGATTGCTCCGATCTGCAAATGTTTTTTTTTTTCCTAATCATCTTCTTTTATAAAAGGCAATATATGAAGTTCCTGGATTTTGTTACTATTTTGTTTTTGTTAGTTTACAGTTGAAATTAACATTTTTTTTTCTTTTTCTTTTTGCAGATTTCTTTTAAATAACCGGAAGCTGGGAGTTAACTTCAAAATTTGAAAGGAGAAAAATGGTACGCCGATGATCTCTCTCTCTCTTTCTCTCGTTTTAGTTCATGTACTGGTGCATTGTAATGTAAATTTAGTGGCAATTTTTTTCCCAATTTCTTAGTAATTTAGCCTGGTTGAGCATAAAGGATTTGAGATATAGCTGCAGTTGGTGGAATTGGATGACTTGTGATGGACTTGATAGCTTATAGTTACCGTAAATTATTATTAAAAGGATGAAAGTGCTATGAGAAAATGAAAACAATTTGTGGATCTAAATTAGTTTTAGTTGCAGTATTTGATGATTGATGACTTCAAGGTCTAGTTGAAGGAGAGTGAAATGGGCGAAAGGCTCAACCTGTGGGGGATTTCATAGTGGTGAATGGAACCGAGACATAATTTTGTGCTTAAATTTTAAAAAGTTAAAAACTTATGTCACTCGAATTCAGATATGAGTGTCGGATATTGGAATGTGTTCGAACCGAGTAGGTTAACTTTTTTCTTATGTTTTTCTGTGTAATTGGAGGATTCTATATCTCATAACCATATTTGTTGATGTTTTGGACATAGGTACTTAAAAGAAAAATGAAGAGTTGGATAAACATAGTTAAAAACTGGTTTTGCTACTCCTCATTTGGCGGAGACCAAATGTTTCTAGACTGCATAGCCTAGTCCCAATGTTTATTCACTTGTTCAGGTGTTACTTACAAAGAAAGATGTAGTTCCAATCTGGCTGGTTTTTTATCTGAAAATTCTCTGTCTAGTTGGAGTGTGAGATTTACTAAAATTCAGGATTGTTTGCTTGAATCCTTGTGGTTGATTTTGGCTTGTTCAAATAGCAATTAGCAATTATCATCTTGTTAAACAGTGAATATATCCAACAGCAGCTTTCTTGTGGTTGGTAGTGACTACTGAAAAGTGTCGTGAGCTGGACTGTCCTGTGAACATAATGATCAAATCATTAGATAAAGGATTTATTTGTGTTGTTGAAAAGCTTTGAAGCAAAATAGATTTGTTTGAAAACTTCCACAACTGCTCTTTTATGCATCGAATAACCAGTTCCATCATTTCTAATTAAAAGAATCAGCGCTGAGGAACTCAAACAGTTCTTCTATGCAAGGGCTGGAGCAGTAAGTGTAATACAATCAAATGAGTCATAAAAGCAAAATAGTCAAGTATAGTTTTTTTTTCTCTGGCCAATGTTTTATGTGAGGAAGACATTGAATATATTGTCAATAGTTATTCCTATTTGCTTATTTTTCTGTTTAAGAAGCAACTTAAAGCATTTTTCTGTTATATTCAAGTATAGCCTTTGAACTTTGGATTGATTGCCACAACTTTTATAGGCTATGTACATCCGTGTGAAGCGTAGCAAGACAACATACTTTATCCAGTGTGATCCAACTGAAACTACCCTAGACATTAAGCAAAAGTTGCATACCCTCATTGATCAACCTGTTAATGATCAGCGTTTGATCCTTATGAATACTGGGGATATATTAGAGGATTCAAAAACTTTGGCAGATCAGAAGGTATAAGTTACATTCTCTTTTCCCTCATCCTATGCTGAAAAATCTTTCTGGCTGCATTTTGATATCTTACCACTGATTTTTTTTTTTTTCCATATGACACTCTAATTTCAGGTTGAAAATGATGCTGTTGTGGCACTGACCTTGAGAAAAGGTTGTTTCTTTTTATTAGTTTTCTTCTTTTGCAGCTTTCATTTCCTTGAAATGTTTCTTATTGCACATCATCCATTTCCTGTAATTCTTATTTGTTAGCTTAAGTGATTTGGATCAAAAGTAGAAGAATTTTTTCCTGCCACAAGAGAAGCTATAATATATATACTTTCTAACTTGAGTCTTTGAAGATAGGTTGTCTCACGTTTATGAGGAAATACTATTTTCTGTATTTCATTTGGTAGGTTAGAGATGACTTTGTTTCATTTACTATGTTATAAAACAAGTGAAGAAGCTTTTATTATCACTGGAATACTTGCAAACATTCAATAAATTGCATAGGATAGTGCTCTTATTTGCTATAAGCCATGCACGTTTTGTGTCTTAGATGAATGTGTAAAATGGCCTCTAAATTATTTCACTTTTCTTGAATAAGCCCTTATACTCTTATTATACCCAAATAAACCCTTTTCTTTTGAGTGGTACCTAAATAAGCCTTTATTTCAAATGAAATATTGATTTAAGAGTTTATTTAGGTATAAAGTAAAGGTTGTTGGTTTCTTTAAGTACAAGTTAAAGATGAAGGGCTCATTTGGATACAAAGTAATGGCTTAGCGCCTATGACTAGGGTTCTTTTTTCTCTCTTCCCTCTCTAAAACTTCAGCTGCTAGAGATAGAGTCTTTGATTTGTGAATGGTGGCCACCGCTGCCTTTGTCCCTTTTCTCCTCCCTTGGTGGAGGTCTTCTCTGTGCTCTCCATGAGTAGAACTATCTAGAGCCTGGTAGGCTTTCTTTCTTTCTCCCTCCCTCCCTCACTTTCTTTTGTTTGGTGCCGTGTTCCCTGCACAAGCAGCACGCCCATGCCCTCCCTTTGTTCATCTTAAACAGCCCAGGTTCTCCATGTGCCTCCAATGTTGAATACTTTTCATTTCAAGTTTTTTTGTTAATCACAGCCGGCTTTCAACACACCTTCCTTCAAGATATTGAACTCGCTTCCCTACTTTGTTTACCTTTCTGCTCCACCGCACAAGATCTTTGAACCTTGTGTATGATTCCTCTTTGGAAGTGGCTCAGCTGTGAACTGGCATGGCGTTGACAACACCTCCTTTGACTCTCTCAAGTTCCTCTTTGGCACTTTATGGAAAAGCCATTCAGTGGTGATGACGTGACTTTCCCCTTTAACTCTCTCGAGGTCCTCTTTAAACTATTGCCTCTCTTAGTACGTGACAATAGTTAAGTTGGGATGTCTCTTCTCCATTTAAATTGTCAAAATCATGAACGAAGTGGAACTTAATTTTTCTGGAATCTTCCAGAAGTAGTATCTTGCCTTCTGAAAAGTTGTGTTAACTTTTTAAAAAGTCGGTTGAGTACCGCCTTTTATTCCTTTAGATGCATTGTTTTGGCATGCCTGCTTCTGCATGCATGAAATGGCTCAGGGCAACTTTCTTGCATTTTGTTCTCTTTCTCTATCTCTTCAACTTCTGTGTCTTAATGTGTTTTTATATCTTTTAGGCTGCATCTTCATGTCTGTGCCGAAACTAAGATTTAGGTTGTCCATTACGATATATTATATACCTAAGTCTATATTGCAATGCATTTCATATTATCAGCTGTCAAGTCTTGGCAAACTTGATTTCTCAGTTTGGAGATGGATTCTATTATTGTAGTCTTGAAATGAGCGTATGACCGATATTGGTGGTTGTTAACTCATGCCTTACTTATTGTTTAGCCAGAAAGTATGAAGTTGCATCTTTCTGGCATCGTACATCATGCAATGAGAATTGAGGAATAATAAGCATATCGTCTATTGCAACATCCGGTCTTACCATATAGTTCTTGCATCTCACCTTAGTTCAATCAGCATTTTTATAAGCTTCGGTTTTTTCCTGCATGCAGATGACAACGAGTTCGAGGATGTCAACATAGTAAAACCGAACGATTTCTACCAATCTCGTGACACAGATAGTGGAAATTGGTGAAACCACAAATGGATTCTAGAAGACGTTAAAGCTGATGAACCCGGAGAAGGAGATTCAGCGACGCGGATGTATGGTAAGCCCGATATTTTCGATGTTCCCATGATCTTTTGTGCCATGGAACTGTTTTAACAAACGGTAATTTTTGATGTATTAACTCTTAAAATCAACTGTGAAGATAGGAAGTTTTATGGTAAATAATGTTGAATTGGCATTCTTGTTGGTGAGATCTCATTATATATATCTAATTAAAATCTTTATTTTACTTTTTGAGGGATAATTTTTTTTTTTCTTGAAAGTTGAGTGAATTACATACATAGCCTTTAAATATTTTAGAATTTGCAAAAATGAACTTGAAATTTCCATTTGCCATTTTCACGGGGATAATTTTATCCATAAATCTTGTTTTAATGTGCAATTTGATATATGAACTTTGATTGGATGCAATTATATACATAGAATTTGAATTGTAGTTTGATTTTAATTTGATTATACACATTTAAATAAATGAATACATATATTTATTTGCATATTGGATTAATATAATAGTTTGTGTATGCAATATATCAACATAAAAATGTTGCTAATTTGATAATGTTATTAGTTATTTCTGAAAATTAAATTAAATTAAAATTTTATGTATAAAATCGCATATTGAATTAAAGATATGTATAATTTTAATATTTATTTCTATTTTCAATCATCCTTAAAATTTTAGTAATTGTTTATCTCGGTCGATAGATTTGAGTACGTGTTTAACATAAATATATTTATTTATTTTTATCAAATGTGAATAAATGAATTCTATAATAGCTTTTTGCCTATATCCAAACTTATTCTGAGTTTAAATTCGAAGTTAGTTCGAAAATATCTTAATTCAAGATGATCTAAATTTAAAATAAACACAAACCAAACATAATCTAGTTAGAAAACTAGTGTTTTCAAAACCGAATCGCCACTCGGATTGATTTAATAAGAAATTAGCTGATACATAGATTTGAAACATGGCAAAAAACCAGTTAATCCACAAATCGATACAGACTAACAGAACCAAGCTATTTTATAATTTTTTGAAAAATATAAAACTTTTAATAATTTATTTGATTTAAACAGGACGAATCGAGAATCATTGACTTGATCAATTTGATCACCTATCTGATTCCAAAAACTTCCGGAAAAAAAGAGCAATTTTTTTATACAATGAGCTTAGAATTACCCATAACCCTCGCTACCTTTAACTACAAGGATAAACATGCTTCAACGGGTTCGAATTTATGTCCTCCTACTCTAACAATGATGCTTATGCCAACCGAACTATAACTCATAAAAAAACACAAACACAATCTTTTAATTTATCACTTCTAATATAATTATAGTCATAGCCTCATCCTAAGAATAACAAAAATCCACCCTGGAAAATGGCACACTATCAAAATGTAGTTTAAATTTTCAAAATGCACTTTTATTTTTTTGGTGAATTAAAATAACAGGATAAAACTCGAATAATTAACGCGATATGAACTCAAATCATATCTGAGACAGTGAATACTTTAACCATTAAGTCATCCCATGAGATTTAAAATATATTTTTATTTTTATACTATATTTTTTTAAAGAAAACGTATATAAATTATCCTCTAAAAATAATCAATAATAAGATAAATTATTATATACACCACCGACTATGGTTAAAATTGGTTATGTTTTGTATATAAAACTATTAATGAGAATTGTACACATACACCATATTATTACCTAAAAAAATGTAACAAATGGAAGAAAAAGCCAATGAAAGTTACATGTCATAGAAGGAGACAAGTTGTAATCACATGCATAAATAAAAATTGGAAATTTTTGCCAATAATTTGTGCCTCAAATCTTAATGATAAGTAATGACTATAGGTCAAATTTCGGACCAAAAAATAATATATATATATATATTGAATGTTTGAGAACCAATAATTGCGATGAGATTCATTGCATAAACAAAAGATGGGTCTTCTACATGCCATGGGTGATGGGACTTTTCATGGGACGATATATAAAATAAAAATATAACAGTGTTTGCTTGCTTATATGGAATGTCAACTTTATCAGTTAAAATGTAATTTTATTATTTTAATAAAAATATTAAATCAAGATTTTATTATTTTTTAAGGTTAAAGTGTAATCTTACTTAAAATTTTATAAATTTTAAAGGGTCAAAAAATAAATTTATCATTTTATGGGGTCGAGCCCTTGTTAGGCTCTCTTACTGTCGCCCGTGTTTAAAGGTTCGTTTAAAACTTTGGAAGGTTAGGTAAAAAAATTAAGTTCAATTAAAATATAAGTTAATTTCGGTTCAAACATTTAAGACTCAAATCCGATCCATCTTCAAAGTTTGTAATATATCAGATTATTTAATTTAAGATACATAAAATTAAATTTATATTGATATATAACTATAATGTAAACATTAAATTACCTATGTAAAAATTTTAATAAAAAAAGTATAAAATTATTTAATATTAAGTTAAAATAATATGGACAAGCATTATAATAAAAGAAATTCAATATCATATAATTAATAAACACCCATGAAATAAGTAAATAATTATGGAAGTAAAATAAGCTAACTAAAATCAACATATTAAAAAGAGAGCAGAAAGCCTCGTTGTCAAATTAAAAATATTTCCAAGCATTTATTTTATTGAACCCTAGATTAAATAGACAAGAGCATGATAACATTGGACACCACATGCAAATTCGATTATATAGAACATGGTAGGAATAAAATAAGATATAAATTTAAAATAAAAGTTAAAAAATGTAAGGTTGACATAGGTCGGATTAGCTGATGTAGCCGGTTTCGTATCAGTTTCAACCGTATTGGTTGATATGCAATGTCCTGATAGAAAACTGGAGCAATTGATTCTCTATTTCGCATCATGAAAACTTCGGTCTATATCGGTTGCATCGGTTCATTCCACTCAATTTCAATCACACCGACTGACAGGGGCGAAGCCAGAATAATTTTTTAGGGGGGCCGGATAAAATTTTAATTTTTTATAGTTTATATCTTTATAATTTGTCAAGGATGAAATTGAATTTTTATAATTTTAAGGGGTCGAAGTGTAATTTTACCTTTATTAATTTAAAAATTTTAAAAAATTCTAAGGGCCTTTTAAGTAATTTTACATTTTAGGGGGCAGGGGCCCATGTCAACCCCTGGCTACGCCATTGCCGACTGAAACTTTATGCATCGATTAATGCATGAATAATATTAAACGGAATGTTTTTATTTTTTTCTAAGTATGAGAAGATATTTTTTTTCCTTATTTATTTCGAATTTACTGAATAATAAAATTTTATTTTAGAAGCTTATTATTATAAGTAAAAGAGCTTAACCTCGATGGAAATAACGATAGAGTAAATTCAAGTAGACATCATCTAATTATTTTTTTGATTACTCGACTATGAAAAATTACAAAATAGTCACTTAACTATTTAGTTTTATCTTTTTTACTAGTTGGTTACTGTAAAAATGAAAACATTCAAAAATCTGAAATAGCTGGATGATAAAAAAACAAAAATAAATAATTACGTAATTATTTTATAATTTTTATAATTAAATGATAAAAAGAAAAATATATAATTGAGAGACCTTAAATTAGAAGCAAAGTCGTAATAATTTTTAAAGGGTTGGATGAAATTTTAATTTTTTATAACTTATATCTTTATAATTTATAAATAATTAAATTAAATTTTATAATTTTAAAAGGAATAAAAATATAATTTTATTTTATTACTTTAAAATTTTTAAAAATTTTTAAGAATTTAAATAATAATTTTACCTTTTTAAGAGAAGTCAGGACCATGCCAACCTTTTTGCTTCTCCCTGCTTAAATTATTAACAAAAGCAAGGGCTAGGATCAAGCAAAATAGCTGTAAGATTCAAATAATGGGTTATTTTTTCATTGAAGTTGCAGCCGAAAGCAGTGGTCAAACATACATATTGTAAAACTAAAAAGAAGCCGTCATCAATGGGGAAAGGGACTCATTTCATGTGCAATAAAGCATAATATATGGTTCGTACCATGATTAAAAGATTGAGCCAAAAGAAAAATCGAATCGAATTTATCGGTTAGATCAAGTGAACATAATATGTTCATTCTGATAAGTATATAATATTTTAATACGTTATCGATTTAATTGTAAGGTTAAAATTTATAATTTTACGATTATTTTATAATTCGAGATTATCCTTTTAATAATATTTTTTATATTTTCAAACTTGAATTAATTACTTTTAATATATATATATATATACCTATATATTGTAAAATTTATCTAGTATTGAATATGTTTTGTTTATATTCAAATTGATTCAAGTATAAAATCCAATTTATTCTTATTATGTAAACAAATTTAATCAAATAATTTTGAATGCCCTCGATTTTTATTTGAATCTTATAAAATTCAATTCAACTTAAATAAAACTTTACGCCTTAAATTACAAATAGAACTTGAATTCGAGCTTTTACAATCTCAAGTGAATCATATTAAATCCTAAACCCTATAATTAATATACATTCAGGGGTATAATTAGGGGGTTTACAGGGTCTCGGCCCGTCTAAAATAAAAAATTTTCCATTTAAGCCTTTTGAAATTTTTTAAAACTTTAAATTAGTAAATATAAAATTAGACTTTATCCCCTTAAAAATAAAAAAAATGATTTAATCATTTTACTTGTTAGCTTGAGCATTAAAAGTTGGCTCATATCTAGACTAAGGTTTAACGTGAATCAAATTTTAATTACGTTAATACCCCTCAAACAAATAACCTAGATATGACATGTTAGAAGATGTTCTAATTTTTAATATCGGTGCATTCTTTTCTTTTTAACACATTAAATTCAAAGTTTTTTTTATGTAGTAGGTATACATGTGTGTAAAATTTGGCCAAAGGCGTAAATAAAGGGAGGCATGTGGTGGCATTGGCCCTCCTCAAAAAAAAAAAAATGATAAAATTACCTTTTACCCCTTCAAATTTTAATAAATTACAAGTTAGTATAACAATAAATTTACACTTTGATCCCCAGAAATTTATGATTCATATTTGATCTCTTTAAAACAATTTTCTAGTTTCGTCCCTGGATTTAGTCATTGTATTTTAAATATACTCCACAACACATATTCAACGCCCGAGCTGATTGTGAAGTTGATAAAAGGACTCGATCGAACCGTTATTTTATAAATTGAATTAAAACATTTTGAAATTTAGAAATTAATTTCAAAATTAAAGTACCATAATCTCAAATATGATGTAATCCAACTCACCTAATTAACATGATAAAGGAAAAGGGCACTCTTTTGAAGCAAAATGAATCAATTGGTAAACACTTTCATGCAATTAGAATGAAGTATGAAGTGAAGAAAGTCCTTATATGTAAATGTCCCTTTTCTCTCAAGTCTCAAGCCATTTTGCTTGGCTTTTATTCCACAAAGTCTTGGCCACTTATTATTGTATGCCTTTTGCACCTAACTTCATTTATCATCAAACTTTACATTATTTCAGTTTCATCATCAAGGGTTAATTTTGAGGTGGATAAAGCCTTGACTCTTAAGTTATTATGGGGTCGATTCAAGAATTTTGAGGTCTCAAGTTCGAGTCTCATTTTATGAAAATTTATGGATTTTTTTTTCTAGATTTATTCTTGTTAGTTAAGTTATGTTTGATAAATTGAAAAATTAAATATTGAAAAAATGAGTACGGAAAATTAAAGTTATGAAATCTATTTTGTATATTATTTATAATTAAATTATCTAATTAAATGAAAAAAAATAGAAACAATGCCTTGAGAATAGTTCATAATTAACTATTAATTTTTAAATTATTTTTACTAATTTAATTGATATTATTTGACTGCAATTTAAATGAGTTTTTAACATTTCTTATTGCTAGTTAGTTTATGACTTCCTTTTTATTTTGTTCGTAGAATAGGCTGCGCCACCTCTGACTTGCGAAGTGATGCATGGGCCAATAAGTAATTGCCACATCACAATTTTGTTTTCACTGTTGACCAATTTTTACATTGGTGGGTCCAGGCGGCGTTATTATGTGGTTACGTAAACACCGTAACACAAAATTGTTCCTAGGAATAAGGAAAATATAGAAAGAAAAATTAAATATGAGTCTAAATTAGGAAATTTTTAAAAAATGGGCATAAAAATTGGAATTTTGTATTAGCCTTTTTAATTAAATTTTATATTCTTTTAAATTAATTTAACAATAAATGTGCTTTAAAATTATCATTTTCAAAAGAATATTTAAAAAATTAAAATTGATTATAATAAATTCATAAAATAAAAATATTTGCTATTATAAAGCTTCATCGATGGGCAAAATCAGAATTTTATTAGAGATAGAATTAAACTATAAATTTTGTATAAGATAAAAGTATAATTTTATCTTGTATTAACTTGTAATTTTATATTTTTTTATTTTTGAGACGAATTATAATTTTACCACATTATAACTTTTGATTCTATTATTTATAAGAGACTAAAAGGTAATTTATCCATTTAAATACCAAATAAATAATTACTACTAAAAATAATCGTCACCTGAAAATTACTTTTTATGTTTAATTTATTCTTCTTTCAAAATATAATTATTTTAATAAGTATTATTTTTCCGTAATAATGTTTACACGTTAGCGTATTATTTTAATAAATATAAAATTCCTTATAAAGCAAATAGGTATAATGACAAATTTAACCTTAAAATGTGTATATCTTTTATTAATTTGACCTTTACTCTTTTTGAACTAAATTTGACCTTCAACATTTTAAAAATAACACTTAAAAGTCGAATTGATGTTTTTAATGGAAACACTGATTAAAATATTAAAATTTTAAAACACGGTAATCCACGTGTACTTCATATTAAGTTTTTTAGAATTTTTATAAACCTATTCTAAAAATATTTTTATAATTTTTAAATTATTTGTTGTCATAGCATATAAGAAAAATAGTGACATGTCAGCATGAAAGACACATGAACTATTACTCGAGTTATCACGCCAACATCGTTAAAAAATTAATGTGTTAATTAACATTTTCGATAAAGAAAAACGATTTGACCCTTTTTGAGAGGTTAATAGCCAATTTTAGTTAAAAAATAATAAATGTCAAATTAAAACAAAAATAAACGTTGAGGACTAAATTTATCATTATGCCAAGTAAATATTTATCTTGACTTGTATGAAGCGATAATTAAAATTTTTGTCAGAGATATATTTGACACGCATTTAAACCCTATTACCCCAATGCCCACCCGCAACATTATATCAAAATATATTAAATCCAAAAGTTAACTTAGTTATGAGTAGAGGTGATCATCGGCCGAGTCGGGCCCAGACAAAAATTTGTGCCCATTTTCTAGGCCCGAGCCTGACCTAGCTCGAAATATGGGCCTAAAATTTTATCCAAGCCCGACCCGAAAGAAAATTGATAAACCCGAGCCCGGCCCGGGCCGGACCATATTAATTTTTTTAACTTTTTTCATGAAATAAAAAATTTTAAAACAAATATTAAAACAAAAAACAAATAAAAAAGATGTAAATTTAAAAAGTATATTTGATTAAAAATAAAAAATATATATATAATATATAATTCGAGCCGGGCCAAAAAAGTTTCACCCGAGGCCCGACCCATTTTCTAAACGGGCATCTTTTTTTTGCCCAAACCCATATTTCGGGCCTATATTTTTACCCGAGCCCTCTCATTTTTTGGGCTGGCCGGGTAGCCCAACCCATGATCACCTCTAGTTATGAGGTGGCATTTAAGCAAATTTAAAATTTAGATTTCAATGTATACATTGATTTTCTAGTAAATTCGGATTTTGAATCCCATTTTCTAACATCTATGTATATATAGTAAATACGAATTTGAATCTCAACATTAAAATATTTATTTTTTAATAAATTTGAAATTTGAATTTTATCATATACAATTTTTAAAAAAAATTGAGATTACAGTAATCTTATTATAAGCTCTGGTCATATTTTTTTTTTACAGAATGTTTAGAATTACCCCTAATCCCTTCACAAATCATAAATAGGAAAATAATACACTTCAGTACACTCGAACCCATATCCTCTTATATTGACAATAATTTCCATATCAACCGAGTTAAGACTCGATCGATAAAATTAATTAAAGTTTAAAATTAAAGATTATAACAATGGTTTCAATCGGTATTATTAATATCCTTAAAAGCCAAAAAGAACCTACCCGATGAACAAGACTTAACATCCACCTCACAAAGTGAAAACAAAAAGGACAAATTGAGTTGATTGATTAATCCCCTTTGAGAGAAACCACACATAATGTCACATTCCCCTTAGCTACCTTACCAAACAATTTTACATTTTAATTAATTCATTTTAATCATAATGGGTTTTGTTGATTTATTTGTTGATATTAAAAAAAAAAAACTATATTATACTTGTTAATTTGTCTATTTAATTAACAATTAGAACCTTCCAATTTTATTTTTTATATATTTTTTAAAAATTTCACTTTTTTTTTTGCATTTTACAAATTTTTCTATTTTTTTTTTTTTTTTAGTATGGCATCGTTTTGATGAGTTTTTTTATGTGTCACATGGGGTTGAAGTCGGGAATTTTTTTGCTAAGGTGGGGAGGGGAGCAAAGTTTAGTATTTTACCGGAGCTAAAATTTAGTTTTATCATCGTATTAACTTATAACTTTGTTGTTTTTAATAAGGATTAAACCATAAATTTATTATTCTTGGAGGTAATTTACAAATTAACCATATAAGTTTTACAAATTTTAAAGGGCTTAAAAAAAAAATTTCCATTTTAAGAAGACTAGGACCTGCCCAGCTCCCCTAATATCGCCCATTGTGTCACAATTTGATTTGTTAGTTGTTAAAGTAGGATTAACAATTTATACAAAATAAAAGTAGAAGCCAAAATTCTTTAGCACCAAGGTTTTCAGAACTCAACCTGCCAGGCTACTGGTTCGTCGATTCAATCGGTTTATTTGGTTCAATTAAATAAATTATTAAAAAATTATAAAAAAATAAATGAAAAATTAGTTTAACCGATCTGTATCAGTTACCGATCAACGATCTCAATGCCCTTCTCCGAAACCCTCGCCAATTTTTGGTTTAACTGGTCTGAATGGATGGACCGATTTAATTCAAACAACCTTGTTTAACACCAACAAAGTTTGAAAAATCAAACAGGAGATCCAAATGATTGAATCTTTGGTTTTCAGTTCAATTGGTTGTACCGGTCAATTCAATCATCTTGAAAATATAAAATAATAATTTAAAAATTAAAGAAAAGATAAAAATATAAGAAAATTTGGAAAATTATATTTAAAAAACCAAAGTTGAACATGAATAAAAAAAAACAATGAAAACTCATTTTATAAAATAAAATTAAAAAAAAGGTCGCTTCCAATTCTCAATTTTTATTGGTTCGTATAAATTCTTCGATTTTTCTTAATGAGTTATCAAAATTAATTGATTTTTAATTCAACTAATTGAAACAATCAGTTGGATTTTTACAACTCCGACTACTAAACTAAAAATCAAGTACAACTATAGGGACTAATTGAATATTTAACTTTTTAATGAATTTTTTTCCAATTTATGATTAAATCTAAATTTATTAATTCAGGATTTACTTGAACTTTCATTACTAATTAATAAAATTTATTCTCCCATCCCACTAAAATTTTCACATTTTGACTTTTTAGCCTCCAAAATGTTTCGACTTTGATTTACTTATTTCTTAAAGTTTATCATAAACAAAAATTGAAAAATATATTATGAAAACTTTGAATGAATTAGTTTTTAAATATATTTTTTAAAATTTTCAATTAATTAAATTGTTTGAAATAACTGAGGTTAAAGTATGACCCAAAACATCAACTATGGCAAAGAGTTGGATTAAAATATGCTAGAGGTATCTATATTATTCTAAAATTTAGAATTTAGTCCCTATATTTTTATTTCTAAAATTTTAGTTTCTCTACTTTTCAAATTTTAAAATTCAGGTTCAATTATTAATATTGTATTTTTTTGTTAAATTTATTAGTGTGACATTTTGAAATAAAAAGAATACTCATTTGATCAGTGGCGTAGCCAGGAGGGGCTGGCATGGGCCCCGGCCCCCCTAAAATGTAAAATTGCTTAAAAGGCCTTTAGAATTTTTTAAAAATTTTAAATTAATAAAGGTAAAATTGTACTTTGGCCCCCTTAAAATTATAAAAATTTAATTTAATCCTTTATAAATTATAAAGATATAGATTATAAAAAATTAAAATGTTATCCGGCCCCCCTAAAAAATTATTCTGGGTTTGCCCCTGCATTTGATAGCAATGTAACTAAGTAATGAATCTAAATTTAATAAAATAATTTAACAGTGGTAACAATTGGACATGGATTTTTAGATTTAGAAATTAAAGAGACTGAACTCCTGAAAATAAAAATATAAAGACTAAATTTTAAATAATCAAATAATACAGGGACTTATAGCACATTTTAATCTAATATATATAGGCGTGCGAAGTCCAAATCAAGTTACTTTTTTCCCCAATGAAACAACAAATTTTTCATAAATTTATAGAGGATTTTGATTTCAGGTGGCAGATATTAATGCAATTTAAATGTTATTTGTTGGTTTATTTGATTGCAACTTAAAGTAATGTTTTTAATTGGCAATGAATTTAATTTAGTTGTTTTTGTTGGTAGTGATTTTGATGTATTGTAAATTTCTCCCTAGTTTTGGAATAATTAAAATTAATATGAACTTTTCCATAATTAAATATTTCTTTCTTTTTGAATAATTACGTAATTAAATATTTTCACAATCAACACTAGCAATGGTTTTTTTTTTTTAGTTTTCACTAGAATAAATACGAGAAATTAATTTATGCAACATTCCCACCACATCATTTATGGTCATTTTTCAATTATTTAACGATATTTTAGTAATTTTTTTCTTATGCAATTGATATATAATTTTGGTAATTTTTTACCATCAACTTGAACCTCAAACTTTGGCCTCAAATTCTAAACCCTAAACCTAAAATTGAGTTTCGAGTTCAAGGTTTGGGTTTAGGTTTAGGTTTAAAGTGAAAAATTATTAAAATTATGTATTAATGATATGAAAAAATTATTGAAATGACATTAAATAATTAATAAGAGACCATAAATGATGTGGTGAGAATGATTCATAAAATAATTTCTCGATAAATACAATACAATTGTAAACCTAATTAAAATATATCAATTGTTTTAATAAATTAAATAGTATAATAAAAGAATTTTTTAATTATTATTAAACCATTTCTACGGTATTAAAATTTGATATACTGAAAATTAGTACCGACTGTTCTTCAATTCTCATTTTATTATTTTCTTAATAGTAAATAAATTTATCATAATAGTTTGTAAATAATATATTATTAGTATAATTATAATAGATTAGATTAGGTTATATAATTATATTATTTCTAAAGTTTTAGATCTGAAATATAAAATATAAAATTATTTATTATATAAATAACTAAAATTTGATACTTAAAACTAAAGTAATATAATATATATATTTAAATTTCCTAGTTAATGAAAAAATTTAATAGTTTAAAGAAAAAAGTTTATTTAAAAAAAATATTCTAACAAAAGCAAAACTCTCAAGTGTAATAACTTCACGAAATTTACCGTTAGAAAGTTTTCATTTAAGTCATTGAATCGTTCGAACATTTTTATTTAAGTTATTGGACTGTTAAATTTTTTTAAAAGTTTGGATAGAGAGTTTCAAGTGATGATTCAAGTTCGACGATCAGTATAGTGGATTAATACCAATTGATGAGTAGAAGAATATAATTTAGATTCAAGCCGATTTAACAATTAGTGTCGAATATTAGGGAAGAGAATTGTTTGGATTTTGATTTGTAAATTTGTGACATTTAAAGTCGTTTCATGAAAAATAAACTATAGAATAAAAGGGGAAGGAGCGCTTTCGACTGATGTAGGCGATGCGAACAGATTACGCCATACAACAATGATTTTAACAGTTCAATGACTTGAATAAAAAATTTAAATAGTTCAATGACCAAAAACGAGATTTATTAATAAATTTAGTGACACGGACGTAGTTTAATATAATTTTTATCAAATAAATACAATAAATCTCATAAGTAATAAAAATATATTTAAAATGATAAAATCAAAGGATGATATAATTTGTGGCTCATGAAATTGACAATTAGGTCCATTTTGATACTTATTCCATTTTGGTCGTTAAACTTGGTAATTAGATCCATTTTGGTCATTGAACTTGGACACTGCCAATATCTGATGATGTGTGACTAGTGTTACTGGAATAAAACCAGATCAGACAAATTGTGAACTAATTGATATAACAGTCTAAATAAAAAGGTTGAATCAATTGACTCGAAAACTACTTGAAATTAGTAAATCTCGAAAATTGGGACAAAAATCGACAGTTAAACAAGATGAACCTATTTAATAATACCTCATATTTTTTCTTATAGAATTTTAATTATTGTTAGTTGGATGGTCAAACCAATCAAACTGATTGAATCGAAAATTGATGGTATAACTTGTTCAATCAATTATTTAATTATTAAAACACTGAATATGACACTTTAATATTATACTGCATCATCTTGAACCTAGTTATCAAGTTAGGGACTAAAAATTATATTATGTCTAAAATCAACCATATATGAATTAGTTATTTTTTAAATTCATCCTTTTATAAAACTATTAAATATTTCTTAAAAAACTAAATTAACAATAAATAAATGTAAAAAAGAAAACGTCAATAAAAGTAGGTGGCGCGAAAACAACTGCCTCACTCAGTTTTCTTCTCTCTCTCAACTGAAAAAAAAAAAAAAAAACAGTTTCCTGCCTTTTTCCCTCATATTTTATTCAAACTTTTTTATTTAAATTTCTTTTTTTTTTTCCTCGAATTGATCACTTTATTTTCCGCCTTATCTCTCTTCCTTTTCTCTCTCGAAAGAAACTGAATTTTTTTTCAATACGTTTCCATCTCCCGCCGGAATATTCCTTCTCCGATCATCCTCCATTTATCCGTCCTTCCTTCTCCGGCGATCACTCGTATTGGTTGCTTTTTTTTTTTTTATCTTGAATCTCAACGAATTACAGTTAGTTCTCTTTGATTGAATCGCTTTGGAATATAAATTTTTTCCAGATCGGTAAGAGGTGAGATTTTATTTATTTAAATTAATAATTTCTTTCTTTCTTATTTATCTTGATATTTGTTTTACAAGTAATTTTCAGCTTTCTGCTTTTAAATTTCTTCTTGCTTTGTTGATTACTTGTATTAGTATAAAACACCAAAAATAAATAAAATTAATTAGTTTAAATTTATCGTGAGATTTGTTTTACAAGTAATTTTCAGCTTTCTGCTTTAAAATTTGTTTCTTACTTTGTTAATCGCTTTGATTAGTATGAAAAACACAATAATGATTACGAATAAAATTAGTTTAAATTTAATGTTTCTTTTCTTTTGGTTGCTATTTTTAGCAGTTGGATTCAAATGAACAAACCTCTGCAACTTTGTCACTGATAGATTTGCATAAAAACAGTTTTTTTTTAATCACTCTCTTTTTTGTCTTCAATTTTAGAGACATAACACTGTCAAATCCAGACACTACATGATTTTGGATTTTTTTCATTTAAAAAAAATTAAACCCTCACTTAAAATTTTAAAATCTCTAAACAATCCTGTGATTTTCCATTGATTTTCGTTCCTCAATCAATAATTTTCAAAAATATATAAAAATATTTCTACGGATGAATACTATGTTTTTATCTGTATATTTACAGTTTTTTATTTATATAAAAAATTTTAAACTATTATTTAAAGTTCACTGTTAATTCATGGGGATGGACACTGATCTTCTTGCACGTGGTCCTCCATCTCTTTCCCCATATCATTCACCAACATTAGCACCGCAAGAAAAACTTCAATTTTGTTCTTTTCTTTATCCAATTATTTAATTTCTTAAACCAAATAGGATACAAACAAACAATCCTACATAATTTTCGTAGTTTGTTGAACTGCACTTAAATTTTTAATTTATTGTTAATTTTTACTGTCATTTAGTTAATCAAACATGTGATCCCAGGTAAAAAAAATCCCATGTGATCAATGTATGTATTTTTATGGGAAGATATGACATTTAAAAAAAATTAAAAATTGATTCAATTGTTTGTTGTGATCGTTTTCATTGAATTCCTTTTCATGGAAAGTGGGTGAGAAAGAAGGGAAAGAAGCCAGCGTGGGCTGTTTAATTTATTTTTGTGAGTGAAAAAAAATCAATGAACTCCTCATTGTGGTTATTGTACCAGCCCAGCTGACCATGCATTCCCGTGACAAAAGTAGATATATTAACATTATAAAAATTAATTGACAATTAGAGTGAAATTGGTTTCTTTTTATGTTACTCAGGTACTTAAAATTTAGATATGTATTTGATGATTTCATGAAAAGTTACATTTCATACTTATATAGCGGTAATGCATCGAATTAGTGTTTTAAACATGACTACTTGTGGAAAAATGAAAAGTTGGAGTAATTTTTATATGTACATATATATTTTTTCTTTTCTCTCTCTCCCCTAAGCACCTTTCTTCTAGCTGTCTTCTTATCCTACACCCCCCACCACCAGGAAACAAAAGACCAGTGGAGAGTTTGACAGTATAGTTTCTCCAATATTCCCATAGGGGACCTCTTAGTGCAATTGCATTTGCAAATTTATGTGAGATTTTGATTTAACCAGAAGCCATAGTGATGACCGTTAATCTATGTCGGATAGAATTCTACTGTAATTTCTGAACCCCCTCCAACCCCGATTGTGCCTGATGCTGTTTTATCACTTCTCAGTCTCATTCTTATGGCTTGATCTGCTTGGATTTGGGCTTTTCTTGATTAATAAGCTATGCCCATTTCAGTTAATTTCTTGTAATTCTCTATTTCTTTTATCAGTCAGATCTGGGTATCTGTAAAGATGTCCTCTTTTTTTTTTCCTATGGTGTTCGTAATTATAACTTTGCTTTCTGCCATTCTGTAAGCATCTAACTTTTGGCTTATGCATTTGTGGCAGATTTATTGAAGGGGAAAGCATCTTCTTTTTAAGCAGCTGGAGATATTCCAGTTATGTGTGGGATTCATGTAAAGGTTAGGCTGTTAAATGTAGTTTAGTTCTGTTTATGGAAAATCCCATCAATGTGGTCTAGTTTGGAAGGTTTGGATGGATATATGTGAATCAGAGAGACGATTGCCAAAGCTTGCAGCTGTGGATACCACAAGGCCTCCTCTAGTTCCTGCTGAAAAAAACAATGCACCACTCACGACTCGACAGTCTCGAACTAGGGAAGTTAGTTCGAGGTTTAAATCACCCAGTCCTTCGACAACGTTTGGTCCCAGGCGTTGTCCATCTCCAAACTTTACTAGAACGACCTCTACTCCTTCCCAGTTGCCGCAAAATAGAGCTGTATCGGCTGAGAGGAAACGCCCCTCAACACCACCTTCGCCTCGAAGTCCATCCACACCAGTTCATGATTCATCAATAGCTGTGCAGATACCATCTAGAAGGCTATCAACAGGCCGCACACCTGAAAGTTTATGGCCTTCTACTATGAGAAGTCTTAGTGTTTCATTTCAGTCTGATACGATTTCAATTCCTGTTAGCAAAAAGGAAAAAGAAAAACCAGTTACTACTGTTTCATTGGATCGTACTTTGAGACCTTCTTCAAATGTGTCTCATAGACAACAGTCTGAGAAATCTACCTTATCACGAAAGCCTACTCCAGAGAGAAAGAGTAGTCCTCTTAAAGGGAAGAATGCATCTGATCAATCTGAAAATGCTAAGCCAGTTGAAAGTTTGCCTGGCCGATTAATAGATCAGCATAGATGGCCTAGTAGAATTCGTGGGAAATTATCTTCCAATTCATTGAATGGAAGTGTGGATCTGGGTGATAATAGGATTGTCAAAAGTTTATCCACTCCAGTTCCAGGAACGGGGTTAGCTTCACCGAAGAGAATGCCAATGTCTGATAGTTCGGGTAAACCTCTAAAGAAATTTGCTAACGACACTACCAGTTTGTTATCACTCAATGAAATTAGTCGAATAAGACCTGAGGCAATTTCAATCGATGATAAGTCTCTGCGAGTATCTGGACCTGCAAGGCTCCTTTCTGCAAGTTCATTGGACAAAATGGCACTGGCAACTCATGCGCTCAAATCTCTGTCTTTGTCTGCTCCTGGATCACGACCTCAGACACCAAATAGGACGTCTGTTTCTAGGGGTGCCAGTCCTTCTCGGGCAAGAACTTCCACTCCACCTCCAAGAGGGGTCAGTGCAACTACAAGGGGAGTCAGTCCAACTCGGATGAGGACATCCACCTTATCTAGTCAATGCCACAGCTCAACTTCGGTTCTTAGTTTTATTGCAGATATTAAGAAGGGAAGAAAAGGTGCAAACTACATAGAGGATGCTCATCAACTGCGTCTTCTTTATAATCGATATTTGCAGTGGCGATTTGCTAATGCCCGAGCAGAAGCTGTACTGTACATTCAGAAAGTTACTGTAGAGGTAGAATTCTGCTCTAAACAAACAACTCTGCCCTGAAAAATATTAGCATATGCAAGGGAGATAGTCTTTGATGGTTTGAATAGGATAAAATTTCAATTGTTTGCTTCTTTCTATCACGATCCACAATGATCAGCTTCCTACCGTGATGAATTTCTTGACAGTATAGTATGGGTGTATGCACTTAGAGCTATAGAAATGGCATGGGTAGTGAATTTTCAATTCTATCCTATGTTTATCAAAGAAAATTTTTATCTGTTGTTGCAGGAAATTTTGTACAATGTCTGGAAGGCTACTTTGGGTCTATGGGATGCCGTGATCAAGAAAAAGATCAATTTGCAGCAGTTGAAGTTAGAGCTCAAGCTGAACACGGTTTTGAATGATCAAGTAATGCCTGCCTCTATTTCTTCTTTGATGGCAAACTTTTATTCCCCTCATACATGCTCGATGTTAGAAGTGCTTTTATATTTATGTTTGAAATTGTACTAATAGTCTATGTGCAATTTTAGTTGTGCAACTCCTGGTAAAGATACGGGAAGTTATTCAGTGCATGCTTATGTATCTGCTTTGTACCTTCAGGTCTAAATAGTTATATTTTAAGGAAATGAGGGTTCAAACTTGAATACGCCTTTTATGTGTCAAGTGTGTAGTGGTACCTTTAGTAAGGGAACAAATTTCGGTTAAATGTGATAACATGTAGCAACTGACTCTCTGTTTATGCATAAACACGAAAAGTATGCAAGAAGTCAAGGTGTCAAGTGTGTATTGGTACCCTTCAGTAAGGATTTTCCTTGCCAACCTGGTCTGGCCCGTCCCATGACACCTCCTTTCCGAAGTGGCCTTCACTTGATAACTATCATTATTATTATTCTAACTGTTACTGTTACAAGGACATCACAGTTACAACTTTTAGGTAAACACCTTTTATGTTTATTGATGTCGAATTGATGGAAGAGAAAAAATTTATTATCTACATAAATTATATAGTCTTACATTTGGTTAAACAGTTTATGATCAACTGCTTATGTCTCCAAAAGTTCGATATAAGGTATTATCTCACTCATTTTAAGAATAATTACTGACAGTCAGCATATTAGTATAGATACTTTTTCACTGAATTTCCATTATCTAAATGCATGTGTATCTGATTCATGCAGATGGGATATCTCAACAATTGGGCACTACTTGAAAGAGATCATATAAGTTCTTTAGCTGGAGCAGTAGAAGATCTGGAGGCCAGCACTCTGCGTCTTCCCATAGCTGGAGGGGCAAGGGTAAGTTAGTTTACAAGAATACTTCGGATTGATATCTGAAAAGAGACAATATTGACATCAATACTGCATTTTGTGCTCTTCAGGCAGATATCGAATCATTGAAAGCTGCTATTTCCTCTGCTGTTGATGTGATGCAGGCTATGGGCTCCTCCATTTGTTCTTTACTCTCAAAGGTGTTTTACCTTCCCAATCTACTTATTTCCCCTGTTTCTCGACCTAAATCCCTGACATTATAAGGAAAGAAAACAAATATCAATGCCGTAGTTGACTTTATCCCGTGTTGCTCCAATATGTGACAGATTGTTGATTCCGATATTAGCTTGCAGTTTTTCTTGCTGATTTATCTTTGATTTGGTTGTGGAAGCTTAATTGTATTTCAACATTATATGTGATGTAGGTTGAAGGAATAAACAATTTGGTCTCCGAGCTTGCTGCAATAGCTACTCTAGAGAAAAACATGCTCGACCAATGTGAAGCTCTCATGGCTTCAACAGCGGCTATGCAGGTGAGGACACATTACATGCTTGCCGATCTCCAAATTCTTGGATTGTAAATATCATGCATGTAATGAGAAATATGGCAAGGCATGAGAATAGGATTGAAAGCTATTTTCCTCTTAAAGAGAGCGAGAAGAGTTAGGAAGGGTTGAATTTGATGTTTCAAGTGGTACTTGTCATCTTCCACATGGAACATGACATAATCGGATCCCTTTTGGCCAAAGCCAACCTTCTTTTGGAAGAAAGGCTTTAACTCAGTCTCGAGTTAACTCAGTTTAGTTAATCATGCTGAAGTGGAAATTTCTTTCATGTGTTAATGGGGGATATGAAAGAAAAATTTCAGCATGAAGCTTGATGGGTAATAGTTGGAATGCTCATACATGCCTGCCACGTGAGATCTTCCTCATGCTTACCTGATTATGTTACTTGGACTTGGGTCTGTGTTAGATACGGATCTGTATCCGACACGAATTTATGGGTAAAAGTATCATGGAGGCTCTTGTACTATGAGTTAGATTGCATTTTGCCCTTTTTACTTAAAAAATAGACAAATTAGTTTCTGCACATTAAATCAAAGAGTAAATTGATCGTTTTGTTAAAAATTTCATTTATTTTTACTGTTAAAAATTGATCCTTATACATAAGCATGAGGTACATGTGGCACGCCATGTGTCATTTGTTTGGTTATTCTATCAGCCATGCCTGTTTTTAGCAATAGAAATGGATCAAATTTTTAATAGAAAGGATTTTTGCTCTTTGATTTATTATACATGTATTAATTTGCACATTTTTAAATAGAGAGGGTAAAATGCAATTTTGACATTTAGTATAGACTTCCATAATATTTTTACCTGAACTTATAGTTCATGGAGGGTCAATATCTTCATAACAATATTCAAATATAAATCGAACATATATATTATTAGACATAGATACTTCAAGAAAAAATATGGATTTCAATCCCCAATATGCCATCGCTATCGAACTGGCTGGCTGGCTATTGTCAGCTCATCCTATACATGTGCCACCTGAGCTGGCTAAAATGGATTTCTTCAATTTGCAAACTTATTCTAATGCATATAGTTACTTTGTCTTATTTCACATGCATGGATGGATGCATGCATGTGTGTATGTATTTGACAGTTTTTGGTGGTGTAATTGAACAGTTAGAAGAGTACAGTCTTAGGTCTCATCTCATACAAACAAAACAAGCTTTGGAGAGGAATAAGCAGCCAATGATGGCAGCCAAAACATTATTTCCATGGCCATAAAAAAAAAAAAACCAGCTGGTAAGCTAATAATATTCTGCCAATATATTATTATTATTATCATTTAAAGTGAGATGAAATTAATTACAAAATCTCTGCTCTGCCAGCCCCGGTAAAATGTAAATTTCCCCCCCTTTTGTTTCTATTTTCCTTTTTTAACTTAAATGGTAATTTTTTCTTCTTTCATTTTTTTTTACCCTTTCAATAGATGGAGTTACTGGCTCTGTTCTTTTTTTCTACGTGTAATTTTTGTATTACCATATGAAGGAAAAAAAAAAAAGGCAAAGGAAGCAAAATATTTGAGTTCAATGATGAGGTAAATTTTAATTCGAGTTTTAACCTAGTTAATTTATGTAATTATTTCTAAAAAATGGTATTTAACAAATTTAAGGTTCGTATTTTAGCATTTGTAAAATGTATTCGCGTCATGAACTTAATGTGAATTAAAATTTCAAATCAACGTTGAAGTATTTTGTCATTAAATCAATGTAATTTGACGTATTAATTAAAATTAGTATATAAAATTTTATGATTAAAACTAATTTTGACATAGAGTAAATAATGATTAAAAGAATTGAAGTTTTGTATTAAATTAATTTGGCCACCATCATATTGAGAATTCTCCAAGCTTGGATGGTCAAAAGACTAATACAATTTTAATTTATTCAATTTTAGTAAATGTCTCTAGGTAAGGTTAAATTATAGGAGGTGTTTATGAGTGGAATGGTTGATTTAATTTGGTCAATTTAGTTTGCTTTGGGTAGGGTTTGGATATCTGATTCGCTTCCTTCAGCTCGTTTAAATATTGAAAAATAATAAAACACAAAAATTATATATTTTATAATTAAATTTAAATTTAATTCAAGTTGGATTTGATTTAATTCATGAACATCGCTAAACCACGCAAATTTAACTTATAATAAGTATTTACTCGAATTTAAAATGACTGAAGTCTATGGAATCTCAAATAAACTTTTGAGAATATCAGTACAAGTCATTCCATTGCTTCCCAATACTAACAACTCTGATTAGTCACATCAAGTTAAATCGGTAGTTCTCACTTTAATCAATTATCATTTTAGAATTTCTATCCAAAAGACTTATAGAATGTCTACAAATTGTTTGAATCTAATTATATGAATTAGTTGGATTAAGAATTGATTAGAGTATCAATTTAGAAAAGGGTAATGAACTTGATTTAGAATTAATAAGAATTAGTTAAATTGGACAAAAAATGATTGAATCGAAATTTTTAATATTTTTATAAATTCTTCAATAATTTATTTAATTAAATCAATCGAATTGATCAGATTGAAAAATTATTAGCCTAACTAGTTCAACCACCAACTCGATATTAGAAACCTTCTCCTTAACTAAAACCCCTCTCTTACAAGGTAGGCTTTTTTTATATCAATACTTTTTGTACATCTTTATCAACTTCTGCATAATCGGGTTTTAAGTTATAATTGTGTTAAAAAGATTAAATAAAATTTTTATTCAATTTAAATTGATTGAAAAATCGAAAGTATGTGTTATAGATTTGAAAGTAAAAAATTTGATTGGACTGATTATCCTATTTTTAAGGTGAATTTTGTAAGATTATAAGTAAAGTTAAAATTTATTATTTTTTAATATAATATAATAGAGGTGTGTCTTGGCCGGGCCGGGCTGGGCCCAACTAAAAATTTAGGCCCGTTCATTGGGTTCGGACCGGGCTAAAAAATGAGCCTAAAATTTTACCCAAGCCCGACCCATATAAAAATGCTAAAATTTGGGCTTGGCCACCACTACAGTATTAATTTTTTATAATATTTTATATAATTTTAAATATATGATACATAAAAATACTAAAAAATCAAAATAAATATTTTCAACCAATTGAAAATAAATTTTAAAAAATATGTAGACTTAAATAACACTAAAATAGATGCAACTTAACAAGCAAATGCCTCTAAAATAATAACAAAATTAACAAATGTCTTTAAAATAATAACAAAATTAACAATAAAATAAGTTTTATATAATATCTAAATAATAAAAATAAAATAATAGAAACATAATAGTAAAATGATAGTAAAATAAGGAGAAAAATAATAAGAAAATATTATTAAAAAATAGTTTTTTTTTCATTTAATGAATTCGGGCCGGGTTGGGTCCGTGCCAAAAATGCCTTACTCGAGCTAGGCCCATTTTTTAAACGGGCTTTATTTTTTTGTCCAAGTTCATTTTTCAGACCTATATTTTTACCCAAACCCTCCCACATTTCGAGAGGGCCTTAGGGCCGGGCCAAGCCGCCCGACCCATGTACACTTCTATAATATAAGGACTATATATCAATTTATAAACTTAATCAAAAATCCTGCCCAAAAAGCTCGACTTATATTAACCTTAGACAAAAAAATTCATAAGCTCGAACCCAGCACATATTCATATTTATTAATTAAAATTTTATTTAATTTTAATTGAAAATATAAAATATATTTATAAAAATAAAATATTATAAGAATAATTAAAAGTCTCCAACTGATTTTTCTAAAATTCCATAAAACTTGTTTCAGTTTTTTCTATAAAACTGATCTGCTCATTTGGTCGAAAGCATAACTAAAATGAATATTAAAAATATTTAATAAATATTGGATTTTATTTTAATTGAATTAAAGTATTGGTTCTGATTTATTTCAAAGCATGCAAAATAAGGTTCTAACTATTAAGAATGAAGCGCAAAGTTGTCAATCAATGCCAAAGAAATCTACACAAACAAGGATAACGATAACGCATGAAAAAGATTAATTTCACAAGACATCCTCAAACTATAATGAATATTTTAATGTGGTCCCTAAATTTTAAAATATTTTCATTATATCCTCAAAATATTAGTGTTATATCAACTAAGTCCTTCTGTCCACTAGCCTAACTATCAATTTAGGCGTTTATTGGTTTAGATCTAACCTGATGCATATTAGAAGTATATTATTATAAGGACAGTTTAGATCTAACGAATTAAAGAAAGAAAATAACATTATAAATTTTGTTGACACATTTTTTTAAACATATCATATCTAAGTCAATGATTTTTGGAACTAAATCGGTGATCAAATTAATTAGACCGCCAGTTCTTGATTCAATTGATAAAAAACATTAAAATAAGAAATAAATAAATAAATAAATAAACATAGATACATATAACAATAATGACATTAACATCAATTATACACTCCTATTTAAGTTAGTTTTTCTCATTTTTAATATTTTTTTAAGTATTTGGATGGGTTGGGTTAATTGGGCTTTTTATCTGTTGGGCCATTACTTGGGCCAAAAACATAAAAAAAATCCATCTTTTATCAGTTTACCACTTGCGATTCAACTCGATTTGGTGTGGTTCATTCTAAAATTGATTTAACACCTTCCTCAAAATAAATATATTGTTCAGTTCTTATCTTTACGATCTAACTGGTAGGCCTAAATCAATTTAAACAACATTGATCCAAGCTATCTATGAGATAGACACACATGTTTACGATACAATTCACATGTTTTAAATACATGTAATGTCAAATACGGACCAACATTTAACACTTAAATTTTGGTAATGCTAATTGAAGAGCTTGAATTAGGTTGAACCGGTATTGTACACCTATTACGTTGATTGAAGGAATTTAAATGATACAACATTAATATTTTGAGGATTAAATTAGAATACATAAAAATTTAGAGACCAATTTAAAATTTAGACAATAGTTTAAGGATGTCTCGTAATTAACCCAAAATAAATTAAAAATAAAAAAAATCCATTGTTTTTCATATTTACCGTCGTCGTTTAGCTCCATTCTTCTCCTTCTGGTTCTGAACAAAAGAAAGAAAGAAAATCAGTTTCATCGCTTCTCTCTCTAAAATCCAATTTTTTTATTTAAAAATTATTATTATCTTTCTATTTGTATTCAGATTCAGCGTTTTACAAATCCTCGATTTATCTGTTTTTTTTTTCTAAATTTTTGTTGTAATCCGACGGTGGAGATTGAATCTCACGTGAAAAAAGATCGAGGTATGCAGCAAGGTGATCAGACGGTGTTGAGCTTAAGGCCTGGTGGTGGTCGAGGCGGCAGACTCTTTGGTGGTCCTTCATCATCATCGTCGTCGTCGTCGTCGTCGTCGTCGTCTTCTTCCCTAGCCTTTGGTTCTGTTTCTTCTGATCTTCTTCTCTTTCGTCCTTATGGCAGTGCTTCCTCTTTCTCTATTAAGGTTAATCTCTTTCCCGATCTAATCCTTTTTGATGTTATATTCACATATATATAATATATGCATATATGTGATGTTTTTATATTGGTTTGGATTTGATTTGAATTTTATATTTTCTTTGCTTTTGGAATTAGTTAGGCTTTTTTTATTATTTAAAATTGTTAGTGTAGCTGCTGTTAGGTAATGTTTTTTCTTTTTCTTTTTTTGGTTTAATATAAGATCCTTAGCAAGTACATTTGATTTTATCATTAATATTGTTGGATCCTATATCTTCAATTGCCTGATTGATTCTTTTGGACTGTTGATCTGAATATTAACCTGCTTTATATTGAAATATTGTTGATCAATTGCGTTACTGTTTTAGGCTGGAGACTCACGATTCGAGGGTCGTGAACGTGTGCGGTACACTAGGGACCAGCTTCTACAGCTGAGGGAGGTGATTGTCCAATCTTGTTCTTTGTACTATACTTCATATGTGAATCAGAAATATATTATTGTTGCATTTTGCTTTAGAAATCAACCAGGAAAGAACAAGAACATGTCTTTTATTTGTATGCAAGGAAGTTGTCCAACGTTTTTCGCATTCTGCTTCAGTTATATCGAGTTGGTCATGCAAATAAGTTGTTCATAGGTGTTTGTTCTTTGTTTCAGTTTTATTTGGTTGAGACCATAAAATGGCACTTTGTTTGATACGGTATCTGATTATATCCTGCTTGCCTTCTCTTAGGCGGTAGAAGTTATTGATGAGATTCTTAAAATCAAAGGAGAAATCAAGTTGGAGCTCTTTGGTGAAGATCAAAACAGGGGTCGTGCTGAAAGCATTGTAAGCCTTCCTTGCCTTCATGGAATTACTGTATTGCAAATATATCCACCAAGTCATCATTCTTTGTTAATACTTGTTGCTTTGGTTTCTGAACTTTTTGCTAGCCGTCATCAAATCAGAGTCAGAATCGTTACTCTGAACCTGATAATCGTGATTGGCGTAACCGTTCAGCACAGTTTCCTTCTTCTGGAGAGGAGAGGTCCTGGGAAGCTCTTCGGGACAGAGAATCTGGAAACCGAAATGACTTTAGACAACCCGAAGCTAATCAATTTAATCGTCAAGATCAACTCAATTCTCAGTTCTCAAAGGCCTCTTATGATCAAGGGGTAATTAAAATAAAAAGATACAAACCTTTTTTCTATATAGAGTTCCCTCTATCTTCAGATTTTTACTGTTTGCCTTTGATGTTGTCTGAATTATTAAAATGCTACTTTTTTTGTTCTTGGAGGTGTTGGGTATGTATTTGAAGCATCTTGCAACAGATTACTCTGTCATTAGAATGTTTAAAGGCTAGGCATCATCATGCTGGAATCAACAATTCTGCTCCACTTGATTCCTTAACCTCTACATATTTATATGGAGTCAGAGCAATTGTTCAATAAGTTGAATCTGTAATGACTACTCTGAAATTTATTTAAATGTGTTTTTTTATGATGATGAGATGGTTCAGAACCTTACATTTGGGAATTTCTTTCTTTTATTTGTTAACCCATTTGCTTCAGGGTCATTGCAATAGTATTAGTTATGAAGCATGTCAGGTACTTGGCTCAGACACCAATTCCTGTATTGATAATATTCAAGGAACTCTATCACTTGTAGTGTCTTGTCTTAATTTTTAGCTTTGTATTTATTCCTTTTAAGAACTGAGTTTATCCCCGTACACTATGGCTGCCATTTGGGTTTAGCATTTCATTTGGTTTCCTTTGTTGATATAGGGAGGACCAACTCCAACTTTGATCAAGGCTGAGGTACCATGGTCAGCTAGAAGGGGAAACCTTTCAGAGAAGGAGCGTGTTCTAAAGACCGTAAAAGGGTAAATATGTTGAAAATATATTTTCTGCATCATATGTGTCTAATTTTGTTACAAACCATAAAAGCGTGTTTCTTGCATTATATATGTATCTCTGATTTCTATTGAGAAACCATAAAGATATGCAGCAAATAGATGTTGCAGTACATTTCTTTTTGTTTCTTAATAAGTTACTGAAACAAGGCATTATTGTGAACATCTGCCATTCAAATTTATTAAGGTCTATGAAGTTCTTAAATTCAGAGTTTATTTATTTATTTATTTTTACTGTAGTTGGTATCTAGCACTTTAGTTTTGGAAGTTGCTAAATATGAGTTTTCTTTGATGATGAGAAAGCAAAAAGAGCAAATATATCACCTGATTATCCCTTGCAAGCAATGGATTCCATTGTAAAGAAAAAACTTACCAAACCATTTTTTAAAGTCTATCGAGTTCTCAACTTTGGAGTCTAACATGTTTTCTCAGCATGGTTGGTATCTAGAAACTTTTTTTTTTTTTTTTGGAGCTACTGATGTGGGTGCTTTCATGATGACAAAATTTGTCAGTGGTTTTTATGTTGTTAACCATGCTTGATAGGAACCGAGGCAATTCTTTCTTTCTCACTGAATTTTGTGCAATTAACAATGAATTATTGGTTTTCTCTGAATGGATCTGTTCTCTGTGTAGGATATTGAACAAGCTTACTCCAGAGAAGTATGATCTTCTTAAGGGTCAACTTATTGATTCTGGTATCACATCAGCTGATATCTTGAAGGTTGTTATTTTCTTGATTCTGTTATTCTTTTTGGAAATGCTATACTGTGCTCTTTTCCTGTTACCAGCGCAAGATAAAACTAATGATGGTATTTGTGTGTGTTTTTTTACAGGAGATTATTTCTATAATTTTTGATAAGGCTGTTTTGGAACCCACGTTTTGCCCTATGTATGCTCGATTTTGTGCTGATCTTATCCATAAGCTCCCCTCATTCCCACCCGAAGAACCTGGTGGAAAAGAAATAACATTCAAGCGAGTCCTCTTGAATAACTGCCAAGAAGCATTTGAGGGAGCTGACAAGCTCAGGGAAGAAGTGAGGCTGATGACTGCCCCTGAGCAAGAGATGGAGCGTAGGGATAAAGAAAGGATGGTCAAGCTTCGTACCCTTGGTAACATTCGTTTAATTGGTGAGCTTTTGAAGCAGAAAATGGTACCTGAAAAGATAGTCCATCACATTGTACAGGTTATTGCCAATACTTCCTTTCTCATCAATGGCACTTGGATTTCTAGCAAGTTATGGGAAATCATTTGTTGCTTATTCTGTCAAACAGGAACTTTTGGGGCCCGATACTAAAGCTTGCCCTGCAGAGGAGAATGTTGAAGCCATCTGTCAGTTCTTCAACACTATTGGAAAGCAGCTTGATGAGAGCCCAAAATCACGGCGCATAAATGATACGTACTTCAGCAGACTGAAGGAATTGACTGCAAACCCTCAGCTAGCACCAAGACTGAGATTTATGGTTTGTGATGTTCTTGATCTTCGCGCAAACAACTGGGTCCCCAGGCGTGAAGAGGTCAGCTTATAGATGCCATCAAATTTTTTGGGTTAGATTAGATAGAAGTTTCTGTTATGTCCTAGTGAACGGGTTTTAACTCCCAGCTCTTTTTCGTATTTGTTTTTCTGCAGGTGAAAGCCAAAACAATTACTGAAATCCATTCCGAGGCTGAAAAAAATCTCGGGTTACGTCCAGGTGCTACTGCAAGTATTAGAAATAGTCCTGTTTCTGGTGGTCCTATAAGTCCTGGTCCTGGGGGTTTTCCTATCACTCGTCCTGGTACCTGGGGTATGATGCCTGGAATGCCAGGAACTCGAAGAATGCCTGGTATGCCTGGAATAGACAATGGTAATTGGGAAGTCCCTAGGACCCGATCAATGCCAAGGGGAGATAAATCTGGAGGACATGTCCCATCACCATTAGTCGATAAATCATCTTTAATGAATCCAAGGCTGTTGCCTCAAGGCAGTGCTGGCCTAATGACTGGTAGGACAAGTGCCCTGTTACAGGGAAGTTCGACTCCTCCTGCTCAGCCATCCAACTCTCTTTTGGGTGCTGAGCCTTCGGCCCAACCTACCAGACCTGTGCCTGTGGCTGCTGTTTCTCCCATTGTGGAGAAACCACTAGATCCGGCTGCAAAATTAAATACAGACGAGCTTCGGAGGAAAACACAGGCACTGTTAGAGGAATATTTCAGTATTAGGCTGCTTGATGAAGCATTACAATGCGTGGAAGAACTAAAATCTCCGTTGTACCACCCTGAGGTTGTGAAAGAAGCTATCTCGATTGCCTTGGAGAAAAGCCCACCTTGTGTTGAACCAGTTTCAAGCTTCTAGAATACTTGTTTATTAAGAAAGTTCTTACAGCTAGAGACCTAGGGACTGGATGCTTGCTCTACGGTGCCTTATTGGATGATATCGGCATTGATTTACCCAAAGCACCGAGCAACTTCGAGAAATAATCGGGACACTCGCTTTGGTTGGGGGATTAGATATTAAAGTGTTGAAAGAAGTTCTTAAGAAGATGGAAGACGACCTATACAAGAAAGCTGTATTTAATGCAACAATGAGGATCATTAGCTCAAATCCTTCAGGACAAGCCATATTGGATGCACAGGCATCTGAGGTCGAGGCCTGTCAGAATCTACTCTAATGTCTCGATACAATGAACTTCCACTTATCTCCACTTCAACACAACATCGTCCACGGATTTCCCCCTGTTTTTGAGGCCAGCAACTTGTATTCTGAAGTGGAACTGTGCACGGACAGGTAAAGTTCTTATCGAGTTGTATATTTCTCCGAGGTCATAGCGTATTATTAAAGAAGCAAAAAAGAAGGAACGAACCGTAATGCCACGGAATTTTCCCTCGGCCTCAGGTCTAGCTAATATATGCCAAAAAAGTAGTGAAGGGAAGAATGGATACATCTAGTCATTTTGTATTTGATTAGCTTTTCTTATAATTTTTCTTTTCAAGTTTGGTTGACTTAAGAACTCAGTCCCATAAATCACCTTAAACCACTGAATTTTCCTCTACTTTTTTTTTGGCATATGATGTTTCATTTTTTCACAATTTGGGAATCAATCCATGGCTTAGGGACCTGAAGGTTCATGTATTTGTTTCGTGTTTTTGAGATATTTTGATGTTTATGTGAATTTTTGATACGTTAATAATTTGTATTATATAAATTTCGAGATATTCATGGTATTCGAAATGTTATTTTCTCATGTCGTATTCCTTTTGTGGTAACTCGTGTCTACTTCTTGATGCATAGGGTCTTATTATGTAATATTTCGATTTTGATTTTGGTTATAATTTTATATAAATAAATAAATAAAATTGATTTTTATAGATTTGGATTAATTTGGTTGGACTTGAATATCATTTATTTAAGACCTTAAATCTAACTTGTTCGAACTTGAATATGAATATATACTCAAAGTTGACATTTCAAGTCGTATCAATTTAAATAATGATAAAATATATTTGTTTGTAAAATAAATTATATTATTTTAAAGATATATTTTTATCATTTTATGTTTTTCGTATCTTTTATATATACAACATCCACAAAATAATATTTAACCTAATCTTAGTTATTTTTAATATTTTTACTAATTTATTATTTATATTTAACATTTTTATAATTTTTTACTAAAACTTCATTTAATATCCAATTTCGACATCTTAAAATGGTAAAAGTAAAATGTCAATCAAGGAAAAAGGTTGGATGCTCAATAGCTAAAATAAGAGCACTAAAAAGTTCTGATTTGAAACAAGAAACTACATCAAAACATAGAGAAAAGAAAATGAAGCCAACATTCATTCATCTAAAACATAAATCAATCCAAGCCATAACTGTCACATAGTTTCAACCGTTCCACACCATGTTAAAACTAAGGAATTAGCAACAAATATTAATTTTGAATAACAAAGAGGAGCCCCCAGAAGTATTTTTACAAAAAAGTTCCTAAAAAAAATTTAAAATTATCATCCATACCTGGTCCCATTACAGTCAAAACCAAGAAAAAAACAACTGTTAAAAAGGATCAAAGTAACAATCTTAGCTTTGCTCCTCGTTTTCCAGAGCATCCTCGGCCGCAGCAGCTGCCATCAACTCATCGAATTTCTCCGATTTCCCCAGAAGTATTTCAATCTATACAGAAAAATTGACCTGATGATGTTAGCCTCTAAATATTAAGGCAAGGTTTAACCATCTTTTGAGAATATGAGAGCAGAGCATATATGATTAACCCCAATGCTTTTGCCATACGGACATAACTCGTCATGGACTTCGTACTAATACGAAAGTAAATGCATATCCAAAACAGTCGCCTAAGCTAATTAATAGAGGTATGGGTTTCAATGGTGACAGCAACTGTTCAGCTCTAGTGCCTAAAACTTTTAAAATTTCTTTTTTACGAGCAGGTAAGTATCAACGGTTCCATCATGGCTTACAAGTGAATTTTCCAATCCCAATCCCAAAAGAGGTCAACGTTGTAACATGCCGTGTGTTTGAAAGGACCAACAAATGAGAAAAATAATTAATTGCTGTTTCATCCCATTTTTCTATTGCAGAAGTGATGTCTCATCACTTCATGACAACCATTGGTTCAATTTTATTGATACCCTACTGAAGCAATGGGGTCAATATGATAGCCTATGTCGCTCCGACTCCTTATTTTTCTTGAAATAATGATGTCCAATGCATATCCGGACAATAGGTATATACAGATGAGACCCTCGAGGATTCTACTACTACATGCATACTGGTATGTATCCCCGTATACCTATGTCTGAGTAACATAATATGAACCGTGTCATAAATGTAATTTAAAGTAAACCATTTCAATTATGTTAGCAACTTACTTTTGCTTTTTGAACAGGTCGTCCCCCGGATTCCTCTCGCATATCAATGGTAGAAGTCATAATTTCTGGTATACAATACATATAGTAAGTTCAAGTTCTCAACACGAGATTGAATGCTAAAAGCTATCTTATTAAGGTTAAAGAACCTCACTTTTCTCAACAGCCAGTCCGTTGTTCTTCAATATCTCGGCAATGGTAACAACCGTAGCAATAGCTGCGGACAGCATTTAAATGCATGTCATAAGGAAAAGCAATAGTAAAGCAATTTTTTTCCCAACATATTTGCATACGTGCACACAAGCCTATGTGAGATTCATAGCTTCTCTCTAGGACCATGATACATAGCAACACATCCATGAATTACAAAACCACAAGCGATGTACACCTATTTGGACATAGGTTCAAGAAAATATAACACACGAAAGATGCTCGAAATACATAAAAAAAAAAAATTGAACATACATCCAACCAGGGGCGAAGGGAGGCCTCCCCCTTCCCAATGAAAAATGGCAGCTTCAGACCTCAAAATTCATAAAATCCTAAGTCCACATATGGTAAAATTATAGTTTGGCACCAAAAATGCTAGAATTTCGATTTAGTCCTTTTGAAAACCACAAATATATAAAGATATAATCCAATATAAGGACGAAATTACATTTTAACTCTTCATAACAGCTAAAAAAAAAGTGTAAAGAAGAATACCCATTCCAAGAGCAGAGAGTTCCACTTCATTGTATTGCTGCATATATCTCTGCCAAAAATGGAACCCGAAAAAAAACTTAAATAACTAAGAAAATTATGGGTTTTTTCACATCAAGCAATGAAATAAAATGACATTTAAAAAACCCAAAATCATATACTAAAACACTAACACCAAAAAAAAAAAAAACCTAAAACACTGCTACTACAGTTCAAGCAGGCAAAAGCAGATCAACAAGGGGAAAACAGAGAGATTTAAGCAAAAATAAATAAAACCCAGAAAAGATAAACAAAAAAGGGTATTAAACAGTGAAACCTTAGCAAGATTAACGTAGAAAAAGAGGGGTTTTTTAGTATTGGAGACTTGAATACGGTTCTTCTTGTTGTTGTTGTTTGAAGCTGATGAATCCATGATGTTCAAGTTGTTTACTCCCTCTGTTATGCCCTCCATTTTTTCTGTTAAATAAAAAATTATAAAAAAATTAAAATATTAATTCTGTTAAATAAAAAATTCATTCCTTTCAAAATATTAATTATGTTAAATATAAATATACTAAATTGATCAATTTAATAATAAAATGATTAATTTAATTCGGTTCCTCTAATAGAAATGTTACAAAATAGTCATTTAATTATTTAATTTTATCTTTTTAATTACCAATTAACTAATATAAAAATAATACCACCCAAAAATCTAAGATAATTAGATAATAAAAAAGATAAAATTAAATAATTACATAACCGTTTTTTATAATTTTTCATAATTAATGGTAAAAAACAGAATCGGGTGTGGTTTACCGAATTCTTTAAAACTCTAGGGCTAGGATCATAAATGTTGAACCTCTAGATAAACTTAAAACGACGTTGTTTCGTAGTGCAAATATTAGAAAAAAAAAGTGAATAAAGATTGATAGGGGAGGAATGGTGAAAGAGGGGGCCCAAATTCAAGGGTTTTTGAGCCTTTAAACTGAAAACCTTGTTCTTCCCTTTTAAAGCTTTTTTTTTTTTTCATTTACTTTGGTGAGAGAGCAGTTACATAGCTAGTTGGGGATCTTTTTTATTTGAAGAAACAAAAAATGGAGGGCATAACAGAGGGAGTAAACAACTTGAACATCATGGATTCATCAGCTTCAAACAACAACAACAAGAAGAACCGTATTCAAGTCTCCAATACTAAAAAACCCCTCTTTTTCTACGTTAATCTTGCTAAGGTTTCACTGTTTAATACCCTTTTTGTTTATCTTTTCTGGTTTTATTTATTTTTGCTTAAATCTCTGTTTTCCCTTGTTGATCTGCTTTTGCCTGCTTGAACTGTAGTAGCAGTGTTTTAGGTTTTTTTTTTTTTGGTGTTAGTGTTTTAGTATATGATTTTGGGTTTTTAAATGTCATTTTATTTCATTGCTTGATGAAAAAACCCATAATTTTCTTAGTTATTTAAGTTTTCTTTCGGGTTCCATTTTGGCAGAGATATATGCAGCAATACAATGAAGTGGAACTCTGCTCTTGGAATGGGTATTCTTCTTTGCACTTTTTTTTTAGCTGTTATGAAGAGTTAAAATGTAATTTCGTCCTTATATTGGATTATATCTTTATATATTTGTGGTTTTCAAAAGGACTAAATCGAAATTCTAGCATTTTTGGTGCCAAACTATAATTTTACCATATGTGGACTTAGGATTTTATGAATTTTGAGGTCTGAAGCTGCCATTTTTCATTGGGAAGGGGGGAGGCTCCTTCGCCCCTGGTTGGATGTATGTTCAATTTTTTTTTTATGTATTTGGAGCATCTTTCGTATGTTATATTTTCTTGAACCTATGTCCAAATAGGTGTACATCGCTTGTGGTTTTGTAATTCATGGATGTGTTGCTATGTATCATGGTCCTAGAGAGAAGCTATGAATCTCACATAGGCTTGTGTGCACGTATGCAAATATGTTGGGAAAAAAATTGCTTTACTATTGCTTTTCCTTATGACATGCATTTAAATGCTGTCCGCAGCTATTGCTACGGTTGTTACCATTGCCGAGATATTGAAGAACAACGGACTGGCTGTTGAGAAAAGTGAGGTTCTTTAACCTTAATAAGATAGCTTTAGCATTCAATCTCGTGTTGAGAACTTGAACTTACTATATGTATTGTATACCAGAAATTATGACTTCTACCATTGATATGCGAGAGGAACTGGGGACGACCTGTTCAAAAAGCAAAAGTAAGTTGCTAACATAATTGAAATGGTTTACTTTAAATTACATTTATGACACGGTTCATATTATGTTACTCAGACATGGGTATACGGGATACATACCAGTATGCATGTAGTAGTAGAACTCGAGGGTCTCATCTGTATATACCTATTGTCCGGATATGCATTGGACATCATTATTTCAAGAAAAATAAGGAGTCGGAGCGACATAGGCTATCATATTGACCCCATTGCTTTCAGTAGGGTATCAATAAAATTGAACCAATGGTTGTCATGAAGTGATGAGACATCACTTCTGCAATAGAAAAATGGGATGAAACAGCAATTAATTATTTTTCTCATTTTTTGGTCCTTTCAAACACACGGCATGTTACAACGTTGACCTCTTTTGGGATTGGGATTGGAAAATTCACTTGTAAGCCATGATGGAACCGTTGATACTTACCTGCTCGTAAAAAAGAAATTTTAAAAGTTTTAGGCACTAGAGCTGAACAGTTGCTGTCACCATTGAAACCCATACCTCTATTAATTAGCTTAGGCGACTGTTTTGATATGCATTTACTTTCAGATTAGTAATAAGTCCATGACGAGTTATGTCCGCATGGCAAAAGCATTGGGGTTAATCATATATGCTCTGCTCTTATATTCTCAAAAGATGGTTAAACCTTGCCTTAATATTTAGAGGCTAACATCATCAGGTCAATTTTTCTGTATAGATTGAAATACTTGGGGAAATCGGAGAAATTGATGAGTTGATGGCAGCTGCTGCGCCGATGATGCTCTGGAAAACGAGGAGCAAAGCTAAGATTGTTACTTTGATCCTTTTAACAGTTGTTTTTTCTTGGTTTTGACTGTAATGGGACCAGGTATGGATGATAATTTTAAATTTTTTAGGAACTTTTTGTAAAAATACTTGGGGCTCCTCTTTGTTATTCAAAATTAATATTTGTTGCTAATTCCTTAGTTTTAACATGGTGTGGAACGGTTGAAACTATGTGACAGTTATGGCTTGATTGATTTATGTTTTAGATGAATGAATGTTGGCTTCATTTTCTTTTCTCTATGTTTTGATGTAGTTTCTTGTTTCAAATCATAACTTTTAGTGCTCTTATTTTAGCTATTGAGCATCCAACCTTTTTCCTTGATTGACATTTTACTTTTACCATTTTAAGATGTCTAAATTGGATATCAAATGAAGTTTTAGTAAAAATTATAAAATGTTAAATATAAATAATAAATTAGTAAAAATATTAAAAAATAACTAAGATTAGGTTAAATATTATTTTGTGGATGTTGTATATATAAAAGATACGAAAACATAAAATGATAAAATATATCTTTAAAATAATATAATTTATTTTACAAACAAATATATTTTTATCATTATTTAAATTGATACGACTTGAAATGTCAACTTTGAGTATATATTCATATTCAAGTTCGAACAAGTTAGATTTAAGGTCTTAAATAAATGATATTCAAGTCCAACCAAATTAATCCAAATCTATAAAAATCAATTTTATTTATTTATTTATTTATATAAAATTATAACCAAAATCAAAATCGAAATATTACATAATAAGACCCTATGCATCAAGAAGTAGACACGAGTTACCACAAAAGGAATACGACATGAGAAAATAACATTTCAAATACCATGAATATCTCGAAATTTACATAATACAAATTATTAACGTATCAAAAATTCACATAAACATCAAAACATCTCAAAAACACGAAACAAATACATGAACCTTCAGGTCCCTAAGTCATGGATTGATTCCCAAATTGTGAAAAAATGAAACATCATATGCCAAAAAAAAAAGTAGAGGAAAATTCAGTGGTTTAAGGTGATTTATGGGACTGAGTTCTTAAGTCAACCAAACTTGAAAAGAAAAATTATAAGAAAAGCTAATCAAATACAAAACGGCTAGATGTATCCATTCTTCCCTTCACTACTTTTTTGGCATATATTAGCTAGATCTGAGGCCGACGGAAAATTCCGTGGCATTACGGTTCGTTCCTTCTTTTTTGCTTCTTTAATAATACGCTATGACCTCGGAGAAATATACAACTCGATAAGAACTTTACCTGTCCGTGCGCAGTTCCACTTCAGAATACAAGTTGCTGGCCTCAAAAACAGGGGGAAATCCGCGGACAATGTTGTGTCGAAGTGGAGATAAGTGGAAGTTCATTGTATCGAGACATTAGAGTAGATTCTGACAGGCCTCGACCTCAGATGCCTGTGCATCCAATATGGCTTGTCCTGAAGGATTTGAGCTAATGATCCTCATTGTTGCATTAAATACAGCTTTCTTGTATAGGTCGTCTTCCATCTTCTTAAGAACTTCTTTCAACACTTTAATATCTAATCCCCCAACCAAAACGAGTGTCCCAATTATTTCTCCGAAGTTGCTCGGTGCTTTGGGTAAATCAATGCCGATATCATCCAATAAGGCACCGTAGAGCAAGCATCCAGTCCCTAGGTCTCTAGCTGTAAGAACTTTCTTAATAAACAAGTATTCTAGAAGCTTCGAAACTGGTTCAACACAAGGTGGGCTTTTCTCCAAGGCAATCGAGATAGCTTCTTTCACAACCTCAGGGTGGTACAACGGAGATTTTAGTTCTTCCACGCATTGTAATGCTTCATCAAGCAGCCTAATACTGAAATATTCCTCTAACAGTGCCTGTGTTTTCCTCCGAAGCTCGTCTGTATTTAATTTTGCAGCCGGATCTAGTGGTTTCTCCACAACGGGAGAAACAGCAGCCACAGGCACAGGTCTGGTAGGTTGGGCCGAAGGCTCAGCACCCAAAAGAGAGTTGGATGGCTGAGCAGGAGGAGTCGAACTTCCCTGTAACAGGGCACTTGTCCTACCAGTCATTAGGCCAGCACTGCCTTGAGGCAAGAGCCTTGGATTCATTAAAGATGATTTATCGACTAATGGTGATGGGACATGTCCTCCAGATTTATCTCCCCTTGGCATTGATCGGGTCCTAGAAACTTCCCAATTACCATTGTCTATTCCAGGCATACCAGGCATTTTTCGAGTTCCCGGCATTCCAGGCATCATACCCCAGGTACCAGGACGAGTGATAGGAAAACCCCCAGGACCAGGACTTATAGGACCACCAGAAACAGGACTATTTCTAATACTTGCAGTAGCACCTGGACGTAACCCGAGATTTTTTTCAGCCTCGGAATGGATTTCAGTAATTGTTTTGGCTTTCACCTGCAGAAAAACAAATACGAAAAAGAGCTGGGAGTTAAAACCCGTTTGTATGACCCAATTTTACCCCAACCAAAGCCCAAACAACAAACCGAAACAAAATCAAACCAAACCCAATTAACCAAGCCCAAGTAACCCTAACCCAACTAGACCACTAAACCGACCACTAACTCCACCACTCCACTAAACCGACCACTAACTCCACCGACCACTAACTCCACCACCCCACTAAACCGACCATTAACTCCACCACCCCACTAAACCGACCACTAACTCCACCACACCACTAAACCGACCACTAACTCCACCACTCCACTACCTCCACCATCCCACTAACTCCATCACCCCACTTGCATGCATAAGTTGTAGAATTTGACTATAAAAGCCATTCAAAACCATTGTAAGGGGAGGTTTTTTCTTCTATTTTCTGATAGTTACGAATACTAGAAATTAAGTACACAAAAAGAAAAGAATTTTGAGATGATTCAAAATATTCAAGGTGTTCTTTTATTTTGTTCTTTTATTCATTTTTACACTTGTTTTTAAGAATAAACGCGAGAATACGGAAAAGAGGTAAGTTGCATCCATTTTGAGATCGTCAAAAAGAAGCTTTTTAGTTTCACCTTACTGTGTCTTTGCATCGCAATGACTCGCTTTTGGAGGGTGGGGATATTTTCCTTTAGCCCTTCCTTGTTACTCGCAAGTTCTAATTGGTCCATTTTTTTAATTTTATTTATGATTTTACCCCGGATGCTTGTTTTAAATTCAATTTAGTCCCTATTCGCTTTACTTTCAAATCAATTATCTATGTATATATTATTGTACTTATTGTCTTAATGTGGCCATTACCATTATTGTTTTTAATATTTTTTTCCTTTTACTTTATTACTATTACTAGGTTAGTTAGCATTATTAGCATCATTTTTTATATTACTATTTATTATTCCTATTTTCATTACTATTATTTTTATCACTATTATTACATATATATTATTACTACAATTTACTTATTATAATTACATTTATTTTACTACTACCATTATTTTTATTATTACCACTATTAATTCTAATATTATTACTATTATTTTCTTATTAATATTTTTATTTTTGCTTTTTCAAAATTCATAAAAAGGGTTTCACAAAGGTAATATTTCATGTTTGGAAGTTGGAGAAATTGTGCCCCATCGTCTTTGGGCTTCGATTTTTCGTTCGATCGATCACTAAATATTCTTTAAAGATTTTGATCATGTTTTTGAAAATAAGGCAATGTTTCGTGTTTGGAAGTTCGAGATTCGTGCCCAATCGCTCGGGTCTCGATTTTCTATTCGTCCAAACAACTAAATATCCTTCAAAGATTCTTTGTCGTGTTTTCTTAAATAAGGCAATATTTCATGTTTGGAAATTCGAGGATCGTGCCCAATCGTCTTTGGGTTTCGACTTTTCGTTTGACCAAATAATGGAATACCCTTTTTAAATCGGATGCATGGATTTTGGAAATCATGGAACGATCTTAGTATTGAGGGTTTGAAACATCGTGTCCTATCGTCTTGGATGTGGTATTTCATCTTTTCGTAACAAGAGAGTTTCGATATCCAATGCGAGTTATCCAAACATTTTAAAGATTCATATTTTAAAATATTTTCTAATTTTCGATATTAAGGACATTAATCAATCAACACGGTACCAATTTTGGGCGCTATGAGGTGCTAATCCTTCCTCGCATGTAATCAACTTCGAGCCCGCTTTTCTTAAAATTCGTAGACCACATTTCTAAAGTGACCCAATCACACTTCAAAAATGATTGGTGGCGACTCGTTTTTCTTTTTAAAGTCGGCCCGCTTTCCAAACAAAAAATGGTTTGACGACTTGGCGACTCCATCGGGGACAATAAGAGAGTCAATAGTAAAATTGGTTGATTAATGTTCTTTTTATCAAAAATATTTTTTTTCCTTTTCCGTTTTTTCCATTTGCATGAGTTTGTGTCGCGTTAAATATTTGTTTTGGTTTTGAAACGCATAAGATACCTTTGCATTCATGTTACATGACCGATGTGGTCACATCCTTTAAGTAGGAGCGAGAAACTATGCCTTCGTGAGGTTTTCACCTCCGCATGGGCTAGGGGACCGCTTCCGGGGTACATCCGTACTTATGGTTCCGTGAGATTTTCACCTCCGCATGGCCATAGGGAAATGTATTCCCGAATCAACTCAATCAAGATGAGCCTATAATGGGTGAGGATTGAGGAATCTCTTTGGTTCAGTACCCTTTCTTTAGAATTAAACCACATGTAGAAAACCTAAGGGCCTACCCTAGGTAGAACCATGTCAAACCCTAGTGGTCACCCGATAGGTTCTATGTTATTTATTTTCTTGTACTAACGAGTTTTATTCTGCTTTTGATTGCATTGCATTCACATCATAGAAAAGAGGTGTTGATTTCAAATTGATTACTAAATAGAAAAGTTGGTCATAAGAAAATAGATTTTTGATAAAGTGGATTATAATACGGTTATCCGAATATAGTCTAAGTGAATACAACGAGAGAAGGCTTATAGTCCGACAAGACCTTATCACCCAAGGATTCAAGTTGACAAGAATATTCAAGATTATTACGTCTCGGCATTTTGAAGAAGCTAACAAGTGAACAGGAGTAGCGGTCCGGATCAAGCAAAAGGAGTTAAAGGAAGTATCTATTAGAATTTTACAAGACTTGACTTTTGAAGAAGGGATTCATGTTTTCACTTGGACTATAAGGACAAGGTCGTATGCGATCCGTTTGTGTAAAGAAATTTATTTTCTAGTAAAGTTTTTCTAATGTAACTAAATTCAGAGTTAATGCCTCTTATTTTTTTGCATTCATCCATTTACATTGCATTTCATGCATTTGCATAGCATCACATTGCATCATGTGCATTTAATATCATAAAAGAACCCTATTAACTAGAGGTCATATTATAGTTATCCTGGAACACCGCTATTACACTCGAAAAAAGACGAGAGCAATGGATCAAAGGATGGAAAGGTTAGAACAAATGCAGAAAGAGATGCAAGGCCAACTACAGGCTCAGATGCAAGAGCAGTTAGCTAAGATCCAACAAGATATGAGGGATCAAATGTGGAATCGAGAGAAGCATGATGAGCCGGCTAACACGCTTGTTGTTGGAGGGTCTGAAACGGAAAAAGGCCTATGGTCGATCATCGAGAAGATAATGAAGATTTTGCTTGCCCTCCGGCCCGGCTCGACAAGTTTCCAAGTGCAACCACCAAGAGTATCATCAATATCAAACCTCAAAGACTAATCCGGTGTTCAAGACTGGAAACTTCCCGCAGCTCGAGCTCTAACCTCAAGTCAATTTGGTAAAACCAATAGTCCTGACTTCGATGAGGTGGCGAAGGAGGAAGTAAAAGCAGAGCTTCCAAAAGAGTTCAAGATCGATGCAAATGGTCGGAGGAGAAGTTTTGAGTATTGGAAAATCGATCACCAATGAAGTGGATGCTAAGAAGTCGAGTCTAGTCCTGCATTTAGTACTTCCTCCAAAGTTCAAGATGCCGAGTTTGAAAAGTACAACGGACTAGTCATCCCGAGGCCCATATTACGATGTTCTGTCGGAGAATGACAGGATATGTCAACAATGACCAGTTGTTGATCCATTGCTTTCAGGATAGTCTGATTGAAGCTGCAGCAAAATGGTATAACCAGTTGAGTTGTACCCAAATCAAATCGTGGAGAGATTTGGCACAGGCTTTCATCAAGCATTACGGCCATGTGACCGATATAGCACCTGACAGGATCACGTTGCAAAATATGGAGAAAAGCCAAGTGAAAGCTTCGTAAAGTACGCCAAAGATGGAGAGAGGTCGCCACGCAGTCCAAAAACATCACATTAGAAAAGGAAATGACCATGCTCTTCATCAATACCTCAAGGCACCTTTCATTAACCATATGTTAGGAGGCACGACTAAGAGTTTCAGACATGGTGATGTCAGAGATGATAGAGAACGAATCGGTGTGGGAAGATAGAGGCCGAGAGAGCGAAAAGAGCAAAGACCAAGAAAAGGGAAGTCAAGTAAGGAATATAAGCTCGGGTTATCCTAAAACCATTACTATTACCCAACCGAGAAGTCAGTATGGGGCCAAGCAGTTCACCAAGACAAGAGCCCAACATGAGGCAAAAGATCGAGAAATTCCAATTTACTCCTATACCGTGACGTATAAGGAGTTGTATAAAACTTTATTAGACGCACACGTAGTAGCCCTGCTCTACTCGAATCACCGCAACCCCATATCCTAAATGGTACAATGCAAGCACTCAATGTGAATACCATGCAGGATAGTGGGCATCCGATAGAGAATTGCTTTCCTTTCAAAAACTAGTCGAGAGGCTCATCAAAATGGGCATTGTGGAGTTCAATGACGCTTTGTTGTAGAAAATCCGCTACCACCACATTGATAATGGGATGAATGCGATAATCGAGAGCGCAGGAAAAATAATCAAGTTGAACGTTGCGTAAATAAGAACCCGATGAGATAGGTGCGAGAAGAATGGTGGAAAGAGGTTTAATCATACAAGACGTAAGGGCAAATCCGGGATACGAGGAACTATTGTGAGTTCCATAACAAGGAAGGCCATGAGATCCAAAGAAGGCAATAATTCAGAGCCCTAGTACAAGGGTTAATGGATAATAAAGAGTTAGAGTTTTTGACTTTATGGAGGGAAAAATATATGTACCATAGGAAGTGAGTCAGTAAAGAAGGACGCCGAGGTCAAATGGGGATCAATTACTTTTCCATATATATCGAAGGTATCCATATCGGAAAGAATTATTCCTCCTAAACTGGGGATAACAAATGAAGAAACGGCTGAAAACATGTTAAAAGTCTTGATCATCAAGCCGTATTCGAGAGAGATCGAATGAAGGAAACCTAGGAGGCGTTCACCCTACGAGCCCGAAAGTGTTTTGAATAATCGGATGTGAAGGAAACTCTTGTAGTTTTAGAGCTAACAGAGTAATGTTCAAAACACACTTGTTGTTTTAAGCCTAGAAACAATAAGAATCTTTTGTGAAATAGGCTTCTGTTCAAACATCTTTATTTTCAATAAAAAATGCATTATTGTGTTTCATGCCGAGCTAATATTTTCTCATTTTTTTCCATGTCATACTATATATTCTATTGTTCTTTGGAATGTTCTTTCATTGTTTATCCATGATTATGAATAATCATCTTCGTAACCATTTATTCTTTAGAATTTGCCTTCGATACCTACAATAGGTACCCAGATATCGGGACATGAGTAACGTTGCTACAGACTCTCGCTTGAGTGAAATATGGGTCTAAAAGAATCAATACTTTGAAGATGTCGAGATTACAACTTACCCATTGATCCAAGGATGGAAAACAAAATAAAAATAGACTCGATCGTAAAAGAGTCGATGGACACCGTGAGTCGTGAAAGGAGTGAAGATCAAGCCTTGCCTCCACCGAAATGAAGCAAGACGCCATTGAGTTATTCAAAATCCAAAGATGTTTTTGTGTGATCGCATCAAGATATGCCTAGGCCCGAGGCTACCATGAAAGAGAGATTTTGTCGTTGTTGCCGTAAATGCCAAATTGAGAAGACATGACTTATATGTTTGTTCTATACATGGGGCATAGATGTTATGGGGATGATTTCGTCAAAAGTATCTAGTTGACGCCTATTCATGTTCGTGATTGTCAACTAAGAGGGTGAGAGCAGTTCCTATGACAAAGTTAGGTGGTCAATCATCAAGTTCAATTTCAACCTCGAGTTCAAGTTCGATTTTTTTAAAAAAACAAAACAAAACAAAAAAAAAGAAAAAGAAAGAAAGAAGAAAAGAAAAGAAAGAAACCATCCAAAAAAAAAGATTTTGAAAGATGATAGACCATTTACCTCTATGCTTCTCGAATGTTGGCAAGGACTTCCACCGGGCAACACCTTCTCATTGGTTTATGGATGGATACGCTTGCCCATCGGGTTAAAATGCTTACTCTTTAGATTTTGTAGGAACCGGTTGGACGAAAATGAAGGGTTCACTCTCTGATAATCGATCAAATCGACGAGAAGTGGCTAAGAGCCATTCGCCATGGTCAATCGACTGGAAGCGGATGACGCGAGCTTATAATAAGAAAGTCCGCCGTGAGTATTCCATGAAGGCGACTTGGTATTGAAACAGATCTTCCATATGCAAAGGACTTGGGGAAAGTGGATGCCTAATTGGGAAGGACCTTATGTTGTAAAGAAGGCCTTTTCGGACGAGCTTTGATGCTAGCCGAGATGGACGCAAAAGTCCGCCAAATCCAATTAATGCAGATTCACCAAGAAGTACTTGCTTGAAAGTGGGCCAAGATGAAAACCCACAAAGGGCATCTTGAATCCAAAAAAAAAACAAAAAACAAAAAAACAAAAAAAAAGGAGAGGCTAAGGTGAAAACCTGCGAAGGGCACTTTGAGACCAAATGGGCTTTGAGTTGAAAACCCGAAAAGGGCGGCTCAAGTTGTAATCAAATCACGATGGGGCATACAGTAGTTTTGCCACGCTTGAATTGACAATGAGGAAGTATGTTACATCTTGGGGCATCGACAAAGTACTCTGAATCCCCTAAACACATATTGAGCTTAAATGGTCCTCAAGAAGTTTGAACAAAGAAGCTCAGTCGGCGATATCTGGGGCACCTAATTGCCATCTTACCCATTCTTAATTTGCTCGTTTCAAAATACACTACCTTCTTGATTGCATTTGCTATTTTATTTGTTTCGAGCTATGCTCTTAATTAATTCCTTTCTTGTCCATTATTATAATCTTTTCAAGCATTTCATTGAAATAATGATTATTGAACTAATAATGCTTTCACAAAAGAAGTTTTATGACACTCTGAAAGTCTCTAAAATACAAGAATCCAAACAGACAATTGTTTAGAGCTAACTGTGCTTAAAAGGGCTCAAAGACTTGAGATAAGGGTTTAAGCGGTGATTTGCATCTTCGATTAGTTGTTAACAATGATCATTGTATGAGGAGACATACGTCGTGGTCACCTTAATAAGCGACAAGCAATAAAATTTCAAATGTTAAAATGGATCATTCTCATGACATTTTGCATCCATTCATAACATTCATGATACATATGGTTAGGAGCATCTTTCATGACATCCTAATCATTTGACATATGCATAGACCCCATGAAATCACTTCTACGGTAGGTTCCCAGAGGACAATGTAGCAAAATTAATGGGAGTTACTGAAGAAAACCTGATCTTATCTCTCTTGAGTAGGAGTAGAGCAGATTAAAAAGCAGATCTTATCCCATCGAGGAGTGGAACAGATCGTGAATGACGAGCCTTAATTCCCAAGCAGTAGGGTAATCTGTCGAAAACATCGACCTTATCCCACCGAAGCAGGAGGAACAGTCGAAAACATGGAGCCTCAATTCCCAAGCAGAGGGTAGCAGGCCAAAATAGCAGATCTTATCCCACCGAAGGAGTGGAATAGATCGAAACGACGAGCCTTAATTCCCTAGCAGTAGGGTAACGGTCGAAAATATCGACCTTATCCCACCGAAAGGAGAGGAACAGTCGAAAACATTGAGCCTCAATTCCCCAAGCAGAGGGTAACAGCTAAAGAAGAGATCCTATCTCCACCGAAAGGAGTGGAGCAGATTGAAGACAACAGATCTTATCTCATCTGGCGGGGAGTAGAGCAGATCGAAGATAGCAAATCTTATCTCCATCGAAAGCAGGAGTGGAGCGGATCGAAGGTCACAGATCTTATCTCCATCGAAAGGTGTGGGAGCGGATCGGATACGATGAGCTCTAATTCCCAAGCAAGAGGGTAACTGGATAAAGAATAGCGATTTTATCTCCATTGAAAGGGAGGAGAATAGATCGAACAAAATTTCTATACCTCAAGATGCAAGGTTAAAACAGGCTACTTGAAGAGAAAAACGCCAAGAAATCAAGACTCGAAGAAAGCGGGCAAAATTGGCTCTTTTAGAATCTTTGCTTTGTTCTCATATACGACAAAGAAGCAAAGAGGGCGTTGATGACCCAATTTACCCCAACCAAAACCCAAACAACAAACCAAAACAAAATCAAACCAAACCCAATTAACCAAGCCCAAGTAACCCTAACCCAACTAGACCACTAAACCGACCACTAACTCCACCACCCCACTAAACCGACCACTAACTCCACCGACCACTAACTCCACCACCCCACTAAACCAACCATTAACTCCACCACCCCACTAAACCGACCACTAACTCCACCACACCACTAAACCGACCACTAACTCCACCACTCCACTACCTCCACCATCCCACTAACTCCATCACCCCACTTGCATGCATAAGTTGTAGAATTTGGCTATAAAAGCCATTCAAAACCATTGTAAGGGGAGGTTTTTTCTTCATTTTTCTGATAGTTATTTAATATACTAGAAATCAAGTACACAAAAAGAAAAGAATTTTGAGATGATTCAAAATATTCAAGGTGTTTTTTTATTTTGTTCTTTTTATTCATTTTTACACTTGTTTTAAGAATAAACGCGAGAATACTGGAAAAGAGGTAGGTTGCACTCCATTTTGAGATCGTCGAAAAAGAAGCTTTTTAGTTTCAAATTGCAGTGTCTTCTTTGTGTGACCTCGTTTTGGAGGGTGGGGATATTTTCCTTTAGCCCTTCCTTGTTACTCGTAAGTTCTAATTGGTCCATCTTTTAATTTTATTTATGATTTTGCCCAGGATGCTTGTTTTTAAATTCAATTTAGTCCTATTCGCTTTTACTTTCAAATCAATTATCTATGTGTATATTATTGTACTTATTGTCTTAATGTGGCCATTACCATTATTGTTTTTAATATTTTTTTCCTTTTACTTTATTACTATTACTAGGTTCGTTAGCATTATTAGCATCATTTTTTTATATTACTATTTATTATTCCTATTTTCATTACTATTATTTTTTATCACTATTATTACATATATATTATTACTACAATTATACTTATTATAATTACATTTATTTTTACTACTACCATTATTTTTTATTATTACCACTATTAATTCTAATATTATTACTATTATTTTCTTATTAATATTTTTATTTTTGCTTTTTCAAAATTCATAAAAAGAGGTTTCACAAAGGTAATATTTCATGTTTGGAAGTTGGAGAAATTGTGCCCCATCGTGCTGGGCTTCGATTTTTCGTTCGTCTGGATCACTAAATATTCTTTAAAGATTTTGATCATGTTTTTAAAAATAAGGCAATGTTTCGTGTTTGAAAGTTCGAGAGATTCGTGCTCAATCGTCTTTGGTCTCGATTTTCTATTCATTCAAACAACTAAATATCCTTCAAAGATTCTTTGTCGTGTTTTCTTAAATAAGGCAATATTTCATGTTTGAAATTCGAGGATCGTGCCCAATCGTCTTTGGTTTGACTTTTCGTTTGACCAAATAATGGAATACCCTTTTTAAATCGGATGCATGGATTTTGAAAATCATGGAACGATCTTAGTATTGAGGGTTTGAAACATCGCTTTCTATCGTCTTTGGATGTGGTATTTCATCTTTTCGAAAAGAGAGTTTGATATCCAATGCGAGTTATCCAAACATTTTAAAGATTCATATTTTAAAATATTTTCTAATTTTCGATATTAAGGACATTAATCAATCAACACTTGTACCAATTTTAGGCGCTATGGGGTGCTAATCCTTCCTCGTATGCAAACTCAATTTGAGCCTGCTTTTCTTAAAATTAAGTAGACCACATTTCTAAAGTGACCCAATCACACTTCAAAAATGATTGGTGGCGACTCGCTTTTTTTTTAAAATCGAATTCGCTTTTCCAAACAAAAAATGGTTTCATAACCGTTCACTAGGACATAATGTAAACTTCTATCTAATCTAACCCAAAAATTTGATGGCATCTATTAGTCGACCTCTTCACTGGGACCCGCTTGTTTGCGCCAAGATCAAGAACATCACGAACCATAAATCTCGTCTTGGTGCTAAATGAGGGTTTGCGATCAATTCCTTCATCTGGCGGCACGTATCATTTCGTGCCATGATTTTGGCCTCTCATCAAGTCGCTTTCCAATAGTGTTGAAGAACCGATGATGGCTTCAACATTCTCCTCCGCAGGCAAGCTTTAGTATCGGGCCCCAAAAGTTCTGTTTGATGTAATAAGCAACAAATGATTTCCCATAACTTGCTAGAAATCCAAGTGCCATTGATGAGAAAGGAAGTATTGGCAATAACTCGTATAATGTGATGGGCTATCCTTTCAGATACAATTTTACGCTTGAAAAGCTCACCAATTAAACGAATGTTACCAAGGGTACGAAGCTTGACCATCCTTTCTTTATCCTACGCTCCATCTCTTGCTCGCGGGCGTCATCACCTCACTTCTTCCCCGAGCTTGTCTCCCTCAAATGCTTCTTGGCACTTATTCAAGAGGACTCCTTGAATGTTATTTCTTTTCCACCGTGTTCTTGGTGGGAATGAGGGAACTTATGGATAAGATCAAGACAAAATCGAGCATACCTAGGGCAAAACGTGGGTTCCAAAAGCAAATTTCATCAAATATAGAAATAATCTCTCGTAAAAACACACACAAATACCATCATTAGTTTTATCTTCATACTTGGTAAGTGAAAAGAGCATAAAGATAGCATTTCCAAAAAGAATAATGTAACCAAGAAAATAACAACCTTCAAGATATCGGTGATGTGATACGTAATCAATAAGTTGACCCTAAGAAGATCATACTTCTCTGAGCAATTGCCATCAACTCATCGAATTTCTCCGATTTCCCGTAAGTATTTCAATCTATACGTAAAAATTGACTGATGAAGTTAGCCTCTAAATATTAAGGCAAGGTTTAACCATCTTTTGAGAATATAAGAGCAGAGCATATATGATTAACCCCAATGCTTTTGCCATGCGGACATAACTCATCATGGACTTCAGACTAATACTAAAGTAAATGCATATCCAAAACAAATGCCTAAGCTAATTAATAGAGGTATGGGTTTCAATGGTGACAAAGAATCGTTCAAATTTCTAGTGCCTAAAACTTTTAAAATTTCTTTTTTACGACGAGTAAGTATCAACGGTTCCATCATGGCTTACAAGTGAATTTTCCAATCCCAATCCCAAAAGAGGTCAACGTTGTAACATGCCGTGTGTTTGAAAGGACCAACAAATGAGAAAAATAATTAATTGTTGTTTCATCCCATTTTTCTATTGCGTAAGTGATGTCTCATCACTTCATGACAACCATTGGTTCAATTTTATTGATACCTCATCTTGAAAGCAATGGGTCAATATGATAGCCTATGTCGCTCGACTCCTTATTTTTCTTGAAATAATGATGTCCAATGCATATCCGGACAATAGGTATATCTGATGAGACCTCGAGGATTCTACTACTACATGCATACTTTGGTATGTATCCCAGTATACCCATGTCCGAGTAACATAATATGAACCGTGTCATAAATGTAATTTAAAGTAAACCATTTCAATTATGTTAGCAACTTACTTTTGCTTTTTGAACAGGTCGTCCCCGGATTCCTCTCGCATATCAATGGTAGAAGTCATAATTTCGGTATACAATACATATGGTAAGTTCAAGTTCTCAACACGAGATTGAATGCTAAAAGCTATCTTATTAAGGTTAAAGAACCTCACTTTTCTCAACAGCCAGTCCGTTGTTCTTCAATTTCTCGGCAATGGTAACAACCGTAGCAATAGCTGCGGACAGCATTTAAATGCATGTCATAAGGAAAAGCAATAGTAAAGCAATTTTTTTCCCAACATATTTGCATACGTGCACACAAGCCTATGTGAGATTCATAGCTTCTCTCTAGGACCATGATACATAGCAACACATCCATGAATTACAAAACCACAAGCGATGTACACCTATTTGGACATAGGTTCAAGAAAATATAACACACGAAAGATGCTCCAAATACATAAAAAAAAAAATTGAACATACATCCAACCAGGGCGAAGGAGGCCTCCCCCCGCTTCCCAATGAAAAATGGCAGCTTCAGACCTCAAAATTCATAAAATCCTAAGTCCACATATGGTAAAATTATAGTTTGGCACCAAAAATGCTAGAATTTCGATTTAGTCCTTTTGAAAACCACAAATATATAAAGATATAATCCAATATAAGGACGAAATTACATTTTAACTCTTCATAACAGCTAAAAAAAAAGTGCAAAGAAGAATACCCATTCCAAGAGCAGAGAGTTCCACTTCATTGTATTGCTGCATATATCTCTGCCAAAATGGAACCCGAAAAAACTTAAATAACTAAGAAAATTATGGGTTTTTCACATCAAGCAATGAAATAAAATGACATTTAAAAACCCAAAATCATATACTAAAACACTAACACCAAAAAAAAAAAAAACTAAAACACTGCTACTACAGTTCAAGCAGGCAAAAGCAGATCAATAAGGGGAAAACAGAGATTTAAGCAAAATAAATAAAACCCAGAAAAGATAAACAAAAAGGGTATTAAACAGTGAAACCTTAGCAAGATTAACGTAGAAAAAGAGGGGTTTTTTAGTATTGGAGACTTGAATACGGTTCTTCTTGTTGTTGTTGTTTGAAGCTGATGAATCCATGATGTTCAAGTTGTTTACTCCCTCTGTTATGCCCTCCATTTTTTGTTTCTTCAAATAAAAAAGATCCCCAACTAGCTATGTAACTGCTCTCTCACCAAAGTAAATGAAAAAAAAAAATAAAAAGCTTTAAAAGGGAAGAACAAAGGTTTTCAGTTTAAAGGAACCCTTGAATTTGGGCCCCCTCTTTCACCAGTCCTCCCCTATCAATCTTTCTTCACTTTTTTTTTCTAATATTTGCACTACGAAACAACGTCGTTTTAAGTTTATCTAGAGGTTCAACATTTATGATCCTAGCCCTAGAGTTTTAAAGAATTCGGTAAACCACACCCAATTCTGTTTTTACCATTAATTATGAAAAATTATAAAAACGGTTATGTAATTATTTAATTTTATCTTTTTATTATCTAATTATCTTAGATTTTTGGGTGGTTTTATTTTTATATTAGTTAATTGGTAATTAAAAAGACAAAATTAAATAGTTAAATGACTATTTTGTAACATTTCTATTAGAGGAACCTAATTAAATTAATCATTTTATTATTAAATTGATCACTTTATATTTAACATAATTAATATTTTGAAAGGAATGAATTTTTTTATTTAACAGAGTTAATATTTTAATTTTTTGTAATTTTTATTTATAATTTACCTTTATTCCATTCATTTTAATATTAAATTGAAAGAAATTAATTTAATTCAACCCTTAAAAGTCCCTATGGATCACCAGTGGGCTCCAATGTGAGGTGTTTGGCAGCACACCAGTGAGCATGCTCTGGTGGACTGATTTAGAAGTCCAAAAACAGGGTAATTATTATTTTATTTCTCTAATTCTTCTTTTATTATTTATTTTATTTAATACACATATCATAATTTTAATATGTCATTATTTAATATAATTTAATTTTTATAATTTTTATTTATAATTTAACATAAATACAATTTAATTTATATTGTATTATTATTTTTTGAAATAAAAGGCTAATATTTATTGAGACTGGCTCAAAAGCAAAGAAAAACAAAAGTCATAAAATCCTGCTACCTGAAAAAACAAAACATAAAGCAGAAAAGGAAAACAACTAGCACGCAACAAAAACAATTAAAGAACCATAAAAAAAAAAACCAAGCAAAACTTCTTGAAGCCAGCCACCACAACGATTCATCTATCGAAATATCAGCCACAGGAAAAGCTCTCCATTAGCAGAAAACAACCGATCTGAGAGGATGAGCCAACTGCTTAGAAACAGATCTGGAGATTCAAAGAACCTTCTCCAAGTTCCAAGTCGAATAAAACTTTAGTGATTTAGATTCCATGCCAATCGATTCTTCCTTGCTAGCAGCTTCACGGAATCTGGTACTCCATTAACCCAGCTACCATAGAACTTATTTCTTCGACCTTTATAATTGAACCAATTAGCTAGTTATAATATCATAATTGAGTTATAGTAAATATTACTATGTTAAAATAGTTAGCTTGATATATGTACTTTAATCAAAGGCAACGTTGAAATCAATAGTCTTAAGTGAGCAGCGATTGAAGTTTCAAACTATTAGTTTTCTAGCTCATAGCTATTTGTTTCGTTCATCGATTTTGTTCATTTTCAGCATCTTATCATTTCTGAATTTGATTTTAATTGAATATATAATTGTTTCTAATTTGTTCGATAACTTTCATTGTGAGATAATTGTGGTAGCGACACTAAATTATTGCTAATCAGAAAGCTGACTGGACATCTATAATTGGTTGTCAAGAAGTATGAACTCGATCGACTATTAAGTCTTATATTTTCATTTCAACAAGCTGACGTTATTAAATGTTGAGTAATAATATTAAGAATATTTAATAATGAATAATGAAGTTATTAAATGAAAACTTAAAAATACAAATTAGAAGTTTAATATTTAAAGTTCAGTGCATTATCTACTCAAAACTCGGCTGAAAAGTCTTCTGATTTCTAGAACAAGATGACATACTAATGTCTTCTAACTTGTGAATCAATAAGGTAGTAAATTATGCATTTATGCTTATTCATAATTTATTCAAATTGTTGATTAGAATTTATCATTTTTATATTTTGTTTTAAATAGACTAGTGCTATTGTGTTTAATCTTTAATAATCTGAAACTATATAAGCATTAATGTGTAGCCTGTAGTAATGTTTAGAGAAGATTGCTATACAATATTAATTTTAGGACATCAAAATTAGAATACATTATATTAGTCAGATATTTGGTATTCTAGCTTATATACTGTCAATTATACAGAATTCTATATAAATTAATTATATTAGAACTAACGTGAAAATTTAAGTTTCCAATATCATGTGACTTATAGTTAAATTATTCCAATGTAAATTCATAATGCAATACGAACGTTTCTATATTATGAAAGGCAAACTAACTTGAATTGATAAAAAGAAAAGCAAGAAAAGGTTTGAGAATATGAAGAATTAGAAATGGCAAATCATTTAAAGTCACAAAGTCATGGGTTTGAATTTTTATAAGGACATGTGCATGTTTATTCTAAATTACAAATTAATAATTTATATTTTATTTTTTATTATGATTATTTTACAATGAATTTTATTTTACATTCACTGTTTTAAGTATTCAATAAATGGCGTCATTATGTAACGAATTCAGATGATAAAGCTAATATTTATCAACAAATTTTGTCACCGCTTATCAGTTTCGTATGGGTTTCTAAGATTTATTTTTGAACTAAATTATAAGATCAACCCGTTTAGATTAAGTGTCTTTATTCCTTGGTTCAGGTAGTTAAATTCGTAAGTTTTTTGCATTTGTAGGGTAAATCTTTAAATTGGGTCAAAAGCAATTTTACGTTAAGAATTAATTTAAACTACAATTTACACATTGAGGATTTGAATCTTCTGTTAGGCTTTGTAATAAGTTTGAATTCTCAAAGTATGTTCAATTATTTTTTTTTCAGAATTAGTATTTCAGAATTTTTGTTATTTAATTATTTTTATATTTTTGATTGGTTATGGTTCACGTAATTTTTAGCTTAGTATGAGTTTATAGGGACAATAATTTACTTTCATTGAATTTATCAATGATTTAATTAATTTTACTTAAGATTGAATTCTTTTTTTACTATTGAGATTTCATTATGTATTTTTCTGAATAGTTTGTTTGAATTAAATAATTTTTTTATGATTTATCTGTTAATGTACTTTTAATTTTAGTATGTTTTTATTTGTATCTTTATGTTGTAAATTTCATCATATTTATTATTAGCTAGTTAATCAAATGATTTTCTAGGTAAATGTATTATCATAATTTTTTTGGAGTCTAATGCAATTTTTGTAATCATTTTTTGAGGTACAATTTTCAATTTAGTGAAACCTAGTGTTGGTAATTATCATAGTCTAGCTTGCTGACCATTTTTTAAATAATTTTTTAATGATTTGCTTAGTCAATTCATCCACCATTCTAGTTTTAAAACACTAATTAAAACATAAATTACTGGTGTACCTAAACAAAATATTAATGTTTAAAATATTTTTTAAATAATTATAATATGATAAAATAAATTGATGCAAAAATCATAAATTGTAATGTACGTAGCATCTAAGATTATTATTTTTCAAAAACAAAAGATGATTAATATTCTTTTGATAATTTACTCTTATGATTAAGATTAGAGAGAACCAAAGTTCCAATTGTCATGTTTTGCTACTTCATTGCATTGCTAATAGAGGTTTTTTTTTTCCCTTCCCTAAAGCATAAAATTAATATTTAAAAAAAAAAAAATCCCTTTATAATTTTTTATACCCATGCATTTCCTTTAAAGGGTTCCATCAGCTGCATTTGAACTGCCATTTCCACCTCTCCTGCTAGCAGTTGTGTTCTTCACTATCTGCATCCACATTTAACATATTTAATATTTAAACAAAAATATTTCAATTTCATAAATATTTTAACTATTTAAAATTTAACCTCTAAAAATGATAAAAATACCATAAAAATTCTTATACTAAAACCAAATTACATTTTTCCTCTTACTAAAAATAGACAAATTATTTATGTTAGATCAAAGAATTAATTGATATTTTTATTAAAAATTTCGTTATTTTTTAGTTAAAATTAATCATTGCATATCAACATAATATACTATTTAATTTTTTCGACAACCATACCGGACTTTAACTATAAAAATAGATTAAATTTGTACTAAAACAATCAATTTACTTTTTTATCTACTTTATAATGATTTATAATGATTTATAATGATTAATTTACCTAATTTTTAAGTAGAAAAATAAAATTCAATTGAACTCCTAATACTACTCTATAGTAATTTTACCGTTTAGCCCTTCTTCCTAACTTACCTAACTCCTGACACTGCATCTGCAATATGCTATTCCTATTTACTTTAGGAAATTTCTAAAAAAGAAAAAAACTCTTGAACTTTCCATAAGCTTAAAATTGGGTAAGAAATTCTATAATTTTATAAGAACATTACAATATTCATCGTATTTTTGAGAAAATCCTTAACTATATTCTATTTCAAGTTATGGATTTTAAGGTTGAAAACACTGTATTTCAACTTCAAGATCCCGACAAAGAATACTAAATATCCCAAATGCTTCCAATTGGAATGATAATTATGAGGTGAAAGTGATGTTACGTGGTGATGATGATGATGATGTTATGTTGATGTATGGATGGATTTAAAGAGAAAAAAAGATGATAAAAAATTAATTTACTTGTCTAAGCATCTGATTCTCATTGTGCAACGTGGATAGCCTCTCTTCTAGTTCAGAGTTCTTCTTTTCCAAGTCTCTAACTCTGGTTTCCAGTTCATTCAAGTACGCCTTTTTCCTTTCCCTTGCTTGTTGCGCTGATACTCTGTTCCTCAACAACCTATTTTCAAAAAAATAAAATGTATATTGTTAATTTACCATAATGCCACTACCAAGGGTAAAACGGTAATTCCCAGATATAGTTTTACCTCTTTAAGCGCTTGTTTTCTTTATCCGCTGGGCTTCTCCCTCTCTTTCTCTGACCACCTTCACCCGATGGTTGAGGCCGGTCCGGTCGGGTCAGTGAACCGGGTTCACGACCGGCGGCCGGAGCTGCTGATGCTTCGCCTCCTATCTCAGGCACTCTCCGGATCTCTTCATCACTTTCCATACCTTTGAAACCAAAAAAAGAAAACACAAAAAAAAAAAAAACAAATATACACATCGGATTTTCAGTGCAATCAATGAAAATGCGGTTGACCTCGATCGATTTTCTCGAGAAAATAAAAAGAAAAATACACAAAAAAGGCTAAAAGCTTTACAAATACCATTTTCTACTAACGAAATGCCGGGTGATGAGTTTAGTATCTCTTTTTTCATAATAAAGAACAAAAAAAGGAACCATATAAATCATTTTCTAATGGAATTTTGAAATTTACACGTCGTTTTATAGCTTTAAAAAAATGGCTAACCTTCCTTGACTTCAACTTGAAGAGCGGAGCTTGAAGATCTTTCACTGCTTGAAGGTAAGGAACTAGCTGCTATTGAACTCGTTCCTTGTTCTTGCATTTCTTCGTTATAGAAAAAATAAAATAAAATTTAAAAAAAAATTCGAGAGATTTTTTGGGGAAATGGGAAGAAAAGCGGGATATCTATTAATGTTAATGGAACAAAAATTAGAAAGATGTTTGCAGTGTTGCAGATAGAATATTAGCCGTTGGATTTGTTCTGAATCTAAGGGATGTTAGTGAATGAACGTGGAGTTATGGTAGCCATGAGGAGTGTCGTTGATCAAAGGCTAAAGGAAGATAAACGTGGAGGAACGATAGCCGTTTGATTTGGAATTGATCGTACGGTTGGGTGGGAACTGAGAGGATGATGCAATGAATTGGGACCACGTTGTGCTGGCTGACTGCTGCAAATATTTTTTTTGTTACAATATGGTTCAAGTCCCCTTTTTTGGTAATTTTTTGAATTAAGTATATTTGGTAATGCGGTTGAAATTATTCTATTAAATTTATGTTTATTACAATATTATCTTTTGTTGCATGCATTCCAAATGAATATACTTAATACTAAAATATTACACTTGAAAATCTAACAATAATAAATAATATTTGTGTATAATTTAATTAAAATATACTTTTATTTAGGAAGTAAAAATATTTTAATTCAACAATATAAACCAATAATAAATCTGAAACCTATTACATAATTATTTTTACAAATATATTTTTACATAATTATTTTTGACCCTCGGCGTACCATAATTTAATCGTATATATTATTGAATTATTAAATATTTCACGTACAATTTTGGAATGATGTACATAAAATAAATTAAAATACTTTACAATAGGATTAAAAATAATATAAGTTGATAATTATATTAATATTAAAATTATAAATATCTTAATTATTGATCCAATATATATATATATGGTTGTCTATATTTGAGTTGCTCACTTGCACGAACGTTTTTTTACAGTGTAAGATTTATATATATATATATATATATATATAACATACGTTGTCTAAAAGGGAAAGGATTGTTAAATATAATAAAAATAGGGATTTTTTTAAATAAGGAAATTAATTTTTAATATTTTGATACTCAAAATTAAAATTTCCATTGAATGTCCTAAAATTCAATATTATCTGCCATTTTTCTCAATATATATATGGCATATATGCCCAAGAAAAATACATTTAATATTCATATAGAAATATATGCAATTTTATCATATGAAACCCCCCAAAATATATTTTATTTTCTTTATTTATTACTATAATTTTTGTGTGATGGTTTAATATGTCTAAATAATGAAGCCAGCTGCTAGGGGTGTTTAATCGGTTAACCGATCCGAAATAACATTAACCGAATTAACCGACCTTTTAAAATTTTTAACCGTTAATCGAACCGAAATTTTTTCAAAAAAATTAACCGAACCAAAATTTTTCGGTTAATTCGGTCGGTTAACCGAATTAACCGAAAATTATATGTTTTTTTTATTTTTGGTTAAAAATTAACCGAATTACCCGAATTAACTGAATTATCCGAAATAAATCACTACATAATTAAAAAGATTACATAATTTTAGTTTTAGAATTTTAGAATTTTATTTTTATTTATTAAATTATTTGTAATTTTTATAATTGGGTTGAATTGGGTAATTGAGTTGGGTTGGATATTTGGGTTTGAATTAGATTTAGGGATTAGGTTTAGGTGACTAGTGGGCCTATTTATATATTATAATTTTATTTATTAATTTTTTCGGGTAACCTACCAGTTTCGAACTGAATTAATCGTTAACCGAAAAATTACAAAATAATTAACCGACTCCCGACCAAAAAAATTTGGTTAACCGACCGATTAACCGAATTCGGTCGGTTAACCGAATTTTTTCAGTTTTACCCGAATTTTGCACATCCCTACTAGCTGCTGCAAAAATCCATGATAGCTAATTGCCAGCTACGAAATTATGTATTCTTCCCTATTCTAACTTTGGTAATTAATTTTGGGGTTTAGTTGAAATTTAATAATTTTTTTATCGAGTTTAATTTAGTACAAAGATCAATTTATTCGAGTTTGCTCGATTAAACTCATTTACCTAAAAAAAACTTTATTCCTATAATCAACAAATTTTTTAATATTAATTATTTTTCAAAGTTTAATTAGGTAAGTGAGAAAGAATTGAACCATATGCCAATGAAGTAATACATATATAATGCATAATTAAATTTTATATTTAAGATTAATGTAATATTTTACCCTTAAACTTGAAATTAGATTCATTTTAATACCTCAGCGTTTTTTAAGATTCACTTCGATACGTGTATCTTTTTATTCACTTTGGCAACAGAACTTAGCAATTAGGTCTATTTTGACTTATAAATTTGAAAAATATAAAAGTTTAATGGTGCGGTATTGTAAAATTATGCTACGCCATTACTAAGAATTTAAAATTTTAAACTTTTCGAGTGATAACTAATATAATTTCAAACTGTCATGATGCGAAAGCTTGATGGAATCCAAGTTTGAGAATAAAAATCGATTTAGTTGTTAAATTCATATATTAGAGTGGATAAAAAAATATAGGTATCAAAGTGAAATAAAATTGTCAGGATTAATGGCTAAAATGATATTAACCCTTATATATCTTGAATTAAAAATTTTAATTATGTTAGATAACAATTAATATTTATTTAAAAATAAATTAACAAGAAAGAGAGTTAAAAGAAGGATATTAATTAAAGTTTAATATATTTTTGAGTAAAATATTAAGTTCAAATATTGTAATTAAAAAAAAACAACTCTAACGAGAGCTTTACTCCCATTTATAAGTTCTATCCGGTTTAATTTCAGATTTAATTAAAGTTTCTACCCTTAAACCCCAAAATCAACCAGAAAGTTATTGAAATAAACTTCCTTTAAAAAGACAAAAGAAATTGAATGGTCCCTCTTTTCTTATATGCTAGGAACTTTCACAAGTTATAGCAATGGAAGAGTCATCTTTCACACCCCAAACCCTAAAAAGATTTGGATTCTTTTCCCATTAAAAATTTCCCTAAAAAAGTAGGAAAATTTACCCATTTTATACTATTTTAAAGTCCAAATGAATGAATTATTTTGGGTAGAAGCTTGCATGTGATATTTGGGCAGTGCCATTAATGGCTATGACTTGTATAGGGGGGGAAATTATATGTTAAAATTGCAATTAGTTAGTTGAAACCTAAGATCCATTAGTTGAAATGTAGTTATTATATTGTATAAATGTGATATATTTAATAAATCAACACCACGTCGCGTTTTAAACACGGTTATTAAGATGTTTCTTTTTAAGCTGAATAATTAGCAACCAAATCAATTCAAGCTAACTACACTAACTAACCAAAATAAATCCGAAAGAGAAATCGCATATTTACATGTTGAGAAAGGATTGTATGAAACAGTGACGCCACGTCATCTGTATCCCTTTCTAATAAATTTATGCCACATCAGAATTCTTATACTGAATTTCAAAATTTTAATTTGGATTTGATTTTTTTTAAGATAAAAATATTAAAATTCAGGATGAAAATGCTGATGTCACATAAATCTATTGGAAAGGGATACAGATGACATGGCATCACCGTTTCATACAATCCTTTCCCTTACATGTTTAACACACGCATCATATTTATATCGTATTTATATTAGCACCATTAATACGAAAAATATCATAACACGTTACATGCATATATGAATTGCCAATATACCACTTTAAAAAAGAACTAAACACGATAAACTTGCAATTACGATAAACACGAAATGAAAATGTGACTATAATTTGTGCTAGATTTAGGTTTCTAAGTTTTTGTTATTACATTTTGCCCCTCTATTAAAAAATTAGCAAATTAGACCCGATATTAAATCAAAGAGTAAATTAATCATTTCTATAAAAATTTCATTTATTTATATGATTAAAAATTGACGTGTCACATGTACATCATGCTGGCATACAAAGACCGACTTTTAACCGTAAGAATGGATGAAATACTCATAATATTAAATCAAAGAATAAATTAATCATTTCTATTAAAATTTTATTTATTTATACTGTTAAAAATTAACGTGCCACGTGTATATCATGTTGGTGCATAAAGACCAGCTTTTAACTGTAAGAATAGATGAAATTTTAACAGAAAAATTAATTTACTTTTTTATCTAATGTACAATGATTAATAAGCTTATTTTTGGAGTAGAGGGTAAAATGCAATCTAACTTCTTACTATAGCTTTTTGGTACTTTTACCCTAAAGATTCATATCCACAACAAATGATAAACCTTACATCACCACAGTAAAAGAACGCATCAAATAGTGTCGGTTACCCAATTTTTTACTATACATTGTCATCCCTAAACAGTAAACACCATTTTCCTGTTCAAATAGATTTGAGGCAACATAGGCTTTTCAGGAAAAAAGATTATTTACATTTCCGAGAAGCAGCGCACATGTAATGTAACCGCATTGTTCTAGATGCCGAACGTGTGGCGTGTTTCAATCCAAAAAAACTGTTTCAGAACCATACCTTCGATATGGCTGGCGATGCTCAGGAACTCCATCCTCGTTGCGCTTATCCTCAAACCATTTTACGACTCTTTTTCGGGGCAAATTTGTTACTTGCACAATGCTGCTAATCATTGTGTTCTGCATTGTTCATGTAGAGCATTCGATATGTGAGATCATGCTCCCACAAAACAAACTTTAAGATCGAAAAGAGCAAAGACAATACAGCATTTCTTCCCAACATGATAAGCATATTGAAACAAACTAGGAAACCTGAGGCTTGACCGAACAGGCAGCATATATAGATATAGAAATAAGCATCATAGTATATGGATTACTCAAATGCTATGTTGCTCTGATTATTCATATTTGGACACCGGGTAATAGGGGTACAATCAGTATACAAAAAAACTCAGAAAAATCAAGCTTGTATCCAATACTCAACCCCGAGTCAGAAATGTATTAGTTTTCTGATAATTCCCCACAGTTCGAAAGCACCCTAAATATAAACTTCCGAAATCAATTCCAATCCTTGAATAATATTAGCACAAAACCACACTCTATTACTTCCAATAACTGCTCAGAGGCTCAAATACTCACCGACATTGACATGTACAATGATCAATTCACGAACATAGATAAAGTGGTAGTAATATAAATGAATTTTCTTCAATTGGACTTACAGTAGGTCGCTTCGATCTTCGATAAACTTTTTCGAGGGTGTCGATTTGCACTTTCTTCAATCTCTTTTGAGCAGACCATCTTTGTTGCATCACATGGATAGGCTCTGTCACCTTGGGTTCATGTTTCACATTATCCATTGTTGTCTCAAATGCCAGAGTTTCTACATGTTTGGTTTCAGGCATTGGTTCCGGTTCGGTTCTGGTTCCAGTTCCTTCTTAACTGGTTCATCAGGCAATGTAGCACTTATCATTAGAAGCTCCGGGGGCGGCTCGCGGAGCAATTCGAGGACCACAGCTCGGTCAAGACAGAGCTCTGCAGCAAGAGTTTTAATCTAGAAAAGCAAGGAAAACAAAGATAGATTTAGCATTACAAAGCAACGATTTTTCAATGCTAATATGCTCCTTATATTTGAAGAATCAAACATAGATATTGAACATGGGTACTTTCATCAAGGAAAATGAAAAGTCCGAACAATAAGTATAATCAATGAAACAAGCATGATACTCCTTCCAGAGAAGTCTTTAAAGTATTGTCCGTCTTGAGTCAACGGATCTTTCAACGGGGTCGGGTTGGTATTGCTCCCGCCGTGAACTTGGCCTCTTCAGGCAAACTCTTCAAGCATCATTCTAAAGGTAACATTCAACCATCTAAATTACTAAAAACAAGAAATTTGCCAAACCCAATTAAATTTGAGATAAAATTAACAATTGGGTTATCCGGTCTCAATTCATTGATTAACTTTTTGCAGTGATAAATGCAGTGTATATATGTGTACATATATATGAACAACTCACACTGGTTTTACGGCGGCCGACTTTGAGAGCAGCGGCCAATCTTCGAAGCTGCCAATTCTTAAGCTTGACAGGCATTTCTTCTTCTTCATCTTCGTTGCCGTCTTCCTCGCCGTCGTCTTCCACCTCTTCTTCAGCATCGTTCGGGGCTGAGCTAAATCCTTCAAAATCGAAATCCCCAAATGCTTCAGCCAACTCATTCGCAAGCCTATCGATGTCTTCTTCATTTATCTCATCACCTTCATCATCGTCATCTTCCATGTCTGGATTATCATTCTTAAGGTCTTCTTCCAGCTGTTTGAAAAGAGCTTCGAACGGGTCTCCCTCAAAATCCTCCTCTTCCTCCTCTGCTAATCCTTTTTTCTTCTCTTTCTTCAATCTCTTTTTCTTCTCAGTGCTTGCCGGCTGGTTGTTCCGGCGGCGAGAGAACGCCACCGTGTATCTGCGGCGAGACTGAGGTGCCGGAACAAGATTGAAAGATCTCAGTTGAGCTATGGAAACGCGTCCTTTGTATGAAGAAGATTGGAAAATCCGTACGGATATTGAAGAGTTCACTGACAAAGCAGAAGCCATTGAAGCAGAACTTGAAGAAACAAAAATAAGGGTTTATGGTTTATGATTTTAGCTTTATCCATTTGGTTAGATCGGTGGCTAAAAAAACCAAACCGAAATACGGTTCGTAATAAATAAAAGCTTAATTGTAAATTGACCCCTACACCATAATTCATTTCTTAGGTTGATCTTTAAAGTTTTTGGAACTATTAATTTGGTCTTATTTTACCAAAAATGGTAATTTTTGGATGCAATGTTGTAAATGAGATATTGGTGCTCGTAAACTACTTAAGTTTGATTATAATAAATTTGAACTCAATCAGGTGCGAAGCCAAAAATAATTTTTAGGGCTAGATGAAATTTTAATTTTTTATAGTTTATTCTTTATAATTTATAAATGATTAAATTAAATTTTTATAATTTTAGGGGGCTAAAGTGTAATTTTACCTTTATTAATTTAAATTTTTTTAAAAAATTAAAGGCCTAAATAATAATTTTACATTTTAAGGGGGTCGGGCCCATGCCAACCCCCTAACTTCACCCCTAAACTCAATTATATAATTATCGAGCCAAGCTCAAGCTGAAATTGAGCTCAGTAATACTCAATACTTACCATCCTTATCAAATTAAATTATATTATTGTAAATGTTTATTTTATTAAATTATATTATTGCCTTTATTACATAAGAGAAACTATACAAGACTCATCATTAGTAAAAAAAAAATTACTTAATTATAAAAATTATAAAATAATCACTCGTTTATTCAATTTTATCTTTTCGATCACCAATGAGCTAATAGTTAACAACCTTTAAAATTGATAAAATAACAAATTTAACCCTCAATATTTATAATTGTGTCAATTTAGTTTTTATTCTAAAAATCGACACTCAACATTTACATATTATGAATTTTTTTATAGTTTTGATTTTCTTTACGACTTTAGTCACACATGTATAAGTTATAATCTGAATTGCTCTCACTCTTATTCCATGTGTCCTGTATCAATTTGATTCTACTTTATAAAGGTAAACTACACCTAATCTTACTAAACTATTAATAAGTTTACGTTTTGATTACTCAATTTCATAATATTACAAAATGATCTTAAATTATTCTAAAGTTTTCATTCAAGTCATTCAATCTCAGATACCAACAATCGGATTAACTTGGATCTAAGGTATGTTCTTGTATTTATTGATGTGTACCGATTCACTATATCGATCATTGAATCATCACTTAGAGCTCGCTAGTCAGACTTAAAAAAAAACTTAATAACTCGATGGCTTTAAAGACTTCTAAATAATTTAGCGATTTAAATGAAAATTTTGAATAATTTAATAACCATTTTATAATTTTTTAAAGTTGAATGATCAAAAGTTAAACTTACTAATAATTTAGTGACCTTGGTGTAATTTAACAAAAAAATAATTTATTATTTGTATTTATCTTTTCGTCTCATTATCTTAATTTTATCTGAGTTATTTATTCGATCCAAGCATTGCTGTCATAAAACCAGCACTATTACAAGATCCATACCAAAAATCATCACTGTCGCTGTTTGTTCATTTCTGGGGTTTCTTCTATTTTTTCACTTCAAAGCTCTCTGTGAATGGCAGCTTCGGCATCATCATCATCAACAACAAAAACGATACCAGCGAGGAAAAGGGGATGGCTCAGCAACATCTCCTCAATTTCATCACGGATTTATTTCTTCCTTATCTTCCTTCAGATCCCACTTTTCAGGTCAAACCCCCTTTTTTTTTTTTTTCTCTTCTAAGTTCATATCCCTTCTCTCTTTGATGTTAATTTTAGCCGTGTTTTTAGCAACTAGTTGTAGAATCTGTTGAGGATCTGTTTTTTTAGAATTGGATTGATTAAAAGAAATAGTGAATTAGAAAAGGAACCAGTAAAAAGAAGCTATGAAATGTTGAAATTGATGCTTGATGTTTAATGGATCTTGTGATAATGTTGTTTTATGGTAATTTGTCATTGTTATAAGAATTGGTCAACTGTTAAGGGCTTTAAGGTTGTTCTAAAGGTTCTCCATGGTTCAAACTACCACGGAATGGAGCGCAACGGTGCTTTAGGTTTGGATTCAGTGTTATTATAGCACTGAAAACGTGAATCGGGCAAAAATTGGATTTAGTTGATGGACAACTTGGAATATGAACGATGATTCAATGTTCCTCAGTGATCATATTGAACATAAACCGAATCCTCGAATCACCATCAGTTCAGCTAATGCTAAAGATTTAGTAAACCTAGTCGAAAGTGAGCCCGTGATTGTGATTTTGTTAACCGAAGTGAGCAATGTTTTGAATGTTACTTAGCGACAGAGGAAGCCATCGTGTCTAACAGTATGTCCATAGGTTATGGTACACAAGATATGGAGAGGTGCCCTTGAGGATATATATTGAATGAATTCAAGGGTTCGTTTGTTTCATGAAAAATGAATCCTGAAAATGGACTTTTGAGAATTTTTTATATTTTCAGTAAAAATTTTTCTGATGGTTGGTTGTTTTCCCGGAAAATCTGGATTGACGGAAAAGGAATGCAGCTTATTCTTATTTTCTTTGCTTCTGCTTCTATTCTTAGGGGATCAATCCATTTTTCCTTGGCTTTAGCTTCTATACAAGAAGGGATTGATTCCGTTAATACTTAGGTTGATGATTTTTTTGTTATCCTTTAGCTTTCGAATATGTCTTATGGTTATCTGGTTTTTGTTCCTGAAAATGCAATTCTTGCTTTTATTTCTGAGATGCGGAATGGCACAAAGTCCTAAGTTGCTGTTTTTTTCAAAATCCTTGTCTAGTGGCTCTACATGTATTGTACCTGATCTAGCATTCACGCGATAAACCAGAATATGATTTCATGGGCTTTCTTTATCACCTTTTTCTCTTTTGGCAGGATCCCATGCAGATCCGGAATGTGTTCAACTCCAATTCATGTCACATCTTCCCAGTTGATCGCAAGTGACATCTTTCCTGTACCTGTGGTGAAGGCAATCCTTTTTCCCGGAGCCATAACAAATGGCCTTGCCAAGAATTGGACTGTTCCGAGCTGGGATAACTTGTTAAACATGTATAACTTAACTAGTATAAAGGAGTCCTCTGCATTACCCGATCTCCAGCACTTAGAGGTTATTATCCTTGACTTTTTAATCATTTTTCTAATTTTTAGTTTTTAATGGATTTTCAGTATATGTGTGAAGAAATTTACTGTTATGTTACCAGTAGACCTTGTAGGGAAGCATGCACGTAATCTTAAGGGTCTCCACGATAGTTATTTGTTAACCGAAAAATATCAAAGCCGAGCATGATTTGGATTTGATCATTGTCTCTAGGGGTGTGAGAACAAGATACCTATAATCAAAAGACTTGATTTGGATTTGGACTTGGACTTGGTTTTAGCTTGAAAGACTCAATTTAGATTTTGTCATTTTCGAGCAGAGCATAAGCTTTAGCAGCCCGAGCTAACTGAGTTTAAGTAACTTACGAGCCTAATTGAGTTTTTTTATTTTAGTCAGTATTGAAGAAGTTTCCGTTCAATCTCTGATTTGAGCATAAGAATAGAGCTCCTTTTTTGCTTAGCTAAATAAGCTTATTGGTAAAAAGACATCTTTAGTCCTTTTCAATTTTGATATTGAGCAAATTGGCTCCTCTATTAAAATTCGAAGCAATTTAATCCCTGTCAATTTTGAAAGTGAGCAACTAAGGAAAATTAATCATGTCATCAATGTTTTTGTCAATTGTATATAATTTTGATTGGTATAATAACAAATTTAGCCCTCAAAGTTTATGCATTAAATTTAGCCTGCAATATTTGTGTAAATGTGTAAATGTTCTAAATTTGTTGAATTTTTTAGAATGAAAGACTAAATTGACACAATATGTAAATATCTAGGCTAAATTTGTTGTTATACCAATCAAAATTATGTACAATTGATGTAAGACAATAATGTTGCGATTAATTGTCCTTGCTCATTTTCAAAATTGACAATAATTAAATTGCTCCGATTTTTTTGAGCGGCACCAATTTGCTCAATATCAAAATCGAGAGGTATTGGAGAGGTCTTTTTACCAAGCTTATTTGAGCTTAATCAAATGAGCTCGAGCAGTTCTGTTTTGATCTCAAATCGAACTTATTTTCTTCCCTTATAGTCTTCAGCATACTTGCCACAGTAGTCATCCAAATTAGTTTCCTATAAAAATTACAATCCCATAACCACATCTTGTTTATTTTGTTCTCGTACAGGTTCTAGCAGGAAGCTACTTTTGTGTGGCAGGAGCACTCGTGGGACTTCTAAAACCCGGAAGAATGAGCATGTTTGGGACACTCCTCGTAATATGGGGTCTTGTCAAGGAAGGGATCATAGGAAAACCGGCAAATACTGATCCTACAAAAGCTGTATACGTATATCCAACAATGGTGCTTGCACTAATTTGTGCCTTGTCATCAATCAAGTACGACGTAAAGAAAGTTATGAGAACTGCCCCTGCACGACCAATTGCAAAGCCTCTTCAGAGCTCTTCCAAATCTAAGCTGAAATAATCGGAAAAAAAAACCTCGAGTGAAAAGCTATTCTAACATTTACTTTTATACTGAACTCTTGTAACCTGTCAGCTGAAGTGCCTTTCCTTATAAATTCGGAAAAACCTCATTCGCTGCTTCGAGTTTATTAGTTTTTAACCAATGTTATCTGGAGCTGCATATCATGCTTCAAAACTACGGGTTCGAGCTTAAGAGATGCTGTGCATCCATGTACGTTTACTGCAGGCAGGCAAGGCTGTGAAATAAAGGGCTAGAATGTGTCGTTCGAAGCTGTTGCTAGCAGGCATGGCATCGAGTTCGGTAATTTGCAGAAGCTTCCATCTATTTTCGTGCTTAGCCTCGATTTAGTATCTTGTTTCCAGCCACGGATTTTTGTTCATCCTTTAGCTTCTGTTTTTTTTCAGGTTTCTTGCTTTGATATTTGTTTTGTGTTTTGAATTAATTACGTGTCATTGTGAGATTTTCATTAATTGCTTTCCTTAGCTGCATTGAGAACTTTCATTTGTGAGATTATTATATCTGGCTGAGTCAAGCTTGTACTCGAGCTTAACTCAAAATTTGGAGCTTGATATTCAGCCCAAGCTCAACTGGACATCTATTTTAAGCTTGGGTTTGGCTCAAGATGTAATCGAACTACTCGAGTTCGAGCTTGATTTAGTTCATTTATTAATTTCCGTACTTAAGCTCAACTAAGCTTGCACGTATTCAAGCTCGGCTCGATAATTAAGTTTAAGGTTAATAACATATTAATAGCAATAATGTAATTTAATAATATAAAAAATAGAACATATATTAAAAATGAAAAGCTTAAAAAAGTTTACAAACTATTTAAGTCAAGTATTACTAGACTCGAATTTAGCTCGATTAATAGTTCAAGTTGCTTGAGGTCTACCACAAGCATGGCTTGATAATGATCATCTCGATTTTGACTCAAAAAAGAGACAGAACATAAGTAACTTGCTAGCATTAGTGTATTATTTGCACCTTTAATTGTGATGAGAGAAGTGGAAGAGTTTATAGGAAATAAATTAATAATTTATATATCACAAATTGACATTTAAATTATACTCATTTTATCATTTTGGTATTAAATTTTCTTTTTAATTTAATACATGAACTATCATTTTGTCTTAATTTATATAAATAAAAAAGAATTGCCATGTAAATGTTGTACACTTGAGTAATTTTCTAGAGAAAATGATAATTTAGGTATCAAATTTTAAAAAAATTAAATACAAAAATAAGAAAACGATTATAATTGAGGGGCAAGATATAATTTATTCTAGCTAATAACCCATGACAAAGTTCATCATAGAATCTAAGCTCATCAATTTTTGAGACTAACGTGAATAAAAAAAGTTTCCAAATTCATGGACTGTAGGCCTTAAAAAATTCAGACCAACATAAAAATTCTGAATTTGATCAAAACGACACAGTTTCCTATATTTTGAAAGGCCCCGGGCACAGCTTAACTTGAACAAAAAAGCCAAACAAGAAAAAAGCGGCGGCTGTTGATGAAGAAAGGGAAAGAAATGGCGGAAACCATATGTCAAAGCACAAAGGATCCATGGCGAGTCTTAGAATTCTATAGTGGCATTGGTGGCATGGTTGGTATTTCTTAAAACCCTCCTAAAACCCCAAAAATCTTAATTTGTTTCTTTTTTTTTTTTCAGTGAATTAGGATTTAATTTTTACAATGACATTTTTATTTTCACATTTCACTGTTTTAGAGGTATTCTCTAATGAAAGCTGGCGTCAACTATCATGTAATCGAAGCCTTCGAGATCAACGATAAAGCTAATGATGTTTATCAGCACAATTTTGGTCACCGCCCTTATCAGGTTCTCTGTAATGGGTTTTCTTGAATGATTTTTTATATGTTTTGGAATTATATATATATAAGAGTCAACCCAGTTTATTAATTTAGTTTCTTTTTTCCTTTTTGTGATTTCTGGTTATGGTTCACCGTAATTTTTTGTTTTCAGTTTCTATGCATTGGTGGGGGTAGAATTACATTATAAATTTTGGGGGTCAAATGCAATTTTACCGTTACAAATTTTTAATTTTAAACTACAATTTTACCCTTGGAGGATGGGTTGAAGGTCCCTTCCCTGCTTAGGCTATTGAAACAATGGAAGTTCTTATTATTTACATGTTTATGTTTTCGAATTATGATTTTTTACTTTTAGAATCAACCCAATATATTAATTTAGTTTCTTTTTACCTTTTTAGTGATTTCTGGTTATGGTTCACTGTAATCTTTTAGACTTGGGGATGAGTCAGAAATTTTATAGTGGGGACAGAATCAAATTGTAAATTTTTGGATCAAAATGCAATTTCACCAATGTATTAGCTTACAAAGATTTTTATTTTTTGAAGGACTAAACTGCAATTTTACCATTGAGGGGTGAAGTCCCCTTACCCTGCTTAGGTTACTGCAACAATGGAAGTTCTTATTATTTACATGCGCATGTTTTCGAATTATGATTTTTTATTCTTAGAGTCAACCCAGTTTGTTAATTTAGTTTCTTTTCACCTTTTTGTGATTTCTGGTTATAGTTCACTTTAAATTTTCACTCAGTTTCTATGCACTGGTGTTAGGCTCAGGGTAAAATCAGAAATTTTATATTGAGGACATGATTAAATTATAATTTTTTGGGGTCAAAATGCTATTTTATCATTACAACTTTTCAATTTTTGGAGGACTAAGCTGCAATTTTACCATTCGAGGGTGGGGGAAGGTCCCTGCCCCTGCTTAGGCTACTGAAACAATGGGAGTTTGCTGCAATTTTTTCCATTTTCGGTTTCTATGAATTGTTCTTAGGCAACTCAAGCAATGGGAGTTCTTATTATAGGGAAATATTCAGAGCCTAACTGAAGTCGATCTCGATAGTTATCAAGCAAATGTGTGGCTTCTTTCACCTCCTTGTCAACCATATACTAGACAAGGTGAAGCTTACTAATGTTGCATATTAAACTTTAAACGGATTATTCGAGTAGTTGATGGATAGCTCTTTGAATATGGGGAAAAATGTTTTTGTGTTTTGTTTTGTTAGGTCTCCAGAAACACTCTGCCGATGCTCGAGCGTTTTCGTTTCTTAATATTCTCGAACTTATGCCACGTATGTCAAAACCTCCGGATATGTTGCTTGTAGAAAATGTTGTCGGATTCGAGGTATGTTTCTCGAGGACGTTAAAATGACCCGTATTTGTAACATGAGGTGTTTTTACTTCTCATCTTTCTGATCTCTTTGTCTCGGTGTGTGGAAACGTTGCAGACTTCAGATACTCATGCAAAATGGTAGAAGTATTGGCAAATTCTGGTTTTGTTACGCAAGAGTTTATTTTGAGCCCACTTCAATTCCGTGTTCCTTATTCCAGACCACGTTATTTTTGCCTGGTTATCTCTCTCTCTCTCACTCTCATATTTAGAATGTTCTATCAGTCATTCGACAGCTTATCTCTCAATATTTAGAATGCTTTCTGCTATATTGAGCACTGGAATGTTACAACGAACAAATTCATTTCACTTCAACCAATGGTTATGCTTTAATCCTGAACTTCATTTATCCTATGTTCTTCCAGTTTGTTTATTCCTGCATTCATATCGTTTCTTTTTCTGTGTGCGTGCGTGTGTGATTGCTTGTTAATTTTATATTCGAAGAATTTCGTATAATTTATGGTGTACTTGTGCAGGCAAAACGAAAGCCTTTATCTTTTCAGTACCAGCTGTTCAATAACCAGCTTCTCTTGTCTCTGAGCCCGTTATTTGGTAACAATGAGAAGACAGTGATAGGTGAAAACAGTCAATCACAAGAGAACTGGGATAAGTTAATTGATTCTTGCCAGCCAATAGAAAACTTTCTTGAATTTACATCTTCGAGTGATCAAGTAAACATGGAAGCCGGTCCTTTCACGAATGCTGAAGTTTCCGGAAATGACCAGGAAACTTCAGAGACATTTGTCAAAGGAGATGAATTCGATTTTGGTGCTATAGATCAGTTTGGAGTTCCATTAAGTCTAATCGAGAGGTGGGGAAGTGCTATGGGTATCTTTACGTTATCGTTTAACTTTTATCGATCCCAACTTCTATTTTGATGCATTTACCGATTCTTTTTGCTTAAAAGTAATCCTTAATGAAGTTTAGATATTGTTTACCCTGATTCGAAACGGTGTTGTTGTTTTACGAAAAGCTATTATCGGTATGTGAAAGGTACTGGCTCCCTTTTGGCAACTATCCAGGTAAAGTTTCCTTCTTAGGATACCGATGTCTATTACGGTATGCTCATGTAGGTTTTGTTGGTAAAAGTATCATGGATGCCCCTGTGCTAGGAGTCAAATTACATTTTGCCCCATTTACTTAAAAATTGGAAAAATTAGTCCTTGTACGTTAGAATAAAGAGCAAATTGGTCCTTTCTGTTAAATTTCACCCATTTCTACTGTTAAAAACTAATATAACTGATAGAATAACCAGACAATTACGCGTGACGCGTACCTCATACTGACGTACAGGAACCAATTTTTAACATAAAAAATGGATGGAACTTTTAACAGAAAAATTAATTTGTTCTTTGCCTATTTTTTAGTAGAGGGTGCAAAATGCAATCTGACTCCTAATATAAGGGCCTTTATGTTAGTTTAACCAGGTTTTGTTCCTTTGATGATATCATATGATTTAATATGATATATATATATATGTGAATGGTCAATGTGCAGCCAAAGAACAAGGGAAAAACATCTTCCTTAAAGGAGCAGTGCCTTAGATATTTTACTCCGAGGGAGGTACATGTTTCTGAACATTTATATTGATCCCTGATTTTCGGTTCTCATTTATGAATTCTAACTAGTTTTCTTCGAAAATGATCAGGTAGCCAATTTGCATTCTTTTCCAAAAGATTTTCAGTTCCCAAAGCACATAAGCCTTAGACAACGGTACGATGTTGGCATTTTAGACTATTTCCATTGTTTCAACAAAATCGGAGTTAATTAAACTATTTTTTTGATGCAGTTACGCGATGCTTGGAAATAGTTTAAGTGTAGCCGTTGTTGCCCCCTTACTCCAGTACATGTTTGCCGAACCGTCATGATTTGTCAGCACAAGAATTACGTTAACACCGGATGCGTATCTATTTCACTTCTTCAGACACACGACCTTTGCGTGTCCGAAGTTCTTAAGCAATGGCATTGGGGCGCCACTTGAATTTAGCCTGAGAAAACTATGTTAGCTGTTGACTGAGTCGTTGCTTCTTGCATCAGGTCGGTTCTCGTAGTTCATTTATTCGATAACCTGAGAGAATGTGTAGAAATCGTATTATACGTAAGGTATCTTAGATGGATACGGATACGGATTATAGAATACATTCTAAAAAAAATCCAATTAATTGTTAGGCTCAGTTGATTTGCCTATACTCTCAAACTTTAATCATTTGTATTGATCATTCCTTAAAGAAAAAGAGTTGTTTTCATTCAATGTATGGGAAAGTTCATAGACATATAATCTCTATGCTTAGAAGTGGGATTTTGTGCTGTCTATGTTGGTTTGATTTTACTTTGTAGTTGCTCGGACATGTTTTTATAATTGTTCTATATTTGTGATTCTAAAAAAGAATACCATTTACGAGACTTCAAGTACTATGAGACTTGGAAGTCGGATTGCATTTAATCCCTTGTTCTAAAAAGATACACAAATAAGTTCTTATACATTAGATTAAAGAGCAAATTTGTCGTTCTATTAAAAACTCTATATCATTTTTACGTATATATCAAATGAGATATACGTGGCAGGTCACTTGTAACTTTTTTGTTATTCTGTTAGCTATACCAATTTTTAATAGAAATGATGAATTTATTCTTTTATCTAATGTACAATGATAAGTTGTCGATTTTTTGAATGAAGAGGATAAAATATAATTTGACTTTTAATACATGAGACTTCCGTGCTACTTTTATTTATTTTTATTTTTAAGTTCAAATTGTAATATAGCATTCCAAGGCATAAATGAGACCATCGTACTAAAAATGACCATAAATGAGACAATCATACTAGGAAGTGATTTGGGATCGATTAACACCACCTCTCAAATTTGGTTCTGTTATTGTGGAATTAAGGTCGAATAACTCGAGTTATAGAGTAAGCTAAAATCAAGTTTTTTAATGGATTTTTTTATATTTAATTACATTGAACAATATTTGAAATTGAATTTAAGCATGAAAAAGTTTACGTTTTTAATTCTCTTTTAAGGTTAAACCTTTTAAGATTGAATCTAACCAAAGATTTAATTTTTATCTTCAATTAAGTTCAAGCTTTAAAGATGAAATTAGTTCACACTCGGGCGCCGGAGTACTCAAATAAAACAAATGAAAAACATGGGGATTAAAATTAAAACATGAAAAGCACCACATCTGCAATGAAAAGAGACTGAAATGAAAACAAGAGTAACCCTCCCTATTTTTGCCTTACTCCTAATCTCATTTCTCCCTTTTAGGTTTTTTATCCATAACCAATAATTTTTATGTGGGTTTTTTTTGTTCTTTCCTTGGGGGGGGGGTGATTTTCTGCTAATTTATTATTGCAGCTTTGCTCTCCAGCCAGGGATTTTCTGGATCAGCTTGTAAATACCATTCCAATTTATTATTGCAATTTTGCTCTTAGCCATTCCTTGGATTCTCTGGATGAACCTGTAAAACCCAAAAATATAGTCTATGTTACTCGAATTTGAGTATGAGTATACTCTAGATACAATCTGTGTTAAATATCTGAATATGTGTCAGAAATGTTAAAAGATATACCTGATATAACCTGTCTTCTTTATGGCTTTTAGTTCTAAGCTTAAGCTCTCCTCTGCTAGTTGTCATTTCATCCAATACCTCAGCATCATGGAAATCATCATCAGTGCCTTCTGCGCCATTTGGTGATTCCCCTTCCTGCATTCCGATCATCAATATACATACATGCATGCATGCATATGTAGCCTCAGTGTCATCTATGGTGAAACACACACATACATATGTACGCAGGAACAAAGCTAGAAAATTAGTTTAAGAGGGTTAAGATGAATCATAAGTTATAGGGGTTAAAGTGTAATTTTACTATATACTAACATATAACATTATTAAAAATTTAAGGGATTAAATGACAAATCTATCATTTTGAAGGGTCAAGGCCACTGCCTACCCTTTTGCCTTCGTTCCTGCGTACATGCATGCATGCATATGTAGCCTTAGTGTCACCTATGGTGGAAACACAAAAAAGTCCTATAGAAAGATGTACCTGGAGTGATACTTTTCTCGAGGTACCAATGATTTCTTCGTACTCGGCGGCATCGAGTTCTTGAAGGTGTTCAGGCTGGAAAAATTTCGGGAGGACGTGTTGCCGGATACTGATGAGAAGGAAGAAAGGTACCGGGAACAATATCCCAGCAATAGGTATCCATGTGACCCCAAAACATATAATGAAATACGCAATTTGGAACAATGTGAACAACAAAATGGCCTTGAATGGTACCAACTCCAAATATGATGCATGTAAGGTTTCCAAGACCCTGTTTCCATACATAAGAAAGTTAGCTTAGTGCCTGAGTAATATCGGGTTTAGGGTTTAAAGTGGGACTGACTTATAACGACGGCTCGGGGTAATGAAGAGTAGCAATATCCTTTCCCAAAACTGGCAACCTTCGAGACTATCGATGGCCATGTAGGCGAAATATCCCCATAGTACCGATGTAGGGATCATTCTTATTACGGGTACAATGAACATTGGTATTGCAACAAGGATTGATTGCAACAGGTTGCTCATCCGTTGCTCATTAACTCTAACGGGTAAATAAGCGTCGATGTGTTTCTCGGGATCGAATTTTTCTTTACCGTTGTTCCCGCCGTCGTCTTTCATCATGGCTTCTTTTAAGTTCCTCAAATCTTTGTCTGCTGAATCATGCTGCTTGACATTTCGATGTTATGTTGTAGTGAATCTCGAGACTGAATATGCGGTGGTACGAGTTTATGATACTTACAGCAGGGGATGCATCTAATTCAATGAACACGGCTTCCATTCTTCCGTAGATTTCGGATTGGCTTGCTTTTTGTTTCATGCCTTCCTTGACACTTTTCACCATTTTTTTCCGAATCGTCTGCATATTCATCAGTTTTATATTCATCGAACAGACTTTAAATGGGAAATAGTTTCGAAAACTACGGAAGCATACCTGCTTGTTGAGAACCGCAAGGCTCTTGGTGTGCATCGGAGATTGCGGTAGGACACCATTAGACGGAGGGAGTCCAAGCAATCCGCAAACGAATGTCTGAAAACCATTTTGAGCATAAATTTAGTATCAAACAAAATGAAACTTGTACGACAAGCAATGGTTACGTACCGTAATCCCAAGGATCAAGATATCCCAATGGTAAGCAGAGGGTTTCTTAAGGTTAAACTCCTTTTGTTGTGCCAGCTGCGATGCGACACTGTGATCGAAGAAATATAAACCAGCTATCATCGATGCCGGTATAATGGCAGCAAAGATGTACAATGGTGGAACCCTTCCCATGTCCTTCACTACTGTCCAATGATATAGTGATTCGGGTTCCCATAGAAGTGGACAGTCCAACCTTCTGGGAACTCCGGAATCGACTTTCCGGGGTACGGCATATGACAATGCTGTCCAAACCAAGACCATTAGTGGAACACCGTAGTCTGCGATTAAACTTCGAAGCCAACCTGAAAACCAGAGCCGATAAGTGCATCATTCTGAAAGGACAAACAAACAAAAATAAGCGGTAACTGAACCTGTTCCGTAGCGCCACGATCTCGCGTTCCGTGTCATTAGAGACGTGTATAGGACCCCGAACGAGAAAATGACTGCTAGCAATCCATTAGTGTATAGCCAGTGGAACTGATGTGTCTCCCCATGAGACTCTCCACCTTCCGGCATATGGAATTCACTGACCACGCCTTTAATCGCTTCTTGAAGGAAAAGAACAGTGATCAACATGCCGAAAAGCTCGCCTGCGATCCTCGTAAACCGGTTGATTATGAGGCAAGTGTTGAATATGGCGAGCAGAACGAGCATCACCGCGGTCCATAAACAGACCCTAGTGAAGGCAAAAAAACATAAAGACAAACTATCAAACATAGGGACAGAAGTGGACTGTTATGATGCCGACAATGCATAGGGAAAATATATTTCATTACCATGATGTCCAAGCCAAATAAAGTTCTTTGCCCAATTCTGGTCTTTCTATACTGAAATTGTACAAGTAAGTGTACATTATAATCGTCGGTTCCGCAACACCGACTATCAACAAAGGTTGACCGCCGATAATCGAGTGTATGATACCGCAGATGGCGGTGGAAGCCAATGTTTCCACCGTGCTAAGCGTGCCACCTAAAGAAAAAAAAAGAGAGTTTCATTAACGATTTCTCAAATGTATGATGATAGTAGCGGCATGTTTTACCTGTATCTCGACTCAATTGCTCTCCGAAAGCAATAACTGGAAGAGCGGAAGCAAAGAAGATATAGGTCGTCGGAGCTAATATCCTGTTTGATAAAACGAAAATGAATAGGCACGGAAATATATGGAGCGGAGGAACATAAAAACGGTGATTGAATCGAATGAAAGACGTACCGAAAGCCTGAGCAGAATGCACTGGCCCAATCATGCCGATAACATGCTCTTCGTCCCTTGAAGTCGCTGATTATACCCGAAAATGGACGTTTGTTGTTTTCCATAACTGATTTAAGGGAAGAAAAAAAGGGGTTTCATGTTTATATCTATGTTACTCGGATTCCAAGATAGTGTTCGAAGAAGCTTGTATATATGTAAGCATAATAACATCATATAGTACAAACAGGAACCAACAATTAACTCTTTTTTTCTCAGATGTATGTATGCATGCATACGATGCGGAGGGAGGAGCAGGCAGGAGCTCTTGATCCCTTAAAATGGGAAAATTTTGCTTTAAATCCCTCAAAAGTCAAAATTCAGTATTTAATATATGATATATAAAATTACCTCGCATGCATGTGATGTACATACGTAAACCAATATGATAATTAAGAAACAAAGACAGTGATGAATAAGAGTATATATTAAGAACCTTTTCAAAAGCTTCCTCGCCGGAGATAGAATGCAAGAGGTGGTCGGAGATTTCACGTTGGAGGCTAAAAAGAAAACGAAAAAATGGCTCAGTTCTTTTGCTTCTTTACTACAACACAGCTATGCTATATATATATATATATATATGAAGAAAAGTAAAATTTACTAAAAAATTACAGTAAGTTAGAGAGAGAGTTTTAAAGTGTGTTACGGTGAGAGCATGGTGGGTTCAAAGTTCAAACAATGAACGGCTTTTGCGGGGTCAATTTCCATTTTACCAGCCCTTAAGCTTCGGGTTTAACTTTTTTTTTAAAAATATATTATAGTAATAAATTTGTTTTATAACAACAACAAAAAAAGTTATCTATTTTGAGCATAATTACAGTACCTCAATAAATAAAAATGTGCTTAGAGATGAGGATGGAAACACTACTCCATGCTTGGCGCCTGGGCGGCTTGGCCCGAATCAACTCCCATCAGGCTCGTGAAGGCTTTATCTTGGAGCATTAGGGATATAAGGCAGCATCACAAAAAGGAGGGATTGAATAAAAATATAGATTTGAAAAATAAGTTTAAAAAAAAAAAATAAGGTTCATTTAGAAATTGAATCGGACTTGAGTAAGGTTTTTTGCTTGGCCCGACCCGAAATTTTAATTAAAAAAACCCTGCTATTTTTGCTGTTGTTTTTTTACTTTTTGTCATTATTTTACTATCATTTAATTAATTATTATGTTGTTATTATTTTGTTATTAATGTTTGAATTCTGTATACATTTGTTTTATTATTAATTTTGTTACTATTTTAGATATATTCGTTTATTAAATTGCACGTATCTTAGTATTATTTAAGTATAAATATTTTTAAAATTTTATTTTCAATTTATTAGAAAATATATATTTTAATATTTTTAGTGTATTTGGTGTATTATATTTTATATAAAAATAAAATTAAAAATTAATATAGACCAAATTTAAGTTTTAACATTTTTATCTAAATTTAAAATTTAAGTATATTTTTTATGCTGAATTTAGACCTAAAATTTTATTAAGGCCTGGTTTGACCCAACTCATAGGAAACTCTAGATCGACCCTAGTTGTTCACTACCTTAAACAATGGATCTTCTGATTTAAGCTTAATTTATGTTTTCTTATGGAAAAAAAAAAATGGTAAAGACGTTGAATATTGGGGTAGCATTTTGGGGTTTTAGTAACCATTTAGGTGTTTCTTAAGAAGGTAAGAGTGATGGATTTTTGTCTTTTGGAATAATTCTATCAATGTATTCTCTTCTCAATAAATAAAAATATCACCAATTTTTAGTGTATTCTGATGGTGGAGTACGAATGATTTTAAAGAAGTGGTTGTTAATTCATGACATAAGATTATGCATAGTAATGATGTTTAAATTTTGATTAAAATTGAATTAATAGATTGAATTTCATTAATTGGTTAAATTAATGATTTTTTAAATTTTAATTATCGATTAATTCAATTCAAATCGGATAATTAATTAAACTTAATAATTATACAGTATTTCAAAACTTAAAATTTTGGTTAATTTGATTAATACAATTAATTTTCAAGACAAATGAACATTATCAATGTGTAAAATAAATTAATTAAAATTATTTGAAAACTAATAAATTAAGTTAATAATAAGCCAACTTAATAATAAATATCACTAGAAAATATCAAAATTAAAAAATATATATCTTATTTGATGAAAATAATTTTGGAATTTACTCGTCACATCCCTAACGTGTGTTTAGTGAACCAAACATATTTTATTTTATTTTTTCAAAATTTTAATTATATATACCAAACATTGTAATATTATATTCTTAACGATCTTATTATCATATATAACATTTCATTAAAATCTTAATACGAGAAATAAGAATAAATAAAATTTAAATAAGATGACAAATATCAATTTTTTTTACAAATAAACAATTAAATTACAACAAAAAATAACAATAAACTTAAAAAACAAACATCATACTTTCAATTTCATGTTATGGCGTGACGAGCTTCAAGCACCAACTTTGTAAGAACAAAACATTCATGTTCCTCAGCTCTCACTCTCTTTAATTTCAAATCCCATTTTCTTATACAAATTTATGGCATCTTCATTGTTTGTCTCAACCCCAAATAAATTTTGGGTATGTTTTGCTTCAAATTAAAATTAATAAAATAAACCTAATTAAAATTATATATAATTGATAAAAATATTAACATCAAGATTAATTATTCTTATTAAAATTGATAATGATTAAATTTTTTAATTTTTTAAAATGACCAATATGCTTAATATCGTAATTAATAGAAAATGAAAAACTTTTTACCCACAATTTTCAACAACCAAACGCATTTAATATGATAATATCTATCTTTCATCCATCATTTTAAAACTTGAATGTTATTTAACACAATATTCCCTTTTACGTCAAGCATACCAAAGGTGACCTATTAATTTTATAATATTCTACATAATTTATATTACTTATGTATAAAACAATTTAATTATATGAAAATTACCATTTACAAGTACCCTAATGAAATTAGTAACTTTTATTTAAATTTATTCAAATTGAATAAGTTTATACATTGTCCCATGTCATAAGAAACGCCAATATACATCAATTTTATCCAATAACTTTATATCTTATTATATATATATATATATATATATAGATGATAATTTATATGAATATGATTTGCAACCAGATGATATATATAATATAAATCTACTTTTTTTTAAAAAATGCATATAAAAGAACAAGTACTTTAAAAAAAAGGTTAGAATAATACATATAACTTACAAGGAATGGCCGCCAATGAAAATCCACATACATGCGTATACATATATATATGTATATGTATATCAACACATTGACAGTAGCCATTTGCATGTATTTCCCATGAAATAAAGGAAAATAAGTAACAATAATTTCAGGATTATGCATGCTGCTCTGATTTTTCATTTTTTTAAGTATCCGTGTCAGTGTCGAATGTATATTTAGATATGAATCATGAATCTATGACCTTCTAACAATCTCCCAAATATGTAAAAAATGAACATCGCGTATCCACCAAATGCTACACTTGTACCTGAATAACTTAGGTTCGGGAAAGCACTTCACGAGATTGAGGTTGCCGAATGAGTTACCAGAGCAGCAGTATTTCTAGTTGTTGGTGGCCGGTGATTAGCTGCATTTTCTAGCCGCTCCCATGCTTTTTTCCGTTTCTCAGCGGATTCACTTAGCTCTGCTTCTTCTTCCTTTAAATAAATAAGGCAAGACATGAAAAACCCATCATCAATATCCATGAACATCTTCCTGACATTTAAAGTTAAGTTCAGGACCGATTGATTCCAATGGTTTCGGGCATTCTTTTCCAAGGCTGGAAGTATGATGGGAAAAATCACATGCCGGTTATGTGCGATTATGTTTATGATATGTTCTTTATTCCAAAAGAGAAGTGCTCTTTCAGCCACCTGAAACAAGCAGATCAATTAAAATCTTATAATCGTTCTTTTCCATGTCCCGGATTGATTACAGCAATCAAGTCAAATGATTGAAATCTTATGATACTAAGTATAAAAACCATACGAGTATAGACAACTTTCAATTAATTACAGGTTGGATGATTTCATTATGTAGACATCTCCATTGTTGTAAAACAAAGACACGTAACTGAAAAGTTTGACAGCTACCCTCAATTTAAGACATCAGTAAGTCCCCACAAACTGTCGCTGGGCACGGAGTTGACCGAAGTATGTTACATTCGGGTCAAACGCATGTAACTAAGCTCGGTCTTATTTAAGCCAACCATAAAGCTGCAAACCCTTAGTTTAGACGTTATGTAACTCGATAAATTGGGGCCTACACCCTGAGTTTTCTCGAGTTATGCTCACTTCTGGTCAAAACTCAAACATGGCTGCGGTGTATGGTAGATCAGTGTCAAATCATAAAACATATCATTAGACTAGAAGATACATCTAGTCATTACAGGTCAAACATAGAGATATAACTAAGCTCAGTCTTATTTAAGCCAACCATAAAGGTACGAACCCTTAGTTTAGACATTATGTAACTCATTAAATCAGGGCCTCCCCCCCCCCCTCCCGAGTTTTCTCGATTTATGCTCACTTCTGGTCAAAACTAAAACATGATGGTGTATGGTAGATTAGTGTCACAAACATATCATTCTATTCGAAGATAACATCTAGTCATTACATTTCTTAACAAGTTAATAGATGCATGTTTTAAGGCAGTATCGTAAAAGGATCAAGATGAGAACAACTAAGCACAAGATGTATAATCAAGGCAACAATGAGATGCAAAGTGAGCATATTAAGGTACAGAAAAATTTACCTGGAAGTGGAAACTGTTAATGCAACGACCAATCTGCAAAGACAATGGGACCATAACTTTTTGGAATTCCACCATGTCGATTTCTTCCAAAATATCCTTCAACTCATCGAGAAACATCACCTCCTTCTGGCTGTTCGTTATTGGCCAGTACTTCAATAACCCCTTTATCACTATACTAGATAGCTTCGGGTCCTTATCGATGAACTGAGTGACACAATAAGACAATTGTTGAAAGTAAACTCCCAAAGTTTTTGGCTTGTGCAGCGGAATCAAAACCCTCTGCAAGAAGATCTTATGCTCCTCCTTTAAAGGCAGAGCGAATCCGCTGATTATACTCCCGAAAATCTCCAACAACTCAGTGATTCCATTATGTCTCTCCTCTTCGAAAACGAATCGATAAAATATATTGCTTATATCCTTTCGAATAAGTGGCCTATGAACCATAAACTTCCCATAAACCCTGTGCAATATAGTCTTCAAACACTCCCTTTCTCTCGGATCCTCAGAATCGAACAAGTCGAGCAATCTCAAAATAAAGGCATGATCTATGTACTTTTTAGCTACTTTAGCATCGAGACACGAAGAAGTGATGAACTTGAGCAGCAGATCATATACAATTTGCAAATGTGGCCAAGCTGAACAAAATATTGGATCATCATCATCGTTTTCACCATTATTACTTGTAATAGACCGATAATTTGGCGGGAAAACCCTAAACAGATTCGTCGAACACATCCTACACATGGCCAAAATCGCAGGTTCGCTAAATCTAATAGATCCAGAAGCCACGAAATCTAATAACTCAAGCAATGTCTGTCTCTTCACATCTTTTTCAATCGAATTTTTAGTCGCGTCACTGAAATCGAAAGTCACACAACAAAGGCTAACCTTACTCACGAAAAGGTTCATCTTCTCTGAATTTGGCGCGTTTTTGAACGGCAACAAAGGTTCAATTCCCGCCACAACACTCGCCGGGAAAATGGAGGAGGACGTTCGTTTCGTGGCGCAGGGACGGCCGCAGCCCGAGTTGAAACTGTTGGATCGGTGAGTGTGTGGACCGGCTGTCATGAAAGAATTCGGCCGAGTTAACTCCGGCGAATCCGAATTCCCGAAACTCCGTGGAATTTTACTGAGGAATTGCCTTAACATTGTAGAACTTTAAAGGTATTATAATTTTTAAAAAATATTGAACTGATGACCGAAAAAGATTCTTAAATTTAAAAACAGCTACATTATCCAGAAACCGATTTGATGAATCAATAAAACAATTTAAAAATAAAAACACTAATCCTAGAATTTATTGATAAAAACAGATTCTCTAAAAAATGAGGAAAAAATAAAAAAATTTTAAGATGATGAATCTGAATTTCATTATTCCATGATTAAAAAAAAGAGAGAAAAAAATTTATTACAATGTTGCCTGTGGTACAGAAAGATCCGAATAGATTTTCTGAGAATGCAAAACTGTGTGTTTGGATAGAAAGGAAAAGAAAAAAAACGGATTATTTGTTCAAAGCTTGAGCGAGAGAAATTGTTGTTATCGCTTTTTTTTTCTCTTTCTTTTCTTGTTATTATTTACGGTGGAGAAAATCTATTTTAACAATAATAAGGTTTGAGTTTCTTTGAATCTTTCTTTGTTGTTGCTGAAGAAAATGAAAGGAAAGCAAACTAGAAAAAAAGAAAAAAAATTTCTGTTGATTAGAAAATGTGATTTTTTAAAAATATGTCATACATCCTTATATTCTTCACAAATTTAAAACTTAATCTATATACTTTTATTTTTAAAATTTAATCCCTTTAATCTATTGTTAACATTTTTTGGTTTAATGTTTTAGTGTGAATTTTAAAATTAAAAATATTATTTTTAAAAATGAAATTTGAATAAAATATTAATCAAGACTTCAATTTAATGAAAAAATTATTAATAGATGTGTTTATTTATTTTGATTATTTAATCTTATTCGAATATCTAACTTCAAATTTGAAAACCAATTAAAATTTTATAATTAATAAATTTTAATATCTAAATTTGAATATTTATTATCGAATACCTAATATAAATTTAAATAATGAAATAATTATTTTAAAATCTAAATTCAAAATATTCAAATATAAAAAATATATTAAATAAATATCTTAAACCACAATTTGAATTAGGATTAGTTTAGTAATAATTTGAGTGTTTAGCATTCTGTTAAAAAGTATTTTTAAAAATAAAATATTTATTTTAGACATGTTATTATTAAGTAAAAAATATATATTTAAATAAAATTTAAATTAGTTAATATTATTATATTTTAGTAAGAATATAAAATTTTACTTTTACTTTTAATTTTTAATATTTTAATATATAAAATATAAATTTTAAATATTTTTAAATAATAAATATTAATTAAAATATATAAACTACATTCTAAATATTAGTATGACATTTTTTTTTCTAAAGTATTTTTGGACACATGCTTATTTTAAGGCAGAAGAATTTTAATATTAGTTTAGGGTTCCTACATGCAAGCTCTTCAAACCCTCCCAGAGGTCTAAGGTTCCATACAGCTTTTACCCTTATTTCCTCTAAGCGCTCAGTTTTGCTCTGCTACTCTCCATTACTGTAAGTTTCCTTACTTCGAAACCCTAGATATTCACTTGACGAATCACTTACTTTTGGGTGAAAATTTGGTTACTTGTGTTTGATTTTAGGGTTTCAGATTTGAGTCTGTTACTTTGAATCGTATTTTTACAATTTTCATTCTCTTTTGATGATTCTCGACTTTGCATGATAATTAAAATTTGGAAGGAATTTTCACCTTTTAGTTCAATTTTGTGTTTTGAAAGGTTTGTAATTGGTTATACTTTCTTTATTGTTTTTATTTTGACTTTATGTAAGCTTCCTTACTTCGAAACCGGAGATCTTTTCTTTGATTAATTACTTACTTTTTTTCTGAAAATTTCATTCGTTGTTTTGATATAGGGTTTGAGATTTGAATACGTTTCTCTGAATGTGGTTTGTACTCTTTTCTTTTTCTTTTTCCTGTTTCTGTTCCGATTATACTCGACTTTGCATTACATAATCCCCCCCCAATGTATTAGTTGTCTCACAAATGACTAATGCTTTATGTTTTTTAGCTTATTTTCCTTATCAATTTGAAAGAAATTTTAATTGTCATTCAATATTCTCTTATTATTGTTTGAACTTTCTGTTCCGTTCATTCCTCTCAATTTTGGGCTTGGACAATAATCAAAGAGTATTTTTCCTTATGTTAAAATTATATCTACATCCAGCTGCCTTTTCTTTCTTTTGTTTTCTGTTTTTTTTTTTAATTATTTTAATAATTAATGTTGTGAAAAAAATTAAATTACTATTTTGTATGTTCTTGGTTTGTATAGTCATTCTTTTGTTTCATTGATGAAGTGAACATGTAAGCTTTGATTTATAGAATTACAATGGATTGATGATTTGTTTGGTAATTTACAAGGCACTTGTATTTATATGTGGCTTACGGTTCTGATCTAGCATGTCCAATGATCTGGCATCTCAGCAATTGATGGCACAGCTTGAACCCATTTCCAGCAAGATGTCCATGGGATTTGGGATTGATGAATCTTTACAGCAGCAGATACCATCGAATATGGCAATAGATCAGATGGGATCCATGCCTAATAATTGTAAGTCTCAGTTACCATCAATATCAAATCAACAAGTTGGATATGTTGAGTCCCAAGCTTATAGTCAGCTACCACAGCAGTATTTAATGTCTAATAAGCCAGTGGGAGAAATGATTCCCACCGTGTTGGATAGCATGAGACAACATCAATTACCAACTTTGAATAAGCGAAAGGAGCTGATGGAACCAATTGCCCCGAGTTCTCTTCCAAAGAAGTTATCACTGCCAAACAAACAAGTGGCACATATGGAACACAGGCCATGGTTGCAACCATTATCTGTTCCTAGTAAAAGACCTGTTCAGATGCAATCTGTTTCTAGCTCACTGGGATCAGAACCTTCTCCGGCATCGAATAAGAGATCAGTTCCAAGCAAAGTTGGGTCATCAGCTTCAAGGAATCAACCTGCACCTATACGGCCATCATCAAAGGTTCAGACTGAGTCATTTCAATCTGTGAGGTCCAAGATGCGGGAATCTTTAGTTGGTGCCCTGGCATTGGTTTCTCAGCTGCAAAGTGAAAATGCAATGGTGGAGAAGAACTCTGGGAAGACAGAAGAGGGTTCTCACCCAGTTGATTCCGATTCTGGCAAGTCTGATGCCTTCCACACTTTATCTGCAGAAACTCAGGGGATATTGCTTCCCAACCGACACGGTGGTACTGTTGGAAATAATAGTGAAGGTACACAAGTTGTGCAATGCAATGAGCTGCAATTTCAATCCAGCAATCTTTTACCTGATGAGGATGTTCAATTTACTGACAACTTATTTGCAAGAGATGAACTTTTGCAGGGAAATGGCCTTTCTTGGGTATTAGAACCTCAATTGAAGGTGGGAAAAGATGGTTTAAAACAATCATTACAGTCTCCACAAGAGTTGGCATATCAAATTGAAGCAGAACTCTTCAAATTATTTGGAGGTGTGAATAAAAAGTATAAGGAGAAGGGCAGGTCTCTTTTGTTTAACTTAAAGGATCGTAATAACCCTGAACTCAGAGAAAGAGTTGTGTCTGGTAAAATTACCCCACACAGGCTTTGTTCTATGAGTGCTGAGGAACTGGCTTCTAAAGAGCTTTCAGAGTGGCGGCAAGCAAAAGCAGAAGAGTTTGCTCAAATGGTAGTTTTGCCAGATGTAGAATTTGATATTAGACGTCTAGTAAGGAAAACACATAAGGGTGAGTTTCAAGTGGAGGTTGAACAAACTGACAGTGCTTCAGTAGAAGTATCTGCTGGAACTTCAACTATTCGGCGACCAAAATCTGAGGGAAAAAAACTCCTAGAACCATTAAAACTGTCGGAAAGAAAGATGAATCAGATACTGGAAGTGAAAAGAGTAATCTAGAGGACCCAAATCTTACCATTACCATTCCTTCAAGCGAGGGACCTGATCCAATGCAAGGGTTGATGGGAGAAGATGAAATCAAGAATGTGGATTTTTTGCCTCCAATTGTTTCCCTTGACGAGTTTATGCAATCTCTTGGTTCAGAGCCACCGTTTGAGAATTTACCTGATGAGGCTGGAAAAGCAACAGCAATTTCTGCTAAGGATGACTCAGAAGCTGGGTCTGACTCAAAGTCTTTTGGTCGAGCTTCACAAGTTCCTGAGAAGACAATGCCTGATAAACCTGGAACTAGTGATGCAAGCAATGTGAAATCAGTTTCAGATGTTAAGCTGAAGGACATTCCTGCAAAAACAGAAACTATAGTTTCTACAACCACTTCGAAGGGTGAACGTGTCTGGGAAGGGATGCTCCAGCTAAACCTGTCAACCACGACCTCTGTTATTTGTACTTTTAAAAGGTATGTTTACAATTGCCTTGTTATGCAGAGCTATTTTTCTCTTAGAAATTTTTTTATTTAACATAATTGGTTGTTCATCCTATTTTGTTGCATCTGTTTGTCTCTCACTCATATATATATATTGAATTTATCATGATTCTCCTTCATTCTTATCTGTATTTTAGTAAATGTACAGGCATATGTTTATGTATAATCATGTACTTTGTTGATAAGTAGACAGGGCTTAAGTTGTTATTAACTCAACCTTGACGATGGTCATGTATTCTAAATATTTTTAGAAATGAATTGGGGAACATTGTGGAATTTGCAATATCTGAGATCTTTCCTAGTTTCTTATTGTTTAAACTGTCACTATGGTGGATATGATAGATTTTAAAATTTATTACTTTTCTTTGAACTTGTAATTGCATCTAGGTATTCTATTGATGTCTATAGATTAATATTTGATGCTTAAAGTAAATAATTGTTTCAATTGAAGATCCTATTTAAATTAGCATTTCTTAAATCAGTTGTCTTGTTAATATAATATAGATAACAAATTATGATGTTATAACATAGAATGAACCATTTCTAAGAATCTATGAATTTACTGTAGATCATGTTCTACATTAGGATCATCATTTATATAGTTTAATGTAGTTACATTTGCTTTTTAGATATAGTTCAAGATTATTATGGATGTTTACATTTCACTAAAATGATAGCATTTATTAAACTGTTATTTTTATACAAGCATATTGAATATATTATATTTGTTCATGTAGCCAATCGAAAGCATGTTTGAGACTAAAATACTTAAACCAGAGCATTTACTTTTAGCCTGCGATGTTCTATTAGTTAATGCAAAAATGGCAATTAATTATGAGATTTTAAAGTTAAATTAGCTTTTGCATAGTATGTTACGATGGATTTAACATTAGCTTAAATGGTATAACACTATTATCTAGTACACGATGGTTAGTCTTATGATAATTGCATATCAATAATTTTAAGTGATCTATTCGCAAGATACTTAATACTTCTATAAGAAACAGAGTGTTAAAATGTACTGGAAGTGTACGAACGATTAAATTACTTAAGTGAAAATTTGCTCTTTGTTTTTCTCATTCTCATTTTATTTTTATTTTTATTAAAAATCATTATCAAGTATTTAGGTAGCATACTTTGATCTTCAAAAGTCATTTGTTAGGTTTGTGTTTATTACTTAACTTTTTCTCATTTGATATTTTGATATTTATTCTTATTATTGTTACAATTTTTCTAGAAATGTTGTGCTTGGATATTACTGTATGCTGGAATGTAAAATCTATATCTATGTACTCGTTTATTAGTACTTATCAATTTTGTAAATATCATTTCAGATTAAAAGGACCTACTTATTACTTAGTAACCTTGTATGAGTTCTTTAAATGCATGATGTTTGTAAATATTAGCTAAATAGATCATGATTTCTATTATCTTCATTCAATATTAAGGATGAATTCTTTTCATAACTTACTAATTGTGATCGATTACCTATTCTCAATTGTATAAAAATAATTTCAATAATCTAATATAAAATAAGTGTAGATTTTAATTAAGAGCTAAATTATAATTTAATAAACATGTTAATTACTTAAAAATTTGATTATAAAGATCAATTATTAATAAGTCAAGCTATGACCTAATTCTTCATTCGTAGCATACAATAACATTGGGTTACTATTGAAGCATTGTGAATTATGAGCTCTCCCATAGTTTGTTCTTAATTCATTCATTTGATTTTGATTTCATAGCAAATTTATAGTTTTACCATATTTTATGTAATTATATGAGTTTACAGAATTGAGTTAAGATTGCAATTATATTAATTGAATTCTGCTTAAAAACCTAATGCTTTAAAAATTTCATCCATTTCTACTATTAAAAAATATCCATGTATGTTATCGGAAGGACCAATTTGCTCCTTAATCTTAATGTACATGAACTAATTTTCCATTTTTGAGTAAAGGGAAAAATGCAATACGACTCCAAATACAGGAACCTCCATAGTACTTTTAGTGCATTGACAACTCAGAATTCAGATTACGATGTTTCCTACATCCAGAATACCAGGTCTCATCTAAAAAAACTTAGCAGCAAGAAAATGTAACACACAGAAAATTTTAAGTTCAGCTGTTGTCTGATGAAGAACTTTTTTAGCAAACAAAACTGCCATAACAATGTGTTCAATGATAAATAAAAAGAGCAAACAATAGGAACCAAAAAGCTATAAAACCTAAAACTTTCGTTTAGTCCAACAGTGCACTCAAATACAACTACATGGTCATTTTTCTAAGGAAGCAAACCCCAACTGTTTATTTTCGCATTGTTATATGAACAACAAGAAAGACATGTTCATATACGTATGTATGTCAAACAAAAAAGGTGATTTTAGCGTACCGGCTGTTGGTTGTAACGGTTCTTCTCTTTCTTCTTTGCAGCAGCAAGCTTCGCACTCCTTGCAGCAGCCTCTTGTGCAGCAGCTTTTGCAGCAGCGTCCATCTCTTTACTAGATTTCTTCTTCTTCATAGATGCCACCTTCTTTAGCCGCTCTTTCACATCAACAGCAGCTACATCCTCCTCAGTTTGCTCGGTCCAGGCAGAGTCATCTGGCCCATTGGTAGTGTCTGTACTAGTAGGTTGATCTTGTGATTCTTTTCCTTCCTTTGATTTATCCTTCTTTTTCTTCTTCTTGGCACTTTTAGACTCTCCGGGTGGATTATCTTTCTTTTCTCCCTCTCCTCCTTTCTTTTCTTGTGCAACATCTGTAGATATAAGACATAAAGACCTAGCTTAGAAGAGACATTTTCCGCTATCAATATTTTGGGAAAGGAACAGTTCTCGATTAGAAATGCCACATATAACTGTAAAAGGTTGCATGCATGCACTTGAGAGAGAATTCTGTATTTTCGAAGTTCGATTCACAAACAACTCCAAGGTCTTTATGCAATACGTCTTGGGAAAATCAATCATCAAAGGTTGTTTGTCAAAACAGAAATAACCTAAGAATTTATTCTAATAATTTCTAATCTCAAAATAGGAATAACTAGCCAACTTTCAGCCAAAACAATGGGAACAATGTTAAAAGCAAATAATTACAGATCTACTATAGAAAGTAATCAAAGCACCAAGTTGGTTAAAATTACCATGCGACTCGTCATTGCTGTTGTTTTCCTTCTGTGTGACTCCAAAATCAGCAAGAAGAGCCTCCAACTCTTCGAGTTCCTTTTTCTTCCTCTCTTTCTTTGAAAGTTGTCTTTCTGCCTCTTTCGGCAGTGCAGGAATTTCAGGATCCTTTTTTAGCACAGGCTCTGGATGTACTTGAATTTCCGGTTCATGTTCATGATCTTGCTCTATATCATCATCTTCTTCATCTAAAATATCTTCTTCACTCTCACTGTCCTGTAACCACAGATAAAACAAGACATAGCTTGTCAGTAAGTCAACTAATTTCCATCATTCGTTCTGTATGATTATTGCCATCCAATCATAGAGGATATATCATTTACACTCAAGGGTCTCATCCTCTTGGTAGATTAACAAATGAATAAAAAGGACTCAAGCCCTGTGAGCTTGAAAGTAGATCATGTTCCAGGCGAAAAGCCATTACTCAAATAAAAAAAGACAAACAGATAAAACCAATATACACCACCATTAATTTCTATTACACCAGTAAAAGAAAAAAGACAAAAGACTTCATCCAGAGAGAAAGACCTATATATATAAAGCTTCTTATTGCCTTCTCCCATTTCTTTTTCAGAGGAAGGTTTCTGTAAGAAAAGTGTTGATGACAGCATTTTTCTTATTATTGCAATCAGGATAATAAGCATTCTAAGCTTAAAAAGTATCCACAGTTCACCATGAACTTGCATACAAACTGCTGGAAAAAATAATCATGAGTATCACTATTTAGAAAATTCATGCCAGTAATTTTATAGCTTAGTCATTCTCAAACAAGCTTCTTGGAAGAGTATCGAGTTCCTATAAAAACATTTACAATATCATGAACTCACGACCTCAGCTAGAACCTTTTCAAAAGAACTTCTGTTAAAAAAGTTCTATCCACCTAAAGTATGCCGATATAGAGGCATTCTCAAGTATCACTGCTATTACTACAAATACGCAATAATCTATGAACCAAAATAGGTCCAAACTTGAACTCAAAATTGAGAACTACAAGCAGAAAACAACGAATTCAATCTAGAATTTATATGAGAACCCAAATCAATATCTCCACCCTCAAACAAGTATGATATTGCTATCAGTTTCAGCCATCAAATCGTTGCTCAAATCATCTACTTCTAAGCGTTTCTATAGCACAAATTCACATAAAATAATCATCCACAATCATTCAAATAATAATTAAAATTCACACTAATGGATTTGGAAAAGAAATGGCAAAAGGTCGTTTAACCAATAAAACTATTCACCTCTACATTAGCTGTCTTCTCTTCGTGACTCTGAGAAGGATCCGAGGATCCCCAAACGGACTGAGGTGGAGCAGTGGTAGCATAATAATCGTCATCGTCTTCATCATCAACATCGGCCCACGATTTGACGGTGAGAGGTGCCGGAGCCCAAAACACCTGAGACTGGGCTTCTTGTTGCGACTTCTGTTGTTGTTTTTCAGACTTGGAAGGAGATTTCTTTGACCGCCGGTCCTTTTCGGATTTCTTCTTCTTCCGGAGAGTTTCGAGAGCAGCGAACACGTTCGTGTTGGTGATCATTAATGATCCTTCGTCTCTCCTGCTACCTCCACCCACCATTTCACCACCAAAATCGAAATCGAAAAAGTTGAATCGACGAATATACGATTTTTTTAAAGAACACTGAGATCGGGATGTTAATAACGAGATTTGATTTAAAATGTTGAAAGAATAAGGAATGATTGATTAGGGTTGGTTGAAATTTGAAGGGAATTGGAGATCAGAAGGGAGTGATTGTTTCTCGAGAAAAACAAAATTCGAGTGGAGAAAAAATTAGGGTTTGAAAAGGAAGCGTATTTGGTTGCAGAGTAGGGGAGTTAGGGATTATATTGGAGGGGAAGAAGGTATCGTAAAATAAGTAAATGTTTAACGACGCCGTTTCGTTTTGGTAAGAATAATATAATTTTTGGCCCTTGAAGTTGGCAACTAAGTTCATATTGGTACCTGTATTTTTTTTTTTGTCCATTTTGGCATTTAAACTTTACAGCTAGGTCCTTTTCAGTCCCTAAACTTAAAAAATGTAAAAGTTTGATGATGCGGCATTCTATGATTGTGCCACATCATCACTTGAAAATTAAAAATTTTATATAAATTTTTAATTGATTATGTGGTACAATTTTAAAGTGTCACATCTAATGTTTTAATAATCATATCAATGTTTAAAGATGTCAAATCACTAATTTCCTATTCAATTAGTTTGATCGGTTCAATGTCAAAGCAACAATAATAAAATAAATAATTAAAATATCATAAAAATCTAAAAAAATAAAAATAACAAAGTTATTAAATCGGTTCAACTTGCATCGTTTGTCTCTGTTTTCGATCTTTATCAATTTTAAGTAATTTATGATTCAATCTGTTCAACCCCTTGTTCAAACCATTATATCAATCAATTCTCGATCCGTCCGATCCGATCCTATTTCAGTAACACCAGTCACATCATTAAATATTGACAGAATCCAAGTTTAAGGACCTAATTGTCAAATTCAAATACCAAAAATTATATTATCTCTTTAGTTTGCGAAGTAAAAAATCAAGTTTAGAAGTATGATTACGTGTGAGGAATATATTAACAACCTCACAACGCCCATTTAAAAAGACGTGCCATTAGTCATGTGTTATCCTTAAATTTGAAATACTAAATTTATATTTGATATTTAAAATAAAATAAAAATGAGACAAAACACTCAAAGAGAATTTAGAGAAATATGTCATGTTGGACGAGCTTTCTTGCCAACTAAAAATAAAATAACCGGCCTATTTGACCAATTAACAATTTTATTTTGACATCTATAACTAATTTAGCCCAACTTATCTTCACAGTGACTAAAAGAAATATTACACTGCATGATAATTTATTTGATTCTCCAAATTTATAAAAAAAATTATTTTAGTTATACATATGAAATTTATTTTTTAGGCTTTAAATTTATATTTTATCAAATTATTTCAAAACATATGAAAAATTAAGGCTTATTAACTTTGACATAACATCGTAACTATGTTATGCCACATTAACAATTAATTAATTTTTAAATTATATTTAAAATATAATTATTTTTATATTTTTAAATAGTTTTTATGAATTTTTAAAATTTTGAATTTTAAAAATTAATTAATTATTTATATCCATGCGGGATTCACATATTAGTAAAGTTAATTATATTAAATTTTTCACCCATTTTGAAATAATTTGAGAAATATTTCAAATTTAAGATTAAAATTAGATAAATTAAATTAAGGATTAAAATGCCGGTGAGATATGACGATTCGACATCAAAGGTCCTCTGAGCCTTGAGGCAATGGTGGAGACTCATTTTACCGGTGGATCGCCTTATCTCGAAAGTTATATGTAGAATTTTCATCTCCAAGTGATCAATCGCGACCTCAACATCTAGTATCGTTCGAGGGGAATACACGACCCGTGTCGACACTACGTAAGTGAGAGGCAAAACACGAAGTGCCGTGTGCGGTGGTAGTATGGAAAACATAACCCCGCACGACACTTCGGTTGGTGGATGGGACATGCATATTCGCCAATCGACGTCGGATGACGTAAATACGCATTGGGGACGTCATCAACTTCTAGTGGATGGCAATCCACATACGATTGGAATCTTTACGAAAGATGTTTAAGGAGGATGATGTATTACCGACGGCATCCACCCATGAGGGGCCCTCGTTTGTTGCGAGTTATGGAGGATCGGACGATGAATCCGATGTGGATCCACCCGGGAGCCGGGGCACGACGTGCGAAGTTGGACTATTTTCGAATCGGAGCCCGCTCCAATTGTACTGAAGATGTTGAGGGCGGTTCGAGACGAAGAAGAAGAAGATCCGCTATTCAGGCATACGCCTCCAAACAAGCATGCATAATGTCGATCTATCTCAAGATGATGCATTGGAGTTTCTGAACTACCACCGGACGCGTGACCGTACAAATTCTTCGTTGGATTCGGACCAATTAGAAGTTGGTAACCGTTTTCCAACAAGAACACTTTTCTTGGTGCATTGAAACAATACTGAAGATCGAGAACGGGTTAACTACACCATGGTTAAATCAAAGCTCGATAGGTACGAGGCGAAGTGTCTTTGTGCAAGACGGCACATGTGCATGGAAAATCATGGCGTCGTTGAGAAAAAGGACGGGGATGTGAGAGGTGAAGAAGTACAAAGGTCCGCATACATGTCTTAGATGCATGTACCACTATGTGTTCAATGATTTGAATAACACTAATATTATGTAATGTTACATTATTTAACGTGCCGTTGTGGGTGTAACACAAGATCATCCGAGGATGGATTCAGACATGTTGGCTGATTTAATAATCCCGACGGTGAAGGCCGATCCCAAAACTACAGTGCCGGCCTTAATTGGCAATATTCGTAGCCAAATGGGGTACACGCCCTCTTACAGAAAGGCTTGGATAGCCAAGCAGAAGGCATTGGAAAAGTTGCACGGTCGGTGGGACGCTTCATATAATGAAGTGTGGCAGTGGTGTAAGGTGCTGGAGAGATATGTCCCAGGCAGCACAACAGACATTGAAACGGAACCGGCGTACTACAATGATCGTCTGCTCCGTGGATGCGCAGTGTTCAAGCGCCTGTTCTGGACATTTAAGCAATGCCGAGATGCTTTTACATAACGCAAAGCCATTGGTACAAATTGACGGTACCTTCATGTATGGTAGATATACGATCGGCTATTGCTAGTTGTGGCACAAGACTACCGTGGAGAATCCTTCCGATTATGTTCGCAATAACACCGTGAGTCGGTGATGACGGGACTTCTTCCTATCTAGGTTAAGGAGGCATGTCCCTCAACCCGACATATCGTTATATCGGATCGGGGCCCTGGAATACTTGCGGCAATAGAACGACAGGGAAGCATGTGGCATCGCACACACCATCGATATTGCCTGAGGCATGTGGCATCCAACTACTATGGGCAACACCGATCTAAAAGACAGAAACGGCAAGTGACCGATATGGGTATGAAATTTCTATTAATATAATTTCTTTTGAAATTTTCGATTTATTCGCAATTTGAATAGTGGTATGTAATATTCGATATCAACGTATATTGGCAGGGTACGAGATCAATAAAGACCGTTTTCACGAGATGTTGGCCAGTTTGCGCGAAGATAACGCCGAAGGCGCAGACTACCTATGCAATATTCCTTTTGAACAGTGGACACAAGCATATGACGGCGGCCTACGATATGGTCATATGACCACAAACCTGGCCGAATGCATAAATTCTGTGCTAAAAGGAACCCGTCATCTGCCGATCACAACGGTTTTACGGGAGACATATTTTCGTTTTAGCGGCACTATTTTCGAAGAGAGCAGCGAGTTATCGAGGGCAGATGCAAGGAGGCCATGTATAGAGCCGAAGGTCTTGCAAGAAATTAACCGTGGGAAGGCACGGTGAACACTATGCACACAGCTTTGTCACGATCGCGACAAACTATGGTTTCGTGTCACGGAGTTTGATGACCGAGCCAAGGTATTGTTGGCGGGCATTATCGCGTACACTTGACAAATAGGACATGCGACTATGGGATATTTGATGACTTCGTTACCCATGTGCTCATGTACTTGCGGCTTGTCATAATCTTCGTCTTGACCCCACGAGCTATGTCGACGAAGTCTACAAATTAGAAAACATGTACAACGGTGGAGACACGTATTCCCACCATCCCAGATGAACATAAGTGGCCATCGGTATCGCTTGCACCGCATAAGTCTGTTCTTGGGATAGAGAATTGAGACGAAACCAAAAGGTCGACCTTCCTCGACTAGAATACGCAACAATATGGATATCCAGAATCGACCAACCAAAGTCGACTTGCGGTGGTGTAGGAACCCGGCCATACATCTCGCTTCGTGTCCAAATCGGACTAGTTGACCGTGTTCTTAGCTTGTTTGTCTCTTTTTGGCTATGTAATGTCTGCTTTTTTGGAGGAAAAGCGGTGAACTTTTGTACAATAACTCAAATTTATTAAATATAAGATAATTAATATTAAATTACAAACACAAATAATAAAACAACGATATTGGCAAGGTACGAGATCAATACAAAAATTAAATTACAAAAAATTAAATAAATTAAAAAATTAAATTAAAAAAACAAACTCAAATTGTATTAAAAATAATACAACAATTACAAAAAAAATAAACCAAACATATTTTGTCAAAGTTATTAAAATTAAATAAATTAAAAAATTAAATTACAAAAAAAAAACAAACTCAAATTGTATTAAATATATTACAACTTAATTACAAAAAAAATAAATCAAACCTTTTTGTCAAAGTTATTAAAATTAAATAAATTAAAAAATTATATTACAAAAAAATAAACTCAAATTGTATTAAATATATTACAACTTAATTACAAAAAAATAAATCAAACATATTTTGTCAAAGTTATTAAAATTAAATAAATTAAAAAATTAAATTACAAAAAAACAAACTCAAATTGTATTAAATATATTACAACTTAATTACAAAAAAAATCAAACCTATTTTGTCAAAGTTATTAAAATTAAATAAATTAAAAAATAAATTACAAAAAAACTCAAATTGTATTAAATATATTACAACTTAATTACAAAAAAAATAAATCAAACCTATTTTGTCAAAGTTATTAAAATTAAATAAATTAGAAAAATTAAATTACAAAAAAAAACAAACTCAAATTGTATTAAATATATTACAACTTAATTACAAAAAAAAATAAACCAAACCTATTTTGTCAAAGTTATTAAAATTAAATAAATTAAAAAATTATATTACAAAAAAAAAAACTCAAATTGTATTAAAAATAATACAACTTAATTACAAATTGTATTAAAAAAAATAAACCAAACATATTTTGTCAAAGTTATTAAAATTAAATAAATTAAAAATTAAATAAAAAAACAAACTCAATTTTTATTAAATATATTACAACTTAATTACAAAAATTAAACCTTAATTACAAAAAAATTAAACTCAAATTATAAATTAATTTACAATTACTCAAATTATGGGGTTTAGGGTTTAGTGCGGATACAACTTGGTGGGAACCAGTGCCACCAGGCAAAGTCTCAAATTGATTCTGTAAACCAAACATATTTTGGATTCCTCCTTCTTCTAGCTTCCGTGGGGTTGTGGAACCTCGGTGGGGAATCCGATCCCCTCCGGCGGTGGGTGCAGTTCAGGTGTTGCGATGATGACCCACCTTGATAAAATAATGACCGGAGGTGTTTGCATAAACCACGGCGGGGTGATCGCATCCGTGACGGTGAAGGAGTCGGTAGAAAGAATCGCTCCCGACGGCACCTCCTCTAATCCCACACCGATGTCGGCCTCACGATCGGTGGCTAAAAGGAGTTGTCGGGAACGGACTCGAACCGCCATGGATTCCAACACAGGGGGACTAGAAAAGGAAACATATATGGGTTAGGAGGATATATGTAAGGCGGTGGTACGCACTGGCATAAATCATGGACGCTGTGTTATCGGTGTTGTCAATTTGAATCGATGGGGCCGGTGATTGTATAGGCGCTGTTGATGGGCCCGTGATCGTATAGGCGCTGTTGATGGGCCCGGATCGTAGGCGCTATTCTTTGGCCCGTCTCATCACCCATTCTCCTTGGATGTAAAGGGCTGACGTTTCCTTCGTCATGAATTTTGTCGCCTCTCTTCACCGACAAGAATCTGCTTGCCATGGATTCTAAACCATGGCATGTACTCCGGCACGCACGCTAACTCAGGAACTACGATCGGTTCCCGGTTAGGTAAAAAGTCATACCGGTTCTCCCACTTCTCGATATGTTCTGACCAAAATATTGGCCAATCCGTGTGCTGCCGTCGTAAGTCCACACTGTGCTCATCATCGAGCACCTCAGGAGCCACGGGAATCGGTTGTCGGCATCCAAATTGCCGCAGAACCCGATCTGACTGGTGCATCTCCACGGTCGCGTAGGTGATTAGCGGGACCTTAACGTGCCAATTGTTCGGATTTTGGAGGAACTCCTCCGGAATTACTGCCCGAATTTCGGGATCCTCGTACGGTGTCCATTGAAACTATATTAACATTACCAAAATATTAGTTATATACATAAATACTAAATTATAATAACAAAATTGACACTTACTTGTGATTCGACCGTTGTTCCAATAGGAGCCGATATCCTCAGCGAGTCGTATTCCAACATGACTTCTCGGATGGTTCCACCTAATTAAATAAACTCTTAGCATGCAATTATACTATAAATCTACGACATAATTGTAAAATATAATATTAAATTTACCTCGTTATCAATGGGAATGAATATGGCTGGTCGAGTCGAGGACGTAAAAATGGAAATCGAAACCATGCCCATGACTGCAGTAGTGATAGGCAACCTCCGATTTTGCTTTATCAAGACCGTCGCTTCGCACATCTCCCGATACAACCTCGATAGCACGGCAGACCCCAATGAATTCACCTACGCTCTGAAATCAACAAGTTTCAGGAGCCATCTCAGTGGACGAGGTTTCTAGAGACGTCCCCATCGATAGCCTCAATTATCAAGTATGTATGCCGTGCATACCGTATTCTTTCATCTTCATCGAATCTTCATTCGGTGCGGGGAATGTCTCGTAACCAAACCATATCGATCCGACCTCCTTGCAATTTATCCGGAATGGCACCGGAGCTCAGAGCATACGGCCATCCAATCGAGAGATATTACGGTCCGGTGACTACCGATTCGCCCACCCGTAATCCCAACCGTAATTGCACATCTTCTAAGGTGATGCTACACTCTCCGCATGGCGATGGAAAGTGTGCGTCTCGGGTCTCCACCTCTATCAACAACGCTTATCAAAACCGTCCAACTTGAACCCCTACCTATCGTGGCCACGTGCAAAAACCCGCTTCCGCAAGTAATTCTCGATCAATGGTGATGGGGACCGGGCATGTTGCGAAGATAACATTGCAACACCCGATCTATGATTGTTTAAAAATAATAAAATTCAAAATTAATTAAAATTGCATAATTAAAAAATTTAATAATATTGAAAAATTAAAATTCAAACTTACCATTTTCAATTCTTTGGACGCCAATGTGATTCTTGTCTAGGCGATGTAAATCCCTACCATTGTACTTCGATAAAGATTTTTAAATTTTCCAAAAAATAAATATATTAAAAAAATTATAAAGGGCTTTTTCAGAATGGTAGAAGACTATTTCAAATTTAAGCGTAAATTTCAAGGGCTTTGAGAGAAACTTGAGAAAATTGAGAGCAAATTGAGAGAAAATTGAGAGAAAATTGAGAAAGGATTGAGTGTGAAAAAAATGAAGGGTTGGGGGTATTTATAGTTTTTTTACCGTTGTTTTTTTGACCGTTGGGGTCCAATAGTCAAATTTTTGATCGTTCTTGCCTAAAGCGCTCCTCCGTGGGCCGCTTTTAGGCCTTTTCCCAAAAACGCTGTTGACGTGGACTCGATTTTTGGGAAATTGCCCTTTCCTGGTCAATATTTTTGAAACCTGTCCTTTCGATAATTTTGTAATTTCTTGGTATTTTTGGGATATTTGTCCTATTTTTTTGTAAAATTAGAAGGATAAGTAGGTGATTACGTCAATAACAAAAAATATCAGCTAATTATTCATAGATCAAAAAAAAAAAAAATAGCCGCCATTATAATAGTGTTGCAACTGCTACTTTTAAGAACACGTTCATGTTATGGAAACTCGAAATTTTACATTGAAGAAAAATGGTTAAAGGAAAAAACAAACACAATCTTCAGGCTTAGCTAATCATGGCGAGAACAAAAAATAATAATAAACCGGCAAAAACAGTAGCAAAGATCAATGTTGCATTGCCTTTTCTTTGTCTATCTTGTCATGTCTTTGCAATTGCATGTGTTTCCAGTTTCGAATGCAGCTCTTTGTCTCGAAAAAGATGATCCAACTGTGCAAGGAATTAGTAGAATACCGGTGGTGGTGGAGAAGAATAGTTTTTTCCGGCAAACGGTGGCAATAATGGACTATAACCTGTAGGACTTGGCGGCGGCGGTGGTGGTTGTAATGTCCAACATGGTGGTGGTGGTGGTGGTGGTGGTGGCTGTGGCGGTGAAATAGGGTAGAGTGGACACGGTGGCGGAAGCAATGGCGGAGGTGGCAGTGAAGGTGATGGACTAAGCTTCGGACCGCAATTAACGGCACTACAATTTAAAGGCACACAACTGAACATTTTACATTGTAATCTCGATCTTTGAAGATCTCTATTACTGAAACAGTTTTTCCGGTCATCGAATTCTTCCAAATCCAAACATGCTGGCGGCATTCCGGTGAAGAAATTATTATTGAAACTGAAGGTTATTAGGTTAGGTAACGAACAAACACGCTCATGAACAGTGCCCGACAACATATTATGCGACAAATCAAAATGTTCCAAGCTTTCCATTTTTCCAATCGATTCCGGCAATTCACCGATCAATTCATTGTTTTTCACATCAAAAACTGTTACGTTCTTCAATGATCCGATCTCTTCAGGCAAACATGAATGTAACCCATTGTTACTTAAAACGACTTCGTTTAAAGTACCCGACATGTTCCCCATACTCCTCGGTAAACACCCATGAAACCTGTTATTAGCTAAAACAATGACGGAAGCCGGCGAGTTCCCAATATTTTCCGGCAATTCAAAAGCAAACCTGTTATTATTCATAAAAATGGCGTCCAGTTTCTTTTCGAATAAAGCTTTGGGTACTTTACCTTCAAATTCATTGAACCTAATGTCGAGGAATTTAAGGTTTGGGATTCGAAGAACAACGTAAGGAAACTTGCCCTCAAATCGATTATTACTTAAATCAAGCTCGAAAAGACGTTTTAATTCTTTGAAACTCCATGGGATTTCGCCACAAAACCTGTTGGAGTTTACATGAAATAATGCTATATCATTAAGGAGTCCAAGTTCTTCCGGGAGTGTTCCGGCGATATCACCGTGGTTAAGATCGATTCCGGCGACGGTTATGATGGCGGGATCGTCGAGAGCTGGGGAACAGAAAACTCCAGTGTAGTTGCATACATTGGATCCTACCCAATTGGAGGTTAAATTCAGAGGGTCTGAAATAATGACTTGTTTCCATGCTCGTAAAGCTATGTAAGCAGTTTTAAGCCTTGGGTTGTCAAAGGTTAAGGATGATGATGGAAGAACTGAGTCGAACTCGCCGCCGGATTTGAACTCGCCGCCGTAATAAAACACTCTTCTACGGTTGTCGGATGTTGCAGTGGTGAAAGGAATGAATCTGAAAGTAACGAAGAATGCAATGATAAGAAGAACATTGTTAACAACTGTGTTCTTCATCAGACACAGCAATTGAACATGTAATGGAAACTAAAATTAATGTCTGAAAATACAAAAACAAAAAAAGATTAAATTTTTTTTTTTTTTTTTAAAGCTTTGTTTAGGTCACTGAGTATGAAAAATAATGGTGAAGAAGAAGTAGTGAGGGAGAACTAATAAGTGTACTAAAATATATAAAGTTAAATCACCTTTTATTGAGAAAAAAAAATTAAGAAATTTAATAGGGATGGTAATCCGGTTCGGTGTATTAAGTTCGGTTCACATAAGAATTAAATTTACTCGGTCCATTAAATTTGCAAGTTGGGAGCTAAAAATTGAAGGTATAATATCAAATTTAGTTTTAGATATTTATGTTTTTTTATTAATTTGATAATTAAAATTTTTAATTAAATTTAATTAACTTTAAAAAAGAGTCATTTTGCTTTTTTTTTAATAAAATGCTAACTAAAATCTTATTTTTTTTAGACATGAAGAAAAATTTAACTCTTAATGTTTACTCATTTTGTCATTTTAGTCCTTTTTCTATTATTTTGACACTCAGCCTTTAAATTTTAGGTAAATTGCCTCCTTTTTTTGACAAAAAAAACTGACTGAACTGTTAAAACTTAGTTTATACTTCACTGCTAATATGGATAATTTTTCTAATATTTTTTATGAAATTTTTTTAAAAAAATATTTTTTATGAATTATACATGAACTGTCACACTAGTGGTCACGACGATGTTGTTAAAATTTTAACAATTCAATCAATTTTTTCGTAAAAAAAAGTAAGTAATTTGACTAAATTTTAAAGGTTAAAAACTAAAATGACCCAAAAAAAAGGAATAAGAACCAAAATGAGTAAATGTCAGGAGCTAAATTTATCTTTATGCCTTTTTTTAAACGATGTTAGCATGATAGTCCACTTGTACTTCATGCAGATATGACATTATCTGATTTTTATGCCACATCAACAAAAAAATTCAAATTTTAAAAAAAGAGTATACAAGTTTAAAAAAGATGCATGAAATACATATAGATTCTTATGCAGACTACAATGTTTAAAAATTTAAGGTTTTAGTCCAGATAATCATTTAAAAATAGCATTTCAACTTTTTTGAAAGATTAGTGTTGAAATTTATTTTATTTTTTAAAAAAATTGAGGGTTAATTTTAACTAAAAATAATAATAAAACTAAATTAATAAAATGTAAATATTGATAATTAAATTTATCATTATACCAAAATTAAACTATAAATAGGTAAAATATTATTATTATCATGTCAACTAAATTATTAGTTTCATGATAAATACCGATTCAAATTTAATTAAAGTATATTTAACGTACGTAAATTTAAATCGTAAATAATTATGTATTTATTGTATGAACAAATCAAATCGATTCAAATAATGATAATTTAACTCGTATTGGTTCGGTTACAAATTATAATTAGCTCGATTCGATTTTAATTTAATTTAAAAATAAAAACTAAATAGCTATAATATTTTTAAAAGAAATATAAAAAGGAGAAAACGATTAACACCTTTAATCACTCCACAAAAATAGGCATTAATTTCTAATCCATACTTGGCTTTTATTTCTCGGTCAAAGAGTTAAATCCCACTAAATTTAAGTTGGACTTGACACTAAATCAAAGTTGGACTCAATATTTTTTAACACTTGAAATAACTAATGTATATATTTATGGGTAAAATATGTTCCAAGTCCTTATATTTTTATATGTTTGGAATTTAGTCTCTTATTTTTTATTTTATAGATTTGAAAAAGCAAGTTCAATTGTTAATACCGTTAAAATCTTCGTTAAATTTAAGTTTATTACAACGTCTTTTTTCTTTGTTATGTAGCTACCAAGCAAGTTCTTTTTTAATTTCAATATGTCATATCGGTAAATTTTACGAATAATTTAATCAGTATTAATAAGTGGACTTGTATTTTTAAATCTGAAAAGTAGAGAAATTAAATTCTTTAAAATAAAATTAGGGGACTAAATTTCAAATGTACGAAAGGACCACAATTTGAATGATATTTTAACCTAATCATATTCAAGGACGAAGCAAATAACTTCTTTTTGATGGTCAAATATGAACTTTTGGAGAGGTCAAAAGAAAATTTTACCATTTTATTAACTTACAACTTTATAATTTCTAAAAGGGACTAAACTACAAATTTATTATTTTTAGGTATGGTTGTTAATATTTTTAAAAGAGTAAAATCATTTTTTAAACAAAAATACTGACTAAAACATTAATTTTTAATGATTTTGCGTGACAACTCATGTGACAGTCCATATGTCCATCATGCTGACATGTCATTATTTATTTTATATTACACGATAATAAATATTTTAAAAATTATAAAATTCCAAGTTTCAAAAAAAAAATAGTTCATAAAATTTAGCATGAAATATATGTGTATTGTCATTCGAGCTATCATATTTAAAATTTTAACGTTTTAGTCAATATTTACATTAACAAACAACAATTTGACTATTTTTAGAAGGTTGATAGTCAAATTTGACTCTTTTTAAAATGTTGAAAGTCAAATTTAACTTAAAAATGGTCAATTTGACAAAAAGTATAAATGTTGTGGGCTAAATTTAACATTACGTCTTATTTTACCAAAGCATTTTATCTATACTATTAATAAAATCCTTAATTGAGTTGGTGTCGTGATTCAACCAGGCACTAACTCGATCAATGAAACTATAAAAATAATTTTTTGTATTTAAAATAAGTTATATTATTCGAGGATAGTTTAGTCTTTTTAATTAAAAAACAATAAAAAATGCATGTGATGAGATTTGAATCCATGTCAATTACATCCAATATTTTATTTTGAGTTATTCGTTCTAATTTATTATGCATACTTTATTACTCCCATTAGTTGTATATATTAATAATGTTCAAAGTAAGACAGAACAAATTTTTAGAGGTTCGGATGAAATTTTAATTTTATAGTTAATATTTTTATAATTTGTAAATGATTAAATCGAATTTTTATAATTTTAGGGGAGCTAAAGTGTAACTTTACCTTTACTAATTTAAAATTTTTAAAAAAATTTAAAAGCCTAAATAGTAATTTTATATTTTAGGAGGGCTGAGGCCCATGCCAGCCCCTGACTTCGCCCTTGATAATGTTGTTGGTTGAGATGGTGTCACGTATTAATTCGACACCATCTTAAGATCGATGACAACATTACAATAAATAATTGTATTCATTTAATATTATTAATCTTATATAATTAAAACGCGGATAATATGTATTTTATTACATATTTTAAATATAATTGTTGTTGCTATTGCCGCATATACCGTTCCATAAATAATAACTACCTAACGACTTTCTATAAATAGAAACAATTTTCTATTACATTGAAAAATGTTAGCACATTGCAAAACCCTCCTTCACCCGCCTGGTCCCATCTCTCACACGCGTACACTAATACATTGTAGTGACAATCGTTAAATAATAAAAAAAAGCTCGGAATATGGCCGTCAGAATTTCCGACGGCCTCTTCCGATCAATCTACGAAGGGTGCCTATCTAATTGTGACATTGTCATTGAACGCCGACCATACCACCGTAATTGTGGTTGTGCCCTTCACGACAAATCACGCCGGCGTTGTCTCCACAAGTTCTCCAAAGCCACGAACGTGTCTTACCCAATAAGGAGAATCTGGAAAGAGAGATGTTTGGCTTTAGATGCGGCCACCATGGCTTCGCCATCTTCTTCGCCGTGCATTACGAGTTTTCACAAGGCTTTAAAGCAGCCATTGGAATTATGTAAAGAAGAAGAAGATGATGGTTATCAAGACAATTACTATATGGCTAAGTTGTGGAATTGAAATATGGAAAGGGAATGAATAAATTTTTAGACCAATTTTTTTTAGAATTAAAGAAAAAAGATTAGAGGGTAATTTTTATTTTTGATGGTCCAATAAAAATCTAGAAAAAAAAAAGTTTTTTGATTTATGCCATTTTTTTATTAGTTGCCCTAAAATTTTGGTTGGCTGCTATGTAATTGGGGTTTAAAATTTGTTCATCAATAAATCATTGCATTTTGAGGAGTTAGAAAATTTTTTTGATCTAAATTAAATTATATATATTTATAATAGTAAAATATAATTTAATCATTTCAATAATTTATTCTTTATAATTTTTAAAGGGTTAAATCAAATTTTTATCTTTTTTGAAAGGTCAAAATATGATTTTACTATTATTAATTTAAAATTTTATAAATTATAAAAGGTGTAAATTAAAATTTATCATTTTAAGGAAACCATGACCTCTACTAAGCTCTGCCACTACGTATCTATCTTGCTTATGCCTTTGTTTTAAATAAATTAAGCTTGATTTTGATTAAGATTTATAAATGAGCCTTGAAATCTTTTGCATAATCGATTTATCCATCTTGAGTCACGAATATAAACACCCTAAATATTTCACGAATATAAACACCCCTCATTCCTACCTTTGAATATTATTAGTATTAGTGAAACCGAACAAAACCGACCAATTGGACCAAAAACCGATTGATAAATTATTCCGGACAAAACTATTGAACCGATCTATGAGTAAATAGTTTGAAAATGATAAAATAAAAAAAAGGAGAAAAAATCGACAACATTGCACCATTCAAAAAGAGATAAAAGTATCAAGAATCAAATTACATTTTATCAAAAAATAAGTAAATCAAACTCCTATGCATTAGATCAAAAAACAAAACGATCATTTTTATTAAAGATTTACCGATATAAACTGACTTGACTAATGAAATAACCAAACAGTTAAACATTACATGCCACGTGTAACTTATGCTGACATACAAAGATCAATTTTTAACAGTAAAAATGAATAAAATTGTTAACAGAAACAAGTTTGTCATTTGATCTAACGTATAGAAACTGATTTATCTATTTTTTAAGTAGAAGGATAAAATACAATCAAACTCTCCATGATACTCCAACATGATAGAAAAACGATACAGCATATAACGTTCGTATGAGAATCCACCACCATTTAGCTGTAAATTTACATATATATATACAGTTTTTTTTCAAAGAGAGGGAACCTCGGAGTTCGGGACAGACGAGTCCGTGCCCTGACGAACATCGCCTCGGCAAAGCGGGCAAACCCTGTAAACCGAATAGAGAGACGTTAGTTCCCGAACAAGATGCAAGGGAAGTGAATGGTAATGGCTATTATACCCGTGTATTTCTTTAAGCCATTTATCGACGCAAGACATGTGAAACTCGTGTTGGCAAGGCAGAACTCGTATTTTCTCCTCTTCTTCGTATTCAGCCAGGCATATATGACACCTATATATACAAGACAAGTTATAGTGGCGGTGAGAGTAATAAAAATAATCGATGTATGATAAGAAATGAGGTTTATTAAGGTATGGTTAAACTGAATACAAGGACTCCTTTCCCGATCCACGATTGTTAAGAAAGAACTTACTGTTCAACCGTGTCCCCGACCTTTGATGCATCCACTTTTTTGTGATTTCTGAGAGGGAAAGAATCAACTACAGATTCGGGAGCCGGGAGTGAGACCATCGATAAGGAAAGTGATACCGGTTGACGATGAATTTCATCCAAAACCTAGAAATTTTCATTTTGACAGAACAAAGAAACGAGATTAATTTGTAAAGCTTCACATTATCGAATATTTAATGCATGGAGATTTGAAACCTAAATCATTATTGCATTCCTTTTTACCTAGGTACGTTGGTACAAAATAGAGTTTTTTAGGTGAAAGTACCGTGGAGGCGAGTCAGATTGCATTTTGCCCCCACTAAAAATATGGACAAATTAATTCGTGTACATTAGCAAACCGGTCATTCTATTAAAAATTTCATCCATTTCTATTGTTAAAAAATAGTCTTTGTACATTAACATGAGGTACACGTGGCATATAATTATTCCGACAACCAAACCAGTTTTTTATAATAGAACTGAATGAAATTTTTGACAGAAATGATCAGTTTGCTCTTAATCTAATATACAAAGACTAATTGGTCCATTTTTGAGTAAATGAGACAAAATGCAATCTTGCTCCTAATACAGTAACTTTTATGGTACTTACCAAGTTTCATGTGATTACAACATATTTGCGAGTTTGCAGGAAAAATATAAATAGGCAAGCTATCGAACCTACTTTTGCTATATGATTTGCAACATGGGGCTAACGAGAAGCAACATAACGACAGATGAGTGTAGCCAAGATGCAAATATTAGGATAGATGTATGACGAGATAAAAGGAGAAGTACCTCAAATAAAGCCTCAGCGAGCATAACTATTCGTGATATACTTGCACGAGCACTAGACTCATCAGTTAACAAGAGAGAATCGCATGAGCACGTGCCATCAGGGTGGAGTCCAGATGGACAAAACGTAGTTTGCTGACTATTTTCGTCATGGCCTCCGAGCAGCCTTTCCCAGATCTGAAACAGATTCAAAATTGTAAAGATTATTGATAAATGTTGTCACATGTTTAAAAAGATTAAAGTTTTCATGCATGCATAATACCTCTGATCTCGAGTGCTGTCTTCGTTCATTCAAGCTACGGATTCTACTGGTGCCGAGGTAACCAGAATCACCTCCGGCTCCATCATAAAAGAAATCACCACTGAAATCTAGGAGCCATCTGTCTTGAGATGCTACATCGTTCCTATCATCGGATAGGGAATCATTAAGTCTTCTAGAACTGTGCCTCGAAAATGCATCCCAGAACAATCTTCTACTGTTCCTCCTGGCTTCACGATTACTTGTATCAGCACCGCCATCGGATATAATATTGGAAGTAATGCTCACAACATCAACATGAAGCACATCTCCATCTCTGTGACCTTGTTCCCTATTGGACACGAGAAATCCTAAACCCGAAGGTATCGATTCTTCTCCAAGGGAGTGTAAGGTCGCCAGTTCAGAGTCACGAGGAGCGGAATCAGAACCCGAGCTATGGACTGTCATTACTTCACCCAATTGATTCTCAACAGGTATCCGTTGTGAATCTTCAAGCCCTTGAGGAGATGAAATACTCGATTCGGGACAAAACCGAGATGAACCCTTGTTTTCACAGCCACTGACTGCATCCTCATTAGTTGAAAGATTTATTGAGACATGGTCGGAAGATTGTTGTTCTTTAAAGGAAATGCTAGCTGAAGTACTACTATCCCTACGAGATTCACCACGAAAGCTTACCTGAGGAACAACCAAATCCGTACTTTCAGTCAAGCATTTCCTACAATCATTTGCATCTACATCTCTTGAACCACCATCAATCGACAGATCCCCACCGGCTTCGTTATTGCTTTCAGCTGAAGTTCCGGTTTCAGTACCAGTGCTGCTGAGCCCCGTTTCTGTACTGCATATCGAACCAGATTCCTCTAAGGGAGTTTGGACCATGTTGGAAAGCGAGTCACGGTGTTCCGAACTCTTCACCGGGATTTGAGTGGGATAATCTTCCATCTAAATCAAAAGAACGTTATTCTATCATTCCCTGCAACATATTCTCGAGCTCCCGAGTGAAATATTATAACTAAAAACACAAAACAAGAAATAAAACAATAGCTTCCAAAACATAAACATGTTCTTGAACATTCAACCAGAAACACAAGCATTGTTGCTAATTCACTCGACTGTTGCATCCTCGATGAAGAAAAAAATGACGAGATGTTCAACCCGCAGCCATAATGAAGATTCAATACTGCCTTTCTGTCTACATCTTTGAAAATTAAAGCTACTTGATGAAAATTTTTAACTAAAAATGAACCTTTTTTTCGGGTCAAAATATCAAGCAAACATCAATAGAGAAAACAATCTAACCAAGAGTAAAAGTATCATGGAGACCTTTGTACTAAGAGTCAGATTGCATTTTGCTCCATCTACTCAAAAAATGAGCAAAGTTAATCTGCTTACATTAAATCAAAGAGCAAACTAGTACTTTCTATTAAAAATTCATCCATGTCTACTCATAAAAATTGACATGATTGAGGGAATAATCATACATGCTTATTACATTTACACATGTAAAAATAGATAAAAATTTTAACAAAACAAACCGTTTGCTTTTGATCTATCATAGACTAATTTAATTTACTCATTTTTTAGTGGAGGGAATAAAATAGAATCCGAATCCAACTCCTTGTACAGCGGTCTCAGTACTTTTAAATCTAAGCAAGTAATACTTGCTAAATTAATGTCCATCTCGATGATTAGGTGTTGCTAATTTAAGCTATGAGCTACCATAATTTACAAAAATACTACTAAAGAACATTGATCTTCTTTATAAATTCATCCTTTCAAATAAAAGATACAAAGAGAACAGACCAATAATTTATGAACTATAAAGATACACACGAAAAAATTGCAGAAAATAAAATTGTAGGAATTACCAAGCATTTAGCCACCATAGAGACCAAAAATTTTACAAATAAAATCTAAAATAAATTAACAAAAAAAAAAAGAGAAACCGAATATTAACATGCTAAAAAAGAAAACAAAAAAATATCCAAATTTATCTGAAATAAGTGATTTTCTTATGAATTAAGCAAAACCCAGGTCGCTGAAACGTTTATTTAATTAAAATTTAAGAAAAAAAATTGGGTATTGAATTTATCATCAAAAAGTCCAATACTAGAGATCTTTTTGTATATAAATAGCAGAACTCAAATCATTTTTTTATAGTTAAAATACCTCAAGAGGAGCATAAGAAGAACCGCTACTGCAGGTGAAGAAAGAAGATAGTCTGGGAAACCGGTTGAATCGGCGGTTGAGTCTTCCCTGTGATGGGTTCAACCCCGGTCGACTGCTACTCGAACCCATTTTCAAGCTCTTTCTTTCTTTTCAAGCGATTTTTTGAGGGAAAATAAGAGGGAGGTTTTTTTTTTGTGACTGATAGTGATTTTTTTTCTTCCTTCTTCGATTTGTTAATGGAGTTTTTATGTGTTAACAATCAATGACAAAGAAGACCCGATTCAAAGTTTTTACTTTTTATTTAAAATTTAAAAAATAAAATAACAGTGGCAACGAACCATTTTCCGTGGGCTTACGTGTGCCTTTCCATGTTTGTATCGCTTCCCTATATGAAATTCAGCCCTCGTAATAGTAAGGAAAAAGGTCTAATTCTATATTCAGTCCTTGGTACTTTTCCAAATATTTGAAATCCAGTCCCTAATTCTTAATCGCTCTACTTATTTGATTTCAATATTAAAGTTTAATTGATGATGCAGCTAATTAGAGGTGTTCATGGTCAAGTCAGGTTTAGGCCCGATTCCAAGAGAAATTAAGTTTGGGTGGAAGCTTGGCTCGTTTTACTATTTAAAAATAATTTTTTTTATTTAAATTTAATTATAAAAATATATAAATGTTAATATAAATTATTTTTTTATGTTTTTATTATTTTAAACAATAAAACGAGTTGAGTCGAGACGAGATTGAAAAACTTAAACTCATGTTTGACCTGAAGCGAGTCGAGTTGTTTGGTCCATAATCACCCCTACTATTAACTAGCTTCTATGAAATTCTAACATGCTCTATTAAATAATTTTTAAACTTAAGGATAATTTATTAACAATATTTTAATTAGATTTTAATTTTTAATCAGACAATTCAATAAGTATAAAAACTAAGACTAAACCTAAAGTTTTAATTTTTTATTATTAATATCCAAGTTTAATAATAAATTATTATTTATTTCTAACTCCTAAAATTATTTATTTAATTAATAGAATAATCTAATAATTAATCATTAATCATTAATAGCTTGCTTAATGAATTTAAATATTATGTTTATTGATAGAATGGAGTTCAATCATCGTGATTATCATTTATCCTCAAAAAATCTATAAAATATGAAGAATTAATTATTGAGCTCATTTTGATAAATACATTAAAATATATATATTATGTTTGTGCCATGCTTTGAAATAAATAATAATTCTTAACCATTATTTAAAAATTAATAATAAGATCATTCACATTATACTATAGTATTATTTTCCACTCTTTTGAGTGCACTTTAGGGACATTACATGTGAGTTTATCATCTTTGTTATGAAAGTGGTGGGAAAATTAATTAGGTTGTAAAAAAATGATAAAATCATTATTATTATTTAACAACTTGATTGAGTTAGTGCCGATCATCAATCAATTTCAATTTAGTTATGAAATTATAAAAAAAAATTATTAATTTTACGAAACAACAAATATTATTTTAAATTTATTTTTATTTTTATATAAAATTTAAAACTAATGATATTTAAATTTAATATATCATAATTTTATTATATAATGTTTTTTACCCACTTTGAAAATATATCATAATCTAATATCCAATAAAACCTAAATAAAAAAATCTATAAAATGCAAACTATAATTCAGTGCTTTGCTTGAAATGTTTGATAATTAATAAATTGGTTTTATTTATTTAACAATAATTATTTTATTTTTTCACATGATTAGTGACAATAAACTTAGGGGTGAGTATTCGATCGAGTTGAGTTGAATTAAATAAAAAATTTTTGAGTTAGTCGAGTTGATAAATCCTATTTTAGCAACCAAACTCAATTTGAATTTTTTTTAATCGAATCAAATCAAGTCAAAAAATTTCGAGTCAAATCAAGTCGATTTAACAAATCATATTATTTGTACTTAATGTTGCGTTTAGATGGACCGATTATTTAACTAGTAGATTTTTAACTACATGAATAATATAATGATTTTACCTTTTAACTTAATGAACATTTATCAAAAATGTAGTTTTTTTTAACTTAATTATTTTGAATTTTAACTTTTAAAAAGTAAACATTTATCAAAACGATGTAGTTTTACTTTTTAACTTAATTATTTTGAATTTTAACTTTTAAAAAGTAAACATTTATCAAAACGACGTAGTTTTGTATTTTCTTATTCAAATTTTCGGATAACTCGAATTGTATAATTCATATTCGAGTTAAACTTAAAAAATTAATTTTTTTATTTGAGTTGATAGGAATAACTTGATTAACTCAAATAATTCGAACTATATAATTTAAAATTTAAATTTTTATCGAGTTTTTGAATCAAATCATATTTTACTCATCCCTAAATAAACCCTAAAAATAAGAGTTATTGCAAGATCTAAATAAGAAGGGAGAAAGTTAGGTAACCCATCAATGGATATAAGGGAAATGATTGTATGAAACAGTGACGCCACATCATTTGTATCCCTTTCCAATAGATTTATGCCACATCAACATTTTTATCCTGAAAAAAATCAAATTCAAATTAAAATCCTGAAATTCAGGATAAAATCTGATGTGGCATAAATCTATTGGAAAGGGATACAAATGACGTGGCGTCACTGTTTCATACAATCTTTCTCATGTATATAAATTGGTGTTTGCATTTGATTTTTTTTTAATATGATATTTATGTTATTTTTCAATCTAATATAATATATGTATTTGATAAAAGTTATATATTTTATACCTAAATTTAATGTGTTAACTGTTTAGTGTTTAATTGTGTCTTCAAACCGATTTCATGAAAATTCATAATTAACTTTCATCAAATCAATTCTAAAACTCGAATTAAATCAAATCCATTGAACTATATTTGACAAATTAGATGCAAAATTAAACAAATTCATTAAAACTAATTTTATTCTATCGATAAATTATGAAAATAAAATAAATTAAAATCTAATAATATTAACAATTAATTTTCATCAAATCAGTCCTAAAACCCGAATCAAACACTAAAAAAGTTAACATCGTTACTATTAAGTACCAAAATATGTAATTTTTTTAAATACACGTACAATATTAAATAAAAAATACAAATACCATATTAAAAAAAAAAAAAAAACTAAACTTAGGTATCACATATATGTATATATGTAGGTTGATTTGGTATTGTCTAAATTAGTGATGACATTGCTATTCCAACTTAATTTTTATTACAACATCAAAATTTAATGACATTTTGTTTTCTTGGTTTCAAATTCAAACAAGTTAAAAGGTTGTTTTCTATGTAGAATTCTTACCAACTAATTGTGTTTAGTCCATTTCATTAACAAAAACTAATCAACTAATCAATTCTAGAAAATGAAAAGCAAAAATGAATTGTGGATCAAAGAGGTTTAAAAAATGGCGAATTCATAGTCTATTATATCAGGAGAACTCATGGATTTTGCGCTATATTCTCAGAGAATAGAATGAAGTTGTTGATTGTTTGGCAAGAGAAGCGTTACAGTCTAGTTTTGATCTGCAATTTTTTATATTCCCTCTCTTAGGGTGCGGACAGGGGCGAAGCCAGAAGAATTTTTTAGGGGGGCCGGATAAAATTTTAATTTTTTATAGTTTATATTTTTATAAATTGTAAAGGATTAAATCAAATTTTTATAATTTCAGGGGGCCAAAGTGTAATTTTACCTTTACTAATTTAAAATTTTTAAAAAATTCTAAGGGTCAAAATTATAATTTTACATTTTAGGGGGGCCGGGGCCCATGCCAGCCCCCTAGCTACGCCCCTGGGTGCGGAATCTTTTAGATTTGGATCAGTCTAAAGGTTTTTTGTTAAGTGTGTTGGATGTAACTAATTAGCTTTTCTTTTTGTATTCACAAAAAAAAATGATTTTTTATTAAAAATATTTCACCTACTTAAATATAGTGTAAAAATGTGAAATTACCGTTAGATCCTTCAATTACATGGAATGGATCAAATTAATCCATCTATTACTAATCGGATTAATTTAATTATTATAATTGAAAAAAATCAAACAAGGCCAATTTGTAATAATGTTAACTTTTATGGTTTAAAAAAATCAATATTAATATTATTAACAATAAATGTTAATTTTTTTGAAAATTAAACTTATTTGATTCTTTTTAATAATACCGAGATTAATTTAGTCGAATCATTGTTTTTATGAAATACACTTGTTTTTTATTTTATTTTTAACAGTACATATTATTTTAAATTTTAAACATAAAAGTCCTTTATTGCGATAAGAAATTTACTTTTTAACTCATCTGTAAATGATAAAATTATAAATTAATATAAATAAATTGTAGTTTACCCTTGAAAAATAAAAAATTTCCACATTTAATCCTTTCAAACAAGACTATTCTTTGACTTAATAAAATTACAATTAAATCCCACATTCTTTAAAAATCACAGCTTCACCCTCATATATAATATTAAAAATAAAATAAGTAGCTTTCCAAAAAATGTGGGAAAAATGATAATGCTAAAAAAAATATTTTTGAACAATTTCATTATAAGTTATGATCATCTTTTTTTTTTTTGAGAAAATGTTTAGAACTACTCGTAGTCCCTCCACAACGCATAAATAAAAGAATAATGTGCTTCAGTTAACTCGAACCCACATCCTCTTACACTGATAATAATACTTATGTCAATCGAATTAGGACTCAATCGACACATTTATTTACTATTTTTCTTTCTTTCTCATTCATAAAATAATGCTAAAAAAAAAAGACAACCAATAATATATTATATGCTGCATAAAATAATGCCAAAAAACATACAACCAAGAGTATGTATTATATTCTATATATAAAGAATATGGTTTTGCCTTTATTATATTGAGAGGGACCAAAATGCATGAAAATGATGGGTGTTTATGGCTAAACCACAACTTTTTATTTCCTGGATAATGTTGTTGATGTAAATTCTCACCCACAAACACATAGAGCATAATCATAAGGGGGAATATTTATTTAACTAGACATGATAAATTGGAATAGGGTTATTGGCATTTTACTATACTCATTTTAGTTTATTTTTGTTATTAGTCCCTGTATTTTACGAAAGCTGTGGATTTAAATTGGTCTTTTTTTAATTTTGTACTTTTTGGAGTCATTGACAAATGTTAATTGTTAAATTCATTAAATTATGTTGTTTTCAAAATCTGACATTGTCGTATGTGTGATGTCCTATCATCTCGCTAATTAATGGATTATTGACTATCATTTTATGTTAAGATTGAATTTCAGAATTTCAAAAGTACAGGGACTTGGAATGATCCATTTGTAGAACATAGACTAAATCTACAACTGTACACACAATATATGACTAATAATTGAATTTAACCAAATTGACTTAAATTCTATTGTTTGGGTCGTGACTAAAATTTTGAAAATTTAAAAGTATAAGGACTAAAATTGATCAAATTAAATTATAAGGATTAAATCCATAACTTTAACAAATTATAGGAGCTAATAAATAATTTAACCTACTATTTTTCCCACTACCTAAAGAATTTTCTTTTAAATATGCCTTTTTATTTGTCAAATCTTTTAAAAATATACCTTAAATATTGTTCCGTCGTTAACAATGTTGAAGCGGCATGATAGTGTTGATTGAGATAGAGACACGTGGCGAAAATGTCATGTATTGGATCATTATTAAGTTAAATAATTGAATTATTAAAAAAAGAAAATCAAAATAAAAATTTAGAAACACATGGAAATTTTAAAATTGTAAAATTAAAAAAAACCATAAAATCGAAAATATAAAATCATAAAATTTATTTATATAAATTTATTTTATTGAATTTTATAAAATTATCTGTTACAAAAATATTTTTATTTTTATATTATAAAATAATATGAAAATTTATAATATTTTTAAAAGGTAAAAAAAATATATATACTTCTTTCTTTTTAGAATTTTAACATATTTTAAGGAACTGCATTGCAGGTCAACAAACACACTTATTTTTTATAAATTAAATATAAATAATTTTAACGTATTTAATTTAATGTAAGTAATATTTAAAATAATTAATATTTTATAAATAAAATATATGAACTGTTACATGTTTTGTATTACAAACAATCAATTATTAAAATCCAAAAAATATATTTTTACAAAATATTTAGAATGTTTATTGTTACTTTTTTTTTTCCGAAAAAGTTTAATTATTTTGCTTGTAATGTTTTGCAATGTTTATCCCTATTTATTTAATTTTATTTATGGAGTTAAAAAATTAACAACAATAGAGATAATAATAACCTATAAATATTTTATTAAAAACATAAAATAAACTACAATTATATATGAAAAACATTTAAAAATTTCGTATCGAAATGATACTACTATATATATATATAATATATATATGTATGTTAGTAACAATTTTTAGGGGGCGGATAAAATTTAATTTTTATAGTTTATATCTTTATAATTTGTACAGATTAAATTAAATTTTTATAATTTTAGGGGGCCAAAGTGTAATTTTACCTTTACTAATTTAAAATTTTTAAAATTTTAAGGACCTAAATAGTAATTTTATATTTTTGGGGGCGGGGCCCATGTCAGCCCCCCTTTGGCTTCCCTATATATATATATACTCTTAACTTTAAGGTAAAAGTTACACGAAAGTCTTTGTATTAGAAGTTAAATTGTATTTTATATCATTTACTCAAAGAATGAGCAAATTAGTCATTTTATTTAGATCAAATAACAAAATGGTATTTTCTGTTGAAAAGTCATTTATTTCTACTATTAAAAATTGGCATGACTGATGAAATAACCAGATAGTTATACACAACACACTAAGTGTACCTCATGCAAACGTACAAAGACCAATTTTTAATAATAAAAATAGATGAAATTTCAACAGAATGACTAATTTACTATTTGATCTAATATACATAAATTAATTTATTTATTTTTTGAATAAAGAGTACTAAATGCAATCCAAATTTTAGTTTAAGGACTTCCATGGTCCCAAATATAATATAATATATAAATGATATCTGGGCCTAAGCCAACGTTTGTAAAATTAAGAAGGATCTCTCTTTTCAATTATGGGTTGATTGATCGTTGAAAAATAGCCCTAATTTCTAAAAAAGCCCAATTGTCATTAGCTAAACCCAATTCATCATCCCTCTATGAAAGGTTGAAAACCGAGCTATTTAATTAGGGTTAGGGTTTTATCAGTGCAAGCCTCTCTCGCGGTTTTCATTTCCCCGTCGCAAGTAGCAGCCGTTTCACACACTCAAGAAGAGAGAGAGCTCGTAAATCATGGCAGAACAGGTTCACATTCAGATCCATTATCTATCTCTTTGCTTTGCTTCTCTTTTGTTTCTGATTTTTTTTTTTACTTTTTTTTTGCAGACTGAAAAAGCTTTTTTGAAGCAACCCAAAGTGTTTTTGAGGTAATTATCAATCCTTAAAACCATGAAAGTATTTTGAATTTAGGGTTTTAGTGATTTCGAAGCGTTCTTTTTTTCAGCTCGAAGAAAGGTGGGAAAGGGAAGAGACCAGGAAAGGGTGGGAATCGCTTCTGGAAAAGCATTGGATTGGGCTTCAAGACTCCCCGTGAAGCTATAGAAGGTTCTTTTTGTTTAATTTTAAAAAAAACTATCCATTGATGCATGTAATTTAAGCTTAAAATTTAATGAAGCTACATGGTTAGGGTTTTTATCTTGTTGTGCCTTTGAAATATTCGAAAGGGGATCCTTTATATAATGGTATACTTATAGGAAAGAAAAGATGAATTAATTGATTGATTAATGTTGGTTTATGGTAAGGAATGTGTAGAATGTGTTTTTGTAATGTTTTGTTTATTTGTTTCCTAAAGGAACCTACATCGATAAGAAATGCCCCTTCACTGGCACGGTTTCAATCCGGGGTCGTATCTTAGCCGGTACTTGCCATAGTGCCAAGATGGTCAGGACAATCATTGTTCGACGGAACTACCTTCATTATATCAAGAAATACCAAAGGCATGATTCAGCTTCGTTTTAGTCAAATCTTTGTGACGAGAATGGTCTTTCGAGAGTGAAAGTTTTTTGTTTTTCTTTTCAGGTACGAGAAGCGCCATTCAAACATCCCCGCACATATTTCACCATGCTTCCGTGTGAAGGAAGGGGATCATGTCATTATTGGGCAATGCAGGTTAAACTTCTGAACCTGATGAGTATAATATTAATCCTTTTTTATAGTTGGGTGTCGGTCAGCATGCCTTAGACCCCTTTGGGGTGAGACACATTTGCTTAAGTGCACTTGAGCTCGCAAGAAAAGGGTTCTCGCTAGTGTGCCTCCTGCCTTGGACTATACTCGAAGTTGTTAATATTGGTTGTTTATAATGTGTGTATATATCTTTTTTAATGTCAGGCCATTGTCGAAGACCGTGAGGTTCAATGTTTTGAAAGTGATTCCAGCAGGATCTTCCGGTGGTGGGAAGAAAGCTTTCACCGGAATGTAAGCTTTTCTATGGTAGTCCATGGTTATAGGAACCAATAGAGAAGATAATCAAAGAAATTAAGTTCTTAAACTGCATTTAGCTTTGAGGATATTTTACTGTTAGAATTGTTTTCTTTTTTTGGGTTATTTTCTTGTTTTGATTTTGTCGAATTACGAAATCCGGAATTTTGAAGATATCTTTATTTAAGTTTGGCTTTGGAATTTTTGCTTCATTCCTATTATTTTGCTTTCTAAGAATGAATTTAGATTTATGGGTGAACTATGAATGAGGGCATAAATCTTTAATTCTTATGAACTTGCTTTAGACATATGGGTCAAATAAAATTTTGGTCCTACAATTGTACTCGAATTTGGGATTTAGTCCATGCTCTTTTGTAATTTGGTTAGATTTATTAGATATGAAAATGGTTAGATTTATTTTATTCTACATATATTAGTGCTTTTTGTGCTAAACGTCAAATTAATTTTCTTTTTGCTTTTAATGAAAATTTTAATTTAAAAATAATAAATAGTAAAAAGAAATAATCTATTTATTTTTTCTATCAAAAGCAAAAGTGTTTCAGTCGGATTACGCATTGAATGATAATTAAATCAAAATAATCTTATATTCCTGTTGATTATTGAGATCAATGTTTTTATTAAAAATGATAAATTACATTTGTAGTCCTTAACTATTAGTAAATTTTTGGTCATAAAATGTTGATTCAACAATTTGACTTTTGGTCGCCCAACAATTTGAATTTTTTAAATTAGCTATTATGTATTTTCTTTTGCAGTTTTACTTTTATTTGTAATTTGGATTCTTTGGGTGATTCTAATTTGGTATCTCTCTTAAATTTAATTGATAGATATGTTTTTTAGCGTGAAAAATTATAAAGAAAAACAAAATTGAAAAAAAAATTCAGTTGCACGATGTGTAAAGATTGTGTAAATTTTTTAGAATTAAAGTTAAATTAACATAATGTATAAATATTGAAGATTAAAATTGTTATTAATTTAATTTTAAAAGCTGTAATGTTATCTTTTCATTAACCATTTAATAGAGTTGACAAAAATAAAATTGAAGAGAAAGTCGTTTTGTAATTTTTTATAGTTGGGTGCCTAAGAAAAAAATATTAAAATTTTGTTTTGATCGTTAAACTATAAACCCAAAATCCGATGAGGAAACTGATTTATTAACCAATCAAAATCATCCGATTATTCTCAAATGAACGGAGTAGCTGAGGGTGATGTTATTGCTCACATGAATCCTATCCAAATTTTACTTACAACCACATTTTCAAGACTCAGTGAGCTGGCCTTTACTGTTTACATTTCTAATTTTCTATCCACCTTTCATGGCGATTGCTCCACCTTCTCTTCACAAATCTTTGTACACGAAATACCCTTGCGTTTCTCATAATTTCCGGTTTCGTCATTCCCTCCGTTTCTCTTGTCGACCGTTCCGGTTCACTGCTACGGCTAGCTCCGCTGTCTCTTTGGAGACGGTAAACTCTATCTCCCCCTTTTCTTTTTCCCGGTATTTTAATTACATTTTTTTTCTTATTTATACTTTGATGAAATTTCGACTATTTTTAATAACTTGGACAAAAAAGATGTTTTAAATAATTAAAAATTCAGATTTAATTATCAAAACTGAAAGTTAAAAATCATTAATTATTTCTTTTATTTTCTGAAAATATTGTGATAAGTATTTTTGATTAATTTATGCCAATTGAGCATTAATTGAGATGGCATCGTCAGTAGAAGGCGGATTTAAACTCCCTTAAATGCGTATAATTCTTGAAGATTTGAGTGTCGGATATAAGAAATGCATATAATTTTTCAGGATTTAAGCATTCAGAAGAATCAAACAGAGGAAACAGACTTGTTTTCTTGCCCTGTGTGCTATGAACCACTTATACGAAAAGGCCCGCCAGGTTTAAACTTGTAAGTTAATATGTACATACGTACGTATGTATGTATGTGTTGATCTTTCTATCAGACTCGAGTATGACTATCAGACGCATTTTGCCTAACTTGCAGGGCAGCTATTTACCGGTCCGGATTTAAGTGTAAACAATGCGACAAATCGTATTCGAGTAAAGACATGTATCTCGATCTGACTGTTACTGCCGGATTGAGAGACTACACTGAAGTCAAGCCAGCCGGGACCGAGCTATTTCGGTATGAGTAATTTCTATATACACATGGATTTGAATTGAAGAATATTTATATGCATCCCCCACTTTTATTTTGAGTCTGAGTAATATAAACTCTGCTTACTTCTGTAGGAGTCCTTTTGTATCATTTGTCTATGAAAGAGGCTGGCGTCAAAATTTCAACCGCCGTGGATTTCCCGGGCCTGATGAAGAGGTAAATCTTGATCGGATTTGTATAATGTTTGAAATTGTCGACGTGAACATGACGTTGTTCGGTTTGATGTATCGAGTTTGTAAACCTTGTGATTTTTGTCGAATTATGCAGTTCAGAATGGCTCAGGAGTACTTCAAACCTGTAGAAGGTGGCATTTTAGTTGATGTTAGCTGTGGAAGTGGTTTGTTTTCCCGGAAATTCGCGAAATCCAGAACTTATTCCGGTGTTATAGCACTCGATTTTTCCGAAAACATGCTCCGGCAATGTAATGATTTCATCGAGCAAGATGCTTCTATTTTGGCTAGGTAAGGCCTATCTACCACTTTTATATTTCTTATAAGCAAGGAACTGATCCACACTTTGATCGGCGAATTTGCAGCAATATCGCTCTTGTTAGGGCCGATGTTTCCCGGCTTCCTTTCTCATCGGGTTCCGTTGATGCTGTACATGCCGGTGCCGCCCTGCATTGCTGGCCATCACCTTTGAATGCCGTAAGCATTCTTTCCCAATATGTTCTTTGTCACAAATTAGAGCTCGAGCACGACTCGAAACTGGAGGTTTGAAGTTTAGCTCGAGCTTTAATTAAGTTTTACTTTTAACATTCGAGCTCAATTCGAGATGAAGTCTCGATTAGGCTCGTTTACATGGTAAAAAAACATATTCTTAAAACATTTGCTTGTTTTGATCATTTTCAGGTTGCCGAAATTAGTCGTATATTGAGAAGTGGCGGAGTCTTTGTCGGAAGCACTTTTCTCCGTTATACGTCGTCTACTCCCCGTATAATCCGACCTTTCCGAGAGGTACAAGAGAATTCATTCGGATTTCTTTTTAACTTTATACAGAACATCTATGTTACCCGACACTTCAAGTTTCAATATCCAACACCCGTCTTCTCGTTTTTTCTGTAGGGGGTTCTGCAAAATTACAGTTACCTTACGGAGGAAGAGATCGAAGCCTTGTGTACATCTTGCGGTCTTACCAACTATACAAGAAAGATTCAACAATCTTTCATCATGTTTTCGGCCCAGAAGCCTTAAAAGCAAGATTCGGGTTCAAATCATTCCAGATATATATATATTTTCAATGTATCTCCGATCATGATCCGTAATGATTAGTTCTATAATATTATTGATTACACACACATTTAAAAAGTATATTCAAGTTCTCACATCAACTCGAATAAATAATTGTCACGTCATTTTTTCATTAGCCATTCAACAACTGGTTACCAAAAGACAATGAAATTGAATGATTATTTTGTAACTTTTCATAATTGAATGATAAAAATGAAACTTATCAATAGTGGAGTGATTACAATTTTTTTTTCTTTTAAAAAAGAATTTCATTGTTAATTATTTCATCACATAAAAATATTGATTTGTGAAAAAATGATACAATTTAATTTATTATTGTTGAAATCTAATATATATATATATATATATATATGTGTGTGTGTGTAAACTTTGAATTTTGAAATAATTGATTGAGTTCCAACTTATTTTCTTAATAATTGAAGTTTTTGTTTCATGCACTTTGAGCTATTCATAGAGTTCAGTAAGAATGCTTAGTTCATCAAAGAAATGCTTTTTCTAGCATTTTGACCTCGGTGAACTAGATTCTCCTGCCGAACTCCATGAATCCTTTGAGCTCTAGAGATAAAATCTCAAGACTAAAACTGAGTATAAATATTTCTGTTGAGGTCGAGGCCAGTCCAGAGAGTGACCTCCCCTCAATAATTTAGTTTGATTAATCACGAATTTTTAGACTTATCGTTGTTGGGACCTTTTTCGGTGTTGAAATTCTCTCGGGTGTCCTCACTGGATCATTTGTCTCCGGTGTCCAGGTAACGTTTACAAGTCTTGATATTGCTTGTATCCTAAGTTACATCTTTAATGTCTTTTCTGTCTCGTAGATCGCTATCTCCGCTTCAAACACTGGTGGTGCTTGGGACAATGCTAAGTACATTGAGGTATATACATTATTTGATCGAGTCACTTTCTACAATCCATGATCGATGTTTTGAAAGTAATGGTTCTATATACGTACACACTTGGATTTTGATGATCACAGGCTAGTGCTTCAGAACATGCAAGAATTCTCGGCAGTCAATCATTGAACATCCTTATCAAGCTAATGGCGGTCAAATCGCTCGTCTTTGCTACACACCTCGTTTTGCTTTTTAAGTTATTCTAAAAAGAAGATAGTCATCGGCCAATGGTTCACCAATCCCAGTCTCTACCAGTTCTTCTTTAGAGATGACATATCAAGGTTCAAATCGGGCATCGAAAATTAACAACATAAATACATTAGATTAAATTGTAAGTAAAACAAAATTCAAACACATAAATATAAATATATTAGATTAATAACATTAAATACATTATAATTATTTATCATAATATTGTCGTCAATCCTATACCAGAGTCAACTTAATTTGTGACACTAACTTAATATATATATACACGGCCATCTGTTGTTTTAAGTTATTTTAAAGAAAAGATGGTCTTTGGCTAATGGTTCACCTCGAAGGTCTTCTCTAGAAATGGCATATCCTCTTTAAAGGTCAAATTGAGCATTGAAAATTTTTCCCTCGAAGGAGTTCACGGTGACATCGATGATCACAACAATGGCGATGATTCTGGGTATGGATTATTGCAGTAATCCGTGCAGTTGTAAATTTCACATGTGAAAGCTCAAATTTAAATATATCAAATAAATAATTTATATATTAAATTAGTGAGAATAACTTAAAAATATTATATATATTTTTTAAAAAATATTTAAAAACCAATGAACCAAACTAGTGAAATTCAGTTCAATCATTTTTGACATTTGGTTTGGTTTTCTAAAAACCAAACTACTACATGATAACCACAATTTTCTTCTCAAAACCGATCCGATCTAAGCCGTTATTATATATCCTTATTTTTGGATTTATTAAAGGGTTAAATCTACTTTTAAAAAATATAATAGGGTTAATTTTACTAAACATCCTCAAACTATAAATCAAATTTTAAATTGATCCTTAAACTTCGAAAATTTTTGAGTTAAACCCATAGTTTGAAAATGTATTGTTGAGGGAGATATACCTTCAAAGTATCATTTTTTAGACAACTGATTTGACCCCCAATAATCAAATGTATCATCTCCATGTTAGAGTTTTGTCTCGAGCCTTTGCAGAGTTGCGTACTATTCATAGAGTGGGTACTTCTGTTGGTGAAAATAGATACATGCAAGACTCACAAAAGGTGTTGCTATAAGGCATGTGAATAATAATGGAGTTATTTGGGCATCCCACAGCTCGAATCACCAACCAAGACTTAAAGGCAACATGTTAAAATGCCTTAAATTGATGCATTTCTCGAGTCTTGTAGGTACCTATCTCTACCAACCAAGGCGCTCCCTCCGTCAATTTTACATGGCTCTTCGTAAAGGCTTGGGACAAAACCCCAACACAGAGATAATATTTTCGATTGTCGGGGGTCTAGGTTGACTACTCAGAGGACGACACTTTCAAGACTTCTCCTAAAAGAATTGATCCCCTTCAATATATCGAATACGATATTAACTTTTAAAATCTATAATCTTTAGGGATATTTAAATCGAGACAAATAATATATTTTCAATCTAAAAATCATATTTATTGTGATTGCAATTTTACCTGAGCTGCGCCAATCATATAAATCGTTGAATATTGTCGACCATGTATTATCATGTCTTCCAACACCGCAATGGGTATTGTAAGTGAAACACCAAGCGAATCAACCAAAGGGGATGTCCACACAACACCTAATGCCTGTAAGATAGGATCTATGTCTGAATTAAGAACATGCAGATTCCGGTGCCGGAAAATTCAATAAATATCGTCGGAAAAGGCATACCAAAAATAGTCTGACAGGAAATTCCCAATGAAACTGTTTATGATAATTATCTCTTGTAAATTGGTCGATCGAGGAAATGTGAACTTTGGTTCAATCCCAGTAGCAGTCAATGGACATGCTGTATAACCATATAAACCTTTTAAAAAAAAAATAAACACACATAATTATGTTTGTATTAAATACATATATTTTTTACATTTAAGTAAATTTTTATAGGCGAAAGTAATTGTCTACCTTTTCTCCCTGTTCCCCAGAAAATTTCTTAAGCAAAACTGCAACGTTTTTTTATTTTAGTTAATTTGAGGGGGTCTTTTTGTTGCTAATTAATTTATTTTATCAACAAATTAATTAAAATTTAATAATATGGTTGAAATGATAGAACCTGAAAACAGTCCATAAATCATTGCTGAGAGCATTTCCAAAAGATTTCCTACAATAACATGCATGGTTTTCGCTTTTAAAAAAAAGGAAAACAAAACACTGTTAGCAATAGAAAGGAAATATAATATATATTATTATGATTTTTTTATTTATTTTTAAAAATATTTTTATTTGATGTATATGTCAAATATGTATCTAAATATTAAATTATAAAATGAAAAAAGTTAATAAAAAACCTTTATAAAATCGTGCTAGACTCTTATCCCAAGCCTGTATAACGTATAATAAAATAATTGTTGCTTTGACTAATCGAGTGTGATCTAAATTTGATAATTTGACTCAATCGTCTTAAAATCAAACTTGACCCAATCTAGTTTGACGATAAAAAACCAACAATCTTGTTACACGCATTAGGATAACCCAAGGGACTAGGTTTAGAAGCAATATGTGCAAACCACCCGGATGAACTCTTCGTAAGAACCCTTTGACTTACAACTTACTTGACAAGCGAACACATTCATTAACCGTCACACCAAATTCCAACTACCACGTCTCATTTAGATGACCAGATCACGTCATAGTACCACTCTACTTAAAACCTATGACACCAAACCACTTGGTCAACTTGCTCTTGACCCACCAATAGCAACTTGACACGTGACATCTTGGACAAGGACAACATGTATATAAGGGCGCGAGGCCTAAAGTCGAAGGTAAGTCACCTACATCTTCTCTCCTACTACCTCACTCCCAACTCCATCATCTTCTCCCTATCTTCTACTCCAGTCACCCTACTAAATGTTTTCTGGTATCAATAAATCTAAATCTATTCAACCAAATCGAAAAATAATCAAATCTGAAACATTGAAATCACAATAATTCCACACACAGAAAAAAAAAAACCCTAATCTCAAAAGTAAATGACTTGAATCTAAAATTCACCCCTAGTGGAAAATCTTTAAACCCGTGTTTGATTGGACTCAAATTCACTCGACCTAAACAAAAACGAAAGTGAAGATATGTAATAATATATGGAGGGAAAAAACAGTACTTGCTGTTAGTGATTGGTTTTGATTCATTTAGGGGCCACCATGTATGTGTCTCCAAATGCTGTCATGGCAACACCTGCAATGCTAATGATGACTGAAACTACATTCACTGCATTAATGGAGTGTTGTTCCAAAATTGCACCGAATATTAAAGTGAAAAGCCCTGAAGTTGAAGACAACAACGTTGTATTGGCAACACTTGTTCTTGCCAGTGCAGCATTGGTTAGGTACTGCAAAAGAGGAAAACAAAACAATGAACGATTTTATAAAGGTCGAATTATGGTCCCAGTCCTTGTACTTTTCGTACTTTATAATTTAGTCCATCTGGGAATTTAGTCCAACTTAAAACTTAAAAGGAAAGAAAGACCTCTTCGATTCCTTTTAATTTTTTATATTAAACAAATTAATTTCTCTTAAAAAATTAGAACAATTTAATCACTACTAATTTGAAAGTGAGCAATTAAAGATCAATAATAACGATGTTAATGCTTGTTTGTCATTTGTACATAAATTTAATTGGTATAATAACACAATTAACCCTTGAGGTTATATGTTTTGTATAAAAATTGAATAGGTAGGAAGCTATAGCTAAACAAGGGTCTTGGTCCCGTTAGTTAAATAGTAGAATTACATTTTTATCCTCTTTTAAAACTAAATAATTCAAATTAGTCTTTTCTTAGCCCTTTAGTTAAAATGAAAACTTTCAATTTCAACCCCTCTCGAAAATTAATTATTCATTTTTAACACATAATTTCTAGCTTCGTCCCAGTTTACACACACGAAAAATAAAAATAAAAAAAATCCAAAATTCGAACCTCAGTTGGCAACCAAATGGGAGCCATACAAAAGCCAAATGCAACAACTTGCATTGCACTAAGCATTCCATCATTCTTTTGGGTTCCCATAACATCATTGCCTTCCTCTTTCGTACCAAGTTCTATGACATGATCCGGTAGGGTTTTAAGGTTGATTCGGTGCTTGTCGTCGTGTTCGACAGGGGGATTTTGAGGGACTTGGAGACCTCTAAGAAGCTTTAATAAGAAATCTTTAAAGAATGCTAATGGAAGATAAAGGGTCAAAAGGGAGGTCCCAACATATGATACTACAAATGGATGCTTATAGTCTTCAAAAGCAATGATTTAAGCTTGAAAAATCTAAGAAACTGCAGCAAAATCAAGGGCGAAGCTTCGGCCGGAGTTATGTGTAGGGTTGAGATAAAACTAAAAAATTGGAGGTGAGATCAGCTAAAATTTTGTATTAGAACTTTTGGGAGGGGTCAAATTGTAATCTTCCATTTAAAGAAGGCAAAAAAAAAAATTAAACTATTTATATTAGAGGTACTAAAAGTGTGATTATACCATTTTATAAAAGGCTAAAAGGCCACACCCGTCAAATTTTTTTATTGGGAAATGTTAATTTTATTTGCTAATTTTTAAATGTTTTAACATTTTATGAAATTTTAAAATTTATTTTCTAGTTTTATTTTTAGAAAATACATTTAAACCCTAGAGCTTCTTACTCTTTTCTTGAATTTTCCTTCTTTTTAATTTTCATAAATTTTAAAATTTTGTTTCAAATTTTAAAATACCTCTCTAGTCTTTTTCAATTTCAAAATTAAGCAAATTGGTCCCTATAAAAAATTGGAGCAATTTAATCTCGTTAATTTTAAAAGTGAGCAATTAAAGACAATTAATCATTGAGTTAATATTTTTCGTCAATTGTACATAATGTTGACTAATATAGTAACAAATTTAGTCTTGATGTTTACAAAATTTGTCATTTTGGCCTTAGTTCTAAAACTTTCAATAAATTCAATCTTGACATTTACACATACGTTGCGGGATAAATTTGTTAAATTAGGACCAAATTGAAAAAATATGTAAACTTTGAGGGAAAAAATTAATTATTATATCGATCAAAATCATGTCCATGGAAAACGTTAACGTCTTAATTAATTATCCTTAGTTATTCGCTTTCAAAATTGACAGAGATAAAATTGCTTCAATTTTTTTTTTTTTGAAAAGGACCAATTTGTTCAATTTCAAAATTTAAGAAGGAATGGAACAAAAATATTTAAAAAAAAAGAAAACATCATTTATTATAGAAGGAAAATCCCAGGAATAAATGAATCATCATTTTCAATAAGAAGAGATAATGGAGAATATTGATGGGTTTTGGACTAAATTGAAATAAAATGAACCCCACAATTTTACAACCAAAAAATAAAATTGTTTCGCTGGTAAAGCTAGAAAAACATGAACAAAACATTCAAACATATTCCAATAAATCATTTAAAAAAACAAACAAAGCCATAAAATAATAATTTTTTATTAAAAGAAATAAGAAAAAATATTAAAAAAAAGTTGAGAAAAACGAACCTGAGTGACCTCTGCAGAGGTAACCCACATGATCAGAATCAAACCCACCATATATTTCCATTCCATCTTCTTCTCTTCTTCTTCTCCTTAGAAACTATACATACATACATACATACATACATACATATATGTGATTGTATGTATATGAATATAAGGTTTTGTTTACAGCCAAAGAATTAAGGAGGGGGTGATAATGGGAGCTACGGCCTAATTTATTATTAGGTCCTTAGCGTCAACATTGACCGTTGATCGTTGCAAAGAAAAAAAAGTATGTTAATATGGTAGTGAGTATTGTTATGGGGGATGTTAAATTTATGGGAAAATTACAGTAGAGGTCATCTAATTATGATTTTTTTTCTTTTTGATCATCTATTCTATGCTACTAATCATTAAGTCGCTAATGGAAAGACAATTTGACAAAAAATCGAATAATTGGATGATTGTTTTGTAACTTTTATAATAATATGCCCACAGAAAAATTTATAAATAGTTAGGTGACTATTAGTATAGTAAACAGGGGCTGAACCCTAAAATTGAAATATATTTTTGCCCTTTAAAATGTATAAAATTATAAATTAGTAATGATAAATTTGTACTTTAACTCTCTAAAAATGATAAAATTTTAATTTAATCTTTTAAAATTATAAAAATATTAGCTAATACAATGGTGAAATTGCATATTAACTTTTATCAAAATTTATACATTAATTTTACCCTTCCAAAAAATTTCTAGCTTCGCCCCGATTATGGCGATTATTAATAATAGTAGGAGGACCATATTATATCAAATCAAAAGTGTATGGACGAAACATCTAAATTTAAGTATAGTACAAGAACGAAAACTATAATTTTATGGATTATTAATTAATAATTTTTAATGAGTTTTGACTACTAGTATATTAAATGATTATTATATTAAAATTTTATCACATGCATTATGCGTCAAAAATCATATATTTAAAATATAAATGTGTTTAAAAATAATATAAAATAAATAATAAAACGTACGGTTTAAAATTAATTAATCATAAAAATATATTAAATATATACGATAATAAAATAAAATAAAAAATTATATTATATTATGACTAAAACGATATTTAAACATATAAATACATCACATAAACTATATTATATTTATGAAATTTAGGACTTTCAATTTTAGTGCACGTGGTCGACACATGACTTCAACATCATAGGGTTTGTTTTTTAGCTTTAAATACTGGGTTTACGTAAGCAGGATTGAACGTAACTACGTAGCACGTAAGGCTCATAAAATTTTGAAAAATTGTCATTTCAGTCCTTTAATTTTTTTTTTACTATACCTTTTAAAGTTTTTAAATTTTCAATTAAGCTTTAAAAACTTTTTGAAAATTTTAATTGAACTTTATAAAATTTACTGCTAAATTTCTCATTAATTTACTCAAAATTTTTAAAAATTTTAATTAAACTCCTCAACTTTTTGAAAATTTTAATTATATTCTCCGAATTTGATGCAACTTACCTTGTAACATAATCTGATTAAATCTAAATTTCAATTTGGGGTTTTATATTTCACCTTTTGTCAACTTGCCTTGTAACAAAATTCAACCGCGAAAGTAATAATAAATATTTTAAAATTATAAAATTGATTCAATCAATTTTTAATTGAAAGTTTAATATAATTTTGTAATATCTAAAACACAAAAAAAAAAAATGTCAAGAATTTAAACATAATATGAGTATATGAAAAGTGGTTTGCAATATTTGTCATTGGGTTAATTTAACTAATTGTCCCTAGAGTATTACTTAGATTTCAAGTTAATCCTTAAACTTTAAAATATTTTAATTGAATCCTAAAAGTATTGGTATTGTACCAATCATATCATTATGTCAACTTAGCTGTTAATTTAGATGTTGATTACTAGTTTGAATTTGATGTAGAGCATATTTAAAATACATGCAACAAATTATAAACTTGTATCGGACACGGGTATACGAGGACACGACCCTCCAAATACGTAGAAAAACTTTATATACAAATAAAATTGAACAACTGGAAAAAGTGAAGCCACAAATGACACTATGAGATACTTGAAGCAAGAAAACCAGGCAAAAGTTCCATCACAGCTTCCGGCTAAATACAAATTCCGGTTTTTACGGAAAAGCTTGAACCGAGGGCAGAACAAATTAACAATCAAGGGGAGAGAAGACTACTCTCAAAGCCTCTCTTTGCACTTAGCCTTATCTCGAACTCCTTCTATAGTCGGCTCTTATGGCCCACAAATGTTCTCCCACGAATCTCATCTCCGGCCGATCGTGTCTTACGGGTGCTGCACATTGAAATGCCAATGCAAACATCTTCATTATTATCTCGGCATCAACAACTTCTTCCATCATAGGATCCACTAGTTCCACGGCTTGTCCTTCGTTAAACTTACGGAATGCCTATATGACAATAAAACCATTAATGATTTGAATAACAACCTCGGGTTTTTGGAACTAAATGATTTTGAATGCAATGAAAGTTTACCCATCTAAGTGTGATGCGCTCTTCAACAGGTCTCCTTAGATCCACAGGACGACGGCCGGACAGAATTTCGATAAGTAAAATCCCAAACGAGTACACATCACTCTTGGTCGTGAGTTGATAGGTTTTCATGTACTCGGGATCAAGGTAACCAACTGTTCCTTTCACTTTGGTTGAAATATGTGTTTGGTCTGAATCCATGGGACCAAGTCTCGCGAATCCAAAATCAGCCACTTTGGCTCTCATGCTTTCCGTAAGAAGAATGTTGGATGACTTCACATCTCGATGAATAATTTGCTTCTCTGGTTCACGATAAAGAACGAAATTGCTTAGAAATAAAGGAGTAAGGCCAAAACCAACTAATTCTGCGAGTTTTATCTTACCTGCATAAAGATGGAGATAGGTAAGGCCATGAGCAACATCAATGGCAATTTCAAGTCGCTGATTGAAATCCAAGATTTTGCCGCATTGACCTGCCAAGGAATAGTAGCAGTTACCGTTTGTAAGATTTGAGCACTATCGTTGAAAAATTGGCAGTTATTATGGTCTCGAGAGAGCTTACCATCCAAATGATCTCTTACAGTACCGTTTGGTACATATTCCGTAATAATAAGCCGTTCATTTCCTTTATCGACATAACCAAGAAGCCTCACAAGGTTCCTATGATCAATCTTGGATAGAAGTTCAACTTCACTGCTGAACTCAGTTTGCAGATTCTCGAAATGTTCCTAGACAATATTCTATGTCAACCGAAACAGCACGATCGGAAAAATAAGATGGGTTTAAACCTTAATCATAAAAACAAGCACTACAAAAGAAAGAAGCCAAGAATTTAATTTAAGCCAGTTCCAAGTCCATCACCGATAAAGACAGTTAACATGTCAATGTATCCGAGAATCCTTCAGAAAACCAGTTTCAAAACTACTCTACTAGTGGGTTTACTTACCTTCTTTGCTCGTTTAATGGCAACCACCTGACCGGAATCTAGCTGAGCCCTGTAGACAGTTCCGAACCCCCCTTCACCTATCTGTAGAGCTGGTGAGAAATTACGGGTAGCTGTGGTGACCTGTGCTAGATTGAGATGCACTGACCCGGTTCTATTGAGGTTTGGAGACACTGAGAATACTGAAGGAGTAGGAGGAACCTTTTCATGAGGAACATGAATATGCACATCTAAAGGGGACGTCGAATCACCTGCAAGAACAGAACCATTTGTTTATGCCGCATTAACAGAGAAGCTAAATTAATGCCAAAACGGACAAGATGCACGGCTTAGGTAAGTTAAGACTCACTGAATTCGGCTCCTTTTTAAGAACAGTAGAGGCGGTTTCTCTCTTTTTCCTATAAAGACAAGGGCAGATAAAAACACAACATGTCAAAACAATTCCTGATGCTGCTATCCCGACTTTGGACGAGGCTGAATATTTCTTCCCCTCCAGATTATCATCTTTCTTCTTTTGCTCCCGCAATAACTTTCTTCTTCCTACGGACAATTCAGCTGCAAAAAAACCTGGAATTTACTTCTATCAAGCACTAAACTTTTCATAAACCCGAAACGCGTATTACAGTGCATACCTGATGAAAGGTCCAACTCACAGTAATCAGTTCCGATATAACCTTCAAACGCACAATGCTCTGCATAGTGAAACTGCAGGGCCTTACAGAACAGAACTTTATCTACCAGATTACCATTCAAATAAAACAGTTCACGACCAAATGAATTAGAATACTCTAAGCGATCAGCGCCGCAAATCTTTGACTTTACTTCGAGACTGGAAGCAAAGGATCTCGACACTTGCATGAACAACAGTAGACTAAACATAAAAGCAGTCATTCTGAATGAATTAACACACTCAAACTTCCATATAAAAAAAACCCGAATCACTAAGGAATCATCGATTATTCGGATCAATACAGTAATATAAACCCTAATAAGCTTTGATTCAAAGTTTATCAAACATAAAAGCTCAAAAATTGAAGCTTATAGTATCTCCAACTCAACAAATTAACAAAGAACAAGTAAAAAATTGGACCAAAAGTCTTGAAATTTGAATTGATTGAATCAACAAGAACAGTGAAACCCCTGCAAAAAAATTCAACTCAAAGATATAAACTTTATGATAAAAGAAAAAAAAAACTTGTTAGCTGAAAACTAAAAAAATGAAGTTCCCATAGTTCTTGGAGACAAATTCAACCTTTCTAAACACCCTAAAAGAATACACAACAGATGAAAAGAATCAAAACGACCCAGTTCACCAAATTGAGAAATGAAACAGATCCAGATATCAAAAACGTATAAAAACCTCAAAAGAATCGAAAAAAAAAACTAGAAATGTGGCAGGAAACCGAACCTGAAAAAGTGACAGAAGGCGGCTAGTTATTTAAGGTCGTTGATGGTGTAAGTATATATGTATGTATGAATGCAACTACAGTCGTTGTCTTAGCGTGTGAAATATCGTAAGGAAAGACCTGACTTTGCCTTTGACAAGGAAGAAAGAATATATGGCGTGGGTTTTGAGTTTTGACGATTCGCATGGCTGTAAAATAGATTTTTTTTTTTGGATAAAGTGATATTTAGTCCTTCAAATTGGTAATTGTTTTCAATTTTGTCTTTGAACTTATTTTTTTGAGTCTATATTAATCTTGAAACTTAATAATTTTTTTTAATTTGGTCCTAGGGTTCTAAATTAACCGAGCTTAAACAAATTGGCCTCTATTAATATTAGTTTATATACTTTTATGCTTGTTCGTGTTTAGTTTGTGTTTGTTAAAATTTTCAAAATTTTGATCATGTTCATTTATTTAAAATTACACGTGTTCATGTTCGTTTGTTTAACTTAAACAAACACGAATATATTCATTTTTTTGTATACTTTAGTTCATGTTTGTCTCAGAACTTGACAATTTTTCTCAATTTGATCCCTAAACTTGGATTTCGTTAAGATTTGATGACAGCGGAGTGCCACATCATCTCCTAATTTATTTTAAAATATATATAATTTGGAAAATACAAGAAAATTTAAAATTTGTATTTAAAAAAAATATAATGATATGGTATAATCTTAGAGTGTCACGTCATTATACTTTAATGAAATTCAAGTTTAGAGACTAAATGAGTTCATATTAAAAAATATATATTGGAATAAATAATTTAATATTTTTTATACAAATGCCGAGCATTAGTCATAATCCTCCCCAACCCTTAAAATAGAAGAATAAATGCACTTCAACACACTCAAATTTATGTCCTTTAAAATAGGCAAAAATGCCGATGCAAATTTGTTAGTTTTTAAAAAAAAATTTCAATTATATAAATTAACATAAATTATTGATTTATTGATTTTCAAGTTAAAATTACAAGGACTAAATTTTGACAAATAAATTTATAATTTGACCCAAAGACTAAGGCCTTTTTCAGCACTAAAAAAACTAGGGCCTTTTTATTTAAGTGCCCATCTATATAAGGTAAAATTTTGTTTTGATATTTCTATTATGCTTAAATTTTAGATTTAATTTTTATATTTTAATTTAGTGTAATTTAATTTTTATTTTTATAACATCATTAAGTCGTCTAAATAGTTAATTAGGGTTAAAATGTTTATGTGAATTTTTATTAAAAACACTCCTAATTCATCGTACATGGATCTTCTTGCGATGAAATAAATAATTTAAAAATATTTGCATCTGCATTTTAACTAGAATAATTAAAGATGTTAATTAATTATTTGGATTAACAAGTGATATTATCACTAAATGAAAGTATAGAAACTAAATCACAAATTGAACATGATAGAGGGATCAAAATGACAATTTGCCCTTCATGTAATAAGTAACCTTTTGGATAAAACAATATATAGTCCTTGAACTTTTCCCACCTTGTTCATATTAATCTCGAAGCTTGACAATTTTTCCCAGTTTAGCCAATGAAATTGAATTTCATTAAAATATATTTTATTTTTATTTTTTCAGTTTTTATATAATATTTTAAAATATTTAAAAATAATATGATATAATTTCAGAGTTTTGCATCATATTCACACCTTAATGAAATTCAAGTCCGAAAACTAAATTAAAAAAATACCAAAATTAAAGATTAAATGTTGGTTTATCCTATTTTTCAAAACTTTATTTTGGGTTTTAATTTTAGTAAAATTGGAATTTAAAATTATACCTTTATGTTTAGAACAAAATCGCAACATGTTGTTTTTCTCCTTTAAACCAATTATCTATTTTAAAAATTCAAGCTTCTGATGTAGATAATAATAAAAGTTGGGATTTTAGAGCCGTTCATTTTACCATGCAATGCAGACATTACACACGACAAAAAAAAGGAAACTAGCTAATTAATAAATTTTATGATTTATTGCAATAAAATATTCGGTGGATGAGTAACTCAGTTCATGGAAACAGGGGCGAATCAAAAAATTATTTTTCGAGGTTAAAGATAAATTATAAATTTTGAAGGGATCAAACTGTAAATTTATTATTATATCAAATTGTAATCTTATAAATTTTAAGGGATTAAAAGACATATTTACCATTTTGCATAACTAAAAATAAAAACATCTCATTTAGGTATATTTTCAAACACTTAATATGCAATATTTTGTACTAATTATAGCAATACCATGTATGAAGTTAGAAAGGTGAAATTCTACTATTAGTCCTCGTAATATATGTAAGTTATGGATTTAACCATTAACTTTATTTTGGTCAATTTTAATCCTACATTTTTTAATTTTATAATTTCAATCTTAACCCAAAGGTAATAGTTAGATGCATTTGGTTAAATTTGATATTAGTCATATACTATTTGTAAAGTTGTATATTTAGTCTATATTCTTTAATTTGATCATTTTAATCCTTATTCTTTTAAAATTTAAAATTTCAGTCTTCATGCAAGCGTCAACCATTAAATTCATTAACCGACTTTTTTGTGAGCAATACGTGAAAACATCAAGTTGACATGATTTTATAATGTGATAATAGTTTAACATATAAGGTTCTGAAAATACTAAATTTTAAAGAATTTAACTGCTACGGTTTGGACAGGACTAAAATAAAAACTAAAAATGACCAAATTAAAGTACAAAGACTAAATCTACAGCTTCTGTGTAGACCTGTTCATGGGTCGGGCCACCCGCCCCAGCTTGAAGGCCCGCTCGAAATGTGGGAAGATTTGGGCAAAAATATAGGCTCGAAAATGGGCTTGGACAAAAAAATACGACCCATTTTAAAAATAGGCCGGGCCTTGGGTAAGGCATTTTGGCCCGGGCCTGGCTCGAATTCACTAAAGTACAAAAAAAATCTATTTTTTTTTTTTAAATATTATTTTCTTAGGATATTGTATAAAATTTATTTTATTGTTAATTTTGTTATTATTTTAGAGGAATTTGCTTTTTAAGTTACATTTTAAATTTTATAAATTAATATGGGTGGGCCGGGTCGAGCCCAGGTTTTAACATTTTTATCCGGGTCAAATTGAGTAAAGTTTTAGGCCCATTTTTTAGGCTGAGTCTAGGCCTAACAAACGGATCTAAATTTTTAATTGAGCCTAGCCCGGGTCGTCCCATGCATACCTCTACTTCCGTGTAATCTATAAAGTAATAATAAAATTTAATAGAAAGAAAAATAGGAAATGGACACATCACATGAGAGAAAAGGAATGCATAATCACGGATGGAGAAGAATACAAACAAGGTTAGGCAAATGGCTATCCTTCCTTTTTCTCCCTTAAAACAATATCTCTTTATCCATTTATCCCATTCATGGACTCACTCTCAACCCACAAATAACAGCTAAAAAATTTCCCCATTTTCCCCATTTATATATATTTTATTTTCTTTTTATGTTATAATTGTAACAAAATCGATGTAATTCATCAACGAGACATCGATTTAATGACAATATTAAAATTATAGTAATCGTAAAATCTTAGATTCGAGTTCTACCCAATATAAATGTATGGGTTCTTGTTCAAATTTATTCTATCTAAAAGCGAGATAGTTTGTTTGACTCGACTTGGGTCGAGGAAATTTTAATTTGAAGCCAATCCTATAGGCTCAAATTATCATTTATTAAATAAGAGTTAACTTTTATTTAAATTTGATTTAAAATTTATAAAAATTAATAGATATTTTCATTATTAGTACCAAATAAATAATGAGTTCTAACTGATCGATTAAAGCAGATCAAATAAGGCTTAGATAAAAAAAATAAAGATTTTAGAATTATAATCTAACCCATGAATATATCTAAACTTCGACGGGTGCGAATTAAACACTTTTTTATTATTTATTTCATATTAATTTTTTTTTTATATTTTTTTATTATTTTATCTCAAAATTACTAAACTGAACTCTCACCACCTATTCCCCACCATCTCTTTCATTCCAACCGTCATTTCACATGCTTTTGCCTTTTCTTTTGCAATTCCTTTAGGATACCTTTTTCTCTTTGTCCTTCTCTCTCAAGACAAAGGTACACCCACTGTTTGTTTCTTGCATATGGTACGTTATATGGGTAGAAATTACAAAAGAACTCACTCTTTTCTGTTCGTATTTATTTTACAGTCTATGAAGATTAAATTTTTTAAATTTTTTCGACAATATCACCTCTAAAATTTAAACTCGAATTATCTTTCTGAAAATATAACGCCTTATTATATAGTCCGTTTGATACGTACAAACAAAACTCACTAAGAAGTACTATCACAGTACAAAAATTCCTACACAATATTTAGCTAATTAAAAGGAAAATTCCCAATTAGATCCATTAGTTCTAAATATATTAGCTAAAATACAAAATATATGAGAAAAGAAGGACCAATAAAAGAAAAAGGTTAGAGATAGAGAAAGAAAGCAACTATGCTATTGTGGTATACAATTGGGGACCAAAAGTGACAAAACGATGTAACATTTGCCTACTTTAGTTGAGTAATATCATCTAAAAATATTGATAAAATCTATATATTCTAATAAAATATATTTCATGTTAAAAGCATATGCCAAACTGACAAGTTGATAAATAATTGGAAAATTTAATAGTATTAAATTAGATAAATATTACGCGTAAATATTTGGTTATTTCGTTAATAAGATTGTTTTATCTCATCTAAGTCCGAGGTTATATCATTAAACTACATCGATGAACTAACAAATGACGATTAAATCACGAAACAACCTACATCCATATTTACCCCCAGCCCCCACAATAGATCATACGAAACTAAAAGATAAAAGAAAAAAAAAACTATGTACTAATGGTGGCCAATCTCTTGCCAAAGTTAAAAAAGCAAAGGCATATGTAGTTTTTGGCTGCCAACTAGCAAAGTTTGGCTGTTGTTGGCTTTGGAGACGTATAGCTCATACAAGTTCACGTGATTTCCTTTCTTTAAGGGTCTTTGCTTTTTGTTTTCTTTCTATTTCACTCATTACATATAATTTCTATATATCTATATATATTTCCTACTTCATTGCAGATAGATTTACACATTAGCAATGGATTCCGCTAAACTCTCAGCTTTTCTTTTCATTTGCATGCTTTTCATTTCCTTAGCTACTCCAGTTCTTGGTTGTCGTTCATGTCGTAAAGCACATCCCAAGGCTAAGCCTATTAAAAAGCCACATCCTGTTAAACCCCCAATCCATGTAAAACCACCGGTCACAGTCCCTCCGGTCACTGTCCCACCAGTGACTGTTCCTCCTGTGAAGCCACCAGTTGAACTCCCTCCGATTACAAAACCACCCATTACAGTCCCACCAGTGACTGTTCCTCCTGTAAAGCCACCTGTTGATCTCCCTCCAATTGCTAAGCCACCCATTACGGTTCCACCAGTGATCGTCCCTCCAGTGACTGTTCCTCCTGTAAAGCCACCTGTTGATCTCCCTCCAATTGTACAGCCACCCATTACAGTTCCACCAGTGAGTGTTCCTCCTGTGAATCCACCAGTTGATCTCCCTCCCGTGACTGTTCCTCCTGTGAAGCCACCAGTTGAGCTCCCTCCAATTGCAAAGCCACCCATTACAGTCCCACCAGTGACTGTTCCTCCTGTGAAGCCACCAGTTGACCTCCCCCCAATTGCAAAATCGCCCATCACAGTCCCTCCAGTGACCCTCCCAGTCCCTCCAGTTACTGTCCCTCCAGTGACTGTTCCTCCTGTAAAACCACCAGTTGACCTCCCTCCAATTGCAAAACCACCTATCACAGTCCCACCAGTGACTGTTCCTCCTGTAAAGCCACCAGTTGACCTCCCTCCAATTGCAAAACCACCCATCACAGTCCCTCCAGTGACCGTCCCTGTCCCTCCAATTACTGTCCCTCCAGTGACTGTTCCTCCCGTAAAGCCACCAATTGACCTCCCTCCAATTGCAAAACCACCCATCACAGTCCCACCAGTGACCATCCCAGTCCCACCAGTGACTGTTCCTCCTATGAAACCACCTATCAGCCACCCCCCAATAACAGTGCCACCAGTTACAAACCCACCAAGTGGGAAACCCTGCCCACCTCCACCATCAACCAAGGCCACTTGCCCTATTGACACACTGAAGTTGGGTGCTTGTGTGGACCTACTAGGAGGGGCTGTCCACGTTGGTGTCGGTGACCCTGTTGTAAATGCATGCTGCCCAGTCCTTAAGGACTTGTTGAACTCGAAGCTGCTGTGTGCTTATGCACCACCCTCAAGCTCAAACTCCTCAATCTTAAGATTTATGCACCCATTGCTCTTCAGCTTCTTGTCAGTTGTGGGAAAACTCCCCCTCCCGGTTACACTTGCTCTCTCTAGACCTAAGTTAAGCACTTTCATCACCTCATCACATACACACACAATATATTATGTGTGTGTGTACATACGTATGCATGCATGCTTTTCTTTAGGTTGGATTTTCCCACTAGAATGCAAATAGGTCAAATTCAGTTTTTAGTTCCTATACAATGCTCAAATTTAAGATTTAGTCATCGTATTTTAATTTGATATATATAATTTAATCACTTCACTTTTATAATTAATATTATTAACTATTTCGATTAAAATGCTGATGTGGATTTTTCTTGAAAACACTTCTTCCAACAACAACAAAAATTCATGTCAGCGTGATGAGTTGGAAGGGATATTCCATAACATTGTTTAAATTGAAATGGGAAACAATGTTACAGTTTGGATTAAGTAATGACATTATAAAAACAAGTAGATTGAAATATGTCAAATTAAAATATAGTGACACACACCAACAAGTGTTGAGTGCAGTAGTAAAATATATTGTACTCTCAAAAAGAGAAATCAGGTTTAAATTTCAGAGGCGATGTTATTAGGAGAGGCAACACAAGCCCTGAAAGCAGCTGTCTTCATGGACCATAAAATGAAAATCGAAGATAACTTGATTTATATAAAAGAAAGACTAAATCCTAAATTAAAACTTTGTAGAGGGACCAAAATCAGAATTTGACCTTAAAAATACAATATACTCATTGAATTCCATGTCGTACGGATTTTGCAGGTTGGTAGGTTCTTATGACGAAATAGGACAAATGAGAGGATGCCACCATTTTATCAATTGAATTGGAAAGCTATGCTGGCTAGGCTCTTATTTTTAATACCAATTCTTTTTTTTTTTTATAGTTATTTTTAAAGATTATTGCAGGTGTGTTTATTTTATTAAAAAAAAAACAGTGTTATTTCGTATTGGTTAACTCTTGAATTATTTGTAATTTTATATTTAAATGGATGTTTGATTTGTTGCTAATTGATTTTAATCATATGCTTAAAATTGTATCGATACATCCTATATATATAGTACGATATTACTCGTGGCAGAGTAAAAATTTTTTTGGGGATTGAAATTAAATTGTAATTTTTATGAAAGTAAAATATAATTTCATCATTTTAATAACTTATATTTTATCATTTTAAAGAATTAAATTAAATTTTATCATTTTTGGTGGTTAAAATACAATTTTATATATTATAAAGGGCCTGAATTGAAAATTTACCATTTTAGTAGCATTGGCTCCGCCACTGTTACCATCGTTATTTTATGATATCAACATCTTTTTTATTGTTATATAATAAAATATTCAACTGCAACTGTAAGTATATAATGTCCGGGTGGAAGCCCCCTCCGTCGGGCTTCGTTAAATTTAATGTTGATGCTGCTGTGAACCGCCTTTCGGGGATCGGCACGATTGGAGGTTTACTGCATAACTCGAGTAGCAAAATTCTTATACCTTTTTCCAAGAACATTGGTGGAAGTGAACTTGCGATGACAGGGTTACTCGCTGTCAAGGAGGTTTTTTGTGCATATTTAAAGCTTCGTCATGGTTTCAGTCGCATGAGTTGATGGTGGAACCAGACAGCTCAAATGTAGTTAAGTAGGTGCAGCTGTTTAATAGTCTCAGTTTTGATGGAGTTGGTGCGACGCAAGACACTAATCGGAAGTTGCCTTTGCTGCTATAGACTTGATCAGGGTTCCATTTTTGTGAAATAAAAAGACAAAAAGCCTTAACTTATTCTTACAATATTATAGTTTGTTATTTTGTGTTTTTTAACTCTTTTTACCATCGATTCACTTTACCCTAACGGATGGTAATAACATTTATTACATTTGCAACTAACAAAAACAGATAAGAGTTTTATCTGCTGTCGAGGAAATGATAACCACGAGGGGCAATTGGAAGAATACAGCATCAATAGAAAATGGCTAGCTGTAAGGTCGAAGGGGACCAAGTTTTTAAGCTATGGCACACGAACCTCGTTTGTCTTTATGTTCTGCAATAACATGTGGTGTGTGTTGAAATGGTCCTATACATGTATATCATTAAATCTCAAGCAATCAACTAAAAGATATATGCAGGTTAAGTTTTAGCGTGGTTGGTATGGATATTATTGCCAATAGGAGAACGTGAGTTTAAATGCTGAAGTGCATTATCCTCTTAATTATGAGTAATTCTAAGCATTATATAAATATATATATATTATATACATTAAATTTTTAAAAAAAAAATTTAGACATATCTATTTCTAACACATATTCATATCCAATGTTATTAGTCGGTCCAAATATGTTGTGATTTGGGCTCTTAAGTGAAGTTATTTTATTGTTTTTAACTTGTAATATTCGAAATGATTGAATAAATAAATATTTACATATGATTATTTAATATCTTTTGTATGAATGCTTTGCGTTTAAAACAAAATGTACAAGTAAATATTAAGTTATGGGCTATCTAAAGTTTAACCAATATTTAGTCGCATTAAATGATCTGATTTTAATGCAAGAAAACTGTGAATTTGTTGATTTTACCTTTCAATTTTTCGTTAGCTAAACTAACTAGACCATCGCTATTTTATGCTTCGTTGTAGGGCTCCTTTGGATGCCCGTTTTCTTGCAGTGTGGTGAGATTGGGAGTCTAATCTCACCACACTGCTGTTTGGTTCAACATTTCAGTACAGTGAAAACTAGTTTCAACCTCACTGTTGTGCTGAAACGGGACTGGAGAATTCAGCACCAGTTAAAGGCAATTGGGGCAGTATGTATTTTTAAGAGACAAAAATACCCTTAAAGAAAGAAAAATTGAGGCTTTCATGGAAATTCTAAAGAAGGAAGCAGATCCAGGTATAATCTTACCTGCTGGAATCTCTCTTTTTTGGGTAAAGACGAAAGAAAAATGAAAGGAAAAATACTGGAAAAAGACGAAAGAAAAATGAAGAGGGAGGGGGAGCAAAAAGAAGAAGCCAGAAAAATGAAGGAGAGAAGGAAAAAGAAGAAGCCAGAAAAAGGAAAGAGAGAAGGAAAAAGAAGAAGCCAGAAAAAGGAAAGAGAACAGATGCAAGAATTGAGAGATGACAAAATAATGTGTTCTTATTTTTTATTTATTTATTTTTGGATGTAATGAAACTTTGGGTTAATATATATTCTGCCCCTAGACTTGAATTATTTATTCTTATTTGGTACTTATCTCAATTTATATTCCCTTAGTACTTATGTATTAATACCATTCACACTGATAATTAATTAAGCGATGAATGTGACAATCTTTTAACATGTTATATGACACATATAAATAAAAAATCTTTAAAACTATATATATAGAATCCTTTTACATCAAGAATCAACTTTAATGTATAATTATCTAGACAATCAATTGTTATGTATAAAATATGTGTTTTAGTATTTTTACATATTTTAAATTATTCTAATTTTTAAGTTATTATTATTTTGAAAATATATAAAATATGAATTTATAAATTTATAATAAAACATCATAAGATACATTTTAATATTTTATTAAATGAATTTATAAATTAACATATTTTTAATAATTTTGTAAAAGTTTATATATCAATTCTAATCGATGTCCTTAATAGTCATTTTATATTCTCACCTCACCGCTACAAATTGCTTTTAATCCAAACACATACTCCATCGTTGTTTTTAATCTCACCGCCTAAATGTCCAATCTCACCGCTACAAGAATTAATCTCACTGCTATCACTGCTTTTTAACCTCACCGGAGGTAAACACACCACCCATCCAAACTAAGCCGTAGTCTTTTTATTGTTGCTTTGTTATCAACATTGGAATCCTTATTCAATAAAGTTTGATTACGTAATCCGAAACCTTCTATATTTACGAGGTCTTATTTAGAGAGTAATTCACTCTAATAAAATTATACGATAAAAATTTTTAATAAAAAATATTGAAAATAATAAATGGGTAGAATTACTTATTAATAATTAATATGTTTAGTTTAATAAACAGATAGAAGTTACTTATCATGTAATAAAGAATACATTCAATTTTTTTATATATATATATTCAAAGGAAAATACAAATAGGTTGATAAGGGCCTTGCTCATGGGTCGAGTCAAACCATTTATTTTATTTTTTGAAAAATCTCATTAAAGATTTTCTTTTTTGACATAATATTTAAAATTACTCATAACATCTCCCCAACTCATAAATAAAAAAATAATGAGTTTTAATGCACTCAAATCCAAGACATGTCCCATAATAATTTTATTATACAATAGAATTGGACAAATTTGTGAGTTTAAATAGAATGCTCCAATGTTGTCGGGTCTTTGGGACAAATATAGAGTGTCAACAATATACTGACAACATGGTACATGCATTTCCATGCAATTGTCGCCATAATCTTACACGTGGTCTTATCAGTCTGAATTTGTTGGAGAATTAGGGATAAATTTTGGCCCTTGAAAAAAACTCACACCAAAATTAAATAATATTTTTCTCTTCTTTTCTTTCCCTAAAATTAGCAAAAGAGAAAATATATTAAATAATAAAAAATATATTTCTTATGAGTTAGTATTTGAGATATTGATAGCAGTGCAATTTTTTAATTTTACAACAGCTTTAAAAATTAATATATGTCTTTTTTAAAAATATTTTTTAAATATTTTACTATGTTTAGATAGGACACTTGTCATGTGTTAAACCATTGATCTTACTTGTAAAATCTAAAAACTTCACGGGTAGTATACTAAATATTTTTCCACATCTTATTAGCTTAAGGTACACTATCAATGGAGTTTTTAAACTCCACAAATAATGTCAGAGGGTTAACAAATGTCTTATAAGAGTTTAGTAAAATATTTATAATAATAAAAAAGACACGTTACAATTTTTAAGGTTGTTTGTGGAATAAAAATAAGTATACTCCAAAGGTAATGCGTTTGGAAATATATATAATTTTAAAATTATAATTTAAATTTTATTTTATTTTATACAAAATATAAAATAGAAACTATATAATTTTAATAATTATAATAATATGAGATGACACAATATTAACAATATATGTTGCTATATTTAATTCATTAATTATTTTAAAATTATTTACATTTATTATTCATGATATTGAGGCATTTAGATTTATTTTATTTTTAATATATTATTATACGTTATATTTTTATTGAATAACACCAATAAGATAGTGAATATATTTCTTTTCTAAACCATTAATTAATTTAAACAAAACCAAAATTATAAAAATATTATAATATTAATACACACAAACATCCCCTTGCATGGGAATCCCACTTTGCTTTAAGTATTTTAAAAAGGGATAATGTATATTTGCCCCCTATACTTTAGCAAAACTTTCAATGTGGTACCTAAGGTTTCTAAATGTCCAATGTGCCCTTTATACTTTGCTTTCGTCTTCCAATCTGGTAGCTGAGTCTAACAGCGTTAATGTCTAACATGTCAGGACACATGGACCACTATTATCATGCCACATGTCACATTTTTGCAAAAAAAAAAAAAGGTTATTGTTGAAGATATCTAAATGAGTTTTTTAATTTGAAAACGTATTTCTTTTGTTTTTTGGCTAGGAAAAGAAAAAAAATGGTAAAATTGTTTTAATGCCCCTTGAGTTGACTTCCCATTTTTTTTTGTAGAAAAGTGACATGTGGCCTAATAAGAGTGATCCTCGTGTCTTGACATGTTAGACATTAATGTTTGTTAAACTCAAGTACTAGATTAGAAGACGGAATAAAAGTACAGGGGACACATTGAACATTTGAAAATTGTAGGTACCGCGTTGAAAATTTTGGTAAAGCACAGGTGGTAAATATGCTATTATCCCTTTTGCAAACACATATAGATTGGGGATTATATATGCCTTAATGTGCGAAACCTTGAGTTCCTTTATGTTGTTGGAATGTTCCATGAAAGTTGACAAATGGTGGCAAAATTAGAAGCGTCGGTAAACACCACCTCTCGACAAACCGACCTCCGTCCCGGAAAATACGGGCTGTTCTGTCCCCACATGCTTCCATGTGAACATTATTTTTTTTAATTATTATTTTGGGTTTAATTTTTTTAAATATCTTAATCGAATCGATTGGATTATTCTATCGGTTTAATTATCAAATTAAGGGTTAAACATTGCTTAATCGAGTTGATAAGTGAATAGACGGAAGATAAAATATAAAAATTAAAAAGAAAATAAATTTCGAATGTATTTAATAAGAAAATAAATAAAAGAGATAATTATTGTGAAGGCAAGGTGTAGGTAGTGGCCTTGGCGCCTAAAATGGTAGATTTGTCATTTAGCCCCTAAAATAGTTGTATTATTATTATTTAGCAAAAAAGAAAAAGTAAAGTCCTGATTCGGAAGTTAATCTAAAGGAGTAGGCAAGAATCTCGGTCCCTTAAAATAAAAAATTATTGTATTAATTCTTTTATAAATTACAACATTTTAAGTGAATTAGATAGTAAAAAATGTATTTGAACTCTTTTAAAATTTAAAATTCAATTTTCACCTTTCCAAAAATAAAAATTTTATAATTAAATCTCTCGAAAATCGTAATAAAATTACATTTCAACTCTAAAAAAATCTATAATTTATAATTCGAACCTTCAAAAGAAAATTGTATTAATCTCGATTTTATAAAGTTTTACTTATTAAATAAAAATAAATCTTCGGATGGGGTCCTCGTGTTTGCCCCCACTAAAGGTAACAGTCACCGTCAGATCCGGCAATAATCATCCCAGCCGCACGTTAATTTATGAACATATATATTGTATTCTAAAATATTATTATTTTTTTAAAAATTAGCTTGATAATATATTATGATAAATAAAATAATTTCCCTACATTTGTTACCAAAATCTACATTTTAAATAATAATAGGTTTAGAAAAAACCATTAAAATAATTACGGTTTTGGTCCTCTATAATACTCAAATTAGAATTAGAATCTAATTATTATACTTTAATTAGATATAGTTTTATCTTTTTACTTGTATAATATCATTAGTTAATTTAAATTGTAAATAATATTAACTTATTTTAGTTAAAATATTTATACAAATTTTTTTAAAAACACATTTATAGGAATAAAAAATTATGTTAGCTTGATAAACTGGAATCTTCGTTCGTTGTTGATGGAGGATTCCTACAAGATCATAATGGGGGTGGATTATTAGCTTCAGTTGATATTTGGGAAATTGTGCAGTTTTGAATTCTAAACTTTGGGACATTTTCGATAGATTGAAACTTGTCCTTGACAGAAGAATCTTGAAGCAGTCAACACCATTCAAGAGGAAATAAGCGGAGATTCCAACTCTGCTCAATTCATGCATTGTAGAAGCTTTTAAAGCAATGGAGTAAGAGTATACAGCATATTCTCTGAGAAAAAATAAGCTCGTAAACGAAATAGTTAAGGCGGTATGAGACAGAAGAACTGGTTTACGTCTAATAGAAGATCCCATCTAGAGATGACTACATGTTGTTGTTGATTTTTTTTAGTTGTATTTATTTTCACCAAATATATATATAAGGGCTATATCTCAAATTTAAACACTATAGAATGACCAAAACTATAATTTAGCCAAAAAATGAATATAATTCCTTATTTTCATTTATGGGCTCGTGAAATCAATTTAAATTATTACAAATAACAATAATTAAAAAATAATAAATGCTAGGGTTGAATAAATCTTAAAGACCCATGTCCCAAAATTCTTCTAGGGATTGATGCTTAAAAGAGAAAAACTCCCTCATTTTTTCACTATAAATATCCTCCCTACACCCTGTAACCTCCTCATTCAATCTCTTTCTTTTTCATTTTCTTTGATCTCATTTCTTTTGCTTTTTTTTTCGCCATTGATGGTTCCTAAGCTTTTAGGGTTTTCATTAAAATGGCGATGATGAGAAGGGAAAAAAAGGGAAAAATATCAAGTATGGTCCTCTTTGTATTCTTCCACAGCTTTCTTGAACTGCAACTACGTCTTAGAGACGATGCATGTGAGCGGTTTTAAGTATCAATTGCGGTTCAATAAAGCTGTGGGAAGATACAAATAGGGTCAATGGAAAGGATTCAAATGCTTTATTATGGATTCTTTGGCCCCAAAATGAAAATTTCTTTATATAGTCCCTTTAGTTTTTAAGAAATCACAAATTAATATATTCATTTCTGGCTCTCCTATGCTTGTAACTCACTCTTCCTTCTAGGTTTGATTATTGCAATGTAATTGTTTATACAAGAAAAAATAATAATTTTTTTCATAACCCTAATGAACATTTGTTTTTGGAGTTTTATGGTGTAGATCTGATCCAGAGGTGTCCATGCTTGAATTTCCATTTTCTTTAACTTTTTTAATGTTATTGTATTGTCTATTTCCATCATGTTCTTGTTTAAAAGTTCAAGCAAATCATAGCCATTGTTTTGTTTTATTCATTGTTTTAGATCCAATCGTATAAACCTGGACGGCCAGAATTGATTTATAATTTTTTTATATTAAAATATAATTTTATCATTATATTAATTTATAATTTTTAAAGGATTAGAGTATAATTTTACCATTTTAAAAGTCTGGCCATCCACCGTGTCACCTTTAAACATATAGATAGCGAGATACTGATCCTTCATACACCGCAAATACGAACATGTAATCTAAGTAATGTATATCGTACAACTATTCTATTTTAGGGAGTTAAAAATGAATTATATAAATCTTGTAAGATCGAAGTGGCAATTTAACCCTTTTTTTAGGGGCCAAAGCGATTGCCTCCCCCTTATATATGCCCCTGTTTGCATTACATATCAAACCAGGATGAATCATGTCGAGAGAGTGACCCACTTAAGATTTTGAAATTTCAGTATTGACAAGTGAGGTTCTCTACTTTAAAATCTTATGTCGCAAGCATATTATCACATGTGTAATCGGACGAAGCCTAGGCCTCCTTAAAATATAAAATTGTTATTTAGGCCTTTAAAATTTTTTAAAAATTTTAAATTAGTAAAGGTAAAATTGTACTTTGGCCCCCTAAAATTATAAAAATTGATTTAATCTTTTACAAATTATAAAGATATAAACTATAAAAATTAAAATTTCATTCGGCCCCCCTAAAAATTGTTCTGGCTTCGCTCTTGTGTGTAATATCATGTTAATTTTGCTAAGTGCACATAATATTTACAGAAAAGACATGTTATTTTAGTTAATGAACTTAACTACTATTGTTTGAGTAGGGATTAAATTTTCAAATTTCGAAAAGCATATTAACTAAATATGATCAAATTGAAAAATAAGGAAATTCAAACCAAAACTTAAAGGACCAATAGCATAATTTGACCTAACGAAATTAATTGCTATCATTCGAGTAAAGATTAAAATTTCAAAATTCAAAAATTAAAAAAGATTAAAGTTGACCAAATTCAAAAAAAAAAAAAATACACGGACTAATAGCATAATTTGACCATATTTTTATATTATACAAATAATTTTCAACTATATTGAGGACCAGAGTGTTTATGAACCAAATCAAGACCCGATTCCAAAATATTTTTCAAATTCTATTTTGATTGCTTAAAATTTTATTTTATTATTTAGAAATTAATAAAATATTATAAAATATAATTTTATAATTAAATTGTAATTTAAAAATATCTTTTATTTTTAAAACTCAAACCTTGTACAGACCTACCCAGAACATATCCCAAAAACATGCTGCCTTGTCCTGGCAATGGTGGGGGATGTTTCAAAATCAGATCTGAATTTTAGTATTTTTTTTTTTTCCTAAGGTAGTAGAAACAAGAAACAATGGACAAGTTGATCTTACAACAAGACAAACGTATAGATATTTGTAACTATCTATTACAGCTATAAATATAAATATATATTACTCAAAATTTTCCTTTTAGTGAAATATTTGTGCACAATATTTATGTTATTTAGAGATAAAATATTTAAGGATATTTTAAATATATATATTGTATTTTATTTTTACCCTTTATATTTAAAAAAATAATTTAATTCTTGTATATTAAATTAAAGAATAAATTAATTTTTTAAAAATTATATTTATTTATATTATTAAAATTAATATAATTAACAGAATAATTAAATAATATCACATAATATATCATGTGTATGTCATATTAATATACAAAATTAATTTTTAACTATAAAAGTAATTCTTTCAATAAAAGAAACTAAATGGAGAATCTAGCTGCCACCTATGTTGATTGGGTCAAAAGAGAGGAAGTGTTTTGTCTTTATATAATATTAAATTATTATAGTTCTTTTTGGCATTAAGGAATGGAAAGATGTGATTGCTTTGTGTTTTGTGAATGTCTACTTGAATCATGGTATGCTTAAGACCACTGTAATCTGTTGCAGCATTTTGTCTTATTGCCTGTATTATTTGTAATTTAAAAATTCGATAAAATTTTTAAATTTTGAATTAAATAGTTTAAGTTATTTGAGTTAATTAAGTTTTTTAGTTTAATTTGAATGTGAATTATACAATTTGAGTTATTCTAAAATCCGAATAAGAAAAGATAAAATTATACTATTTTGATAAATGTTTATCTTTTTAAAGTTAAAAGTTAAAACTACGTTGTTTTAATAAATATTTACTCATTAAGTTAAAAGGTAAAATTATTATATTGTTTATATTGTTAAATAACTTTATACTTTATTTACTAGTTAAATAATTGGTTCATGTAAATGCAACATTAAGTATAAATAATAGGATTCGTTAACTTGACTTGACTTGACTCGATTAGATTCGATTCGAAAAAAATTCAAATTGAATTCGGTTGCGAAAATAGGATTCATCAAATCGACTAACTCAAAATTTTTAACTCGATTCGATCGACTCGATCGAATACTCACCCCTAATTTGTAGTAGAATCAACCCCTTTACCTCACACTATGTGAGCCATGTTTGATGTGTTTTGTATTGAAATTATTTTAATTATAATTAATTCAACATATATTATTGGGTTGGGATCTACTTATATCGATATAAAGTCAGTAGTTTTACATATTTTTATAACTTTTTTCTATAATTAATATTTTAACAATTCAACTATCATATTTTATACTTCATTTATGTAGATCATGCATATAAAAATTCTTACTTAATTAAAAATATCTAATTATATATTTAAAAAATTTCAATCGTTAAATATATATTAATAAAATAACTTTTTGAATTGATACGATAGAGAGATAGAATCAATTCGAAAATTCATCTCCAAAGAAATATTAATAATAGAAATATTATGGAAGTGTGGAAAATTACTTAATTTTTGCACTAACATATTCCTCCCCTATATTATTTATGTTTTTATCTTAAACCCCTGCAATTTTAGAATTTTATCTTTGCCCCTTAACAAAGTTTCTGAATTCGTCTCTACCCGCAGGGGCGAAGCCAGAACAATTTTTTTAGGGGCGGATGGAATTTTAATTTTTTTATAGTTTATATCTTTATAATTTGTAAATGATTAAATCAAATTTTTATAATTTTAGGGGGGCTAAAGTGTAATTTTACTTTTACTAATTTAAAATTTTTAAAAAATTTTAAAAGCTTAAATAATAATTTTATATTTTAGAGTACCCGGGCACTTGCTAACCCCTGGTTTCGCCCCTGTCTGCCCGTAACCATTTCTTCTATGAAAGTTGGTAGAATTCTGGATGATGATGATGATAAAAGCTTACCATAAATGAGAAATGGAGACTCTTTATATTAGTGTTGGTCTTCAATGAAGGCATGTTAAAGACGAAAAACAAGTCCTGAGACGTTGCCATCTTCTCCCACAGCTTTCTTGAGCTCCCATGTTGTCCTTTATCTAAACCTTTGTTAGCTTCATACATACATACAAACAAGTAGCACTACAGCAATTTGGACTTTTAGCGGCGTTTTTTTAGGCCTTTAGCGGCTTTTTAAGCGCCACTAATAGTATTTTGGCGCTTTTAGAAGCGCCATAAAAACACCGCTAAAAGAGGCGCATAAAATTTAGCGGCGTTTATGAAGAAAAAACGCCGCTAAAGATCATGACTTTTAGCGACGCTTTTTTATAAGCGCTAAAGGTCATGCCTTTTAGCGCTTTTTTTAAAAACGCCGCTAAAGGTCATGACTTTTAGCGGCACTTTTTACAAACGCCGCTAAAAGTATGGCTTTTAGCGGTATATTTTTAAGCCGCTAAAAGTATGACTTTTAGCGGTGACTTTTTACACGCGCCGCTAAAGGTACGACTTTTAGTGGCGTTTTTTTTACAAACGCTAATTTTGTCATGAAAAATAAAAAATATATTTTTCTTCATATCAACAAATTAAAAAATAAAATTTTGCATTACTATTGTATCTCTAATTTGTTTGGTACCAAATACCACATTTTATGTCACATCAATCTATATTTTTCCTTTAATAAATAAAAACGTTCAGAGAACAAAAATTATCCATATCGATAGCTTTAGCAAACAAAGCAAGAAAATTAGAAGTAGAAAACAAGAATATCCGTGTTTATGATTTGCATATGTACATATATATAAGCAACAAAATTTAACGTGAAAAGGGTGCGACCTCACATCCGCTTCATTCATTTGGCAAGAACGACTTTTCATTTGATTTTGCATTGAATATATTGAGGCTTTAAGTTGTTGAGCTCTGCAGAAAGAAACGCGATCCAACTTATCAAGTAGTATAACAATGAAATGCTAGAAAGGTTTGAACATAAGCCTAAAATCCAAAAAGATGAACTTTGGACTCAACAAAGAGGACAAGTTAGCAAACCAAATGGAACCCTTAACTCTTATAGATTACATTCAAATTGCATGCACATGCCAATTTCTAAACTCTGGAATGACAATGAAGCAACTGCTTTTCTTCTATGAATTACATCTTGTTTTTATAGATGTTAAAATGGAATTTAATTTATAAAATTATAATTGATAAATAATTTCAAGCTTACTACTCATGGAATTAAATGAAAGATAATGTTTAAGTAAACTTAATTTAAATACCATTTTCATAATCATACTAATTAATATAATTCTTTTTAAAAATCATACTAATACATATTTTAAAAAAAATTAAAAAAATCCAGATAACACATGTCATATTTTCCTTAATACATTCTTAATTTATGGTACTCTACCACTCAAAAATGTAAAGCCGACCAAAGAATAATACCTAAGAAGAAGCATAAGTTTGGATGATTGGAAATTGAGCCAAAAGATGAAGACAATTTCCATTTTCAATTCATTTTGATCCAAAACCAAACCATTTTGCCGAAAAACTTGTTCTTTCCACGATATGCTCCTCTTTGTTGAATCTGCTCCACCTTTCATCTGCATCGCACTGTGTTTTGCTTTGCAAATTACGGTTTAAACATGGGGTTAATGGCTTCATTTCGTTCAAAGAACATAAACCGGAAAAGAATTTCAAAGAAAAATTCAATTAAAGCACTCGATATATATATATATATATATGATTAATTGTAAGCTTGTATAGGTTGGTCAATGCAAACAATATTTGTGCAACATGAAAAACATGTTTAAAAACAAAGCAAAACCGGTTTTGAAGGAGGCTTGTTAACTTTTGCACTCCTTGCATCATTAGAAGTCTTATCGTAATGTGTTGCGAAGCTTCACGACGTGAAATAGACGGTGATTTCGTCTCCGACATCGTATAAACAGTATCATCAACACCTATACAATCAATAGAAATTTTACAACTATGGTATTTAAGGTTATCAAATATATATATATGGATTGTTTAATTACCATCATTAGAGGGCTTTCCATAGGTATGTTGCAATACTTCAATGAACAATCGTCCCTTTCATCTTGCATTACTAAGAAAACAACCCAAAATCGGATAAAATTCATTCACCGAGGTTAAGTTTGTTGATAGATATGGAAGTTCTTACATTGATTGTAAAGAGCATTTCGCTTAACAATGGAAAATATGATATGGCTTGTGACTCCTCACGAGCCCTCTCCACAACCATGGAATCTACAACCTGCACCACGCAACATTTTCTAACATAATCCAAGAAATATGACTAGATAAATAATAGGTGAAGCTTTGATTTGTGTTAATTATCGCAGATAGAAATGGTAATGTGTTGCTAACTATATCACTTATAAGGTCCATTTGAACATGAACATTTAGATGTAACAATCTAATATAATCCTAATAAAAAATGAAAAAGTTAATTACACGAAAACATCACCTGAAGCTTGAGAGCTGCTAACATGAACATTTGGCTCCACCAGATCCATTGTTAATGCCCCTCCCAAGAGCCAAGTAGAAATCTAACTTCTTCTTCATGGAACTATTCCATGATTCTTTATTGCATTATCGATTCGCATAAAAAATTTCACTAACTCGTCAAATGGGATCTAGAAGTAATTTTTCATCAACTCTTTGTCAACGATCATCGACTAAGCTTTCAAATCGAACTATGTAGGAAGTGTTGACTAGAAAGGAATGATACCTTCCGTGTAAAACTTTAGCTATTTCACCACTTGTTCCCTTATATCCGATGCGCATTCATAAGGGCCAATTCCTCCTCTAACGTCCAAGCATCCTTCTTTATATCGATTCAAATGATTGTGCCATCTGCGAACATTGATTGAGCATGGAATAAACATAAATGGTAGGCATCATTTGGGATGACAGAAAATCATATGCAAATCTCGGAACTTTTAAGAACTCTTAGGAATCCAAACATAAAAAAAGTAAAAATGAAATTACCTCTCACGGCATTGTTTCCTATTCGTCCAGGCAAAGATTTAGCAATGATCAGACCATTTTGTAGGCCACTTTGTCCCTGAATTTGAGCATGCGCCATTTTTGTAAACCCTAAACCAACAGAACCGATGAATAGAGATAAAATACAAAAAGTCGGATAATCTTTAAAAATATACATATAGTTTAAAAATTAAAAACACCTTAAACTGCAAAATTGGCACCAAAAGAATATAGCATACACTAAGAAATCCAAGTACCTTCTCGTGCTTAGAAAGAAAACTTACAATATGTAAAAAAAGGAAAACACGGAACCAAGCAATCATAAAACAGTAAATCAAGAGAAAATAACATAAAAACCCCCAAAATTAATTCCTTGCCTAGAGTTAGTATTAAAAAGGAAAACACATTGCATATAATAATAACCCTAGAAAATCATCTTAAGAAAATTAAAAAAAAAACTTACCGTTCTACCATCAATGGTGTGCTTTTCTTGAAGAACGATGATCGATGACTGACGGATCGAGAAGACAACAAATCCAAAGCCACGAGGTCTCCCTGACCTTATCTCTCATAACAATAGTCCGCAAGATGTCGCCAGATCGCCAAAGTACTCCTTTAGCCTATCCTCACTTGTTTCCCATGATATCCTCCAATAAACAACTTCCCCGATCTCGAATCCATTCCCTTTCTACTCTTTTCTTTTATTCCTCCAAATCTAATGAAACAAGCTTCCGATTTTAGCCTTGTTTTAGGTTATAGGGTTTTGGGGTTTTTAGGATTTGGAGAATAACGAAAAGAAAATATTTTGGGGCCGATTTTGGGAGAAGAAGTTAGAGCCGCTCTAAAGCCTAGAATGAAGAAAGGAAGAAAAGTGTGAGGATCGTGTTGTGTGCCGTTTGACTGGTGAGGTTTTGGAATAATTTGGGAATGAACAGTTGCGATTTCGTGTAGATGGAACTTCTTTGCAATTAAATATTAAGAACATAAGTTTATGAATAGTTGGTTTTTTCCAAATTTCATGTTGGAGTTCATATTTTATTTTAAATTTAAATATTTTTATAATTTGTAATTGTAATTATATTTGTGAAAAAAGCTAAACAAGTAATGAAATATGTTGAGGATATAAGTATACTTAATGATACACTTATTAACACGTAAAAGGAAAAAGAGCTAAAACGCAAATATTTAAAATTAATTTATATTTGTGAAACCGAATCCACTAGAAATTCGCTTTTATGTCAAAATATTCTTTCTTAAATAATCAATAAATTGGAGCGATGAAGGAGTATTCCAATCTCTCGTTTCCTCTTCTAAAATAGACTTTTAGCGTTTTCCCAAAAGCGCCGCTAAAGCTCTGACTTTAATGGCGTTTTCCAAAAGCTAAAAGCTCGAACTTTAGCGTTTTCCCAAAAGCGCCGCTTAAAGCTCAGCTTTAGCGGCGTTTTCAAAAGCGCCAGCTAAAAGCTCAGCTTTTATGGCGTTTCCCAAAAGCCGCTAAAGCTCAATTTTTAGCGTTTTCCCAAAAGCAAGCTAAAGCTCGACTTTTAGCGTTTTCCCAAAGTTGCTAAAGCTCGACTTTAGCGGCGTTTATAAATAAACGCAATATATATATCTTTAGCGGCGTTTTGATAATAAACGCTATTGTTTTTTTTTGGCGTTTTCCTTCAAACGCCACTAATGTATAATATTTGCGGCGTTTTTCTTTAAAACGCCACTAAAAACGCCGCTAAAAATCTGTTTTGGTGTAGTGTAGACAAAGAAAGTTCAAGAAAGCTGTGGAAAAGCATGGCCAGAACTTTTAAATTTATCAGAGAATTAAGCTTTTTTTATGGGATCCTACCCTAAAAATATACAAGGAAGAAGAAGAAGAAGAAGAAGAAGATGGGCATTCACAGTGTTTCCATGGAAAAATATATCGCTTTATCAAACTTTATTTAAGAGAGAGAGAAAAGGAAGGTATGGAAGATACGCATGGTTTATAATTTTTGCAATATATTACTAGAGGTGTTTAAAGGGAAGATTGTTTAAGTTGAAACCGGTTTAAAATACGGATATTAAATTTTGTCTAAACACGATCATATTTGTTCATGACAATGTGCGATTAAAGTTCAATTCACGGACTAACTTGCAGCATTGCTACTATATGATAAATTAAACCATTCTCTTTTTCCTTGAAAGTTTAGATGTTAATTGATATTGTATTACTAATCGACTCATCGATGAACAAGAAAAGTATTCTCACTCTCGTGCACATTAAACCTGAACAAGTCAACTTATAAATTTGTCTTTGTATGTTAGTTCGAGACGTGCCAGGCATACCATGTATAATTATCTGATTATTTTGTCAAAATATCGATTTTTATCAATAGAAATAAATAAAACTTTTAATAAAATAACCAACTTACTTTTTATCTGATGTATACCTCACGATAGGGTACAACGGATAAGTGGTCACCTAGCTGTTGAAGAATGTAACCATGGATGAGTGCTTGTTTTTGTTTTGTAATTCAGAAGAGGATAGTACGGGCGCAAGTGGCTTGCTATGTAGGGGAGGGTTATAAGCCTAATATTAATAGGTACAATGCCAACATTATCTGATCCTTTATCATCATTCCCCCACCCTCACCTATCAATCACCAACTCTTATCATTGTATCCTTTTATACTTTTCTTATTGGGTCTTTAAATTATAGGTTAAATTTTAAATTAGTCCTCAAATTTCAAAACGATTTAATTGATTCCTTCAAGTTTTATGTTATATCGATTAAGTCTTTCACTCAGCTTAAGCATCAGTTTATGCATTACATGTTAACTAGGATACGAGATGGAGCATAGTTAAAATATGATGATTAAATTTTAAACACCGAGATAGTTATAATATTGAATCGAGAGTTCAAAGTAATTAATAATAATTCTCAATTAATAATATAAATTATTAATTTTATTAAGGATAAATATTAAAATTATACATGAATTTTGATACAATTGTAATGTTATACATTAACTTTAATTTGATTCATTTATATACATAAAATTTTAATTTTTTATTCAATTTTAACATTTTACTAACTCTATTATATCGTTAAGTTATGTGTAATTTATTGATATGATATTTTATCAATTTAGAAAAAATAAAATTATTTTAAATTATTTCCACCTAGATCAAAAGAATAATCAAATTAGATAATAAAAAATTTGAACATTAATCTCATTATCCGTTCTTATCATAATTGTTCTTTTTGATACAATACTTAGAACTGCTCAAAGTCCCTCCCCAACCCTTAAATAGGAGGATAATCTGTACCATTATACAACTCAAAAGAAATTACTAAAATAACATATAAAATAAATTACTAAATTTTGATTTTATTTCACCTAATATTAGGGGCGTAGCCAGGGGGCTGGCATGGGCCTCGGTCCCCCTTAAAATGAAACACCCCAAACCCGGCCCACGAGCCATGACCGGATCTGGTATGTTCCTTGAGTAAAACATTTTAAAATAGATTGTTACTTTGGAAAAATTTGGGTGGTTTTTGAAGAAAATTTGTTCTGTGTTGGGTTCGAATTGAAAAGTCCAGGTTTTAATAAAACTTTATTATTAGTTTCGAAACTAGGAGTTAACAAAAAAGTCGAGTTGTTTTAGAGTTACTTTTAAATTGAAGACCATTTGTGGTTAGGTTCCAAAACTTTTAAGAATTTATTTTTAGAAAAAATAATTTAATCTTGACTTTTAAAAAAAATAATCGTATCGTAACAGAAATTAAAACATGCATAGCAGTTTAAATCTAATGGCCTTATTACATCAAACAAAACCGAAATAAATCCAAAATACTTAAAATAAAGAGTCCAAAATTTAAATAAATTTTGAGTGAGCATGGCCACCGCTAAGCTCCTCGCCGACCGGTCCAATCCGGCGTCACCTGAAAAATATCCCACAACGGGTGAGTCCAACAGACTCGGTGTGTAGCAACCAACACTTAGTCCCAACGATTCAGGCATATCGGATCATACATATACATATAACAATTAGAAATATAATGATGCAATCCCGAACCCAAACCTAGATACCATCCGCTACACATCACCCGTACCAACCATCACACCGTGGGGACTACTAAGTCGACCCTCCATCCGCTACACATCATCGAAGGCAGTCGCTGCAGACGACATGCTCATCGCCCTTATATATATTGTGGCATAGCCACCAGATAATCATTTGTGACATAAGTCACCACATTCGGATTTTTGTGACATGAGTCACCACATTCAGATATTGTGGTATAAACCACCAGATCACTTCCCCTTAAAATAATTTCCCATATGCCCCATGTCATACAAATCATGCAACATCATGCCTTATGCCTTATTTCACATTCTTATCAATATTCACATATGTGCCGTATTCCAAATATTCATGTCATTTATTAACATAATGTTAAGGTTACGTACCTGAGTACTTTGTACCATTGTATGATACCTTTGGCCACATTTCACATCATTATAAACACATATATTAAATTGATGCCGTAAATCTATTAAGAGTTAGCGTGGGGTACACACCTGATTTACTTAACGAGTTCACTGAAATCCCAAAAGTCCCGATCTAATCCTCTAGATCTCAAGTTCCTACATTCGGCCAACACTAACCATTTTAGCTAAAGGCCATTCGGCCAAATGATCAAATCCTGAAGGATTATCGTAACCAAAATCTTACCTTCTTGCCGATTTGATTACTAATCAAATCCCGAAACTTTGTAGTGTTTCCTCCTTTCAATCGGCTAGCACTAAATCACTTCACAGATTAGTTCTCGGCTTTTGAATAAATAAGAAATAGATCTAAGTCACTAAATAGGGCCTTGGCCGAATATCTTAAGCACTTACCTTGTGGATCTGGATCCCGAAATTGCTGCTTGATTGGGGTATCTGTCGTAATCACTATGGCATATGTTAGATCCAATTCTAACATTTAATCATAATGAATGACCCTTGGCCGAATACATGCCTTACCTTAGATATTGAGATCCCGAATATCTCCTCCTTAGAGTCGACTACAGACAAATCCCGAAACCTCCTTTATAGTTTCGGCCAAGAGACATAAATGGCATTAGAATCTTGATTTCGGCTTTAAGAAAAGAAATAAAATGATGACAATAAAATCCTTACCCTTAATATTGAAATCGGCAACACCCTTACTTGAACCCACAGAGCTTTTCGGCTATGGCCTAGATGCTGATCAATTGATTTCGGCTTTTGATGAATACTAGAGGGATTCGGGCTTCAACAAAGAAAAGAAAAGAGAGAGTATGAGACTTAGAGAGAATCGGCAAGGGCTTAGGAGGATCCTATTTTCGGCTTTTGATTGCGTTTGCAAAAGAAGAAGAAAATTGATGATGGAGATTCGGCTAGAACACAGAGTATTTCGGCTTTGACAAAATAAAAGAGAACAGAGGAGATTCACTAGAGAATTCGGCAGAGGAAAAAGAGAAAAAGAAAAGAATGGATAATGGCCTCACTTCTCCCCTTTTTGCCGAAATTACTACACCTAGAGTCCCCTATTCGGCCAACTTCTCCTCTCACTATCAAATCCTTTATTTTTTTTCTCTTTATCACCTCATGTAAAATAATAGAAATAATCCCACATTTACCTCTTATCTTAGCCGAATTTAAAAGAAAAGATTTAATCACAATTAAAGCTCATCCCTTTAGTGTTTTAGTGTCAGTCCACTCATCGATCATTCTTGCAAAGAAAATAAAACTCATATGGCGTCACCTACCAGAGCATTAAGTGGCGCCTCCAAGCCACTTTAACAAGCTAATTTTTATGTCTAATTTTCCCCACAATTTCTCTTAAGGGCTATCAAGCTTAAATCCCTTTTTAAAACTAAAAATTGAATAATTTTTAAGGCATTCACCTACACACTAAGGTTCACAAAAATTCATAAGACACATTCATAATACGGCACACTAGCACATGCAATTAAGCAAAAATGCACAAGCCCAAAATCCCGGATATTACATAAAATATAAAATTACTATTTTAGCCCTTAAAATTTTTTAAAAATTTTAAATTAATAAAGGTAAAATTACACTTTGGCCCCCCCTAAAATTATAAAAATTTGATTTAATCCTTTACAAATTATAAAAATATAAACTATAAAAAATTAAAATTTTATCTGGCCCCCTAAAAATTCTTCTGGCTTCGCCCCTGCCTAATATGTTCAAATCAAAATTCATGTGAATATAATTTTATTTGTTTATTTTTATAATGTCATTAAGTAGTATAAATAGTTAACATAATTAATTATTTCGGTTAAAATGTTGATTTTATTTTTCTTAAAATATCCATTTTATCTTACTATAAATGATTTTATTTTATTTTTATGTTGAATGGATGGTTTTAAGAAAATTCACATTGACATTTTATCGAGAATAATTAACTGTTAACTACATGGACTAACTAATTCTATTATAAAAATAGAGAGATCAAATTATGCCAAATTAAAGTAAAGAGATTATATTTCAAATTTAAGTATAATAGAAGGATTAACCTTATAATTTAACCAAAATTCTATAAATTCAAATATATATATATATATATATATATATATATATATATTTGAGAATTTACAACTACACTAGTGTAATCACAAATACATATAGGTGAAGAAATTATAAAATAGAATACACCAATACAAAACACAAACTAATAAAACCTCATATATGGCAACATATGCTAGGATTTAGGGCAAAATTAGAAATTTTGTTTGGGGTTAAGATAATATTATAATTTATTTTTGGGAAGCTAAAAATTTGTACTATAAATGCTTAAATTAAATTGTTATTTTTTAAAAATGTTAAAATTATAACTTTTCGATTTAATCAAAGATTAAAAATGACTAAATTGAACCTTTTAATTTTGGGGAAGGACTATAAAACAATTTTCCCATTGAGCCAAGGGGAGGCAAAGGCTAAGGCTCATATACAAGTAGAGGTGTGCCCCGGTTTTGGGCCCAATTAAAATTTGCCCGTTCATGGAGCCCAAAAAATAGGACTAAAATTTTGCCCAAGAGCCATATAAAAACTAAAACTGGTCTACCTAAGTTCAATTTGGTACTTAATTTTTAATAATATTTTATATAATTTTAAATATATATAATACATCAAAAATACTAAAAATCAAAATAAATATTTTTCAACAAATTAAAAATAAATTTTAAAAATATGTAGACTTAAATAACACTAAAATAGATGTAACTTAACAAGCAAATACCTCTAAAATAATAACAAAATTAACAAATGTCTTTAAAATAATAACAAAATTAACAATAAAATAAGTTTTATATAATATCTAAACAATAACAACAAAATAATAGAAACATAATAGTAAAATAGTAGTAAAATAAGGAGAAAAACAATAAGAAAATAATATTAAAAAAATAGTTTTTTTCATTTAATGAATTCGGGCCGGGCCCGGGCCAAAAATGCCTTACTCGAGCCCTGCCCATTTTTTAAACGGGTTTTATTTTTTTGTCCAAGCCCATTTTTCGGGCCTATATTTTTGCCCAAACCCTCCCACATTTCGAGCGAGCCTTCGGGCAGGACCTGGCCGCCCGGCCCATGCACACCTCTATATACAAGTATCTAAGTTTAATTTCAATGTTCAATTTGGTACTTCATTTTTCTTTATCCCAACTAAGTACCTATATTTTTTTACTAGAGCACATTTATCAAATATTTATTGGACCACGTGATATTGTTTAATTCAAGTACCAATTTGAGCATTGAAGTCAAACTTAGATACCAATTTAGAACAAAAACCTATATAACAAATTTAACACTAAAACCAAATATAAATTAGCAAATGGTATATTAGCCGTTAAAATATTTTAGATTTATTATCATGAATATATAACTTTTTACACATTAATAATTTATATTTTTGACATATTCATTTCATTCATAATGTGTTTATTTTATTATTTATCTATTGTTGTGTTTACGTCGTGCATTAATTTTTAGAATAAAGTTTCGTTAGCCTCTGAATTTAATAAAAAAATTTAATTTGGTCATTGAACTTGAATTCCACTACCATGTTATAACTTGATTTTTTAAAATTATATATATTTAAAATTTTCAGACGTTGACATCAAGCAATCTTAAATTATCATGTCATTACGTCTTAACAAAATTTAAGTTCGTAAATAAAATGGAGAATAGCTGTAAAATTTTGGAAGTAACATGAAAAAAAGTTTAGGGACCAGATTAAAAAATAGTCAATTTAATGTGTTCAATTTAGTAAAATTAGAAAGAAAAATGGAAACTAAAACAAACATCGACAAGTGTTGATTAGTTAAATTAATCAATCGCCAAGTGAATGGATTTTATTTTAATATTTTCTTAAATCAACTTTTTAAAAAAAGTTATAATTGTAACATTTCACGCGGTTTTTGGGATCTGAAAGGGTCACCGCGTCTTCAAAAAATTCCCTTTCCTTTACAAAAAAATCCACACAATTAATGAAAAAATTCATTGTTCTTCATGTTCCTCAAAAACCCAGATTATAACGTTTTTTGAATCTTCTTGTTGTTCATCTTGTCTTTTTGTTTCTGTTTCATTCATCATTTTGAAGCTATGGTGACAACTTTGCTATTATTAGCTATTCTTTTCCTACTGGGTTTCATTCATATTTACTTTTCTTTTTTGCCCAATAAATTTTATTATTGGATCCAATCTTTAATCCGCAATGCCTGTCCTTCTTCTTCATCATCATCTTCAGCTGTGAATTACAGAACGGCCCAGAAAATATCAGTAACGGAACGGGGAGATCCAAATCACTTGGAGTTAAAAAGGGTATTTTCCACCTTCGACAAAAACGGGGACGGATTCATAACCAAGCAAGAATTGGGCGAATCGTTAAAGAACATACGGATGTTCATGACGGAATCGGAGGTGGAAGAAATGGTGGTGAAACTCGATGCTAACGGTGATGGGTTGATTGATTTCGATGAGTTTTGTATCTTGTGTAAAGCCATCGACGACGACGACGGCGGCGGCGGCGAGGAATTTAAAAGATTGGGGGAAGAAGGTGAAATATTGAAGGAAGCTTTCGATGTGTTTGATAGGGATAAAGATGGGTTAATTACCGTCGAGGAATTGGGATCGGTGCTTTGTTCATTGGGGTTAAAAGAAGGTGATAAGATCGAGGATTGTAAAGCGATGATACGGAAAGTTGATACCGACGGCGATGGGATGGTGAACTTCGATGAATTCAAGACGATGATGAAAAATGGTGGCCGATTAGTATCAGCCTTTTGATTTAAAATCAAATTATATGATCCACATTCTACAGGTTTTTTCTAAGGTATAATTCCATTTTTAGTCCTTCTACTATGCCAAAATTCAAGATCTGATTCTCTTTTCGATCCTTTTAGGTAAAAATTTTCTTTATTAATTTCGATATTAATTAAATTGTTGTTCTAAAAAAATCAGAACATGAAAGTGAGCAATTAAGGACAATTAATCACAATGATAATATTTTCTTGTTAATTTTACATTGGTATAATAATAAATTTAGCTCTCACAATTTACACATTCTATTAATTGATCATGATTTAACAAATTTACCTTCCAATACTTGTGTAAATGTTGAGGTTAAATTTATTTAATTTTTTTAGAATATATACCAAACTTAGAGGATTAAAATTGTTATTATACAAATCAAAATTACTTATGAAAGACATAACACCGTGATCAATTGTCCTTAATTGCTCATTTTCAAAATCGATAGTAATTAAAATGCTCTGAATTTTATATGGATCAATTTGTTTGATTTTAAAATTGAAAGATGTGGATTCAAATGCATAAAACTATTTTAAATAAAACTTCATGTTATTGCTTTAACAACTGGAGTTATCAATTTGTGTTCAATTAAAGTAGAAGATGATATCCTTGAATTGTAGCATAGTAGAGGGAGTAAAATTATAATTAAACCTTTTTTTTTTATCTATATGTTGAATTCGTCACCATTTTTTAAATACAGTACTGGTATTTGTAACAAAGCAATTGAAAGGCTTCTTTTTTAGGTGTGCCTGTATTTTTGGACTGTTTCTCTCTATGTAAATTGGAATTTTATATTTGTAAAGGCCACCAAACACATATATGTGAAGCTTGAAGTTGGTGTTTTCTTGGTCTAAATTGTGAATTTTTTGGTCATGTTAGTCTTATTTAATCCACTTCTCAGTAGGGTGTACAAAATTCGGGTAAAACCGAAAAAATTTGGTTAATCGACCGAATTCAGTTAATCGGTCGGTTAACTGAATTTTATCGGTCGACTAACCGAATTTTTTGGTCGGGGGTCAGTTAATTATTTTATGATTTTTTGGTTAACGGTTAATTCAGTTCGAAACTGGTCAGTTAACCGAAAAAATTAATAAATAAAATTATAATATATAAATAGGCTCACTATTCACCTAAACCCAATCTCTAAGCCCAATTCAAACTCAAATATCCAACTCAACTCAATTACCCAATCCAACCCAATTATAAAATTACAAATAATTTAATAAATAAAAATAAAATTCTAAAATTCTAAAACTAAAATTATGTAATCTTTTTAATTATGTAGTGATTTATTTTGGGTAATTTAGTTAATTCGAGTAATTCGTTAATTCGTGTAATTCGTTAATTTTAACCAAAAATAAAAAATATAATTTTCGGTTAATTTGGTTAACTGACTGAATTAACCGAAAAAATTTTGGTTCGGTTAATTTTTTAAAAAAATTTTCGATTAGGTTAACGGTTAAAAATTTTGAAAGGTTGGTTAATTCGGTTAATGTTATTTCGGGTCGGTTAACCGATTGAACACATCATGAAGGTGAACTTCAAGGGCGAAGTTAAAATATTATTTGAGAGTTAAAATATAATTTTATTATTATATTAACTAATGTTTTTATAAAATTTTAAATGATTAAATTAAAATTTTATAATTTTATATATTTAAAAAAAAATACAAATTTTCAAACTGGGGGAGGGAGGTGGGAGGCTAGGGCCTTGACTGCCCCCCTTCCGGCATCCCTGGTGAGCTCGTCTCAAGCTCTGAGAAGAGTTTTTTGTTCCAGTTTAACAATATTTTTATCCTAAAAATGCTTCTTAAAAGCTATACAAAACTGGCCATAAAATGGCCTTCGAAGAACCACCATCCATTTAGATTCGTGGTTCTCTGCATTTCTTCAGTATGAACCACATGCATTAGAGTGATTCTCTGCACCCTTTCAGGGTGTGGACTACCGCCACAAGTCACCCTCCATTTTAGCAGTTCTAGCAATTATATATGTACTCATTTGTAAATAAATTTTAAAAAGATATGTAATTCAGAATTTAGATTTGACACTTTCCAAAATCCATAAAATTTTAAATTTTATTCAATATATATATATATTAAAATTTAATTTTATCTAATTATTCACATTTAAATTTTCATATTACTTAAAATGATTATTTATTTATATATTATGTAAAAATAAAATAATTGGTTAAGCTACACTAATAATCATCTAATTATAAGTAAAAAAAATTTGTCACCAACGATCAAATGATTAACGTAAAGATAGCTTGCACTTTTAAAATGAGCATAACAATAATTTTAACCCTAAATATTTATATACGATATTAATTTAGTCTTGATTTAAAAAATTAACTCTCAACATTTACACAATGTGTAATTTGGTTTTTTTTGTACTTTTACTTTTTTGTGACATTGAAGGTTAATTTTAAAAGAACAAAAAAGATTAAAAATATTATATTGAAATTTCGGATGTTTATATTTTTTATATTTTTATCGATTCAACTGATAAATTTGTTTTATTTTTTTTTTTTTTAAATGAAAGGGTAAAAAAAAGCAAAACTCTGAAAAGACCAAATTACATGAAGCGTAAATTTTGAGGGTTAATTTTTTTATAATCAATACTAAATTGACACAATGTATAAATGTTGAGGGTTAGAATTGTTATTAAACAAATTTAAAAAACTGCCACATCATCTTTTCATTAGCCATTTAATGACAGATAACCAAAAGGATAAAAATTAAATAGTTAGGTGATTATTTTGTAATTTTTATAATTGAGTGACAAAAAGAAAAATTAAATTTTATTTTGAACTAAAATTCAAATATAACTTTAAGATGCAACCAAATTATTAGATAAAAATAAAAAAAAGTACAAAGAAAAGCTACAATTAAAAGTTTGGCACCTAATTAAATTATTGCCTAAATTATGCGGTTTCTCGTTGACAATCAAATTTAAAATAAAAAATTTGATAGAATTATATAAAAAAATGGGAAATGATAGAATATTTAAAAATAATAATTTTATTTTAATATTACATTATCTTATAAATACTTTAGGTTAATATTTATTAATTTTGTAAAAAATGATTTTGGTGGTTTATTAACTGAGTTGATGTTCAGATGTAAATCCAATTAAATAATTAAATTTAATATAGATAAATTATAATATAAATAACAATGTCTAATTAAGTGATAAAGCAACATATAGTCTCCAAATTTGGAAATATTTCATAATTTGGTTTCTTAAGATGTGATTTTGAAATTGTGCTATGTAATCACTTAAAATTTTAAAAAGAATTTATTATTTATATGAAGATATAAAATTATTTATTTTATTTTAAAATTTTAGTAATTTACATGGGATGACGTGATGCAATCTCTTAGTACCACGCTATATACCTCAACGTAATCCAAATTTAGGGATCAAATTTAAAAATGCTGCCAAATTTCTAGTCTAATATAAACAAAAAAAATTAAGAGACCAAAGTGAAAAAAATGACAAGTTGAGGGACTAAATGTTGATTTATCCTCTAACTAATTTCCGTTTTGGAAACTGTAACTATAATACTATATCGTTTACGCGGGTTTCTTCGGTTCCTTTTTCCGATATTTTTCTTCGCATCGAAGCTAAATATAGATATATAAAATCATCTCCATCTCTTTAAAAAAATCAATACAAAAAGCAAAAAAAAAAAAAAAAAATGCAAGAAGCAGAGCTTCATGACTTATCAGACGACGCAGATTACGCCGCCTCTCAACAAGAAGTAAGCAAAAAAGAAAAATATTTTTTTTTCAATCACAGTCAACGTAAATTCTTTTTCCATTTTTGGCGCGATTTTATCTCATAATTGTTTAATTTATCGATTTAAAAAAAAATTAATCGCGGCTTTTTTGGCCTTGTTTGAGTAGGGATCGGCAAGTATGATGCGGTGCTACAGTAGTAAATTAAGCACGTCGAGTGAAACTGAAGGAGCTGAAATTGTTTATTTGAAGGATAATGTTGCGATTCATCCTACTCAGTATGCCTTTGAACGGATTAGTGGAAGATTGAAGTTAATTAAGCAAGGATCTGCTCTTTTCATGGTGATTTGTTCGTTATTTAAGCTCTTTTTGTATTTTAAGTTTATGTATGTGGACGGTTTTGTTAATTAGTAATCTCATTAAGCTAATCATTTGCACCATTTCATGTAGGAAGATAGGATGGAAACTATTGTGTTTGTATATTTTATTATTGCTGAAGATATATGTTTGTTGTTGTATTTGAATGTAGACATGGATTCCATACAAAAGGCAGAATACGAATGCGAAGCTGTCCGAGAAAGGTTTTTTTCAGCTATGGCCTTGTGATTTGAATATCGATTTTGTATTGATTATATGTTTGTTGTAGCTGTTGTTTGCTTGATTTTGTTATGCAGATAGAAACCTTTATACCATTAGGGCAGTGTCCTTTGCTGATGTGAGGTCTATTCGAAGACACACTCCGGCTCTTGGGTGGCAGTACATCATTGTTGTCCTTTCATCTGGTAGGAATCGTAAACTCTATACTGTTTTTTCATGGCTTGTGGTATACCAGGTTGAGCAGATGACTTTTGATGTTGTATGTTCTACTTCCACATATGATATTCAGTTGATTTTCATGCGAAGTTTCATGGCCCTATGGAGCAAATATATTATAAACATGAACTAATTCATTTTTTGTGGAGAAATGTTCTACCAAAATCTCTTAGGGTTATGCAATGAAAATTTGTTAACCTTTCGAGATGATCGATTATTTGAAAGCCATATATCATACGGTTCCCAAATTATGGTGCCTGTGGTTCTCAAAACTTGTGAATTACACCTGAGTAGAGAAGCTGATAATATTTTAAGTGTACGTATTTTGCTGAGATTTTTAAATGGCAGTGTGCAACGTATTTTGAGATATGGTTCTTTTTCCCCCCACTTCTCTTCCTTGTTTGATTTCCCTCCTAGAGTGGGGTGCCTGATGTGAATAATGGAAAAAATGGAAGGTTAAATCATTGCACAACTTTATAACTCAACTAAATCAACCTGGAATCATGCATATATGAAAGCCTGTTATAACTTGAAACTTTGAAGCATTTGATAATTGATATTCAGTAACTTAAAGAGATGAAGCCTTGGGAAAACTGGCGTCATCTAGATTTCTTTAAAATGGTTTTATGTGTGAAAATTGCTGCTTTATTGCATAGCGACTGCTAATTTCTTTACCTAGACATTCCAAAATTTTAGTTGCACAGTAATGAGTTCTTCTTTATCATACTGGTTACATGGCTACTTTTACGTGTTAGTTGAAAAGATTAGCAGGGCTAGGAAATTTTGAGTTTTGACTGTGCCATCTTTTTGTTACTTCCTGCATCTCATTTGTTCATGTACATGTTCATTGAATGTCCTGAATAACCACTTACGAACTGACTAGGCATTAAATTACTACTTTATGTTTTATTTGTTCTACTTGCAAGTCTTGGCAGTTCCTTTTGATATTATATAAGGTTCAATCTCATGGATTTATTAAGTTCTTTATTTAAAATTTATATCTCTACATTTTGTTTCATTTCTACTTTGTGGCTATTCTTGTCTTTACACTTGTGGAAAGAAATTGTTTTTCAGGACTTGCATTTCCTCCCCTTTACTTCTATAATGGAGGAGTTCGTGAGTTCCTTACTACAATAAAACAGCATGTTTTTCTTGTGAGGTTGGTTTTGCTCATTTTAAGTTCCATTTAATAGTATTTTGTGTGATCAATGGTTTTGAGTTCATCTTCTAAAGTTTTTTGTGTTATATCTGCTTTAACCCTTGATTTGTTACAAAAAAAAAAAAAATAGTTAGATTTCTTTGAGGTCCCTAATTTTCATCTTATTTTCAGGTCAGTAGAAGATACAAATGTATTTCTTCTGAATGACTTTCAAAATCCTCTGCAGGTGTGCATAATGCTAACGTACCTGTTTGGTTTTGTTTCTTTCATTAATTCTTCAGCAGCAATGTTTCCCCATAACATTTGCTTAACATGAGATATAAGCAATACTTTAATTTCTAAATATCTTAATTTTGTAGAGGTTAAATTTTTTAAAAGCAATAAGTCTAATTTTGGCGACTAACTTTGTTCTGATCTGCTGTTAATTTTCAGTTGGGGAAACTAGATTTGTTGAACAAAATATCCCATTTTATTTTACTTGGTTTTATTGATCACATGTGGTCAGATAGATGGTATTTTATTCTGAGTCTTCTAATTGATTGTGACAGCGAACTTTGTCCTCATTGGAGCTTTCCAGGGCAGTTTCCATTCCAAGCATGCCATCAACACCTGTTTTACCTAGGGAGTCTACTTCACATGAAAATCAAGAGAGGACTGATGTGGGCATCAGTGATGTAAGTGCTAGTATTCCTCAGTATAATGGAAGGCGGAGGCAAAAGTTCCATGACCCTGCTCGAGACATTTCAATCCAAGTTTTGGAGAAATTTTCTTTTGTAACAAAGTTTGCCCGAGAAACAACTTCGCAGCTATTCCGGGAGAGTCACGGCAATGGATTTCGTCCTGTTGAGAGGAGAAAATCTAACCAATCTGATGATTATACTCACAAGCCTTCTGATGATGCTGAGGGAGTTGCTATTCAAAGCCCTGTTGCTCCAGATCCTGTTGAGGTATATGTTTGTTCCCTTTGTCAATTAATTGCACTGTTATTTTTTTCCACTGGAAGTATTTCTGTCTGTTACAGATTTGTAAAGGTTTGTGTTTTTGCATTAGGATCGAACTCTAGATACTCTTCTGCTCACTTTTAGTGCAAATACCTGTTCTCTGAAGGTGTAATAATGCAAGTGCACATCTTTCTATGGAATCTGTTCTTGGTCATGGACCAACTGGATCCTGGTATAGTTATCACCATTTTTAAGGTGTCCTGGCTGAGCGTGGCAAGTCAGGAAAAAGCCTATATTAATGTAGGATGGATCTTATTTCAAAGTTCTAACTTCATGGTATTATGCTGTTGATTAGTTTTCTGGATATGGTGGAGAAATTAACTCTTTTATTGCAATATTAATAAGGTACCTTGAGTGGTCCATTTGATAATGAAAACAAAGAATGAGATGAGTCTGGTATATATATTTCTAGAAGTGGCAGAAAGCTCTTGGAAAGTTATCTTAGCGGTCTTAATGTCGCTATCTTTCACATTATTTGGAGATATTAAGTATTGTTGTTAGTTTAAGAATGCTGCTTGCATTATTTTATCTGGAAGTTTTTCAACTTCTATACCCGGCAACCTGATGCCAACCTCTATCCTTGTTGAACAGAAAGTACCATATAGGGAACACAATCATGATGGTGAAGCTGCCACCAATGTGGGGACTTTTGAGCTAATCAGTTATAAGGAGGTATATAAAGGAGCATTAGTTCTATTATAGTTCTGGAGTTGTTTCCTTTTCTTTCAACATTCTACCCTTTGAGCCATGATAATGACTTGAATGTAGATATTTAATGACATTTTCCTTCATAAGCCTTTTAGAACTGCAGATATGTGTGAATGAAATTACTGCTAAAACCTGCTTCAGGTTTCAATAGATCTTTGGGAATATGATTGCTGAATGAGAGTGTGCATAAATCACTACTCAGTGTTTGATGCATGAAGTTGAAAATAGTTAAGAGGGGCCAGAACTAAGGGGGAGATTGGTTTGCGAAGCATTAGAAAATGATGAATAAGTTGCAAATATAACTTTTGGTTCTCCGTTTAGCCTGGTGAAAATTGGTTTCTGTCTGGATCTAGCAGCAGATTGATAAACCATATGTAGTATATAGTCCATGCTTATTAGTCGTTAACACTGAGAATATGAGTGGTGCTGGTGATGAGCTTTCCTCATTTTGCATAGATGTGATCAGACTTTGAGAAGTTGCGGTGAAGTAATCTGTAATCATAATTTGACATGGATCTGCAATGGTGATAATGTGATCGCACTTCTTCCTTGTTTTGAGTTCTTCTCTTTTCATGTTGGATTCAGCAATAGAGAAGTTGTGGCAAAGTAGTTGTAAATTAGGAGACAGAATCTGGGATGGCTTTACTTTTGATTTTTTTGGTTCTATGCTGAACAAATCTGCAATGTAGCTATTTTGATTGTATTTATATTTATTGGGTCTTTTTCTTAACCTATTGTGGATAAAGCTGGGCACTCTTAGAAGTGTTACAAGGCTGCAAAGAAAATTCAGAACATTAATTTATTTACATCCATGAATTAATTAAGAAGTGGTTGTCCTTTATCAAATTAGACTCCTGAAAATAAATTTTATTTTGCTATTCTCTGTTTGTATGCAACCCTTCTGTAAGCAGTTCTAATTGATGGTACAAAAATGTGCATTATAGTGCTACTTTGTGTGATAAAATTGATTTCTGTCTTGTGGTAAACATGCAATTGTACTGTATTTATAATGATGATAGCAAAAGAGGGCCAATATTTAATGTGGTTGAATATTAAATTCCATATTCGGGAATAGATTTTGCATCTTAAACTAATATAATTTTTTGTCTCCATTTTCTGGCAGTTTGACAAACTCTCACTAGTATGGGGAAAACCCCGACAACCACCATTGGGGTTGGAAGAGGTAAGGAACCGGATGTGAACTTTGTAATGTGGTGTTCTATGTAATTTGCTTATTCATTTTCACCCCTTTTTTCTGGTTACGTCCTTGTTTCTGTGGTTTATGCTTCCACCTGTCTCTTGCTATATGAAACAAAATGGATTAGTAAAGAGACTTCTTAATTTCTACATTAAACCTTCCTGAAGCCTTATCGTTGAAGTTGCTTCGTGTTTCAAATGCTTTCTTCCAAGGAGTACGAATTCTTTATGTGATTTGTATTATATTGCCCTTCTAAAGTCTAATTTTTTTTTCAGTGGGCCACATTCTTGGATTCAGAAGGTCGAGTGGTGGATTCAAAAGCTTTAAGAAAAAGAATATTTTATGGAGGAATTGAACACAAACTACGGAAAGAGGTTTGTATTTGTAGCATGCAATAATTCTGAGTGGATAAATTCTTTTGATTAAAAATGCATCTTAATATTAAAAACTTAGTTGTGATTTTTAGGTCTGGGCAATATTATTGGGATACCATACATATGAATCAACATATGCTGAGAGAAAACATCAAAGGTCTATCAAAAAGACAGAATATGATACTATAAAAAGCCAGTGGCAGGTTTGCAGTATTCTTTATCTATTTGTTATGCAGCATTCTTTCCTTCCCTGCATTAAATTTGAGTTCACACCGAATTTAGTTTCAGCGGTCTCTACTCTTTAGTGCATGCAGCTGAATCTTTTGAGGTTCAAAACAAAATGTTTGTTTTCAACCTAGGATACATTTTGGGATTTGTTGACATAAGTTATATGGCTTATTGGGTGCTCTAAGCAAACCAATCAGTCTTGTTATTTGCAAGTGATAGTTATAAGTTATATAAGATAATGGGTGCTAGAACATGAAATACTGAAGTGGGGAGATAAAAATCTGCAGCCAACTCTTTTTGGCAATTATTTTCTCTCAATTAGTATTGGCCTTACTATGTTACTATAAGAAACTTAGGTACTTCGTGGTGAATATTTTGGCAGAGTATCTCTCCTGCACAGGCGAAAAGGTTTACAAAGTTCAGAGAGAGAAAAGGCCTCATAGAGAAGGATGTGGTATGAATGAAACCATCGAATGTTTGAGTTTGTAGTTTCATATGTTTATTTTATTCTTGAAAAGTTTAATACTGTGATTCTGAGTGTTTTTGTTGTCTTTAAGGTAAGGACAGACAGGTCACTATCTTTCTATGATGGGGATGACAATCCAAACGTGAATCTTCTACGTGATATTCTGTTGACCTATTCATTCTACAACTTCGATCTTGGTTACTGTCAGGTAATTACTTGTTACAAGCTTTATGCTGGTTGTTTTATTTGATTCAGTGAACAAACTCGAGGTGTATTTTTAAATACAGCAACAATGATGTTTTAAACTGGCAATGCGAAGTACCAAAAAAGAAAAAAATTGGCTATGCATGTTCTTGGCCAAAAAAAAAATTTATATGCATGGGAATATGTAAAAATGCAGAACTAATCTGATCGAAATGCTGATGTGCTTAGTAAATTACATTGTGTGGCAATACTTCTCGGTCCAATTCATACAATCCCTCTATGAGCTGCCAGTATGCAGAAGACACGGTGGTGCTAAAATATGACATAAGAATCTCGTAAGAAAAGCGGCCATATGAGTAATATAAGTGGGGATTATCATAAAAAATCAGTGTTTTTCTTACAAGCAGGGCATTGAATTTTATTGTAGATTAGTGGTTCAGCACGTGAACATTTAGGCTTATAGCATGTTTACATTTTCAATGCATGAATCAGTTTCTTCAAAGTTATGTCCATTGTAGCACTTATCATCTATATGAATTTGGTTTTGTGCTTCATCTCTTTTTCTATCCATCTTACAGGGTATGAGCGATCTTCTATCCCCGATTTTGTTTGTAATGGAGGATGAGTCGGAATCATTTTGGTGTTTTGTGGCACTGATGGAATGCCTTGGTCCCAATTTCAATCGTGACCAAAGCGGCATGCACTCTCAGCTCTTTGCCTTATCTAAGGTCTCAAACTTTAAACTCTTACATTACGGTACACTTTTTGTTGGAAGTCACGATACACTCCCTCTATTCGGTTCATTTCATACAGTCCCTCTCTTTTATTTGGAGTGGCGTTTTTATCTCAATATGGATCTAATCCCAGTTTCTTGAACTTTAAACTGTGGATTCAAAGTTTGTGTTGTATTTTCTTAGGGGACTTAACTTCATGATATCAACAAAAAGAAGTTTAAGTGTATGATGACTTCTAACAAGTGGTTTATAAACATCTAATCCAAGTAACTGAATAACTGGTGAACAGAGTTTTTGTTTCCGATTTTGAGCTATACGTCTACTTTTTTTGCAGCTGGTGGAGTTGTTAGACAACCCCTTGCATAACTATTTCAAGCAGAATGATTGCTTGAATTATTTCTTTTGTTTCCGCTGGATGCTGATACAATTTAAAAGGTCAGACTCTAAACCCGATATTCATTTCGGATATATTTTCCTTCAATCATAAAATGCACATATGTTGAGTAGTAGAATAGTTTGTTGTATAACTCTTACAATGCCCTCCGACGTGAAAATGGGAAGTGTCGTTTACTATGAGATGCAAGGATAAATTAACTTTTTAACATGTGATGCGGTCTCAATTTGTTTATCAGGGAACTTGAATACGAGAAAACGATGCGATTGTGGGAAGTGTTGTGGACACATTATTTATCGGAGCACCTCCATCTGTACGTGAGTGTAGCTATCTTGAAGCGTTATCGTGGCCAGATAATCGGAGAGCAAATGGATTTCGACACCCTGATAAGGTTCATAAATGAACTGAGTGGTCGGATTGACCTAGATGCAACACTCAGGGATGCTGAGGCTTTATGTATATGTGCCGGCGAGAAAGGAGCTGATTGCATACCCCCAGGAACTCCACCTTCATTGCCTGTTTACAATGGTTTACTCTATTCCCAGCAAGATGAAGTGTCGTAAATTAATACATATATGTACACACATACATACACACATACATATAGCTAAATTTAAATTCACGGCTCTTGTAACTTGGTCATTTTCCTTAAAATAAATCTTATAAATATATATGTACTAACTGATAAGGGATTTTTTATACAGTGAAGAAAAAAATTACTAAACCGAGTTTATGGATGGGCTGATTTCATTGTTCTTACGTACTGGATCGGTGGTCGGGAACCAATGTCATCAATTTTTGATTTGATGGATTTTTTGGTTTAAATCAAATAAATTATTAAAAATTTAATTAAATATTATAATTTATAAAATTTACTTTAGTTGGTTTAATTGGATTTTTTATTCAGTTCAATTGATTTGATGATTAATTTTTTTGTCTTTTTAGATTGATATTTTGATTAATTTTTGATTTAATTGGTTCGATTAGTAGATTTAATTCAGTTTAAATAACATTAATATTACGGAAGTTTTAACCATTTGCACGACTTGTTTGAGGAATAAAGAATAGAATTGGTAAAATGTTTTCAAATTCAATTGTTTTAATGTTATTCAATAATTAAGTCATCTTTTACATTTGAATTTTGAAACACTTTTTAGAGAAAATAAAACTACGGACAGATGTGGATGGTAAAAGAGATCCCAAAATATTTGAAAAATTCTTTTAGACTTTTAAAATTAAAATTTTATTGAGTCTCTTAGGTAGTAGTGTTTGGGAGTCGAAGATTTTAAAATTTAAATTTAAAGAATATTATAAATTGAGTGGAAATTCTTTTAGAAATATAATATCCATCCACATATTAATTAGGTTCTTAAATTTGAAATTATTAAAATATTCTGAATTTAACAAATTCATGTTTTATCTTTTTCTAACATATATTGTTTTAAATCTTAACTAATTTTCCCATAATAGAAGGATCCTATTTTTACTATTTACATAATAAATAAAATCTAAATTCAAATTTTATAATCCATGTTCCCAAATGAAACATTAAAATTTCGAAATTTCTCATTAAATCGATCAAAATTTTCAAAAAAAAAAAAATAAATCCCTCCAACACCTTTTATCAAACATTCTCATTTTTAATTAGACACAAATCTAAACGCTAAAATTCGCCACTAGCTATAGATTGAGTTGCTAGAAATACGGGCCTGGAATGCTATTTGAAGGATTGAATGGTTTCCGACAAGGGAGCTACAAAATCTACTGTCCATGTAAACACCAGGCCGCTGTGTAGTGGAAGCCGTTACCGATTCGAAAAAGAAAAAAAAAAAGAACAAGGCGGAAAAGACGTTAAGGAATCCGTGATTCCTCCCCGCCAACATGACAGCATAAAAGTAAATCTCATATTTGCACACCCACACTTCGTATGGTGTGCACTAAGCTTTTTTTTTTATCCCCACACCACAATCCCATGTCCCATGAATTTGATTTTATCATGTAATTTCCGCGGTTTGATGTGTTATAATTTGTGAAGGATTAAATCAAATTTTTATAATTTTAGGGGGGTTAAAGTGTAATTTTACCTTTAATAATTTAAAATAAAAAATTTTAAGGGTCAAAATTATAATTTTACATTTTAAATTTTAAGGGCCCATATAACCCCTCTAGCCGGGCCCATGCCACCCTCTAGGTCGAGTTAACAAATCCTATTTTAGCAACCGAACTCAATTGAAATTTTTTTCAAATTGAATTGAATCGAGTCAAAAAATTTAGAGTCAAATCGAGTAGAATTAACGAATCCTATTATTTATTCTTAATGTTGCGTTTAGATGAACAGGTTATTTAACTAATAGAAGGAGTACAAGATTATTTAATTACATGAACAATATAATGATTGTGCCTTTTAACTTAATGGGTAAACATTTATCAAAACAACATAGTTTTGCCTTTTAACTTAATTATTTTAAATTTTAACTTTTTAAAAAATAAACATTTATCAAAACGACGCAGTTTTGTCTTTTCTTTTTCGGATTTTCGGATAACTTGAATTGTGTAATTCATATTCGAGTTAAATAGAAAAATTTAATTTTTTATTCGAGTTGATCCGAATAACTTGATTAACTCAAATAACTCGAACTATTTAATTCAAAATTTAAAATTTTCATCGAGTTTTTCTAATCGAATCGGATTTTACTCACCCCTAAGTATAAGGTGAACATCCTTGATATGTACTAAATGCTGAAAATCTAACATTATATGGTACGAATCAAAATATAATTGATCAAATTATCGCTTGCTACGATGTATACGTGTCAACATTAATTTATTTTTTGAATCTTATACAACTCATTGATCCATTATGTTAAAAGACATGTGACCCAAATTCTTGTTAAATAAAAATACAAGTGACAAGATAAGGAAATCTATGAGGGCAAAGGCCGAGGGCGGGATAATAAGATGTTTTAACCTTATTATATTACTTCTATTTGACTCTGATTAGAATATGGTTTTACAAACATTTAGATAGACGTAGTCGTCTCTTCTCTTGTATCATTCTAATTCGACATAGTAAATTCTCTTCTTCTCTGCACGTAATTTTTTCCCTGATACAAATTTAAGATTAAAATGGTAAGAGGGTTGCATACAGGATCCAATGCCCAAAGGGTTTTTGTTATTTGCTTTTACTTTTAGTGTGGAGGGGAGATATAGAGTGAGATTTGATTGCAGCTTTGAACTGCAAAAAGGTCAAATATGCCACTAAACGAACAAACATAATATTGAGGCATAAACCCACCCTTTGCAGTGCATCACGTTGAACATAATATCTAATCCCTTTGCCTTCACATATTTTACATGTAGTTTCTGACAGATTTGAATGTGAAGGTGGTGGCCGAGTTTTCAACTGCCAATTTGTTTATGGTTGGACAACCAACTTTCTTATTCTTCAAACTTTCAAATGATTTCAACTCTAAGCAAAATTTTGCATATACTACTGTTACGGTGTTCATCGTAACCGACCCATTATCCGATTAAGAATGACTGGATTCTTTTTACTTCAGTTAGTATATAGTCAGTCAGACCATATAGTAAGTCTATATGAGTTCACACTATCATGCAGGCGAATCATACTCAAGAAACATGTATTGACCTTAGAGTAGGATACATGTTGACGTGCATGAGTAACGACGTCATCGAGAGATCGTGCCTTATAAATAGAGAAATTGACCTCCATGAAGGGGAAACTTACGAGAACACTCAACAACTACATATGATATTGGCTTTCAATTTAATCTCATTTGAAATTCAGATACCGAAACACAAATGCTTATTTTTAATTTACATAGAAGTTAGGACTTAATTGAAGGTTGAATCTCAATTTTAATGGTGAACTGAAAAAAAAAAAAAAGCCATTGAACTGAACTAAATTAACAAGCAAAGGGGCAATTCCATGGTTTAATCGTTACACTCCCATGTATCCGCCGGTCAAATTCCGTGCTACCATTTTTGGTATCTCGGAATCTGTTTTCCATTTCAAACAAAAACAAAGGAAACCTGCAGTTCTTGTTTTATATAGCAATTTCTTGGGGATTGAATAACAATAGAGGTGTACATGGTCGGGCGGCCCGTCGGAAATATGGGACGGTTTGGGTAAAAATATGAGTCCGAAAAATAGGCTTGGACAAAAAAATAAGACCCGTTTAAAAAATAGGCCGGGCTCGGATAAGGCATTTTTGCCCGAGCCCGGCCCGATCCGAATTCATTAAAGGAAAAAAAAAACTATTTTTTTAATATTATTTTCTTATTATTTTTCTCCTTATTTTGCTACCAATTTAGTATTATGTTTCTATTATTTTGTTGTTATTGTTTAGATATTATATAAAACTTATTTTATTGTTAATTTTATTATTATTTTAAAGACATTTGTTACTTTTTTTTTATTATTTTAGAGGCATTTGCTTGTTAAGTTGAATCTATTTTAGTGTTATTTTAAGTCTATATATTTTTAAAATTTATTTTCAATTTATTGAAAATATTTATTTTGATTTTTTAGTATTTTGATGTATTATATATATTTAAAATTTTATAAATAATATAAAAAATTAATACGGACAGGCCGGGCCCGAGTTTTAGTATTTTTATATGGGCCGGGCTTGGGCAAAATTTTAGGCCCATTTTTTAGGCCAGGCCCAGCTCGAGCCCAATGAACGAGCCTAAATTTTTAGTTGGGCCCGGCCCATGTACACCTCTAAATAACAAGGAGGTGGATGTCTTTTGACTAAGATTTAGAGTTCGTTTTTTGTATATGAAAAAAATAATTCGGAGAGAGTTTTGTCTCCCTTAAGTATCGAATTTATAATAATCGACAATATTATTTAAACCGGATCAAATGTGTTGGATTAAGAACCGATTAGTATACCAATCCAACAAAGGGATTAAATTGATGATCTCTAAACAGATAACTCAAAATCGAAAAAAATGGAAGCGAGATAAAAAAAAAAGCTATTGGACCAAATTTATAAAAAAAAATCATTTATTTTATTATTGTTGGATCGACCATCAAATTAATTTAATTGAAAATCAATGATCTAATTGGTTCAACCATTGATTCGATTTTTAAAACATTAGCTATTATCGAACCAAAAAAGTAACCATCAGAACGAGACAATAATAAAATTTTAAATTTATATTTAATGAGTTTTATATAAAACTATATATTATTAATAGTAAGAAATTAAATTAAATTATTTTTATTTATTTGGTTAAACTACGTTGTTCTTCTAATGATTAATATCCTTAGTAGTTTTCATCAAGCTTGTTAACTTAACATGTTTATCAACCATATGTTTTAATATCAAGGCAGCCTAATTAACATGCCGAGGTAGCAAATTTTGACATAAATTATTAGCAACATTAATCATTGGACTGAGTTTTTAAGTCGAAAAGTAATAGCAGGGTGATTTATATGTAAGCAGAACAATTTTTAGGAAATGGATGAAATTTTAATTTTTTATAGTTTATATCTTTATAATTTGTAAAGTATTAAATCGATTTTTTATAATTTTAGGGGGTTAAAGTGTAATTTTACCTTTACCAATTTAAAATTTTTAAAAAAATTTAAGGGCCTAAATAGTAATTTTATATTTTAGGGGGCCGGGGCCCATGCCCCCTGGCTTCTCCCCTGGTGACGGGGTGATAAGGCCCTGGCCCACTAAAATGGTAAATTTATGTTTTGGCCCTTTAATATTTATAAAATTTAAAATCAATACATGGTAAAATTACACTTTGGCCTCTCAAAATGATAAAATTTTAATCTAATCTTTTAAAATTATAAATATATAAGTTATTAAAATGATGAAATTATTTTTAACTTTTTTTAAATCATGCAACTTAATTCCGCTCCCTAGAAAATTTTTTGGCTTCGCCATTAAGTTTAACTACAAAACTAAATTCCAAATTTCATCAAATTGCATACACTAACAATATATTTTAACTTATTTATTTTTATAAAAACTATAAAAAGGTAATAGTAACTAGAAATGACATAGGAATAAAAAAAGAGAAATTAATTCACAAAAAGGTTGAAATGTATTTATTGAAACTAACCCCGTAATTAATTTTTCGTATTTTATAAATCTATTAAAAAGATAAATACTAATCACGAAATTTAAAACAGTTCTATACCCAGAACGAGAATCGAACCCTGGGTGGAAATGTTATTTTTTTATAATTGAAAAATTGAGCCCTCCATTGCAAGCAAATTCAATGATAAGAGGCATAATTGTTTGATGGTACAACTAGTTTTTGTTTTATATTATGATGATGTTTGTAATGATTTTTGAGACAAATTGTTGAATTTGAAAGGGCTTCAGAATAAAGGCTGTAAAATCATATCCAAAAAGTGATTCCTTTTTCTAATTTAAGTTGACAGAGGTGACTTGACTAAAGGCTCTACCAAGTTATGCCCTTGCTTTGTTGTTTGCCAATTTTGAATTTTTTAAGGATTAATATCCTAATTGGTACTTAAATTTGGTTTTCGATGTTTATTTTGGTACCTAAATTTTTTTCAATTTGATACTTGAGTTTTAGTTTGTCCCAATTAAGTACCTATGTTTGACTTCAAGGTTAAATTTGGTATCTAAGTTATTTTTATGCCAATTAAGGATGTATTTGATAAACTATTGAAAATATTTAAGATTTAAATGTTAAATTTGGTATAAATTTATTATTTGTCTCGATTTAATATTTAAATTTGCTTGATAATCCTTTTAATTTTTTTACTTAATGTAAAAATTTCAACACAAAAGTGTTGAATAAGATAAATAGGTAGGTAGCTATTATCACTTAATGTAGAAATATTAAGTTTATTTTATTTATTAAAATTGAAATAAAATATCTTTTTTAGTAAAAATGAGATAGTCAAATTAATAAGATTAAAATTTTTAAAAAATAATCTTTTAAAATCAACATTTACTTTTATCAAACAATATAATTATGTTACTTATATTTACAAATTTATCAAATAATTTTCTAATATAAATTCAAGACTTATAAAATTTAACAATAAAAATTCAAGACTTAATTTTTCAGCACTTAAAATTTTAATTTATCAATTTTTTTAAGAGTGAGTGTTTGGAATATCAATAGTGTCCTTCTTTTTGAATAATTTTATTATAGGTTCTGATCATATTTGCTATTTTTAAAACAATACTTAAAACTACTAATAACCCCCTCACCAACCCTTGAAAATATGTCTTTTACATTTACAACAATGTTCATGTAGCTTTGAGACTCAATTAATTACTTTTTTTAATTTATTTCACAACTAATTTTTAATATTTGTTCCTTTTAGAATATATATAATAATATCCTATATATAGACACACGTAAATCTCTTAACTTTGAGACTAAAAATTAATTACAAAATTTTTTTATTTATTTCATAACTAATTGAAAAAATTAACATTTATTCTTTTTTCCACAATTATCAAAAATATATATATATATATTTAATAATTTACTATACCTAGGTATAGGACATACCTAATATCATGTGCAGTTTAAAAATTTAAAAGCTTCATTGACAATATATAAAATATTTTTTCAAATTTTTATTTAATATCATATCATGAAATGAGTATTTAATATACTGAAACATTTTCCAAAATTTGAACTCCATCAAATAACTTAAACAAAACATTTTCCCTTGATAGAGAGAGATAGAAAGGAAAGAGTAAATGAAAAATGGAGAAAAGAGGGGGCCCTTTCCTTCACAATCTCAATCATTTTATCTTTTTATCACTGTTCCAGAGTAGTGTATAGGTGCATGATGAACCCCCCGAAAAAAAAGGAAAAAGATTTGAGCCCTCTCTTCCTCTTTTTCTACCTATATAAGCAAATGATCTCAAATTTCAAAATTCATTCAAAGTTCAGATTCAGTGAGTGAGAGAAAGCAGCAAAAATGGAAGAGAATAAGAGAGAAAAGAAAACAGAGGGCAAAAGAGGGTTATGGAAAGCTGAAGAAGACTTGATTTTGAAGAACTATGTGGAAACTCACGGTGAAGGCAATTGGGCCAAAGTTTCCAAATTATTGGGTATGCACATCTTCCCATTCTTCCAACCTCTTTTCTATCCCAATTTTTTTTTTAAACCCTTCTATATTCGATAATTATATTGATTTTTAATTAAATTTGATTTTTCAAACGAAAAAATTCCACAAAATTTGAACCTGAATCTTTATTTATCGAGCTGCTTGATACCCTTTTATATTTCGGCAACTATATTGCAGGGCGAAGTCAAGGGGGGCTGGCATGAGCCCCGCCCCTCAAAATATAAAATTGTTATTTAAGTTCTTAAAATTTTTTAAAAATTTTAAATTAATAAAAGTAAAATTACTCTTTGACCCTCTAAAGATATAAACTATAAAAAATTAAAATTTTATCCGATTCCCCTAAAAATTATTCCGGCTTTGCCTCTGCCACATTGGGTTTTGATTAAATTTGATCTTTAAATAAAAAACTGTTGGTTTTTTCATCTACAATACTCGAGCCTGAAATTTTATTTATCGAGTTGCTTGATATACTTGGTTATGTTAATTCAATCTCTAAATAAAAAATTATTATTTTATTCATCCACAAAACTCGAACGTAAATTCTTATTTATCGAATTCCTTATTTAGGGTTGAAGAGAGGGGGAAAAGTTGCAGGTTGAGATGGAAGAATTACCTAAGACCAAATATAAAAAGAGGTGCAATGTCTAAGGAAGAAGAAGACCTTATTATTCGTATGCATAACCTTCTTGGTAACCGGTTAGTAATTCTTTTAAACGTAGATTTGAATTTAAAATTTAATCATTATACTTTAATTTTAGGTTAATTGATTTAAATAGTCGACACGATTAATTATTTTAATTAATATTGAGGCAAACATTTTAATTTATTTAGATTTATTAATGACATTAAAAAATAAAAATAAAAGATTAAGTTATGATAAATTAAAGTTTTCCTACTCTTTCAAAAAAAAAATAGTTTAGGGACTAAATTGAAAATTAAAATTAAAGTTTTTTTTGAAAAAATGTGGGTGGGGGGCTCTTTCCAACTTTGAGTAATGCCATCACTCACTTCATTTCTCATATGATTTAATATACTACTTTATATTGATGGTGACCAATGTTTTAAATTTATTTATTTATTGTTAATATATACATTTAACCCAATTATTTTCTATTTTGTTCATCTTCATCCAAAAAATTTCAAAATTCAATCTTAATGAGAAGGTTGAATAATTAAGGTTTTGGTCCCTTGATTAATTGGTCTAATTCACTTTTAACCCCTCTTAAACTTTAATTATTCAATTCAATCTTTTTTAGCCTCTTTATTTAATGAAAATTTTGTATTTTTAACCCCTATAAAAATTGATATTTTAATCTAAGCCATTTTGATAGAAAAATATTGAGCTTTACCCTTTGAATTTTTTAAATTTTATCCCAAATTCGCCCGCCTCTATATGAGTTGTCATCATACCAATTGGGTAAAATTGCTTCTAAAGTCCTTTAAAATTATAAAATTATTTTTTAACTCCCAAAATTTATAACTCAGTTCAAATCCTAATTTTTTTCCCAATCTTCACCCTTATTGTTATTTTAATTTATTTTAATTGTAGTTTTTGGATATATTAATTATAATCATAATTTTTAATTATATTCAATAATTTTAAGAAAAAATAACATTTTTATTGTAATAAAATATGTAGATGGTCATTAATAGCTGGGAGATTGCCTGGTCGAACTGATAATGAAGTGAAGAACTATTGGAATACCCATTTGAACAAGAAAACCAGTGTTTTAGGCAAAAGAAAAGGCAAAGCCATTGATGAATCCAACCATCAATCTATTCCCAATCATCAAAACAACACCAATACCAACATCGCAATCGAGAATCAAGGCGGCGAAGAACCAATAGCGCCACCTCCGGCCGAGTTGCCAATGATTTCGAGTCCGAAAACGACGACGGACGATGAAGGATCGGTGGGTTTGTTGAAGGTCGATGGGTTAACTGATAATACATGGATGGAACGTGCGGTTCGTTACTTTGATTATGATTATGATAATAATTATGAAATTGAAACTCCATTGATGATGATGAACAAGAACCTTAATTATGCACATATGGTGTTCGACGAAGAGCCTTTTACGCCTTGTTTGGATTCTTTCGTTCTTTTTGAAGCGTTCGGGACGGATTCTGATTTGGGAAAAACCCAATCGTTCTTGCCTTAGAACTATCACCGCCGTCTCCGCCGCCGGTTTGCTGGCCCGGGACTAGTGAAAAAAGTGGGGATTATAATTTTAACTTAAAATCCTAAATGCTTAAGTTAAAAATTATAATTCTTTTCTTGAAAAAAAAAATACTTTTGTAGGGTCAATTTTAAAAATTTAAATGTTCTTTTTTTTTTTTTTTTGTAATATTGGAAATTTGTGTATTCGTATTGTGTATATGTTCGTATTGTGTCGTATTCGTGTTTAAATTTATTAAATAAATTTAGATATTTATGTTTTAATATTATTTTCGATAATTTATCTTTTGTATCGTTTTATATTTTATTTTTTCGTATTATATTTATATATTAATATATAATTATCATAAAAGAATAATGTAGGAATATATGAACATATTCAATATTTTCACTAATGTTTCTAGGAACAGCCTGCTTTGCCATCTAAATCGGCTCGAAAACAGAATGGTTTGCGTGCTGGATTGTGTAATGTCGCTTATGTAGGATGAGATGAGACTGGTTGATATCCGCATTACTTCACTGTAAATCGGAGAATGCGGATGACTGACTTTTCCGGTAGCACGATCAATCTGAAAATGGTTGAGAGTCCATGCAGAGGTGCACCAATTTCCTTTGATATTGACCATAAAATTCACCAACAGCAATAACATCATCGTACTCTGGGTTTAAACCAGGCAATTCAACCATTGTATCCTTATTTGATGATGACGCTGACTCATCATCTGAACCTAATACATTAGTGATAATGTCTGCATGAATTTCACGACAAGCTATTATGAACATGGAAGCCGTGTCCGGTTGTTGTGCCTTTCGGAGGGCTGCTAATGCCTCCTGCATTGCCCCAGCCGCAACGAACAAAATGAGTGCCCTGCATTGAACCGTCTCAAGCTTAAGAACAAAAAAAGATTGTGCATTCGATAATAAGTTCGATACGGAAATTGCTTGTACACCTCCAGATGTTGTGTTCTGCAGAAAGGACATGATCAGCCCACCTTTGTAAAACCCTGCAAAAACAACAATCCGAAATGAAGTTGCGGTATGATCAAAGGCAAAGTAACTTAAAGGACAAGGAATCAGAAACCTTGCATAATCAGATCCCTTTAAATGTGCTGCTGCTAAAGTAGCAGCATCAGTCCAGCATCCAGCATCTTGTAGCTGTGTAAGAGTTAAAAGAAACCATAGGCTGAAATACTCGAAACAGGAAGATGAATACGAAGAATCCCTACGGTTGTATTATGTTGATAAACAAGTAAATGGGAAGCATTGAGCTTGATTTCGATAGTTGTCTTATTGTTTCAACAAACAGAACCTAACCTGAGAACAAGCTTCTTGATACCTTCCAACGGCACAGAGAAGATGAATGCCGGATAATGATCGGTCGGTTCTCACCATGTTAGCAGCAACAACCTAGATGGATCAAGATTCTAAAACCAAGAAAATGACATGTTTTAATCAAAGAGAAAAATGAATTCAGGGGCAACACTCACCTTAACTGCAAGCTCAAGAAGAGACCTTGACACTGCAGATGAAAGAGCAACAGCACGTAGAGCATTCGGATAGAAGTAAGGGCTTTCTGGTGAAGTTGACAGCAATAAACTAACAGCACCTTCTAAATTCCCAACTGAGACAAGACTGTTCATGACGCATACAAGTTATGGTTACTAGTGTGGCAGCTATAGAATAACACAAGAATATGTATTTGGACATGGTTATGTGTCCAACACGAACATATTCGAGTTTCTTAAGGTTTTTATGTATTTGGAGGGTCTCCTCGTATCCCCATACCCTAGATATGTGTGGGACATTGGTGTTGGACACTTGAGTACTTCAAGAAAAATGCGTATTACAATTACTAGTGTAATTGCAGCGACTTCACCGATCAACATTTAACCATAGCAATGAAGTAACATAAAGGTTGTGAACTCACTCATGTATACGGTTCTGAATTGCCTCTTCTCCCTCCAATTTCTCATGCCAAGGGATACGCTCATTAGCACTTTTCCATAAGTCTTCTTGGTCAAAAGCCATTAACCTAAGCTGACCTTTACTCTGTTACCAGAAAACATGTGTTGCCAACAAAAGTTATGCAAGACCCCTAAATGGTAACCTCACCCTTTGAACCATTAGAACATAGAACATAGAACATCTAGTAAACCATTAGACTTACCAAAGCATCCCTCCATCCAGTCTCAGGTGCCAATTTCCCCTTTGATGTAATTCTACTAAGTAGAGCTGTGTCATCAAGCTCTGAATCTTCCAAAAAAGGTACCTTCTCCGGAGACTTCTTTACTAATTTACTCATCAAGTGGTTCATAGCACGAGGCAATTGCAACCAAAAAAGTGCTTCTGAGACCTCACCAAATGTAGCAGCTGCGAAGGCAAACCTTGCAGCACAACCCTTATTGACAATGGTGGCATACAATCTAGCCCTTTCCTCATCAAATATGCAGCCTTGAGCAATGAACCAATGGAAAAAAAAAGGGGTAAGAAAAAAACTAATCAAAGTTTCAATAAAAGAATTAGGTACATACTGAATAGGTTGTGGGAAACCTACCTTCCTTCCGGTAAGGTTCTAATACTTTGAGGAGCAATTCTGGCACTACAGAATCACCGACAGGTGGTAATTCGATCATGTAACTGCGAAGATCCCCCGTGGATGAAGTAGTTCTTGAAATGGATTGGGGCCCTCTATCTATAGCTGTTGTACCTAAAGTATTAAACCAAGAGGGTTTTACACCTAATTGTAAGATCATTCGCAGTGCCTGTAATAGAAGACATGAAAATAGATCATTCTTTGAATACTCATTTAACCTTTGAGGCAATATACAAATAAAATGAAGCTTTCACAAGAAGCAGAAATAAGGTCAGTATCCTATTGCAACTCAAGGTAAATTACTAATGCAGTTGCTAGTTAGTCATTAGTGTATTAACTTAGCACCACGTAAATGAACAACATGGTACCTAGTAATATCAATTACTAAACCATAAAGGGAAGAATAATTCTTACCAATGCATGAGGTGTAGGAAGCAATATGGGACAACATAAAGGCATCGGTCGGAATCTCTCTTTTAGATTTCGTGGCTGCCGTCCAGGGATCCTTCTCTTATCATTTCTGTATGAATATGAGTGAGGTTACTGAACTACAGAGTAAGTGAGCTTTCACATGAATCATATAGCATAACATTATTCGTTTCATCTCGAAACTAATGTACTGATTGACCTAATCTTTCCATCTCTTTGCTAGCCATTCCAAACCTATCACACCCTGAGTAAATTAATTTACAGTAACAAACTATGTTGCCCTGATTGTTCTTTTCTTTAAGTACCGTGTCCAACACTCATGCCTATACTCACCTGGGTTCGAGTAAGTTAGGTTAGGTCTTCTTTGCACCTGTAAACTAGATCTAACTACAATGAAGAGAAGATTGAGAATTGTGAACAAATTGTGGCACATACATGTTAACCTCGTAAAGGCGGAAGCTACTATCAGCTCCTGCAATACACAAAACCAGTGGATCATTCTCAGTCCACAAAGGCAACCAATCCAATTCTAATACAAGGGTTCCAGGACATAGAGGTTGTAAAAGAGAATTGGCTATTGGTTCTGGCGAATCCTGCAAATACCAAAATATTGAACATTAAGTTCAAATGTAGAAATACTCTTCGAAAGGTCCTCCAGGAAGCCCCGTTGAAGGGAAGAAGCAGTGATAAATGCATTTTGACACTTACAAGATCAAATACAGAAAATGTATTGTCATAAAATAGTACAGCAATGCGCCCTCGACTATGGTCCCCAGCCACAGCGGGTGAGAATTTGATTCTTCGGATTCCTTCTCTGTGAGTGTTAAATGAGGAAGAATGTCCAGTAGTTACATCCCACCACCTGACGACACCTGACCTGTCCCCCATAACCTGAGAAATTAATGATGTTAGTGGCTACAGATATCTTCAAAGAAACAAGAAAATAGAAACTACCAATTGGATGGGGTCATTTAAGATACAATACGTACAACATGAGGCAAGCGGTATGCCATGGCTGTAATCAATCCATCAGATGAAACAAATGAAGAAGAAGGCCATTTTGGTCTGCAGACAAGCAAATGATCCTTGTTAATGCAAGAGTTACATCCTTACAATAACATGTAGACATAAGCTGGCTCCATAACCATGAGCATGAATACAAATTATACCTGAAGTCTCGGATCCTCCGGCCATGAACCTCAAAGACTCCAAGTGCACCATTAACTAAGGCAAAAGCAAAACTCTCAGAACTGTCGTCGTGCGAGCCATCTGAGCTCCCTGTCTCTGCATATGGAAGTTACACTTATAATCGTGTAACCCTTCAGGTGAGAACAGTGGTCTAAATACTGAAAGATGGGAAGTAAAGAATCCTACTAGTATCCGATGAAGATGCCGTTGTGGATGAGGCTGCCTCTTCTGAAGCTGCAGCTGCATTACCGTTTGGGGATAATGGAGATTGCTTAGAGGGACCATTTTGAACTGGTCGGGGAACTGTTGGAAGAGTCCATTCCAATACCGTGAACGGAAGAGCTAATGATCTAAGCTACATGGAAGTATAGGTCATGTTAATTTATACATGTTTGATCAGAAAAATCAGCACAAACAAAAAATCAACGAGAAAAAAAAATCAAGCACTGAATTTAAACCATAAGGTGATTCTGTCTCAATATAAGAGAATCCTTCATCTTGCTACTTTATTACTGGCAATTTGGGAAGCCAAATGAAATGTCATAAAGCCAGCAATCAAGTCAAAATATCTTCATACAGAAAGGGTATATAGTGAAATAAAGCTCACTGGACAGTGGCTAGAAACTACAAAATAAGAAGTTAAATATCAGAAACGTTACAACCCATATAGAGAAAACCTTAAGTAACAATCAAACTTACCATAATTGGATTTTTTGTCATTGCCCAAACCTCAACAGGTGCATCACGAAATACAATCAGAAGATACCTAAAAAGGTTAAAACATGACAGTATATCACATACTTTCTGAGGTCTCTTGTCTACCACCAATGCTAAACCACTGCCTTAAACCAAGGGACTCCATTCTCTAATCATCAAAGCTCAATACATGCTAGTATCTCAATAGAGCAAGTGGTTGAGGCTCTGTGTTGGCACCCCAAGGATCAGGGTTCAAACACTGCTACTGCCACCCCCCCCCGAAATTGTAAATTGTAAAATGTACCAAAAAAGCAAGAGAATTTAGGAGTAGAGAAAACCTTCCAGAAGATGATGCCCTCAAAGCTCTTACAGGTGCACGTTCTGGCTTTTGTAAGGCCCGGAAAGTTCTATTAAGTCCACTTCTAAGACAAGTCACAACAAGTCTGTTATTGTAGCCTCCAATTTTCTCACTCACCTGACTTCACAATAGTACTAATATTAAGTAATAAAGCAAATGATGTTTAAGAAAAAGAAAGGTCGGCCTAGGGAAAGTAGGAACTAATTACTAACTCTCAATGCACAAAACAAGCAGCACTGTTGGAATTTGGAAACCTAGTATGTTTACCTCTGTGTAAGAAAATGAAACCAGCCTTGAATTCCCAAGCCATCTTAGACCCCTCACTTTACTATTATGAACCGAAAATCCGGCTGCAACGGCAGTGGCGGAGACATCGATGACATCAATTGTCCCATTTTGAGTACCCAAAGCAACTAGTGGAACAGCTACTGCAGGGCTATTTCCACCACCTTTCGCATAATATAATGTGATTAATCAAATTGTAAAAAGCTTATTTACTGGCAATTTTTTGAGAAGAAGTTTAACAAAAATTGAAATTCAGGAGGTGGAACTAACGAGCCAATGTAGCGGTTAAAGAAGGGGATGGCACTGCCAGCATGGTCACTGTTGAAGAAAGAAGCTGAAGCTGTCCTACTAAGCTAATCTGCAGAAGTTATTTGGCATTTAAGTATGCATGATAAAGCCAAAGAATTTGTTCGCGTATATTAGCTAACTTTCACCTTGTTCATCCATGACATAGTGCAGCTATGTCAATAAAGTTTCACTAGGAAGTTGTTTCATACACGGTCAATGCGTTAAATATAAACCCAAAAATTAAATGGACCGTTTATTTGCAAACCTTAAATGTCACATCGGGTCGGGCATCGGTCGATTTTGACTGCTGAATTTTTGCACCATTCACTTTGTGAAGCTGCCTGCCACCATCTGCAGTAGATTCATCATTAGAAGAAACTGTGGTGTTTGCATTAGTTGATTCTTCAAAGACATTGGCATTTCTCCCTGAACTTATAGCACCATTCTGCATATCTCCAGTCCCTTCAGCAGTCAATATCCAGCTCCATAGTTTGCCATCATCAGAAATGGATATCAAATGTGTTTTAGAAACAAGGAGAGTATCATCACAAAAATCAAAAGGGTTATCGAAATCCATATCAGATGCAGCAGTTGATAATTTAGAACAAATCTTGCTGATGTTTTGTAGTATGGGCTCTGATTGGCTGATAAGGACTGAAAGGAATGATGGTGAAGGGACATATGAACCAAATGATGGCATCAAGTCTTCCATTGTGCACATTATATGTATCTGTTCTCCTCTGTGATATAATATCCAAATTAGTACATTGCTTTTTGTGATTTAAAATGTCATTAACATCTACACTCAGTAAAAATAAATAAATCTGAAGCTTCAATTTGCAGTGACAACAAAGTATATCACCATGGAGAAAGAACGGTAAAAGTACTGAATAGGTCCCTATACTATAGTGCAGAGTGCCTTATGCTCCCTATACTTTTAAAATGAGAAAAAAAAAAGGTCTCTAAATGTTAGAAAAACAAGCAAAATAATAATTTTTTTAATCAATTAGAAAGATTATCAATTCTATGAGAATGACTTAATTATATGATATGATATTAATTTAGAATATGATGAAATGAGGTGACGAACCATTCTAATTTAAAAGAATTTAACTCAACCTGATTTGATACATTACATTTAAATGTAATAGTTTGAGTTTTAAAGTTATAATATATTGATTGAACATACCATGTTGTATTTTAAATTGTTATAAAATTATCATTTTGCTCAATTTTCTACTGTATATAGTGTATATGGACTTTTTTGCTAATTTTAAAAGTACAGGGACCAAAATATTTCTTACTTTACGTCGCATGGTCCCTATCTCGTAAGAACCTTCTTTGAAGCATTTCCTAATTTAGTCACAAATTTTCTCATTCCTTAAATGACCCAAAATACAGCGCATTGTAAATTTGTGGTCCAGTTTTAGTTTTAGTCTCTCTACTATAGCAAAATTTGACATTTAGTGGTCCTAATTCCGAGACTAATGTGAGCAAAAAAAAAAATTGAAGGACCAATGTGGAAAAAGTTAACTAGTTCAGGAAAAATACGTAATCATAAAATGGCGTCAAATACAATGCTTAAAGTATCCTAGTAAAAAATTTCAAGGACCAAGGTGGAAAAAGTTATCTAGTAAAGGGACTAAAAATAGAATTAGACCTAAATTTGAAGTAAGCTATTTAATGGCGTCAAGTTTAAATTTCAGTAAAAAATACGTAAACATAAAATGCTTACTCTTTCCTTTGCCAGATACTGAGCTTCCCATCGATGTGAGCACAATAAACCAGCTCCTGGTTTGGGTCGGGTAACACATCAAGGAACTTGGAGCACCCGCGAGGCAATGCGGCGGAGAACAGCGTCGTTTCGTACGTCATATCGAAAACCACCAGTTCCCGAGGGAACGTCACGTAAATCACATGTTCCCAGTGCGGCGAAAACGCCAAACGCACCGAATACAGGGGGAAAACGGCGGAAGCGGGAGTCGAAGTAGAGCTCCCGCCGGTAGCGGCGGCGGCGGCGGCATCTTTTTCTAGCTTAAGTATTTCCTTACAGTTGGTTCGGATCAAAAACTTCTTGAGGGCAATATCTTCTTCTGATTCTCCCAACACTTTGATGGAAAGAAGGAATCCTTTGAGTCCGATGATACACAAGTGGCGGGAATCGAACGGATCGCGGCGGACGCAAGAGAGATATTCCGGCGAAGCGTCGTACTTGAAGATGAAACGGCAAGTGGAAGTGTTGTAGAGGGAGATGTGAGAAGGACCGGAGAGGGCGGCGAGGAGGAAAGAATCGGGTCGAGCCTGGACCCAACAAAGGTCCTGGACACCCGTTTTAGAAGAAGGATCTGGCGGATCGATGGAAAGGATGATTGAACGGAGGCGGAAGTCGAGGAGAGAGATACGGCCGTGGCGGTCGGCAGCGGCGAGGATGAGGTGAGAAGAGGAAGGTTCGGTGGCAAGAAGATCACGGCGGGGAGGGAGAGGGGTCCACCGGACGGAAGTGACGAAAGGGGAGAGGGAAGCGGTGGAACTGGAGGAAGGAGAATATGAAGGGAGGGGGACAGTGGTGACGAGCTGGAGGGAATTAGAGTCAACGACAGAGACGGAGGAGCCGGAGGCAAAGGCGAGGAGGCCGGAAGGGCTGAGATCGGCGGAGCCGAAATTGTTGCGGCTGGGCGGGCCGGGAAGCATACAATTCCACGATTCGTTGGGCAACGGTCGAAGTATTGGACTCGACATTTCTTTTCTGTAAACTGAAAATTTGAAAATTCGTTAAAAATCTTAATTTTTTGTAATGATATGACTTTCCCTCGTTAGTTAGTTAGTTTTATTTGCTTATCATCAAGGTTAATTTCATCACAAGTCCCCAAGATATGGATCCAATTTTAAATCAATCCATAAACTTCAAAACATTCCAATCGAATCCTCAAACTAAAGCATTTTTCCAATCAGGTCCTTCTATCAGTGCTTTAGCATCAAATACCAGCCTGGATCTCTCATAGATAATACTATAGTTTGAGGATTTGATTAAAACAAATTTAAGTTTTTTTGTACCAATTTAAAAATTAGGTTATAATTTGAAGACATATAGTGTAATTAACCCTTATTAGTTTTCTTATAATTTTTCGTTAAGAGAACCGTTAAGCTTGCCTGAGACGAGACTCTAGCCTGAAAATACTCCTTGCAAGGAAATTGCTTTAAGTTTACTCTCTTTTTTCCCCAAAAATAGTATTTATTTACTTTATTTTTTTCCCCATTTTAAAATTTTAAAAATCAAATATATAGAATAAAATTTTGAGAATACTGAGTTAGTCTTGAAACTGATTTTTCTAACACCGACCAAAATGAAGTTATTACAGTATATATATATATATGTGTGTGTGTTTGGATATAAACAAAAAAGGTTTATACAAGAAGGTTACAAAGGTATTATCAACTAAAATAAAATTTTAGACAAAGTCGGCTCGATCTTCGAAATATTTATTATTTTATACCTTTAATAAAATTATGATATTATAGCAGATTTCTTACGTGAAAAGTGAGATTCTTAAAATTAACATGATAAAGTTCATATCTAACTATGTACGTTTCTCCCCATTCGAAACTATCAAATAAACTATAGTAGAAATATCCTTTTAACATTCACGTCATTTTTTATTGCAATTGGAGTTGATGCAAATGTTTTTGAAGAAATTCAATTCTGCTTTGATAAGTGCCTCGGAGATCGACATGCTATCGTTGCTTTTCTCCGTATAACCATTCTCAGTAATGTAAATTGTAAGGTTTTTGCTGTAGTTTTCTTTCATAAAGTCCTTTGGGATAAATGTAAATAAATATACTCCCTCCTGCATCTAGCTGGTGCAGCATTTGGAGTAGATGGAATGTTTTTAGCATAGCTTGAGGTATAGTAATTGATGCCGATGAAATCAAAAGATCCTTTGACAAGCTCATTTTGTTGCACTGTGAAAACAGGTAGCCTATCTTTAACCAATCTTCTATATCAATGGTTCCATAAACCATCCCAACTCAAAATCCAGACCTCTTCTTGCTGCCTCTTTATCAAGTGACGAGTTTGAATATGGCTCATAATAATGGGAATTAAGGGCTATTCTAATTTGTCCACCTTGTGTTGCCTGGTACTCTTTTTTGTAAAGCTTAGCAGCTGTTGCATGAGCAAGAAGAAGGTTATGGGCAACAATGTAAGGTTCAGTGGCTGCATTACCATTGGGACACATTTTCCTATCTGAACGTCTGCCCGGTGGACCCACTCCCATGGCATATCCCATTTTGGCATAATCCTTGAAACAAATATCATTCACAATGCTATGATTTAAGAAGCCTCCATACTTGCTTTCAAGGGCTTCCGGGGAATCAAAGTGCAGTATTGCCACAAAGGGCTCGATGCCATTTTTAATCAACTCATCGATGAAACTGTTGTAATGATTGATACCCTCTTGATTTATTCCACCACGTACCCAAAGTTCCATCGGGTAAAATCCTTGTCCAAGGAATGGGAAATCTATAAGCATTAACGCCAAGGTCTTTCAAAATCGATACATCTTCCTTGTAGCGATTATATGAATCAGCAGCTACCTCCAAGTTGCTATTGTCTGTTATTTTTTCTGGAAATTCTCGAATAAACTGGTCCCAAACACTCTGTCCTTTCCCTCCAAATTTAGTTGATCCTTCAATCTGCGCAGCAGCAGCCGATGGTCCGAAAAGAAAATTATCCGGAAAATCTGACCTCTTAACTCTCACATATTCTTTTTTGGGATTCTTGAGTTGGTTGACAATTGAAAGACAAGCAAGCAAGCAAAACAAAGACAAAGATCCTTACCAAACACTGAGTTGCTGAAATCGACAACATCCCTTATAACCTTGCAGTGTCTGCAGCACTTACAAGGTTAACAATAAAAAGAAACTAAAGCATTCGAGGCCGACTGTGGAAGGATTCATGGAGCAACCACCTTTTATATATGAGTACCCATCAAACCTATCTAACAAAAATCCTAGTTTACAGTCAGTTACTAACCATGGATGAGATGGTATTTCCAACCATATGTGGTTTAGTAGAGGAAGGATTGAATGAAACAGTGACACAATCTAATCCGTATCTTTTTAATAGATTTATGCCACATTAGCATTTTTATCCTGAATTTTAAGATTTTAATTTGAATTTGATTTTTTTCAGGATAAAAATGCTAACGTGGCATAAATTTATTAGAAAGGAATACGGATAACATGTATTCTTGTTTCATACAATCCTTTACTGGTTTAATAAACTAATTGTCAATCGCTAGCATGCTTATCCCAAAATAGTCAATATTTTAGTAAATCTTATATTTATATAAATATGTTTTAAATGATTATAATATTTCGATTTAGTGGTAAGAATATCACATCGTGACGTATAAAAATTTAGATTTAATATTTAGCAAAATCGTACCCATATATTTTGAAATGTTGGTTGACAAATTTCATTATTTATTTATTTTATTCACTCTTTAATGAATGAATAAATAAAACTCAAAGTTATTAAACTATTAGTAAGTTCATATTTTGGTCACTCAATTTAAAAAAAATTATCAAATGATGACCAAACTATTCAAAAGTTTCCATTTAACTCCCTGCACTGTTAAAATCGTTGTTGTATGACATTTTCTATTCACACCAACAACATCAATTAAAAGCTCCCATTCTCCTTCTCTTCTATAATTTAACTTCTTCTTTTTTCATGAAACAATTTTAATATCACAAATTTGAGAACGAAAATATAAATAGTTTTTTTATCTCTGATTTTGACCGTCAAATCAATTTAGATCTATGATTGATTCTTTTAGTTGTCAATAAATACTAATCTACCGTATCGATTGTTAAATAGTAACTTAAAACTTGCTACTCAAATTAAAAAAATAATAATAATATAATAATTTAAATAAAATTTTTAAATAATTTAAGGTCTTAAATCAATTATTTCAAATAATTCAATAATTATAACTTTTGAATTAAGTATAGGGGAGATAAGATGAGATCATAAAGGTGTAACTATAAGATTGATAATGGCACTTGTGTATGGAAGATCAAAATAAGGTTTTTCTCCCCAAGTTGATGCCTTTTGGGTTCAGATTTTAACATAATAAAATCTAGGGATTCAAAAAGTAAATAATTAAATATCATGAACACAATTTGATTAAAAAAAAAAAAGGGTAAAGTTTCAAGCTTCATTTATAAAAACAGAGTAGTTGCAATTGTACAATTCATATACAAGGAGAAGCCTACAAGATATGATGACTTGGAAAAAAAATTTAAAAAAAAAAAAAAACAAAGGTTGTAGTAACTGTGGATGAGTCACTCATCCGCCATAACCAAAGATCATCAATCTGTGAGTGTGACCACACCAAACATAGAACTGTTCAAAGCAACCATTACATAACACAGAGACAACAGGAAATACAGACAAGACCTACCCTTTGAAGAAAAAAAAAAACAAGATGAGATTTGATCCAAAACCAACAGACTTTTATGACTGAAAACAAAAGCTAAAACACCGGGTAGCAGCAGGACGGAAAAAGTAATGGTGGTGGTGGTGATGATGATCATGAGTGGAAACCTAAAACCGGGAACCATGGCTATCGAGAAACAGGCTTACTCGTGTGTCGGGAGAGCCTGTAAAAAAATAAAGGGATGGTTTTATAGGCCATCTCTTAAAACTGTGCCAAAGTTCCTGGGAAACATCAAGTGTAGAGCAACCGGCATGAACACCTTGTCGGACCAAAAAAAGGAAAAACTGCAGCGAATGTTTGCTACTACCCGGTCTTGTGAGCTGACTATATGAGTTTAATGTTCAGATCTCAACGGAGTTGTATCCGTGATTAGAAAAGGATGTCACATTTCCATAGGGTCTCGACGAGCAGCGCAACAGTTCGACTGCTGATTGAATTGCAGTGCTGGAGATTTAACCCCAGCAGTGTCTTCCCTAGTTTTTTCAAGGAAGGCAAGCTTTTGTTTGATACTCGGGAACAACCCGAAAAAGAAAGGACTTGTAAGTTGAGTTGCTCGGCACGAGACAAGGCAGCAACACCAGAATCGGTAACTGCAGACCCTGAGACATCCAGATCACTGAGGAAAACACAACTTTCTGCTATTGCCATCAAACTTGCATCCGTAATCCTCCTGCAACCATCAAGACTGAGCAACTCAAGGGTTCCACCGTGCAGCCTGGTTAAGGCCAAAACTACTTCGTCGGTTAAATTTAAGCATCCGCTCAAATTCACCTTCACCAGTCCAGCCTCACAACTCTCCAGAAGAGGCAGAAGACCTGCGTCCGTGATCCCACACAACCCACTCAGATCGACATGCTGAAGCTGAGGGCACAATCTGCCCACCACAGCGAGGCCAGCAGTCCCGAACCCAGGACAATTCCTTACTGACAATGATTTAAGGGAATTGCAACACGACAAAGGAACTTCCGAGGATATATCCTTAATTCCCATGCACTTTACTACGGTAAGGGATTTTAACGAACAGTTTGAGAGGACACCAATAGTCCCGGATTGGGTGATCCTGTTGCACTCCTCCAACTGTAAGGACTCAAGAGAACCTGCAGATTTGGCAAAAGCCACCAATCCGTCATCCGAAATAAAGCAACACCGGCGAAGGCACATTTGCTTCAGATTTGCACATCCCTTTCCCATGGCTTCAAGACTCACATCTGTTACCCCCCGGCAGGATGTGATCGTCAAAGAGACCAACTTTTGTAAGCCTTGAGCATTCCCCATGACCCAAAATCCCTTCTCGCTCACGTTTTCCAGGCCGCTAAGCATTAGATTTGTCACCGACTTGCCATAGTGACCAATCACAGCAAGAGAAAAGTCTGTGATATCCAAACCCTGAAATTTAACCTTTGAAAGGAGAGAAGATGTTGACGACAACAGGCTTGAAACTCCATGATCCCCAACAAGAAGGCAGTCCTTAATGGAGACAGACTGCAACTTAGGGCAAAGCTTTCCGATAGCTTGAAGGCCTTCGTTACCGATCTTGGGGCAAGACTCGATGCTCAAAGAGGTCAAATTAGGGCAGTTCTCTGCAATTGCAATCAAACCCTTGTTTGAAACTGAAGGGCACTGGCAAAGGTCAAGCTTCTCCAACAAATGGCACTCTTTAGCTATCTCAGAGAGACCTTCATCCCCAACACAAGGCACGTTCCACAAAGAAAGTGCCTTGAGAGAAGGGCAACCACGAGCAATGGCTGATAGCCCAAAGTTGGTTACTCCACTTGAAGAGCTGCTTCCCCTAATTGAAAGCTTTCCCAACCCACCATGACCACTCGTTCCAACAGCAACTGCAGCTAGACTCATGTCAGTTGCTTTCTTCCCTTCCAAGCACCTCGTAAGATACCCATCATCTTCATCAGAAACTGAATCAGTATTCTCCTTGACCGCCTTTGAGGATTCGTACTCACCCTTGCGAATACTGATCAAAAGCATAAGCCAGTGCTTTGATACACAAGCACAAGAACTCCTTTCCCTGCCGCCTGGAAGTCGTTTGAAGATCTCGAAAAGGCACTCGTCAGGAAGGACATCGATTGAAGCTTGCTTGCTCTGCTCAAACAAAGTTTCTCCAACAACAAACGGGGCAGTAATTCGAGCTCTTTTACGAGGAGGATAGTAGACATCCACTTGGGAACTGATTGAACACAATCTACCCAAATCTGTGGAATTTGTATAAAAAGAACCCCCAGAATAGAAATCATCATCACCTGAAATTCCCAACAAAGAAAAATCAATAACCTAAAACTACCCAAAGAACATATAAAGCTCCTTCAAGGATCTAATCCAATTCTCAAATCATATATTCAAAGCTAACTCTAAGCTAAAACAAAAAGAACCCGTAGCTCAAAATCAAAACCATGTCTCCTCAGTGAGACATAACATCAAACACATCAACTACAACAACAAAGAACAATCAATAACCTAAAACTACCCAAAGATCATACAAAGCTCCATAAAATTTCCCACTTTGATACAAATCTTCGAGGATCTAATCCAATTCTCAGATCATATATTCAAATCTATGCCTAAGCTAAAACAATAAGAACCCATAGTTTAAAAATAAAAAAAACCATGTCTCTTCAGTTAGAAATAACATCAAACACATATACTACAACAACAAAACCTTTCAATCTAGCAAAATAAGTAAAACAGATCTACAAAATTAAAAAAAGCTTACCACCGTAATTAACAAGAGCAGGCATGGTTGAATAATCCCAAACAAAGAATCTTTCAATGAATCCACCAACACCAAAACGCAACAAAACGCTAGCAAAACGCAAACCAAGTATACCCTTTGAAAGCTTGAATGCATCTAAGAACTTTGTTTAGAAGAAAAAATTCATAAACCCCACCAAGTAGGGCAAAAAAAAAAAAGGAAGAAGAAACTTGTTTTTTGTGTTGAACTGAAACAGAACATAAGAGGATGTATATATTTGGATGGAAAAAACTAGGAAGATGTCATGTCTAAGAATTTTTAATTTTTTTAATATTTTTGTTGCAGATACATTAACTGACAAGTTCTGCCACATGCAATGTATCTTTCCTTAGAACCTGTCTTATTATTCTCTGTTTTTTATTATTTTCTCTCACTTTCTTTTCTAACCAAACAACCGGTTAACCCCTTGTCGCCTATGTTTGCCCACTTTTTAGGATAAAACTTTGTATGTGGTGGTGGATTTGAAATTGTTTGGTTTTCTTTTTCTTTTATATAAATAATTTAATTTAATTTAATTTATTCTAATTAAAAATATACATAAACCAGCCCAACTTAAAATAATCTTAACTTGTAACGCAAGAAATTGAAATAATTTAAATTTATAATTATCTTATCCACTAGAGTGACTTAAACACAGAATGACTCGAACCCAATCGATTCGAAAATCTTAATCTTTCATTTGAGTTTTTAAAATATATAATAAAAATAAAAATACTTTTATATTAATAATTATTATAAAACATATTTAATTAATAATTTTTAAAAAATCAATTGAGTTAACCTCCGATTTATTCGTAACATTAATTTTCGATAAATAATATTGATTCGAATATAAAAATTAAGTAAAGAATATTTGTTTAAAAAATTGGATAACATAAACCACTACTTTTTGATAATTACTTTATATTTTTACAAATATTTAACTTTAGAATAAAGAAATTATGTTAGGGACTTTGCATGCAAGATTCTTGAAGTATCTTGCAATTATGATTAATTATTTTTTCTCAAGTGGAGAATATCATTTTTAATTACATCATTACTCTTTAATTATGAGTTTGATTAATGGAAATTCTTATTTAAGCAAAGAATTGTGCTAGGTAAAATAATATGAAACTTGAACCCACGTGTGGCTTGGGTTTGAGTCACACTAGTCGTGTTTGTTATTCGAGTTTTATCCTATTCTTGTATTTCAAAAAAAAATGAAATTTGAATTGGTGTTTTTATTTCGATTAGTTTATACGTTTCTTTTTAATAAATAGTTTGAATTTTAATATATGTATTTAGTTAACTGGATGAACTGATTGAATCGATAAAAAAAATCAAAAATTATATTTTAGCCGTTACAATCCTTTCTCAGTAGAGGTGATCATGGGTCGGTCGGGCCAGGCCCAGATAAAATTTTAGGCCTATTTTCTAGGCTCGAGCCCGGCCCGGCCGAAATATGAGCTTAAAATTTTGTCCAAGCCGACCCAAAAGAAAATTGATAAACCCGAGCCCGGCCCGGTCCATATTAATTTTTTTAGCTTTTTTCATTAAATAAAAAATATGTAAATTTAAAAAGCATATTTGATTAAAAATAAAATATATATTTAATATATAATTCGAGCCTAGGTCAAAAAAGTTTTACCTGAGGCCCGGCCATTTTCTAAATAGGCCTCATTTTTTTTGCCCAAACTCATATTTCGAGTCTATATTTTTACTCGAACCCTCCCATTTTTCGGGCGGGCGGGTAGCCCAACCCATGATCACCTCTATTTCTCAGTGCTGATAAAATGCATGGGGTTGAAGATTTGATGATGAAAATATCATGGAGTCCATTTTATTATATTATATTATATTCGTCTCTTCTACTAAAAAAAATGAGTAAATTAGTTATTGTATATTATATCAAAAATTTTGGTTCTTTTGTTAAATTTTTATTCATTTTTACAGTTAAAAATTGGTCTTTATATGTCAAAACGAGGTACACATGACACGCATATGTAACTGTATGGCTATTTTGTTAATCACGTCAATTTTTAACAATAAAAATAGATAAAATTTTAATAGAAATGATCAGTTTACTATTTGATCTGATTTAACTCCTAATGAATGGACCTCTATAATACTTTTACCAAGATTTTAATGATAAAATGGATAAAAATAATATATATATATAATTTTTAATATATCTTAAAATTATAATTAATGGACATCTAAATAACTAAATCTAAAATTAAATCATTATTAATTATCAACAGATTGAAAAACTGATTTGTAGAGAATTTACTGATTTTTTAATAATTTAAAATAGGAAAAAATGGATAAGGAAAAAAAAAAAGATGGGCATATATATATTTAAAGGAACAAGTTGAACAAAGTGTGTTGGTTTTTATTATGTTTGATTAACTGTATTTAGCCTTTAAATTCAGACAAGTCTCCAAGGTTTCCCAACTAAGCCAGCTTTGGAATTTGGAAATCCAGCTGCCTTTTTTGCTTTATTATCATATTTATGTTACATAATTAACCAACTTGATCTTAATAATATTATTATTATTATTATTAAGAAAAACTAATCATACTTTATCAATGAAATTAAAATTAGGGTAATTATGTTAATTTTTATGTTAATTTTGGGTTTTGAGTTTTGGGTTTTAAGATTTTTTATAAAATTAATTTTAATTTATTGTTTTCGGATATTATTTAGGAAAATTTTAAAATCTTTTATAAATATTTTTAGAAAACAATATGTAGAGTTTTAAAGTTTTAATTTGGATGAAGCTTGTTTAAATCAGTCAAATCTATTGGATCGAGAATCAACTAGGGTACTGGTATAGAAAAAGGAATTGTGCTAGTTGAACTGAATTTTTAATATTTATTGATGATTTATTTAATCGAACCAATCAAAACGGTTACACCAATTGAACCTACGAACCATTGTCCTAACTAGTTCTACCGTTGATCTGATTTTAAAAACCTTGGTTTGGATGATTTATTCAGCTTTAGTTTGGAGTTTTGTTGCGTTGAATATATATTTGAAGGGGTTATTAGTATTATTTAAATACAATTAATACATCTAAATAACTACAATCGTAACTAATTATTATAACGGAATATATTTATATTTAAATAAAATAAACAAAATTAATTTCAATAATTTTAGTATAAGGCCAATTAAAGGTGGGAAATTTAAGTAATTTTAGAAAAGTCCATGCCTCTTAAATTAGATAGTGTACTCTATATGGGAATTGAAGAATATTGTCAATATACAACAATTCTCCATTATTCAACTTGAATTGAACCTTAAAAACTAATTAATATTCCTTTTAAACTAAAAAATATTTTAAAAATTAAAAAAAAAAATCTTTCAAGGAAAATAAATTATCTATGTCAAGTTATTCATGATTTAAATTATTGAAAAGACCCCAAGGAGAATTGTGAGCCATTGCCTTTTTATGAGCCAATAATTTTTTGGCACACATAAAATTTAGATTTATTGCCTTTCTAATCACTTGTAAATAGAGGTGATCATGGGTTGGGTTATTCGGCCTGGCCCGACGGCCTGCCCGATAAGTTGGAAGGTTCGGATGAAAATATAAGCCCGAAATATGGATTTGGGCAAAAAAATAAAGCCCATTTAGAAAATGGGCTGGGCCTCGAGTAAAATTTTTTTGGCCCCGGGCCCGGCCCAAATTATATATTAAATATATATTTTATTTTTAATCTAATATAACTTTAGAATCTTAACCTTTTAGTATAGGTGATCATGGGCTAGGTCGGGCCAAAAAAGTTTTACTTGAGCCCGGCCCGTTTTCTAAACGAGCCTTTTTTTTTGCCCAAACCCATATTTCAGGCCTATATTTTTACCCGAACCCTCTTATTTTTCGGGCGGGCCATTGGGCCGGACCAGTGAGTCCAACCCATGATCACCTCTACCTTTTAGCCTCCAACCTTTATTTATTGTCATCGTTGTTTTTACATTTTATTGTAAGTTTGGTTCTAATTTATTTTTAATCAAATTTTCCAAATTGATTTTTTAAATTGAAATTTTTGACTAATGGTTACGATTTTAATAACACTAATATGATAGCTATATTCGTAGTTCACATATATTTCATTGTTGATGTAGATAATTAAAAAATATGTTTTTAAATAATTTTTTGTATTTTAAAAAAAATTATGAAGTACACGTGGATTGTCATGCTTGTTTTCAAGTCGGTGTTGTTAAAAATTTATTTATCTAATTTGTTTTTTCATCAAAAACAATAATTTAACTAAATTTAAAAGGTTAAAGGATTAAAGTGATCCGAAAATTTTCGTTAAACAAAAATAATAACTAAATTATAGGGTAATTTATACTAAAGATCACTAAACTATTAGTAAGTTTACATTCTGGCCACTCAACTTTAAAAAGTTATAAAGTGGTCATTGAACTATTCGAAAGTTTTCATTTAAATCATTGGATTGTTAGAGTCATTGTTGTGTATCTTTCTCTATTCGCACCATCTACACCAATTAAAAGCTCTCCTCCCTTCTCCAGAATTGATTGACAGATTAATTTAGATCTTAGGTGTGTTCTTTTACTCGTCAATGGATACCGATTCACGGTATTGATCATTGAATCATCGCTTAAAGCTCACTAGTCAAACTTTTTAAAAAAATTAACAACCTAGTGACTTAAACAAATATTTTCGAATAGTTTCAAAATATAAAACTTAAACCTTTACCAACAATAGTAAAATTTTATCAAAAAATATCGAATCTTTTTTTTATAATTTTATTATAAAATTTAGAGTTTAGCAAAATATCACACCAATAATTCACCACAAGTAAAGCTTAAAGTAAGTCAATTCATTGAAATTAAATTAAATTGAAGATATTGATAAAGGCAGGTTAACCACTAATTGGAAATAAGAAATTATGCTTTAATTATATACAATCATTCTCATTGATTAGTAAACAAAACAACTTTTTTTTTTAAAAAAAAATTTAGGCCCGTTTATTGGGCTCGAGCCGGGTCGGGCCCCAAAAAATGAGCCTAAAATTTTGCTCAAGCCCGTAGTAATTTTTTATAATATTTTATATAATTTTATATATATATAATACATCAAAATACTAAAAAATCAAAATAAATATTTTTCAACAAATTGAAAATAAATTTTAAAAATATGTAGACTTAAATAACACTAAAATAGATGCAATTTAACAAGCAAATGACTCTAAAATAACAACAAAATAAACAAATGTCTTTAAAATAATAACAAAATTAACAATAAAATAAGTTTTATATAGTATCTAAACAATAACAACAAAATAATAGAAACATAATAGTAAAATGGTAGTAAAATAAGGAGAAAAACAATAATAAAATATTATTAAAAATATTTTTTTTCATTTAATGAATTCGGGCCGGGCTGGGCCTGAGCAAAAAATGCCTTATCCGAGCTCGGCCTATTTTTTAAACGGACTTTATTTTTTTGTCCAAACACATTTTTCGAGCCTATATTTTTGTCCGAACCCTCTACTTAGAAATTGCTTGTTTGAATTTTTCATAAATTAAATTTAAATTTAAAATAATAATCACGCATGTGATGGCCTAACGGTTAAATGTGTTTATTATTTCAAGTGTGACTCGAATTTCGAGCTTTACCCTCCTATTAATTCACCAAAATAAAAATAAAAAAAAAACCTTTATTCTTGAGTTAATAATTTAAGTCGAATATGATTTTTATGTACAATGAATTTGATTAGCTTCTTGCCATTAGGGGGTCATATTTTTGTAGGTCCAAATGTCTGGCCGATGATATTTTTGACAAATTTAGTGTTTTCTCTTAAAGAAGTGGGTTAGGAACATTGAACTGTAAGTTCTAGAAACATGAAATTTGGGGTTTTGATAATAAAATGAAATATGATCTCATTTAGCAAAAATTTTAAACATGAAATATGAACTCCTAAAATATATTCAAGAATAATATAAAAATAGACTTTGTCAAATTGACAACTCATTTTATTAATTATTTCGGCATCCACAGTCTTCGATTTAGTTTTAGCTTAATTGATATATATATATATATTATTATCAATATAGGAAGACGTAAGTTTCAGTGTATTGAAATGTATTATCCTCTTATTTATGGGTTAGGGAAAGGATATGGATAGTTCTAGATATTGTGTCAAAAAGAGCAGAGATGATCAAAATTCAGAACCTATAATAAGATTATTCAAAAAAAAAAAAATATATAGATAATTTGTAATTTTTTTACATATATTTTGATTTAAGTTTTCTAATCGAGTAAATTTTTTTTAGATTTATTTTAATTCAAGTTTAGATATATTCCGATTATCAATCCTTTCATTTTTTTTTTTCAAGGGTGTTTCTACTGTTTTCAAAATTGGACCAAATCGATCAGGATATTAATCTAAATAAAGTGTCAAATTAATTGACTCACAAACCAATTGAATCAACCAATCGGATCGGTTGAACTAATTTTTTAATAATTTATTTAATTAAATCGAACCAACCAATCAATCTAGATTTGAATCCTCATAGTAAAATCAATCAAAGTTGTTGCCATAAGCTTTTCAAGTGATGCATTAGGTTGTTTAGGTGGCTGCATTCAAATCTTGTGCTTGCTGGTCCATCCCTTGCTAAAAGTCTATAGCTTCAATTATGATAACCCCAAAATTAAATTGTGGTCCAAAATCCCCAATCTATGGGTCTTATATTGTATTTAAATTCAATGTCACCTAAATCTTTTCCTTCTTCATTTAAATTTTTAATGAAGACAGACATTTTTTTCGTGGATCGCCATCAATTATCATAATCAACGGTGGATATATGATCAAAGAAGAAGATAGAAATTTTATATTGAAAACATTAATAAAGTCTAGATAATTTTTTTTAAAAAGTTAGGGGACTAAAGATAAAAAGAAATTCAAGTTAAATAGGGTCAAAATGTAATTTTCCTATTTGATCGAAGTTAAAATGATTAAAATTGAACTCTTAATTTTTAGAAGGACTAAAAGAGAGTTATACCATTTAACCCCTGTCTATCTTGTACACCATCAATGAAGTATAAAACTCCATTGCCATTTATTTTTAATATAATAAAATTAAATTCAGAAAGAAAATATATTTTTTTCTCTTAAGTTTATACTTTCACCTACATTAATTTATTCTTTCAAATATTAACTCTTAATTTGATTTTTTAAATTTAAATTAAATTATTAATTTTTCGAAAAGAGACAGATAACATTTTAGCGAAAATTTTTACTAAAATATTAATTTTTAACGATGTTGGCGTGATAACCCGTATGACATTTCACGTGTACTTCATGCTGATACGTCGACTATTTGTCTTATATGTCATATCAATAAATAATTTAAATAATATGAAGTACATGTGGTTCCCATACGTTTTAGTAAGCATTTTTATTAAAAAAAAATAATAACGACTCTTTTTAAATGATTAATAGTTAAATTTGATCCTTTTTAAAAGTTTCCATAATTTAAATTGATCCAAACTCTAAAATTAAATTATTTATTAATTAAAATTTGACATATAAATGTAAAAGAAAATTCAGATTTATCAAAAACTCAAATTTGAAATAATTTTTTATAATCCAACCCACCAAATTGATATCATTTAATCAAAAAAAATGTATTCTTTTTGCTGGTGAATTATAAGAGGAGGACAAAGTCCTAACAGCAACGCAACTAGCGCGACTCAAACCCAGACCACACCTGAAACGATGAACACCATAATCATCAGACCAACACACGAAGTTCAAAAAAGATATTTTTAATTATTAATAAATGAATTTAAAATGAAAACAGATCAAAACTAGTTAAATTAATTGATTTTGGATCTATTGAAATCTTTCTCATCAGCTTTTTGTTGCTAGTATTCCCTTATGGAATCAATGTTAGGTTGGTCCTCCTTCATTTCCTCTCATCTATAATTTTTTCATGTTTGGTCCTTCAACTTTTTAGTTTTTAAAATTTAAATCTTAACTTAAATAGTTGCCGTTGAATTTTGTTATTTACTCAATATTATGTAGCAAATATATTATCAAATGCATGTTATGTTAGTTTACTATTTCCACGTTACTTACAAAAATGGCATGATATTTTAGTTAATTGGTTTCATGGCTACCGTTTGAATCAAGACTGAGATTTCACGAGTCGAAAAAGTATAGGGATTAGATTTGAAATTTTAAAACGATCAAATTGGAGAGTAATGACTAAATCCACAACTCTCACGCAGTACAAAACTAACAGTACAATCAGACTTAACAGATTTATTTCGAGTTTAAATTATTTTAAGTTTAGATTATTTTGGGGTCAAGTAGGGTTTAATTTATTTCAAGTACGGGCTTTTCAGTTCTACAAGTTTTTTTTATAGTTTTGCCTAACCAAAATTACAAAAGAGAAATCAACACTAATAAGATGGAATTATTGGTTAAATTAAAGAGTATTATTGTATTTGTAATTTTCAAATTGTTTTTTTTATAATTATCAATTTTTGGGTTTGTAATTTTGCACTGTTTTATAAATATAAAATTAAACATGACAAAAGCATGCTTAAATATCACTGTCATTTCGACTAAAATAAGATATTACATCAACATTTCATATTAAATTTTAAAAATTTTTATTTGAATTTTACTTTTTTTAGGATAAAAATACTAATGTGACATTAAAATATTGAAAAAAATATAAATAATGTGGCGTCACATTTAATATAATCTTTCCTAAAACAATATGGTAAAATGAATCGACAAATTATTCATATTTTTAATTACTTTTTGGGGGTTTTGAAATATTCACTGTATTTACACTAAAATATGTATATATTATTTGTCCAAATATTATTTCCTTTTAAGGAGGGCTTGATTAAAATGAATTAAATTAATTAAATCAAAGAGAATTAAATTATATATATATTGAACAATTTTATTATAGATTCGATCATATTTATTTTTTTGACACAATATTTAAAATTACACATAACCCATCCTCAATTTATAAATAGAAAAATAATATATTTCAACGCGTTTGAAGACAAGTTAATTTAAATTAAACCGAAAAAAACTATTTTTTTGGCTAAAAAGTAAAGTCATTTAATTAATAAAAATGTTGCTTTCCAATTCTTAATTGTCCTTTGCAAGTACTATGTGGAAGGTGCGGTCCGGTTCGGTTACAAGTCATCAATTTTGTGATATTTACCTATTGTGTTCATGCACCTCTTAAAGTTAGGATTTTTATTTTATTTAAATTTTATTATATTCTTTTTTAAAATTTATGATTGTGTTGTGTATATATTTTGAATATTTTAATATATTTAATATATATTATCGATCATACACAGGAGCGAAATCAGGATAATTTTTTAGGGGGGCCGGATGAAATTTTAATTTTTTATATATATATTTATAATTTGTAAAAGATTAAATCGAAATTTTATAATTTTAAGGAGCCAAAGTATAATTTTATCTTTACTAATTTAAAATTTTTAAAAAATTTTAAGGACCTAAACAGAAATATTACATTTTAGGGGGGCCAGAACCCATGCTATCCCCTTGGCTTCGCCTCTGATCATACATGAGTTATCTACATAATATATTGTGCTTTGGCATTGGCATTGTTGTTAGTAGAGAAAGACATAGGTTCGAATGCGCTGAAACGTATTATTCTCCTATTTTAAAGGTTGGAGAGAGGGCTATAGGTAATTTTAGTCGTGTAAAAATTACAGTTTAACCTTAAATAATTAACAAAATAAATTTCTGAATCATTGTTTATATAATTTATAATTAAATTTAAACAAATTTTTAATCACTAAATGTAATGAATTTTAGATATTCGGTTCAAACTCAACTGAATAAACAACCCGACCTTTGGATAAATTGTCCAATCAAAAGTATCTATATAAATCGAAGAATTTTTTTAAAAAAAATCTGAGTGATTTAAGGAGGGTTTGCATGTGTTTAACGTACTTTTTGTTCTATGTTATAATATCTTTACTGTATTTAATTTCATCGCTATCGTTATTTTTATACTAATCATAAATAAACATATCGCCCATCTAAATCCGCCCTTAGTACCCTTTCAAAAAAAAATCATTAAGATTTAATATATGAAGATTATGTGTTGAAAAAACTATAACATAATTATGGACCGACGTGAATGAATAAATGAATAAACTTCTTTGTTTTTCTTGGTTCACAGAATTGGAACATTGTTATTAATTATGCTTCCTTCGCTTTTAGATTTTGGGGGGACAGATTTAAGTTTTTTTCTTTGCTTATTTTTGACTTTTTTGGTAAGAATATATATATATCCTATGGTTTGGGGTCTACAATTTTATAGTTCATACAGAGTTAAAGTTGTTATTATACTAATTTTAAAAGTTATCACTGTTATCTTATTGGACAGTCTGCGAAAAAAGAAGAAGATAAAATTGAATAGTTGAATGATTATTTTATAACTTTATATAGTTGGATGACTAAAAAATAATTTTACTAATAATTGAAAGACTACCAATATAATTTACCCATAAATCATACAGTTCGTTTTGACCCATAAAAAGTTTAATTGAAGTGCGACGGGAGGAAATGAAATAAATGCATTCAATTAGAGACGTGCATTTTTTTTAATTTAACTGAATTTACCAACTGAACCGAATTAGTCCAGGTAATCGATTGACCACCAAATCTAATTCGGTCGGGTCAGTTAAAAGTTTTTTGAATTTTCAATTATCAATTAATTAGGTCTGGAATTGAATAATTAACTGAATTATTCGAAATTATTAATAATATATTATATCGCCCAATATATTAGATAAATCTAATACATTATATAAGCCCAAAATAAAAAAAATTAATGGATTTATATATATACATTCTTAAAAAGTATCATGAAAACTAAAATTAATTTAAAATAAATTAAAAATAAACAAAAAGTGAAAAGAAACATGTAAAATTTTGGGTTTAATTTGGTTATGGTGAATTAATAGGCTTCTAAAAAATTTGGTTTGATTAATAATTAGGGGTTTTAATTTTTCGATTATTTTGATTAATGGTAGTTTAGTGTTGGGATTAATCGAACCGATCATATAAATACCCCTAATTTTAGAATTATAACGAATAGGGACGAATAGTGAGGCAAAGCATGTTGATTGTAGAATTATAATAAATTTTAGTAGTATCTACTTTTGTTTTGCTCGATTGCCATCCTTAATTTTAAAATATTTTTAAATAATCTTTTATAATTATATTATACGTGTTATTTTATATTATAATTATATTTAAAATGTTATATATTATATTATATTGTATTATAATATATTAAATTGTCTTTTAATTTTTATTGTACAATAATCACGAAATTTTTCCACTCATCCTATTTTTGGGCCTTGTTAGCTTATTTAGGTCAACTTCTTTTGGTAGAAGTATTTAGTAGATTTTTGTATTAGGTGTTGATTACATTTTATTTTTTATTTAAAAATAGAAAAATTAGATATTAAATAAAAGAGTAAATCGGTCTTCTGTTATAAATTTGATTCATTTCTATGATTAAAATTAATTTTTGTACGATAGATTTATTCATATATTGAGCTATTTGTCCAAGTTGAAGGCCCATCTGAAATTTAGAAAAATTTAGATAAAAATATTAAGATCTGAAAAATGGAATTGAGCAAAAATTTAGATCCATTTAAAAAATGAGACCTGACTCGTTTTTTTTTTTTTAGTTTGTAATATTTTAAATATTTTTTATATATTATGTAATTATAACATAAATTAAATTATAGTAGTATATAATGCTTCCATAATATAACATTAAAAATATTAAGATGACTATATATAAAATTTTAATAAATAAAAATATTAAATATTAAGTTAAAAATAATATAAATATTTTTTATTTTTTAAAAATAATATAGGTGTGCCTAAAATGGACTTAGGTTAACTATTTACAAATAGGGACGAGCTTATATAAAATTTTAGGCTCATACCAAACTTGAGCAAGCATAAAGTGTGTTAATATTATGCCTAATCCTAACCTAACCTTATACATAAACACCTCTATTATACGTTTGCATGAGATACGAGTGACATCCCACGCATGATTGTCTATCAACCACATCAATGAAATTTTTTACAAGAACTAATTTGTTCATTTTTAAGTAAAGAGAACAAAATGTAATCTGCTTTCTTATACAAAAACCTTTATGATACTTTTTACCCATACATGCATTATATATATATATATATATATAGCTTGATCTGTAACTGTAATGTCTGAAGTAACCATCAAAGCAACATACTATTGCAGAAAAAATATCATTGATCTCTTTAGCTTTGATCTTTCTGCAAAAAGCAACAATTAGGGTTCCCTTTAAAATCATTACTCTTTTTGCCAATGTAAGCAAAAAAAAAAAAAAAACATGATTTTATCACAAGGATAGATAGATAGATCATAGAGTACCTATATCTAAACCAATAAATAATTATGTAAATGAGCTACAAAAAAATATTGTATTAATCAAATCCTATGCCTTTTGTCAACTGATCATCATCGGCAGTTTCCGGTTATTAATTTGACAGTGTCTTCAGCCGTGTCCAGTTACTAGTATGCCGTTGCTTCTCGAAATACCGGTGTCAACTCAACTGCATTGCTTGGCAATAAAATCATCTGATGATAACAGACTGTTTATGAGACGTTTGAGCCTCTCGGCACCGGGACCTGGCTTGAGCTCTGTAGTATTTGTTTGGATGTGATGTGGTAGCGTTACGTTAGGATTTCCTTCGTTGTTAAACCATCCACCGGGGATGAATCCGTTGGCGTTGCGGCCTAAAAGCTCTGAATCGATCTTGTCAAGGACCGGTTCGTTCTTGCTGAATTTCCTGGCGAAGGGTGTGTTGCTCTCAACCATCCGTTGGTAATCGTTTACAGTAAGGAAATGCGGATGTTGTTTCGGTGGGTTGTCCCATGATATGAAATGGAGGTCGTGGTTAACGGTGGTGTTCCGGAACTCCTTGGCGTTGCAGATAACGGTATGGAAGTAGCCTTCGGGGGAAGAAAGGAAGTTTGCGTAGTACATGAGGACTATCCTCGGGAGGTTGTCCCAGCCCCATAAACAATACTCGATGAATGGTCGAGAGAGCATCATCCAAGCAGAACCTGATGAAATACGAGCAGAATCGAGAATCAGATGCATATATAAGTGTATATTAAGATCGGCTTCCAAGTTTCAACTCGACAAAACTTATCAACCAATCTGGACCAGTGTTATGGTGGGATGAAAGGAGAAAAAGAAAGAGTGCGTCCCAGATAAGGATGAGAGAGCATCATCCAAGTAGAATTGAGAATCAGATGCATATATATAAAGTGTATCTTAAGATCGGCTTCCAAGTTTCAACTTGACAAAACTTATCAACCCAAAACGAGAGAGCATCATCCAAGCAGAACCTAATGAATACGAGCAGAATCAAGAATCAGATGCATGTATAAGTTTATCTTAAAGATCAGCTTCGAAGTTTCAACTCGACAAAACTTATCAACTGGTCTGGACCAGTGCCATGGTGGAATGAAAGGAGAAGAAACGGTGTCCGGGGCTGTGGATACGTAGAGGACTCTTTTCTTACTAGAAATCACCTATTCTAAACATATGCATGGCAAGCAACTTCACCTTAGCTGAAAAGCCGGGATATTCCAACAAAAATGAGCTGAGATCGGCTCCGGGATTTCATGAAATCACCTATTCTAGAAGTATGCAGTGGGAAGCAACTATCACCTTGGTTGAAATGTTTGACTCCGGGATTTCATGAAATCATCTATTCTAAACATATTCAATGGGAAGCAACTATCATCTTAGCTAAAAAGCTGGGAGATTCTGACAAAAATGAATCGTTCGATTCCTGGATTTCACGAAATCACCTATTCTAAACATAAGCTGTAGAAAGCAACTATCATCTAAAAAGCTGGGAGATACCAGCAAAAACAAAACGTTCGATTCCAGGATTTCATGAAATCACCTATTCTGAACATATGCAGTAGGAACCAAGACATCCTATATGATCTGGGCAATAATCCTATCTAATTCTAGGACTAAAACAACATTGTGTATTTGATGCATTATAGCAGTGCATAAAACCAAGGCGAATGAGTGGCTAATAGCATTAAACCACAATCAGGTTGCATCAGCATTTTGACACTGCATAAAGTAGCATAGAAATGGAAATTTTTCTCACCTGTAAACAGCCTATATGCAGTCGGTACACTCCGTTTCTCCGTAACCCAAAATACATCTGATTTTCGCCGGCTATAAAGCCCTGGATCGATTATAACAGGCTTCGCTCTTTGATACCTGGAAAATCGAGCAAAAAGACATTCCTTAAGCGGATTGGCACGCAAGCAATGAACACTTGCTATTTACAGCTACCTATAAATCGAATATCTCGAAAAATCAACAAAGATGAGAACAAAATTTTGAAATTTTAGATTCTAATATGAACATTAAGGGATGAACCACTAACTCTTTCCATCCAATGTCACTGGTATGTTCGATAAAATTAAGGTCTCTTGGGATAGTTGACAATGTATGAAGCAGATCTGTCACAAAAAAGAAAACATACAAAATGATCCTCCAAATAGATAGAAAAACCTTTCAAAAAATAAAGCATACTCGAACTGGACACGTACCCGTATCCAGTACTTAACCAAGTCGGAGTAATATATTAATTAGTTATAATTAGACCCTAAAAGGACAGTTTCTTCATAAACATACAAATTAAAGGCACATATATATAGATAGATATAGATACAGATACGATCCTTCAAATAGATAGAAAAACCTTTCAAAAATAAAGCATAATCACTTTGGACATGTACCCGTAGCCGGTACTTACATGAGTCCAAGTAACATGTTAATTAATTATATAATTAGACCCTAAAAAGACAGTCTCTTCATAAACATACAAATTAAAGGCGCGCACACACATACATACACACGATCCTCCAAATAGATAAGAAAAACTTTTGAAAAATAAAGCATACTCGCTTTGGACATGTACCCGTAGCAGGTACTTACATGAGTCCGAGTAACATGCTAATTAATTATATAATCAGACCCTAAAAGGACAGTCTCTTCATAAACATACAAATTAAAGGCACATATATATACCAAAGGATCATAAACAATTATCTGTTCTTCATTTTCCATCAAGTATTGTGCCCAAAACCCATGTTCCATATATGATCCTTCAAATAGATAGAAAAACTTTCGAAAAATAGAGCATATTCGTATTAGACACGTACCCGTATTTGGTACTTACCTCAATCCAAGTAACATATTAATTAATTATAATTAGACCCTAAAAAGACAAGTCTCTTCATAAACATACAAATTAAAGGCACATATATATACCAAAGGATCATAAACCATTAATACCCATGCTCGATCCTCCAAATATATAGAAAAACTTGAAAGAAAAACCTGTACTCACCCGAGTTCGAGTAACATAATAATTAATTATAGTTAAATTCTAAAAAGGTAGTCCCCTACAAATGGTTATATCTAATTGGAGAAGTCAAAATCTAATTCCTAACAAAGCTAATACAGTCAACAAAACACATGTACATATATAGATTGAAGATTAGTCAAAATTAACAGCATTAAAGCAATCAAACATTAAAATCAAATTACCCCCAGAATTTAAATTTCTAAAATTAGTAACAATTAAAAACAGTTCCCACTATTGCTCAAGCTCAAACTCACAAATAAAACCAACCCAAAATCGATAAATTGGTCAAAAAAATCTTTAAAAACTTAATAACAATTACCATCTTGTGTAACCAAAGGATAATCCGAAGCACTCAAGTTAATAAACCAATCCCAATCACCACCTTCCTTAAACAAAATAGCGGCAGCATGAAGAGTATTAGTAACCATAGTTGGCCCTCTATAAGTCACTAGATTAGCTCTAGTAACCATCCTAACATTACCAACTCGTTTAAAAACCGGTTCGTTTTCAACCAACTCAGCCACTTCCAACCTCTCCTCAGCCGAAGCTTCCAAATCCAAATGTACGGCATACTGGTTCCTTGGATGGTACAAAGCCTTCAAAGTCCTCAACAAGCTAACCCCATCACCGGCTGAGCCGGAGATGAGGTAAGCCAGTTTAGGAACCGGGTTCGGTGAAATCGAAGCAACATGGAGCTTAGATTCCACGAACTGAGGGAGTGGGGGTTTGGGTTTGCGATTGTGGGCGTAGTTTAAAAGAGAAGGGGTTGTTGAAGAAGTTGAAGTAATGGAGATGGTGATGAGGAGAGTTGAGAGGAGAAGAGAAAATGTTAAGAGAAGGAACCATGTTTTCTTCTTGTGAAGCTGCAGCTTAGTTGCAGAGGTGGAATCCATTGATTCCTTTGAGAAAGAAAAACAATGGGGTGGGGGGGTATTGAAATCAAGAAGGATTTTTGGGGTTTCAATGATGAATCCTTTTTGGTTATTGTTTCTGGGTTTTTTTTTTTTTTTTTGAGTGGTGGAGTGTGTGAATCTCTCTTTCAAGCTTTTAAGTGGAAAGAGAGAGAGAGAAACAGAAATGGAAGTGAAAATGAATATGAAAGTGAAAGTCTTCTCATTTTTTATTAGGTTTAATTTTAGTCCTAATCCCTATACTTTTTAATATTAAATTTACACTATTTCTATATTTAGAATTTAGTCATTTTATTTTTATTTTAATAATTTATTATTTTTATTTTGAATTTAAAATTATAAGTATAATTTGTTAAAACTGTGAAAATTCTTCTGTTAAATCCAAGTCCATTGTAATTATATTTATTTTAAATTTAATAATAGAATTTTAACCATATTAATAATTAAACTTAATTTTTAAATCCAAAAGTCAAAGAATTAAATTCTTAGAAATTACAGTAAAAGCAGTATATTCCAATTTTATACAGTATTTTAAGTTATTTTCCACTTATAAAAATATTAATTTTCTGATATAAAATTAATTATAAATTAACTTTTAAAAAATTTGTTCAAGCTTAAATAATTACAAGTTTTTAACATGTGAATCGAACACAAAACTAAATCGAGTAAATTTTAGCATGAACCAAACTGATTTTGATAAAGCTAAATCGAAATTACAGTTAAACTAGACAAATAAAGGGATTAGATTTCAAAATATAAAGAATAAAGGGAGTGAAGATAAATTAAACCTTTTTCATTATCATGAATGAAACGAAAAAATATGTGGGCATGGAAAAAGTCATGGGGGAAAAAGAATTTCATGTTGTTTGTCAATTTTGTTTGATGAGTGAAATGCACGCGCCCTTAATGGGGGGAAATTTTTTTTTCTTATTGGTTTTTGTTTTTTATTATCTAAGGTCCAAAAAATCATTCCATTATTTTGCGAAATAAAAATTTTAATTTTATTATTTAATTAAGCTTGATTTTAATTATTTAAAATTTTATTGGATAAGCTCATGAGCTTAATTATTTTTAAAATAGTAATTCAAATTTTAAATTGAAAAAAAACCAAAAATTCAGCCCTGCCTTAGGATAAACTATTTAAATCGATTAAATTCAAATAATTTGATTTTTATCTTAAATTAAAATTTAATTTTAAAAAAAACTCTATCACAACAAATTTTTAGTCGAATTAGTACTTAAATTTGGTAATTTTTTAACTCGGTTCTTAATTTTTATTTTGTTTACATTAATTTAAGAACTTAATATTTTTTCAATTTGATCCATGAACTTTAAGTTTGTGCCATGTCATTACCTAAAAATTAAATATATATATAAAATCTAAAAATATAAAAATGATTAGAAAAGAAACATCTTAATTTTTATCTAAAAGTCGGGTGATGATGACGCGGCACAATTCAAAGTGTCACGTAATCATATCTTAACAAAATCTATGTTCAGGGACCTAAATGAGAAAATCTACCAAGTTCTATAACTAATTTTGACAAAAAAGTTTAGATGCTAATATAAAAAAAATACTAAATTTGGGACTAAATATTAATTTATCCCAATTTTTTATTACTTATACTCAACTGATTACAACTAGTAAAAATATTATAGAGACCTTTGCACTAGAACATTTCATCCCGTCTACTAAAAAAATGTACAAACTAATCCATATCGTTAGATAATAGAGCAAATTGATCCACTTAAAACTAATTTTTTGTGAAATAAAATATTAATTTATTTGTTATCTAACTAAACTCAATTTAAATTAAAACTTAAAATTTAATTTAAATTTTAGGGATAAAACGATATTTAGTTCATAAATTTAATAACATTTTTCAACGTATTTTTTATTTTTCATTTGTTCATATTGATTTCAAAACTTGAAAATATTTTATAATTTGGTCAATAAACTTAGATTCTATTTAAAAATATTTATGTGAAACTCGACTATGTCACGTCATCACATAAAAATTTTAAAAGAAGCATATATAAAATTTTAAAAATAAAAATACATCTTAAAATATCACGTCATTATACCTTAACATAATCAATATTTAATAACTAAATAAAAAATTATCAAATTTAGAGACTAAATGTTGTTATCCCAATTTCTCAACTGATTACCACCCAATTTAACAAGAGCCAACCTCTAAAGGGACACATGATCAATGTTTTGGGTACATGAAAATTACATGATCTTTTTATTTAATTTTTAAAAATATTGTAATATTCATTAAACTAATTATTATGTTTCTTTATTTAAAAATTGCTTCATTTTCTAATTTTCAGTTAACTTAATGAATATACTAATATTTTAAAATTAAACTAAATATACCCTTTTAATTATTAATTATTTAAGATTGTAAATACGGACAAAGAGCGCGTGGATGGAAGACGTTGTGAGAGGAAAGTGGGAATTGGCTGAGTAAAAATGAACCTCATGACAGTGAAGTTTGCCAGTGGCATGATACTTGAATGCTTTGCTTTTTAATTATTAAAAAATAAAAAATTCGTAAAAAAAAAAAGTAAAAATAATTTTTTAGAAAAAGTTGGAGGGCATTAAGCAAAATTGTAAGGTGAATGGTCATTTCAATGGGCTGATTGTTGTGAGGAATAAATACCCATTATGAGCTGACATCTATCTCTTAATGAATTTATAAATACAAAAATTTAATTATTGGGTTTGATCTGATAAAAATTGAAAAATAAAAATAAAAAAATCCAAAGTACAATGATGATTTAGGTTTAAGGTAAAATGAATTTTACTTTATTTTCGTAATAGATATTAAAATTTAAAAGTATTATTTTTATAGATTTTGTGTCGTAATTAAGATATTTATTATCAACAATATTGATTAATTCTTTCACTACATATACTTTTTAAAGTAACTGATCATGAAAAATAATTTTAATCTACAATTTGTAAATAATTTAAAAGAAACATTTATAAATATTTCACTTAAATATTTTAAAGATTATTATATAATAGTTTAATTGATATTAATATTGTTGTCAATATAAAAAAATGTAAAATTAAATCCATTAAAATATATTATCATTTTATTTAAAAATTGAAAAATTATACTTAATTCTGGTAATTGTATAAAAGAAGAAATAGTATAATATTTTAGCACATTTTTAAATCTATAATGCGAATACTATTGTGGCTCCGGGCCCATACTTAATTGATTAAGCGAAAATATGGATTCAACAGATTATTTTAAATCAATTATATATAATTATAAATGTTATTGACGATTATTTTTAACCGGAAACAAAACCCAACATCAACAATCACCGAAGCCTCATCGGCAGTCTCGACGACCACCCATCCAACACCGTCTCAACCACCATCTCAAATAACAAATTCTTGACGATAACTCCACAAAATTATTATGGGATTTACTTAAATCATTTCAAAATCATTCATCGGTTGATGATGAAGAATGTGAAACTCGAAATAAAAAGTAAAGCCAAATTTTAAACGAAAATATTAGAACTCCATAGAAAGACGACGGTTTATATAGGGATTTTTGCCGAGAAAGCAAATTCCAAAAACGGATAGCAAACACTAGATCTAACCTAATTTCACAATCAATCAAGTAACTACAAACAATCTAAGCTCTTTCACCTCTGATCCTCCTAGCAAGCTGGATATCCTTGGGCATGATAGTAACCCTCTTAGCATGAATTGCACACAGGTTAGTGTCTTCAAACAATCCGACGAGATAGGCCTCCGCCGCTTCTTGAAGAGCAGCGACGGCGCTGCTTTGGAACCTTAAATCAGTCTTGAAATCTTGAGCGATTTCCCTCACCAGCCTCTGGAAAGGAAGCTTCCTGATCAACAATTCGGTGCTCTTCTGGTACTTACGGATTTCTCTCAAAGCCACGGTTCCTGGCCTGAAACGGTGAGGCTTCTTCACCCCGCCGGTTGCCGGAGCGGACTTACGAGCGGCCTTCGTGGCTAACTGCTTCCTTGGAGCTTTTCCACCGGTCGACTTCCTAGCTGTTTGCTTTGTACGAGCCATTAATGTGATGATTTCGAGATTTGACAAAATCTGTTTGGCTTATGAGAGATTAAAGTAAATTTCGTAGAGAAATTTCGGATGGTGGGATTTGGATGGTTTTAGATTATATATATAAGGGAATTCTGAAGCAGCGGGAAAAGTGAAAATTTTGAATTTGTGCTTTGCAATTAAAGAATTTTAAACGGATGAATCGAAACCGTAGAGTAGTTGAGTTATCGACGGCTGATAAGTTTTATAAATGTCGTGATCCGTGTGCGATAGAAAATGACCAATATGATTCGTTCATTCTAAGCGACATTGTAAGGGAGAATCTAAGCTGTCCATTTACTGAATCATAGATCACGATCCGTGGGATGTCCAGCTAGGCAATGGGAGGAATATGGGATTTTCAGTCTTCACCTTTTACATAATTTTCTGTAAATCTATTTGAATTTCTTTCACAGAACAATTTTAATTTATGTAATCTTAATAATAAATAATAATAAAACTAAATTTTTTATTATTACTTTTTATAATTTAAAATTTTAATATAATTATTTAATACCACTTTACATTTTATTTTTAAAATTTTTAAATACTACTTAGACAAATTTGGACATATAGATATCATTATTAAAATAAACTTTGAAATTGATTTATTTAAGTTAATTCTAAATTTATGTAACGAAATTATAGTCACGGGTAACGAAAAGTTTATTTTCGGGTCTCTGTTTTTGTAAAATGGATTCGTAAATATTTATTAAAAATATTTACGAAGCTAATTGTGTAATTAATTAGGTACTAAGTTTTAATCGCCGATTCAACATCCAACAACGATCCCGATCTCAAATGTGGTTATATTTATCCTTTTGTGTTGTCATATACCCAGTGTGTCTAAATATTAATCATTTTTATGGATTGATTGTAAATAAGATAATATGTTAATATTTGTTGGTTATATACATATAAATATGTGTTTATGTTTGAGGTTATATTACGATATATTTAAGTTAATGCTTAAATGAACATGAAATAGGCAAAATAGATTAAATTTGGCATGATTACAAATTGGATTTGAATGATACTTTGATGATATAATTGTGGTATCAATGAGAGTACATTGGTTATGCATCTAGGATAATTATTTTGACATGTTTTAGATGTGTTCAATTGTGTTTTCAACTAGTTAAACGAATCGTTTTTGAGTTGCTTAATGTTCAAGCTTGCAGTGATTGGTAAAACTTGTTATTTAAGGTACATTCTGGCCACATGATCGTGTGAATCCTGCAACTTTAAATTTTTTTAATATTTTTCAAAAAATTCTCCGAGTCTCCGAATTAATCCCAATTTATTTCTAACGCGCATTTTGGGCATCGAGAACTCGAATAAGAGACAATATGTATGAGTTTAATTGATTTTTGACGTGAATAAAATATGATAAGAAATGTTTGAAATTTATGTCTGTTTAATCGATAAGCTTCGATAATGCTTCAAAAACTTATTCCGATGACGGATGTGGGTTAGGGGTGTTATAATTTAAATGTCGATTAAATCTTAACTCAAATTATATAAATAATGTTGCCAATACAGGAAAACGTAGATTCGAGTGTGCCAAAGTAAATCATCTTCCTATTCATAGATTTGGAAGTGATTATTAATAGTTTTAAATATTATATTAAAAAGCGCATATAATTACACCATAACGAGATCATTAAAAAAATATAGATTTAATTTTTAATATCTATTATAGTTATACTTTTTAAACTTTACTAATTTGGGAATGCTACATAAACAGCCATCGCTAACATAGGCCACCAAGACAACATAAAAATGATTAGCTCAATGATTATTAATGGCCACATCAAAGCATAAATGGCAAACAATGAAAACCATTAGTCGGAGAAATTAATTAATGGGTATTTAGAGTGGGTTTGGATGGAGGATTAAATGTCAAACCATTTTTGTTGGAAAACGGGCGGCTTTAACTTGCCACCAATCTTTTTTTTTATCTCACGTTATAATGGATATTTCACTACTTGGCCAAACAAAAACCGAAACTCAAAGACGGTTGGGCACGATTCCTTGAATTTCCAATCATGAAATATTGCCTTTATTTAAGAAACACGATCAAAATCTTTGAAGGATATTTGGTTATTCGGACGAATAGAAAATCGAGACCCAGCACGATTGGGCACGAATCTCTCAAACTCCCAAATACGAAACATTGCCTTATTTTAAAAACAATCAAAACCTTCTAAGAATATTTAGTGATCTAGACGAACGGAAAAAATCAAGCCCAAAGACGATTGGGCACGATTTCCAAGTTCCGATACTAAATATTACTCTTGAAACCCATTTTTATGAATTTAAAAAACAAAAACAAAAACATTGAAATGTAAACATGGTAATAACAAGAAAGAAAATAATACCTAGGAATATAATAATAATAGGAAAATAATTAAAAACAAAAAACTATAGTAGTAATAATATTAAAATAATAATAATAAAATAATAGTAATAAAAATAACAATATATTAATAATAATAAAGTAATAAAAGTACCAGAGAATAATAATAGCATTAATAACAAAACATAGTAATAATATTTAAAAAAAATAGCAGCAATGAGGAAAAAAAATAAAAGTAACCTTAAGGGTAATAAAAGTAATAGTAAAAACCATAATAGTAATAATAATTATATGGGAAAATAATAATAGATGTACTACATATATAATAAGATAGAAAACGATTTTAATAATAATAATAGTAATATATGCAAAATAGGGTATTGATAATAACAAATATAATACTAAGAATAAATATGATTATAGCAATAAGAAAAAATTTAAGTAATAATAATGAAAAAAAAATGAACAAGAATAATAGTAACAATATTTACAATAATAATAGTAAAATTAATAAAAGGGTAAAAAAGGATAAAATTGAAATGAGCGCCAACGAATAAGGATTGAAAACGGAATTATTCCAAGCTCTAAATATTATGCCTGAATGCGGATCAAATCAATCACTATAATATTTAATCTTATCGTTAACACTATTTTTACACTAATCAAGATAAACACATCACCTATTCAAACTCACCCTTAATGTTTAAAATGATATTTGATGCACAGTTGTTACATAAATATTATGTACCATTAATAAATAATAAAATGACATTATTAAATTAAACACAAAAACAAAAGATTTATAAATATATACTGATAATTTTATTCAAATATAATTAAAATAAATAAATATTAATAATTCTCAAATTTAGGATATTGAATTTAAAGTTTTAATATTTATTTATAATACATCTATTATTTGTAAAATGTTATGTTCTATGATCCATATAATTTAAACATTGTAAATCTGATCACAAATTAAACTGGATTCGGGTCAAACCTAACAAAATTCTAATACCTAACAAACAACAAAGCCTCAACGGCTGCCGCCAAAACGACTCCAACCACCGCCATTATTTTAAGGAGGAAAAAAACCCTTCCCTTCAAAATTTATCCATATGGATTTTACAGCCAATCAATATAATAGACTAAAACAAATTTATTTATAATAATTTCAATAAATTCATTTGAGTTATTAATAATATGATTGTTCAAAATTAATTTGTTTACTGAATATGAAGAATGACGCATTCGGACTTCAGAAATTTAGAACACAACTGGAAATGTTCAATTTACTAGCAATAAAATTTCGAAGGTATAGATAACTTTTAACAAACGAAAATATTAAACCTCCATTGAAATACACCTCCATTTACATAAAGATTTTGCCGAGAAAGCAAATTCCAGAAACTAAATCCAAGATCTAGAACCTTCTAAACATTATAATCAATCAAGTAAATACAAGCAACCTAAGCTCTCTCACCTCTAATCCTCCTAGCAAGCTGGATATCCTTTGGCATGATTGTAACTCTCTTAGCATGAATTGCACACAAATTAGTGTCTTCAAACAGTCCGACGAGATAAGCCTCCGCCGCTTCTTGAAGAGCAGCGACGGCGCTGCTTTGGAACCTCAGATCGGTCTTGAAATCTTGCGCGATTTCCCTCACCAACCTCTGGAAAGGAAGCTTCCTGATCAACAGTTCAGTGCTCTTCTGATACTTACGGATCTCTCTCAAAGCAACAGTTCCTGGCCTGAAACGGTGAGGCTTCTTCACTCCACCTGTCGCCGGAGCGGACTTACGCGCGGCCTTTGTAGCTAGCTGCTTCCTCGGAGCTTTTCCTCCGGTTGATTTCCTAGCTGTTTGCTTGGTACGAGCCATAGATGAGATGATTCGGAGATAAGAGGTAAAATCTATTTGGCTTGCGAGGAAATTAAGAAATTTTCGCTGAGAAAATTCTGATGGTGGGAGTTGAATGATTTTGGGTTACATATATAAAAGGTGGAAGTCCCGAGCAGCGGGAAATGTGAAAATTTTGAATTTTGTGCTAAGTCAGTAAAGATTTTTAAATGGGCAAATCTGAACCGTAGATTCGGTAAGTTATCGACGGTTCCTGTGTTTATCCATGTGCGATGGAAAGCGCCAATAAGATTCGTTCTATTAAGCGGCTTTTTTGTTAAAGTTTTGGCTCCTTTTAATTTTTTATTGTTCGAGGGGTGTAAGAGAGGATCTAGGCCGTCCATTGACTAAATCATGGGTTACAATCCGTGGGATATCCAACTAGCCAATAGGAAAACGGGATTCATCCGCCACCTTTTTTTATCCAATTAGGTTGCATAATAATTTTTTATAATAACTAAAGAGAACCATAACAACAAAAATAATTTAATCTTTAGATTAAAAATAATAATTTTAAGTCATAAATAATTGATATCATCAAATAAAAATATTTACCAATAATTTTTTTTTATCGATTGAGTCTTAGCTCAATTGATATAAATATTATTATCAATGAATGAGAACATGGGTTCAAATACATTGAAGTGTATTATCCTCCTATTTATAAATTTGGGTAGCATATTTCTTACGTGAACGAATGAGGTTATTGACAGCAACATGATAAAGTCCATGCCTAACAGTATACGCTTCTCCCCATTTGAAACTATCAAGTAAACTATAGTAGAAATATCATTTGACATTCACACCATTTTTTATTGCAATTTAGAGTTGATGTAAATGTTTATGAAGAAATTCAATTTTAATTTAATACTTTAATGTATTGAAAATTGGCATGCTATTGTTGCTTTTCTCCATATAACCATTCTCAATAATGAAGAAATATCGTTTGACTTTGGATTTTGTTGACCTGATACAGTTGTTAAGTAATAAGTAGTAAGTTATGAACAAAAGTGATTGCGGAAGTGGGCACTCTTGCAAGCACTGCGATAGCACAAAATAGGGGATAACAAAGTTTGGTTTCACTACGTCAGTCAAGCTTAACTTAACGAGAATAATCCACTGTCTTCAAACAATTACTGTAACACCCCTACCGTATCCTGTGTCGGAATCAAGTACGAGGCATTATCAGACTTAACAATACATTTAGTCAAATTAATTAACACATATACAAAATGACTTATTCAAGCCCCTCTACATGCCATAACTTAAATCATTTATAAATAAAGATACCCATAGATAGCTTGATAGTGTGAAGCGATCTCCGACGACCTCAAACCCGAGCTTGTTTAGTAGGACTCTGTAACATGGGAAAGAAAAGGGGTAAGCTTATAAAGCTTAGTAAGTTCACATGTAATATTAATAAGCATTAGCAATGAATTTAGCTTACTACTAAGCTGTCATAACTTGCATAAATAATGCTAAGTTCTTACTTTCCCAACATACTCACTTGTAGCCTTATCAAAGCCTCAACACGACAAATCCTCACAACAAGTTCTCAATTTGATACAATCATTAAATCACATGCTTATACCTTATTACTCATGTTCACATTAATCTATCTGCTTGAATCGCTGTCACTAAATTATTTACTTCTTGAGCTACAGAGCTCCGAATTTAAAACTGATAATTTTTCCTGAAACTAGACTCATATATCTTCATACCATAAAATTTTCAGAATTTTTGACCTAGCCAATTAGTACAGTTTATTCATTAAAATTTCCCCTATTTCACTATTCATCTATTCTGACCACCTTGCACTACGAATCAATTTTCTCCTCGTGCAGAATTCAAATGATGTTGTAATTTGTTTCATTTGAAACAAGACTCATTGGGGAATCTAAATATATAAATTATGTCCCAAAATTATTTTTGTACAATTTTAATGATTTATCCAAGTCAGAACAGGGGATCTCGAAATTACTCTGAACTAGTCTCACAAAATAAAAATATCTCAAAATACAGAATTTCTTTGTATTCTCTATTTATTTCATGTGAAAATAGACTCAATAAGCTTTAATTCCATATCTCACTCAACTACTAATTCCATTTCTACCATTTTGGTGATTTTTCAAAGTTACTCTACTGCTGCTGTCCAAAACTGTTTTATTTCTAAATTTCATTCTTTCATGTTTTCTTTATAGTAACTTTCATTGGAACACTTATCTGCACTAATCTTACCAAAGTTCGATCACATATCGAGCACATTGCTCATAAGTTTACACGCATATACTTGCACTTATTCATCACATAATCAAATTCAATTACACTTAGTCGTTACATAGCTACATTGTATTTTCACTTAGTCAATTTCCAATTGAACACATTTGAATATTAACGGAGACATCGGAATATTGCACATAGTGCCACACTTGTAGCCAAAGCTACTTCAAATCACTTATCACACATAGACTCATTCTCGAGTGATACACATTCATGGTCTCGCTCACACAAGTCGTCGGTCATACGTAACTACTCAGGTCGCTCACACAAGTCGTCGTATCCGCAACACATGCAGGATTACCCACCATCGGTAGAACTTATAAGACCAGCACCCGCTTCACATAATCACAATCTCGGTCCGCTCACACAAGTCGTTGGTCCCTACGTAACTACTCGGTTGCTCACACAAGTCGTCGGTATCCGCAACACATGCGGATTACCCACCACCGGTAGAACTTATAAGACCAAAGACCCGCTTCACATAATCACAATCTCTGTCCGCTCACACAAGCTATCGGTCCCACGTAACTACTCGGTCTTTGCTCACACAAGTCGCCGAGTATCCGTAACACATGCAGGATAACTCACCATCGGTAGAACGACGGATCAAGCACCAGATAACTTATTTCACTTAGATTTCATATAGGTTTCTAGTGAACATGTCATTCAGATCATTTTTATTCCTAAGGTTCAACCGGGAAATTTCTCACTTGTCTATATTTTGTCAATTACATCAAATATTCAGCCACAATTCATACCATTTATCAAAATATGAAAACGTAAGTAAAAACGATGCATTATTAAATGCTTATTAAACATATGAACTTACTCGATACCAAAACGGCCATTTTACCAACTTTCCCGATTTTCAATTTTCCTCCCGTTCTAGGTCCGAATCTCATTTTTCGGAGTCTAAAACATCACATTTCACTTATTTAATTAATGTACTATTCAAAACAATCCTTAACTCAACTTTTCAAAATTAATTTTTTGCCCCTAAACTTTTACATATTTGCACTTTTGCCCCAATACTCGAAAATTAAACTTCAGCCCTTATTCTTATGTTTTATAACATGCTGATCATTTTTCTCTTCTATGTCAACATCAAATTCTCACTAGTTCACACACTTATGACCAATTTATAACTTTTACAATTTAACCCCTTTTATACGATTTCATCGAAAATCATCTAATAAAACTCGTTTCTCTAATCATAGACATGCATAATATACCATAATTCATCAAAATTCACAATTATTCAACATGGGTAAATTTTTAAAATAAAATCTAGCTCAAAATAATGGTAGAAATAGCTAGACTAAGTTATCTGGATTTCAAAATACAATGAACATTAAAAACGGGCTCAAAAACACTTACTATGAAGCTTGAAAAGCTTGAAACCCTTAGCCATGGAGTCTAGAAATTTTCGCAGCAACTTGAAGAAGATGAGCAGATTTTTTCTTGTATTTTGTCTTTTATTCATTTAAAACACTAAATGACTAAAATACCCTTAAGACTTTTCTTTCACTTTTGTCCTATTCATGCCCATTTTGTCCATCAAGTTATTAAATGGTCTAATTCCTTTTAAGGGCCTCCAATTTAAAACTCATAGCAATTTGACACCTCTAATATATAGAACTCAACTTTTACACTTTTTACAATTTAGTCCTTTTGACTAAATTGAGTGCTCAAACGTCAAAATTTTTGAACGAAATTTTTTACTAAATCTTTCCGTAAAATTGTAGACCATAAAAATATAATAAAATAGAATTTTACTCGTCGAATTTGTGGTCTCGAAACTACTGTTCCGACTAGACCCAAATTTGGGCTGTTACAATTACAACTAATAAACCTAAACTTATCACACCCCAATAATGATTCCTCACTCTAGATGTAAATGAGATTTTAATGCCCACAAAGTTGATCCTCAACCCTCAAATTTAAATAATTATTATCAAATCTTTTACTAATGCTTAAAGTGTCGAAAATTTTAAGTACTAAATTAATAAAAGAAAATTAAGTAGCAATGTGATAATTGAGAGTAAGTTTGAGGGTAAGTGATGCATTTATCCAAATTTTTTGTTCAATATCTAATAGGGTAAATTACACCAACAATTACCAAATTTTTGGGTAACTGATAAAACAGTCACCTAGGTTTCATTTTAGTCACTCAACTTTTGAAAAGTTACAAAACAGTCACTAATTAACAGTTATAGTTAAGTTAAGGTGTTAACCGAATTGTTGACGTGGCAAGTTAACTTGCCACGTTGGTGAAGCTCCATTTTTCTCCTCTTCTTCTTCTTATTCTTTTTCTTCTTCTTCTTCACCAAAGGATAGTACACCCCTATTCTTAAAAATGTGCATCATCAACAAGGATTTCTGTACAAGATTTTCAGTTTTGTATCCTAAAACAAAATATTTTATCATATCCATTAGTTATTATTATTTATTTTCTACAGCAAGTTTCCACCTCCCTCATTTACCCCCACCCTTTTCTTCTTTTTCATTGCATCTTCTCTATATAATAAACAACAAACTACACACACACACATATATATATATATATGTATGTGTGAATGTATGTATGCTTGTATGTATTCAATCTATATAACTATGTATATATTATAAAATTTACCTATGGCCTCAATAGATGAAATTTGGCAGCTAACTGTTACACTCAAAGAAACAATAACCAAAATCTCAAATCTTTTTTATCCCAATATTCCCAAATGCTTCAGACACTATAATTTTGACGATTGTATCAAGAATTATGTAACATGATACTGACAGCTTGACCCCCACTCTACCTGGAAATTTAATTAAGAGTACCAGTTGAGTCCTGGAAGTTGATATGGAGGACGAAATATCCCATCTCCCATTGACCCCAACATTGCTGCTTGTTGCTGCTGCAATGGAGGGGTCTGTGGTAGCTGGCTGAGTAGAGTGGCAATTGAACCGTTCCCATCTAATATTTCATACTTGTGTATTGCAATAAATACTAAACATTTTCCAAAGGAAACAAAATACGAGATGTGACAAAACCAAAAATAATAAATAAGAATACGAGACGTCAGATCAGAGCGCTTAAGTATAAGAAAAATGGTTGTAAAATAAATAAAAGAAGAAGGCAAAAGAGTTACAAGACTTTTATAGTCAGTAAGGGAACGGACTAGAGAAGACGATCAAGACTCATTTTGTAACACCCCAAACCCGGCCCAAACACTACAACCGGATCTGGTATGTCACTAAGGAAAATTTTGTCAAACATGTCGTATTTTCAGAAAAGCCTAAATATATTTTATATAGAACATGCCTTTGTAAAATAAAACCCAAACTTAATTACATGCCTTAGTTTAATTAAAGTAAAAATTTAAATAACTAAAAGTATAAAAGCCCATAACAAAACAAAATATAAACCAGTGGCCCATGGCCTTATTACATTGAAGTTTAAAATCCCCATTAATCAAAATACGATATAAAAAAATTAACTCGAGTCTTTTTGGCCAAATCCACATATTCTTCTGCATGGCCACCTTGCGTTCCTCTCCAGCCCGGTCTGGAGCACTAGGTATCACCTGAAATGTTAATTAAAAGGGTGAGTCGCGAGACTCAGTGTGCAACCCTCATGCACCACTAGATTTTGGGCCTTAGGCCCATTAGACAAAATAAACAGTTTAATACTCATAATAAAAATTAATAGCAAATAATATGCAAGGCCCAACCCGTTTGCCTAGGTTTCCCTCCACTACACGCCCCCGTACCAACCGTTCACACCATTGGGGATTTCTACAATCGACCCACACCGCTACACGCCAAGATGGCAGTCATGCTGCTCATCCACATATGATGGATGAAGCCCTTATAACATATGATGGCCGAAGCCCGTATAACAATTCACGGCAATAGCTGCTACATCAGATCACTGTAAAACCGCTACACATATAACGTATAACTTCCTCCTTTCATCAACCCAACCCATACAATCACATACAAGCATTTTACTTATAACATTTAAACAGATTATTTACTAACCTGGTGATCCGCTTTTACCCTCCTTGGGCTTTCATCAATAAACCTAGATGTTGGCAATTACCAAAACATATAAATATTATGATCATACATTTTATGATTAGATCTAGATGATGGGGAAGTATTACACACATGTTATCGCGAAAATCTATTATCTTTAACATAGAGCCTTATTTGTCGAATCCCGAAATTCCCTAAGAAACGTCACCTCCCTACCTTCGGCTTTTCCACCAAATCGGCTTTAATGGAACAGATTCAGCTTCAAGGGATAAAGAGTATAATCGACAGGGCCTTTGAAATAATGATTTGAATTCGGAGCTTGATAAAAAAAATAAAGGAATCACAGAAAAAGGAGAAATCTCGAAACTCACCAAATTAAAGAGGAGTATACGGCTTACGATGCACCTTCGAAAAATAGAAATTTTACTTGTAGATTCGGCTTTGATAAGAGAAGAGGGGAAAGTAAACTATGGTTTTGGAGAGTTGCGGAAAAGAAAAGGTTTTGAGAGAAAAGAAGAAGAAAAATTCAGCTAGGTGAGGAAGAAGAGAGAAAAATTGAAAGAAAGGATGATCACTTGGCTTATATAGATTTTGGCAATACACTCCCCCTCCCAGAGTTGGATTTTCGACCAACTCTGCTGTCAACTGATAGCTTTTATCTTCCTTGTTATCTTAATCCCTTATCTCCCTGAAAATAGCCCTCATATTTCTCTTCATTATCTTCGTATTTATCAAGAAAATAAAAAAATTAAAATCCCTATTTTGTAGCTAGTGTGCCGTCCACTCCTAAGGCTCCTAAGTGCTGAATTTTTTACCAAAACTTGGGCTCTAAGTAGCCCTCACTTGGCCCAAACTCCTCCCCCCTTATGACGCCACCTTATGCCCACTTAAAGCTCCTCAAATCATTGGGCCACAAGCCCAGCTTGTCACTTAATTAACTATCTACTTAAATTATGAACTAACACCATTTATTAGCCACCTAACCCAAATTTTAAATCCCAATATATATATCACTTTAAAATAACCAGAGCACTAATTTAAACCCTAATAAAAAAAATCAGCCCGATCCTTAAAATATCAATTTAACATATTAAACTATCATATAAATGCGTAGGCCCATATTTAGGATGTTATAGATCTACCCCCTTAAAATAAATTTCGGCTTCGAAATTTACCTGATCAGAAAAGATGGGGATACTGTTATCGCATAACATCCTCCGGTTCCCACGTCGCCTCTTTTGCGCCATGGTTTCTCCATAAAACTTTAACCAAAAGAATGGACTTCCTTCTCAACACTTTTACGTCTCGATCCAGGATTTGCACTGGTTCCTCCTCAAAATACAAAACTGGGCTTACTTCTATCTCTTCTATCAGTATTATGTGCGATGGATTAGATCGATAACGTCTCAGCATCGAGACATGGAACACGTCATGTATCTACTCCAACTTTGAAGGCAACTCCAAACGATAAGCCACAGGGCCCACACGTTCTAACACCCGATAAGGCCCAATAAACCTATGACTTAACTTACCCTTTCGTCCAAACCTTATTACTTTCTTCCACGGAGATACCTTCAAGAAGACTTGGTCTCTTCTGCGAATTCCACCTCCTTCCGTTTTAGATCCGCATAAGATTTCTGCCGATCAGATGCTTCCTTCAATTGAGTCCGTATTAACTTAACTTTTTCCTCCGTTTCCAAACTAGTTCCGGACCAAATACGACCCAATACCGCGTTCACTCAACTCCGTCCAATAAGTTGAGTACGACATCTCCTTCCATATAATCTTCATATGGCGCCATTTGAATACTAGCTTGATAGCTATTATTGTATGCGAATTCACCAAGGGTAAATGCTCCTCCCAACTACCCCTAAAATCGATGATGCAACCCTTAGCATATCCTCCAAGATCTGAATTACCTCTCGGTGACCATCCCAGGTGAAAAGCTGATCAAGTCTAACCTTATCCCCATTGCCTGATGAAGAGCCTTCCAAAATTGTGACGTAAACCTAGGGTCCCGATCCGATATGATCGACACTAGTACACCATGTAATCTTACAACCTCAGCCACGTACAACTTAACCAACTTTTGTAGAGAAAAGTCCAATCGAATCGGTATAAAGTGAGTAGACTTCGTCAGTCGATCCACAATTACCCAAATTGAATCTTTCTTAGTGGGCGTAAGGAGAAGCCCACTAACAAAGTCCATGGTAATTCTCTTCCACTTCTATTGCGGAATCTTTATCGGTTGAAGCAAACCCGAAGGTACTTGGTGTTAGCGTTAACCTGCTGACACGTTAAACACTTCCCTACAAATTTTGTAACTTTCAGTTTAAGACCAGGCCACCAAAATTGATCCTCTAGATCCCTGTATAACTTACTTCCTCCAGGATGCATAGCATATAGACTACTATGCGATTCCCGAAGAATTCTCTGCCTTAATTTCTCATCCTTCGGCATACAGACCTTACCCCAAAAACACAGCAACCCATCACCATTTACATCATAGCCTTCCAATTCCCCATCCTGCATTTGCAGTAGCTTAACACTCAGATCTCCATCTACCAACTGTTTCTCCTTTACCTGACTTAACCACGTCGGTTTCACTTGCAACTTTGCTAGCAAAATTCCATCATCATAAAGGCTAAGATGTGAAAATATCACCCTCAGATCGACACCACTTTCCGACTTAGGGCATCTGCCACCACATTTGCCTTGCCCGGGTGATACTCTATTGAACAGTCGTAGTCTTTTAGCAACTCCACCCACCTTCGCTATCTCAAATTCAGCTCCTTTTGGGTTAACAAATATTTCAGACTCTTGTGGTCTGTATAAATCACCGACCTTTCTCCATACAAGTAGTGCCTCCACACTTTTAGAGTGAACACTACTATAGCCAACTCCAGATCATGCGTTGGATAGTTAACCTCATGTGGCCTCAATTGCCGAGACGCATAAGCGACCACTTTTTGTCTTGCATTAGAATACATTCCAATCCTGTATGGGAAGCATCACAATATACCACAAAGTCTTTCTCTGTTTTTGGCTAAATCAAAATTGGAGCCTCTGTCAATCTCTCTTAAGCTTCTCAAAGCTCTCTTGCTGCTTATCTGTCCATTCGAAAGGTACCTCCTTTCTCAACAACTTCATCAGAGGTGCTGCTATTGACGAGAACCCTTCAACAAATATCCTGTAGTAGACTGCTAACCCCAAGAAACTACGAACCTCTGCCACAGACTTAGGTGGTTTTAATCTAATACTGCCTCAATCTTTCGAGGGTCTACCCTTATTCCTTCCACAGACACCACATGCCCTAAGAACGTAACTTCCTTCAGCCAAAATTCGCACTTGCTGAACTTGGCATAAAGCTTTTTTCCCTAAACACTTGCAACACCACCTTGAAATGCTCATCATATTCTTCCTCAGACTTGGAATACACTAGGATGTCGTCTATGAACACAACGACGAACTGGTCTAAGTAGGGTTGAAAAACTTGATTCATCATATCCATGAACGCAGCTGGGGCATTCATTAATTCGAATGGCATTACTAAGAACTCATAATGCCCGTACTTTGTCCGGAAAGCTGTCTTATGGATATCTGCTTTCTTCACCTTAAGCTGATGATACCCTAACCTTAAATCTATCTTTGAAAATACTGCGGCCCCCTTAAGCTGATCGAACAAGTCGTCTATCCTCGGCAATGGGTACTTGTTCTTGATGGTCAGCTTATTCAACTGCTGATAATCTATGCACATGCGCATAGTCCTGTCCTTCTTTTTCACGAATAGGACCGGCGCTCCCCATGGAGACACACTCGGTCGGATAAATCCTCAATCCAATAGCTCCTAAATCTAAGCCTTGAGCTCCACCAGCTCATTCGGCACTATTTGATAAGGGGCAATAGATACCGGTGCCGTACCCGGGAGTAGTTCTATTCCAAACTCCACCTCGTAATCCGGGGGTAATCCTGGTAACTTCTCCAAAAACGTCTGCGAAATTCTTGACTGTTTGAACCTCATCGACAGTCACCTCTTTAGCATCCAAAGCACTAATAAAAGTTAAAAAGGCGTTACATTCCTTCCGAATCATCTTAACAGCTTTCAAGGCCGACACTACGTTGGATAAATAATTCCTTATTTCTCTTAATACAACCATCTCCCCGCCTTCCGGGGTACTTAATACCATGCGCTGAGTCCCACAATCTAACTTAGCACGTTGTTTTGACAACCAATCCATTCCTAGGATAAGATCGAACTCTCCGAATGGCAATTCCATTAAGTCTGCCGGAAACACTACCCCTTGAGTCTCTAAAGGTACATCCTTAAATAGCTTGTCTACTACCCTAGATTGTCTTAGGGGACTAACCACAATCATCTTCCTAGTAGTTATTTCAGGATCTATACTTAAGGTCTCAGATATTGAACATGCAATATAGGAGTAGGTTGACCCAATATCAATCAAAGTAAGAAAATGGCTGTCAGCTATAAGAAACGTACCGGTTATGACATCCGGTGCGTCACCATCCTCCTGCGACGAACTGCATAAACTAGACCCGACTGTCTTAAATTTACATTATCGGCACATCTACCAGATGCTTTACGACCACGACCAGCCCCATTTCCTCTTCTACCTACACCTCGACCCCTTGGTCCAGGCTGATCACCTCTTCTCACTAGATCAGCACCTCGGCCCGCTGACTGCCTCCGATTCATCGGGGACAGTTCTTAATCAGATGTTCTGTGGACCTACACCTAAAGCATCCACCTATTTTTATTCTGCACTCTCCATAATGCGTCCTCTCACATGTAGAACATGCTTAATTTTGACTTGTTGACACGAATCGCCCATCAGCCCTAGGCCTCTTCTGGAAATTCCCCGATGCTCTTGATGGCCCAAAACTCTTCTTATTCTTACCCCGATCCTTATCCTTTTTTTGCCTTTCAACCCGTTTCACTTCTTCAGCTATTTTAACCTTATCTACCAAAACAGCAAAAACCCTTTCCCGTTGCGGTGCTATCAGAACCCTTAACTCATTTCTCAGCCAATCCTCGAACCAAACACAACGTTCATACTCCGTTGCTACCATTCCTCGAGAGTAACGGCTCAAGCGTAGAAACTCGACCTCATATTCGGCCACAGACTTACTTCCCTGTACCAAGTTCAGGAATGCCTTCCTTTGGGCATCTATATAGCTTGTCCCGACATACTTTCCATGAAATGACTCCCTAAAGAAATCTCAGTCAATCAGATCTGCAGCAGTACCTTCTTTCATCGTGAGCCACCACTGGTAAGCCTCGTCTCGAAGAAGAGACACGACCCCTTTCAACTTCTCCTCCACCGTAAAATCTAAGTCATCCATTATATGCTCAGTCGCTTCCATCCAATACTCAGCTGTGTTAGGGGCTACACCAGAAACTCTCCTAAACACTTCTGCTCCATTGGCCTTAAGCCGTTGTAGCATAGATTTTCGAGCTCATGTGCCACTGTCTACTCCAGCAACCCTCTCTAAAGCCCACAACATCGCCTGAGATACAGCATCATCTCCAGGCGTCTCATTCCAAAATTTTTTTTACGGTAGCGATTCGGCATCTCGCTTCTGACCTGTGGCGGACTCCTACTGGCTCTGATGCGGTCATTCTACCCTTACCGCGTCTACGCGACGGACGTCTTCGACCCCTTGAACTCATTCTTCCCAGTTGCGTTTATTTGATTAAGAATTTTATGAATCATTATTTCTTTCAACTGATTTATCGCGAACAGTCTTATGATTAATAGTTCTAAAAAGTAGTTCTTTCGAATTCATATGCACACTACAGTCTCAAGTTCATTCATTCAATCATCAACATTCATGAACTCGCGTTCATTACAGAAAAGTGTTGTGGTTGTCATTATTGTTGTTTTCCACTACCTATGGGTATTTTCGTAATTTTATCCTACATGGGTATTTTCGTAATTTTCTAAAATATGGTTCGGTGATTTTAAAAAATAAGGGTATTTTGGTAATTTTTAATTTGAGGGTATTTTGATAATTTTTCATACCAAAGGTATTTCGATAATTTTACAAGTCAGGGGTAATTTGGTCAATTTGCAAATTAAGGGTATTTTGGTCTTTTTTCAAATCAGGAAATTTTTACAAATCAAGGGTACTTTAGTGATTTCAAAACCAATGTTTACTTTAGGGTTGTACAAAACAATGTGGCTGGTCTCTTTCGGGTTTTAGTTATAGGTTTTGGCTTTGTCAACGTCCTCATGGTTAGGGTGAGCAAATACTATGCACTGTAGGATTCGGTGAAGAGGAGGTGAGTCACTAGGACTGCTTAAATACCAAGCTTTCCTCAGATCCACTCCTAGACATGCGTATAGCCATTACCACACCCTAACATGGCTTAAGGTGAGCAATACCACGCACTGTAGGATTCCAGTGAAGAGGAGGTGAGTCACTAGGACTGCTTAAATACCAAGCTCTCACCGTATCCATTCCTAGACATTCGTGTGCCTGTTGCCACACCTTAAGTCAGTGATCAGTTCACAAGATTTGTTTGGATAATTTAAGTCTTATGTAATTTAAGAAGTTGTTTAACCTAAGCCTATAGTCCATCAAAGTCTAACTAATCTAACCTACGTCCCATAAAACCCATCAAGCCCATATTCATATATATATCACACAAGGAGTTCTGAATACTTACCTGGCGAACTTGGGCCGGAGACGCAGATGCCATGCCGAGCTAAAAACCTGTTATTATTTAAAAACATGTATATTTCAAAAGCCCATCTTTAGAAAATGTTTTAAGCCCAAAAACCCCTAGAGCCAAGTTTTGAATCGAGCTCTGATACCAATTTGTAACACCCCAAACTCGACCCAAACACTACAACCGGATCTGGTATGTCACTAAGGAAAATTTTGTCAAACATGTCGTATTTTCAGAAAGCCCAAATATATTTTATATAGAACGTGCCTCTGTAAAATAAAACCCAAACTTAATTACATGCCTTAGTTTAATTAAAGTAAAAATTTAAATAACTAAAAGTATAAAAGCCTATAACAAAACAAAATATAAACTAGTGGCCCATGACCTTATTACATTGAAGTTTAAAATCCATTAATCAAAATATGATATAAAATAATTAACTTGAGTTTTTTGGCCAAATCCACATATTCTTCTGCATGGCCACCTTGCGTTCCTCTCCAGCCCGGTCCGGAGCACTAGGTATCACCTGAAATGTTAATTAAAAGGGTGAGTCGCGAGACTCAGTGTGCAACCCTCATGCACCACTAGATTTTGGGCCTTAGGCCCATTAGACAAAATAAACAGTTTAATACTCATAATAAAAATTAATAGCAAATAATATGCAAGGCCCAACCCGTTTGCCTAGGTTTCCATCTGCTACACGCTCCCGTACCAACCGTTCATACCATTGGGGATTTCTACAATCGACCCACACCGCTACACGCCAAGATGGCAGTCATGCTGCTCATCCACATATGATGGACGAAGCCCTTATAACATATAATGGCCTAAGCCCGTATAACAATTCACGGCAATAGCCGCTACATCAGATCACTGTAAAACCGCTACACATATAACGTATAACTTCCTCCTTTCATCAATCCAACCTATGCAATCACATACAAGCATTTTACTTATAACATTTAAATAGATTATTTACTAACCTGGTGATCCGCTTTTACCCTCTTTGGGCTTTCATCAATAAACCGAGATGTTGGCAATTACCAAAACATATAAATCTTATGATCATGCATTTTATGATTAGATCTAGATGGTGGGAAAGTATTACACACCTGTTATCGCGAAAATCTATTATCCTTAACGTAGAGCCTTATTTGTCGAACCCCGAAATTCCCTAAGAAACGTCACCTTCCTACCTTCGGCTTTTCCACCAAATCGGCTTTAATGGAACAGATTCAGCTTCAAGGGATAAAGAGGATAATCGATAGGGCCTTTAAAATAATGATTTGAATTAGGAGCTTGATAAAAAAATAAAGGAATCACAGAAAAAAGAGAAATCCTGAAACTCACCGGATTAAAGAGGAGTATACAGCTTACGGTGCACCTTCGGGAAACAAAGATTTCACTTCTAGATTCGGCTTTGAGAAGAGAAGAGGGGAAAGTAAACTGTGTTTGGAGAGTTACGACAAAGAAAAGGTTTTGAGAGAAAAGAAGAGAAATTTGCTAGGTGATGAAGAAGAGAAAAATTGAAAGAAAAGATGATCACTTGGCTTATATAGATTTGACAATACACTCCCCTCCCGAGTTGGATTTTCTACCAACTCTGTTTGTCATCCGATAGCTTTTATCTTCCTTGTTATCTTAATCCTTATCTCCCTAAAATAGCCCTCATATTTCTCTTCGTTATCTTCGTATTTATGAAGAAAATAAAAGAATTAAAATCCCTATTTTGTAGCTAGTGTTCTGTCCACTCCTAAGGCTCCTAAGTGCCGAATTTTTGACCCAAAACTTAGGCTCTAAGTAGCCCTCACTTGGCCCAAACTCCTCCCCCCTTATGACGCCACCTTATGCCCACTTAAAGCTCCTCAAATCTTTGGGCCACAAGCCCAACTTGTCACTTAATTAACTATCTACTTAAATTATGAGCTAACACAATTTATTAGCCACCTAACCCAAATTTTAAAGCCCAATATATATATCACTTTAAAATACGTAGAGCACAAATTTAAACCCTAATAAAAAAAAATCAACCCAATCCAACATATTAAACTATCGTATAAATACGCTGGCCCACATTTAGGATCATACACATCTTTTGTCTGATTCTCCTTTTTCTTCTTTGACATTTGGCGATATAAAAGCATGGCAATGGAAATGGCTTTCTATTTCTGTTGGTGATGTCGAATAAAGTGTGATAAAGCTTAGCTTGATAATGTATATTAGTGCTTGTACTGAAGATTAACTTTCATTTTTTGATATATTCATCTTTCTTCGGAGCTAAGAAACCGTACATTTTTGTTTGTTTTTTGTGGGTTTCTTTTGAAGGTTGAAAGTTGAAGTGAGCTTCTAACTGTGTATGCTTGCAACAGATATTCAGAGGAACAATAGGAAGGTATAGGTTCTACTGAGCAGAGTATTGAGTATTGATTAAAAAAGATATGGGTTTCATTGATATTGTGTTTCAATGGTCTCTTGAAGACATATTCAACGATAATCTTTATAAGGATCAGGTGGGTTTGCTTCGTTCTCCATCATAATCATCATCATCACCCTTGAATCTTTGGTGTTATTTTTTGTTAGACCTTATTTTTGGGTTTTCTTTGCAGCTTTTGGAATATCCACTTTTATGGAAGTTTAAAATGTTTGCTCTTATAGTTATACGTAAAAATAGCTGTAGCAGTGAGCTGGAATAAACTTCCTTTGTGTGTGTGTGTGTGTGTGTGTGTTGCAGCCCTAGCCCATTTCTGCATTCTATATTGTGTACGTCTTGCTTTTAGTCGGTCATTGGCAGCTAGCTAAAAGTGGCATATAGTTACGTAGGTAGTGAATCGAGTATAAGACTTGTGAAATTTTTGCAACAAGGGAATTAGGAACTAATGGCAGCTAAAACACAATAACTTGTTATTTTATTGCTATTAAACTCTTTTGAAATTTTACTAATAGAACTTTTTGTTACTATATTTGTTGTGCACGTTATAAAATACCTCAGAACATTAAAAGCCCTTGAGTTAATCTTAAGCTTGTTTAGTTCAACCAGAGAGCTGAATAAAGATTGAACATAATAAATTTATTGAATGGTTGAGCTTGGCTTCTAAAGGTTGAAATTTCCTTAAGTTTAAAATGAAAATGAAAAATCAGTTAAAAAAGCTGAAGTAAGTAGCTCATATATGCCTCATGTGTGTTAGTGCATTCTTTAACCTTAATTATGTAGTTCGATGTAATCAGTACCTTTAGGCCTTCCATTTGTTATGAATTTAGTCCTTGAGTTATTTATTTTGGAAAGCCATGGAAAACGATATAAGAGATTTGTTGTTGCACTAGTCTCCAAAATGGTTGTCTGAATCAAAGGATTAAACTATTTCAACTTTTTCTTCTCTCTCTATTGTTAGTTTGTTGACTGTTATGGATTGATTTGATCTGTTTCAATTTGATCTCAATTGCTAGGTGGAAATGATTCCAGTTTCATTTCAGTCGGTGGAACAATATTTTGGGTCATATCTTTTGCCTTTGTTGGAAGAGACACGCGCAGCATTTCGCTCATCTATGGAACTTATAGATAGAGCACCATATGCTGAAGTGACATATCTTAATGAGTCAAAGTCACATAGAACATTGCTGCTTGATGTGAATGTTGATTACTGGAGAAACAGGTTCAGTGATCGTGAGAAGGAACCATACAAAACATTGCCTGGAGATGTTTTTGTCATAGCAAATGTGAAACCTGAAACTGCTTCTGATTTACAAAGGGTAGGAAGAACCTGGATTTTTGCCCTAGTCACAAATATTCAAGAGGCTGATGGTGAGGATAATAGCTCATCCACTTCCTTCAAAGTGAAAGCACTGGAAGACTTTGTTTCTAAAGATGAAGCGCAGAAATCACTATTTGTAGTTCACTTGACAAATCTAACCACAAACACACGAATATGGAGTGCATTGCACATGGAAAGAAACTTAAAGATTATCAAAAAGGTTTTGCACGCCGATTCCATGGTATGGTACCACAGTGCAAATATGTTTGAGATTTCCTTCTGTAAATGTGGCATTATACTGGATAATTTGCAGTTGCTTTTCTTCGTTAGTGGTTGCTTATGATGCAAGTGGCTATGTTTATTAAGCATCATGCAATATGCTTATTCTTTGTGCTGACAAGTTGAGACCTTGCGTTTGTCCAGCACAATTAACGTACCATGAGTTTTGCATTTCATATTTTCCTTTTGGTTTACATGTGTTTCAATATAACCTCATAAACTGTTTCCATAAACTTATTGTTATTACTTGAGGACCATGTTTGAGGAATTTATTGTTGCTTTAATGGTATATATTCGCAGGAATGAATTTTGCTAAATTTCATGTTGTATGTAGGTAGCAGAAAGCTGCAGTCTCTGTTCCTCAGATATTGGTGGAAATTGGAATGGGATTTTTCTGAAAAACTTGCTAGATAAACTGAATGAATCTCAAAAGAAGTCGATTGTTGCTTGTCTCAACAAAATGTTGTGCAATCACAAGTCTCATGTGGAACTTATTTGGGGTCCACCAGGAACTGGGAAAACTAAAACTGTTAGTGTGCTGCTATTTGCTCTGTTGAGGATGAAGTACAGAACACTCGCTTGTGCCCCGACAAATATTGCAATTACAGAAGTAGTTGCACGTGTCTTTAATCTGGTAAAAGAAGCTAAGAAAGCATGCTCTGTAGCTGATGATCAGTTTTGTTCGTTGGGAGACATCCTCTTATTTGGCAGTGAAGAGAGACTTAAAGTTGATTCTGAGATTGAAGAAATATTTCTGGATTATCGTGTAAAAAGGCTTACAGAGTGCTTTGGGCCACTAGGTTGGTGGCACTGCTTTACTTCAATGATTACTTTTCTTGAAGATTGTGTTCCTCAGTACCATATTTTCTTAGAAGATGAATCAACCAAAAAGCAGGAACATGTTAGTGAAGATGAAAACCAGGAGAAAGGATGTTGCAGTGAAACTGATGGTAAGAAGGGGATACACAAATCATTTCTTGAATATGCAAGAGAAAGATTTGCCACTACTGCATTACCACTGAGAAGATGTGTGTCAATTTTACAAACTCATATACCCAAATTCTACTTTCAGGCACATAATTTCAAAGACCTTGAAACTCTTTCAGACCTGCTCAATTCATTTGAAACATGGCTGTTTTTTGATGGTTTAGCTTCTGAAGAAGTGGAGGAGCTCCTTTTTCGTTCAAAAGATGATAAATTGCTTCCCCAAAATCTTTGTGATCTAAGAAGCCAGTGTCTTTCTGTTTTGAGAAGGCTCCGTGATTCTCTTGGTCAACTTAAACTGCCAAGTGCAAGGAACAAAGATTCCTTAGTACAGTTCTGCTTTCAAACAGCTTCTTTATTCTTTTCCACTGCATGCAGTTCTTATAAACTATATAAACTGGAGATGAAACCACTGAATGTGTTGGTAATAGATGAAGCAGCGCAGTTGAAAGAATGTGAATCAGCCATACCCATGCAACTGCCGGGTATTGTACATTCAATTCTTATTGGTGACGAATGGCAATTGCCTGCCACAGTTCAAAGCAATGTATGTAAATTATACTTGTTTCTTGTCTTCTTTTATCTCCAAAATTACTTTGCAAATTTCCTCTTCATTTATTTCTGAAAGCAACGTTATCAATTTGTATCTTTTCATTATAGGTTTCTAATGAAGCTGGCTTTGGAAGAAGTTTATTCCAAAGGTTGACTACTTTGGGTTATTCAAAGCACCTACTGAATATTCAGTATAGAATGCATCCATCAATCAGTTTCTTTCCAAATGCGTGTTTCTATAATAAAAGGATCTTGGATGCAGCTGGTGTTAAGCATAAGAGTTACGAGAAACAGTATCTTCCAGGGCCTATGTTTGGCCCCTATTCCTTTATAAATGTCTCTGGAAGAGAAGAAAAGGATGACGCTGGGCGTAGCCACAGAAATATGGTTGAGGTAGCCCTTGTGCAGAGATTGGTGCAAACTCTGTTCAAAGGTAATTATCTGGAGCTTAATTTGTAATGCTATAATATATATTTTTTAATATAATTTTGCTTATATCTGGATGGTTAATTTTCTGCCCTTCGCTGCATTGCCTTAAAGGAGATGGTTCAATTTAAGGGCTAGATGAGGCCTTTCCAGTTCACTTTATATTAGAATCAGAAAGCAATATTCATGTCTTATTAGATTGATTTATTTTTGTTATATTGGTTGCTTTTTCGTACAGCATGGAATAGCTCAAGAGAGAGGCTCAGCGTTGGCATAATTTCTCCCTATGTTGCTCAAGTTGTCGCAATTCAGGAGAAACTTGGTAGGAAATATGAGAAAACTGATGGCTTTGCAGTGAAGGTGAAGTCAGTTGATGGGTTCCAGGGTGGTGAAGAAGATATTATAATAATATCAACTGTGAGATCCAATAGTTCAGGAGCACTTGGTTTTGTATCAAATGCTCAAAGAACTAATGTTGCTCTTACGAGGGCTAGGTCTTTCCTTGGATTAACCTTTTTTTATATCTCTCCAGTTTCTGCACTGCTGTGATTAGTTGCAATATATTACATTTTTTTTTTTTTTTTGCTTTCTCAGGCATTGCCTCTGGATTTTGGGGGATGGAAGAACACTGGCCAAACATGAATCTGTTTGGCAGGGTTTAGTTCATGATGCAAAGATGCGTCATTGTTTCTTTAATGCTGATGAAGAAAAGGATTGGCTAAAGCTATATTTGATGCCAAGAAAGAGTTTGATCAGCTTGATGACTTGCTTAATCACGATAGTGTTCTATTCAAGAATGCCAGGTGGAAGGTTGTAACTTATACTGGTTAAAGCTTAGTATCATGCTAGGTCTATCAAGTTATTTTTGTTGGCATGAAATCATGTTTGAATTTTGTAAGTTTGACATGAAATTTTTTTATGGAAGCTAACAGTGACATGATTTATCCTTATTTTAGTTGACGAGATTGCATTATATACTATGACATTTTACACTTAGTGGTGAATTATTTTATTTTCATTTTCTATGACTTCAGGTTCTTTTCAGTGATAACTTCAGAAAGTCATTTGGGAAGGTGAAATCTGCCCAGACTCAGAAATCAGTTTTAAACCTTCTGTTAAAACTTTCCTGCGGCTGGCGGCCTAAGAAGAGAAATGTGGATTTAATTTGTGAAAGCTCTTCTATGGTCTTGAAACAATTTAAGGTTGAAGGTCTTTATATTGTCTGCTCAATTGATGTAGTGAAGGAACAGAGGTACACTCAAGTGTTGAAGGCTTGGGATCTTTTGCCATTAGAGGATATTGAGAGGCTGGTTAAGCGCCTTGATGGCATCTTCAAAATGTATACAGATGATTTTATCTGTCATTGCAATGAGAAATATCTGGAGGGGTAATGACCATAATGGTAGTTCTAACATGTAAATATGAAATTTGCCTTTCTTGAAAATGATTATTATGTCTTATATGCAGTAATTCTTTATATCTTATATGCTGTAATTCTTAACTTTTCTTCTTTTTTATTTATTTAGGGATTTGGAAGTTCCGAAAAGTTGGACAACCTCATTTGATATTGTCAGGTTTAAAACTTTAAGCCAAGATGAAATAAAAAACAGTTCATGTGGTAGTAGTGCTTCAGATAATAGATCTTACGTAGAGAACTCAAAAGTCAGTGAGAGCTTACTGCTGATGAAGTTCTACTCTTTATCACCGGGTGTTGTGAGCCACCTTCTCTTTGATCATGATGGAAGAGAACCAGAACTTCCATTCGAGGTGACAGACCATGAACGTGATATAATTTTATTCCCAAGAAGCACTTTTATATTAGGCAGGTCAGGCACCGGGAAGACTACTGTGCTGACTATGAAGTTGTTTAAGCAAGAGCGACTGCACCTGTTAGCAACTGAAGGTTTTGATGCAGTTAACACAAATAGGGTTAATGATGTCTGTCTGGCAAACAGAAATATGGGTGGTGTTGGAGGCACTGAAGCAACTCCATTGCGCCAGCTTTTTGTCACAGTCAGTCCTAAACTTTGTTATGCGGTGAAACATCATGTTCTTCAATTGAAAAGGTGTGTTGGATAATGAGATAAAGCGCTAGCTTAATGGTAGTATGAATACCTTTGAATTTATAGTTGGCACAGAAAAAAATATATATAATATTTTGGATATATAACATGGTTTACCGCAGTGATAAAATGATAGGCTTAGACATTATGAAGTCTGAGCTCCAAGTCCTACCACCCTTTTATGTGTTATTGCAATGAAACCTTTTTCTTAAAATTTTTTTCTAATATTTTGGAAATGTCCTGTCATGTTTGTGGTTAAATCATAGCATTTGCATCTTTCAGGAAGTGCTTCCTTTTAGGGTAGAACATCAAATTAACTTTTTTTAAAGAGTTCAGTAAATGTAATTGATGATCAGAGCATCATATGTAGACCCTAGAGTGGAAAACTGAACTTCGATGTCTTGCTATGTAAAAGCTGATAATCTTGCATATTCTCTTTGAATTTTGGAACAAAAAAAATCATTGAAAAGATTTTTGTCTAAAATTGTTGGCAACTCTTCTCTATTGTATAATCCTGCAAAGTGTTTTCTGACTTTTCAGTTTTCGAATCTATGAAGGTCTTTTGACTACGTTTAACGAATTCTGCTTTCCTATGGTAAAGTGTAGAGGTTTCTTTGTTACTGTTTACATGGTTTGTTATTTTGTTGGCTTCCATGTAAATAAATTTGATTAACTTTTCTTTTAATTAGCGTTCCGGTTAGGGTGCTTTATTTAGATGCATGTATTTTCTTTCCTGGTTTAACAATCATTGTTATTCAGGTTTGTCAGCGGTGGAAACTTTTCTCTGGAGGGTGCTTTTCAAGATGATGATATTGATGGTGCAGCACAGTTCAAGGATATTCCAGATTCATTTGTGGATATTCTTCCCAAGGCATACCCACTTGTCGTAACTTTGCAAAAGTTTCTGATTATGCTTGATGGAACAATTGGCAACTCATTCTTCGAGAAATTCTATGATGCCAGGGAGCTATCAAATATGGAAGTTGTAAATGCTCCAACCTTGGTACGAAATTGTATAAGAACAAGGGAGGTAACCTATGAGAAGTTTTGTTCAATTTATTGGCCTCATTTTAATGCTAACCTGACAAATAAGCTTGACTCATCCAGAGTCTTCACAGAGATAATGTCTCATATAAAAGGGGGCTTGCTATCAGGGAATTCCTATGATGGTAGACTCAATGCGGAGGATTATGTAAAACTATCCGAGGGTCGGGCGTCTGCCTTAAGTTCACATGAGAGGCAAATGATATATGATATTTTTCAAGATTACGAAAAAATGAAAGGAGAAAATGGTGAGTTTGATATGGCTGATGTTGTGGTTGATCTTCATGATAGACTTCAAAATGAAAGGTATGAGGGTGACATCATGGATTTTGTTTATATCGATGAGGTGCAAGATTTTACAATGAGGCAGATTGCTCTTTTCAAACATGTTTGCAAAAATGTAAGTGAAGGCTTTGTTTTCTGTGGGGATACAGCACAAACTATTGCCAGGGGTATTGATTTTAGGTTTGAAGATATACGATCCCTTTTCTACAATGAGTTTGTTTTGGAATCAAAATGTGAAACAAATCATGGGAAAAAGGAGAAGGGTCAAATATCTAAAAATTTCCACTTAAGCCAGAATTTTCGTACTCATGACGGCGTCCTGAGGTTAGCGCAGAGTGTCATTGATCTTCTTTACCATTTCTATCCTTCATTTGTTGATATTTTATGCCCTGAAACTAGTCTTATATATGGGGAAGCCCCAATTTGGCTTGAATCTGACAACGAAGACAATGTAGTTGCCAAAATATTTACAAACAGTGGTAATGCTGGGGCACATATGGTTGGATTTGGAGCAGAGCAGGTCATATTAGTACGTGACGATCCTGCCAAGAATGAAATTTTAAAGCATGTTGGCAAGCAAGCTCTTGTTCTGACCATAGTGGAATGCAAGGGATTAGAGTTTCAGGTATTTCTGGTTTAGTAAATATCCTTGTTTTCTATCATCCTATAATCTGCTAGTTTGTGCATGTCAGTGTTTGTATTTACTAGAAATGCTCATTGATTGTTTTGTGTTGACTAGCTAATGTTTTCTTTCTCGAAAGTTCAGAACCTAAGCTCAAGTTGGCTGGCTTGGCTTTGACCAATATATATATGTTTACCATTTGTATTTACCAATTGATCGGATCTGCATGCATCTTAGTGGAGCCTTTTTCACGTCTTCCTAGTCTTTGTTTCAGAAGATGTCAAATTGATTTGTCCATGTTATGATTAGTTTTGTACGTGACATTTCTGTAGGATGTATTATTGTACAACTTTTGGTTCATCACCTTTAAAGAATCAATGGAGAGTTGTATATGAATACATGAAGGAGCAAGGCTTACTTGATGCCAGTTGTCCATCCCCAAGTTTCAAACAGGCAAAACACAACATTATGTGCTCTGAATTGAAGCAGTTATATGTTGCCATCACCCGCACAAGGCAAAGGCTGTGGATTTGTGAAAATGTCAAAGAGTTTTCCGAGCCGGTGTTTAATTACTGGAAAAGGAAGTGCCTTGTTCAAGTTAGGAAGCTGGATGATTCTCTTGCACAAGCAATGCAAGTTGCAAGTAGTTCAGAAGAGTGGAAGTCACGTGGTTATAAGGTTTGTTGTTTCTTGCTTTAAGGTGTTCTACAACTCATCTGGTTGTTCTAGTCAGATAAATCTTATTTGTAAATTCAATTTGTTAAAAATAAAATGTCGATAATGGCAAGAAAGGAGAGAAAAATAGAACACACAGATTTTAAGTGTAAACCTTTTGGGAAAAAATCACTGATAGAGGATAAGAAAATTTACTATGTCGAATTGAATGATTATAAGTAGTATAGACTGCGTCTATTTATAGGTTTAGAAAACTTTATTCTAATCAGCATCTAATAGACTAAGAATTTGGGTCACAATAACACAATTAATTTAATTGTATTAATAATCTATTGTTAATATTTTTAATACATGATCCAAGCTATTTCCTGCTATTTTCCAAAGAATTGATCTTTGTGCAAATCTAACTAGTCTTTTCTCCCACTAATTTGTGTCCTGCAGCTGTTGCATCAGGATAACTATGAGATGGCAACAATATGCTTCGAAAGAGCAAATGATACTTATGGGGAAAAACTAGCTAAGGCCCTTGGACTTAGGGCAAATGCTGACCGATTGCATGGATCAAATCCCGAAATGGCTTCTATTGCCAGGAGGCAGGCTGCTGATATTTTGATTCCATTGGCAAGGCTGAGCGTGCTGCAGAGTGCTTTTACATGTTAAAGGAGTATGAAAGAGCGGGTACAATTTCATTTTCCTCTTTGTACCTAGTTTATACCAGGATTTATGATTCTGAAAGTATTGTTTTGAAAATGCAGGTCAGATTTATTTGGAAAATGTGGGAATCTGCTCTGGAGAGAGCAGCAGAATGTTTTGCTCTTGCTGGATGTTACATTACTGCAGCAGAGGTGTATGCAAAAGGCAATTATATCTCAAAATGCCTGTCTGTTTGTACGAAAGGAAAACTCTTTGATATGGGATTGCAATACATTCAATACTGGAAACAGCATGCAAAAGCAGATGAAGAAATGGTCCAAAGAAGTAAGGATTTGGAGGAGCTTAAGCAAACGTTTCTGGAGAACTGTGCCCATCATTATCATGAGATTAATGATAAGAGAGCAATGATCAATTATGTCCGAGCTTTTGATTCCATGAATTCAAGACGAAAATTCTTGCAGTCCTTAGAATGCCTCGATGAGCTCCTATCATTGGAAGAAGAATCAGGGAACTTCTTGGAGGCAGCAAATATTGCTAAGTTGAGAGGTGACCTTCTGCGTGCTGCTGATTTGCTTGGGAAGGGTGCACAATATGAGGAGGCTGTGCATCTTATTCTCTGCTTTGTGTTCGCTAACTCTCTTTGGTTAGCTGGGAGCACAGGGTGGCCGTTAAAGCAGTTTAAAGAGAAAGAAAACCTTCTATCAAAAGCTAAGTCATTTGCGAAGAATTTGTCACACTGGTTTTATGGGTTTGTTTGTTCAGAGGCTGACATTTTACTGAACAAGCCAAGCAACTTGTTCTTGATGAAACAATATTTAAGTGCTTCTCAGATGCACAAGAGTACCCTGAGGTGAAATGTTAGTTGCTCGAATAATTCTAGATCATCACCTTCATTTAAATATATCGAATTATGAATGGATAGATGAATTGGTCTTTGATCTAGCAAGCTATTCAGAAGAGCAAATTTATAATAACAGGGTTTCCAGCGAGACACTTGTCTACTTTTGGAATTTCTGGAAGGATAAAATTTTGAAGATATTCGAGTATCTTGAGCATGATGAAAACCAATATGGAACTAATGATTCTAGAAGATATGGAGATTTCTGCTTGAATTATTTTGGTGTATGGAGACAATTTAACAATCTGAATCGTATCTATCTTCTGAATTCTGACGCTGAATGGCTGAGAAAACTGGAGAACAAACATGTTTGCGGAAACCAGAAGCAGGTTTCTATTTCAATCCATCAATTTGTCTCAGCTGCAAGGAGTTATTGGTGTTCAGAATTGTTATCTGTTGGCCTGCAAGTCTTGAAAATGCTTGAGCTACTCTATAATTTCTCACACCGGAATTCTTTGTCATCTTTTAATCAAAGCAGGTCTCTTACTCATATCTATGAGGTTGCAAGTTTTCTCTTGAATTCCAAGTTTCTGAACAGCCAGCATGCAGAAAAGGATTTGATGAAGTTCGTCAACCTGTCAACAGAGCACTTCTTTGGCTATATATTTCCGCTTGATTGGCGAGAATCATTGAGAGAAAACATGATTTCTCTTAGAGAAACTGAAATCTCAAGGAAGTTACTTGAAGAAGTTATATTGGAAAGGACCGGATCAAAATGGAATCGCTTGTCATATGGGGATATTGGAAAGGTGGCGTTGATAATTCTTGGATCTGGTGAGTTTACTACTGAACTTTATGGGAAGATTTTGAATGTTTACACTGGAATAGAGCATGGAAGAACTTCGTTGTGAATCTCAAAGAGGATAGAGGTTCTCCTACATTTTCTACGAACAATATCAGTGAATATGTTGGGGAGAATAGAAGCTCAGGAACTACAACTCAATCTGCTGCTTGTCATATCAAACAAATTGGGAGTATTGAGCCAGTTATTTTGAAGTTCCATGAAGCTTTACAAGATACGTATAACGTAAACTGGAGGAATATATCTGATTATATGTCACCGGTTTGTTTCTTGTATCTTGTTGAGCGCTGTCTAATGTTGTTATCCTTCGTCAACGGATACTTCTTCTCTACAAAGACGACATTTGTGGAATGGGTTGTATACCAGGATGGGAGACCCAGCTCACCTTCCAGTTTTGTGGCTGTTGATAAACAATCCTTGGAGGAAATTGTTAAATTTGTAATTGACATGGTTCGGCAGTTCCTGTTTTGTAAGAGAGAGACCATAGATTGGATCAAGAAGTCTCATATAGCTGTGAAGGAGTACCATTCACTGCTAGTTTTGCGATTGGTTCTCATTACTTGTTTTCTTCATTTGAACTTTGGCAAGGGCCTTGATTTACTTTTTTCACTTGCTGGGCCAAAAGAATATTACAGAACTACTGCCCTGGGAGTTTTATGATGCTCTTCGGAGAAGGCAGAGAAATAATCGTCTGAATATTGATGTGAATCTGCTTGCTGATGCGTTTAAGAAAATTGGAAACCCTCTGGTAATAGTGAGCATGCATGGAAACTGTCCTAAATTTGGATGCAAAGATGCTATATTTGTAGATATGAAGCTCAACCCGTGCAAGGAGGAATTATTGAGAATTTTGTTCCCTAAAACTGGATGTTCTCAATATCAAACTGCTGGTTTCTCTTGTGAAGTACTTCTTCCAGCCAATTACAATGAAGGGACGAGCTCAGAGGTTGTTCCGCTTTCAAGCTCGGTTTCTCTGTCAGATCAAGACTTGAATACACAGAATCAAAATGTTGGTGATCTGCAGTTTAACCATGATCGTTTTGGGAAATTATTGAAGCATTAACGGCGGTGGATGGTATCAAAGATCTAAGGACCTTTATCTCGTATGCTTCAACACTGATGGTAATGATTATATGCATGTTACTAAATAACCTCAGATGTCTTGCTGCTTTTTCCACGTATTTTATATTTCTAGTATTATTTCACCGTTATGATCTTTCTTATTGTTGTTCTTTGTTTGTTTATCATCACCGTTTTCTGTAGGTGTTTCTAGGAAAACTTGTATCCATCATCGATGCTGGTACGAAAGAATATTTGCTGAAGAAACCTGCAGGTGGTGAAGACGACGACTTTTCAAGAGATGCAATGAGCGTGCTTAATCTAATGAATCAACTGCTTAGTGAACTAGAACCGAGGTTGGTATCGTGCATTGCTTTTCCAGTTGTAGTTGAAAGATGTCATTTTACATGACATGATTAGTGAAGCATATTTCCTTACAAGTTCCCGCTGCTTTCTCCATTTCCTTTTCAGTAAGCTGAAACTTGAATGTAGCGTTCAATAATTGGTGCCCTTTGCGAGGAGCTGCGATCAGGGTGGTCTATAATGATGCCTCTCCTGCAGCAGCAAGGCTACCTGGTAAAGACGACAACCATGCATCTGAAGAATCTGGTGATCATTGTGATGTGGAAGAGAGTAAGGGTAAGAATCCAGCTTCAGCAACTACTTTCAATTCCAAACCCCAAGGAAACAGTAAATCTAAGAAAACAAGAAGAGTCGAGGCCGAAATCGAAAGTAGATAAACATTCCTAAAATTCAGTGGTTGCATATAACACATTCGCTTGTAGCACAGACCTTCGTTTTAACTTGATGGTTGAAAGTTATGATAGAAGTTCTGGGATGACTTGAAAGCCCATCTTTGTACTTATAGTCTGAATTGGGTTTGCATTGTGTTTTTGTACTTTATTCGGCCGAACTAATTTCGATCGTCAATTAATTAATCAATTAATTTAATTTAGTCGATTAATTAGGTTTTAACCGAACTGTACACAAAGTAAAAGCTTCGTAAAAACAATTTAAAAAGAGTCGAACCTAGGACAAAAATTTCAAATTTGACCCGACCTATTCTAGCCTGAATACATATTTTAATAATTTATCATATCTAATGATTATAAATAATATTATATATTCAACCTTCATCATCAAGTGTTTTAGTCTAAAACCCATGTATCACCCTCTAATATCTAAATATATTTTTGGTAGAAAAGGATACTATTAGCGATTACATTAGATAAAACCATAATCAAGAGTAAATAGTCATGTTGTGATCTTTTCCCAACAGTTCACGATGAAGCCGGTGGGGATCTAAATAAACGTATCAAAGAGCTACATGTATTAGCACATTTAGTCATGTGACCAAGAACACCATTAAGAGTTCTCAAGATATGTCGGATACGAATCTCTCATTTTCGACGTAAAACTTGATGTAACAACCGCAATTCCACTAAACTACTACTAGCTCTTCCACCGGATAAAAGTAATTCAACCAATAAAGTATTATTACACTCAACTTCAACTTTTGGAACCCTTTATCCCAAGCTAAGAATAATCCTTCTAACATCGCTCTTGTTTCAACTTTAAAGATGACTCGTTATCGAAACTCATCGCATAGCCCCATAACCAATTTGCATTTGAATCTCTAAGAACACCCCCAATAGAAGCCCTTCGTTCCAAATTCGACATAGCTCTATCTGAATTGAGCTTTATCCACCCCGTTACAGGAGGAGTCCAACTTGAAAGACTCCTCATCGTTGCCAAGGATTTCTTTTGCACATCCAAATCCCAATAACTCCTAGACCACATGTAGTCGGTATCCACAATAGCCTCGATATTCATGTGACTATTATAGAACACACTCATTTCTACTCTTCCAAAGTAGCCAACACAAGATTACAAACAGTGTTTGCCACTCCATTTCTTCACAGTGAAGATTACCTTGTTGGAACATTTTCAAATATTTATAGTTTTCCAATAACTATAAATTATTGGGTATAATTAATTAAAAGATTATATCTTTTGATTTTTGAAAAGAATTATAACTATTTAAATAATATTATTTGAATAGTTATAATTAAATGAATAATAATGTTTTATTTTAAAACATTATTATTCGGAAAGGTACTTATTGATTAAAGATGTCTCTATGAAGAGACATGAAAATTCCTATAAATAGAATCAGATTTCATTTGGAGACATACCAACAATTGAATATTCTTTCTTTCTTTCTTCATTTTCTAATATTGTTAGATTGTTCTATAAAGTATTACTGCAGTAAATCCTTTATAGAAATTGGTTTTCTTGTCATATATTGCTCGGTGTGTAGTGGGCTATTCTAAATCGATGTAAAACGAAATAGCCATTGGCTTCATTGTATCCTCGAGGTTAATTTGCTTGGAACTCGTTTGCACAGAAGATAGGTGGGGTAATATAACCTTAAAGATAGTGATTTGATACATGCCTTGGTGCCTTGTCCTATTTTTTCTTCATTCGAGTTTTCGTTCGTGTGTTCGAGATTTTCCTCACCGGAGTTTTGTACTAACAATTTTAAGGTTATATTCATAATGACTACCATAACTCACGAAAGTGGAACACTAAGGAGTTGGCTTCCAATTTTGTCAAACTTGATCGGTTTGATGGTGACAATTTTCGACGATGGCGAAAAAATGCACTTCTTATTATCAACTTTGAAGATTGCATATGTTTTGGATAACCCAAGACACGAGGAGACCGAAAACGAATCATTGTCGCAACTCGAGAAAGACAAAAATGGGACAATGTTGATTACATGTGCATGGGCCACATATTGAATGGTTTATCGATGGTTTTTCGACACCTACCAAAATGAGGTCACCGCTAAAGAATTATGGGACAAATTGGAGACAAGATACATGACCGAAGATGTTACAAGTAAGAAATTTCTTGTCGGTCGTTTCAATAATTATCAAATGATTGATGGTCGTTCATTATGGAACAATTTCGTGATATTGAAAGATCTTGAATCAATTCAAACAATATGATATGAAAATGGATGAAATGATTGTTGTATCCTCCATAATAGACAAACTTCCTCCATATTGAAAAGACTTTAAAGAAGTCTAAAACATAAGAAAGAGGAAATATCTCTTGAGGCTTTGGCAAATCATCTTCATATTGAAGAAGAATATCGAAAGCAAGATCGGAATCTAAATTCGAAAATGCCAAAGTGCATGTTACTGAGGAAGCATGCACTACTAAACCATTCAAGAGAAAGTTCAAAGCAGTGATAGAGAACCTAAGTTTAAAAAGAAACAAAAGGGCTCATGCTATCATTGTGGTAAGCGGACATTTCAAGAATGAATGTTGATTCTTAAAGAAGAAATCATCTTCTAAGTCGATAATAACGAAAAGTTCGTTGCAATGATATCTCGAAATTAATATGGCACAAGATGATAATACATGGTGGATTGATACTGAGCAACCAAACACGTGTGCAAAGACAAAAGCATGTTCACAAAGTTTACACAATGTGAAAATGACAATGTCTTGTACATGGGAAATTCTTCCACCGACAATCAAAGGCAAAGGGTCTCGTTGAACTGCAATTCACTTACGGAAAGGTTTTAACCTTAAATGATGTATATTATGTACCGAAGTTAGAAAGAATTTAGTGTCCGGAAGTCATTAAATAAGTTTGGTTTCAAACTTGTTTTTGAGGCGAGATAAATTTATTTTGTCTAAGGAGGAATTTTTGTAGGAAATGGTATATGTATGAGAGAATGTTCAAACTAAATATTATCAATAAAATGGAAATACTATTTACGCTTATATGGTTGAATCTTTTGTTTATGGCATTATAGATTAGGTCATTTGAATTATAGAAAATTGAATGACATGTATAAGTTAGATTTAATTACTGTTTTTAATAATAATATTGAAAATGCAATACATGTATGTTGACTAAAATTACAAGAAACCCTTTCCCTAAGGTTAAAAGAAAAACAAAATTGCTTGATTTGATACATAGTGATTTATGTGACATGCATAATACTCCTACATTAGGTGGAAAGAAATATTTTGTTACTTTTATTGATGATTGTTCTAAATATTGTTATGTATATTTATTGCATTCGAAAGATGAATCGCTTGATAAATTTAAAGTTTATAAATCGAAGTTGAACTTCAATGTGAATCATTTATCAAGTGCTTAAGATCGGATAGAGGTGGAGAATACTATAATCCAAGTTATTTTGAATCCTTTGGGATTGTCCATCAAGTCTCATTTATACACCACAACAAAATGGTGTAGCTGAAAGGAAAAATAGAGTATTAACCGAAATGGTAAATTCAATGTTATCATATTCGTGTCTTGGACAAGGTTTTGGGGAGAAGTCGTTCTAACGACTTGTCATATATTGAATAGAGTTCTAATAAGGAAACTAAAATAATCCCTTATTAACAATGGAAGAAAAGGAAACCAAACCTTAGTTATTTGAAGGTTTGGGGTTGTAGAGCTATTGTCAAAGTTCCAACACCTAAACGTAAAAGTTAGGTGAAAGAGGAATTGAATGCATATTTATAGGATATGCACATAATAGCAAGGCATATAGGTTCATGGTAATTGAACCAAATGATTCAATTTCACTTAAACTGTTATTGAATCAAGAGATGTTATTTTTGATGAAAATAGATTTAATTCTATATCAAGACAATTACAGCCACAACAATTGATTCATTCTTCAAATGAGAATGAGATTATCAATTTCCTAATCTCCCTTTTCCTTTTACCCCCTTCTGATCGCTAATCATTTACATCATCTTATAATCAACAATTCTTGCTAACAACATTCTAGGGCTTTGGTTTAGGGATCTTCGCTCCCAAGTCACAATCGATGATCTCTAGGGTTTAATAAACAACGGACCCGTAGGAGAACCGGTTTGGAGTTCCGAATCCATGATACCTGCAATAATAGTGAAATTGGAAATAAAATGAGAAAAGATTAATGATGTCTTTTAGTTATAGTCTGGTTAGTTAATTGGTTTGGTATTTGTTTATGGTGTTAATACTTGGACTTCGACTTTTTGTTGGTTTTGCATTGTTGTATTGGGTAGATGGATTGGCGAGAGGCAAAAGCTAGCGAGCGAGATAATGCGGTGATGCTATTGGTATTTGCAATGTTTCATTTGGTCTTTGGTTATGTGTTGGGATCATTTGGATCTTGATGTCATATATGCCGGTGGCGTGACCTCACCGCATTGATTACTATTCCAAATTGGCTTTTCTTCAACCGCCACCCACTCAAGTGGTTGGATCCAAGCAAGGCCGAGAAGCATCCCAAGCCACAAGTAGCTGTGAGTTCAAAGAAGAAATCCACCAAGAAGTAGGGTCATTTTGGTTTCATCTTAGCATCATTAGAAAGTTGCTAGGGGTATGAATTGATGTTTTCTGCTTTCTTTCCATCTAGTCGGCTAGGTTTCTCAAAGTTTTTGAACTATAATAAACAATTAGTTGAAGAGAACCCCTTTATGCAGCTCTTTATCTTCCTTCTTCTGCCTTGATCAATCAGTTGAAGAGAATCTTCATTTGCATCTATTCTCCTCCTCTTTATTCTTGATGGTTCTGAGACATATTACATCATTGTTTTGCTATCCAAATTGGAAAGCCTCATTTAGCTTTTGCGAGAAGAGTGTATACCAAACAAAACTTGACTAGTGTCAAAGACTTGAGATGCTAGTAGCAAGTGGGCAGATCAAGTTCACCTTCTCTTCCATGGAAAAAAAAAAAGTTAGGAACCTTATCATTTACACCACAAAGTAAGAAGGCAATGAATTTTCTACTGGTTTTCATTCTTTTGCTCGTACAACTGGGTCATTTTCTAAGTCTAGGTTATCGTCATCATTAAGTTTAGATAATATTATTAATTTTAGTATTAATTGTGATTTAGAAGTTTATTTATAATTATTCAATCATTGTTTTTATTTTTAACACAATTACAAAATTTAACTTTGGTTGTTTTTATTTTATGACGGTTAATAATGTAACTTCATAATTAAGTATTATTATATATTTAATTTAATTAATTTATTTATAAATAAATCATTGTAATATATGTAAAAATAATTTAAAATATAAAATTTATTAATATATGTAAAATAGCTTTTCCAAAAATATTTTCAAGAAAACTATTAAACAATGAAAATATTTTATACAAATTTATTAAAACACCAAAAATATTTTCTATAAATCATTTTCTAGAAAAATAAATCACGGGGCCTTAAACTAATCTTTTCAAAACTATTTCACTATACTTTTTAAAAGTATTTTTTAAAAGCTCAAAGAAGACTTTTATAGTCATTTAGGTACGGACTAGAGAAGACGACCAAGACCCATTTTTTGTCTGATTCTTCTTTTTAAGGTTTCTTCATTGTCATTTGGCTATATAAAAGCATGGCAATGGAAATGGCTTTCTATTTCTGTTGGTGATGTCGAATAAAGTGTGATAAAGCTTAGCTTGATAATGTATATTAGTGCTTGTACGGAAGAATAATTTTCATTTTTGATATATTCATCTTTCTTCGGAGCTAAGAAACCATACACTTTCTGTTTGTTTTTTGTGGGTTTCTTTTGAAGGTTGAAAGTTGAAGTGAGCTTCTAACTGTGTATGTTTGCAACAGATATTCAGAGGAACGATAGGAAGGTATAGGTTCTAGTGAGCAGAGTATTGAGTATTGATTAAAAAAGATATGGATTTCATTGATATTGTGTTTCAGTGGTCTCTTGAAGACATATTCAACGATGATCTTTATAAGGATCAGGTGGGTTTGCTTTGTTGTCCATCATAATCATCATCATCACCCTTGAATCTTTGGTGTTCTTTTTTTGTTAGACCTTATTTATTGGTTTTCTTTCCTGCTTTTGGAATATCCACTTTTATGGAAGTTGAAAATGTTTGCTCTTATACTTAAAAATAACTGTAGCAGTGAGCTGGAATAAGCTTCCTTTGTGTGTGTGTGTGTGTGTTGCAGCCCTAGCCCATTTCTGCATTCTATATTGTGTACGTCTTGCTTTTAGTCGGTCATTGGCAGCTAGCTAAAAGTGGCATATAGTTACCTAGGTAGTGAATCGAGTATAAGACTTGTGAAATTTTTGCTAACAAGGGAATTAGGAACTAATGGCAGCTAAAACACAATAACTTGTTATTTTCTTGCTATTAAACTCTTTTGAGAACCCCATGTGTTGCCTCAATGGTTAAGGGTGTTCACCGCCCCAGGTTTGGCCTGGTTTGAGTCGCGCTAGTCGCGGTTGTTGTTTGGGCTTTGCCCCTAATATTGTAATTCACCAAAAAAAAAAAAAAAACTCTTTTGAAATTTTACTAATAGAACTTTTTGTTACTATATTTGTTGTGCACGTTATAAAATACCTCAGAACATTAAAAGCCCTTGAGTTGATCTTAAGCTTGTTTAGTTCAACCAGAGAGCTGAATAAAGATTGAACATAATAAATTTATTGAATGGTTGAGCTTGGCGTCTAAAGGTTGAAATTTCCTTAAGTTTAAGATGAAAATGAAAAATTAGTTAAAAAAGCTGAAGTAAGTAGCTCATATATGCCTCATGTGTGTTAGTGCATTCTTTAACCTTAATTATGTAGTTCGATGTAATCAGTACCTTTAGGCCTTCCATTTGTTATGAATTTAGTCCTTGAGTTATTTATTTTGGAAGGCCATGGAAAACGATATAAGAGATTTGTTATTGCACTAGTCACCAAAATGGTTGTCTGAATCAAAGGATTAAACTATTTCTTTTTCTTCTCTCTCTATTGTTAGTCTGTTGACTGTTATGGATTGATTTGATCTGTTCCAATTTGATCTCAATTGCTAGGTGGAAATGATTCCAGTTTCATTTCAGTCGGTGGAACAATATTTTGGGTCATATCTTTTGCCTTTGTTGGACGAGACACGCGCAAGATTGCGCTCATCTATGGAAGTTATAGCTAGAGCACCATATGCTGAAGTAACATTTCTTAATGTGTCAAAGTCACATGGAACATTGCTGCTTGATGTGAATGTTGATTACTGGAGAAACAGGTTCAGTGATCGTGAGAAAGAACCATACAAAACATTGCCTGGAGATGTGTTTGTCATTGCAAATGTGAAACCTGAAACTGCTTCTGATTTACAAAGGGTAGGAAGAACCTGGAATTTTGCCCTAGTCAAAAGTATTCAAGAGGATGATGATGAGGATAATAGCTCATCTACTTCCTTCAAAGTGAAAGCACTGGAAGACTTTGTTTCTAAAGATGAAGCGCAGAAATCACTATTTGTAGTTCACTTGACAAATCTAACCACAAACACACGAATATGGAGTGCATTGCACATGAAAAGAAACTTAAAGATTATCAAAAAGGTTTTGCACGCCGATTCCATGGTATGGTACCACAGTGCAAATATGTTTGAGATTTCCTTCTGTAAATGTGGCATTATACTGGATAATTTGCAATTGCTTTTCTTCGTTAGTGGTTGCTTATGATGCAAGTGGCTATGTTTATTAAGCATCATGCAATATGCTTATTCTTTGTGTTGACAAGTTGAGGCCTTGCGTTTGTCCAGCACAATTAACGTACCATGAGTTTTGCATTTCATATTTTCCTTTTGGTTTACATGTGTTTCAATATAACCTCATAAACAGTTTACATAAACTTATTGTTATTACTTGAGGACCATGTTTGAGGAATTTATTGTTGCTTTAATGGTATATATTCGCAGGAATGAATTTTGTTAAATTTCATGTTGTATGTAGGTAGCAGAAAGCTGCAGTCTCTGTTCCTCAGATATTGGTGGAAACTGGAATGAGATTTTTCTGAAAAACTTGCTGTATAAACTGAATGAATCTCAAAAGAAGTCGCTTGTTGCTTGTCTCAACAAAATGTTGTGCAATCACAAGTCTCATGTGGAACTTATTTGGGGTCCACCAGGAACTGGGAAAACTAAAACTGTTAGTGTGCTGCTGTTTGCTCTGTTGAGGATGAAGTACAGAACACTCGCTTGTGCCCCGACAAATATTGCAATTACAGAAGTAGTTGTACGTGTCTTAAATCTGGTAAAAGAAGCTAAGAAAGCATGCTCTGTAGCTGATGATCAGTTTTGTTCGTTGGGAGACATCCTCTTATTTGGCAGGGAAGAGCGACTTAAAGTTGATTCTGAGATTGAAGAAATATTTCTGGATTATCGTGTAAAAAGGCTCACAGAGTGCTTTGGGCCACTAGGTTGGTGGCACTGCTTTACTTCAATGATTACTTTTCTTGAAGATTGTGTCCCTCAGTACCATATTTTCTTAGAAAATGAATCAACCAAAAAGCAGGAACATGTTAGTGAAGATGAAAACCAGGAGAAAGGATGTTGCAGTGAAACTGATGGTAAGAAGGGGATACACAAATCATTTCTTGAATATGCAAGAGAAAGATTTGCCACTACTGCATCACCACTGAGAAGATGTGTATCAATTTTACACACTCATATACCCAAATTCTACTTTCAGGCACATAATTTCAAAGACCTTGAAACTCTTTCAGGCCTGCTCAATTCATTAGAAAAATGGCTGTTTTTTGATGGTTTAGCTTCTGAAGAAGTGGAGGAGCTCCTTTACGTTCAAAAGATGATAAATTGCTTCCCCAAAATCTTTGTGATCCATCAATAAGAAGCCAGTGTCTTTCTGTTTTGAGAAGGCTCCGTGATTCTCTTGGTCAACTTAAACTGCCAAGTGCAAGGAACAAAGATTCCTTAGTACAGTTCTGCTTTCAAACAGCTTCTTTATTCTTTTCCACTGCATGCAGTTCTTATAAACTATATAAACTGGAGATGAAACCACTGAAGGTGTTGGTAATAGATGAAGCAGCGCAGTTGAATGAATGTGAATCAGCCATACCCATGCAACTGCCGGGTATTGTACATTCAATTCTAATTGGTGACGAATGGCAATTGCCTGCCACAGTTCTAAGCAATGTATGTAAATTATACTTGGTTTCTTGTCTTCTTTTATCTCCAAAATTACTTTGCAAATTTCCTCTTCATTTATTTCTGAAAGCAACGTTATCAATTTGTATCTTTTCATTATAGGTTTCTAATGAAGCTGGCTTTGGAAGAAGTTTATTCCAAAGGTTGACTACTTTGGGTCATTCAAAGCACCTACTGAATATTCAGTACAGAATGCATCCATCAATCAGTTTCTTTCCAAATGCGTGTTTCTATAATAAAAGGATCTTGGATGCAGCTGGTGTTAAGCATAAGAGTTACGAGAAACATTATCTTCCAGGGCCTATGTTTGGCCCCTATTCCTTTATAAATGTCTCTGGAAGAGAAGAAAAGGATGATGCTGGGCGTAGCTACAGAAATATGGTTGAGGTAGCCCTTGTGCAGAGATTGGTGCAAACTCTGTTCAAAGGTAATTATCTGGAGCTTAATTTGTAATGCTATAATATATATTTTTTAATATAATTTTGCTTATATCTGGATGGTTAATTTTCTGCCCTTCGCTGCATTGCCTTAAAGGAGATGGCTCAATTTAAGGGCTAGATGAGGCCTTTCCAGTTCACTTTATATTAAAATCAGAAAGCAATATTCGTGTCTTATTAGATTGATTTATTTTTGTTATGTACAGCATGGAATAGCTCAAGAGAGAGGCTCAGCGTTGGCATAATTTCTCCCTATGTTGCTCAAGTTGTCGCAATTCAGGAGAAACTTGGTAGTAAATATGAGAAAACTGATGGCTTTGCAGTGAAGGTGAAGTCAGTTGATGGGTTCCAGGGCGGTGAAGAAGATATTATAATAATATCAACTGTGAGATCCAATAGTTCAGGAGCACTTGGTTTTGTATCAAATGCTCAAAGAACTAATGTTGCTCTTACGAGGGCTAGGTATTTCCTTGGATTAACCTTTTTTTATATCTCTCCAGTTTCTGCACTGCTGTGATAAGTTGCAATATATTACATTTTTTTTTTTTGCTTTCTCAGGCATTGCCTCTGGATTTTGGGGGATGGAAGAACACTGGCCAAACATGAATCTGTTTGGCAGGGTTTAGTTCATGATGCAAAGATGCGTCATTGTTTCTTTAATGCTGATGAAGAAAAGGGATTGGCTAAAGCTATATTTGATGCCAAGAAAGAGTTTGATCAGCTTGATGACTTGCTTAATCACGATAGTGTTCTATTCAAGAATGCCAGGTGGAAGGTTGTAACTTATACTGGTTAAAGCTTGGTATCATGCTAGGTCTATCAAGTTATTTTTGTTGGCATGAAATCATGTTTGAATTTTGTAAGTTTGACATGAAATTTTTTTATGGAAGCTAACAGTGACATGATTTATCCTTATTTTAGTTGACGAGATTGCATTATATACCATGACATTTTACACTTAGTGGTGAATTATTTTATTTTCATTTTCTATGACTTCAGGTTCTTTTTAGTGATAACTTCAGAAAGTCATTTGGGAAGGTGAAATCTGCCCAGACTCAGAAATCAGTTTTAAACCTTCTGTTAAAACTTTCCTGCGGCTGGCGGCCTAAGAAGAGAAATGTGGATTTAATTTGTGAAAGCTCTTCTATGGTCTTGAAACAATTTAAGATTGAAGGTCTTTATATTGTCTGCTCAATTGATGTAGTGAAGGAACAGAGGTACACTCAAGTGTTGAAGGCTTGGGATCTTTTGCCATTAGAGGATATTGAGAGGCTGGTTAAGCGCCTTGATGGCATCTTCAAAATGTATACAGATGATTTTATCTGTCATTGCAATGAGAAATATCTGGAGGGGTAATGACCATAATGGTAGTTCTAACATGTAAATATGAAATTTGCCTTTCTTGAAAATGATTATTATGTCTTATATGCAGTAATTCTTTATATCTTATATGATGTAATTCTTAACTTTTCTTCTTTTTTATTTATTTAGGGATTTGGAAGTTCCGAAAAGTTGGACAACCTCATTTGATATTGTCAGGTTTAAAACTTTAAGCCAAGATGAAATAACAAACAGTTCATGTGGTAGTAGTGCTTCAGATAATAGATGTTACGTAGAGAACTCAAAAGTCAGTGAGAGCTTACTGCTGATGAAGTTCTACTCTTTATCACCGGGTGTTGTGAGCCACCTTCTCTTTGATCATGATGGAAGAGAACCAGAACTTCCATTCGAGGTGACAGACCATGAACGTGATATAATTTTATTCCCAAGAAGCACTTTTATATTAGGCAGGTCAGGCACCGGGAAGACTACTGTGCTGACTATGAAGTTGTTTAAGCAAGAGCGACTGCACCTGTTAGCAACTGAAGGTTTTGATGCAGTTAACACTGTTAGTACAAAACTCCGGTGAGGAAAAATCTCGAACACGCGAACTAAAAACCGAATGTAAGAAATAGGACAAGGCTCCAAGCGTGTATCAAATCACTATCTTTAAGGTTATATTCGCCCCACCTATCTTGTGTGCAAACGAGTTCCAAGCAAATTAACCTCGAGGATACAATGAAGCCAATAGCTATTTGCTTTTGCCTTGTGAGAATAGCCCACTACACTAATTTGAGCAATATATGACAAGAAAACCAATTTCTATAAAGGATTTCTAGTAATACTTTATAGAACAATCTAACAATATTAGATAATGAAGGAAGAGAGAGAATATTAGAATTTTTGTTGGTATATCTCCAAATGAAATCGATTCCTATTTATAGAATTTTCATGTCTCTTCATAGAGACATCTTTAATCAATAGGTTTTTATCGAATAATAATGTTTTTAAAATAAAACATTATTATTCATTTAATTATAACTATTCAAATAATATTATTTAAATAGTTATAATTCTTTTCAAAAATTAAAAGATATAATCTTTTAATTAATTATACCCATTCATTTATAGTTATTAAAAACTATAAATATTTGAAAATGTTCCAACAATCTCCCCCATTTTCAAAATATTTAGATTTTGATATTCTTGAAATCAATTTGCATAAATGAAGGTATCTTACGATTGAACCTTCACTTAGTGAAAACATGTTAAAGTTAATCGAAATTGCATGGTAGACTAAGCTTTGAACCAACTATTTCATTTGATTAACCGAACACATCTCACACAATGATTTCAACATCGGTCAATGCATAGTATCTAGGGACACTATTATGGCCATGTGTCGTGTCCTCTTTCATGAGTGTTTGTCGAGCCAAGCCCTTGAGCTCCTAGAAACGGCCACACTTCCACTCACATAGGTAGATCCCATCAAAAGTGTTCCGTAATTATAACACTCTAACATATTTATGTTATGGGTCCATTAAGAGTACATTACTCATCCTTCCCTTATCATTACTGGTACCTAGCACTTTAATCTTAGGATGAATTTATTTATAGTGCTAATAATCACATACTAATGATGTACTTTGTCTCATTGAACTCAAGACTTGACGTTATACCAAGCGTTGAGTCGAGTTTCCATCATGGATGACTCTAATTAATGAGCTTGAGTCCCATCCCTTTGAGGTCCTTTTACTGCATCTCTAGCAAGACTTTTGTCAAAGGATCCGCCAAATTTTCACTTGACCTCACATAATTAATAGTGATCACTCCATCAGAGATTAATTGTCTGACATAACTATGTCTTAATCCAATGTGTCTAGACTTTCCATTATATACTTGGCTATATGCCTTTGCTAGAGTAGCCTCACTATCACAACGGATAGAAATAGGTGAAATTGGCTTAGGCCATAAAGGTACATCATAAAGCAAATTTCTTAACCATTACGCTTCTTTAGATGTGCTAATGCAATAAATTCTCCGCCATGGTGGAATCGATAATACAAGTTTGTTTCTTGGAACCCCAAGAAATGGCTCCTCCACCAAGAATAAAGATCCATCCACTAGTAGATGCATGATCTTCCAAACTTGTAATCCAACTAGCATCCAATACCCTTCTAAAACGGAGGATATCCATTATAACACAATCCATAGTTAATAGTTTTCTTTAAATACCTAAGTACTCTATTCAATGCTTGCCAATGCAAACTACTTGGATTACTTGTGTACCTACTCAATTTCCCAACAAAGATATGCAATATCTGGTCTTGTACAAGTCATTATGTACATAAGACAACCAATTAGACTTGCATATTTCAATTGATCAATTTTTCTAAAGATTAGATACTAATTTTATTTGTGGATCCATGGGTGTAGATGTTGGTATACAATTGAAAAGATCAAACTTTTAAGCACATTTTCAATGTAATGTGATTGTGATAAAGCTACGATGCTTTCATCTCGGGTTATTTTAATCCCAAGAATAACATCTGCTACACCCATATCTTTCATAGCAAAGTTCTTTGACAAGAATTTCTTTGTGTTTTCTATTTGTTCCAAATCCGTGCCAAAAATGAGCATGTCATCTACATATAAGCAAATTATGACACCTTTTCCATTTTCAAATTTACTATATATGCACTTATCGGATTCATTTATTTTATAACCATTAGCTAAAACAACATTGTCAAACTTTTGGTGCCATTGTTTTGGTGCTTGTTTAAGTCCATATAAAGATTTAACAAGCTTACATACCTTATGCTCTTGTCCTGGAACAACAAATCCTTCCGGTTGTTCCATGTACACTTCCTCTTCCAATTCACCATTTAAAATGCGGTTTAACATCCATTTGGTGAACAACCAAATTATATATGGATGTAAGTGATATTAAGAGTCTAATTGTAGCAATTCTTGCTTTGGAGCATAGGTATCAAAGTAATCAATACCTTGTTTTGTGTAAAACCTTTGGCTACCAACCTTGCTTTAAACTTATCAATGGTTCCATCGACCTTCATTTTCTTTTGAAGATCCATTTACAACCTATATGTTTGGAACCCGGTGGAAGATCAACTAAGATCCAAGTTTGATTTCCATTATTGAATCCATCTCATCATTTATTGCTTCTTTCCAAAAGCGAGTCTTGAGATTTCATTGCCTCTTCAAATGTAATAGGATCGATTACGTATTATAACAATAAGGTATCTTATTATATATACTTTCACCTTTTCCTTCTACAAGAAACATCATGAAATCGGTCCAAAATCTTTGACCTTTTAATCCTCTTACTTCTTCTTAATTCTTGACAAGATTCATCATTATTATCAATTTGTTTCAATGGAATCTCATTCTCATTTGAAGAATGAATCAATTGTTGTGGTGTAATTGTCTTGATATAGAATTAAATCTATTTTCATCAAAATAGCATCTCTTGATTCAATAACGATTAATTGAAATTGAATCATTTGGTTCAATTACCATGAACCTATATGCCTTGCTATTATGTGCATATCCTATAAATATGCATTCAATTCCTCTTTCACCTAACTTTTACGTTTAGGTGTTGGAACTTTGACAATAGTTTCTACAACCCCAAACCTTCAAATAATTAAGGTTTGGTTTCCTTTCTTCCATTGTTCATAAGGGGTTATTTTAGTTTCCTTATTAGAACTCTATTCAATATATGACAAGTCGTTAGAACGACTTCTCCCCAAAAACCTTGTCCAAGACACAATATGATAACATTGAATTTACCATTTCAGTTAATACTCTATTTTCCTTTCAGCTACACCATTTTGTTGTGGTGTATAAGGCTGAAACTTGATGGACAATCCCGATGGATTCAAAATAACTTGGATTATAGTATTCTCCACCTCTATCCGATCTTAAGCACTTGATAAATGATTCACATTGAAGTTCAACTTCTGATTTATAAACTTTAAATTTATCAAGCGCTTCATCTTTCGAATGCAATAAATATATGTAACAATATTTAGAACAATCATCAATAAAAGTAACAAAATATTTCTTTCCACCTAATGTAGGAGTATTATGCATGTCACATAAATCACTATGTATCAAATCAAGCAATTTTGTTTTTCTTTTAACCTTAGGGAAAGGGTTTCTTGTAATTTTAGTCAACATACATGTATTGCATTTTCAATATTATTATTAAAAACAGGAATTAAATCTAACTTATACATGTCATTCAATTTCCTATAATTCAAATGACCTAATCTATAATGCCATAAACAAAAGATTCAACCATATAAGGAAATAGTACTTTCATTTTTATTGATAATATTTAGTTTGAACATACTCATACATATACCCTTTCCTACAAAATTCCTCCCTTAGACAAAATAAATTTATCGCCTCAAAACAAGTTTGAAACCAAACTTATTCAACAGACTTCAGACACTAAATTCTTTCTAACTTCGGTACATAATATACATCATTTAAGGTTAAAACCTTTCCGTAAGTGAATTGCGATTCAATGACCCTTTGCCTTTGATTGTGCGGTGGAAGAATTTCCCATGTACAAGACATTGTCATTTTCACATTGTGTAAACTTTGTGAACATGCTTTTATCTTTGCACACGTGTTTGGTTGCTCCAGTATCAATCCACCATGTATTATCATCTTGTGCCATATTAATTTCAGATATCATTGCAACGAACTTTTCATTATTATCAGCCTTAGAAGATGATTTCTTCTTTAAGAATCGACATTCATTCTTGAAATGTCCTTACCACAATGATAGCATGAGCCCTTTTGTTTCTTTTTAAACTTAGGTGCTCTATCAGTCTGTTTGAACTTTCTCTTGAATGGTTTAGTAGTCTGTACTTCCTCCGTAACATGCACTTTGGCATTTTCAGAATTTAGATTCTGATCTTGCTTTCGATATTCTTCTTCAATACGAAGATGATTTGCCAAAGCCTCAAGAGATATTTCCTCTTTCTTATGTTTTAGACTTCTTTAAAGTCTTTCCAAGATGGAGGAAGTTTATCTATTATGGAGGATACAACAATCATTTCATCCATTTTCATATCATATTGTTTGAATTGATTCAAGAACTTTTCAATATCACGAAATTGTTCCATAATGAGCGACCATCAATCATTTGATAATTATTGAAACGGTGACAAGAAATTTCTTACTTGTAACATCTTGGTCATGTATCTTGTCTCCAATTTGTCCCATAATTCTTTAGCGGTGACCTCATTTTGGTAGGTGTCGAACAAACCATCGGATAAACCATTCAATATGTGGCCCATGCACATGTAATCAACATTGTCCCATTTTTGTCTTTCTCGCAGTCAGAAGATTCGTTTCGGTCTCCTCGGTCTTGGGGTATCCAAAACATATGCAATCTTCAAAGTTGATAATAAGAAGTGCATCTTTTACGCCATCGTCGAAAATTGCCACCATCAAACCGATCAAGTTTGACGAAATTGGAAGCCAACTCCCTTAGTGTTCCACTTTCGTGAGTTGCGGTAGTCATTGTGGATATAACCTTAAAATTGTTAGTACAAAACTCCGGTGAGGAAAAATCTCGAACACGCGAACGAAAAACTCGAACAGAAGAAATAGGACAAGGCTCCAAGGCGTGTATCAAATCACTATCTTTAAGGTTATATTCGCTTCACCTATCTTGATGTGCAAAGCGAGTTCCAAGCAAATTAACCTTGAGGATACAATGAAGCCAATAGCTATTTGCGTTTTAATCCTTTGGCGAGAATAGCCCACTACACCTTGAGCAATATATGACAAGAAAACCAATTTCTATAAAGGATTTACAGAATACTTTATAGAACAATCTAACAATATTAGATAATGAAGGAAGAGAGAGAATATTAGAATTTTTTGTTGGTATATCTCCAAATGAAATCGATTCCTATTTATAGGAATTTTCATGTCTCTTCATAGAGACATCTTTAATCAATAGGTATTTTATCGAATAATAATGTTTTTTAAAATAAAACATTATTATTCATTTAATTATAACTATTCAAATAATATTATTTAAATAGTTATAATTCTTTTCAAAAATTAAAAGATATAATCTTTTAATTAATTATACCCATTCATTTATAGTTATTAAAAACTATAAATATTTGAAAATGTTCCAACAAACACAAATAGGGTTAATGATGTCTGTCTGGCAAACAGAAATATGGGTGGTGTTGGAGGCACTGAAGCAACTCCATTGCGCCAGCTTTTTGTCACAGTCAGTCCTAAACTTTGTTATGCGGTGAAACATCATGTTCTTCAATTGAAAAGGTGTGTTGGATAATGAGATAAAGCGCTAGCTTAATGGTAGTATGAATACCTTTGAATTTATAGTTGGCACAGAAAAAAATATATATAATATTTTGGATATATAACATGGTTTACCGCAGTGATAAAATGATAGGCTTAGACATTATGAAGTCTGAGCTCCAAGTCCTACCACCCTTTTATGTGTTATTGCAATGAAACCTTTTTCTTAAAATTTTTTTCTAATATTTTGGAAATGTCCTGTCATGTTTGTGGTTAAATCATAGCATTTGCATCTTTCAGGAAGTGCTTCCTTTTAGGGTAGAACATCAAATTAACTTTTTTTAAAGAATTCAGTAAATGTAATTGATGATCAGAGCATCATATATAGACCCTAGAGTGGAAAACTGAACTTCGATGTCTTGCTATGTAAAAGCTGATAATCTTGCATATTCTCTTTGAATTTTGGAACAAAAAAAATCATTGAAAAGATTTTTGTCTAAAATTGTTGGCAACTCTTCTCTATTGTATAATCCTGCAAAGTGTTTTCTGACTTTTCAGTTTTCGAATCTATGAAGGTCTTTTGACTACGTTTAACGAATTCTGCTTTCCTATGGTAAAGTGTAGAGGTTTCTTTGTTACTGTTTACATGGTTTGTTATTTTGTTGGCTTCCATGTAAATAAATTTGATTAACTTTTCTTTTAATTAGCATTCCGGTTAGGGTGCTTTATTTAGATGCATGTATTTTCTTTCCTGGTTTAACAATCCTTGTTATTCAGGTTTTTCAGCGGTGGAAACTTTTCTCTAGAGGGTGCTTTTCAAGATGATGATACTGATGGTGCAGCACAGTTCAAGGATATTCCAGATTCATTTGTGGATATTCTTCCCAAGGCATACCCACTTGTCATAACTTTGCAAAAGTTTCTGATTATGCTTGATGGAACAATTGGCAACTCATTCTTCGAGAAATTCTATGATGCCAGGGAGCTATCAAATATGGAAGTTGTAAATGCTCCAACCTTGGTACGAAATTGTATAAGAACAAGGGAGGTAACCTATGAGAAGTTTTGTTCAATTTATTGGCCTCATTTTAATGCTCACCTGACAAATAAGCTTGACTCATCCAGAGTCTTCACAGAGATAATGTCTCATATAAAAGGGGGCTTGCGATCAGGGAATTCCTATGATGGTAGACTCAATGCGGAGGATTATGTAAAACTATCCGAGGGTCGGGCGTCTGCCTTAAGTTCACATGAGAGGCAAATGATATATGATATTTTTCAAGATTACGAAAAAATGAAAGGAGAAAATGGTGAGTTTGATATGGCTGATGTTGTGGTTGATCTTCATGATAGACTTCAAAATGAAAGGTATGAGGGTGACATCATGGATTTTGTTTATATCGATGAGGTGCAAGATTTTACAATGAGGCAGATTGCTCTTTTCAAACATGTTTGCAAAAATGTAAGTGAAGGCTTTGTTTTTTGTGGGGATACAGCACAAACTATTGCCAGGGGTATTGATTTTAGGTTTGAAGATATACGATCCCTTTTCTACAATGAGTTTGTTTTGGAATCAAAATGTGAAACAAATCATGGGAAAAAGGAGAAGGGTCAAATATCTAAAAATTTCCACTTAAGCCAGAATTTTCGTACTCATGACGGCGTCCTGAGGTTAGCGCAGAGTGTCATTGATCTTCTTTACCATTTCTATCCTTCATTTGTTGATATTTTATGCCCTGAAACTAGTCTTATATATGGGGAAGCCCCAATTTGGCTTGAATCTGACAACGAAGACAATGTAGTTGCCAAAATATTTACAAACAGTGGTAATGCTGGGGCACATATGGTTGGATTTGGAGCAGAGCAGGTCATATTAGTACGTGACGATCCTGCCAAGAATGAAATTTTAAAGCATGTTGGCAAGCAAGCTCTTGTTCTGACCATAGTGGAATGCAAGGGATTAGAGTTTCAGGTATTTCTGGTTTAGTAAATATCCTTGTTTTCTATCATCCTATAATCTGCTAGTTTGTGCATGTCAGTGTTTGTATTTACTAGAAATGCTCATTGATTGTTTTGTGTTGACTAGCTAATGTTTTCTTTCTCGAAAGTTCAGAACCTAAGCTCAAGTTGGCTGGCTTGGCTTTGACCAATATATATATGTTTACCATTTGTATTTACCAATTGATCGGATCTGCATGCATCTTAGTGGAGCCTTTTTCACGTCTTCCTAGTCTTTGTTTCAGAAGATGTCAAATTGATTTGTCCATGTTATGATTAGTTTTGTACGTGACATTTCTGTAGGATGTATTATTGTACAACTTTTTTGGTTCATCACCTTTAAAGAATCAATGGAGAGTTGTATATGAATACATGAAGGAGCAAGGCTTACTTGATGCCAGTTGTCCATCCCCAAGTTTCAAACAGGCAAAACACAACATTATGTGCTCTGAATTGAAGCAGTTATATGTTGCCATCACCCGCACAAGGCAAAGGCTGTGGATTTGTGAAAATGTCAAAGAGTTTTCCGAGCCGGTGTTTAATTACTGGAAAAGGAAGTGCCTTGTTCAAGTTAGGAAGCTGGATGATTCTCTTGCACAAGCAATGCAAGTTGCAAGTAGTTCAGAAGAGTGGAAGTCACGTGGTTATAAGGTTTGTTGTTTCTTGCTTTAAGGTGTTCTACAACTCATCTGGTTGTTCTAGTCAGATAAATCTTATTTGTAAATTCAATTTGTTAAAAATAAAATGTCGATAATGGCAAGAAAGGAGAGAAAAATAGAACACACAGATTTTAAGTGTAAACCTTTTGGGAAAAAATCACTGATAGAGGATAAGAAAATTTACTATGTCGAATTCGAATGATTATAAGTAGTATAGACTGCGTCTATTTATAGGTTTAGAAAACTTTATTCTAATCAGCATCTAATAGACTAAGAATTTGGGTCACAATAACACAATTAATTTAATTGTATTAATAATCTATTGTTAATATTTTTAATACATGATCCAAGCTATTTCCTGCTATTTTCCAAAGAATTGATCTTTGTGCAAATCTAACTAGTCTTTTCTCCCACTAATTTGTGTCCTGCAGCTGTTGCATCAGGATAACTATGAGATGGCAACAATATGCTTCGAAAGAGCAAATGATACTTATGGGGAAAAACTAGCTAAGGCCCTTGGACTTAGGGCAAATGCTGACCGATTGCATGGATCAAATCCCGAAATGGCTTCTATTGCCAGGAGGCAGGCTGCTGATATTTTTGATTCCATTGGCAAGGCTGAGCGTGCTGCAGAGTGCTTTTACATGTTAAAGGAGTATGAAAGAGCGGGTACAATTTCATTTTCCCTCTTTGTACCTAGTTTATACCAGGATTTATGATTCTGAAAGTATTGTTTTGAAAATGCAGGTCAGATTTATTTGGAAAAATGTGGGGAATCTGCTCTGGAGAGAGCAGCAGAATGTTTTGCTCTTGCTGGATGTTACATTACTGCAGCAGAGGTGTATGCAAAAGGCAATTATATCTCAAAATGCCTGTCTGTTTGTACGAAAGGAAAACTCTTTGATATGGGATTGCAATACATTCAATACTGGAAACAGCATGCAAAAGCAGATGAAGAAATGGTCCAAAGAAGTAAGGATTTGGAGGAGCTTAAGCAAACGTTTCTGGAGAACTGTGCCCATCATTATCATGAGATTAATGATAAGAGAGCAATGATCAATTATGTCCGAGCTTTTGATTCCATGAATTCAAGACGAAAATTCTTGCAGTCCTTAGAATGCCTCGATGAGCTCCTATCATTGGAAGAAGAATCAGGGAACTTCTTGGAGGCAGCAAATATTGCTAAGTTGAGAGGTGACCTTCTGCGTGCTGCTGATTTGCTTGGGAAGGGTGCACAATATGAGGAGGCTGTGCATCTTATTCTCTGCTTTGTGTTCGCTAACTCTCTTTGGTTAGCTGGGAGCACAGGGTGGCCGTTAAAGCAGTTTAAAGAGAAAGAAAACCTTCTATCAAAAGCTAAGTCATTTGCGAAGAATTTGTCACACTGGTTTTATGGGTTTGTTTGTTCAGAGGCTGACATTTTACTGAACAAGCCAAGCAACTTGTTCTTGATGAAACAATATTTAAGTGCTTCTCAGATGCACAAGAGTACCCGAGGTGAAATGTTAGTTGCTCGAATAATTCTAGATCATCACCTTCATTTAAATATATCGAATTATGAATGGATAGATGAATTGGTCTTTGATCTAGCAAGCTATTCAGAAGAGCAAATTTATAATAACAGGGTTTCCAGCGAGACACTTGTCTACTTTTGGAATTTCTGGAAGGATAAAATTTTGAAGATATTCGAGTATCTTGAGCATGATGAAAACCAATATGGAACTAATGATTCTAGAAGATATGGAGATTTCTGCTTGAATTATTTTGGTGTATGGAGACAATTTAACAATCTGAATCGTATCTATCTTCTGAATTCTGACGCTGAATGGCTGAGAAAACTGGAGAACAAACATGTTTGCGGAAACCAGAAGCAGGTTTCTATTTCAATCCATCAATTTGTCTCAGCTGCAAGGAGTTATTGGTGTTCAGAATTGTTATCTGTTGGCCTGCAAGTCTTGAAAATGCTTGAGCTACTCTATAATTTCTCACACCGGAATTCTTTGTCATCTTTTAATCAAAGCAGGTCTCTTACTCATATCTATGAGGTTGCAAGTTTTCTCTTGAATTCCAAGTTTCTGAACAGCCAGCATGCAGAAAAGGATTTGATGAAGTTCGTCAACCTGTCAACAGAGCACTTCTTTGGCTATATATTTCCGCTTGATTGGCGAGAATCATTGAGAGAAAACATGATTTCTCTTAGAGAAACTGAAATCTCAAGGAAGTTACTTGAAGAAGTTATATTGGAAAGGACCGGATCAAAATGGAATCGCTTGTCATATGGGGATATTGGAAAGGTGGCGTTGATAATTCTTGGATCTGGTGAGTTTACTACTGAACTTTATGGGAAGATTTTTGAATGTTTACACTGGAATAGAGCATGGAAGAACTTCGTTGTGAATCTCAAAGAGGATAGAGGTTCTCCTACATTTTCTACGAACAATATCAGTGAATATGTTGGGGAGAATAGAAGCTCAGGAACTACAACTCAATCTGCTGCTTGTCATATCAAACAAATTGGGAGTATTGAGCCAGTTATTTTGAAGTTCCATGAAGCTTTACAAGATACGTATAACGTAAACTGGAGGAATATATCTGATTATATGTCACCGGTTTGTTTCTTGTATCTTGTTGAGCGCTGTCTAATGTTGTTATCCTTCGTCAACGGATACTTCTTCTCTACAAAGACGACATTTGTGGAATGGGTTGTATACCAGGATGGGAGACCCAGCTCACCTTCCAGTTTTGTGGCTGTTGATAAACAATCCTTGGAGGAAATTGTTAAATTTGTAATTGACATGGTTCGGCAGTTCCTGTTTTGTAAGAGAGAGACCATAGATTGGATCAAGAAGTCTCATATAGCTGTGAAGGAGTACCATTCACTGCTAGTTTTGCGATTGGTTCTCATTACTTGTTTTCTTCATTTGAACTTTGGCAAGGGCCTTGATTTACTTTTTCACTTGCTGGGCCAAAAGAATATTACAGAACTACTGCCCTGGGAGTTTTATGATGCTCTTCGGAGAAGGCAGAGAAATAATCGTCTGAATATTGATGTGAATCTGCTTGCTGATGCGTTTAAGAAAATTGGAAACCCTCTGGTAATAGTGAGCATGCATGGAAACTGTCCTAAATTTGGATGCAAAGATGCTATATTTGTAGATATGAAGCTCAACCCGTGCAAGGAGGAATTATTGAGAATTTTGTTCCCTAAAACTGGATGTTCTCAATATCAAACTGCTGGTTTCTCTTGTGATGTACTTCTTCCAGCCAATTACAATGAAGGGACGAGCTCAGAGGTTGTTCCGTTTTCAAGCTCGGTTTCTCTGTCAGATCAAGACTTGAATACACAGAATCAAAATGTTGGTGATCTGCAGTTTAACCATGATCGTTTTTGGGAAATTATTGAAGCATTAACGGCGGTGGATGGTATCAAAGATCTAAGGACCTTTATCTCGTATGCTTCAACACTGATGGTAATGATTATATGCATGTTACTAAATAACCTCAGATGTCTTGCTGCTTTTTCCACGTATTTTATATTTCTAGTATTATTTCACCGTTATGATCTTTCTTATTGTTGTTCTTTGTTTGTTTATCATCACCGTTTTCTGTAGGTGTTTCTAGGAAAACTTGTATCCATCATCGATGCTGGTACGAAAGAATATTTGCTGAAGAAACCTGCAGGTGGTGAAGACGACGACTTTTCAAGAGATGCAATGAGCGTGCTTAATCTAATGAATCAACTGCTTAGTGAACTAGAACCGAGGTTGGTATCGTGCATTGCTTTTCCAGTTGTAGTTGAAAGATGTCATTTTACATGACATGATTAGTGAAGCATATTTCCTTACAAGTTCCCGCTGCTTTCTCCATTTCCTTTTCAGTAAGCTGAAACTTGAATGTAGCGTTCCAATAATTGGTGCCCTTTGCGAGGAGCTGCGATCAGGGTGGTCTATAATGATGCCTCTCCTGCAGCAGCAAGGCTACCTGGTAAAAGACGACAACCATGCATCTGAAGAATCTGGTGATCATTGTGATGTGGAAGAGAGTAAGGGTAAGAATCCAGCTTCAGCAACTACTTTCAATTCCAAACCCCAAGGAAACAGTAAATCTAAGAAAAACAAGAAGAGTCGAGGCCGAAATCGAAAGTAGATAAACATTCCTAAAATTCAGTGGTTGCATATAACACATTCGCTTGTAGCACAGACCTTCGTTTTAACTTGATGGTTGAAAGTTATGATAGAAGTTCTGGGATGACTTGAAAGCCCATCTTTGTACTTATAGTCTGAATTGGGTTTGCATTGTGTTTTTTGTACTTTATTCCGGCCGAACTAATTTCGATCGTCAATTAATTAATCGAATTAATTTAATTTAGTCGATTAATTAGGTTTTAACCGAACTGTACACAAAGTAAAAGCTTCGTAAAAAACAATTTAAAAAAGAGTCGAACCTAGGACAAAAAATTTCAAATTTGACCCGACCTATTCTAGCCTGAATACATATTTTTAATAATTTATCATATCTAATGATTATAAATAATATTATATATTCAACCTTCATCATCAAGTGTTTTAGTCTAAAACCCATATATCACCCTCTAATATCTAAATATATTTTTTGGTAGAAAAGGATACTATTAAGCGATTACATTAGATAAAACCATAATCAAGAGTAAATAGTCATGTTGTGATCTTTTCCCAACAGGTTCACGACTGAAGCCGGTGGGGATCTAAATAAACGTATCAAAGAGCTACATGTATTAGCACATTTAGTCATGTGACCAGCAACACCATTAAGAGTTCTCAAGATATGTCGGATACGAATCTCTCATTTTCGACGTAAAACTTGATGTAACAACCGCAATTCCACTAAACTACTACTAGCTCTTCCACCAGACAAAAGTAATTCAACCAATAAAGTATTATTACACTCAACTTCAACTTTTTGGAACCCTTTATCCCAAGCTAAGAATAATCCTTCTAACATCGCTCTTGTTTCAACTTTAAAGACTGACTCGTTATCGAAACTCATCGCATAGCCCCATAACCAATTTGCATTTGAATCTCTAAGAACACCCCAATAGAAGCCCTTCGTTCCAAATTCGACATAGCTCTATCTGAATTGAGCTTTATCCAACCCGTTACAGGGGGAGTCCAACTTGAAAGACTCCTCATCGTTGCCAAGGATTTCATTTGCACATCCAAATCCCAATAACTCCTAGACCACATGTAGTCGGTATCCACAATAGCCTCGATATTCATGTGACTATTATAGAACACACTCATTTCTACTCTTCCAAAGTAGCCAACACAAGATTACAAACAGTGTTTGCCACTCCATTTCTTCACAGTGAAGATTACCTTTATCCTACAAGTTCCAAACTAACCATTAATTCCGTCATTGACAAAGAAAAGAAAATATTATGGTCTTACCGAGGAACCATTTTTCACCATACAGTCTTAGCAAAAGCGCAATCCCGAAAAGCATGAATCCCTATCTCCAAACTATCAATACACAAAGGACAAAGACCGTCCTCTGTCATATGCCTACGTCTTCTCTCATTATTTGTCAATAATCTCTCATGCCATAAAAGCCATAAGAAAACACATACCCTTTGAGGCGTCGGAACTCTCCAAATCATCTTTCAAATAGTAGCACTATTAGAAACTTGACTAAAGAGATTCTTATAAGTCGTAGATGATGAGAAACCATCCTTTCCATCCATTTCCAAGCCAAGCAATCTTGTCATACAACATTAGGGGGTATGATCGCTATGATCTGTTGAATAATAGGTGTGGAATGAGGTTAGTAAGACGATCCCAATCTCAAAGACCATTCTCAGTCACTAAATCACAAATGCGTAATGTGTTATCAGGTTGATCCAATCCTTTAAGAATATCTCGCAAGGGGTCATACGGCCATCGCCAATTGACCAAAAAACATTACCCACAACTTTTGGCCAAACCCGTGTTAATGACTTCCATATGAATGAACAATTGCATCTAGAGATAGAGTTTGGAAGCGCCCTTGTACATTATATTTCTTCCTTAATACTCGAACCCATAGAGACTCGGTATTCACAAGCAGACGGTAACCAAGCTTCGTTAAGAAAATCTTGCTCTGACCACATACCTTCCGCAAACCCAGCCCACCACTATCCAAAGGCTGACAACGATCTTCCCAAGAAAGAAGTGCAGTTTTCCTTGTATTATTAGTTGCTCCCTAGATGAAATTACGCACAAAGTCTCTCAATTTCATTGCATACAGAAAGAGGCACCCGAACAATAAACATAAAGTAGTTAGGAATGGCAAGAAGAACTGACCGAACCAAAGTTATTCATCCTGCTATAGTTTTTGCCTAACCTTGCTTACAACAAAGTCGAAAGTATGCACAGTAACTCTGTTATGAAACAATGGCATGCCAAGGTAACATCCAAGATCATTCACTCGGCTGAATCCCACACTCTCGCAAATCACCTCCATAACGGAACTAGGAGTATTACAGCCTTGATTTACTTTTTGACTTGCTGGGCCAAAAGAATATTACAGAACTACTGCCTTGGGAGTTTTATGATGCTCTTCAGAGAAGGCAGAGAAGTAATCGTCTGAATATTGATGTGAATCTGCTTGCTGATGCATTTAAGAAAATCGGAAACCCTCTGGAAATAATTCTTTATTGTTTTATACCATTAATAAAATAATAGTACTATTTAGCAGATTTCTTACGTGAACGAATGAGATTATTGACAGCAACATGATAAAGTCTATATCTAGCAGTATACGCTTCTCCCCATTTGAAACTATCAAGTAAACTATAGTAGAAATATCATTCGACATTCACACCATTTTTTTATTGCAATTTAGAGTTTATGTAAATGTTGAGCTGATACCGTTGTTAAGTAATAAGTAGTAAGTTATGAACAAAAGTGACTACGAAAGTGGGCGCTCCTGCAAGCACTGCGATAGCACACAATAGGGGATAACAAAGTTTGTTTACGTAGTTTGGTTTCACCACATCTGTCAAGCTTAACTTAATGAGAAGAATTCATTATCTTCAAACAATTACAACTAATGAACCTAAACTGAGTTTACACCCCAGTAATAATTCCTCACTCTTGTGCTTTCGAAGACTAGATCTCTTACCACTAAATTCTCTCCCCAAGAACTTAATCTATGAAACCGTGACACAACTTTTATAATCTTAAATACACTCTCACAAATATAGCTCACCACTTTAACAGACTAGATCTCTTAATTAACCAGTACAACAACCTATACAAGTCTCTCTATTTGTATAATACAACAACTAAAATAGTTGGAAACAATATTATATTAACAACCAAGGTAAAATGGGCTGTTGGTAGATAAGTCTTCAATGTTTCGATCTGATCTAACTTCCTTAATTCAATGGATTCAATATAAGTGATCCGATTTGATCTTTAAAATGAGTTCTTCCATGTGACATGATTTTCATTTATGGACTTGATTATCAACTTAATCCAAAGATACGGTTCAATAAATTGACCAATTTAAATCCAGTAACTCAAGCCGCATAAGGGTTCTTGCCTTAGGGCAATGAATTTTTTCTATTGCAAGGTATTTCACGAATCAAAGTATAGAGCCAGCTCGAATCTATGGGCCATAGAGGTGATATTTCAGAGGTTTTCCTTGAATGAGCGAGCATTCTCTATCAGAGTTGCTAAGCTTGCCTAAACATAACACACGATTAGCAGTCTCTCGTACTTGACATGAAAGCCGAAATCATCAAGATCTTTCCTTTTAGTTTAAAGTCAGCCTTCGGGGGCTCTTCAACTTTGAGTTCAACCTTGTTTTTCATCTTCCCTCCCAAAAGGTGTTAGCCTTGTCTCCTCGATATGTATCAATTAGGCAATGGAGAAAATTGCTTCTTTAAAGGTGGCTTGAATTGGCTAGTCTTTGATTATCAAGGGGCTATCTATTGTGGAGCAGGGTCCTTGATTCACGACAAGGAGTTTGTCATTTTCCTTCTCAAAGATGAAAATGTATTCAATGGGGCCATCTGAAGGCCAAGCTCGGGTCAGAATGCTTTCCAATTGCTTAATACTAGTTCGTTTTTTAAGGAGAATCTTTCTAAATAAGGGGAGTGTCTTTCCATCCTCAGCTTGTAATCCCCATTGTTTCAAGTTCATACACTAATAATAGTTCTGAGGAAATGGCATCCGATGTGTTGAGAATGAAACTAGGCCTTATATAGAAGAAAAGGGACAATATGATTGTACAAAAGAGCTTCAATAGATTTGAGGTACCCAACTCTTAGTCGGGTAAGATTAAAAGCATAGAGGATTACCCTAGAAAGAAAAGACTTACACCAAGGGATGTATGTAAATTGATGGCACAGTTGAACCAAAAGGCTAAGGGCTAGAGGGTGAAAAGGAAGTCAAGCGAGAAAGGTAGTACTACCCCTTCTGAAGTTCCAAGATCATCATTGTATGGAACACAAGGGGTCTAAATGATCCCTTAAATAACAAACAAATAAAGAAAGAATGTTAAGAGGAGTAAACAAATTGTAGGTGAAAATCATAGGACTCTTGGAAACTAGAGTTAAGAGAGCATAATGTTATTTTATACGTCAAATTGAGGTATACATCACACACCATATGTAATTGTTTGACTATTTTGTCAACCATATTTACCAATAAAAATAGATAATAAAAAATTTAATAAAAAAGACCAATTTGCTATTTGATTCAACATATACAAACAAATTTACCTTTAAGTAAAAAAAATAAAATTTAATAAGACTCTTATTATGAAAACCTCCATGGTACTTTCCCGGAAGAATTTGACCATAATAAATTGGCAGATTGTTGATATTGATGTTGATCATGATGTCTCTAACTAGCTGCCCACCCATTTTGTGGATTATAATGAATCTATCGCATGCTCTTATCTATCTTATCTATTGTTTATGGCAACAACCTTTGGGGTATTATTGCCTTCACTACCAAGTTTGTATTGAACCCATGGACCATCCTTCCATAGGCCGACTCTTGCACTTCTCTCAACTATCACCAGGTTGACTTATGATTGATTATGGTAGGAGAGCTTTGCAATTAAGGGACAATACTATGAACCTGTAACAGCACTAATACGACATATTCAACAAGTTCTGTTAAAACATCGATTAAAACTTCATTGATACTACGATGTGCTAAAAGATCAATTCAAGATTATCCTTTTTTCCTCGGTTCATAAGAAAACATAATAGGACACAACAATGACATTTTTTTTAAGGTCGAATACTAAAACACCGGCTCAATAGTGGCACGACTTAATCAGTCAAAGCCTCTAAAGGAGCGACCACCACATTCCAAGAGGCCCATCACACCGAATACGAGTTACGTAATATCTTTAGATTAGGAGCTTCTCAATGGCATCCTGCATTTCACAAATGAAGAACATAAGCAAATGCAAACAGCCATGAGTTTTATAATGGAAGAAGTTTGTTTCGGAAAGGAAAGTATACCTTGAGCTGTTGTATTTGCGATTTCAACTGGCTTCCTTCATTTGATGTGACGGAGCATGCGATTACAGGTCTTGTGACACCGCATGCTCGGCCAAGTGCTTGCTTTGAAGGAACAAATACATATGGGACATTCTGCAGAAGTTCAAACACGGGGGTTATCATTGTAATCTTTAAGCAAAAGCCATTGGAAAATAATTTTTCCTCCATGGAAAGGAATCAAAGTCATGGCAGTCTATGTTTGTTTCCATAATGAACTTTATAATGAGCTATATGAACCATCAAAATATCATAGGAATGCTTCATAGTTCAAAAATGGAAAACATGTCATATAAAGCATAGAGTGCAATAATCTTATATTAAATTCCTATGTCATCGACTCTTCATTTTTTCTTGAAATACCCTTGTTCAACACTCATTTCCAATGCATATCCAAACATGAGTACGGGTATATGATCTTCCAAAATCCATCCAAATACATGAAAAACTTGAAATAAATTGAGTATACCCATATTGGATACATATGAATATATATATATACTCACTGATTCCTCAGCCTATATTGGCTCATGCTTTTGCAGAAGAATCAAAGTTCCAAATCCATAGCTAGGGACATTACTAACTTGAAGCAATCAAACTATTTGTCAAAAAACCTCTCAAAGTTACATAATTTGCAAGACTGGTTCCAGTAATTAACTCAAGAAACACAACAAAACGTTGTACAACCATTAGCATGTCAACCATAGACATGAAACAAGCAAAGGTAGGCTCCAAAAATGTTCAAAATCCTGTTATTTCATATAGTTTTATGCACAAACCTTTAGCTACCTTCTACTATCATACTATACTGTATACATTACATACCAAGAAAATAAACGAAAATATCATAAATAAATCCCATAAAACTAATTTACCTTATCTTCAGCAAGCAAAGGAAGATGCAAAAGAATCTCAAGAGGCTCCGTATCGGCTGCCATGACAACAAACTCCGATATACCTCTGTTAAGTGTCTTTGTAGCTGAAACCCAACAAAATAAAGAAACCCCCGTATCAGAACACAACCAGAAAAACCACAAAAAAAGGAAAAATGGGTATCGTTCCAAACCTTCATTAGCTCCCTTTTTGAGCTGCTTGTAGTTAGCAGCTTGTTGAACGAGATCCAAAATCGTGGTCGTTAATTGAGCATCTGCTAAAGGGTATGCTTTGGGGTTCACTGGTTCTCCAGTCTGCAAAAAATAAGACGCCAAATTGGGTTAATGCAAAGAATAAATATCAATTTGGGTTAGCAAACATTAACCGAATTGAGAGAGAAAACGAAGTACCATTTTTGGTTTGTGAGAGACGGCTAGGGTTTTCTTTTAGAGGTAATAAATTTAGGGTTTAAGAGAGTAAGTTAATGCAAAGATAACCGACATGATTTTATAAGGTGTCTGAGTCGGGTCGGTTTACATGATTTTTGCCCATGGATCTGACCCGCATTTTCCTTTGGATTGGGTCTGAACTAAAAGCCCAAATTAGATTTGTCCACATTTAGGGTAAGATTAAATTGGTTATAACCAATTCGTTCGGTTAACTCCATTTTATTGGTTATTGTCTTGATTATTATTAAGGTGGGTTGTGGGTTATTAAAATTCATAATTCGATTTTTAATTTAATATAATTTTTTTATTTTAAATATTATTTATATAAGGCGGAGACTGTAGTGGATGAGAGAGATCTAGTCCTATGTCCTGAGTTATCTTATATACAACACCGTCGCCCTTTCTCAAGGCGTCACGTGTTATTTCATTATTGGCTTTGTACTTTCTAGAGCTCAATTGATCGAATGATATCTCTTCCGTTTAGATAATAATTGTTATTAGAGGCGAATTTAAAAAGGGTTAGCAAAAATTCTTATCCTCTTAAAATGAAAAATTTCATTTAAACCCTTTATAATTTATAAAATTTTAAATTAATAATGATAAAATTATATTTTGTCTCCTCATAAATAATAAAAATTTATTTAATCTTTTAAAAATTATAAAATATAATTATTAAAACAATAAAATTATATTTTTCCTAAAAAATTTCTTTTATCTCTGACATTTAGTCTATTTTTGAATCCACCATTGATTGTCATGTCAGAGAGATCTAATTTAGTAAGTGCAATCTATGGATGACAAATGCCTCGTGTTTGTCAAAAGTGCCCATGGTGGATGCTCACCTGGTTGTTAACGAGGTAGAGAGTGAGAGCATGTAGTAGGCTTGTGATGTAACCAAGGAGGTCAAGTAGTCAATCATGAGGTCGAGGGTTGGCTCGTGATTTAGGGCCGGTTCGTGAGGTACATGCAAAAATTAACAAATTAGCAAAGCCCTGAAAGACTCGATCGGAATATGCTAAAATTTCATAACAGTCTAAAATCTGATTACAACAAGTTTATCAGATCAAAATACACAGATTTTGAATTTTTTTTAATATCCCAAAAACCCCAAAAGCAACCAAAATCTGGTAAAGATTATATATTGCATATTTCCCTGGAAAATCAACTAAAACTGTTTTTTAATTCATGTTTATGCCCCAATCTCTAAACCATCAACTTTGGAGGGATGTTCAAATCTAGTCCCAGCCACTGGCAATAACCGATCCGTAACCGTACGCATATTCATATGGAGCAGCGGCGGCATCAGTGTAGAGATAATCGACATTACCGGTTTTGACAGAAGGATCGGAGTAAAAGTTGCCACTGCTAAGAAAAGGTTCAGCATTGACACTTGCAGCAGCATGGTAACCATCAATGGCAGGAACAGCATAAGTATCATTGTAATTGCTTGAAGATGCTGTGCCTTTTCGGAAGTCGTAGCCACCAAAATCAGGTCCACCGTGTCTAACCCAACCGCTGGCAGAGTGATTCTCAGCATGTTGGACTAGCCAAGATGGAACTTCCTGGTTTGATTCCTTCATTAATTCAGTCAATGACTTTGCTAGAGGCATGTTCTTGTCGCTGAAGAACGCGGTAGCCAGTCCACATTTCCCGGCACGGCCGGTCCGACCTATCCGATGCACATAATCATCTATGTTTTTTGGCATGTCAAAGTTAATAACGTGTGCAACATGAGGGATGTCAAGTCCACGTGAAGCAACATCAGTAGCAACTAGTATTGGAGTAGCACCACTTTTGAAAGATCTCAGAGCTTGCTCTCTTTCCTACAAATTTGAAAGATCAATACATGTTACGTTACTCCAACTTTTCATTTTTCTTGAAATACCCATCTCCGACAACATTAATCCGATGCCATATCTGGACATGAATATAGAGATACACACCTCGAAATATGCATAATATAATTAGGCATATTAAGAAAGGTAGGAAATAATAAGGTATGAAGCTAACCATCTGCACTTTGTCACCATGCATTGCAATGGCTGGAAAACCGTTCCTCGATAACCAACGTTCCAATTCATTTGCGCCTCTCTTCGTCTCCACGAAAACAAGAGTTAAAGCATGCTGCACAACATTAAAAAAGAATCTCTTTATCAACATGTTTAAACATAAAGGAATGCATTGGTGGTGGCATTGCTTTAAAGCCTGCAGAAGGGTATCCGTCAGGACCCCGAGAATACCAGTGATGATGAGGCTCCCATATGATGATGACATTCAACTTAATATAACATAATGAACATCGTAATGGCAGCTGGCATTACCTTGCTATGGGGGGTTGCATTGGACCTTTGAGAACGAAGAAGATCCAAAAGATGGCTTCTTTTGTCCATTTCTTGAACTAATTCAACTCTCTGGACAATCAAATCAGTGCTGGAACCAACCCTTCCAACAGCCAAAAATATATAGTCCGAAAGGAAATCGGAAGCAAGTCTCTGCAAAACAAAGGTTGCATGAAAACAATTGTGCCAAACACGAGTATGTTCAATTGTTTTTCAAGATTTCTATGTATTTGGAGAGTCTTCAAGGATTATATGCATCAAGCATGGATACTTCAGCTAGGTTACTTGGATGCACCGAATACGAGTATGTTCAACTAGGAGGGCCTTAATTCAAAGACCATATCCCCTTAATCACATCAAGATATGCTCCAAACATGTAAACTTCATACTTCAAGATTACCATGTATGTATCAATTATGTTACATGGACTCGTGTGCAACAGACATACTTGAACTTGGATGCAACAAACATGAATATATTCAACTTGGAGGGTCTTAATTCAAGGACCATATCCCCCTACTCAAATCTGGATATACTTCAAACATGGATACTTCATACATCAAGATTACCACGTATCAACCATGTTACATGGACTCAAGTGCATTAGACACAGGTGTGTCCAATTTTTTCAAGTTACATGGACTTGGATGCATCAAACACGGATATGTTCTTAATTCAAGGACCATTTCCCTATACTCACATCTGGATATAGGTTCAAGCACTGACACTTCATACATCAAGATTACCATGTATCAACTATGCTACATGGACTCGAGTGCATCAGACACGGATTTGTTCAAGTTTTTTCAAGATTTTTATATATTTAGAAGGTGTTCAATGGTCATATTCCGATATCCAATGAAAAGCAAATAGAGGCATAGAATTGAAACCTGTATATCATCTGGAAACGTAGCACTGAAAAGCATGGTTTGCCTTGTTCCAGGTGGAGGCATGTCCATTTGCTCAACAATCTTACGAATCTGAGGCTCAAACCCCATATCCAACATTCTATCTGCCTCATCTAAAGCTAAATATTTTATCATCCCAAGTGAAACCCTTGCTCTCTCAATCATATCCACCAACCGGCCAGGTGTAGCAACCAATATATCAACACCTTTTTCTAAGCTTCTCAACTGAAGAACCAAAAAAAAGAAAAACACCAATATTGTGGCCATTGCATATCAGATCATACAGAATGATCGAACCAAATTGATGAAAATGAATAATAATCAAGACTCAAAGAAAAAGCACCCAAATCCCCTTTTTCTTTATCTATATTACTCAGTTTACGATGTTAAATTTACCTATATATGTGCATGCACGTAAGTATGTATATATGTGTATATAAAGAATACCTGCTGATAAATAGGAGTCCCTCCATATGCAACAGAGATTTTAACACCAGTCAAATAAGCAAATTTCTTTGCCTCTTCGAATATCTAATAACACACCATTAAAAAATAAAAATAAACAAAGGCAATATTATTTCTTCATAATAAAAATAATATAATAATTTCACCAAGTCCAAGTAAGATCTCACCTGACAAGACAACTCTCTGGTAGGAGCTAAAATAAGGGCAAGGGGACACGCCACCGCCGCACTTCCGCCACCGCCACCACCATCACCACGACCGGAAACCAAGGATGGGTCCTTTAAAACCCCAGAAATGATGGGAAAACAGAAGGCAGCCGTTTTGCCTGATCCTGTTTGAGCACAAGCCATCAAGTCCCGACCGGCTACCGCTATGGGTATAGCGTAGCGTTGTATTGGCGTTGGCTTCACGTAATTGCACCTCCTTATATTTTTCTTCAAACCATCCCCCAAACCTATTTCCGCAAATGTCGCCACCGGCAGCGGTATATTGTCGCCGCTCGCTTGTACCGGAATGTCCTCGTAGGCTTCCAAGTTGTTGTTAGTCTCGTTTGTTCCTTCTAACGCGTCGTCAATAACTTCAAGCTCATCGAACTTTTCATCTTCCCAGTTCAGGTTCCGGCGACCAGCGAACCGTGGTCCACGGCCACGGCCTCGACCGCGGTTGGAACGAGTGGGTTGGTGAGAGTTAAAACGTGAGCGAGTTAACTCAGGGGTAAGGGTAACATTGTCAAGAAAGCCAGCATTGTCATTTTGAGGTCTCAAATGGGGAGGAAGGTACCTTGGTCTAGTTGGGCGAGTCGGTTTCCAAGTTGACTCAGTAAACACACCATTCCGAGTCATCCTTTTTTTCGTTTTCACCTTCACCTAGCTTAAAAGAAACCCAAAAAAACCCCAAAAACTAAAAAACACCCATGAAAGCAATTTAAACGCAGAGAAACATGATGAAACGAAAAGGGTGTCTTGATTTATATATAAAAAAACAAGAAGTTAGCTCTGGTTTTCTTTATTTGTTTCTTTCCCAACAATGGAAACAAATGAAAAAAAAAAACACTGTAAAGAAACTCTAATGAAACTCTCTGTTAACTCTCTCTCCACTGTCCGCTATTTTTAAGGGTGCTTAAGGTGGAAAAAATGGCGGATTTACGAGAACAGAGAACGGAAGGGTTATTATTATTTTTATATACGTTTCATTTCCATGTGAAGAAGGGGTTACGTGGGAGATGAAAAGGAGCAGAGGAGGGGTTTATAGAAGGGGAGAGAGAGAAGAACGCGAAAAGTGTAAGCTTTTTTTTTCTTTTTGGTGAAATGAAATATCTGTGGAGGTTATCCACGTTTCGAGGCATTGTTGATTTTTGTTCATTTCATTTAAAAGGTATAATTTTAATTTTGGTCCCTATACTATGCAGTTATTTTCATTTCCAGATCTCGTTGGTTGTTAATTGCCAATTTTTATTTTGATCCCCTTTTAGGCAGTTATTTGCATTTCGAGATCGTATTGGTTAATAAATGATAATTACTTATTTGTGGTCTTTTTTCATTTACAAAGGTATAAGTTCGATTTTGGTCCTTCTATTATGCAGTTATTTGCATTTCAATATCATATTGGTTGATAATTGCCGTACTTTTGTTTTCCTTTTCTAGGTTTAATGGTGTAAAAAACTGTCGAACTTTTTTAAAAAAGAGCAATTAAGCTTTTGGTTTTTTTTCACTTAATTAGTTACTTGAATTTTCAAAATGTATAAAAAAAACTCTCAAATTTTTTTTAAAAAAGTAATTAAGTCCCTACTTTTTTTTTACTCAATTGAGTACTTAAACTGTCAAAATGCCCATTTGACTATTGAAGTTAACTATCCATAACTTTTTCAATTAAAGTCTTCACATGTCATAATCACGATGTGATATGTGGTAAATATGATAAAAAATAAAATTAATAAAAGTTATAAAAGTTATTATATTTTAATAAAAATATAAAATATTAAAAGTTGAAAAAATTATAAAAATTATCATACCAAAAAGAAGCATTTTATAATTTTTCTATAAATTTTATTGATTTTAATTTTATTATCATTTTTTGCCACGTGTCATCTTTGTGTGCTTACACGTGATAGCGTTAATGAAAAAAATAATTTGAGAGATCGTTAACTTTAACGTCAGTGTTTAAAGTTAATAGTTAAAGAGTCTTTTGATGCGTTTATAATTTTTTACAATTTTATAAAATTTTGCAATTTTTACTATTTTTATTTTTCTAATTTTAATAAAATTTAAATATTTTTATTAAAATTTAATAACTTTTATAACTTTTATTGATTTCTATTTCTTATCTTTTTTTTTTTGTCACGTGTTATTTCGTAGTTGTGACACGTGATGATTTTAACTAGAAAAAATTAAATACGGTTAACTTTAACGCTCAACTGTTAAAGTTAACGGTCGAAGGGCTTTTTTGATACATTTTGAAAGTTTAAGTATCCAATTGAATGAAAAAAAAAATAAGGGCTTAATTTTTTTTTTTTTTAAGTTTGAAGGTCTTTTTATGTATTTTAAAAGTTTAAATACCTAATTAAGTAAAAAAAACAGACACTTAATTTTTTTCTTTTTGAAAATTTTTAGAATTTTTACACCATTAAAATTTCTTTTATTTATTAAAATAAGGATTAAATGCAAAAAAAATTCTCCTATAATAATTGAAAATCAATAAAATATTGCACTCAATTAGTGTTTTATTTGAAGTTAGCAATTAATTCAACTTGTAGAATTTAGTTTTTTGTCCAAGTTTTAATAGGTTGTTAAATGATTATATAGCAACTAATGTATTCAATAGCTATTATGGGGTTGAAAATTGAAATTTTAAATTTAAAAATATAAAATTTAAAATGATTAAATTCATAATTTATTATAGTACAAGGATTAATAGCGTAATTAGTTAAAATTATCAATCATGTTTACTCGTGTTTAAATTGCATCACTGCAATTTAACACATTGCACTTTTAAGAGAATTTAAGTTTAAACTTTAATGATGACATTATTAAAATAAACAACTACAAATTTTAAAAGAAATTATTCTTCATGTACAATAAACAGACATAAAGCACATGGGTCATACCAAAAAATTATGTATTTAAAAGCAACACAAGAGCAAGTTTCGTCAAATGTAGTGTCTTATTATAGTAGGATATCGTGGGATTATTTTTAAATCAATAACTACGGTTGAAAGATAACAATGAGGAGAATATAGTCATTTAATCAAGCCATATCAAAACTAAAAAATTATGACTAAATCAATTACTCGATGTGTTATTTTTCCCCAAAAATCGGTTTCATTTAGTATTGAAATCGATTAAATTAATTAAAAGATAAAATCACATTTTCTATGCAAATTTTTTATGACGTGATTTATTTTTTCATTTTTATTACAATCCTTAAATTTAAAAAAATCTCGTAACATTCTATTATAATGAAATCTTTAAACAGTTATTACTGCAAAAGGAATTTGAATTTTTACATTAGTAAAAGGTTGTATTTTTTTTATTTTTATTATTTATTTAAATCTAAAATTATTTTTTAAAAATATATTTTAAAAATCTCGTTATAAGTTCTGATCATATCTATTTTTTTGGACACAATGCCTAGGATAACCCATAGTCCCTCCTCAACTCATAAATAGGAAGATAATTTACTTTAACGCCTCCTGCATTGATAATAATACTCATGCTAATTGAGCTAAAACTTAATAGATAAATCATTTTAAAATATTTAAATCCAATTTAAATTTTTCTACAAGCTAAATTGATTAAATAAAAATCCATATATAAAATAAAACGTGATGCAATTTTTATTTATTTTATTTATATAATATTTATGTTATTTAATCAATCGTGCCTTATAAGGTATGTAATAATTTCATGCCATAATATGTAATCTAAAAATGGGTAGTTGAAAAGAAGTATGAAAATGACCTGAAAACCTAAATAAATCAAAACAATAAATCAGTATGCCACTTGCTATAGCACATTCACAGCTACCTGCTTGAATGAATTAGATTGATTTGTTGAATCCAAAATAAATAATTATTAAAAATTATAAAATTAAAAATATAGTGAAATTTAATTCAATTGAATTAATTATCGATTCATTTAATCTATATTAATTGTAAATCAATCGATTTTTGTCTTTATTCGAACTGATATTTTAACTAATTTTCACCTAAACGACCAATATATCCAATCATGAAATTAATGAATGAGATAATATATAAATTGTCAATTATATCTAATGTTATTAAAGAGAAAGGATTGAATAAAATAGTGATGCCATATTATCTGTATCTCTTTCTAATAGATTTATGCCACATCAATATTTTTATCCTGAATTTCAGCATTTTATCTTGAATTTTGAGATTTTAATTTGGATTTAATTTTTTTCAAGATAAAAATACTAAAATTTAAGATAAAAATGCTAACGTGGCATAAATCTATTAGAAATGGATACAGATGACGTGGCATCACTGTTTCATTCAATCCTTTCCTATTATTAAATTATTAGTAAGCTCTATGTTTTGGTTAATTAACTTAAAAAATAATTAAATTATCAATGAACTGTTCAAAAGTTTTTATTCAAATCATTGGAATTTTACGAGGTTTTTTTTAGTTTAGCTAGTAAGTTCTAAGTGATGATTCAACGATCTGTATGGCAGATTAGTACCTATTGATAAGTAGAATAACATACCTTAGAACTAAGTCAATGTGACGATCAGTGTCCCAGATTGAAGAAAAAATTGTTTGAATTTTAGTTCGCAGATTCATGATGTTTAAAGTTATTTTATGAAGGAAAAAAAAAAACCCTAAACTTAGAAGAGAATGGGGAAAAGAACTTTCATTGATGCAAATAGTGTGGACGAAAAAGACTATATAACAACGAGTGCAACGGTCCAATGACTTAAATGAAAATTTTTAAATAGTTCAGTGATGAGTGACCAAAATCTACGTAATTTACCCTTATTTAATTGGTACCTAGAAACTTCAAAAAATCTATCCATATCGTAATTACGTAATTTTCTACCTCATAAATAAGTTAAAAGTATTTTATATTTATATAAATTTTTAACATGTTAATAATTTCTATTATTGAATTTAATACTCGATATATATATTTGTACCATATTTATATTATGGAATAATAACTCCTTGTTAAACATATATAATATATATGCTTATGCTAATGCTACCAGGACACCCTTGCCAAAGCACTGCAACAATCTAACTCCATCGAGCATGCTCTTCCGTCACGAGTGTTGTTCCACCAAAACATATGGAACATGCAAGCCAACCATTCTTAATAAATAGTTATTCCGCCGATACATCTATCACTTTTCATCTATACACTGCAACTTATTCAATTAATCATTACTGTAAGACTTAAATGCCAAAAAATTATCACAAAACAATAAAAAATAATTTTAATAATTATTTTCATTATACTTTTAATTTTTTAAAATTTTAAATTAATAAAGTAATATTGTACTTTGGTTACTTTAAAAATAATAAAAATTTGATTTAATCACTTAAAAATATAAAAATATAAACTATTCAAAATGGTAAAATTATATTTTTATTATCATAAAATTAAAATTTAATTATGACTCTCTTAAAATTTTCTGCTTTCGGATGATTTCGTGACAATTGATACGAGATTAAGGTGAAAAAGAATATGATGTGATCACTTAATTAATTTTAAATTTATTTTACGAAGATTTAATTAGTTTTTAATTATTTTTACAAAATTTCAGCATTTAAACCCCAAAAAAATATAAAAATTTTACAAGGATTTTTTATTAATTAAGCCTAAAAATATTCCACAAAAGTAGAGATGGGCATGGGCCGGGCCGGGCCGGCCTAAGATAAATTTTAGACCCATTTTAGGCCGGCCCGGCCCGGTCCTAAATATAGGCCTAAAATTTTATCCAATCCCAGATCGAAAGAAAATTGATAAACCCGAGCCCGGCCTGGCCCATATTAATTTTTTTTAAATTTTTTTCATTAAATAAAAATTTAAAACAAATATTAAAACAAAAACAAATAAAAATATGTAATTTTTTAGCTTTTTCATTAAATAAAAAATTTTAAAACAAATATTAAAACAAAAATAAATAAAAATATGTAAATTTAAAAAGTATTTTAATTAAAAATAAAAATATATATTTAATATATAATTGGCCGGATCGGGCTCGGCCAAAAAAGTTTTACCGAGCCCGACCTATTTTCTAAACGGGCCTCGCTTTTTTGTCCAATCCCATATTTCAGGCCTATATTTTTATCCAAATCTTTTCATTTTTCGGACGAGCCGTCAGGCCGAACCGGGTAACCCGGCCCATGCCCACATCTACACAAAAGTGGTAGATTGGATTATGAATTAATTAGCACCCTCGCGAAAAAAAGGAAAGTGGCTTCTTTCGAATATTACCCAAAAGCTTAGCTTTTCAATATATAAATCTTTTAAGAAACACACGCCAATGGCAGCAACGGAAAAACATCTGCGCCATCATGGATGTGGAAGCAAACCAAGCTAAGCAAATCATCAACGACAACAACAACGACTGCGCCAAAGTAAACAGTAATTCGACCATCGATGATTCAATCCCTCACTCTTCTCTCTCTGTTGATACAGCACTTCCTTTCCCCCTTATGTCCCCTCGCATCATGTTCGTCTTCTCTTCTCTTTTCTCCTCTGGTTTTTTTTTTTTTTTAAATTTCATTTCGAGATCTTAGTTAAGCTTATCGTAGGATTTTATTTTCATTTCTTTATAGGCCGGATCTTCAGTTATTTATTTATTTTGGAAATTTTCACTTCGAACACTTAGTTAAGCCTATCGTAGCATTTAACTTTCATTTCTTTACATGGCGGATCTTCAAATTTTTTTATTTCTTTGCTTTTTTTTTTTAATTTTCATTTTTAATTTTCATTTCGAACTCTTAGTTAAGCTTAGCGTAGCATTTTATTTTCATTTATATGGCGGATCATCAATTTTTTATTTCTTAATTTTCATTTTCGAACTCTTAGTTAAGCTTATCGTAGCATTTGATTTTCATTTCTTTATATGTCGGATCTTCAATTTTTTTATTTCTCTCTTCTTCTTTTTTTTTTTTTTTTTGAAATTTTCACTTCGAGCACTTACTTAAGATTATTGTTGATTTTCATTTTCGTTTCGAGGCATTGTTGATTTTTGTTCATTTCATTTAAAAGGTATAATTTTAATTTTGGTCCCTATACTATGCAGTTATTTTCATTTCGAGATCTCGTTGGTTGTTAATTGCCAATTTTTATTTTGATCCCTCTTTTAGGCAGTTATTTGCATTTCGAGATCGTATTGGTTAATAAATGATAATTGCTTATTTGTGGTCTTTTTTCATTTACAAAGGTATAAGTTCGATTTTGGTCCTTCTATTATGCAGTTATTTGCATTTCAATATCATATTGGTTGATAATTGCCGTACTTTTGTTTTCCTTTTCTAGGTTTAATGGTGTAAAAACTGTCGAACTTTTTAAAAAAAAAGCAATTAAGCTTTTGGTTTTTTTTTTTCACTTATTTGAATTTTCAAAATGCATAAAAAAAACTCTCAAATTTTTTTTTAAAAAAGTAATTAAGTCCCTACTTTTTTTCACTCAATTGAGTATTTAAACTGTCAAAATGCCCATTTGACTATTGAAGTTAACTATCCATAACTTTTTCAATTAAAGCTACCAGATGTCATAATCACGACGAGACATGTGATAAAAATAATAAAAATCAATAAAATTATTATATTTTAATAAAATATAAAAATATTAAAAGTTGAAAAAATTATAAAATTATCATACCAAAAAAGAAACATTTTATAATTTTTCTATAAATTTTATTGATTTTCATTTTATTATCATTTTTCTCCACATGTCACACTGTGTTGCGACACGTGATAGCTTTAACTGGAAAAAAATAATTTGAGAGATCGTTAACTTTAACGGTCAGCGTTTAAAGTTAATGGTTAAAGAGTCTTTTGATGCGTTTATAATTTTTTACAATTTTATAAAATTTTTCAATTTTTACTATTTTTATTTTTCTAATTTTAATAAAATTTAAATATTTTTTAAAATTTAATAACTTTTATAACTTTTATTGATTTCTATTTTTATCTTTTTTTTTTGTCGTGTGTTATGTCGTAGTTGTGACACGTGATGATTTTAATCGAAAAAATTAAATACGATTAACTTTAACGCTCAACTGTTAAAGTTAACGGTCAAGGGCTTTTTGATACATTTTGAAAGTTTAAGTATCCAATTGAGTGAAAAAAAATAAGGGCTTAATTTTTTTAAGTTTGAAGGTCTTTTTATGTATTTTAAAAGTTTAAATACCCAATTAAGTAAAAAATAGACACTTAATTTTTTTCTTTTGAAAATTTTTAGAATTTTTACACCATTAAAATTTCTTTTATTTATTAAAATAAGGATTAAATGCAAAAAAAATTCCCTAAAATAATTGAAAATCAATAAAATATTGCACTCAATTAGTGTTTTATTTGAAGTTAGCAATTAATTCAACTTGTAGAATATAGTTTTTTGTCCAAGTTTTTGATAGGTTGTTAAATGATTATATAACAACTAATGTATTCAATAGCTATTATGGGTTGAAAATTGAAATTTTAAATTTAAAAATATAAAATTTAAAATAATTAAATTCATAATTTATTATAGTACAAGGATTAATAGTAGAATTAGTTAAAATTATCAATCATGTTTACTCGTGTTTAAATTGCACAACAAGTATCGGGTGCAATGAGATTAACACATTGCACTTTTCGTGGGAGAATTTAAGTTTAAACTTCAGTGATGACATTGTTAAAATAAACAACTACAAATTTTAAAAGAAACTATTCTTCATGTACAATAAAAGACATAAAAGCACATGGGTCATACCAAAAAATTATGTATTTAAAAGCAACACAAGAGCAAGTTTCGTCAAATGTAGTGTCTTATTATAGTAGGATATCGTGGGATTATTTTTAAATCAATAACTACGGTTGAAAGATAACAATGAGAATAATAAAGTCGTTTAATCAAGCTATATCAGAAACTAGAAAATTATGACTAAATCAGTTACTCGATGTGTTGTTTTTTCCCAAAAATCAGTTTCATTTAGTATTGAAATCGATTAAATTAGTTAAAAGGTAAAATCACATTGCTCTATGTAAAATCACATTGCTCTATGCAAATTTTTTATGACATGACCAACGGAGAATTGACATTTCTTTTTCTTATTTTTATTTCAATTCTTAAATTTTTAAAAAATCTCGTAACATTCTATTATAATGAAGAATTTGAATTTTTACATTAGTAAAAGGTTGTATTTTTTGTTATTTTATTATTTATTTAACTCCAAAATTATTTTTAAAAATTATATTTTAAAAAATCTCAATTATAAGTTCGATCATATCTATTTTTTGGACACAATGCCTAGGACAACCCATAGTCTCTCCTCAACTCATAAATAGGAAGATAATGTACTTTAACGCCTCCTGCCGATAATAATACTCATACTAATTGAGCTAAAACTTAATAGATAAATCATTTTAAAATATTTAAATCCAATTTAAATTTTTCTACAAGCTAAATTGATTAAATAAAAAATCCATATATAAAATAAAAGGTGATGCAATTTTTATTTATTTTATTTATGTAATATTTATGTTATTTAATCAATCGTGCCTTATAAGGTATGTAATAATTTCATGCCAAAATATGTAATCTAAAATGGGTAGTTGAAAAGAAGTATGAAAATGACCTGAAAACCTAAATAAATCAAAACAATAAATCAATATGCCACTTGCTATAGCACATTCACAGCTGCCTGCTTGAATGAATTAGATTGATTTGTTGAATCCAAAATAAATAATTATTAAAAAATTATAAAATTAAAAAATAAAATTTAATTCAATTGGAATAATCATCGATTCATTTTATCTCGTATTAGTTCATAAATCAATCGATTTTTGTCTTTATTCGAACTGATATTTCAACTAGTTTTCACCTAAACGCCAATATATCTAATCATGAAATCAATGAATGAGATAATATATAAATTGTCAATTATATCTAATGTTATTAAAGAGAAAGGATTGAATAAAATAGTGACGCCATATCATCTCAGATCCTTTCTAATAGATTTATGCCACATCAATATTTTTATCCCGAATTTCAGTATTTTATCTTGAATTTTGAATTTTAATTTGGATTTAATTTTTTCAGGATAAAAATACTAAAATTTAAGATAAAAATGCTAATGTGGTATAAATCTATTGAAATGGATATGATGACGATGGCGTCATTGTTTCATTCAACCCTTTCATGTTATTAAATTATTAGTAAGCTCTATATTTTGGTTAATTAACTTAAAAAAATAATTAAATTATCAATGAACTGTTCAAAAGTTTTTATTCAAATAATTGGAATTTTACGAGGTTTTTTTTAGTTTAGCTAGTAAGTTCTAAGCAATGATTCAACGATCGGTATGGCGGATTAGTACCTATTAATAAGTAGAATAACATACCTTAGAACTAAGTCGATGTGACGATCAGTGTCCCAGATTGAAGAAAAAATTGTTTGAATTTTAGTTCGCAGATTCACGACGTTTAAAGTTATTTTATAAAAAAAAAAAATCCTAAACTTAGAAGAGAATGGGGAAAAGAACTTTCATTGATGCAAATAGTGTGGACGAAAAAGACTATATAACAACGAGTGCAACAGTCCAATGACTTAAATGAAAATTTTTAAATAGTTCAGTGATGAGTGACCAAAATCTACGTAATTTACCCTTATTTAATTGGTAGCTAGAAACTTCAAAAAATCTATCCATATCGTAATTACGTAATTTTCTACCTTATAAATATGTTAAAAGTATTTTATATTTATATAAAATTTTAACATGTTAATAATTTCTATTATTGAATTTAATACTCGATATATATATTTGTACCATATTTATATTATGGAATAATAACTCCTTGTTAAACATATCTGATATATATGCTTATGCTAATGCTACCAGGACACCCTTGCCAAAGCACTGCAACAATCTAACTCCATCGAGCATGCTCTTCCGTCACGAGTGTTGTTCTACCAAAACATATGGAACATGCAAGCCAACCATTCTTAATAAATAGGTTATTCCGCCGATACATCTATCACTTATCATCTATACACTGCAACTTATTCAATTAATCATTACTGTAAGACTTAAATGCCAAAAAATTCACAAAACAATAAAAAATTAATTTTAATAATTATTTTTCATTATACTTTTAATTTTTTAAAATTTTAAATTAATAAAGTAATATTGTACTTTGGTTACTTTAAAAATAATAAAATTTGATTTAATCACTTAAAAATATAAAAATATAAACTATTCAAAATGGTAAAATTATCTTTTATTATCATAAAATTAAAATTTAATTATGACTCTCTTAAAATTTTTTGCTTTCGGATGATTTCGTGACAATTGATACGAGATTAAGATGAAAAGAATATGATGTGATCACTTAATTAATTTTAAATTTATTTTACTAAGATTTAATTAGTTTTAATTATTTTTACAAAATTTCAGCATTTAAACCCCAAAAAATATAAAAATTTTACAAGGACTTTTTATTAATTAAGCCTAAAAATATTCCACAAAAGTATAGGTGGGCATGGGCCGGGCCGGGCTAGGCCCAGATAAAATTTTAGACTCATTTTTAGGCCCGGCTCGGGCCCGTAAATATGGGCCTAAAATTTTATCCAATCTCGGATCGAAAGAAAATTGATAAACTCGAGCCCGGCTTGGCCCATATTAATTTTTTAATTTTTTCATTAAATAAAAAATTTAAAACAAATATTAAAACAAAAACAAATAAAAATATGTAATTTTTTAGCTTTTTCATTAAATAAAAATTTTAAAACAAATATTAAAACAAAAAATAAATAAAAATATGTAAATTTAAAAGTTTATTTTTTTGATGGATTAAAAGTTTATTTAATTATTATATTTAATATATAATTCGGAATGGTCGGGGCTCAGCCAAAAAAGTTTTACTCGAGTCCGACCTATTTTCTAAATGGGCCTTATTTTTTTACCCAAACTCATATTTTAAGATTATATTTTTACTCAAATCTTTTCATTTTTCGGACGAGCTGTCAGGCCAGGCCGGGTAACCCAGCCCATGCCCACATCTACACAAAAGTGGTAGATTGGATTACGAATTAATTAGCACCCTCGCGAAAAAAAGAAAGTGGCTTCTTTCGAATATTACCCAAAAGCTTAGCTTTTCAATATATAAATCTTTTAAGAAACACACGCCAATGGCAGCAACGGAAAAACATCTGCGCCATCATGGATGTGGAAGCAAACCAAGCAAAGCAAATCATCAACGACAACAACAACGACTGCGCCAAAGTAAACAGTAATTCGACCATCGATGATTCAATCCCTCACTCTTCTCTCTCTGTTGATACAGCACTTCCTTTCCCCCTTATGTCCCCTCGCATCATGTTCGTCTTCTCTTCTCTTTTCTCCTCTGTTTTTTTTTTTAAATTTCATTTCGAGATCTTAGTTAAGCTTATCGTAGGATTTTATTTTCATTTCTTTATAGGCCGGATCTTCAATTATTTATTTATTTTTGAAATTTTCACTTCGAACACTTAGTTAAGCCTATCGTAGCATTTAACTCTCATTTCTTTACATGGCGGATCTTCAATTTTTTTATTTCTTTGTGCTTTTTTTTTAATTTTCATTTCGAACTCTTAGTTAAGCTTAGCGTAGCATTTTATTTTCATTTATATGGCGGATCATCAATTTTTTATTTCTTAATTTTCATTTCGAACTCTTAGTTAAGCTTATCGTAGCATTTGATTTTCATTTCTTTATATGTCGGATCTTCAATTTTTTTATTTCTCTCTCTCTTTTTTTTTTTTGAAATTTTCACTTCGAGCACTTACTTAAGATTATCGAAGCATTTAATTTTCATTTCTTAATATGGCGGATCTTCAAAATTTTGTTTCTCTGTTTTTTTTTTTTTTCTTTTCATTTTGAACTCTTAGTTAAGCTTATCGTAGCAGTTGATTTCATTTCTTTACATGGCACATCTTCAAATTTTTATTTCTCTGCTATTTTTTTCCATTTCGAAGTTCGAACTCTCTGTTAAGCTTATCGTAGCATTTGATTTTCATTTCCTCGTATGCCGGCTCTTCAAATTTTCATTTCTTTGTTTTTTTAAAGCCATAGAATGACGTCATAAGTTTCGCATTCATCATCATGATTACTATTGTTATTATTTGAGTCTTATTTTTTCTGGTTAATGCATTCTTGCAGCGAGCTGTGTAAGGATCTGTTTAGGAAATGGGCGAAGTTGGATGATTCTTGCTTCTTTGTCGAGACTGGATCCGGTGGCATCACAAATCTCCGTTAGCACTTTCACTTTTTTTGGTGTTTCTTAGATATATGTAGATAAGTTTGTTAGATAGTTAATTTATTAGCAGAGATCTGTGTTTCTCAACTCAATTTCCTGCTTGATGTGTTTGATTGACTTTGTGGTAATTTATAGCCTAAGAGTGAATAGTTTAATTTAATTTAATGCAGTGCTAAAGGTGTCTGTGAAGGAAGAAAGTGGAGATAATGTGGCTGTAACTGTTAGATTATATGGACCTAACACAGAATATGTCATTGACCGTGAACGTGAGTTACAGGTATTTCCCTTTGCTTTTGGCTACTAATTGCCTTCGGTAAAAATTGCACATTTTAGCTTAAGGATATTGTGTGTATAATACTATGTTATTTTGACTCGAGTGTGAGTATACAGTATGGATATATATCTGACATGAGTGTTTTTTTCTCATGTATTTATAATAACATTAGAGGGCATATCCTTGTACTTAAAGAAAAAGGAAAAGATGAGGCAAAGCAACAATATAACCCTCAAATTGCTAAAATCTTGCATTAAGTGTTATGTTTCCGGGGGCTGAATCTTCTTCAAGAATGTTTTGGTCACCTTAGAAATCAATGACCTAGCGGAGAAATATCTAATTTAGCCAAAGTAATTGTTGGCTTATGATTTTGTTAGAAAGAACTTGCTTACATGTGCATGATTAAGGCGGGTCAATGGTATATTATATAATTTTCAAGTACAACGGAAATTCAAAATGATAGTATTGTATGTCTTCTCGATGTACTTACTAACTAAATTCTTTTTGGGTTCATTATGGCCACCTTTCTAGTCAAGCTTTTTCGTGCCATTCTTTACTTCATAATTCTCTGACTTTAATCATGTGTAGGCGATCAAATACCTTTCAGCTGCAGGATTTGGTGCCAAGTTGCTTGGAGTTTTTGGAAATGGCATGGTTCAATCATTTATAAATGCGCGCACATTAACTCCTTTGGGTAAGAATTAGAGAGTTCACCTGTGAGAATAACACTTGCATATGAAGTTTTCTTCTTTGGATATTAGCAATTAGAGAGGGTTTATGCCTTCAAGCATATTAATCTCATGTTCCATGCTGCCAGCATCTTTATGAAAGTTCACTGCCTCCTTTGAAGCCTTTTATTGTTTTATTTATTTCAACATTATTGATACCTGGCCTATTCTCATATTGCAGTTATTGTTTGGTCTGCAAGCTTTGTTCTGATATAATTTTGACATTTTGCTTGGCAGACATGAGAAAGCCAAAGCTGGCTGCTGAAATCGCTAAGCAGCTTCGTCGATTCCATCAAGTGGAAATTCCAGGTCCTAAAGAACCTCAGCTATGGGTTGACATGTTCAAGTTCTTTGAGAAAGGTTCGAGAACCAACTTCTTCTACATGGTATTGTTTAACAGCTTTTGCCGCTAAAAGAAATTTGATATGGACTGTCTTCCAGTTGCAGCGGCTTCAATATCTGTCTTCTTTGTTTTGTTTATTTCCAAGTTTTGGCTTTTAAGAGATCACTGTTTGACTTGACTGATTAGAGTCTGCTATTGCCAATGGTCTTCAGTAACGTGAGGCTCATTTTGTTTCTTCTCAAGATTATTACCTAGCAGGTAATGGTGCGTCTCTAATGCTTGGTGCCTTCTATTGCAGCATCTGCGCTACGGTTTGAAGATCCTGATAAACAGAGGATATATGAGACAATTTCGTTTAAGGAAGTGCATGAGGAAGCTACACAGCTGAAGGTAAGATTTCCATTTTACATGTAGTCGATTCATCTGGTGCCGATAAAGGGAAGGTATTACATGTTTATTGTCACCGAGAACTTTTGCTCACATGCTGCTCGGTTTGATTTCTGATTATATGTTAATTCTTGTAAGATCAAGCACTTTATCCCTGTTTATGAGAGTGTCTCCTGATGATGGGCCAGGAATTGACAGAGCTTTTCAGCGGTCCAGTGGTGTTTGCTCACAATGATTTACTTTCTGGAAATTTGATGCTTAACGACGAAGAAGGTATGCAATGATAGTTCTGCATACCTATAAGTTGTCCCGATATCTTGTTGAATGTTGACTTTTCCGTTTATCTCATCAATGTGCAGATAAGCTCTACATAATAGACTTTGAGTACGGGTCATACAATTACAGAGGCTTTGACATTGGAAATCACTTCAATGAATATGCAGGCTATGAGTGTGACTATACCTTGTAAGCTACAATTCTTTGTGTTTTATTTTGCAACAACGATGAGTTGTGTGGATTGGCACCTACTAATTGTTGAAAATGGTTTTACCATAGGTATCCTAGTAAAGAAGAACAATATCATTTTCTCAGGCATTATTTGCAACCCGAAAAACCATATGAGGTAAATAGGATATTGACCGTGTGCATTTATCGTTTGTACAATAAGTTTCAAGTTTCAGAAGAGTGCCTCTGAAATAGAATATATTGTTATGACCATAGTAGTAGTGAGGATGAAATATTTGTTAATCTAATGGTTAAGCTATGAAGTATGTAAATGGTTACGAACCATAACCATTTGATAAATAAATTTTCCATCTGCACTCTTTACCATCTATTGTACCAAGCAAAGCCTAAACGCACCGTTACTTGCCAGAGGACTCTTTGAGTTTATAATAGATGACTCATCTTGTAGCCTGATAATAGTAGATACCTAATTTGTGTGTGTATATATATATATGCTGCATTTCTGGTTTGAAAAAATCTCTACATTCAAAGCTCCATTGTTAATCACAGGTATCAGAAAAAGATCTTGAGGATCTTTACGTCGAGGCAAATACATTCAGGTTAGCTTCACACTTAATTTGGGCTTTATGGGGGCTAATCCAGGTAATCTTTATTCCCACAGTTATGCTTTTCAAGCCAAAGAAACCGTGCTATATATCTCAGTCTCATCTTCCTTTTTTATATTTTTTCCTGTTAACCATAGGCAAGGATGTCTCCGATTGATTTTGATTATCTTGGTTATTTCTTCTGGCGGTACAACGAATACAAGAAGCAGAAGGAGAAGTGCTTCTCCCTTGCACAGTCTCACTTATCGGGATCTCGAACAGTATAAGATTGTAAGTTTACACGCTAATAACAAAAATTCTGTATGTCATGGATTTGTAGAGTAAGTGTCTTGATTCCATTTGTTTGTATTATCGCAGAATTCTTTTATATCCATTTATAAGAAACAAAATCAAGAAGACAAGATTGAAAGAACTAAAGCAAATTTCTAGGTTATCCTAGTTTAGTTTAGCATTTGTCTCAAACCATTTTACCAGGATACGAGTTTGAGTCCAATACTGTTATATCTTTCAGAAGTTTATTCATGTATTTAGATTTCGGAGGGTCATATCTCCGTACCTATGTCGTGAAATATGTTAGACACAAGTGTAAGATACAGATACTTAGAAGGATATGAAAAGTCGGAGCATTATAACTCTTAGAGTCAAGTTGGTACAAATTGTTGGCAATTCTGTTTGATCATCTCCGCGTAACGGGATTGAAGCTTGGTGTGTTCATTTGTTTATTGTCAGCTTTGTGTTAATTCGATTTCAATCCGACTGATCTTGTCGATTACATTAGCAGTAGTTTAGCCTCACTGAAGAACCAACCCTAATTCATGCTTTTGGTATACTTGGTATTGAAGATTCAAGTCAATGATGTTCGAAAGTGTTGTGTTTTTCCATATCATGTCTGGAATTGTCAGGTCTAAATGAGTTTACCACGGAAAACTTGTGCTCAGGTTCATTGTTTGAGCTCAATGGCCTGAATATGAAATTTTGGAGCACAGATTGCTTTAACATTCGATTGCTAATTCGAGCATTCATTACATTAGAATGCAAACAGGAAGGCTCATTAGAAAGAGTCATTGGCTCAAATCATTGACGACAGTTCATTTTGAGCTCTGACCCGAGTTCAAGCTTGAGTACAAATACAAGCATCTATCTTAAGCCCTAACATGGCAAAATCACACTCAAATGATTGTATTTCCTTTCACTTTTAAAGAGGCAAAGAACACAGGTACTGGCTCCGTATTTTAAAAAATCATTATTGTGTCGAATTTGAACTATAGGACGAGTTAAAATTCAAGTAGATTTGATCAACTGTACTAGTAGTGCAGCACCTCCCCTTAAACTTTCTTTGTCCTAGGGCGACCAATTTTCAGTTTTAATAAATAAAAACCGATCTAATCGGTTTCAAAATAGTCAAATGAGGTAGATTGGTCGATTTTGATCTCGACTTAATTGATTAACTCGGTTCTTAATTTTTGAATCTTCAAATCGAATCAACCCAAAAAGTAGACTTATTTTATATTATTTTAAAATTATTTAAAACATATTTATATTTTATAATATATAATACATATATAACCATGTAAATTTAATCCAATAATCCTAAATCTAACTCGAAGTTGATTAATCGAAAAAACCAACCAAAACAAAATCGATTTAGTTTGGACAATTGTTTCGACTGAAAATCAAGTCAATTTGATTGCTCTCCCCTAATTAGCCCTACAATTAATACTGAGCATATATACATATATACGTACACATGCATATTTTTATATAAATATGCATACATATATGTATCATTGGACGCGAGATGAACACCATTACTTAATCATCTTCAATCTGTTTGTAACTTTTTGATAATTTATGTTACCCGAACTCGGGGCAAGTGTTAGATACAGATATGTCGGTATTTTCGGGGTGTCGGATACGTATTGATACATAACGAAAAATGTGAATAATATAGCATGTTACAAGTAAACAACAAAGGGAAAATGAATGATAAATTCACACTGTAAAATGAAAACCAAACTCTTCGTTGTAAAGGACAATGCTATCCTATCACTCAATGATGTCTCACTATCACCAGATGAACACGACAGCTTCAAAACTAAACGATGCCCGGAGCCTCTGTATTTGATCATAGTGTTTAGAAATTCCTAAGATTCAATAAAAAATTGCATCAAAGCATTATCGAGGAGGCAATTTCAACGTAAAATCGGACTGATCAAAGTTGACTCATCATCGGCACCAACTGAGGAGCTAGCATCCATTTTTTTACGTTGTATCTTCGTGTAAATGAGTACCATGTCTTTAAACCGGATCACTTAATCTATACGGAAAGAATCATTTTGCTGCCTTAGGGTCTCGATCATTATATGAGGGTATACAACTAAACCGGCCATAAACAACGTGAACTGCAGAAATACAAAAATCATAATTATGCCGTTTCAGCAAGTGAAAATAAAAAAATAAATGATGTGAAACGTACCAGAAGAGGAAGGGTCAAGAAACCCCAAATAGGCCATAAAGCAAAGCAGAGCCTGTACGGAACAAAAAAATGTTAGCATAAACGTGAGAAAAAAGACGTATTTATGCCACCTAACAAGTCTTATCAAGAAATAATACAATTGTTTCCCTTACAAGCAAAACGAGATAAGTCCGAGCAAGGTAAGAAATGGCAAAGCATTTATGCTTAACAACTCCCACTTCTCCTCGAATCTCCTTACGCTCCATGTTAACATGCTCATGTAAAAGAAAATGGCAACATTCAATACGGTGCTAACCAAGCCAAGGTACAATGGCATTCTGCAGAGGAATTAAAGACTAATAAGTTGAATCACACCCGTGAATACATATATACAAGCAGTATTGAAACCCTAAACCGAATATGAGAAAAAATAGTCATTTGGGGCAAGCTACAAATGGAGCCGTTGTTGCAGCTTGTAACAACAGCATTATCAGGAAAGGTTAAGCCATCTTAGTAATGAATACATGCATATAAAAAACAATCATGCCATCACAAAATTTACAGAAACCATAATAAATTGGAAAGACACAAAAAACAGTCATGTTTGATTCAAAAACATCGGAGATAGCATGATAAATGTTAAGAACGGTATTTGCTGCACAGCTTACACGGTGATGGCATGATGCTAGTAAAATTAAACTAAGCAGAATATTAACAAACTAGATAATAATCTATTTCCCTTTAATTTGTCTAGAATCACATCCATCATGGAGTCCCGGTATCATCACACGCAAGGAAAGCACATGGATTATTATAAATCAATAAAAACAGAACAAGTGACGTCTATATATCATCAATCCATCGTGCAATTATCAACTAAAAGCCTTCATCTCAAAGAAATCATATAGATAAGAGTGTTAACATATACAATAAGACTTTATTCGATGACATATATGATAAAACACCATTGATGCACGGTGAAAATACTAAACAAGCATACATTCAACAAAGTACAAAGCACTTAAAATGGATACTTGGAGTGTAATTCAACTTGTATTTCAACCATTTTAGAGGTTCAAGCACTTAAACCAACTGAACCACCATTTCCAAAAATCTAAATAGCCCTTTGAGACATTGAAATTATTGGTTTTATTTTCAAATAGTTTCTCCCATTGTGGTTTACAATTATAATCAGATCAATAAACTCCAAGTGAAGTTGCTCGGACTCTTCATTCTACTCGTGTCCGACACATGGATATAGAGATATTATACCGCATCCGACACTCACACCCAAGTGAGTCCAAGTAACTTATCTTCCAAGCACTTTGAGGTAAAAGTACCATGGAGGCCCAGCAAGATTACATTTTGCCCCTTTTATTCAAAAAAAGAGCAAATTAGTCTTAGGTTAGATTAAAGAGCAAACTGGTACTTTCTATTAAAATTTTTATCCATTTTTACAGTTAAAAACTGCGTGATTGACAGAACAATCAAAAAGTAACACGTGACGTGCCTCGCATACATAATTTTGATGTACATGGACCAGTTTTTAACAATAGAAATTAGTGGAATTTTTAACAGAATGACCTGTTTGCTCTTTGATCTATCTTATTTTTTAGTAAAAGGAGCAAAATGCAATCCGACTCAAGGGACTCTAAGGTACTTTTACCAGCACTTTGACATTGAAGAAACCAAATCAAACATAATAAAGGACCTTGTAAAGTGCCATAAAACATATTTAAAAACATGATATTAACAATTATTCAACATACAGAACAAAGATTCAACCTTTATAAACACACATAACCAACAACAAAATCTCATAAACCATACATTAAAAAAAAAACAATAAGACTAATTTAAACCACAAAAAAAAGAAGAAGGTAAAGTTCAATTCAATCCAATCAATTTACCTTCTAATTCTTTCATCATGCAACAATAGATATATCAAATTGGAGTGCCTATCACCAAAGTAGATAATGAACAATGCTGAAGCAACCCAAAGCACATTTTCCAATACCTCAGTCCAAGTCTTAGCTCTTGGAATTGAAGGTGAAAATGGTTGTAACCTTGAGCAAGCATCATCTTCAAGGTCTTCATTGCTTGATGCATATCCTTGACTATGCCTTTGTCTCATGTATCCACCACCAACTGGTGTCCCACCAGACATTTTTATTTAATCACAGTCTAAAACAAGATTAATCCCTCTTTTTTCAAGAATTAAAAGAACCCCACTTTATGGAATTTGGATTTTTTTTCCATAAAGAATCTTACTGTTAAACCCTACTCTAAATGTCAAAATCACAATCTTTTTTTGAATTGAATTGGAATTTGAAAAAAAAAAGAAACCCAGAAGGGAAATGAAATTATTCAAGAAACCCAGAGAGAAAATCAGAAAATTTAAGGTTTTTTTAATCATATAATAAAATTCAATAAAAATCTTCAAAAAAAATGAACAGGGAAAAAAACGAGATTTGCTGCAAGCCGATCGAAAAACCCCACAAAATCTCAAAAACTCAGATACAGATTAAGCTTCTCTTCAATACCCAAGGAACAATTTCCACTGATTCTAGTCATTAATGCCAAAGAAAACAAAAGCGGAAACTGCCAAAAGAATAAAAATGGTGTACTAATAAATAATAACAATAACGATACTTTGGTTTTTTAGGTAAAATAATGGGGCAAATATCCTAAAAATATCAAAAAAAATCAAAAATTATCGGAAAAGATAGGTTTTAAAAATATTGACCGTAAAAGGCAATTTCCCAAAAAATCGCGTCCACTTCAGTGCGCTTTTGGGGGAAAGCGGCTAAAGCGCGTCTCTTTTAGCCACCTCAAAGAAAACGCCCCACGTATGGCGCTGCCATCGAGGTGGCCAAAAGCGCCCCCCAGACGTGCTTTAGGCCATTTTCCCCAAAATGCGCTTATGTGGACGCGCTTTTGGGAATTCTTTCCAATCCACTTGCAATGTGAAAAATGAAATAAGTTTTGGGCAAGAGTCTCCGGCAAAATAATTATGAGAGACGTTTGTAACAAACCGTGGTAAAAACGCTTTCACGTGGACGCACTTTTGCTCTGATGGTCTCGGGCACAATTATTTTGAGGAGACGTTGCGAGAACAAACCGTGGTAAAACGCCCCACGTGGACTCTCTTTTGCTACAGATGGTCTCCCAAGAAATTATTTTGAGAGACGTTTCAACAAACAAGCAAAAAAACGCCCAAGTAGGTGCACTATTACCGAGTAATCAAAAGCGCTCCACGTGGACGCTTTTGCTTAGGGGTGAGTATTCGATCGAGTCGAGTCGAATCGAGTTAAAAAATTTCGAGTTAGTCGAGTTGACGAATCCTATTTTCGCAACCGAATTCAATTTGAATTTTTTTCGAATCGGATCGAATCGAGTCAAAAAATTTCGAGTCAAGTCGAGTCGAGTTAACAAATCCTATTATTTATACTTAACGTTGCATTTACATGAACCAATTATTTAACTAGTAAATGAAGTATAAAGTTATTTAACTACATAAGCAATATAATAGTTTTACCTTTTAACTTTATGAGTAAATATTTATCAAAACAACGTAATTTTGACTTTTAACTTAATAATTTTGACTTTTAACTTTAGAAAAGGTAAACATTTATCAAAATGACGTAGTTTTGTATTTTCTTATTCGGATTTTCGGATAACCTGAATTGTGTAATTCACATTCGAGTTAAACCGAAAAACTTAATTTTTTATTCGAGTTGATCCAAAAAACTTGATTAACTCAAATAACTTGAACTATTTAATTCAAAATTTGAAAAATTTATCGAGTTTTTCGAATCGAATCGGATTTTGCTCACCCCTACTTTTGCTACAGTGCTATCCGGCAAAATTAGGCTATAAATCACCAAATTTCATTCTCGGCCAAGTAAAGCAAATTCAAGCAAAAGGAAAAAAAAATTGAAAATGAGTGAACGTATTAATGCTGTTATTTATTACGATGGTGAAGTCGTGACATCAAGATGGTGTTGTTTTCTTGTCGGAGAACACAACGCGATTGAGTTTTAATCGAACGTCGATTTGGTAGAACTCGCAAAAGAATTAGGCGTAAAATATTGAACAACGCTAATGAAAGTTCATCTATTAAGTATAGATTTTGCGCTTGGTTGATCCGTGAGATATGACGATTCGACATCAAAGGTCCCTGAGCCTTGAGGCAATGGTGGAGACTCATCTTGCCGTGGTTCACCCTATATCGAGGTATATGTAGAATTTTCATCTCCAAGTGATCCGTTGCGACCTCAACATCTAGTATCGCTCGAGGGGAATACACGACCCCAAGTCGACACTGTAAGTGGGAGGCAAAACACGAAGTGCCCGTGCGGTGGTAGTATGGAAAACATAACCCCGCACGACACTCGGTTGGTGGATGGGACATGCATATTCGTCATTCGACGTCGGATAACAGAAATACATATTGGGGGACGTCATCAACTTCTAGTGGATGGCAACCACATACAATTGGGATTTTTACGAAAGATGTTTAAGGAGGGATGATGTATTACAGACGACATCCACCAGGGAGGGGCCCTCGTTTGTTGCAGGTTATGGAGGATCGGACGATGAATCTGATGTGGATTCACCTCGGGAGCCAGGGCCTGACGGTGCAGAAGTTGGATTATTTTCTGAACCGGAGCCCATTTTAATTGTACCTGAAGATGTTGAGGGCGGTTCAGACGAAGAAGAAGAAGATCCGCTATTCAGGGCATACTTACCTCCAGCGCACATGCATAATGTCGATCTATCTCAAGATGATGTATTAGAGTTTCCTGAACTACCACATCGGACGCGTGACCGTACAAATTCTTCGTTGGATTCGGACCAATTAGAAGTTGGTAACCAGTTTTCCAACAAGAATACTTTTCTTGGTGCATTGAAACAATACAAAGATCGTGAACGGGTTAACTACACTATGGTTAAATCAAAGCTCGATAGGTACGAGGCGAAGTGCAAAGGTAAGACGGCACATGTTCATGGAAAATCATGGCGTCGTTGAGGAAAAGGGCGAGGATGTGGGAGGTGAAAAGTACAAAGGTCCGCATACATGTCTTACCGCAGTGCAAGACCACTATGTGTTCAATAATTTGAATAACACTAATATTATGTAATGTTGCATTATTTAACGCTTCGCTGATGGTGTAACACAAGATCATCCGAGGATGGATTCGACATGTTGGTGATTTAATAATCCCGACGGTGAAGGCCGATCCCAAAACTACAAGGTCTTGGCCTTAATTGGCAATATTCGTAAATAAATGGGGTACACGCCTCTTATAGAAAGGCTTGGATAGCCAAGCGAAGGCGTTGGAAAAGTTGCAGTCGGTGGGACGCTTCATATAATGAAGTGTGGCGGTGGTGTCGTGTTGAGACGTATGTCCGAGCAAAGACAACAGACCTTGAAACGGAACCGCGACTACAACGATCGTCCGCTTCCGTGGATGCGCAGTGTTCAAGCGCTGCTCGACATTTAAGCAATGCCGAGATGCTTTTACATCCGCAAGCCATTGGTACAAATTGATTGGTACCTTCATGTATGGTAGATATACGATCGGCTATTTCTAGTCGTGGCACAAGACTACCGTGGGAGAATCCTTCCAATTGCGTTCGCAATAACACGAAGTCGAGTCACCGATGATTGGGACTTCTTCCTATCTAGGTTAAGAAGGCATGTCTGCCCTCAACCTGACATATGCGTTATATCGGATCGGGGCCCTGGAATACTTGCGGCAATAGAACGACAGGGAAGCATGTGGCATCGCACACACCATCGATATTGCCTGAGGCATGTTTCATCCAACTACTATGGGCAACACCTATCTAAAAGACAGAAACGGCAAGTGACCGATATGGGTATAAAATATCTATTAATATAATTTCTTTTGAAATTTTCAATTTATTCGCAATTGAATAGTGGTATGTAATATTCGCTATCAACGATATAAGGTGGTACGAGATCAATAAAGACCGTTTTCACGAGATGTTGGCCAGTTTGCGCATAGATAACGCCGAAGGCGCAGAGTACCTGTGCAATATTCCTTTTGAACAGTGGACACAAGCATATGACGGCGGTCTACGATATGGTCATATGACCACAAACCTGGCCGAATGCATAAATTCTATGCTAAAAGGAACCCGTCATCTACCGATTACAGCAATTTTGCGGGAGACATATTTTCGTTTAGCGACACTATTTCCGAAGAGAGCAGCGAGTTATCGAGGGCAGATGCAAGGAGGCCATGTATGGAGCCCGAAGGTCTTGCAAGAAATTAACCGTGGGAAGGCACGGGCGAACACCATGCACAAAGTGTGTCACGACCACGACGACCTATGGTTTCGTGTCACGAAGTTTGATGAGACCGAACCAAGGTATTGTTGGCGGGCATTATCGTGTACACTTGACAAATAGGACATGCGACGTGGATATTTGATGCACTTCGTTACCCATGTGCTCATGTACTTGCGGCTTGTCATAATCTTCGTCTTGACCCCATGAGCTATGTCGACGAAGTCTACAAATTAGAAAACATGTACAACGTGTGGAGACACGTATTCCCACAAGTCCCAGATGAACGTAAGTGACCATCGGTATCGCTTGCACCAGTATAAGTTTGTTGGGATAGAGAATTGAGGCGCAAACCAAAAGGTCGACCTTCCTCTACTAGAATACGCAACAATATGGATATCCGAGAACCGACCAACCAAAGTCGGCGATGCGGGTGGTGTAGAAACCTGGGCCATACATCTCGCTCGTGTCCAAATCGGACTAGTTGACCGTGTTCTTAGCTTGTTTGTCTCTTGCTGGCTATGTAATTTCTATTTTTTTGGAGGAAAACGGTGAAATAAATAAAATTAAACCATTTCTATCTTATCAAAGATTTTAATTTAAAATAAAAAATTAAAATACAAAAGAAATAATATTAAACTCAATTTTTATTAAATAAAAAATTAAATTATAAAAAATTAAACCATTTCTATCTTATCAAAGATATTAAAATTAAAATAAAAATTAAATTACAAAAGAAATAAAATTAAACTCAAATTTTATTACATATAAAAAAATTAAATTACAAAAAAAAATTAAACCATTTCTATCTTATCAAATATATTAAAATTAAAATAAAAAATTAAATTACAAAAGAAATAAAATTAAACTCAAATTTTATTACATATAAACAAATTAAATTACAAAAAAAATTAAACCATTTCTATCTTATCAAATATATTAAAATTAAAATAAAAAATTAAATTACAAAAGAAATAAAATTAAACTCAAATTTTATTACATATAAAAAATTAAATTACAAAAAAATTAAACCATTTATATATTATCAAAGATATTAAAATTAAAATAAAAAATTAAAATACAAAAGAAATAATATTAAACTCAATTTTATTAAATAAAAAATTAAATTATAAAAAATTAAATCATTTCTATCTTATTAAAGATATTAAAATTAAAATAAAATTAAATTACAAAAGAAATAAAATTAAACTCAAATTTTATTACATATAAAAAAATTAAATTACAAAAAAAATTAAACCATTTCTATCTTATCAAATATATTAAAATTAAAATAAAAAATTAAATTACAAAAGAAATAAAATTAAACTCAAATTTTATTACATATAAAAAATTATATTACAAAAAAAATTAAACCATTTCTATCTTATCAAAGATATTAATTTAAAATAAAAAATTAAAATACAAAAGAAATAATATTAAACTCAATTTTTATTAAATAAAAAATTAAATTATAAAAAAATTAAACCATTTCTATCTTATCAAAGATATTAAAATTAAAATAAAAATTAAATTACAAAATAAATAAAATTAAACTCAAATTTTATTACATATAAAAAATTAAATTACAAAAAAAATTAAACCATTTCTATCTTATCAAATATATTAAAATTAAAATAAAAAATTAAATTACAAAAGAAATAAAATTAAACTCAAATTTTATTACATATAAAAAATTAAATTACAAAAAAAATTAAACCATTTCTATCTTATCAAATATATTAAAATTAAAATAAAAAATTAAATTACAAAAGAAATAAAATTAAACTCAAATTTTATTACATATAAAAAATTATATTACAAAAAAATTAAACCATTTCTATCTTATCAAAGATATTAAAATTAAATTAAAAATTTAAATTACAGAAATTAAAAAATTAAACTCAAATTTTATTAAATATATTAAAACTAAATTACAAAAAATAAAATAACAAAACTAAATTAGGGTTTAGGGTCGATGCTTTGGGAACCAAGTGCCATATGGGGCGGATTGGCGATTCTGTACTGGATTCCTCCTTCTTCTAGCTTCCCATGGGTCGTGGAACCTCAAAGGGAATCGGGTTCCTCCGGCAGTGGGTGCAGTTCAGGTGTTGCGATGATGACCCACCTTGATAAAATAATGACCCCGGAGGTGTTTGCATAAACCACGGCGGGGGTGACTGCATCCCGTACGGTGAAGGAGCCTGGTAGAAAGAACTGGTCCCCGACGGCGCCTCCTCTAATCCCACACCCGACGTCGGCCTCACGATCGGCTGGTTAACGGGAGTTGTCGGGAACGGACTCGAACCCAGCCATGCATTCCAACCTGGGGTGAGACTAGGAAAAGGAAACATATATGGGTTAGGAGGATACATATAAGGGACAGGGTACGCACCTGGCATAAACTGTGGACGCTGTGATGTCGGTGTTTTCAACTGAACTGATGGGCCCGGTGGATGTGGCGCTTCTTGGGCTCGGTGATCGTAGGTATTTGTTGCTAGGCCCATTTCATCACCCCTTCTCCTTAAATGTAAAGGGGCCCGACGTTTCCTTCGCTCGCGAATTTGCCGTCACCTCTCTTCATCCGACAACAGATATGGCTTGCCATGGATTCTAAACCATGACATGTACTCCGGCACGCACGCTAACTCAGAAACTATGATCGGTTCCCGGTTAGGTAAAAAGTCAAACTGGTTCTCCCACGTCTCGATATGTTCTGACCAAAATCTTGGCCAATCCGTGTGCTGCTGCCGTAAGTCCACTTTGTGCTCATCATCGAGCACCTCAGGAGGCACGGAAATCGGTTTTCGGCATCCAAATTACCGCAGAACCCGATCTGACTGGTGCATCTCCACGGTCGCGTAGGTGATTAGCGGCACCTTAACGTGCCAACTGTTCGGATTTTAGAGGAACTCCTCCGGAATTACTGCCCGAATTTCGGGATCCTCGTACGGTGTCCATTGAAACTATATTAACATTACCAAAATATTAGTTATATACATAAATACTAAATTATAATAACGAAATTGACACTTACTTGTGATTCCATTGTTGTTCCAATAGAGCCAGTATATCCTCAAGCGAGTTAGGTATTCCAACATGACTCGTCGGATGGTTCCACCTAATTAAATAAACTTTTAGCATGCAATTATACTATAAATCTACGACATAATTGTAAAATATAATATTAAATTTACCTCGTTATCGATGGGAATGAATATGGTCGGTCGAGTCGAGGACGTAAAAATAGAAATCAAAACCATGCCCATGATCGCAGAGTGATAGGCAACCTCCGATTTTTGCTTTACTCGGCGTCGCTTCAAGACATCTCCCAGTACAACCTCGATAGCACGCAGACACCCAACTCAATTCACCGGCCGCTCGAAATCAACAAGTTTGAGAGCCATCTCGTGGACGAGGTTTCTAGAGAGGTCCGCATCGATAGCCTCCAATTATCGAAGCATGTATGCCCCGATACCGTATTCTTTCTTCTTGATCGAACCTTCATTCGGCTGTGGGAATGATTCTCGTAACCAAACCATATCGATCCGACCTCCTTGCATTCTATCCGGAATGGCACCCAGAAGCTCGTAGCATACGGCCATCCAATCGAGAGATGTTACGGACCGGTGACTACCGACCGCCCACCGGTAATCCCAACTCAGAATCGCACATCTTCTAAGGTGATGGTACACTCTCGCATGGCAGATGGAAAGTGTGCGTCTCGGTCTCCACCTCTCTATCAACGATCGATCAAAGGCGGGTCCAACTTGAACCCCTACCTATCGTGGCCACGTGCAAAAACCCGCTTCCCGCAGTAATTCTCGATCAATGGCGATGGGGACCAAGCATGTTGCGAATATAACATTGCAACACCCGATCTACGATTGCTTAAAAATTATAAAATTCAAAATTAATTAAAATTGCATAATTAAAAAATTTAATAATATTGAAAATTAACATTCAAACTTACCATTTTCATTTGCTCGACGGCAATGTACTTGTTGTCTAGGCGACGTAATTCCCGACCATTGTACTCGATAAAGAATTTTAAATTTTCCAAAAATAGATATATTAAAAATTATAAAGGGCTTTTTCAGAATAGTAAGGACTATTTTGAAATTTGAGCGTAAATTTCAAGGACTTTGAGAGAAACTTGAGAGAAAATTGAGAGCAAATTGAGAGAAAATTGAGAGAAAAATGAGAAAGGATTGAAGTGTGAAAAAAATGAAGGGTTGGGGGTATTTATAGTTTTTTTTTTTACCGTTGGGGTGACCGTTGGGGGGCCAACGGTCAAAAAAAATTTGACCGTTACTGAGCTAAAGCGCGTCCACAGGGGCGCTTTTACCTCAAGAAAGCGCCCTCGTGGGAGCGTTTTTGCTGAGGTGGCCAAAAGCGCTCCCTCAGGGACGCGCTTTAGGCCGCTTTCCCCCAAAAACGCGCTGACGTGGACGCGATTTTTGGGAAAATTGCCCTTTCCGGTCAATATTTTTGAAACCTGTCCTTTCCGGTAATTTTTTAATTTTTTTGATATTTTTGGGATATTTGCCCAAAATAATTGGTCGTTTTGATGACAAAAGAATTTTTTTATTTTTTAGTTTTCTAATTTAATAAAATAACTATTTTAATAATTTATTTAACTTTATTACTTTTTTTAATATCTTAATTTTAAATTTAATTACTATTAGCTATACCACCTCAGTAAAATTAATAAAAATATTTTTCCCATCTATTTTGAATGATTGGATAAAAATATAAATTCATAAAAGAGATGAAAGTTGTTCTATTAAAAGCAAGTTTTTTTAGATTAATAGATAATTTGTTATATTATTTTCTTTAATTGATAAAAATAAGGTTTATTTTTAAGGAAAAATATAAAAATATACATGATTTCGATTTAAATAGTAAAATTTTTCAAATTATTAATTATAAAATTTATCAATATTGATATAAAATATATTTTTATTTTTGAATAATGAAATGAGATTTTAGTTAGGTGATATTAAAATCGAACCATGGTCTAACACATGAATAACTCTAGTGATTATAAGGACAGAGGTGAAGTCAGGGGCTGGCATGGGCCCCCCCCCTTAAAATGTAAAATTACTATTTAGGCCCTTAAATTTTTTTAAAAATTTTAAATTAGTAAAGATAAAATTACACTTTGGCTCCTTTAAAATTATAAAAATTCGATTTAATCTTTTACAATTTATAAAAATATAAACTATAAAAAATTAAAATTTCATCCGGCCCCCCTAAAAATTGTTAATAAATTTATAAGTTAATATGACAATAAAGTTGTACTTGATCCCTTTAAAAATTTCTAAGTTAATTTATTTTTAAAATAAATTTTATATTAAAATTAATATATTATTATAATTAAATTTAAATAAAATTATTATTATTATTTTTAAACAATGAAACAGAACATTTAAATAAATTAGACCAAATCGAAATCGGGCCCAACTTTATTTTATAGGTAGGTCATGAACACCTCTAATTCAATCTAATTTTCTTCCCATTGTACACAAGAAAGAAACTAGAGCAATGGTTTACACTACACCATATGAGAGTCTCATCTCTTTCAAATCCTTGAATGGCTCTCTGCATGTTTCAAAACTTGTACACCATTTGCTCAGTGTATCCAAGTTCTTTGAGTATGCCAGTTGACTACATGTCGAAAGAGGGTTATACGTTACGAAAAATGAATACGAAAATCGGGCTAAGAAATACGACAGTAAATACCGATACCTGTCCTTGTGAATGGTCTTTAGCTTTACCACCACATATGTGTTCCATCATCCCAGGTGGACCACAAACCTGAACAAACAACCGAAAGTGATTAGGCTGAAACGAACACGGACCGGGACGAGAGCTGGAATGATGGTTTATTAACAGGGTCGGAAAACCGAAGCCTCTGCTTGTTGAAAATGATATCAGTTCTTCACCGAGACAGAGCAAGAAACGGCAAACAATGGGAGCATGTATTTACTACTACTTGGATCCGAAGTAACGTTAAAGAAATAGGTTCCATGCACAAATGGTTGAGATTTCAGGATATCGAGAGCAGCTTACGAAGATAAGAGTATGATCACTAGGACCAGGTAAGCCTTTTGTGACCATGTCCTTTGAAATGTAACCGGTACCGCCTTTCCATTTCTTCGTTGGATTGTCCACAGTGTAAAATACCTGGGAAATATCGAGAACGGAAATGGAAAGAAACAAGTTACTATTTAAACGAAATGTCTACCTCCAGAGTGACTATTTCGTCATGAAAATAATCGGTACCTTGAGATTTGGGTGGCCAGCTTCGAGTATATCGAGCTTCTACTTCAGCAGTATATCATCTGGTGAGAAAGCAGTGAAATCTGTTGGATCAAAAGTCCGAACCGTGCTCAAATTCGACCTACAATAAGCACCATACATACATGCATGCATGCAGACAAACATATATACATATATATACCTGAGTGTTGTCATTAGGATTCTTCACAATTGCGTCAATAACCTGAAGCATCAGAGTTATGCCTGTCCCTCCTGCAATCTGGAAAAACAGCACCATGATTGAGTCCCAACGGAGATTGGACATATTTATTTATTGAAAGCAAGAAAAAATGCCATTACTACATCTGGTTAAAACCGTAATAGTTGACCTCGGCGGGTTATTTGTGTTAAACGAGTAAAAATAAGTACAATTTTGTACAAAGAATCTAATGCTTTCGAGTTAAGTGTACATTTTCCCTAAGGGTTTTGGTTCTTCGAGGGAAAATAACCCAAAAAACTAGAAAACCAGCTCTAACCATGCCAATGTGTTTCTTCATATTGGGAGAGTATCTGAGCTTTTCAATGGGCCTGCAACAGATAAATGCAATCGGTTTAAATACGGGTGTCTTGAGAGATCTCTACGATAACTACTATATGTAAATACCTACCCTTTCACTTCAAGTACGTCGCCCGGTTTTAAGGTAGCAAAAATCTGACTCATTTTCCCTTCTGGATAGACCTGCAAAGTTTGTTTTTACAAGCAGTTTGACAAAGCAGTTCACATGGCTTGGTGTCGCAAATACGAGACAAGGACATCTTTGGAAGTGTGAACAGATACGAGGACAAAGAGGTGAAGACGTAGGCATTTATTGCCCCATACCTTTATTAACAAGTCAAAGTGCCCCATAGCATCTGGATTCCGATACGAATATATGAGCAACTAATATATGTTAACTTGCAGAACAAGTAACCTTAACTTAATCTTTCGATTTCTGCATCAAAAGCAAGTTCGACTAACGAAAACAAATGCATATAATCCTTGTATTCGGAGTATTTTCATACGAGACAGGGCTTTTAGAACTTGTATTCCCTAACAAGAAGATGATATTCACCACAAAAACAAAAAACAAAAAGAAGAAGAAAAGGAAATGGGACTTTGAACGACTAACGAATAACCGATTTAGACAATATCAGACATGAAAAGGGATAGTCTAAATCAGACCATTTACGAGTTCAATACATAGGCTTACGGTCTTATGACGTATTTTGTTTTTCCTTCAGCATTTTGTCCTAATGGCGCCCTGCAATAGCAACAATGCATCAAAAATACTGAATGTAGTGGCAGAGTACTTCTAAGTCTCACCTAATACATCCTCTTAAATGCAAAACCGTAAGGATTCAAAATAAGAATCTTCGGTCCAGTTTATAAGAAGAGAACATGCCTTGTAAGGATGCATGCAGCAACATCTAAACCCAATTTAGCAGCAGGATCAAACGAAAACCTGCCATTTCGAGAAGAATGTTAATAACAATGGTAGGCGGTATCTCGCACAAAATCGATGAGAGCTATCGAGAAGACCCTTAAGTGCAAAACAAGGGTATTACATATGGCAAGTTACTACATAAATATATGTATGTATGTATATATAGATTAAACCATTACAACATGTGAAAAAGATCGGTTAAAAAGAATTTAATACACATTCCAGTATATCTTCAAGTATCATAGACTTTAATGGTTCACAAATAATAAGCAAGTCTAGTAAACTTGTGCTCACCAACTTTTGGACCTGTCTCCTCATTGATTTGATCTGGATGACCCTACATATACAAAGTAACAACAAAGTTGCTCAATTAGGACACAACAATGAGTTCATATCTGTTCGCGAATAATCGTAATAACATTCGTTATGTTTACAACTATGATAAACTAATAGAAAAATGAGTCCATGACTGTTAGGGGCGTAGATAGAGGTAGGCCATGGCCTTGACCCCAAAGATGATAAATAAGCTTTTTAAACTCTTTGAAAAGAACATTTTTCTGGCTTCGCCTCTAACGACTAGAGTCTAAATATGCATTTCGATATCCTAAGCTTCCTATAAAACAATTCAGAGTCCTGCATACATTTTTATCATTTCAGATGCAAATATAAAAAGATCCATTAGGTCATTACCATTAATCATCCCACATTGCAATAAAGATACAAATAAACAAAACCCGGATTATAATTTAAAAAAAAAAAAAACCTCACCAAATTTGACTCTGATTCTTATATATAGTAGTAAGTGAAGAATCCACCAGCCATAGCTGTAATTGCTGAGAAGCTAAATACAGCAGAGCCAGACTTGGGTTTACCTACAAATGCAGTGCTGAAGGAAGCTGAAGTGGATTTGGCCAGTTTCTTAAAGAAAATAGCCATTTTTGTTTGCTGTTCAATGAAGCAAGCAATTTGAAAAAATAAATAATAATTAAATAAAATGAAAATGTAACAAATTTCCAGTTTCCATGGAGGAAAGATGAATGATATGGTGCTTGCTAGAGTTGGTTTCTAAGATATTCTTTTTGGTAAATTTCATTTTTATTTTTTATTTTTATGTCCATTTTACGGTCGTCCATGTTGAAAGTCCGTGACTGCTCCTTCCCAACAATGTCGTGTCTAAAATTCGAACATAAGTCATTCCCTTATAGTACAATGTGACTTATCATTGCACCCATCTACTTGTAATTAAATTACTTCATTAGTCATGCTTGTTGGGTAAATTCCTTCATTAGTCATCTGATTATTAATTTATTTTTAATTAATACAATAGCATATTTAGTCCTCAATATTTATATATTCTATCAATTTAATTCTAATTCTAAATAATTCAACAAATTTAACCCTCTACATTTACAGATTCAATCAATTTGATCCTCAAACACATTTTCATCATAAATTGGAATTGATAGAATTAGTAAATATGGAGGGTTAAATTTTGTTAAATTCTTTAGAACTAAAACTAATTTGATATAATGTGCAAGTGTTGAGAACTAAATATGTTATTATACCGATTAAAAAAACCACATTAATTGAGGGTGACCAAAACAGAACCAATTGAAAATATTAGTGACGAAATTAAAAGTTCTTGTATTTGGTGGTCAAACAAAAACACATTAATAATTAGATAATTAATGGTGTAATTTTACCCTTTTTACTCTTTATGACTTTGACTCTCGGCACCTTGAAGTCATAAGGGCTCCATTAAATTCAAAGGCAAACCAGGTTCGAACCCTGTTACGAGAACAAGCTCTTGCACTGCTACATTTTCCATTCATAAGATTCAAACCCAAAATTTTACTCTCAAAAGAGTATCGAGTATGTAAAATCTTATAGATATATGAAAAAGGTTTAACATTTTGAATATATTAATATTACATGTATATCCGTATTCGACAATCCTATGTTCCTTCCGTCGTCTGCAACAGTTGGTTCGTGTCAATTACTCTTGGTGAAAGCATTTGACAAGTTTGATCTTCGAATCTCGACGTCTATAATCCGTTTACTCGTTCGCAGGCAAAAACGATTATACAAACAAATTTATCGAAAAAAGACTTCTTCCGAGTTGAAGATGAGGTGAACACTTATATAATCGGTTTAATACACAAACATCGTAGGATTCCCAACTCTTTTCTAAGATCATGACATCGAAGTATTAATAATGGTGATAAACTGAAGGAACCTTGAACCCGGAATGTCAATTATATGAACAAAGCAGTCATACTTTACGGGTAGGAATATCCAAAACTGCTTTCTTATCCGAAAGGATAGGAGGATAAACTTGCCTTTTAACAGATGCACTAGAACGAGGCATACGGCGGATCTTCTGCAGCTTTGGAAAGAGAATTGGCACATCTATAGTTTCGAAACGAAACCACTATGCGGTTTTTTCATTTGAGCTTTGGCGGCGGTTGGTGGATCTTGATTAGCCCAGGTTGAGATGAGATGATGGGCGATCGCGAACGGTCCCGGAACAAACATGGGTGCAACCTCCCCACTTTTTGTAAGATAACCTGCCGATGAACTCTGTCGCTTTTTAACTCCTTTGATCATCAGATCTACCTTAGCTGCAGCCAATCTTTGCGCCTTCTTGTATTCGGCAAATCTCAATGCCTTCCTCACATCTTCTCGGCCGTGCCACCGAGCATCTACGTAAACATAAAGTTTCACTGCTATTATGATTTTAAAACCCAATCAAACAACTGGAAGCGACATTACATTTCATGTTCAAGTACCTTCTAGTTCTTCCTTATCCACATTTATTTCGAGAGATTTCGCGTATGCAAAGAACCCGACCATCAACTGGCATGGAAGGCTATTTGGACCAACTGAAAACAGATCAGATTAGTAAGTTCAAAAAGTAACAGGCACGAATGCGGATAAAAACAGGATAGAAAATACAAAACAGAGAATTGTCGAAGACCATTTTCGGACCGGATTTAGTCCTATGGTAGCATAATGTCCGGCTGGATAACTAAACTACCATCGGCGTATAAATGGTTTGCCATTAAGTATTACGAAATACAAACATCAGATGACAACAGAAAACGGAAAACACGTTATGCATATAAACTATCTTTGCAAAAGCAATACCGGGCCATGGCTGAGAACTATGATAGACAACTTCTCCAACTTCAATACCCGTCTCTTCATACGCTTCTCGCCTCACCGCTTCTTCTAAGCTTTCCCCTGGCTAAAGACAATAGAACATATCAAGAATATAATCACGAAAAACAAGCAACTCGAAAAAGAATTCGGAGAGTTGCCAGAGAAGGTTACCTCGATGAATCCGGCTAAGCAACTCCACATACGAGGTACGAATCGGGACTGTCGACCTAAAAGCACACGATTGTTTTCTCTATCGATGACTAACATAATTACAACCTACATTGGTCAAAGAAAACATTAGTTAGAAACATCAAAGAAACAACACCCTGTGAATCCATTAGTTAACATTTTCAAAGTTCTTAGCAGTCAAATTCCGCTATTAGTGCTTGCACCAAGTGTAGGGACTAAAATGAACCAATTCAAATAGTATGAGAACTAAAAATGACAGAATTAGAGAAAAAAAAAACTAAATCCACAAGGACTAATAGCAAAATTTGACCATTTTTAGCATATAATCAGGATTTGCCTTACTGGATCAAGACGAAGGTAAACAATCCTTTTGCATGGTTCATTGAAGCTTCAAAAAGTATAAGGACTAAAACTGACCAAATTAGAGTACAAAAAACTAAATCCACAAGGATTAATAGCAGAATTTGACCATTTTTAGCATTAAATCCACAAGGATTAGTAGCAGAATTTGACCATTTTTAGCATTAAATTCACAAGGACTAATATCAGAACTTGACCATTTTAAGCATAGAAAGACGATTTGCCTTACTGGATCAAGACAAGGGTAACAATCCTTTTGCATGGTTCATTGGAGCTTTCAAAAAGAATAAGAACTAAAACTGAGCAAATTAGAATACAGAAAACTAAATCCACAAGGATTAATAGCAGAATTTGAGCATTTTTAGCATTAAATCCACAAGGATTAATAACAGAATTTGACCATTTTTAGCAATATAAGAGGATTGGCCTTACAGGATCCAGACGAGGGTAAACACTCTTTTTGCATAATTCATTACAACATTGTTTCATTCTCCCAGCTTCTTTGGGGACTGTTTTATCACCACAATGTCCACAAAATCTTGATTGATTATGCCATTCGAGCAATGCCCTTCCCTAATAAAGATATTTAACAAAGCTTTCAATGGCATCAATTCACAATTCACTTATATGAACACTAAAAATTACCAAAAAACATGATGCAATTTATGAATAAAATTGCTTACATGACCAGCAATGGCTAAATCTCCCATAACCCACGAATCAGTCCAATCAGTAGCCATCATCAGTGTCCTAAGTTCCACAAAGCAAAGCTGTTTGCTATTACTCAATTCAGTAACCAACTCACCATTTTCAACCACATCCATAGCCCAATAAACAACATGTTCTTCAGCTCTTGAGCCTAAATAAACCAAAGACGACTCAGTGAGTTGAACCCCGTGTTTGCCCAAGATGGTTTTACAATCAGCTAAATCGATCCACCCAAGGCGCCAACTAGGTGCAACACCATCCTCCTCTTCGATAGAAGATGAAGCCAATGGCCTGCCCTTTTTGAAAAGCAAGACCTTGAAAAATGGGGAATTTGGAGGGTGGGTTTCTGGGTTTTGGTGGAGATGGGATTTGAGGGACTCAAACGATGAAGAAAGAGAGAGTGGGTCATGGAGTTTAGGGGTCTTGGATCTTAAAGGGTTGCCTGCAAATAGATGGGAATTAAGGTTAATTGCCATGGCGGGCGACCAAAGAAGAAAAGAAGATGATTACAAAGGAGCTTTGGAGCGATGAAAATTCAAAGTTCAAACTTGTCCTGTTTAATTAATAATAATAAACCCAACTTTCCAGGAAAAGATTGTATGAAAAAGAAGTATGAATTTTTATTTTGAATTTTATTATTTTTATTTTAAAAAAAATTAAATTTAAATAAAATTTTGAAAATATAGAATGAAATTATATGTAGTCTTAAATTCTAAAATTTAGAATAAAATTATAGATTTAATCTCCATATTTTGATCAAAATTTGATCGATGTTATTTTTTGTATTTTTCGAATTGGTTAATTTTAAATTTTTTGAATTTTAAAAGTTTAATCTTTACTCAAAGAGTATCAATTAATTCTGTTTAGTTATATTCAATCACTAGTCTAATATAGAGGTGTGCATGGGCCAGGCCGGGTTGGGTTCGAACTGGGCCCAAAATTTATTCGGCCCGATTGGTAGGCCCGAGTCTGGCCCGGCCCGGCCCGAAATATGGCCTGAAATTTTGTCTAGACTCGGCCCGCTTTAAAATTGGTAGGCCCGAGCCTGGCCCAAGCCCGACCCGACTAGTATAAATTTTTTTATTTTATTAAAAATAAAATATAATAAATTCAATACATTTTAAAAAATAAAAATAAATATTAAAACAAAAAATAAATAAAAATATAATAAATTAAATACATTTAAAAATATAATAAATCAAATACAAATAAAAAACATTTAAAAATAAATCAAATACAATTAAAATATAACAAATAAAAATATTTCGGGCCAGGCCCGAGCCAAAAAATTATACTCGAGGACTCGTTTTTTTGCCCAAGCCCATTTTTCGGGCTTATATTTTTGTCCAAACTCTCTCACATTTCTAGGGCCTTTTTGGTCAATACCACGCCCATGCACACCTCTAGTCTTATACCGCGCATACAATTATATTTAGTCTATATTTTCTAACTAAATCATGTTAAATCTCAATACAATTCGAATTTTGAAATTTCAGTCTTGTTATAAATAATAATGTTAATTCATTAACTGAAATTTTAACGAATAATATATAAAAATAATAAATTGAAATGACATTATATATATGATAATATTTTTGTTATATCGCATTTTAGATTATTGTTTAATGATGATTAAAATTTTAAAATTTGAAAATATAAAAATTAAAAATACGAAATTAAATTTGACTTAATGGCAGAGTTTACCTAAAAAACCAATTATAAGGTTTATTTATTATTATTTTTGAAGAGCCGACATATTTAATTTCGTATTTATCGACTTTCGAGAGCCCAAACCAAAAAAAGTGAACTCGAAAGGCTCTCGAAAGAGAGGTTTGCCTATATTTTTTTTCCCCTTTTCAAATCCCTAATTACCCAAATTTGAAATCTTTTAGTTCTTAAATTTCGAAAAAAAGAGAGATTGGATTTAGTTTTAAGAATAGATATAAGCCTCCAAATCAAATCGGAAGTCACTTTGTTGAAGTAGCTGGTAATTACTTAATTCAAAAAAAAAAAAAACTCTTAATTTTTTGTTTTAATTCGCGTTTCGAATGGTCTGATTTTGCATCCTATCTTGTTATTCCTTGATCGGGTTCTCGATTAAACTGTGAAAGGCTTTGTTTGGGTGGGCGGGGTTTGAGCTTGATATTTTTTGTTGTATTCGAAGTTAATTTTATTTGTTAATTTTGGTACTGGAAATTTAGTAATTGAAGAGCTTATACTGTGAAATGTGAAGCTAAAGTCCTTAAATCTTCACTGCTAGGCGTCGGATTAATCTTGCTTGGCCCGGGGGGGGGGATGCTGGAAAATATAATGGCGGATACTTTGTGGGCATTTTGGGGTTTCATGTTGGCAGTGCTTTGTTTATGGATATTTTGATCTTGTTCTAGTCTTAAAGAGAGTAGTATGACTGACTCAAATAAGCAAACATATGGAAAACAGCATTAAGGTTTTTCAAATTGATTTGGAGTTACAATTTGCTGAATTTGGTTTAAGGACTGGTGAATGAGGAATAAGCTGTTGCAAGGAATGTTGAGTTAGCTTAATATATGGTGCCACATAATACTGTCAAAAGTGGGTTGTTAGGGAGAGTTTGCATTTGAATGGAAGTGGTTTAGGCTATTTTAGTTGTTTAAATCATGTAGGGTTTTTTTGTGAACCAATCTAGCTATAGTGTCCAGTGAGTTCAATTGAAGCTCTTATAATGTGAAATGTGAAGTTAATTCTTTCAATTTTCATTGTTATAATTGGTGGGTATTTGAGATAACATTGTTGTTGAGTTTCTGTGCCGAGGATTGATAAGTTCTATATCATGTCGAGTTATTTGTTTGGCCAGAAAATAAAGATATGTTGGACTATGTAATGGTGTATGGGCATTTTGTGTTTTATGTTGGAAGTGGCTTTGTTTATGGATATTTGGTCTTGTTGTAGTCTTAAGACAGTAGTATGACTAACCCAGAGAAGCAAACTTGAAAAACAGCATTATGTTAATTTATAAAAAAAATTGATTTTGAGCTACAATTTGCAACAGAGACCTATTTCCTGAATTTGGTTTAAGGCCTGGTAAATGTGGAATAAGATGCTGTGAAGAATCTTTAGTTAGCTGAAGATATGGTGCCATATGATGCTTTGAAGAGTGGATTGGAAGGGAGTTTGTATTTGAATCGAAATGGTTTAGGCTATTTTTAGTTGTGTAGGATTATTTCTTGAACCAACCTGGCTCTAGTTTCCAATTGGAGTTCTGAGAATTTATCCATGGTTAGGGAATTTTGCTAGAGTTATGTAAAAGACTAATGTTTGACCTGATTTATCATTGCTATATAATAATGATTTTGATGTGGGGGAGCAAATTAAATTATGTTCAGTATAATCTTTCATCGGAATGGTGTTACCTTGGCCCGGTATTAATGTCTTGGTCTTAAATCGGGTTAGCTTAATTTTGTTGCTTATGCCATTGGCAGCCAATGAAAACTTTCTTGGTAGCTATTAGGGTCTAGTTCTTACAATGTTAGCCTTGTAAGGATGATGTCATGAGAGTGGTCACTGTTCTAAAATCTAATTGTAAAAGAGTCTTGAAATAATCTCTTTTACAATTTAACTAACAAGATCAGTTCCCTTTTTTAGAGCCGTTGAATGTCGGCTACTTGGCCCATAGAGTTTGTTTTGTGTGACATCTATTTGCTATTGCTAGACCTTAGACAATGTTAAGATTAATTTTAAATATATGATATCCTCCCCCCTTTTTCCCTTGATCATCTATGATAAATCTGTGAGGTTTCTTTTAATCCATTCTCATACATTGTATCTTCGGGTTTCTGTTTTTTCTTTTATTCTACTCATATGCGCCTTGGCTCATTTCGTTTTCTGTTGAGTTTTATCCTTTTGTGTATAACGTGTAAAAATTAATGTTGATGTTTTTCTTTTGTGTTGGTACATTAGAGGTTTCAACATGCCAAAGAGAAGAGAGCGTTCGGTGTCTTTCGATGGGTATCAGAGATCTCCCTTACCGTATAGCTCCAGCTGTAGTCATCGATTTTCACCGAAACTCTCTTCAGAAATCAAGGAAAATCTGAAGGAATGGGAAGAAGCCAGGTGCCCTGTTTGTATGGAGCATCCACATAATGCGATTCTCCTCATATGTTCTTCCCATGAGAAGGGTTGCCGTCCATACATGTGCGATACAAGTTATCGCCACTCTAACTGTTTCGATCAGTTTCGCAAGTCATTTACGGATGCCTCAGCAACAACACCACCAGATCGTCAACGAGAAGAAGCTCAGCTTGTAACTAGAACTGCATCACCAACGGCGGCTGCAACTCCAGAATTAACTATCACTGATTTGCCGGAACAAAGAACCGAGGAAGGGCCCTCCACCCCATCTATTTTCTCACTTGAGAACCCAGTGCTGTCAAAATTAGTGTGTCCTCTATGTCGTGGTCAGATAAAAGATTGGGTCGTTGTAGAGCGAGCGCGCCAAGTCATGAATGCGAAACCTAGAAGCTGTTCCTCTGAAACATGCAATTTCGCTGGTGTTTATAAAGACCTAAGGAAGCATGCAAGACTCGAGCACCCTGCTGTGCGCCCATCAGAGGCTGACCCCGAGCGACAACGAAATTGGAGGAGGTTGGAACGCCAGAGAGACCTCGGGGACTTGCTTAGCACACTGCAATCTTCATTTGGGGAGGAAAGGGCTGATGATGACAACAGCTTGCCAATCGACGATGGAAGTTTACTTACCGTCTTTTTCCTCATTCGAGCATTTGGACCAGGGTCTAGCTGGTCCGGCACATCAAGGACGAGAGCTCAATCGAGTATTAGGAGGAGATCGACAAGACACTGGGGAGAAAGCTATGATGGGGAAACTGGATCCATTGGAGATGAGGACAATGATGAGTCTTCTTCAGATGGTGGTTCGTTTTCTTGGCGGCGGCGGCGTGTAAGGAGACGGACAACTCCTGACAATCAACAATGACTGCCATTCCTTGCAGTGGCGCCATGTAAGGCGACAGTGGTTTGATTTCTTGGCAGCGCCATGGAAGGGATCTTTTTTATCGTCCAAACATCGGAGTTTCAATCGCAAAGTGTTTTCCATGTTCATATTAATCTACATCTTGTAGTTGTTTGCTTTGTTTGTCTTCATGGCTGTAATAATTTGTTTCTCATTCAACAGCAGTTGAGGGATAATTGTTTCTAGTTCATTTGAGAACTGCTATGATATTCACGAGAAGACTTTAATTGAAATGAAGTGTTGATTGCCATCGGGTCTAGATTCGTTCATGAATACTCTTTTTCCCGTGTTCGTGGGCTGGGTTTGGGTAAAAATATCATGGATATGGGCTAGATTTGAGTAAAAGTACCTTGAAAGTTACTGTATCAAATGTTAGATTGTATTTTGTCTATTTTTACTAAAAAAATAAGTAAAATAGTTTTTGTACGTTAAATTAAAGAGCAAATTGATTGGTTATTTTGTTAGTCGTGTTAATTTTTATCGGTAAGGGTGGATGAAATTTTTAATAAAAAATATCAGTTTGTTTTTTAATTTAGGGCTAGTATGGCAATGCTTTTGAAAAGTGCTTTTGAAAAGTGCTGTGGAAAAGTGCTTTTGAGAAGTGCTTTTGAAAAGTTTGTTTTAAAATTTGAGTGTTTAGCATTCTTTGTCAAAAAGACTTTTGAGAAATAAAATGTCCATTTTAGACATGTTATTATCAAGTAACAAATATACATTTAAATAAATTTTAAATTAGTTAATATTATTATATTTTAGTAAGAATATAAAAATTACTATAACTTGTTAATATTTTATTATATGAAATATAAATTTTAATTTTAAATATTTGTAAGTAATAAATATTAATTAGTTATAAAATTTAATTAGAATATATAAACTACATTTTAAATATTTAAATATAACCATTAAATATTTGTAATTAATATTTTAAAAATATTTTTTTATTTTTAATTAATGATTTTAACACATTTATAATTAATCCCCACAAAAAAAAAGGAAAGTACTATGTTATTAGAGGGGTGAAAAAGTAATTAAGCACTAAAAGTGCTTTTGGGAGAGGAAAAGCTAAAAATTTTAGCTTCTCCTTTTTAGAAGTGCTTTTGAAAAGCACTTCTGAAAAGCTAAAAATTTCAAATTAAAAGCGAACATTGTTTCAAGAAATTTTTCTTCCAAAAGTCTTTTGAGCTTTGAAGTCTTTTAAAAGAATGCAGAATCGACTTTAATGTACAAAGATTAATTTGTTCATTTTTTAGTAAAGAGGACAATACAGAAGCTTTTATGGTGTTTTTACTGTTAGATTTATGTATGATATTGGTATACTCTATGTTTGCCTAAGCTTAACTCAACTCGAAATGCAATTCTAAAATTTTGCCTAAATTTATTTTAAGTTTGCTTATATTATATTTTCAAGATATATATTATTTTTAATTTAATATTTTAAATGATTTTATTTAAATTTTAAATTTAAACAATTTAACATATATTTTAAATTTTACATTATATTGTATTATTTTATATTTAATTTTATGTGATATAAATTACGTAATATATAAAATAAAAATATTTTTACAAAAATATAAAACAGGCTAGATTAGCTCGAGTTTATTTTGAATGTTGAAACTCAAACTCAATTATATTTTAAATATATATATATATATATATATATTGCTAAAACTCATTTTAAGCCTCATTCTTTTATTCAAATAATTTCATATTTTAAATCGACTTTTGTGTTTAGACATAAATCTACTATATTTTTATGAACTTCCATAATTTGGCCAAATTATAGTTTTAGTTTTTAATTTTTTTAAAACCTGGAATCTCAAATTTGAAATTTATGATTATCAAATTTATTATTTTTATTAATTTATTTGAATCTGTGCTCTACACTATATATAAGTCATTTGTGGGCTACTTTTTTACCATTTAGGTCGGGTACTCTACTCTACTGAACCCGCTACCTCTTTAGGCAGCCTTAGGCACTCAAATTTTTGTCAGAGTCAAGAGGTAATACTTAAGACTAGCCTGTCAAGAGGTTCACGAATAACGCCTTTGAAATTTTTTTCGGGAAGAGATAAACTTCCCCTCAAACAAAGTATAATCACAAGTTCAGATTTTATAAAAAAAAATAATAATAATATTGTGAAATATTTATTCTCCTTAGAAAATTTAACTTGATTCAACTTCGAATTTAATTTCAGCGTCGGCTTCCCAACATCCTCCCAACATCTTGAACTGCGATGGAAGGAAGGAAAAAGAGTGAAGGAAGGAGGAAAAAAACTGAAATCGAATTTGTTGGCTGAGAAAGAAAGAAGGACGGAGAAGGAATGAAGAAGGGAAGAACGGAGAAAGACTTACCTAGATAAAGGGAAAGATCAGAAAAATGTTTTACCGAAAAGAAATCGGTAAGACGTTTTCCAAAAATAAGAAAAAATTTTACCCGTGTTTTAGAAAATGTTTTCTTTGGGAATTCATTTTCCAATCAAACAAACACTAAAAAATAGAGAAAATATTTTCGGGAAAACATTTTTTCTTTATCAAACAGACCCTTAATCGAGAACTAATGTAACTCTTTCGTACCAAAAGAAAGAAAAATCCCTTGCGGTAAACGTTTCTGTGCATCACATCGCACATGCATTGCGCCCTTTAATTCCATTCCAAGCTGCTTTTCAGCTAAGCGAAATACCGTAACCGTTGAAAAAGCATGCAAATAAATAAAAGAAAATTTACAACTTGTATTTATGGGTTAATTCCACTATAAGTACTCAAACTACATCTCGAATTTCAAATTGTTCTCCAAAACCATAAACCGTTTTAATTAAATCTTCAAAGTATTATATTTGTATTAGTTAAAGTCTTTGCATCAACCCGACATCAATTTAAGCATTAAATATCGATTTAAATCTAAAGAACATAACATCTTTGGAAAACGCCACTCTAGCCGAAAGAGTAGGGGCGAAGCTAGAACAAATTTTTAGGGGACCGAATGAAAATTTAATTTTTGTAGTCTATATCTTTATAATTTTTAAAGAATTAAATTGAATTTTTATAATTTTAGGGGGGCCAAAATAAAATTTTACCTTTATTAATTTTAAATTTTAAAAAAATTTAAGGGCCTAATTATAAATTTTCCATTTTAGGGGGGCCAAGGCCACTGCCTGCCCCCCTTGTATCCGCCCTACTGAAAGAGTGTTACGAAATAATACATCTAAAGTAGAGATATACACAGAGGCGAAGCCAGAACATATCTAATCTCGAGTCTTAATACACGCCTAGGCAAGTGGCATGGCACACGAACATATCTAATCTCGAGTCTTAATACGCCTTTTCTATTAAATGATTAAAATTTAAAATTATTTATTTTATTTAAAAACACGTTAAATTTTGACCACATGTTAGATAATGCTACATTATTCAAGGCCAAAGTTGTACAATACTAATAATTTTATAACCCAATTAAGTATTTAAAAATATAAGGATTAATTTAGAATTTAAGCAATAGTTTGGGATGCATACTGTAATTAATCCATTACTTATAATTATCATTACCTGACTCCTGAAGCAACGCCAATTTCAGTTTCCAATTCCAGCTGAAATCCAGGCTTTGAACAATATATATATATGTATATGCATGTATAAGATCTTTTGTTCTTCAATTCAATCCACGCTTCTTCTTTTTTTTATCAACGGTGAAGAATATGCAGAGATCATCGTCATTATCAAACACTAATCGGCTGATCTCCGACGAATTCTTCGTCAACTTGCCGCCGTCTACCATGGCAACGTCTCAACTTCTCAAAGCCACCACGACATCCGACGATCGCTTACCGGAGTACGGTGATCCGATCACCGGAACTAACAAAAAGGAAATTGCTTACAATCGCCAGCACGACATGACGGGAGAGAAAGTGATTCACCTAATTCCGGTCGTATTGTTTCTTTGTGCTTTCACTCTCTGGTTTTTCTCTTTACCTGCAGACAGTAAAATATGATCGGAGAACGCCACTAATTTGCTTAATTATGTAATATTTAAACGTTTAAATTGTATGGAAAGTCCCTATATTATGTATTTTTGGTATATTTAGTCCCTCGATTATAATTTAATTTATATATATATTTTTACTTTTCCAAATGTGTATTTTTAGTTCTAATACCATTTTTTTTTTCAAATTATTTGATGGGATTTATGATTTAAAACATGTAGTGACGTGGCATGTGTTCTCTCTCTCTCTTTTTAAATGGGTAGGCAGGTCCTTGGCTCCTAATATGGTAAATCTCTCATTTAGTCCCTTCAAAATTGTGAAGTGATAAGTTAGTATAATGATAAATTTACACTTTTAACTTTTTAAAATTTATAATTCATTTTGGTCCTTCCTAAACCACTTGTTTTAATGTGTAAAAAAATGTTTAATTGTACAAGAAATGTTAATATGTATATAGAAAACAATCCCATGTTTTAAAACGTAAGTCATATCAAATTATTTGACAGAATTAACACGAAAAAAAAGTTGAAATTACGAGGATTAGAAATGATAAGTTCAATTATTATACGACTCTCTGCTCGTCCTTACTCCGAAGTGGGTGAATCATCTTGAACTCCATTAACCCTTTTGTGTATCAACATATATAAATAAATTGGTAAAGAAAAAAAACCTTTCTCAATTTCGATATTGAGCAATTTGGTATCTTTCAAGAAATTGAAGTAATTTAATCTTTGTCAATTTTGAAAGTGAGCAAATAATGACAATTAATCATAGCGTTAATGTTTTTCATCAATTGTACATATTTTCATTGGTAATTTAGTCCTTATAGTTTACAATTCTATCAATTTAGTCTTGATTTAACAAATTTAACTCGCAATATTTACACAAAATATACAAATATCAAGGGCTAAATTTGTTACGATACAATCAAATCATCTACAATAGACAAGAATTATTAACTCAAGTGATTAACAGTATTTAATTACTCACTTTTGAAATTAACAAGGATAAAATTACTCTAATTTCTTAATAGAACCTAGTTTGCTCAATATCAAAACTAAGAGGGATGGAATAGCTATTTTTACCAAATAATTAAAAAAAAAAACCCACACACCAACCTCTAAAAAATGTCTAATCCAGGCCCATAAATATACATTCATCAAGGAAAAATAAAAGGTTAAGATGTGCTTATAGTCTCTGTACTTTTCAAAAATTTAGAATTTAATCTTTATACTTTTTAAATTTTAAAATTCAAGTCCAACTATTAACATTATTAATTTAATTTCTTGTTAAACTTGTTGCTGTAACATTTTTGGAATAAAAAATCTCACTTGACAGCTATGTAATTAAAAAAAGATGTTCTAATTCACTTGAATTCAACAAAAAAGAAAATTAACAGGGTTTACAGTTGAACTTGAATTTTAAAATCTAAAAAATAGAAGGACTAAATTCTTGAAAATATAAGTATAGGAACTAAATTCCTAATTTTTGAAAAGTACAAGGACTATAGGCATATTTTAACCAAAATAAAATCTGATATTGGTGTAGAAAAAAGTATATAGTTGAGGAAGCATTAAAGGAAAGAAAATGGCACAGGTGGGTTTGTCACTGAAATGGGCAGCATATTTCCTGAGGTGTCATTCCTTTGGTCACCTATATATACTTCAATTTTATTATTTCATGCATCATTCATATTTAAATAAATTATCATTTTATTTTAATAATACAATCATAAACAATCAAAAAAGTTTTGTTAATTTTAAGTTAAAAGTAGAAATTTTGAAATTTAATTTCTATTTTTTTATTTTTCAGAGTTTAAAATTTAGGTTCAACTGTTATCGTTGTTAATTTTTTACTAAATTCAAGTCAATTTATAAATTAAAAATATAAGGCATGATTTTTTGTTAAAAGTACATATTTTAACCATAATTTTATGGTTGGACTTGAATTCAGTGACTTATAAGCGTATATATGCGACAATACAACAATGCACAATGTGTACGGTTTTCCTCATTATCACAAGGAAGACGAGGATGATGGCAATGGTAACGGTGACAATTGTGGTAATGGGAAACCACGAGTTAGGAAGAAGAAACCCAAGAGAAAAAAGGACAAGCTGAAATGCTTTCTTTGTGACGGTCCACACATGTTGAAGAAATGTCCAAGGAGATCCGCGCTTAGGAAGAAGCCGGTGGGAAAGGCCTTGGGACTTGGTTCGAGCGCAAGGGGTGTTGAAGCCAAGGAGGCCGAGAGCGAGAAGAAGCCAGTTGAGTGCTTCTTGTGTCATGGTCCGCATGGGTTGCGAAGGTGTCCGAGGAAGCCTTTCATCGAATGGAAAGATGGAGCAGACAAGGAGCCCAAGAAGCTTGGTTCGAGCAAGGGAGAAGCCGAAGCCAAGAGGGCAAAGAGGAACAAGTCTGTCATCGAAGGGAACGATAGAGCAGACAAGGAGCCCAAGAAGCTTGGTTCGAGCAAGGGAAAAGCCGAAGCCAAGAGGAAGAGGAGCAAAAAGAAGCGAGTAAAGTGCTTATTGTGCCGTGGTCCGCATGAGTTGTGGAACTATCCAAAGCAAGCCGTACTCAAAGGAAAGGCAACGTCCGAGCATGGTGATTCGTCGGAGGTATAGGCACTGATGGGACATTTTCAATCTGCGAACGCATTGCTTCTCTAAGCACTTGAATTTACAGATGAGTTGGGAGATAAAAAAAAAAACCCACTATAGACAATACTAACCTGCTAAGAGGTCAACTAAAAAAATCTACTTAGAGCCGACGAATCTCTTAATACAAAATTATTGATTTATGCAATAATACCCAAAATAGTTTTAGATTATGGCTCTATTGTTTATACATTATTGAATTATTGATAGAATAGTAAACAAGTTCATATCAATTCTTCAATTCGTGTTGGATACTTGAACAACCCCTTTATCTCAAATAAAAAAGAAAGTTGTGCATTAATGGGGCACACCAAATCCTCTGCCATTGTCTCATTTGCCTCTCATCGCCATTGTTACTCCCATGTGATGATGCACCCCATCATATACACCATTTTCTCTTTTCCTTTGGGCCCTTTACTAGATTCTTCTCCTTACTTCTTTTCTTTATTTTTTTGCAAGTCCCCATGGAAAGGAACCACTTCCATCAATGTTTTTTTCATGCTAAATTGCAACAAACATTGAAGGTAAAATAATAAATATGTAGGCAATATAACCTTTTAAGTAATGGTGGATTGTGACATCTTTGGAACCATATGCTATTTTTTTATTAGCTTGGTTTGACACTTATAATATATAGTTGCATATAAGAGTTATATATATATATATATATATAATTGAACTAAGTTTCTATAGGAAATTTTATATTAGGAAGGGGTTATGGGTAGTTTTAGGTATTGTATCAAAAAGAGCAAATATGATAAGAACTTATAATCAGATTAATGTTTAAAAAAAAAACAAAAGAATTGAAGCTTGAGTGAAATTAGGCATATGAAAATCAGGTGAATAGATATTCATGTAATTATTCTTAAAAAGCGACATATAAGAATATAAACTCTCAAAGATCTTTCTCTATTGTCAAATAGGATGAATTTGCGTGGCGAGGTATTCATAATGTTTTAAAAATAAGACCGATGATCGAATCCGACAGAATATTTTCTTAGTTCAATTGGTTGGATCAGTTTAACCGATTAACTATCGACTTTTTGTTTCGATTTTCAATTTTTTATCAATTCTAAACATATTGCTTAAAAGTCAGTTCAATCTCTTTATTCAGATTGATATACCAATCGATTTCTAATACAATTAACCCGACCCACTTATACAGTTGTATTTCAAACAACACTAGATATTGGCAATGTCATGCAATGCTACTTTCCATGACATGGAAATGAACAAACAGTGAAGGCAACCCCAAAATAATTGTGACAAATGACAATTTGTCACTTCCTCAATTCTTATTTAAAGAATGGAAAAAATGAATTTTTGGGCATCTAATTTGGTCCCAAAATCTTAAATGTGACCATCATATGACAGTGCTTCTACTTTGTAGATATTTAAGTATCCCCATCTTTTTCATAACTTCTATTACATTCATTTCAATTCTAGTCTTACCCAAATAATTAAATAAATTTTTCATTAAAAAATCAATTTTTTTTAAGAATTGTATTATAGCTTATCTCAACTCATAAATAACTTTAATTTAGGAAAGGATTGTATGAAACAGTTATGCCACATAATCTGTATCTATTTTCCAATAGATTTATGCCACATCAGTATTTTCATTCTGAATTTTAGCATTTTCATCTTGAAAAAATTATATCCAAATTAAAATCCTGAAATTCAAGATAAAAATACCGATGTGGCATAAAACTATTGGAAATGGATCATATACCTATTTCATACAATTCTTTCTCCTCTAACTTATATTGAAATACTATTAGTATAAAAAATTATTATTTCCCATAGGTTAAAATAACACTAACATTGCTTTTGCCTCTAGTAAGCATGAGGGCTTCCAGCTTTTCCACATTATTATATTTAAGATAAAAAAAAAATTATAATTAGCATAGGAATCACAACTGGCAAATACCCAAAAAATTAATAACACTAATAATGAATAATGAATAAAAATCCCAAGCAATCATATAAAAGGCAGAATATACCAAAAAATATATAATTTTTTTTAAAATCTCACATATGGATGACTCAAATCTCGTCACTTGTTAAAGAAATAAATAAAATAACAAAATAAGAGAATCTGTGGGAGCGAAAAGCTGAGCGCTGAACCATACAACACAAGTTGAATCCAGTATAAAACTGTTCTTCTTCTATTTGACTTTGATTAAACCAGAGTTTTTTCAACCCTTAAATAGATGTAGTCGAAATTCTCCTTGTATCATTCATTTTTCAACATTAGTGAATTTTTCGTCCTCTGCCCATGATTTTTTTCGAAAGGACTTTCACGTAAAATCTGTATATATTACTTTACAATCGTTCTACTACTATTATCGACATTCATTGTAATAGATTATAATCTCATACATAAAATAATAGAGTAATTGAGAAAGATGGTGGCATGGTGATGGGGAATGTATATATATAAATAAAAATGGGCAAATTATATTAATCATCCCAAGATGGGAAGGCAGAAGGTGTTTGCTATTTGGTCCAAGAGAAGCCAGACAAGTTCACAATTAAATCAAAAGCCAGCTCAATTACATTGGCATAAGATATAAAATTAAAATGCAATAAATGGAGACAAATTGGAATTAAACTAAGGTAAGGTTACATTTAGGTTAAATATGCCCCAAGTCCTTGTACTATTTGAACATTTAAAATTTAATCTATTTACTGTTTAGATTTCAAAATTTAGGTCTAATTGTAAATACCATTAAATTTATTCTGTTAAATTCATTATGTAACATTTTGAAATTAAAAAATCACTCGAGCTTTAACTGACATTTTAAATTACTTGTAACCTCCCTAAATCCTAACTAATTAAATTAGAGGATATTATGCCTTTAGATGCGCTCAAACTTACGACATCCGACTTGTTATAACATCATTGATGCCAATTGAACTATACCCAGTGAATCGAACTCTTAACTCTTTAATTATAAAACAATGAAGTGAGAAAATAGTTAAATATTTTAAATTATTCATTATATGATGTCTCTCATATGCAAAATCAAAAGAAGGGGTAGAGGGAGATAAATAAGATAATTAAGAAAATAAAGTATTAAAAATAATATTAAAAATCTGACAAACATCATAAAAAAAGAAGGAAAAAACTAATTATTAATTAACAAAAATTTTAAATTATATAATAGAATGTTAACTTTGTCTTATAGTAAGGTGGGGGAACATATGCTTAAGAAACAACACAAATGAAGAATTAAAGAAGGATTAAAAAAATTAAAGAGTAGGACTAGGAGGGGGATTATTTTTAATTAATAATTAATTATATAATTCGAGTTTTAATTAAATCATGGGAAAAGAGTATATAAAAATATTATTTATAATCGATTCATGTTGTTAGTAAAGCATATATGTGATGGTTTGATGGTTAAGAGTATTCACTATCTCAAGTGTGGTCTAGGTTCGAGTTGTGTTAATTATGTTTGTTGTTCGGGCTTTACTTGACCTTAAACCCTGATCTTAAACTAAATGGAACGATCATCTCATATTTGAATAGATGTGTTATCTCACATTCAAATCTGCCCCACCTTTTATCCGTTTTTTCAAAAGAAAAAAAATTCACTTCATTTAAAGTGGAATGATTCAAAATTCATTAAATAGTTCGGATTTTATCTTCTCCAACTTAAAACATCGTATAAATATATGAAATTCTTGGAAGCGCATGTCCCATTGAAACCCACCCAAGAGCCACATGGTTCTTAGGGACCATCAAAATCTTTAATTAGAGACCCTTTGTTTATTTTTCATTTTATTTAATTTTAAAGATCAAGATTCTTAATGAAATTAATTAAAGGACCTTTAAGGTGCATGAGGAGATCCCCCAAAACAATACAATTTGTATCTAATTAAACCCCAAATCCCCTAAGCCCCATAAAAGAAAGACAAATATTAAAACAAATTATATATTATTATTACCAAAAAGAAAGTGCATTTGCATGCTGGATTACAGTCACCTTTGCTTAAAAGAACAATTTCATGCTTTTCTTGGGTACTTCAAATTGCACTTAAAAGAACACTCTTTGTAAATGACTAGGAAACTTCATCTTTGATCTTTGAAACCCATAAATCTTTTACCATTTCCCATGAAGTCCTTCTCTTAAAAAAGAATGTTTGGGTCTTACAATATAACTTTTCCATATTTTTTTTATTTTTTTCCTTTGAAGATCTTGAAATTAGATCTTTAGTGATAAAATTTACAAGATCAACACCTAAAACTAAGAAAAAGAAACCTATTTAATAGTGAGGTTATCCATTTCATTTGATAAAATATAATTTGTATGGGTAGGATCTTAGTTTAAGGTTCTGTTAATTTGAATTGATTGAACTTATATTCAATAATAATTTTATTATAAAATTTTATTTTCAATAATAAAATGAGATTTTAAGTTGATTTACATGGAACTCTTGTGGTTGGTTTGGTGGTTTAGAGTTGTTTATTCATAGAATCCTCCCGGGTTTGAACTTTTTGAGGAGCAAATGGTAGTATTTTATCTGGGTAACTGATCTCTTTGGATGTAGCAAGTTTTATGCTTTTTGGCTCTGGTGATGAAAGCTATTGAGTTATGGGAAACTTATATGTTAATAACCTACAAATGAAAATTAAGTTAATGCAATAAACCTTCTATTGATTGCCAATATTATTATTAATTTTATACAATGCAATAAGAAATATTTTCTTTTCATAATTAGATTTTGCTGAAAATTGAAAAAAAAAATCATCAATTGCAATGCAATATTAAAAAATTGTGTTACGAAATCTACATATAAATACACAAGAAAAAATAATGGAACATGGACAAACACACGACTTATTAAACTAACCTTAAACAGATATCAATAGTTTCGTGCTAAACCTTCTTTTTGGTAAGAAAACTGTGATCACGGGGTTTCAAGTGAGACACACGAATGAATACTACACAAAAGAAGTATTGATGTACTATGTTATAACTTTGTGTTCGATAATTCTTGTTATTATTTAAATACATGTAAGATTTAACAAATTAAATATACCCGTATGAGACATATATTCAGAATGAACACTAAACTCTGAGTTCGAGTAACATAATTAGGACCCTTTAGTCATCGAGGTCGAAGGATGATTGGGGCTCCATATTGTGGATAAAGTAGCATGAGAACTGTTGGAGCATGTTGGTAAGTTGGGGCCAATCGGAAGGTAAACCGTTGAAGTATAATTGAAAGGGCTAACTTGGCTTGTAAAACGGCCAAATTTTGTCCAATGCATGTCCGAGCCCCAAGACCAAACGGGATGAAACCGATCGGGTGTTTTACTGCACGTGCCACACCTTCGGAAAATCGGCCTGGGTTAAACTCATTAGCATCATTGCCCCATATGGCTTGATCATGATGAACGGCCAAGATCGGTATCAAAAGTTCAGTCCCACGTGGAATCATGTAACCCCCAAGCTCAACATCTGATCTGCTCCGCCTTATTGTGGCTATCGTTGGCGGATACAACCGAAGTGATTCATTTAATATCATAGTCAACTGCATGCCAAAATTTACAACCCAATATCAAAAATATTTTTTAGTTAATTAAAATATACCATCCATCGTTAGCATAAAGAGACAAAGACATGAAATTTTGTCTTTTGAATTGAAAGAGGGAGAGGCGATACCGTCTTAAATTTGACGACATCATCTTTGGTGGGTAAGTCACGTGATCCGCACACCTTTAACACCTCATCACGTGCTTGCACCTGCCACTGTGGGTGCATTGCTAGCAAAACAGTTGTCCACGTCAGCAAATTGGATGTGGTTTGTTTGCCTGCAAAGAAAAAACTCTTGCACTCTTCAATTATGTCATCCACACTCATATCCGGACTTGAATGCGAAGATTCGATCATTAATCCCAGTAAATCTTTCGCTCCGTCCTCTCCTCTTCTATTCTCTGATTTCCGACTTTCGATCAGTTTCATCAACGATTTTCTAATTTTATTGTCCAATTTCCAACACCTTATATTTCGTCTTGTCGGCATGAACCTAAAATTTAAGAATCAAAATTCAAACTCTAAGCTAAGCACTCCAGAATTTGGTCTAGGGGTAGAAGCTGCCCCTTAGTAAAATAGTATAACTTCAATTTTTTTTTTCATTTTGGCCTTAAAAAATTTATTGGTTTGCCCCTAATTTGGTTCTTACCTATAGCCAGGGATGAACACTTTCTGAAATGTCTCGGCAGCGAGTACCATTTGTTGAGCTTGTAAACAAAAAATAGCCTTCCCGTCTTCGTAACTAGTCCCGAACACGGTACGCGTAATGATGTCTTCCGTAAGCGTTTGAAACCACTCGCAGACGTCGATTTCAACGTCCCTAGAGCCATTGGCCGACATTGCGGACCATTTGTCTAGCATATCGGTCATTCGTTGTGTCATCACCGGCACAAGCAACTACAATAAAAATGGAATACAGGTTACTTCAGTTGGGTGAGTAATCGATAACATTTCGAAATTCGAGTCTTACTTTGAGATTTTCCATATGGAAAGTGGGTGTAATTATTTTGCGATGATGAGCCCATTTTTGACCTTTTAGACTAAGGAGGCCATCACCTTCAAGCTGTTTAATCAAAGGGTGGGCTTCATTTTTTTCATACAATTCGGACTTGGAGATGAAGATTTCCTTTATCAGATCAGGATCCGACACTGTGACCCGAACCGTGGGTCCGAACCAGACAATAAATGGTGTACCTGCAAGAAAAAATGGAGTTCAAAAAGTTGATGAGGTTTTGTTGGGTCAAATTATGATTTTGGTCCTTTTACTATGCTAAAATTTGGATATATTGTAAGAAAAACGAGTTAATACTAAAGAAATTAAACAAGGTTTTTTTGGTTAAATTTTTATTTTAGTCCGTCTATTATGCTCTAATTTGGATGTAAAATAAAAAAAAGGAGTTAAAAGTGATGAAATTAAACAAGTTTTTTTGGTTAAATTTGATTTTGGTCCCTCAACTATGCTCTTGGATGTATAATAAGAAAAACAAGTTAAAAGTGATGAACTAAACAAGTTTTTTGTGTGTTAAATTATGGTTTTCATCCCTCTACTATGCTCAAATTTGGATTTATAATAAGAAAAACGAGTTAAAAGTGATAAAACTAAAGAAGGTTTTTCTTTGGTTAAATTCTGATTTTGGTCCCTCAACTATGCTCAAGTTTGGAATTTAACCTCTGTATAAATACGTTTTTGAGAAACATAATTAAAAAAAGAAAAGAAAAGGAGAGAGAGACAAAATCGTTTACTTGAACATGGTTGAACAATCAAAACCATAATTTAACTCTCTTTTTTCCCCAAAAAAACAAGTGTCTTTTTTGCAACAAAAGGAATTTGAAGTTGGAGCTTGGAAGAACAAAGTTTGCAGAAGAGGAAAAAAACGATAGAAAATTAAAAAAATGGCAGCCATTAATTCAAAAGGAAAATTAAGCTTATAGATGTATAGTGTAGGAACCTTCAAAGAGAATACAAAGAACAAAACAAAGATGTCATATATATATATATATATATGTATATGTATATAAACCAAGGTGACAGACAAGTGCAAAAACACTGCTGGTTTATACATATAGAAAAGAAGGGATGAAAAGAGAAGAAAAACAAGCTTCAGATTCAGGAAAAAAAAAAGTGAAAATTTTGAAGAAATCGATCAATGTTGATGATAATAATCAAAACCCAAAGTGTTAAATCACCTTGAAAAAGCATAGAATTACAGTAGATATATATATATATATATATATATATAAGTGAATGAAATAGTTGATTAAAATTAATTACCATAGATTTTCTTCCAATGGTGATAAAAAGAAAGGACCCTTGGGAGAATATTATGAGAGAAATCAGGCATGGGAGTTGCAGAAGCTTTCAACATCATCCCCACAAGTTCTTTAACATTGCCGATGAAGAAATGGTAAGGTGGGCCTTTAATCCCTTGTTTTAAGAAATGGCTTTCGATCTTCTTTGGTTTCCACCATAACAACACCACCACTTTCATCATCATCACCACCATGAGTAACGCCATGGAAGTGATGAAAACAAGCTTCGATGGCCACTGTAACATTACTTCCATGGAAAAAAGAGAAAAAGAGAGAGAGAGAGATTGGTGTGCTTTTTTGGGTGACCTTTGAGTTGGCTATAGGAGAAAGAGAAGAAGAAGAAAAGAGATTTTATAAGGAAGGCAAGGCCAACGGCGTAGGGGACGCCATTGGAATCATATAAAGGATCAACGTGAGGATTTTGTATTTTTTTTTTAAATTTTATAAATATAAATATGAACAAATGTTACCTTCGGTAAAATTACCAATAAAGTCCCTATACTAGGGGTTAGATTGCGTTTTACCTTCATTTACTAAAAAAATGGGCAAATTAGTTTTTATATGTCAAATAAAAAAACAAACAAGTCATTTCTGTTAAAAATATCATTCATTCCTACTATTAAAAATTGGTGCAACTGATGAAATAACTAGATATTTACACGTGGCATGTCACGTGTACCTTTTGTTGACGTACAATGACATGTTTTTAATAGTAAAAATAGATGAAATTTTTAATAAAAGAACCTGTTTGTTTTTTATCTAACGTACAAAACTTATTTATCCATTTTTTGAGTAGGGAGAAAAAATGTAATCCAACTCTTAGTATAAAAGCCTTCATGATACTTTTATCATTACCTTCTCGATTTTATAGAACGACAATGTGTTGTGTGGGTGTTTCTTTGTTGGGTTTAGTTTGGTATCATGGAGTTTAATTGAAATTCTAAAAAAGGGTTTAAATAAAAAAATTAAAAATTGAGATTTAATGAGAATTTTAGAAAAATACGGGATTTAATTAAGTTTTTTTTTAAATTATGAGTGGATCAATGAGAATTTCTAAAAATTTAAAGAGTTTAAAATTTCAATAAATTTAAAATTTTAATGAAATTTAATTCTATCAAATAAATTGAGATGATTTATTTTTTTAAAATATGTGATGAAATGACATATCGACATTTTCTCGACGGTTGAAATTTTTTCATATTTAAAAATAAAATTTTAAAATATTTGTTCAATTGTAAAAAAAAAATGAATTGCGTCAAATTATTTGATGAAATTAATGTAACAAAATTTGTCCTTCAAAAGTAGAAGGATTAGAAATGATGATATTATAGTGGAAGAACTAAATTTGTCAAAATGTACACTACAAGGACTTTCTATAAAATATAACCATTTTCTTTCTATACATATTTTTCATTTTCTAATTAAACATAGTAATTTGTCTATTATATGATGTTTAAGATATCTTATTTTTACACAAAATATGATAAATAAATAAAATGAATTAATTTTGGTTGGTCCATCTTTCAATAAATAGAAAGGCAAGACACTATCGCATGATCATAGTTAGACACATTGAGGCCTTTGAAAGCGGATTCCTATATGTGAAGCATGAATGTTGTCAAGCCGGTCTCTCAAGAGCTTCAAGCCAACATCGGTCCATATCCATGGCCTTTGATTATCTTGCCAAGAGGGTAAAGGTCGCTTCACATGTCAAAATTACAAAGTCAACGGTTGTCAACTTTAACTTCAAATTCAAAAAAAAAAACAAAAAACAAAACAAAAAAAAAACCAAAAACAAAAAAACCAAAAAAAAGTGTGTGGCAATGCGAGAAAGAAGCGTGATGGTACAAATTTTACGGTCTGTTCAAAGATCGGACACCATATCATTGCAAACAATGGTGGCTAACCCATTCAAAATTTTGAAAAACAAGCGAGACTTGTAAAGGTTGGCATAGAAGTTACCATTTACCTTCTAGGTTTCTTGAGCATTGGCGGGCTTTCACCGGGCATCCTTTCCATTGAAAAATTGTTGGAAGATAAGATTCTTTTCCCAAGCACGGATTGAATTAGATGAAGCAAAATGCCTCAGAAAGCTTGATTGAAAGTATTCAGCGAGGTCAAATGTACCGAAAATAGATCACGGGCTTGACGAAAAGGTTATTTCAAGAGGATTTGGGAGATGACCTATCATTAAGAAAGATTCTTCTTATCAAGAGAACTCGAAGAAAAGTAAATGCCTTATCTGACAAAGAAGGCTGTCTAGGAAAATGGGTATTAACCAAGATGGATGGCAAGGACACGCCCAATCCGGTGAGTTTAGATTCAATAAAAAAGGTTTTCAAAAAAAAAAACACAAAAAATGAAAAAACAAGAAAAAGAAAAAAGAAAGAGAAAAGAAAAAGGAGAGGCCAAGGCGAAAACCATGAAAGGGCGCTTTGAGACCAAAGGGTATTTGAGTTGAAAACCGAAAAGGCAGCTCAAAATTTTGATCAAAAGTAGGGCATCTGATGGTCTTGCTACGCTCGAAGAAGTATGTTACGTCTTGGGGCATCGTCAAAGTACTGGATCCCTAAACACATATTAAGCTCAAAATGTTCCTCAAGAAGTTGGAACAGGGAAGCTCAAGCTGCGATATCTGGGGCACTTAGTTTCTATTTTACCCATTTTTGTTACTTGTGATTATTTTATTCCTTTCAAAAAAATACCGATAAATTTCCTTCTTAATTGCCTTTGCTAGCTTTGATTAACTTGTTTGTTTCGAGCCATGCTCCCAATCAATTTCTTTGTCCATCGTTACAATCTTTTTCAGGCATTTCGCATTGAAATAATGATTAATGGACTAATAATACTTTCATAAAAGGAGTTTTGCATATTACTCTGAAAGCTTCTGAATAATACAAGGACCTGAAACAGGACTGTTGTTTAGAACTAACTCAGCTCAAGGTTTGGAAATTTTGGAGAAAGATGATTATCTCTTTGGACCTTTTATTTTTCACCGGTGACACAACCTTGACAGATAACAAGCAATGTCAACCCAGCAGTACAAAGAGATCATTCTCGGGAAAAGAAAAATAATACTCTGCATTCATGCGTATCGAACCCACACATCCGGTCATTACACGGTGAATGGTGTAACAGATCAAATTGATCCTATACCTCGAATTCTGACGGGATAGGTAGAAGAAGCCAAATGTTATTCTCCTAAAGTTGCGGGAGAGATACAAACTTTATGTCCCAAGAGGTGCAGTGGAAGAGACCACGAAATTACAGTGAGGGCAAACTTGTTGAGCATAATATAATCATTTTTTGGGTTTTCTATCAAAGATCTTTGGTTGAGCGAGAAAAGCATGATAACCTATCAGGGATAGAACATTAATGGACTACGAGCAATGATGACCCTAAGCATTTTAAAAAAAAAAAGGGATCATTTCATTTTGCATTTATACATCATTTGAAAGCATGTTTAGTTAGGAGCATTCGACTCATTGCATCCTAAAAAGACTATTCTCATGACATTTCGCATTCATGCAAAAGTCATCCATTGTCATTTAGTTAGGAGCATTGATTTATTACGATCATTGCATCCTAATCATTGTAAAAAAGACCATTCTCACGGCATTCTGCATTCATGAAAGTGTCGTCCATAGCGCATGTAGTTAAGAGGCTTTGAGTCATTTTGATCACACACCTTCATCATTTGCATAAACACATAAAATTCATTCTGAGACGGGTTCCTCAAAAAGCGGTTAACGATATTGAAGTCTGAGATCTCGTTCCTCAAGATGGTAGTGAAGGCGGGCCGAAGATTGAAGTCTTCACGAAGATAGTAAGGAAGCACATTGAAAAGTTGATTTCGTTCCTCAAGATGGTAGTGGGCGGACTAAAGATTAAAGTCTTCACGAAGATAGTAAGGAAGCACATTGAAAAGTTGATTTCGTTCCTCAAGATGGTAGTGGAGCAGATTGAAGATTGAAGTCTTCACGAAAATAGTTAGGAAGCAAATTGAAAGTTCAATTCTTATTTCCTCGACGTTCGGTGGAGTAGGTTGAGATTACAAATCCGTCTCCACAGTTAACAATGAGGGTCAATCCTTAATTCTTTTGAAGTTTCGATGAAGAAGATAGAGATTACAAATCTCTTCTCCTTTGAATTCTTATTTCTCGAAGTTCAAGTGGAGTAGGTTGAGATTACAAATCCGTCTCCACGAGTTAACAATGAGGTTAAATCCTTAATTTTCGAAGTTTGATGAGAAGATGGAGACTACGAATCTCTTCTCCACAATTCTTATTTCCAAGTTCCGAGTAAGAAGTAAATCAAAGAAATCGATCGGTGATCCCGAGTTTGCGGGGATCAGTTAAGCAGATTTGACCTTCTTGAAGTTGCAAGCGGATCGAAGATATGATTTGACATTCCGAAGTTGCGGAAGCGGATCGAAGACATCGGTCTGGTGATCCACGAGTTCTTTGGGATCAGTTGAAGAAAACATGTTTGACCTTCCGAAATTGCGGGAAGCGGATCGAAGACATCGGTCTGGTGATCCACGAGTTCTTTGGGATCAGATTGAAGAAAGCATATTTGACTTTCCGAAATTGCAGGAAGCAAATCGAAGATATCGGTCGATGATCCCGAGTTTCTTTGGGATCAGATTGAAGAAAGCGGTTGACCTTCTTGAAGTTGCAAGAAGCGGATCGAAGATAATGATTTGACATTCACGAAGTTGCGGGAAGCGGATCGAAGACATCGATCTGGTGATCCACGAGTTCTTGGGATCAGTTGAAGAAAGCATATTTGACCTTCACGAAATTGCGGGAAGCAAATCGAAGATATCGGTCTGGTGATCCTTGAGTTTGCAAGGATCAGATTGAAGATAATGATTTAAACTTCTGAAGTTGCGAAGCGGATCAAAAAGCACTTTCGTTTATATCTCTCGAAGTCGCAATAGGCGAGATCACTACAAATCTCATTTCTCAAGGCTACGATGAAGCGGATCAAAACAACAAGATGCGATGGGCGAAATAAAGCTACAAAAGGAGTCGGGCTCGAAGGGCGGGCAAAATGGGCCTTGTGAAAATCTTTGCTCCATTCTCGTTACGACAATGAGCAAAGAGGGCGTATAGTAGAGCCCATTTTCCTACCGCCTTTTTACAACCGGGACCCAAAAAAAAAACCCAAACCAATACTGAAGAACCCAAGCCCATTTTACAAGCCCAATAACCTAACCCAAGACCTAGCCAGTTAGCCTTTTACATCGTGAAACCCTAGCACAAGTGGCGCCACACCTAGGCACACCCTTCGACTCTGGGCTTCGATCGCCACTTGCCACGACCACTGCAAAGACCGCCCATCTCCACCGCCCATTTTGCACACCAAGCACTGCAAGCATTAAAAGGGACGAGACAGGATGCGTGTAGAAAATAATAACAAGGCTATAAAAGCCGAATCATGCTTTGTATTTAGGGGTGGTTTTTTTTTGTATTGTGGTTTTGTTTTGCTACCGAAATAAAAAGCAAAGTTTCGAACAGATTCAAACAGAAAGAAAAGAGCCGCAGTTTCTCTAACCCGAAAAGAACAAGCATTAAACAGAGAAAGGAAGACAGACCGAAAAGGAACCAAACTCAGTAGCTTTAGGAGGTGATTTTTCCCCCTTCTAATTTTATTCACTTTATTTCGGATTTTTTTTGCACAAACGTATATATATTAAATAAAAAAATAATAACGAAAAATTTTAAAAAAAATGATATACCTTTTCGGATTTCCGGCCACCGTGTACGGTGGCCGGCGCTAGCGCCGGCACGGCGGTGACGGACGAACTCCGGCCGAGGCCCATCCCACCTGCAGAGAGAAAAAAAAAGAAGAAAGAAGTTGTTTTTTTTTTAAAGAGATGTGAAAATGAAAATTTTTGGCAAAGAATGGCTTATATAGCCAAATCGAAACGACGCCGTTTTGGCCGGCGCCCATAAGCCCCAAAACGACGTTGTTTCGCCCTTGACCCGCGCGCGAACCGACCCGCTCCAGAGGATCCGCGTGTTTTCGAAGGGATGGGTTAATTGCAATTGGCCCTTCCGCATTTTTATTTTTTTTAATCAAACTTTTAATTTATTACAACATTGGCCCAATGATTTTAACGGTTTGCGATCCGGCCCCCCATTTAAACGCCGCGTTTTAAGTTTTGGGAAAATTTCCCCTTTGGTCCCCTATTTTTCACGCGCATTTCAAATATGCCCTTCCCTTCTGTTTTATTCCAAATTAACCCCAAAACCTCATTTTTAAATCCAATTTGATCCCCTCTTTTAATTAATTCACGATTTTGGCTTTTTGGCCATTATTTAACATTTTTTATATCCCTATATCATTCATGGATTATTATTATTATTATTATTATTATTATTATTATTATTATTATTACCCTATTATCATTATTATTACTATACTATATTACGCTATATTATATTACATTGCATCATGTTATATTATATTACGTTATATATTATTTTATCATCCTAAGGCCAAGTCTTACATATTAAATTATTTTGTATATTATCAAGGTTATATCATATAAGTTTTGTCACTCACATACATATATATATATTATATTATTATTATTGTTATTATTGTTGTTATTATTATCATTTTTTTAATTATTAGTCCTACTATTATTACTATTTTGCTACCTTATTATCCGTATTATTTATTTTTCAGTATATCGTATATATTTTCCTTATCATTTTGCTTACCGATAGTTTCTATTATTATATTATTATCATTATTATTATTATCGTTATTAAATATATTATTTTTACTATTCTTTCTTACTATTATTATATACATATATATAATATATATATTACTATTATTAGTTTGCTATTATTTTGTATTATTACCATTATCTTATTTTTTATTATCACTTTATTATTTAATTTTCACCACTAATTTTGTTATTCTATTACCATTATTATTATACATGCATTATTCATATCGAAATAATATTATCATAATTTGACATCATTATCTTAACATTATTGTTTGTACTCTTACATTCATCTATTTATCTTTCTTAATTTTATATTATTACTACGTAAAATGTAGTTTTGAAAATCATCATATTTCACTTTAAGGTTTTAAAATAAGGCTGATGATTCGTGTTTAGGAATTCGAAAAATAGTGCCCTAACGTGCTGGGTTGCGATTTTCCGTCTAACTAAATTACTTAACATCCCTTTTACGAAGTTTTGCAAATCACGAGACAACTTTGATTTCGAGAGATTAAAACATTGTGTCCTAACGAGCTGGATGTGATGTTTATATCTTTTCGGGACTAAGAAATCTCAAGTTTTGATTCGAACCTTCTCTCGATTTGACACGATACGAGGCATTTTGTAAAGTGCTACCTTCCATTTAAAGGTTTTAAAAAATAAAGGCAATGTTTTGCATTTAGGAATTCGGGGAATAGTGCCCTAACGTGCTGGGTCGCGATTTTCCGGTTGACTAAATCACTAAACATCCTTTTGGTAAACTTCGTAAAATCATGAGGTAGCCTTGATTACGAAGGTTTGGAATATCATGTCCTAACGTGCTGGATGTGATGTTCGTACCCTCTCGAAACAAAGATATCTCGAAAATCCTAATACCTTTTAAAAGACCCGTATTTTAAAATCTTTCCAAATTTCGACATCAAGACATTAATTAATCATTTTGGTTAAAATAAAAATTTACCACCATTGGATGGTAAAATTTTAGTTAAGCTCGTTTTCCAAAAAATGGTTATATATATTTTTCGAATAACAAGGTATCGGAATGTACATTCTTTTGCAAGAATGTCCCTTTATTTTAATTTATTATAATAATACATTTAAAACATTCAAATTGAATTTCATCCACTAAATTTTCAAATTATGATCACTAAAATTAAGGTTTTTAATCAAATATTATTATAGAATAATTTTTCTTGAATTAAATAATTAACGAAACTCGGATAATTAATTTGGGTCTTGAATTTGGTAATTACTCTCTATTAGGGTTTGAATTTTTTTTTCAAGTTAGTCCTTGATATTTCTTTGAAAATCTTAAAATTCAAGTCCCAATATGAGAACAGTTGCCAAATTTAAAGACTAGCTTGAATAAAAAAAATTAAATCACAAATAACGATTTAATCTTAACTAATTTAAAAATAAATCTACCGATTGAGGCTTAGCTCGATTGGCATGAACATTGTTATCAGTATACGAGATTGTAGATTCGAGTGTGTTGAAGTATATTATCAGTGGAAGATATATAAATAAACATCCATTGTTGTTGAAGTAAATTCATAAAGAAAAAAAAAAAAAAAAAAAGCAAAATGAATAAAACTAATTAATTTATACCGTACAAGGAAGACCCAAAGTGTTAAAGCATATCACATGTAGTTGAAGCCAAAACCTTCAACGTTTCTTTGATTTTCCGAAATAAAAAGGTCGATTATCCCAACTTAATTACGATTTATAAAAATTAATCATTTCAAAATTTGTAGTTATTTTTTTAATAATATTATTTTCAAAATTCGAAATATTTGTAGTTATTATTATATCTAACACTTGTTAATTCCATACCCAGGGGCGAAGCCTGAAGGATTTTTTAGGGGGGTCGGATAAAATTTTAATTTTTTATAGTTTATATTTTTATAATTTGTAAATGATTAAATCGAATTTTTATAATTTTAGGGGGGCCAAAGTGTAATTTTACCTTTACTATTTTAAAATTTTTAAAAAATTTTAAGAGCCAAAATTATAATTTTACATTTTAGGGAGGCCGAGGCCCATGCCAGTCCCCCCTAGCTACGCCCCTATCCATACTGTTATTTTTAAGATGAGTCATCTAATATTATGATTAAAACCAAAGTCGATTAGGAGCATCGACTCGCTTAGTTAAATAGTAATTTTACTTTGTAACTCTTCTTAAAAATCAAAATATTTCGTTCAAACTTTTTCGACTTTGGTTCAACGGAATATACATTTCTTGTAAGGTCTTATATATAATTTTATCTCGATACATTTGAGGTTTTTAAGATATTTGCATAACAAAGTTGAGACCCTAAAACCTTAAGATTTCATATTCGAATTTCAAATTATATAAATGTGTGCAGGTTCTCACTAGTAGCGTAATTATTAATTAGGGTTCAAAGACCTTCCAGAAATTAAAACATTCAATTAATTCAAGTTTTTTTTTCCCTTTAGTTAAATAAAAAATTTGCACGACCGCTTTGAAAAACAAATAATTTAATTTAAACATTTATAATACAAAATTTTTAGCTTCCTCCCCGTCTCAAATTCTATAATTTTATTTCGACTTCTTTAAACAAAATTTATAACTTCGGTCTGAGGCTTCTCTTATATTTATAACAATTGATTCTATTAGAACCACGAGAAAGGATTGTATGAATCAGTGATATTATTCATTTTCAATAGTTTTATGCCATATCAGTATTCTTATCCCGAATTTTAAGATGCTGATGTGGCATAAAACTATTAGAAAAGAGATACATATGACGTGGCGTCACTGTTTCATACAATCTTTTCCCTTAAAACCACTAGCATAATTTCAAAAAATATTGTATAATTATTTTTTATGTTTATTTTACTATTATAATTTTTTAATAAAAAATCAGAAATAGTGGCATGAAACAAGGAATTAAAAAAAAAAAAAACAAAGTACAACAGTATCTTCCCTGTCTCACATAGGCAAAAAATTAAAAAATAAATAAAAAAACAAACTTTTTCAAGTTTTTTAAGCTTAGTTTGTTGGGAAAAAAAAGCCGCCCTTTTTTGCTTCCCACTGCATGTCTTTGTTTTCTTGTTTAATTTTTAAGTCAATCCCTTGTAACCAACGATTGCCAACCTGTGTCTTGGGTGTACATTTATTTTTAGGGTTTATCTATTTCTCCTATTAGTAGACCTGTTTACGAGTCGAGCGGTTTATCCGGCATGTAAAGATAAAGTTTTTCAGCACTGAATTTTTAAATATTATTTTAAACAACGATGCATGAACTTTCATAGCGGTCTGAGCGATTGCTGACGAGATTTTGAACCATAAATATTATTTTTCAAGATTAATTGTATAAACTGATTGATTTAAAATTTTAAGTTAAATTCGAGTTTAGTGTCGGAAAAAGTACTATAAAAGCCCCTATATTATAGGGACCGGATTAAATTAGTTCAAATTGCAATAGAGTTAACATTTACTGTATAAAAAAAATATCTTAAATTTTTTTTTCAATTGTAGTTCAAACCCGAAACAAAAGATTTCATTTACAGAACGATAAAAACTTTAAAAAATTTAACTTCGTTAAACTGTAAGTGATATTTTTTAAAGAGCAAATGTTAACTCTATCCTAATTTGACCTTATTTAATTTTTTTATATATATATATATATATATATATATATATATATATAAGTAAAGGATAAGTACATCTGTACATGTGAACCCTTTATTGAGTATGTGTACTTAATAAAAAAAGTAAAATTACCATACAAGTCCTTCTATTATAAGGATTGAATCAAATTAGTCCTATATTATTAAATAGATTGATTTAGTCCTTAAATTATTTAAAATAATCAAATAAAACCAAATTTTAATAAAGTGAATGTTATTAAAAGCTTTTATGATTTGTACACTTTAAAATGGTAAATTTTAATTTTGTTATTTTATTTGATTTTTTCAATAATACAGGACTAAATCGATTTATTTAATAATAATAAAAACAAGTTGTTTTAGTTAATAAAAGAAACATATTCTTTTACCACAAACATATTTTATACATAATTTACTATAAATAACAATTTACTCTCTCAAGTAATTGGAATTTAATTTATTTTAAAAAAAATTCAAATGGATCACATTAATTTGTATTTTGAGGTTTCACATTGTTTACGGGTTAGGTCAGATCAAGTTTGGGTCGAGCTCGATATTAACACTTTTTATGTTTTTTTAACCTTGGCGTTGATCGAAATGTGGTACTAAAATTTTGTTTAACCCCACTCATATTTGTAAATAGCTAATCAAATCTCATTTTAGGTCCACTCATATTATTTTTTAATTTTTGAAAAATATTTATATTATTTTTAATTTATTTTTTTTCATTTATTTAGATTTTTAATGTATTGTATATTAAACTAGATAATACGGTACCTTATTACAAACTTAGAAAACCAGTCAAGCATGGACCTTGAATGTTTGAGCTTGAGTCCGACCCATATTAACTTTTTTCACTCAAACTCATTTTTCGAGTCTAATTAACAATTTTTTTACAAGCCTTCGAGCAGTGGCATACCCAGGGGGCTGGGGCCTCTTAAATTTTTAAAGGTAAAATTGTACTCTGACCCTCCAAAATGATGAAAATTTAATTTTAATATTTTAAAATTATAAAAATATAGGCTATTAAAATGATAAAATTATATTTTTACTATCGTAAAAATATATAGTTTAATTTCGACCCCTTAAAAATTTTTTAATTTCGTCCCTGCCTTCGAGATTAGATAAATAAGGTCAACCTTACCTAGTAAGACACCCCATTATGTGAATATATATTATTTATGTTGCATTTGAGTTCATCAAATTGGGAATTGAGTAGTTATCAAGTCAGAAAAATTGAAAATGAACCCTAAAACAAAGAAGAAATTGAGGCCCACAAGCACTGTATTTAATATAGTGAATAATTGAATGTATGTCATATCCATTTGGCAAAACTATTGTTACCAAATTAATGAGCTCACTTCACTAATTAATCATCCAACTTGTTCTTAATTTCAGTCTCTCATTGGTGTTAGAATAAAGGTCCAATTAATGTATTTAATTAATACATATTTTTAAAGTCATCATTACATCAATAGTTTAGTTTCAACTCCAATTTCAAATATATATATATATATATATATATATTTGGGTCGAAAGAAATCCTTAAACTTTCAATTCCGTCTTACTTTGCCCAAAAAGTATATGGCATCTAATAAAAACATGATACATGACACATTCTTATTAGCTAGTATCGTGATTTAAGGTAAATGAGACAAAATTGATAGTTAAGTACCACTTCTGATAAAAAATTTGTATAATTCGAGGGCTAGTTTTATAATTAAACCATTTGGGTTTGGGGATGTAAGTCTTAAATTGGTCCACATGGGAAACAAGGGTGTTTATTTTAGGGTTTCACAATCATATCATTTTTCCCTCTTAGATACCCAAAGTTTTTTTTTTTTTGTCAAAAAAATCCTTAAACTTTCAATTTCGTATTACTTTGCCCAAAAAGCATATGGCATCCAATAAAAACATGATACATGACACATTCTTATTAGCTTGTATCGTGATTTAGGGTAAATGAGACAAAATTGATAATTAAGTACCACTTCTGATAAAAAAATTGTATAATTTGAGGGCCAGTTTTATAATTAAACCATTTGGGTTTGGGGATATAAGTCTTAAATTGGTCCACATGGGAAACAAGGGTGTCTATTTTAGGGTTTCACAATCATATCATTTTTCCTTCTTAGATACCCAAACTTTTTTTTTTTTGAAAGAAATCCTTAAACTTTCAATTTCGTATTACTTTGCCCAAAAAGTATATGACATCCAATAAAAACATGATACATGACACATTCTTATGAGCTAGTATCGTGATTTAGGGTAAATGAGACAAAATTAATAGTTTAGGTACCACTTTTGATAAAAATTTTGTATAATTCGAGGGCCAGTTTTATAATTAAACCATTTGGGTTTGGGGATGTAAGTCTTAAATTGGTCCACATGGGAAACAAGGGTGTTTATTTTAGGGTTTCACAATCATATCATTTTTCCTTCTTAGATACCCAAAGTTTTTTTTTTTTTTTTTTTGTCGAAAGAAATCTTTAAACCTTCAATTTCGTATTACTTTGCCCAAAAAGTATATGGCATCCAATAAAAACATGATACATGACACATTCTTATGAGCTAGTATCGTGATTTAGGGTAAATGAGACAAAATTGATAGTTTAGGTACCACTTCTGATAAAAATTTTGTATAATTCGAGGGCCAGTTTTATAATTAAACCATTTGGGTTTGGGGATGTAAGTCTTAAATTGGTCCACATGGGAAACAAGGGTGTCTATTTTAGGGTTTCACAATCATATCATTTTTCCTTCTTAGATACCCAAAGTTTTTTTTTTTTTTGTCGAAAGAAATCCTTAAACTTTCAATTTCGTATTACTTTGCCCAAAAAGTATATAGCATCCAATAAAAACATGATACATGACACATTCTTATTAGCTAGTATCGTGATTTAAGGTAAATGAGACAAAATTGATAGTTAAGTACCACTTCTGATAAATAATTTGTATAATTCGAGGGCCAATTTTATAATTAAACCATTTGGGTTTGGGGATGTAAGTCTTAAATTGGTCCACATGGGAAACAAGGGTGTCTATTTTAGGGTTTCACATCATATCATTTTTCTCTCTTAGATACCCAAAGTTTTTTTTTTGTCAAAAGAAATCCTTAAACTTTCAATTTCGTATTACTTTGCCCAAAAAGCATATGGCATCCAATAAAAACATGATACATGACACATTCTTATTAGCTAGTATCGTGATTTAGGGTAAATGAGACAAAATTGATAGTTAAGTACCACTTCTGATAAAAATTTGTATAATTCGAGGGCCAATTTTATAATTAAACCATTTGAGTTTGGGGATGTAAGTCTTAAATTGGTCCACATGGAAAACAAGGGTGTCTATTTTAGGGTTTCACAATTGTGGTTTGTGGGGGAAATATGCTTTACTTGGACCCAACATTAGGGGTACCCACAGAAAGGCTCCTTTCTTAATCTTGTCTTAATACACCCAAGACATGTTGGGGCCATGTGCCCCTTCTTAGGTCCCTACAAAATTTATTACATAACTCAACCGTTACAATATTTTTCTTTTTTAAAAAGGTGTATTCTTTCTTTCTTTTTTTTTTTTTTCCTTTTTAGTGACAAATGTGTTGTCTTGACTTAAAAAGAAAACACAAAAGAACAAAAAGTTAAGAGGTTTAAATATATGTTTAGATTAGACAAACTAACCAACCTTTCAAACCCATTTTTCTTTTTATTTTATTTTTTTTTCTTATTTTTCAAATATTTTAATATAACGAGATTAAATAATTTTTTTTGTTTTTAGAGTTTATAAATATAAATATGATATAATTATTAATAAATAAAAACTCGAAATAAAATTAGACAAGACTCGCATATGATAATTGGGAGTGGTGTGACTCGAAATTGAAGATGAAGTCAAAATTTTGTACTGAAAGCCGTTGAAAAAAATTTTAAAAAAAGGGCAAGATTAAAAATATTATGTTGAAATGACTTAATTGAAATTTTCCATTTAACTAACGTGCTAAAAAGGGAGTAATTGTGATACCTTCAAATTTCGAGTCAGAAATGTCATATCACCGAAATGAACAAATATTTGTTGCATTTAGTGAGTGGAATATTGTGAAATTTCCCTTCTTAGGTGAGCTGAAAAATTACAATTTAAGATATTAAATGGGAAGTTAATTTTGAAAATACATTATTCTAGGGTTAATACGTGTCTCTTTAAGTATGGGTTCACTTGCATGATGGTACGGATCCATACAGGTGAACTATATGATTTGACTAAAAAAAGTTAGGTCGATCTTAATCGAATAGCGAGTCAATTATGATGAACACTATAACGGATTCAATTGAAATACTTAATAAATATGTATTTGAAATAGTTTAAAGGTTCGATTCTTTTTACCTATGAGATTTTGTTTAATTATGTGGTTGAAATAAATAAAATATATAATATATAGTTATAAAATTTAATGACAAATCAAAGTTATAAATTATGTAATTTGGCTCATGAATATAGCAAAATAAAATAACATCATTATTTATGCGTAAAAATGAATAAATTTGATTAAATTTTGCTCTGGTGATTGTACTATACATAAGTTATAGATTTTCAATTATAATATTTGTATATTTAAAATTTCAATATTGACCGTCATGATAGCAATTAAATCATTGAGTTAAAATTTGTTATTAGTCTCGTACTATGAGTAAATTGTAGCTTTTGATTATTTTTAGTCTTTATATTTTTTGAATTTTGATATTTTAGCCCCAGCTCAATATATTTAATAACAAACTAGCATACCATTACACAAGGGCGAAGCCGGAACAATTTTTAGGGGACGGATAAAATTTTAATTTTTTATAGTCTATATCTTTATAATTTGTAAAAGATTAAATTGAATTTGTATAATTTTAAGGGGGGGCGAAGTGCAATTTTACCTTTATTAATTAAAATTTTTAAAAAATTCTAAAGGCCTTTTAAGCAATTTTACATTTTAGGAGGGCCGAGGCCCATGCCACCCCCTGGCTACGCCACTACCATTACACATACGATAATATATTTAATGAGTAAAATTTTGGAACTAATATGAAATTTTAGTTGAATGGTAAATTTCAAGTTTTAGTAAAATAAGTAAATGCTTTATGATTATAAAAATTAAAATTTAAAATTTTGAAAAAAAAATAAAAATTAAAATACATTGACCGAATAAGTAAAAATAATAAAAATTTTAATAAATAAAAAATTATGTTTGATACAAAAATATCGTTTACGGAAAAAGGATTTAATATATATTATTTCTACAAAATTAAAGACAAAAGGACAAAAGTTGTTAGAATATTATGTAATCATTGTAATAACCAATTTTAGTCCGAGCCCGTCAACCAAGGCCCACACACATTAAAACCAACTAAATTTAGCCCAAAACAATAGCCCAATAAACTCAAGCCCACATCCATTATAAACCCTAATTTTTTAGAAAAAAAAAAGTAAAAAACAAAACCCTAGCCCCCCTAATCCAAGTGGCGCCGCAGCCTAGCCCCCACTGACCCCTGACACCCACTTGCCTGCCCCTGCCAAGCCACACTGCCCACCGCCCATGCCCAAGACCGCCACTTGCGCCTAGCCACCGCAAACATTTAAAAGAAAGGATGAAGTAACAAAGATGGCTATAAAAGCGATTTACATTTTGTTGTAAAGGACTTTTTTTACCCTTTAATATCAATAGAAAACAGAAGAGATTCAAAAAATATAAAATCCCAAATACAAGCAAAGACAGATTCGAAGCATCAGTTGGCAAAAACGATTAAACAAACATATCGAAAACTCAAAAACAGAGGAAAGCAAGGTGACATTATTTTTACCCGTTCATTTCGAATCCTTTTTTGTTCATCGTTCTACATGAATATATACACGCATAAATAGTTTTTTTTTAATAAATAAAAAGAAAAAGAAATAAGAAATTTTACCTTTTCCACCACCACTGCGGTGGTAGCATGCACGTAACGACGATCCTTTCGCAGGATTCGGGTTTCTTCGTGAGATAGAGAAAAAGAAAATGGGGGCTTTTTTTGAAAGCAAGCAGCAAATGATTTTTTTTTCCAGATTTCTGCCTTAAATAGCCCCTCAAAACGATGTCGTTTTGGGGCTGGCCTTTAATGCCCAAAACGACGTCGTTTCACCTGTCCCGACCCGAATCCGACCCATACCATAAGAGGATCCGCGTGTTTTTAAACCAGAGAGGGAAATTGTGAAATCAGCCCTTCCGCATTTTTAGTTCTTAAAATCAAGTTTCTCACTATTGCATATCGGCCCTGAAATGTCGCACAGTTTTGCGATTTGGTCCTTCCCCAAAGTGCTGCTTTTAATTTTCTGGGAAAATTGTCCATTCGGTCCCCCATCTTTCACGCACGTTTTTTTGACCCCCAAACCTTTATTTTATTTACCAATTGATTCGAAACTTTCATTTTTAATGCAATTTAACCCATTTTCGATTATTTTGCACTTTTACCCTCTTTTGCTATTATATTTTTATTTTATTTCTTATTATTATTATTATTTAGTATTATTTTATTAGTTTTATATTATATCATTGTATTAGTATTACCATTATTATGTTATTATATTCTACATATTTATACATTTTGTTCGCTTATATTATGTTATTTATTGATTTTATCATTATTATCATTACTATTATGTTTTATATATGTATGCACTTTATTTGCTTGTATTATTAATTTATATATTTATTTTATTTGTATTATGTTATTATATTATTATTTCACTACTATTATTTTTATTAGTTTTATTATCATTACTATACTTATATTTTTTTTGTTTAAAATTATAATTATCACGTTATTACTATTATTTTCAATGTTATCATATTTGTCGCTATTTACCCTTTTACTTTAATATTATCATTACGATATTATTTTTCTCATCATTATATTACCATTATTATTACTATTATCATATTATTATTCTATATTTATATGTATATAGTTTTGTTCGTTTATTATACATACTATTTCCTTCATCAATTGCCCTCATTATTTTCATACATCATCATCCTTGTCGTTATTAATATATATACTATTATCATAATACTTTCATTTTACCCCTATCTATGTCATCATTTTCTTTTATTGCTCTTATTAATACTCTTATTATTCGTCGCATCAATCTTTCTTGAGACCTCAACTTTTATAACGACCAATATTCCGTGTTAGCGATTCGAGAAAATCGAGCCCTAACTTACTGGATTCCGATTTTTCTCGCTTAAACTAAAACGACGGAATACACCTTTTAAAACCGCAATGCAAATTTCAAACAAAACACTTAATCTCGAAAATTCGAAATGTCACGCCCTAACTTACTGGACTCGACATCTAGATATTTCGAGATAAGTTTCTTTTCTTTCTTCTAAAATAGAGGCAATGTCCCTAATTTGGATTCTCGAGAAATCAAACCCTAACTTACTGGGTTCTATTTTCTCGTTTGACAAATGACGGGAGATCCTCTTCAAATATAAAACCAAATTTTAAAAGGCGAGCTTAGTTTCGGGAGTCTAAAGTATTGCGCTTTAACTTCTTGGACATGATACTTTATCCTCCGAAAATAAGGGAGCCTCATCATCCCTTCAATTCCTTCAAATTTTGGAAATAAAAGTATCGTTTTTCAAATCATTTCAAAGTTTTCAACAATAGGATATCGATCAATCGGTTGGGTACCAATTTTGGGCGTGTCGAGGGTGCTAATCCTTCCTCGCACGTAATTGACTTCCGAACCCATTTTTCTCAAATTTTCGTAGACCAAAGGCATCGTTTTAATAAACCGAAGCGTTTTATTAAAACAAAGATGATTTGATCGCACCCAAATAAAGATCGGTGGCGACTCCCTTCCTTTTCATTTTCAAACCTCGAGTCGACTGCGTCGTTTACTGTTTTATCAAAAAATGGTTACGACAATGATTTAACACGTTTCTGGACATCAACAAAGGAAAAGCCTGCATAATGGTGCAATTTGCTTCTTCTCCTTTTTTTTTTAGTATATTTTATGCATAATGGGTTTTTTTTATTAAATTTATATAAAATAAATAATTTTTGGTTAAATACTATAAAACCAAGATTATTTATAAAAAAATATAATAGATTTTCCAGTGCCATGAATAGAGGTGAGTTTGGCACCAAATTAACATAGTTGGTGACGATTTTGACAAATACAAAAGCTTGTGCCTCAAATTGCCACCAACAAAATCGATTTAGGTGTTGAAATGTGCTTGTGTCGACGGTGAGACATAGATTTGGTGAGTGGCTAGCCACTTCATGAATAGGCAGGAACATGTCCTGTCCTTATCGATTCCCCAAATATCGGTCATTGCCCAAATAGCCACAAATGAGTTCGATTTGGTATCAGACACATCCCCGTCCCCCATGACATTGTAGAATCCATTACATTTTGATAAATAATTTCGGTCATATGTTGTTGAACTAAAAAAATTGATTGTTTTATATTATTTAAATAAAAACTATTTTTAAATAAATTAAAAATTAATTGTTTATATTTAAATAAACTTATTTTTAATTAATCAACTTTAAAATTTTATTATATAATATTAATATTATCAAGTTATTATATTATAATCATTCAATAATAAAGTTTAATCCCACTTAAGGATTTGAATAAAATATAAGCTCAATAATGTCCATTTAAAAAATAGGTGGGCCCCAAGTATTTTCTTACTATTTTCTTTTTTCATTTTTACTATTTTGTTGCTATTTCACGATGATGTTACTATTATTTAGATATTGTATAACTTTTATTTTATTATTAATTTTGTTATTATTTTAGAGGCATTTGCTTGTTAAATTGCACATATTTTAGTGTTATTTAAGTATACATACTTTTTAAATTTATTTCCAATTTGTTGGGAAATATTTATTTTAATATTTTTAGTATTTTTGATATATAATTTTTTAAATAATTATATAAAAGAAATTAATACGGCCAGACAGGACTTGGGTTTTAGCATTTGTATCCAGGTCGAGCTTGGGTAAAATTTTAAACCTGAGCCTAGCTAGATAGGTATTACAATTCAAATCTTAGTATTTGTATCTATTATCCGATTAAACAACTCGATTATATATAATATCATTACATAATAAAATTTTACCTTTTTTATTCATGGGTCCTTGTAATTTTACGATATCGATAAATTTTGTTATTCTTAATCACGAAATTTAATAAATCAAACCGAAAATACGTAACATTTATGGAGCATAACACCCATCCTATCATCTAACACCTATAGGTATATATATATACATTTGACATTCCCTCTTATGTACGTTAATTGAATTTGATATCTTTCAACATTGATAATGGGTTGCCACGAAGGGTCACTATCTATTATTAAGTGCTAAGTTTTTCCTCCTCCCAACTCCAATATCATATTCTATTATAGGGTAAACTACACCCAAGGTCCCTAATTTTTATCAAATTTATGTTCTAGTCATTATTCAACTTTAAAAATTTACAAAATAGTCATTAAACTGTTCAAAAGCTTTTATTTAAGTCATTGTAATGCTAATTTTTTTTAAAAAGTCTGGCTAGCGAGCTCCGAGCAACATTTTAATGATTGGCACGGTGAGTCAGTAGCTATTTTCGAGTAGAAGAACAAACTTTAGATCCAAGTTGATTTGACGATCACTCACAAAGATCAGAGAAGAAAGTTGGGTGGATTTTGGTTCAAAGTTGTTTCATGAAAAAAAATTGAACTGCAAAAGAGAAAGAGAGGAGAGCTTTCGAATTGGTGCAGGCGGTGCGAATAGGGAAGGCCATACAACAATGATTTTAACGACTTAGTGACTTCAATGAAAACTTTCGAATAGTTCAGTAACCATTTTGTAATTTTTTGAAGTCGAGTGACCAAAACATAAACTTACTAATAATTTACTAACATTGGGTGTAGTTAACCCTATATTGTATTGTATAGTATTGTTTTACTACTTAGAGTTGTGCTCGAATCTAACTACCATTCCTCATTACTCAGCTCGTAGAAGTTTCTTCCGTTATTTTAGGTGACACGCAGTACAAACATCTCTTGAACCTGGTTCGATTATATTTGGGCTAAAACAACATTTTGGGGTTGTGTTGTGAACCGATTTACTCTTCTTATTGTGCTTATTTGTGTTTTTAGGCTTGAGCCATTTGCTAGGATTTGGACCGTATCATTGAGAAATAATAATGTACATGGTAGATATTGTGACATCCCATATCCGACCCGAGCATCGGATCTGAATATGTGACAACGTTGCCAAAGCAACTCAAACAATTATGACACAAATACATTCAATACAATCAACTATTGAATTCATATACATGCACTTAAATACTCATTGATTTCATTCCCTCAATTTACGGGGGCAATTTCAAAGTTAGGACTCAAACCCAAACCCAAACCCAAATTCAATTTTCAAATTTCTATTTTATGTCTCAAGACAATGTTATGATTGTCTCAAGACTAAGTCTCGAGACAGGCCTCCTATATTTTTTTTTATTTTTCTTATTTTTTCTTTGATGTTTAGATGTCTCAAGATTTGAAATAAAGTATCTCTTATTTAGGTTAGATGTCCACTAGAATATATATATATATATATATAATTTGTGGTATAATTAAGCTAATTAAACTTAATTAACCTTTAAAATATTAGTCATAATTTAATGTTAGTCAACTAAGTATAATGAATGGATAAGATCATCTTTTCCCACTAATTCATGAACCAATAAAGGCCAAATAGTCATTTGATCCTTGATTAAATTGTTATATAAGTCCCTTTACATTTTGTAAATTAAATTTCAATACCAATTTATTTCTATAATTTAATACCTATACTATAATTAATACTTTTTGATTTAATTACTCGACCATCTAATATTTTTAATTTCACTAATTAAATTTATAGAATTCATTTTTAAAATTGTATTTTTTATATTATGAATATTCCTTTTATATTAATAAATTTCCAAATTTTAAAACATATATAGGCAATCATCCACATGCTGGCATATGTGCTCCATGTCAAATCTATTTCTTAATCTTAGTAGAAAATTTTAATGGCATGTTGACAAGTTTGAGATTGGAGGATCATTACACATTAAATAGCCTAAAGCCAAAACTTCGAGCACTCATCAGGACGGTAATGAATGCGGATGTTTATTCTTGTTAATGCAATAAAATATGGGTTCGAATGTACTGAATTGAGGAGTGATTATATGTAGTTTTAAATATTGTGTAAAAAAAACAAATATAATAACAACCTATACTGAAATTGTTTAAAAAAAAATCACATTTAAGCGTGCTCGAACCCATATATTCTTAATTGTTACAATAGTAACAGTGCCAACTAAGGTATGGTGTGGTCGGAGTTTTCTATCCGCTCATAGAAATGAAACATATTTCATGACTAACCGTCTACTGTTTCAAAAAATATTTGTGACGAAAGGGTTAGTCAATATTGCCAATTGATTTCGAGATTTTTTTTTTTTTTACAAAAATTAAAAAAAGAAATTTATTATTATCGTAGCACCGACAGCAATCGCCCCCAAATTTAACCAAAAGGTCTGAAAATTGGGGACAGTGTCGTTTTGGACACCCTAAAGAACCCCACCTTGTGTAAGCATGTTGGCAATGGGTAAGACCAGCTCTCATTTGCCCCCTCACCTTTTGGTTGGAACCATGTGGAGGCTGGGTGGGCATATTGAATAGTGCTTGTTTTAATTCACTCAGACAGCATTTTTATAGACCTTATTAGGTCGTCTTGATGTGCTCCGAACCGACACCGATGGAGATTAAAGAGCCAACTTCTTTTGACAGTCGGGGGACTAAAATTAGAGAAAAGATTGAATGAAATAGTGACGCCAATTCATTTGTATCCCTTTCCAATAGATTTATATCACATTAGTATTTTTATCCTGAATTTCAAGATTTTAATTTAGATTTAATTTTTTTCAGGATAAAAATATTGATGTGACATAAATCTATAGAAAATAAATCTATTGAAAGAGATGATATGACGTCGTTGTTTCATACAATCATTTCCTCTAAAATTAGGGGGTTATTTTTATCAAAGTTGGGAGCTTTTATTTAGTTTTTTTGAATTTATTTTTATCTGAATTGAGCTTTAATTTAATTTACAATCATTATTATATTGAAAATACTTTTATTTAATTTAAAGAATTTTAATAATTATATTGTATATAAGAAAAGTTTTGGTCCCAACTCCAATAAATCGATTTGATTTGAATTTTAATAAATTTGGATTGGTTTAATTTGATATTTTGATTCGAATGAATGTAGGTTTAAATAATTCAAATTTAAATAAAATCAATTTATTTTAAATTTTTAATAATTTAAATTTACACTTGCTTTCATAGTCAATCTTTCACCGTATTCTTATTTTCTTCAATAAAATTATATGCTAAATTAGTTCTCCAAAATAATATTTTTATCTTGACGAAATAAAAAAAAAAACTATAAATTTCAATTGAAGATGTTTTTGAATAAAACATTTGAATATTATAAAAAAACTATTAATAAGACTTCAATAATGAAAATTTCATTAAATATATTAATTAAATTCCAATAATTAATAAATTAAAATTTTAAAACCAAATACGATCATACATATTATTGTTAAACTCGATATTTTTATTTAATGACTGCGTATTATAACAGGCCCAAACGATGGATAAACCTGATAAAAACAAGACTAAATCCATCCATGTAACATTTTAAGGAAAGAGAATATTCTTATAGGGAATTCTTTTTGTTGATTCTTATAATGGAAAGAGATTTTACTAAAAAAGCAAAATCCATGCTGAAGGCAACACCAATCCAATAACCCAAAAGAAAAAAACAAAGACAAAAGAAACTGGTCTAAATGTTAAAACTGTACCTCAAATATAGCTGACAAACACCAGACTCTGCCTGCACCCATATGATTTTTTCGAAAATTTTAATGAAAAAAGGAGATTGAAATTGTTTTTTTGGACCCCAAACTTCAGGCAGTGGCAGTGAAAAAGCTAATATTATTATTCTCTTCTCTACTCAAATGCATCATCATCATCATCTGGAAGAGGTTGGCTAGCTGCTGCTGCAAGCTCAGCTTCATGTCTGTCATTATCAAAACGGATTAATCAAAAACACAGCCTTCCGTTTAATACCAATATATCAAAGGGTTCGATTTTCGAATGATAAAAAAGGGAGCAATCGATATATCATAATGTTCGATTTAATACCGATATATATATCACTGTTGAACATCAAATATATATCTGACACATAAAACTAGACACGAGTATGATGATGGGAAAGAGGGAGGGTAATGATTTTATTTTCACATATCCAAAGACCTGTCAACTAAGAGGGTTTGATTGGGTTCGAATCCGATAAATCCAGATTGAATTCAGATTTTAAACTATTTGTGGGTTCAGGTTTTAAGTAAATCGAGCATGTCATTCAAATTTCAGTTCGGGTTGGTAGACTCAGATAGTTGCAGTTTTATAACTAATAAAGTTAGATGAGGTTCAAATTGAGGTTGATCAGGTCAAGTTTTTGTACCTGACTCAGATAACCAAGTTGATAACAGCAATACAAAATGAAAAATGTAAAAACAAGTTTTCGGCAAGCGATACTTACTGTTGCTGCGCAGCCAAGTCGATGTGTACTTCAGGAGGAGCAAGAGCAGGCGACTCCACAAAGTGAAGATTAGGATCACTAAAATCATCCAAACAAATATAATTATTAGGCAACAATCAAAAACATTGGCATATAAACATTATTACAAGCTCGAGATGGTAAGTTAGGTTACCCTGCAAGCTTCCGGGCAAGGTACAAGAAAGGCTTCTCGAAATTGTAGTTGCTCTTGGCTGAGATTTCGTAGTATTGCAGATTCTTCTTCCTGTGGAATGTAACCTGCTTTGCCTTAACCTGCCTGTTCTTAACATCAACCTTGTTACCACATAGAACAATAGGAATATTCTCGCACACCCTGCATTTGACACAATATAGTTAACGTGAAGTTCATCCACGAAAGCCCAAAACAAAACTATAAACAATAAGACAACTTCAACACACCTGCAAAGATCACGGTGCCAGGTAGGAACATTCTTGTATGTCAAACGGGCAGTAACGTCAAACATAATTATAGCACATTGCCCATGGATACTGCAACACAATGTGAATGGAGAATACAACACTTAGTAAAGCAATAATAGCAATAATAGCAACACCTAAAACATTTAAATTTTATAAGCTGATGGGTGCAGAAAAGGAAAAACAGAATCTTCGAACCATAACTCAAATGAATTACTTTGCCATGTTAACATTCATTTAAGGATCATACAAGATAATAAAGCAAACATCATGATATAGATGTGAACCCGTGATGCATGGCAAACAAACACCAACAAGTTAAAACTCATTCATGATGCATAAAATCACTTACTAGTAACCATCTCGAAGACCACCAAACTTTTCCTGTCCGGCAGTATCCCAGCAGTAGAATCGGATTTTCCCACAGTTAGTGAAGAAGTCCAAAGGGTGAACCTCCACACCAATCGTTGCTGCACAATCAAATCAATAAAGCAATCCCAATAAGAATTTCATAACAAGCCAATCAAACCAAGATTTTTTATCAAAAACAACGAAGTCACTTACGCTCGTATTTCTTTTCAAACTCTCCAGTCAGATGCCTCTTCACAAATGTGGTCTTTCCTGCAAAACCCCATCGTAACATGATCAAGTAAGTTCAAAACAATGCATAATATAGTGTTCGGATGAACTTAAAAGGCTTTCATTCCAATGAATCACAGAGTGTAATCTAAACCTTTGTATAATTCAAAATTTGAGAGCATTAACATCATATTAAGGTGTTTTCAAGAATAAAGATTTCAAGCGAAAAAATTATTATAAAAATTTCAAAAGTTAATTACATGTTAATATTTTAATCAAAATAAAAATTCTAAATCTTCACTGTATATTACCATATAAAACAAATTTTATCGTGCTTCGTATGATCATTTCGTATTCGTATCATTGCTTACAAGGTTTTAACCATTCATATAAATGAACTCAATAACTATAATAAATAGCAAATATTTCTCTTTTTTCTTTGCCGTACAAAGAGACACTTTTAAAACAATAATCTACGAGCAATGAAAGAAAAAAAAAAAATACCAGTGCCTCCATCGCCGACGATAACGAGCTTGAAGCTCGGATAATCAACAGTCTGTTGGTTCGGCAAAGCCTGCACCACAAATAAGGCAAAAAAAAAAAGAACAAAAAATATCAAAATTAAAATCATAAATTACCATTCCAGATACCAAATCAAACCAAAACAGCAAAATACACAAAAAAAAAAAGAAAAAATTTAGCAAAAAAATTATAATATCAAGAGAAAGGGAGAGGAGTCACCATTGATTACGAAACTCGAACTATTTGCGTTAAGTAGAATCGAGAGGAATGGAACGGAGAGAAATTGGGAAAAGACGGCGGCAATAGCTAGGGTTTATATAAGAGGGTTTTTTTTCAGGGGTCTTAGCGCTTAGGCCATATTGGCTTTAAATCAACGCGACTCTCAGTACCGTTAGATTTGATTACTTTTACCTCTCTTTTATAGCATCTTAACGGTTGATTCTTATTACATGGGTCAATTTACTATCATGTGAACAAAAGAAATTAAGAGATGTTTCTAGACAATCTTTTTTTCTTTTTGAATTTTGTAATCTTTGAAAACGTACCAATCTTTGCCAGCTCAAGCTTAGTTTCAAAGCGAATGTTAATGCTTCTGGTATAATTTTTAGTCCTAGTCCTTTTACTTCTTATACATTTAAAATTTAGTCCTTTTATTTTTAGTTTTGGAATGTAATTTCTCTATTCTTGTGATTTAATAACGGAGAATCCAATTGATAATACCGCTAAAAAAAATTCGTTAAATTGAATTATGTGTCATTTTTAAAATTAAAAAACATGTTCACATGGTCAATTTATAATCACATGGAGCTATATAAGCAAAAAGTAGAGGAATAAAATTATTATAGGTTGAAATAAATGGACTAAATTTCAAATTTACGATCGAGTGCCTAAACTTTTTCTTTTGGGATTTTTTCCATTTTGAAAAACAATAAAAAAGTTATTCATTTTATTCAAATCCGTCATATCTATACCCCAAGAAGACAGGCATGCGGTGGCCTTAGCACCTAAAAATAGTAAATTAATTACATAGCTCCTTTCGAAATTTATAAAATTACAAGTTAATACAATTTGTATTTTGAGTCTAAATATTTTATTATTCATTTCTGATCTCTAAAGCAACTTTTTGACTTCACCCCTTAATCCAGATTAGAGGTGATCAATGGGCCGTGCCAATAAAAAATTTTAGGCTCGTTTTCTAGGTCCCGAGTCCGGCTCGACCGAAATATGAGCCTAAAAATTTACCCAAGCCCGGCCCAAAAGAAAATTGATAAACTCGAGCTCGGCATGGCCTGGCCCATATTAATTTTTTTAGTTTTTTTCATTAAATAAAAAATTTTAAAACAAATATTAAAACAAAAAAACAAATAAAAAATATGTAAATTTAAAAAGTATATCTGATTAAAAATAAAATATATATTTAATATATAATTCAGGCCGGGCCAAGCTCGGGCCAAAAAAGTTTTACCCGAGCCCGGCTCATTTTCTATACTTGGCCTTTTTTTTTGCCCAATCCCATATTTTGTGTCTATATTTTCACCCGAACCCTCTCATATTTCGGGCGAGCTATCGGGTCGAGCCGGATAGCCCAACTCATGATCACATCTAATCCAGATCAAAGTAACTATTAATCAGAAACAAAATAAAGGATTAAAATGAAATTTCTCTCGTATATATTGGTTCTTGACTTCATGTCTAGTGTATTCTTAGCCTTTAAATTCTCTAGGGTTTTATTTTATTTATTAAAGGATTTTTTTTTTTATGTTCATTCATGGTTGAATTATTGAATAATGCTATTGCATATTCTTTTTTCTTGCTCCATTTTCTGTGGTTTGAATTTTGTATGTTCTACGCTTACTCAATATTCTATCCTCTTCTTATTCTGTTAACTAATTATTGGGTTCCAAGAATTAGAATTCATGTTATTCTTGTTTGTGTGGAATGTGTGCATGCATGGGTATATGGATACACTTTTTTTTTTAAACTCTTTAAATACACAGAAAGAAAATTGAAAAGTCTTTTTTTGTGATTATGCCGGGCACAGATTCGTATCTACCACTCACGAGTTCAAATTAATTCTTTACAATAATTTCTTGTGATTTTCTGTGTGCAACTTCTTTTTAGTTTTGGATCATTTGTGCTCGATGATGCTATCGATATGAGAATGTGACAAGGAGGTTAGAGATGTTGGTTCACCTTAAAAGTGGGGAACCGCAAGGAAAAGGAAGGGGAGTCGAGAGAGAAAAAGGGGGAACATATGAAGAAAAAGATCATTTACAATAGATTAAGAGAGTTACATAAGGTTTGACTTTTTTATGTCATTGTTACGGGATTAAAATTTTAGTCTGGCAAACCTTGCTACTTTAGAAGATTTCTTCGCTTCAAATTCGTTTTAAGTCAACTTATCTCTCGAGAAAATGAGAATTTATAAAGAAAATTCTCCGAGACACCGAAATAAAGTGGAAACAAACTCTCAAACGAGAAAGCAAAAAGCGAAAGAAAAATACAAGAAAACTAAACATACCAAATTTAGTTCAAATGTTTTTAAACTTAAATGCATTTTATAGAAAATTTAGGGTGGGTTTGGATGGGCGATTGAGTGCGGTGCGTGTGCGTTTAGCTTACTTTTTGTCTCACGGTACAGTCTCTAATCTCACCGCCTCGTTGTTTTTACACTAACTGCAGATAAACGCACCGCCCATCCAAACTCACCTTTCTTTGCAATTATGCTTTGAGTTTATTGGACTCATCTATTCAAATTGTTGAAGTGACATTAGCCCATTACTCTAAAGAGAGTTGGACATGTGCAAGAAGTATTTTTAAGGTTATTGTTGATGTTGCCCTTAACTTCATACATTTGCATCATTTTAGCATTATTTTAGTTTTGCTAAATTACATCATTAGGCATTAAACTATGCATATGTTTCTTTTTTGGTCATTTAACTAAAATAATTTACAATTTGGTCACTAAATTATTTGAATGTTTTCATTTAAGTCATTGAACTATTCAAAAAATTTATTTAAGTCACTCGGTTGTTAAGTTTTTTTCAAAAAGTCTCGCTAACAAGTTCCAAGCAACGATTTGATGATCAATACGACAGATTAGTACCCATCAACGAGTAGAAAAACATACATTGGATCCAAGCCGATCTGATAGTCCAGTATCAAAAATCAGAGAAAAAAGTTATTTGAGTTTTGGTTTGCAAATTTGTGATGTCCAAAGTTGTTTCATGAAAAAAAATCAAACTGTAGAAGAGAAGGAGAAAGAGAGCTTTTGATTGGCGCGGGTAGTGAGAACAGAGAAAGCCATATAACATTGATTTTAACAATCCAATGACTTAAATGGAAAAAAATTGAATAGTTAAGTGACCAATTTATAACTTTTTTAGTTAAATAGTCAAAACAAAAACTTATTCATAGTTTAGTGACTAATGGTATAATTTACCCTTTATTTTTTCATTTTAAGCTCATTGAGATCTAAGATCTAATAGTGCATTAAATCTCAATTAAATTTAGATTTGATTTGAGTCAATTTCTTAAACAAGGGCAAAACTTTTCATTGTTGTTTTCTTCATTCCTAAAAGTTAAATTCAAGATCTTACTTAGAGGCATCAAGGTTCTCACTATTTGACTTGGTAATAAAGTTAATGATTTAAATTAAAAGTTTGGGAGAAAAACATATTACACGTCGATATAGCCCAAGTGGCACAATTGTAATTGTATTATTGTCTGAAATGAAATGTAGACATGATATGCCGATCCGGATTTAAAGATTCAATTCAATGAGAGAAGAGATCCACTTACATCGTGTGGGTATGATATGTTAAACCGAATTTAAAGATTCACTTCGATAAGTGATAGCATGTTAATTTGTCATGTTTTATGTGTTTAAATAATTAATCCTTACTAAATTGGTGATTTTATGTTTCAATTCTGTCATGAATGCAATTAGGATACTTTAAGCGAAAATAAGCAGAAAATAATTAAATTGTAGCACAAGCAATAAAAGAGGGTCAAATTGAGAACTTGGAGACCTTTAAGGGCTTATCAGATTTTTAACTTTGTAAAAGCTAAAATTAGAAAAAGAAAATCTAATATTATTTTAATTTCATGTAGTGGGTTGTTAGGGAGTTAGTCCAAATTTAATATATGGCATTTTGGAATAAGCAGTATGTTCTGGAGAGATAGTGAATACCGTATTGAAAGGTTTTTTAGTGCAAGTTCATATCTCACGATTTTTTTTCTTGTTAGAGTGATAACGGGTTAAAGCTAAAAGGGACTTAATTGAGCATGAAATTAATCATGCTTGGTTGGCATATGAAAATGATTTTAAACGGAGATGATGGAAGATGGAAAGGGAAAGGACTTAGAAAATAATTAAACAAATTTGTAAAGAAACAAGGAAATGGAAATGAATAAGCAGAATGCTACTGACCCATGAAATTGAAAGGGACAAGAAAATAATTTCATTCAATTTCCAATGTATTTTAAGTGTGATTTTCAAAGGCTATCACACACTCTATTTATACACATACCATATACTAAATTTGGACTAACTCCCTAACAACCCACTACATGAAATTAAAATAATATTAGATTTTTTTTCTTCTTATTTTGGCTTTTACAAAGTTAAAAATTTGATAAGCCCTTAAATGTCTCAAAAGTTCTTGATTCGACCCCTCTTTATTGTTTGTGCTACAATTTAGTCATTTTTTGTAGGGGTGAATATTTGATCGAGTCGAGTCGAGTCGAATTGAGTCAAAAATTTTCAAGTTAGTCGAGTTAACAAATCCTATTTTAGCAACCGAACTCAATTTAAATTTTTTTCGAATAGAATCGAATCGAGTCAAAAAATTTCGAGTCAAATTGAGTCGAGTTAATGAATCCTATTATTTATACTTAATGTTGCGATTAGATGGACCGATTATTTAACTAGTAGACGAAGTACAAGATTATTTAACTACATGAACAATATAATGATTTTGTCTCTTAACTTAATTATTTTGAATTTTAACTTTTAAAAAAGTAAACATTTATCAAAACGATGTAGTTTTGTCTTTTCTTATTCAAATTTTCGAATAACTCGAATTGTGTAATTCATATTCGAGTTAAACCAAAAAACTTAATTTTTTATTCGAGTTTATCCGAATAACTTGATTAACTCAAATAACTCGAACTATTTAATTCAAAATTTGAAATTTTTATCGAGCTTTTCGAATCGAATCGGATTTTGCTCACCTCTAATTTTCTGCTTATTTTTTTACTTAAAGCATCCTAATTGCATTCCTGACAGAATTGAAACATAAAATCACCAATTTAGCAGGGATTAATTATTTAAACACATAAAACATGCAAAATTAACATGCTATCACTTATCGAAGTGAATATGATGGTTAGATCATTAAAATATTAATCACATGAAAAAAAGGTGTAAATAGATTCATACCATTCAATAATTTAAACTTAATTTGATTTGATCATAAAAAGAGTTAATAATTTTAATATTTTCAATTCAAACCCAAAACAACCAAAATCAAAAAATGATTTGAACAAGTAATTTAAAATAACCGAGTCTAAATTAACCAAAATTGAAAAAAAATAATGTTCCTATTCAAGAATCCAAACTTTATACTTTGAATTACTAAAACCCAAAACAATTCAAACTTGAAACTTATCAAAATCAAAAGGATTTTGAAACATGAATTGACTTAACCTACTATGATGAACTAAATAATGGTTTTTAAAATACAAGTAAAAGTATTTAGTAGGTTCCTCTATTATTGGGATTGAATCAAATTTAATATAGAAAAAAATATTTAAATATCATCAATTTATTCAGTTAGATTCAAGAATATCATATATATTTAAAGATATCCAATCCTTAATTGTTTACAAATATTAAAATTTATATATATTTAATTGAATTTAACTGAAATACTTTAATTAATGAATAAATCCAAATTGAAATATCCTATCGAAACCAGACAGAATTAGAGATTTTCATAGATCCAACCAAAGCAGATTCAAAGCAGATCATTACATGCTATTTACAATATATTTCCCTATAAATGACAAGTGACAACAATCTTATCATGAATCTTTTGAAAAACGATTCTATATTATTTCAAATGTTGAATAAACATGGTCATTGGAATTTTTTTCTATCAATTAACAGTTTCTTTTAGCCCATTCAAAAATTCAAAGATTAAGAAAATAAATATTAACGGAAACTTGGTTTTAATAGCTCTGACTTCAGTTACTTGCCTGACACGCATAGATCGGATCGACCTTTGAAGTCAGAGGCGAGTCGAGAAGCTATCGCCGAGTGGTACATAACGTCATGAAACGACGACGAGTTGGTAATCATCAATCGGAGCTGCTTCGCCTTCTTCTCCGTAAAGCAACCGGGGTAAAACTTCGATCTCGCCATATTTAGCCGCGGATCAGCTTCCGATCCGCCCTCTCTTCTCTCCGTGACCTCCGATTTCTTATCGGATCCAATGTAATGCGGCTCAGATGAAACTCGAAAAATGGAGCCCACCAGTTAGCATAGGAAGACGAAGGAGTACTTTTCCGGCGGTCATGATCAGAAACGGCGGAAGCGTGGATTCCGGTGGGGCCAAAACTGAGAAGACGAGAAGCCATTAAAAAACTGAATTAAATGTATGTAGAGAGAAAATTAGGGTTTTCGAAAGTGGGGAAAATTTTATAAGCAGAGATGGTAAAATAGTTCGATCGTATAATAAATAAACAGCCATTTTCCTCAGGCGGGAAGATGGAGGGGTAAACGGATAGGATCAGACACGTGTAGGTGACTATGTAAATATATTGAGGTTAAAATCTGCTGTTAGTCCCTGCATGTTGATAAATTTGAGATTTAATCCCTATACTTAAAAATTAAGTCATACTTCTTTTTAGTTAAAAAACACAGTCCAATCATTAAAAACGTTAGTATTTTTCCTCATAATTTATCAATTTGGCATATTGATCAAGGTTTTCAAAATCAGACTAATAGTTGAATTGATCAGACCATTGATTCTTGATTTAACTAATTCAATCATTCGATTCAGTTTTATTCAAATAAATTATTAAAAATACATAAAATCATTTAAAAATAGAAAAAAAACCCAATTATACCATCAATTCAATCAATTTTTTAACCCATTTCAATCGGTTCCGAACAATTCACTCAAAATACGGTTTAACTTCGATCTTATTCCAACAACTATTCTGTTAATTAAGATAATCTTATATGACGTCGCATATGATATACAAAAAATAGTTAAATAAACGTGTTAAGTTGATAAATATTAATGGACACTACTCATGACAATAATGATTAGACTAGGATATTTAAGTTGAAAAAGTGGGAAGATTAAATTTTTAACTTTTAAAATATAGGGACTAAATCACAAATCTATAAAAGTACAAAGACTAGTAGCATATTTTAACTTTTATTTGAAGTGACTAAATTCGATTTGCTTTGTTTTAGTACTTTTTACCGGTTGCTCCGGTCATTCCCAAAGGGCTGATGGTAGCTCTGACGAGGATGGATGTGAATTATCCAATTTTAAATATGGATTGGATATAAATATGGCCTACCATATCTGAATCATTAAAAAAAGCAAATGTTTTTATAATAAGGATTTGTTGACAAATATGTAAGTAAATATTAGTTTTTTAAATTTATAATTATATCTATAGTTTTGCTTAAAATTATACTTGATCATGGGTTGAGGCCACTCGCCAAGATTCGAATGTTCATCTAAAAAGTGGAAGGATTTAAACAAAAATATAGGCTCGAAAAATGGGTTTGGACAAAAAATAATGCCCATTTTCTAAACGGACCGAACCTCAAGCAATCAAATATTACTCGAGACTCGACCCGATTCGAATCACATGCCTATACTTAAGTTAAGGCTTCGTTTGTGTCACTGAAAATGACTTACTTTTCTGTAAAAGCTAATATTTTCTGATGTTTGGATGAATCTGTGTAAAATATTTTCTTTTGTTTGGTAGGTTCCTTAAAAATATTTCATAAAAGTCGTTTTCAATTAAACAAACATACATTTGGGATTTTTTTTATCTTTTCATTGTTTAATTGAGTTTATTTTATATCTATAATTTTATATTTTACATTATTTTTATATATATTAAAAATATTTTGTTAAATGTAGGTTCATTGCAACGTCAATTTTTAGTTACATGACTACCACGTGAGTATTTTTTTATTTAAAAATGTGACATTAACAAAATTGACAAAAAAAGTTAACAATGTCAACAATTGAACTTGATTTTCAAATCTGGAAGGTAGAGGACTAACTTCTTGAAAATAAAAGTATAGAGACTAAATTGTAAATTTGTGAAAAGTACATAGACTTATGACATATTTTAACATTTATTTTACAAAACATTATTATTACTATATTTATAATTGTAATAAATTATTTAATATTAAAATATTAATTTTCAATAATATGTGAATAATATTATTTAAAATTATTATTTTAAAATTTATTATTAAAATAAAATTGAAATATTAAATAATTTATTAAAATAATAAATTATATTAATAATTTATTACTTGACTAAATATAAATAATTAAATATGTATGTTTAATAATATTAAAATACATAATATTTTATATTAATATTTTAAATATTTTAAAAATAAAAAATTATTATCAATATAATATGATTTAAGTTAACTTTTATATAAAAGTAAAATTAATTATGGAGGAGCTCTTTTCCAGAAAATAAACTACGCTTTTCAAAAGGATAAGTCATTTTATAACAAAAAAATCTTATTTTACGTTGACATGTAAGTCATTTTCTGTTGACCAAACCGTTCAAACACAGGAAAATGCAAAAAATATTTTCCGTACAATTTTTTACATGTAAACAAACGGATCCTAATTTTAAACTGGCTAAGTATATAATAATAGAATTATCATTATTGTCCCAAAACAAAACTTTTACCCACGCATACTTCTCTATAAACCCTACCTAGCTAACATCATCAACAATGGCAGTCCAAGATTTGCCCGATGCCTTCCCTCTCATTATTCGATAAGAACAAGTTGTTTATCCACGAGATTTCAATACCTATGGAGGTCGGTTCCCATTCTTGACCTGCCGGAAAATCATTATAATTCCAGCTATCCCTTCGACGGTATCATGAACCATGTCTTGAACAACCACGAAAACTTGACAAGTGTCCGTAGGATTTTTCTTTCGTTAGAAACCGCTACGTACAACAAATCCGTGATTTCTGAATGGATCCATCTCTCTACTAATGCTACTTCGTCTAACCTCGAAGAGTTTCATATTGATATACCTCTCAACTATTCCATTAATTTACCTCGTGCGATCTTTACGTGCCAGAAGCTCAAAACTATAAACTTGTTTAAAGGGGTCCTAGTCGACAAAATCCCGACCGACGTCCGTGTTTTCTTTCCATGTCTCGAGACTGCCCGGCTTTTATTATATGAAAGTATTAATTTTGAAGAAGCTGATTATAGGTTATGATATAATGAATGGAGAAATTAAAGGAGAGCTTATGGATTGCTTTCCTCAGTAGTTATTAGACTTCCTTATTTTATTTATTTTATTTCTTATGATAGTAGTATTTCACTCGTATTTAATAATCTGTATGTTTAACTAATAAAAAATAAAAATTATTAGGATTTTAGTGTATTTAAATTTGTATTTAAATGTTAAAAAATCTTATTCTAATCAATGTCAAATAGAATAAGTGTAGTTCTATATGGATTCTATTTGTGCAGGTTAGTACCGCGGGGGGCTTCGGCCCACGACCTTAAGCCCTACACAGATCTCCTAGTTTTGCCATTGTATTTGTTTCTCCAACAAGTGATAAGATTCGAGACACACAAACTCAAATAATATCAATGACTGATCTCCTCATCGCAAGTGATTTTTGAAGAGATAAACAACTAATCATAAGTATGTTCCATTGCCACAGGCAGAGATCGAACAATGTACAGATTGCTCAAATTGCTATCTAAAATATTTACCACAAAACACCCATCATGGTTAATTGGTAATGTTAAGACCATGGACATTTTACCCAAAAAAAAAAAAAAAATTTGGACATAATACTTCATTTTTTTCCTTAAGAAATAAGGGATGTGTTATCATTTGTTTGGTGACACTTTTTGATTTAATTAAATATATTGTCAATAAATAGTTAACATAAAGGCTAAACAGGAAAAATATGTTGATTTTTTTTTAATTAGTCAAATAGACTGCCCCTTTACTTTTTTTTTTTTTTCAAGATTTAGGGAAATAGGTTGATTTTGGAGAGAGCCTGGACGAGCTTGCTACAGACATGTCAGGGAAAGCGCGCCCAGCTAGAAGAGTTTTATGAAAATTCTAAAGAAAACGCGTCCAACAGGGCGCTTTTTTCTTGACATGTCAACAGAAAGCCCGCTCAACTGAATGAACTTTCCTGCTAACCTGCTTTCGCACACTCACTCAAAAATTGACTTATTTCTCTGAATCTGGAAAAAAAGTCTATTTTGCCCATTAAAAAAATCGACATATATTACCTCTTTAGCTTAATATAAACTCATTTTTTTATATATAGTAAATGATAATTTTATTTTACTTTATTAATTTTTCATTAACAATGAATGAAATTCCAAAATTAAAGTAAATAATAATATTTATTTACTTTACATGTGATCCATGTGATTTGATCCCTTCTTTCACATTTAGTGGTTTATTTCTTCAACTTTTGCATCTTTTTGTATTGTATTTTTGGTACCCTCAAATTCAATGGTAATAGAAAGGGCAGAATCCAAGCCATTAAAAGCCTATGGTTCATTTTGATTGAAAAGAAAGGTTAAAAAAAAAATCAAAATCAAATTTTAATATTTTTAATTTTAATTTTTAATTTATCGATACAAATTTTAAATTATTTATAATTTTTAGTCTTTAAAGTGAAAGCTATTACTCGTTTTAATATGTTTGAATACACGTATTTTAGGTTTTCAAATAATAATGATGTCAACCAAGTTAAGATTTTGTCTCTTTTTTTTAAATTTATTGAAGGTTAAATTATATCATAAGTCCCTCTACTTTTCATAAATTTAGAATTTAGTTATTGTAATTTTATTTCTAAGAATTTAGTCCTCTATTTTTAAATTTTAAAATTCAGTCTAATCATTAACATTATTAAAATCATTTTGTTAAATTTAAGTTCATTTATACATCATAGTTACATTGCTATTGAGTATTTTTTATTTCAAAATATCACACCAATAAATTTAACAAAAAAATATTATGTTAATAGTTGGACATAAATTTTGAAATCTGAAAAGTATAGAAACTAAATTCTCAAAAATAAACAAATATAAAAACTAAATTCCAAATTTGTGACAGACCCATGGCATATTTTAATCTTTCTTGAACTATCACTCCTTTTTTCAAGGTACAATCACAATTTGCAATTACAAGCAACAATCAATACATCTATATATAGAGAGAGAGAGATAAATTTGGGTAGGGCTCACACGTGATGCGACTTGAATCCATACTAAAATTTGAAGTGAGAACTCACGCATGTGCAAATGCAAATAATGAGATTTGAACTTGAACACTTAAAATCTCAAAACCATAACCTTTGTCGACACTACCACCTCATCTGCGAGCTATCACTTTTTTCTTTTTTTGAGAAATGATACATTTTCGGTCTTTCTAATGACAATAGCAAAAAGAATACATTCAACTGACTACGTAACATCAGAGTACAACTCAAATATAATCTACCCTGGGGCATGCAGTGGCCTTGGTTCCTTCTCAAAATGGTAAATTTATCATTTAACCCTTAAAATTTATAAAATTACATATTAATATAATAATAAAATTACACTTTTAACTCTTCAAAAATTATAATTTAATTTTTACCCTTCTAAAAGTAATTTCCTATCTTCGCCCCTAATAAGAATATAGGGTTACCATTAGTCACGTAGGTGAAGATACATTTTTAGAAGGCTAAACATGGAATGGTGGGTTTGGCTCGTACCAAATTTGTTTAAGGTTCATATAAGTCTATAGATTCGATGCATGTGAAGATTTAAAAAAGAATAATTTTGAGTTCCCCAAATTGAATTATTATTTATTCTAAAAATTATAAATATTAATATAAATTAGGGTAAATTACATCGATAATCATTCAATTATTAATAATTTTTTTCCAGTTACATAATTATAAAATTACAAGATGATCATTTAACAATTCGATTTTGTTTTTTGTCACTAGTTGTTAAATGGCTAATGAAAATACGACATGACAACTTTCAAAATTAATAAAATAGTAATTTTAACTCTCAAAGATTTATACATTATGTCAGTTTAGTCTAGATTCTAAAAAAAATTAACCCTTTAACATTTACACATCGTGTACTTTGATTTTTTTTGCAATTTTATTTTTCTTTGTGACATTTTTACCTAAAAAGCTAAAAAAACAACTTTATCAACTTGAACATATACCAAAGTGAAAATACCCATAAATCCAAAATAATTTTCATTTTTTCTCGTTCTTTTAAAATTAACCCTCAATATCATAAAGAAAAGCAAAACTACAAAAAGATCAGATTACACAATGTGTAAATCTTGAGGGTTAAATTTTTTTAGAATCAAGATTAAATCGACACAATGTATAAATATCGAGTGTTAAAGTTATACTATTATGCCAATTTTAAAAGTTGTCAAATTATCTTCCGTTGGTAATTTAACGACTAATGATCAAAAAAGAAAATTTTAATTAGTTAAAGGTAACCAAAAAAGAAATTTATTTTATTGTTGAACGGCTATCAATATATTTTACCTTATAAATAATATGGCCAGACTTTTTTTTATACATATAAAATGCTTAGAATTATCTATAATCCTACACGAACCTTTAAATGGTAGGATAAACATGCTTGAGTGCGCCGAACTCATGTCCTCCTACATTAACAACAATATCAATAATAATCAAATTAAAACTCAATTGACTAATATGGGCAGAATTAAACGAGCACGAATGAACCATTTATTAATATGAACCGGTTTAGCCCCAACTTGAAACTAATATTTAAGGTGGTGCCGAACTTAGATAACTATTTATAATATTAATAACATACATGAATTTGGCCCGAAACTATAAAAAAAAAAAAACCCTAAAAATATTTAGAGATGATTTTAATTTATAAATTTCCGATGGCTATTCGAATTAAAATAATTTTTTATTTAATTATGATCAAATTTAAAATTTTATTATATAAATATAAATATTTTATATGAAAATTTGTTTTAAAATTATTATATAATAATCCTTGAGAAGAATTATATTTTATAAATATTTGTTAAAACTTCCTGAAAGAATTAAAAAAAGTGTAATTATGAATTCCATTAAATAATATAAAAAAAAAGTTGATTGGATCTTCTTTATTAGTATTAGTACTAGGAGTAGACGTCTAGTAGGAGAGTAAGATGAAGTGAAACACCAAAACGAGAACCAGCTAACACTGACACAACATGGTTTTCATGTAAGAGAAGACAACACAACGCCCACAAATATATAAAAGGGTTTCAAGCTCTATTGTTTTTGCTCATATGGAAAATCTGAGAAACAAAGGCATGTTTCGAGTATCATCAGTGTGTGGACAACAAGAAGAAGAGGTAGAACCAAGGGAAAGTAGCCATTACAGTTCATCCACCGGGATACTCCCTTCACTTGGTGCACGAAGTAATCGTAGGGTTAAGCTTAGAAGATTCATTGTTTCTCCTTATGATCGTCGTTACAGGTAGTGAAATAAAACAAAAAAAAACAGAAACAGGGTTTTGTTTTGTTTGTTTGTTGTTGTTTTAATGGTGGATTAATATTCGTTTGATTGTTTTTCAGCTCTGGTTTTTTTTTTTACTTTTGTTTTAATGCTGACTTTAAAGTATTTTGCTACTGGGTGATCATGGTGGTCATGAATGTGTATAATAAATTCCTATTGGGAAAATCACGACATTGTATCTCGTGAAAACATTGCTTATTCCAAGAAAGAAAAAGATAAATTAAAGCATTGGTTTCGAATTTTGTTGGGAGAGATTTTACATTAATGGCATACTTGATTACAGATCGTTAACATCTTTGTTACAATTTTGGTAACTTTTACTTTTATTTATTACTCTTAAATGCATTCTTTCGCAAAATTTCTATTCTCATTAATATTTTGATGTCATTAGTAAAGGTTATGATTATATGATTGAAAATTGTTGATGTGATTCGGCTCTCTCGATAGCTCTACAAGTTTATATGATCTAGAGGTACATCAACAAGTTTGATATTGACATAAACTAGCATGTATGTTAAGGCTTGAACTCAAGGCCTCTAGTATATAGAAGATCTCGAGTGGACTATGGTACTACTTGACCTAGGTGTTAAGGTTTGAACTCAAAACCTTCAGTATTAAAGGTTCTCGAGTGAATTATGGTACTGTTTGAGCTAGATTGTTGAATATTATTGATTTTACTTTCATAATCTTGTGTTAATTTGTTCTTTTACACACCATTAATGCTTCTAAAAGTTTAAGATCTTAAGGTTGATTATGTAGTGAATAGAGCTTTATTGTTATAAACCAAAACATTAAAGCAATTACTTTTTGTTGTTTAAAGTGTATTATTTTGTTCATTGCATGTTGTTTGAATGTTTGGTTTTTATAGTATTAGAAAAAAGTGAGTGTTTCAATGGTGTCCTTTTGATTCTTGTTACAAGGTGTTTGATGTAATGTCTCAATTAGTACTAAAGCAATTCTAAAGGTTAAAGAAGACCTAAGAATCTTAGGGTTGGTTCCTATGGGACTTGATAGTGCATAAAAAGGAGTAAATGGTGACTGAAATTTATACAATTTAAATTGGTTCTTGCAGGATATGGCAGACTTTTCTAGTTATTCTAGTTGTTTACACTGCTTGGGTTTCGCCGTTTGAGTTCGGGTTCCTTCATAAACCGCGGCCGATACTTTCAGTTACCGATAACGTTGTTAATGGATTCTTTGCCTTGGATATCATTCTTACGTTCTTTGTTGCATACCTTGATAAAGCTACCTATTTATTTATTGATGATCCTAAGAAGATTGCTTGGAAGTATGGTAGGTCCTGGTTGGTTTTTGACATTATATCCTCAATACCGTCCGAACTTGCTCGGAAGATCTCCCCTAAGCCATTACGTTCATATGGCTTATTCAACATGCTTCGCCTTTGGCGTCTCCGCAGAGTTAGTGCCATGTTTTCGAGGTACATGAGTGTTGGATAATTGTTGAAACATGTATATTTTGCCTCCTCTTATTTGGCATCGTCACTTGCTGTTTGCTTTCAACAGATTGGAGAAAGACAAGAACTACAACTACTTTTGGGTTCGGTGCGCGAAACTCGTTTGCGTGAGTACAACGAGAAACAAACGGGACTACGTTACAATTTCTTGTTAGTAATGCAGCATTGATGAAACTCGGGATGTTCTTTTTGTAGGTTACACTTTTTATCGTTCATTGTGCCGGATGCTTCATTTATCTTATTGCTGCACGATATCACGATCCGGGAAGAACATGGATTGGAGCAGTACTCGGAGACAATTTCATTGAGCAGAGTTTGTTGAGTAGATACGTGACATCAATTTACTGGTCTATCACTACACTGACTACTGTTGGCTATGGTGATATTCATCCTGTCAATCCAGGGGAGATGGCATTTGACGTTTTATACATGCTCTTGAATCTCGGTTTGATAGCATATTTGATCGGAAACATGACGAACTTGGTTGTCCATCGAACCAGCCGAACTAGACTATTTGTGAGTGAATTTCTTGCTTATTTCGCTAATCAACTAGCTTTGAGTTTCTTTGCTAATCTTTCCTTGGTTTAGAGGGATACCATTCAAGCTGCTTCGAGTTTCGCTGTTCGAAACCAATTGCCTGTCCGCCTACAAGATCAGATGCTCGCACATTTATGTCTGAAGTTCAGGACTGATTCAGAAGGGCTGCAGCAGCAAGAGACTCTCGATTCCCTTCCTAAAGCCATCCGGTCGAGCATTTCACATTATCTTTTCTACTCTCTTGTGGACAACGTCTTCTTGTTTCGCGGTGTTTCTAACGACTTGCTTTTTCAGCTGGTAATCGCACAAGGAACATGCTAAACTTTTGTCCTAAACTCTGTTCTTTAGTTATTTGTTATCCTTACACATCTTTGGTAATCAATGTCTCAAGGTCTCTGAGATGAAAGCTGAATATTTTCCTCCGAAAGAAGACGTCATCCTGCAGAACGAAGCGCCTACAGACTTTTACATCCTCGTCACCGGTGCTGTGGTAAAAAACCCATTATTTCTTGTTCAAAATCTTGGTTGTTGCATGATAACTGATTCGGTTTTAAATTTCTCTCGAAATGGTCCCTAACGTTTCGTATTTGCTTTTTAGGATCTTTTGGTTCTGAAAAACGGAGTTGAACAGGTAAGTTATATCAATCAAGCACTAGCCTTATCAGTCAATAATCACGAATGCAGAAGGGAATTGAACACCATCTCGGTTTTCAGGTTGTCGGAGGGGCAAAAGAAGGTGACATATTCGGTGAGATAGGTGTACTTTGCTACAGGCCGCAGCTCTTTACTGTACGTACAAAACGCTTGTGCCAACTACTACGGCTAAACAGAACAACATTCCTTAATATCATTCAAGCTAATGTTGGGGATGGGACTATAATCATGAACAATCTCCTCCAGGTATACATAATGATATAACATCATGAATGATATAATCCATCGAAATCACCCAATTGTTGAAATGTTCTTTTTGGTGCAGCACTTGAAAGACACAGACAACCCGATTATGCAAGCCATTTTAACAGAGACAGAGAACATGCTAGCTCGAGGAAGAATGGACTTACCTCTGAATCTTTGCTTTGCCACAATAAGAGGAGATGACTCATTGTTGCATCAGCTATTGAAAAGAGGGCTCGATCCTAATGAGTCGGATAACAACGGAAGAACAGCTCTGGTTTGTAAAAATTATTTACTCTTTAATTCGAGTTAGGACCCTAAGTTCTTAGGCCAGTGGTGGCTAATCTATAACATTTTTTGTGTTTGTTTTGTATGAAATTAGCATATAGCTGCATCAAAAGGAAGTGAGAATTGCATTCTTCTCTTACTGTATTATGGTGCAGATCCTAACTATAAAGGTATTCTCCGTACTCTTCATTTTTTATTAAGTATGCATGTCTAACACTCGGATACGGGGTTTGGGGATATGATCCTCCAAGAACCCTCCAAAAGCATGCATGTATATCTGTGTTTATGTATGCCATTTGGATTTTGTATGATTCCCTTGTTAATGTCATTCCCTTGTGTTAATGCGTTTATCTTTTGTCAATGCATGCATGCATGTCATTTGGTTTTTATGGATTTTGTATGGTTCCCGGGATATGATTCTCCAAGAACCCTCCAAATGCATGCATGCATGGATGTATATATGTGTTTAGGTATGTCATTTGGATTTTGTATGGTTCCCTTGTTAATGTTATCACCTTGTGTTATTGTGTTCATCTTTTGTCAATGTATGTATGTATGCATGTATACATGCATGCATGTCATTTGTTTTTTATGGATTTTGTATGGTTCCTGGGATATGATCCACCAAGAACCCTCCAAAAGCATGCATGCATGCATGTATGTATATATCTGTTTATGTATGTCAGGAACGAGTATATGATGTTCCAAATATCCGACACTCATCTTTGACTTGAGATTGCATATTTGTGCAGATTCAGAAGGAATTGTACCACTATGGGAAGCATTGCTAGGTGGCCATAATGAAGTAGCCAAACTGCTGAAAGAAAATGGGGCAAACATCAATGCAGGAGATGTCGGTCACTACGCCTGCACCGCCGCCGAACAAAACAACTTAACCTTGCTGAAACAAATCATCTATTACGGCGGCGACATCACATGCCCGAGTCACAAAGGTCACACTGCTCTTCACGCTGCAGTTTGTGAGGGCAACATCGAAATCGTCACGTTCCTTGTGGAACAAGGCGCTGATTTCAACAAGCCTGACGTTCATCATTGGACACCGAGTGAGCTAGCTGAGCAACAAGGGCATGAAGAAATAAAAGCCATATTTGAATCCAGCAAAGAGCTGAAAATGAAAACTGATCAATCTTCCATGTTTGTCCCGGAGAAACAATTTCTCGGGAGGTTTACGAGTGAGCCGGTCATCCGTCTTGCGCCTATTGATACTTCCGATGGAGCATGTAGCCAATCCCGTCCAAGGCGTCGGACTAATAACTTCCACAACTCACTATTTGGAATAATGTCGGCCGCACGCGACGGGGAGAAAGATTTACTGCTTTCGGTTAATCGAAACAAAGGTGTCACTGATTCCATTGTTACTTCTGCTCGAGTGGTAATTAGTTGCCCCGAGATCGGACATGTCCATGGAAAGCTTATTGTTCTACCAGGGACCTTTAAGGAGTTGATTGAAATTGGTGCTAAAAAATTTGGGATTTTCGGTGCTAAAGTGGTGACCAAAGAAGGAGTTGAAATTGATGATATTGATGTTATTAGAGATGGTGATCATCTTGTTTTTGTTACCAACATTGGTCACCAAAAGCTAAAAATCGATGTTATTTAGACTCCAACATGAGTTTCGGATAGGATTTTATTTTCAAAATTTTCGAGGTCCTTTGAAAATCGATGTTATTTGGATTTCAACATGACAATGGATTCAAATTTAGTTTGGTTTGATTTTCGATTTATAAATAAATTTATTATAATATAAAATAAATATTTTATATATTTAATTAGTGAAATAATTTTAAAACATTAAATATTTTTAAAAAATTTATAAACCGATTCAAATAGGTGGAATTTACTTAAAGTAATCGAATTTGTTTTCAAAATTGATACGAACCGAACTGTTATCAATCTTACTCTTGAGTAATAATACGAGATAATTTAAAACCGTTGTATTTTGATCAAATGAAAAAAAAAAGAACACTTTTTGGGCAGACGTGTTCATGGTCTAATTCGGGTCAAACTTATGTTTAATATTTTCAATATGTCTCAATTCATTTGTTTAAAAATAATTTTATATCAATATTAATATATTTTGATAATTAAAATTTTGGTAAACTTAATAAGAAATTTATGGTAAATTATACTTAAGTTTACATTTTAATCATTCAACTCTAAGGCACTAAATTATTTGAAAGTTGTTATTTAGGTCACTGAGTTATTAAGTTTTTTTTTTTTTTGTGAGCGAGCTTCAAGTGATGATTCAATGATGAGTACGATGGATCACTACCCATCGACGAGTAGAAAAACATGCTTTAGATCTAAGTCGATTTGACATAAATGTCAGTGGCGAATCCAGAGGGCTGGCATGGGCCCCGGCCCCCCTAAAAGGTAAAATTTCAAATTAGACCCTTAAAATTTTTTAAAAATTTTAAATTAATAAAGGTAAAATTACACTTTGCCCCCCTAAAATTATAAAAATTCGATTTAATCCTTTACAAATTAGAAAGATATAACTATAAAAAATTAAAATTTCATCCGGCCCCCCTAAAAAATTGTCCTGGCTTCGCCCCTGATCAATGTCAAAGATTTAAAAAAAAAACTATTTAGATTTTGGTTAACAGATTCCTCATGCTCAAAACTAACTATAAAAGAGAAAGAAAATATGATAGCTTTTGATTGGTATAAATAGTGTAAATAAAAAAGGTCGGTACAACAACAATTTTAACAACCAAGTGACTTAGATGAAAACTTTCGAATAGTTTAATGACTAATTTATAATTTTTTGAAGTTAAGTGTCAAAAACATAAACTTACTAATAGTTTAGTCCCATTGTCTATAGTTTACCCAATTCTTAAAACCGGGTCTAGGCCCCGCTCTCAGTGTGTATATAAATGAGAATCGATTACAGGTTTCTCCTTGCGCCTAGCCCTTTGAATTTTCATAGCTATGTCCACAGCACCATACTCCAAAAATAAAAAAAAAAAAAAAAACTCCATTAAAGCAAAATAGTTTCTAATTCAATTCTTCATATTTTTTCCCACTTCATCTCCATAATCAGTCATCCTCAGAGCCCAGGGTTAGGAGGTGTGAATTCGCGCCATTAAAAAGAAATCCCAATTTTCCCACTAAAATCAAAGCGTTTTCCCACCTGTATTAAACTACCGCCATTTCATTTTCTTTGTACATTCAAATTCCACGAAGAAAACCCAGAAAATAGAAAAAAAAGGAAATAGAACCCAAGTTGTCTTTTATTACTGTTTGGGTTTTGTGTAGAATTTTAATTATTTTTAAAGATCATCAAAGAAAAGGGATCTTTTTTTTTTTTTTTTGTAAGTAAAAAGAAAAAAAATGGAAAAGAAAAGGGTAGCTGTTCCAATTCTATGCCATGGCCATTCACGTCCCGTTGTTGATCTTTTTTACAGTCCTGTTAGCCCAGATGGTTTTTTTCTCGTTAGTGCCAGCAAAGGTAATAAATAACTATCATTTTTCCTTCTTGTGTAAATATGGTTTCTTGTTTATTTATTTATTAATCAGTAAGGTTTTGGTCCTTGTTTTGATTGATTTGGTTCCATTATATAAGCCTTTATTAAGTATGTGAATGGTGGTAATAGTTTTGTGGTTAAATTCTGCTATTGCTCCTATGAATGTTGTGGATTTAATCCTTATATCAATTTTAGTTTAATTTCCGCAATTTCCAAAATCTAATGCGGCAATAATTTTTCATATTTATTATTTCTCCATATTACTTTAATGGACAAACAAATGTTATTTGTGTTTAGATTGAAATTTCCAAATTTGAAAAGCATAGGGATTTAGGATGATACAGTTGGAGAATACGGATTAAATCTACAACTGTAAGCATACTACAAGACTAGTAATTGACTTTAATTGATCGAATTTAATTACTATTACTGTTTGAGTCAAGACTAAAATTGATCAATTCGAAAAGTACAAGAACTAAATCCACAACATTTGCAAAGTATAGGGACTTATACCAGAATTTAACCTAGTTTTGTTATAAATCTTAAGACCTTATATACACCTTTTTTTTATGGAGGTATACTTTGATGTTGGTCTCATTCTTTTAAAAATGGGGCTTTACTTGGTCCGGTTCAGATTCATACCCCATGCTGTGGAACGGCGAAACCGGAGATTGGATAGGAACATTTGAAGGACACAAGGGTGCTGTTTGGAGTGTTTGCTTGGATACAAACGCTTTACGTGCTGCTTCCGGTTCTGCCGACTTTAGTGCGTACGTGATTCTTTCGCATTATGTCGTCATATGAGGAAAGTTGTTCATTTATTTCCGCATGTTGTGAAGGAACATGTTGTCCATAGGTAAACCCTGGCTATCTATTGTTTTATCTGCTGTTTCTTGATGAAAAAGTATGCCTTTTCATACAGGAAAGTATGGGATGCACTAACAGGTTACGTATTGCACTCATTCGAGCACAAACATATAGTTCGAGCTTGCGCATTTTCTGAGGTAAAGTCTGTGCTTCCATTCCTTTTGCTTGGGGAAATTAGGAGAGTCTGCATATATGGTGTTTTGTTTGAGTAATGTAAGTCGTAGGAGCCATGTGGAATTTGGGATATTTTAAAGCTAGTTAGAGACAACAAGAAGGCGATCATAACCCATGTTGTCGGATCTGATAACAGGATACTCACCTTCTATTAACCGGAGGAGTCGAGAAAGTCCTCCGTGTATATGATCTGAATCGTCCCGATGCACTTCCAAGAGAAGTAGATAAATCACCCAGTTCAGTCAGAACTGTTTCATGGATGCATAGTGATCAGACAATATTAAGTTCTTGTACTGATATGGGCGGTGTCAGGTATCAATTAACACGTATTTCACTTCAGTTTTTGTAATTGATTCCTCTCATGTGTGTGAATGGTTGAAAAGGAAGCAGTCCGGGTGTTTCCTGGCTTGTTGATTCATTTTGTACTTAATTTATATAGCATTTTCTTACTGTGTATATAATTGTCTTAATGTGTGTCTCTGTTTTCTTGGCATCTATGTCCGTCTCTTGTGTTTACTGAATTTCTCGGCAGATTATGGGATGTAAGGAGTGGTGAAATAGTTAAAACACTAGAGACCGAGTCATCTGTGACCAGTGCTGAAGTGAGTCAAGATGGTCGATATATCACGACTGCAGATGGATCTACAGTTAAGATCTGGGATGCAAACCAGTAAGTTCAGACTTTCAAGCCTGATTTTGGCCTGGTTTTTGTGTTAGGCTATTCGCTTTCATTGTTCATTATATTCTGTTTCAGCTTTGGGTTGGTAAGGAGGTACAACATGCCATGCACTGTTGAATCAGCTTCATTGGAACCGATATATGGAAATACATTCATTGCTGGAGGAGAAGATATGTGGGTTCGGATTTTGATTTCCAATCCGGGGACGAGATAGGTATGTTCTCATACATAAATTTGTGTATTGCACTGTACTTTCTTGTAATCACTGGTTTTACATCTGGTCCCCAGCATGTAACAAGGGTCATCATGGTCCGGTACACTGTGTGCGATTCTCACCGAAAGGGGAATCATATGCCTCAGGATCCGAGGATGGAACCATTAGAATATGGCACAGGCCCTTTGACCCATAGTGACACCGAACCATTTGCAGCAAATTGATCAGTTTGAAAAATGGACAGATTACGCATTGCAGAAGAGAGCAAAATCAAGGAGAAAGAAACCCAGACCGAGCAACAAGGGTGACCAATTTCAAGCCCTATTATCATAAGTATAGTTTTCCTTAATGTAGATAGAATCAGACATTGATCATTTTTTCCTGTACAGTTTTGAATCTGGTGCATAAATGGTATATCTCTGCATTGTATGTGAATAGCATAATCTCTAAGCAATAGAATAAAAAATATACAATATCTGTATTCGAAGCGTATTTCGACCTCACCTGATGTGGAAATGACCACTCATCCCGGCATGCAAATGTAAGTATGAATCTCCAAAGTTATCTAGAATTACATGAGAGTTTCACTGTGATCGTTGCGAGTCATTCAGGGATTTAGATGGTCGAGACCCTTGGAACATTGACCGGGAAGTTATGGATCTCATCCATCCATGGGTTTTTCTCCTTTGCTGGATTTGTCGTCCTCAAAGCTTTCCACACTGCACTGTTACATTTAAACCCGGAACCAAATGCAATTTGCCATGTTCGGTCCCCTTTCTTAATCCTACCTTTGGCTTCTGAGTAAGCCAATTCATACCAAAGAGAACTACTAGAGGTGTTCCCAAACCGGTAAAGAGTCATTCTCGATGGTTCCATGTGCCATTCAGACAGCTGCAAATTCTTCTCCAGTTCATCTAAAACGGCTCTTCCACCGGCGTGAATGCAGAAATGCTCGAAAGCTAGCTTGAAATCTGGAATGTATGGCTTGATCTTCATTTTGAAAAGCTTCTTTCCAACCAATGTAGCGAAGAAAAGTAACTGCTCGGACATTGGAAGAACTAGAGGCCCCAATGTGGTGATGTTAGTCTTTAAGGCATCACCAGCAACCCCCATGAGATCCTTCGACAACGAAACACCGATCTGTCCCGTTGAGTCTTCTTCCTGTGTAACACACCCAAAGCACTTATCATCTGCACCCTTGTGGGTTCGAACAGTATGAACCAATTGGTATTTCGATCTTCTTCTATCGGAGCTTTTGTTTGAGAGTAATATCGCAGCCCCACCCATCCTAAATAAGCAATTCGAAACAAGCTTCGAACGATCATTCCCAAAGTACCAGTTTAAGGTAATGTTCTCCATACTGATAACCAATGCATACGTGTTTGGATGAACTTGAAGAAGATTTTTAGCAAGATCTATCGAAATCAAACCAGCACTACACCCCATTCCTCCTAAATTATAGCTTTGGATATTACCTCGAAGCTTGTAATGGTTAATAACCATGGCGGACAACGATGGTGTCGGATTAAACAAGCTGCAATTCACAACCAAAATCCCGATATCTTTTGGGTTTACCAAAGTTTTAGCCAAAAGCTCATCAATAGCACCAAACATAACAGCTTCTGCTTCTTTTCTAGCTTCTTTCATCGAAGGATTAGGCGGTATATTAAGGACAGCCTCCGGAAGATACGTTGATTCCCCTAACCCCGACCTTTCGAGGATCTTACGTTGAAACAAAAGATTCTCCTCCGTAAATGTACCAGCCATTTGAGACTGATCTACAAACATCTTTTTCGTGCATATCCGAGCCTTATCCGGTTTATAGCAGGAGAAATTAACAAGGTAAACAGGGCGAGGGCGCGTTAGAAAGTAAAGGGTCGATAAGAAAACGAGAAGCATCGAACAAATGATAACTGAAATGAGATTGTACTGTAGATGTTCCCAAAGATCATGAAGGTCTTGGATGGAAAACGTCGAAAGTTGCACGGCGATTACGACGACAAGTGGAGAAAGGAATAGGTACATTCCATGAGTAACTACATAATGGTAACCGAGCTTCACGTATTTTAGCTTAACCGATTTCTTGAAATCGGGTAGGTTTCGTGTCGATGATCGGAGCAACGGTTGTTGATTTTCCGGTTTCGTCTCAGCCATCTTTTCCCCTGCAATAAGTTGAATCAATTCTATTATATCAAGCCGCAACAAGCAGAGTCAATCAAAACAACAATAATAGCACAAATCTATTGATAAAAATTTTGAAGCTTAAAAAGGGTGAAATTCCTCTCCAACCCCTCTCAATATCGGTAAAGAGCAAATTGGTCCGTTTCAAAAGTATAGAACAATTTAATCTTGTCAATTTTGAAAAAGAGCAGCCAAAACAAAATTTTAACAAATTTAACCTCAACATTTACACATTTCTGAGCTAAATTTATTAATCAAGGCTAAATTAATAAGATGTTTGAGGACTAAATTAGTTATTATACCATGGAAAACATTCTACATTCTACATCGATATTGAGATGAAACCAACTTCAAATTGATATATTACATGCATAGCCAAAGGAAAATTATGAAATTTAATCCTTTTTATTCATCTTTGTCCTCAAAAAAATCCCCTTCACTTCAAGAAATTTAACAAGAATTTTGCAAACCCAAATCATAATTTCACATCAAATTAATAAATTCTACATAGTTTTTATCAGATTTGAACAGTAGGGAATGCATACAAATTTAAAAACCATAATCATAAACAACATTTAATTCGAGATTAATCCAAAAAAACCAAGATTAAAAAAAAAAAACTCACTTTAATCCCCGAAAGGGAACCTAAGACGATCACTTGAATCTCTCTATTCAAGAACACGGCCACGGAGATCGAAAATACCAGAGAGGAAATTTCCAAAAATAAGATTAAATATATGAGAAAAAGAGAGAGATCAATGGATGGTATTAAAAATTTTGAAATGAATCGATCGAGTGTTGTATAACCCCTAAAACTGCTTTTTACTAAAATAGGGGAAAATGGATAATGACGACGAACCTCGAAAGTAGTGAGGAATTTGACGCGTTTTTCAAAAAAGAGGCGGGCGCTGTCTAGAGCATTGAAAACGATGTCGTTTCCTATTTGAAAAAAGAAATCATGCCGGCCATGCTCTGGTTTTTCTTTTTGGTCAGCCATTTTTGAACAACTAGAATATTCGAATTTAAATTGTCAATAAAGAAAAAGTGTTAAAATAAATGAAATACTAATTTTGAATCAAGCTTTTTGGTATTTGGGTCGTCGATGAACTTTGCTTGCTACTACGTTATTTGAACTCTCCGATCAACCTTTCGATCTCCGGAAAATATGGTGGAGAAACTAACTCCGATCAATACTATGCTTTGCTCCAGTAGTTGAACAATTTGGGGTTTCATTTTATAAAAATATCGTTGTAGGAGAAGAAAGAGAGATAGAAAGGGACTTCTAATGTGGGGGAAAACTCGTCGGAAGCTGACGCAAGCGGCGGTCGGGATATAGAACGGAGATTTTGAAGTTGGACGGTGATCGGCGGTAGTCTAGTTCTTGCTGCTAGCTCAGGTCGGGGTTAACAAACGTGCATGGCTTGCATGGTTGTTGCATTTTTATGTTAATCACGTAAATATATAAAAAAAAGTAAAAATATCATAGAGTTCCCCTCTATCAGGGTTTAGAGTGCAATTTAGTCCTCGTATGTTAGATAAAAAAAGCTTCTTAATTCATTTCTACCGTTAAAAACTTATTTGTGTATATCAGCATTACTGCATGAGGCACATGTGTTATACTATGTGTCATTGTCGAATTATTCTATTAATCACGTTAATTAATTGCATGAAACACATATACCGTACAACGTGTCATTGTCGAGTTATTCTATTAATAATTAACTGCACAAATTGATATTTTAGTCCAATTCAATCGAATCAATTCAATTTTTTGTCCAAATTAATACATCAACCAATTAGACTATGGGAACTTAAATATACAAGTAGAATCTTTTACCTAAAAAAAATTAAAATCTCTCTCTTTTTTTGTATGTATTATGTTCTAAAATCATCCAAGAAAAAAACCAAAAAATGCCAGAAATTATTAGATTTAATCCCAATAAACAACACTATGGCACCACCACTTTGATAACTGGTTATGCACTTTGCTCAAGCTTACTCGTAGTAATCAACAAATTCGCCATTACCAATTTCAATTACCCAGCTTTATTAACAGCATTACAATACTTAACTTCATCATTTGGTGTTTGGGTTTTAGCCAAATTCAATCTTTTACACCATGATCCATTCAAATTCCCCATAGCCAAAAAATTCTTCCCTGCCGCCATTGTTTTTTACCTCGCTATCTTCGCTAACACCAACCTTTTACGCCACGCCAATGTCGAGACATCCATTGTGTTCCGATCTTTAACACCCCTTTTGGTCGCCGTCGCCGATAAGGCCTTTAGAAAGCAACCGTACCCGGCAAAACTGACATTCGTGTCTTTGTTCATCATTTTAGGCGGCGCCGTCGGGTACGTCGTGACTGATAAGGGGTTCACTTTGGTTGCGTATTTATGGGCGTTTGTTTATTCGATGACGATAACTGTCGAGATGGTTTACGTTAAACATATGGTGATGAACCTTGGGTTGAATACTTGGGGGTTTGTGTTTTACAATAACTTATTGTCGTTGATGATAGCACCCTTTTTTTGGGTTTTGAGTGGGGAATGCGGTGAGCTTTTCGCCTCCGTGAGTGGCGGCCGGGATCGGTTCGAACCGGTGGCGTTTGTTGCTGTGTGTTTGTCTTGTTTATTTGGTTTGCTTATTAGTTTCTTTGGATTTGCAGCTAGGAAAGCAATCTCTGCTACTGCATTTACTGTCAACGGTGTGGTTAATAAGTTTCTTACTGTTTTGATCAATGTATTGATTTGGGATAAACATGCTACTCCAATTGGCTTGGTTTGTCTCCTTTTCACATTAGCAGGTGGGGTTCTTTATCAGCAATTCGTTACCAGTCCGAAACCAGTAGCATCGGTCCTGGCACGACGATAAGACCGAATCCGGTATTCCGATTTAGCTATTGATTCCATTGATGAACTTTGTTAGCTATTTAGCATGTTGAACATGTTTAGCCTTTGTTGCTTCATGTTTTAGTGTCTTCAATTTCATGTATATGGTTTTTGGCTCATATATATATTTTGCTGTCTAAAAATACATCATGTCATTGGTTGAACTGTGGACTTACCATGTGCGTTATTGTAACTCGAATCGAGATAAGCACGATGAGGTCGAGTCTCTACGAGATTCACCGATGCTGAACTGTTATGATCAATGTATGCTACTCCAATTGGCTTGGTTTTCCTACTTTTCACGTTGGGAGGTGGGGTTCTTTATCAGCAGTCGGTCACGGGACTGAAACCGGCAGCATCAGCCCACGCACTTCGGTGATTACAACGAGAACAAGACGATAGGACAGTGTGGTATTCTAATTTAGCCAATTGATTGCATTGATGAACATATAATTCATTGAACATGTTCAGATTTTGTTGCTTTATGTACTAGTGTCTGCAATTATCCTGTATATGGTTTTTGGTTCATGTATGTATTTTGCTGCCTAAAAATACATCATGTCATTGATTGAACTGTGGACTTACCATGCGTATTATTATAACTCGAATCGAGATAAGCATGATGGCAGCTTGATAGCGCTAAAAGGTCGAGTCTTTACATGATTCACCGATGCTTTGATCAGCATATTGCAGTGCATCTCTAAAGATTAACCATTGCTGAATTGTTATGATCAATGTTTGCCACTCCAATTGGCTTGGTTTGCCTACTTTTCACATTGGCAGGTGGGGTTCTTTATCAGCAGTCGGTCACTGAACCAAAACCAACACCACCGGTCCGAGAACATGATATGACCGAGTCCGGTATTCTTACCTAGCCAATTGATTCCATTGATGAACATTGTTAGCCCATTTAGCATATGTTGCTTCATATACTAGTGTCAACAATTATCCTGTAATGCTTTTTGTCTCGTATATGTATTTTGCTGCCTAAAAATACATGTCATTGCTTGAACTGTGGACTTACCGTGTGTATTATTATAACTCGAATCAAGATAAGCACGACGGCAGCGGTAGTGCAAAAAGGTCGAGTCTTTACGAGATTCACCGATGCTGTGATCAGCATATTGCAGTGCATAGGTTAACCATTGCTGAACTGTTTTGTCACTGGTCTTGGGAATTTGATGGTTCATTTAGACACGAACAACTCAGTTACCGGCCAACGACCGCTGGTTCATTTCTTTTAACCGTGATCTATTTGTCTCTTCAAGCTTTACAATGCCTGCTTACCATGCATAAGAATCTTGAATTTATGGTTTTTTTTTTTTTCCTATATGCCTACTGTCGTAACCCTTTTTTTGGAAAACGACAAAAAGGGATTCGACGTTGGGTTTTGAAAATAGGAAAAAAAACCGGAGTCGCCACCGACCATTATTTGGTGTGATCGGATCACCTTTATTTTAATAAAACATTTTGTTTTACTAAAAGCAGTGTTTTTGGTCCAAGTTTTAAAAATCGGGTCCGGAGTCGATTACATACGAGGAAGGGTTAGCACCCTCGATCGCCCAAAATTGGTACCAAAATGATTAATTAGTGTCTTAATGTCGGAAGTTTTAAAAGGTTTTAAAATACGATCCTCTAAAATGTTTGGATAATTAGGGCCAAAATTTTGAGATTTCTTTGCTCGAGAGGATACAAACATCACATCCAAAGACGTTAGGACATGATGCTTTAAACCTTCGTAATCAAAGCTATCTCGAGGTTTCGAAGTTTATCAAAAGGATGTTTAGTTATTTAGTCAAACGGAAAATCGCAACCCAAAGACGTTAGGGCACTATTTCCAATTCCTAAATACAAAACATTGCCTTCACTTTAAAAACCTTTGAGCAGAGTGTAGCGACTTTTCAAAATGCGTCGTATGGGATTGAATTCTAGAAAAGGCTTGAATCAAAATTTGAAATTTCTTTGTCCCAAAAGATATAAACATCACATCCAAAGACGTTAGGACACGATGTTCTAATCTCTCGTGAGCAAAGTCATCTCGTGATTCGCAAAGCTTCAGTAAAAGGATGTTAAGTTATTTGGTCAAACGAAAATCGCAACCCAAAGACGTTAGGGCACTATTTCTCGAGTTTCCAAATACCAAAACATTGCCTCATTTTGAAATCTTTTAGATGAAATGTGATGATCTTATGAAAGATGTTTTGTTCAAAATATAATACAAAACAAAGATAATAAATATGGATGTGAATATTATAAATAAAAATACAAATGATAGTAATAATAATAATATTATTATGATAATACAAAGTAGTAATAAGAATTGAATAAATAAATAAATGAAATGACGATGGCAAGATAGTAAAGACGATACTTGAAATGAAAATAATAATAATGATAATAAAAATGATGGATGCTAATAAAATAATACATACAACATAAATAAACAAATATATATACATAACAATAATAATATTAATAATAAAATGATAGCGATAATACAAATATACGAATAATGATATAGTCATGATAATAGTAATGGTAAAAATAGATAATAATGATAATATCGAATAACAAATAACAATTTCAAAAGATAATAATATTAATAATAGTAATAATGATAATAATAGTAGAAAAATAACGCATGCGATCGCAAATGATAGTAATAGTATACAAACAATAGTAAAATATAATGAAAATAACAAATAGCAATAATAATAATCATAATAATAACAATAATAATAGATAATAACTTAATAAAGTAGTGAAAATAAAATAATAACATGTGCTAAAATAGTGATAAGCAAAATAGTAGTGAAATAAAATGGGTATAATAAATAATAATGAAAATAATTAATAATAGTAAAAATAAAAATGAAAATAAAAGTAAAAACAGTAAAATATATTGCAAAATATTTAAAAAGGGATTAAATTGCATTGAAAACATGAGTTTGGTCAAATTAAAATAAACAAGGGTTTAAGGGCTAAATTGAAATCAGCGTAAAAGATGGGGTTGAGAGGGTAATTTTCCCGAAAATTAAACGTTGTGTTTTAAAGGGATCAAATCGCTAAACCTGCAACTTGTTGGGCTAAATTGAAAATATCAAAATTTAATTGTAAAATCATAAAAAGTGGAAGGACAGCAGCATAAATAGACCATTTAACAAAAACACGCGGATCCTAGGTGGGGTGGTCGGATTCGGCCTGATTCGGGTCGGCCGCGAGGTGAACGACGTCGTTTTGGGCTTATATACGAAACCAAAACGACGTCGTTTTGGTTTGGCTATATAAGCCAATTTTCAGCCAAAAAAATCATTTCTGCATCCTTTAAAAAAAAACAAATTTTGGGCGTTTCTTTTCTCTGCAGGTGGGTGAGCTCCGGCCAAGGGGGGCCATTGGCCGTCACGCCGGGCTGGCCGGGCTCGGCCACCGCCCACGGTGGTCGGAAAAGGTAATTTTTATTATTTTTTTATTTTTTTGTTTATTTTTAAGTTTTATTTTGCTACTAGTATTTTAAGTCAGTATGCTTGGAAAGAAAATAAAATAAAATTTTTGAAATAAAATTTCACCTCTTGCTTTTTTTTTTCTCGTTCACTGATCTGCTTTATTTCTTTGTTTTCCCTTTTTTGTACTTGAATCTTTGCTCCTTTTTCTTCTTATTTTGGTGTTCGAAACTTGGTGTTTTTTTTGTATCGATTTCGTAAAGCAAGGAAAGAAATCACGAAAATCTCTCTTTTCTTTTATCGCTTTCGAAAAAACTTTGCTCGAATCTCTATTTCTTTTCTGCGTTCAAGAGAAAATAAAACCTTTGTTTGCTTCAATCTTTTTGTTTCTTTTTGATTCTCAAAGAAAAAAAAAAAACCCCTTGTTACAAAGATTCAAAATCGGCTTTTATAGCCATTGAAATATCATATAATACTAATATTTCTATCGCTCTTGTTTGCTTCTGCTCATCACTTCATTTTGCGTGTTGCGGTGACCGGTATGGTGGAGCGGTGGCGGTGGTGTCGGGTCGAAAAGTCGGGGTAGGTGAGGGTTGGTGGTCATGGTAGTGAGAGTTCTTGTGTTAGGGTTCTCTCAAACCCTAGCTTCTTTGAAAAAAAGAGAGTGGGCTGTTGGGCCCGTCAATTTGGGTTTGTTTTTTTTATTTTGGGTGTGTAATTGGGTTTTGTTGGGTCGGGATCTGGTTGGGTGCGGATTTGGTTGTTGGGTTTGTGTATTTTGGTAGGGCAATTTTGGGCTTTGTATGTTGCCCTCTTTGCTCATTTTCGTAACGAGAATAGAGCAAAGACTTTAAAGCCAATATTGCCTCGCCTCGCCGAAGTCTTGGCCTCTCGGTGCTCTCCTTGAGTAGCGTCGCTTCGCCCACCGCATCTTGTTGCTTGATCCACTCCACCGATATGTGGCTTCAATCTACTCTTCTGCGACTTCAATGGGATGTGACTTGTTTATTTTCGATTTACTCGTACAAATTTAGGAAGGTCAAATCGGCTTTCTTCAATCGATCCTTGCAAACTCAAGGATCACCGATCGATATCTTCGATATGCTTCCGCAACTTCGTGGACTTTAAATCGCTTTCTTCAATCGATCCTAGCAAACTCGTGGATCACCGGTGAATCTTCGATCCGCTTCGCAACTTCGGGAAGGTCAAATTTACTTTCATCAATCTGATCCCAAAAAACTCGGGATCACCGGTCGATATCGACCTTCTTCCGCAACTTCGGGAAGGTCAAATATGCTTTCTTCAATCGATCCTTGCAAACTCAAGGATCACCAGATCAATCTTCGACCTTCTTCCCGCAACGGGAAGGTCAAATATCTTTCTTCAATCGATCCTTGCAAACTCAAGGATCACCAGATCGAATCTTCGACCTTCTTCCCGCGACTTGGGAAGGTCAAATTTGCTTTCATCAATCTGATCCCAAGCAAACTCGGGATCACCGACCGATTTCTTTGATTTACTTCTTACTTCATGGGAACTTTGAAGAAATAAGAATTGAGGAGAAGAGATTTGTAATCTCCATCTTCTCTTCTTGAAACTCCAAAGAAATAAGGATATAACCTCATTGTTAATGCAGGAGACGGATTTGTAATCTCAACCTACTCCACCGGAACGTCATGAAGCGGAATTCAAAATTTTCAATTTGCTTCCTTACTATCTTCGGAAGACTTCAATCTTCACTGCTTCCACTACCATCTCAAGGAGCGAAATCTGAACTTTTCAATTTGCTTCCTTACTATTTTAGGAAGACTTCAATCTTCAGTCTGCCCCACTACCATCTTGAGGGAATGAAATCTGAACTTTTCAATGTGCTTCCTTACTATCTTCAGGAAGACTTCAATCTTCAGTCTGCCCCACTACCATCTTGAGGGAACGAAATCTGAACTTTGATATTGCTACACTGTTCTTTGAGGATCCCGTCTGTAGAATTAATTTTATGTGCTTATGCTTATGCAAATGGTGAGGACGCCTCGATTAGAATGACTCAAAGCCTCCTAACTACATGTGTTATGAATGACACTTACATGAATGCGAATGTCATGAGAATGATGATTTTCCATTAAGATGCAATGATTGTAATAAATCGAATGCTCCTAACTAAATGATATTATGGAGGACATTTGCATGAATGCGAGGATGTCATGAGAATGATTCTTTATTAAAATGTATAAGGATCACGCGCGATGATTGCACGCCCTAATGATGATGAATGGATGTAAAATGAAATGACCCTTTTTATGCTTAGGGTTGTCCTTGCCGTCGTCACCACAGTCGTACAACCACGATATCTCGCTATTGTCGACACCTTTGCGAAACTCAAAGAAACAATCATATTTTGCTCAAATAGTTTGCCCTAATGTGACTTCAAAGCGCACTCACACAGCAAGCATCAGGACTTTAAAGCCTATACTATCTTGAGATCAACCCATTGTGCCTTAAGGGTATAGAAATTATATCATCTTCAATCGATCCCACTACGACTCGGGGTGTAGAATCTATGTCATCTTCATCAATCCCACTACGACTCGGGGTGTAGAATCATTGATTTGGTCATTGTACCTTTTCATTCTCGTGGATCGTGACCGGTGTGCACTCATGATAGTTGTGTGGATACAAAATCGTTCTTTCTTGTGAATGATTCCCCATTTATATATCGCCATTTTATCGAGATGATACTTTTTACGTAATACCTCGTCATTTGTTCAATCACCGTTTTCAATTCGAAGAGGTAGCCTCAGTTCAGAGTTTTCCTCCACCATTATTCCTGTCCCTCAAAACTCGAGGAGTTTTAAGCAATGGTCCTGCTTGAGTTCGATACTACTTAAAAGTTTCCTAGAGTAATATGTGAAACTCTTTTTGTGGAAGTGTCGTTAGTCCATTAATCGTTATTTCAATGCAAAATGTCTGAAAGAGATCATAACTATGGATAAGAACGAAATTAGTTAGGAGCATAGCTCGAAACCAACGGGTTAAGCAAAAATAGCGAGTGTAGTCAGGAAAGAAATTTATTGGCAGTGTATCTGGCAAGGTAAAAATAGAAATTAGGTGCCCCAGATATCGCAGCCTGAGCTCCTCTGTTCAAACTTCTTGAGGACCATTTTAGGCTCAACATGTGTTTAGGGGATCCGGAGTACTTTGTCGATGCTCCAAAACGCAACATACTTCTTCATTGTTAACTCAAGCGTGGTAAGACTACTGCGCCTTTACTTTTGATCAAAATTTAAGCTGCCCTTCTCGGGTTTTCAACTCAAATCTCCTTTGATCCCAAGGCGCCCTTTGCGGGTTTTCGCCTCGACCTCTCTTTTTCCTTTTTTTTTTTTTTCTTTTTTTCGTTTTTTGTTCTTTTTCACTTTTTTCACCTTTTTTTTTTTGCAAAACTCTTCTTTTTTATCTCCTTTTTATTTTTTTGTTTTTTTTTGAATTTGAACTCACCGGTTGGGTGGTCCCCGCCATCCATCCATGTTTCCCGAACAAACCTTTTGTCAGATTTACTTTTCCTTTTAGAGTCCTCTTGAATCTGAAGGACCTTTCTTAATGCCGGTCTTTCTCCGAAATTCCTTTTGAGCGAACATTTTGTCATAAACCAATGGTAAAGATGCCCGGTGAAAGTCCCGCCAACTTTTTAAAAACCTAGAGGTAAATGGTAACTTCTCTATGCCAACGTTTACAAGTATCAGTCATTTTCCAAAAATTTTGAATGGTTTTGGCTATCTTCTTTGACCGACGTGGTGTCTAATCTTTGGACGGACTATAAATTAGTGCTACCGCGTTTCTTTTCCGCATTCTTTATCGCCATTCTCTCTTTATTCTTCCTTTTCTTCTTCTTCTTTTTCTTTTGTTGTGTTTCTTTTGTTGTTTTTTTTTTTTTTTTTTTTGCCTTTTTCGAATTTGAAGTTGAAGTTGAAGTCACCGATCACGACTTTGTAATTTTGACATGTGAAGCGGCCTTTACCCTCTTAGTAAGGTAACCAAAGGCTATGAATATGAACCGATGTTAGCTCAAAGCTCTTGAGTAGGCGGCTTGATAGCGTCCATGCCTCACATGTAGGAATCCACGTTTGATGGCCTTAATGTGTCTAACGTGATCATGCGATAATTTCTTGCCTTATTCTTGCAGTGAGCTAAGCTTCCATGTTCATCTCCTTCATTGGCTTGCGGTGTTGGCTAATATCTCTCAAGGTAGGTTTCGCCATTTTAACAAATTAGGAAGTAAGTTGCAATCTCTCATCATCTTCTAAGTCCTTAGATTCTTCTAGACACATATCTTACTAGAAAGGGAGTTCAGAATAACGTCGTTCGGTCATTGATATCGGGACCCATATCCGCTATGAAGGCAATTTCAGAGAACGAATGATTATTTATGAATGAAGAATAAAAGAATGTTCAATAGAATGTATAGCAAAAAAAAAAAATATTGGTCCAAAAGATGCATTTTATTGAAGTAGTAATTCAAAACACGAGCCTGTTTCACAAAAGAGATCTTACTGCTTCTAGGCTTAAAACAACAAGCATACTTCATACATTACTCTAGGTAAGCTTCTAAATACTATAGGAATTACTTCCACAGTCTCATTGCTTAAAATGCTCTTGGGTTCATGCTTCTGCTTTTGGTGCGTCGCCTATCTCCACAACACCCATTTTGACGAATTTTTCCACCAACTTCTTGAAAGCTGTGCAATTCTCTATCGAATGTCCTGTAACTCCCGCATGATACTCACACTGGACATTTAGGTTATACCATGCTGGGTATGGAGGTTGCAGTGGTTTGATAAAATAAGGAGCTACAACATGCATATCAAATAAGTTCTGGTATAACTCCCTATACGTTATGGGAATAGGAGTGAACTGAGGTTTTTCCGAATACGCTCCTGGATTGGGTTTTTGCTTTGGTGGGACCGGGTGACTGGTAACTACCTTCTTTGGCTGGCTTGCTGTAAACGGCTTCGAATAACCCTTAGTATACACACTCGTGCCGGCCCCATCTTTATCCTTCCTCTTCGGGGCTGTTGAAGCCCTTCTCCTTTTTCTTTATCTCCGGTAGGCCAAAACAACGCGATTGGCTTGCTCATTACCGAGGCCCATGGGAGAATTCAAAAGACCAAGTATTAGTCCTATATTGAGATCCAATAATGACAGTACCACGCGAGAATGTGCATCCGGTTGAGTTGGGACATTTATTGGGGAATAAACGATGTCTTCATCATTATCCACATTGTCGATCCTTTGGGTCACTCCTTTTTCAAGTCCTTGACTAGTGGCGAAGTTAATGGCCCATCGTGTTCTTTTGAAAGTCTAGCATTTGCTCTCGCATTTCTTGTTGAATTTGGATCAATTGTTCTTGCATCCGTATTTGCCTTTGCTCTATCCTCACCAACCTTTGTTCCATGTTTTCGAGTTAATCAAACATTTTGCCTAATTAGGGTCCTTTTGTAAAAGTCTAATGCAAATGAATGCAATGTAATGCGAATGCAATGTAGTGCGAATGCATGAATGCAAAGAGGCATCGATTCTGATCGACTTCATTTTAGAAAACTTTATTAGAAAACAAGTTCTTTTACATAAAATGGACTACTATATGCATTCGTCCTAAGTCCTAAAAGTCTTGATTTCCCAAGCAATGAAGCTAGCTCTTGACTGTGACCAGACTATAGCCCATATTTTATGCTTAACATATCCACTTGTAATGCCAAAATCTATAGATGACCAACTACCTGTTGCATCTGAACCGTCATTCCCTCATAAGGTAATCTTGACTTTTAACTTGATGATCATAAGAATGATGAAGTTCTTCTCCAACATTTCTCTCTTGTTTCAAGAAGCTCGATCCATGATTCACAATTGTGTAACGTTAGATTTAACTACACTTCATTTCCTCAATCGACTTAAATTCAACTCGATTGCAGAGTTCTGACTTTGAGGTAGTGAGGAGACTATCCCACAAAGATCGCTTTTTTCAAGATTGATCATTTATTCTAGCTAGCATCGTACTCAAGGGATTTTTCCGCTTTCATGGCTCGGAAAGATTAGAGTTTTTCCGGACCAAGAAGGAATCTGAGCTCAGGACATTGATTGTATCCGTTCAATAGCTTTTCCAATTCCAACCACGGTGAAAGTCGTCTATTCGGTTCGTCTCTTTGAATCTATCTAACCGGTCAATACAAACAAGAATCAAATCCTTGCAATGTTGTTTGGATCACAACGATGAGCCCGAAGTTCACAACGGCCTATCCTTCTACCCTAGATGGTTCCACCAATTCCATCGCCTATTCTTCAGGAAGAAATTTTCATCGTTGCCCGACCTTTGACTTGGGTGGAATTAGTGCTGAAAGAAACACCATAAGAACGCAGACATTGGCTCGGCACTATGGTTGCTCCTGTGAAGCATAGGATAAGGCTTTCACTCTTTCCTGAGATTTTTGTCTTAACCAAAGAAGCTCTCTAGATAGTGCTTTGTCAATTGCAAGTACATCAAGGAATGTAGCTCCAAAGGAATGTATGTAGGTTGTTTCGGTTCTCTGACATTAAAGCATGGCAAGTCCATTAACTTTTTCACACTTTCCTCCTTCAATGAAAACAACGGATCTTTGCTGGCTTGCTCACTCAATCCAAGTGATCTTGTACTCGTGATTGGATGGATGACTTTTGTCCTCGTGTTCTCAAGGCTTCGTTTGCCGGGATCTATGGCATTCGATTGGCAACGAATCCACAACCGGTGGGGACGAATATTCAGGAAAGGCCTCTCGAGTGGCTATGAAACTTGAATGGAAACCCCTATAATCAAGGGTACCTCCTCCAACATCGTGAAGTTGTTCGATTATCTTAAAAGATTGGCAAACCAATAGGCATCCTCGCTTGCAAAGATGCTACCTTAAAATGACAACCATCATCCTCAGTGTTTCTTGAGAGTTTTCAGATTTCCTTTTCGCGCCGTTTGAGTCATCAGGTCTTACACTACCGTTGTTTCTATTAGATGTAACATCCTCAAATACAATTGTAAACTTATGCTTGTTATTTGGAAGAGCATCAACAGTAAATAAACTTTTCTCCCCGTCGTAAACAAGGTCCTTTCCAGCCAATTCATTGTCATAGTTCTCTTGCCCTCCGTCAATTACTTTCCTTCCAACACCCTTGTTGTCTACAGGGTTGCCATCTTCACATGAAAGAGAAACACTGTAATGGTAGAAGCGTCTATCCTACCTTACTCGCCCACTATGAAGTGATTAGTGAGTATAATTACTTTCTACCATGCATTGCCATAAAATGTCATACAATCTTTTCCACATCCGATTTGGTTTTGATCGAACAACATTAGGAAGCAAGGTGGTGAGATTTTAGCATCGCCCCATTTGCTCAAATGGATCCATACCCTTCTAAGCGCCTAGGTTCGACTATATACTGACGACTACATTGTCTTCCACTTTATCAAGGAACCCGTTCTCCATAACCAGCTTTCTGACCTAGAAACCGACCATGAATCGATACCTCTAAAGAAATGGGATGATATGCACGAAAATAAAATACAACGAGGTAGTATCACAAAGTATAAAGCCGGTGAAAATGAACAAACACCTACCGGGTGACCACTAAGGTTTGACGTTATTCTACTTAAAGTGGACTCCTAGGGTTCACTACTTGTGGTTTGGTTCTAAAGAGAGGTACCGAACCAAGCAGATTCCTCAACCTCACCCATTATAGGCTCATACGGATGAGTTCGGTTCAGGGAATACATTTCCCTATGGTCGCGGAGATGAAAATCTCACGAAGACATAGGTACGGATGTATTCAAAGCGATCCACTATCCGCACGGAGGTGAAGACCTCACGAAGGAGTAGTTTCTCACTCCCACTTAAAGGTGCGACCACAACGGTCATGCAATGCAATACCGAGATTAAAACATGTAATAAAAGGATTATAATTTTGCAAATCAGATTTTTAAATTTCCGACAAAAGGCGAAAATAATCAATTTATGGCTTGACTCTCTAAAAGAAGTCCCAGTGGAGTCGCTTAAGTCGTCGTAACCCTTTTTTGGAAAACGACAAAAAGGGATTCGACGTTGGGTTTTGAAAATAGGAAAAAAAACGGGAGTCGCCACCGACCATTATTTGGTGTGATCGGATCACCTTTAATTTAATAAAACATTTTGTTTTACTAAAACAGTGTTTTTGGTCCGAAGTTTTAAAAATCGGTCCGGAGTTGATTACATACGAGGAAGGGTTAGCACCCTCGATCGCCCAAAATTGATACCAAAATGATTAATTAGTGTCTTAATGTCGGAAGTTTTAAAGGTTTTAAAATACGGATCCTCTAAAATGTTTGGATAATTAGGGCCAAAATTTTGAGATTTCTTTGCTCGAGAGGATACAAACATCACATCCAAGACATTAGGACATGATGCTTTAAACCTTCGTAATCAAAGCTATCTCGAGGTTTCACGAAGTTTATCAAAAGGATGTTTAGTTATTTAGTCAACGGAAAATCGCAACCCAAAGACGTTAGGGCACTATTTCCCAATTCCTAAATACAAAACATTGCCTTCACTTTAAAAACCTTTGAAGAGTGTAGCGACTTTTCAAAATGCGTCGTATGGGATTGAATTCTAGAAAAGGCTTGAATCAAAATTTGAAATTTCTTTGTCCCAAAAGATATAAACATCACATCCAAAGACGTTAGGACACGATGTTCTAATCTCTCGTGAGCAAAGTCATCTCGTGATTCGCAAAGCTTCGTAAAAAGGATGTTAAGTTATTTGGTCAAACGAAAAATCGCAACCCAGCACGTTAGGGCACTATTTCTCGAGTTTCCAAATACCAAAACATTGCCTCATTTTGAAATCTTTTAGATGAAATGTGATGATCTTATGAAAGATGTTTTGTTCAAAATATAATACAAAACAAAGATAATAAATATGGATGTGAATATTATAAATAAAAATACAAATGATAGTAATAATAATAATAATATTATGATAATACAAAGTAGTAATAAGAATTGAATAAATAAATAAATGAAATGACGATGGCAAGATAGTAAAGACGATACTTGAAATGAAAATAATAATAATGATAATAAAAATGATGGATGCTAATAAAAATAATACATACAACATAAATAAACAAATATATATACATAACAATAATAATATTAATAATAAAATGATAACGATAATACAAATATACGAATAATGATATAGTCATGATAATAGTAATGGTAAAAATAGATAATAATGATAATATCGAATAACAAATAACAATTTCAAAAGATAATAATATTAATAATAGTAATAATGATAATAATAGTAGAAAAATAACGCATGCGATCGCAAATGATAGTAATAGTATACAAACAATAGTAAAATATAATGAAAATAACAAATAGCAATAATAATAATCATAATAATAACAATAATAATAGATAATAACTTAATAAAGTAGTGAAAATAAAATAATAACATGTGCTAAAATAGTGATAAGCAAAATAGTAGTGAAATAAAATGGGTATAATAAATAATAATGAAAATAATTAATAATAGTAAAAATAAAAATGAAAATAAAAGTAAAAACAGTAAAATATATTGCAAAATATTTAAAAAGGGGGATTAAATTGCATTGAAAACATGAGTTTCGGGTCAAATTAAAAATAAACAAGGGTTTAAGGGCTAAATTGAAATCGCGCGTAAAAGATGGGGGGCTGAGTGTAATAGCCCAAATTTTAGTGATGTTAAAAATAATGGTTCGAGACCACCAAATCTGAGAAATGGACTTGTAGATTATATTTATTTAATATTTACGAGTCAAATGTAGCTTTTAAAATGTTTTAAAATAGTAAATTGTGTTTTATAAAGATTTATTTGGTCAAGAAATCGAGAAAAAGAAGTATCGAGATCTCGGTGTTATAAACCGAGTCATAAATATTTTATGAATATTTAAGGAATGTCAATAAGGTAGTATTAAAATTTCGTTAGAAAATTTTGACGTTTGGGTGGTTAATTAAATAAAAGGACTAAAATGAAAAGTGTATAAAAGTTGCTAAAAGGATTAAATAGTCTGATTGTCAAATGAGGAAGGACCTAAAGTGAAAATAAGCCCAAAGGAGATATTTTGGGCGGCAATAGCTGAGAAAAATCAGGAAATAGATGAAATAAGGGTAAAATTGGAAAATTGCCAAAATTAGTTAAATAAGTATGGGACCAAATTGGAATTATCTAGATTTCTTTTCATTTCTCTTCATTTTCTTCAGCTGAAAAACAGCCATGGAGAGAGTTTCAAGCTGGTTTTCATACTCAAGCTTCATGTAAGTTTAATTCTTACTTTCTCCTTAAAATTTCTATGTTTTTGGACTTTTACAATTGGGTCCAACTTACTATGTCATTAGTTTTGATTCTATAGCTAATTTTTAAAGTTTATGTGGATTAGTTCTGGAATAATATGATGAATAAATATTGAATTGAAGCTTTAATTTTGTTATATGATGATTTTATTAAGTAAAATTGATGGAAATTGATTTTAGGACCTAATTGTGAAAGAGTTGAAATTAAGGCCTAGAGTTAAAATTCTGATTTTTAAAGGTTATGAAGTAGTTTAAAATGATATAGAAAAGTATTAAATGAGAAAATTAGCTAAATTGAGGGGTTAATTGAGCAAGGATTGAATTGTATGAAATGTGGAATTTGGGACAAAATAGAAATCAACATGTTATACTAAAGCAGTTTTGGACAGTAGCAGTTGTCTAACTTTGAAAAATCACCAAAAATTGTATAAATCGAATTAGAAGCTGAGTAAGATATAGAATTAAAGCTTGTTGAGTCTATTTTCATATAAAAGAAACAAAGCAGGTAAAGGAAGTCTACATATTGAGATATTTAAATTTTGTAAGACTGGTTTAGAACAACTTCGTGATCCCCTGTTCTTACTTTAGAAATTCACTAAAATTGTACAAAAAGAATTATGAGTTATAATTTATATGTTTGTATTCCTTAGTGAGTCTATTTTCATTAGAAATAATCAGAAACACTATATGAAAACCGTACTATGAGATAATTGATTTTTAGTGAAGAGAGGTCAGAGTAGTAGGACTGTGTAACAGGGGAGAACTTAACTAATAAACTGTACTAATTGGCCACACCAAAATTCTGGAAAAATTATGGTAAGAATATATGTGAGTCTAGTTTCAAAGAAAATTAACGGTTTGAAATTTAGAGCTCTGTAGCTCGAGATAAAAATATTTTAGTGAATATAACACAGATGGACAGCTTGAACATTCACATGAGTAAATAGTGAAAATTATAGAAAATGTTACTTACAAGTGTGTTGTTTATACTAAGGATGTGGATGGAGAGGAGGAGGAGGAAAATAATATATGAATGACTTGTGTATAAATTGATTACATGTTCGATTATAATTGATATAATGTTTTATTTGGAATATTTATTATGAAATTATGATTATCGTTATAATACAAGAATTGAACTTGTGAGTTTATATGGCTAAATTTTAGTGATCATTTGTTAATTTTATGAATTTCATGATGTGTTATTTCATATGTATTGATGATAAAATCGTGTATAATGTAAAAGCATGAAAATTGAATAAATGATCGAATTAAGCACTTGATTCGTTGACAAGGCGAATTGATGGAAAAGACCATGGTTGAACCATGACAACAAGTGATAAGTGATAGCTTGGCTACACTTATCCGATCAAGGACAAGTGAAAGTGAAAAGTGGTAGCTTGGCTGCCACCGATCAAGTGAAAAGTGGTAGCTCGCCACCGATCAAGTGAAAAGTGGTAGCTCCGCGCTACGATCGATGAAAAGTGGTAGCCGGCCACCGATCAAGTGAAAGTGGTAGCTCGGCTGCACGATCAAGTGAAAAGTGGTAGCTCTGCGCACGATCGATGAAAAGTGGTAGCTCGGCCACCGATCAAGTGAAAAGTGGTAGCTCACGCACCGATCAAGTGAAAGTGGTAGCTCGGCCACCGATCGGTGAAAGTGGTAGCTCCGGCTACCTGATCAGTGAAAAGAGGTAGCTTCGGCTACAAGTGACAAGTGATTTCCGTGCAAGACCATATCTGGAATATGGCATCGGTGTGGTACGTGTTTAAGATGAAAGACCATGGCTATGTTATGGCATCAGTGAAATTTAATGCATACTGGTGTAGAACAATTACGTAAGACGTTCACTAATTTGACGAAGTTGGTAAGTGTTATATAGAATTATGTGATATAAGGAAATATGAGTTGATGATACATGAATATAGAACTTGGTTGATGAATGAGCTCATTTGTGATTATATATTTGTACACCCTTGAGTGTATTATCCGTATGAAATGGTATTCCGAATGAGTTAATGAGAAGAGTTCTAAAATGACATAATCTAAATTCGAAATGAAATATTATGAAAATGTACTTGGAATGTATTGGTATATCTTGTGAATGTTATTTGAGTTCATAATATGGAAAGTAAATGTATGTGAAAATATGAGGTGATGATATCATACATGGAATTTATTGATGGATACATACATCCTAATGGATTTTAGAGAACATTGAAATTGGGCTCAATAAGTGAGTTGCCAATTTAAATTGTAATTGGCAGGAAGAGTTAGTGAATTGCATGATTATGAGTTGTTATATGTATTTGTCAAAAATACGAGAAAATGATGGTAAATGATACATGGAAATATGAGACTATAATATATAAAAACATGGAATGTGTTTGATAAATGTGTTCATTCATAATTATAGAATTTTTGCATCTCAAGTGCACTATATGTATAAAGATGATGTTTCAAATGATTGGATAAGTAAAACTCAAATATGAAGTAGTTTGAAACCAAGACAAATTGTTATAAAAATGTATATGAAAAAACAGAGGTGTGATTGTTATATGCTATATGAATACATAGGATGAAAAAGTACAAGTACAAGAGAAATTTAATGAGAATTGAGCCTATATCGTTTCTTGTTATTTATATGAAGTGTACGACTAACAAATCGTATTAAGTATAAGGCTCATTGAATATCTTAAATTGATTTTGTATGTATTAAATGTGGGTGAAGAATAAGGATCAAATGAGTGAGAAATATGGCTTGAAAAATAGCATAATTTATGAAAATTAACTTTACCACACGACCAAGCAACACGGCGTGTACTAAGGTCGTGTGACTCAAGTTTCTCCACAGATGCAAGTTAGAGAGTTATATCGCCCTATAGGCACGGCTATGTGAGCCACAGGCGTGGGACCCTTGTAAATGAGATAAATTTAAGGATTTAAAAAAATTATACGATTCTAATTTAGTCCCGACCCAATCCCAATGCATGATTTGGACTTCAAGGGTTCGTTAAAGGAACTTTTATAATCAATTTTGATATTTGAGTGATAAATGGTTTAAATAATGTAAGTGTTTCGTACTCTTGGTAATGCCTCATACTGCTCCGTAACGTCGAACACGAGTAAGGGTGTTACATCGAGAGGGTAATTTTCCCGAAAATTAAATTTGTGTTTTAAAGGGATCAAATCACAAACTGTGCAACTTGTTGGGCTAAATTGAAAATATCGAAAATTTAATTGTAAAATCATAAAAAGCGGAAGGACATGCAGCATAAATAGACCATTTAACAAAACACGCGGATCCTAGGTGGGCGGGTCGGATTCGGTCGGATTGAATTGGCGAGGTGAACGACGTCGTTTTGGGGCTTATAGGCGCCACCAAAACGACGTCGTTTTGGTTTGGCTATATAAGCCAATTTTCACCAAAAAATCATTTCGCATCCTTTAAAAAAAAAACAAATTTTAGGCGTTTCTTTTCTCTGCGGTGGGTGAGCTCGGCCAAGGGGTGGTGGCCGTCACGGCAGCCGGCGCTCAAGCCACCGCCCACAGTGGTCGGAAAAAGGTAATTTTATTATTTTTTTTATTTTTTTGTTTATTTTAAGTTTTATTTTGCTACTAGTATTTTAAGTCAAGATGCTTGGAAAGAAAATAAAATAAAATTTTGAAATAAAATTTCACCTCTTGCTTTTTTCTGCTTCTCGATTCATTGATCCGCTTTATTTCTTTGTTTTCCTTTTTGTACTTGAATCTTTGCTCCTTTTTCTTCTTATTTTGGTGTTCAAACTTGGTGTTTTTTTGTATCGATTTCGTAAAGCAAGGAAAGAAATCACGAAAATCTCTCGCTTTTCTTTTATCGCTTTGAAAAAACTTTGCTCGAATCTCTATTTCTTTTTGCGTTTCAAGAGAAAATAAAACCTTTGTTTGCTTCAATCTTTCTGTTTCTTTTGATTCTCAAAGAAAAGAAAAAAAACCCCTTATTACAAAGATTCAAAATCGGCTTTTATAGCCATTGAAATATCATATAATACTAATATTTCCACTGCTCTTGTTTGCTTCCCTCATCACTTCATTTTGCGTGTTGTAGGTGACCGGTATGGTGGAGCAGGTGGTGGTGGTGTCGGGAAGAAAAGTCGGGGTAGGTGAGGGTTGGTGGTCTGCGTTGAGAGGGTTCTTCTTGCTTAGGGTTCTCTGAAACCCTAGCTTGCTGAAAAAAAGAGAGTGGGCCTGTTGGGCCCCGTCAATTTGGGTTTGTTTTTTTTTTATTTTGGGTGTGTAATTGGGTTTTGTTGGGTCAGGATCTGGTTGGGTCTGGATTTGGTTGTTGGGTTTGTGTATTTTGGGCCGGGCAATTTTGGGCTTTGTACACCTACTTTTATGGTTTTGCATTCAAGTGTTATTCTTTGTGCAAAATGGATAAGTATTTGGAAATTTCGTCGGAGTTAGAATCCGGTCATTCTCTTTGTCTGTTGTTCGGTTGATCTGCAATTCCTTTCATGAGATCCTAAAGAAGATCTTGCTTCCTTTGCAATATGTTCTGAAATCAGTGTGAAATGTATTTGGCTGCAGTTGGCCGCCTTGAGATTCCTTTAAGTCCTAGAATTAAGCCTGGTTACTATAATCTCTATGCTGAGAAACCCCTTAATGTAGTTATATATATTGTCGAGACGAGGCTGACTCCGTTAGTGAAATCTGCAAAATGTTGTCAGTTAGGTGCTGGTCGATACCTCAACGGATTTGGTATTATTTTCAGTGATGATTTTGTCAAGAATCCAAGAGCTTAAAAGATGCGGTGTATGCTCATAGCGAGAGTGTCTCTTTTAAGTGTCTGAATTTAGGGGCGTAAATGAGACACGATAGTCGCGAATAGAGGTGGGCATGGGCCGGGCTACTCAGCCCAGTCCGATGGGCCCGCCTTAAAAATGGGAGGATTCGGGTAAAAATAGACTCGAAATATGGGTTTGGGCAAAAAAAGAGGCCCGTTTAGAAAATGGGCCGGGCTCAAGTAAAACTTTTTGCTCGAGCCCGGCCCGGCCCAAATTATATATTAAATATATATTTTTATTTTTAATTAAATATACTTTTTAAATTTACATATTTTTTTTTTTTGTTTTAATATTTGTTTTAAAATTTTTTATTTAATGAAAAAAGCTAAAAAAATTACATATTTTTTATTTGTTTTTTTGTTTTAATATTTATTTTAAATTTTTTTATTTAATGAAAAAAACTTAAAAAAATTTAATATGGGCCGGGTCGGGCTCGAGTTTATTAATTTTCTTTCGGTCCGAGCTTAGTCAAAATTTTAGACTCATATTTTGGGCCGGGCCCGGGCCTAAAAAACGTGCCTAAAATTTTATCTAGGCTCAGCCCGAACTCGGCCCGGCCCAGCCCATGCCCACCTCTACTCGCGAATTACTCAAGTTTAATTTGAAAAAAATTCGAATTCGAATTGTTAATTATCAAGTCGAGCTCAAGTAGTTTGAACTAAATTGAGTTTAATAATATTTGACTTGAAAGGCTCGTGAGTCTTATCGAGCTTTTCATATTTTTATATTATTAAATTACATTATTGCTCTTAATATATCTATTATTAACTCCAAGCTTAATTATCAAGCCTAGCTTAAGCTTGAGTATAAAATTAATAAACAAGCTTAATCAAAAGCTTGAGTATACGCTTAATCAAATATTATTTGACAAAGTTTCAAAGATTTTTCATAAATATTTCTAAAAAGTTAATTTTTCAACTGGATTAAAAAATAATTTTATATGGTAAATTTTTGAAAAATATTTTATACATATCAATTTTAAATTATCTTCACTATTTTAAATAAAATAAATTTATTTTATATTATAATAAATTAAAATTAATTATAAATTATATTGGTGACCATCAATACTGCCCATTGTTTCACGGACAAGTGAAGTACACAAAAGGTTAGAGAAACTTGTTCTCACATGAAAACTAAAGCTAATTATGTTCAATTATTACAGAAAAAGCTACTAATGTTCCATAAATTTGTATTGTATGAGATTTAGTATTTATGCTAACTTGGTTCTTAGGATTTACCTTCTCCTACAACCACCTTCATAATTTAATTTTAGGTTAAAATATATTTTAAGTCTTTATACTTTTCAGTAAATTTAAAATTTAGTCATTATATTTTTATTTTTAAAATTTTAGTCCTTTTACTTTTTAGATTTCAAAATTTAGGTCCAACTGTTAAAATTAGTTTGTTAATTTCAGGTTTATTACAACGTCATTGTTTTTAGTTATATGTCGACCAAATAAGTATTTTTTTAGTTACAACTGAACTTGAATTTCGAAATCTAAAAAGTAAAGAAATTAAATTCATGAAAAAATAGTATATGAACTGAAGGGTACAGAAATTTATGGCATAAGGACATCATGCAGTGGCGTAGCCAAGGGAGCTGGCATGGGCCCCGCTCCTCTAAAATATAAAATTGCTTAAAAGGCTCTTAGAATTTTTAAAAAATTTTAAATTAATAAAGATAAAATTACACTTTGCCCCTCCTAAAATTATAAAATTTTAATTTAATCCTTTACAAATTATAAAGATATAGATTATAAAAAATTAAAATTTTATCCGGACCCCTCTAAAAAATTGTTCTGGCTTCGCCCCTGACATCATGAATAAAATGGAGATGAATCGTGTTTGTGGAAATAAAAAAAATGGATTTTAAATTTCGACTATAAATTTATTTTTAATAGTTGTTGAAATTAATTATGTAAATATCGATAAAGAAAATGTTCGATTCATAGATTCAACATATAAAATAAATCTTTCCTACCTTATATGATTGCTGGGAAGTTTTTTTTTTTTTTAAATTACAGAGACTTTCAAAGTTTTTTTACACTAAGGTGTGATGGATCTAGCTGGGGTCCGTAATTCAATAGGAGGAGTACAACCGTCAGATCCTTTTGAAGGATCATCAGAAGATTGTCGTAATCCATCATCCGTTTCACTTCTATAATCTTCAATCATGCGTACAACGTCTTGCATGGTAGGTCTTTGATCAGGTACGATAGATACGCAAGCCATTGCAATTTGCAATAATTGCACCATTTCTTCCTCGATGTCGTGGTATCTCATTAACTCCACGTCGAACACCTCTGCTGTCCATTCCTCACGGACAACTGATTGAACCCAACGAGGAAGATCGATCCCTTCTTCTCCCATCGACGTTTGATTAGGCGATTTTCCTGTTAACAACTCGAGCAATACCACTCCGAAACTATACACGTCGGATTTGAACGTAACGTTGCGAGTTTCAACTACTTCAGGTGCTCGATACCCTGAAAAACGGCTAGACGAGGCAGTGTCGCTGGAGATTGGATTGAGACCAAAATCAGACATGCAAGCTTCGTGGTTTGGTCGAAGGAGAATGTTGGAGGACTTGATGTTGCCGTGCACCACCTTTCCTGTAACATGAAGATGGGCTAAACCCCTGGACGCGGTTAAGGCTATTTTCTGACGACTATCCCAGTTTAGTGGTGTACGGCCCGAGACTCCACTACCTGCAAGTTTCAACCTATTTAAGAAATGTATAAAACACCTTTTCGAATTGCAAACAAACTTTTTATTAATTTATATAATTACTCCTAAAAATTCGAATCTCATCCCCAAATCTAGCTTTTATTCAAAAAAATAGTCTTTTATCAGTTAAATGTCATTGAGGCCACTGTATTAAAAATCAGATTACATTTTATTTTTTCTACTGAAAAAAAGGACAAATTTATCATTCTATTGAAAATTTTATCTATTTCTACTGTTAAAAACTGGTCTTTTTAACAGAAAAAATCAATTTACCCATATTTTGAATAAAAATATGAAAAAACAGTCTACTTTTACTGATTTTTTTATCCTATTGTGCTTCCTTGAATTGAAAGCAAAGAAAACTACTAAAGAAACATTAAAAAAAAAAAAAAAAAGAAAGAAGCTTACTCATCTATTTATTTTGGTCGAAAAGGCTGCTTACGCATTTCATGTCAGTGCGAAACACATTTCACTCGTTTGCAGCCACATGAAACAATATATATAAGAAAAATGTCGGTAGACCTATAAATGAATTATGAAATGTATGATGGCATAAAAGTAAATAAAACAAAATTGATATTCGTTCCTTTTACAAGCGTAATTCAGACTCTTTTAACAATGTTTGATCCTCTTAGCTTACGAATTTCATAATTTAATCCAATTATGTTCATCAGTTTACATGATTCATCCATTCTAAATTTAAAATTAAATTTTAACAAATAGAATAAAAGACTTAAATTTCATTAAATAATAAAATTATTAATATAAGATTGTGGTGTAAAGACCCAAAGGGTAAAACTATTATCACCTCAAAAATAGATAAATTAATTATTATCGTTAGATCAAAAAATAAACAGATCTTTCTGTTAAAAATTTTATCTATTTTTATGGTTAAAAATTAGTCTCTATATGTCAGCATAAGGTACATATAATACGCCATGTGTGGTTGTCTGATTATTCTGTCAACCAGTAAAAAATGTTGAAATTTTTAATAGAAATAATTAATTTGCTCTTTGATCTAATATACAGGAATTTATTTGCTAAATTTTAATACAATAAATAAAATATAATCTGACTCTTAATTATAGGTATATATCGGCCATCGATTTAAAAAATTTTCATGCCCAAGCCCTTTTCGAGCCAACCCAACCCGCTCAAAAACCCCATTTCACTATTTAAAAAATAATAAGATAATAAAAATTATATTTTTAATTATATTTTATATAGTTTTATAATTAAATTTAAAATTTTAAAATATTTTTATTATTTAAACTGAATTCCTGAACCAGGCAAATTCAAGTTGTGAAAATCTTTGCTACTCGGCATTTGGACAATTCTGTACTTTTACGTAAAAATGAAATATTTCTTAAAAATTATAAAATTATAAAATAGTATAATAATAAAATTATGTTTTAGCCCCTGTACTTTTTTCATCTTTACTTTTAACACGAACAAGTACCGAAAAACATTGGTGCATTGTGAGTAATAAAAAGGGAGAAATCTTACCGTGAAGTAAGGCGGATAAACTACCTTCTTCCATGAAATCCAATACGAGCAATTTTTCATCATCGGAATAATAAAACGCTCTCAGAGGAACTAAATTTTCGTGTTTCATTTTCCCCAACGTTTCCATATGTAATTCGAACACTCTTTCATTTACCGCCACGTCTTTTAGCCGTTTAACCACCACCGTCGTACCTTCTTCCAGCACCGCCTTGTACGACGTTCCGAGGGTGCCTTTTCCCAACACTTCCGCCGACGCTCTCAACAAATCCTCTAAATCGAAGCTGTAAACCCCACCTTCGAAGAACACTAGCTTATTCCTTTCCCTTTCGGTTGTCCCTCCCGACGTTCCCGCCTCCGCCGGCGGAACAGAGCCTGTCGGAGCCGTGACCGGCTTCGGTGGCTGGCTTCGGCGTTTAAAGAGACAAAGAATAAGGAATAGTAATAATAATAATGCGATGATTGTAGACCCCACTGCAATGCCAATAATGGCGCCGACGGAAACGTTTTTGGATTTTTCACTGGGAGTTTCGGGAGGGATCGGCGATGGGAAAAATGGGTTACACGGCCGGAGTGGACCGCCGCAAAGGGCAGGGTTTCCGGCGAATGATGATTTCGGGAATTTAGATAACGAACCGGGGATTGAACCGTTAAGGCTGTTATTAGATACATTGAAATCATCTAAACCGTTGGCGTTGATGCTCGGTAGTGAACCGGAAAATTTGTTGTTCTGCAACAAAAGACCGGTCAACTGACTCATATTATTGACGGCGAAAGGGATTGGACCGGCGAACTTGTTAGACGAAAGATCGAGCCGACTTAACAGAGCTAAACGAGTCACACTGATCGGGAACTCGCCGGTGAATGCATTATCTTGTAAATAAAGGTTACGGAGTAGAGTCAAATCGGAGAAATCTTCAGGGATCTCACCGGACAAACGATTCGCTCGGAGACTCAAAACACGAAGTTGGTTTAACCTGCCGATGGTGTTGGACGGAATAGAACCGACGAGACCCACACCTGGTAGCCGGAGACTGAAAACGAAGGACCGATTCGCATCACATTCAACGCCGACCCAATCGCAAGCTGAGGTCGATGAATTCCATTGAATCCGGTTCGGGTGTTTGGTCTCTGAAAGGAATGCAAGGAGAGCTTGCTTGTCTTGAACAGGTTCTGAGTTAACTCGGGAACTTAAAACCAGAACAGAAAGTAGAAAAAAACAGCTAAATTTGACAGTCATTTTTGTGATTAAAATTGGAGAAAAAATGGAACACAAAGAGTGAAGAAAAATGGGTCTGCTGTCTACAATTTCCCTCTGTTTGGCTTCCGAGAAAAAACGAATTTCCTGGGAAAATTCATGAAAGAATGAGAGAAAGAGAAAAAGTGTGGGTTTTCTAAGGGATCACGAGATTACTTACTGAGTGGGAAAATATATAAAAGCCGAGTCGAAGCTTAAAACTGAAGGAGGAGAGGGGACTGGGGGAAGCGTTTTATGTTTTTTATTTAGTTAAAATTGTGGTTCAAGTCCCTATGTGTTTCATATATTTATAATTTAATCTTTTTTCAAATTTTAAAATTCATGTCTAATTGCGAGCAATATTGAAAAATCTTATTAAATTCACTTAGGGTCGAAGCTAAAAATCTTTTAGGAGGGTCAAGATTAATTTATAAATTTTACAAGAGCTAACGTAATTTTAACATTATATTAACTTATATTTTATGATTTTCAGAAGGACTAAATTTAAATTTTAACATTTTTAAATCAAACTACAATTTTACCATATATGATTTTATAAAATTTAAAAATTAAAATAATAATATTCTATTTTAGGAGCTACGATCCTACCTACCCTCCTTTGCCCTTCAATTTTCTAAAGTAGTATTATAAAGGTTAATTTTAAAAACTATTTACTTGTTTTGTATTAAAGCGAAGTGAAGAGTAAAAAGTGAGCAGTGTAATTTTTACGTTGTTTTAATATTTAGGATAAATTAATGTTTAGTCCCTAAATTTGGTATTTTTTAAAATTTGATCCTTGAACTTTTTTTTTATCTACATTAGTGGTGGAAGTTGGTTGTTTTTCTCAATTTAGTGGTTGAAATGATGATATAACATTTTAAGATTGGATCACATCATCACTTTAAAATTTAAAAAAATATAGAAAATCTAAAAATACAAAAGAAATTATATAAATTTTAAATTATTATTTTTAAATGATGACATGGCATAATTTCATAGTGCCACGCATACTTTAAAGCAATTTAAGTTCAAGGATCAAATTGGAAAAAACTTTCAAGTTTCAAAACTAATATGAACCAAATAAATAGTTTAGAGACTAAGGTGAGAATGTTATCAAGTTCCCACCCCCGCTCCCGCTTGTCCCGGGTTAAGCATTAGCCAACTAAAAGGAGGAGTTGCAATTAGGTACCTAAGTTTAACTTTAATATTCAATTTGGTACCTAAATTTTATTGTTTGTTCCAATTAAGTACTTTTTCTTTTTTTACTCGAGTACACATGTTAAACATTTATTGGATCATTAAGTATGGGTACCAAATTAAATATTGAAACCAAACTTAGATACCAAATTGGAACAAAAAAAAAACTTAGGGATAAAATTAAACATTAAAACCAAACTCAAGTACCAAACAATATATTAACTCCATTAATGATGAAGCTCTCAACTGTTATATATAGTTTGTTGCAGCAAAACTCAAAGGTTCTTAATGTCGGGTTTGGCTAAAAAGTTACTAATGTCGGCATTGATTCTTTGGTTCAATTACGTTAATTTAACTTACACAAATTCCATGGGATAATAGCATGAACCCTTATATTTTAGGTTTGTTTTAATTTGGTACCTTTTGTAGAGCCCAAATTGCCCGGGCCCAATCACCAACAATAAAATTACAAGCCCAGAAACAAAAAATAAAAATAGGCCCATTAACAAAATAAAAAAAAACCAAAATACAGGCCCAAAAAAACGACCCAATCCAGAAAACAAAAAAAGGAAAAAACAAAACAGAGGAAGACAAAAGAACCCTAGCCGAGCCTCGACCCTCGACTTGAGCCATCCGCCCTTTGCTCCGCGCCCACCACCACCGCAAACAAAACAAAAACGAGGACAACAATCGGAGAGAAGAACTGTTTCCTTTTTTTTTTCTTCCTTCATTATAAAACCAAGAGGATGATGTAAAAGGGGAGGCTTTTACTTTTTAAAAAAGCAGAGAAAAACATTTGTAAAGGGGATTCAAAAATAACAAAAACTTGAATCTGAGATTAAATTGAAATCAAAAGCCAAACCAAAAGGTTTATTTCATTAACTATCACCGTTGTTTATTTTTTTCGTTTCTGTTTTTATTTTATTTTATTTTTTTAAGAACGAAATCAAAAGCAAATAGGGGAGGGTTCTCCGGTTTTCAAAAACAAAAAAACAGACCTTCAAAACCCCAGATCCAACGAAATCTATCCTTTTTTCTTTTCTTTTAGAAACCAAATAAACCCATTTTTTCTTTAATAAATAGTTTATATATATAAATATATATAACATCAAGATATAAAAAAAATATAAAAAAAAAACAAATTTTTACCTTTCAAGCCATCACAAGTGGCTTTGAGCTTCAGCAGCCGCGACGACCACTGCGGACCTCACGGAATCCTCCAGAGCTCCCCTGCAGAGAAAACAAGAGAAGGTTAAAAGTGTTTTTTTTAGAACTGCGCAAATGAAAAAAAGAAAAAATTTTGAATTTATAAACATTTCAAAACGACGTCGTTTAGGGCACGTCTGATGTGCCCCAAAGCGGCGTCGCTGCTAATCCGCCATGAAGCGACCCACCCGCTCCAGAGGATCGCGTGTTTTTGAGCGGAAGGGCTAATTGCGCTTTTAGCCCTTCCGCATTTTTTATTGTTTTCAATTAAGTTTTGTTATTTTAAAATATGGCCGTAGATTTGGCCCGATTTTCAATTTGGTCCCTATAAAACGCAGCGTTCGTGCACTTTGGGAAAATTATCCATCCGTCCTGCCTTTTCCTTGACGCTTTGCAATTCGGTCCCGTATCACTTGTTTTTTGTAATTCGACCCTAAACTTTCGTTTTCAATGCAATTTGGTCCCTTCTTAATTATTTACGCAATTTCTTTGTTATTTTATTTTTCCTTTTATTAATATTAATTATTATTATCTCGATTGTTCATTACTATTATTCTATTTTATTATTATTACTATGATATCACATATTACTACACTATATTATCATCACTATTATTATTATTATTATTATTATTATTATTATTATTATTATTACTATTATTTTATTCCTCCATTATTAATTATTATTATTATTTACTATTATTATTACTTTATTACTAGTATTGTTATTATTTTTTTATTATTACTACTCCTATTTATTTTATTATTGTTCATTATTAACATTATTATTATTATTATTATTATTATTATTATTATTATTATTATTATTTTATTCCTCTATTAATTATTATTATTATTTACTATTATTATTACTTCGTTCCTAGTCTTGTTATTATTATTTTTTTATTATTACTCCTATTTATTTTATTATTGTTCATTTTTAATATGCTATTATTTTTCATTATTAATGTACTCCTATTATTATATTATTTTATTAATATCTTCACCATTTACTTAATTTTGTTTTATATTATTTTATTCATTATCTATTTATTTGTTATCTTATTTATTTATTTGTCATTTTTTTACTTATTATTTATTCGTTTGTTGCTCTTTACCTTTTAATACTTTAAAGCACTTGATTATTTATCATTTTATTTTTTATTTATTGTTGTTATTATTATCATCATCCTATCTGCTTTCTATGATTTTATTATCGTTATTCTCACTTCATTATTTATTAGCTCATTCGTTAATAAGAATTAGATTTACTCACATATTCGTTTAATTTGTTAGTATCACTACTTTGTCTAATATTAATCGATCAAATTTTCAAAAATAAAGATGAGGTTCGGTGTTTGAAAATTCGGAAGATCGAGCCCTAACTTCTGGGTTCGGTTTTTCGTTTATGTTAAACAACGGGATATCTCCTTTTAAGTCGCGATTTTCTCGTTTAATCTAAATGGTGAATGTCCTTTTAAACAAATACATTTCTAAACAAAAGCTTAATCTCGGAAATCTGAAATGTCGCGCCCTAACTTACTGGACTCGACACTTAGATACTTCGGGATAAGTTTCTTTTCCTAAAATAGAGGCAATCTTCCGTATTTGAAATCTCGGGAAATCAAGCCCTAACTTCTCGGGTTCGATTTTCTCATTTGGCGAATAATGGAGGATCCTCCTCAAATAAAAACCAAGTTTCAAAAGGCGAGCTTAGCTTCGGGAGTTTAAAGTATTGTGTCCTAACTTACTGGACGTGATGCTTTACCTCTTCGATAATAAGAAAGCCTTAACGTCCCTCTCAATTTTAAAAATAAAAGCATTGTATTTTGAATCCTTTTAAGTTTTCAACAAATAGGACATCAATCAATCGGTTTGGTACCAATTTCAGGCGTGTCGAGGTGCTAATCCTTCCTCGCACGTAATCGACCTCGAACCCGTTTTCTCAAAGTCCGTGGACCAAAAAGCACTGTTTTAGTAAATTAAATGATTTATTAAAACGAAGGTGATCAATCACACCAAATAAAGATCGGTGGCGACTCTTTTTCTTTTCTTTTTTCAAAAATCGAGTCGACCGCGTCGTTCGCGTTCCCAAAAAAATGGTTACGACGACTTGGCGACTCCTTTGGGGATGCGAGGTCAAGCCATAGATTGATTGATTTTGTCCTTTTGATTAAATTGGTTTGAAAAATCACGTTTCTTTTAATGCACTTCCAATATTGGTCTCAGTAAATACTTTGGCATTGCATTGCATGATGAATTAAGGTCACACCTTTAAGTGGGAGCGAAGCTATGCCTTCGTGAGGTTTTCACCTCCGCATGGGCTAGTGGATCGCCGGATACATCCGTACCTATGTCTTCGTGAAGTTTTCACTTCGCATGGCCATAGGAAATGTATTCCTCGAACCGAACTCGGTCCGTATGAGCCTATAATGGGTGAGGATCGAGGAATCACTGGTTGGTACCTCAAACTTTAGAACCAAACCACATGTAGTGAACCCTAAGAGCCCACCTTAGATAGAACTACGTCAAACCTTAGTGGTCACCTAGGTTGGTTTTGTTCACTTTCACTTGTTTTATACTTTGTGTTACTAACTCTTTGTATTTTATTTTTCGCATATCATCTCATTTCATATTTTAAGAGGTATCGATTCACGGTCGGATTTCGAGTTAGAAAGCTGGTTATGGAAAAGCAGATTCCTTGATAAAGTGGAAGACAATGCGATCGTAGTATATAGTCAAAACCTAGGCAGTTAGAAGGGTATGGATCCGTTTGAGCAAATGGGGCAGTGCTAAAATCTCAGCCACCTGTGCTTCCTAATGTTGTTTCGATCAAAACTAAATCGGATGTGGAAAAGATTGTATGACATTTCATGACAATGCATGGTAGAAAGTAATTATACTCACCGGTCACTTCATAGTGAGCGGGTAAGGTACGGATAGACACTTCTACCATTACGGTGTTTCTCTTTCATGTGAAGATGGCAACCCTGTAGACGGCAAGGGTGTTGGAAGGAAAGTGATTGGCAGAGGGCAAGAGACCTATGACGATGAATTGGCTGGAAAGGACTTTGCTTACTGACAGGGAGAAAAGTTTATTCTTGTTGATACTCTTCTAAATAACAAGCATAGGTTTACAATTGTATTTGAGGATGTTACATTTAATGAAACAACGATAGTGCAAGACACGATGACTCAAGCAGCGCGAACAGAAATCTAAAACTCTCATGAAACACCGAGGGTGATGGTTGTCATTTTAAGGTAGTATCTTTGCAAGTAGGGATGCCTACTGGTTTGCCGATCTTTTAAGATAATCAAAATAACTTCACAGACATTGGAGGAGGTACCCTTGACTATAGGGGTTTCCATTCAAGTTTCATAGCCACTCAAAGAGGCCTTTCCCGGAATGTTCATCCTAGTTCGGTTGTGGATTCTTTGCTAATCAGAATGTCATAGATCCTGGCTGAACGAAGGCTCGAGAACCTGAAGACAAAAGTTAGTCCATCCAATCACGAGTACAAAATCACTGGATTGAGTAAGCAGTTGTGTAAAGATCCGTTGTTTTAATTGAAGAAGAAAAGTGTGAAAAAAGTTAATGGTGAAGCTGAGAATCCAGAGAGTACTGTCTATAATCATCACAAGATACAGTCGCGTTTTTTGCAAGACTTGCCATGCTTTAATGTCGGAGAGCTGAAAAAACCTACATACATTCCTTTGGAGCTCCATTCCTTGATGTACTTGCAATTGACAAAGCACTAACTAGAGAACTTCTTTGGTTAAGACAGAAATCTCAGGAAAGAGTGAAAGCCTTTTCCTATGCTTCACAAAGGAGCAACCATAGTGCCGAGCCAACGCTGCATTCTTGTAGTGTTTCTTTCAGCACTAATTTCACCCAAGGCGAAGGCCAGTTCTGTCGAGGGGCAATGATGGAAATTTCTTTTCAAGAATGGACGATGGAATTGCTGGAACCATCTAGGATGGAATGATAGTTGTTGTGAATTTGGGCTCATCATTGTGATCCAAACAACATTGCAAGGGATTTGATTCTTGTATTGACCGGTTAGATAGATTCAAAGAGACGAATCGAATGGACGACTTTCACCGTGGTTAGAATGAGAAAAGTCATTGAACGGATACAATCTAAAATGTTTGAAGCTCATGATTCCTTCTTTGTCTAGAAAAACTCTAATCTTTATGAGTATGACGCTAGCTAGAGTAAATGATCGATACTTTTTGGAAAATTGATGCTAAGTGGACAGTCTCTTCACTACCTCAAGTCGTAACTCGCAATCGAGTAAAGTGTAGGATCAAGATCGACAATTGAAGAGTTAAAATCAGCATTACATAATTACGAATGCGAATCAAAGCTTCGAAGATAGGAGAGGAGTGTTGGAAAGAAGAACTTAATCGTTCTTATGATCATCAATTTAAAGAGTCGAGATTACCTCATGAGGGAGGTGATAGTTCAGATTCAAGAGGTAGTTGGTCATCTACAGATTTTGGCATTACAAGTGGATATGGTAAGCATAAGATATGGGCTACAGTTTGATCACGGTCAAGAGCTAGCTCCATTGCTTGAGAAATCAAAACCTTTAGGACTCGAGATGAAAGCATATAGTAGTCCATTTTATGTAAAAGAATTTGTTTTCTAATAAAGTTTTCTAAAATGAAGTTGATCAGAATCGATACCTCTTTGCATTCATGCATTCGCACTACATTGCATTCACATTACATTGCATTCATTTGCATTAGACTTTTACAAAAGGACCCTAATTAGGCAAAATGTTTGATTAACTCGGAAAACATGGAACAAAGGTTGGCGAGGATAGAGCAAAGGCAAATCTGATGCAAGAACAATTGATCCAAATTCAACAAGAAATGCGAGCAAATGCTAGACTTCAAAAGAACATGATGGGCCATTAAATTACTAGCCGGAGGATTTGAAAAAGGTGACCGGTGGACCGAAATGTGGATAATGATGAAGACATCGTTTATTCCCAATAAATGTCCCACCTCACCGATGCACATTCTCGCGTGGCTCTATCATTATTGGATCTCAATATAGGACTGATACTTGGGCTTCTTGAATTCTCAATGGGCCCCGAGAATGAGCAAGCCAATCGCGTTGTTTTGGTCTACCAGAGACAAAGAAAAGGAGAAGGACTTCAAAAGCCAATTGGCACAAATGTATGCTAAGGGTTATTCAAATTCAATCGGCCAAAGAAGGCGGTTGCGATCACCGATCACCCCAAAGCAAAACCCAATGCGTATTCGGAAAAACCTCGATTCACTATTCCCATGACGTATAGGGAGTTATACGAACTTATTTGATATGCATGTTGTAGGCAACCTCCATACCCAAAGATGGTATGACCTAAATGTCCGAGTATCATGCGGAGTTACAGGACATTCGATAGAGAATTGCATGCCTTCAAGAAGTTGGTGGGTCAAAATGGGTGTTGTGGAGATAGCGACGAAAAAGCGAAGCATGAACCTAAGAACATTTTAAGCAATGAGGCTGTGGAAGTAATTCCTATAGTATCTAGAAGCTTACCTAGAGTAATATATGAAGTATACTTGTTGCTTTAAGCCTAGAAGCAATAAGATTCTTTTGTGAAATAGGCTCGTGTTTTGAATTACTACTTCAATAAAATGCATCTTTTGGACCAATATTTTTATTTTCCATGCTATTGAATATTCTTTTATTCTTCATTCGTAAATAATCATTCATTCTCCGGAAATTATCTCCATACCGAAGACGGGTCCCCGATATCAATGACGTGAGCAACGCTACATTCGGACTCCTTTCTAGTGAGATATGTGTCTAGAAGGATCTAAGGACTTAGAAGATGACAGAGATTGAAACTTACTTCCTAACTTGTTAAAAATGGCTGATCCTACCTCGCGAAATGTCAGCCGACACTACAAGCCAACGAGGGAGATGAAGATGGAAGCTTAGCTCACCGCAAGAATAAGGCAAGACATTATCGCATGATCACAGTCAGACACATTAGGGCCACTGAAACATGGATTCCTATATGTGAGACATGGACGCTATCAAGCCAGTCTACTCAAGAGCTTTGAGCCAACATCGATTCGTATTCATAGCCTTTGGTTACCTTACTAAGAGGTAAAGGTCGTCACATGTCAAAATTACAAAGTCGGTGGTCGCTCTACTCCAACTTCAAATTCAACTCCCCAAAAAAAATCAAAAATCAAAAAATCAAAAAATCAAAAATCAAAAAAATAAAAAAATCAAAAAAGGAAAAAAGAAGAAGAAAAAGGAAAAGAATAAAGAGAGAATGGCGATGAAGAATGCCAGAAAGAAATGGATTGGCACGAATTTATAGTCTGTCCAAAGGTCGACACTACAGATCAAAGAAGATAGCCAAAACCATTCAAAATTTTTGGAAAATGACTGAGATTTGTAAACGTCGGCATAGAAGTTACCATTTACCCTCTAGGTTTTAAAAGTTGGCGGGACTTTCAAGGGCATCTTTACCATTGGTTTATAATGTTCGCTCAAAAGAATTTCAGGAGAAAGACCCGGCATTAAGAAGGGTTCTTCGTATTCAAGAGGACTCCGAAAGGAAAAGTAAATGCTGACAAAAAGGTGCATTACGAGGAAACATGGATACTAATCAAGATGGATAGCAAGGACCTCTTCAATCCGGTGAGTTCAATTCCAAAAAAGAGAGTCGCGAAAAAATGACAAAAAAAATAAAAAAATCGAAAAAAGAAAAAAGAAAAGAGAGGTCGAGGCGAAAACCCACAAAGAGCGCCTTGGGATCAAAGGGGATTTGAGTTGAAAACCCGAGAAGGGTAGCTTAAATTGTGATAAAAAAATAAGGCATACGGTAGTCTTACCACGTTTGGGTTAACAGTGAAGAAGGATGTTGTGTCTCGGAGCATCGACAAAGTACTCCGAATCCCCTAAACACATATCGAGCCTAAAATGGTCCTCAAGAAGTTTGAACAGAGAAGCTCAGGATGCGATATCTAGGGCACCTAGTTTCTATTTTTACCTTTCAAGATACACGGTCAATAAATTTCTTTCCTAATTACACCCGTTGCTTTTGCTTAACCCCTTGGTTTCGAGCTATGCTCCTAACTAACTTCGTTCTTATCCATAGTTATAATCTCTTTCAGACATTTTACATTGAAATAACGATTAATGGACTAACGGCACTTTCACAAAAAAGTTTCACATATTACTCTAGGAAATTTCTAAGTAAGTATCGGAACCTGAGACAGGACCATTGCTTAAAACTCCTCGAGTTTAGGGGACAGGAATAATAGTGGAGGAAAATTCTGAACTGAGGCCATCTCTTCAGATCGAAAACGGTGATTGAACAAATGACGTGGTATTACGTAAATAGTATCATCACGATATAAAAAAAAGAAGGGGCGATGTATGAATGGGGAATCATCCGCGCGAAGAATGATTTTGTATCCACACAACTATCATGTGTGCACACCTGGTCACAATCCACAGGAATGGAAAGGCAATGACCAAATCAACAAATTCTATGCCCCGAGTCGTAGTGGGATTGACTAAAGATAGCATAGATTCTACACTCTGAGTCGTAGTGGGATAGATTGAAGATGACACAATTTCAATACCCATAGGGCACAATGGGTGATCCGAAGATAGTATAGGCCTTAAAGTCCCAGATGTGCCGTGGAGTGAGCCTTGAAGTCACATTAGGGCAAACTGTTTGAACAAAATATGATTGTTTCTTTGAGTTCTGGCAAAGGTACCAGCAATAGCGAGATATCAGGGTTGTACGACTCTGGTGGACGACGAGCGGTGACAACCCTAAGCATAAAAAGGGGTCATTTCATTTTACATTCATCATCATTAGGAGCGTGCAATCATCGCATCGTGACCCTTATACATTTTAGCAAAGAATCATTATCATGGCATCCCACATTCATGCAAATGCCCTCCATAATATCATTTAGCTAGGAGCATTCGATTTATTACAATCATTGCATCTTAATGGAAAATCATCATTCTTATGACATTCTGCATTCATGTAAACGTCATCCATATCACGCGTAGTTGGGAGCATTTGAGTCATTCGACCATAGCATCCGTATCATTTGGCATAAATACAAGCATATAAAGTCGAGTCTACAGGATATGCCCTCTAGAGGACGATGTAGCAGCACTATCGAAGATTATCCTATTACCATCGACCAGCGGTGGAATAGGTTGAAGATTGTCCTATTACCATCGACCAGCGATGGAATAGGTTGAAGATTGTCCTATTACCATCGACCAGCGGTGGAATAGGTTGAAGATTGTCCTATTACCATCGACCAGCGGTGGAATAGGTTGAAGATTGTCCTATTACCATCGACCAGCGGTGGAATAGGTTGAAGATTGTCCTATTACCATCGACCGGTGTGGAATAGGTTGAAGATTGTCCTATTACCATCGACCAGCGGTGGAATAGGTTGAAGATTGTCCTATTACCATCGACCAGCGGTGGAATAGGTTGAAGATCGTCCTATTACCATCGACCAGCGGTGGAATAGGTTGAAGATCGTCCTATTACCATCGACCAGCGGTGGAATAGGTTGAAGATTGTCATATTACCATCGACCAGCGGTGGAATAGGTTGAAGATTGTCCTATTACCATCGACCAGCGGTGGAATAGGTTGAAGACCATCCTATTACCACTGACCAAGCGGTGGAATAGGTCAAAATTGTAGATCTTGTTGCCCCAACCAGTAGTAGGGCAAGATCGGGCAAATCTTGGCTCCCAACCAAAGTAGGGAACACGATTTAAGCCACCATCCTATTACCACTGACCAGCAGTGGAATAGGTCAAAAATTGTAGATCTTGTCGCCTTAACCAGTAGTGGGGTAAGATCGAAGGCGAATCTTGGCTCCTTAACCAGTAGGGAACATGATTTAGGCCACCATCCTATTACCACTGACCAGTGTAGAATAGGTCAAAATTGTAGATCTTGTCGCCATAACCAGTAGTGGGGCAAGATCGAAGGCAAATCTTGGCTCTTTAACCGAGAGAGAACATGATTTTGGCCACCTCCTATTGCCACTGACCAGCAGTGGAATAGGTCAAATTACAATCCCCATCCCTAACCAGTAGGGAGCATGGTTAAGCTTTAGTCCTATCCCCTTAACTAGAGGTGGGATAGGCTGAAGACCAAAGACCTCACCTCTCTAGAGATGCAGCGGAGCAATCTAAAATAAAACTAGTCACATCCCATTGGAGTCGCAGCAAGAGCAAATTGAAGCCACATAGCGGTGGAGTAGATTGAAGTAACAAGATGCTAGAAATGGAATGAGGCGATTTGAAGAAAAGCACCGAGAGGCCAAGATTCGGCGGTAGGGCAATATTGGGCTTCTTTGAGTCTTTGCTCTATTATCGTTACACGACAATGAGCAAAGAGGGGCAGCTGTAGAGCCCAAATTGCCCGGGCCCAATCACCAACAATAAAATTACAAGCCCAGAAACAAAAAATAAAAATAGGCCCATTAACAAAATAAAAAAAACCAAAATACAGCCCAAAAAACGACCCAATCCGGAAAACAAAAAGAAAAAAACAACAGAGGAAGACAAAGAACCCTAGCCGAGCCTCGACCTCGACTTCCGAGCCATCCGCCCAGTACTTTGCTCCGACGCCCACCACCACTGCAAACAAAACAAAACGAGGACAACAATCATGGAGAAGGATTTGTTTCCTTTTTTTTTTCCTTCCTGATTATAAAAACCAAGAGGATGATGTAAAAGGGGAGGCTTTTACTTTTCAAAAAGCAGAGAAAAACATTTGTAAAGGGGATTCAAAAAATAACAAAAACTTGAATCGAGATTCGCTGAAATCAAAAGCCAAACCAAAAGGTTTATTTCATTAACTATCACCGTTGTTTATTTTTTTCGTTTTTTTTTTATTTTATTTTATTTTTTAAGAACGAAATCAAAAGCAAATAGGGAGGGTTCTCCCGGTTTTCAAAAACAAAAAGCAGACCTTCAAAACCCCGGATCCAACGAAATCTATCCTTTTTCTTTTCTTTTCCAAACCAAATAAACCCATTTTTTCTTTAATAAATAGTTTATATATAAATATATATAACATCAAGATATAAAAAGAAATATAAAAAAAAACAAATTTTTTTTTCCAGCCACTGCAAGCGTGCTTGAGCTCTAGCCGGCGCTGACGACTGCGGCGGACCTCACGGAATCCTCCGGAGCTCCCCCTGCAGAGAAAACAAGAGAAGGTTAAAAGTGTTTTTTTTTTAGAACTGCTGCAAATGAAAAAAAAAGAAAAAATTTTGAATTTATAAACATTTCAAAACGACGTCGTTTAGGGCTCGTCTGATGGCCCCAAAGCGGCGTCGTTTAATCGCTGACCCAGCAGCTGACCGACCCGCTCCAGAGGATCCGCGTGTTTTTGAACGGAAGGGCTAATTGCGCTTTTAGCCCTTCCGCATTTTTTATTGTTTTCAATTAAGTTTTTGTTATTTTAAAATATGGCCCAGAGATTTGGCCCGATTTTCAATTTGGTCCCTATAAAACGCAGCGTTCAGGCACTTTGGGAAAATTATCCATCCAGTCCCTGCCTTTTCCGCGCGCTTCGCAATTCGGTCCCGTATCACTTGTTTTTTTGTAATTCGACCCTAAACTTTCGTTTTCAATGCAATTTGGTCCCCTTCTTAATTATTTCGCAATTTCTTTGTTATTTTATTTTTCCTTTTATTAATATTAATTATTATTATCTCGATTGTTCATTACTATTATTCTATTTTATTATTATTACTATGATATCACATATTACTACACTATATTATCATCACTATTATTATTATTATTATTATTATTATTATTATTACTATTATTTTATTCCTCCATTATTAATTATTATTATTATTTACTATTATTATTACTTTATTACTAGTATTGTTATTATTTTTTTATTATTACTACTCCTATTTATTTTATTATTGTTCATTATTAACATTATTATTATTATTATTATTATTATTATTATTATTATTATTATTATTATTATTATTATTATTTTATTCCTCTATTAATTATTATTATTATTTACTATTATTATTACTTCGTTCCTAGTCTTGTTATTATTATTTTTTATTATTACTCCTATTTATTTTATTATTGTTCATTTTTAATATGCTATTATTTTTCATTATTAATGTACTCCTATTATTATATTATTTTATTAATATCTTCACCATTTACTGAATTTTGTTTTATATTATTTTATTCATTATCTATTTATTTGTTATCTTATTTATTTATTTGTCATTTTTTACTTATTATTTATTCGTTTGTTGCTCTTTACCTTTTAATACTTTAAAGCACTTGATTATTTATCATTTTTATTTTTATTTATTGTTGTTATTATTATCATCATCCTATCTGTTTCTATGATTTTATTATCGTTATTCTCACTTCATTATTTATTAGCTCATTCGTTAATAAGAATTAGATTTACTCACATATTCGTTTAATTTGTTAGTATCACTACTTTGTCTAATATTAATCGATCAAATTTTCAAAAATAAAGATGAGGTTCGGTGTTTGAAAATTCGGAAGATCGAGCCCTAACTTCATTGGGTTCGGTTTTTCGTTTATGTTAAACAACGGGATATCTCCTTTAAGTCGCGATTTTCTCGTTTAATCTAAATGATGAATGTCCTTTTAAACAAATACATTTCTAAACAAAAGCTTAATCTCGAAAATCAAATGTCGCGCCCTAACTTCTTGGACTCGACACTTAGATACTTGGGATAAGTTTCTTTCCTAAAATAGAGGCAATCTTCCGTATTTGAAATCTCGGAAATCAAGCCCTAACTTACTGGGTTCGATTTTCTCATTTGGCGAATAATGGAGGATCCTCCTCAAATAAAACCAAGTTTCAAAAGGCGAGCTTAGCGTCGGGAGCTTAAAGTATTGTGTCCTAACTCATCGGACGTGATGCTTTACCTCTTCGATAATAAGAAAGCCTTAACGTCCTCTCAATTTTAAAATAAAAAGCATTGTATTTTGAATCCTTTTAAGTTTTCAACAAATAGGACATCAATCAATCGGTTTGGTACCAATTCAGGCGGTCGAGGGTGCTAATCCTTCCTCGCACGTAATCGACCTCCGAACCCGTTTTCTCAAAGTCCGTGGACCAAAAGCACTGTTTTAGTAAATTAAATGATTTATTAAAACGAAGGTGATCCAATCACACCAAATAAAGATCGGTGGCGACTCCTTTTCTTTTCTTTTTTTCAAAAATCGAGTCGACCGCGTCGTTTACCGTTTCCCCAAAAAAATGGTTACGACACCTTTTATTTTCAAAATATATAATTTAGTACATGAAGTTTTATTCTTCTAAGGCTAAATGCACAAATTGGGGTCTAGCCTTTTAGGAGTTGTTCACATAAGTACCAAATCTTTCAAAATGATCATATACGTGCCTAACTTTTTTCAAAAGTGCTTAAATAAGGGCTTCTTAGATGCCATATTTCAAGTTTCAAATAATGTTCTGAGTGCTTTATTTTCTTTTCAAGCAATATCTGATTCAAGTATTATGTGTTTTATTCTAAACACGTCAACATTTACCTAAATTTTTCTACAAATTAGATTGAAGTGCATAAAAAGCCCTTATTTAAGCACAATTCTGTAAAGGTTATGCCCTTATATGACTATTTTAAAATGTTTGGCCTTTATGTGAGAAACCTCTAAAAACTTAAGTCCTAATTTGAACATTTACCCTTTTTTTAATCAACCTAATACTTGACTTTAATCGGATCAATTTTTTGATGACGTGACAAATCAGTGAATAAAAAAATGACCTAAAGATGCTAACTTTTTCATTCATTTAAAAAGTTAAAAGCCTTAATTTTGATGATCTCACATCAACAAAATTAAAAATATTAATTTTTTATTCATTTTAGAGTGATTTGATAAAAAATACAAATTCAAAGACAAAAAGAGGAGAAAAATAAATGGAAAGCTAAAAGGATTTCTTTGTCGACTTTTTTGTAAAATTAGAGGACCAAATAAATTATTATGGCTTTATAAATCCAAGGTATCAGTCTCCATCTATTCGCTCTCCTCTTCCTCAATTTCCTTATAAACAATTGGTCGGAATGTTGTTGTTTGTTCCATATCCTGATATGATGAAACTGTTTCTCTACTAGGGTTATTGACTTGGGCTTTGAATAGGTTTCATTTATACTGAGTTCGATTCACCTAAATGTAGTATATTTGAAAAAATTAAAAGCATAGGTCGACTAGGGTACTAAGACTTCTAACCGAATTGCTTGAGGTGATTGAATAAGTATGAAAGATTTATTATTCAAACGTTATTTTTTAAAGATAAATATAATATTTTTTTAAGAGAGTTTTGAAGTAGTTAAAAGATTGGTTTATGAAGATTTTTATTTGATAAATACGCATTCGAACCCACGTTGTCCTACACTAGCAACAATTTCGATGCCAATTAAGTTAAGACTCAATCGGTAATTATTAATTACTTAATTAAGCAAATACATGTAATTAAATAAATACTACCTATTAAATAATTAACTATTTTCTGGCTCTACCTACATTTGTCGGGCTTGCATGCACTTTAACTTACCATATAGACAAAATTTTCATGCAAGACAACAGTCAAATGATAATATCTATATATATATATGTCAAGTTCTCTTACCAAAACAACAAAATTTTCATGGTTTTCAAATGAATCCCACCATGAAATTGCAAACTCAAACCTTCAACAATGTCCCTACACTGCCCGATTCTTACGTATGGTCGACGACGCCTTCAGAATCTCCGTGGCTCCACTCGGTCGACGAAAAACAAGTGCCACCCGTTGTCGATATTGGTGATCCGAGTGCGTTTAGTCTAGTGAGAGATGCTTGTGAGAAATGGGGAGTGTTTCAAGCCATCAACCATGGGATTCCTTTGAGTTTGTTCCAAGAAACCGAGTTTGAAGCTCGGCGGCTGTTTTCACTGCCAACGGAACAGAAGCAGCTTGTTGCTCGGTTGCCGGAAGGTTTTACCGGATATGGTTTGGTTCGTATCTCTCGGAACTTTCCTAAGCTGATGTGGTCTGAATGTTTTGGTATGATAGGGTCCCCTGTGGAACATGCTAGCCAACTTTGGCCTCAAGATCATGCTAAATTCTGGTATATGCGGGTTTCTTTTTGCTTTTGCCTTTGCTTTTGCATGCTCTGTTGTCACGTTAGCAAAAACATTGTTCATGTACATATACATATGTGTATGTATATAAGAGAGAAATAGTGCATGCATGTAACATTATACTTTCTTTTTTCAGGTGTCCAATTCCACTGCCTCGTAATATTATGTAATATATGGTTTTATACATACATACATACAACTTCCATGTAAAATTCTAAAAGTATAAAGCTTTCACACAAGCATGCACCAAATAAATTTTAAATCCCAGAGATAACATTATTAGAAGCAATTTGATGGAATCTAATTAATTTTTATAAAAATTTCGAGAATTTAATTAAATTTTTAAAATTTTTTATAAAACTATTATGAGTGTCCAATATTAATATATTCGATTTTTATATACTTTAAAAAAACTCGTATTGAATATATATGATAGATACATAAATCCATTTGTCTCTGAACAATTTGTCTTTTATTCTTTCAATTATATGTTTCTAAAATTTGTTCTTTCTTTTGTCTCTTCTCTTACATACATACACACGTTTATGTATGTATATATATAATTTATTTGGTGAATGTGGGTTTGGTGCAGCGATGTGATGGAACAATTTCAGGTGGAAATGAAAACATTGTGCGAGAAACTAGTGGCAATAATGCTTCGTTCATTGGGTTTAACCAATGAACAAGACACAAAATGGTTCGAACCTAAAAACGAGTCTGACCGAGCCAAGTGTTTTCTTCAGCTCAACTCGTACCCAGTGTGTCCAGACCCGGACCGATCCATGGGGTTAGCCCCTCATACGGACTCATCCCTCTTCACGTTGCTGTACCAGGGTGGTATCAGTGGGCTGCAAGTTTATGATGACGATGTGGGGTGGGTCGATGTGAAGCCGGTTGAGGGTGCGTTGGTCGTTAATGTTGGTGATTTGATGCACATCGTGTCTAATGGGAGGTTCAAGTCTGTGTTGCACCGTGTGGTGGTGAATAACACGCGCCACCGCATTTCAACGGCGTTCTTTTACTTGCCAGCGTGGGATGCCAAGGTCTCACCGTTGAAGAACTTGGTTGAGTTTAATCATCTTCCAATGTACCGGCCGGTGACATGGAAGGAGTATGTTGAAACCAAGTCGAAAGATCTTAGTAAGGCCCTCGACTCAATTCGGATTTGAATTTAGGCTCCGTGTATTTCACTAAAAACGACTTTCGGAAAATGATTTACTTTTCTGGAAAAGTTAATATTTTCTGATATTTGGATGAATCTGTGTAAAATATTTTCTGTTGTTTGGTAGATTTCTTAAAAATATTTCATAAAAGTTGTTTTTAATTAAATAAATATACATTTGAAATTTTCTTATTTTTTGTTGTTTAATTGAATTTATTTTTATCTATAATTTTTATTTTGCATTGTTTTTGCATATATTAAAATATTATATTAAATTTAGGTTCATTACAATGTCATTTTTAATTACATGACTACCGAGTGAGTATTTTTATTTAAAATGTGACATAAAAAACCGACAAAAAATTTAACTATGTCAACAATTGGACTTGACTTTCAAATTTGAAAAGTAAATGGACTAAATTCTTAAAAATAAAAATACAAAAACTAAATTGCAAACCTATAAAGTGTACATAAACTTATGACATATTTTAACCACGATACTACAAAATATTTATTATTAATATATGTATAATTGTAATGAATATTTATTATTAAAATATTAATATTGAATATTTTCAATAATATGTGAATAATATTATTTAAAATTATTATTTTTAAAATTTATTATTAAAATAAAATTGAAATATTAAATAATTTATTAAAATAATAAATTATATTTATTATATTAATAATTTATTATATGACTAAAATAAATAATTAAATATGTATGTTTAATAATATTGAAAATATAATATTTTAATTATTTTAATTATTTTAAAATAAAATAAAATTATTATAAATATAATAATATTAACCTTAATTTACGTTGATTTTTATATAAAAATAAAATTATCTATAAATGACTTACGCTTTTCTTTTTAGAGGAAAATAACTTACGCTTTTCAAAAGGTAAGTCATTTCTGAGGAAAATGCCTTATTTTACGTAAACAAACGGTAAAAGTCATTTTCTATATAAAATTATGAAACCTTTCTAGTTTAAGTGAGAATAAAATGGACAATGTTTTTATATATTATTTAATAATATTCTTTTAAGATTCATTTTTTTAGGGTTGAACCCTCGATATTTATGTCTTACAAGGGTGAGTTCAGTTTCGAACTGTGTTAACAAATGATTATATGCAAACTCAACTTACTCCTTCCATATCACTGTCGGCCGGTACATTGGCAGACGATCAAACTCAACCAACTTCTTCAACGGCAAGACCTCAGCATCCCATGGCAGCAAGTAAAAGAACCACGTCGAAATGCGGTGGTGCACGGTGCAACACGGACTTGAACCTCCCATTAGACACAATTTGCATCAAATCACCAATATTGACGATCAAGGCACCCTCAACAGGCTCCAAATCGACCCAGTCCACACCATCTTCGTAAATTTGTAGCCCATTGATGTTGCCCTGATACAACATGAAAAGGGACGAGTCCATATGAGGAGCTAACCCCATGGCTCGCTCTGCGTCCGGACACATCCGGTATGAGTTGAGTTGGACAAAACTTAACTTGATCACACTCGTTTTTGGGTTTGAACCATTTCGTGTCAGTTAAACGCAATGAGGCAAGCATTATTGCCACTAGTTTCTCGCACAATGTAGTCATTTCCACCTGAAATTGTTCCAACCCCTCGCTGCACCAAAACCCATATCCAGCAACAAATAATATATATAAACACACACACACACACATATATATATATATATAAATATATAAACATATGTGTGTATGTATGTAAGAAAAGAGACAAAAGAAAGAAACAAATTTTAGAAACAGAAAATTGAAAGAATAAAAGACAAATGGATTTCTGTACCTATCATATATATTCTGTACCAGTTTTTTGTAAGTATATTAAAAACTATAATTGTTTTGAGGCTTAATTTGAAAAATTGTTATTAAACCCTTCAAATTTTGAATTTTACTTAAACCCTAAAATTTTAAAATTTCTAAATAAACCCTACAAAAGTTTTGAATTTTAATTAAATCCTTTATAATTTTAAAAATTCTCAGTAATTTTCTCAAAACTTTCTAAAAATTAATTAGACCCTCGAATTTTTTGAAAATGTCATTAAATCGTAAAAGTTTTGAAAATTTTAATTAAACCCTAATTTTAAAAAAATTATTAAGTCCCACTAAAACTTAACGTCACATTCCACCATTGCTTCCAACAATATTATCTTCAAAATTAAAAAAGAATGTGTATAATGTTACATGCACTATTTCTCTTTTATATGTATATGAATATGAATATGAAAAACGTTTTTTCTAGCGTGACAGCTGAGTGTATGATGTTACATGCACTATTTCTCGTATATGTATATAGATATGAATATGGATGTGGAAAAACTTTTTGTTAACGTGAAAGCCGAGCATGCATAAGCAAAAGCAAAATAAATAAATAAAAACTCGCATATTACCAGAATTTGGCATGATCTTGAGGCCAAAGTTGGCTAGCATGTTCCACAAGTGACCTTACCATACCAAATCATTCAGACTACATCAGCTTAGTAAAGTATAACCACCCGGAAACCGGGCAACAACCTGCTTCCGTTCCGTCGGCAGTGAGAACAGCCGCCGAATTTCAAAACTCGGTTTCTTGGAACAAACTCAAAGGAATCCCATGGTTGATAACTTGAAACACTCCCGGCCCATTTCTGACAAGCATCTCTCCGGAGACTAAACACGTTTGGATCACATATATCAACAACAGGCGGCACTGGTTTGTCGTCGATCAAGGGGCGACACGGAGATTCTGAAGGTGTCGTCGACTATACGTAAGAATCGGGCAGTGTTGGGACATTTTTGAAATCTAATGGAAGGACATTGTTGAAGGTTTGGGATTGCATTTTCACGGTGGGATTCATTTGAAAAACAAAAAATTTTTGGTGTTTTTGTAAGAATCTGACATACGCATATATGTAAAGTATAATTGGACTGTTGTCTTGCTTGAAATTTTTGTCTATATGGTAAGTTAAAGTGCATGCAAGCCTTACAAATGTAGGGAGCAAAATGTACACGTACGGACGAGTGTTACAACTTTGAGAATAGAGCCAGAGAATAGTTAATTATTTACTTAATAGGTTGTATTTATTTAATTAAGGGATAAAGAAAAAATTAGCCCTAATATTATTTTATTTTATTATTTTGGCACTTAACCTTTAAATTTTAGTTAAATTACTTATTTTTTTACGAAAAAATTGACTGAACTGTATAATATTACACATTTAATAAAAGAAGGCATCCAAATGCCTTAAATCAATTTATCCTTACGTGAGGATTGCCTAATTTGTCTTCTAATAGTAACCTCTTAACACGAAAAATAGGAAAATCGAATAATGATAAGCTCAACATCAATACAAGAATAAGATCGCGCTAACTAATCGGCCAACATATTTTTTTCTCTTGACACATATATATATACCAGAATTTATCTGTCTAAAATCTTTCGAATGAGAGTCGTCGAAAAATTATTCTCTGAATTCTCCTTAATCTTCTCAATAACAGACATACAATCACTTTCTATAACATATTTAATGAATGATAGTCAAAATTTTATTAAAAAGTAATAAAATCAAGAAAATAATCAAACCATCGAAATCCCATTTTATCATCATCACCACCATGTAGGGGCGAAGCCAGAATAATTATTTAGGGGGGGCCGGATGAAATTTTAATTTTTTATAGTTTATATCTTTATAATTTGTAAAGGATTAAATCAAATTTTTATAATTTTAGGGAGGCTAAAGTGCAATTTTACCTTTACTAATTTAAAATTTTTAAAAAATTTTAAGGGCCTAAATAATAATTTTACATTTTAGGGGAGCCGGGGCCACCATGATTATTTTTGACCAAAAATATAGTATAAAGTTTATTATCTATATAGTTTAAAACATATATTACATATGAATAACACATTAATTTATGCCATAAATATATTCTCATTTGGGATTGAGAAATAACTTAGGTCAAAATTATGACCATTCAAATATAAACAAAGAAACTACAAAAATAGTTTAATATACTATGGGCCTTGCAATTTGGAAGTCTTCACAATTTGATCCCCTTTATAGCCATTGATGAATTAGAGCAACAAGAAATATTAGTGTTTTCAAACTATCTTTAATCTTGGAAGTCCCTTTGAGTGCTCTCAATCCTACAATAAAAGGCAAAATAAAAATTCAGTATTACACTTCTCGAAGTGTCTAAGTAAACCTATCCATAGACCGTGCACTTAGTTCAACTCGAGTTGGGCTTGTTAAAGATAATTTTTATTTCAGATTGACAAAGCTTAATTTGAATTTAAATTAAATAATAAATATTTTATTAAATTTTAATTTTGGAATATATATAATAGTTTTAAAAATTATTATGAGTCAAACTATGAACAAATCTACTTTCTAAAGGCGTATTACCATGGGAAGATGATCGCAAAGGTGGTGATGGTGGTGATGGTGGTGGTTGTGGACCGAGCCAAACATTGTGGCAATCCCCTCCTAGAGTACCTGCATGGAACAATATCAATTTAACCAACCAATCTCATACTTTAATAGATTAATCAATTTAATCGAATTGACTTAACGTCAATCGGTTCAATCTATATAAATATGGTTTAAATTTTTTAAAAATAATATGTCTTAGAAATAGGTTAAGCTAGTCGATTCTACAGTACTGAGTTAACCATCATAATTGACTTAATTGAAAACCATCGATTAAATCAATTTAACCCCTAAACTGTAAATCCTAAACTGTAATTAGTACGATAGTTTAGTAAAGAAATTACATTCTTTCAAGCAAGGTAAGGTTGGGTTAGCAAGTAGATTAGCATCTCCTTCATTGCAATCACATTCATAGCCAGTCCCATTTGCTTTGCAACTCCCATCACCACACCAAGTAAAGGAACAAGCTAACACAAAATAATAACCATGAAAATAAATTTTAAAAAAATAGTTAATAGAAATAACTAATAATTTAAATTTAAAAGAAATTGTTTCCCTAAAGAACCCTACGGTCCGAAAAGTTTAAGGACCACGACGGTAGTGGAGGAAGCGGAGGTGGCGGTGATGGAGGACTTTCCGCCCCACAACCAAAGTTGAGTGTACCTACATATGTTTAAAGGGAAAAAAAATCATGTAAAAAGAAAAAGAAAAACGACTGTGAAAAATAAAGGTTTATATACAAAATTGGCCCCTGTAGTATATATATTTCATGTTTAGTTATTTTTGGCTCGGCTTGATGTTTCAGTTTTTTACAAAGCCATCCTGTAATTAGTTTTGGATGTAATTGCTTATAATTGCATGTGTAGCATATTTGGGTAACTATTACAATTAATGGATCCCACATAATTATTGGAATTAATGGGTCTCGTTGAACTGATTTGACTATATACACTCTTCAGATAATTAAACATAATTAAGAGGTAATTAATTTCACTCTGTCAATCAAATACATATAAAAATGAATGTATTTATTATCCGGGTAATCACTTTTTTGCAATTACTCTAATATCTCAATACACCTTAAAATTCTACTCAGTTCAACACATTACTCGTCTCACCAACGACGTTAGTCAATAATGAAGTAAAAAAAAAATCGTGTTCAATAAGAAGATGACACGTGATAAAAACAACACCTCACTCGTGCCACATTATTATTAAGTGAAAAGAAAAGAAAAGAAAAATACTCAAATACCAAATTGAATAAATGAATTAGTATAGGGACTAATTATATATAAAAACCAAAAAGAAACTGATCAATTTAAAGATTATGGGGGCTTACAATTGGGGATAATGCAAAGTGGAAAAGGACTAATCTTGGTCCAGCCCGGATAACAGTCGCATTCGAAGTTCATCAATATACCACCTGTTTCTCGGCAAGTCCCTTGGCCGCAGTTCACAATGGCACAAGCATTAACTGCATCCAAATCCCAAATAATTTGAAATTAATAAATAAATTTTGACTTTTAACTTAAATAGATTGAATTTTAAGCATGGGCGAAGCCAAGACAACTTTTTAGGGGGGGTCGGATGAAATTTTAATTTTTTATAGTTTATATCTTTCTAATTTGTAAAGTATTAAATTGAATTTTTATAATTTTAGGGGGGTCAAAATGCAATTTTACCTTTACTAGTTTAAAATTTTTTAAAAATTTTAAGTGCCTAAATAGAAATTTTACCTTTTAGGGAGGGTCGGGGCCTATGCCAGCCCCTCCCTGGCTTCGCCACTGATTTTAAGTCAACAATTGGAAGGTTAGGTGTAATGGTAAGATACATTACACTCCTAAAGAAAGAACGTGGGTTTGAGCTTTAAAGATGACATTGTTGAGAGGGACAGTCACGAACCTCCAATATGGACGGTATATATGCAAGGGCGTAGCCAAGGGGGGCTGACATGGGGCCCAGCCTCCCTAAAAGGTAAAATTTCTATTTAGGTCCTTTAAATTTTTTAAAAATTTTAAAATTAGTAAAGGAAAAATTGCACTTTGGCCCCCCTAAAATTATAAAAATTCGATTTAATTCTTTACAAATTAGAAAGATATAAACTATAAAAAATTAAAATTTCATCCGGCCCCACCTAAAAAATTATCTTGGCTTCGCCGCTGTATATATGGACATGCAAAGTACCAAAAAAGACAAGAAAATTTCCCAACTTTCTCTCAATGTTTCGTAAATCACTTGCTCATAGCTAACAGCAGAGTTATCACTTAATACGATATGTTAACAGAAATAGTTAACACCATTTGCAATTGTCTTTATTTTCTCACTTTTAAAAAGTATAAGGACTCAATTACTCTCTCTTTTTAGAAGGATCAATTTGTTCAAGATTAAAATTGGCTGGGATCTAAAGAGTGTTTTTACCTAGATTTATTCGGCTCGACTAGAATTTATCCTTTATTTAACTGATTCAATAGAAATTCACATCAAACTTGATTGACAAAATAAAACTCATCAAATAAAATGACTCGAGATTCGACTTGATTCAATTAAACACTAACGAGAAATTTTTCAATTTATAGATTACCTGCTACTAGATTTGAACTGAATGCTAGAAAATCAGCTTCTGAGCTTCTCAAGAAGGATAAAAGTAGAAGAAAAATGAAGACATAAATGTTAGCATAAAGTTTCATTTTTGGAAGTAAACTATGAGAATGAATACAATCACAAATCCACAACCATATATAAATTTATTTGTATGGGTTAATATAACTTTTAGTCCTTAATTTTGGCATTTTGTTCCAATTCAGTATTTGTATTTTTTTTGTCACTTTGGTACTTAAATTTAATAACTAAGTCTATTTTCGTCCTTAAACTTGGCAAAAAGAACAGTTTGATGACGTGACACTCAGAATTTGTGTCACGTCATCACTTAAAAGTTTTTAGGTGATGATGTGGCACAATCTCAAAGTGCTCTGTCATAAAGCTTTAATGGAATCCAAGTTTAATGATTAAAATGGACCTAGTTGCAAAATTTAGGGATTAAAAGCTATATTAACCCTATTTGTATATATGTAAAGGAAGCTGCTGGCGAATAAAGAAAAGGATCAACTACATGATGGAGAGAAGAAGTTGAGATACTCTCGTTGGCCTCGATTTTTTCAAAGACCGAATACGCCAAGGACTGCACAAACTAGAAATGGTTTTGATAAAAATATCATAGAAGTCCTTATATTTTATTTTAGATTATATTTTAGTCCTTTTTTATTTTTTATTTTATAATGATGATTAAAACATAGGTATTTGAAAATGTTTTTACTTAAAATGAATTCGAAGATTAGTATTTACATCAACTCATAATTCATCGTGGATAATTAAAATGTTCAAAACTAAATATTATCTAAATTCAAGACAATAAATAATTATTTGTAAATATTTGTATCCGATTAACAATGATGGGTTAACATTGACAATTGCAAAGGGCATAATAAAACGGTAAAATATTACGGAAATCGTTGTACTGGGATTTAAATTATATTTTATTCCTTTGCTTAAAAAATAGATAAGATCAAAGAGTGAAGGGGTCCTTCTGTTAAAAGTTTCATCCATTTTGTACTGTTAATAATTGGCTTGATTGATAGAATAACCAGATAATGACATATGATATGTCAGGTGTTTACCTCATGTTGACGTATAGAGATTGACTTTTAACAGTAGAATTGAATGAAATTTTTAACAAAAAGATCAGTTTGCTCTAATATACAGGGACTAATTTATCTATTTTTAAGTAAAAACCCAAAATGCAATCCAACTCTTCGTATCATATCCATAGTATTTTCCACCTAATAAGCTTGTTTGGTGCTATTTGGGATTTGTTTTCATTATGCGTTTCGGTTAAATCAAGGCGCTATGGTTGCAAAGTTAATTGATATATTTTATTATGAAATAATTTTTTAATTAAATGGTTTTGAAGTTTTATAATAAAAAAATCAAGAAATACTTACATGCATTTAATTAATATTTAAAAATTAAAATAAATAAATAAAATATATAATCAATTTTATTTGTGAAATTAAAAACTCAATTAATAATATACTAAATAATTAATTCTTTATTATAATATAATTATGTTTTTGTTATGATTTGTATTTAATATTGTTAAATAGTTGCAAATGAAACTTTGCAAATGAAAATTATTTGTTGGTTTTATTTAAATTTAATTTTTCTTAAATCTATAAAAAAATTGAGTTTTTAAAAACTATTTATGATTTTTTTCGCTCATTTGTATAATTATATGAAAATGAATTTCTTATTTTTCCAAAAAACCCAAACACAGACATTAAAAGTTAAAATGTTAATAAAATATTTTCACCCATTATTTGGGCCTAATGAACAACCCAAAAGTACATGACACAGCTTTTAAATAATAATTATTCAAATTTATATTTTATATACTATTTTAGAAAATATTATTTAGAATTACGATTTAATTAAATATAAATTCAATTAAGGAAATGAAAAAATAATTTATAAATAAAAATCTAAAATTACTCATAGTTCTTACTCAATCCATAAATAAAAGGATAATATGTTTTAATGCACTTGAACCTACATCCTCCTACAGCTAGTAATACCATGTCAATCGAACTAAGACTCAATCGCAAAATCAAAATAATAGTCAAGTCTTATAACATTTTTTACTTAAAATAAAAAAAATATTTTAAAAACTAACTATATCTTTTTTCAACCACCAAAATAACTCCTTATCTATCAATTTTTAATTAAAAAATAACACTTAATTTTATTTAAAAATTTATCTATATCTTTTTTATCACTAGATTTTTAGGAAAGGATTGAATGAAACAGTGATGCCACGTCATCTGTATCCTTTTCCAATAGATTTATGCCACATCAGCATTTTTATCCTGAAAAAAATCAAATCCAAATTAAAATCCTAAAATTCAAGATAACATACTGAAATTCAAGATAAAAAATGCTGATGTGGCATAAATCTATTAGAAAGAAATACAGATGACGTGGCATCGTTTCATTCAATCCTTTCTCAGTTTTTTAACTACTAAAAGAAGTCTTCATCTCTTACTTTTAATATCTTTTATTAATTTTCATTTTCTTATTTTTTAAAAATTTATTATTTTGTAATACATTTTATTTTTCAATCAGATCTAACTTTAGTTTTTCTTTGGATTGAAAAATACATAAATAAATAAACAAATCATTTAAAATATGCAAAATAATGGTATCCAATAATAAAAACTCAGTTGTGGAACATGATTAAAGTTCCATGTTCATAATTTATATTAAAGGCACAAATTTATTCTTGGAATCTAACATTAATTACAAGGGGTTCCACCATACATACATATATATAAACCACACTCACTATGAACTCAGCTTGGGATTCAACATTTTGGAGAAGAGGAAGAAGAACAGCCCTTTGATGCTGCATCAATTAAATTAAATCAAATTAAATTTAGATCAAGTGATTAAGTCTAAAGAGTATTATAATCAATGAAATAATTGTATTCATGTATATGTATATATAATTACCTAATGTGAAGACCGTAGGATCTGAGTATTTCATCAAACGGATACGATTACATGATTCTACGAACATTCTATTTCAATAAAAAATAGAGATTACAAATAATTAGTTTATCTATAAAATGTGACAATCGAGTTTCAAGATGTTTTTCTCAAGCCAGCGTACATGCGAGGGTTTGGACTTCTGTCCTTTCATGTTTACATTTAAGGTATCATCTTTTTCGAACATTCAATGGTTTATCAAGGTTTTATAATCTAAAGATTGTCTTTTTAAGTTCGAACTCAAAACCCAGTGATAGAATGTGCTATTAAGTTTTAAGATACCTAATTAAAATAATTTTCATAAATATTGAGGCTTAATAAGAATTTTTTTTTTTTGCAGGTTTTCATTAGAGAATTAATGATAATTTTAAAAAATTAAAAGATCTAATGAAAATTTCCAAAATTTATAAAGGGTTAAATTTAATAAAATTATTCTGGGAGCAAAAGCTCCTTTTATCGAAACCTTCTCATAAAGAAGATTTCCTTTACTAAAAGAAAACAATAAATCAAATATATATGAAATAAATAAATAATATATAGCAAATTTTATTAAGACATAATTAAAAAATAAGTAAACTTACTTCCAAGGAACATCTCCAACTAACATCCAATCATTGTCTTTATCTTCATAAGTTGGTACATACTCCATTCCTTTTACCACATCCATAAGCTTGCTTTCCTCTTTATTAGTACCTAAACCATCATCACCGACCGTCGTTATATAGCGACCGTATATAATTCTATGCATCATCAATGAATTATATTACGTTATATTATTAGAAATTAAGTTAAGTAAATTTAATTTTGTTGAGAGATTTTCGATTCCTTCAAGAGGTTAATAGGTCCTTTAAAATGTTCATTATCATCCCATATTAATGCTTTGTCCTCCAGCTCTAACGAGAATCCAAGTGTTTGAAAATGCAATAGATTCATCAGAGTGGGAGCGCCTCGTTAGAATTAACCATGCGTGACTCAAGCAAAACTATGTGCAAATGCTCACATTTCCTTTAGTAGATGATCGCATGCCATACACGGTTCATTCCAACAAAGCACTTCCATTTTGTTAAACTTGTCGCCTCTTTAGACAATCGCTAGCATTTAAGCTCTCGTCAAAGTCAGGAAACAAAACTCCGATTGATAGGCAACCACGGGCCTCCCTTATAGATTATTACATTATAAATTTATATAAGTTAAATTTATACTTTAGCCTACAAAAATGAAATAAAAATATGTTTAGTCCTTTTCAAAAATGATGAAATCATAAATTAATATATAATAAAAATATATATATTTTGACCTTTCAAAAATTTATAATTTAAATTTCGATCCCTCTTAAAAGATTTTCTAAACTCGCCATTACCTATCGGAATATTGCACATATTGAAAGATCCAAAGCTCCAAATAGACAACATTTTGAAAAACTTCTTCCAAAGAAGTAGAAATCCTCAATAAGTTTTAAATTTTTTAACAATGTATTAGCATTTGATTGAGCCCCTAAAATATAAAATTATTATTTAGGCCCTTAAAATTTTTAAAAATTTTAAATTAATAAAGGTAAAATTACATTTTGACCCTCAAAATTATAAAATTAGATTTAATATTTTATAAATTATAAAGATATAAACTATAAAAAATTAAAATTTCATCCGGCCCCAAAAAAATTATTCTGGCTTCGCCTCAGATTTAATTCATTGATGATGCATAAAACTGTACATAAATCAATTATCATAATACTTACAATCGAATAAGTTGTCGAAATCTTTCAAGAGCTGGTTGTAACTAGAGTAACATTGTAAGTTTACTTTGCGAAGAAATGGAGCTCCATCCATGGCTACTTTCACATACCTAAACCTCTCATTTATAGCCTTCTTTCTACTTGATCTCACTGGTGGCCAACCCACTACTTGTTCCCTTCAATACCCACATAAGTACAGTTAATTACACAAAACAAAATCATAAATCTGTTTTTTTTCCTAAATAAAAATATTATGTTATATGTATATATATTAGATTTTGTTGGTAAAAATGTAACAAATTTAAAAAAATGATATAATAACAAAAATGTGCTTTGATTAAAATATATAAAATCACAATATTATGTGTTGAAATGTGTAAATATTTTTCTATATTTTATATAAAAATAAATAAAATTATCCTTAAAATAATATCTATTATTAAAAGTGAGGAACTTTTAATAAATTTATTTCTAAGTTGATGTTTTTTAATAATTAACTTTTTTACTTGTAATTAATGAGATGTGTTTTTTTTAGTGAATTACAAGAACGAGATAAAACTTAAACAATAAATATGATTAGCGATTCAAATCCAAGCCATACTTGGGGCGATGAACACGCGCCATCATATGGGGTTGGATGTGTTACCCTTTTGATCCTTCTTATGAAATATACCAAGTAATTTTATATATGCATAATTAATGCTCATAATTCAATCTAATTTAACTGAAAATAGAAGAAATTTAAATACAAAAATATTTACATATTTTTCAAAAATAAAATAAAATAATTGAAAGTTTTGTGATTTTTTCAATTATATGTTTAATAAAACAAACAATTAACTATAATTTTTTTTTTAGGTTTTTTTTTCAAAACCTAATTTTATATAATACTAGCAAGTCAAGAGGTGAAAAATTAATACCATTTATTTAATTTAATTTTATTATTTTGAAATTGCAACCTTTTTAAAAAACAGTTAAAGAAAAAAAAGGTCTCGCTGTGCTTACTTGGAGGGAGGAGGTTTTCCGGCACCGGAATCGATAACAGTAGAAGTGTCATCACGTCCACCAGGCATGCAGTTACCAGAACTCCCGACTTTAAGATCCACTACGGTCTCAACGAAGCCACGTTTTGCAGAACACTTAACAGCTCCCGCCGACGATCGTCCCTCCCCTGGCAATCCTAAAGTCAGCTTCGTCTCCTCGAAACTCATGCTGGCGACGTCACTTTCCGGTGACTTCGGTTCTTCTTTCAATACCATATCTCTTTCTTAAAAAGCTGGCGTTTTTGCATTAGAAGGAAAAAAAAGAAAAACTGAAACTCTCTGCAAAATAAGAAAAAGCTCAGGGGATTACGGCTTTTATACACAAAAAGGAGGAAACAAAGATGGAAGAAGATTGATTGTGAAGCCAATGGGCACAAGACACGTGGAAGTTGGACCGTTGGATCGGGATCGGTTCAAGTAGTTACAGAAGCATCATGGAATTTCGAGCACTTTGTCGGTTCATTCAATCAGTTTTAGACCGTATAATCCGTGCATATTATCATATTTTTCAGACTTTTTATTAAAAGATTCCATCCCCATTTTAATTTCATTTCAAATTATAAAACCGGTTCAATACAATGTTGTTGAAATTTGATTGGATAAATTGGTCAAATTGAATGGATTAAAATTGATTGGTATATTCAATGGCGGATATTGGGATTAAATTTTAGGGTTTAGTAAATTTTGAAAAATTTAAGAGTTAAATCAAATTTATTTTGAAAAAAATATATTAAGGGCTCTAATTAAAATCATAAAAGAATTTGTATGGTTAATTAAAATTTTCTAAAATTTAGGGGCCAAAACCCTTGGCCATCATTAAAGTCTGCCTTTGGGTATTTTAGTCCAGATAAAGAAATTGAATCAACTTCTAAACAAACAACTCGAAACTTATAAATATCGAAAATCGAGACAAAAAAAAACCAGTTGAATTGGTTTATATTTTTTTAATAATTTTTAATAATTTATTTAATTATTATTTGACCGATAATCAAACTAGTTAAACTGAAAACCGACGATCAGATCATTTTCATTTTAAAACATTAATTGAATAGAGTTTTTAAATTACTTTTGTGAACATTAAATGTTAATTTAGATTAAACCTAGCTAATCGTGGACTTGAGAGGTCAAAGCTGAGTATAGATAAAGAATATTTTTTTAGATTAATTAAGTCGGCTCAAATTTCAATTAAATAATTTTGAAATATTTTATTTAAATTTAATTATAAAAATATAATAATATAAAGTTAATATTTAAAAAAAGTAAAATGAGCTATTCGGGTTCGGCCCAAGTTCGAGCCTAGAAATTTTCAATGATTATTGAAATTAAAACGTTATAGAGTTTCGGATCAATTAAAAATTTAGATAATAGTTTAAATACTTTTAGTGCAAATGATCCTTTTTATTAAATTGTGATTTAAATATCATATATAATATATAAAATTTGAAATGTTAAAATATTTATATTATTTTTTATTAAATTATTTTACATTTTAACTATTTTATTATCATGTTATGTATAATTATTAGGGTGCTTGAAATAGGAAAAGGGTTGAAATTGTCTTCAAAAGTGCTTACCAATCAATAGAAATTGTTGCCCCAATTTGAGACTACTAATTTCACCTTTACATAATTAATAGTCAGCCTTCTTTATTTATTTCTTTTGAATTTTTGTGATTTGGGTTAATAAATTTGTGTCATGCAAACGTAATTAATACATTTGTAATATTTTAAGCACATATTGTTATACACAGGCATGTAGCTAGGGGTTGGTATGGGCCCGGCCCCTAAAATGTAAAATTATAATTTTAGCTTTTAGAATTTTTTAAAAATTTTAAATTAGTAAATGTAAAATTATATTTTGGCCCCCCTAAAATTATAAAATTTGATTTAATCCTTTACAAATTATAAAAATATAAACTATAAAAAATTAAAATTTTATCCGCCTCCCCTAAAAAATTCTTTTGGGTTCGCCCCTGGTTATACACATTAAAAATTGCATTCTAAACTTTTTCTAGGGAGAAAAATGTAATTTTAATAATATAAAAATATGTTGTAAAGGAAAAATCGATCAAGCTCGCGAGTTGTTCGAGTTTAGTATTACAATGCTTGAATTCAGCTCTAGCGACAGTTCAAGTTGTTTGAGCTCAAGTTTGGCTCGATAATTATTAAATCGAATTCAAGTTTTTTTTTTCAAGTCGAACTGAATTAACTTACGAGTACTAATATATCATTTACATAGTTTGATTCTTGAATTTGAATTCTGTTAAAATTTGAAAACATTATCCGTATCATCACTAGAAAATTTAAATATATATAATTTATTTTTAAAAAAATTATATATTTTTTAAAAATATTTTAAGTGATTGACATGACACAATCTTAGAGCGTCACATCGTCCGTATCTTAAGCAATCCAAGTTCAAGGACCAAGCTGGAAATGTTGTCAAGTTTAGTGACTAAATAGAGCTTTATCCCATAAATGAAGGGTAAGAAGGTCAAACAAAAGAACACGTGGGACCTAAATGTACAAGTCATTATTAAGTCAATACAAGAAACAAAAAATTAAATCTCCGACAAGCACGTGCTATATGTTGGAATGTCTGGCACGTGTCAATTGTTTGTTTCATCGGTTCTTTTGCCTCTCTTTTTTACGGCCTTTGAAGTCAAACCGTAAAACCGGTTGCCGCACGCGGCTTCGCCGAACAAAGTTTTGGGCTTTACATCAACAGTATTTATTTTTCTATATTTGAAAAAAAATATTTTTTTTTGAAACCATGAAATTTATTAATAGGGTCAATTTCACCATACGTCCTTGAATTATAGTTTGGATTCAAAATTGGACTTAAATTTCAAAAAAAATTTAATTGAGTTTTTGTAATGTACAAATATCAAATCAACCAGGTCATTTCGTTAACCTAATTGTTAAATATAATGTTTACACAACACATCATGTTAAGTTGTCCATAGGCATGAAGCTAGAAACTTATTTTAGAGGGATCAAAATTGAATTATACATTTTTAAGGGTTAAAAGTGTACTTTTCTTATGTATTAACTTGTGATTTCCAAAAAAGTTAAAGGGACTTAACCTTGGAACCCAGTGGCATAGCCAAGGGGGGGCTGGCATGGGCCCCGGTACTCTCTAAAATGTAAAATTACTTAAAAGGTCCTTAAAATTTTTTAAAAATTTTAAATTAATAAAGGTAAAATTGTACTTCACCCCTAAAATTATAAAAATTCAATTTAATCCTTTACAAATTATAAAGATATAGACTATAAAAAATTAAAATTTTATCCGCCCCCCCTAAAAAATTATTCTGACTTCGTCCTGTTGGAACCGTCCCTGATTGTCTATGTAAAAAGTACTGATGAATTTAAATTTAATCAACGCGTTTTAAACATGTTCTAAATTGACAATTAAGTTAACAAAAGAACTTAATTTATACGATACTATTATTATAAGGACTTAAATAAAATATTTTGGAGTTTAGGGACTAATTTAAAATATGGTGACACCTTTAGATTCAAGATTTGGATAAAATAATGATATTGAAGCATGCTTGATTGAAGACTGAATTGAGACATAAATTGCAAACAAAATAATATTAATTGACAAAAGTGAATTAGTGCATTGCATGCATGCATGCACTCAACTTACTATTATAATTAGGGATTGATGCCAAATCATGTGAAAACCCAATTTCATGATGGTGTGGATTAATTAAACCCTTCTTTATTTCATGTGCATGTGATTGTTGATCAATAATTAAAATAATTATTTTTTAAATTAAGTTATTATTTATGTTCGTGTTATGGTTCACGTAATTTTCTTTTAAGATTCGTGACTAGGGGCATAGCTAAGGGGGGTTGGCATGGCCCTGGCCCCCCTAAAATGTAAAATTACAATTTTGGTCTTTAAAATTTTTTAAAAATTTTAAATTAGTAAAGGTAAAATTGTACTTTGGCCCCCCCTAAAATTATAAAAATTCGATTTAATTCTTTACAAATTATAAAAATATAAACTATAAAAAATTAAAATTTTATCCGACCCTCCTAAAAAATTCTTCTGGCTTCGTCCCTGTTTGTGACTGTTCTTTTTAACAATATTTTTTTTGGGATCCAGACCCGAGTTATCTCATTGGGTTAACGAGTGTCTTTTAACTTACTATTTATAATAGAAGGAAAAATATTTGGTCTGATATATATATATTTAGGTACAATGATGGGATTTGGTATTAAAGCTTTTAAGGGACTTGATTGAAAATTTTAAAAAATTTAGAGGATTAATGATTAAAATTGGTTTAGTTTCTAGTCCCTTTATTATACTAGTTTGCTTGTCTTACATTATATCCACTTCTATATGTTTTGTTGTAAAATGTGCAATGTATCAATGTACTTCTACCCTAATAAAATTGAACACTTTATACATTTTCATAAATTTAGGTAAAATTTTGAATAAAAGTTAAAAATATTTAATTATTTATTTGATTTAAAAAATTAACCAATTAAGTATATATTGAAAAAATATATTATATTTAATTAATATAATAAAAATATAGAATTAATATAAATTTTAGGACAATTATATATTATTATTGAAGAATATAAAATCGTGTAAAGGATTATTAAAATGTGTAAATATTTAATTTGATATTAAAGCCCTTACACGTTTTCCCATACGTGAACATGCATGCATTTGTTGAAATTTCATGCATGTACTTTATAAATTAAATAGTGTTTTATTATAGGAAAAAACTATTAAATAGTTATTTTCCAAATCAATTTAATAATTAATTTCAATATATATATATAACTCGCTCATGTTTCTCGAGAGATGGATTATCCTAAAGTTCTTGGGCTCTAAGCTTTTTTTTTTTTTTTTTTGGTTAAAAATTACGCATTAATTTATTTATAAAAAATGATGATTTAGTTTAATAATATTGCCTAGTGAGTAGTGACCTAGTCGAGCCAGACCAAATTAATTAAAATTCTAACTAATCCTTAATTTTTTAATTGAAGTTAACAAATGTTTAATTTTAGTTAAAGTTAATTTAATTAAAGTAATTATTTTGTACATAAGTCATAAAATTTGTAATTTAATATACGGATGAGATTTTGTCACGTCATATTTAGTTAATTTTAATTTTTAAAATATAATTTTAAGATACATAATAAAATTTCATCCTACTTATGGAGTTAAAATTTTCATTGTCTAACGCATTAAATAATTATCATTTAATGCAATACCCTTAAACTATAATTTAAATTCTAAATTAGAGATAGTTCTGCAGCAAAAGAGGTATGGGGACAGGTGGTGCCTTTGAGCCAAAGCGGCATATTCTTTTTTTCTAATCTTTCCGAATGGTTGCCATCCAAGCTAAAGTATCGTGAGTTGTTGGACTCTATGGAAGTCAATTGTGCAAGTTTATTTGGTATTATTTTGTGGTGCATTTGAAAGAATAGGGATTTTTCTGTCTTTCAAGGCCTTACGTGGAAAGTTTCTGAGATTATTAAAATCAATATTACTTGGGCGAGACAGTTTTGATCTACATTGAAGATTTAAATTAACGAAATATTTTCATTCAAATGTATCATTTATCAAATAATTGAGTTCACTGGCAGTGCTATTAATTTGATTATAGGTTATGCGTCCATTGGAGGAGTGGTGAGAAGCCACCTAAGGGAATGGATTATGGGATTTAATCACTCATTGAGAGAATGTTCAGTCTTTGACGCCGAGTTATGGGGTGTTTTGAATAACCTAACTCTATTAAAAGAACAGGAGTTGAAGAAAATTTTGACTCATACAGATAATCTCAAGGTGATCCAAGCAATAAAAAGAGATTATTCAACTAGTTCAGTCTCCACACTGATTAGGTGAATTTAAAAGCCGTTACAATATAAAAAGTTTTGAATGATAAAACACATCCCTAAAGAAGCCAACTTGTGGAATTATATGAAGCTCTTGATAGTGATAAAACTAGTGGTGCTTTTTAGCCTAGCTCAAGTCTTTTTCTTTGCTTCACAAAAAAACAATTTAAAATTCAAAGAGATCAATTTCAAAATATCACCATGCATCAATCAAATTATTTCGATAGCTTACCTACATATATTAAATGCAATATTTTAAAAATCAAACTGGTGATCAAATTTGTCAAATTATTAATTATTAATTTAATTAGTTCAAACATCAATCTAATAATCATTAAATAAATAATTAAAATATTAAAAATGTTAAAAAATCAATCACTGTTTTATCTCAATTTTTTATTTTTTACCAATTCGAAACGCTGAACTTAAAAATTAATTTAACCCCTTTATTTGATTTCGAATGCAATGGATCACATGAAATACATTTACGTACATAAATCAATTTATAAACGCATATATACCTTAAAAAAATAAACACCTCACCTAAATTTAAGTGAATTTTTTTTTTTCCTAACATGCATGCAATAGTTACACAAGGGCTTACATTTGATGTAAAAAAAATTGGTTGATACAATGCTTTGTCAAAGTAAGCCAATCAAAACATTTTAAAATTTAAAAACTTCATTGATTCAATACATATATATAAAACCAAATAATTATAAGCAAATTTAGGTTAAAACAAAGGCAAAAAAAATATACAAATCCTCCCAGATTAAAGATAAATTTTATCCTAAACTACCCGGTCTCTAACTGGTTAAAAGCCCATAATGTAGGGAGAGAGCCATCCCACATGGCTATTCAATTTTTCAAAAGCAGAACCACCTTTCCATGGAAAGAGCCTATGCTGGTTAGGGCACGGGCCCAACTTCACAAAATCTGTGTCCGAGGCTCGGGTCATACGAGCTGAGCCTTACAAGGCTATGTACGAAAACCCGACTCTTAAACAAGCCTAATTACAACCCCTTTTTTTTCTCAAAGGAAGACTAATAATCATAAGGAATATATGTATATAAATCCGAAAAGAGCACGATAGATACTACACACAGCAATGAGATTACTTGGATCTCTATGCCCTTTCTGTGGTAATTTGATCCATGTTAGCGGAACTTTTGGCATGTTTAGGCCTCCATCGGGTCCTGCCTCTCACAATCTCAGCTCCATCCTCGAGTCGGAGCAAATGTTGGCAATTAAATTCACCATCGTTTACTGCATTTTCCGTGTTGGAATCATACACAGTGGTCAGTGACTGCAGCACGCTGTCCCTCCCGCACTCCCTCCTATATTCCAGAGTCATGGCAGAAAGCTCGTGACTTTCCAAGATTGGTAATGGAGCACTCTGCAACAAAGTACTACCATCCGGTTAAAATGCATGTAACCAACAGACTATAAATGACTCAACTCGTGAAGATCCGAAGTAGACTTCTACCAAAATTCCAATTTCATATTAGCTTGACATCATAGGTAAAAATTAAGGTATACATAAAAATCAGTTATGATTTCCGTTTAATTGTTATCTTCGGATACGAAGAGGTAATGGTGAGATTGTTCAAAAGAAAATCCTTGAAATACAACAGGAGTGAGTCTACCTCAAGGATCCAGCCAATGTACTTCACATTATTGACATGCTGGTTGACATCCAAGTCGCTCCATTTAGGCTGCAAATTAGATATAAACTTTATTACAAATTGCAACGAATGAACATAACAGCAATTACAAGTGACAAACGCTGTAAGTATATGAAAGAGAAACAGGGGAAGCGGGGACTTACAGTTAGACCTTTGCACACGTGTTCAGCTGTGCTGTCATCGAGTTTCACTAGTTTCTGGCTATCCTCAGCCAGAACAGGATCTGAATTCATAAAAAAAGGTTCTATTTCCCCTCGAACCTCTTCTGGGATTTTAGATAACCTTCTAGTCAGTTTATTCATCATCACCCATACACTGCAGATCAACAAAATAAAAACAGAGGAGACTGGGATTAGTCACTCATGAAACACTGTTCATTAAAGTGCAAACACACCAAAAAAGGTCAGGAAAAAGTCATTCAATGTGGCCTGGGAAACCAAAATATTGATTCGTGTATCGATTGAAAACATATTAAATGCTAGCAAAACAAATTTTGAAATATTTTAGATTCAACAGGTTACATCACGAAAAAAAACATATGGTCATGATCCTTCCATTAACAATGACCGACCTTGTGGCTCGTGTTAAAATTTCACCAGTTTCACTATTGCTGACAAGCCAATCTCTTCGCATGCCATTCTTCCCTGATGCACTGACCCAAGTGTCGACTTGGACAACATCGCCCCTGCAAGACCAACAAAAATAAGTTCAATGTTCATTAATATAGACATACACTTAACCAAAATAATAATAATATTTCTATACACTCTTAATACCTCCAGAACTACTAATTTTGTGACATACAAAAAAGAACTATTTTAGGCCAACTTCTTCGTTTTTATTATTATTTTTGAAACAAGCCCTAATGCCAAGCTAATATCAGTTAAGTGAATGTTATTTTCAACACCAATAACTTGCCAAGTGCTTAAAACAATATAGTGCATAGGTACCGAAATCACAATTAGTGGGGAAGTATTAACATTAACAAAAATGACAAGTTAAGGTCCCATTCTTAGTATTAAATAGGGAATCTCATTAAACAAAGAAGCGTGTCAGGTTTATCTTTCTTATGTTATTCATTGCTGGGGGCTAGCCTTAATTGTCTTCAACTTCATATCTTAACCTTTAAAAGCTTAAACAATAACATAAATCCAAGTTTTAATGAAACAAACACAAGTCCACCAGATGTGATACAGATCATTTGTACAATACAGAATATTGCCGGAATTCAAGAACTGGAACTAGTTGGTATCAAAAGATATGCCACAGCCATACTGTAGAGCAAAAGTGGCTTATCATGAATTGTTGCTATAATCATGAGCAAAAAAGCATGTCTTACCAAGTAGGGTAGCGATCAACCACAACTTGCATCCGTGTGACAACCCATATTAGGTTCTTCTTGCACATCTCAGGTGTTGCACCAAAACCTTCTCCAAGCAGTCCAGCACTTCGACAATGATTTATAGCTGTTTCCTGCCAAAAAGTGAGATGTATTAACTAAAACTCAAGCTTATGCCATATCTCTACAAAAGAAACCAATAAATGTAAATCCTGTTTCCCAATGTTCATTGTTCAAACATACTAGCCAAATAACTGAAACTCTACCTGTAAATGATTCATTAGTGTCTCTATGGATGCTGTTTGATCAGCGCCTATCTCATATGATCTAATCGAGAAGTTCTGACTGAAAACAAGACCATCCTGAACAATCTTCCCTATGCCAAACGGATCAATGACCATGTCAGGCCGCCTCGGCTTCCAATCAAGCATCATCCATTGCTTCTCAGCAGCCAAGAAAATGGTTGTGATAGCAGCAAGAAGCATGCTCCAATCAGGTAACTGGTTGATAAACGTCCTGGGAGGAGGGGAACTTGCACCGTCATCGTTCTTGGAACCTTCCACGGGAGTAGTCACCGCCACGGTGCCGTTTATTTTCGGAGGTGCTTGAGCATTTGCCTTGACTTGCAAACTTCCAGAAGAAACCGATGGCTTCGACTTGATGCTTCCGAGCTTCTTGTTTTTCGAGTCAGAGGAGTCAGGTGAAGAAGTGACTGGGAAAAACGCCGATGTCACAGCAGTAGTAACCATGGTTTTTAAAAACAACTTCAATTTCGTGCTGAAATCCCTTCTTTTGCAAAATGTAAAGCTTTTTATACAAGCACCTGGTGCATGAGCTAACCGCATCCCATGTATTAAAGAATCAGAACATATCCAAAAGACGCACTAACAATAAATATAATCAAATAAATCTTCAGATTTTGACTATATAGAAGATTACATATTCTATATGTTTAAAAGCAGGTTCCAATCTAATAGGTAAATAATTTCTTTCTACTTTATTTAATAAGCAGCCATAATCTAAAGAACATAATATACACGTGTTTGTATATATTTCAAAGTTCTAGATTTATAGGGATCTATTTAGAAAAAGGAAGATAGGATTAACGAGTAGCTCAAAGCAAACTGTTATGTATTAAAAATCACAGTACTTAAACAAAGAGCGTCGCATAAAGAATCTTAAATCGGCGATGAAGAACATATGTTGCAAAATGGATGTAGAATCGCTAAAAACAAAACAGTAATACGCTTAAAAAGTTTCAACGACGAAAAACCGGAAAATAAACTTAAAAAATGAAAGAGAAAATAGCAAACAATACAGAATGGAACATTCTCTAAAAAGCTTTGCTCTTTCTGTGTTTCATGAGAAAAAAAAAATACGATAAAATAAACAATAAGCTGAACTTTTTCCTATAAATTATAAATTTAAGCTGCCCTTGATTGCCGAGAAAATGCGAGAAAACATTAGATCTCCTATGGCCGCCACTATCACTCGAAACCTTTCGAGAAAAAAAACACAATATAACAATACATCCTTCTCATTTATTTTCTCGATAACTAAAGAGATCAGCATCATTTCAACCAAAAAAGCTCAGATCAAACTAAAACTGAGAAACGAAAAACTACGACCGTACCTTAACGAAGAAAAAACCGAATCAAATGATGAGAAATTTTCTCGAGAAAATGCAAATTTGAGTTTTAAGGATCTGTAAAACCCTTGTGTTCGTACCTTCTAGGGCTGGCGATCAAAGTACTGCTTTTCCTTACTCCTTTTGCTCGCTCCGCTTCCTTTTGTTTCTTCTGCTTCTTTTTTTTTTTAAATAATATTTTCTGAAATTTCGCTTCTACTTTTCTAAACGATAACTAAATTATATAAAATAAAAAAGCGAGCTCACCGCGTGGCTGGGAATCGGCGTCCAGCGACACCGTTTTATACCGTACACATGCCTTTAAAATAGATAAGGTTAATATCATCAAGTATGGTAAAACTGACATAGAGGCCCCTCTATTAAGAGATAGATTGTATTTTACCTCTTTATTAAAAAAAAAAAGATAAGGTTAATATCATCAATTATGGTATAAACTGCACTGTAAAATCAAATCAATACAAAAGTATTTTTTTTAACCTAGATTGATAGTCAAACCAATTAAGCTACTAATTGGTTGGTCCAATCGATTTATTAAAAAATTATTAAAATTTAAAAAAATAAGTAGTCCAACCGTCAGTTCAATCTGTTTTTAGCCGGTTCAACCATTTGTTTAATTAATTTTTTAATCAGTTCGACCGGTTCATATCAATTCCCTATCAGACCAATTCAAAGTCACCTTCCAAACCAATCCCTCAATTGATTATTGGTCCAGTCAGTCCAGTTCAATTCAAACAACATTGTACAAAAGCACAATGGATGAAAAACCGAACAAAACATTAAAGAATCTAGACAAAATATATACATGACATATACATATGATAAAATTAAAGACCCGCACATCAATTACATATAATGATATTCGAACCTAAACGCTAAACTATTCTAAAAAAAAAATAAAGTAAAATGACTTCTAAACCTTATTTATTCCGTGGTTAAATTTTGAAATTTAATCTCTTTATTTTTTAGATTTTACAAATTAGATTTAATTGTTAACGCTGTTAATTTTTTTAATTAAAATTGTTGATAGAGTAACTAACAAGATGGTTAGCTGTTAGTCAGTTGTATGTTAGTTGCTAGTCAGTTTTACTATTAACTGACTATTAACTCAGCTTATTAATACTGCTTGTAATCCATCGTTCAATGTGTGTGAAAAATATCAATGATGTTCTCTTTCTGTTTGTTGTATTTTCCTGTTCATTCTGTATAGTTAACATGGTATCAGAGGTTCACTAGTTCTTGGGAATGATCGTTGGTTCATGTCTCTTTCCTTGATCCCCTTTCGATCTGCTTTGTACCGACAATGAACTCTCCTCTTTCTGATGCGGTTGTGGATGGTAGATTTTTCTCAACCAAGAAAATCGGTGTCATTCTTGATGAGTCTAACTATTTGTTATATGACAAGTTCTTTTGGCCATTAAAACATACAAGCTTCAACAGTTCTTGGATGCTCATCGACACCTCCTCCTTCAATGCTTACGGATGGTGATGGAGTGCTTCAAAAACCACGAGTTCATTAAGTTTGAGCAACAAGACAGTGCGCTTGCTCTTGGCTTACATCTTACATTAGTCGATCCGTTCTCCCTCATTTAATAAGTATGGATACTAGTGCTCAAATTTGGAATGCCATTGCTTCTTTGTATGGCAGCAAAACAACCTCCAGATTGATGTTTTATAGACGTGCTTTGCACTCTCAACGCAAGGGTGATTTGTCCATGAAAGACTTCTTGATGAAAATTAAAGGATACTGTGATTCTCTTGCTAGTTGTGGAGATGTCATTAGCGATCATGAACATGTTACTGCTATACTCAATGGTTTGTCACCTGAATATGAATCGGTCATCACCATTATCACAGCTAGTCCAGTTCCTTACAGTCCTCAAGGTGTGACTACCATGTTGATAGATGCTGAGGCTCGTCAGCAGGTTCTTGTTCATGAGGTTACCAGTTCAGCAAATGTTGTGACCAGTCAACTCGCACCTTCTAGTGCATCTTCACCTGCCTATCGTCCCTTCTCCAACAATAGAGGTCGTGGACGTGGACGATCATCTTATTCACGCTTTCAGTGCCAGCTTTGTGGAAAACAAGGGCACCTTGTGGATCGATGTTATCACCGTTTTGATACAACATACAAGAATGAACAAACTAAACCTTCTCCTCCTCCGCAGGCTAATGTTTGCTACTCAAGATCACCCATGGTTCCTTGGGCACCGTCTCCTGTATCTCCTGCTCTATCTTCCACTTCTCTTCCTCCATAAGGATGGTTCTATGCTCCTGCACAAGCGTCTACCTGGTCTAATTCTTTTGTTCCAAATGCTTAACAACCTGTGAGTGTATCTGCGTCAACCACCACTACTCCTCGGGCCCTTATTGCAACTCCACGAGATCATTGGCGATAATGCTTGGTATCCGGATTACAGGGCAACTCATCACCTCACTCATTCGACAAGTGATGTTTTAATTTTTTAATTAAAATTATTAGTTTAACATTTAAAAATAAAAAAAGTACTCACTTAATAATCATATAATTACAAAAAATAGTATTATAATAAATTTGAATTTAACTAAAATAATATCATTGTTAATAATTAGATTTAAATTTTAAATTATAAAAATAAATAGATATTTATATCATATTTTATCCTTATACTTATTCTTACGTTTTGGAGAATAATTGAACAAAATTTCATGTTTCTAACTTAAAATGAAAATTGACGCAAATTGGTTTGAAGTTACGTATGATAAATCGTCAATTTTTTGCAAGCTTTTTATTTTATTATAAAATTATGATGAAAATTTGATTTGGAATTTGAAAGAGTAGTTCAACTGTTCAACTACTTGAAATCAGCAGGGATTAATGATATTACATAGGTGGCTTGCTTTTAGAGTGATGTTACGTATAGTTTTTTCTACAATATGTACAGCTATATTATATTATAGGTTAAATTACTTTTTGAAACTTAAATTTGACAATTATTCTTAAATTAGGACTTAAATTTTTCTTTTATGCAACTTAGTCCTTGGACTAGACTATTGTTCCTATATTAGAGCTTGAACTTTTTTTTTTTGTCCGAGTTAGTCCGTGATATTTCATTGAAAAACTTAAAGTTCAGGTTTCAGTGTAGGAATAATTGTCAAAATTTAGAGACTAATTTAAATAATAAAAATCAAACCCAATACGAGATTATTATTAAATTCAAGCTCTAAATAGTTATCTAACACTATACTTTATAAAATGTATTTTGAGAATTCTAATTAAGCCCTATAAAATTTTTGACATTTTAAACTAAACCTTGTAAAATTTTCGAAAATTCTCCTTAATTTTTTTTTTTGCAAAAATTTTAATTATATCTTTAAATTATTAAAATTCTCACCAAATCCTTAAAATTTTGAATAAAATAAAATAAAATAAAAGTCTCAAAATTTTTCGTCACGTCACGTCCCATCACTACATGACATGTTCATTTAACTACTTGTAACTTAAACAAAACTTAAATATGATATAAATTTGGATTGAATTTAAGGAAAAATATTTGGTACATTATTGGTATAATTTTTAGATTTCACAGGTAATATTAAGGGCTGATAAATACCTATAAATATATAATAAAATATTAAAAAATACACATGACGGTTTTAAGATTGATTGTGAAATAAAATTTCTAATACTAATGTATCAAATACTAACCCAATTTAGTGTAACATTGAAATTTTCGATAACATTTTATATTTTAAATTAATATAGAATTAATTAATTAAATCTCTTTATAAAATTAGTATTTCATTTTCCAACTGAAGTGGAAATTGAGGCAAGTTGTTTTGAAGTTACTTGTTGCAATTCTATTGTGCAAAGCTTTCCAATTCCAATTTGGAATTTGCATTATTTTATTTTATTATAAAATTGTGATTAAAAAGTTGATTTGAAATTTGAAAGAGTAGTTAAACTACATGAAAATTTGCTGGTATTAATGGTGTCCAACACGTTTAACTTCAATCCTTTGGCATGGTTTTGACTTTATCACATCTAGAGGCGTGCATGGCCGGGCGGCCCGGCCCGAAAGTCTGCCCGAAATGTGGGAGGGTTTGGGCAAAAATATAGGCCAAAAAATGGACTTAGACAAAAAAATAAAGCCCGTCTAAAAAATGAGTCGGGCTCGAGTAAGACATTTTTTGCCCTGGCCCGGCCTGACCCGAATTCATTAAATAAAAAAAATTATTTTTTAATAATATTTTCTTATTGTTTTTCTCCTAATTTTACTACCATTTTACTATTATGTTTCTATTATTTTATTATTATTGTTTAGATATTATATAAAACTTATTTTATTGTTAATTTTGTTATTATTTTAAAGACATTTGTTAATTTTGTTATTATTTTAGAGGCATTTGCTTGATAAGTTGCATCTATTTTAGTGTTATTTAAGTCTACATATTTTTAAAATTTATTTTCAATTTGTTGAAAAATATTTATTTTGATTTTTTTAGTATTTTTTATGTATTATATAAAATATTATAAAAAAATTAATATGGGCCGGGCCCGGTTTTAGTATTTTTATATGGGACGGGCTTGAGCAAAAAATTTAGGTCCATTTTTTGGCCCGAGCCGGCCCGAGCCCAATAAACGGGCCTAAATTTTTAGTTGGGTCTGGCCCAAACTCAGCCCATGCACACTTCTAATCACATCTCTTTATATTTATATTACGAGTTAATAGTATAATTTAATTATTTTTAATTAATAATATATTAAAAAATATTATAAATAAATAGATTTAATTAGTATGTATAATTGACGAAAAATTTTGGCATCGTAATTTCAAATTTAATAAAGATTAAATTATAATGATTTTTTTATATGAACCGATTTATTATGTATCAAAATTAAGTTAAATATATTATTTCTTCGTTTATCGTCAAATGTTTTTTAGTTTTTATATTATGCATACGCATTGGATTTAATCTTTGTGTGTATATATTAGAGGTGTTCATGGCCCGGGTGGCCCGGCCCGGCCTGAAGGCCCTACCGAAATTTGAGAGGGTATGGGTAAAAATATAAGCCTGAAAAATGGCTTGGACAAAAAAAAATAAGGCCGTTTAAAAATGGGTCGGGCCTTGGGTAAGATATTTTTGGCCCCGGCCCGAATTCACTAAATTACAAAAAAAAAACTGCTATTATTATTATTATTTTTTAATATTATTTTCGTGTTGTTTTCTCCTTATTTTGCTACCATATTACTATTATGTTTTTACTATTTTGTTGTTATTGATTGAATATTATATAAAACTTATTTTATTGTTAATTTTGTTATTATTTTAAAGGCATTTGTTCATTTTATTATTATTTTAGAGTTATTTGCTTGTTAAGTTATATCTATCTTAGTGTTATTTAAGACTACATATTTTTTAAAATTTATTTTCAATTTATTGGGAAATATTTATTTTGATATTTTTAGTGTTTTTGATGTATTATTTATATTTAAAATTATATAAAATAATATAAAAATTTAATCTGGTAATTTGGGCTAGGCCAGGTTTTAACATTTTATATGGGCCAGGCTTGGGGAAAAATTAGGCCCTTTTTGGGCCCGGTCGGACCAGAGCCTGATGAATGGGCTTAAATTTTTTAGTTGAGCTCGGCCGAACCCGGGCCGGCCCATGAACACCTCTAGTATATATATGTGTAAGATTATTTTAGTCATTGTACTTTTTAATTTATAAAATTATAATTTTGTCTTAAAATAATAGTAATTAAATTTATTAGGTCAATTTCTGTTTTCGATTTGATCATTATTTATAGTCTCTAAACTTTTCAAAAAATTTAAAATCTCAGTATTGACTCAAAATTGTAGTCGTTAAATCCACTGATCAAAATGACATTATTTTTTTGGTGTCTACTATGCTAAAATAATAAGTTTACGTTGCACGTGTAATAATATGTTTGGGGCATAAACTTAATGAATTTAAGACAACATTGAAATTTTAAATTTCTAGAAATACAAACACTAAAAATGATCAAATTAAAATATAAAGATTAAATCCACAACTTACGTATAATATAAAGATTAAAAGTGTTTATGAACTGAACAATTCAACGTGACAAATATTAATCTAAATTGATATGATCCAAGATCAACTTGACCAGAATATTGAACTAATTGACTAGTCTATGTATAAGTGTTCATAGCCTGAGCCTATTTAAGTTCGGATTGAGCCAACGTATGATATTAATATACTTTATGTTTGTTCAAACTCAGATTAACTTAAAATATAGACCTAAAATTTTATATTAAAGAAGTATAAAACAGGATAGGCTTAAACTGTTAAAGCCCAATCTCGACCCAAAATAGATCCAATTTTTTTCTCACATATTTCGGGCAAAACTTCGGGTTTTGTCGGATTGACCATGAAAATTTAACCAAAATGTTTGATTTTCTTTAACGGCGTCGTTCGCAACGTTCTTTTCACAGTTTCCCTCCCCCGGCAATCCATCCATCCCCAATTGCAAGCTTCGCCGGCGGCACTTCAATGGCCAGCTGCTGCACTGCTAAATTCCGATTCTCAATCTCATCTTGCCGCGCCGCCCGGTCCTCTCGGCCGTTTCCCAGCAGTTTAATACCTTCATTTCCGCTCTTTCACTCTCCTTTCGCTGGCCCAATGAAACCCACAAATCTCCGTTCTGTCTCGGCTTCGACAGCAGTTTCTTCCGGCGCCGCCATTTCCACTCCCACTTTCTCTTGGGACGACGTCGTTCGCGTCTCTCAACCCGAGTTTAACCCCAACGATTCTTCCAATCTCAGAGGCTTCTTCGATAAAATCAAAGCTTGCAACCGTGGCGCTGTGAGCATCTCTCTCACCTTCTAAATTCCAAATTCTATATAAAACTTTTTCTTGGCAACCAAACAGAAATTATTTATTTATTTATTTTCAAATTGGGTTGTTTGTTTGTAAATACAGGAATTGCAATCGGAGTTCCTTCCTTTTGTTGTCGAAGAACAAGTTGTTGGCTACATACATAAAGGGTGAATTCTTTTTATGCTTTTCTTTATTTCTAAGACTTAATTATTAGACTAATGTGAATTAAAAGAATGTGTTAGCTAGGCTAATTATAATATTTTTTGTAATTAATGTGCAGTTTTGCTGAAAATTTAAGGAGTTTTGAGGATGTTCTTATATTATCTAAAGATAATTGTGATGGAGGTAAAATAATGTTGCATCAATCATTAAAATCGGCCGATGATAGAACTAGAGCTGTAGGAGAAGTGATCAAATGCTTAGCTGAAAATGAATTGATTCCAGGTATAAGGAGTGAGGTACTGCTTGAAATTGAATGTAAGGAATTAGAAGTTGATTTATTACGATGTTATCGTCTTTTTTGTGTATTTGCTTTTAAAATGCTGGAAATCAATTGCCCTTTTCTCTTTAGGGTCTCTCGATGCCTATTTCCGATTAAATCGATCAAAGGTCCTTGGAGTTTACATTTTCTTGTAGGGATTTTATTTTATGGAATGATTGTTTTATTATTGATGTTAAACAGTTGTTCCCTGTGACATCATCATATGGTGCCCCAGTTTTTTTCTCCCTTGAGCGTGCCGCTGTACCTTATTTCGGAATAAAGGTGTGTTTTTCCCTATAGGATTTGCATATCGGGATGCTATCACCTATCTTCCATTACTGAAACTTTGACAATATTAGAAGCTGAAATGTTTCTTTTCTGAATCCATAGGCTTATGGCGTTCACATGAACGGATATGTTGAAAAAGACAAGCAAAAATTTCTATGGCTAGGAAAGAGGAGTCTCGTGAAGTCTACTTTTCCCGGAATGCTTGATCATCTAGTTGCTGGAGGACTGGTTTGTAAAAACTTGGTTCTTTACCAAGTTGTAGTTCTAGAACTGTTAACATCCGCGAGTTATCTGTGACGAAACAAACTAAATGTGCATAACAAGGAAAAATTTTCATATTAAAGGATGAATCCGAGTATCTGACTTTATGTTTATAATGAAAGTCAAGAAGACGGTTCAATCTATGGAGTTTCTAATAGTTTCAAGAAAAGTGGTGAAAGCGTTCTTTTTTTCTTTATGTCGCTTTTTTATCACGTAATACAATTACGACAATTTGTAACTTATTTGATGGTGAACTTGTCTTTGGTTATAGCCTCATGGAATTGCTTGTGGGGAGAATCTTATCAAGGAATGTGAAGAGGAAGCCGGAATACCAAGAACCCTATCCAGTAGGTCCGTATTTCGTTTTATTATAAATATTAATATATCTTGCATATCCTATATCGGCTTGGAAGTTGAACTTCGTTAGGTTGATATCTATGGCTTGATGCAGTTTATTTTGATCGGCATATATTGAAAGGCTCTTAACCGATTATGTTCCTCATACAGAGCTATATCGGTTGGTGCTGTTTCATATTCAGATATCGATGGGCACAGATTCAAGCGAGATGTTCTATTTACTTATGATTTAAAACTCCCCGAAAGTTTTGTACCAAATAATCAAGGTAAGTATATCAAAGCATAATTCTACCATCTGTCGAAACATACACTAGACAAAAGTTCCAAATTTTGTTAATATGTTAAATTGTTTCGGAGATTTTTATCAGACTAGTAATACTTCAAATGAACTTATCTCACCTTTGATGGGACTTTCACGACTTAAGACATACATATATATATGGCAGATGGAGAGGTAGAAAGCTTCAAGTTGATCCCTGTGAAACATGTTGCTAATATCATAAAAAGGACAGATTTTTTCAAGACCAATTGCAACATCGTCTTAATCGATTTCCTGTTCCGACATGGGTAACTTTCTTCTTTTTATATTTATAATTTGTACGCACACTCGAGCAAAAAACAGTGCTCCTTGCTTCGTGTTCCTACACATTGATGTTTTCTTGTCTCTAATGTTTATTGCAGGTACATAACTCCCGAATGTTTTGGATATTTGGATCTTCTTCAAAGTTTGAAGTGCGGAGATTGCTCGTAAATATACTTTAAAAGGTATATAAAAATCATAGCCATATTCTTCTTTATTAATATTTGGATGTTTCAAGCTCAACTTGTTTAGTTTACCTCTTTATTTTTTGGTTATATAGATTAATTACAAAAGGAGTTTTAAGATCTGAAAACTCAAACTTAATGTCATAATTAGATGAACCTACCAGATTAAACACAGAGTTATTCTCGGTTTCCTCATTAATACTTCACTTCCCTGTAATTTTTTGACAGACATGTCTTCCATCAATTACATATTTATATGAATAGGGTGTAATTGAGCCGAACCGAGCCCGAATATTGGAAAGCTTGAGCTTGACTTGAAATTCGGAGTTGGATACTTAGCTTGAGATATAATCAAGTTACTCGAGCTCAATTAAATTCTTTATAAATTTTGTACTCAAGCTCGAGCTTGGCTTGATAATTAAGTTTAAGGTTAATAATACATATCAAGGGTAATAATGTAATTTGCTAATAAGATATATAAAATATATATTAAAAATGAAATAATCGATAAAGCTCGCGAGCTGTTCGGGGCGAGTATTATTATTAAGCTTGAATTCAGCTCAATTGATAGCTCGAGCTGCTCGAGGTTGAGCTTGGTTCGATAATTACCGAATTGAGTTGGAGTTTTTTTGAATCGAACTCGAGTAGCTCAATTATATCTTGATATATATATAACCAATGTATCTATTATATATTATATATATAATCATTACTGTAATAATAATATTGTAAATTGAATGTTGTAGACTTGCATATAAGCAATAAAAGGCGAAAGATTGAAGAACCAGCGATCTCCGAGCTGCTTGATCACCTAGTATTCTATCTGAAATGCCTGCAAGTAAAAACAACCATGAGAAAGAGGCACGAGCAATTCTAGATACGACATGGTTACACGATATGTATACATGAACGTGTTACAAGATTCATAAAACATGAATTGTTATTATTCATCCTTTGAACTGTTATATTCTGCATTCATTGTTCATTTCTTCTGCAGTTTTCTTGACAGAGTTTGTGACCGAATGAAGCATGGGCTGGAGAACTAACCGGTTACTTTCCAGGGATGGCAGGCGACTGCCATTAGTAGGTTCGGAATCCGGGTTTAATTCATATCACCGTAAACTTTATGTTTACTTAATAGTATTTATCTTTTATTATTATTTAAATTTTTATAAACAGAATAAATAAATATTTTAAAAACAATTAAATCTAGTGATAAATAAATCTGTATGGAGTTGGGTTTTCTTCTTCTTCTTTTTTTGCCAAGGGGCTTTCTTAAGAACAAAGAAACCAACAAAACTAAATGAAAACCCTTTTTAAAGTACAAAGCCAAAAACAAGAGCAAGAAAAATGAAAAGCCAAAGAGAAAAAATTTTATCCCCTGTTTATAAATTTTTTTTATGGTTTTTTAACTTTCACGAGGTAATTTTTGAATTTGGATTCTGTTAAAGTGTGATGATGTGGAAAATTGTGTCAACGGAATTCAAGTTTAAGTATCAAATTGGAAAGTTGTTGTGAAGTTGGTATTATTGTATAATCATATTAATGATAAATTTTGGTAAGAAAAAGGTTAACAAAGACTAGGATTTAAAATTGAAAACTAAGAATGTTTAATTTTTAATTTTGTAATATAATGACTAAATTTCAAATTTTATTCAAACATAGGGATTGGCAGTAGAATTTGACCTTGTGTTTTTGGGTTAATTTCATTAGAGGTATCCAAACTATATCTAAATTCTAAATTAATCTCTAAACTTCAGAAAATATTCTAAATGAGTATTTAAAGAACCAGAATCATATAAATCAAAATTTTCCATCAACTTGAATGTTAAATTATATTTAAAACTCGTGGATCTGGTAGCATAAATAACTTAAATCTATTATGTCAAACATAGTGTTTTTAAATTTTGTAAGGGCTATTTTTTTATTAAAATTGAGAACTAATTTTGAATTTCAACTATAGTTTGAGAGCGTCGTTTGCAATTAACTCCTAATTTTAATGTGTTAACAGTGAAAATTTTAATTTATAAAAGAATTATTGTATATCTTCTTTTCCTAAAACAAATACTAAAAAACAATTTAATAGATTTTAATGGTAAAAAAAAAGCAGGGTAAATTACACTCATATTCACTCAAGTATTAGTAAATATACACTTTAGTCACTTAATTATGAAACGTGACAATTTAGTCATTTAACTATTTGAAATTGATAATTTAATCATTTAAATTGCTTATCTGGTAATTTGCTAACTGGCATCAACCTGGCAGTTAAGCCGCTATTCCTCAAATATATTTGGGTAAGCTACATCGTACCCTTGTTGGCAGTTATGCCACTAATAATCGATTAACTAACAATGTAGTTTACCCAAATATATTTGCATAATAGTGAGTAGTGACTTAACATCTCACATTGACATCCATTAACAAATTAGCAGAGTGGTGACTTAAATGATAAATTTCAAATAACTGAAAGATTAAATTGTAATTTTTCATAATCAGATGACAAAAATGTATATTTACTAATAATTAAGGGAACATAATGTAGTTTACCCGTAAAATAAAACCCAAAAAAAATCCATAATACCGTCAAAAAGGGCAACTGCACGGCGACAAAGCCTTTCCTCTTTTCTCACTTTTGTTCCGAAAATATAATAATTAATTAACATTAAGTAATTAAATCCCGAATTTCTCGCTTTCTAAATTCTCTCTTAAATATACTCATTAAATCAATAAAAAAATTACAGCAGCCATTTTTTCCTCCTAATTTTCTTCTTCTTTTTTTCTTTAGTTCTTAGCTGTACCGTAGCTTCTTACGAACACACCATTTCAAAGATCTACAAATATATATATCTATTTTTTCATATGATTCTTTATATTTAATTTCGTGTGTTTTCTTAAATAATTTGTCTATTAATTGTTTTTACATAATATTCTTGGCGTTGGATCGGAATTGATTCATTTAAAAGCTTCGTTTAAAGTTTAAGATAAGCTTTTGCTTTATTTTCTCTTTGATTCCAGGTAAGTCCGTTTGTTTCCTTTTTCTCGGTGTAAACTTTTCTAGGGTTCCAAACACGTCCTTATTTGATGTTTTTCTGCTGTTTTGTGGTTTTAAGTTGCTTTGCTTGTTCAGATCCGTGGCTTTTGGTTAGTTGAATTATTATTGTGTTGTATGTTTCTTTAATTTCTTTGATTAGCTGGAAATTTTTTGATTGTATACTTTTGCTTAATCAGTGTAATGATAATAATGTAGAAGACGTAAATTTGGAGTTAATTTGATTTGAAATTTGAAATTAATTATTTTTTTTGTGTGCGTAAATGATAATTTGGAGAAATTTCATGTCGACTTACTAATTTTTTAACTATTTTTTCATTTTTTAAAAAATAATTTCTATTTTGGTCTATATTATCCCGATATAGGAAGGAAGTCATGGCGAGTCGAGTGAAGGAAGACGAGAGAAATGAACGGATAATTCGAGGTCTTCTCAAACAACCGGAGAATCGAAGATGTATTAACTGCAATAGTATGGTATGATTTTCTTGTTTATGTTTTGATCCTAGGATTGTAGTTGGAGAACTGCATTGGTTATTTGATGATTACACTGTTGTCTCCTGCATTAGATTGATGAAATAAAACTGCATTAGGTTGTATATTTTGTTTTAATTTTTTTTACAATTAGAAAGCCTGGTTAATATTATGATGGTTGCTTGAATCTCCACTCTTGAACCTTTGGGGGAGTGTTGATTGTTTGTTAAAATATTGTTCGAATATCCTCATATAATGTTGCTTCCGAATTTTCAAAATTGAAATATGTTTTTTTTGCAACATTTTCCTTATATGAAATTGAGTGTGATATCCTTTATGTGTAAAATATGGAGTGCATTTACTTTCTCTATTACAGTTTTGCTATTTGCTAACTTGTCAGTTGAGCAGGGACCTCAATATGTTTGCACAAACTTCTGGACATTTGTTTGCACCACCTGTGGTGGAATACAGTAAGTATTCTGAGTTTTCTGGCACATGAAGATTTATTTACTTTTTGGCTGCTGATTAACTTATATCCAAGTCTTCATTGCCTTTGTAAAGATAGTCGGTTTACTAAAACTGGCTCCTGGTTTTAATTTTTTCCAGTCGGGAATTCACACACAGAGTTAAATCAGTATCATTGGCTAAATTTACTTCTCAAGAAGTTACTGCTCTTCAAGAAGGTGGAAATCAGGTAGAGATAAATTCCTCTCCCTTCTTTTTATACTTGTAATTTTCCTCTCACTATGATATTCCAGCTCTCATTTTTTCCCTCATTCCTTTCACTTACATGCAGCGCGCAAGAGAAATCTATATGAAAGAATGGGATCCTCAGCGTAATTCTGGTCCTGACAGCAGGTCATCACTCAAATATCCAATCTCTATTTTGTACTTTTATTAGTTTCTTTGTGTCTTGAGTCAAAATTTTTGTTGCCAGTAATGTTGAGAGGCTTCGGGACTTCATTAAGCATGTCTACGAGGATAGAAGATACAGTGGAGAGAGAAACTATGACAAGCCTCCACGAGGAAAGATGGTAAAGATGGAACTTCCCTGTACCTAATTTGCATTGCATGTCAATCTGTTATAAAGTTGTGAGATAGGATATGGCATATGGTGACATTATAGGTTAGGTCCCTGCTTCTTAAGGAGGGAGTTTTAGATATCTTGATATTGTCGAATCTGCAACTGAAGAGTGCTGTTTAATGTTCTGAATTGTACATTGTGCAGGGTGATAAGGAAGATGTTCATGAGAATAGGAAGGCTGATGGATATCGAGGAGGGTCTAGAAGTCCACCATATGAAGATACCTATGATCGCCGCTACGGTGACAGGTCCAGTCCAGGGAGAAGAAATGATGACAGAAATTCTAGATATGGTTATGATGAAAGGCGAAGTCCTGGTTATGATCAAGAAAGTCGACAATATGGTGATTACAGAAGAAGCCCTGCTCTCCCTGAGGTTATCAATGACTGGCGCCGAGAAGATAGATTTGGTAATGGGAGGAAACCTGATGATAATAGAGCATCTGATGGAGATCCCAAGTTAGAAGGGAGATCACCTGAGCAGCCAAAAGAGTCATCCAGTCCTCCAGTGGTTCGTCCTGTTAGAGAAATTTTGGGTGAGAATGTAATACCCCTTCGTGTAAGTGAACCTCCAAAAGCAAATAGCGACGGAGCTGTTGATGGCCCTCAGACGGAGGTAGTTTCTACTATGTGCTAGGAAACACTATTCTAATGTTCTGGTCTAATTCACGAATCTTTTTTTTTTTTCTTTTGACCTGATCCCGCAAAAAGATAGGCTTTTCCTCTACCGTTATGCCTTTCTGAAATTGTTTCAAAAGCCTTAGTGTTAACATGATACCTTTTGCCACAATTAACCACTTGACGCAGTTCTCCTTCCTTTTGAATTTGCTTTTCTCCTTTCTTTTGGTGATCTATTCAGAGTATTTATCCTACTTTTAATTGGACCTTATAATTCCATCTATACGATAGTAGTTTATAACCTTTTATTAGAACTACTTGGTAGCTTGTGCTGGACATGACTCTATGCTAGCTATAGTGATTGATATTCCATGTTGCCAATGATGATAATTTTCTGAGTTATAATGACTTGATTATGATTCCATGGTACTCTGCTGCTTCAACACTTTTTCGATGTTTGTTGTATGATTATTTATACCTTGAAGTTACATAAAGGAAATGAACTTATTGAAGGATTTCTACTAGCAGAGAACCGTGTCTTCTAGCAGCTTAGGACATTCCAGCGGTAATCCAGTAGAAGCCAAGTTGGAGACAACTGGTAGCTTAATTGATTTTGATGCCGATCCTGAACCTCCAGTAGCTCCTATGGTTACTCAGACACAACAAACTATCGCAACTCAATCCATTGTGCAGCCAACTTCTTCTACCAACGAGAACTGGGCCTCTTTCGATGTTTCCCCCCAGACAAATGTTTCTCAGACTTCTTCTAATGTGAACACTCTGGACTCTGTTCTTTCTCAATTGTCAGTTCCGGTATCTGTACCTGGTCATTTATCAGGTGTACCTAGTGGTGTTGGTGGTCAGTTGCCTGCTCATGCGGCCAATATGAATATGGCACCTTTCACTGCTGCATTCACGGGGCAGGTCCAAACAATACCTTTTGGTGCTGGTGCTACTGCATCTGCACCAGTTGGCAATTTCTCAACATTGCCTCCTACTGGTCCTCTGGCGGGTGCTCCTGGACTAACGCATACAGTGCCTGTCAGCAGTGGCAGTTCCCAGATTGGTGTTAATAATGATGGACAATGGCCTAATATGCAGCACCAACAGACTCATTTTTTCTCCACAGCTGGCGGTCAGACTAGCCAACAACTTATTGGAGCCTCGACCAGTCAGGTGTGTGTCTTCTAGTGTTCTTATATTTGCAATATTTTATGAATAATCGACTCTTTGTTCACCTAATTTGACATCATACCTTTTTGGCAGCCATGGAATTTTGCTCCTTCCCCGCATATGCAGGGGCCTCAAGCTGTCTCAAAACCTTTCCAGGATGTCACTTCTGCCGTTGCATCACAGCGGCCACCTACGGAAACAAAAGCAACTGGAAGACAAGAACTACCTGCGGTAATTTCTTTTTAGACCGAGGACATTGTAGGTTATTAGCTTTCTGCCATGAGATAATTGTGTTAGCCTCTTCATCTTTGCAGGATCTTTTTACTGCAACCTATGCTACCTATCCTGCACCTACACCAGGATGGCAAATGGCCCCGCCTCGTGGCATGGGGTTCACTATGCAATATCATACTGCAGTGGTACTATTACGTTCCTAGAAAAACTAGATTCACAAGATCATTCTTTCTTTACTAAACCGCATGTCTAGTTTACTTATGAATCACTTATAGTTGTCCATACATTTTGGTGTTACAGCCACTGTCTGCTTTTCCACAGTCATCAAGGTCTATAAACCCATTTGATCTCGGTGGTGAAGCACCTCGGGCTCAAACGCAAACAGTACGTTATTCACTTCTTTTCGAACTATTTTACTGCTTGTGCCAGACTGATTTGATCCTGCTTGGGTTTAAGGACTGTTGTATGGCAGTTTATAATGCTGCCATGCTTGTTTTGTGTGTTTGACACTGTAGATCATAGTTTACTAAACTGGATTTTCTGGTTGACTATTTGGAATATATGTGATCAACTTATCAAATAACTACACTTCCAAACCTACTCTGCCTTGTTGAAATCCCAATCATTTTCCCTCGAACTTATGGCTTGTGGTGCAGCCCCTTTCCATGGCTTCCTTACAAGGTGCCCTACCAAATTTGCCACCTCCTTCTGGCCTATTACGCACTTCAAGCCTCGGTACACCATCATCAGCATGGATGCCACCTCAATTTTTACCTTACACGTCGGGAATTCCATCGCAGTCACTGCCCCACGCTTCAGCATTGCCACAAAGTAAACCATTTTCATTCCTCCTTTTGGTAAAAGTACCATGGAAGCCCTGTACTAGGAATCGGGTTGCATTTTGCCTCTACTCAAAAAATGGGCAAACTAGTCCTTGCAAATTAGATTAAAGAGCAAATTGATCTTTCCTTTCATCCATTTGTACTGTTAAAATTGATGTGCTTGATAGAATAATCAAACAGTGACATGTGACGTGTCATGTGTACTTCATGATGACATACAAGAATCAATTTTTAACGGCAAAAATGGATGAAATTTTTAACAAAGGGATCAATTTGCTGTTCGATCTAACGTACAGAGATTAATTTGTCCATTTTTTGAGTAGAGGAGATAAAATGCAATGGTACTTTTACTTTTATTTATTTTATTCCCTTTAATGTTCTGAACTCTACAAAACTTTACAGGGCCATACTTGGGAGCTCAATTACCCGGTAACTTGCCGTCGTCAAGGTAAATTGTTTCTCATTTCTCATAGAATTAATTCTCTTTTATTTTGTGTGAACCAACCGAGTTAAACTCCGGCGTCCCAAATATTACCCATTCTACCATTCTTTGATTTGCAGCCATCAAGCCGGAGGCATTGGCAGTGAATCATCCTACAGTTTCATAAATACTGACCAACATGTGGCGGGTAGATTCTCGGCACCGGCTACGCCACAGCCTTTCTCTTCTGTCGGCGGGGGCAACCCATTCGGCTGAACATAAAAGGACAAGGGCACCCCAAAGGCCATTTTCAGTTAAGTATCGTACCGTTGCTACCTGTTTAATTGATGATTGGAAAGTTTCGGTTATAGTTTGAATTGATATTCCGTGTTCATGCATCTTGTGTTAGTCGTATTTTTATCAAATTAGGTGTAAATTTTGACACGTTAATAATTTGTGTTATATAGTTCGATATTATAGTTTGTATATCATGTAATCTTGTGGTGTTTAGAGGAATTAAGGTTTCCTTTTAATTGAGTGAATATTATTTTGTGACTTCTGTAATGTAATATTGAAATTATTATTTGAGGATTTTGCGTTTCTTGTGCGCTACATGACATTTTAAACCTAATTTACATTGCAAATAAAAATAATACAAGTTTTAAGTGAATCAAAAGAGTTAATTAAAATTAAATTACTTTATGAAATTTCAGTAAAAAGGATAAATTTTAAAGTGTAACAAAAATATAATAATTTAATAAGTTATTAATCAAAATGTTTTAAACTTTTCTTTTTGGTAGAAAGAATGCAGTCAATAATCCTGCAAATATCATCTCTTAACAATGTTGTTATTACTAGTTGGCTTGGCTGTTCCTATATCATCTCTTAACAATGTAATCATTTACGATCAGTCGTGTCAAATATTACACTGCTCCAATATATGGTTTAATTGATTTTTTCCTTAAAATAATCTTAAAATATATAATTTTAGGCTTTAATAATAAAATACCACATCATCAACTTTTAAAAATATAAAAATTTTAATATAATCTAAACTTAATTTAACTTTAATTCCATTACTTAACAAATTAAAAATTTTAATAAACAAACATGTTTTTTTCTTTTATAATTTTTGAATCATTTTAATCCTTTTAAAATTTAATCGTCTTTTATTTCTTTGATTTGAAATCAAGTTTTATTTTTAACCAGTCAATTTTTTTAATTCTTTTAATTCTTAAGCGTGTAATTTTCTTTTTAATTTCTATTTTTAAACTTTTAATCAAATTTTAGAATTTGATAAAACCAACCATGGTGGTTATAATTTTTAAAATTTGATTTTTACTACTGTTCTTTTTAGATTTTTAATTTTTTTTCAATTTGTGCTTATGATTTTATCAGTTCTTTTTAATTTTTAAATATTTTTAAATTTTATTTACTTTTGGTTATATTTTTTTGGGCATATAGTTTCAACATTTCCCTCAAAATTTTAATTATTTTAATTAAAATGAAATTAAATTAGAGATGATATCGTGTAGAATAATATTTGTACGTCTTTAAAATTAATGATGTCACATTATTTTATTAGTATCTAAAAATTATATATTTATTCTTTTCTTTTCATCTATAATCATCCTGCACCTTTGGCCTCGATCAGTCGCATCATCAAATCGTAAAATTAGTTATATATTTAAAGGTTTAAATGTATATTCATTTTAATACGACTTAAATTGTTTGGTTAATATGCAGAGCAGGGTCGAAGTTTCATAATATAATTCCATTAAACTCGGGCTCTAAGAAGTCTTTCATATTGTCAGACGATAATTTTTATCCCTGCTCGGGGCTACACCACTTTAAACTCACCGTCAATCTTTTCTTTCTGCTCAACAGTAAGTTCGTTGGCGACATCTCCTGCAGAGCACTAAGGCCAATGAGGATAAAATGAAACCAATGTTGCCTACTTTAGATTCGGCTTTAACTCTGTTTAAAAAAAAAAGAAGTGCAATTTAAGTAAAAAAATACTAGAATTTGACATTTTTAAAAATGTAGTACTCGATAATAATATTAATTTTTTCATGAAAATCAATTATTAATATTATTAGATTTGATTTTTCATTAATATAATAAATAGTATTAAACGTGAATTTATTCAATTTTATATTTAATTTATCAAATACATTTTAAAAATGTAATTTAACAATCAATTGTAAACATTAAAATGTTAGATATTGTTATCTTTGAGTATCAAAATGTATAATTTTATCAAATACAAGTACCACATTTGATAAAAAATAATACAAATACCGTATTTAAAAAAAAAAAGCGACAAACTTAGCCATTAAATTTCATTTAACACTAAAAATATAGACTATAATAAGCTTTGATATTGAATCGAAATTCGAAGCTCAAAAATACAACTCAGATAAGTTCGATTTTTAAAGTTCAAGTTCAATTTAAGATAACAATATGTTTCGAGTTTACTTGTAACTGCAGGTTACCTTCTTCCAAATAATAAACTTCAAGACACTGTCCTTCCATAGCAAATGGATGAAATATACAGATTTTTCAGCCATTTATCCTACAAAATAGATAAATGAAATAAATCATTAGCCAATACATCTTGGACTCGGTCGATCCAAGTTCGAATCATTTCCGGTTTGGATCATTCAGGTTCGGGTTATTAACTTTTTATGATGAATCAGATTTGAGTTCTAGTTAATATTGGATTCTCTGGTTCAGGTCAGTTTGGTCAATCCAAGTTCGAATCATTTTTGATTTGGATCGTTTTCGGGTTCGGGTTATTGGCTTTTTATTTTCAATCAGGTTTGAGTTCGGGTTAATTGGATTGGATCATTGAGTTCAGGTCAGTTTGGTCAATCCAAGCTCAAATCATTTCTGGTTCGGATCATTTTTCGGGTTCGGGTTATTGACTTTTTATCGAGTTTGAGTTCAGGTTAAGTCGATTGGATTCTTGGGTTCAGGTCATTTCGGTCAATCCAATTTCAAATCATTTTTAGTTTGGATTATTTTCAAGTTCGGGTGATTAACTTTTTATCATCAATCGGGGTTAGAGTTTGGGTTAACCGGATTGGATTCTCGGGCTCGGATCAAAATTAATTACGCACAATAAAAATCATGCAAAAAAACATATATTTACCTTTACTTGGGTACTAGGAAAAACAGATGTACGCAAAGTTTCTTGCATCACATCTTGTGATTTTCTCTTGGGTGCACTAAGTATGAATGCAGCTTGATCCTCCGTAGCCGCTGCCGATGTAATCCGAAACCCTTTTTCCCATCTTCGATGAATCCCCTCGCTCGGGTAAAGGAAATCAAGTTCAACAACCTAATTGACAAGTAAAAAAAGATGCAAGTGATTGATGCAGTTATTACGTAACAGAGTATTATAGACTGGAAATTGGACAAACCTGGAGACGATAGCCTGCGTTTCGAGACATAACGATGCCCCATTTGTTGCCTGCAGCAGTCATCGAGGTCACGGAGAAGCCTTCTTTCCATTTCTTATTAATCCATTTAAAGGAAATACGTCAGTAACTTTGTAGGATTGTTGCGTATAGGGGGTACCTTTAGTAGCCATAAGGAGAAAGAAATATCAGCATTACCGGCATCGAGCTTCATTACAACATAATCATAAGATATAATCATCGAGAGTTGATCAATCTAACGGTAAAAGTACCATGAAGGCCCTTGTACTAGAAGTCATGCATTGTGCCCCTTCTACTAAAAAATTAGGCAAAATTAATTCCTATACGTTAGATCAATAAGCAAATTAGTCCTTTCTATTTAAAAATCTATCCATTTGCACAGTTAAAATTTAACCTTTCTATTTAAAAATCTATCCATTTGTACAGTTAAAATTTAACGTGTAAGATAGAATCATGCTAAAATACAGGCACTAGTTTTTAACTGTAAAAATAGATGGATTTTTTACAAAATGACCAATTTGCTCTTTGATCTAAAATATAGGGACTAATTTGATCATTTTTTGAGTAAAGGGGACAAAATGCAATCCGGCTCCAAGTACAGGGGTCTCTATGATACTTTTACCGTTGACACAGTAATAAAGGCAAAGCTCACCCTTACAGACAATTTACTACGGTGAAAATAATAATTCAAAAAGATTAATGCAAACATGTATCTTAAAAAGGTTTCAATTACCTTTCGACATAATGACCAGTGCACTGCCGTTGCACGCTCCGGCAACGGAAGTGATGTAGTAATTCTTCTCCCATTGTTCCATTATCCACTCCTGATTATATAAACCGTAAGAAAGATAAACTTCACTGATTAAAATTACGAAACTAAAAAAGCTGAAAACCGAACTGTTATGTCTTTACCTTATGCAAAAAGATTGGTGATAACTCGTAAACCTGAGATGTAAACCCCGTCCCTGCATCCATAACAATGGCCCATAGATTCGATGACGACGCTACACAGCTAATATACAACCCATCTTCTTTTCCTTTCTCCACGTGCTGGTTGAGTCTCGAATCCATAACGTTAAAGTGATACCTGAGATACGTACCATGGATTATAACAAAGAAGAATCAAATTCGAGAAAATTGGCTCATGCAAGGGGTTCAGTTTAGGCAATTGGAAATTCTAGCATTGGTATCTTATTGTTACATGGATTTCATCGAGATGGTCTGAAGTTACATTTCCGTAAGGGCATTGTCCCTATTCAAATGATTGGTGAAGCATATAAAGCCGCCAAAAGATACATGCACTCGTAGACACGGTCAAAAGAGAATGGCAGATTATACCAAATATGAGATATTTGGTTTCGAAGAGTAGTTTTACCTCTGTTTCATCGAGGTTCGGGAATTATATATTGAGATCCATTGAGAAGCAGGAGACCCGAGCCGAACTTTCTTTTTAAGCTGCTCACCATCTTCCAACTCGGTGAGTGATCTTTCCCGTTTTTGACCCACCTGACGTATTAAGGATTCATCAATCTATATATATACAAGGAAAGGTATTGGCCAACACAAGATAAAATGCAGGATAAGAACCTTAATAGCTCCATCGATTTGGATAGGATGTATTGACGAACTGAAATCTATGCTGTTATGAAAAAGGGAAATAAGCTTTGAGTAATTGGGTTCTTCATCGAATTTCATATTGGTTACAATTTCGAGAAACTGTTGAAACGGTGGAGGGCACAAGGAACAAAGCGCCGCTGGAGAAGTTCCCATCTTCTTCTTACAAACAAGAAATCCTTTGTTCTCACCCTGCAGCCGGTGTATACACGAAAATGAACAGTTAACGGCAAAAAACAGCAATTAAGCTACAAATTTCTGAAAAAAAAACGGTGGAGCAGTTGAATAAACTTACGATGTAACCTTGCCAGGGAAGCTTTCCTCTTAGTAGAAATATGAGTGTATAAGCCAATGACTCGAGGTCATCCCTTCGACTTCCAGTCCTACCCAAATGTGCATGTACACTTGCATAACGAACAGTTCCCCTAAAATGAAAAAAACAATAATAAAATTCAAATTGGCAAATAATCAAAATTTGCAGACAAATGTTTGTGTTCGTGACCTACAAGAAGCAGTCTTATTCGCCTACAGTTCATTACCTAAACACATCAGGTTTTTGGTCATAATCAACATGACGTGCAGAAGCTGCCTCTTTCCATCTCGAAGCTGAAAAAGTTCAAGAATTATTAGGTTGTTCAACAATAAATGCTTATAATCGTAAAGCACCTCTAATATATATAAGGATATGAAAGCAGCCATACCCAGACCAAGATCAACCAGATACAAGGTCTTCTCCTTTGAGGTCCCAGGCTGGCCAAGCAAAAAGTTCTCGGGCTTAACATCTCCATGTACAAAACTGAAGTAGAGATTAGAAATACGAACAATATACAACAAGCAGTAAAAGAAGAAAGGTAAAAAAGAATGGAATTCAACAATTTTGAAAGTACCCTTTCAAATGAAGCTGCTCGAGAATCGATATTGCCTCCACGGCTATACAAGCAACCATCTCTTCTGTCAGCCTATACCAAGAGCAAACACAACACGATAAAATAGAAGATCATATGCGAAACTTCAAAGCACGTGAGAATAATGTTAAAAGAAGAATATATAGTTTCTTACATCTGGTTGTTTGAGTTCCAAACATCCCATAAACTCGGACCTAGCATATCCATGACCTAGATTCACAAGATTCAAAAGAAACATCAATAAGGACTCTTTTTTTTTTCTTTCATAAAATATAACACTGCATTTGAAATTCTTTACTGAGGAACCCACAAGAATGTAGTAGCCTCCGAGTTGACCTTTGTAATGAACCAAGGGAAGTCCATAACAACCATTAAGAGTGCTGACAGTAATTTTCAGAAATGAAACAAATTAGGTCATAAAATTTTAAGTTCGGACAACAGTAAGAGAGAAATCTAGACAATAGTACCCTAAAGGCCAATATACTAGGAATCGGACTGCAATTTGCCCCTATACTAAAAAATAAGCAAATTAGTCTATGTATGTTAGAAATTCCATCCATTTCTGCAGTTAAAAATTGGTACCCATATGTCAGCATGAGGTACACGTGGCACACCACGTCACTGTCCAGTTACTCCATCAGCCACACCAATTTTTAATAATACAAATAGATGATATTTCTAACAAAAAGGACTAATTTGTTATTTGATCTAACATACAGGGAATAATTTACCCTTTTTTTTAGTAGAGAAGGCAAAATGTAATCTGACTCTTAGTATAAGTACCTCCATAATACTTTTGCCAGAAAAGTGCCATACCTATATACTTGCCACTCATAAGGAGGACCCGAACTACATCCTTTACCATTCTGATGCTCAAACTTCAAAGCGACCTGTAAAACGAAGCACGATAATGGCATTAACAACACCATAGTCAATATGTGCGCTGAATTTTGTTCAGGTTTCACTAAAGTGTTAAAGTGAAACGGAACCTCGAAAGCATCTGGTCCACTGCGCCCCGTCCCACCAGATATCCTTCTTCCGACAAAAACCTGCCCGAAACCCCCTTTACCAAGTTTTCTGTCTAACTTGTACACAGGAGAGTTACCAAGTTGTACCTGCAAAAGGAGAAGCAAATGGAACCCTTAGTACAAATCACTTGAAAAGGCTTAGTGCGCTAAATTTGAAGACGAAAATTAAGTATAAGCAGGGCAACGGAAGGGGGGCTAGCAGGGGCTTGGCCACCCCTAAAATGGGAAATTGCTTCTTTAGACCACAAAAGTTTATAAAATCTTAAGATAATATATGGTAAAATTATAGTTTGGCTCCCAAAAAATGCTAGAATTTCAATTTAGTCTTTTTGAAAACCATAAAGATATAAGCCAATACAATTGTGAAATTGCATTTAGCTCTCAAAAATATATAACTTAATCTGAGCCCCCTCTAAAAACAATTCTGGCTTCGCCCTTGACTATAATTGGTCAAATTTGGCCATATATAACACTTATGAAGTCAAACATAGCCCAAAAGAGAGTGCCTAGTCGGTAAAGTTGAAGAATTTACATTGAACAAATTGACATACTAACCCACAAAAACGAGACACTTAACAATTATCATTCCATTATAAAAACAGCAAACTAATGACCCGAGAAGGAAAATTAATACCCTTTCAGGTAGTGAACTAGTGCTTCCTTCTTCCTTGACAGCAACCGGTTTTTCCGCACTTTTTTCAACGACCTGTCTCACTGGCAAGTTTATTCCATTGCAACCCCGGCCACAAGCACTGGGACCAACAAGCTTTTGATTTTCTTCAGGATTCATTCCTCCGCGCCCTCTACCCCTACCTCTCCCTCTACCTCTACCTCTATTAGCTGATCACAGATTCATATTATAAAATGAAACAGCAAGTACATCAGATTTATAGAAAACATTAAAATTTCAAAGATATTACCAGCAGCATTCCGAGCAGTAGGAACTAAGGAAGCAGAGCTCTCCGGATTGTCGTTGATCCGCTTCGATTGTCGAATTCCGCCTCTCAAAACTTGCATTCTTTCCCATCCAAAGAGGAAACCTCCTACTAAATCATAACCAAAAAAATGGAATTAACATTTATTTAAATGGATATTCATTTAGTTTTAGCAAAAAATATGAAACAAATATTCAACAAAAAATGGGAATTCATAATTCATTCAATAGAGTTTATAATCAATTTTCACTGCAACCTCAAAATTTCTAGTTCATCAAATCATAGATCATAAATTTTAGACCTAAAAGCACTAAGTAAACCATGTCTAAATTGCATGTTTATATCATCAAAAAAACTAAGTGTAAAACCATCATTTAAGCTGTAAAATCTCCACTCTGATCATCATCTTTTTAAAATCCATTGATCTTTTGCTTAGAAAAAAAAAACCAAATACTAAAACTAAATCTTAATCAATTTCAGAACCCAAAATACTTTAAAACTTTACCAATCTTTTTTTACAGCAAAGAAAAGTTCAAAGCTTTCAAAAAATTTCAGCATAAGCTCTAAACAAAAACCTGATTTAAAACAAAAAATCAATTTGGGTACTCAATAAAAATCAGATGATAAACCAAAAACTAATCCCCCAAATCGATTAAAAATTTTACTTTTCTCTAATAAAAAAAAATTGCTTAACAATAAATACCCAACAACCGATTGCTACAAAAGAATGCACCAAATGAACAAAAAAAAAACATAAACATTAAAACATACCCAAATCGAATTGCCTCTTTTTACTGGGGCTTTCGCAGTTTCCTTTTTCCCCCAACAAAGCCAAAAGACAAATAGATAAAACGGAGGGATATATATATATATATATATATATAAGCTTTTTATTATAAGAACAAGAAATTAAAATGACGCTAACCAATTACGCGCTTTAAAAAGTTTCAGTAATTGGAAAATAAATAAATAAAAATGAAGAATTAAATGTAAAAATCAAAGCTGTCGAAATATAAATAAATAGAAAGAGTGAAATTAGGGGTGATTTTGGATAGCGGTTCGATTAAAGGGTTAATTATAAAAATTCTGTTCAAAATATACTTTTAATAAAATTTTAGTTATTGGTTAATTTTATTCTATTTACAAAATTAATCTAATTTATTCAATTAATTAAATGTTTAATATTTTAAATTTTTTACACGATAGGTAAATTATACCTAAAGTCACTAAATTATTAATAAATTTACGTTTTGATCACTTAACTTTAAAAAGTTACAAAATAGTTATTTAACTGTTCAAAAATTTTTATTTAAGTCATTAAGCTATTCAATAGTTTTTATTTAAGTCGTTGGGTTATTAAGTTTTTTTTTTTTTTTAGTTAGGCTAGCGAGCTTCAAGCTATGATTCGATAATAGGTATGGTGGATCAGTACACTTCGACGAGTAGAAGAATATACCTTAAATCCAAGTAAATCTGGCGATTAGTGTTAAGATTGAAAAAAATACTATTTTAATTTTAATTTGCAAATTCGTGACGTTTAAAGTTGTTTTATGAAAAAAAAAAAGTGATTTGTAAAAGAGAAGGAGAATGAGAGCTTTCAATTAGCGTAGGCGATGCGAATAAATAATATCATACGGCAGTAATTTTAACAACCCAATGACTTAAACGAAAACTTTTTGAATAATTTAGTAATTATTTTGAAATTTTTTGAAGTTAAATGACCAAAACATAAAATTACTAATAATTTAGTGAGCTTAGTATAATTTACCCAATTATGATTTTTGTATAGGTTTTTTTTTTTTGAATGTATTAATTTGATATTTGATAGTTGTTAATTTATTATTATGTTTTTCTTTAATGGTTTGGTTAGATTTACAAAATTATCAATTAAAAATTGTTGGATGGTTAATTTTGTTTTGCTAAGCGAAAATTTATCGAATTAATCGAATTTGTTTCATCTCGGCTCATTTGTTAATAAAAACTTTTATTTGATAAAAATAATATAACTACGACAAATATAAATATATGCCCGATCAAGGTAAAGGAAGTATAAATATATGTTCAATCAAGGTAATGGTTTTGTACTAAGAGTTGTATTGTATTTTGTCTGTTCTACTCAAAATATGAGTAAATTAGTCAATGAATATTAGATCAAATAACAAATTGGTCTTTTTTTATTAAAAATTCCATCCATATTTATTATTAAAAATTGGTTTAGCTGACGAGATAACTAGACAGTGACACGTGACATGCTATGCGTACTTCATGTTAACGTATAAAGACTAATTTTTAACAGTAGAAATGAATAAAAATTTCAACAAAAGAACCAACTTGCTCTTTGATCTAAGATATGTGGATTAATTTGTCTATTTTTTTAGTATAGAAGGTAAAATGCAATCCAACTCTTAATGCATGAGCCTTTATGATACTTTTACTATCTGAACAATTGTAATGCACAAAAAAACTAGACTAGTCCAAAAATAATCGGACAAAACCTATGCAAGGCATAAGCAAGGTCCAAAACCTCGACCTTTGACAACTATGCCAATACCTCGTTAGCTGTTAATAATACACTTTAATTAAGTTGACGGTTATGCTTTTAAAATTTCAATTAATTCAACCAATACAAGTTCAATTCCATTTTTAGCTAAACCAATAAAAAAAAAAAAAAAAAAAAGCACGAGAGAGGAAAATATGCAAGGTTAAATTCTTTCATCTATCCATGTACTATACATAAGTTGTGAGTTTAGTCCTTACAATCCCTATAAGTTAATTTGTCTATTTATAGTTCTTGTACTTCTTGAATTAAAATTTCAGTCCTAATCATGCGATAGTTATTAAATTCAGTTAAGTTAAACTCTGTTAATTTTAAAACATGACACGAGTAATATATTATCACGTGTGTAAACATATTGATTACATGCAAAAAAGTAATTAATGGAGTTAACAGTTCTTGTTTGTTCCAAGGCTAGGATTTCACATTTTAAAAAGTATAGAAACGAAGAGTGGTCCATTTCGAGAACATAGACTAAATTTACAATTTTATGTATAGTATAATATTAGTATTAAATTTAATCAAACATATTTAACAATCATTTTTTGGTTTAATATTGAAATTTTAAATTTTGAAAAATATAAGGACTAAATTTGAGCAAATTAAAATATAAAAATTAAATTAGCGATTTAAGTAAAAATACAGGGACTAATAGCAGAATTTACCAATATGGAATGACAATGCCATCAAGGAGTTACGTGGAAAAATAGCTTGGTATTTTGTTTCTTATCACGAAAGGCCAATTAGAGGATTGTGACGTATTGTAAATAATTTTTAATAACTTAAAATTAATTAATTTTATTAACCACGTCATAATATTATTCAATAAAATCAAAAAAAAATTTACATGGTGGGTTGTAGACTTAGAGGTGTGCATGGGCCGGGCCGGGCCTGGCCCAAAAATGGGCCTAAAAATTTACTTAAGCACAGCCCATATAAAAATGCTAAAATTTGAGCTCGACCAGCCCATCCCGTATTAATTTTTATAATATTTATATAATTTTAAATATATATAATACATCAAAATACTAAAAATCAAAATAAATATTTTTCAACAAATTGAAAATAAATTTTAAAAATATGTAGACTTAAATAACGGTAAATATCCCATATATACAAAAAATTAGTTTATTTACGAAATGGGCGGTTTGAAAAATATTTACGGAAAATCTGTTTTCCCAAAAAACGCGTCAAAGTCAGCGCATTTTTGAGGATATGCCGAAAAAAGCTCCCATTGGGACGTGCTTTTGCCACATCGGCACAAAGCTACCGACGAGGACGCGCTTTTTTCGATGTGGCAAAAACATGTCCCCAATGAAGCGTTTTAGCCCATATTTAAAAAAAAAACTATTCTCGAATTTTTTAAAATTTTATGAGAATAAACCTTTATAAAGGCTCAAAATGACAACACCATTTTTTTTAAGGTATCATCAATTAATAAGGAAATATAACTTACAAATGAAATCTTTATATAAACCCAAAGTCTCATTTCCCTTATTTTCTTGAGCAAAGTGGGATATGAGATATGTGTATATACAGACTCATGAATAGTTTTGCAGCTTGTTCCTAAACAATGTGGCATTCCTTCCTCTTTTAACTAACAACATGAGATGACATGCTACACTATATTTAATTTTTTTTTTTACAAAACAATTTCTCTTTTTTTAAATTTTGTGAACATTTTCTTATATTATAAAATTATGTTTTGAAATCTTTAATCTTGTTGCATTTTAAAATTGTTAACTTGTTGCATTTAAAATTTTATAAATTATGTTTAGCATTTTACAAAACAAGTGGAGGAGTATTCAAGCGTGGAACACCTGAAAATGGAATTGACTTGAGAAAAAAAGATAACCAACAATAGTAGCATTGACAGAGAAACGTTTGATAGAGATCATGTCTAATGAACAACCCTTTCTTTTAAGAATCATTTCCAGATATGATTTAGTTAGCCATTGTCCAGTAATTCCCATCCGTAATGCTTCTGCTCCAACTGTCTATGCAACAGTATAGCAACCAAATCAAACATAAGTTTTTGATCAACTATTTTTACATAGTCTGACAAAGATGGGAGTTTATATTCACTTGCTAACCCAAATTCTTAACACAAAAAAACCAAACACAACAGATAAAGATTGGAATTTTGCAAGAAGATAACATGTAATATATTAGACTTGGAAAGCATACATGTTTAAAATAAAATCTTGGAACTGAAGCTAAACAGTAAAGTTATGAACTTGACGTCTAACAAATAGATAGAACATGAATACAAACATACAGTAAAGAAGACCTCTGAGAATCAAAACACAGTAGATATAACCTATATCAGCAAAATGATAGGCTAGTAGCAAAGCCAATGAATTTTGGTTCAAATAAAACAAGAAACATTTTAAGTACATTATGGATGGATTGACTGATTGCATTTTGGTTCAAAAAGTGTTTAACATCTTTGAATTGAGAGATGCCATGACAAAATAATAACCCAGGTCATTTCTAAAATGCATAACATAATTTATAAAATTTTAAATGCAACAAGTTAATAATTCTAAAATATAACAAGATTAAAGATTTCAAAATATAATTTTATAATATAAGAAAATGTTAACAAAATATAAAAAAGAGAAATTGTTTTGTAAAAAAAAATCAAATATAGTATAGCATGTCATCTCATATTGTTAGTTAAAAGAGGAAATAATCCCACATTGTTTAGGAACAAGCTGCAAAATTATTCATGAGTCTATATATACACATAACTCATATCCCACTTTGCTCAAGAAAACAAGGGAAATGAGACTTTAGGTCTATATAAAGATTTCATTTGTAAGTTATATTTCCTTATTAATTGATGGCACCTTAAAAAGATGGTGTTGTCATTTTGAGCCTTTATAAATGTTTATTCTCGTAAATTTTTAAAAAATTCGAGAATAGTTTTTTTTTTTTTAAAAAACACGGGCTAAAGTGCGCCATTGGGGACGCGTTTTTTGCCACATCAGCAAAGCGCGTCCTCGTCAGAGTGCTTTTTGTTGATGTGGCAAAAGCGCGTCCCCAGGGGCACGCTTTGTTGGCATATCCCCCAAAAATGCGCTGACATGGACGCGTTTTTGGGGGAAACGGTACTTTTCCGTAAATATTCTTCAAACTGGCCCATTTCCGTAAATAAACTAATTTTTTGTATATATGGGATACTTACCCTTAAATAAACTAAAATAAATGCAATTTAACAAGCAAATGGCTCTAAAATAATAATAAAATTAATAAATGTCTTTAAAATAATAACAAAATTAACAATAAAATAAGTTTTATATAATATCTAAATAATAACAACAAAATAAAGAAACGTAATAGTAAAATTGTAGTAAAATAAGGAGAAAAACAATAAGAAAATATTATTAAAAAATAGTTTTTTCATTTAATGAATTTGGTAGGGCAGTAGACTCAGAGCCAAAAATGCCTTACCCGAGCCCGACCGATTTTTTAAACGGGCTTTATTTTTTTGTCCAAGCCCATTTTTCGAGCCTATATTTTTACCCAAACCCTCCCACATTTTGGGCGGGCCTTCGGACAAGGCCAGCCGCCCAGCCCATGGACACCTCTAGTTGTAGTTTATTGGTAGGTAAATTATACTTGAGATCACTAAATTATTAGTAAGTTTACGTTTTGATCATTTAATTTTAAAGTTATAAAGTGATCACTGAATTATTTGAAAGTTTTCATTTAAGTTTTTTTTTTAAAGTTCGATTAGCAAGTTCCAAGCGACGATTCAACGATCAGTATGGTGGATCAGTACCCATCAACAAATAGATTAACATACATTAAATCCAAGTCGATTTGACAGTTAGTGTTGAAGATGAAAAAGAAAGCTATTTAGATTTAGATTTGTAGACCCATGACGTTTAAAGTTATATTATGAAAAAAAAAATTGCATTATAAAAAATGATGGGAATGCGAGTTTTTTATTGGTGCAGGACTGCAAGTGGTACATACATAGAAGGCCCTAAAGCAGCGATTTTAACATTTCAGTGATTTAAATGAAATTTTTGAATAGTTCAATGGTCATTTTATAACTTTTTAAAGTTGAGTGACCCACAATGTTAACTTACCAATAATTTAGTGACATTGAGGTAGTTTACTTTTATTACTAACCAGTACTGATTTTCGACCCACGCTTCGTGATGGGTTAATTATTTTTCTAACTAAATAGTTAAAATTTAAAGGTTATAATATGCTCAAAGTTTTTATACTCTTTGTATATTTAGAATTTAGTCCTTTTATTTATTGAATTTGAAAATCTAGGTTCAATTGTTAATACCAGTAGAATTTTGCTGGTGTGGCATTCTAAAATTAAAAAAAAATACTCACTCAATAACCATGTGACAAAAATGACATTATAATAAATATGAATTTAACAAAGTGTTTTAATGTTGTTATCGGTTATAAAATTTCAAGTTAGCATTTTGATTAAAATAAAATATTTAGATTAATGATGATATTATGAACATTGAGTACCAAGTTATGTTAATAATTAAAATACAAAGATTAAATCTCAATTTTGAACATATTATAAGAGCTAAAATTTAATATTTTTATATAATATAAAAATAAAAGGACTAACACTGAAATTTAACCATTATTATTGATAATATAAAAGAAAAGAAAAAGCAAGAATAGGTGGAAAAGAAGGAAGGCCCTAAAGCCTTTCATTTTATATATAGTATATGGATGTGTATCAAATAAAAACATTTTATTTTATTTTAATAAATTAAATAGATTTTTATTTGTATTAAATATTAATAATTAATATTAACTTATTTCATAAAAATATTAATTATAATATTAACTCAAACCAAATTAAATCGAACTATATCTTGTATAAAACCGGGCTCATATTTGCTTGTAACGTATTTTTTTCGAGAAAAGTTTCCATATGCTCAAAATAATTATTATAATTTTAGAATATATAGTAAGTTTATTTTTAATTTTATTTTATTTTTATTTCGAGTTAAATTTAACCATCATTTTTTTCAAAAATGGAATTGATATTATTTTTAGCGAAAATATTGATTAATACATTAATTTTTAAACATAACAACTCATATATGCTTTAATTTTTATGAATTTATATATATATATATATTTAGTTTTAATTTGTTTGAATACTTTTGTAAATAGATAGTATCACTTCGTTGTAAAATATACATAAATTGTTATATGGGTTACCAAAATCGTTGATTAATATTTTTAGCTAATATTTTTATTAAAAACAATTTAATTCTTTTAAAATTAATAATAAGCAAAAAAAAACTCAAAATTGAAAAATATTTTAGCATATTAAACTAGAAAAATATTTGTCTACGGCAGGAAAATCTAAAATATTCCAAGAGAAGCAAAAATAAAAAATAAAAATAAACTGGTTTCATTATTTACTGGATTTACAATACTCATATAACTACTGAAAATTTTCTCACTAATTCCACCGCGAAAATTTGAAAAAAAGGAAGGTCATATATGAATAAATCTAAATTAAAAAAATCAATGGATGAGGTAAGTAATTGCCAAGGCAATCAAAAGCAGCATATAAGCAATTCCTTGATCAATCGCAGCACCATCATTCGATGGACCCGGCGCCGGTGGCGGCGAAGAATCAATGGTTTGCCCGTGACCGAGTTGCGAAACTGCGAACAACAACGCCACAATGACTTGAACAACATGCACCTTTATTGGAATCATCGTCTTCGAATAATTATGAACTAACAAAATTAAGTAAATATTAAAGGAAAAGAAGAAAGGAGAATTTCTGGGTTTTCTTTTTTAAGGGGAAACGAAGAGAAACGGGGAAAGTTTACCAAGAAATGATGATGAATTTTGTGGGGAATGATGATGATTTTTATACTGTGAAGAGCTTAGTTTTGGGGGGCAGACAATTTCGTGGAAAGTGAATGGTCAAGATACTGATTGTGGCATTTTCTCGAACGCATCGTGGACACAAGAAAAATATGTGTTTTTACTGGGTCGTGGCGACTACGCTAAGATTGACCCCGGTTAGCCAATTAGCGACTAGCGAGTAGCAAGTCGCTAAGTTTGATTCGTTTTACTGATTAAAAATAAACTTAGAGAGACTAGCTGTCGTAACCATTTTTTTTGGTGAAACAGTAAACGACGCGGTCGACTCGATTTTTTTGAAAAAGAAAAGGAAGGGAGTCGCCACCGATCTTTATTTGGCGTGATCGGATCACCTTTATTTTAATAAATCGTTTAATTTACTAAAACATTGCTTTTTTTTGGTCTACGAACTTTGAGAAAACGGGTTCAGAAGTCGATTACGTGCGAGGAAGGATTAGCACCCTCGACACGCCCAAAATTGGTACCAAACTGATTGATTGATGTCCTTTTTGTTGAAAACTTTGAAAGGGTTCGAAAACACAATGCTTTTTATTTTCAAAATTTGATGGGGTTGAAAGGGACGTTAAGACTCTCTTATTATCGAAGAGATAAAGCATCATGTCCAGTAAGTTAGGGCGCAATACTTTAGACTCCCGAAACTAAGCTCGTCTTTTAAAACTTGAATTTCGTTTTAGAAGAGGATCTTCCGTTGTTCGCCAAATGAGAAACCGGAATCCCGTAAGTTAGGGCTCGATTTCTCGAGATTACAAATACAAAAGATCGCCTCTATTTTTAAGAAAAAGAGGCTTATTTCGAAGTATCTAGATGTCGAGTCCGAGAAGTTAGGTAGCGACATTTTGAATATCCAAGATTAAGCGTTTGGTTTAATATTTAAATTGCGATTTCCAAAGGATATCCTTTTTTAACTTTAACGAGAAAACCGGAACCCGATGAAGTTAGGGCTCGATTCACTCGAATTGTTAATACGGAATGTCGATTTTAAAGCTGGAATTTGTGATTTTTAAAAGGGATCTTCCGTTGTTTAGCTTAAACGAGAAAAAAAATCAGAACCCAGTAAGTTAGGGCTCGATTTTCTCGAATTGCTAACACGAAATATCGATTGTTAAGAAAATTGATATGTCGAGAAAAATTAGCGTGAAAATGTGAAAACACGATGTTTTATGCGAAAAGAATAATAAAAGGACACATGCGTATATGTATACACGTATAAATACGAAGGATATATAATATATTGAAGGCGTTTTATAGTAACGGTAGTAGAAAAAAACAATGAAGTGGTAATAATTACACGATATGGTAGTAATAATAAAGTAGGTATATTGTGAAAAATGATAATATGATAATGATAATAATAATATACTATATAAGAGATAAAATGAGGGTAAGCATATTATAATGACGATAGTAATGTGATGTATAAGGAATATGATGAAAATAAATACATATATTACATTGTAATAGTATAATAATAATAATAATATTATAATATATATATACGTATATGAGTAACAAAATTTACATGATATAAACTTGATATCATACAAAACAATTTAATACGTAAGAATTGGTTTTAGGATGATAAAATAATATATAATGTAATATAATATAATATAATACAATGTAATATAATATAACATAATATAGTATAATATATAGTATAATAATAATGATAATAATAATAATAATAATAATAATAATAATAATAATAATAATAGATAATAATAATAATAATAATAATGATAATAAGGTAATAATAGTAATAATAATAATAATAATAATAATAGATAATAATAATAATACTAGTAATAATAATAATAATAATAATAATAATAGTAATAAAAGAATAAAAACATGAATTCACCTAAAGGGGATTGAATTGAAATTAAAACGGAATTTTAGGGTTAAATTATGGATAAAATAAGGTTCGGGGGGTCAAATAATAAATAAAACAAAGTTTGGGGTCGATTGGTAAATAAAAATAAAAGAAAGGGACCGATTTGCACACACGGAGGGAATAGAGGGACCACACGCGCAATAATCCCTTCCGCTCAAGCGCGCATGCATGATAGGAGGACTATATTGGGAACCGGGCTAAATTATCGGGCCATATTTTAAAATAGTAAAAGTTTAATTGAAAATAATAAAAAATGCGGAAGGGCTAAAAGTGCAATTAGCCCTTCCCTTCAAAAACTGTGGATCTCTGGGCGGGCCGGGTCGTCACATGTGGTCAAAGCCAAAACGACGTCGTTTTGGGCATTAAATGCCAGCCCCAAAACGACGTCGTTTTGGAGGGCTATTTAAAGCCCAAAAATAAGAAAAAAATCAGTTTGGCTGAGGGCTAAAAAAAAAAAAATTCTTTCTTCCTCTTTTTTTTTCTCTGCAGGGGCTGGGAAATCCGTGAGGGGAGCACGCTCACCGTCGCCAACAGCGTCGCCACCGCATACAGTGTAGGAAAAGGTAAGATTTTATTATTTTTTTATTTTTTAGAGGAAATAATATATATATATATTAGTCTAAAAAACTATGAACAAAAAAGTATACTTGCCGAAAATAAGAAAAAAAAAATGAAATCACCTCTTTCCCTCTGCTTTTGATTCTAGTTTTTAGGGTTCGATCGAGGCTCGCTATTTCTGATTTGTTTTTGTGTTTGAGTATGTTGAATCTGTTTCTCTTCTCTTTGAATCTGTTCTTTTTATTGATCTTCAGAAAAGAAAAAAAATCAAAAGTCCTTTACAGTGGATTTTAATCGGCTTTTTATAGCCATTTACAAAAGATTTTTTTGTATTTTCTTCTGCTCTGTGTTGCTTTTGCGTGTTGGTTTCTTTTGCAGGGCATGGGCGAGGCGGTGGAGCAGGTGGCCGACTCTGTCAGTGGCGGGTTCGGCGGTGGGTAGAGTAGGTGGGGGTAGGTGTTGCGGCGCTAGGGTTAGGGTTAGGGTTCTATTTTTTGTTTTGGCTGAAACTGTTTAATTTTGGGCCATTCGGGCCTGTTTTTTTTATTTTGGGTTTGGGTTATAAAATGGGTTTGGGCCGGGCAATTTTTTTGGGCTTTGTACACTAGCTTTTTAGTAGTTATAGGTTTTCCTCGCTCATTTTTAAAAAATTAAAAAATTATCATTAAATTATTTAATAGTTTATTAAAATCATTATTGTATAATTTTTTGTTTGTACTAACTGCACAATTGCATTAATTAAAGCTCTCATTCTTTTTTGCAGATCTTAGGATTAAGTTTTGGGAGGCTTAGTAAATTTTTTTAAAATTTTAGGAGTTTAATGAGAATTTTTTAAAAATTTTTTGAGATTCTAATTAAAATTATTGTGAAATTAATGAGAATTTTAAAATTTTATGAGAGCCTAATTAAAATTTTTTAAAAATTTTAGGGAGAATTCAAATTTTTTTTTTTTTGAGGATGCTATCTAGAGGTGTGCATGGGCCAGGGCCGGTTGGGTTTAGATTGGGCTCAACTAAAATTTTAAGCCCATTTGCTAGGCCCAGACCAAAAAATGGGCTTAAAGTTTTGCCTAAGGCCGACCCGAATAAAATTGTTAAAACTTGGGCCGACCCGGTCTGCCCATATTAATTTTTATATAATTTTAAAAAATATATAATACATCAAAAATACTAAAAACATCAAAATAAATATTTCTCAACAAATTGAAAATAAATTTTAAAAAATATGTATACTTAAATAATACTAAGATAGATGCAACTTAACAAGCAAATGCCTCTAAAATAATAACAAAATTAACAAATGTCTTTAAAATAATAACAAAATTAACAATAAAATAAGTTTTATACAATATCCAAACAATAATAACATAATAGTAACAACATAATCGTAAAATGGTAGCAAAATAGGGAGAAAAAAATAAAAATAAAAAATAGATTTTTTTGTCCTTTAGTGAATTTGGGCCGGGCTCGGTGCCAAAAATGCCTTACTCGAGGCCTGGCCCGTTTTTTAAATGGGCTTTATTTTTTTTGTCCAATCATATTTTTCGAGCCTATATTTTTGCCTAAATCCTCTCACATTTTGGGCGGGCCGGGTGGTCTAACCCATGAAAAGGTCTAAATTGCTACCTAGGTCACCATAATGGCTCACTTTTGCTTCTACATTTCAGTTTTTTATCTTTTAATTTATGAAATAATTTTAAAAATTAAAATCTAAATATTTTTTTTCTCCAATTGATCATTATATTTATTTTGATCTAAAGCAAGTCCGTTTTTGATATTTTTGGGGCCTTAGGTAAAACAATAAATCGCGCCCCTTTAAAAAAAATTATAAAATATAATACAATAAAAGCTGAAAATTGTTTGGGGCCCTAGGAGATGAAATATTTATGGTGAAAAATCGAAAACCCTAAGTATTTCATTAATTTATTTTAGTCTGAATTTTTATTTCTCACATTAAAAGCTAAAAAAATATTTTTTTTTGCCAATTCCAGCCCTAGACCCTAGACAACTGCACTCTCAAACAACCCTTAATGTTGAACCTGATCTAAAGCATGTTCTTATACTCTTCAATGAGTAACTCCACTATACTAATCGTCTAATCGTTGCTTATAGCTCACTAATCAGATTTTTTCTTAAATAAAACTTAACAGCTCAGTAATTTAAATAAAAGCTTTTAAATAGTTCAATAACTTAAATGAAAACTTTCGAATAATTCAATGATCATATTATAGTTTTTTGAATTTAAGTGATCAAAATATAAACTTACTCATATTTTATATATTTTTATATGTCTTATTTATATATTTTTATAATTAAAATTAAATAAAAATAATTTTTTTGAAAGGGCTTTAACAGCTCAAACTCGAGTGTGGAAATGTTTTTAGAAAGAAAACTCGATCCAATCCGGCTTGTCTCGTGAACATATCTAGTGAAATTATGGATAAAATCAAATTTGGACTCAATTTTTTTTTATTTCTTTTTCGAGTTGATATCAATTTCACTTTGGGTAAAATTAAGCTTAAAGTTACTTGTTTCTTATAAAAACAATAGGATAAATTACATCTAAGGTCACTAAATTATTTATAAATTTATATTTTAATCATTTAACTTTAAAAAATTACAAAATAATTTCAAAACTATTCAGAAAATTATCATATTACACCTTCAATGTACTAGTCTAAATACTAACTTTTTTAATATAGTCAAATTAGATCTATCGAGTCTAATTTGATTTTCCAATCAACTTAAACTTAAATCCGACCCAAATTTTTATCATAAAAATCAACAATCCAAACTTATTCAATTTAAATATAAATTAAGTTAGATCGAAACTAAATTCAACTCGAAATAATTGAAACTCGAAAACCCAAATTTAAAAGGACTTGTATGTAAAATGATATAGTTGGATTGGACTAAGACGTAATGCCAAAAAGCCTAATTTAATTTCCAGCTTCTCATCCACTAAAAACCTTATCCCACATGAAAAAACACATGCACACCTTAACTGAATATTATGCATTCATCAATCAAGGAAGCATCAGAAAACGTGATCTCTCTTCGATATTGTAATCAATGTTCATTGGGTTAATATATACTAGATAATTAAATTTGATAATTTATATTTATTTATTTAAATTTAAAAATCGTAAGTTAATTTGGTAATTTTTTTTTACCTAACAAAAATTGTTAAAATACGTCGACGTGACACTAATAACGAATAGTAATTATCAAAATGTAAGGTTGTCACGTGCCCCATGTTATTGGTTTTCAATATCACGTCAATTTTTTAGTATCAAGTTAACTTATAGTTTTAAAGTTTAAATACCAGTTAAGTTCAAAAAATAAAAAATTAAGCACCAAATAGATACGAGTTGTCAGGTTTCAGATATTTCCGTATATATTATATCTTTTTATTTAATTGATTAGATTAATAATTCATCAAATATTCATAAATATTAATTAAATATTAAAAGTTTATAAAATTGGTTTAACTGTAATTTTTTATTCAATTCCATATATTAAAATTAATATCACTTCTTTATTGCTTGATTTTTATTTCAATCGGTTCAATTTGATTTTAAAAACACTTACTAAAATTCAAATATTATATTTATCCAAATTATTTTTAAAGAATAATTATATGAATTATTGAATTAATTTTGGATTTTCATTTAAGAATTTAGTAATCAATTCGTGCAAGCTTTAGAGACTAACATAAGGCAAACTCCTTGGCCAAAAGTATATGTGGCCATTGACATGCTGCCACGTTTAATATAGGATATAGATGGGCAGCACCTAGACCTTTAACCAGACTTCGACCTCATTTAAAAAAAAAAAACTATTATTAATTTTATGTTTTTAATAATTTAATTTTAAAATTTTCAAAATAATTATTAAATTATTTGAAAAATTTTATTTAAACCATTAAACTGTTAAAATTGTTGTTGTATGATTTTTTATTTGTATCACTTGCACTAATCGAAAGTCTACTTACATTTTAATTTTACTGTTTAATTGTTTTTCATGAAATATATTTAAACGTCACGAATCTACGAATCAAATTTAACCTTCTTTTTTCAAAATTTGATATTAACCATCAAATCAACTTGAATATAAAATATGTTATTCTGCTCATCAATAGTACTAATTTATCGTACCAATCATCGAATCGTCACTTGAATCTCGCTAGTTAAAGTTTTTTTAACAACCAAGTGACTTAAATAAAAACTTTCGGATAGTTCGATAACTTGAATGAAAATTTTCGAATAGTTTAGTAATCATTTTATAACTTTTTAAAATTAAGTGACTAAAACGTAAACTTACTAATAATTTAGTGACCTTGAATTGAATTTATCCTTTAATATATTAGGCATGACAGGTGGCCGTATGAGCAGCTGACGCTTTTTGTTCCCGAAGCTTTGAGGATAAAGCATAAACCTTTTGATGCAATTTAATGGAAAGAAGCTGCTTTAGAAACCCCCAAAAAACTTTACTTGCCCACCTCTCCTTTTATACCTTTCTTCTTTTCCTCGTATATATAATCTCCACAGCAACAAAAAAAAAGCTCCTTCAGCTTTACAAAAAAAAAGATGTGCTACGCAACCGTTCCATCCGCCGGGAAACATGGCTCGGCGGTGCGACGCAGGTTGTTGGTTCTCCAAGCATCATTGATTGCCGCCACCACCGCCCGTCATGCACCGAGAACCGGGGTTACTAGAGACCAGCGAGCTGGTTCGATGGTAAAGCGATGCTTATGTTCGCCGACGAAGCACCCGGGATCGTTTCGGTGTAGGCATCACATTGCCGAGTATGCGTGGGGGGCTCGATTTGTCGGCAAGAAATGACTGCACCGCCAACGATGAGTACGTGTGTATAATAAATGTTAATTTAATGTAAAAATAAATGATAAATATAATCGATAATTAACAAAAATTGTATATTGGTTTTTAATATCGATCATATACTGGTTTGATTTGATCTGTTTTGGGTTAATACTATAGTTTATATCAATTAGTATAAGGTTTTGATCTTTTAAATTAATTTTAATTTTTATCTGCTTTTTAATGCTTACATTAAAGGAATAAAATAAAACCATTTAACTCAAGTAATAATTTTATATCTATAAAATTTATATTAACATATATTTTATTAAAACTAAAATAATGAACTTTGGTTTTAATGGTTTTATCTTCAATATAGAATTAACATATTGAAAAGTTGAAATCTCATTAAATTATAAATAAAATATTTATATAACCGATTTTTACTTAATTCAATCCCGATAGAATCAAATGTCGATATAATTATAATTAATTTGTTTTTCAGATCACAACCCTATATCTATGTGTTGAATATTATTATCCGAACAACATAACTACTGCCTAATTTTCTCTATTTTAGCCTAAATAAGTCCCAATTCAACTCAAATTAGTAAAAAATGGATGACCTTAAACATTTCATTCAAACTATTATACTAAACAACATAGAGAAGACGTAAGCCACATTGTTAGAAAGTATGATCATAAATCTCAAAAAAAAAAAAAATGTAAAATGGTGACCACCATTTCACTCAATGGCAATGCAACAAAGAGAAAATTGAAGCAAGCTATCTAACCAAGTACTAACCATTGTTTCTCATGACTGCTTTTCGGGGTTTTCGGGTTCCTGTTCCTTTTCTGGATCTTCCTCTTTCTTTTCTTCCTCTTCTTCTTCATCTTCTTTGGGAGGATCATATGGCATTGGCGCCGGTAATGGTGTTTCCATGGGACTGAATTGAGGGAAAATGTCAGGTCGACGCCCTGGTTTAGGCCTCTCCCATTCCTGCCAAGTAAAAAACTCCAAGGTGTTCGAATTTGCTAAGGGGAAAAAAGGCAACATTTAGTCCCTAAAATTTGTAAGTCTTATCAATTTGGTCCTTGAACTTTTTTTAGCTCACATCATCCTCGGAATTTGGCAATATTTCCATTAAAGTGTGATAATATGACACTTTAAGAACGTGACATGTCCAATTTTAAAAAAAATTATATAAAATCTCCAAAAGTAAAAAAAAAAAAAAACTATAAAGATTTTTTTTTAAAATTAGGTGATGATGATTGATGTAGCACATTTTAATGTGCGACATTATCATATTATAACAAAGGTATCCAAGGACCAAATTGAAAAACTGTCAAGTTCAGCGACGCATGTGGACAAAAGAATCAATGGACCAAGGTGGAAAAGCTGGCAAGTTCAGGGATTATATGTTATTTTTACCACAAAAATTATATATAAGGGTTAATATCTAAATGACCCCCAAACTATTCAACTTTACAACATTTGGTTCCTGCACAATCATGTACTTGAACTTGCATCAGATCAACAGATTACATTAATCGACTAATTGCGTTGCAATTGTAAAAATTTTTCGTTTTATGTATAAAAATTGAGTTCTCGAGCTCACTTAATTAGGCTCAAGTAAGCTTGTTTATCTAGTGAAAATTGAACTCGATTCTTTGTATTTGAGTTGAGTTTAAGCTAGAATTCGAATCAAAATTTTTAATATTAATTGAAATTTTTCTAAAAAAATCGATTAAGCTAATAAACGACTCTAAGCGTAAGGATCTAGATAGCTCGAATAATCGAATCGAACTCCAATAATTTAGCATCAATTAATCGAAAAATAAAGGAACTTACAATGAGGAAATCGAGGGGATTACGGCGAGTCAATTTCTCTTCATCGGGAGCCATACAAATATCCTGCTGCCTCTTTCTCCTCGTTGGTTTATGGCATTTTGAAACGGAGACGACGGAGCATCATCTGCAACCGCGGCTGGTGGAAGTGGAAGGCCGAGTTAGGGTTTTAGACGGCGGCGATACGGATAGGCAAATGGATGATGCCATTGTTGGATTTCAGTGGTTACTGTTTTCCCTGTTAATTGGCAAATAGCTGTTTTTCTCCGACTCGTGCTCGACTCAGTCGGTCCACAACGCACCCCCCCCAACTCAGCAATGGCAATAAGCCTAATTTTCTGGTGGATCAACCATTAAGTTACCTTTTATTGGCCCATCATCTCATGCCTAGGCCCATCCACTGTTATAGCTATGGTTGAGTTCAGTAATTTAACTTGTTCATCGGTTCAATTACTTGTTCAAGTTTAAAGGCTTGTTTGAAATTTAGAAGGTTTGAATAAAAAATATTAGGAATAAAAAATAGGCTCAGGCAAATAATTTAAACCTATTTAAAATATGGGCGAGCTTAAAATGTGTTTAGATTAGTTATACTTACAAATATGTACGGGCTTTAGTAAAATTTTAGACTTATATTTTAGGCCAAACTGAGCTTAAGCAAGCATAAAATGTTTTTATATCATGCCTAAGCTCGACCCAACTCATGAACACCTCTAACTCGGTTCGGTTTACTTTTTTTTTTTTTTTATATAAAACTTGTTTAACTATAGATTTAATTTTTTTTTCAATGGTGGATTTAATCATTTTACTTTAAATTAAGATAATTTAATTTTTAATTTTTAATTTTAATAGTAAACTCAATTTGAAATTGCGGATTATAATTGCGATTAAAGCTTTTGAAATATATGGTGCTAATAGTGTTAACAAAAAACAGATATCATCACTTTAATCACAACAGTTGATAATGTTTCAATTTTGTTTATTTATTAATTGAATAAAAAATAAAAAATAGAGAGATGTCAATGAGGTTTCGAATTTTAAGTGTTTAAGTTCGAGTCTCGCCCTATGTAAATTAAGTGGACTCTATCCAGATTTATATCTGAATTAAATCCCACATTATGTAAGTCTTGTCTAAAGTTATTTTAATTCATTATAGATTATGTCTAATTGTACTTATGTCACGAGGCAAATCGATAAGCTGTAGGATTTGATCTTACATAACGAATCGTAACAACATTGAGTGTGAGTGATCGTTGCCCCGTCACTATCTCAAATGGGCTTTCATGACCCCACTTTGATGCAAGTTATAAAAAAATTGGATCACATCCAACAACTTCGGTCAGATCTTGCCTACACAAGGCAAGTCGGCCCAAAAAGAAGTGGGTTGATCAAAATCGCAAAGATGTGCAACTTCAAGTTGGTGACTCAATCCTTTTCAAATTACACTTGATTTTCCGCCATATTGGCTTGTGCAACGAGCTCATGTGATGGTATGAGCAGAGGCGATTCTAGGGGGGCTGACATGGGTCTCGACCCCCCTAAAATAAAAAATTATCATTTAGGCCCTTTAATATTTTTAAAATTTTATATCAGTAAAGGTAAATTTACACTTTGGCCCCCTAAAATTATAAAAATTCGATTTAATCCTTTGAAAATTATAAAGATATAGACTATATAAAAAATTAAAATTTCATTTAGCCTCCCCTAAAAAATTGTTCTAGCTTCGCCCCTGGGTATGAGGGACCTTTTAAAGTTTTGAAGAGTGTAGGCAGAGTGGCCTACAAACTGGATTTGCTAGCAAAATTCAAGGTACATCTGTGTTCTATGTCAATATGCTTAAGCATTTCCAAGAGGATCAAGAGGATCCAAATTGAGGTAAGTCCAAATGAGCGCCAATGGGGGTAAAGGTCTCCTATGATTGTGAAGTTGAATGCATTATGGCAGATCAAGTGATTCAACGGAGTACTACAGGCCCAGGCATGAGTATCTTGTTTGATTGAAGGGACTTCTCGACAGTGAGGCTGGTTGGGAACCTATTGAGGCTTTATGGTAGATTCAAGAGAAAATAGATCAGTTTGGCTTCAAGGACGTGACAATGGCATCAAGAATAAGTGGGGCAAAATGTCACGAGCCGCTCAAAGGAGCCCACAACTGATACGTATATTTCAAACCCTTCATGTTTATTTAGGATCATTCGGCCCAAGGAAAAACATTGAAAGACTCCAATTTACGTCAATCCCTATGACGTATAAGGAGTTGTATCAAAATTTATTTGATGCACACGTTGTGTCCCCCCAATATCCAAAACCGATGCAACCTCCATACCCAAAATGGTATGACCCAAACACTCAGTGTGAGTACCACGCGGGGATCACAGGCCATTCGATAGAGAATTGCCTCACTTTTAAGAAATTGGTGGAAAATCTCATCAACATGGGTGTTGTGAAGTTCGATGACGGAGCAATGGTATACCCGAAAAAAATCGAGGAATAAAAGCTTTTCGAGCATCTGCCTTTATGTACTTGAGAGTGTTTTTGAACAATGAGACTGTGGAAGAAACATGTATTTTTAAAGCTAAATCTAGAGTAATATGTAAAACACACTTGTTGCTCCAAGCCTGGAAGCAATAAGATTTCTTTTGAGAAGTAGGCTTGTGTCCAGAATTTTTATTTCAATAAAATGCATCATTCTAAGCAAATATTTCCATTCTTTACATTTCATACTGAATATTTTTTTTTTCACTCATGACCATATCATACGAATAATCATCCTTAGGATCATTTATTCTTTGGATTTTCGCGCCGCAATGGGCCCCAGATATCAATGACATGAGCGATATTGTTGACTCCTTTTTAGTGAGATATGTATCTAGAGGGATCTAAGGGCTTTGAAGATGACAAAGATTGCAACTTACTTCCCCAATGGTAGATCCTACCTTATGAAGTGTTGAAGATTGAAGCGTAGCTCTTCGTAGGAATAAGGCAAGGCATCGTTGAGCTATTTTTAGGAATTCAAGATGTTTTCGTACGATCATATCAAGGCATGCCAAGCTACTAAAACATGGGTATGCTGTTAAGGTTGGGGTTCAAAGAACCCATGTTTTACAACAGCCTAGCTAATCAAGAGGTTCGGGCTATTGGGGAAATTGTATCTGTTATGCCATAAAATGCCAAATCAAGGAAGACTGTGCCTTCTCCATTGTTCCTATACTGAACATGGATGTTAACAAGCCAGTCTCCTCAAAAGCTTTTAGCCAACACCGATTCATATTCATGGTCGTTGGTTACCTCACTGAGAGGGTGAAGATCGCTTCATATGCCAAAATTACAAAGTTTGTCAAAAAAAAAAAAACCATTCAAGATTTTTTTGAAAAATGGCGAGACTTGTAAAGGTTGGTATAGAGAAGTTGCCATTTACCCTTTTGGTTCTTTGAGCGTAGGCGGGACCTTTTGCCGGGCATCTTTCCCTTGATTTATGAAAGGGAAACAATTGTTGGAAGATAAGATTCCTTTTCCCAAGCTTGGATTGAATTAGATGAAGCAGAATGCCTCCAGTAAGCTTGATTGAAAGTATTCAGCAGGGTCAAACGTACCAAAGACGGACACGGGCTTGAAAAAAGGGTTCGCTCAAGAGAATTTCGGAAAAGGACCTACCATTAAGAGATTCTTCCTATCCAAAAGAACTCCAAAGAAAAGTAAATGCCTTATACAAAGAAAGAAGGCTGTTCTAGGAAACATGAGTGTTAACCAAGATGGATGACAAGGACCGCCTAATCCGGTGAGTTCAGATTCAATAAAAGTTTTCCAAAAAAAAAACACAAAAACGAGAAAATAAGAAAAAGAAAAAAAAAGAAAAAGGAGAGGCCAAGGCGAAAACCCGCAAAGGGCGCTTTGAGACCAAAGGGTATTTGAGTTGAAAACCCGAGAAGTGCAGCTCAAAATTTTGATCGAGAGTAGGGCATAAAGTAGTCTTGCTACGCTTGAAGAAGTATGTTACATCTTGGGGCGTCGACAAAGTACGCTGGATCCCCTAAACACGTATTAAGCTCAAAATGGTCCTCAAGAAGTTGGAACAGAGAAGTTCAAGCTGCGATATCTGGGGCACTTAGTTTCCATTTTACCCATTTTTGTTACTTGTGATTATTTTATTCTTTTCAAAAAACACCGATTAATTTCCTTCTTAGTTACTTTTGCTAGCATTGATTAACTTGTTTGTTTCGAGCTATGCTCCCAATCAATTTCCTTTTTGTCCATGGTTACAATCTTTTTCAGGCATTTTGCATTGAAATAACGGTTAGTGGATTAATAATACTTTCATAAAAGGAGTTTTGCATATTACTCTGGAAGTTTCTGAATAATACAAGGACCTGAAACAGGACTATTGTTTAGAACTCACTCAGCCCAAGGTTTGGAAATATTGGAGAAAGATGATTATCTCTTTGGACCTTTTATTGGTTGAACAAAATGACAATACATTTCGCCGGTGATACGACCTTGACAGATAACGAGCAATGTCAACCCAGCAGTACAAAAGGATCATTCTCGAGAAAAAAATGATACTCTGCATTCATGCACATATCAGGCCTACACATCTGGTCATTACACCAGTGAATGGTGTAACAGATCAAATTGATCCTATACCTCGGAGTTACAGCAGGATAGGTAGAAGAAGCCAAATGTTATTCTCCTAAAGTTGCAGGGAGAGATACAAACTTTATGTCCTGAGAGTTGATGGAAGAGACCACGAAATTACAATGGGCAAACTTGTTGAGCATAATATGATCACTTTTTGGGTTTTCTATCAAAGGTACCAAGCATGATAGCATATCGGTGATAGAACATTAATGGACTACGAGCAATGATGACCCCAAGCATTTAAAAGGGATCATTTCATTTTGCATTCATACATCATTTCAAAGCACGTTTAGTTAGGAGCATTCGATTCATTGCATCCTAATCATCATAAAAGACCATTCTCATGACATTCTGCATTTATGCAAAAGTCATCCATTGTCATTTAGCTAGGAGCATTCGATTCATTCTGATCATTGCATCCTAATCATTGTCAAAAGATCATTCTCATGACATTCTGCGTTCATGCAAGTGTCGTCCATAACACATGCAGTTAGGAGACTTTGAGTCGTTCGATCATAATATCCTCATCATTTGCATAAGCATAAGCACACAAAATTAATTCTACAAGACAAGTTCCTCAAAGAACGGTGTAGCAATATTGAAGTTCAGATTTTGTTCCCTCAAGATTGTAGTGGGGCAAACTGAAGAATGAAGTCTTCCTGAAGATAGTAAGGAAGCACATTGAAAATTTCAGATTTCGTTCCCTAGAGATGATAGTGGGGCAAACTGAAGAATGAAGTCTTCCTGAAGATAGTAAGGAAGCACATTGAAAATTTCAGATTTCGTCTCCTCGAGATGATAGTGGGGCAAATTGAAGAATGAAGTCTTCCTGAAGATAGTAAGAAAGCACATTGAAAATTTCAGATTTCGTTTCCTCAAGATGGTAGTGGGGCAGGATGAATATTGAAATCTTCCTGAAAATAGCAAATTGAAAAGTTCTGAATTCTTATTTCCTCGACGTTCCAGTGGAGTAGGTTGAGATTACAAATCCCGTCTCCCTGAGTTAACAATGAGGATAAGTCCTTATTTCTTTGAAGTTTCGGTAGAGAAGATGGAGATTACAAATCTCTTCTCCCTGGATTATTATTTCCTCGAAGTTCCCGTGGAGTAGGTTGAGATTACAAATCTCGTCTCCCTGAGTTAACAATGAGGATCAATCATTATTCCTTTGAAGTTTCAGTAAGAGAGGATGGAGATTACAAATCTCTTCTCCCTGAATTCTTATTTCCTCTAAGTTCCCGTGGAGTAGGTTGAGATTACAAATCCCGTCTCCCTGAGTAAACAATGAGGATAAGTCCTTATTTTTTGAAGTTTCGGTAGAGAAGATGGAGACTACGAATCTCTTCTCCCTGAATTCTTATTTCCTCGAAGTTCCCGTGGAGTAGGTTGAGATTACAAATCCCTTCTCCCCGAGTTAACAATGAGGTTCCATCCTTAATTCTCTGAAGTTTCAGTAGAGAAGATGGAGATTACAAATCTCTTCTCCCTGAATTCTTATTTCCTCTAAGTTCCCGTGGAGTAGGTTGAGATTACAAATCCCGTCTCCCTGAGTAAACAATGAGGATAAGTCCTTATTTCTTTGAAGTTTCAGAGAGAAGATGGAGACTACGAATCTCTTCTCCTGAATTCTTATCTCCTCGAAGTTCCATGGAGTAAAAAGTAAATCAAGAAATCACCGGTGATCTTTGAGTTTGCAAGGATCGATTGAAGAAAGCATATTTGACCTTCCCGAAGTTGTAGGAAGCGGTCGAAGATTCACTGGTGATCCCCGAGTTTCTTGGGATCGATTGATGAAAGCAGATTTGACCTTCCCGAAGTTGCAAAGCAGATCGAAGATATCACCGGTAATCCTTGAGTTTGTAAGGATCGATTGAAGATAGCGGTTTAGACATTCCTAAATTTGCAAGAGCAGATCAAAATAAACAAGTCACATCCCATTGAAGTCGCAAAGAAAGAGTAGATTGAAGCCACATATCGATGGAGTGGATCAAGCAACAAGAGGCGGTGGGTAAGTGACGCTACCAAGAAAAAACGCCAAAAGAAGTTAAGGCCCACCGAGCAAGGGCAAATGGGTCTTTCTTATGTCTTTGCTCTATTAGTTAGTTACCGACAATGAGCAAAAGAGGGCAAACAGACAGACTATTTCACCAGCCCAAACAACAAGAAATAAAAAAAATAAAAATAAAGGACCCAAAAAAATAGGCCCAGAAGGCCCAAAATTAAAATTTTTTTTCAGACATGCTAGGGTTTCTGAAAACCCTAGCCACCTGCCCTCTGACTCTTCACCTGCCTTCTGACGCCCCTGTTCTGACGCCACCGGCCACCGCCCATGCCACTGTCACCACCAACTCCTCCACTTGCTCCTGCAAGACAAAAAAGAAAAGACAACCAATAATTTTACAGAGTAGGCTATAAAAGCCGAATCAATTTCTTTGTAAAAGGGGGAGCCTTTTTGCGATTAATAAAAAAAACAACAGATTCAAGACGATTTTTTCATCTTTTCCTTCTTTTTTATCAACATACAAAAAAAGAAATTTCGGAACAAAAGAAAGCAGATTCAAGCAAAAAAAGCAAGAAGCAGTAAAATATCAGAAAGAAAAGAAAAACGAATCCGGAAAGGTGTTAAGATCTTCTTTTTTCTTTTTTATTATTCTATTCTTGTTCTTGAATCCATTAATCACGATATATTCACATTTTTTACTAAAACAACAGTACATAAAAAGGGAATAAAAATCGAGATTTACCTTTTTTCGAACTCCGCCGGCGGCATGTCTTTGTATGGCTCGGCACTGCAAGACGCAATGAATAACCGACTCGCCAGCCCTTACGCAGAGAGAAAAACAGAGAAGAAAAGCTTTTTTTTTTAAACAGCAGACAAATGAATTTTTTAGGGGGTTTTAGGGCTTTATATAGCCCCACAAAACGACGTCGTTTTGGGGGCTGCCCTTTAACCCCAAAACGACGTCGTTTTGAACGACCCGACCCGATCCGATCCGACCCGCTTAGGATCCGCGTGTTTTTGCAAAAGGGGCGATTTGCGCATTCGACCCTTCCGCTTTTTCAGACATTTGCAATCAAGTTTTTTTATTTTTAAAATTTATCCCACAATTTATCTCAGTTCGCAATTTGGTCCCTAATGCTGCGGCGCGTTTTGACTGAAGGGGTTTATTGCCATTTTAGTCCCCCCAGTCCTTTCGCGCATATAAATGGATCCCTAGTCTTTCTTTTATTTCGAATTTACCCCGAAATTATGCTTTTTAACTCAATTTAGTCCTTTTTCTATAGTTATTATTATTATTATTATTATTATTATTTATTATTATCATTATTTTATTATTAATACTATTATTATATTATTATTTATTTTACAATTACCTATTATTATTATTATTTAGTATAATTAATCAACAATTTAGTCCTTTTCTATTATTTCTTTGTTATTATTATTATTATTATTGTTATAATTACTATTATTATTATTATTATTATTATTATTTTATTTGATTGTATTTAATATTTTGATACTATATTGCATTTACTATTATTCATATTAATATTACGATTATTATTATTATATTTATTATTTTATTCAATTATTAATTTACTTTATTTTATCTTGCTTACTCATTTATATACATGTATACATATATTATTATTTCCATTGTCATTCTTGGCATTATATTATTATACATAAATACTATTATTATCATTATTTAGTATTTGTATCATTATATTATTATTATTATCTTTATTATTGTTTTGTTACCATATTATTGTCATCGTTATTATTTTTATTTTACTATTACTATTATATTATATTATATTTGCTTATTCTTTTGCATATATATTACATTATTTATTAAAGACTATTACTATTTTATTTACAATATTATTTATACATTATATATATTATTATTAGTATTATTTATATTTTCATTATCATTGTTCTAATATCATCTTTATTCTCTATCGTTCTTGCCATGTTACTATTATTATCGTATTATTATTATTGTATCATTATTTACCGTTATCATTTTATTATTATTTATTACCATATTATCGTTATTATTATTACTCGTTATTTTCATTATTTTCACCATTTTTCTTTCTTTTGTTTGCTATTACTATCATCCATTATTATAATTGTATGTGTTATCGTTCTATTTTTTTTTTCTTTCTACTATTATTACTATTATTAATATTATTAGTTCATCTATTATTATTATTGTCATTGTTATCGTTAGTAGTAGTAGTATTTTATATTTACCGTGTTTACGCCCACATTTGTTTTCTTAGCCTTGTGTTATATTATTAATACACTTTAAAATTATCATATTTCCTTTAATTTTTAAAAAGAATAAGGCAATGTTTCAGATTTAGAGATTCGTGGAATAGTGCCCTAACGTGCTGGGTTGCGATTCTTTGTTTCACTAAATAATCAAACATCCTTCTATCCTATTTCATGAAATATGAGACGACCTTAACTTCGAGAGATTAAAACATCGTGTCCTAACGTACTGGATGTGATGTTTAGATCTTTTCGGAGTAAAGAAATCTCGATTTTTCTTGGCCCGAATACCTATATTTATTTTTAGCTCAAACACTAAAATCAAAGTGCATTTACAAAACCACCTTATTCCGTCCAAAAGTTTTCAAATCAGGCAATGTTTGTGTGTTTAGAAATTTGGGGAATAGTGCCCTAACGCGCTGGGATACGATTTTCCGTTTGACTAAAACACTAAACATCCTTTTAATAAATTTCAAGAACTCCGAGATAACTTTGATTACGAAGGCTTCGAATATCGTATCCTAACGTGCTGGATGTGATGTTTGTATCCTCTCGAAACAAAGAAATCTCAAATGTCCTAATACATTTTTTAAGACCCGTATTTTAAAACCCTTTCAAACTTCCGACATTAAGACACTAATTAATCATTTTGGTACCAATTTTGGGCGTGTCGAGGTGCTAACCCTTCCTCGTATGTAATCGACTCGAACCCGATTTTTAAAACTTCGTAGACCAGAAACACTGTTTTAGTAAAACAAAACGTTTTATTAAAATAAAGGTGATCCGATCACGCCAACTAAAGGTCGGTGGCGACTCCCGTTTTATTCCTATTTTTAAAACCAAAGTCGAACCCCTTTTTGTCGTTTTCCAAAAAAATGGTTACGACAGCTTGGCGACTCCACTGGGGACAAATTTAGAGAGTCAAGCCATAAATTGATTATTTTCTGTCTTTTGTCAGAAGTTTGAAAGCTCAATTTGAAAAGTACAATCTTTATTGCGTGTTGTTTCAATTTCGGCATTGCATTGCATGACCGTTGTGGTCACACCTTTAGGTGAGAGTGAGAAACTACTCCTTCGTGAGGTTTTCACCTCCGTGTAGAATAGTGGATCGCTTTCGGGATACATCCGTACCTATGTCTTCGTGAGATTTTCATCTCCATGCACCATAGGGAAATGTATTCCGAATCGAACTCGGTCTATATGAGCCTATAATGGGTGAAGATCGAGGAATCTGCTGGTTCAGGTACCCCTCCTTAGAACCAAACCACATGTAGCAAACCCTAGGAGCCCACCTTAGGTACAACTATGTTAAACCTCTAGTGGTCACCTGGATAGATACTCTATTTTGTCTATTTCTCCGTGTTTACGTGTTTTGTTTTGTTTGTGATTGCATTGCATTGCATCACACCGCATCATCTTAGAAAGAAGGTGTTGATTCATATTCGATTGCTAAATAGAAGAGTTTATCATAAGGAAATGTGTTACTTGATAAAGTGGATTATAATACGATCGTTCGAACATAGTCCAGGTAAATGACGAGAGAGGACTGATAACCCACAGAAAAATACAAGACTTTGCCCGAGGATTCAAGCCGACAAAGATTATTCGAGAGTCATCATGTCTCCATTTTCTAAAAGAAGCTCATAAACATCGCGAAAGATAAGTGAGCGAAGAGGTACGGCCTGGACCAAGCAACAAGGAGCTAGAAGAGGTATCCATTGAGAAAGTTCACGGGGCACGACCATAACATCTGGATATGAAGAAGAAGACCGGTGTTTTCACCTGGACTATGAGGATAAAGCCGTATATGCAATCCGTTTTATGTAAAGAAACGTATTTTCTAGAAAAGTTCTTCTAATAAAATTGAATTCATAATCAACGCCTCTCTTTCTTTTTGCATGCATTTGCATTGCATTTCATGCATTTGCATTGCATCATATCACATGCATTAAAATTTGTAGAAAGACCCTAATTAGGTGAAGTTATTTCAGTAACCTAGAAGACATGGATCAAAGAATAGAAAGACTAGAACAAATGCAAAAGGAAATACAAGAACAGATGCAAGAACGATTAATCAAGATGCAACAAGATATGATAGAACGGATGCAAGAGTCCCAAACGACATGATAAGCCAGTTGGCGCAACTATTGGCCAATGAACGAGGAAAGGGCGCGCTACTAGCTCGTGGAATAATGACGACCTGCCACCCTCCGGATTTACCGCCAAATACCCAAGCACCACCGTAAATATGTCCCCAAAGGACGCCTTTTGTTATCAGGCCACAGTGCCAGGTTGAGACCGTAATGCCAGTAGCGCACTTTCCGACTGGTTCAGGCACTAATCTCGGAGAAGGTCCGGCTAATCCTATAGTCTCCGATCTTGATGAAATGGCTGAAATGGATAAGGCAAAAGCAAACCTTCCTGCATAACTCGAGGATCGTTAGATGGTTAGAAGAAAAGTTTAAGGAAATAGAAACTGCTGACCATCGCTACGGGGTAGACGCTAAAGACTTGAGCCTAGTCCCAGACCTCGTACTTCCGCCAAAGTTCAAGACCCCAGATTTTGAAAAATACAATGGGACCGATTGCCCGGCGCACATCACAATGTTCGTCGACGGATGGCGGGATATATTAACAACGATCAACCGCTTATTCATTATTTTCGGGATAGTTTGGCCGGTTTCGCCAAATGGTACAATCACTCGGTAGTACCGAGATCAAGTCGTGGAGGGACCTAGCACAGCCTTCCCGAAACAATACGGCACATAGTCGATATAGCTCTGATCGAATCACGCCCAAAATATGGAGAAAAGCCAAACGAAAGTTTCAGCAATATGCCCAATGGTGGAGGAAGTAGCACACAAGTTCAACCACCCTTTTAGAAAAAGAAACTACCATGCTCTTCATCAACACCACAAGGCTCCTTTCATAACCCATATGATAGGAGTACTACTAAGAGCTTTGCCGACATGGTAATGGCAGGGGAAATGATCGAACGTGCAATGAAATACGGCAAGATTGAAGTAGGGAAACCATAGAAGGCTCGCTCCTAGAAAAAAGGATGACGAGGTGAATAATACAAACATGAGGGACCCAAATCAGCCTACTGAGTATCAAGGTTCGTCAAGGAAAGAATCCCGTACAAGGAAAAACATTGAAAGACTCCAATTTACGTCAATCCCTATGACGTATAAGGAGTTGTATCAAAATTTATTTGATGCACACGTTGTGTCCCCCCAATATCCAAAACCGATGCAACCTCCATACCCAAAATGGTATGACCCAAACACTCAGTGTGAGTACCACGCGGGGATCACAGGCCATTCGATAGAGAATTGCCTCACTTTTAAGAAATTGGTGGAAAATCTCATCAACATGGGTGTTGTGAAGTTCGATGTGAGCAATGGTATACCGAAAAAACCGAGGAATAAAAGCTTTTGAGCATCCGCTTTATGTACTTGAGAGTGTTTTTGAACAATGAGACTGTGGAAGAAACATGTATTTTAAAGCTAAATCTAGAGTAATATGTAAACACACTTGTTGCTCCAAGCCCGAAGCAATAAGATTTCTTTGAGAAGTAGGCTTGTGTCCGAATTTTATTTCAATAAAATGCATCATTCTAAGCAAATATTTCCATTCTTTACATTTCATATGAATATTTTTTTCACTCATGACCATATCATACGAATAATCATCCTTAGGATCATTTATTCTTTGGATTTTCGCCATGAATGGGCCCCAGGATATCAATGACATGGCGACATTGTTGACTCCCTTTTAATGAGATATGTATCTAGAGGGATCTAAGGGCTTTGAAGATGACAAAGATTACAACTTACTTCCCCAATGGTAGATCCTACCTTATGAAGTGTTGAAGATTGAGCGTAGCTCTTCGTAGGAATAAGGCAAGGCATCGTTGAGCTATTTTAGAATTCAAGATGTTTTCGACGATCATATCAAGGCATGCCAAGCTACTAAAACATGGGTATCTGTCATAAGGTTGGGGTTCAAAGAACCCATGTTTTACAATGACCTAGCTAATCAAGAGGTTCGGCTATTGGGGAAATTGTATCATTATGCCATAAAATGCCAAATCAAGGAAGATCATGCCTTCTCCATTGTTCCTATCTGAACATGGATGTTAACAAGCCGTCTCCTCAAAAGCTTTAGCCAACACCGATTCATATTCATGGTCGTTGGTTACCTCACCGAGAGGGTGAAGATCGCTTCATATGCCAAAATTACAAAGTTTGTCAAAAAAAAAACCATTCAAGATTTTTTGAAAATGGCCGAGACTTGTAAAGGTTGGTATAGAAGTTGCCATTTACCCTTTTGGTTCTTTGAACGTAGGCGGGACCTTTTAGGGGCATCTTTCCCATCGATTTATGAAAGGAAACAATTGTTGGAAGATAAGATTCCTTTTCCCAAGCTTGGATTGAATTAGATGAAGCAGAATGCCTCCAGTAAGCTTGATTGAAAGTATTCAGCAGGGTCAAACATACCAAAGACGGACACGGGCTTGAAAAAAGGGTTCGCTCAAGAGAATTTCAGGAAAAGGACCTACCATTAAGAGAGATTCTTCCTATCCAAAAGAACTCCAAAGAAAAGTAAATGCCTTATACAGCAAAGAAGGCCTGTTCTAGGGAAACATGAGTGTTAACCAAGATGGATGACAAGGACCTGCCCAATCCGGTGAGTTCAGATTCAATAAAAAGTTTTCCAAAAAAAAACACAAAAAACGAGAAAATAAGAAAAAGAAAAAAAAGAAAAAGGAGAGGCCAAGGCGAAAACCCATGAAAGGCGCTTTGAGACCAAAGGGTATTTGAGTTGAAAACCCAGAAGTGCAACTCAAAATTTTGATCGAGTAGGGCATAAAGTAGTCTTGCTTCGCTTGAAGAAGTATGTTACATCTTGGGCGTCGACAAAGTCTGTTGGATCCCTAAACACGTATTAAGCTCAAAATGGTCCTCAAGAAGTTGGAAGAGAAGTTCAAGTCTGCGATATCCGGGGCACTTAGTTTCCATTTTACCCATTTTGTTACTTGTGATTATTTTATTCTTTTCAAAAACACCGATTAATTTCCTTCTTAGTTACTTTTGCTAGCATTGATTAACTTGTTTGTTTGAGCTATGCTCCCAATCAATTTCCTTTTGTCCATGGTTACAATCTTTTCGGGCATTTTGCATTGAAATAACGGTTAGTGGATTAATAATACTTTCATAAAAGGAGTTTTGCATATTACTCGAAGTTTCGAATAATACAAGGACACAAGCAGGACTATTGTTTAGAACTCACTCATTCAAGGTTTGGAAATATTGGAGAAAGATGATTATCTCTTTGGACCTTTTATTGGTTGAACGAAATGACAATACATTTCGCGGTGATACGACCTTGACGGATAACGAGCAATGTCAACCCAGCAGTACAAAAGGATCATTCTCGAGAAAAATGATACTCTGCATTCATGCACATATCGAGCCTACACATCGGTCATTACACCGGTGAATGGTGTAACAGATCAAATTGATCCTATACCTCGAATTCTGTTGAGGATAGGTAGAAGAAGCCAAATGTTATTCTCCTAAAGTTGCAGGAGAGATACAAACTTTATGTCCGGGAGTTACAGTGGAAGAGACCACGAAATTACAATGGGCAAACTTGTTGAGCATAATATGATCACTTTTTGGGTTTTCTATCAAAGGTACCAGATGATAGCATATCGGTGATAGAACATTAATGGACTACGAGCAATGATGACCCCAAGCATTTAAAAGGGATCATTTCATTTTGCATTCATACATCATTTCAAAGCACGTTTAGTTAGGAGCATTCGATTCATTGCATCCTAATCATCATAAAAAGACCATTCTCATGACATTCTGCATTTATGCAAAAGTCATCCATTGTCATTTAGCTAGGAGCATTCGATTCATTCTGATCATTGCATCCTAATCATTGTCAAAAGATCATTCTCATGACATTCTGCGTTCATGCAAGTGTCGTCCATAACACATGCAGTTAGGAGACTTTGAGTCGTTTCGATCATAATATCCTCATCATTTGCATAAGCATAAGCACACAAAATTAATTCTACAAGACAAGTTCCTCAAAGAACGGTGTAGCAATATTGAAGTTCAGATTTTGTTCCCTCAAGATTGTAGTGGGGCAAACTGAAGAATGAAGTCTTCCTGAAGATAGTAAGGAAGCACATTGAAAATTTCAGATTTCGTTCCCTAGAGATGATAGTGGGGCAAACTGAAGAATGAAGTCTTCCTGAAGATAGTAAGGAAGCACATTGAAAATTTCAGATTTCGTCTCCTCGAGATGATAGTGGGGCAAATTGAAGAATGAAGTCTTCACGAAGATAGTAAGAAAGCATATTGAAAATTTGATTCGTTTCTCAAGATGGTAGTGGGCGGGATGAATATTGAAATCTTCCTGAAAATAGCAAATTGAAAAGTTCTGAATTCTTATTTCCTCGACGTTTCAGTGGAGTAGGTTGAGATTAAAATCCCGTCTCCCTGAGTTAACAATGAGGATAAGTCCTTATTTCTTTGAAGTTTCGGTAGAGAAGATGGAGATTACAAATCTCTTCTCCCTGGATTATTATTTCCTCGAAGTTCTCGTGGAGTAGGTTGAGATTACAAATCTCGTCTCCCTGAGTTAACAATGAGGATCAATCATTATTCCTTTGAAGTTTGAAGAGAGGATGGAGATTACAAATCTCTTCTCCCCGAATTCTTATTTCCTCTAAGTTCAGTGGAGTAGGTTGAGATTACAAATCCGTCTCCCGAGTAAACAATGAGGATAAGTCCTTATTTCTTTGAAGTTTTAGAGAAGATGGAGACTACGAATCTCTTCTACACAATTCTTATTTCCTCGAAGTTCCCGTGGAGTAGGTTGAGATTACAAATCCCTTCTCCCCGAGTTAACAATGAGGTTCCATCCTTAATTCTCTGAAGTTTCAGTAGAGAAGATGGAGATTACAAATCTCTTCTCCCTGAATTCTTATTTCCTCTAAGTTCCCGTGGAGTAGGTTGAGATTACAAATCCCGTCTCCCTGAGTAAACAATGAGGATAAGTCCTTATTTCTTTGAAGTTTCAGTAGAGAAGATGGAGACTACGAATCTCTTCTCCCTGAATTCTTATCTCCTCGAAGTTCCCATGGAGTAAAAAGTAAATCGAAGAAATCAGTCTGGTGATCTTTGAGTTTGCAAGGATCAGATTGAAGAAAGCATATTTGACCTTCCTGAAGTTGTAGGAAGCAGGTCGAAGATTCAGTCTGGTGATCCCCGAGTTTGCTGGGATCAGATTGATGAAAGCAGATTTGACCTTCCTGAAGTTGCAGGCAGCAGATCGAAGATATCAGTCTGGTAATCCTTGAGTTTGTAAGGATCAGATTGAAGATAGCAGTTTAGACATTCCTAAATTTGCAAGAGCAGATCAAAAATAAACAAGTCACATCCCATTGAAGTCGCAGCAAAGAGTAGATTGAAGCCACATATCGCTGGAGTGGATCGAAGCAACAAGAGGCGGGCGTAAGTGACGCTACCAAGAAAAACGCCAAAAGAAGTTAAGGCCCATCGAGGACCGGGCAAATGGGTCTTTCTTATGTCTTTGCTCTATTGCCGCTTTACGACAATGAGCAAAGAGGGTAATATCTGAGACCCATTTCACCACCCAAACAACAAGAAATAAAAAATAAAAATAAAGGACCCAAAAAATAGGCCCGAAGGCCCAAAATTAAAATTTTTTCGGACATGCTGGGTTTCAAAACCCCAGCCACCGCCTCCGACTCTTCACACCGCCTTACCGACGCCTGCTCGACGCCACCGGCCACCGCCCATGCCACTGTCACCACCAACTCCTCCACTTGCTCCTGCAAGACAAAAAAGAAAAGACAACCAATAATTTTACAGAGTAGGCTATAAAAGCCGAATCAATTTCTTTGTAAAAGGGAGCCTTTTTGCGATTAATAAAAAAAAACAACAGATTCAAGACGATTTTTTTTCATCTTTTCCTTCTTTTTTATCAACATACAAAAAAAAAAGAAATTTCGGAACAAAAGAAAGCAGATTCAAGCAAAAAAAGCAAGAAGCAGTAAAATATCAGAAAGAAAAGAAAAACGAATCCGGAAAGGTGTTAAGATCTTCTTTTTTCTTTTTTATTATTCTATTCTTGTTCTTCGAATCCATTAATCACGCATATATTCACATTTTTTTACTAAAAACAACAGTACATAAAAAAGGGAATAAAAATACGAGATTTACCTTTTTTTCGAACTTCCGGCCATTAGTCTATGGCCAAGATGCTTAGCAAGATTGCAAATGAATCACGGATTCTGGCCAGGCCCCCTTACCCCTGCAGAGAGAAAAACAGAGAAGAAAAGCTTTTTTTTTTAAACAGCAGACAAATGAATTTTTTAGGGGGTTTTAGGGCTTTATATAGCCTTCACAAAACGTCGTTTTGGGGTCGCCTTTAACCCCAAAACGACGTCGTTTTGAACGACCCGACCCGATCCGATCCGACCCGCTTAGGATCCGCGTGTTTTTGCAAAAGGGGCGATTTGCGCATTCGACCCTTCCGCTTTTTCAGACATTTGCAATCAAGTTTTTTTATTTTTAAAATTTATCCCACAATTTATCTCAGTTCGCAATTTGGTCCCTAATGCTGCGGCGCGTTTTGACTGAAGGGGTTTATTGCCATTTTAGTCCCCCCAGTCCTTTCGCGCATATAAATGGATCTCTAGTCTTTCTTTTATTTCGAATTTACCCCGAAATTATGCTTTTTAACTCAATTTAGTCCTTTTTCTATAGTTATTATTATTATCATTATTATTATTTATTATTATCATTATTTTATTATTAATACTATTATTATATTATTATTTATTTTACAATTACCTATTATTATTATTATTTAGTATAATTAATCAACAATTTAGTCCTTTTCTATTATTTCTTTGTTATTATTATTATTATTATTGTTATAATTACTATTATTATTATTATTATTATTATTTTATTTGATTGTATTTAATATTTTTGATACTATATTGCATTTACTATTATTCATATTAATATTACGATTATTATTATTATATTTATTATTTTATTCAATTATTAATTTACTTTATTTTATCTTGCTTACTCATTTATATACATGTATACATATATTATTATTTCCATTGTCATTCTTGGCATTATATTATTATACATAAATACTATTATTATCATTATTTAGTATTTGTATCATTATATTATTATTATTATCTTTATTATTGTTTTGTTACCATATTATTGTCATCGTTATTATTTTTATTTTTACTATTACTATTATATTATATTATATTTGCTTATTCTTTTGCATATATATTACATTATTTATTAAAGACTATTACTATTTTATTTACAATATTATTTATACATTATATATATTATTATTAGTATTATTTATATTTTCATTATCATTGTTCTAATATTATCTTTATTCTCTATCGTTCTTGCCATGTTACTATTATTCTTGTATTATTATTCTTGTATCATTATTTACCGTTATCATTTTATTATTATTTATTACCATATTATCGTTATTATTATTATTACTCGTTATTTTCATTATTTTCACCATTTTTCTTTCTTTTGTTTGCTATTACTATCATCCATTATTATAATTGTATGTGTTATCGTTCTATTTTTTTTTTCTTTCTACTATTATTACTATTATTAATATTATTAGTTCATCTATTATTATTATTGTCATTGTTATCGTTAGTAGTAGTAGTATTTTTATATTTACCGTGTTTACGTCACATTTGTTTTCTTAGCCTTGTGTTATATTATTAATACACTTTTAAAATTATCATATTTCCTTTAATTTTTAAAAAGAATAAGGCAATGTTTCGTATTTAGAGATTAGTGGAATAGTGCCCTAACGTCTTTGGGTTGCGATTCTTTGTTTCACTAAATAATCAAACATCCTTCTATCCTATTTCATGAAATATGAGACGACCTTAACTTCGAGAGATTAAAACATCGTGTCCTAACGTCTTGGATGTGATGTTTAGATCTTTTGAGTAAAGAAATCTCGATTTTCTTGGCGAATACCTATATTTATTTTTAGCTCAAACACTAAAATCAAAGTGCATTTACAAAACCACCTTATTCCGTCCAAAAGTTTTCAAATCAGCAATGTTTGTGTGTTTAGAAATTTGGGAATAGTGCCCTAACGCGGCTGGGATACGATTTTCCGTTTGACTAAAACACTAAACATCCTTTTAATAAATTTCAAGAACTCCGAGATAACTTTGATTACGAAGGCTTCGAATATCGTATCCTAACGTGCTGGATGTGATGTTTGTATCCTCTCGAAACAAAGAAATCTCAAATGTCCTAATACATTTTTTAAGACCCGTATTTTAAAACCCTTTCAAACTTCCGACATTAAGACACTAATTAATCATTTTGGTACCAATTTTGGGCGTATCGAGGGTGCTAACCCTTCCTCGTGCGTAACCGACTCCCGAACCCGATTTTTAAAACTTCGTAGACCAGAAACACTGTTTTAGTAAAACAAAACGTTTTATTAAAATAAAGGTGATCCGATCACGCCAACTAAAGGTCGGTGGCGACTCCCGTTTTATTCCTATATATTTTTAAAACCAAAGTCGAACCCCTTTTTTGTCGTTTTCCAAAAAATGGTTACGACAATAATCATAACGTTATCGTGCTCGTTAATCGTGATCCTTAAGTAACGAACCAAAAGAATTGGTCAAATACTTATATTAGTCCCTGCGCTATTCATAAGTTATGAATTTAGTTCTTATACTCTAATTTGGTCATTTTTAATCATGCACTTTTCAAATTTTGGAATTTTAGTACTAACCCTATCACAAACAATAGCCATTAAATCGTAAAGTTAAAATTTTCTACTCTCATATATGCTATGTTAACTTGTTATTTCCATGTAACATTAACAAAAAAGATGCATTTTTTAGTTAATAGATTTAACGACTACCATTTGAATTCGAAGAGTATAAGAACTAAAACCAATCAAATTGAAGAACAAATACTCAATCCACAACTTATGCATGGTACAGGATTAATAATAGAATTTTACCTAACGCATTTAACTGCTACTGTTTGGTTTAAGATTGAGATTTCAACATATGAAAAGTACAAGAAGTAAAATCATGATTACTGGAATCGGACTAGATTGGTTACCTAATCTGGTTTAATCGAGAACCGATGGTCCAATTGATTAAACCAATATTATAAAATCGAAATAATTAACCGGTGCAAAACTGATTGAATCGGTAAAAACTCGGTTGAACCTGATAAAAAACCTTTAATATTATTATTTATTTGTGTGTACTTTTCTTTTTGTTCTTATTTTCTTGAATTTTATGAAAATTTTCAACCCTCTAACTGGTTCGATGAATGATCCAGTTCTTCCAGCATTGATTAAAATTATGCAAACTACAATGTAAGGACTAAATTCAAAACAAATCGATAACACATATACTAATTACGTAATTTAACTAAAAATGGTAGGAAACGTATCAAAATCAAATTAATCCATAATAAAATTATTAATATAAAAAATAATAATGTTGGTAGCGTAGAATGAAATACTTGGTCAGCATTTAATTTAAATGATATTATAGTCTGGGATATACAAAGAACAATTTCATGTCGGTTAAGGACGTGAGCAGCAACAACCGCGCTTTGACATTCTACTTGCCAACTCTATTCCCCCGGGACGCAAAATTCCCTACTACCCAATAATAATAAGCTAGGACCACGCGCAGATTCCTTGAGTGTGGTCCACCGTTCACTTTCACAAAAATTCTTTTATCTATATGGGATAACATAACATTTAGTCTCTAACTAGAGGTGTGCATGGGCTGGGAGGCCCGGCCCGATCCGAAGATCTACCCGAAATATGGGAGGGTTTGGACAAAAATATAGGCCAAAAAATAGGCTTGAGTAAAAAAATGAGGCTCGTTTAGAAAATGGGCCGAGCCTCTATTATGATTTTTTTGGCCGAGCTGGCCAAATTTCTAAATATTTTTATTTGTTATATTTTAATTGTATTTAATTTATTTTTAAATGTTTTTATTTGTATTTGATTTATTATATTTTAAATGTATTTGATTTATTATATTTTTATTTATTTTTTGTTTTAATATTTATTTTATTTTTAAAATGTATTGAATTTATTATATTTTATTTTAATAAAATAAAAAAATTATACTAGTCGGGCCGAGCTCAGCCTACCAATTTAAAAAGGGCGAACTGGACAAATTTTCAGGCCCATATTTCGGGTCGGGCCAGGCTTGGGCCTACCAATCGGGTCTAAAAATTTTTTGGGCCCGGCCCGGCCCATGCACACCTCTATCTCTAACTTAACAATTTTCTTTAACTTGATTCTTAGATTTTTTTTCCATAGTAGTCCCGAAATTTGGTTATTTTTTTAATTTGGTCCTTGAATTGTTATTCCATTAAGTGTGATAACGTGACACTTGAGATTGCGAGATTCTTAAAATTTTTGAAATATAAATAAATTTTAATTAAAAAATAATATTATGATGTAATACAATCTAGAGTGTCGCATTATCATACTTTAATGAAATCCAAATTTGGGACGAATGTGGACAAAAAAAAGTTAAAAAATCAGTGTGAAAAATATACTAAGTTTAATGACTAAATATTATTTTATCTTTATCTACAAGTATTAGTAATGAACGTTTGGATCTGATGCATATTGTATCTGACATGTCATTTTAAGAGAAAACGATGACTTATGATAAGTAATGGGAGACCTATTCCATGATCCTACCATTAGCATCTTATGATTCTATCGTTGACTCTATAAAATTTAGTTGAGTCACGTTTTATCACATCTAAGTAGGACACTTTGTGATTCTAATGTTAGCATCTGGTGACGTTATTGTCAACCTTGCATAGGACACTCGTCTTTAGGTCCACACCAAGTTCACAGTTTATATAAATGTACTCCATCTAAAAAAAGAGCCTAAACAACTTTCATATTATCAAAATTATGCTCAAATACCTCCACAACTCTCTTAACACTCCTAACTATCATTAGAGGCTTATTACACTTAATATAAGCTACTTCTGACTTCCTACACTAGGCCTTGTATCAACATGTATTAACTTAAGTATCTAGGAAGTGTCTTGAAACATAAACTCTGATCGACTTACAAAGCAGTGAAGCACACCCCACTTAGAGGTGTAATTGAGCCGAACTGAACATGATAATTGACAAGTTTGAGCTCGAGTTTGATCGAACATCAATTCTAAACTCGAGCTCAAGTCTAAACATAATCGAGCTACTTAAGCTCAATTAAAGTTGCTTATCAATTTTCGTAGTCAAGCTTGAATTCAAGCTCAATAAGCTCGTTCGAATTTAAGCTCAATTAAAAATAAAAATTTCACAATATAAAAATAAATTAAAATAAAAAACTCGATTAAACTCATGAATTATTTGAATCAAGTATTATAATACTCAAATTCAACTCAATTAATAATTTAACCTACTTAAATTTGACGAGATAATTATCAAATCTAATTTAAAATTTTTAATCAAATTGCTTTCTACAACTAATGACTCATTTACAATCAGCTTAATCCATAAAGAGGAAAAAGACAAAAAACGCCTAAGCAAATCTAAGTCGCATTACACGTAGACTCGTCATTTGTCCTTTCCTTTCGCGTGTTTTACACGCGCCACTCCTTCCCGCGAAACGCCTACGTTTAACTAAAGAAAAAAAAATCATTCGAACTGAATTTTTCAAATATAATTCTCGTCGCAGTTTATAACTTTATATATATATATAAACTGATAATGATATTATACCAACTACTTGTATATATTTTTTCCTATTTTCTTTTGGTCTTTTTATTGTAAACAAATTCCTCTAAACCTTGCAAAAAGATTCTTTCTACGACCGGCGAGTGAGAATGAACGTCGTAGGAAGACGGATCGGAAAACATAATTCGACGGCGCACCACCAACGACAACACTCCGATGACTTCATCCGCTCTGCGTTTAACGGAAAATGTCTTCAGTCCTCCGATTTCCGTTCTTCTCAGGTTCTTTTTTCCACACTTTCGATCGCGTTTACAGTTGGCATTTCGTGTAACGGCGTTGTGATTGTTTTATTATTTTTATTTATTTTTGTTTTGCTGTTTGGATAGGAGTTCGAGATTTATGGCGGGAAAAGAGTGAGCAAGAAGTCACCGGAGCCGGCGGCACTGCCGATTTCTTCTAGATCGTTTAGCTTGAGGATGAATGGTGATAAATACGTGTCGCCGGAGCCGCCGGCGGCGGCACCACCTATTTCTTCTAGATCGATGAGTTTGAGGATGAACGGTGATAAATACGTGGCGTACAGTGAGCTCAGCCCCAGCTTACTGGATTTGTATTCATTTGATACTGAGCTACTTCCTGAGGTTTCACTCTTTTCTTCAATTAGATTACCATCTTTTCCTGTTTTGTTAATCCATAGCTTTTACTTAAACTGTATTTTAGTTAAAATATATAATAATTTTGTTCTTTCGGTGATGTTTGATCTGATCTTCTAAATATATAGTAATTTTGTTCTTTTTTTTTTCTGAGTTACAGGCTTATAACATATATGAAGGATACGGGCTCCATAAATCTGCTCAAGGTAAAAGTTTTAATGATTTCGAACCATATCAATCGACCGACAGATTTTCAAACAGAGCACGAGGAATGGCTGAGAATAACGTTCTAAAAAGCATCTCTGTAGATAAAGAAAGAGCTAACAATGTTGCAAAGATTAAAGTTGTGGTACGTTAATTGAATGCTTCCTTTTGATTTCTTTATTGCATAGTAAATATTAAATTGCTTTTTCGAACTGATGAAGGATGAATTCATAAATTCTAAAGGTTAGAAATCGAATTATAATTTTTTATAAAATTAAAATATAATTTTATATTGTATTAATATATAATTTTATTATTTTTGAGGTACTAAATAAAAATTTTAATTGTAAAAGTTTAAAGTACAATTATCATGTATTAGAGAATGAAAAGACAATTTTTCTATTTTTTGATTGATGGGTTGTGACAAGAAATAAAATGAAATTGTGGAGGTTGAAAACGTGAGGGCTCAGCTTTTAGTGATTATCTGAACTAAAGTTAAAAGGCTATTGAATTTGGCATACTGAATCATGACTTGTGCATGCTAACAACCTTAAGAAGATAATCTTGCAGTTTGAGTTTTTATTATCTCAATTTAATATTTAAGTTTGGTTTCAAACTTAATTTTAATATTTAAGTTTTTTAATTTGATATTTGAGGTTTTTTTGTTTCATATAAATATTTAAGTTTAACATAAATATTTGCTTTGACATTTGAATTTTTTTCCATATAAGTTTAGCATAAATATTTACTTTGACATGTGAGTTTTTTTAATTAATGTATCAAATATTCATTCGATTCCATTATCATTTCATTTAAATATTAAAATTAAATTTAAGTATCAAATTAAAATAAAAAAAGTTTCATGTACGAAAATAAACATTAAAATTAAATTTAGATATCAAATTATATATGAATTATAGAAAAGCTAATGATGACTTCCAATGCAGGTGCGCAAGAGACCATTGAATAAAAAGGAAGTCGCAAAGAAAGAAGAAGATATTATTACTATACTGTCAAATTCCAATGCACTAACAGTTCACGAGAAAAAACTAAAGGTGAGTAGCTGGCAGGGCTTCTCTTTTTTTCCGACAGTTGGGTGTTATGAATTATGATGTTAATGTTTGGATTTATTTGTGATGCTATGGCATTTTTAAGAAGATTACTTGTTTAAAATTGGAAATTAAGGAAGTTAATTTCTCTTTGCTTTGATTTCATGGAAAACCCAAATTGACTTCTTATATGAAAGCCACAGTAGCTATAGCGTTTTCAAGAGATTTCTTGTTTAAAATTGGAGACAAAGGAAGTTAATTGCTCTTTGTTTTAGCTTTCATGGAAAATTCAAATTGACTTACTATTTGAAAGCCTCGTAACTCATGATAATCTCTACCAGCTCTAACACTTACATCTTCCATGGTTAATTATAGTGTTAATATAACTTTTAGCCCCTAAAATCAACAATTAAATTCACTTTGGTACTTAAACTTGACAATTATATTATTTTGGTCCTTGAGCTTGGATTCTATCAAATTTTAATGATGTGGCATAGTTACACAAAATGCCATTAAACTTTTATATTTGCCAAATTCAGAAACCAAAATAGATCTAGTACCAAGTTTAGGTATTAAAGTGGAAAAAAATTATAGGTACCAAAGTGGACCTAATTGCCAAGTTAAGGACTAAAAGTTATATTAACCATTAATTATATGAGTGAGAAGCAGTATTTTTATATGAGACCTAATTATTGATGACCCTGCAGGTTGACCTGACAGAATATGTTGAAAAGCATGAGTTTCTTTTTGATGCTGTGCTGAATGAAGACGTTAGCAATGAGAAGGTGAATATATCCAAGATCTGAATAACTTTTTAATGGGTTAAAGTACTTGATAGGTCCCTGTATTATAGAGATTCAATTAAATTAGTCCCTCTATAATTAAATGGATAAATTTAGTCCATATACTATTAAAAAAATTAAATAAGTTCAAATTGTAACACAGTCAAAGTTTATCGTATAAAAGATGTCTTGAAAATTGTTTTTTAATTGCAATTTAATTCCAAACAAAAGAATTTAAGAATTTTTTAAACAATAAATGTTAACTCTATTTCAATATGGCCTAATTTGATTCTTTTAATAGTACAAGGACTAATTTGATCAAGTCTCTATAATAGAGGGACCTCTCAAGTGCATTCACCCTTTTCTAATATGCCATTTAGCTAGTTGCACAAGTTCATTCTCCATTGTTCTAGGTGTATTCCGAGACTGTTGAGCCGATAGTTCCACTAATTTTCAATCGAACAAAAGCTACTTGTTTTGCATATGGCCAAACAGGCAAGTACCTATCTTAAATTTGAAAGTCATGCTCTTGCAAATGAACTTTAGTTGACTATGTTTTTGTTTCTGGGTACAGGAAGTGGAAAGACGTATACTATGCAACCACTGCCTCTAAAAGCATCACAAGATATATTAAGATTAATGTACCATTCATATAGGAACCAAGGTTTCCAACTCTTTGTTAGTTTCTTCGAGATATATGGCGGGAAAGTCTTCGATCTCCTTAATGATCGGAGGTAAGTTATGTTTATACGTATTCGGAATCGTAGATAAATTGTCCTATAGTTCATAATTTACTGATTAGAATTATACATTTTGCAGAAAACTTTTCATGAGAGAAGATGGTAAACAACAGGTATGTATTGTAGGTTTGCAAGAGTACAAGGTATTAGATGTCGAAACGATTAAAGAGTTAATCGAGAGAGGTAATGCGACTAGAAGTACCGGCACCACGGGAGCGAACGAAGAATCCTCGAGATCGCATGCAATTCTTCAGCTTGCCATCAAGAGATCAGCTGATGGGAGTGAAAAGAAACCGGCTAAACTTGTGGGGAAGCTTTCTTTTATCGACCTTGCTGGAAGCGAGCGCGGTGCTGATACGACTGATAACGACAAACAGACGAGGTATAAAATGTTTTTGCATATGCAATAGCCACGGAACTGTAACATAGATGTATTAACAATCTGAAATTTTTTATTTTTATTTTGTATTTCTGCAGAATGGAAGGAGCTGAAATTAATAAAAGTTTACTTGCTTTAAAAGAATGCATTAGAGCTCTTGATAATGATCAAGGACACATTCCTTTCCGAGGAAGTAAGCTGACTGAAGTTCTTAGAGATTCATTTGTCGGCGACTCGCGTACTGTTATGATATCATGTATTTCACCAAGCTCAGGGTCGTGTGAACATACCTTGAATACACTCAGATATGCTGATCGGTATGTGGTTCTGTAACTAATATCGAATTGTAGAACCTGAATAATGACGCAGATACTTGCATTGCAGGGTGAAGAGCCTATCAAAAGGGAACAATGCCGCCAAGAAGGATTCGCTATCTTCATCTTCGAATCTTCGGGACTCAACTGCATTGCCCTTGGCTTCATCTTTACCGACTGATACCTTTGAGGACATTATACCTGATAAACCTCGATGGTCTGACCGGATTGAAAGAGATACGTCTCCTTTTAAAGTCGACCGTGTTCCTAGTGGAAGGGTAGAAGGAAATGTGTCCGTAGCATATCCGGATTATTACATGGGTCAGAAAAGTGGTCTGAACAGAATGGCCGAGGATGATTTGGATCACTCTGAGGAGACTAATTCAGATGATGATCTAAATGCCCTGTTGAAGGTGCCATCAATCGATCCGATCATCTGATTTATCTTTCCCAATTGTATATATTTCCGAAATTAAATTCGTCTCGTTTATTTATTACTAGGAAGAGGAAGACCTCGTATCAGCTCATCGAAGGCAAGTGGAGCACACAATAGAGATTGTTCGAGAGGTAAATGACTATATTGCTCTGACTCTTCATTCGTATCGAAACTCAAACCCGAGTCCAGATGAGTAACTTTGTTATGCTTACAGGAGATGAATCTGCTAGTTGAAGCTGACCAACCAGGCAATCAGTTGGATAACTATATCTCTAAATTAAGTGCCATTCTTTCACAGAAAGCTGCAGGCATTTTACAATTGCAGAACCGATTGGGTCGGTTCCAAAAGCGTTTAAACGAATACAACGTTTTAATATCTTCCGGCATTTGATTTAACCGGCCAAAAAATGGGCTCGTGAAATTCACTGATGCATTTGTGGAGCTCAACTGGAACCAATTCGGCGTGGATTCGGTCCGACATTGATGACCTCACAATACCTTATCAGAGTGGATGATGACTGGTACGAGTTGAATCTTTGTTTCTGACTCCATTTTTATGCTTCAAGTTAAACAGCTGGTGTAATATCTTGATTTACATATATACACACATACATGTAAGTACACTAGTGAAATATGTAAAATTTTCTGCAGCAGAAACCCCTTGTTTTGTCTTTTCAAGCTTCTCCTTGCATAACATTATATGACATTTTCGTTTTGCTTGAAGTGTTTGTATTCGACATTTATGTTGAACTATGTATATTTGGATATGAATGTGAAATAATTATGTCAAGCATTTGATTATTAGCACACTCGTATTTGAGTCCGTGTATAATGAGTAATATTAGATTTCATTTGTTTAACTGTTTGTGGAAAAACATATGGTAATTTTAGACACAATACGGATAGTTTTTGATTTTCGACATTGACGGTTAAATCAAATTGGATCTTGAGTATTATTTTTTATTCTTCAATGGCTTTAATTTAAAGCATTGATCGTCAAATCGTTACTTAAAACTCACTAGTCAAACTTTTTAAATAAAAAACTTAACCGCTGAATAACTTAAAAAAATTTTTAAATTGTTCAGTGATTTAAATGAAAACTTTTAAATAATTTAATAATTATTTTATAATTTTTTAAAATTAAATACGTAAAACATAAATTTATTAATAATTTAATGACTTCGAGTGTAATTTATCCAATTGTTTATAACACTTAATAGCCAGAGTTAGCTCAAATGCGTTACAACAAACTCCCAACACCTGTAGAAGGAGAGCACATTCAAATGTATTTTGAAAATATCCAAACTCCATTTTGGAACATGAGTGTATCAAAATATGATAAAAACGAAGCTACGTAAATCTCATGTGTTACCACTCTCTTCTTTAATAAAAAAATATATTTTGCTTTAAAAATTATATACATTTATAAAAAATATTATATTTAATGTATTAGAGAATTAGATAATAATAAATAATTTGAAAAATTATCACAACAGTTAAATTAAATTTTTAGATATTATTCATTGAAGTAAATATTTAATAATTTTAATATATGGTGGATAGTTCATCCAAATAAATAGCACGGAAATTTTTTGATTAAAATACTTATTATTTTTAAATACATAATTTTCATTATTAATAAAATATGTAAACAATGATGAGTTTGAAATGTTTTTTTTAAATTACGTAAACATTTTAATAAGAATAAATAACAATATTATTTAGAGTGTAAACTAATCACAATAATCTAAATTTAGGATCATATTGAAAAAGTTACTAAATTAATGTGAACCGAGAATTCAGAGATTAAATTGAGAAAAATATTAAATTTAAGGACTAAATATTATTTTATCCCTTAAAATCAGTTCAGTTATCAAATTTAATAAAATATACTTCTAATTTTCCATTCAATCAATTTGGTCCAATCTTTTTGTCAAGTAATATTTATTCGAGCCAAGATGCTCCTCTCCTCACTGAAAAAAAAAAAGCTAACAGCTTTCATGTTTGATTATGGAAGCTGCTAACGGTAACGACGTCGTTTCGCCCTTCGTCTCTAAAACTTACCAGATGGTCAACGATCCGGCGACCGACGATCTTATCACCTGGGGCAAAGCTAACAACAGTTTCATAGTCATCGACCCTTTAGATTTCTCTCACAAAATTTTGCCTTTTTACTTCAAACATAGCAATTTTACTAGCTTCGTTCGCCAGCTTAATACTATGTAAGTTTCAAATTTCAATTCAATATATGTGTGTGTGTGTGTGTATGTATTTGAAATGGTTTAAAGATGTTTATGATTTGTGGTTGATGATTAGGGTTTTAGGAAAGTTGATTCAGATAAGTGGGAATTTGCGAATGAATGGTTTCTTCGAGGTCAAAAGCATTTGTTGAAGAACGTGGCGAGGAGAAAAACGGGGGGAAATCGATGCGTGCGGTTGAAGAAAGGTGAGGTTTTAGATGGCGGCGGTGACGGCGACGGTGAAATTGTGATGGAGATAGCGAGGATGAAAGAGGAGCAGAAATGGTTGGAAGAAGAGTTGAAAGGGATGAACGAGCGATTGGAGACGACGGAGCGGCGGCCGAAGCAGGTGGTGGCGTTTCTTCGCCAGGTCGTCGAGGATCCTGGTTTCGTTTCGTGTTTGGTGCTCGAAAAGCAGCGGAGTAGGCGAATTATGTTGGAGAAACGGCGGTTGAAGGTGGTGCCGCCACTGGCGGTTTCGAATAATTCGGTGAAATCTGAAGGTGAAGGATGGCATGCTCAATTGATTTCGTCTTCGTCATCGCCATCGCCGTCTCCGGAGGACTCCATGGTGGTGTTGGAGCGTAGAGATATCGTAGGACAAGTAATGAACAACGGTTGCGGTACGATAACAAGCCAATCGCCGGTGGTGATGCCGCCGGTGAATGGAAACAACACGGCGGTGTTTTCATCTGGGATGAGTAGTTTAGTAGGGTATGGTGATGGGACTGGGCAATTGCGTTATTTAAGAGATATGGCGGAGGTGGCGGGAGGGACGGTGGAGGCGCGTGTTTCACTGCCTTATCCATTTTCACTATTTGGCGGTGGCTTTTAGTTTTCCGTTTGTTCGCTTCACATGAAATATCTTCTTTTTTTCTCATTGAGTTTTGTTTTTAATTTTAGATTTTTCATTTCTTTTCCTAACCACTGAAAAAATATTGAGGAGAATATATAAAATATACATTAAATAATGAATTTAGAACTAAAATTTATAAGATTGAATTTATATTATTAAATTTATTTGATATTACTTATTTTATTTTGAATAATTTATTTCAAATTTAAGATTTTAAAAATAAAATTAACTTAATATTTTCACTATTTACTTATTATATTTAAATTTTTGTTGAAAGTATTATATCAAATAAAAAATATGATTATGGAACATAATTTAAAAATTAAATGTGTTTAGTGATATTGATTAAGATGATATATGAAATAGAACTGATTGTTTTTCTTAAATTAAATAAAGAATATTAAATATAATTTTCTTTAGTTAAATCTTGCATATAAATTATGAATTTTGGTCGTAATTGTTTTTTGTTCATATACTTTTTAAATTTTTAAATTTTAATTTTGATAAAATTTAATAAATTTTGCTAATTTTAAAATATGATATAAAAATCACATCATTATATTACAATGCCTTAATAATTTGTTATTTCTACATGTTATTCATAAAAGTCAATTAACAGTGTTATTTATGCCAAATTTAAAATTTCTAAAATTTAAAAATATAGGAATTAAGAACGGTTTAATTGAAGCAAAGACTAATAGCGAATTCATCTAAATTGGATTTAACTACTACTATTTTGGTCGATACTAAAAATTCAAAATTTGAACAGTATAGAGATTAAAATTAACTAATTTGATTAAATTAAAGTATATAGATTAAATTCACAATTTATTTAAAATACAAGGACTGATAACAGAATTTGACAAATTTCCTTTGAATTGATAAATTAATAATTTATAATCCTTTTGATGTGCTGTTTTTGATGGATCCTAACTCTTGTTATTGGGAAAATAGCATAAATGTACTTTTAGTTTTAACTTCCAACGCCTTTTGGCACAAAATATGAACATATTAACCAATAACAAGGCGTTGTGTGGGTTCAATGCCATATACTTCTCCTTTCTAGAAATTATATATAATATATGTATACTTGAATACAGTAAATATTTTTTACCACTTAATTATAAAAAATTATAAAATGATCATTTAATTATTCAATTTTTTCTTCATTAGCTGATTGATGTAAAAATAAAAATACTTAAATATCCAAGACAGTTGGGTTATCAGAAAATACAAACTTTAATAGTTGAATGATAAAAAAGATTCAATTTTTGCTTGAAGCTACAAAATTTCCACCAGACTGGTGATTGCACAAGATGTTGGCATGTGATATCTAATTCAGTTTTTAAAAAATATAATACATGTCACATATATACTGAATTGTCATCTAACACGATAAATGATAGTCTGAAAGTTATCTTAAATATTCTAAAAGTTACCCTATAAAATTTTACATCGTTAAAAATTGGTTCGGCTGATGAAATATTCAAATGTGACACGTGCTTCATTTTGATATATAAGAACTAATTTTTAACAGTAAAATTTATAAACTTTAAAAAAAATGATCATTTTAATTTTTAATATAACATACAATAATTAATTTATTATTTTTAAATAAATAAATAAAATATACCCTAAATCTTGAATAAAGGTATCAAATTATTATTATATTAAAATAGTGATAGTTCCATATGGGTTTCCATACCCTTAACATAAGCATCGAGTCAGCCAAATTATTCTTTCAAGATGCCCTGTGCCCATGATTCAATACACGTTCAAAATTATTCATAAATATTATTTTAAAATATGTAATTTTTATATATTATACATAACCTATACAAATAGAATATACTAAATTTATTCATTCTACTTTTAAAATTTAAAATGTAGATCCAAATGTTAATATCCGTTAAAATTATTTTATTAAATTTATTGGTATGAGATTTTAAATAAAAATAAATCCTCACTTGACAGTCACGAGAAAATTTAATGGTGTTAACAATTGAATTTGTATTTTAAATTAAAAAATAGAAGAATTATTCCTTAAAATAAAAGTCCGAGGGTTAAATTATAAATATACAAAAGTATAGGAACTTGAAGCACACTTTAACCTTAATTATTCATTGGTTAAAATATGCCTCAAGTCTTTATACTCCTCACAAATTTAGATTTTAGTCCTTTTACTTTTATTTTCAAGAATTTAGTCTATCTGCTTTCATATTTCAAATTTCAAGTCCAATTATTAACATTGTTAATTTTTTATTAATTTTGTTGGTGTGATATTTTGAAATTAAAAAAAAAACACTCAATTGGTAGCCATGTAACTACGAAATGACTATGTAATAAACTTGAATTTAACAAAATAATTTTAAAGTATTAACAGTTGAACTTGAATTTTGAAATCTGAAAAGTAAAATGATTAAATTCCTAATTATAAGGACTAAATTTCAAATTTACAAGAGAAAAGGGAGTTATGGCAAATTTTAACCATATTCATTTCTTTTTTTTTTTTTGGACTAACATTTCTATTCATTTATTTTGTACTTTAAAGTGGGGACCACAGAATCTAACTCTTCACTCGCTGGCGAGTGTTACAAACACGAGCAAGTGGGAAGTGGGTAACAACACGCGTAGCTTCCGATGCTTAAACTTTGAGCAGGCTGGCGAGACCATCAACTTGACACGTTGAGCCCATCAGTGCCGTAGGTCCCACCACGTGTCATTCAGATGGGCTTTGTGAGTAAGATAAATGCCATGGGGTCTAAAACTGAGGAATATCCCAAATATCTCTGTCAAATTTTAAATTCATCATTTATTTAAAGTGAGTCATAAATATATCAATCATGTCTTCGTAGTTAATAAATATCGTATCATTGTGACCTAAAAATATTATATTAATATTATATTAATCAAATTTAAATTATTAATATAATTAATACACGTATTTTATAATTAAATTTACGTATTTTAAATATATTTAATCTCAAAATTTAAACTAACATTTAATGAATAAATTAATAATTAATTTAATAAAAGACCTAATTGATATAATATTAATATTTTAATAATTCAATTAAAATATTTGAAAGTTTGGAGATATTATTTGACATTTTAATTTCACATATAATATATTTATTATTTATATATTTGTATTTTAAAATATCAATCAAACACAATAGCGACCTCTTCTAAACAAGGGTGAAGTCAGAACAATTTTTTAGGGGGACGGATAAAATTTTAATTTTTTATAGTATATATCTTTATAATTTGTAAAGGATTAAATTGAATTTTTATAATTTTAGGGGGTCAAAATATAATTTTAACTTTATTAATTTAAAAATTTTAAAAAATTTTAAGAGCCTTTTAAGCAATTTTATATTTTAGGGGAGGCCGGGGCCATGCCAGCCCCCGGCTACGCCTCTGCTTCTGAATTAAATTTATTTCTTATTTTGTTTTTGAAAGCAAATAAAAGTTTATTTCAAACCCATTAAAATTAAAATGAGGAAAAAAAAGTGGGTTTTTATGTGTTTTGAAGTCATGTTAATCTTATGCCAAAAACTAGATGATAATAATGAGAAAAAAAAGAAGATAATTACTTCAAATTAAAGCATATCTGATTCGTAAAGATAACTATGAATAAGTAATAAAGGTTGAGAAAAATAAAGATATAAATTCATAATTAATTAATTGATTATACCTTTTTTTTTCCAAAAATTATCATTAGAAAACAAATGATTTCCAAATTAGACAGCATGAAATAAAATATTTTAATAACAATTTTTCAAAAAGTAAAATTAATTTTATTTTTTAATATTTGTTTTTAGATTTAAAAAATAATGGTTAACACAATTAAAATTCTTCTATTAAATTAATCGAATGATATTTAAAAAAGATTCATTTAATAGTTATATAATTAAAAATATTATTATTTCATGGTCACATATTTGGTATACTGACAATAAATTTTTATGAAAAACTCTACAAATAAAATTAAGAGATTGACAAGTAATTAAAAATTCAATGACAATATACTAAATATTTTCCTATAAAATAATAATTAAATAAAAAATTGACATTCACTAACTGTAAACAAAATAAACATTTTTAAATTTAAAATTAAATTAAATTATTAATTAATATATTATTTTTATTAAATATAATATTTTTATTATATGTGAATAATTTTTCAAAATGTCGTACTTTAAAGAAGAAATTAAAAGAAGCTTCTAAGAGTGCCGAAAAAAGCTGTTCCCAAACTCTAGGAACTAATAAATAGCCTTTCGTCCTAAATTCCAAAATATTTATTAGAAAAGAATGATATAAAATAGTGACATAATATTATTTTTTTTTTTCAATACATATGTTACATTAATATTTTTATATTAAAAATTAAATTTAAATTAAAATCTTAAAATTTAGAATAAAATACTAAAATTTAAAATAAAAATATTAATATAACATAAATCTATTAAAAATATATAAATAATATAATATTACTGTTTCATTTAATCCCTTCTCACATTTATCTTTTTAAGTATTTATCTAAATAACTTTTTTTTAACCAATAACCCAGTAAGGATTTTACTTCATTTTAAGAGTTCTGACTTTTTACATTTTTCAGTTTCCTATAGAGCAATGTCATCGCCAGCACCGGCACCGGCACCAGCAGCGTTACCACCAACGATCAATGCTGCATCGCCATTACCACAACCATCGACCTCCGCAGCTCCGCCTCCAACTAGCACTCCCTCCAAAACGCCACTCACCCCATATCCACAGCCTCCAGTAGTAACCCCTTCTGCTGCTCCGTCTTCAACCACTGCTCCTCCTCCCTTCGCGTCATCTCCTTCGCCGTCATTCCCCACTACCCTTCCGTCACCAGTCACCACTTTCCCCCCGCTATTATCCATCAACCCTTCCTCTCCGCTTCCATTCACCACTTTTCCTCCACCATCATCCACCACCAACCCTTCTCTTCCTCCACCAGCCATCACTTTTCCTCCGTCACCATCCTCCAATATTATTCACCCTCCACACCCTTCTACACGGCAACCAACCCCGAGAAGTTCTTCCAACACTCCATTGCAACCACCACCACCACCACCGCCTACATGGACTTCAACGACTGCATATCCTCTGCCGCCACCATCTCATTCCAGAGGTGGAGTGCCGACGATGCTGGTATTGGGGATAGCAATAGGGGGGATAGCCATATTATTGGTTTTGAGTTTGTTATTTACACTTATATCTTCTCAAAAGAGAAAAAGAACAAGAAAAAGAAGAGATGAAGAAAGTTACTACTCACCTCCTCCATCTCCTAGGCCCAAAGGTTAATTAATCTTTTTCTTTTATATATTTTATTAAATTTATTTGTTTATTTGTGTATGGTCTCGATTTTATTGAGAGCTGAATTCACAAAGAGTTTTTGTTGAAAATTTAGATTGAATTTATAGAGTAAAAATATTAATATAAACTCATAAAAAATTGATGTCATATACCATATTTTATGTCATTTATTTATTTTAGATGATACTCATGGTGGTCAACATAATCAAGGGCAACAAAATCCACCAGATTCAGAACCCAATAATCAAGGGCAACAAAATCCGCCAGATTCAGAACCCATTCCTCCACAGTCTCCACCACGGGAATCTCCATCCCCGGAACACTCTTCGACATCTTTAATACCATTACTTCCGCCGCCTCCACCACCTTTTACGTGCAATTTTGGAGGTTTCGACACTAATATAGATTCAATTCCTGAAAACCCATTCCTACCGACCGCACCTAAAATTGCATTAAGTTTCTCAAATAGAATGTTTACCTACGAGGAACTAGCAACGGCAACAAATGGCTTCTCCGATGCCAACCTTATAGGACAAGGTGGTTTCGGGCATGTTTATCAAGGATTATTCGTCGACGGGAAAGAAGTGGCGGTGAAGCAACTGAAGGTCGAAAGCAGGCAAGGGGAGAGAGAATTTAAAACGGAAGTTGAGATCATTAGCCGCCTTCATCATAAACATCTTGTCTCGTTGGTTGGATATTGTATATCCGAGACAACGAGGATGCTTGTTTATGAGTTTGTTCCAAACAACACTTTGGAGTTTCACTTGCATGGTAAGATTGTCTTTTCATTTTTCCACTTTAGTATTTATGTCTAATATAAGTGTTCAAAGTTTTAGTAACATAAAATTATTATATATACTATGTTGTATGTAGATACCTTATATTCAATACTCATACTTGCACTTCTCGAAATGGGTTAATTAAGTTAGTTTTAGATCAAGTTAATTTACGTTTTTGGGATAAAGTTTTGGGTGTTAATTAAAATTTTCAAAAATTTAAGAGTTTAATGAGAAATTTTTTAATAGAGTTTAATTATTTTTTAAAAAAAATTGAAAATTTTAAAATTTGAGCAGTTTAATTAAATTTTTTTAAATTTCAAAGGAAAAATAAAAATTTTCCCATAATTTTGGGAGCGCCAAGGTCCCCTTGGCCACCATTACCGAACTTAAAAAATTTTGAGTTTATTTACTTTTATAGGTAAGTCACATCATAAAACGGGTCAAAGTTTTTTTTTTTTTTTTCCCATCAGCTGAAATGATATGAGAATGGTGATTTGCAGGAGAGGGACGACCTATCATGGATTGGTCAACTCGAATGAAAATTGCTTTAGGATCTGCAAAAGGACTAGCATATCTTCATGAAGATTGTATGTTATTTTTACTCTTTAGAATTTTAAGGTTCCAATATCTCTTAATTTATGTTAAAAATTATCAAATATTAATTTTCCAGGTCATCCAAAGATCATTCATCGCGATATTAAAGCAGCTAATATTCTTTTGGATTTCAATTTCGAAGCTAAGGTAATTAATTTCCATTTTTTTTTTGAAATTTCTAAATATTCAAGATAAATAGTAAGGTAAACGCATGCCCTCAAGCTGTTCGAGAAAAATCCTGCTTATTTAATTGACCATCTGTGTTTCTTTTTACTTGTTAATTATTGGCATTGGTTGATAAGATAAAAGAGGAAATTTGTGTTTTCAGGTTGCTGATTTTGGACTAGCTAAGTTTTCATATGATGTCAACACTCATGTCTCTACCAGAGTAATGGGTACTTTTGGGTAAGATCTTGTTTCTTGGTGTGTATATATATATATTTATGTTTGTAAATTAAAAATTTTTGTCTATTAATTTTTTTTTTTTATCTATGTTCTTTCGACTTTTCTTTTTTTTAAAGATACTCGTATTCTAGATTCATATCAAACACATATTTAAACACGAATATAAAAACATAACCTTTCAAATGATTGTCTAAAATATATATTTTTAAATAAATATACTTGCATTTAATACTCCATTTGAGTAACATACGTTTCCATCCACTGTTAACTCTTTAGGTATTTGGCTCCTGAGTATGCTTCAAGCGGAAAACTCACGGATAAATCAGATGTTTTCTCGTTCGGGGTTATGATTTTGGAATTAATTACCGGACATAAGCCGGTTGGCTCTTCTTACAAAGAAGACGGTTTAGTCGATTGGGTTAAGTTCTTATTTTCTCTTTTTCATCCCTCTTCATGAATTAATTGCATATACCGAGATTCAAATTCTTAAATTAAGTGAAACGTACAATTTGGGATTTACAGGCAAGACCTTTGCTCACAAAAGCTTTAGATGATGGGAGCTTCGACTGTTTCGCTGATCCAAAATTAGGAAAGGAATATGACCACAACGAGATGGTTCGTATGGTTGCTTGTGCTGCTGCTTGTGTTCAACTTTCAGCTCGAGATCGACCACGAATGAGCCAGGTAAATTTGGGTTCGGATCAAATTTAAATTTGTGCTACATGTTAAAATTTAAATTATTTCAAGTTTTGAGTTCTAAGTACAAAATCATTCAAATTTAGGGTGTTTTTAGCCGATTGAGTCGTTGCATGTTTAAATCATTTCGGATCTTTGTCATTTAAGTTTTCAATTGTTTTGATATCAGGAACAGCCAATCGGAATTCAGGTTGAATTCGAGTTAGATAGCTTTAGGTCATTAATCTTTTATGATCGGATTGAGTTAAATCATAATCGGGATGATCTATTTGATTCACAACTCTAATACGAAAAGATAATTGGAACAATTATGTTCCACTCATGATTAGACTCTGACCCGAAACTTTTAACCAAGCAGATAATCCGAGCTTTAGAAGGTGATGTATCGATGTCCGATCTTAACGACAGTGCAAGTCCCGAACATAGCAATATTCACAGCTCTCATGAAAATTCAGACATCGATACAAGCCAGCACAACAAAGACACAGAAGGGTCCAAAAGAATGGTGGTGGACTCTCAAGGATACGGTGCTAGTGGCGAGTACGGTGAACCAAGCACTGAATACGGTTCTAACCCTTTCGGCTCTATCAATGAAAGTTACTCGAATCAACCAGGAAACGAAACCCTTTCTAGCTCCCAGCCAGGAAACGGAAGCGGTAAGGATGAAGAAGAACAGCTAAAGGTGTAGCTCAAATTTCAATCTCTTTTATAATGCCTCATTCTTTTTGTTAAGTTCCCATTGGCATGCTTTTGAATGAGACAACACAAATTTTCATTTAATTTGATTTTGTATTTATTAGGGAGACACAAGAAAACAATGGATAGGCTTTGGTTGATTCTTTTATTTATTTCAAAATTTGGATCTATTTTTTATTTGACACATATCATATTATCCCTATATATATATGTATGGATGCATGTATATGTATCTATACACAAATATATAGGTTAAAGGATCGGGAGGTCCCTATATTATATAGACTGGATCAAATTAGTCCTCTATTATTAAATGGATCAATTTAATTACTATACTATTGGAAAGAATCAAGTCCAAAATGTAACAAAACTAACATTTATTATATAAAAATTGTCTTGAAAATTATTTTTTCCAATTGTAGTTCCATTCCAAATAAATTTATTTACAGAACTATAAAACTTTAAAAATATTAACTTTGTTAAACAATAAATGATAAATTTTCAAACAGTTAATGTTAACTCTTTCAGTTTAGCCTTATTTGATTCTTTTTAATTGTAGAGGGACTAATTTGATCAGTTCCCTATAATAAAGGGGTCTCTCAGGTACATTCACCCAAATATATATGAATAATGAAACTTGCTACTAATTCTGCATATATGATTTCAAGGTTAAACTTGTGTGGTGCTAGCTGCTATCAAAACTTTCAAAAGGTATAACAGTACAGATAGAAAATTAGTGAAAAGAGAAACTAACTTCGAAAAAAGCTTATCCTTCAACTATAGATTGGCTAACCGACCTGACATTGATCGCCTTCGCCTCCTTCGTTTTTGTCGAATCCGCCATATGCTGAAGAATAGTACAAAGCCTGAAGAACAACAGATATATATATATATATATATATTTGGTGAAAAGAACAACAGAGATATTAATCAAATACAAGGCCAAAAATGCAAAGAAGATTTACATGAACATCTATATATGTGTGTCTATAAAAGATGTTCACCAACCTGTAATTGCGATAACTGCAGGTACAAGCCACTGACTAGCAACTAGTTCAGGCACATCGAGCTGCGAAAACAAGAGGTAAGTTTTATCGGTCTTCGGGTTCAATATATAAAAAGAATGAATCTGTTTAGACAGAGTATTATGCTTCTTACCTCACGCAAGTACCTGTTTTTCTCTGTAAACTTGGGACGCCGAGAATTTGATGTATCGATAGTGGAATTTAAGCCTCTTCCTAAATCAATAACATGATAGCCAGGTAACTTTCTGTTTCTTCCCCTAATGTGTAAATTGTATCCTTTAGTTCCCCACACTTCGAATCTAGAGTCAGTCCGACAGATTAAATCCTTTCCAAGGACAGCAGAATACACGGAGAAATTTAAATCGGTTCTTCGAGATGATAAGTGGTTGTCATCTTCATACAATGGCATATCTTGCTTAACAGACTTGGAGAAAAGCACAGGATCTTTAATATTTGAACCTGTGAAATCTAGTATTTTTCTTAGAAGCCGGTAGCAATTGGTAACCATATGGCTGCTGTCTAAGCAGTTTGAGTCTCCATATACAGCAATGCGACCTTCACCGACTTCTAGCAGGCCAAGGATAGGTGAGTCTGCCTGCATATGCCAAGAGATCACATAATTTTCAATGTTAAAAGTCACGTATGCTGAAATTATAAAAAAACTATAGATGTTTAATCACCTTGTTCATGCCGGAATTCAGCAACAAATTTTGAGTGGCCCCACTTTCCGAGCTATCCAAAAAAGGAAAGCTATGTACATAACCACCTCTTGGGAACCTCACTATATCTGTTCCAGATGCATATCGACTCTGTTCATCGTCAATAGAAAAATCACCATTCAGAATCTTATCCCCGAAAGCTATCCCAAATGGAGCCAAAAGATCATTTAATGCTGGGATATTTGCACCTCCGGTCACTGGTGTCCACCAACTCCTTGTGTTGTCATCGAAAAATCTCATTTTGACCATTGTGTCCACATTATACCACTCAGCGAAAACAGCCAAACCCAAACCAGTATTAATGACATCATCCCTGAGCTTTTCAATCTCTTCTTGGAAGTATTCATCCTCAAGATCAACCATCAAAAGAGTTCCATATTGGCTAGCATCGAAACACGTAAGAGGAGAACCAAGTGTCTCAATATAATAGCCAGCATCTCGTAACATGTTGAACATAATGTGAAAATTTGTATGTAGGTGATCCCCATGCCAATCAAGAATGTCGTTCCGTACATCCAATGAGTCTCTTGGAATATATCCAGGAGGATATTTAATACTGTGAAATTGGTCCCATAAAACCCGTTTTGATCGTGGTGGAGTTGGAACCACATTCAATTTCAACTTAAGAATGCAAGTACTAGTTCGAACAGCCCTCTCCCCTTGGGCTGGAGGAGAATGTACTCTAACAGTTACATTGCCCTCAATCACTCCGGAAAAATGTGCACCTTCTTCCTTAATTTGCATGTGAAGTGCTAAGTAACCTGTCCAAGGCCAGATGACTTCCGAATAAGTAAAGCGAATACTTAAAAGATTCCCTTCCTCGTTTGAAGGATGCCATATCGGTGGACTATGAACATAGCCAATGACACCCATCCCATTCAGAACAGTAGCATTGAATATCACAGGCATCGCACCAGCATAAAGTGGTTGCAGACAAAAGGGCCAGGAATACGGACAATCTGTATAATCAAGAACACTAGGAAATATGCTTGCTCGAGGTTGGTAACTCTTAAGGATTTCATATGATTCTAATCTGACAAAGAAATAAACTTAATCAATTATTAACACACTAAATAGATCTAAAAGGAAAAATTCTGAATGTTATAAGGAAGAAGCACCGTGACCAGGTGAACTTACAGATCTACTCTCCCTGCACCCTGTTCATACATGTTCGGACCAGCGAGCTTAGCGGCACCCTCAACTAGTGCTTGTTTCATGCTTGCAGGATTCAGAATTTCCTTCCGTTTGTTCTCAGGAATGATACTAACAAGCAGGCATACCACACCAGCAACCACAGGGCTTGCCACACTAGTGCCTGATAGGCTTTTACATCCGGTACTGATCTTAGATCCCATAATTTCCCGTCCATATGCCACAATATCTGGTTTGACACGACCATAACTGCAAAGGGAATTAACCAAGTTAAATCTTCATGCGTTATTCAGCACACTATATTCAAATGAAAAACAGATTGTGGGCTGGAAAAGTTATTGCATAAAAATAAGGAGTACTACATATTCATGACCAAAAACTAGGGAAAAAAAAAGTGACGTAAATAGTATAAACTTATTTAGAGGTTCAAAACCAAGTAGGATAAGTACAAAAATACAAAATATGTAATACTTTATACTAGAAGGATATGATACCCATGAGGAATCTCCCAAGTACTCATGCCACGTGACGAAAATGAGGCTATGTGATCACTATAATCGATGCCACCAACACCAATAACGTCACTTTGGTCAGCTGGATTGTTTAAAGTTCCATAAAGTGGCCCATCATTTCCAATGGCTGATACCATAATAATATTATTGGCTGTTATTTCCCAAACCTGGAGAACCATAAAGCAGCAAACATTAACCGAAAAGGGCCCGGCTACATGTTATTAAAAAGAAAAAAAGGAACGTATGCAAAAGTGTACGCGTGCATAATATTTCAAGTTCACCACCAAAGTTGGTAACATCACAAGTGATCCTCATTAAGAAATTAATGTCCAAAAAAGACAAACAGTTCAAAATGTACTAAAATCTATGAAGAGAAACTCAACTCACTAATTAGAATGATCAATTCACGATTCATGGAATTTAGGAGAGGTCATAGAAGTTTATGGAGAAAATTCAACGAACTCCAATAAAGAAATGAATCATTATGAATGAAGCATTTCCATATGCTACCAAAGTCTTAAGGGCAAAGTTGAAAAGTCCAAATCGACAAAACAGACTAAAACTGACATTTTTATTCACAATTTCTCGGTTGTGAAATGAAAATATCAAATGACGGTTGACACGTAACATGCCAAAGGGAGTCTACCTTCTCTACAAATGGGAGATCCAAGTAATCAGGTCCACCTATGCTCAAGTTTAACACATCCATGTTGGTTGCAATAGCATAGTTGAAAGCATCAAGGAACCATGATGTATATGATACCTGCAATAAGCTGAGGACAAAATTCTCATAATCTAACTAAACTTTATATCATAAATCAAATGTCAAAACAAAAAAGCCTCAGGGTATACTGCATTAAACATAAAAATCTTTCATTATCTTGCCTAATCAATATTTATTTCTCAGTTAAAATATATTCTAATTCTAGTATTCTAGTAAAAAAAAGGGTCTGATTTATAAAGGCCAAGGAGCAACTTCCAATGACAATACAAAAAGTGAAGAAAATTTCTAATACCAACATGCGTTACCTGCGCATCCGTGAAAACACGAAAGGCATAAATCTCAGTATCAGGTGCAAAACCAAGACACTCAGCATCTTCACCGGCAATAACACCGGCCACAAATGTTCCGTGTCCGAGATTATCATTCAAAGTATCTTCGTTAGTCCAATTAGTACGTTCCTGAAAAGAGTTTGCTCCCATAAGTGAAAATTAAAGTTCCCCATTGAAAAGCCACTTATGTATATACAAACACATATACATATATAAATACACACACCTTAATGTTTCGAAAATGAGGGTGATCAGCACGTATTCCAGTATCGAAAATAGCCATTTTGACTTTGGCACCAGTGTACCCTTTTCGCCAAAGAGCATCAGCTCCGAATAAGGAAGTAACTTGAGACCTCTGCAACATCAAATACAAGTAATTCCACAACTTCTTTATTTAAATTCTAAAAAAAAAAAAAGGAATAGAATAGAAAAAACTTTGGGTAATTTACCTGCGACAAAAGATGGCGACTCCAATTAATCGACGAATTACTTAAACCCGAAACATGGCAATGTTTTTCTTCACTAAACGACATCGAAGTAAAAATCTTTCCGGATCGTTTTCGTCCATTTTCAAAAGCACCACCACCAGCACCAAGCAGACCCCTGTTATAGCTTAAATCAACGTTGACATCTTTAACGAATCCCAGCCTCTCGGTTTCCTCAATCAAGGCTTCTTTCACTGAACTCTCGATCGAAACCAGCCCAAAATCGGTCGGGAACTTAGCTGCCGCGTTGCGTCTTTCGATCCATTCCCAGCCGTCGGATCGAAGGTTGGATTCCAAGTAAGAACGATGATCGGATGCCGGCTTGTAGTCAGTGAACCGGATTATGTAGTTGTTACGGACGGTTAGGTTGTTGGATCCGTAATGGGTTAGGGTTTGTTTACGTGTCGGGTTGAAGGGGGGTTTGAAATGGAAGAGGGAAACGGAGAGAAAGATAACGAAGAAGGCGGATTTGAGAGGAAATGAAAGTTGAATTATGATCATGATGAAGATGATGGTGATAGGCCGTTAATGGTGGATTAATTTGGCGGGAAATTCCTTCATAGAAGAAAGGAAAAGGCCTTTTCTTTTTTGTCCTTCAATTTGAATCTTCAGATTCCGACAACCTCGACGGTCTAAAAACGGAGAACACGAAGGAACTTTTACGATTGTAAAGCCACGTGGCTTAAAAACCCTAAATCTTACATGACGACGTAAGTGACGTGCCCTAATTCTTTAGATGACGAATTAAATTCAAAAAATATACTTTGATTATTGAGTTTAATACACCTCGAGTATGAAATTTGATAAATGAGTTCAATAGAGTTAGAGTAATTTGATTAAGTGCCGAATTGAGCTCGAACTTAAGAATTTATATTCGAGTCAAGCTCTAGTCAAGTATCAAATTTTAAATTTTAAGTTAATTTCGAGTTTAAATTTGTCACTATTCGGACTCGATTTGATCTTGTCTATTCCGAGATAACGACTAGATTTAAAAGAATTTTCAAACTCAGTTCAATTTGGTTTTTTAAATAAATTTTTTATTTAAAAAATATAATTATATAAAAATTAAAATTATTTATTTTATAATCGAGTTGAATTAGATGTCCAAAAAATATATATCTAAATTCCATTAAATTCGAACCCGATTAGTTCTATCCTCCACCTAAAGGTGTAATTAAGTTAAGTCAAGTTCGAAAACTAGCAAGCTCGAGGTTGACTCAAAATTTAAAGCTCGATACTTGGCCCAAGCTCAATCAAACATTTGTTTTTATGTTTGAGCTCAGTTTGAGATATAACCGACTCGTTTATTAATTTTTGTACTCGAAGGTATTTAAGCTCGAGCTAGGCTCAATAATTAAGCGTATGGTTAATAATATATATTAAAGGCAATAATATAATTTGATAATATGAAAATATTTGAAATATATATTAAAAAAAAAAACTTGATAAGAATAATGAGTTATTCAGAGTATTACTGAGCTTAAATTTGGCTTTTTTTGATAGCTTGAGCTTGATTTTAGCTTGAAAATTATCGAATTGAATTCAAGTTATTTTTAAATTAAATTCGAATAGCTTTTTGAGTGCTAATGTTTCATTTACATCCTTATGGTTGCACCTAAATTTTATTGGGATAGAACCCCAAATTAAAAAAAAACGACATCTAAATAAATGTTCATTTAATTTTCATTAAATAAAAAAAATTACCTTGTATATTTTTTTGTTAAACTCTTGAAAGTTATTCGATGTAAATTTTAAATTAATTTTAAAATTTTATAATATTTTAATTGAGTTTTAAAGTATTAATATTGTATCAATTAAGTTCTTTAATCAATCTAATTATCAATTTGAACATTAAATGTCAGCTCAAATTTGACGTGAGTGTATTTAAAACAAACAAATAAAATTAAAAACATGTATATACTTACTATATGGACGACTTGGATATAATATATTTACAATTTGGTCCATATGTTTCAAATATGCTCCACGACATATTCGAACCTACATTTTTAGGGTTAATTACCCCACGTGTCCTCAAATTATGGTATAATTTGGTTTCTGAACTTCAAAACGTTCTATTTGAGACCTCAAAGTAGCAGAATCATATTAATCAAGTCCTTTAATCAGCCAAACCATTAGTTTGTGCATTAAATGTCAACTCAAATTTGATGTTAAACATACCTAAAACATGCATGTGAATCAAATTGTAAAAATTTGTATACTTGTTGTATGAACAACTTATATCTAACGTATTTACAAATTGATTCACATGTTTTAAATATTATTCATGTTAGATTCAAACCAATGTTGAATGCTTAAATAGACATGTAAGTTGATGGAATGACTTGGTTGATACTTTTAGGACTCGATTATAACTTTTTGATGTTTACAGACCAATTTAAAATATGATCAATAATTAGACTTGAGATAAATCGAGCATCAATTTTCAAACTCAAGTTCAATTGAGACTTAATGGAGCTACTTGCGCTTGAGCTCGATTAAGCTCGTTCATGTTCTAGCTTGAGTTCGTGCGTACTTAAGCTCTTTCTATAAAAATAAGAGCAAAATGTAATTTCATAATATAAAAATATAATAAAAATGAAAAACATGATTAAACTCGCAAGCTATTTGAGTCCGGTATTATGGTGTTAGAATTCAATTCAACCGAGAGCTTGAGTTGCTTGAATTTGAACTCGACTTAATAATTATAAATGGAATTTGAGTTTTTTTTTTCAAGTCAAACTAAAATATCTTAACATGTTTATTTATATATATTTAAATATTTTCATATAGTGGCAAACTCGAGCTCAATATCAACTTGATATTTGAGGCACAATACTTGACTCAAGCATCAATTTCTAAGCTTGAGTTTAACTCGAGACTTAATTGAGTTACTCAAGCTCAATTAAGTTCGTTTATATTCTAGCTCGAACTCGTTCATGTACTTAAGCTCATTCTATATAATAAAGGTAAAAATAAAATTTCACAATATAAAAATAATTAAAATGACAAGCCCAATTAGACTCGTGAAGTGTTCAAATTGAGCATTACGATCGATGCTCGAGTACTCAATCCATAGTTTAAGTCAATGGCGAAGCCCCCTCCTAAAATGGAAAATTTTCCATTTAAACCCTTTATAATTTATAAAATTTTAAATTAGTAATAATAAAATTACACTTTGACCCTTCCAAAATAATGAATTTTTGATTTAATCCTTTAAAAATTAAAAAATGTAGGCTATTAAAATGGTAAAATTATAATTTTATTATTGTAAAAAATACAATTTAATTCTGCCTCAATTTTTTTTTGATTCGCCCCTAGTTTAAGTTGCTCAAACTCGAGATTAAGTCAAAATTACCAAATTCAATTTAAATTTTTTTAAATCAAACTCAAATAACTTACTAGCATTAATCTCTCATTAATCGCTTAAACAAAATATAATATTAACCGAAAACAATTAGTATCTTTAACAGAAACATAACGGAAATTCACAACGGGGTAAAATTAGTTAAATTCGTTAAAATTGTATTTTTTTCTTTTTTTATCGAATATTTCGGCACCCATTAACATTCTTTTAGATTCAATTGTCTTTTCTTAGACAAAATTTACCTTTTTTTCTTCATAATTTATGTTTATCTATTAACAACCGAAATAAAAATAAATTAAAATCCTTTGTTTAGCCTCTCATTTTTAAATTGTAGTTTTTTTTTTGAAATATATAAAATGTTGTTATAACTAAAAAACAAATATAAATAAAACCCTTTACATTCTTTGTTATTTACACAAAGAAGAAAAAGAAGAAGAGAAAAATAAAGAAGATAATTGAGACAATGGTTCGAGCATTGTCTCGTCGATGTAGCATTCAAAGTTGGGGATCTTTTCGTATTAGGCGAACAAATCATGATGATCATGATGATGATCACAATGATGATGATCATAAGCAGCAACAACAATTGAGGACCATTGATGCAAGAAATACAAATAAACCAATGGAGGATGAACCCCCTTTTATAGGAGAGGCTCCCAAGGAGAAGCCTCAATCAGGTTTGCAGATATTAAAATTTTAACTTTAAAATGTATTCGATATCGATATATATTTTTTGAAAATTGAGGTTTGATGGTTTCGGGTATATATACACCATGTTGTAACCCTTAGTCTTAACATGGAGATAGGGGGGGAGGTTAAAGATGCTAAGATAAGAAGTTTATTCGAATTTGATTTTTTTTAAAAAAAAATTCAAGATGAGACAATTTTGAGTATATATACTTAAAAATCGAGTCAAAATCGAGGTTTGAGATGGTTTTACCTCGCCATGTTGTGATCTTTTGCCTCAACATAAGACAAAGAAAGAGGATTGAAGATATAGAGATTTTAACTTTAAACTTCGATTTCAATGCCTTTTTTAGAATTCAATTTGAGACAATTTCGAGTATATATACTTATAAGTTAAGCTAAAGTTAGGATTTGAGACCATCCCGGTTTACCATATTGTAACCCTTAACCTCATCGTAAAGATAAAAAAAAGTTTAAAGATGCAAAGATATGAACTTTAAACTTGTTAAATGTCAACTTTTAAATTTCAGAATGGGATATATACTTAAAAGTTGGGTTATGTTGGTGTCAAGTTAAAAAAAAGAACAGCATTGTTTGGCCTCGTTGCTATCCTTGACCTCAACATACGATAAGGAAAATTTGGTTGAAGATATTGAGATTTTAATTTTAAATTTGTTCGAATCACCTTTTAAATTTCAACGAGAGACCTAAAACTCGAAAAAAACATCTAGCCTTATTGCTACATTTTAGTAACGCCATATTGTCACTGGGGCCAAGAGGGATTTGACCCCCAAAAATATTTAAAAAATTAATTAGGCCCCCAAGTTTTTTTTGTAAATTACCGTTAAGCTTTCAAAATTTTAATTATGCCTACCAAAATTTTTAAAAATTCTCATTAAATTCCTTAAAAAATCTACATCCGCCACTAATCCTTAGCCTTAGAATGGGGATAAAAAAGAAAACGAAAAAGGTTGTTGATAATTAGATTTAAACTTTAAATCTATTTGATGTCATGTTTTAAAATTGATTTCATGAACTAACTAAATTAAATTTTGGATTAGAATTATTATTATTCTTTAAAATTGTTATTGTTATTATTTTGGGTGATTTAGATATGGATCAAATGAAGGAAAGGTTTGCTAAGTTGCTTTTAGGTGAAGACATGTCTGGAGGAGGCAAAGGTGTTTCTTCGGCTTTGGCTTTGTCGAATGCAGTGACGAATCTAGCCGGTAAGAACGTTTTTGTTCGTTGTTTATGTCTGAATATGTGTCGAACATATACGATACGAATGTAATAAGAGTTGGATAATGAATAATTTTGAGCTTAATTATATTATGTAGCATCCATTTTTGGAGAGCAAGGGAAATTGGCACCAATGGCACCAGAAAGGAAAGCTAGATGGAGAAAAGAAATGGATTGGCTTTTATCTGTAACTGATCACATTGTTGAATTTGTTCCTTCACAACAAAAATCGAAAGACGGGACGAATATGGAGGTAACGATCCGACCACATAAGAGTCATGATTTCTTATAAAAACTTGATGTACTTCAATATCTGCATTTTTTGTTACTGCTTTTAATATTGTTTCGATTTTGATAGATTATGGTCACGAAACAAAGGAAGGATTTGCTTGTTAACATACCCGGCCTACGAAAGCTCGATACGTTACTTATCGTACGTAATCACATCTTTCTAACATGATTAAAATTGGGACAGTGCCACGGTTGCTAATTGAATTATAATGTAATAGGATACACTAGACAATTTCGGACAAGAACAAGAGTTTTGGTATGTGTCGAAAAATGATGATCCGGAAAACGACAGCAGTCGGAGGGAAGGGAAATGGTGGCATCCGAAGGTTAAGGTTCCACCAAACGGGTTGTCGGAGACATCGCGAAGATGGTTGTTGTCTGAAAAAGAAGCTGTGAGCCAAGTACTAAAAGCAGCCATGGCCATTAATGCTTCGGTCCTATCTGAAATCGAAGTTCCCGAGAGTTACATCGATTCCCTCCCTAAGGTAAAAGAAATTCAACTCCTTGGAAACTAAAACGTTGAACAATTTTTCATAATTTTGATCGATGTTCGCCGTGATGTCGATATAGAATGGGAGATCAAGCCTTGGTGATTCGATTTATAAAAGTATAACGGTTGAGTACTTCGATCCAGCGCATTTCCTTTCGTCTATGGACTTGTCAACCGAACACAAAGTTCTCGACCTGAAGAATAGAATCGAAGCATCGATAATTATTTGGAAGAGGAAGATGCATCATAAAGAAGGAAAGTCGTCCTGGGGTTCCGCCGTTAGTATAGAGAAACGGGAACTCTTCGAAGAGAGAGTCGAGACGATCCTTCACCTACTTAAGTATCGATTTCCGGGGCTTCCACAATCCTCACTCGATATATCTAAGATCCAAGATAACAAGGTAATAAGTATAACGATAATATTGTAGTTATTATTTCCTCGATGTATTCAAATTCAAAAGATTTTACACTATTTCGAACATTCGCAGGACATAGGACATGCTATCCTGGAAAGCTATTCGAGGATTATCGAAAGTTTGGCTTTCTCAATCTTGTCGAGAATCGAGGACGTCCTTCATGCCGATAGCCTTGCACAATCCTCGTCCTCGAATTCCGATGATGACGCCACGAGGTTGAGTTCTGCGGAGACACCGACGCTCTTGGATTTCATGGGTTGGGGCATTGATCCCCTAAAGAGAAGTTCAATTGATATGGAAAACTTGTTTAAGGTTGATAGTGACAAAAAAGCATCCAAGCCTCCGGTTAGTCCGACCCCAAGACCTCCCATTCCCGAGTTGAGTGACAATTGATATGAAAAATTTATCGACGATTAACCGATGGTAACCTTACAAAGGAAAGGAAAACAAGAGGAACACTAAACATTAGAAGCAAAGCTTGCATTATGTATATATTTTTTAATATATTCAAACCCTATGTAGGATTTCCGATGTAACAATAACTTTGCATAATTTACCTTGTTCTTCATTCAGAATTTGGATCTCAAAAGTGATTAATTTAAGTCTTAAAATTGATGCATTTGAAAGCATTCGATCAAATTAAGTGAAAAAATTTCAAGATAAATGAAATAATTTTTTTACAACGAGTTCTATTTTATAATCTCAACTAAATTTGATTTTCTTTATATCAAGTTGAGAAATGAAATTATAGTCGAATTAAATAAATTTGTTCAAATTAAATTAAAAAATAAAACAAACCATAGTGAAATCTTGTTGGCAATATGACTAATTTTAATTTAAATAACATAGAAACCTTGATTAATATATATTTATTTAAGAACTCTTTAAAAAATAAGAGGAAAAAAATAATTAGAATGGTTAACTTAATTTGATAATTTACTTGTTTAAGCCTCAAATTTATCATTTTGGATTTTAAAATATATATATATATATATAAATTTAGCATTATATATAAAGTTTGAAATTTTTAATAAATTTTAATTTTTAAATTTATATATTTATAAAATATTGGAAGAAAAATTTTTATGAATATTTTGAATTTTTAAATATTATTTTAAATTTTCTTTTGTAATTTTTTTGAGCACCTTTAATTGTGAATATTGAATAAGATTATTTTCTCTTAATTTTTAAAATTTTAGTGTAGTTTACCCTTTTCCTTTTACTGGTTGTCCTATTAATACTATTTACTTAATTATTAAATATAATTTACATGAGCAGACAAGAAAAAAATAGAGAAATAGAAAATAGTATAAAAATTACGTTATTTTACTTTATCCGAGAGTGATTTTACAATCTTCAAAATCTCGAACACTAAGTCACCCATTTGGGAAAGAAACACATTAATGATTAAAGTGAGAAAATAATATATTTTAAAAATAAAAAGATATATTAATTCTAAATAAAATATGCGGATGACAATCCAATAATAGAATTACCAATATAACACTTTAAAATTAACAATTGGACTTTAATCATGAAATTTAAAAAGTATACGAGTTAATTCTCTAGAAATAAATTTTTTTATTTTCAGGTGATGACATAGTACAAACTCAATGTGCCATTGCATCAAATAATATAGATGAAAATCAATTTTATGGTAAAAGGATCATGGAGGCCCCTGTATCAGGAGTCAAAATTCATTTTGTCTCGTAAAAAAAAAGTAAGTAGTCATTATATGTTAAATCAAAGAGTAAATCAATTTTTCTTGTTAACAATTTCATTCATTTGTACTATTAAAAATTAACGTGCCACTTGTACCTTATGTTAATGTAAAAGAACTAATTTTTTAACAGAATAACCAATTTACTCTTTAATCTAACGGATAAGGTCTAATTTGTCTATTTTTAAGAAGATGGAACAAAATGTAATCTGACTCCTGGTACAGAGACCTTCATAATACTTTTTACTCAAATTCATGGATCAAATAGATCTAGCTACCAAATTTAAGTACTAGTGTGAAAAAACATATATGTACCAAAGTGAATTTAATTGATAAATTTAAGGGCAAAATTTATATTACCCTTTTATGAAAAGAGCATAGAAGATATGGTATTTTATCTTTTAAAAGATAACATTGAGTCACCATCGCAAAACGAAAATGATAGTGAGACCGCGGATGTGACATAACATTAAAATGCGTGCACTTATATCGTCGTTATATACTTTTCCTGGGGTTAATTTCATCATAAGTCCCTAAATTATCTTTAAACTTCAAATTATTTTAATTAAATTCTTAAAATATTTATATTGTATTGATCATGCCTCTTTTTTTTCAAACTAATTGTCAATCTAGCTGCTAAATGATAAATTCGGATCTAACATGATGTATATTTAAAATATATAAATTAAATTATAATGTATATACGATTTTTTTACCCAATAATATAAAAAAAACTCAAATGATATGCCCATGAGAATATTTACTAAAATGGTACATTTGTTACAGTGTTCTATCGGTGTTGTCTAGAAATATGATGACTTAAAATTTTCAAGGATTGATATGTAAATTTTTTATTTTGATTGGCTGCTAAAAATAACTTTTATGCGGCACCAAACTTTAAATAAAGTAAATTGTTTCGTAAACCCTCTTTATTTATTATTTTCTTTTATTTCCCTTCAACACAAAAAATAGAGAGGTTCTTATTAATTACTCTAAAAAGTTTTATCTACCAAAGTGTATTTTTAAAAAGTTAATTTCAATTGGAATTAAATTTTATTTATTTTTGAAAATAATTTTTTGTTTAAATTATTTTATTCCAATTGAAATCGGCTTTTTACAAAAAATATTTTTGATAAAAAGAAATTAAACTTGATAAGAGGCCTCTCAATTTTTGTGTTGTAAGAAAATAAAAGGCAATAATAAACAAGAACGTTTTATGAAGCAATTTATCTTATTAAAGTTTGGTGCAGGCACAAAAGTTCTTTTAGCATTCAATCAAAATAAGAAATTTCTATATCAGGTCATTGAATATTTTAGATCATTATATTTTAATCTGATGCAGCTAATTTGTCAAGCGACACCGGCAGAATACTGCAACAAACATACAATTTTGATAAATAATTTCATATGCATACCATTTGATTTTTTTTTTGTATTATTAAAATAAAAAATCCTATATATACACACTATATAAACAACATAAATTTAACATGTAAAAAAATTAACACACATAAATACGGACAAAATTTAAGCGTAGGAGCTACGTCTAGTGCAATTAAATTTATTTTTCAATATAATTGTATTTAATTATTTTATATATAATTGATTTTTATACATTATTATATTAGTATTACATTTGTATAATATTTTTAATTTTATTATTAGTATACCTTGTATTGTATAAGGGTAAATTGCACTCAAGGTTACTAAAACATTAGTAAATTTATGTTTTGGTCACTCAACTTCAAAAAGTTATAATATGGTCACGAATTATTTGAAAGTTTTTATTCAAGTGGTTGAACTGATAAAATCGTTGTTGTATGGTCTTTTCTATTCACATCACCTATACCAAACGAAAGTTTTTCTTCCCTTCTCTTTTATAATTTTATTTTTTACGAAATAGTTTTGAACATCATGAATCTTTGAACCAAAACTTAAATGGCTTTTTTCTTCAATCTCCGATACTAAACATCAGATTGACTTGTATCTAAGGTATGTTATTCAATTCGTCGATGGGTATTGATCCATTGTATAGATCATCGAATCGTCACTTGGAGCTCGCTAATCGAAATTTTAAAAGAAAATTTAATAGTCTAGTGACTTAAATAAAAACTTTCAAGTAGTTCAGTGACTTAAATGAAAACTTTCAAATAGTTCAATGATCATTTTATAACCTTTTGAACTTAAGTGACCAAAATATAAACTCAATAATAGTTTAGTGACTTTGAGTACAATGCGTAGTCAATGGGAGCTGATAGGGGCCCGCCCTCTAAATGAAAATTTTTCCATTTAGACCGCTTTAAAATTTATAAAAATTTAAATTAATAAATATAAAATTACATTTACCATCTTAAAAATAATATAAATTTAATTTAATTTCAAAATAATAAAATTATAAAATTATAAAATATAGTATTTAATTTCAACCTCTTCTAAAAGAAATTTATGGTGTTGTCCCAGATTGAGTATAGCTTACCCTATGTATAATCATATTCCGTTAAAAATACTCACAAAAAGGCATAAATTTCATTCTAGGAAGGTCGGAAATTTTTTTGATAGAGGAGACGAAAGACTTGTCGTTGAGAGATCAAAACGCCGTAGTTCCTACATCCTACCGGCCAGACGGCCACCGACCAAGGGCATTAAAATTCACGTGGCACTGAAAGCACTGCACCGCAAATATGAGAAAATATTAATTTAAAAACGTGGAGAATATATATAGTTTCCCAATTTTCGCTCAATTTATATAAATTGGTCAAATTTTATTATTAACCTTCTAATATGCATAAATGTAAATTTAGTCCTATTCTCAAATTTAATATTTTTAAGGTTAGTTTAGTATTGATTTTGAAAATTATTTTTAAAATACCATGAAAAGTGATTTTGAAATTATTTTAAAAATTAAATTTTTTATCTAAATGTTCTTTTAAAAATTTATTTTAATATGATTTTAATGTAAAAATATATATTTAAATTATATTTAAATCTATTACTATTATAATTATTATAATAAAAATATAAAAGACTTTATAACAACTCATTATTAATATTTTTAACAATTTGAAATGTATAAATACTTTTTAAGTAATAAATGTAATTAACCTGTAAAATTTAATTTGAATATATAAATCATATTTTAAATATTATATTTACATATAAACATAAATTTGTGTGAAATATACAATGTTGTATATTTTAAATAGATATAAAAATATATATTGTAAATAAAATTAGAAAAAGAGAAATAAAAGTAATTTGGTTATGATAAATGAAATAAATAGATAATTTAGCTAAAAATTATTTTCCAAAACTTATAAGCTAAAAATTTTAACTTATTAAGATCATTAGAAAAATTTTCCCCAATTTGAAAAGAAAATTTCATATAAAAACTAATTCTATACATTTTGAATTTTGAAATTTTAGTATTGATTTAAAGAATGTTCCATTAAATCTATTTAATTAAAACGAGATGATTTTTTACAAGTATATATGAAAATAGCTCATTGACATGTCATTATACGTGTTTGGTCAGTTAAATTTAACTACTATAATTTGATCATAGATTAAAATTTTAAAACTAGTAAAATACACTATAAAATCCTCAAATTAGAATATGAAGATTAGATACATAAATCACTAATAATATAGGGACTAATAGCACAAGTTCATCATTTATTTATTGTCAACTAATATTTCCACTTCACACTCAATAGTTTTGCAAGGCAAAGCACGGCATTCTGAAAGCTTTCGTTATATTTATCCTCTTATTGAAACATTCATTATTTATAAATTGAATAACAGCAAAAAAAAAAAAAAACGCAGAGAAAAAAAAGGAAGAGCTAAAAAGAACGATGTCGCAAAGTAAAGTGACGATCGAGGTCGGAAACGACGGCGTTGCAGTCATCACCTTCTCCAATCCTCCTGTTAACGCTTTAGCTATTCCAAGTAAAGCTTTTGATTTACCCTTTTTTTTCATTTTTTTATTTTTTGATTTATGATTCGGTGATTTGATTTTTTTTTTTTTGAATTTTTGCAGTAATTGATGGATTGAAGGAGAAATTCGCTGAGGCGACGAGGCGAAACGATGTTAAAGCTATTGTTCTTACCGGTGAGTCTCGAGTTTTTATTCGAATCATCATTTTATTGCATGTTGATTCTTCGAATTTAGCTCGCTGACTTTTTTTTTGTTATTATTATTATTTTTTTGAATTGGTTGACGAAGGCAAGGGAGGAAGGTTTTCCGGTGGTTTTGATATCAATGTTTTCACGAAAGTTCATGGAACCGGTATGAGTTTATTAGTTAGGCAATTTAAATTGAGTGTGAATTTAGTGATTATCGAGTTAATTACTTAAATTTAGTGAGGAGTGGAAATTTAGAATCTCTGATTGTGTATTTGATTGGTGGTTAAACAGGTGATGTGTCGATCATGCCTGATGTATCTGTTGATATTGTCACTAATGCTGTAGAAGGTTCCTGATTCCTTTTCTTATGTTGATTTTTTTTTTTGGCTGTTATTTATGGCTTATCTCATGCAGTACTTTCATTCTCTCAGATTGCAAGAAGCCTGTTGTAGCTGCTGTTGAAGGATTGGCTCTCGGAGGTGGCTTAGAATTTGCAATGGTTTGTGTTTTTTCTCTCCTAATTTATATTTTTACGTCATTATCTTCTTTTGCTAACAATTTTGTATGTCGTGATTGTAAATTTGCTTTTTTTCTCTCCTAATTTATATGTTTACGTCATTATCTTCTTTTGCTAACAATTTTGTATGTCGTGATTGTAAATTTGCTTGGTTGTCTAATCTTTGTTATTCTTATGCAGGGTTGCCATGCACGTATTGCTGCTCCTAGGACTCAACTTGGCTTGCCAGAATTGTCACTTGGAGTGATTCCTGGTTTTGGAGGTATGGCCAGTAGTATATGTTGACAAAAACATGTGTAGATGAGCAGTTATTTTGTCTTTAGATGATAGCTACTAGTTTGTACTTTTCAAGCACTGACTGGCTTGTTGTACTATGGCTCTTTCAAAGGCACACAGCGTCTCCCAAGGCTTGTAGGGCTTTCAAAAGCTATTGAAATGATGCTGGTAATACTTTGTGTCTCTAATGCTTTTTGAACTTTCTAGTGGCTTGTTTTCCTATTTCTAATGGCTTTGTTACTACGAAAGGAGGGATGGATTGTGAGGGGAGGGTTGTCATCAAAATGTTAGAATTTCATGGTTTTAGTTCCATCATTTATAGAAGATAGAAAATGTTGTTTCATTCCTTAGTTGTAACCTAGTTGCTGGACACAATGAGTGGATTAAGAAAAGTTAAGTTCTATGATAAAAAAAAAAAAATTGAGATAACTGGATTTAATTTGCTTTGATTGTTCTAATAATATAATATGATTAGACAGTAAATTCCTAAGCTGATGCTGTGTTGCGCTTTCTAAGCTTGAAAAAGATTTTCATTTTTAATAGTTGTGGAGTCCAATGTTTTCACTTGGTAAATCTAATACGTGCAAGTATAATGCTTTGCAGTCATCCAAACCAATCATGTCTGAAGAAGGGAAGAAGCTAGGTCTTATTGATGCACTTGTCCCTTCTAAAGAGCTTCTGAAAGTTTCTCGTGCATGGGCTTTAGACATGGCAGAGAGACGTAAGCCATGGTTGCGTTCACTTCACAGAACCGACAAAATTGGATCCCTCTCTGAAGCACGGGAGGTGTTGATAATGGCAAGACTACAAGCCAAAAAAACTGCTCCAAATTTGCCTCAGCATCAAGTATGTCTAGATGTAATTGAGGAGGGTATTGTCCATGGGGGATATTGTGGAGTTCTAAAGGTAGTATCTGGTTTTCAGACCTATTGTATTTACTTGCATAGTTGTCTTCCTTGCTGAAGAAATTGCTTCTGATGTACTTTTGTTGTTTACATATAGTGGTAAATGCTGCTCCCCCCTCCCTTTCTTTTGTAATGGATCATTTATTATAGTATCTTGTAGACTATTGGGGCGTGCAGTGATTGATTTTGTAGGATCCTTTCCCTTTAATATTTTCTGTGATAGTTTAGTCCCATAAGAATCTCCACTCAGTTGTGCTTAAACATTTGGATTGTTCATATTTGTTATTCACATTGGAATTTATCTATGCAGGAGGCTAAAGTTTTTAAGAAGATAATCCTTTCAGACACATCAAGAGGTCTTGTTCATGTGTTCCTTGCCCAGCGGGCTACATCAAAGGTAGTTGCTGATAGCTGGAACATTTTGCACTTTTTTCTCATTTTAATTCCTTCAGCAGTAATTCAGCAAGTGGTAGCACTTGCCATGTGAAAATAGTTGGCTGTCTATAAGGTGTTGAGGAATTCGAACTTTTTGATAGTGAAGTCTGACAACCAATTGGGATTTTTTGTGATTTTTTTTTTGTTCTGAAATTTTACTTTTGCAGGTGCCAAATGTTACTGATATTGGTCTCAAACCAAGGCAAGTAAAGAAAGTTGCTATTATTGGAGGAGGCCTAATGGGCTCTGGAATAGCTACGGCTCTTATTGTGAACAATATATTTGTTGTTCTCAAGGAAGTTAACTCTGAATATCTCCTGAAGGGAATAAAAACGGTAGAAGGTGGGTTATTCATAGTTGTTGCTCTTTTAGTAGCCAATAAACTGATGATTGTTTTCCTTTCTTCGTGAGGAATTATAATGTTTTAATTCTTACTTTAAAAGATAATGAATGTGTTGAGACGTCTATGTTGCATGTGGAACTATTTACATGTTACAGGAATTTAATACTATATTTTTTTTCTTTTCTTATTTTTGTTGGCAGCGAATGTTAGAGGTTTAGCAAATAGAGGAAAAATGACCAAGGATAAGGCAGAAAAAGCTCTCTCCATGCTTAAAGGAGTTCTGGATTACTCTGAATTTAAAGACGTAGACATGGTCATAGAGGTGAACTATTGATTACCATGACCTGACCACACATAAATTTTCATAATTATTCTTGTTCATAATCTGTGAATCACTAGTTTCTACTTTCTAACTCGGGTTTTTCTGATGTTGGAGGTTTTGCAATGAAATGTTTCTAATGTAGTTTTTAATTGCAGGCTGTTATTGAAAATGTTGCTTTAAAGCAAAAAATATTCAGTGAGATAGAGAAGGCTTGCCCTCCTCACTGCATTTTGGCAACAAACACATCCACTATTGACCTCAATTTAATAGGAGAAAAAATGAACTCGCAAGATCGTCTTATAGGAGCTCACTTTTTCAGGTTATTGAACTTATTTTCTCCTTTTTTGTGCTATGCTATTGCTTTTTAATTCTCTATCATATGCTTCTTTATATTTAGAGGAATCTAATCTAAATCCTCTATGACTTTTCGAACGGGATTATATTTTGGTACTTTTGAACGAATTAGAGATTACATAAAATGAGTTTGGTATATGCATACACACATATATATACACTAGCATGGATCCTACCATGCTTTGCGTTGGGATAATTATTAATTATTTTTAAGTCAAATTATCAAGTAAATATTTGAATATTAAAATATACATCAAGTTTTTGTACTCTTTGTATATTTAAAATTTAGTATTTGTACTTTTATTTTTAGAAATTTAGTCCTCTATTTTTCAAGTTTGAAAATTCAGATCCAATTGTTAACACCATTAAATTCTTCTCTTAAATTTGTTGGTTTAGCTTTTGAAATTAAAAAAAAAAAAAAAAAAAAAAAATTGCAATGGACTTGAATTTAACAAATAATTTTATTGGTATTAATTTAAAAGTTAATAGCATTTTATTAGTATTTGAGCTAATCAATGTCATTGTAAAAACTTGAGGTACCAAATTATGTCAAAAGTAGAGGTATAAAGATTGAATCTTAAATTTGAGTGTAACACAGGGATGAAAATTGAAATTTGACCATTATTATATAAATTAAAATTTGAGTGTAGCATGAGGATTAAAATTGAAAATTTACCATTTTACTATAAAATGCAAAAAAAAAAAAAAGAAGAGAAGGCATTCCACGTGTCAGCATGACCTTTTTATATATGATTATATAGATATTATAGATATATCGTCTGATTTTGATCCTTAATAAACTGACTTTTTCTTTATTTGCTTATTTGTTTTGGCTCTCTTAAAACAGTCCTGCCCATCTGATGCCTCTTTTGGAGATTGTACGAACACAGAAAACTTCCCCACAAATAATTCTTGATCTTATGACGGTTGGCAAAGTAATAAAGAAAGTTCCTGTTGTGGTTGGTAACTGCACTGGCTTTGCAGTCAATCGAACATTCTTCCCCTATACACAAGGTTCGCATTTATTGGTCAATTTAGGTGTGGACGCGTACAGAATTGACCGGGTGATCTGCAATTTTGGCTTTCCTCTGGGTCCTTTCCAGTAATCTTCTTTCCTTAGCATTATGTCTTTTAGTTATATGTATTTTCATGATTTCAGTGAGCGCTTTTCCAACTTTGATTATATATATTGTAGCTTTGGTACAATAATAATTTCATCATAATATATGCTTCTGCAATTTGAAAAGGAAGGTATAACAGGTCTTTCCATAATTGGATACTCTAAGCAGAAAATCATAGGCTTAGAGTTCTAGAAAGATCGGATTTCGGTCCATCTGGTTGTGGCGATTCACTTTGAAGTAATGTTTTCGAACTTATATGCCCTGCTATAATATATGGTGATAAGTTAAGCTTCTCCTTTGCAATTCTGCAGGCTTCAAGACTTGGCTGGCTATGGTGTGGCCTTTGCTGTCGGGCAAGAATATGCTAAGGCATTCTCTGATCGAATATTCAAGTCTCCATTGCTTGAACTTTTGGTTAAAGACGGAAGAAATGGTAAACACATACTGTTCCTGGGACATTTTTTCCCAATTATAACAGTGTTGTCAATGCATATTCCATATCGGGATGTTTAATGAATTTTGGCATTTCAGGGAAAAACAACGGGAAAGGATACTATATTTATGAGAAGGGAAGCAAACCAAAGCCTGATCCTTCTGTATTGCCTATTATCGAGGAATCTAGACAGCTTACCAATGTTATGCCTGGTGGAAAGGTATGTACCCTTGCCTCCAAAATATTCTATAATCTAGGTACGGAAATTTGTCCATTGACTGCCAACTTTAAGATAATCACCTGGTAACTTTGAAGACATAAGTATACGACATGAGAAACTAGCTACTAGAAGACATTTAAAAAGTAAGATGGACCTGAACAAAAACACAAACATATAAATGCTTTAAACAAGATTATGATACGTTTGGCCTTCGTAGGTGAAATATCTAATGCATTGTTGCTTCTGTTTGACAGCCTATTTCGGTTACTGATAGAGAAGTTTTGGAGATGATACTCTTCCCAGTAGTTAATGAGGCATGCCGGGTTCTTGATGAAGGGGTCGTGGTTCGAGCATCAGACCTTGATGTTGCATCTGTTCTTGGGATGAGCTTCCCATCTTATCGGTAAGTCTTTCAGCATTGGCCGTAGTCTCTCATTTGTAATTTGATGTAATGTCATTGCAAAGTTCATCCTCAGTCTATTATTGATTCCGAATATTGTTTAGGAACCATTGTTTCATGGAAAAGTCTTTCGCATTTTTGAAATTTGATATAATGTAATTGCAAAGTTCATCCTCAATCTATTATTTGATTCCTAATATTCGTTTAGGAACCATTTTTTCATGGAAAATATTTTTCACATTTTTGAAAGTATTAGATATTTTCCTCAGCGACGTGAGAAATTATAGATCTTTACAAACCGGATCGGTTTCTTGATTATACACATCTTTTCACACAATTTTAAAAAATAAAATTGCCAACGATGTCGAGGCATCGTTTGTAAAAGCTAAGGTCTTGAGTATATAAGTTTTGAGTTTCATCATGCATAATTGTCATATGTAGGTCTCATTGTTGCCATGTGAGTCGGTTTTAGTTCAGATTATTTCGGTTCTCAGTCCAGTATTTTGTATTAATTTGGTTTTACTTTGTTAAGACATAATTCACCCATGATCTTATCATTATTCTTCTTTCGGGCAGTGGTGGTATAGTATTTTGGGCAGATATGGTCGGCGCGAACCATGTATATAGAAGTCTTAAAAAATGGTCGGAAATGTACGGTAGCTTTTATAAACCATCAAAGTTTTTGGAAGAAAGAGCTATGAAGGGCATCCCATTGGTAAGACCCAATCTTTCTATTTTATTTTAGTTTAGTTTTTCGTATTTATTGATCTTTGGGTGTTGCTTGTAGTCGAATCTAATACGAACATAATATATACATACATATATATATATATATATATATGATAAAACAAATTAATATAATATGTTCAACGCACGTATTATAGTTGTTTTAAAGCTTTCTGAGATCAATTTCAAAATTACATGAAAATTTTGATTTTGGTTTTATTTAATTATTATATACCAAAATGGTTTGAATTTTTTTAGTATGTTGCCATATTTGTAGTTAAACAATTGTATGATAATTCTATATTTAAATCCCTCATTGAGTTGGTGTCCTAAATTAATCGGATATCAATTTAGTTGGAAAATGATTAAAAATATATTTTTTACCAATTAAGTTATATTATTATGTAGGTGTTTTGTTTTTTATATTTATAATAAAACTAATAAAAACTCATTAAATAAACTAATGACACTGAATTTTAGAAATTTTGTATCTTGATTTGGTTTTTTTTTTTTACATATACTTTTAATAGATATAGTTTTATATAATTTTTTTAATCTGCAATATAATCTAATAATAATGATTATGATTTTTGTAGTTTTGAATGAATTTAATTGTACCAAATTGTCGTTTACCTTTATTTATTTATGTTTTATATTTGTAGAGTGCACCGGCTATGTCATCTGCATCAACAAAATCAAGGCTGTAAGGCTCTCAAATTCACCCACAAAAACGGATTCCCGGTGTGATTTATTATTATGGTAATAAAAGCAATTAGAATTTGGTTTTCATATAAAATGTGTGTTTTTTCTCTTAATTTCCTGGGAACCAACTCCTAATGCTTGAAAGCAATAAACATTATGCTTTTTATTTATTTATTTATTATAGAAGTATGCGATTTGGATTTTAACAATGCTTTTTTTTTTTTTCTTAACATAAAAAATATAAATTTATATTTAGTAATATCAAGAGATTTTTTTGGTATAAAGGCATTTGGACCTAAAATAAATCTTGAACTTGATATGGGCATTCTTTAAATATTGGTTTGGTTTGAGCTATTGACTGGGTTGAGTTCGAGTATGAATATTTTAATATTTGAGTTACGTCGGCAGGTAAAAAATGTTTAGTATTTCGATAATTAAAATTTTACTTGGCATAATGTAGAAAAGCTCTTTAAGATTTAACAATAACAGGTCCGATTTTGAATTTTTAAAAATTAGACATGAAATTTAGAAGAGCTTTTTAAATTAATAAAACAATAAAATTGAAACTTCTCAAACTCAGTCCATTAAATCAAGTGATGATTTGTCAACAAAGAGTATAGCTATTCGAGGATGTAACTATCGCTATGGTAAACTCAGGATTGATAGAATACATTTTTCTTTGGATTTAGGGATAGTAGGAATTATATATTAATAAAAAAAAAGAACGGATTTGATGTACCAATTTGATTTCAGATCCAAAAAGACAATGATGCAATTGAGTACTAAGGCAGCAAATTCAACAGCTAAGTGGAATGCAAAGAAAGCAAATTGGATTCATGTTTAACCAAAACACCGAGAACTAAAGTCCTAGCTGTCTTTCATAACACTTGGAAAAGGGTTTACAACGATAACAAGTTGCATTTATAGTGTAAAAACCAAACCCAACCAAAAAAAGCTGTAAATCCCAAATTTATTAGCTACAACAATCGATACAAAAGTTTATATCCCAATACGCTTTTATGCCATTTGGTTAATACGGGCCTCCTATTCTGTCTCGTCCGACACCTCCTCGTAGATCCTCTCGTCCTCGTTCCATGTACATATCGCGACGGTATTCCTTTGGTGGAGGTGCACCCCTGATTGGTGATCTACTCCTTTCTCTCAAGTCACGTGGTCTGCCACGGGGTGGAAGCTGTGGTGGTTGAAGTGGTGGAGATGGTGGTCGTCTCTCGTATCCTTTCCTGGAATTGAAGAAGTTATCCCTTCCACGATCTCTCTGTCCCCAATCCATTGGCATTGGCCTATCGAATCTACTCCTTCCCCTGTAGTCATCGTCTAGATATTCAAGTCGGTCTCTACGCATGCTATGATCAAAAAACCTGCCTTCATGCCTTGGAAGTGGTGGACCAGCAGCTCTAAAGTCTCGTGGACCTTCCCTAGCCCAACTACGAGGAGGAGACCTGAAGTTACTGGTTATGTTCCTGCGAGGTGGTGATAGATCCACAGGTGAGCCGGGAAAGCGCCTGGGTGGGGCATGTGGAGGTGGGGGACCAGGGTAGCCTCCACGGGGACTTCCAGTGGGTGCATAGCGAAATCTCTTGCAATTGTTGCAGTATTCTCTCCTTGCAAAGTTTAAGTTCGCACATCTGTGGCATGGTGATTGGCAAATATCAAATAAACGATCTATGCTCGTTTCGAACTACAAAAGACATAACTGGAAAAAGAGTCTCTACAGATTAAAAACTAGGGAAATAAGGAGTAGTCAACGAAATGCAAAGCAAGCAGCATAAAAATATTAAGGATAAACTATGAGAAGTTACAAAATGGTCACCCAACTATTCAATTGTCTTTTTCAATCACCAATTGGTAATGTAAAAATGGAAACACCCAAAAATCTAAGATAGTTGGGTGACCAAAAAAGGCAATTTAATAGTTGAGTGACCAAAAAAAAAAAAAATTCATAGTTGGGTGACTGCTAATGTTTACCCAGACATTAAAGAAGACGAAACAAAATTCAGGGTATGAAGGTGATATGAACTTACAAAGGATCTGGACATATCCAGTCACCTTCCCTAGGGCGTACATTAGGATTATTTCGAGTCATGCCTTCACCTCCGATGGGTCCAGGACCATAACCAGTTCCATCAAAACCCCGGCTGCTGTGTTGCCTGCCACCACCTGGCCCTCGACTATAAGGAGGTGAAGAGTCTCGGTATCTGCCAGGATCCCTCCCATTACCAAAATCACGGCCCCGTGACGGACCACCTGAGCGATCAAAATGGGAACCATTACGGTGATCTGCATCCCTACGACGTATAGGAGAACTTGAACCTGCACGTATTCTATATCCTGGAAAAAAATAGCCAACAACTCATAGATAAGCATAAACTAATTAAAATACGAGAAAGAATACGGGAAAAGATGTATTTATATGTCGGTCAATCAAACGTTCAATTGTCCAATAGATTAAAGTTCGCAAGGATGGTTACCACTGCTCAAGATCTCCTCATCATGAGTACGGAAAGAAAAATCCCGAACAGAAGGGAACTTGTTTCAAAAGTTAACTGCCCTTGTTACTTTCAAATACAGCATTTTACCAATTACCAGTACATAATGCAGGGGCAATACCAATTACCATTATCCATGCAACAGCTCAGTCAGCAGGAAGAAAAAAGGTCGCTTTCCTAATATCTGAACTATGGATTTTCAACCTAATATCTGAACTATGGACCCCAAAATCGAAAACCTGGAGCAACCACATTTGATACAGCAGAGGTAGAAAGGACTCGAAGGAGAGCATCCACAATGCACCCCACAGTGAATAAAACGAGCATATACGCAATATAAAAACCATTAACAACCAAATACACCTAAAACCTTCATACAAATTGCCTTGATAAAGAGAAGTAGTCTGAGGCAACGAAGGAGAACTAAAGGATGTAAACCGCAAAAGAGATATCCCCCCTTGTGAAAGTTGAAATTAACCAGTAAGCCGACAGCCAACGAATTTGCGGAATGGCACATCTCAGCACATTATTTGAAAAGGTTCCACAAAAGATATCCACCTGACATGAGTTAACTTCCCTATGCATAACTTGATGGATAGAAAGTACAAACCGAAAGGGCTTCTTCCATCCCCAAGGGAGACTGCTTATGCTAAATGCTTAATTATCTGATTACTTTGCCCACCAGCTCAACTATACCCATTAAACACAAAATAATACAGAAACAAAGAGGTTGCTTCATGAAGATAGAATATAGTATACAGAGGATATTCCATAATACCCCATTTACTTGTAACATGATAGTACTATCCCTGATAAAGTATTATTCAAAAGCCATCAAAGCTAAAACCACTTACCCCACCCCAAGGAAAAGAAAAAAAAAATACAAAAACCAAGTGAATTCCACCCCAAAAGTTCATTATAAGTTACCAGATGCTCCATTATCATTCTGTGAATTAATAAAACCAACAAAAGTCCAGGAGAGACTGCTCACTCCCGCAAACAAAATTAGTTATCATGGCCCTATGCAGTGTTCCATAAGCGTAAAGCCCTCAAACACAATAATTTTTCCAGCCAAGGGACCGACCTTACCACTGATAGCCATTTTAAACCGCTTGACATTGTCAGTATTCCAATTCCCATATGATGTTTTGCAAATATCTTGAAAAACTTGACCGCAAGCCTCTCAAATAGCAATTGAAATTAGCATTTCAAATTAGACATGTCATTCTATCAAACCCAACCCCATAGTAACTATCTTCAAATTCTTGCCCAATTTGATAAGTGATAACAGCTTCAAGACCGAGATGCAATGTTGTCCTTAGTGAACAGTACCACAAGTCCATTCATCATACCCAACACATATCAATGGCATTTGACACAAAACACAACCTGTTTTACTAAAAAAAATTAACCCCAACAATGATCCAAGATTGCACTCATACCAACATTCCTTCATCAAGACCCAAGTTCTTGCAGGAAACACTCACAGCTGTAACACACAACAGCAAAATTCATTCGCAACTCAATACACCATAAGGGTATTAGATCCATTTGCTCGACATGCAACATAAAGAAGAGATAACGGGTTGTACAATCCCAACTGTTGTGTAACTATTACATAGACACTGAACAAACATCATTGAACTGGAATAGTTACCAAATAATGTTTATATAAACATCTAAGCATTTAAAAAGGGCTACAAGACCCATATGCAAATAAATCATATAGAAACAAGGTACGAGGAATACTAGAAGTAGAACAACATGAAGAGCGGGTCTGTTTACATGACATTGGATTATAAACATTGTTGAAGGGAGACCGATTCATTCTGGAAAAGTCTTTGAAGTATCATCTGTTGGGAGCCGACAGACCCCTCAATTGGTCGGTATCGTCCCCGGTAGGAGTTTTATCTCCCAACTCTAACAAGAACCTGAGTGCCTAAAGCTACCAAAAGCCGCAGCAGGTTCACAAAGCGGGAGCACCTCGTCGGCTCCTGACTTATGACACTTGAAAAACTTCTCCGGAAAAAGTCAGACACCCCTCAACAAGCATAAACAAATCCCCTTAGACTAAGATGTATCCATAGAATATTCAAACACATTGCAATTAGGCTATTTGCCTCACAGCTTAATTTCCTATCTTGAGGACACGAACCATACTCTTATTAACCAACCCTAATTTCACTTAATAGATTTATTAATTCCTCAATAGCAGTATAAATCTACTGGACATGTAAATTTGCATTCAAATTAAGACGTTTAATTTCATCAATACCTATAAATATCCAACATAATCATACATTTCAATACCTACATCGATCTAGGGTTTCAAATTTCAAATTTCAAATTTCAAATCACATGATTCCTTTTTACTTTCGACTAAAACAAGGCCGAAAAATAATTTTAACTTTACCGTTATCAATATATTAACAAAAAAACAGTGAAACAAAATCAAACAATAAACAATAATCGATTAAACCAAAGAAGAAACTAAAAAAAAAAAAAAGAAGGTCAAACGATTCCATTAAAAATAAAAACCAACCAGGTTCATCTTTGTATCGATCAGAACGAGAATAAGGATGCGGTTCACGCCGGACCTCCCCGGGCTCATAATCGCTACCACCACCACCACGGCCTCGTCCTCCGCTTGCACCACCGTCAGCTGCGTCGCTTGCCGAAGGTCCTACAACAAGGCTGCTAAGGAGCGGCTGATGATGCGATGTCGTTTGGTCCTTGTCTCTAGACCCCATTTGTCCCTCTTCCTCACGCTCTCTTCTCCTTTCTATAACAGCTGACCGCTGAGATTATGGATACCATAACGGTGGGGATATAGTATATAAACCCTAGCGCCACGTGTCTGGTTTTTATTCGGCCATGTGTTTTTGTGTAAGAGGTGAGAGATTTTATTTTGGAATAGCCCCCGATGCTTTTTAATTTTGTGTTTAATCCCTCAAATTTTCCTTTTATTACAGGTAACTCCTGTACTGTATAACCTTAATTTAACGATACTTTTAAAATGTTAAAAATTATTATTTTTACTTAAAAGTTTAGAAAAAGAACAGCCTACTAAGTGTTCATACTCCATAAATTCATTTTACTTAAAAGATGTTATAAATTATAATTTTAAAATACTTATTGCATCTCCATACGTCCAATAAATTTTTGGGTGAAAGTTGCTAAAATACTCTGACCATTGCTTACAAAGCAATTTAAGAGAAAAACCAATAAAAAAATATTATTATCAATACTAAAATTTTAGCATAAATCATAAATTTAAAATACATATATGTATATTTAAAAATAACATAAAATAAATAATAAAAATATAGCTTATAATTAATTAATAGTGACACATGAAATATATACAGTATTAAAAGTAAAAATTTGAATCAAATTATTTATTATAATGTTGTCATCAATCTTAATAACATTAATTTAATATATTATTAATATATACAATTAATAGAGATAATAAAATAAAAATGTATAAAATTATTAAAATAAAACTTTAATTGATAAATTAAAATTTTACTAACCCAGTTAAAATAGATTCAAATATTACTATATGAATATTTTATTAGCTTTTGTTAAAATAAAAGAATAAAATATTAAATAATATAACTTATATTAGTTGCAAAATGATATTTTCGTAAGTGATACCAACTCAATTAAAACTTAAATAATAATATATATTTTAAATATCCCATGAATGTCAAAATTGACATGCACGAGCAAAAATATAAAAGAAAATGTAAAACCAGTTTAATTTGATACCGCAACATTCTCATCATGCCACACAAAGAAGGAAAATAAGAGAGAAGTAATTGGTTCTTTGACACAAAACGGAACGTTCTTTGATACAAAACGGAACATATTCGCTCTTTCTTAAACACGTTCGTTCTTACATGCTCCAAGAGACGTATTTTATTATTAACAATACCATACAAGGTGTGCTAAATAAAGCAATCCATACTAATAGCCAAGGCCAAGAAAACATAGACCTTATTAGGCACAAAGCAAATCTAAAGAGCTTTAAGGATATCATCAGCGCTTGACACGGTAAACTCCCCTCCAGATTCGACATTTGCCGCCTTCACCTTGAGGTCATCGACCAAGAGTGCGAACCTCCTAGAACGAGTGCCGAGACCTTTATCGCCAAGGTTGAGCTCGAGACCAAGGGCATGGGTGTATGTTGCTGAACCATCAGCTAGAAACTTGACATCTTTGTTCTCAGGGTAAGTTTTGGCCCATGCCTTCATCACAAAGGGGTCATTCACTGCAAATTCAAGTCATTCAAGTCAGGTTTCTGTCGATAAACTAATGTCTAATCGGGCAATCAAATATTGGAAACTTTAAGGTTTACACATTCTATTGCTCGTAAACTTTTACACCCAACAAACTTTAGGGTTTGATTTCGAAGAGTGTTTTTTTTTCTAAAAATATCTAATCCAAATGGAGATAGGAATCAACTAACGGGTTAAAATATCTAAACGAACCATGTATTATAGTCAAAAGTGCAATTTAATCCCTGTTTTATACAACTAAGTAAACTAAATCATGGTATGCTTGATCTTGGTGCAAACAAGTAAAATCTAAGTATACGAACTGAAATACGAGAGTATATAGGCTAAAGAAATTGGCAAATAAAGCAAAATATTTTTTTCCCTAGCAGTTCAACTCCAAACAAAAAGTTTTATTTGCAAGAACCATAAAAACTTCAAAAGATATTAACATTAGTAAACCATATATATTAACTCTGTTAAAATTTAATAATAAATGAACTAAATTAATAGGGTGTTAAGAAATTCTTTTCCCTCCTTCAATTCTATCTACCTACAGATGTGTATTATCAAATTTCATAAATTTAGCTCAAAATTTAGACAGTTTTTCCATTGTTTTATTATAAAACGTACATGGACCAAATTACCCAGATTTATTATTTAGGGCTTAAATTGCACATTTCTTTCACTTTTAGTATTTCATATACAAACTCAAATTCACATTATACTTTGAGAAGTTTTCATCAAATATGGCATCAACATTTTATAACAATATATTTCTTCCATGAATGCTAAAAATTAAAAATTAGACTAAATTGACGCTAATTGATTTTTTTTCAAATAAAACAGAATAAAAGATAGAAATTTACCGCTAATGCAAATAATTTCATCAACGCCCTTGGATTTAAGCTCCCCTGCCTTCTCGATGAATCCAGGAACATGCTTCAAGCTGCGTCACACCAAATCAAAACCCTCCATGAACCAAAAAATAATAATAATAGACCACCGGTCACCGGCAACGGACCGTTAAAAAACATCAGATAGAGAAGGAGCCGACCGTTTTACCTGCAAGTAGGGGTAAAGGCACCGGGAACGCCAAAGATGATAACCTTTTTACCAGCAGCCAGGGAATGTACGGACACCTGCTGGAGCTTATCATCGGCGTCGAAGTAGGAGAGAGTACCGTCCGGTAACACGTCGCCGACAGCGATCGGAGCCATTGGATATTTGTTTGGTGAGGTAGTTGAAGCGATTGATTGGATCGGTGATATAAACGAGGGTTTGGACAGTGAGAGAAACGGACAGTGTGTATATGTATTTATAGGGGATTTTGAAACGGTGACACAAAAGCAACCTATTAGCTTGATTTGATACACATTTGAGATCCACGAAGCAAAACCGTAAAGGAGGGAGATAAAAATCTATGGCATTGCGGGACCCTCCTACATTTCTATATAGGTCTAATTCTATAATAAGTCCCTGTACAAATGTGTTTTTTAGTGAATTTAATTATTTTATTACAATTTGATTATTTCTTTTGCCGGCAACAAGTTTGGTCAAATTCTACTAGGCAGCTGATAAATATTTCTTTGTAAAGTTCTATAATAAGTCCCTATATTACTTCGTAAAGTTCAGTTTAGTCTTCGAATTAAAAATTCCTTAGGATAGTTATCATACATTAAATTTTTATTTAAATCATGACACCCTCAAAATTTATTGTTAATTTATTGATAAATTAAAAAAATAAGTACCATGCTCAACTGATTTATCCATAACCCAACCTATAAAAAACCCAATCATCTCCCCAAAAACTTCATGCATTTTTATTGAAAAATTCGTCATATTTCCTTTCAGCCACACAATAATTAAAAAAATTGTGGATTTTTGGGGATAGCTGACTTTTTAATAGATCGAATCATAAGTAAATCATCTGGGTATAATGTATTTTGTACAAATTATTAATAAATTAGTATCATTATCTGATTAAAATTTTATTATATAAAGACTAATTTAAAGAATTTTTATTCGAGATAAATGAATTTTCATAGTAAACTTTAATCAACAAGTTCATATATTTTCCATTAACTTCATCAAATAATTTAAAATTATTTTTAAACGTGTGGTGAGTGACTCGATATGCATGCTTTGAATTTGTTTTTACAATTAGATAAATATTAGATAATTTTCTTCTTTTACCTTCTTTTAAATGTGCAAAAAAAAATTATTTGCCAAAAAAAAGTCAATATAACTGAGTCACATCATTATATGTTTTAAAAACAAGCAACATCAAATTATTAGACCGAATTAACCAAAAAAAAATTGACCATATATAATAGAAGAATTTAAAATGATGAAGCTATAGTAGATGGACTATAATAAATTATTGCATCAATTCGAATTATCAATGTATGAAAATTTATATAAATATATAATTCCTTGAGCACAATTATGATACTTGACAATACACGAATACAGCATGAATACTAGGATACGGGCGGTTAGTTCGGCTTTGTTTTAGGAAAAAAAAATGCTTTATCGGAGGATAATGTTGTCGAACAGGGTACATGCTTACACAACATATCGGTAAGTGATATAACGACCGGCAGTTTCACTAGGCCGGATTATCTTCACCACTTGTCCACGTTTCAGCCCGAAGTATCTTGCGATTGGATCGCTCACCTGGATACGAGGCAGCTGCATTCAATCCATTCCAAAATCATATGATATGATTAAAAACTTCTGTTACTTGAACTCGAAAAATGTGAGTATCGGATTCCAAGTATGTTTAAGGAATGCATGCAGATGATGGGCACTACAAGTTTGCATATAAGAATGATTCCTTTCGACACTAAGCAAAGCACATCACATGTCAATGCAAAAGAACGAACACGTCGGACATAAACAGAGAACAAGCCTTAAAACAGCATCTATCATGAATTAATATCTAAGATTTGCATTGTTCTTGCACACATTTCTTGTAGCTTGGAATTACCGAGACATCTTTGTACGAACTAGCCAACTGTTTTATCTAGTGTCAGTCTATTGAATAACGGGGCAGAATGCTTTTTTGAAGCTAGAACGTCGGGTTACATCATTTGGGCTCTTCCAAAAGAGCCCCTACTTGCACTGTATGTACTCACTGCCTACCAGACTTACTGGCCACTTTACTTGGTTCCTAGCAAACAAGGAAGATTTCTAGTCCCAACAACAAAGGAATGGGCATTTCTGGAGACTAGCTCACTTCCCATTACCCAAGAGGTATATTCCTCACACATGATTAAGGGAGCCATTGAAAGGTAACCAAAACAACAGAAAGAGGAACTACCTGAGCTAACAATCAAGAACACAAATTTTAGTCCTAGAAATGTAGCATTACATCCGGGAAACTGTAGCAGAAAGTTTGCGATTTCAATTGACAAATATACATGCACATACAGCTTTAACAAGCAAAGGCGAGCTCAAACACTTCAGAATTTTTACTAAGCTAGTCAGCCAACCGATACACGTGCAAACAAATCATGCATTCCTACTAAGGCACCTAATGACTCGAGTTGAATTAGCCAAGACTCTACAAAACATGATTCAAGTAGAGCTGTGGTTCTACACCTAATTAACCGCTTGTAAGAACATATTAATATGAATCTAAGTATAAAGTTGAAAAACAACTAATATCATATAGGCTAACAAAGATTTGGGAAAATCACTTTACAATACAGGGTTCTACGGATACATAGTAATTCGGGTTACAGAATACTGACCTGTGTTTCCTTTACGGTATATCTATGAAGCAAAGTCTTTTTCTCCTCATTAGTAAGCACCTGATGTTCAGGCACGAGAGTATGTTCTTTTACATTGACCAGGAGCTCGGCTTCCTGCACCAAAAAAGTTCAAAATAAGAACCACGGGAAGAGAAATTTTAAAATATATGTGTATGCTATTTGAAAAAGCAGATTTCAAGAACAGGGGTGTATATGATTATACAACTGATATATATATACATGAATGAGGCAACCTAAACATCAATGCTTCAGTTGCTATAATATGATTATACAACTGATACATACATACAAATGCAAGTATACCGATTTTAACAAAAAATTTCTAATAAATGGTGTTCGCCTATCATGTTGATAAGCTCAAGAATATACGCTTGATTATATAAACCATTAGCCTCAAAGCTTTCCGTATACAATAATATATGCCAAGCATCACATTGAAAGAGATTGGATAAAGCAAGTTATTGATTAAGAAAATTATCCATAAACATCATGATGACTTGGGAGGAATTTGAAGATCATAAACGTAATGAATTTTACCTGGAAAACCTCCAAATGGAACTTTGAAGAAATTTCATTTATACAAGTTCGAGCAAAGGGAGTTAAATTCTGTTGCACAACTAGTATAGCTCTAAATACATTCTCTGATTTCATGCGGTTGGTATACGTCTTCATTGTCTTAACACCAACTTTGGCTTCTTCAGGGAAGAAAACATAGATCTTGCACGCAAAAGAATTATCACTCGTAAATTAATAAGACAATAAGCAAAGATGATTTAAATCATAATCCAAGAACAGCGACAAGTTTTTAAACATACAACACACCATATTCCAATACATAGATGACAATCAAAGATGGATAGAGATAAAAATCCAAGAGTGAAAACAAGATTTTAAGCATTCAACACACCATATTTCAATGCATTGATCTAGTATGCAAAAATTATAACACATAATTTAATAAGTTGACGAACAAAGACATTCAAGATGCTATAGTTCAATACATAGATGAAAACAAAGATGAATGCAGATCAAAATCCAAGAGCAAAGACGTGATTTTAAACATTCAACACACCATATTTCAATACATAGATCTAGTATGCAAAATTTAGAACACAAAATTTAATAAGTCAACAAACAAAGATGAATATAAACCCAAATTCAAAACCAACAAGTTCTTAAACATTCAAGACACCATATTCCAATACATAGACGACAATCAAAGAAGAAAACTGATCAAAACCCAAAAACATCAACAACAAGTTCTAAAACACTCAACATGCCATATTACAATACATTCAAAAGCAATTCAGAAATAGCTTGAAACCCAAACACTCAACATGGCTATAGTACAATACATTAAAAAAAGCAATTTAGAAATGGATTTGAAACCAACTTGTGGTTCAAAGTTAGAGAAATAATTAAGGGATACCTGATCAGAGTTATCATTCCGCTTGGTTTTATTGATAACAAGATCCTCCCTTTTCATATTTTCGCCGTATTTGGAAATGAATTGTTGTTTTGACAAATTAATCTCAAAATCTCCAACGAAATAACCCCTATCTTTCAACATCTGCATTACAGTCTTTCGAATTCGAAACAGCCTCTTGATTTCATCATCCGACAATACCATTTTATGTTTCCCCCCTTCAACAATGAAAAAAATCGACAATAACAATAACGATAACAATAACAATCGAAGTCAATTGAGAACACAAAACGAAACCCTAAAACTTAAAAAGGGTAAATGAAAACGAAAATTGTAAAAAAAATGAACGAAAATTAATGGCGAGAAAGATAAGAGAAGAGAGAGATTACAAAGAACAACAAGTGTAGCAGAAAATAACCCTAAGAGAAAATTACTCTTTGCGTCCCCTTTCGAATGCTAAACAGCTGAAGTTACTTCCCTTTTGGTATGGCACTATGGCTTGAAGGTAACAAATATAATAATGTAATAAAATATGGCATTGCCTTGTCTTCTTTTTATTTCTTTTTTTTTTTTTTTTTTTTGTTTTAAGGTAAATTACACTAATTTCATTACATTAAAAGTTGATGATTTGGTCACTTAACTTAAAAAAATTATAAAATAGTCACTAAATTATTCAAAAGTTTCCACTTAAGTCATTGAACTATTCAAAATTTTTATTTAAGTCACTAGGCTGTTAAAGTTTTTTTAAGTGTAGTTAGCATGCTCCAAGCGACAATTTGACAATAAGTAAAGTGAATCAATACCCATTGACGAGTATAAAGACATTCTTTAGTTCCAAATCCATGTGGCGATCAATATTAGAGATCAAAGAAGAAAATTATTTAGATTTGGTTCGTAGATTCGCAATGTCCAAAGTTGTTTTATGAAAAAAAAAACTTAGTTGTAAAAAATAAGAGAAATGAGAGCTTTCGATTGGTGCAAACGGTGCAAACAGAGAAGGCCATAAAACAATGATTTTAATAGTCTAGTGACTTAAATGAAAACTTTCGAATAATCTAGTGACCTTTTTATAACTTTTTTGAAATTAAGTAATCAATTTATAAATTTACTAATGGTTTAATGACTTTGGATGTAATTTACTTTTCACTTTAGGTACACTCCATCACAATTAATTATTATCAATACTAATTCAAACATAATCCAATTCGATTTTGATAAAAAGTTAACAACTTGAGCTTGTAACTCGAAACAAATCGAATCCAAAAACAATTTAAACATTGATTTGAATAAATAGCCTAAAATAATCCAAACTTAAAGTAACCGAAGTAGAAAATAATTCAAACTGTAATGATGCAACTCAAAAGAATCTAAGTCTCAAACCTACTCAATCAAGGACTCATTAATATTTGAATATCTTTATTTTACCATTTTAACCAAAACCTCGTCAAAATTTCATATTTTTATATAAATATATTAGTTACACAATTTTGTTTTCCACCCCTATATGGGTTATACCTTAATCTAGTAATGTATGTTATACCAACTCCCATAAACAAGCCAAAAACCCTAAAGCCACATGACCTAAACCTTAAATCTTATCAAATTTGTCAATGAAAGGCCAAAAAGGGGAATAAGTCGAGCCTTCTCACATGAGTTAAAAGAGTGCCTCTAAGACAAATATAAACTTGGGTATCATCCATTGTTTTCAAAATTAGATCGAAAATCAATTAGGGTGTCGATCTGAAATAAGAGGTTGGATAGGTTGACTTATGAATCGGAACGAATTGATTAAACTGGTGTGAATGGATTTGATTGGTGGTTGAATTTGTTTTCTCTATTTTTTTTTAATTTTTATTATTTTTAATATTTTATTCAATTGAACTGGATAAACAAATTGAACCGAGAATCATGATTTGATCAATTTGCCTACCAATTTGTTTATGAAAATCTTTGTATCATCTTAATATTCATCTTATTACTATTACTACTAGAACTCCCTCTAACTTTCTTCATTAGTTAGAACTCTTCGTTGGCTTAAACATTGAAGAACATTTAAAAGAAGCTCACCTTATCTTTGACCCTTGAAGATAAAATGTTAAAATATGCTATAAGTCTTTATACTTTTTGGAAATCTGAAATTTAGTTTCTATATTTCTATTTTCAGGAATTTAGTCCATTTACTTTTTCAAATTTCAAATGTTCAACTATTAACATTCTTCTTTTTTTCAAATTTGTTGGTTTGACATTTTAAATTTAAAAAGTTATTTGGTAGTCATGTAATTAAAAAACAACATTGTAATTAACATGAATTACATTAATGTATACGAGTCACGTATATATAGTCCATCACCCAATCAGGATTAAGGTATGCCACACTATGAACATCACAAGCGAATAAATCAATAAACGGATCAAGGATCAATTCTACTTGGGTCCTGTCCAATGTACTGTCATTCCAGTCAGTCACATACATGTATCTATCTTTTGGAAGTCATTTGCTCCGATGCTCAAGACAAAGTTTTTCCCTAATTAGATTTGATTGATGACATATTAGTTTTTCAATCGGTTTACTCATTTCTGATTAAACTAAGGACATGTTTAAGTTCATCTATTAATACAAGCTATCTTTTTGTATTATGATCTAATCATGTAATATTACTTAGTATTAGTTAAACGTTAGATAACCAACAAGTCAATATTTCCTCTCGTTTTATTAAACTTAGACGAAAATACTGCACTAAGGGCACCAGATCTAACAGATGGGTGGTCGTACGTCCACTTATGATTGAGACACTCTCCTAGAGGTACTCATGGGTCGGGCCTAAGCATAATATTAACATACTTTATGCTTGCCCAAGCCTAACCTAACCTGAAATCTGGGCCTAAAATTTTACCCAAACCCGCTCATATTTGCAAAAGACTAACATAAGTCCATTTTAGACCCACCGTATTATTTTTAAAATTTTTTATTTATATTATATTATTTTAATATTTAATAATTTTATATATTTTTATTTAATGAAAATTTTCATATAGTGATCTTAACATTATTTTAATGTTTACATTAGAGTAATATTATATATTTAATATATATGTATTTTTTAATGTGTTCTAAATTACATAATATCAAAAAATAACATAATATAAAATATTATAAACTTAAAACGAGTCAAGCCTTGAATGTTCAAGCCCGAGCTAGCCAACCCATATTTCAAATGGGCTTATTTTTTTGTCCAAGCCCATTTGTCTTTCCCAAATTTCAAGCGGGCCTGGGCGGATAGCCCAACACAAGAATAGGTCTGCTGACTCCTCTATTAATCATACACGACTCTTCATAGAAGGGAGACAAAACCCTCCCCTAAGGGACAATACCTTCCATTGTTGAGGAATTGAGTCGGTGTCTTCGAGGACTACACTTCAAATACTTCTCCAGGAGGAGCAGATCCCTCCTCAGCAATTTTAACATATTTTAATTGATACATACAGTTAAATCGTGCATTGTTAGGTAAGAAATATTGTGAAATAATATAACAAACTTCATGATAATAGGGATAAATAATTTAATATCAAAACTATACATCAACTTTAATCAATGTGCAATGTCATACATGAACATTGATTTTGTGTGATTTTATGTAATGACCAGAAATTTACGGTTATCGGAAAGTGTATTTTGGGTCTTTATTTTCGAAAAATGAATTCGTAAATATTTATTAAAAATATATATTTATGAAGTTAGTTGTGTGGCTAATTAGGTTTTGGCTAGGTGAATTAACTTGAATTAAGGTCAATTAGGTATAAGGATTAGATTGAATATAATGTAAAAGTTTAATTATAAATTAGAGGAAATTTAAGGGACTAAACTAGGAATTAAACCATAAGTTCCAAGTGTGTGGTAATAGTGAAATACATGTGGAAATAAAATACATAAATTAGTAATAATTACTTATTTACTTATTATATAAGTAAATATTACTTTATTATTAAAATATTATTATATTACATTATTAAAATAAAAGATAAAATAAAATAAACCATAAGGGATAATAAATGCCAAATATATGAAAAATATTATTTCATACATAATATACATATATTTATACTTAATATTTAAGTATATAAATTATAATAATATATTAATATAATAATATAATATAATAAAATATAAAGTAAAATAAAGAAATAAAACAAAAACAAAAAAAGAGAGAGAAACAAAATTAGAAAGAAAAGAAACATGGGAGAAAGAAAGAAAAGAAAGAAAGAAAGGGGAATTAGGGATTTTAAAGTTTCAAGCTTAAGTGTTAAAGTTGTGCAGGAGACCTCGGTTAAAAAAGGAAAAGAGAAAATCAACGAGGAGTGATTCAGAAATTATGGTTTGTATTTTTATAATTCGAATTTAATAATTAATTGTTGAATTATTACTTAATATGTATGGTAATTGCATTGAGGTGAGTATTGATATTGATTTTGTGATATTGAATTGAATTGAACGGAATTGATTTCATCTACATATGTGAATATTTGAATTGGAATGAATATTGGTTGAAATTGAAAAGTGAATTTAATTATTAATTGTTGTATTTTGATTAAATATTATGGTAAGTAATTAAGGTGAGAATTATTTGTATTGTGTTTTACAATTGAAATGGATTGATTGGGAATGTGATGAAATAGATATAAATATGTGATTATTGTGGAATTTGAATAATTGTTATTGAAAAGAGAATTGAATTGTATTGAATTATGAATTTACGTGATTAATTAAAATGTGTATTGATTGAAAATTGAAAAGTGGATTGAATACTCCATTAACTGTATCGGGTTGAGTTGGATATAGTTGGCATGCTATAGGATTGGAAGTGTTTAGGGATACTTCGACCTTGAGTCGATGAGGCACTGTAAGTGTCTTATTATTACTTCAGATAATTACGATGAGGTACTGAGTACCGTACTATTTTACTTCGGCTTGGCCGATGAGGCACTAAGTGCCGTACTGGTGTGTTTTGGTTGGATCCGTGTATCCGTCTAAGTCCGAGTCTTGTTAATAGGGGTAAACAAATGATTTGGCCAATTGGTTGACAATGAATGATATTGAATATGGATTGGAATGGACAATGAAATGAAATGTACAATTAAAATGAATGGAATTGCATGAATCAGGGATTCATGAAATGGATATTGGTTTGAAATTGAATGGTGTATCCTATTGAGAAAAGCTATTGAATAGCAATTATGATATTGAAATAGAAGATATGATAATTGAAAGTGTTAAGAATGATGTGTTAATGAATTTGATTATTTGTTGAATGATTTTTGTTATGTGTAAATATGTATATAAACATTATAAACTTTTGCTTAATAAGTATTCGGATTATAGAAATACCACGAAGTTTATACTCAGTGTATGGTTTATTTTTCGTGCGCAGGTTAAGTTAAAGTTCGAACGTCGAATCAGCATCCAAGGTCGATTCCGAACTCATTGTGGTGAAGTACATTTCTTTTTGGTAAATGGCATGTACCTAGGATGTTATGTTTGTTATTTTGGAAAATGATTTATAAATGATGTTATATTGTGATAATGGTTCGTTTTGTATACATAAATATAAGTTATGTGTTTGTTAAGGTCACAAAATGGTGTATTTTGGTTAAAGTATGAATGAATTTGTTATATACAAATTTAGATTGATTTGGATAAAATATATGAAGTATTTATGAATGTACATTAGTTAGTTTATTAAATTAATTATTTGTTATGTTTTGGATGTATTTGATTATGTTTTGGATTGGTTGAACAATTAGTGGGTAGAACACGGCCTGAAGCACGGGCATATCATAAGGTCACATGGGCGTGTTCCTTGACCACATGGGCATGTGAGCACTGCATCTAGGAAAAATTTTGAAAATTTCACGAAAAATTCTCTAAGCTTCCCAATTAAGTCCCGATTTATTTCTAATACATGTTTTGGGCCTCGAGGGCTCAATAAAGGGACATTTTTATTAAATTTCGATATGTATGTTAAATAAATACATAATTTCTTGTATTTGTTCTGATCTTTCTGGTAATGCCTCGTAACCATGTTCCTGCAACGGATAAATGTTAGGGTTGTTACAATTTATACGTGGAATTTAAATTTGATTCAATTTTCACAAATCACTAATAAATTTATTAAATTTTTACCATTTTACATTAATATATTGCATACACAAACAATTATATTAATCCAATGTAAAATGAATGGATGTATTCATTTCTTTAAATGTGTATAATTAAATGAAAATCAAAGTTTCACTACACATATAAACCACAATTCAAGTTTTATGCATAATTACACCAAATCAAAATTCATATATCAAATTACACATTAGACCAAATTTCATATATAAATTTGATATTTATCCCTAATGGATATTACATTAACAAAATATTTTAATTTTATGGAAAAAATATTTTTATTTTATTTTAATTTCCTAACAAAAAAAAGGCCTTTAAATCTTATAATTTCCTAAAAAACCGTTGTTGAATGATTAAAATAATCTCTTTTGTTAACTAATCTTCCACTAAACAAGGACTAAACACTAATTCCCCCTAAATTCATGCACTTTGTAACGTAAAAATGCATATAAAAGGCGACAAAACTCTTTGTGAAAAAGCAGAGCCGTAGATCCTAAGAATAATCTAGGTTTAAATTATATAAATAATAAATATGGCGTTGTTTTGGAGAGGGCTTATTATATTACCTCTCCTATTTGTGTATGCAAGCAGCCATTTTATATATACTAAACGACATTTCGATAAACCCGAGGTAGTTGGGTTCAAGGACCTCGATTACCTCCATGGCGATGGCGGTGGTTTCCTTAGTGGCCCCATAGAATTTGATGATGGTGTCAACGCTTTGAAGACCGTTGTTGAAGATGAGAGTGACGATGATGACAATGACGATGACGACGGTGATAAGAAGAGTAAAAAGAAGAAAGAAAAGAAGAATAAGAAGAATAAGAAGGAGAAAAAGAAGAGCAAGAAAGACAAAAAATACGATGAAAGTTTCCATACATTGCCGGTCGAAAGCCTTGTAAACGAAAAGGGTGGTGACGGGAATACCGACGAGTCGTCTGGAGTCGTTGTTGATAATGGTAATGGCGACGATAATACCGACGATTCGTCTCAACTCGTCGGTTATAATGTAGTGACGGCTCAAACTACGTTTAAGGGGAGCTGGGAATTGTTCGTTGAAAACTCTGGTGTTTCCGCTATGCATGTGGTGTTGCTTCCGATTATCAATCAGGCTTTGATTTTTGACGCCACGGTGTGGAAGGTGTCAAAGCTGAAATTACCGGGACCACCATGCCGACATGTCGAGGGAACCAATGAAGAAGATTGCTTTGCACATTCAATCCTCTTAGATGTTGAAACAGCACATATTAGGCCACTTAGGGTATGTTTTTTAATTATTGTTTTGCTTATTTCTTTTATATTTCACAATGGTTTACTACAAATTTCCTTTATTGTTTCTATTCGCAAAACTCAAAGGTTTTTCTTTTAAATTTTTCATTTTCCTTATAATAGTTGAACTATGACACTTGGTGTTCATCGGGTGCTCTCGATATCAATGGTCGATTGGTAAGTACCGGTGGTTACAACAATGGCTCTGACACCATGAGAATCATTGACTTATGTGATACTTGTGAGTGGCAAGAATTTCCGGTGCACTTGGAAACGGAAGATGGTAATAAAATCTAAAGATTTATTATAATTTTCATGTTTAAGGTTTAGGATCTAAGGTTTAACAGCTTGAATTTGATAATATTTTTTTTTTTAATTAAAGGTATGCCACACAAGTAACATTAGCCGATGGTAAGTTCATGGTGTTCGGCGGTCGTGATTTCCCGACATACGAATTTGTTCCGTTAGAAGGACAAAAGAACACCATCAATGAAGTGATCAATTTCCCATTCTTGAAAGAAACACACGATCCCATTGAGAACAATTTATACCCTTTCGTTTTCCTTTCAACTGATGGCAACCTCTTCATTTTTGCCAATAATCGTTCGGTTCTTTTGAACACCCAGACCCACACGATTATCCACGAGTTCCCAGTGCTCCCTGGCGGTGCTCGTAATTATCCGTCATCGGGATGCGCTTCTCTCCTTCCAATCATGCTTAAACCTAATGAAGATAGGAAATCAATCCCCGCCGAGGTTTTGGTGTGCGGTGGAACGCCGCATGATGCATATACAAAGGCCGATTTGCAACGCCCTAAGGTGTTTTTGCCAGGGAACACAGATTGTGCTCGCATTGACATCACCAAAAGGAATGGCAAGTGGAAGATCCAAAACATGCCCTCAGCTCGTCTCTTGGGAGACATGGTGGTGCTTCCGACGGGAGATGTGTTACTTGTCAACGGTGCCAAAACCGGTTCAGCCGGTTGGGATGACGCTAGGGACCCGAATTTACATCCAGTTTTGTATAAATTCCAAACTGATGGAACTGGTTCCAAGTTCACCGTGCTTAACCCATCCAACATCCCTCGCATGTACCACTCTTCCTTCGCTGTCCTTCCCGATGCAAAAATCCTCATCGCTGGAAGCAACACAAACCCGGGTTACCTTGATGACGCATTGTTCCCCACCGAAGTTCGGGTTGAGAAGTTCTCGCCACATTACTTGGACCCGAACTTGAGTATGTTTCAACAAGAGATCATTGTTGAAAAGTCCAATAACCAGGTGAAATACGGTAAGAAATTTACAGTGCAGATCCGTGGAAATGTCGAAATTGACCAACAAAAGCTTCAAGTGACGATTTACTCGCCGCCATTTGTGACCCACGGGGTTGCCATGAATCAGAGATTGATTCAATTGGGAATTGTGGAATTTAACAAAAATGTTGCCCTAAATACAAACAACATTGTTCTTCAAGCTCCCATTAATAGCAACATTGCACCACCTGGTTATTACATGCTCTTTGTGAACTATAATGGAGTACCTTGCTGTCGATCAATGTGGGTTCGAATTTTACCTTAGATCTTTCACAACAAGCATTGAATTGTCAGAGCCACTATATGTAATACGAATCATTGCTCACATTTTGTTTCACACTTTATTTGAAGATCTTATATAATACAAAATGTGGATAATTAGATTTATTTTAATCTCTTTTATAATTTCTTAGTTTTACAATATTTTATAACAAATATTTGGTTTAATTTTGTGAAATTAATATATCATAAATAATTTAAATAAAATATAGTTATAAAAATATATTAATATTAATATTAAATTATTTTTTATATTGTTAGCATTTATAGATAGTAAAACGGGTAAAATCAAGTTAGTAAAATATAAGTTCGAGCCTAACCCAGAGCGAGTCGAGCCGATTGTGTTGACAACTCTACTAATCAATGATAAACAAGAGGTGTAAAAATCAGGTTATGGTGAGACCGTCTTGTTGCGTACCCTAAATTTAGATTATGTAATAGTTGAGGAACATTTGATACACTTAACACTACATAGTTGAACCTTTATTCTACATTGTTTATCCATGAAATGATATATAACAAACTTCACGATAATGGATTAAACTTGTCCATGAGCTAGGTCGAGGCTCAAATTACAAAAGAAATTCCAAGCCCGGCTTGCCCTACCCATAAACCTATTTTACTATTTAAAAAACAACAAAATATATAATTTTATATTAATACCAAAATTTGCCCGAATTGATTTTGTATTAATTTAAACTATTTATATTTTTTGCTAAAAATTAGTATAAAATTAAACAAGAAAGACAGTAAAGTAGGATATATCAAGTTTAAATATTTAAAATTGTCAATATTTTAATTATTTTTAATATTAAAATTAAGCACTAACATTTTTAATTTTTTTAATATGCCGTCTATGATTATTTTTAAAGATTTTGTAATATGATATACTAGTTTTCTTACCCTTGTAATTTACGGGCTAGTTGTATATATTAAATCTTTTTAAATTTTTCTAAAAATAAGTAAAATTGTGAAAATAGATTTATATTATTTCATCTAAATATTTTTATTTTAAAAATTTTAAATTTTTAAACAATATTTACCATTTATTGTAAAAACATTGTATTCAAATAAAAACTTTAAATATTATATGAATAGTGTATAAAGTTTTAAAACAATATTCTAAGGAGAAAATAATTGTTTTTAAAGAATATTTAAAACAATATAATTCTATTATTTAAAAATTATAATTTTTGTATTATGTCACTAATCAAATTCTGTTTTTTTTAAATTTTAAATTCTATTGTTAAATTTTAACTAAATATTTAGAAAATTAAATTAATTAGAACTACCAAAATACTCCTATTTCTTAGGGTTTCTAATTTTAACCTGATATTTTTATAAATAATATGTGAAAATAGTAATTTGACATGACATCACACATAATAATATATTTGTAGTCTCGTATTTTGAAAATAATAGAATTTAATTTAATGAATTAAACATTTACCGTTTCATTATGACTAAAATTTTAAAATTCGAATGTATAGGAACTAAAAATGATTAAAATTAAAGTGTGGGGATTAAATCCATTACTTACACATAGTTTAGGGACTGGTAGCAAAATTTAACCTTCTATTAACTAATCTTCCTCTAAACAAGAAGTGCTAATAAAATATCCCAAAATAAGGTCAAATTCTACTATTTGTCCCTTAAATCTATATAGCATTACACATATAATATCATATTTTGGAAATAAAAGAAATTAATTAAATGAATTTAATAGCTATTGTTTAATCAAGATTAAAAGTTTAAAAATCGAAAAGTATAGAAATTTTAAAATATCAAATTAAAGTATAATAATTAAATTCACAATTTACATATAATATAGGGACAAATAGAAAAAATAACCTTTTATTAGCTAATCTTCCTGTAAACAAGGAGCAATTGCTAGTAAAACAAAAAGAATAAAATAAATAAATAAATTTGATTTTACTGAAGTCATATTTTACTATTTGTCTCTGTACTTTGTATAAGTTATAGATTTAATCCTTATACATTAAATTAAAGTTTAAGGATTAAATTCAAAATTTACATGTAATAAAAGGACTAACAACAAAATATTTAACATTTTACTAACAAATCTTCCTCTAAACAAGGAGCAATCACTAATTTCCCTAAATTTCATGCATTTCAAAACGTGAAATTGCATATAAAAGGGGATGAAACCCATTGTGAAAAAACCAAGCAGTAGATCCATAGAGTAAAACAACTTAGGTTTTATTATATAGTTAAATAATAAAAGATGGCGTCGTTGTTTTGGAGAGGTATTATTATATTACCTTTCCTTTTTGTATATGTCAACGGCGAGCATTTTTTTTATCCTAAACGTCATGCTGGCAAAGCCGAGTTAGCTGGTTACAAGGGACCGGACTCTCTTGCCATCGACGGTGGCGGTTTCTATAGTGGTCCCTTGATTGCCGATGACGATGGATCTACTGCTGGCGGCAATGCTGGTGGAACTACCGAGGTAACGGTAGAAAACCTTGGAAAGGCCGACGGTGATAATACTAATGGCAACGCAAATAATGTCGAATCGACTCAAGTTGCTACCAAAAATGGAATTGGCAATGGAAATATCGTGGAGGCCAAAACTATGTTTAAAGGGAGTTGGGAATTGTTTGTTGAGAATGCCGGTGTTTCCGCCATGCATTTGATATTGCTTCCTAAGATCAACCAGGCTTTGATGTTCGATGCCACGGTGTGGAAAATCTCCAAGATGAAATTACCGGGACCGCCGTGCCGACACGTCGAGGGAACCAATGAAGAAGATTGCTATGTTCATTCGATTCTCATGGACATTGAAACAGGAAAAATTAGGCCACTTAGGGTAGGTTTTTTTAATCTTATTTTACTTGGTTATTATTGGGATCTAACCCGATCTTTTAAGATCGAATTTTTTTAAGATAAATTTAGTTTGAGGTGAGATATAGCATCAATAGCAACTGGACGAAACCTTAAAGAGGAAAACAAAACTCAATTTTTTATTTGCAAACTCGAAAATAATTTGCTTAAAACAAACATTAAACTAGTTACAATTTTTTACAATTCTATGTTTTTTTTAACATTTTCATATTCTTTGTTACAGTTGAATTATGACACTTGGTGTTCATCGGGTGCTCTTGATATCAATGGTCGATTGGTAAGCACTGGCGGTTATAACAATGGCTCTGACACCATTAGAATCCTTGACTTATGCGATACTTGTGGGTGGGAAGAATATCCTGGTGCACTTGGAAATGGAAGATGGTAAGAACCCTAAATTTATTGCAATTTTCATTTTTTTTAAGGATTAAAAGCTTGAATTGACTTTTTTGGGGGTTTTGTTTAAGGTATGCAACACAAGTAACCTTAGGCGATGGTAGATTCATGGTGTTCGGCGGTCGAGATTTCCCAACATACGAATTTGTTCCTCTACAAGGCCAGAAAAACACCCTTAAAGATGTGATTGATTTCAACTTCTTGGTGGAAACACACGATCCTGTGGAGAACAATTTGTACCCTTTCGTTTATCTTTCGACTGATGGAAACCTCTTCATCTTCGCCAACAACCGTTCAGTTCTTTTGAACCCTAACACTCACAAGATCATCCACGAGTTCCCAGTGCTCCCTAATGGTGCTCGTAATTATCCTGCGTCAGGAAGTGCTTGCCTTCTTCCGATCATGCTCAAGCCCAATGAAAATCGCAGAGTGATTCCTGCCGAGGTTTTGATATGCGGTGGTGCATCGCATGATGCGTATGCCAAGGCTGATTTGCAGCGTCCTAAGGTGTTTTTGCCAGGGAACACCGATTGTGCTCGCCTTGATATCACCAAAAGGAATGGCAAATGGAAGATTATAAACATGCCGTCAGCTCGTTTGTTGGAAGACATGGTGGTTCTTCCCATGGAGATGTACTACTTGTTAACGGTGCCAAGACCGGTTCAGCCGGTTGGGATGATGCTAGGGAGCCGAATTTGAACCCTATTTTGTACAAATTCCAAACCGATGGAACTGGTTCCAAGTTCACCGTGCTTAACCCATCCAACATCCCTCGCATGTACCACTCCTCGTTTGCCCTCCTCCCCGACGCAAAAATCCTTATCGCGGAAGCAACACGAACCCTGGTTACCTCGATGATGCATTGTTTCCCACTGAAGTCCGGGTTGAGAAATTTTCACCACATTACTTGGACCCAAACTTGGCCATGTTTCGACAAGAGATCGTTGTCGACAAGTCCAATAACCAAGTGAAGTACGGCCAAAAATTCACAGTACAGATCCGTGGAAATAGCGAAATCGACCAACAAAAGCTTCAAGTGACAATTTACTCGCCTCCATTTGTGACCCATGGGATCTCCATGAATCAGAGATTGATTCAATTGGGAATTGTGGAATTTAACAAAAATGTTGCCCCAAATACAAACAACATTGTTCTTCAAGCTCCCATGAACGGCAACATTGCGCCACCTGGTTATTACATGCTCTTCGTAAACTACAATGGGGTGCCTTGCCGCCAATCGATGTGGGTTCAATTTTTCCATAGATATTTCATCGGAAGCATTGAATAGCAAAGCCGTTATATGTAATTATTATATTTTCTTATAAAGAAAAATTAATGAATCACTTTGTTCACATATTGTTGCACACATTATTCTTTTGAAGATCATATACAATATAAAATGTGGACTATTGGATTTATTTATTTGTGATTTCTTTTCTCCACTCTGATTAGATTTTTATTATATATATTTAGATTTTTTATTCGAACTTAAATTTATATAAAAGTTTAATATCTAAAATGGACTCATGGAAAAGGAAATATTACATGATTTGTTTATTTTTAAGATTAAATAGAAATTCATATTGTAAAATTATATGATAAAAAAAACAAATCTTGAATTTGATTTTTTTCATTAAAAGTTCTTAATGTTAGTTGTGTTCCCGGTTCTCTAATGGATTGCCCTGCATTAATACCTACAACTTCTCCCAATTCAACTAAGTCACCATGAGTGGGGCTTCGACCATATCATAATATTGATATGTCAAAATAGCAACTTGATATGACATTACTTGTTCTAATATGTTTGTAATATCATATTTTGGAAATATTAGAATTGAACTCAATGAATTTATCATTTATTGTTTGATGATGATTAAAATTTTAAAATTCACAAAGCATATGACTAAAATTAAAGTGTGGGGACTAGATCCATAATTTAAATATAATATAGGGATTAATAGCAAAATTTAACCTTTTATTAACTAATCTTCTTGTAAACACGGAGTGCTAATTAAAAAAAAAACCCAAAATATTTTTATTAAGGTCAAGTTCTACTAAATACTCCACCGGTATGAAAAGTTCTTAATCTTAGTTACGTTCCCGATTCTCCAATGGATTGCCCCACAGTAATTCCTACAACTTCTCCCAATTCAACTAGGTCATCGTGAGTGGGGCTTTGACCATAACATAATAGTGATATGTAAAAATAGCAAGTTGATATAACATTACACATAAAAATTATGTTAGTAGCATCATATTTTAGAAATAATATAATTGACCTTAATGAATTTAACATTTATTCTTTGATCATGATTAAAATTTTAAAATTCACAAAGTGTATGACTAAAATTAAAGTGTGGGGACTAAATCCATAATTTAAACATAATATAGGGGCTGATAGTAAATTTTAACCTTTTATTAACTATTCTTCCTGTAAACAAGGAGAGCTAATAAAAAAACCCAAAATATTTTTATTAAGGGTAAATTCTACTAAATACTTTGCCTGTATGAAAAGTTCCTAATGTTAGTTGCGTTCCCAATTCTCCAATGGATTGCCCCACAGTAATACCTACAACTTCTCCCAATTCAACTAGATCACCTTGACTGGGGCTCTGACCATAACATAATACTGATATGTAAATATAACAAATTGATATGACATTACACATAATAATATGTTAGTAGTATCATATTTTGGAAATAATAGAATTGAACTTAATGAATTTAACATTTTATGTTTGATCATGATTAAAATTTTAAAATTCACAAAGTATATGACGTACTAAAATTAAAATGTGAGGACTAAATCTATAATTTAAACATAGTATAGGACTGATAACAAAATTGAACCTTTTATTAACTAATCTTCCTCTAAACAAGGAATGATATTAAAAACCCAAAATATTTTTATTAAGGTCAAATTCTACTATTTGTTCATTAAATCCATTAACTAACTTTTTATGAGTGGAATATCAAGTTAAAATAGCAATACAAATATGATATGATATTTTGGAAATAAAAAATTTAACTAAATGAATTTAATAGTTACAATTTAGTCAAGATTAAAATTTTAAAAATTAAAAAGTACAGGGACTAAAAATGATCAAATTAAAGTACAAAAGCTAAATTCATAATTTACACATAATATAGGGACTAATAGCAAAATTTAACCTTTTATTAACTAAACTTCCTCTAAACAAGGAACAATAAAGGGACTAACAGCAAAATATTTAACATTTTACTAACAAATCTTCCTCTAAACAAGGAGCAATCACTAATTTTCCCTAAATTTCATGCACTTCGAATCGGAAAATGCATATAAAAGGAGATGGAACCCATTGTGAAAAAACCAAGCAGTAGATCCATAGAACAAAAAAAGTTAGGTTATAAATTATCTAGTTAAATAAAAAAAATGATGGCGTCGTTGTTTTGGAGAGGTCTTATTATATTACCTCTCCTTTTTGTATATGTCAACGGCGAACATTTTTTGTACCCTAAACGTCATGTTGGCAAAGCCGAGTTAGCCGGTTACAAGGGGCCAGACTCTCTTGCCGTCGATGGTGGCGGTTTCTATAGTGGTCCCTTGATTGCCGATGACGATGGATCTACTGCTGGCGGCAATGCTGGTGGAACTACCGAGGTGAAGGTTGAAAACCTTGGAAAGGCCGACAATGATAATACAAATGGCAATGCAAATAGTGTCGAATCGACTCAAGTTGCTGCCAAAAATGGAATTAGTAATGGAAATACGGTGGAGGCTAAAACTACGTTTAAAGGGAGTTGGGAATTGTTTGTTGAGAATGCCGGTGTTTCCGCCATGCATTTGATATTGCTTCCTAAGATCAACCAGGCTTTGATGTTCGATGCCACAGTATGGAAAATCTCAAAGATGAAATTACCAGGACCGCCATGCCGACGCATCGAGGGAACCAATGAAGAAGATTGCTATGTTCATTCGATTCTCATGGACGTTGGAACAGGAAGGATTAGGCCACTTAAGGTACGTTTTTCTAATTTTATTTTGTTTAGTTATTGTTAATGGACAAAGCCTCAAAGAGGAAAAATAAAATACAATTTTTTATTTGTAAAACTCAAAAATAATTTTCTTTAAAAAGAAATCAAACTCGTTACAATTTCTTACAATTTTATGTTTTTTTAACATTTTCATTTTCTTTGTTACAGTTGAACTATGACACTTGGTGTTCATCGGGTGCCCTTGATATCAATGGTCGATTGGTAAGTACTGGCGGTTATAACAATGGCTCTGACACCGTGAGAATCCTCGACTTATGCGAGACTTGTGGGTGGGAAGAATATCCCGGTGCACTTGGAAATGGAAGATGGTAAGAACCCTAAACTTATTACATTTTTCATTTTTTTAATGATTAATAGCTTGAATTTGAGTATTTTGGGGTCTTTTTTTGGAGGTATGCAACACAAGTAACCTTAGGCGATGGTAGATTCATGGTGTTCGGCGGTCGAGATTTCCCAACATACGAATTTGTTCCTCCACAAGGCCAGAAAAACACCCTTAAAGATGTGGTTGATTTCAATTTCTTGGTGGAAACACACGATCCCGTGGAGAACAATTTGTACCCTTTCGTTTACCTTTCGACTGATGGCAATGTCTTCATCTTCGCTAATAATCGTTCGGTTCTTTTGAACCCTAACACCCAAACGATCATCCACGAGTTCCCGGTGCTCCCCAATGGTGCTCGTAATTATCCTGCATCAGGAAGTGCTTGCCTCCTTCCAATCATGCTCAAGCCTAATGAAGATCGTAAAGTGATCCCCGCCGAGGTTTTGATATGCGGTGGCGCATCGCATGATGCATACGCCAAGGCCGATTTGCAGCGTCCTAAGGTGTTTTTGCCAGGGAACACCGACTGTGCTCGCCTTGATATCACTAAAAGGAACGGTAAATGGAAGATCATAAACATGCCGTCAGCTCGTCTATTGGGTGACATGGCTGTTTTACCAACAGGAGATGTGCTTATTCTTAATGGTGCCAAGACCGGTTCAGCCGGTTGGGATGATGCTAGGGAGCCGAATTTGAACCCTATTTTGTACAAATTCCAAACCGATGGAACTGGTTCCAAGTTCACTGTACTTAACCCATCCAATATCCCCCGCATGTACCACTCCTCATTTGCACTCCTTCCTGACGCAAAAATCCTCATTGCTGGAAGCAACACAAACCCTGGTTACCTCGATGATGCATTGTTCCCCACTGAAGTCCGGGTCGAGAAATTCTCACCACATTACTTGGACCCGAACTTGGCCATGTTCCGTCAAGAGATCATTGTCGAGAAGTCCAATAACCAAGTGAAGTACGGCCAAAAACTCACAGTACAGATCCATGGAAATGGCCAAATCGACCAACAGAAACTTCAAGTGACAATTTACTCGCCACCATTTGTGACCCACGGGATCTCCATGAATCAGAGATTGATTCAATTGGGAATTGTGGAATTTAACAAAAATATTGCTCCAAATACAAACAACATTGTTCTTCAAGCTCCTATGAATGGCAACATTGCACCACCTGGTTATTACATGCTTTTGTAAACTACAATGGAGTGCCTTGCCGCCAATCGATGTGGGTTCAATTTTTGCCATAGATATTTCACCGGAAGCATTGAATCGTCGAAGCCATTATATGTAATTATTATATTTTTTATAAATAAAACTATTTGAATCACTTTGGTCACATTTTGTTGCACACATTATTGTTTTGAAGATCATATACAATATAAAATGTGGACTATTGGATTTATTTGTTTGTGATTTTTTTTTCTCGTCATGACCTTAGTTAGATTTTTATGATTTATATTTCGATTTTTATGATTTTTATGAATAGCTTAAATTTATTTAAAGTTTAATATTTAAATAGGACTCATGGAAAATGAAATATTACAAGATTTGTTTGTTTTCAATATTAAATAGAAATGCATACCGTAAAGTTATATAAAATTTAAAATATATAATTAAAATATTAAAATATTACACTATCTATTGATTTTGAAGAATAAATAAAATTCATATCACAAAACCATATAAAAGTTTAAAAACATCTAATTAAAATATAAAAAAAGTTTAAAAACGTAATATAAAATCTTATGAGAGTTCAAAATTTTAAATTAAAGATATTAAAATATTTAAAATGAGAGTGGTTTAGTAAATTAAATTGCATTTTTATTTTTATTTGTTTTATTTAATTAAATCGTGCTATCTCCTTTACAATGTATTAAATCGTGTTATCATGCCCACAAGAAACGCCGGGCTAAAGTGTATATTTTTATCACAGTAAAATTTAAAAGTTTATATCTTTATAATTTTTAAAAGATTAAATCAATTTTTTTCATTTTTGAAGGGGCTAAAGTGTAATTTTACCATTACTAATTTAAAATTTTATAAATTATAAAGAGCCTAAATAAAAACTTTTCCATTTTAGGTAGGTCGGGGCCCCTACCAGCCCCCAACTCAAGGGGTGTTCAGTCGGTTAACCGACCCGAAATAACATTAACCGAATTAACCGACCTTTCAAAATTTTTAACCGTTAACCGAACCAAAATTTTTTCGGTTAATTCGGTAAATTTATATATTTTTTATTTTTGGTTAAAAATTAACTGAATTACCGAAATGAATCACTACATACTTAAAAAGATTACATAAATTTAGTTTTAGTTTTAGAATTTTATTTTTATTTATTAAATTATTTGTAATTTTTATGATTGGGTTGGATTGGGTAATTGGATTGGGTTGGATATTTGAGTTTGGATTGTGTTTAGGGATTGGGTTTAGGTGAATAGTGGGCCTATTTATATATTATAATTTTATTTATTAATTTTTCGATTAAACCGAAAAAATTCGATTAACCGATCGATTTCGAACCGAATTAACCGTTAATCGAAAAATCACAAAATAATTAATCGCCCCTCGACCGAAAAAATTCGGTTAACTGATCGATTAACTGAATTTGGTCAGTTAATTGAATTTTTTCGGTTTTACCCAAATTTTGCACACCCCTACTTGACTCTGCCACTGCTTGGTGGTTAAACTTTATTGCAGTAACAATATTGTAGGGAGGTCCTGCGGAAAAATAGCTCGATGCCAATTGTATAAAATTGTAAATTCAGTCCATATTCTCCAATTTGAACACTTTTTTTAGTCTCTATACTTTTTAAATTCTGAAATTTCAATTTTGACACAAACGACAATCATTAAATCCATCAACTTTTTTAGAGTAATGCATAAAAATAGCAAGTTGACATGGTATTACATATATTATATTATATTTTAAAAATAACATAATTTAACTAAATGAATTTAATAGTTACCATTTAGTCAAAACTAAAATTTTAAAAATTGAAAAGTATAGGGACAAAAATATCAAATAAAAGTTTAAGCACTAAATTCACAATTTAAATATAATACATGAATTAATAGCCAAATTCAATATTTTATTAACTAATCTTCCTCTAAACATGGTGAGATCACTAATTTCTCCTGAAATTCATGCACTTTGAAACTTAAAATGCATATAAAAGGCAACAAAAACCTTTCTGAAAAAATGAAGCAAATGATTTACAGAATAAAAAACAAGTTAGGTTTTGCATTGTATATCTAAATAATAAAAGATGGGTTTGTTTTGGAGAGCTCTTATTATATTACCTCTCTTTTTTACATATGTGAACTGTGAATACTTTACGTACCCTTCCCGTCATACTGGCAAAGCCGAGTTAGCCGGTTTCAAGGGGCCAGACTCTCTTGCTGCCGATGGTGGTGGTTTCTTTAGTGGTCCCTTGGTTGTTAATGATGATCCAACTGCTACTACCGGCAACCAAGGTGGAACTACCAAGGTGACAGTTGGAAAGCCCGGAGACGCATCTCTAGCCGATGGCAATGAAGGAATTGGTAATGCAAATATGATTGAGGCTGCAACTACGTTTAAAGGGAGTTGGGAATTGTTCCTTGAGAATGGCGGTGTTTCTGCCATGCATTTGATATTGCTTCCTAAGATCAATCAGGCTTTGATGTTTGACGCCACAGTGTGGAAGATCTCGAAGATAAAATTACCGGGACCGCCATGCCGACATGTCGAGGGAACCAATGAAGAAGATTGCTTTGCTCATTCAGTTCTCATGGACATTGAAACAGGAAAGCTTAGGCCACTTAGGGTACGTTTTTTTAATCTTATTTTGCTTAGTTATTATTGGGATCTAACCCTATTATTCAAGATCAATATTTTTTAAAAATATTTGAGTTTGAGACGGGATGTAACATCAATATTAGTTGGATGGAGCCTCAAAGAGGGGAAAAAAACTCCCTCAATTTTTTATTTGCATCATGATTTCTTACAATTTTATGTTTTTTTAACATTTTCATTTTCTTTGTTACAGCTGAACTATGACACTTGGTGTTCATCGGGTGGTCTTGATATCAATGGTCGATTGGTAAGCACTGGCGGTTTTAACAATGGCTCCGACACCATAAGAATCCTCGACTTATGCGATACTTGTGATTGGAAAGAATATCCCGGTGCACTTGCAAATGGAAGATGGTAAGAACCCTAAATTTTATTACATTTTTATTTCATTTTTTAAAGGATTAAAAGCTTGAATGGGGGGGTTTGAAGGTATGCCACACAAGTAACCTTAAGTGACGGTAAATTCATGGTGTTCGGAGGTCGAGATTTCCCGACTTACGAATTTGTTCCACCAGAAGGCAAGAAAAACACCCATCAAGATGTGGTCGATTTCAAGTTCTTGGTGGAAACACATGATCCCGTAGAGAATAATTTGTACCCTTTCGTTTACCTTTCGACTGACGGCAACATCTTCGTCTTCGCTAACAATCGTTCGGTTCTTTTGAACCCTAACACCCACAATGTCATCCACGAGTTCCCGGTGCTCCCTAATGGTGCTCGTAATTATCCTGCATCAGGAAGTGCTTGCCTCCTTCCGATTATACTCAAGCCTAATGAAGATCGCAGAGTGATCCCCGCCGAGATTTTGATATGCGGTGGAGCACCACACGATGCATATGAAAAAGCTGATTTGCAGCGTCCTAAGGTGTTTTTGCCCGGGAGCAGTGATTGTGCTCGCCTTGATTTCACCAAAAGGAACAGCAAATGGAAGATCTTAAACATGCCGTCAGCTCGTCTATTGGGAGACATGGCGGTTCTTCCAACAGGAGATGTGCTTATTGTTAACGGTGCAAAAACCGGTTCAGCCGGTTGGGATGACGCCAGGGAGCCAAATTTGAACCCTGTTTTGTACAAATTCAAAACCGATGGAACTGGTTCCAAGTTCACCGTGCTTAACCCATCCAACATCCCTCGCATGTACCACTCATCGTCATTGTCCTCCCCGATTAAAAGTCCTCATCGCCGGAAGCAACACGAACCCAGGTTACCTCGATGACGCATTGTTTCCCACCGAAGTTCGGGTCGAGAAATTCTCGCCACATTACTTGGACCCGAACTTGGCCATGTTCCGACAAGAGATCATCGCCGAAAAGTCCGATAACCAATTGAAGTATGGCCAGAAATTCACAGTGCAGATCCGTGGAAACGGCGAAATCGACCAACAAAAACTTCAAGTGACGATCTACTCGCCGCCATTTGTGACCCATGGGATCTGCATGAATCAGAGATTGATTCAATTAGGAATTTTAGAATTTAATAAAGATGTAGCCCCAAATACAAACAACATTGTTCTTCAAGCTCCCATGAATGGCAACATTGCGCAACCTGGTTATTACATGCTCTTTGTGAACTACAATGGGGTGCCTTGCCTTCGATCGATATGGGTACAGATTTTGCCATAAATATTTCACCGGAAGCATTGAATCGTCGAAGACACTATATATAATTATTTTATTTATATATATATGAAGTACTCTATTTACATTTTTATTGTACCCGCTATTATTTTGAAGATCATATGAAGAATTGAATTTGAAGCAGCCTAATTTTCAGTGGTGTCAGAAACAGTGGTTCAAGACCACTAAATCCGATGAGTGAGTTCGAAAATTTTATTAATTAAGTATTTATGAGTCAAATATGAATTTAGAAATATTCTTGGAATTAGAACTTTGTGCTTTAGAAGAATTTATTAGATTAATTGGTTTTGGAACGAGGTATCGAGATCTCGATTTTATAAATCAAGTCATAAATAATTTTATAAATATTTACGGAGTGTCAATAAGTTAGTATTAAAGTTTAGTTAGAAAATTTTAACGTTTGATAATTAATTAAATATAAAGGACTAGATTGAAAAAATACAAAACTTACTAATTAAAGAAATAGAAATTAAATAGCTTAAGTAGAGAATGAAGGAGAATCAAAAAGGAAATTAGACACTAATTAAAAGGTTTGGACGGTACAAGCAGAGAAAAATCTTGAAATTGGATGGTTTAAGGACAAAATGGTCAATTTGGAAATTAAGGTAAAATTAAAAATAGTGACCAAATTAAAAATCTAGACATTTCTTCATCAATCTTCAGCCAAAAACAGCCATAGAAGAGTTCCTCTAAGCTGGTTTTTCATATTTTTGCTACAAGTGAGTTCAATTCTTGCCTTTTTCTTGTAATTTTTTGTGTTTTTAAGACTTTTATAATTAGCTATAACTATCTATTTCATTAGTTTTTTATTTCGTGGGTAATTTTGAAAGTTACCATTGATGAGTGTTGGATATTTATAATGAACTAACATGGATTTGAATCTTTAATTTTATTATATGATGATTTTATTAAGTGAATTTGATAGATATTGATTTTAGACTAACTTGTGAAGAATTTAAGAATTAGGGTTTGTTATTAAATTTTTATGTATCAAAGGCTGTAAAATAGCCTAAAATACTTAGGTAAATTTCCAATTGAGAAAAATTAGCTTATTTGATAGGCTAATTAATAAGGGACTAAATTATAAAAATTATAAAATTTAGGGTTATTGTGTAATTTCAAAATTTAAAGGGTATAAGTTGTGAAGTGGATTGAAGTTGAAATGTATGCTAATGAATGAATGACTTTATATTTTAGATCAAGAGTCCGAAGATAAACGAGAAAAAGGAAAATTAGCTAAATAGTTTTCAAACTACTACAAACTCCACAATTTAGCGCAGGTAAGTTCGTGTGGTTAAATTTTAATGTTAAATGTTAAATTGATGAATGTTATTATGTAATTTTTTATAACATTTAATGAAAATAAAATTTATTGTTAAATTATAAAAATTGAATTGAAAGTGCAAGGCGAACGGAACACAAGATTGAGTATAGTCGTTCAGTGAAAAAGAGGAATTGACGGTAAATTACCCAATTAAACCGAAGTTCATCATTTTTTGTGAACTTCCATGTTTTCTTTCCGTTTAGCTCTCATGAGCTTTAATTAACTCATATGAGTTTCATTTTAATCCTAAAGGGTTTCCGTTTAGCTCTTTTGGAGCTTCAGTTTAACCCTATTAGATTTCAGTTCAGCTCTTTCGAGCTTTAGTTTAACCCTTCTGGGTTTTTGTTTAGCTTTTATTAGCTTCCGATCAACTCTTATGGATTTTAGTTTAGCACTTATGTGCTTCTGTGCAGCCTTCGGGCTTTCGTTTACGATGTACTCAAATTGTAAGACGTTCTCTGATTTGGCAAAGATTGGTAAGTGCCATTTGGAATTAATATGGAAGAAAATACGTTATTATTGATATTGAGCTTAAATAAGTGAATTCATCAATCGAAATTGTGATTGGTAGGAAATGTTTGTGAAATGATTTACCTAAATGAATTATTGTAGTATATTCAGTAATATTTATATTTCAAGCCAACGAACTTACTAAGCTTTATTAAGCTTACTAGTGTTGTTTAATGTTCTTTGTAGATTTTTGAGAAGTCGAGAGATCGGATCAGCATATTAAGCTACACTATCCAACTAATCCGACAGATTTTGCAATGTATATTTTGGTTTATATGGCATGTATAGAGTAATAATGGTTTGTGTAAATATTAAGAATTATACTTTATTTGCATATCAAACCAACTTACATTAGTATGGATAATTTATGTATTAATCATGTTTGAAATGTTTGGATGATGGACAATCAATAGGTTTATTGAGGTATGGTTTGAAATACTGACTTTGGTAGTTTATACACATAGGTGTAAGTAGTTAATTTTATAAGTTAAGATATTTGGTTTAATGTGGCAATATGTTAGTTATAAAAACTTGGTATTGGCTTGATTTGAATGTCTTGTTATGGTTATTGAATGTGAAACTGGTTATGCATAGTTAAAACCAAGATGGGGTGAGAAAAATAGCCTTAAAATGGCCTCTTTTCATCCACTCGAGCAGAGACACGGGCGTATGTCTCAGCCATGTGTCTGGCACATGGGCATGTGGTCTGGCCGTGTATCCCTTGCACCTTGAAATTTCAAAACAGAATGCCCAGGTTTTTGCACACGGGCATGTGACATGGCCGTGTGACCCCTGCACCTTGCACACGGCCTAACACACGGGCGTGTGGTTGGCCGTGTGACACAAGTCAGAGAGTTACACGGGTAAGGACACAGGCTGGGACACGACCGTGTGCCCCACATCGAATGCCCACGGCCTAAGACACGGGCGTGTCTCCTGGTCGTGTGAGCTACACGGCTTATCCACACGGGCATGTGTCCCCTATTTCTAAGAAAAAATTTAAAATTTTGGGAAAATTCTCTGAGTTTCCGATTTGGTCCGAATTTATTTCTAACGCATATTTTGGGCCTTGAGGGCCAAGATAAAGAATGATATGAGTGTTATATGAATGATTCTTGATATGTATATTAATGATTGTGAAATGTTTGTATTTAATTTATAAAGTCCGGTAATGCTTCATAACCTTGTTTCAGCGATATAAGGGTTAGGGGTGTTACAAAATTTATTTAATTGCGAATTTTTTTTCTTGTCCTCACTTTGACTACATTTATATGATTTATATTTTCAACTTAAATTTATTTAAAATTTTAATAATTAAATATTGACTCATGGAAAAGGAAATATTACATAATTTGTTTATTTTCAAGATTAAATAGAAATGCATTTTTTAAAATTATATTAAAATTTAAAATTTATAATTAAAATATTAAATATTTAAATGAAAATTTTTCTATTTTAGGTGGGTTGGGCCATTTACCAGCCCCTTTGACTCCACCACTGCTTGGTGGTTAAACTTTATTGCCATAACAATATTGTAGGGAGGTCTTGCGGAAAAATAGCTCGATGCCAATTGTATAAAATTGTAAATTTAATCCATATTCTCCAATTGAATCACTTTTTTCAGTCTCTATACTTTTCAAATTCTGAAATTTAAATTTTGACACAAACAACAATAATTAAGTCCATCAACTTTTTTAGAATAATGCATCAAAATAATAAGTTGACATAGCATTACATATATGATATTATATTTTAAAAATAACATAATTTAACTGGATGAATTTAACAGTTACCATTTAGTCAAGACTAAAATTTTAAAAATTGAAAAGTATAGGGGCAAAAAATATCAAATTAAAGTTTAAGGACTAAATTCACAATTTAAATATAATACATGAATTAATAGCCAAATTTAACATTTTATTAACTAATATTCCTCTAAACATGGTGAGATCACTAATTTCTCCTGAAATTCATGCACTTTGAAACTTAAAAATGCATATAAAAGGCAACGAAACCCATTTTGGAAAAACAAGGCAGATGATTCACAGAATAAAAAACAAGTTAGGTTTTGCATTGTATATCTAAATAATAAAATATGGGTTTATTTTGGAGAGTTCTTATTATATTACCTCTTTTTTTTTCATATGTGAACGGTGAACATTTTACGTATCCTTCCCGTCATCCTGGCAAAGCCGAGTTAGCCGGTTTTAAGGGGCCGGACTCTCTTGCTACCGATGGTGGCGGTTTCTTTAGTGGTCCCCTGGTTGTTAATGATGATCCAACTGCTACTACCGGCAACCAAGGTGGAACTACCGAGGTGACAATTGGAAAGCCCGGAGACGATACCCTCGATACATCTCTAGCCGATGGCAATGATGGAATTGGCAATGCAAATATGATTGAGCCTGCAACTACGTTTAAAGGGAGTTGGGAATTGTTCCTTGAGAATGGCGGTGTTTCTGCAATGCATTTGATATTGCTTCCTAAGATCAATCAGGCTTTGATGTTTGACGCCACAGTGTGGAAGATCTCGAAGATAAAATTACCGGGACCGCCATGCCGACATGTCGAGGGAACTAATGAAGAAGATTGCTTTGCTCATTCGGTTCTCATGGACATTGAAACAGGAAAGCTTAGGCCACTTAGGGTACGTTTTTTTTAATCTTATTTTGCTTAGTTATTACTGGGGTCTAACCCCATTATTCAAGATCAATATTTTTTAAAAATATTTGAGTTTGAGACGGAATGTAACATCAATAGTAGTTGGATGGAGCCTCAAAGAGGGAAAAAAAACTCTCTAAATTTTTATTTACATCATGATTTCTTACAATTTTATGTTTTTTTAACATTTTCATTTTATTTGTTACAGCTGAACTATGACACTTGGTGTTCATCGGGTGGTCTTGATATCAATGGTCGATTGGTAAGCACTGGCGGGTTTAACAATGGCTCCGACACCGTGAGAATCCTCGACTTATGCGATACTTGTGATTGGAAAGAATATCCCGGTGCACTTGCAAATGGAAGATGGTAAGAATCCTAAATTTTATTACCTTTTTTTCATTTTTTTAAGGATTAAAAGCTTTAATTTGACTCTCTCTTATTCTTTTTTTGTTGGGGGTTTGAAGGTATGCCACACAAGTAACCTTAGGTGACGGTAAATTCATGGTGTTCGGAGGTCGAGATTTTCCGACATATGAATTTGTTCCACCAGAAGGCAAGAAAAACACCCATCAAGATGTGATCGATTTCAAGTTCTTGGTGGAAACACACGATCCCGTAGAGAATAATTTGTACCCTTTCGTTTACCTTTCAACTGACGGCAACATCTTCATCTTCGCTAACAATCGTTCGGTTCTTTTGAACCCTAACACCCACAATATCATCCACGAGTTCCCGGTGCTCCCTAATGGTGCTCGTAATTATCCTGCATCAGGAAGTGCTTGCCTTCTTCCGATCATACTCAAGCCTAATGAGGATCGCAAAGTGATCCCCGCCGAGATTTTGATATGTGGTGGAGCACCGCATGATGCGTATGTAAAAGCTGATTTGCAGCGTCCTAAGGTGTTTTTGCCCGGAAGCTGTGATTGTGCTCGCCTTGATTTCACCAAAAGGGATAGCAAATGGAATATCTTTAACATGCCGTCAGCTCGTCTATTGGGAGACATGGCAGTTCTTCCAACAGGAGATGTGCTTATTGTTAACGGCGCCAAGACCGGTTCAGCCGGTTGGGATGACGCTAGGGAGCCGAATTTGAACCCTGTTTTGTACAAATTCCAAACCGATGGAACTGGTTCCAAGTTCACCGTGCTTAACCCATCCAACATCCCTCGCATGTACCACTCCTCGTTCGCTGTCCTCCCTGACGCAAAAGTCCTCATCGCCGGAAGCAACACGAACCCAGGTTACCTCGATGACGCATTGTTTCCCACTGAAGTTCGGGTCGAGAAATTCTCGCCACATTACTTGGACCCGAACTTAGCCATGTTCCGACAAGAGATCATCGCCGAAAAGTCTGATAACCAATTGAAGTATGGCCAGAAATTCACAGTGCAGATCCGTGGAAACGGCGTAATCGACCAACAAAAACTTCAAGTGACGATCTACTCGCCGCCGTTTGTGACCCACGGGATCTGCATGAATCAGAGATTGATTCAATTGGGAATGTTGGAATTTAATAAAAATGTAGCCCCAAATACAAACAACATTGTTCTTCAAGCTCCCGTGAATTGCAACATTGCGCAACCTGGTTATTACATGCTCTTCGTGAACTACAATGGGGTGCCTTGCCTTCGATCGATGTGGGTACAAATTTTGCCATAAATATTTCACTGGAAGCATTGAATCGTCAAAGACACTATATATAATTATTTTATTTTTTTTATATATATAAAAATATATGAAGTACTCTATTTACATTTTTGTTGCACCCACTATTGTTTTGAAGATTATTTGAAGAATTTATTTGCGAATTTTTTCTTGTCCTCTCTTTGACTACATTTTTATGATTTATATTTCCAACTTAAATTTTTTAAAATTTTAATATTTAAATCTTGACTCGTAGAAAAGGAAATATTACATGATTTGTTTATTTTCAAGATTACATAGAAATGCATTTTTAAAATTATATAAAATAAAATTTATAATTGCAATATTAAATATTTAAATATTGACTCATGGAAAAGGAAATATTACATAATTTGTTTATTTTCAAGGTTAAATAAAATGCATTTTTTAAATTATATTAAATTTTAAAATTATAATTAAAATATTAAATATTTAAATGAAAATTTTTCCATTTTAGGTAGGTTGGGGCCTTTACTAGCCCCCTTGACTCCGCCACTGCTTGGTGGTTAAACTTTATTGCCATAACAATATTGTAGGGAGGTCTTGCGGAAAAATAGCTCGATGCCAATTGTATAAAATTGTAAATTTAATCCATATTCTCCAATTGAATCACTTTTTCAGTCTCTATACTTTTCAAATTCGAAATTTAAATTTTGACACAAACAACAATAATTAAATCCATCAACTTTTTAGAGTAATGCATAAAAATAATAAGTTGACATAGCATTACACATATGATATTATATTTTAAAAATAAAATAATTTAAGCTGAATGAATTTAATGATTACCATTTAGTGAAGACTAAAATTTTAAAAATTGAAAAGTATAGGGGCAAAAATATCAAATTAAAGTTTAAGGACTAAATTCACAATTTAAATATAATCTGAGAATTAATAGCCAAATTTAACATTTTATTAACTAATCATCCTCTAAACATGGTGAGATCACAATTTCTCCTGAAATTCATGCACTTTGAAACTTAAAGATGCATATAAAAGGCAACGAAACCCATTTTGGAAAAACAAGGCAGATGATTCACGGAATAAAAAACAAGTTAGGTTTTGCATTGCATATCTAAATAATAAAATATGGGTTTGTTTTGGAGAGTTCTTATTATATTACCTTTTTTTTTTTCATATGTGAACGGTGAACATTTTACGTATCCTTCCCGTCATCCTTGCAAAGCCGAGTTAGCTGGTTTCAAGGGTCGGACTCTCTTGCTACCGATGGTGGCGGTTTCTTTAGTGGTCCCTTGGTTGTTAATGATGATCCAACTGCTACTACCGGCAACCAAGGTGGAACTACCGAGGTGACAGTTAGAAAGCCCAAAGACGATACCCTCGATACATCTCTAGCCGATGGCAATGATGGAATTGGCAATGCAAATATGATTGAGCCTACAACTACGTTTAAAGGGAGTTGGGAATTGTTCCTTGAGAATGGCGGTGTTTCTGCCATGCATTTGATATTGCTTCCTAAGATCAATCAGGCTTTGATGTTTGATGCCACAGTGTGGAAGATCTCGAAGATAAAATTACCGGGACCACCATGCCGACATGTCGAGGGAACCAATGAAGAAGATTGCTTTGCTCATTTGGTTCTTATGGACATTGAAACAGGAAAGCTTAGGCCATTTAGGGTACGTTTTTTTAATCTTATTTTGCTTAGTTATTATTGGGGTCTAACCCCATTATTCAAGATCAATATTTTTTAAAAATATTTGAGTTTGAGATGGGATGTAACATCAATAGCAGTTGGATGGAGCCTCAAAGAGGGAAAAAAACTCTCTCAATTTTTTATTTACTTCATGATTTCTTACAATTTTATGTTTTTTTAACATTTTCATTTTCTTTGTTACAGCTGAACTATGACACTTGGTGTTCATCGGGTGGTCTTGATATCAATGGTCGATTGGTAAGCACTGGCGGGTATAACAATGGCTCCGACACCGTGAGAATCCTCGACTATGCGATACTTGTGATTGGAAAGAATATCCCGGTGCACTTGCAAATGGAAGATGGTAAGAATCCTAAATTTTATTACTTTTTTTTTCACTTTTTTAAGGATTAAAATCTTGAATTTGACTCTCTCTTATTCTTTTTTTTGTTAGGGGTTTGAAGGTATGCCACACAAGTAACCTTAGGTGACGGTAAATTCATGGTGTTCGGAGGTTGAGATTTTCCGACATATGAATTTGTTCCACCAGAAGGCAAAAAAAACACCCATCAAGATGTGATCGATTTCAAGTTCTTGGTGGAAACACACGATCCCGTGGAGAATAATTTGTACCCTTTCGTTTACCTTTCAACTGACGGCAACGTCTTCATCTTCGCTAACAATCGTTTGGTTCTTTTGAACCCTAACACCCACAATATCATCCACGAGTTCCCGGTGCTCCCTAATGGTGCTCGTAATTATCCTACATCAGGAAGTTCTTGCCTTCTTCCGATCATACTCAAGCCTAATGAGGATCGCAAAGTGATCCCCGCCGAGATTTTGATATGCGGTGGAGCACAGCATGATGCGTATGTAAAGCCGATTTGCGTCCTAAGGTGTTTTGCCGGAGCGTGATTGTGCTCGCCTTGACTTCACCAAAAGGGATGACAAATGGAATATCTTTAACATGCTGTCACTCGTTTGTTGGGAGACATGGCAGTTCTTCCAACAGGAGATGTGCTTATTGTTAACGGCGCCAAGACCGGTTCAGCCGGTTGGGATGACGCTAGGGAGCCGAATTTGAACCCTGTTTTGTATAAATTCCAAACCGATGGGCGGTTCCAAGTTCACCGTGCTTAACCCATCCAACATCCTCGCATGTACCACTCCTCATTCATTTGTCCTCCCCGACGTTAAAAGTCCTCATCATGGAAGCAACACAAACCCAAGTTACCTCGATGACGCATTGTTTCCCACTGAAGTTCGGGCGAGAAATTCTCGCCACATTACTTGGACCCGAACTTGGCCATGTTCCGACAAGAGATTATCGCTGAAAAGTCCGATAACCAATTAAAGTATGGCCAGAAATTCACAGTGCAGATCCATGGAAACGGCGTAATCGACCAACAAAACTTCAAGTGACGATCTACTACATGCATGGTTTGTGACCCACGGGATTTGCATGAATCAGAGATTGATTCAATTGGGAATTTTGGAATTTAATAAAAATGTAGCCCCAAATACAAACAACATTGTTCTTCAAGCTCCTATGAATTGCAATATTGCGCAACCTGGTTATTACATGCTCTTCGTGAACTACAATGGGGTGCCTTGCCTTCGATCGATGTGGGTGCAAATTTTGCCATAAATATTTCACTGGAAGCATTGAATCGTCAAAAATACTATATATAATTATTTTATTTTTTTATATATATATAAAAATATATGAAGTACTCTATTTACATTTTTGTTGCACCTACTGTTGTTTTGAGGATTATTTGAAGAATTTAATTGCTAATTTTTTTCTTGTCCTCTCTTTGACTACATTTTTATGATTTATATTTCCAACTTAAATTTATTTAAAATTTTAATATTTAAATCTTGACTAGTAGAAAAGGAAATATTACATAATTTATTTATTTTCAAGATTAAATAGAAATGCATTTTTAAAATTATATAAAAATAAAATTTATAATTACAATATTAAATATTTAAATCTTGACTCATGGAAAAGAAATATTACATGATTTGTTTATTTTCAAGATTAAATAGAAATGCATTTTTGAATTATATAAAATTTTATAATTTATAATTAAATATTAAATATTACATAATTTGTGTTTTTTTTTTTTTTGAAAAAACCAACTGATACTGTTTTTAATGGAAGAAGTACTAAGTCGGTTACAGGCCTTGAAAAAGGAAAACAACAGCTGTTTATTAAGTGTTGGGCACCAAAACCAAAGCGGTGCTTTGAAAATCTCAATAAAATAACTTAAAGCAAAATAACCTAATAAAACAATAGAAGAAAATGAATCGACTGGAAAACTAAAAGAAACTCAGGCCTAGAAACCCTTCTTCTCTGTCCTTTGAAAATAAAGCCTATCATGTATCAGTCATTTAACAGACCGATACTTCTCCAAAATCATGCCTTTTAATCCTCAGTCTCTATCAAAATCACGAGTTCTTCTGACAGACCCAATGTCACATAGTACGGACTCTATTTTGCCATTTAACCACCGTCATCGCCGTTTCCTCTATCGTGGTTCACCAGTCCTTCCACCGCGTGGATAACCTTCTCTATCAGGTATTGGAGATTTTCATATCGCCGTCCTTCTATCGCCATCCCGTGAGCCGCTTTGTTGGCTTCCCTTGGTACGTACTTAAAGCTCAGTCTTCTAAATTTGGGGGTTCTCCTCTTTATTTCTTTAATCAAACTGCTAATGTTTGATTTATCTTCTTCTAAGGAGTTTAGTTTTCGTATTATGGTCAACGCATCTCCTTCAACACAAATGTCTTGGAAATCCATTTCCTCCACCATAGTGATTGCTTGCAGACACGCCCTTGCCTCTGCCATAACTGCATCTGGAATATTCTCCCATGGAAAGGTACAAGCGGCCATCACTAACCCTTTTTTATTTCGCGCTAAAATTCCTGATACTGATCTTCTCGTGTGTTGGTTAAATGAGGCGTCAAAGTTGATTTTTTATAACGTCATCATCCGATGGTTTCCAAACAGAATCATTGACTCCATTCGCATTTTTAAAAAACTCCCCCATAAATGTTATTTCTGCATAATAAGCATTGATAAATGCCACTATTTCATTCACTTGTTCTCTTGTTCCTTCATGATAAATCTTATTGCGATTGTACCAAATAGCCCAGTATACGATAGATCTTATTTTACATGCTTCTGTACTCTTACTGTCGAACTCTGTTTCTAACCATTTATTTCCAACTGGGTTCTTTATTGCATGTTGCTTTTGTCGCTCCCATCCCTTGCAATACTTGCTGCGTAAAAGTGCAATCCCTAAATAGGTGGCTCACCGTTTCCTCATCTGCTTGACACACCAGGCAAAGTGTATTTACAACCATTTTACGAATTCTTAGGTTGTGTAAAATGGGTATGAACTCATTTGCTATTCTCCACATAAGTATACGGATTTTACTTGGTGGAATTTCATTATGTAATCTAGGATCATCCATTATAGTAACCCATTTGTAGCTACTTTTAACGGTGTATACCCCTGTATTGTCACCTCTCCATATTAACTCATCCTGTGGTCTGCTACATACCAATGGGATTTAAAGAAATATTTTTCAGTTGCTCCTCTCCGAATAGCGATCGGATAGTGTCTTGCTTCCAGGTAGTAGTATCCTTATCTGTATACTTCCTTGTTCCAAACCCTGCAATAAGTTGAAACCCCAAGTCATGGTAGAGTTGAAACTTTCTACAACCGAAACTATGATTCGGACCTTCCCCTGCTTTGATTATAAAGACCGTAGTGCTCTTCAATACTTTGTCACCATTAACATGCTCAAAGCTTCGATTTTAAAAATTGCAGGACTTCAACAGGTTGAAAACATTGTCCATTTATGTCACACCTTTGCAAATTCGAACTAAAGGGTAAGTAAAACAAATATCCAAAAACCCAAAATCATAATTTTCGCCTTTTCTTCACCAATCTAAAGGGTAGTGCTCTTGTTATCGTTTCGTTTCTTTTTTTTTCTTTTACAATTATTTACTCGTAAAGGAAATCTAATATACATACATACATATCTTATAGCAAAATTATGAATAGGAATGACAATTCGGATGTTAAAATTAACTATTTGCTAATAGATGCGGATAGATCTTCTTAGATATCTATTATCCAAATCCGTATTCCTAGAGTCGTAAAAATATCCGTTGACATCCGATTTGAATCTATTGGTTACAAAATAATTACTTAGGAAATAAAGTTAAAAGGCTGCAAGAATAAATAAGTTAACTGAGTTTAATTAAAATGAATATTTTATCTTACAATAGTTTTCGTAATTAAATAATGAAAAGAAATATATTTTTCATCATGAAAATATATATGTATTTTGAAAAATGAATTCAGGAAAATAATGTAAAATGTTTTACCTATAATCATTTAAACATAATAAAATATTACATTTTCAGAAAATCATATTATTTTCCAAAAATCATTTTCCTAAATTTGTTTTACTTAATCGAATAAACCCTAAATTTGATTAAATTTTACACTTTTAAGGAGTTAAAAGTTCTGAGCAGCCTAAAGTTAAACTGATGCTAGATATATAAAATGTTATACTTCTATATAATTTTGGTTTTTTTTTAATGATTTTATTGGTAAAGTAGCTTCTAATTTTAGATTCGTCTTTCTAAGTGTTTTTTTTTATCCAAAGTGATTCTTAAATTATCAATTTATCTTATTTTAATTCAACAGGTATACAACAGCCAATAATAACAAGTCACATGTCACATTGTTATCGATTGCTATTTATCTTTGATAAACCAAGATAAAATTGATGGTTCATAGACCATTTATAACTAAAAAAATTTTAAGACCAATATAAAAGTTGGAAGTATAAATTAGAGGCGAATTTACTAATAACACCTTTCTTTTCCTTACAAATAATATATTTTATTTGTCTTCGAAAATTTTTGTACCATAGTAGTATTATTTGTATATCCTTAAAATATCTTCGTTTTTAGAAGTATGTATCTGACATAGATGTAAATGTTTGGACTAAAGTATATGTATAAAACTGATATATTCAATTTTTTTTTCAAGTTTTTAATATATTTAAAAGATCATATTTTTCAATATCCATATCCAAATATGTATCGGAAAAAATACATAAACGTTTCATTGAAATAAAAACAGGAAGATCACTGAACATTTACTTTATATCTAAAGATTTCTTCGCTTTTAACAAATCTAACGGCTACCCGATTGTCACCCCCAAAAACATTTATCTACAAAACGGAATTGGCTGCCATTCTCTATGGAGGCTTTCTTCGACAAATCCTTTCAGCTTGGATTCGAATTTCATTTTCTGAAGGATAAGAACACGAGTTCAACTGAAACTTACTCCAATTCCTTGAGGAAATCGATGTTATCAACGAAAACCTGCAAATAATGAAGTAAAGAAGTCTCATAATCCTATATGGCAGAAGAGTCTTTTGCTAGAAAGTTAATAAAACTCGGTATCAGAGCAATGCATACGAATTAGAGAACAATGTCATATACTTTTTTCGTTTTTGAGATATAGGTGGTATAGATGAATGAGAAGCAACTAAGAAAAAGAAGTTTGGGTTTCAGGAACAAGCATCAATGTTTAAATGGTTCAAAAGATATGTATACCGTCTTCCAACCATCGGGATCTAAGCACGCTGTGATCTTGGTATTAATACCAGGTAAAGGTCCAGGTTCCCGCGTAATTTTTCCACCAAAAAGTCTAACTGCCTGTGCGGTTTTGTAAACATCATCTGTGCCGATTGCAATCTGCAGAAACGCGATTAATATGCGTTTAACTTGTTTCCGGCATATAAGAAATAAGGTCAGAGAAAACAAGTAGAATCATGAAACATACTGAATGCAATTACGAAAACGATCTTTTTCACATTGAAGTGAAAAAAGAAAGCAGAAAACTTTCTACCTGAGCATAAGCATTTCCTTTGTCATAATCAGTGACCCCGTAGTTGTACGTTAACTCGAGCACAGCATTTTTATCTTCAGGCCCGTAACCCATCATGGCTATAGTATACTGAAGGAAAATTCACAAACATATGTCAATGTATATTATCATAATACTGTTACTAAAAGGTTCACAGAATATTTTCATCAATCGCATTAACACAAAAAAGCAAAACATATAGCCATAAACAAAGCAATTCAGGACATGGGTGCCCGAAACAGGAATGGCCAGATTTTCCTAAGTTTTTACATGTATATGGAGGATCTTTGTGGATTATGTTCTCGTATCCGTGTCTTAGACACGAGAGTTGAACATGGTAAATTCAACAAAAATGAAGCGTCAGAGCAACATAAGAATATACACTTGAATCCTTTCTTTTTCCATATCTCTCCCTGTGGAATACATATTTTAACAGTTTCTATTCACCATACGGAATAGAGGAAAGTTATTTACCTTGTACTGTGGATTATCTCGTGTACGAAGAAGCTTCATGCCAAATGCCTGCAACAAAAGGAGATAGAAACTAAGACCTATGGCACGACTTAAACCCCACGCACCAAAAATAATAATAATAAAATAAAAGGGTGTTCATGAAAAAGAATGTGAATAACATCAGAAACCACGGCCCAATATCTGAAACTCTCACCTTCTCATAAAAATTTATGGAACGATCAAGATCGCCTACACGGAGCATTACTTGGCACAAAGGTTCAGGAGTAGGTCCCCTTTCAAGCAGTTCAAACTTGTAACCATCAGGATCCTCAATAAATGCAATTACAGTAGAACCACCTTTCACCGGACCAGGTTCTCGGGTTACTTTTCCACCCTTGGCCTTTACAAGTTCCACAGTCTTAGCAACCTAATCAGGGGAGCATATAAGCATTCTGCTATGCAAACAAGGACATAGCAGTTCTAAGATACATAACAGTCTATCATCTTATTAAAATAGTTCGAACTTACATCCTCAACAGCAATACCGAAATGACCAAATGCAGTTCCAATGTCATATTTGTAAACTCCATAATCTGGTAATAACATTCAAGGAAAAAAATTATCTATAGCTAAGCTCATATATACTCTCAACTCTAATATTCATGGATACACACGAAATTTATCTCATATATATATATATATATATATACATTTCAGATTTATTATAGCTTAGAAAAGCCAATGAGTAGTCCGCTAGGAGATAGCTTACTATAAGTGAGTTCAATAACGAAGTGAGAATCTTCTGGCCCATATCCAAGAAAGGCGTTCGTGTATCTCTCCTCTGGTATGTCTCGTTTCCTCAACAGCTTCATCCCCAGACACTCAGTATAGAATCTGCAACCACAACATATTCAAGTTTGATACAAAGATTCAAACACAAGATTGTAAACAAAAGAATAAATCCATTAACTCGCATTCTGCTCACAAGATCAATAAAAAGAAATATGAACAAGCGTTATCTTTTTTTTTTTTAACAACAATAGCATTATCTTGAAATGACATACTTGATGGTCCTATCCAAATCCCCAACTCTATAAACGACATGGAGCATTCTTCGTTTGTCCTTTTCAACCCACTCTAGGGCCTCGGTTTCTTGTGCAGCAGCCGTGCTTGCTCGTACCACATTTCCAACCAGAGGCTTCCCTAGCTTAGTTTCTTCAGTTCTTGACATCTTAGAGGCTTTGAAACCAAAGAATTGCGACTGCGAAACAACTGGATAAGATTTCAAAAGAGATTACATTTACATCAAATATCTTCAAAATCATTTCTTCCATTCTATAAAACTCAATAGAAACTCCAGATATTGTGACTCATTCTCACAATCTGACAAGTGAGAAAAATGAAAGTATTTCAATAAATTAGTCCCCTAGATTCTAAATTGGTCCCTAAATTTCAAAACACTCTAAATAAGTCCTCAATGTATCGATATTGTATCAGCTAACTATCAATTTAGGTATTAAATGCCAGTTCAGATCTTATATAAAACATTTTAAAAACCTGGGAATCAAATTGTAAACAGGTTCATATCTACTGTATGAATAACTTGACTTATTAAAAAATTAACTGTGTCCTTAACATTCAGGAGGACTATTTTTTAACACATCAAATCCAAGCAAATCATACCGTAAGTATATTCATGTAATGTTTACAAATTTGGCTTATATATGTTAAATATGCTACATCCCAAATTTAAGCTGACATTTAACAATTAAGCTGGTATTGTGTTTTTAGGTGTCTATGCTCCATTTTAGCCTGAGAGTTGTTTTTAGTTGGTACAGGGTGGTTCACATGGTTTAATAGCGATGCTAAGAGCCACAGGTGTGGCCCAACTCGGCAGTCTGTTTAGATGCAAACGACACTTCCCGGACTTTTCTGTGACATAATCAGGAGACGGAACCTCCTCGGGGACAATTCTGGACATGTTAGAGGATTAACCGGCTGTCAACAGACAATACCTCACAGACTTCTCTAAACAGAATCAGGGACCCTCAACAAAGCTAATGGTGCAACTGACAATGATACTATACTTTGAGGATTCAATTGAACGTCTTTTGAAGTTTGGGACCAATCTAGAATCTAGGCCATAGTTTGGTACGCCTAGTGCAATTAAGCCTAATATAATTTGCATTGTAAATCTGTTCTTTATGAACTCTGGAGATTTCACATCAATGCTCGATTCCATATATTTCTTCAATCAATAATTAAATCAGTAAAAGAAATTCTAGGGCATAAGAGGAAATTAAATTGATATAAACACACACACAAATTCTGCTTACCGCTGCCGAGATTAGAGAAACCGAGGTGCCGGTGAAGGTGAACCGGAGAAAGGGAAACACCAAACTGCGATGAAGAAACACCGCCGGAGCACCTAAACGGAGATAACGAAGGTCGTATTGAGGACGACGCCATGGGAATTATCCTCACCATCTTCACGAATTGTTATATACTAAATTTTGTTTATTTTAAAAACAAAAAATTAAAAAAAATGAAAATTCCGATCAGTTTCTATTTCCTAGAAGAGCTGCCTTTGTTTCTCCCTCTACCTGAGTTTCGTTTCTTTGTTTCTCTGCTTTTGTCTGTGCGAAGTGGTAACCCAGAGTGCGTGAGCGAGGGTGAGTGCGGTTGTGAATTAACGATGATATAAATAATGGTATAAATTTTACTTTAGTCCCTCTATAATTTTAAAATTCGAAAAATAAATTAATTTATCATTTGATCTCGTTATTGACGATTAAATTTGGTTATTCCGTCCCTTTCATCGTAAAAAATGCATCATGCGTCACATTCTTTATCATGTTTGGGGGTCAATTGAAATAAAAATCAAAACTTTAAGTACTTAATTGGGGAAAAATCGATATAATTTAAAAGCCAATTTTACATTAAATTTTAATGATTTAATTATTTATTTTGATAATAGATTTATATTGTTTATTATTATAGTAATATTTTATATTTTTTAATTATTTTTTATATGATATTAAAATTTTATGAGGTCTATATGAAGATTTTTTTAAATTTCGAATATGTATTTGATAATTGATATGTATATATAAAATATTTACTATAATATATTTGAAAATGATTTTATATTATATTTAAAATAAAAAGTAAGAAAATAAAAATTTTCTAACTCACCCTTTTTGAGTGTTGCATTGCCTTTATGTGATCCACAATTTGTCCTCGACTAAGATAAGATGCTCCTTTTATTTTATTTTATTTAGTTTCTAGCTCAAAAAATGTGAACCGTTCTTTATAATCAAGGCCTAATCTATCCTTTTCTAATATAATAATTATACATTGAATTTACTTTTGCAAATACTTTCATTTGTCTTGTTTGATGTTGGAGTATTACCATGTATAATTTTTTCAGTATAGAATATTGTTGTCAATGAAAAAAAATATGTGCTTTAAGTGTGTTGAAACGCATTATCCTACTACTTATGGACAGAGGCGTAGCTAGGAGATTGGTAGGAGCCTCGACCCCTTTAAAATGAAAAATTTTTCATTTAGGGCCTTCTAAATTTTTAAAATTTTAAATTAGTAAATTTAAATTGCACTTTGGTTCTCTCTAAAAATGATAAAAATTTATTTTATTTCCTTTAACATTTATAAAGATATAGACTTTTAAAATGGTGAAATTACATTTTTACTATCATAAAAATTATAATTTAATTTCGCCCTTAAAAAAAATTTTGACTTCGCCCTTGTTAGTTCTAAGCATTATCTTAAAAAAGAACAGATATAATTATATCCTATAATAAAATTATTCAAACAAATATCTCATAAGTTCAGATATATTTCAATTTAATTTATGCTTTTATATTAATTTTATTCTAATTATAATTATTCAAACTTATATAATTTGTAATTAAAAGTGTTCAGGACCAACAGGCCACTAGTTTTAAACTTACATAATTTGTATTGCCTCAAAGAGAATACAGAATGAATCCCACCTCGTACATCTCCCACGCATTCTATAATAGCAACTCCTTAATAACAACCTATCATGTCACAACTATCAAACAAAGGAGTATCTCATATAAATACCTTTCAAGACGAAGGAAAAAGGATCTTATTCTGCATAACAACCTTGAGCATTTACTCTTTACACCTAGTCTTCTCAGCCTTCATAGCAATCTTACTCTTGTTGTCCTTCCTTGGTTCTCTGCATGTTTAAGTGAACTAACCTTCTTTCCATCACCCTCATCTCCTATTTGTATCCTCCATTGTTGATACCTCTTGTAGACCCAATTTTACCCGGGTCCAATAACCCAACTGTCAAACCCGAAACAATTAAACAGAAAAGAACAAAATGAAAAAACCCTAGCCTCTGTAGCCATTCGCCTCTGACACCGCACCATCTGCAAGAACAGGGAGCATGCACTAACACAAATCGACAAAAAACAGCAGAAACAGATGAAAGAGAACAAAAATGAAACCTGTGCTTCGATTATAAAAACTGAAACGAACCCATTGTATTTGGGGGCTGTTTTTTTGATTTTCCGAATTCGAAAAAAATAAGAACACTGAGAAATCAAAAAGATCAGAAAAATTTAAGGTTGATTTCGTTTTTGCTCTTACTGTTATTTACTGCTGCTTTCATTTATTTTTAGCTTTGATTTTATTATCCTAAAAACTTTTTACAAACAATAACAAAAACGAAGAAAAGAAAACTTACCGGTCCCCACGGTCCCGGCGTCGGAGCGATTTCCTTCCGTCGTCGGAGTTCGGCCTGAAAGGGGGGTCGAAGGCCACTTTCCTTTCGTTCTAAAAGTACCGAAAATTGAGAACTTAGGAGAGGGGGGTTTTCAACCAGAATCCAAGGGCCCATCTACGCACCTCGTCGGCCGCCGGATTTAATGGTGGTGCGATGGGAGGCTGAGGGGAGGCCGACCGTCGGGCAAAAAAGGGGGGAGGAGTTTTAAAGTTTTTTAAGAACAGAAACTGAAATGAAATAAGAAAAAAAAAGGGGTTTTGAAGCATTAAATGAAAAGCTGTCGGTGGGGGTAGGAATCTGTGCATTCCTACCCAAAAAGGGTGATTTACCCTTTTGGTCCCCCCCTTTGTAGTGTCATTTGATCAAGCTCCATTTTCCTTTTTTTTTTTTTGCAATTATGCCCTGTTATTTCTATTTCATTTTAATTGATCCGTGCCTTGGCCAATTGAAACGCAGCTCATCAAGGCACTGGGATATTTTCCCATACGGTCCTTGTTAGTTCCGTCGTTACACCCAGTCCTCTTCAGCATTTCTTTATTATTTAAATTACACCTTTTAATTTCACTTTAACGACTATTAAGTCCCTTTTATTTTAACTCTTTATTTATTTATTTAATTGCTTAGTTGTTTATTATTTCTTTAATTTATTCATCTATTTATTTAATGGTTAGTTATTTATTATTTTATTCGTTTGTTTATTCCCCGATCTTATTATTTGCATTCTCCATTTATTTATTTTTTTATATTCTTATATATTGTTGCTTATTATTATTTTTATTATTTTTATTTTTACTACCCTATTTTTCATTATTATATTATTATTACATTTCTATTTGTTTACTTCTTGCTCTTTTATATTTTTTTAGCATATCTAAAATAATATGTATATATATCTTTACTTACTTTTTTCGTTATTTGTTATTCTTATTCTTATTATTCTTACTATTATTTTAATATTATTATTACTATTATTATTATTTTATTATTATTACCATTGTTATTTCATTTTTATTACTAATGCCATTACTATTATCATTATTATTTTCATTTTATTCTTACTTATTTATTTATTTATTATTATTCATTTATTAATGTAACATTATCTATCATTATCACTTTATTATTATTTATTTATTAATATTATTGGTGTTATTATTATTCAATATTTCTATTATTATCTACATTATCATTAATATTACTATTGTTATTATTACTATTATTATTACTATTATTATTATTATTATTATTATTATTATTTTACTCTTATTTATTTATTTATTATTTTATTTATTTATTTATTTTTATTATTATTCGTTCATTAATGTATCATTCTTTTATTAATGTATCATTATTTTTTATTATCATAATTATTTAATTTAAATTTGATCTTCGTTCTTTAAATTTTCACCATTTATGATTTTTATTATTTTATTCATTATTTATTCATTATTTTATTTATTTATTTATCATTTCATTTACTTATTATTTATTCGTCTATTGTTCTTTACTATTTTAATATTTTAAGGCAATTTATTTATTTATCATATTCTTTATTTTATTATTATCTTTATTATTATTATTACTTTTGTTTCTATAGCTTTATTATCGTCATTCTTATTTCATTATTTATTTGCTCATTCATTTATTTATAAGAATTAGATTTATTCATATATTTGCTTATTTGTTATTATCATTACTTTGTCTAATATTAATCAAATAAATTTTCAAAATAAAGATAATGTTACGTGTTTGAAAATTAGAAAGATCATGCCTTAAGGTATTGGATTTGATTTTTTCTCGCTTAAACTAAACAATGGGATACCCTTTTAAAATCGGAGATACGAGTTTTGAATAAGATACTTGTTCTCGAAAACTCAAAATGTCGTGCCCTAACTTCTTGGACTCGACACCTAGATACTTCAGGATAAATTCCTTTTCTTCCAAAATAAAGGCAATATTCCTAATTTGGATTTTCGGAAAAGCGAGCTCTAACTTATCGGGTTACGACTTTCGATTCAACAAATGACGGAAGATCCTCTTCAAAAGCGAAAATCATGTTTTAAAAGACGAGCTTAATTTTGAGTCTAAAGTATTGCATACTAACTTCTTGGACATGATGCTTTATCTCTTCGATAATAAGAGAGTCTTAACGTCCCTTTCAATTCCATCAAATTTTGAAAATAAAAAGATTGTATTTTGAACCCTTTAAAATTCTTAACAAATAGGACATCAATCAATCGGTTTGGTACCAATTTTGGGCGTGTCGAGGGTGCTCATCCTTCCTCGCACGTAATCGACTTCCGAACCCGTTTTCTCAAAGTTCGTGGACCAAAAAGCATTGTTTTAGTAAATTAAATGTTTTATTAAAACAAAGGTGATCCGATCACACCAAATAAAGATCGGTGGCGACTCCTTTCCTTTTCTTTTTCAAAAAAATGAGTCGACCGCGTCGTTTACCGTTTCCTCAAAAAAATGGTTACGATAGCTTGGCGACTCCACTTTGGGATTGAGGTCGTGCCATAGATTGATTGATTTACATCTTTTGATTAAAATGGTTTGAAAAAATCATGCTTCTTTTAATGCACTTTCAATATTGGTCTTGTAAATACTTTGGCATTGCATTGCATGACCGTTGTGGTCACACCTTTAAGTGGGAGCAAGAAGTTATGCCTTCGTGAGGTTTTCACCTCGCGTGGGCTAGTGGATCGCTTTCGGGATACATCCGTACCTATGTCTTCGTGAAGTTTTCACTTCCACATGGCCATAGGAAATGTATTCCTCGAACCGAACTCATCCATATGAACCTATAATGGGTGAGGATCGAGGAATCGATGGTTCGGTACCTCAAACTTTAGAACTAAACCGCATATAGTGAGCCCAAGAGCCCACCTTAGGTGAAGCTATGTCAAACCTTAGTGGTCACCCGGATAGGTGTTTGTTTATTCTACTTGCTTTATGGTACTAACTTGTTGTGTTTCATTTTTTTGTGCATATCATTTCATATTTTAAGAGGTATCGATTCACGGTCAGTTTCTGAGTTAGAAAGCTGGTTATGGAAGATGGATTCCTTGATAACGTGGAAGACAATGCAGTCGTTCGTATAGTTAGAACCTAGGCATTTAGAAGGGTGTGGATCCATTTGAGCAAAAGGAAATGTGGCAGTTGGAAGAAAAGTGATAGACGGAGAGCAAGAGACCTGTGACAATAAATTGGCTGAAAAGGACTTCGCTATAACGGGAAGAAAAGTTTATTTCTTGTTGGTGCTCTTCCAAATAACAAGCATGAGTTTGTAGTTGTATTTAAGGATGTTACATCTAATGAAACAACGAGAATGCAAGGCGATGTCCATGATGACTCAAATGGGCAAAACAGAAGAGAATTAAATGGCCTTATTGGTCAAATTAGCTTCGTTGCATAGACACCCATGCGAGCAACTCAAAATGCTTGGCGCGGACAGGAATCTAAAAACTCTCAAGAAGCATTGAGGGTGATAGATGTTATTTTTAGGATAGCATGCCGCAAAACAGGGATGCCTACTGGTTTGTCAATCTTTCAAGATAATCGAAATAGCTTGCAGACATTGGAAGAGGTGCCTTGGCAATAGGGGCTTCCATTTAAATTTCATGGCCACTCAAAGAGGTCTTTCCACGAATATTGATATTCGTCCCTAGCCCGATTGTGGATCCTTTTCCAATCAAAATGCTATGGATCCTGGACTAGATCATGGCTAAGCAAAGCTTTAGGAACCTGAGGACAAAAGTCAGCCCATCTAATCACGAGTACAAGATCACTAGATTGAGCGAGTAGTTGTGCAAAGATCCGTCATTTTATTGAAGGAAAAAGTGTGAAATAAGTTAATGGTGAAACCGAGAATCTAGAGATTATCAGTATATAATCATTTTGTCGACCATCACAACATACAACAAGGCTTTCTACAAGACTTGCCATGCTTCAATGTCGGGAGCCAAACAATCTACATTCTTTTGGAGCTCCATTCTGAGGTATTTGCAATTGACAAAGCACTAACTAGAGAGCTTTGGTTAAGATAAGTCTCGGGAAAGAATGAAAGCCCTATCCAATGCTTCACTGGGAGCAACCATAGTGCCAAGTCGATAATACGTTCTTGTGGTGTTTCTATCAGCGTTAATTTCACCCAAAGTCGAAGATCGTATTCTGTCAGTACCAAGGGGCAATGATAGAAATTTCTTTGGATTTAGTGGAGCCATCTAGGAGGGAAAGTTAGGTTGTTTTGAACTTTTGACTCATCGTTGTGATCCAAACAACATTGCAAGGATTGGGTTCGTGTGAAGAAGTGAAAGGAATTTGCATTGACCCTATTTGATAGATCCAAAGAGATTAACTAGAATAGGCGACTTTCACTGCGGTTAGAATGAGAAAAGCTATTAAGCAGTACAATCTAAATGTGCGGAGCTCTGTAATTCCTTCTTCGTCTAGAAAAACTCTAATCTTTATGAGCCATGGAAGCGGAAGAATCCCTCAGAGTACGACGCTAGCTAGAGTAAATGATCGATACTTTTTTAGAAAATTGATGCTAAGCTGAGACAGCCTCCTCACTACCCTCAAAGCTGTAACTATGCAATCGAGTTGAAGTTAAGTCTGAACAAGATTAAGGAAACAAAGTGTAGTTAAATTTAGCATTACACAATTGTGAGCTCATGGATCGAGCTTCTTGAAATAAGAGAGGAGTGTTGGAGAGAAGAACTTCATCATTCTTATGATCATCAAGTTAAAAAGTCAAGATTACCTCATGAAGGGAATGGTAGTTGGTCATCTACAGATTTTGGCATTACAGGTGGATATGGTAAGCATAAGATATGGGCTACTGGTTTGATCACGGTCAAGAGCTAGCTCCATTGCTTGAGAAATCAAAACCTTTAGGACTTGGGACGAAAGCATATAGTAGTCCATTTTATGTAAAAGAATTTGTTTTCTAATAAAGTTTTCTAAAATGAAGTTGATCAGAATCGATACCTCTTTGCATTCATGCATTCGCACTACATTGCATTCGCATTACATTGCATTCATTTGCATTAGACTTTTACAAAAGGACCCTAATTAGGCAAAATATTTGATTAACACGGAAAACATGGAACAAAGGTTGGCGAGGATAGAGCAAAGGCAAATCTGAGATGCAAGAGCAATTGATCCAAATTCAACAAAAATGCGAGAGCAAATGCTGAACTTCAAAAGAACATGATGGGCGATTAACTCGATTACTAGCGGAGGACTCGAAAAAAAAGTGACCCGGTGGAGAAAATATGGATAATGATGAAGACATCATTTATTCCCCAATAAATGTCCCAACTCAACCGGATGCACATTCTCGCGTGGTACTGTCATTATTGGATCTCAATATAGGACCGATACTTGGTCTTGATGAATTCTCTGAAGAGCCACGGTAATGAGCAAGTCAATCGTATTGTTTTGGCCTACCGGATGCGAGAGAAAAAGGGAGAAAGGGCTTAAAAGCCCGAAGAGGAAGGATAAGGATGGGGCTAGCACGCAGTGTGTATACCAAGGGTTATTCAAGTCGTTTACGACAACCGACCAAAGAAAGCGATTACGATCACTGGTCCTCCCAAAGCAAGATCCCAATCCAGGAGCATATTCGGAAAAACCTCAGTTCACTCCCATTCCCATGACGTATAGGGAGTTATACCAGAACTTATTTGATATGCATGTTGTAGCTCCTTATTTTATAAAACCACTGCAACCTCCATACCCAGCATGGTATAACCCAAGTGTCCAGTGTGAGTATCACGCGGGGTTCTGAGGCACTCGATAGAAAATTGCACAGCTTTCAAGAAGTTGATGGAAAATTTCATCAAAATGGGTGTTGTGGAGATAGGCGACGCACCAAAAGCAGAAGCATGAACCTAAGAGCATTTTGAGCAATGAGACTACGGAAGAAATTCCTATAGTATTTAGAAGCTTACCTAGAATAATGTGTGAAGTATACTTGTTGCTTTAAGCTAGAAGCAATAAGATGTCTTTTGTGAAATAGGCTCATGTTACAATTACTACTTCAATAAAATCATCTTTTGAATCAATATTTTATTCATGCTAAACTTTCTATTGAATATTCTTTTATTTTCATTCAAAATAATCATTCATTCTCTAAATTGCCTTTATCTGGGATATGGGTCCCAGATATCAATGACTGAAAGATTTATTACGAACTCCCTTTCTAGCGAGATATGTGTCTAGAAAGATCTAAGGACTTAGAAGATGAGATTGCAACTCACTTCCTAACTTGTTAAAAATGGTGATCCTACCTCATGAAATGTCACCAACACTACAAGCTAACGAGAGATGAAGATGGAAGCTTAGCTCACCGTAAGAATAAGGCAAGACATTATCGCATGATCACGATTAGACACATTAGGGCCTTTGAAACATGGATTCCTATATGTGAGGCAAGGACGCTTATCAAGCCGGTCTACTCAAGAGCTTTGAGCCAACATCGATTCATATTCATAGCCTTTAATTACCTTACTAAGAGGGTAAAGGTCGCTTCACATGTCAAAATTACAAAGTCGGTGGTCGTCTACTCCAACTTCAAATTCAACTCCCAAAAAAATAAAAAATCAAAAAATAAAAAATCAAAAAATCAAAAAAGAAGAAGAAGAAGAAGAAGAAGAAAGAGAATGGCGACAAAGAATGCGAGAAAGAAAGCGTGTTGTACGAATTTATAGTCTGTCGAAGATCGACACCACATCAATCTTGACAAGATAGCCAAAACCATTCAAAATTTTGAAAAATGGTGAGACTTGTAAAGGTTGTCATAGAGAAGTTACCATTTACCTCTAGATTTCTTAAAAGTTGGCGAACTTTCATAGGTATCTCTCCCATTGGTTTTTTTAAAAGGAAACAATTATTGGAAGATAAGACTCCTTTTCACAAGCTTTGATTTGGTTGGGTGAAGCGAGCGTCTCTGATGAAGCTTGATTGAAAGTACTCGTGGTCGAATGTACCAAAATGTATGATATGGGCTTATGGCAAAATGTTCGCTCAAAAGAATTTCGGGAGAAAGACCTAGCATTAAGAAGGGTTCTACGTATTCAAGAAGACTCCAAAAGAAAAGTAAATGCCTTATCGCAAAGAAGGTTTGTTCTAGGGAAACATGGATACTAATCAAGATGGATGGCAATGACCTGTCCAATCCGGTGAGTTCAAAAAAAAAGAGAGTTTTGTAAAAAAGGTGAAAAAGAACAAAAACGAAAAAACACGAAAAAAGAAAAAGAGAGGCCGGCGAAAACCCATAAAGGCGCATTGGGATCAAAGGGATTTGAGTTGAAAACCGAGAAGGCGACTTAAATTTTGATCAAAAGTAAGGCATACGGTAGTCTTACCATGCTTAAGTTAACAATGAAGAAGTATGTTGCGTCTTGGAGCATCGACAAAGTACTCGGATCCCCTAAACACATATTGAGCCTATAATGGTCCTTAAGAAGTTTGAGCAGAGAAGCTCAGTTTGCGATATCTCGGGGCACCTAGTTTCTATTTTTTACCTTACAAGATACGCGCCAATAAATTTCTTTCCGATTGCTTTCGCTACTTTTGCTTAACCCATTGGTTTCGAGCTATGCTCCTAACTAACCGTTCTTATCCATAGTTATGATCTCTTTCGGACATTTGCATTGAAATAACGATTAATGGACTAACGACACTTTCACAAAAAGGAGTTTCACATATTACTCTAGGAAACTTCTAAGTAGTGTTGAACTCAAAGAGACCATTGTTTAAAACTCCTCGAGTTTAGAGGATGTGAATAATGGTGGAGGAAAATTCGAATCGAGGCTATCTCTTGGATTGAAAAGCGGTGATTGAACAAAATAACGAGGTATTACGTAAATGGTATCATCTCGATAAAAAGGGGCAATGTATGAGTGGGGAATCATTCGCGCGAAGAATGATTTTGTATCCATACAACTATCATGTGTGCACACCTGGTCACGATCCACAAGAATGGAAAGGTGCAACAGACCAAATCAACAAATTCTATACCCCTGAGTCGTAGTGGGATTGACTGAAGAAGACATAGATTCTACACCCCTGAGTCATAGTGGGATGACACAATTACTATACCCTTAAGGTACAAGGGGTTGATCTGAAGATGGTATAGGCCTTAAAGTCCTATATGTGCCGTGGGGTGGGCTTTGAAGTCACGTTGGGGTAAATTGTTTGAGTAAAATATGATTGTTTCTTTGAGTTTCTAGCAAAGATACCAGCAATAGCGAGATATCAGGGTTGTACGATTCTGGTGGACGACGAGCAGTGACAACCCTAAGCATAAAAAGGGGTCATTTCATTTTACATTCATTCATCATCATTAGGAGCGTGCAATCATTGCATCGTGATCTTTATATATTTTAACAAAGAATCATTATCATGACATCCGCATTCATGTAAATGTCCTCCATAATATCATTTAGCTAGGAGCATTCGATTTATTACAATCATTACATCTTGATGGAAAATCATCATTCTCATGACATTCCGCATTCATGTAAATGTCATCCATATCACACGTAGTTAGGAGCATTTGAGTCATTCCGACCATAGCATTCGCATCCTTTGGCATAAACACAAACATATAAAATCGAGTCTACGGATATGTCCCCAGGAGGGCGGTGTAGCGACACTATTGAAGATTTTCCTATTACCGTCGACCGGTGGTGGAATAGGTTGAAGATTAACTTATTGCCACCGACCGGTGGTGGAATAAGTTGAAGATTACCCTATTACCACTGACCAGCAGTGGGATAGGTGGAATACCATCATATTACCATCGACCAATGGTGGAATAGGTTGGAAACCATCCTATTGTCGCCAACCAGCAATGAAATAGGCTAAATATTGTCTTATTGCCAGCGACCGGTGAAGGAATAAGTTGAAGATTTCTATTGCCCTTGACCGGCGATGGAATAGGTCAAAATTGTAGATCTTGTCACCCCTAACCAAAGTGGGGCAAGATCGAAGGCAAATGTGGCTCACAACCGAGAGGGAACATGATTTAGGCCACCATCCTATTACCACCGACCGGCGGTGGAATAGGTCAAAATTAGAGTCTTGTCGCCTCAACCAAAGTGGGGCAAGATCGAAGGCTAATCATGGCTCCCAACCAAGAGGGAACATGATTTAGCCACCATCCTATTACCACTGACCGTAGTGGAATAGGTCAAAATTGTAGGTCTTGTCGCCCTAACCAAGAGTGGGGCAAGATCGAAGGTTAATCGTGGCTCCCAACCGATAGGGAACATGATTTAGGCCACCATCCTATTACCACTGACCAAAGAGTGGAATAGGTCAAAATTGTAGGTCTTGTCGCCCTAACGGTGGTGGGGCAAGATCGAAGGCTAATCGTGGCTCCCAACGGTAGGGAACATGATTTAGGCCACTGTTCTATTACCACCGACCAAAGCAGTGGAATAGGTTAAAATTGTAGATCTTGTCGCCCTAACCGGTGAGTGGGGCAAGATCGAAGGTTATCGTGGCTCCCAACCAAGAGGGAACATGATTTAGGCCATCGACCTATTACTCTTGACCGATAGTGGAATAGGTCAAAATTGTAGATCTTATCGCCTAACCGGTGAGTGGGGCAAGATCGGCGAATCTTGGCTCCCAACCGATGGGAACACGATTTAAGCCACCGCCCTATTGCCTTGACGATGAGTGAAATGGGTCAAAAGAAAATTGTAGGTTTTGTCATACGACCAAGAATGGGGTAAGATCGAAGGCAAATCTTGGCTCTTAAACCGAGGGAAACATGATTTAGGCCACCGTCCTATGTCCCTAACCAAAGATGGAATAGGCCAAAATTGTAATTCCTGTCCCCAACCAAGAGGGAGCAGGTTAAGCTTTAGTCCCTTCGCCTTTAACTAGCGGTGGAATCGGTGAAGAGCAGATCTCGTCTCCCAGTATGCGATGGAGCGAGATCAAAGAGATCGATTTGACGTTCACGAAGTTGCGGGAAGAAGATCAAAGATTGATCTGGTGATCCCGAGTTCTGAGGATCGATTGAAGATAGCAGATTTGACATTCCTGAAGTTGCAAGAAGCAAATCGAAGACATCAGTCTAGCAATCCCTGAATTTGTTGGGATCAGATTGAAGATAATAGATTCGGCGATTCCTGTGGTTATAGGAGTAGATTGAAGTTAGCGAATTAAAACAAAGAGTCCTATACCTCGAAGTTGCAGAATGGAGTGGATCAAAACAACAAGACGCGGTGGACTAGAGCGAGGCTATCCGAAGAAAAGAAGCATCGAAAAGTTAAGACTCGGTAAGACCGCCAAAATTGGCTCTTTTAAAGTCTTTGCTCTATTGTCGTTACACGACAATGAGCAAAAGAGGGCATTATAGACCCAATTTTACGGGTCCAATAACCCAATTATCAAACCCGAAATAATTAAAATGAAAAGAACAAAATGAAAAACCCTAGCCTCTGTAGCCATTCGCCTCGACACCGCTTTCATCTGCAAGAAAGGGGAGCATGCACTAACACAAATCGACAAAAAGCAATGACAGATGAAAGAGAACAAAATGAAACACGTAGCGATTATAAAAGCGAAACGAACCCATTGTATTTGGAAATTTGTTTTTTGATTTTCAATTCGAAAAAATAAGAACACCGAGAAATCAAAAAGATCGAGAAAAATTTAAGGTTGATTTTGTTTTTGCTCTTCTGTTATTTCTTCTGCTTTCATTTATTTTAGCTTTGATTTTATTATCCTAAAACTTTTTACAAACAATAACAAAAACGAAGAAAAGAAAACTTACGGTCCCCACGGTCCTGGCGTCGGAGCGATTTCTTCCGTCGTCGGAGTTCTACTGAAAGGGGTGAAGGCCACTTTCCTTTCGTTCTAAAAGTACCTGAAAATTGAGAACTTAGGAGGGGTTTTCAACCGAATCCAAGGTCCATCTACGCACCTCGTCGGTAGCCGGATTTAATGGTGGTGCGATAGGAGGTGAGGGAGGCCAACCGTCGGGCAAAAGGGGGAGGAGTTTTAAAGTTTTTTAAGAACAGAAACTGAAATGAAATAAAAAAAAAAAAAGGGTTTTGAAGCATTAAATGAAAAGCTGTCGGTGGGGTAGGAATTTGTGCATTCCTACCCAAAAGATGATTACCCTTTGGTCCCCCTTTGTAGTGTCATTTGATCAAGCTCCATTTTGCTTTTTTTTTTTTGCAATTATGCCTGTTATTTCTATTTCATTTTAATTGATTCGTGCCTTGGCCAATTAAAACGCATCTCATCAAGGCTGGGATATTTTCCCATACGGTCCTTGTTAGTTCCGTGCGTTACACCACAGTCCTCTTGACATTTCTTTATTATTTAAATTACACCTTTTAATTTCACTTTAACGACTATTAAGTCCCTTTTATTTTAACTCTTTATTTATTTATTTAATTGCTTAGTTGTTTATTATTTCTTTAATTTATTCATCTATTTATTTAATGGTTAGTTATTTATCATTTTATTCGTTTGTTTATTCCCTGATCTTGTTATTTGCATTCTCCATTTATTTATTTTTTTATATTCTTATATATTGTTGCTTATTATTATTTTTATTATTTTTATTTTACTACCCTATTTTCATTATTATATTATTATTACATTTCTATTTGTTTACTTCTTGCTCTTTTATATTTTTTTAGCATATCTAAAATAATATGTATATATATCTTTACTTATTTTCGTTATTTGTTATTCTTATTCTTATTATTCTTACTATTATTTTAATATTATTATTACTATTATTATTATTTTATTATTATTACCATTGTTATTTCATTTTTTATTACTAATGCCATTACTATTATCATTATTATTTTCATTTTTATTCTTACTTATTTATTTATTTATTATTATTCATTTATTAATGTAACATTATCTATCATTATCACTTTATTATTATTTATTTATTAATATTATTGGTGTCATTATTATTCAATATTTCTATTATTATCTCATTATCATTAATATTACTATTGTTATTATTACTATTATTATTACTATTATTATTATTATTATTATTATTATTTTCATTTTACTCTTATTTATTTATTTATTATTTTTATTTATTTATTTATTTTTATTATTATTAGTTCATTAATGTATCATTCTTTTATTAATGTATCATTATTTTTTTATTATCATAATTATTTAATTTAAATTTGATCTTCGTTCTTTAAATTTTCACCATTTATGATTTTTTATTATTTTATTCATTATTTATTCATTATTTTATTTATTTATTTATCATTTCATTTACTTATTATTTATTCGCTCTATTGTTCTTTACTATTTTAATACTTTAAGGCAATTTATTTATTTATCATATTCTTTATTTTATTATTATCGTTATTATTATTACTTTTGTTTCTATAGCTTTATTATCGTCATTCTTATTTCATTATTTATTTGCTCATTCATTTATTTATAAAATTAGATTTATTCATATATTTGCTTATTTGTTATTATCATTACTTTGTCTAATATTAATCAAATAAATTTTCAAAATAAAGATAATGTTACGTGTTTGAAAATTAGAAAGATCATGCCTTAAGGTATTGGATTTGATTTTTCTCGCTTAAACTAAACAACGGATACCCTTTTAAAATCGAGATACGAGTTTTGAATAAGATACTTGTTCTCGAAAACTCAAAATGTCGCGCCCTAACTTACTGGACTCGACACCTAGATACTTCAGGATAAATTCCTTTTTCTTCCAAAATAAAGGCAATATTCCTAATTTGGATTTTCGGGAAAACGAGCTCTAACTTACTGGGTTCCGACTTCTCGATTCAACAAATGACGGAAGATCCTCTTCAAAAACGAAAATCATGTTTTAAAAGACGAGCTTAATTTCGGGAGTCTAAAGTATTGCGCCCTAACTTACTGGACATGATGCTTTATCTCTTCGATAATAAGAGAGTCTTAACGTCCCTTTCAATTCCATCAAATTTTTGAAAATAAAAAGGATTGTATTTTCGAACCCTTTTAAAATTCTTAACAAATAGGACATCAATCAATCAGTTTGGTACCAATTTTGGGCGTGTCGAGGGTGCTAATCCTTCCTCGCACGTAATCGACTTCCGAACCCGTTTTCTCAAAGTTCGTGGACCAAAAAGTATTGTTTTAGTAAATTAAACGTTTTATTAAAACAAAGGTGATCCGATCACACCAAATAAAGATCGGTGGCGACTCCTTTCCTTTTCTTTTTCAAAAAAACGAGTCGACCGTGTCGTTTACCGTTTCCCGCAAAAAAATGGTTACGACACCTCTCATCAACAAAAAATTATATTTCATATGTCAAAATATTATTAACAAATTATAATAAATTCTTTTATTATATTTTATCAAAATATAATTATAATTTTTTAAACAGTAAATATTAACTTCGTTGAAATTTGATCTTATTTAATTTTTTTAAATAATAGAGAGATCAATTTTATCATGTCATTGTAATTTAAGTGTCAATGGTTAAAGTGCCATAAAAGCCTATATATTAAGAGTTAGATTATATATTTTTTACTCAAAAATAAATAAATTAATCTTATAAATTAAATCAAAGAATAAAATAATTATTTCTGTTAAAAATTTTATCAATTTATATAATTAAAAACAAACTGCAAGAATAATAATTATGCCGATTTTTAACCATTACTAACACAATAACGTCCGTGGTAGTTTTACCAAATGCTTACCAGTTGCTTTCACCCTAGAAAACTATGCAGGTTCTAGATGAACCTTATCATTACCTTATTGTCAATAATGTTGACCAATTAAGGTTGACTCTGCAACACAAAAGGTTCATTCTTCCATGAAATTTTTGTATCAAAATTATTGAGTTTAACCCCCAAAACCGCTTAAACAGTGATTTTCCGCCATGGACGAGAAGCTATTCGAAGCTTCTCGCAAAGGCGAAACCTCAACTTTACTTCAACTCATCGAAGAAGATCCACTCATCCTCGAAGACAACACCCACCACGCTTCACTGGAGACTCCGTTGCACGTATCCTCCTCGCACGGCCACGCCGATTTCGTTCGCCAAATCCTCAACCAAAATCCAGGTCTCGCCAAAACAGCGAATCGCAAAGGGTACACCCCACTTCACTTGGCCTCCGCGAACGGACACGTCGAAACGGTGAACGAGTTGCTGAAAATCGAAAGGGAGATCGGCGGCCACGAGCTTTGTAGAAGGAAAGATGATAAGGGCCGTGTTGCTTTGCATTTAGCGGTGATTAAAGGACGGGAAAGAGTCGTCGGAGAATTGGTAATGGCTTGCCCGGGATCTATTAAAGAGATTACTGACAAAAAGGAGACGATTTTGCATTTAGCCGTGAAGAATGAAAATGGATGTAAATTTGTCAAGGGTTTAATTGATGGGATTAAAGTTAAAGAGATGTTGAATTTGAAGGATGAAGATGGTAACACTGTGTTGCACTTGGCTGCTTTGAGGAAACAGCATGAGGTATATGTTAAACTTTTAATTTTCGTATTTGTATTGGTGACTTTATATTTTAAAATATTGAAAAATGATTGTACGAAATAGTAACTTTATGTTATTTGTATTCTTTTTCAATAGATTTATGTCACATCAATATTTTTATCCTGGATTTTAGTATTTTAATTTAGATTTGATTTTTTTTAAGATAAAAATATTGAAATTCAAGATAAGAATGTTAATGTGGCATAAATCTATTGAAAAGGGATACAGATGATGTGGCGTCACTGTTTTATACAATTATTTCCTAAAAATTTAGCTTTGGGTTATTTAAATTTCATCTAGATTTTAGTTATTTTTAGTTTTAATTAATTTTTATTCCCGTCATTTTATTTAAAGGTTCAGATTTTCAAGTCACGAAGAGAAAGATAAAAATTATTTTTGGGACTGTAATTTTATCATTATATTATCTTATTCTTTATAATTTTTGAAATATTAAATTAAAATTTTATTATTTAGGGTTAAAATATAATTTTACTATATATTAACATATAATTTTATAAAATTTAAAGGAGTTCAAATGATATTTTCCCATTTTAGGGGCCCTCGCCTCTACCAGCTCCCTTAGAACTACCTTGAAGTTAGGTAATTGAGAGTTTGATCGCTTCAAATCCGAATCATTTTAAGTTTCAGATGTTTTGGACTCGAAGTTCCAGATTTCAAGTTGGATCATTGTGAGTTTTAGTCATTTTGAACCATTACAAGTTCTATCTATTTTAAATTCAAATCACTTCAAATTTAAATTAGATTTTAGTTTAGGCTTGATGGCTTCAAGTTGGTAGCTTTTATGATTAAAATCAAGTTTAGGGTTCAAGTTAATGGGATTTACTTTTTAATTTAAAATTCTAATTCAATTGCGGACTTCATTTGTATCTTCGTTCAAAATTTGCGTAATATTAAATATATTTATTGAGTTTATAATGATTTTTTCCTCAAGATAATATGATGTTATGGATTTATTGATAACAATTTTTTAGGAAAATGCTGACACACTAAACTATTAGATTATAATTTTTAAATATAGATTTAATTTTACCTTTGTTTTTAATATAAGGACTAAATTTTGATTATTGTCAAAGTACAGGTATTAACAATATATTTTTGAACTTTTTTATGCAGGTAATGAATTTACTACTACAACAGCCTGAACTTGATGTGAACGCTGTGAATTCCAATAATCTCAAGGCTTTGGATATATTGCTAAAAGGTCCAAAGGAATCAAATGATGAAGAGATTGCCCACATGCTCCATCTTGCAAGCACGCCAAAACTTGAAAACCAAGTATTAACCGACCCATCTCGAGCTAACGATGCAGTGATCGAAGTAGACATGACGATGAAAGACTCAACCTCGAAAAAGAATACCATGGATTCTTTCAAATGGTTCGAGGAAATGCGAAGAGGTACCATGGTAGCGGCAGTACTAATAGCTACCGTGACATTCGAAGTAGCATTGAATCCTCCTGGGGGAGTTTGGCAAGACGGGGGAAATGTAGATTCGAACGTGGATAGGCCGCTTACGGGGAACCGCAGACAAGGCAAATCGATTGCGGGAGACGTCTCGCCGAAGAGCCTAACTTGGTTCTTGGTGTGGGACTCCATTGGATTCTTGGCATCCATGAACATCATAGTAATGTTGACGAGCCCTTCGAAGCTCAAAGCGAATTCGATCCGATGGGATTACGTTCGGTTAATGATGTGGCTTGTGATTGCTTCCGTTCATATGGTCTTCCTATACGGTGTCCAATTGACAACTCCTCCGTATATTTTCCAACGAGCAGTGATAGCGCCTTTCGTGTTCTTTTACGGTGTTCTCGGTTTATTAGCCCTCCGTTCAGGGTGGTCGTTAGTGACCGATTGGCGCGACCTAGCTAAAGAGTTATGGAATAAGAAAAAAAGATAAAACATAATACTGCACTAAGGATTATGCAGATTAAGTTGTTGTAGCATATTGAAGGTTATCGGTTTGAATGTGTTTAAACGCGTAATATTTTCTTATTTAAGTATTTGAAGGATTTGTGTTTAATTAAAAAATTATTGTTCTATCCATTAATGGTAAAATGAAAAACTCCGTAATTAAATTTATAATTGTCTCGAATGTAAAATTTAATTATCGATAATTAAATAGCAATTTACATTGTTATATAGTTATAGAAGTAAGAACATATGGATTCATAATGAAAATGATACTTTGGGGTTTACACTTGAAATCCCATAAATCATTATTTCAGCAATAAATTTGGTCCACCCAAAGGAGTCCTTAGCCCATTAATGATACTATAATTGGTACTTGTGGAGGAAAAATAAATTATACATATATATTAATTATTTTTTAGAGTATATTTTCAATTTATTAAATATAGAGGTTCTTTTTATACAATTTATTAAATTTGGTTGGTCCAAAGGAGTCTTTAGCTCATTATAGGTTGTCATCGTATTTACTCTTTTTTATATAAGAAATAGAATTACCCATAGCCCTTCCGCAATCCTTAAATAAGAAATAACGTGCTTCAACGCATTTGAACCTACGTTTTCTTACACTGACAATAATACTGATGCCAATCAAGCTAAAACTCAATCGATAAAAAAATTTTATACCTTTTTAAAAACACTTTTCTTATCCTACTCATACATATATTTAAATTTGAACAAAGAAAATAGGAAAAGACTGCACAATCATATCATCAATAAAAACATAATTCTCTTAAATAAAATCAATAAACAATTTGAAAAAATCATAAAAATAGAATAAAAATAAAAAAAAATCTAACACAAAACATAGAAAAGGGTTTGGTTTGGCCATTTAGGGTTTTGGTTTTACTAGTAGATGATAAATGAAATTTTATTATTTTAGAAAAGGGTAAATATAAAATTATACATAAATTTTGTTTTAAAGTGCAAATTGATACATAAACTTTTATTTGATGTAATTATACACATGAATCTTTGATTGTAGCTCAAATATACACATGCAACTCGATTTTGATTCAATTATTTACATTTAAATAAATAAATATATCAATTTATTTTATATTAAAAACATAATTAGTATATGCAACATGTTAATGTAAAATAATGTTATATCAATAATTATGTTAATGGTTTGTAAAAATAGATCAAATTAACATTTTAATATATAAAATTACACAAAATCAAAGTTAATATATGTTAGCAATATTATGGCATGTGCTGTATTGATTGGTTGTCATTTTTTAGCTTTTTAGGTGAAATGATCACAAAGAAAAGTAAAACTGTAAGAAAAAGGATCAAATTACACGACATATAAATCTTGAGGGTTAAATTTTTTGGAATAAATACTAAATTGAAATTATTTATAAATATTGAGAGTTAAAATTGCTACCATACCAATTTTAAAAGCTGTCACCATTACCCAACAACGACTAAAAAAGACAAAACTGAATCGTTGGAAGACCATTTTTTAACTTTTTATAACTGGATGACCAAAACTTTTTTACTAATAGTTTAGTGATCGGAAAATAAATTTACTAAGAATCGGGTGACTACTAGTGTAGTTTACCCATAAATTTAAAAATAAAGGAAAATGGCATAAAAACAAATTTAATTCATCAATTAGATTCTTTGTTTTTAACAGCTCACAAACATGGTATTGATTTGAGACACTTTTGTAGTTTTGTCATATGAGGAAGAACATTAACTTTGGATAAGAGAATTTAGGCCATTGTTATTTCTTACTAAAAGACTAGTAGGTTTTTTAGGTTTTGTCATTTAAGAATAGGATTATTTCTTTGTCTCCATAAAATTGATAGATAAAAATTAAATTTTAGATTAAAAAAATTATAATTTTATATTTTTTTTCAAATTACTATAGATTAATAAAGATTTTATTTAAATTTAGTTACGAATAAGAACAATCTTATTACAAGTTCTAACTATATCTGTTCTTTTTGACAGATTGTCTAAAATTATCCATAGTCCCTCCCAACCCATAAATAGAAAAATAATGCGCTTCAACACACTTGAACCCACGTCCTCTTGCATTGACAACAATACTCATATCAATTAAGCTAAGACTCAATCGACATAAATTTGATACCTCAACGTTTATATTGTTATTAGTTAGTTTAAACATTTCATTCTAATTAAAATGCTAATTTGAATTTTTAAAATTGTTAACATCGTTAAAATTTTTTGCTAAATTCAAGTTCATTATAATGTCATTTTTTTGTCACGTGATTTTTGAGCAGGTACATTTTTTTAAAATTTAAAATGTCGTACCAGCAGCTTTAATAGATTAATTTTAACGGTATTAACATCTGAACTTGAATTTTCTAATTCAAAAAGTAAATGGATTAAACACTTAAAAATAAAAATATAAGATTAAATTTTAAATATACAAAAAATAAAAAACTTAGCATATTGTCATATTTAAATTTTAAGTATTTATGAAAAATAATTAATATAAAAGTAATTCAAATGATGAAATAGAAGAGAAATAAATAATTAAAATATATTAAAAATAACCTCCTGAATTAATCTCTGCCAATCATGTCATTATCATGTTGGAATGATTAAAAGAAAGCCCAAGGACAAACTATGATGACCACATGACCATGAAAGTAATTTGATATTTAATTTTTCTTTACACAATTTAAATTTAATTAAATAAACAACAATTCCCTTTTTTTTTTTTTAAGGTTAAGCTCAAACATTAATTTTAATATAATTATATACACAGACTTGTTCATTGGCCGAGTGATTCGACTCAATCTTTATCGAACTTGAGTAAGAATAGTTTTCTATCAAGTTGGCCTAATCAGGGTAAGTCGGAAATTTTTTAGGAGGAGCTGGAAGAAATTTTAATTTTTTATAGTTTATATATTTATAATTTGTAAAGGATTAAATCTAATTTTTATAATTTTAAAGGGGGCCAAAGTGTAAATTTATCTTTATTAATTTAAAATTTTTAAAAAATTATAGAGGGCCAAATAATAATTTTACATTTTAAGGGGGACCGGGGCCCATGCCAGCCCCCCTAGATTCGCCCCTGCTAATTCGGATATTTGTTACATTATTAGTGAAGTTCAAAAACTCCACAAACATGGCAATTTTTAATTTAACCGTGGAGTTAAAAAAATACAATGTCGGTATATTAAATAATAAGCCTAAAGATTAATACTTTTATTAATATGGTAAATATTTGGTATATTGACAGTGTATTTTTTATTCTACAAACAACTTTAAAAAATGATATATGCCTCTTTTTAAATATTTTACTATGCTCTTATAGAACTCTTCTCAACCTCCTAACTCTACTGATGGAGTCTAAAAGTTTCACCGACAATGTAACAATAATTTCCCTTATTAATATTATATTACCTTTTTAAAATCGAGTCAACTTCAAACTTGACTCATTGACTCATAAATATCTTTGTATACTATAAAAATTTAATTTTAATTTAATTATACAATTAAAAATTTTCGGTCAAAACAATACACATAAACTTTGATTTTATGTAATTTTACATTAAATTTTTAATTGATTCAATTTTACAAATCACTAACACAATTATTAATATACAACCATTTACCTTTATATATTGCATATTTATCTAATACGTAAATAAAATTGATATATTTATTATTTAAATGTGTGCAATTGAATCGAAATTGAAATTCCATGTATATGATTGTACCAAATAAAATTCACGTATCAAATTACAGATTGAATCAAGCAGTTTTGAGTTTTATTAAAAAAATATATAAAATCAAACCATTTACACTCACTGGATATTCTAAAGCCAGTCATGGATTTGCATTTTCTTTGATTTATTTATTTTCTAAGAAGTCATTTTCAATGTTTCAAGCATTCCAAAATAAGTAGAATATTGGTCTTCTTCATTTGAATTAAGGATATTACTTGTTTTTCAAGAATTGGATCTATGATATGATATGAATATTCCAACAAATAAGCTTTTGAGTAAAGTGTTACAGTCGTAAAAACAAGATCTTATATAAAATTTAGATATATAAGTATATTTTAATCTATTGATTTTTTGAAATCTTCGGATCTTATGGTTTTGATCTTTCAAACTAGCACAAAGTAATTCAGAGAATGTAGCTCTCTTTTTTTCTAAAGATTGGATGTTAGAAAAGTTACGTATTTGTAATTTGAGGACCATAACCCTAATATATATAACTTTTACACATTAAACCCTAATTTCTAATCAACCCATCATTAATTAGAAATTAGTTACTAGACTATCTACACATATTTGGCCCATGCTTTATTTAATAACTAAACCCTAATAAACATTAATCAAATTTGGCTAACCGTTTATGATAGTAAGTAATAACATGTAATTACTTTTCTTATATATGTGATGTCCATATTTTTCAACATAAAGCACTCTCGAATCTATTGTTATTTCATGGATTCCACTGATTGTAATTCGTTAATATATGAGTTGAGAGGGTGAGGGTAACATAGGTATACTTGTTTAAGGGTTGAGTTATTTGTCTAAATTTGAAGTTTAGTCTGAAATTTAGGAGGGTTGGAATAAAAATATTAGGTCTGAAAGATGGGTTTAGACAAAAAAATTGAATTCATTTAAAATATAGACTGGACTCGAGCTCAAACATCCAAAGCTTGACCCCAACCTAACCTGTTTTCTAAGTGTAATATATTATAAGGTAAGCTACATTAGTAGTCACTCAATTATGAAAAGTTACAAAATGGTCACCCGACTATTCAATTTTGTCTTTTTTAGTCACTCAACTATATTGTATTTTTGGGTGTTTTCATTTTTACGTTAGCTAGTTGGTGATAAAAAAAAAGACAAAATTGAATAGTCGAGTGATCATTTTGTAATTTTTCATAGTTGAGCAACCAAAAAAGAAATTCATTAATAGTTGTGTGACTATTTTATAACTTTTCATAGTTAGGTGACCAAATAAAACCGTAATTGGGTGATGTTTATTATAGTTTACCCTATATTATTTTATATTATATTATTTTTGCACATTATATAGTTTATAATACATCATAATAAAATTATATTAATATATAAATATTATGATATAAACATTTTAAATATATATTAAGTTGATTACATTTAAAATATTAAATATTTAATTAAAATAGTTTAAATTTTTTTTATAAATAATACTGGTGGGTCTAAAACGGACTTTGAATTTTCGATTAACCATTTACAAATATGAGCGAGTTTTGACAAAATTTGAGGCCTATATTTTAGGTTAGGTTGAGCCTAGTCAAGTATAAAGTATATTAACATCATACATTAACGGAGATGAACCCAATCAATAAATACCTCTAGGGTATAATAAAGAAAAATTAAATAGATAAAAAGAATGGGATGCATGGCAATTATTTTAACTACATGCGACGTTAAAAGAGTGCATTGGCAGTGTACAAACTACAAGGAAAGGATTGAATGAAACAGTGACGCCACGTCATCTGTATTCCTTTTCAATAGATTTATGCCACACTAGCATTTTTATCATGAATTTCAACATTTTTATCTTGAAAAAAATCAAATCCAAATTAAAATCCTTAAATTCAAGATAAAATGCTGAAATTTATGATAAAAATATTGATGTGGCATAAATCTATTAAAAAGGAATACAAATGGCGTGGCGTCACTGTTTTATTCAATCATTTCTCCCAACTACAAATCCTTAATATATACATTTATATGGTTAATATTTAATATGTTGTCATTGGAATGTTTTAATTCCTCAAGCAGACATGTCAATGGGTCGGATTATCCGTTCAAATTTGAAAGTCCGACGGAAACTTGAGAATGTTTGGATAAAAATATTAAATTCAAAAAATTAACTTGGACAAAAAAATATAAAATAAAAATATATATAATTACTAAATACTAAATAAAAATAATTATAGCTTTGAAAAATTTTAAAAATGTATACCTGCAGGCATAATTAGATTTGGTTATCCATTAATAAATATATACGGTATTGATACGATGCATGGATTCAACCAGGGGTGAAGCCAGAAGAATTTTTTAGGGGGGCGGATAAAATTTTAATTTTTTATAGTTTATATTTTTATAATTTGTAAATGATTAAATCGAATTTTTATAATTTTAGGGGGCCAATGTGCAATTTTACTTTTACTAATTTAAATTTTTTAAAAAATTTTAAGGGCCAAATTTATAATTTTACATTTTAGGGGGGCCGGGGCCCATGCCCCCTAGCAACGCCTCTGGATTCAACCCGAATTTGGTTAAACTCGACTCATAAACATATGCTATAAAAGTGTAAAAATAAAAATATTTAAATATTGTAGGTATTAGAGTTTAATTTCAATCTCAGCAACCCATTCAGTCTCCCAATTATTATATATATTGTTATAAATAGTAATTTGAACTTTCAAGCTAACCCTATTAAAAATTATGAAAAAAATAAAACTAAATGGCATCTAATCCCATTATTTGCGACAAATGATAGCATGTCTAAAGAAGATTAGACCATCGAATGTGGATCAACCACATATAGCAAAGCTTTGAGGTCAACAAATTGGCTAAAAAAACATAATGTAAAATCTAGTCCCCAAATTTAACATTTTTTTCATATTAGTCTCGAAACATAACATTTTTCAATTTGGTCACTAAAATTACATTTCGTTAAAGTGCGGCGATGTAGCACTGTGATGACGTGGAACTTTTAAAATTATATTTCGTTAAAGTTTTTTGTATTTTTTTAGGTTATATATAGGTGATAACATGACACTGTACGAAATTGTCGCGTCATCACGCCTAAATGGAATTCAAGTTCATGAATCAAATTGATTTTTTTTTTTTGTTAAAATTTAAGGTTAATATGGACAAAAAAAAAAATCTAAAAACCAAATTGAAAAATTACCAAATTATGTTATATCATACTATTAAACTCGCTAGTCGAGATATAAATAAATGTAAATGTACTTAAGAGGGTCTCTATTATTAAATGAATAAATTTAGTCCATGTGCTACTAAAAAATCAAATTAGGTCAAATTATAATAGAGTTAACATTTATTGTTTAAAAATATAATTTATTGTTTAAAAAATAATATTTTGAAGTTTTTATAATTCGTAAATGAAATCTTTTGTTTGGAATCGAACTGTAATTAAGAAACAATAAATGTTAACTCTATTACAATTGGACTTTTTGATTATTTTTAATAGTATAGGGACTAATTTGATCCTATCCATATAATACAGTGATCTCCACGGTACTTTAACCTTTGAATAAATCATTATTACTATTATTATTAGGGATAATCTCAAAATTATATATGATTTTTGATGTAATGTGTAATTTGATACACGAACTTCAATTTTGATTCAATCATACACATGTAAATAGATAAATATATTAATTTATTTTTATATTAAATAAATATAATTATTTGTGTATAAAATATATAAAAACATAAAATGATGTGTTATATAATTATAACTATGTTAATAACTTGTTAGAATTAAATTAAATTAAAATTTTATATATAAAATTATGTATTAGACCAAAATTGAGGGTAATTCTAAGATTTAACCCTTACTATAATTATTATACTATTGTTATTATTATTGGAATTAAACAAATCATTATTTAAATCACCGAGATATTCTTAAAAATCCATGGTCGGTCGAGTTGGTCCGTTGTATTACCGTGAGAAAATTACTTATAAAACGCCCACGTTTTGCCTCAAATTTCGTTGTTTCCTTCCACTTTCCCTCTCTTTCCTTTCTCTCTTTCCTCTTATTTCCTGTTTTTTTTTTTTTTTTTTCCTCTCTTAGAAAACCCACCAAGAAAAAAAAAACCCGAACTGCATTTTTTGTCTTTATAAACTCATAAAAACTTGCATGATTTACGTAGTAATTTAGCATTATATTGAATTTTTGTTTGTTAAAAAAAGGTAATGGCTGACTCACCAAACTCGGAAACTCAGTTGATCACTCGCAGCAATAAGTCTAATGATGGTAAACAGAGATCGGGAACTGACCCGGTATCCGAAAAGCGTCGTCCGAGGGATAGTATTAGTAAACACCCGGTTTACCGTGGGGTCCGAATGCGGGCGTGGGGTAAATGGGTATCCGAAATCCGTGAGCCCCGAAAAAAGAACCGGATCTGGTTAGGTACTTTCTCGACGCCGGAAATGGCGGCACGTGCTCACGACGTTGCCGCGTTGAGCATCAAGGGTAACTCGACGATCCTCAACTTCCCTGAACTCGCTGAGTTGTTGCCGCGTCCGGTTTCTAACTCGCCCCGTGATGTCCAAGCCGCCGCCGCTAAAGCAGCCGCAATGGAGTTTTTAAGTAATAATACTAATAACAACGTCGATGCTACGACGTCGTTTTTATCTTCTTCGTCTTCGTCATCGATGAACATGGATGACGTGTCGACACCTGAGGAGCTGAGCCAGATAGTGGAGTTGCCGAGTTTAGGGACAAGTTACGAATCTGTTGAGTCAGGGACCGAGTTCGTGTGCATGGACCCGGTTGACGGGTGGCTGTTGAATCCCAGTGGCATGCCTTGGTATTATGAAGATAATAATGGGTATTTCGGGGATGAAATTTCAATGCAATTGCAAGAAAATACAATTACAAATGTGTTTAGTCCTTTACTATGGAATCATTCTCCTTTGTCTATGAAAAAATTTGAAATTTAGTATTTAAATTTAAAAGATTTAAATTCTTTTAATATTTTCAATTAAAAAAATTTAATCAATTTGTTCATTAAATTTTGCTTACTTTTAATCCCGCTTATTTACCGAGACCGTAATAATTTACTTTTATAATTTATATGATTGCTTAAGTAGAGGGGCGATCTTAGAGGGGTAGATAAGGGTCTTGGCCTCTCTACAGTAAAATTACACTTTGTCTCAAAATAAAAATATTTTTATTTAATCTTTTCAAAAATAATAAATCATAAGTTAATATATAAGCCTCAAAAAATTATAATTTAATTTCAACTTCCGTTAAATTTTTTCTAATTTTTCCCTACTTAAAATATATCAATATTAGAGTTTGACAAGGTCGCAAAAAAAAAAAAAAAAACTCAAATTTCATTAAAAATATTGCCCCATATATTTTCATCGAGTCATTAGTGCATAATCTTAAATAAATAAATAAATAAATAAAAAGTATGCTTTTGACCAAAATGCCCCAAATCCTGAATTTATATTTGATACCTTAAAATGTGTTATACCATAGTGAATTAAATTATGTCATGTTATATGAATTTCTTTTAACTATATAACATGATTTAATTTATGATTATCATATATTTATATCTGATGTAAGCAGAAGAATTTTTAGGGTAGGATAAAATTTTAATTTTTATAATTTATATTTTTATAATTTGTAAAGGATTAAATCAAATTTTTATAATTTTAAGGAGCCAAAGTGTAATTTTATCTTTACTAATTTAAAATTTTTAAAAAATTCTAAGGGCCAAAATTATAATTTTACATTTTAAGGGGGCCGGGGCTATGCCAACCCCTAGCTACGCCCCTGTTTATATATTATTAATGCATCAAATATAAATTCAAAAATAAAAAATACATATACCTTGCTTGGTTACAGAGAGTTATGCCTAGAGATATTTGATGTTTTATTGTTTTAGCAATGTGGTCCAAAAGGATAATGCTAGAAACTTTGAGCTTTTTGGCATACAATTGTTTTGCTTTGATTGGTTTTGTTTTTGTACTTTTTTTTTAAAGAAACAAGAGCAATAATTATTTAATAGAAGATCAAAAAAGAAGTCACAAAGCTTTGGGGAAGAATTTATCTTTTTTTTTTTTCTCTTCACTTTTTCAATAAATTCATCGGGTTATTTTTTTAATATTAATCTTGTTATAAATTTTTTATTATATTTGTTCTTTTTTATATAATATTTAAAATTATTTATAGTCCCTCCCTAACCCTCAAATAGGAGAATAATGCGCTTCTGCACACTTAAACCCACGTCCTCCTGCAATGACAGCATTGTCGATGCCGGTCAAGCTAAAATTCAATCGGCACATTAGCGTTATTTTTACTATTTATGTTTATGTTAAAATTTAAATGGGTTAAAATCAGTGGCGCAGCCAGGGGGCTGGCATGGGCCCCGGCCCCCCTAAAATGTAAAATTATTTAAAAGGCCCTTAGAATTTTTTAAAAATTTTAAATTAATAAAGATAAAATTATACTTTGGCCCCCTAAAATATAAAAATTCAATTTAATCCTTTACAAATTATAAAGATATAGACTATAAAAAATTAAAATTTTATCCGCCCCTAAAAATTGTTCTAGCTTCGCCTTGGTTAAAATAATATTTAGTCTTTGTATTTTTTAGGTCCATAATAGTATCTAAACTTAATAATTTTATTTCCTGATTTGGCCCATAAATTTAGATTTTGTTAAAGTTTGATGTCATTTTATCACCTTAAAATTATTAAAATATATATTATATTTTTAAATTTTGAGTGATTTACATCGTCACATCTTAACGGAATCCATATTGAAAAAAATTATTTAATTCTAAGATTAAACTAAAATTAACTTAAATTAAAATAAATTTGTATATTGAATGATGCAGTTTGATTAAGGTTATGTTGATTTTAGGATTGACAAGTGCGAGGAGTGATTAAAGCTGATATGATTTTTTTTAGTCTTTCAATCTCCAAGACTTTTAATTGAATTATTAAAAGGCTAAAGACAAAATTTTCACATGCGATTAACGATGTGATTTTGTTTGATTTATTTATTAATTAATTTCTCATTACCTTACAACACCCTGATTTCTGAAAACCACATCTTTCTTTTATTTTATTATTTTTAAGAGGATACAAGTAAATTAATTATTACCACGTATAAATACTTTAATAATAATTTGAAAATTTTCTATTATAATATTTGAATTGATAAATTAATATATTTAAATTATATTAAATAATTTAAATAAAAATACTAAATTATTATTTTACCTCGACCACTGTAATTAAAACACATTATCAAATTATTTAAAAATGAAAATATATATAATTATTAAAAATTTTAACTAAATCATACTCAATATCAATATATTTATCTTCCAAAAATTAATTTTTTAAATATAAATGTGTAAAATTAAAACTCTGTGTTATATTCCGGGTAAATTTCACACAAGGTCACTGAACAATTAAAAAGTTTATGTTTTGGTCATTCAACTTCAAAAAGTTACAAAATGGTCACTAAACTATTCAAAAAATTTCATTTAAGTCACCGAGCTGCTAAAGTCGTTGTATGGCCTTCTCTGTGCTCATCGTCTACACCAATCAAAAGATCTTCATCCCCTTCTCTTTTAAAATTTAGTTTTTTTTCATGAAACTGTTTTAAACATTGTGAACCTATGAACTAAAATCTAAACAATTTTTTTATCCAATCTTCAAGACTGACCGTTAGATTGACTTGGATTTAAGGTATGTTTATCTATTTGTTGATGAGTACTAATCCATTGTACTGAATGTCAAATTGTAGCTTGGAGCTTGATAGTCATACTTAAAAAAGAAGATAAAGAAGAAACTTAACAAATCAGTGACTTAAATGAAAACTTTCAAATAGTTCAATGATCATTTTGTGACTTTTTGAAGTTAGGTGACTAAAATATAAACTTACAAATAGTTTAGTGACCATGGATGTAATTTATCCTTATATTTATTAGTAATTTATATATGTCCGTGCTTTACACACTAACGGAGAAAAAGGTTGGACGAGGAATATTTTGGATTAGTAATTAGTATATTGGTAATATTTTTTTTTCCACAAATTATTTTAAAATTTTGTTACGTGTCTTTTTTTAATATTTATTTTTTAAATATTTTATTGTTTTCGTGCCACATTTTCATATTTCATTGAATGAAATTAATTTCTTCTTGTGTGCTTTTCTTGGTTTTTAATTATTAATTTACGATTTTTTCAAATCCTAAAAACAAAATTGAATACATTAATCAATACTGATGTGATCTGTTAATAAAATATTCAACTCACAATTTTAATAATCATACACTTAAAATTTTCAAAAGGTTTTTAATAATTGAATTAATCAAATCATTGATTTTCGATTTCATCGATCGATTCGATTTTAATTAAATAAATTATTAAATTTTTATAAAAATTTAAATATATATTTTTTAAAATAAAAAAATCGATTCAATCAGTTTTCAGTCCGATTCAACCAATTTAAAATTATTCGCTCAAAATTTAATTCAAAACCGGTTCAGCCTTTTATCTAAACTAACATCTCAGTCGATTTTCTATCCAGTTGGTCTGATCCGACTTAAAACTTTTAATAATCATGGATCTAAAAAAATGTTTCTCAATGTTTTTAAATTTAAACTAGTAGTCCAATCAATCAAACTGCTAAATCTTGGTTCAACCGGTTCAACTATTTATTTCAATTTTAATTAATTAAATTATTAAAATTCATAATAAAAAAATTGTAGTTTGGCCCCAAAAATTGTAATTCATTTTTGGCCCTTAAAAAAATTTATGACTTTTTCCTTAAGTCCTTGAGCATTTAGGTTCAAATCTCGTTATGCGTGAATTCTTCTCCAATTTATTTTGAGTTTAAGTCTCATTATATTTAGATTTTGTCCAAATTTATAACGGCCCAAAATCCAAACATATTTCGTTTTCAGTTCATCATGCTTTGTACTTTTCTTTTTTGCGGAATTCGTGCTTTATGTTAAGTTGATTGTAATTCTAATTAATCAAACATGTATTATTTGTAATTTGTACGTGTAAACTCCTTACAAAAATTAGTACACTTTTTAATTGATACTTACAACTATAAGCAAGAAAATTGAGAAACCAAAATTGATCCATACCGAGGTTTTGGATAATTTATGAATTACAAGTTTAAAAATCGATCATCCAAATTGAATACGATTCCATTTAAAATAGTGGAAATAACCTAAAATTCTTTATAAAAATTTAAGAATTATTAAATAATTTTTATTTGAAATAATTGCTTGCAAATTTACTTTTTAAGACTTTAGTCCATTTACTTTTTGATTTAAAAATTTAGTTACAATTGTTAATACCGTTAAAATTCTTCTTTAAATCTTATTCTTCTAAGCAACTCAAATCTTGATAATAAATTTTGTATTCGAATGAAAGTCAAATTAGCTAATGAATATGATTTAGCTCACATTCATATGTACCATGAATTAATATCGAATAATAAATCTAATAGTTGAATCTACAATATATAAATCCGTGAAAAGTAGATTGAATGGTATCGAATATTTAACTTTTGTTATACTATATATATTAAGGACGATCGTGATAGCTACAACTTATTTTCAAATATATCACAGTTCGATCGCTTTAACAAGTTTAAATTTGGGCTTTAGTTCTATACTTTATAATTTAGTATATAATTTGCGTTAGGTATAGAATATCTTTAGTCATATTATGGATTTAATCCTTACTATGTATAAATTTTAGATTTAGGAATTTTTGGGAAAAATTTTGGTTTTTGTACTATTATAACAGCATTAGATAATCTAAACAATTAACACCCTTAACTATTTCGATTAAAATGCTAATATAGTTTTGTTCGAAAAACACCCTTTCAATCTAATCTTGATTCGAATAATATTTTAAGAAAAATTGGTGTTAATAATAATGACATTATATTAGTATAAATATCAAATCATATCAAAATCGAAATAGTATAGGGATCAAAACTGAAAAGTAAGAGAAACAAAGGTAACACTTATCAAAAGATAAACCCTTTGGATATTCCTTTAAACTATAGTGGTATTGTGTGGTTCATAATATTAAACAATATTTGGCCATAATTTTTTTTAAATTTTTTTCTTTCAATTATTGCATTTAATACATAATTTTAGTAGAAATTGTTTATTAATTAACTCAATTAATTGCATTTAATTAAGGGCTAAAATAAGAATTAAAAAAGAAATAGGAAATCTTATTGTTCATAAAGTAAATTGAATCATTTAGCATCTCATCATAACATTTTGGTTTGAATCCCCAGAGACAAAAACAAAATGACACCTAGGAAATTTTACTTTTTGGTTATCATAATAATTATTATGGCCCAAAATTATATAAAAAAAATCCCTCTTTTTTATTAATTTTAAATAAATTTATTAGAGTTGTGTGACCCAAATTTCGTTTGATTTGGATTGAAAAATTTGAGACGCAACTCACTTGTTAAAGAAATAAAATAGAGACAAATTTAGAGATTTGTGGGGCAAAAGACAGAGGGTTGAACAAGTTGAATCCGTACAAGACTATACTTATTCTATTAGACACTGATTATAACAATGTTGTTTAACTCTTAAAATATGTGTATGATTTTTTTTTTTATTATTTTGCGATCATTCCTACTGCTATTATTAACTTATAGTATAACAAAATTTACACCAATTAAAAGGATTTCCTTAAATGATTCATTAAAATATATATATATATTATATATATATATATATATATATTTCTTTAAGTTGTATTTTAGTGGGCAACAAGGTGCTTATAAATTTTAGTAAAGATAGTTATAAATATTATTTTATTATTTTACCTTTTTAAATATTTTCATTATAATCTCAAAAATTAAATATTTTCATTTTTTTCCTTTTAAAACAAGAGATTAATGAGTAACATGCAAAATTTATATTATTAAATTTTAAAATTCATTACTGATTTTTTTAATAAGTTACGAGTTAATGTATAATTTAATAAATAATATTTACTTTAATGTTTAATGTGGCATTTAAGTTTTATTTGTTTAAATTAATATCTAAGTTTAATTTCTGTTATACAAAATGGTACTTGCTAACTTTTTCATATTGCCTAAAGAATATTTAACACAGGGCTAATCATACGACAATCCAAATATTAAAAAATCTAAAATCTAAATAATAAAACTATTAATAGAAACATGTATATTAAAATTTAAAATATATATAAAAATAAAGTTTCATAAAAAAAAAACAAACAAAATCAAAATTTTATAATCTTTACAATGTTTTATAAAAAAGTATATTTTTTATAAAAATTAATTTTAAGTAATTTTATTAAAATATTTGTTAATTCACACAAGTTTTTATTTATTTTTACATAAAATATTTATTATATATAAATTTCGGATGATGACAAATGATTTTTTATAAAAATTATAAAAATAAATAAATTTTAAGTAATTTTATTAAAATATTTATTAATTCAGGTAACCTTTTTTACATAAATATTTATTATATATAATTATTGGATGATGACAAATGATGATGTCATCATTGGCACGTTTCAATTATTTTATTGGACCACGTAAAAAGTTAATATTATTTATCTCATGTATCATTTTATGCGACTGAGGCCAAATTTAGATATTAAAATTGAATAAAAAATTGAGTATCACATCGGGGGAGGCCGGAGAGGGGCACGTAAGGGCCTTGCCCTTCAAAAAAAAATAGTAAATTATAATTTCTGCCTTTAATTATAAAAATTTTAATTTAATATTTTAAAATTATAAAGATTTTAGCTAATAGAACGGTGAAATCACATTTTAACTCTTATTAAAATTTATAACTTAATTTCCGCCCCAAAAAAATTTCCGACCTTATCCTTTTACCACATTAAAAAATAAAACCAAGGTTTATTAAGCCATAAATTATGTTGAATTATTAGAATAATCAAAGCCCTTAATTGTCCAATTAAACATCAAATTAAAAAAAGAATAATAATTACCAATTAATGCTTTTAGCAGAAAATGAAATACAACTTTAAATATTCGGCCTTATCTTAAAAGGGAAATAAAGGAAACAATTAAGCAACTGTTTATTTGTTACTAAAGTATGATTAACAGTAGCTTAATTCTCTAATCATATCAGTTTGATTTGAAAATCAACGATTGCAATGCCTCCACTTATAAATAAAGATTTTAGTTATCATTATTTTTCTTTTTTCCTACAATATTTTTGAGGTTAAAATAAATTTCAAGTCCCTATATGTTTTTTTATATATTTTTGTTAGAATTTGTGTGACTTGAATTTCTACACTTGTTGAAGAAATAAATACAATAGTAAAAACAAAGGGATCTGTGGGGCAAAGTGTCGAAGGTAGGGTTTTTCTTCTATTTGATGTAGTCGAAATTTCTCTTAACTCCTATTAGAATAGGGTTTTTCAACTCTTAAATAGATATAGTCGAAACTCATCATATATCATTCATTTTTCAATATTAGTGAATTTCTCCTCCTCTACCCATGAATTTTTTTTTCCTGAAAGGTTTTCACGTAAAATTTGTGTGTCTTTGTGATCGTTCTATCGCCATTATCGACGTTTATTATAATAAATTTTAATTTAATTTTTCTATTTTTATTTATAAAATTTAAAAATATAAATCATATTGTTAATACTATTAAAATTATTTTATTAAATTAAGGTCCATTACAAATATCATCTTTTTGTTACATAGTTACCAAATAATTTTTTTTAAAATTTTAAAGTGTCACACTATTAAATTTAATAAAATATTTCTAACTATGTTAACAATCTAAACTAAATTTTAAAATAAAAAAAAAAAACAAAGTGACTAATTTCTTGAAAAATAAAAGTAGATAAACCAGATTTTAATTTGACGAAAAGTATATAGACTTGAAGCATACTTTTTTTGTTACGTGGTTGTCAAGCGGGGTTTTTTATAATTTCAAAATTATGAAAAGTATAAAGACTTGAAGCATACTTTTTTTGTTACGCGGTTGTCAAGCGGATTTTTTTTTTATAATTTCAAAATGTCACACCATAAAATTCAACATAATAATTTTAAGGATGTTAACAATTAAAACTGTAGTTTTAAATCGAAAAGCAAAGTGACTAAATTATTGAAAAATAAAAATAGATAGACCATATTTTAAATATATAGAAAGTATAAAAATTTTAAGTATATTTTAATTTTTGCTCCATTTTTGTGGATGAAAATTGATAATATATTTTTCAAATAAGCCTTTATATTGTTCCAAGAATTAAATAAGGTTTTGTTGTTTGATTTTTATTCACAAAAGTTTTAAGTTTAATTAAAGTATAAATACTTTTATTATTTAATATAATTCAGGGCTCCCTTGGTTGAAACAAAGAAATTGCATTTCCACTCCTTTTAAAATTTAAAATTTAAACCAAATCCTTTTAATATAGTTTCATATCTCAATAACATTGTTTATAACTTAGGTATTTGAGTTTCTTCAAACGTATATTCACTTATAATTAAAAAATTAAATACTCTCATGAATAAAAAAAAAAAAAATATTATATGGTTAATGAAAAGCATAAAGACTTAATTGAATAAAGTGTATAAGTTTAAGGATTTTTTGTTATGTTACCATTTCCAATATATACACATACATTGCTATTAAACTTATCATCCAATATAATGCTTTTGTCACATTTTAACATTGTCTCGGTTATTTTCAAGTATAAATGCATGTATCTTCAAGCAATTACAGCGAAAAATTATAGTAGTAAAAACACAATAGATTAGGTGTAAGGCCCAATTTTTAAAAAAGAAATACGGGCCCAATAAAATAAAAACAAAGGCCCAAATTTCCACTAAGCCCAATATCCTAGGGTTTGCTTGAGGTTTGAAACCCTAGCGAAACCTAACGCCAAGACGACGTTCACAAGACTTCGCGCATCGTGCGCCACCAGGACACCAGTCCACCACGCCACGTCCGTATCCAGCGCTAGCACGTCTCTGCAAAGGGGAAAACAGTTGTAAACAATAAGGCTATAAAGCCATAACAAATCTGTAAATGGGGAGGGAGGGTTTTTGGAAGAGATAAAAACAGAGAAAAAACACTTGTAACGGGGGATCTAGGTTTTTTTTTTAGAGATAAAAAAAGAAAGAAAACATTTGTAACAAGGGATTTTTTTTTTCAGAGAAATACAAAAGAAACACAAAGGTTTCGTTTTTTTTTTGTTTTCCTTTTCTGTTTTCACTTTTATTTTTATTTTATTTTATTTTTTTTTTCTGTTCGGGATTTATTTTTGGGCTTTCTTTTTTTTAAAAAAAATATAGGAGTTTTTTTAAAAAAAAAAAGAAGAAAAAACTTACCTTTTTTCAGATTCCTAAGCCGTGAGTGGCGGTGGCCATGGCATACTGTATTTATTTGCGGGCTGGCCGGACAAGGCCGGCGTCCATCGGTGGGAGAGAGGCTTTGAGAGGGTTTTCTGATTTTTTTTTTAAGGGAAGGGTGTAAATGAATTTTGGAGAGGTTTTTTTGGCTTTTATAACAAAGACTAAACGGCGCCGTTTTGAGCCTTGGGGTCAGAGGCCAAAACGACGTCGTTTTGGTCCTCTGACCCGCAACCCGACCCGCGCAAGGCCTAGGATCCGCGCGTTTTTTTTTGAGGGGCTAATTGCACGTTTAGCCCCTCCGCTTTTTGACCGGTTTCATAATCAGTTTTCTTAATTCCTGATTTGGCCCAAAAGTTTACCTCTTCTTTCGATTTAATCCGCGCTCAGATGCTGCGTTTCAGGGGAGGGGTTATTTTCGGTTTTGGACCCTCCTAGTTGTGCGCGCATGACGATTTGCACCTTCCATCTTTGTTTTGTTTTAAAATTGGCCCCAAAGTTTTTGTTTTGATTCGATTTAGTCTATTTTCGTTTATCTTGGTTATTTTACCATTAAATTCATTATTTTTAAATATTTTGTTACTCTTTTATGTAGATTATCATCATTATAGTCATATTATTTCTGTTATTTTAATTGTCATAACTATTATTTTAATTTCCCATACTATTAAAGCTTTATTTTAGTGGGTTTTATTAATCTTGCTTTATATATATCATAGTTATTATTATTGTTTTATTTTATTACTATTATTTTAACATGACCACTATCATTTTATCACTAATATTGTTGTTTACCATTTTTTTTATTTTTCCATTTAATATTCTTCAAAATATTACTACTACATTTTTTTTTGTTAAGTATTTCATCTTCAATTTTTTTGCCATTATTATATATAGTATTATTATTACATTTTTTTACTATTTTTATTCTAGTACTATTACTAGTATTTTCTCATTGATATATGTTTTTCGCCAAATTGTTGTTACTATTTTATTATATTATTTATATTTTAGTTTTATATTACCCTTTTACCACATCCATTAGTTTCATTAATAATATTATCATTACTGTCTGTTTTATTTATTACATGTTATTTGGGTTATGATAGTATTTTTTTATTTTTTTCTTTTGTGTTCATTATTATTAGTCCCTATTAATCGTGTCCACATTTTCACATTTTGTCTGCTCTTTTCAAAATTATTAAAAGGATTTCGCAAAGGCAATTTTGTGTGTTTGGAAGTCCGAAAAATCGTGCCCAATCGTGTTGGGCTTCGATTTTTCGTTCGTCTAGATCGCTAAATAACCTTTAAAGATTTTTATCGCGTTTTTGAAAATAAGGCAATGTTTCGTGTTTGGACGTTCGAGGGATTCGTGCCCAATCGTGCTGGGTCTCGATTTTCTATTCGTCCAAACAACTAAATATCCTTCAAAGAATCTTTATCGTGTTTTCTTAACTAAGGCAATATCTCATGTTTGGAAATTCGAGGGATCGTGCCCAATCGTGCTGGGTTTCGACTTTTCGTTTGGCCCAAATAGTGAAATACCCTTTTCAAATTGCACTCCACGTGTTTTGGAAATCATAAAATGATCTTGGGATCGAGAGTTTGAAGCATCGTGTCCTATCGTGCTGGACATGATATTTCAGCTTTTCGGAACAAGAAAGTTTTGATATCCAATACGAGTCATTCGAATATTTTTTTCCTACTCTAAAATATTTTTTTACTTTCGATATTAAAGACATTAATCCATCAATACGGTACCAATTTTGGGCGTTGAGGGTCTTAACCCTTCCTCGTGCATGAATCAACTCGAGCCCATTTTCTTAAAACTCGTAGACCAAAATATTTTATAAGTGGCCCAATCACACTTCAAAAAAGATTGGTGGCGACTCCTCTTTTCCTCTTAAAGTCGGCCCGTTTTTCAACGAAAAATGGTTTCGACGACTTAGCGACTCCTTTGGGGACAATAAGAGAGTCAAGTCAGTAAAATTGGTTGATTAATGTTCTTTTATCGAAAATATTTTTTTCCGTTTTTCCATTTGCATGAGTTTGTGTCGTCATATATTTGTTTTGGTTTGAGACACACGGGATATCTCTGCATTCATATTGCATGACCTTGTGGTCACACCCTTAAGTGGGAGCAAAATCTATGCCTTCGTGAGGTTTTCACCTCGCATGGGCTGAAGGATCTTAGGAATACATCCGTACCTATGGTTCCGTGAGGTTTCACCTCCGCATGGCCATAGGAAATGTATTCCCCGAATCAACTCAATCGGTATGAGCCTATAATGGGTGAGGATTGAGGAATCTGTTGGTTCGGTACCCTTTCTTTAGAATTAAACCACATGTACAAAACCTAAGGGCCTACCTAGGTAGAACCATGTCAAACCCTAGTGGTCACCGATAGGTTCTATGTTATTTATTTTTCTTGTACTAACGGGTTTTATTCATTTTGATTGCATTGCATTCACATCATAGAAAAGAGGTGTTGATTTCAAATTCGATTACTAAATAGAAAAGTTGGTCATAAGAAAATGGATTTTTGATAAAGTGGATTATAATACGGTCATCCGAATATAGTCCAAGTGAATACAACGAGAAAAGACTGATAGTCCGTGAAGGAATACAAGACCTTATCACCAGGATTCAAGTTGACAAGAATATTCGAAGATTACTACGTCTCGGCATTTTTGAAGAAGCTAACAAGTGAACAGGAGTAGCGGTCCGGATCAAGCAAAAGGAGGTAGAAGAAGTATCTATTAGAATTTTACAAGACTTGACTTTTGCGAAGAAGGATTCATGTTTTCACTTGGACTATAAGGACAAGGCCGTGTATGCGATCCGTTTGTGTAAAGAAATTTATTTTCTAGTAAAGTTTTCTAATGTAATCAATTCAAAGTCAATGCCTCTTATTTTGCATTCATTCATTTACATTGCATTTCATGCATTTGCATAGCATCACATCGCATCATGTGCATTTAATATCATAAAAGAACCCTATTAACTAGAGGTCATATTATAGTTATCCTGGAACATCGCTATTACACTCGGAAAAAGCGAGCAATGGATCAAAGGATAGAAAAGTTGGAGCAAATGCGAGAAAGAGATGCAAGACCAACTACGAGCTTAGATGCAAGAGCGATTAGCCAAGATCCAACAGGATATGAGGGATCAAATCTGGAATCGAGAGAAGCATGATGAGCCAGCTAACACGATTGTTGGTGGAGGGCACGAAGCGGAAAAAGGCCTATGGTCGATCTTGGAGGAGATAATGAAGATTTTTCTTGCCCTCCGGGCTTGGCTCTGACAAGTTCCCAAGTGCAACCACCAAGAGAATCGGTCAATATCAAACCTCAAGACCAATCGGTGCTCCAAAGATCGAGAAACTTCCCATGAGCTCGAGCTCTAACCCAAGTCAATTTGGTAAAACCAATAGTCCCTGACTTGATGAGGTGGCGTAAGGGAAGAGGTAAAAGCAGAGCTTCAAAAGAGTTCAAGATCGATGTAAATGGTCGGAGGAGAAGTTTGAGCATTGGAAAGTGCTGATTACCAATGCGAAGTGGATGCTTAGAAGTCGAGTTTAGTCCTGATTTAGTACTTCCTCCAAAGTTCAAGATGCGAGTTTGAAAAGTACAACGGACTAGCGCCTGAGGCCCATATCACGATGTTCGTCGGAGAATGACAGGATATGTCAACAACGACCGATTATTGATCCATTGCTTTCAAGATAGTCCGATTGAAATTGCAGACAAAATGGTACAACCAGTTGAATTGTTCCCAAATCAAATCATGGAGAGATTTGGCGCGAGCTTTCATCAAGCATTACTACCATGTGACCGATATAGCACCCGAGGATCACATTGCAAAACATGGAGAAAAAGCCAAGTGAAAGCTTGGAAGTATGCCCAAAGATGGAGGGAGGTCGCCATTCATGTGTCCAAACCACCATTACTAGAAAAGGAAATGACCATGCTCTTCATCAATACCACAAGGCACCGTTCATTAACCACATGTTGGGAAGCACGACTAAGAGTTTCAGCGGACATGGTGATGTCGGCGAGATGATAGAGAACATAATCGGTGTGGGAAGATCGAGTAGGAGAGAGCACAAGAAGAAATGCAGAAGAAAAGAGAAGTCAAGTAGGAATATAAGCTCGGGTTATCCTAAACCCATTACTATTACCCAACCGAGAGTCAGTGGTGTGGCCAAGAGAGCAAACCAAGACAAGAGCCCAACATGAGGCAAAGGATCGAGAAATTCTAATTTACTCCTATCTGGGTGGACGTATAAGGAGTTGTATAAAACTTTATTAGACGCACTTGCGTAGTAGCCCCTGTCTACTCGAATCACTGCAACCCCATATCCTAAATGGTACAATGCAAGCACTCAATGTGAATACCATGCAGGGATAGTGGGGCATCCGATAGAGAATTGCTTTCCTTTCAAAAAGCTAGTCGAGAGGCTCATCAAAATGGGCATTGTGGAGTTCAATGATGCGCCTGTTGTAGAAAATTCGTTACCCAGTCACATTGATAATGGGATGAATGCGATAATTGACAAAGACAAGAAAAGAATCAAGTTGAGCGTTACGAAATAAGAACCCGATGAGAGAGGTGCGAGAAGAATGGTGGAAAGAGGTTTAATCGGACAAGGCGTAAGGGCAAATCCGGGATACGAGGAACTATTGTGAGTTCCATAACAAGGAAGGCCATGAGATTCAACGGTCAATAATTGAGCCCTAGTACAAGGGTTAATGGATAATAAAGAGTTGGAGTTTTTTGACTTTGCGGGAGGGGAAAATGTATGTACCATAGGAAGTGAGTCAGTAAAGAAGGATGCCGAGGTCAAATGGGGATCAATTACTTTTCCACATATATCCAAAGTATCCATATCGGAAAGAATTATTCCTCCTAAACTGGGGATGACAAATGAAGACGGTCGAAGACATGTTAAAAGCCTTGATCATCAAAGCCGTATTCGAGGAGAGATCGAATGAAGAAAACCTAGGAGGCATTCACCCCTACGAGCCTGAAAGTGTTTTGAATAACTGGACTGTGAAGGAAACCCCTGTAGTTTTTAGAGCTAACACAGAGTAATGTTCAAAACACACTTGTTGTTTTAAGCCTAGAAACAATAAGAATTTTTTGTGAAATAGGCTCATGTTCAAACATCTTTATTTTCAATAAAAATGCATGTTTGTGTTTCATGTCGAGCAAATATTTTCTCATTTTTTTCCCCCTGTCATACTATATATTCTTTTGTTCTTTGGAATGTTCTTTCATTTTTCAGCCATGATTATGAATAATCATCTTCAGAACCATTTATTCTTTGGAATTTGCCTTCGTACCTACAATAGGTACCCAGATATCGAGACATGAGCAACGCTGTTACAGACTCCCTTTTGAGTGAAATATGGGTCTAAAAGGATCTGAATATTTTGAAGATGTCAGAGAGTACAACTTACCCATCGATCTGTTAAGGATGGGAAAACAAAATGAAAATAGACTCTATCGTACAAAGGGTCAGTAAACATTGTGAGTCAGGGGAAAGGAGTGAAGATCGAAGCCTTGCCCTCCAAGAAACAAAGCAAGACGCTATCGAGTTATTCAAAGAATTCAAAATGTCTTTGAATGACCGCATCAAGATATGCCTAGGCACGATGAGGCTACCATGAAGGAGAGATTTTGTCGGTTGTTGCCGTAAGTGCCAAATTGAGAAGGCGTGACTTATATGCTTTTTCTATATCGTGGGGCATAAATGTTACGGGATGATTTAGTCAAAAGTATCTAGTTGACGCCTATTCATTTTCGTGATTGTCAACTATTCCACTAAGAGAGTGAGGTTGGTTCCCATAACAAAGTTACAAGGTCAATCATCAAGTTCAATTTCAACTTCGAGTTCAAGTTCGAATTTTTTTTTGGAAAAAAACAAAACAAAAGAAAAAGAAAAGAAAGAAAGAAGAAAGAAAAGAAAGAAACCATCAAAAAAGATTTTGAAAGATGATGGACCATTTATCCTCTATGCTTCTCGAATGTTGGTGAGAACTTCCACCGGGCAACACCTTCTCATTGGTTTATGGATGGATACGATCTTGCCCATCTAAGTTAAAATTCTTACTCTTTAGATTTTGTCGGGCCGAAGTTGGACGAAACAGAATGGGTTCACTCTCTGTATGACCGATTGAAACTGATCGAGGAAGTGGCTAAGAGCCATTCGCCATGGTCAACTGTACCAGAAGCGGATGATACGAGCTTACAATAAGAAAGTCCGCCCCAGAGTATTCCATGAAGGAGACTTGGTATTGAAACAGATCCTCCCTATGCAAAAGGACTTCAGGAGAAAGTGGATGCCTAATTGGGAAGGACCTTATGTTGTAAAGAAGACCTTTTCTGGACGAGCTTTGATGCTAGCCGAGATAGACGGTAAAAGTCTGCCAAATCCAATTAATACAGACTCATTCAAGAAGTACTTCGCTTGAAAGTGGGCTAAGATGAAAGCCCACAAAGGGCATCTTGAATCCAAAAAAAAAAATCGAGAGGCCAAGGTGAAACCCGTAAAGGCACTTTGAGACCAAAGGGCTTTGAGTTGAAAACCCGAAAAGGGCAGCTCAAGTTGTGATCAAATCATGATGGGGCATACAATAGTTTTGCCACGCTTGAATAGACAATGAGGAAGTATGTTACATCTTGGGGCATCGACAAAGTACTCTGAATCCCTTAAACACATATTGAGCTTAAATGGTCCTCAAGAAGTTTGAACAAAGAAGCTCAGTCGACGATATCTGGGGCACCTAATTGCCATCTTACCCATTCTTAATTTGCCCGCTTCAAAATACACTACCAATAAATTTCTTCTTGATTGCATTTGCTATCTTATTTGTTTTGAGCTATGCTCCCAATTAATTTCTTTCTTGTCCATTATTATGATCTTTTCCAAGCATTTTTCATGGAAATAGTGATTATTGAACTAATAATGCTTTCATAAAAGAAGTTTTGCGTATTACTCTGAAAGTCTCTAAATAATACAAGAATCCGAAACAGGACAATTATTTAGGACTAACCAGGCTTAAAGGGCTCAGAGACTTGAGATAAGGGACTAAGCAAAGGCGACATCTTGATTAGTTGTTAGAAGTACCATTTGAACAGAGAAGACATACGTCGGGGTCACCTTAATAAACACAAGAAGTTAATAATATGCCCAAATGTTAAAATGGATCATTCTCATGACATTTTGCATCCATTTATAACATTCATGATACATATGGTTAGGAACATCTTTCATGACATCTTAATCATTTGACATATGCATAGATCCCATGAAATCACTTCTACAGGTAGGTTCCTCAGAGGACAATGTAGCAAGGTTAATGAGAGTTATTGAAGTAACAGATCTTATCTCTACTGAGCAGGAGTAGAGCAGATCAAAAGTAGATCCTATCTCCACTGAGCAGGAGTGGAGTGGATTGAAGACAACAGATCCTATCTCTACTGAGCAGGAGTAGAGCAGATCGAAGATTCCAGCCTTATCTTCACTGAGCAGGAGTGAAGCAGGCTAAAGATAGTAGATCCTATCTCCACTGAGCAGGAGTGGAGCGGATTGAAGCAGCAGACCTTATCCCACTGAGAAGGAGTGGAACAGGTCGAAAACACGAGCCTTAATTCCCAAGCGATAGGGTAACGGTCGAAAACATCGGACCTTATCCCACCGAAAGGGGTGGAACAGTCGAAAACATTGAGCCTCAATTCCCTAAGCAAGAGGGTAGCAGCCAAAGGAGCGAGATCTTATCCCACCGAAAGGGAGTGGAGCAGATCGTGAATGACGAGCCTTAATTCCCTAAGCAAGAGGGTAACGGTCGAAACATCGACCTTATCCCACCGAAAGGAGTGGAACAGTCGAAAACATTGAGCCTCAATTCCCTAAGCAGAGGGTAGCAGGCCAAAGAAGCGAGATCTTATCCCACCGGCAGAGTGGACAGATCGTGAATGACGAGCCTTAATTCCCTAAGCGGTAGGGTAACGGTCGAAAACATCGGACCTTATCCCACCGGAAAGGTGAGTGGAACAGTCGAAAACATTGAGCCTCAATTCCTAGCGGTAGGGTAGCAGAAAAAAGAAGAGATCTTATCCCACCGCGCAGAGTGGAACAGATCGTGAATGACGAGCCTTAATTCCCTAAGCAGTAGGGTAACGGTCAAGATTATAGCCTTATCTCTCGAGGGAGTAGAGAGATCGAAGAAGCCTTATTTCCACCGATCAGGAGTGGAGAAAGAAGATAGTAGATCCTATCTCCACCGAAAGGGAGTGGAGCGGATTGAAGATAATGATCTTATCTCCACCGAAGCAGGAGTGGAGCAGATCGAAGATTGAAGCCTTATCTCCACTGAGCAGGAGTGGAGCAGGCTAAAGATAGCAGATCGCAACAAAACTTCCACACCTCGGGAATGCAGTAGGAAGCATTGAGAAGTTAAGATCGAACAAGCTGGGGCAAAATTGGTCCTTTTAAAGTCTTTGCTCTATTCTCGTTGCACGACAATGAGCAAAGAGGGGCAGCTGTAAGGCCCAATTTTTTAAAAAAGAAATACGGGCCCAATAAAATAAAAAACAAAGGCCCAAATTTCCACTAAGCCCAATATCCTAGGGTTTGCTTCAGGGTTTCAGAAACCCTAGCAGAAACCTAACGCCAAGACGACGTTACAAGACACCCCTTGCGCAAGATCGTGCGCCACCAGGACACCAGTCCACCACGCCACGTCCGTATCCAGCGCTAGCACGTCTCTGCAAAGGGGAAAACAGTTGTAAACAATAAGGCTATAAAGCCATAACAAATCTGTAAATGGGGAGGGAGGGTTTTTGGAAGAGATAAAAACAGAGAAAAAACACTTGTAACGGGGGATCTAGGTTTTTTTTTTAGAGATAAAAAAAGAAAGAAAACATTTGTAACAAGGATTTTTTTTCAGAGAAATACAAAAGAAACACAAAGGTTTCGTTTTTTTTTTTTTCCTTTTCTTTTCACTTTTATTTTATTTTATTTTATTTTTTTTCTGTCGGATTTATTTTTGGGCTTTTTTTTAAAAAATATAGGAGTTTTTTAAAAAAAAGAAAAAAACTTACCTTTTTTCAGATTCCTACCACCGTGGAGTGGTGGCTTAATAATCATTCTGGGCTGGCTGACCGACAAGGCCAAGGTCCATCGGTGGAGAGAGGCTTTGAGAGGGTTTTCGATTTTTTTTAAGGAAGGTGTAAATGAATTTTGGAGAGGTTTTTTGGCTTTTATAACAAAGACTAAAGTAGCGCGTTTTGAGTTTGGGGTCGAGGCCAAAACGACGTCGTTTGGTCCTCGACCAAGAACTCCGACCCGCAAGGCCTAGGATCCGCGCGTTTTTTTTTGAGGGGCTAATTGCACGTTTAGCCCCTCCGCTTTTTGACCGGTTTCATAATCAGTTTTCTTAATTCCTGATTTGGCCCAAAAGTTTACCTCTTCTTTCGATTTAATCCGCTTTCGAGATCTTTGCGTTTGTGGGAGGGTTATTTTCGGTTTTGGACCCTCCTAGTTGTGCGCGCATGACGATTTGCACCTTCCATCTTTGTTTTGTTTTAAAATTGGCCCCAAAGTTTTTGTTTTGATTCGATTTAGTCTATTTTCGTTTATCTTGGTTATTTTACCATTAAATTCATTATTTTTAAATATTTTGTTACTCTTTTATGTAGATTATCATCATTATAGTCATATTATTTCTGTTATTTTAATTGTCATAACTATTATTTTAATTTTCCCATACTATTAAAGCTTTATTTTAGTGGGTTTTATTAATACCGCTTTATATATATCATAGTTATTATTATTGTTTTATTTTATTACTATTATTTTTAACATGACCACTATCATTTTATCACTAATATTGTTGTTTACCATTTTTTTTTATTTTTCCATTTAATATTCTTCAAAATATTACTACTACTGTTTTTTTGTTAAGTATTTCATCTTCAATTTTTTTGCCATTATTATATATAGTATTATTATTACATTTTTTTACTATTTTTATTCTAGTACTATTACTAGTATTTTCTCATTGATATATGTTTTTCGCCAAATTGTTGTTACTATTTTATTATATTATTTATATTTTAGTTTTATATTACCCTTTTACCACATCCATTAGTTTCATTAATAATATTATCATTCTTTCTGCATTTTATTTATTACATGTTATTTGGGTTATGATAGTATTTTTTTATTTTTTTCTTTTGTGTTCATTATTATTAGTCCTATTAATCGTGTCCACATTTTCACATTTTGTCTGCTCTTTTCAAAATTATTAAAAGGATTTCATAAAGGCAATTTTGTGTGTTTGAAGTCCGAAAATCGTGCTCAATCGTGTTGGGCTTCGATTTTCGTTCGCTCAGATCGCTAAATAACCTTTAAAGATTTTTATCGCGTTTTTGAAAATAAGGCAATGTTTCGTGTTTGGACGCTCGAGGATTCGTGCCTCAATCGTCTTTGGTCTCGATTTTCTATTCGTCCAAACAACTAAATATCCTTCAAAGAATCTTTATCGTGTTTTCTTAACTAAGGCAATATCTCATGTTTGGAAATTCGAGGGATCGTGCCCAATCGTGCTGGGTTTCGACTTTTCGTTTGGCCCAAATAGTGAAATACCCTTTTCAAATTGCACTCCACGTGTTTTGAAATCATAAAATGATCTTGGGATCGAGTTTGAAGCATCGTGTCCTATCGTCTTTGGACATGATATTTCACTTTTGAACAAGAAAGTTTTGATATCCAATACGAGTCATTCAATATTTTTTCCTACTCTAAAATATTTTTTACTTTCGATATTAAAGACATTAATCCATCAATACGGTACCAATTTTGGGCGTTGCGAGGGTGCTAACCCTTCCTCGTATGTGAATCGACTCGAGCCCATTTTCTTAAAACTCGTAGACCAAAATATTTTATAAGTGGCCCAATCACACTTCAAAAAGATTGGTGGCGACTCCTCTTTTTCCTCTTAAAGTCGGCCTGCTTTTTCAACGAAAAATGGTTTTACATTAGGAATGGTAAAATTCGAATAACCGATAAATTTTGAATCGATTTACTTCATTTAAAAGAAAATGGATGCAAGGTAAAGTAGGGTAAATTTTTCTCTTTTGGACAGTGGGTACAGAACAGTTATGGTAATTACTTGTCTTAATTTACTCTATAAAATTATCATTTTATCTTTGCACATATATAACTATTAAAAGAATAAAAACGTAATAATGTATCATTGAAAAATCCATATATTTTATATTTAAATATTTAATTGACTTTAAAAATATTAAAAATAAATAGAAAAAAATTAAATCGAAGTGGAGCAGGAGTGGATGCATCCACATCCATGGAAGTGATAGTAATTTTCAAGATTATGCATCCATAGTAAAATAATGAGTGCCAATTGTAGAGCGGTATGTGAATTTAACAACATCTACCTTTGCCCTGTTCCATTACCATCCTTATACTAGGCAAAAGGCAAAAAAATCTAAAATAAAATTCATACATGACATATACATATGTTGAGACTGAAAATTTGTCCAAAATTTCCGCACTAACCAACAATGCCAAGACTTCGTGCAGAAAATCATTAAACTTAAACATAAAAAAAAATTACATGCAAGATAAAATAATACAGGAAAAGAGTTAAAATAAAGAGAGAACAAAAGTATTAAGTGAATAAAAAGGAGATCACATGGTGTGTAATCAATCAATTTTTTATGATGAAGCGGTAGCACTGGGAGGCCGCGACACCGCCGGGGACCGTGCACTGGGCGGTGACGAATAATAAGCTGTCACTATCCAAGATACGAAGCAAAGGGTGGTGCAGGCGTTGAAAGGTGGAAAAAGAACTGAGCAATGAACCGTACCTGTCGGCACCACTCTAGCCACTGCACGTCACCCTAGCAATTGATGATCTAATTCTAAATTACCAATCCAAAACATTTTAATTACGGACAATTTAATATATATTATAAAGAGGGTGAAAAATTAATAAATTATCGGTCTATGGTGCATTATTAGTCAACAACATGTAGTGAAAAACACATTTAACAGTGGCAAAATAATAGCAAAACATTTTTTTTTTTAAGTTTGGATTGAATCAATCTCGAATAAAAAAATTTATTTGATACTTAACCTATTTTTTATATAAATCTTATTTTTAATTTATATTTTTATTCAAATTTTTTACACCATGAAAAAGTCTATTCAACGCCTTGACAAAATCACAGGAGTCGTCTCTTGCAAAAATATCAAGTGTGAGCGGTGACGGCTCGACAAGTTGTCGGTGGGGCGACATAAACACCCTCTTGGGTTGCAATTTTCTCCCATAGTGAAGGGAGGTCTCATATTTTGTTTCAAAAAAATTTAACCCGCTTGCTGACTGCCAAGTCAGGGTTGGTTTGATTTTGTTGTTGAGTCAATTCCGACTCTTTCTTTGCTTTCGAATCTTCTCGAGAATGTACTGTACCGTATTATAATAATATTATTGCTTTTTGACTACCTCTTAATGGAAATATAATTGACCCCTGTTTTTACTAAGATTCACACACACATATCTACTCAAACCATTGTTTGTACATCCCAATTTTTTATTGCATGCCTTTTAGGCTGGTACCCGTTAGAGTAGAGATGTTGATAGATTGGATGGTTGCTAATAAAATTTTAGGTCCGATTAATAGATTTAAGCTTGGTCTAGTTTGAAAATGGGTTAAAATTTTTGTTTAAGTTTAATTTAAATAAAAATGTTAAATTTATATTTGGTTCGATTTGTCCGTATTAGTTTTTTAAATTTTTATTTTTATATAATATTTTAAAAATATATAATATACCAAATATACTAAGTAAATAAAAAATTTATACTTAAATAACATCAAGATAAGTGTATCTTAACAAGTAAATACCTCTAAAATAATAGTAAAATTAACAATAAAACATTAATAATAAAATAATAGTAATATAATAGTGAAATAGTAATAAAACAATAACAAAATATAAAAATAGCAAGAATTTTTTATTATAAATTCGGGCCAGACACGAGCCAAAAAACTTTATCTGATGTAAAATTTCTTTTTTGTTTAAGTTCATCTTCAAACTTATATTATTTAATTAAATCCTCTTATTTTTCGGATACACTTAACCAAACCCATTAACAATTCTACAGTTGAAACTCAGAAAGTGGGTCCCACTTTCTCGACAGGTGTCTTCAAGATTTGCGGCTGTCTTATTAAGTAACATGTTTTTGATCTGTGACAACTTTGGTTTTGGAGTTTTCTGTATTTGGGCTTGAAAGATTGGAAAAAAAAAAAAACCTATAAAATTGTGGGCTTTTATTACGATTAAATGAAAATTATGGCCCCATTCAAAAGCTACTTTCCTCGTAGGGTCAGTTTTACGGTTAAAATATATAATAACTTTCCACTCTTTAAAATTTTGAAATTTAATCTTTATATTATTATTTTTAAAATTTAGCCTTTTTATTTTTAAATTTTTAAATTTAGATGCAATCGTTAACACTGTTAAAATTATTTTTTAAACTTAGTTTCATTACAATGCCATTTTTTTAATTATATGGTTACCAAGTGAGTATTTTTTATTTCAAAATGTTAGGCTAACAAAATTTAACAAAAAAAAAAAACAACAATTTAACTATTAGATTTGAATATTGAAATCTGAAAAGTAGAGTGACTAGATTCTTAAAAATAGAAATACTGAGGTCTAAATTTTAATTTTTAGAAGAGTATAAGAACCTATGACATAATTAAACCTAGTTTTACCAAACATCTTCAATTCATCGAATGTAGATTCTAATTTGCTTTTTAAACTCGAAAATATTTTAATTGAATTTTTGAAGTATTGGTATTTTATCAATTAGATCATTCTGTTAGCCACTTCGTCAATTCAAGCGTTAAATATCATTTAGCATGTGAGATGAAACATGTTTAAAATACGTATATCAAATTGCAAACATGTTTATACCTGTTGCATATATAGTTTAGATCTAACGTGTTAAAAAACAGTGTCTATTAAATTTTACGAGAGTCTTTTCTTTTTTTCTTTTTTAACACGTTAGATTCACGTCATATTTGAATTGAAATTTAATGGCAGAGACAATGTCAATAACTTTGTGTAGGGGCTCGAGAAAATTTATAAAATGTTGAGGGAAGCAAAACTAAAAAGGCAATATTATAAAAGGAATTAAATTAAATAATTATATTTTGTGAGGGGCTAAAAATAAAATTCCAATTTATCAAAAAGACTAAAAGACTTAAAGTGAATCATTAATATTTGGGAGGACAAAAACTAAAAATTTCCCCTTTAACCATAGAGTTCCCTTCACTAATGACTAGGCCAGTGAAATTACATAATTAATGCCATATCGACCAGTCGGTCGTAATAGTTGAATCAGGAATCAAGTCACCAATTGAGGTATTGATTCAAAAGGCATTAGATTAATTGATTAAAGAATTTGTATGAATCGATTGAACTGAAAATTTTTATTATAAATTTTAATAATTAGTTTAATTTAATTAATTAAACTGATTAAATCGATGAATTAATAGCAAGACGGATGCAATTATCTGTCTTGACATGATTAAAGCCTAAAGGCGTGAGCAACATGTTCCGTCGACCAAGGGATCGTTTTAATTCACGTGAAAACTTTCCAAAATTAAGTGTAATAATGGATTAGAAATTGGCAACACTTCCAAATATTGGTTAAACAAAAGGGCAAAGGCAGATTATAAAGGCATTGTTAGATTTGTATAAATAATAATAATTCCCATTAGAATCAACTTTTAAGCAATAATTCAATTTGCTTTCAAATTGATGATTAAATTAAATGAAATAATGGCCAATAAATTTGTAGATTAAAGTTCCAATAATTAAAGGTAATTTGTCAAAATTTGTAAATTTATTGTGAAATTAAATATTTATTAATAATATTCTCAAAATAAAATATTTATTAATAATGAATGTAATATGAAATTAAATTGAAACGAAAATATGAATAAACACGATGTGGAATAGAGTAAAGTCGATAGACAATCACACAATTTTGATTGAAATAATAAAATTGTCACTAAATTTGAAAAGTTAGAACTCAATTGCTAAATTCTAGAAAAATAAAAAATCAGTCACTGACGTTATCGAAAAGTAACAAATCAGTCACCCACTAACATTTTTTGTTATAGGCCTAATAAAATTCAGACCCTTCGGCTTCTCATCTCTAACGTGGCAGTTTAACTAGCCACGTCACATGTTCCATTAAGTCTATGATATAAAATGTTAGTGAATTTAATTTTCCTACTTTTATAAAATATGTAACAAATATATTTATAAAATATTAATATAAAAAATAAGGATAAAATATGCTCCAAATATTTATACTCTTCTACGTCGAGAATTTAGTCCCTACTTTTATTTGAAGTAATTTAGTTTCCAATACATTCAATCATACAAGTATTAAACCAAATAACTAAGAGAACTCGCAAATTTTGCATAATGTGAGACTCGTACTTCATACCTCGAAAGTCTCAGGGCATCAGCCTTGTCGTTGGCATCGAGTCAAGTACAAATATTATTGTGTATATATTTTGTATAAAAATATATAAATAGGAGAAAACCCTCACAATAATATTCAATACATTGTAAAAAATGGTTTTTTGGTGATTTTGCAATTGAATTGGAATCCGATTAATAGATAAACATCCAGAAGGGAGTAAAATTCGATTCGATTCGAAAAACTCGATAAAATTTTAAATTTTGAATTAAATAGTTCGAGTTATTTGAGTTAATCAAGTTATTCGGATCAACTCGAATAAAAAATTAAGTTTTTCGGTTTAAATCAAATATAAATTACACAATTCGAGTTATCTGAAAATCCGAATAAGAAAAGACAAAACTACGTCGTTTTGATAAATGTTTACTTTTTTAAAAGTTAAAATTCAAAATAATTAAGTTAAAAGGCAAAACTACGTCGTTTTGATAAATATTTACCCATTAAGTTATGAGGCAAAATCATTATATTATTCATGTAGTTAAATAATCTAGTACTTCGTCTACTAGTTAAATAATCGGTCCATCTAATTGCAACATTAAGTATAAATAATAAGATTCGTTAACTCGACTCGATTTGACTCAAAATTTTTGACTCGATTCGATTCGATTAGAAAAAAATTCAAATTGAGTTGGTTGCTAAAATAGGATTTGTTAACTCGACTAACTCGGAAATTTTTGACCCGATTCGATAGAATACTCACCCCTCATGGAAACATTTATTACTTTTTAAAATAAATGAGTTTTTGGTAATTTCACAATCGAATTAGAACCCAGTTTATGGATGACATCAACTCAATCAAATACTTAAATAAAAATATAGATAGATATAGATAAGTTAAAATATGTCATAAGTCCATGTACTCATTGTAAAATTGGAATTTAGTTCATATACTTTTATTCCTATAAATTTAGTCCTACTACTCTTGATTTCAAAATTCAGTTCTAACTTTTAATATTGTTAAAATATTTTGATAAATTCAAGTTCATTGCAATGTCATCTTTGAGTTACATTGCTACCAAGTGAGTTTTTTTTTTTAAATTTCACACCACCAACTTAACAAAAAAAAAAAAGAAGAAATAGTAGTGTTAACAATTGAATCTAAATTTTTGAAATATAAAAGTGGATCTACTAAATTCTCGAAAATAAAAGTATATGGACTAAATTATAATTTTATGAAAAGTATAAGGACTTATTGTATATTTTTAAACTTATAGATGTAAGTGTTAAAATAAAAATTTTAGGAATTTAATAGAATTTTTAAAAATTGGTGGTTTAATCAATCAGGTCACAGATTCGATTAAATAAATTATTAAAAATAAAAAATATTTGATTCGACTATTTTTTATCTGGTTCAATCGATCCGTATTGATTCTAGGATTAACCGGTCTTATGCCTTTCTCTAGAATAGTACCTTGACTAGTTCTTAGTCCAACTGGCCCATTGGTCTAGTTCAAACAACTATAGTTATGCCTGATTAAAACTTCCAAAATTTTTAAAAACTTAATGAGAATTTACAATAAATTTAGAGGAGTCTAATCAAAAGTTTAAATTTATTGAAAGGTTTAATGAGAATTTTCAAAAATTTATATTAACATTTCTTGTTTGAAATAGATGCTTTCAAATATATGTGTTCATGGGCTAAATAACTTGGCCCGCTTTAAACTAAGCTTGAATTTATATTTTTAACTTTAGACCGACTCAGTATAATTGTTTTTAAATAATAAATATAAAAATAAATTTTTATTAATATTTATATATTTTATAATTAAATTTAAATAAAAAACAAATTTTATTATTTTAAACAAAAAAACATGCATTTTAAGAACTTTTTTCTTTTGGCAAATCTAACACCATACAAGCTTGGACCAATATTATAGCGGAACAATAACGCAGTAATCTAATCAACAAGTGTTAAGTGTAGTAGTAAGATACATTGTATTCTTAGAGAGAACTTAAGTTTGAATAAGTGTTGAGTGCGGTAATAAAACACACTGTATTCTTAGAGATAACTTAAGTTCGAACATTGGAAACAATATTGTTGGAAGGACAATCACAGACTTAAAAATTTTAATCTTTTTGAACTATAAAATGGGTATAAAAAATAATTTAATTCTAAAATAAAATAATGATCTAAGAAAAGTGTTAAGGGATAACATTGTAGGTAAACAAAGAAGAAAGCTAGAAGATTAGGAAATGTCAATCACCAATTTGTAGCTAAATAAGTAGGTGGATCTGGGAAAAAGGTTAAATTATGGTTTTGGTCCTTCTATAATATTCAAATTTAAAATTCAATTTATACAATTTAATTTGAGATAATGATATTTTCTATTTTTATAATAATAATACCATATTAACTATTTTTTTATAATGCTTATATGATTTTTCCCTTAAAACACATCCTTTAAAGTAGTCAGGCTAAAATGGATTCTTTTTATAGCTTGGGAAGTGGTATTAAAAAAAAATCCACACAAGCATGAAATAATTAAATTACTTTAAAAAAATTTTAAGGATTATTAATATAAATTGACCAAACATTTTCAAATCAAATCATGACATTCACATATCATATTGCTGTTTCAACGATGGTAATAAAACAAAACGACAACGTATAGTAATTTTTAAATCATATATAAGTAACTAAATTTATATTTCATTTTATATTTAATTAGATTACATTTTATTTACTAATTCGCAATTTTATATGTCGTAACCATTTTTTTGGAAAACAAAACGGGTTCGACTTGATTTTTGAAAATGAAAATAAACGGGGGTCGCCATCAATCCTTTTTTGTTAAGGTGTGATTGGGTCACCTTGTAAAACGGTTATTTTTAATAAACAGTTTGATTTATCAAAACAATGATTTTGGTCTATGAAATCCAGAAAACGAGTTCGGGAGTCGGTTACGCACGAGGAAGGGTTAGCACCCTCGATACGCCCAAAATTGGTACCAAAATAATTAATTAGTGTCTTAATGTCGGAAATTTGAAAAGATTTTAAAATACGGATCCTTTAAAAAATGTTTGGATAATTTGGGCTGGAATTTGAGATTTCTTCGTTCCGAGAGGATACAAACATCACATCCAACACGTTAGGACATGATATTTTAAACCTTCGTAATCAAAGTTGTCTCATGTTTTACGAAATTTATCAAAAGGATGTTTAGTTATTTAGTCAAACGGAAAATCGCAACTCAACACGTTAGGGCACTATTCCCTGGATTCCTAAATACAAAATATTGCCTTTATTTTAAAACCTTTAAACGAAGGTAGTAATTTTACAAAATGCATCGTATCGTATTAAATTAAAAAGAGGCTCGAGTCAAAACTTGAGATTTTTTTGTTCCGAAAAGATATAAACATCACATCCAGCACGTTAGGACACGATGTTTTAATCACTCGTAATCAAAGTCGTCTCATGATTTGCGAAACTTCGTAAAAGGGATGTTAAGTTATTTAGTTAAATGGAAAATCGCAACCCAGCACGTTAGAGCACTATTTCCCGAATTTCTAAATACGAAACATTGCCTTTATTCTAAAACCTTTAAATGAAATATAATGACTTTCAAAATATATTTTGTTTAGTAATAATACGAAACTAAGAAAAATAAACGATATATAAATATAGTAAATATAAGGGTACTAATAATAATAATAATATGATAATGATATAAAACAATGATAATACTATACTAATATGAATAATACATATATATAATATTAGTGGTAAAATTGAATAATAAAATTATAGTGATGAAAATTAAATAATAAAACAATAAAATATAAAATAATGGTAATAAGGTGAGAATAATAATATAAATGATAATGAAGTGAAAATAAAAATAATGCATTAATACTAATAATAAAATTGGTAATAATATTAGTGATATGGTAATGAAAATAATGGTAACAATAATGGTAATAATAATAAATAGCAATAATAAAAAGATATATAATAGTAATAATAATAAACATATAAATAATAATGATAATAATAATAATAATAATAATAATAATAATAATAATAATAATAATAATAATAATAATAATAATAGTAGGAAGTTTTAGCTAAGTTAAAAATAGTAAAAAAAAAGGACTAAATTAAATTAAAAAACAAAATTTTGGGGTAAATTTAAAATAAAAGAAAGATTAGGAGGTCTATTTACACGCGCGAAAGGACTGGAGGGACCAAAGAGATAATAAACCCCTTCGACCAAAACGCGCAGCAGTAGAGAGGACCAGATTACGAATCGGAGTAAATTGTGGGGTCAAATTTGAAAACAATAAAAAACTTAATTAAAAAAAGTCAGAAAAGCGGAAGGGCCATTTGCGCAATTAGATCCAAAAACAAAAACACGCGGATCCTCTGGTCGGGCCGGGTCAACACACGATCCCACGGGCAAAATGACGTCGTTTTGGGGCTTTCGGACACCGGCCAAAACGGTGTCGTTCCATATGGCTATATAAGGCCAAAAATTTCTAAAAAAAAAATCATTTCTCCTTTGTTTTTTTAAAAAACTGATTTCTTCTCCCAGTTGCTCTCTGCAGGTTCGGAAGGGGAGGGGTCCAGCGTCGCCTCGTTGCCGTTCTCCGTCGCTCCGATGTAGTCGCCGGCCACCGTACCCCGTGGCGAAATTTCGCAAAAGGTATATTTTTTCTTTTTTTTTTTACATTTTATGTTTTACAAGTTTATATATATATATATATATATATATATATATATTTGTATACTTGCACGAATAAAAGGATTTGTAGTAAAAAATAAAAATTTAAAAGTAAAAAAAAATCACCTTTTCGGTCTCTGTTTCGGTGTTTAAATATCTGTCCTTTGGTGTTCGGATCTCGTTGGTTTTATGTTTGCCTCTGTTTTTGTATTTGCAGATTTTTTTTTTTTCGTTTGAATCTCTATTTTTATAATTGATCGAAAAAAAAAGGAACCCCTTACATTGGTGTTTCATTCGGCTTATATAGCCATTTACAATGCTATTAGTCTTTCTTTCTGTCTTTTCGTGTTTTAATGTAGGTGCAAGTGGTGTGGGCGGTGGAGATGTGAGGCGGTGGCCGGTGGTTGCAGATTGACGCCGAAGGCCGTGGGTCGAAAGTGATGTTCTAGGTGCGGCGCACCTAGGGTTTGCTGTTTGTTTGCTTTTTTTTTTTTTAATTTTCTAAAATGGGCTAGGGTAATTGGGCCTTTAGTTTTGGGTTTAATGTAATTAGGTTTGTTTAATGGGTCATTTGGGTTTAAAACGGGCTCAGGCCGGGCAAAAATGGGCTTGTACACTATATAACATCAAATAATAAAATGAAAGCAATTCAACAGATTTTATTTTAAAAATAAATTCAATAAAATAAAATAAATTTTGCGCGTCAAATATAAATGTATACTTAAAAATATAGATTATCACATATTCACGATGTAGGTGAAAATTTTATGTAACATAATTTAAAATTTTGATATAAAATTAAATATAACTTTACTTGAAATGGTAACAATTATGATATCTTAAATTCAAATATAATATTTATGTATTTTTACAAATTTATCAAAATACAAAAGATATAAATACCCTCAAAATAATATTTGTTGCTTCATAAAATGAATGTGCTTTATAATATTTGTTTGGCTTGGTGGCCAAGGACTATTCACCCATAGTACCTAATTTAGTTCGAGCCTTTTGGGAGCAAGTGGTCGACTTTTATTTGTGCAACTCTCTTTGGATGTAGTGTGTGTCTGGTGTGGTTAGTAGGGGTGTGCAAAATTCGGGTAGAATCGAAAAAATTCGGTTAACCGACCGAATTCGGTTAATCGGTCGGTTAACCAAATTTTTTCGGTCGAGGTCTGTTAATTATTTTTTGATTTTCGGTTAACGGTTAATTCCTTTCGAAACAGATCGATTAACCTAATTTTTTCGATTTAACCGACAAATTTAATAAATAAAATTATAATATATAAATAGGCCCACTATTCACCTAAACTCAATTCAAACCTAAGTATCCAACCCAACCCAATCATAAAAATTATAAATAATTTAATAAATAAAACTAAAATTATAAAACTAAAATTAAATTAAACCCAACTCGGTTATGTAGTAATTCATTTCGGTTAATTCGGGTAATTTGGTTAATTCGGATAATTCGGTTAATTTTTAATCAAAAATAAAAAACATATAATTTTTGGTTAATTCGGTTAATTTTCTGAAAAAATTCAGTTCGGTTAACAGTTAAAAATTTTAAAAGGTTAGTTAATTTGGTTAATGTTATTTCAGGTCCGTTAACCAACTGAACACCCCTAGTGGTTAGGTCCTTATCGTATTTGTGTAAGTACTAACCTTCCACTTGTACAATACAAATAAATAATAAAATGAATGTGCTTTTAGTAATTCCATAATTGAATTTGGACTCGATTAAGTGATGACACCAACTCAATCAAGCACATAATTTTTTAATACAAAAGAAGGGTTTCACTTACATCGATGCAAAACTAATATATTTATATTTATTAAACGATATTGAATCTTTTTATACATAAAATAATTAATTAATAATTTTAAATTTACATAAAAATTAACATGTATAATCTATATAAATACAATATAAAATATAACAGTTAAATCATTACAAATATTAATCATACAAAAATATACACAATAACCCTATATATATTTTCCCTCTATGTTTATCACTTATTCCACTTATATTTTTATTTAACAAAATGTTAAGTATCTAATTAGGTGGGCTTGTAATGATGATATGTATTACTTTAATTCAAGTAACATTTATTTATTTCTTATACAAACTCAACATTTATTTAATCAACCTAAACTTTTTCTATTATTCTTTTTACATTTTAGGTTAAAATGTGCATAAATGTTTATATTTCTTTTATAAATTTAAAATTTAATCTATATATTTTAGTTTTAAAATTTAATTTATTTATTTTTTAAATTTTAAAATTAAGATATTAAAATTTAAAATGTAAAAACTAAATTCTTGAAATAAAAATATAGAAATTAAATTATAAATTTATAAAAAGTAGATAAATTTACGACACATTTTAAATTTTTTATTATGATAAATTTTTATAATTCATAAAATATAAAAAAGAGAACTTAGGTTATTTATTTATTTTCTTTTAGAAAACAGCCTAAGCTCTATCCCAAAATTTCCAAAGAATTAATAGTTCTCATTAGTGACCAAAAAGAAAGAAAAAAAAAAAAAAAAATCTCATTTTAATCTTAGCAGAGATCTAGCTTGTCACCTTTTAATTATTTCAAGGCCGTATATCGCCGACGCCGTCCAATAAATTCTCTCGCCGCCGGTGTATGGAAACTCCGTGGGTACATCTCTAGGGCACGGTTTTATTACAGATTCATCACTCATGGCTTCGTGGCTTAAAGTTGCTGAAGGTGTGGCTCCTCTTAACCTACATTTTTTTTTTTTGTTTAACTTTTTAGACATTAAAATTTTTAATTGAGTTTTGAAGGTCTGATCTAAAGCTTTAAGTCATTAAATCATAATTGATTGAGAACTGAACCTGAGATTTCAATGGATTAGGTCGTTTAGTTTAATTCTTTTTACCTGTTTTACTTCTGAAGTTGCTTAGTTGTGTATAAACTGAAGAGCAAAGGATCTTAGGTTTTTTTCCTTTTAAAATTATGAGATCTATTAGGAATTTGGCAATTGATACAGTTCCCAGGAAATTATGAATCGATGTCATGCTTTCTCTAGAAATGCGACGAGGGACATTGGCAGCTTTATTCATTCAAGGAAATTTAGAATATCTAGTTGCCTGTCCAGAAGGGAACTCGCTTTCGTTTGATTTTCATTTTGGAGATTGGAATTCTAGTTTTTGTTTAATTTCTGGTTATTTTCAGTAATGATAATGGCGTTGACCGGCATCTATATATAGTAAGAAAAAGTTAATTGATGACGTTTGGTTTTTATAAGCGGACATTTTTCGGAAACAAGGATTGCTGGCAGAAATTTATACTATGGTATCAGTGTTGAAATTATTATTGTTAATTTGTTATTGTTTCAGTTTTGGTTGTTATTAATGCGGTTCATTTTCCATTTTATCATCATGACCATCATATAGAGTTGAGGAAAATTGATTAGAAATTTTGATCAGATGTCTAGTATTAAGTAAGAAGTAGAGCTGTATGTAATAGATAACTTTTAGATATTGTGAATGTTAGGGTACCATATTAGGGTAGACCTTGATGCTCTTTGTTTAGTTTTTAAAATTTTCATAGAAAATTTTGCATCCATGATTGAAAATTTCATTTTACTTGGGAGTTTCAAATTCTTTTTTTTTTCCATAGAAAATAAATAATTTGAACTAAAATTACTGGTTTTTGTTCGACCCTTGGGGCGTCCTCTAGAAAGTTCGTATAAGAGGGTCCATGCGTGATGCATTTGTTGATTGGTTGTGGTTCATGTATTTTCTCCCCTGCAAGTTGATTTTTGAGATAGTGCTGCACTGTTCCCCCCTGTCCTTTCTTTTATTTAAGTATTCCTGTAATCATTCTACATAAAGGCATGCAAGGGTAACATTGATGTAGTCTGAACCTGAGCACTTTTTGTACCTTATTGTTGCTCTAAACCATCCATCAGTAAACATAGCATTTTCATTTCCTTTTATTGATTTGGTAGTAATCAAAGGTTAATGTTTATTTTGGACCAGATTTATTTGAAGTTGTAGATCGAAGAGCAAAGCTAGTTGCTAATGAACTGTCGGAGGAGCCATCTGATTCTCAAACACAAGGTAAGGATTTCAAAATATTGGGGTTATTTTCATGCAGAAATCAATGTTAAAAATGTGGTTTGGGGTCTTTTGTACTTAAAAAGTTCCTATTCATGGTTATATCTAGAGAGTGTTATTCCAATTTAGGGACTAAGTTTATGAAAGCTTGTGTCTATTATGGGATTATGTCCTTGTAACCATTCAAATGGACATCTCATACGGGGACTATGTGCTTAGTTAGATAAAATCAATATATAGATATTCCTTTTGATCCATCCTTATATGAAACTCAGCCTAGCAATCCTTACTAGCCATTTATTAACAAATTTCGCACCAATATATTTATTGTCTCCAAAATTGCAATTGGGCTTCTTATAATAATAATATGCAAGACCTTTAATGCTTCTTCTAGATTAGAGTGCAACTTTTCTTAGAAAACTTGATCCATGAGAAATCAAACTTGAATTTTCGTTCCTGAGATGAGAAAGCTAGATGCGTCAAGCTTGATAGTAATCATGTTTGACTTCTGAGGAGAAAAATAAAATCTTAATTTGAGTTATATTTAGAGGTCTATTGTAATAATGCCATTATCTCATTATGTGTCCCTTTTTCTCACCCTATCTAACTCTCACATACATACACCAACAGTCCATACACACACATGTGTGCGTATATCTTTCCTCCTTTTAATTGTAAAGTTTCTAATGTGCAAGGTTCTTCAGCAGAAAAAACAAAGCCAAGGGCAAAGGTATAACAAAATATGCAACCTTGAATTTGCTTTAAGTGTACATTTTCAAGTAAATATGTTCATAAAGACGATTTAATTGGATGGTTTTTCTTGTTTTCAGGCACAAAAAAGACTTTCTACAAAAAGATCTCCCAAACCTAGTGATACTATAAACAAGCAAACTAGTTCAGAAGTACTAAAATCTGATGTAACACCTGATAAAGATAAGGCTACTTTTTCTTCCGACAATGAAAGAAGCTCTAGTGCTAATTCTATTGTCCAGACAAGTAGTGAGCTATATAACAACAGTGAGAAAGATAACCCTACAATTCCTTCATCTGAGCTATTGGATACTGATTTGGTTAAACACAGTGTTGATCAGGAAGAAGTCTCTGTAAGTGTCAGCAATGCAGAAGCTTCATTGTCAACTTCAAATGGGGAGCTTCTCAATGAGAATGCTTCCGATGTGCATGTTGAGCACCCTCCTCCATCATTTGCTACCAAAGATATTGAGGTTGTTAGTGAAGATCATTTAACTGATGGTAGCCAAAATTCTGATTCCCAAACTTCAGATGTCCCTTCGAAGACTAACCAAGAGAGGCCACAACACCCTCAAAAAGAGAGTTCACAACATGTAATTGCTGATTCTCATGTTAACTTCGACGCTAAGTTGAAAGAAGATGATGTTAAAGTTGAAACTCCTGTGAATCAAAAGAAACCTCAGGAGCAAAATGCTGATACTCCACAAACGGTAGTCCAGGACCAACTTGATGAGGTGACAAATACACTCAAATCTGAAATTATAGTTGAATCTTCTCATGTTGCGTCCATTTTAAGGCCTTTCTTACTAGTGCTTTGGTTTTCGTCCAGGCTCAAGGACTGCTAAAAACCACCAATTCTACCGGTCAATCAAAAGAGGCAAGACTAGCTCGGGTAAGCTCTCTGAATTTATTGGTTTTCCTTTTTGTGATGAATATTGAGACTAGTATTCTAGGACTACCTTTAGAAATTAAAGAGTTCAGTATCTGACCATAACGGATAAGTGAGTGAGATGGTAAATGATGGAGTGTTAACATAATTTCATTATGAATCAGAATAACCAAAGAAGCTGCACCAATGAATTATCACATCTGTTCCCTTTTCTTGAAATCTGTTAATGGGTTCTATAAGCATCTAATTTGTTATTTACATTCCTTCTAGTGCATCACATTTGTGGCCATCCATCGAGAAACTAGAGAGTATTTCTGTTAAATTGCATGGATGGATGTTCTTGTTTAAAATTTTTCCCATGAAAAGAGTAGCCATTAAAAGGAACTGGCCTGACTTGCAAACAAGTGGGATGTCCTTCTATAAGCTTCTTTTTTTATTCTCTCTTTATTTTCTGATTTTGTATTTTTGGTATTTATAAACTAATTGTTCCACACTGATTTCCAGGTTTGTGCTGGACTTTCATCCCGTCTCCAAGAATACAAATCTGAGAATGCACAGCTTGAGGAGCTTCTAATTGCTGAGGTAATTCATTCTATCCTTTTTCTCTTTTTGTGTATATTTTTAAGTTATGGTCATGTTTGCTTGAGGATGCAACTTAAGGAGTAGTATTTTAACACTAAATTGCTTCCTTGACAGAGGGAGCTGAGTAAATCTTATGAGGCTCGTATAAAACAACTGCAGCAAGATTTATCTGTATCTAAGAGTGAAGTAACAAGGGTAGAGTCAAATATGCTCGATGCTTTGGCAGCAAAGAACTCTGAGATAGAGGCACTTGTCAATTCTATGGATGCACTAAAGAAACAAGCTGCTTTATCTGAGGGAAACCTGGCTTCACTTCAGGTTTGACTCTTATATTCAGTTATTATTCGGTATAAAATATCCTGCTTCCCAAGCTGTTATAAAATTTGGTCTCTAGTTTCATATAAATAAGTTTTAACTTAAAAGCAACAGTTCCTATCACCACGGAATCTGTATATCTGACTATTAATAGCTTTGTAAGCTAAATGAAAAGATATAGATCCTTTTGATTCTGTTAGTTACACTTTTATCATGATAGAGAAACCTAAAGAGCTTATTTAATGTCCCTTAAAACAAGAGTTCCTTTTAACCTTTTAAGCAAATTATGGTATGCAGGTCTCCTTTTTTTTTTTTTTTTTTTTTGTTTCTTTATTGTTTCCTCTACATTTTCGCTTTTTCTTTTTCTTCTATGGTCCATCATTTTATACTCTTGGCTTGCACGTTTTGACCATCTGATGTTTGTTTATACTTCTGATTGCATACCATCAGGCAAACATGGAGTCAATTATGAGAAACAGGGAATTAACAGAGACGAGGATGATGCAGGTAGACTAATTGGTTCTTTCTTCCTTGCATTCGCATGTTTATTCATACACACACACACTCTCTTTTTTGTTTCATTATAAGCTGGTAATCTATTAGTATGCTTCTTTTCTAGGCCCTACGCGAGGAGCTAGCATCTGCAGAGAGGAGAGCAGAAGAAGAACGTGCAGCACATAATGCTACCAAAATGGTTCAATCTTGGGACATTGTTGTATTTACCTTTTTGTTGTTATCTTGCTTGCACTTTAATAATTTCTGTTTTTTGGATTAGGCTGCCATGGAAAGGGAAGTAGAATTAGAACATCGAGCTGTTGAGTCATCCACAGCTCTTGCTAGGATTCAGGTAATATGATAATTCTATATTTCTGGTTCCATTACAAATCTGCTTCTAATTGATTTATAGTATTCTAGTTTTACTTGCTAATTTAGCAGCTTAATATTGCATAAACAATAACTTTTTAGGCTGAATGTAATATTGGCCTTTTAAACCTAGTCTCATGCTTTTTTGGTGGATATCAGTTGTTTCAAGCAAATACCTTGATGTGGTAAAATATTAGCATTAATGTCTGTTTGGTGAAGTTATGTCAACATTTAAGATTTTTTAATATGTTATCCTCGAAAATATCATTTACAAACTTGTTGACATATATACTAATAAAACCCGGACAATACATACTAATAAAACCCGGACAATCTAATTTTCCATGTCTTTCCAAGGAAACAGTGTAAATAAAAACTTAATGGATCTGCATGAGTACCAAATGCTAAAATGGACAAAAAGAAAAAGCAATCCAGATGAATTTGGTAATCAGGATAGAGTAATCTCAAGGGCACTTTGACTTCTCAATTTCTGTGGCATTTTTGCTAATCTACTAGTTTTATGCAATCTGCCATCTTAAAGCTATAGAAACTTACTAGATATCCTTCATAGTTCTAAACTTGTTTAGAATTGCCGTATTTATGAGTTTTCTGCAATTAGTTTCACCATTAGGGTGCTATATCTTAGTTTTATTTAATATCCATCAAATTTTCTTTTAAATTAAGAAAACTGAGTCTTGTCTTCTGGTGGTATGTCATCTACAATTTTACTATTATTATTTTTTTGGTAAATGTGGCGCCTCTTCCTTGTTCAGATGCAAAGGTGTAGTACATTGATTATTTGGCCTCTATATATATTCCAAAAAGCATGGTAAATTTCTGCTTGTCTCTTTGTTCAGAGGGTTGCTGATGAGAGGGCAACAAAAGCTGCAGAGCTTGAGCAGAAGGTGGCACTTCTTGAGGTAAAACAAAATGATAACAGTGCTTTTTTAATGAAAGCTTGTCCTTCTGGCTGGGATAAATATGAAGTGAAAAAGCTCTTGAAATTAACCTGATATATCAGGTTGAATGCACATCTTTAAATCAAGAATTGCAAGACATGGAAGCTCGTTTTCGTCGCGGACAAAAGAAGTCCCCAGAAGAAGCAAATCAAATGGTTCAGGTAACTTTGATGAGGATGTAACTTTCTGAACTCTGTCTTGCAAATTACATTTTTTGGTCATTAAGAACATTCTGAAGTTCAACAGTTCAAAATGCAATTAATATCTAGTTATAGGCACAATCTGTGGCCATTAGCTGTTCCACCAACTGTAATTAATGTAAGAGGCAATGGCTTAAAGATGGTGATGTTAGATGCAGGCATGGCAGGAGGAAGTCGAGCGTGCACGCCAAAGTCAAAGAGATGCTGAGAGCAAGCTCTCTTCATTAGAGGCAAGTATTATCATTGTACGTTTATATCAAGATTATTCTGTTTTCTTTTGCTGGCTGATTTGTGGATTTATTTTCTGTGACCTATTTGTCTGGCTGCAGGCTGAAGTGCAGAAAATGAGGGTTGAAATGGCTGCCATGAAGAGGGACGCTGAGCATTATTCACGCCAGGTAACTGTTAAGATTGATTCACCTTTTAATCAGAAGTGTGGTTGTCAATTGTATTGATGATGTATAAACTGAAAGCGCTTATTATAGTGACTGTTGAACTTAGTGAAGCCTTAAATTTCATTGCTTATTTGATTTATGTAGTTGTATATCAACTATTAAGTTGCATGGTCCTGTTCTCTTGTATGCTTGGGGTTCAACCAGCACCTCAAAATTGTCAGATACTATGGTGTGTGCCAATTTAGTACATAACAATCTATCGTTGCTGTATTTGTAACTTGATTTTTCCCCTCTTCCCTTAAAGTTGTCATTTACTTGTGTACATGAAATATACTTCACTCCTCGAGGTGAAGCTTCCCTGAAGTTTTAACTGTACATATGTATGCTGCTTGCTGAAGTCATGGCACTGATTTACTGTTCTTGATATCTCATTTCTTAAATTTTCCATCTCATCCGAAACTGTGATGAAATTCAGTTCAGTTGCTTTCCATATGCAAGTTTATAAAGTATATTTCTTCATGGTACATTCAGTTTTATGTTTTCTATTCACTGAAGATTAACTCATTTATGTTGTTGCCTTCTATCAGGAGCATATGGAACTAGAGAAACGCTACCGTGAACTAACTGACCTACTGGTAATTGAATCCAAGATTTGCTTTTTCTGTTGTTCTTCTGACTTCTATTTCTTTGTTCTGACTTCTTGTGGCTATGACATTCTGCAGTACTACAAGCAAACACAGTTAGAAACCATGGCTAGTGAAAAAGCTGCAGCTGAGTTCCAGCTGGAGAAGGAAATAAAGCGTCTTCAAGAAGCTCAGGTTTGTCAATATCCGTGCTGCAAGACTGATTATCTATATCTTGTTATAACTAATGGTGTTCAATATCCTTTATAATCAACAGGTTGAAGTAGAGAGAAGTAGAGTTCCTCGTCGCGCGTCATCTTCCTGGGAGGAAGACACAGATATCAAATCTCTCGAGTATGTTATGCATTTTCATTTTATTAGATTGCAATCCTAACACACTCTGCAAGTTTTAGCATTCCATTGTGAATGTTAAGATATGCTGTCTTTATTAGCTCATAAGAAATTATGTTGCCTTATCTTTGAGGTCTAATTTTCTTTTAGGAAATGTGATTTGAAAGATGCAGTTGTATTTGATATTTTGCCAATTTCCTTATCTAGTTTACAATTGCAGGCCTCTTCCTGTGCATCACCGTCATGTGGCAGCTGCAAGCGTACAGGTATTTCCATATTTATATCCCGGAACTAACTTACCTTCCCATTTGTTTACTCCTAGTTTCTGACTTGTCTTTCGACCTGCATCATGCAGTTTCAGAAGGCTGTAAAATTACTGGATTCAGGGGCTGTAAGGGCTACTAGATTTCTTTGGCGGTATCCTACAGCTCGAATAATGTTGCTGTGCTATCTTGTAAGAACAAATTCACCTCAGCTTTTTCGAAATACCTTATGTAAATTAGGTTTACTTCTACAATAACCGTGTGAAAAAAAATTTAATGCAGGTTTTCGTACATCTCTTCCTGATGTACTTGTTGCATCGCCTTCAGGTATGGCTGTCTGATCATTTGCATAAATTACCAATTGACCAGCAAAATGACTGAAATTTTTTATTTCCCATGCATCACTTATCATCGTATTATATGTGTAGGAACAAGCGGATGATTTAGCTAGGGAACTCGCAAAATCTTTGGGTCTTACCAATGCCAACTTACCTTAACCATGCAAAACGCCCAAGGTCAGAAGTTAGTAGAGACAGAATTCTCGAAAATGTGTGATCTAATATATGCATGATTCTATATCCCATTTCCTTTTGCAGGCATAGATGGAATGATCCAAGAACACTCCGGAAAAAAAGTTATGAAATTTTCAAAGTTACGTTTACACCGGAATTATCTGTCGTAGCCATTCTCTGATATATGCAAATATTGTAGGAAAAATGTTTGAAACATTGGTAACAAATAATGCATATTTGAACTGTAATGCAGTTAATGAATGAAGTTTCAGATGCATCAAACGGTGGCAGCTAACCGTCAAAGTCAGGATATAACCATTTTTTGCATGAAAAGTGAACTCCGATTCCGAAACGAGAAGGCACCATGTAGATCCAAAAATCGATTGTGAAACATTTTTTTTCCTATACAGGTGAGTTGAAAAAAAAAAACTCTTTGTAACTTTATCTTAAAATGAATGTTACTGAAGAAATGTTATGTAAGTAATATTTATTAATGTTGTTTATTTGTTTTCTTGTTCATACATCCAAAATATTGAACATCTTCTAATTATCTCATTAATAATTGTTATGAAAGAGTATACATTTTTAAAACTTATGTTTTCAGTTGATATTTAACCTGTATTTGATTTCTGGGTAACTCTTTCTAACCCCTGCCATTTTTATTAGAAAATTTGACTTTATTTAACAGCATATTTCATATTTGTAAAGTAAAAATATGGAATGATGCGATATGAAAAGGATAACATTAGAAAAGTGAATATGCAAGCTATTAAAGTAAAATATATATATTTTAGTATTTGAACTTGGTTTGATGGTCCAAATTGATATTTATAGGTTTTTTATTATTATTATAGTTAGATATCTAAATTTAATTTTGGTCCAAATTAATATTTAGTTATTTGAACTAAAAAGTCAAGTTTAGATGTTTAATTAGACAAAAAAAAAAAACTAATTTAAATCTTGAAGTTAAATTCAAGTATCAAAATGTATATTTACTCTATAAAAGTTATATGATATAAATTATTAATGTGTTAGTATAATATAAGTTATATTTATTTTGAATCAATTCTCCTTAAATATTAATTATAACAAATACAAGGTAAACTACACTCAATGTCAATTTTACAAATCATTAAATTAAATTCATTATTCTTTTCTTTCATATAATCATACAATTTCTTATCGTTTCACTTACATATATCATGTTATTTTTTATTTATGTATCGTATGTTACTTATATCTTTTACAGATCATGATCATAATCAAAATATTGATAACAAAACTCCCAGAGTCCTAGGCTAGAACAAAACTCCCGCCGTAAACGAAATTTTGATAACACAACTCTAGTATCCAACCTGTATACCATATTTCAAAGAACATAAACATGAACATATCGTAAACAGAACTCCAATACTCCTTTCATCCATCGAAACTCTCATTTTGCCAACCCTATTCCCAACCAAACCCTCGACCCCACATCAGACCATAACCATATCATATATCATTTCATTTAATTGAAATTAACATTTCTCTTCACTTTCCCAAGCTTTCCCTTTGACTCTCATCTTTATCTAAGTTGTTTCCATGATTGAAAATATTTTCAGAGCACTTTAGATTATCAAATTAAGCTATGGTTTTAAAGAAAAGTCAAAAAAATGTATGGGAGATTTTCCATTCTTTTTCTCTCTTTTTCGTTTTCCTTTTCTTTCATTCTTTCTTTACCTTTTATTTTTTGGTGCCCCAAGTTGCTGCCATTCAGGATTTCAATTGTGTAGAAAATTCTACACTTTTCTTTTTCTTTCAATTTCATTCTTATCAACAAATCACATTTCATGCTTAATTACCATTAATTTTCTCTCCTTTACACCTCATTGCATAGAAATTTTGATCCCATCATTATGTATCAAATAAAAATCTATTAATAATGGAAAAATTGCATATAGGCCCCTTTCAAAAATGCAAAAATTACACTTTAGTCCCTATACTTTTTCATTTTATTCAATTTAGTTCATATTTTGATTTTCCAACTTCATATGTCAATATGTCTTCATGTCACATTCATAGGAAAATGTTTCTTAAATTTTCGCCCCTTTTCTTAAAATGATATATTTACACTTTTAGTCCTCCAACTTTCAAAAACTCCCAATTTAATCCTTATCAAATTTCATTATTATCGAATTTCATTATTCATACTCTCTCCCAATACTTTATTCACTAATGAAATACCTATCCATTCTCAAAGACAAAATTTTTTGGGTATTATAAATCGAAAGCTCTCATTCTCCTTTTCTTTTGCAGTTTAATTTTTTCTTCATGAAATAAATTTGAATGTCACGAATCTACGAACCAAAACCTAAACAACTTTTTTTTCCGATCTCCAACATTGGTTGTCAGATCAACTTGGATCTAAGGCATATTCTTCTACTTGTTGATGGATATTGATCTACTATACCTATCGTCCAATAATTGCTTGGAACTCGCTAGTCAAACTTTTTAAAAAATAATTTACTAGCTCAACAACTTGAATAAATTTTTTGAATAGTTCATTGACTTAAATTAAAACTTTAGAATAGTTCAGTGATCATTTTGTAACTTTTTGAAGTTGAGTGACCAAAATGTAAACTTATTAATAATTTAGTGATATTGAGTGCAGTTTACCCTAAATATAAACAAAAGAGTCAAAAATGAAAAATAATGACCATAATTAGTAATGAGTATAATGACTTTTTAACTTTCTAACTTTATAAAAAATTATTTTAGCTTTTCATTTAATTTTTTATTTTTTTTAGCATTTGAATTTACGATTTTTTTTTTGGGTTAAATTATCCCAAAATGGATGGCAAAGTGAAAATAATGACCATAATTAGTAATGAGTATAATGACTTTTTAACTTTCTAACTTTATAAAAAATTATTTTTTGACGTGACATACACGTGGGTTCCATGTGAATGATGTGTTAATTTTTAATTAATTTTTGAAATTTAAAATTTTTTTATACTTTTTAAATAAATTTAATGATTTTAATTTTAAAATAATTTTTTAAATTTTTAAATTTTAAAAATTAATTAAATGATGACTTATAATCCCGATGACAATTCACGTGTGTACTACGTCAAGTAAAATTAGAAAAACATTAATATTTTCATCTATTTTGAGGTGATTTGATAAAAATCGTAAATTTAAGAGAAAAAAAAAACTAAAAATTAACCATAAAATTAAAGAGGCTAACAAATTATTATACCTCTAATAATATATCTATCTCACGGTGAGCGGTCAAGCACGTTCCTTTGTTCAAACTAATTTTGGGGTCAAATATTTGAATAAATGGCAATGGCAAAGGCCAAGTACTAATATGCGTAAGTTATGTTTTAATTTATTTTGAATTTATTTTTATATATTTTGATTATTAATTCAATTATATATTATAGTGATCAATATTGATTGTATATTTATAATTTTAATTTTACTTATATTTCTACTTATAACTTAAAAAAATTATATGAAAGTCAAAAATTATTATAATAAACATCGATAATGGCGATAGAACGATCGCAAAGCAATAATAAAAGAAAAATAAGAATATAGATTTTACGTGAAAATCTTTTCAAGAAAAAATCACGGATATAGGAGGAAAAATACACTAATGTTAAAAAACGAATGATACAAAATAAATTTCGATTACATCTATTTAAAAGTTAAAAAAAAACCATATTCTAATCAAATTTAAATAAAAGAAGAGTAATTTTATACATTAACTTTCAGTGCTTACAAATCTCTTTATTTTATCATTATATTTATTTATTTAATAAATAACAAAATTCGAGTCATACAATCTCTACATTATTATTTAACTTGTAAACAAGTCTACTAATTGTGATATTGGCTGGATTGGAGGGAACAAAAGTCCCGTCTTTATTAAATATTTTATTTTATTATTTTTTCTTTCTTATTTCTTTTGAAAGACTACTTTTGTCTTGTATAAAGGCACACGTGTTTTAACAGATAATAATAATAATAATAACACCAATGTTTTTATTTAACATTAAAATATATATTTTATAAAAATTACTCAATAATTGATTCATAAATAAAGTGATGAAGTACTTATAAATAAATTTTATTAGCCTCGAATGTCAATCTCTATAAATTTAGTTTTTAATAGTTAAATATTTCATATAAAAAAAATCATTATATTAATATTTATTAATTTTATTTAAAAATAACGATCAAGCTTGAGTAATTCAATTAAACTCATTTATTAATTTTTATATTCAAGCTCAAACTCGAGCTTGACTAAATTCATACGTATTCAAACTCGAACTCGGCTCAATAATTAAGCTTAATGTTAATAATATATATTAAAATTGAAAAGCTCGATAAGGTTCACGAGTTATTCGAGTCAAGTATTACTAAGCTTAAATTGAGCTGTATAATTACTAAATTGGTATCAAGTTTTTTTTAGTTAAACTTGAGTAGCTTATGAACATTAGTGTCTCATTTACACCCGTAAGTTGTGGTATGTTATTGGATATAAAAAAAATGACATATGTATTGTTTTTTAATCCTACTCGTCGACACTTTTGTTAAATTTATTGATGGGACATTTTAAAATAAAAAAATACTCACTTAATAATCATACATAAAAAAATTACGACATAATGAACCTGTATTTAACATAAAAATTTTAATTGTGTCAATAATTAGACTTAAATTAAAAATAAAGGGACTAAATTCTAATTATACAAAAATTACAGTAACCTGAAGCATATTTTGACTAATTCTAAAATATATAAAACTGATACAATATGTTAATACAAAAATAGTAAAAAGATATAAATATATATTTTTTATTACTAAATTCACAAACCAAAAAAAAGAAAAGTGCACATAATTCCTTATATCATCGGCCGGCCGGAGATTTCATGGCGACAGAGAGGACAAGAATTGCCGTTTCCGTTCAAAAGCCAACCAGTAATACAGTTATGATGATAAACATGACCGCACGAAACTCGTCTTGCAGTTTCCACCGGTATTTTCCCGAAACTCTCCATACAAACCGAACAGTTACCGGCGGCATGATCAACCGACGGCATATTGGAAACCATACCGGCGACTTCTTCTTGCCTGGCTTGAGGGTTTTCCGGCATCGTTAATGCTTCGTCGAGATCGAACTGTTGAGTGAAGTAATAAGGGATTATTAAAGAACTATTATTGTTGCCCAAAACGACGCCGTCGAACTTTACTGATCCACTCGCCATGGATTTTTATTTTTTAAAATTTAGAGATGAGTTTTTAGATAAGAAAATGCATTATCTTTTTATATATATAATGGGACTTGCACTTTTCCATTAAATTAGACCCCACCAATTGGGTAGTACTTCCCAAATTTTTCAAATTTTATTTAATAGGTGATTTGACAGTTTAAAATAATAAAATAATAAAATGTATTGCCAAAAATATAATAAAAACCTTTTGAATTAAATATTATTAAAAAAAAAGTGTTTAGGTGTTAAAATAAAGTAAAATTTTATTAATATAATATTTTTATAAAAGAAATAAAATATATTTATTATTTAATTTAAATTAGACTTAATTTGAAATTAAAATATCATTTTCCGAACCTAATTAAAACTCTGAAAATATTTGAGAGCCTAATTTTTAATTAATATATATATATATAATAATAATTCAAAATTGAACCTTCGAAATTTTAAAATATAAAATTTAAATCCATATTTTAAACATAAATATACTAATTATTATTCAAATTTCTAATTAATAAATAAATCATAATTTTTCATATTATTAAAAGAAAAAAACATTGGTCGCCATCACCTTTTTCAATTTGTCACATAATAATTTCTAGATTACAAAATACAAGTTGTTCTTCCTTTGACATATCGTCGCCCACCAAATTGGCCTATTTGCTCCATTGTCCACTAGCCATTGCAAATTTTATCCAAAAAGTCAATTTCATTTTCACTTTCTTTGGAAATTTTTTTTATATGTTCATCCAATTAAGATGCATGTTATGCCCCCACTAGGGGCGAATTTAAGGCAGCAGGCAAATTTTGATCCTCCTTTTAGTTTGAAATTGTAATTTTTTTTTAAATTAATTATTTAATTTAGATTTTTTTTTCAATATTAATTTTTTGGGTTTGACTTCTCCTACAACTTATGATTTTTTCTCGATTCTTTAAAAAAAAAATCAAGTTAATACAGTGTTAAAATTGAATTTCAGCCTCTCTAAAAAATAATTATATATATTTTAATTATTGCCTCCCGAAAAATATTAATACAATGGTAAAATTTTATCTTAACCCCTTCAAAAATTACAATTTAATTTTATTCTCTTTGAAAAATAATTGGGTTTTGCCCATAGGCGTAGTTAGGGGGCTGGCAGGGCCTTTGGCCTCACCTAAAAATGATAAAAATTTGATTTAATCCTTTAAAAAATATAAAGATATAGACTATTAAAATGGTAAAATTATATTTTTCTACCGTAAAAATTACAATTTAGTTTCGACCCCCCTAAAAAAATTTTCTGGCTACGCCCCTAATTTTGCCTTTGCCATTTCTTAATCAATCCTTGAACCCCTAATTAAATATAATACTCACTTGAGAAGGACATTAAACATCTAACTATACACGAGTTGTAACTTTCAAGAATCTACAACAATATCAATGCCAATTTAGATTATACTTGTTTTATATTTTTAAGATTTATTTAAATATTAATTAAAGGTAAAAGACTTATTTGAAAATAATTAGAAAATTAAGGGTCTTCAATTTGATATAAACACTTGCATGCAATTAATTAATTATGCTTGTCGAAACCATTTTTTTGTTTGGAAAAACGGGCCGACTTTAAAAAGAAAAACGGAGTCGCCACCAATCCTTTTTTTGAAGTGTGATTGGGCCACTTATAAAACATTTTGGTCTCTTAATTTTAAGAAAACGGCTCGAGTCGGTTACATACGAGGAAGGTTAGCACCTCGCAACGCCCAAAATCGGTACCGTATTGATTGATTAATGTCCTTAATATCGAAAATTAGAGAATAGTTCAAATTATGGAAAAAAAAGATGTTTGGATGATTCGTATTGGAAATCGAAACACTCTTGTTCCGAAAAGCTAAAGTATCATGTCCAAAGACGATAGGGCACGATGCTTCAAACTCTCGATACCAAGATCATTTCTACGATTTCCAAAATTCATGTAGTGCAATTTGAAAAGGGTATTTCACTATTTGGCTAAACTAAAACCGAAACCCAAAGACGATTGGGTACGATTCCTTGGATTTCAATAATGAAATATTGCCCTTATTTAAGAAATACGAGAAGAAAAAAATCTATGAAGGATGTCTAATTGTTTAGATGAACAGAAAATCGAAACCCAGCACGATTGGGCACGAATTTCTTGAACTTCCAAACACGAAACATTGCCTTATTTTAGGAACACGATAAAATCTTTGAAGGTTATTTAGCGATCTAGACGAACGAAAAATCGAAGCTCAGTACGATTGGGCACGATTTTTCGACCTTCCGAACACACAAAATTACCTTTATGAAACCCTTTCTTATGAATTTTGGAAAAAAGGAAATAATAATAAAAACGAAAGATGGTAAAAAGGCAATTCGAAATCACCGATCTATCTGAAATGATGGAAACAAGGATAAATAAACCATAATAGTAGTAAAAATAAAATAGCAATGATGATGTTGAAGGAAAAAAGATAAAAGTAATAATAACCCTAGTAAAAAAAAAAAAAAATAATAGATGTAATAAAAAATAAAAAGTAATGTACATATAAACATGCACCAACTGAAATACTAAATATATCAAATAATTGAAAGAAATAAAATATCTATTTATAACAAATAGGTATAAAGGTATATAGTTTAAAATTAATAGTAAATATATATAGATGATAAATATAATAAGATACTAGTAGAAGTAACAATAATAGATATAATAGCAATAATAATAAACTAGTAGTAGTAAGTAAAGATATATACATATATCTATAATAATAATATGTAATAATGTAATAGTAGAAATAATATGATCATAATAATAATATAAACATAAAAGGTAAGTAAAATAAGATATAATAATAGTAAAGACACTAAAATATAGTTTAGTAATATCATAACCAAAATAAAAAAATGAATGATTTAATGGTAAAAATAGCGAAAATAATAAAAAGGGACTAAATTGGGTTAAAACCCAATATTTGGGGCCGATTTTAAAAACAATTAATGATAGGGAGCGAATTGTAATATGCGCAATTTAGGGGACCGGAAGGGCAATAAACCCCACTCTGTAAAACGCAGCGCTCAACAGAGGACTTAATTGAAATCCGGAGCGAATTTTTGGGGCGAATCGTAAATAATAAAAAGACCGATTTTAAAACCAAGAAAAGCGGAGGGCTAAGCGCAATTAGCCCTCAAGCAAAACGCGCGGATCCTATCCTGCATGCGGGTGGTCGAGGTCGAGGACCAAAACGACGCTGTTTGGCCTCGACCCCAAAGCCAAAAGCTAGCGCTTAGTTCTCTTTATAAAAACAAAATTTTTCCCTAAAAAATCATTTTCCTTCTTTCTCCAAAAAAAAAACCAAAAACCTCTCAAAAACTCTCTCTCTCTCTCTCAACTGAATTCATTAAGGCACGATCATCCGGACCATGTTGTTGTTGCCATGGCCACCGCTCACGGTGGTAGGAATCAAAAAAGGTGAGTTTTTTCCTTTTTATTATTTTTTTATAAAACCTTTATGTGTTTTTTTTTAAAAACTCAAAAAGATTCCGAAAAGAAAAAAAAATAAAATAAAAAAATTAAAAATTAAAAACAGAAAAGAAAAAAATGAAACCTTTGCGTTTTTTTGTTTCTCTGAACTCTTCTGTTACAAATGTTTTTCTCTTTTTCCTCTCTAAAAAACCCTAACCCCCTTTTACAGATTTTTTCCCGACTTTTATAGCCTTTCGAAAACTAAAACTCCTCGTTTTTTGGTTTCGGGTCAATTTTTTCCTTTTCTTTTGGCAGTACTGAAGAAGCATAACTCGAGAGAAGACGTGCGGCGTGAGGGCGTGGCCTTCTCGGGCGAGACGCTTGTTGTGAGGGCTCTCCTCTGATTCATTGTTTCTGTATTCTTTTTTTTTTTAGGTTTTTGGGTCACGTTTTTTTTGGGCTAGGGTTTTAGGTGTTGCTTGGTATTGGGTCTTTTATTTGCTTTGGGCCCCAAAAAATTGGGCCTTACAATGCTTTTACAGAAAATTCTATCAACCCAGAACTTATTTAGATATTGGAAGATGCCCAAAACTAAAATTTAGACATCCACTTCATTTGTTTTGTTCTTTGACATGTTGAATTCACACAGTCCAAGCTAAAGGTGATCATGGGAACTGGGTTTGGGGGCCCAGATAAAATTGATAAACCTCGAGCTCGGTTCGGTCCGTCCATATTAATTTTTTAATTTTTCATTAAATAAAAAATTTAAAATAAATATTAAAATAAAAAATAAATAAAAAATATGTAAATTTAAAAAGTATATTTGATTACAAATAAAATATAATATATATTTAATATATAATTCAGGCCGGGCCAAAAAAAATTTACCCAAGGCCCGGCCTGTTTTCTAAACGGGCCTCTTTTTTTTTCCCAAACCTATATTTCGGGTCTATATTTTTACCCAAACCCTCCCATTTTTCGGGCAAGTAGTCAGACCAGGCCGGGCCGGGCGGGCCGAGTAACCCAACCCATGATCACCTCTAGTCCAAGCTCATCCCTTATAGTTCACTAATAAATAATATTTTAAGTAGAACTATAATTACAATAATACACATTTGAATTAAGTACTACAAAGTAGAATCGAATTAATAATGAGAATGTATCGTAAGCTAAATTAAAATAATTTAGAGAAATCCACCTGCAACGAAATTTAAGTTAGAATACAGGCATTAGAGGTGTTCATGGATCGGGATTGGATTTATATTTTTCAACTCCAAACCAACCTGACTCGACCCATTTTACTTTTTAAAAATAATAAAAATATTAAAAAAATTATTGATATTTATATATTTTTTTAACAATAAATGAATCATTAATATAAATTTAGACAAATCGAATTTAATTTTATTCATTTTTTAAATTGAGTCTCAACGTGATCTAACCGATCCATAAAAACGAGATTTAAATTCGAGACATCGAAATCTCAATTGCAAACCCTACTAAGATCTCATCCACAGGTTGACTAATAAATAGTTAAGTGGTGGAAATTAACTCAACAAATAGATTACATTAGATTAGCTTATAACTCCATTTTAATATGTAATTAATGATAGGAAATGACATGTTGATGAATTACTAACTTAATAAATTATAGTTTTTTTTTTCTGCGACTAAATTATTAATAACTTTATATTTTGGTCATTTAATTTTAAAAAGTTACAAAATGGTCATTGAATTATTCGAAAGTTTTTATTTAAGTAATTGTATTGTTAAATTTGTTGTTGCACGGCCGTCTTTGTTCGTATCGCCTGCATCAATTGAAAGCTCTCGTTCCCAATCTTTTCTACAATTCAAATTTTTTTTTAACAACTTTGAATGTCATGATTCTACGAACAAAATTCCAAACAACATTCATCTCATTTCTTTGACATTGATCGTCAGATCAACTTGGATCTAAAATATATTTTTCTACTTGTCGATGGATACTGATCCAGTGTATAGATCGTCAAATCGTTGTTTTGAGCTCTTTAGTCAGAATTTAAAAAAAAAAAAACTCAACAACCCGATAATTTAGATAAAAATATTTGAATAATTCAACTACACAAATAGAATCTTTCAAAAAATTTAATTATTATTTTATAATTTTTAAAGTTGAATGAATAAAACGTAAATCTATTGATAATTTAATGACTTTGGTGTAGTTTACCCTTTTTTTTTTCAGATTAACAAACCATATTTAGTTATACCTAAACTAAGCGTTCCAGATCAAGACGTAATATATATATATATATATATATATAAATCGATACTATGTTTTATACAAAAATAGTAAAACGAAACAAGAATCGAAAATATTTTTATATTAATTTCTCCAACAGAAATTAAAAAAAAAAGAAGAAGACAAACTAGTGAACGTAATGGAGAAGAGAGGCTCATATCATCGACCGGCCGGAGATTTCACGGCGGCAAAGAGGGCAAGAATCGCCGTTTCCATTCAAAAGCCAATTGGCAATACAGTTATGGTGATAAACATGACCGCACGAAACTCGTCTCGCAATTTCCTCGGATTTTCCGAAACTTTCCATACAAACTGAACAGTTACCGGCGGCTTGATCAACCTCCGGCATATCGCAAACCATACCGGCGACTTCTTCTAGCCTGGTTTTGGGATTTTCCGGCATCGTTATGGCTTCGTCAAGGTCAAATCGTTGAGCGATATCAGGGATCAAAGGATTTTCCGGCATCGTTATTGCATCGTCGAGGTCGAATTGTTGAGTAGGGTAATAAGGGATTAATACAGAATTATTATTGCCTGAAACGACGACGTGGAACGTTGTTGAACCGGTCGCCATGGAAGATATCACAGAAGAAATATCAATGCTTTTTTAACTGTAGTTTTTCAAAAAGATCTATTTTTTTAGAGATAAGTTTTTCGGACAAGAAAATGCTTAAGATCTTCTTTGTCTGCATCCATATATAATAGTCTGATTTTGGTCAATTTCAATGGAAAGTCCCTGAATTATAAGGACTGTATTAAAATAGATCCTCTGTTATTAAAGGTTCAATTTAGTCCCTATACTATTAAAAAAAATCAAATAAGTCAAAATTGTTATAGAGTTAATATTTATTGTATAAAAATTATCTTGAAAGTTATTTTTCCAATTGCATTTCAATTCTAAACAAAAATTTCATTTACAAAATCATAATTACTTCAAATATATATATTAACTCATTAAGCAAGAAGTGACATTTTTTTATACGTTAAATATTAACTCTATTCCAATTCGGCGTTATTTAATTCTTTTTAATGGCATAAGGACTAAATTGATCCATTTAATAATAGATGGACTAATTTAATACAGTCCCTGAAATAGAAAGGCTTTATAGATACATTCATCGTCTGATTTTGCCTTTTGGGGACCATCTTTTGAAATTTTTTATATCAATATTAATATATTATTATTCGAGTTTCACCCTGCATAAATTATTAGTGGGTTCTCTCTAGATATAAGATTGGCTTAAATTTCTTATGGTTTATATTTGGAAATATTTCGACTATTAATCCGTTGTGCTTTGTAATATTTCCTTTTTATTGGATATAAATTACCGTTCGAGTTTATAAATGTTTGGGCGGGGAGTAGTATTCAAGTAAAGTCTTCTCAACAATGATAACTCCAAGATTTAAACTTAATTCGAATGCCCGATGATGAAATTCGTTGCTATTTCTTCCAACTATCTGTTGATTTATTTAATTATGAAATTCATTGTTTTAGCTAACCATTTTATTTTAATTTATTAGAATTTAATCCTCATACTTTTATCAAAATCGAGAGATTAGTCTAGTTGTTGGTAAACCTTGAACTCAAGTCTTCATTTTTTTTTATTGTTGTTAATTCTTTACATATAAATTATCGAATTGCTAATTTTCATTTAAGCACTTTAATAACAAAATTTTTTAAAAATGCGACTTAACTAATTTATTAACTTTTGTAAAGCATGAGAACAAATTTTTATTGAATGGACTAATTTTAAATTTTTGTAAAGTAGAGAGATGAAATTTGAAATTAAACATTAAATCCAGATAAAATTGGTGTAAATAATAATTTGGACCAAATTAATATAAAATTCATAAATTGTTTGTTCTAAGCCATGATTCATACACGTTGAACCAACAAGACAGTCCGAAAAGTAAATCTATAAAAGGAATTTGAAAAAACAAATGATATTTTTACAAAAAAAAAAAAAGAAAAGTGATAGTTTTGTTTTAAAAATATTTATTTAAAGAAATTAAGAAAAAAAAGGGTGAGAATTTTTAAAAAAAAAAAAAAAAAGGAAAAATAAGAAATATATATATAGTGGGTATTTTTTATAAAAATAATTATAATTAATAAAAATATTTAATACATTAAATAACATTTATATTCTTTATTTTATATAAACGTTATATTGAATATAAAATTATTTTTATATTTCTTTAGTCGAATTGATATTTGATTAATTAATTATAATAATACAGTAAAATATTCAAAAAAATGTACAAGTTGAGATTAAATATAATTAAAAATATTAATTTATTAGAAAATAGAATAATGGCAGGGATCAGAACAATTTTTATATTTAATTTTTTTTTTGACAATGAAATACTAATAAATAGATTGAGTTGGATGAATAAATAAATTATTTATTGGTTAACAATATAAATATGTATAGGTCGAAATCATGACTTTTATTTCAAATAGAACGTTGAAGTCACTCAACTTAGTTTATGTCGTAAGAGAAATATTAATAAATATTATTTTATATAACAAAATCATTAAAATTTTAGTTGGAAGCAAAGGCTTTAAATCAATAAATGATAGAATATAATGGTAAAATATATAGTATTTTTTAAAAGAATTATAGCAAATACAAAAAGATAAAGGCTTAGGGAAAAAAAAAAACCATCAATAAAAGATCAAAAAATTAATTGAACCCTATGAAAAAAATGCACCTAATTAAATCTCGAGTGACTCTCGAAAAATCAATCGGTCTCTTTCATTAACAAAACCCTCAATTGACAGATTTAACTATTAGCCTCGTTGGTGTGATAGACGGAAGCTACTAGAAGCTATCATGCATGTCATATCAACATATTGTTACGTCAACGAGGTTAATGGTCAATAAGATTTGACCATTAACCTTGTTGATGTGGTAGCTTCTAATGACTTTAGTTTGTTACATCAACGAGATTAATGGTCAAACTAGTTAATTGACAATTTCCGTTAACAAAAATATCATTAATAGTATTTATACCACCACTGTTTTTTTTTTTTTTTTTTTGGATTTCATTGCTCAATAATTTGGTAGCCATTGGGGCTATCCAAAAGCCACAAGCACCACCAATGTGGCCCAACAATGCTACATGCATCAAACCTTTGGAAGATTTTAGATGGATGTACATAAGCTTGTTCACACTTGATCACACTCTTTGTATAACATTTAGGGATAAATCTTAAAATTATTCCTTAAATTTGGTTTATTGTGTAATTGTATACATAAATTTTAATTTTGTGCAATTTAATACATCAAAATTTGATTTGATTCAACTCTCATAAATTATTAACATAATTTTGATATAACATCATTTTATGTTTATATATTGCATATAAAAATAATTATATTTATCAAATATAAAAATAAATTGATGTATTTATTTCTTTAAATATGTATAAATATTGAATCAAAATTAAAGTTTCATGTATACATTTGAACCATAATCAAAGTTTTATATGTATAATTGTAAACCAAATTAAAATTCATGTATCAAATTGCACATTTAGTCAAATTTCAAGTATAATTTTAAAATTTATCCCTAATATTTATTATGAATAGTTAGAGTTAGTTGAGATTAGATCTCCACCGTCCTTAGGGGACCATGTAGCTTAATCTTAGCCGTTGATGTTTTGAGGCTTTGCCTATAAATAAAGGGCTCCCCTCCCTCATTCATAGACACACCATTTGATAATTATTTATTTTAATTATAAATTTTATTGATAAAAATAAAAAATAAGTGCCAAATGTTTTCGGTAATTTATATTTGAAGATAGCTTATCGGACGGTATATTTTTTAACAAACAACTAAATTTCTGCATGCCCTGTCTCTGCCATTACAATGAAAATGATGCATAAAACTAGTTTGATGAACAACATTAAATATTCAATTTTAATTTACAATAAATAAAGAACACGAAATAACATGTAAAGATCATTGTTGTTGATATGATATAAAACAAACTCAAAAACATACTTTGAGTAGAATGTCAGTCAGGTGACTGATACAATCGACCATTGTTGAAAGACTTCTTGATAAGTAAAAGAAACAAGAAACAAAGTTGTATAAATCTCCAAGAAAATAAATATTTATGTAAAAGATATGGAAATTCTCCTCGGTTTTCTTACGTAAAGGAGAGTTTTATCTTTGTATTTTTAAATTTCAGGTTATTATTGAATATCTACTTGTACGATCGGCCTGATGGGTTTAGCTTTGTTGGTGAAATGACGCAAGTATGATGCTTTCACTTTGATACTAGTTGACAATTATTTAATGATGCCGTTATAATAAATATGAATTTAATAAAATATTTTAATAATGCTAACAATTGAATTTTAATTTTGATATCGAAAAAGTATGACTAACTCAAAAATAAAATACATGGACTAAATTTTAAATTCTGAAGAGTACAATGACTTATAACATATTTAAAAAAGTACAAAAATATGAATATTTTAATTATATAAATATGAGTTTTGTTTAAATAATACTTAACTTCATTTATCGCTCAAAATTCTAATATGGCAATATATACTCTCAAATATGTAATATATGTAATTTTAATTAAGCATTATTTATTATTAAGTTTATATATGGCATTGATTATTACAAAATATTTTCTTATTATAAAATAAATTTCAATAACTAAAAGAAATTACACTATATTATTTTATAACTTATGTTGTTTGTTTTACAAAGAATAATATAAAATATAAGATATAAAATAAACTCAAAAATAATCTCGTGAAATTTCGCCCAACTGGTTGCTGATATGATTGGACATTGTTGGAAGCTAACCAAGAACAAGTTCTTGATAAGAAGAAAGGGCTACGACTAGTGCGATTGATTTGGCACTTTGGAGGTGGAACTGGTGTTTTAGGCTCGCCTCTGCTTTTCTTGAACCTCTCCCTAGCAGCTCACCTCAGCTCCACTATAGATACGCATAAAGAAGCAAGTGGTATGAAAGCATTGATGACTCTAATCTGGGAGGCAAACACATTAAGGCCAGTTTAGCATTGCTTATCAGGAGCACTTTTGAGATAAAAATATTATTAAATAAGATATTTTTAGTTTTTAAAATGCTTTTTAAAGCATTATTTTTTAGCTAAAAGTAAAAGTAAAAAATTTTAACTTTTGCTTAAAAATACTTTTTGACCTAATAGCACTTTTAAAAAGTATTATTAAACTAGCTCTAATTTACCACGAGATAAATAATTTTTAAAATTAAAATCCACCCTACTTAAAAAAATCCCTCATATTTTAAGCTTTGACAAGCAATCAAAGAAACAAAAAAACCCTTTGGTTGATTAATGAAATTATTAGAGTCGTATGACTTAAATTTCTATTAAAAAAAAGTGACAAGATAGGGGGTTCTGTGGGAGACAAAGGCATAGGGCCTTATAGAAGTACCTTATTGAATTGCTTTTATTAAATTTTGATTAGAATAAAGTTTTTGAACTTATAAATAGACCAAGTCGTCTCTCCTCTTTTATCATTCAAATTTAACATTTAATGAATTTTTCTTCTCCTCTACTCGTGGTTTTCGAAAAGATTTTCACGTAAAATCTGTGTGTTTTATTTGTCTATCTTTCTTTGTGATTCATTGTCATTTTCGACGTTTGATTTTCACATAAATAAAAGAGAATGAAAGCCCAGAAAATAGACAAAGATGAAGGAAGGAAAAGCTTACAGCAAGGCACTGAAGTAGGGAAAACTGACATTTTTACATCAATGGAAACTTCATCAGTTGATTAATAAAGGGGCTTTCTTTTTTGTAAATGGTATTGTGTTATCTAAATTCTCAACCTAATTTCAACAAAATCAACTAATAATAAGCCTATGATTTTAACAATTAGCAAAGGAGAGAAAAATATACTCGCAAGAATGAACTTTCTCCATCTTGAAAAGCCTATTGAGATTGTTAATTAATATAACTCTTGCATTGAACACATCGTAGGCGACGGGTACTAGGCTTAAGGGTTTTCTGGATACTTGGGCAAAGATAAAATTGAGAAAAAGAAGATTGTGATTTTTCTCGATAGGGTTTTATTTATTGCTAGGGAATGAAGTTTTCTTGACAAAAAGAATTAATAGAAATGTTAGGATTGATAAAAATTCATAAATATCCCATTAAGAAAAATTTATCATATAATAAAATCATTAAATTCTTAGTTGGAAGCGGAGGCTTTAAATTAATAGGTGTTGAATGTAATAGTAAAATATAATGTACCTTTAAAAAAAAAAAACACAATAAAGATCATCACGAGCCCTAAACTTAAACCGGACATGAAAAGTACAAAAAAGATAAAGGTTTAAAGGTAAGAAAAAGCCCTCAATAAAAATAAAATAAAATTAAGCCATTATAGGGCCTCCCAAAAAATCAATTGGCCTCTTTCGTTAATGAAGACTGACAATTGATCAATTTGACTGCTAACCTCGTTGATGTGGCAGACGAGAAGCCACCAAAGGTTGCCAGGCATGCCACATCAACATACTACCATGTGGCAGCTTTTGGTGGCTTCCGTCTATCACGTCAACTAAATTAACAGTCAAATCAAATAACTGATGATTTTCATTAATGGAATAGGCCAATTGATTTTTTTTGAACCACCGAAGATTCAACTGAGTGCACTTACCAAGTAAAAAATAAAAGAAAACAAATTATTTAAATTGTAATTAATATAAGCAGATTTTGGTGTTTTGACACTTGAATTTGAACGATTTGTCCCAATTAATTTCAACTTTTATGTTGTAACAATTACAGCACTTCATTTATGATTTAGTCCCTAAATTATAAATATTTTTTATTTAGTACTTTAACTATCATTTATAATTTAATTTCTAATAATCACATGTTAAGTATTTATTAAAAATAAATTGAGATGAAAATAATAATTCACATATCAAAATAAAAAAAATAAGTATAATTTGAAAGCGCAATTATGAATTTAGTCTAACAAGAAATTACAATCTTATGAGGTAAGTAGTGCAGTTGAACTAATACTTTTGCTCGTCTTTTATGGACCTTAAATCTTTTCGTTTGCGCGCGGCCCCCAAAACTTGGGGCACAATTAAAATCTTATGGCTAAATTTACTATTAGTCATTCAACTATTAGTAAATTTCTTTTTTAGTCACCCAACTGAATAATTTTATCTTTCTTGTCACTTGTTGGCTAATGACAACAACTTCTAAAATGGACATAAGAGCAACTTTAACCCGCAACTTTAATCCGCAATATTTATAAATTATATCAATTTAATCTTGATTCTAAAGAAAATAACTTTTGACAATTACACATTGTGTAATTTAATTTATTTTTTTGTAAATTTTTTTTTTTTTTTAGAATTTGTCGAATCCTAATCCAAATGGACTTATACTTGAAATAACATCATAAAGTAACATAAAATTATCTAAAACTCGAAATGATCCTAACCAAAAATTTTGATCAAATATAAAAAAAAAAAAACCAAGTTGAACTTAAATGACTTGAAAATTTCAAAACTCGAATAAACTCAATCCAAAATCGATCCAAACTATTCAAGTGACAAATCTAATCATACGTAACGTAAATAGGTTTACTTTAGTTCTAATTTTCATATATTTGAAACAAGCATATCAGTGTTCATACCCGAATATGTGTCTAAACACGAATTTTTTGTTACATTTGTTTGCTAATCTTGAAATGTTTAATAAGATTTTCTAGTGTTATACTTGGGAGCATTGTTCAATAACCCAGAAGTGGCAGTGGACTTGGGAGTGATTGCTTTCCTTATCTTGAACACATTCCAAGCCGTGCTTGCTAAGCTCCCCGCAGTTGCTAGCACGTCTTCCGTCGCTTCGCCTGCTCTTTCGCCGTACCTATGACCCAAAAAAAGGTAAAAGGAGAAAGATTAATTGTGGGATACTATGCTACTCAAATTCGAATATAAGTATCAGATATGGATACATGTTCAATAAAAATAAAATTTTTAAAGTTTTTTCTCGTATATTTGAAGAGTTTTCTAAAGATCTTATTTTTAAGAAGGGTGAAATTGGTTTTGGATTGGATCAACTCTGGCTGAGGCGAAATAAAAAATTTTGTTTCGACGAAGTTGAGATAAAATTATAAAATTAGGAGGCCAAAGCTAAAAAATATTGTAAAAAAAAAAAGGAAAAAAAAAGCTAAAGGTGAATTATTAATTTTTCAAGAGAGCTAAAGTTATAATTTTTTTTTTTTTTTTGCATTTAATCAAAGGTTAAAAGAGGTTTAAATTAAATTTTTTAATTTTTGAGAGGGCCTAAGAGCAATTTGCCCATTTGGCTTGGCCGGGGAAGGCCATTGCTTGCTCCCTTGGCCATCCCCTTCAACTTGGGTTAGGTTAATTCAAAATTTAAATTTTCGGCCATTTTCTATTTAGATTCGAGTTATTTTAGGTTTAGGGTTAGGTTAATTCAAAATTTAAATTTTTGGCCATTTTCTATTTAGATTCGAGTTATTTTAGGTTTAAACAATTTGGAGTATAGGTTGTTTTAGATTCATTAGTCTTTTTTTGTACGTATGTTTTAAAGCTTTTAGATTAGTTCAAGTTCAAGTGTGTTAGTCGGGATTTTTTTGGGTCGGCCATTTTGAGTTTAATTGTTTTGTGTTTAAATCATTTCGAGTTCATATAATTTTGAGTTTGAATTGTTTCGATTTTACTAGTTGAGTTTTTTAGGTTCTAAAACTTTCGAATCAAATTCAAATTTTCTAGTTAGATTTTTTTGGGTCAATCATTTCACATTCGATTGTTATGAGTCTAAATCATTTCAATTGGTCAGCATCAAATCTTTCAAGTTATTTCGAGGTCTAATCATTTTAATTTCTTATTAATTTTTTTATTTGATTAAATTTAAATTAAATTAAATCGAGTTTTAACTTTAAATAAAATCACAAATCTAAACACAATCCAAGAAAGAAAAATCTAAACAAAATAACATTTAAAGAATCATATAGTCTTTTTACCTATCAGTCATCATTCTAGTTGCTGCAGTGGATGTAGCAGATAAAGCTTGCATTTCAGCAACTTCAACTGCATCAAGAACCTTGTCTGCCATACACACACACAAAAATAAAAAATTAAATAACGATATAGCAACATAACGTTACGGTTGATCGTTAGTATCGACAATCCCAAACTGTTTTCGTGGTCGCAATTTAAATCTCGAGCATCGAAAAAATGGGTACGATAATTGGGGTTAGATACTCACTAACAGCATCGAGGGAAGCTAAAAGAACTTGGCCTGGAAGCATTGAAAGGAAAGCTTGGCCGGGCTTGGAGTTAAGCAAAGGTGCCATTACGGTTCCACTTGCTATACCAACCATGTCCAGCATTGTTTTGCTCATCTTTTCTGTCATTATCGATAGGTTTCTAACACTGCAAATATGCACAATATTATATACATTTAAAGGTAATTGTAATAAAGGAAACTATCCCGTTTTGATTATCCGAACTTTCTGATCACTTTACTGTTAAATAATAACAAAAATATCAGTGGTACGCATTTTCATGTGTTGTTTTGGGTGACCGAAATATGAATAAACTCTTATTTAGAGTGACTAACACAGAAATCTACAATTAGTATTTTGTTACCATTTAATGATAGAGTGATCGTTTTGATCTATTTCTTCTTTGGGTGACAAAATTAATAAAAAGATAAAATTAAAGTGACTAAAATAAGAACAACCCATATTTAAAGTGAATAATGGGATAATTTACCCCTTTTTAAACAGTAATGGAAAAAGTTTAAATATATTGACAATCCCTTCATTTTGACGAAATTTGAGATGAACTTAAAATGTTTTTATTTTTTTTGATTTAAAAATCTTAATCTAACCATTAATACTTTCTATTAAAATTTGTTAATTTAACATGTTGATTAGATCATGGACCGCCGTTGGGGCTCAAGGGGTTTGGCAGTTGTAGAGGTGTGCATGGGCAGGGCCGGGCCCAAAGGCCCGCCCAAAATGTGGGAGGGTTTGGACAAAAATATAGGCCCGAAAAATGGGCTTGGGCAAAAAATGAGGCCCGTTTAGAAAATGGGCCGGGCTTCAGGTATGATTTTTTGGCTCGGGCCCGACCCGGCCCGGCCCAAAATATTTTTATTTGTTATATTTGAATTGTATTTGATTTATTTTTAAATGTTTTTTTATTTGTATTTGATTTATTATATTTTTAAATGTATTTGATTTATTATATTTTTTTATTTATTTTTTGTTTTAATATTTATTTTTATTTTTTAAAATGTATTGAATTTATTATATTTTATTTTTAATAAAATAAAAAATTTATACTAGTTGGGCCGGGCTCGGGCCTACTAATTTTAAAGCGGGTCGGGCCTGGACAAATTTTTAGGCACATATTTCGGGCTGGGCCGGGCTCGGCCTATCAATCGGGCCAAAAAAATTTTTAAGCTCGGCCCGAACTCGACCCGGCCCGGCCCATGCTCACCTCTAGGCAGTTGTCACCATAAATTTTTTAAAAATTTTATTAAACCTTTCAATTTTTTTTAAAACTCCTCCACAATTTTGTAAATTCTCATTAAGCCTCTATTTTCTTTTTTACAAAATTTTAAATTTTAGAAAATCTCATTAAATTTATCAAAGTTTTAAAAATTTTAATTAGTCACCCAAAATTTAATGTCAAGATTTACTATTAAGATTACACTCGAATGACATGGCATATAATTAATGGAAAATAAATATGTCAAGTTTTTAACCAATTGAAAATTTAAGTAAAAAATTTCAGGTAATAATAGAGAAGAAATATAATATATACCGTTTAAGGTTATTGTTGTTGGCTTCACTCTTGCTTTTGTTGCTCTTACTTGAATTGATCCCATGAGTTTTCCCTGGTGGTTGCCTTAAAATGGTTTCTCCTCCTTTTTGAACCTGTTTCGAGTGGCGAATTTAGATCGACCCGAATTTAAACGAAGATTTTTATTTTATTTTATGATAATTAAATTCATCTATTTTATATTTAAAAAATTAAGAATATTATTTAATTTAAATAAACTATTGTTTTGTCACTCACTTATTCATTTATTTAATATATATAATCGATTTAGACCAAAATATTTTAGACTTGAATTAAATTTAGAAATGTTTGCAAAGCAAAACCTGGCTAATATAAGCATTGCTGCATGTGAAGATTCCTTTAACAATCTGCCCCGTCCCTCCAGCAATAGCCTTCGCCAAAACATTGTTATAATCCTCAATCCTTGGCGCATACGCCTTCCAATCGAAGTACTTATCGCCGGTCGAACCCACGCCGGCGGCGAAGCACGAGTGCTCTTTCAAAAACGAATCCAACCAGCTCAAGCTATTCCCATGTCCACGCCCCAGGAAGGTCACCCCATAGCTCAATGGCTTCCCATCTTTCACCGGCAAAGAAAAAAGGTAATGAACCGAATCAAGCTTCACCACCGGTTCGTCCTTCGTCAACGGCCATTGAAGATCGTCGGTGACTTTAACGATGGTGGCGAGTGGAACGTCGTCGTCTAGTACACGTACGAGCTTGAACTCGCCTTTGCCGAGTTCCAAAGCGTCGCCGTCGTCCATTAAGTGAACGGTGCATCGTGGGATCTTCAAAAGAAGCTCTTGTTTGAGCGTTTTGCTTGGTGGTTGTGGCGCGAAACGTTGCATTGTGACGGTTTAGGGTTGAAACAGCCCCTTTTTTGTGTGTGTGTTTTTATAATCGGGTTTGGTTATGGTTTTCTTGAAGGGAACCATGTTCGGATATAAAGGGAGAGGGAATAAAGTGATTGATCCTTTGTTTTTGTAGCTTTATTCTTATTCTTGATGGTAACCACGAGTGTAATCAAGTTTAGCTTAGCTCGAATAGCAAGATATTAAAACTCAACATGTTGTTCGAGCTTAAGAATGATCGAATCAAGTTTCTCAAACCCTACTATCACTATGTTGGAAAGGGACCCAAGCCTTTAGCAAACCAACCAGCGAGGATCGAATATATACTCTCTGTCTCTCTTCGATCTCAAGCTTTGAAGCTGTTTAACACCATGATAGCCATGGCTGCCCCGTCTCTTTCAATGCCCTTTTAACACACAAAACCAGTTCACATTCTAAGTTTTGAACAAGATATTTTCTACCACACACTTGGGTGATGGTTTCTGGTACATCAATGAAGGGAAAAGGAATATTGCTTTTTTTTTTTTTATAAATTTGGTATATGATATTCAATGTTTACCGTAATTGATTCTGACTGTTCCAGTGCCGATCGCTCCCGTTATAGAAACACATTGTGTTGCACTAAAGGCAGGGATAAAGGGTCACGTTACTGCAATGGTTCTCCATGTTTTTTAAGACACAATGACAACAAAATGTAAAGAAGGAATAAATTTTTTGGTGTGGTGAATTTAAAATAAATATTTTTGAGTGAGTTAAAGTAAAATTTTATAATTTTTCAAGAGATGAAATTACAAAAATTTTATTTTTAAATATTAGAATTTAATTTTAAATTTTAAGAGATAAAATTTTAATTTAAAATTTGATTTATTTTTTAAAAAAGGATTACTTTTTTTAAGTAGCAAGGCTTATATGATCCCTTTATTCTTGAAGGAAGAAATTGAGATAGGCTTTCAGCGATAGCTTCTTGTTGTTGGATTTTTCAATAGTATGCATCTTCTTTTTGTTTTCTTCCAAGCCTAATAGCCTATAATGAGTTACAGGCATAGTTTAAAAAAGTTAAATCTTTGACGATTTCATCGTATATAATTGAGTTATGAAAACTTCTATGGTTAAAAAAATTTCTTTTAATTACTAGGAGATTTTCTAGAAGAAATATAGGAAATAACATTTTATAAATTTCTTTTAAAAGAGTTTAACTTTTTTCAACAAAAATTGATTAGCTTTGTTAAGAATCTAATTGAGTGAAGAAGTGTTGAATTCTAAAACGAACCGTGTCAGCGTACATGATTATCTAATAAAATAATCTCATATTTATGTTTGGTGGGATATGAACTCATAGCGTATATGCTAGACCAATTAGTGAGATATATACTTATTGATCAACAATACCCTTGATACAAACAAATTGTATCCAAGTTTATATAGAAAGAGCTTAGATACAAACAAATTCAAATTTATTACAAATGAAAGATAAATATTGATGATGGATTAAACCCGAACTTGGCACTATTTGACTTCGGCTTCACTTAAATACGCCATAAAATAGGCAATAGAGGTTACAAAATATTGCATACCCACGTCAAAGCCTAACTAAGGGTAAAGAAGAGTGAAAAGCGAGTTGTAATAATTTTACGTATAAAATCTTCCCATGTAAGAGCACAGAAACAGAGCAGACGGCGAGCCTGACGACGGCGGTATCTGTGGCCGCGGCGGCTGCGGAGGAGGATCAGTATCTCCAATAATAGAACAATCTGTAGTAAAAAACAAAACCATTTCACTTACAGGGAAATTGAACAAAAATGGACTACCCTGTCGTCTGTTTCTTCAAAAACAAACAAAATTATTACACCGCTCAAAAAAAAAAAAAAAAAAAAAACCCACTTGAAGTCGTCTATTAATAAACACCATACCTATCCCTTGAAGTAAAACATAGCATCCATTTTCAAACTTCAAAGTCAGAGCAAAACTAGTAAACAAAAAAACAGTGATTTGCTTTCATCATATTGATTCTTCTTCCTTTCATCATGTTTAATCAAATCCATCTCTATTTCGATCTTATATCACTACCCAATTTCATAAAACACTTTCAAAATCACCATAAACTATACCCACCGTCAATCTCAGACACCATAACCGAAGCTAAAGCCCTCTTCAATCTAGCTTTTCCCATTGCCTTAACTTCACTCATTCTTTATTCTCGTTCCATCATTTCCATGCTCTTTCTTGGCCATCTCGGCGATACCCAACTAGCCGCTGGTTCATTAGCAATGGCCTTTGCTAACATCACCGGCTACTCGGTTCTTTCCGGCCTTGCTTTAGGTATGGAACCACTTTGTTCACAAGCTTTTGGTGCTCAAAGACCTAAAGTTTTATCTTTAACACTCCATCGTTACGTTGTTTTCCTATTATTTGCTTCATTATTGATTTCTTTTGTTTGGTTAAATATGTTTAACGTTATGGTGTTTCTTCATCAAGATCCTTATATCACCCGCATTGGGTATAAATATTTATTATTTTCCCTCCCTGACCTTTTCACCAATGCTTTCGTTCATCCAATCAGAATTTACCTTCGCGCACAAGGCATCACCCACCCGGTAACCTTATCAACCCTCGTGGCCACCGTTCTCCATTTACCCCTCAACTTCTTGCTTGTCTCCCATTTTAACTACGGCGTCGCCGCCGTGGCTACCGCCGGTTCTATGTCCAATCTCTTCGTTCTTGTCTCCTTGGTCACTTACGTTTGGGCTTCGGGCTTGCATGAGCCAACATGGGAAAACCCCAGCTCGGAATGTTTAACCGGCTGGAAGCCGTTAGTAAAGCTAGCAGCGCCGAGCTGCGTTTCGGTTTGTTTGGAGTGGTGGTGGTATGAGATAATGATCGTTTTGTGTGGACTTATGGTCAACCCAAAACCTCCGGTTGCTTCAATGGGGATATTGATTCAAACGACGTCGTTTATATACGTTTTCCCTTCTTCATTAAGTTTCGCGGTTTCAACGCGCGTTGGGAACGAACTAGGGGCAAACCGTCCTTATAAAGCGAGATTATCAGCTGTGGTGGCGGTGATTGTATCAGCAATGATGGGCCTATCAGCATCCACGTTTGCATCCACTACGAAGGATAAGTGGGCCAGGATGTTCACTTCTGATCCCGAGATCCTACGGCTCACATCCATCGCACTTCCCATCCTAGGGCTATGTGAGCTAGGGAACTGTCCCCAAACTGTTAGTTGTGGGGTCCTTAGAGGAAGTGCACGTCCGACCACCGCAGCTACTGTGAACCTCGGAGCATTTTATTTGGTGGGCATGCCTATGGCGGTTGGGCTAGGGTTTTATGTCGGAGTCGGGTTTTCAGGTCTTTGGTTGGGTTTACTTTCGGCTCAAATCTGCTGCGCTGGGCTTATGTTGTACGTAGTGGGATCGACTGACTGGGACGTACAAGCTAATAGGGCCCAGATGCTGACGTGTACAGATAGTAGATTATCTAATGATGATTGTGATAATAAAGGGGAGGAAGAACAGCCGCTGATTTGTATTATGGTGACTTTGGCTCCTTAATTATTCCAGATTTAGTAGTAAAATTAGAGGTTGATATTGTAGTAAAAATTATAAATTCGAGTTTTATGAATAAGCTTATTTAGTTTTATATTTAATTAAAATTCGATATGTCTATCTAAAATCATAAGTGGAAAAAAGGCAATTATTTCGAAAAGTTGAAGTAGTTTATATTATTTCAAATATTTAAAGATATTTGGGTCACTCATGGACACAATAAGTTAATTATGTTTTAGTATACGAGGCCTTGACAAAAGTAGAGGTACGGAGTCTTGAATGTCGTTTGAGATTTATTGCATCATCATGTTTGGTTTGTATATAGGTTTTAGTCTAATTGATTGATTTTAGTCTCAATTATGCCAATTTTTAATCTATTTGTGCTGTAATAATTTAATTTTATTGTGTAATTATTTGGATAACTTATTTGTGTTATAATAATTTGATACTTGTAATTATTCAGATATATATTTATATTGTACTTTGATTATACTATACTGTAATAAATTTATTGGTGAAGCTCGAACTCTAAAACTTACCGAAATACTAATAATTAATCAATCATCGCCATGGAAGGTGTTGATTGTTAAAACTCTGCTTGTAGTTTCTTGTTTATTTTTATTTTGCTTTTGCCATGACAATGAGCAGCACAAAAGATTCATCTCCCCCTTCTCTCTTGTCAATTATGTATAGTATTATATAAAAGAGGTTTTGCCATTGTTTGAATACCCCCGAACAAAAGGCAAGACATTGCTGCTGCTTTCTAGGGGGTCCATCCTATATCAAATCCATCAACTCCGATTCTTAATTGCCACATGCAAGTTTCTATTGGATAACACTTTTCTATTACGTAGCCTGCCATATATTTGTGGTTGATATAGGGTGGTAGGGTAGGGTTCATGGAGGTTCATTGTAATTTTTATACAATTTTTATGTGTTTCATTATCTTATTTTAATTATTTATATCTATATTATATATTTATTATAGAACATTTCACAACCCGAAATCTGACTCATCCTTGTGACTCGGAATCTGACTCTCCTTGTGAAGTACAACGGTGTAGATCACCCCATCGTATTTCGTCATCTCATGTGCAAGCAGTCCTCACACCTCATCGATAGGGATCACCTCGCGAGGTGGAGCACACGAGATGGGTTGCTCATCATATCTCGCCACCTCATGTACGACCATTCCTCATACCCCATCACTAATCTCACCTCGCATTTTAGTACATGTCTCACTTGCTATAATGATATCTAGGTCTACTAAGGAGACTCGTCTAAAGGTACATGTCAAGCCTAAAAGAGGAATGAATCATATGCATGACACTTAATTATTCTTTAACATGTCACGTAAGAGAATCGAACCTTATAAATATAGAAGAGTTGCTCCCAATAAAAAAGAACAATAAGAACATCAACAATATTAATCCCTTCACTAGAAATCAATCATGTTAAAAAATAACCTACAAGTTTATTAAAATTTCTTTAAAAACATATTAATGTCTAATGAGATAATAAATTTTATTGTTATAATATTTTGCTCCAAGAAAAAGATAGGATGGTTTTAACCCAAATTTCCAAGTAGGCAACAGATTGGATTAGAATCAACATGATTGCTTTTAATTCCTTAAAATCTAAAATATTAATTGAGAGCTTCTAAAAAGATTAATTTACTACATGCACTTCATTTTGATATATATATGGACAAACTTTTAATAATAGAAATAGATGGAATTTTTAATAAAAAGATTAGTCTATTCTTTGGTATGACGTATAAGAATTAATTTTTTTCATTTCTTTTAATAGAGAGGATAAAATGTAATTTAATTTTTAGTATAGGAGCCTTTATAGTAATTTTAACTTTATAGATAGAGCAATGAATAACTAAGATAGGTAGGATATTTTAACAAGAGCATGTTGGGATGTAGAAGACGGCCATGGTTTGCCCATTCCTTTTTCAAAGTGGAAAAAACAGAAGATCGAGCAAAATAGTTTTAGAAAAGGCCGACAGCATCACTTTAGAGCATCATGCTTCTCACATGGCTACTCTTTCCGGCACCCACTCCTTTGTTTTTTGCAACTCTATACATTTTTATGTCTCTTTCTTTGTCCCCATATCTCTGTATATTCATACTCTCTATATATTATTTCAAAGGGCTCCAAACACCCACCCCACTATTGTTGTCTCCATATATGAAATAAAGAGAGCATAAGTAGGATAAAACCAACTTCATCAATCACTAATTAGATTAAGTAAATTTCAGTTTAATATCTGTTATCACAATACATTTGACTAAAGCTATATATAAAACAAAAGGAAGAGAAAGAAAGAAAAGAGGTTATCATCGTTATCGATATTTTAATATATGTTAAATCCATAATCACGATATCCTTGACTAAGACTACATGTAAAGTAAAAGGAAGAGAAAAGAAGAAAGGGTCTATCAATTTCGATATTCTAATATTTGTTAAATCCACAATCACGATATCCTTAACTAAGGTTATATGTAAAGTAAAAAGGGAAAGAAAGGAAAAAAGAGGGGATACCATCAATATTAATATCCTAATATATATTAAATCCGCAATTATGATACACTTGACTAAGACTATGTGTAAAGTAAAAAGTAGATAATAAAAGAAGAGGGGTATCATCAATATTGATATTCTAATATTTGTTAAATCTGCAATCACGATACTCTTGGCTAAGGCTATTTGTAAAACAAAAAAGAAAGGAAGGAAGAAGGGGGCTACTATCAATATCTATATTCTAATATCTGTTAAATACAGAATTATGGTACTATAGAATTATGGTACTCTTAAGTAAGACTATAAATAAAGCAATAAGGAAAGAAAGGAAGAAGAAAGTATCATTAATATCGATATTTTAATATCTGTCAAATTCGCAATCACGATACTCTTGACTAAAATTATATATATTAAAGAAACGATAAAAAAAGGAAGTGGGGGCTGCCCTTTAGTCCTCCATGTAAGTAACAACTGGCACAAAAATCATTAAAAACAAGAAGAAGAACTTTTGAACATTTTCTTCATCAGAAGCAGCATAATTTGTGCATTTAGTAGGGTCAACATCCATGATTTGTTCAGTTCAGCCATCCCCTTTTTCCTTTTTATTTCACAACTTGCCAATGACATGTCCCCTTCACAAGGACCTGGACCTGAATCTCCATCCTCACATGATATATATATGTATATAATTCCTCTTTTTTATAGTCTAAATCACCATATTACTTCTACACTTTTACATCCTTATAGGAATTAGTTATGTAGCAAGCTAGCTTTTTTGCTCAACCCATTATTTCCTACTCCCTAAGAGGTTGACAACTTGGGGTCCAGATCAAAATTGTTTGACCATATTTAGCTGTTACGTAGAACTTTCAAAACAACACACAAACATAGCAAAAATATGTTCTAAAAAAATATGTTCTAAATGTTTTGTGTTTATCAAGGTATTTCAATTTGTTGGAATTTGGATATGGCCTAAATTGTGTGCTAAAACCCAGATTCAGCTATTTATTCATATTCTTTTACAAGCAAAATATGACTTTAACTTGAGAAGACAACTAAGGGCTTTTCTTTCTTTAATAAATTTATGTATATATACACATATACATGTGGTAAATGTACCATGTAGATTTCCTCTTTACTCAAACAATAGGCGAATTAATCTCTATACATTAGATTAAAGAGCAAATCGATCATTTCTGTTCCAATATCTATTTCAACCGTTAAAAACTTACGTAACTAATGGAATAATCAAACAGTTACACATAATGTGTCATATATACATCATGCTGACATACAAGAAGTAGTTTTTAACAATAACAATGGATAAATTTTTTAATAGGAAGATCAATTAAATTTTTTATCTAACGTGTATGGACTCTTTAATAAATAGACAAAATACAATTTAATAGTAAATATAAAAACCGTCATAATACTTTTTACCATACATGTGTGCTTCTTATCCTAAAATAATACCAATCATTCATGTGCAGATAAGAAACTGTCCCACCAGCATGGTATGGAAAAATAAAACTAAATTTGAGGGATATTGACATTTCAAGTGTATTCAAAAGTGAGTGCTACAAAATTAGATATTTTAATGTTTATAATTCATGGAATTTTACTTTATATTATATATATCCAAAGTTTATACAATATTGATTTTCAGAAAATGAGTTTGGGTTATTTAGATGCAATTATTCTTAGATTTATTAGTTATTGAGAAAATGAAGGCTCCTCCAATTTGATACCATCAACTTCACCAAATCAATTACTCTTTGATAGGACAACAGGAAAAGGAAATGAATGAAAAGAAATGGAAAAAGAAAGAAAATTATTTTTCTTTAATTGTGTTTGATATGATTGAAGAAAATAATATGAAAGAGTAAGGTTGAAGGTGAAATCTTAAATAAAATTATTAATTTAATTTAATTAAAAAATTCACATATAATTTACACAGAATGAAATTCGGATCTATCTATAGTAGTTCTTTCCTAGCCCGTAAATAAAAAGATAATGCGTTTTAGCGCACTCGAACCCACGTACTTTTACATTGACAATAATGTCCATTCCAATTGAGATAAAATTATACATCATGAATATACAAACCTATACCATATACAGCTTATGGGATTCAATATGCATATTTTTCCCTCAAACCAACAATCTCAAGGGCTCCACCGACCCATGGGCTTATGGAACTCCATAAGTTTTGTAAATTGACCCAATTTGAACTGGCCTAGTCTGCTATCAAATGGAGCTTCAAGTTGGCTAATCCAGATCCAACTAATTTTTAACTTAACTTCATTCAAAAGAGCTCAAACTGCTAAGCTTGGATTCTGGATTATGGCTATTTATCATGTTTTCTTCCTCTAAAGCAAAGGAGTCCCAAGAAAAGAAAATTGAACCCTGTTATGTCCTATTCTAGGTCAATTGATATGATATTTTTTTTCTTCTCTTGGTTAATGCGGTGAACTGGACTGCCATCTTCCTTTGTGTATTGAGTTGGACTATGTAGAGCTAAAGAAAGCAAAGGCAAGTTAAGGGGCTTGTGGTGTTTAAGTCATATCTTTGGGCTACCCGGGATTGCCCAACTAATCTTGTTGACTTGTTGGTTTTTATTGGGGGTGCAAGTCAAAAGTCAAAGTTTAACTCAACTACTGACAAACTCTAGTTTAAGTTCAATCTGAATTTCAAAGTTTGATACTCAAGTAAAGTTTGTTTATCAATTTTTATATTCAAAGTGTTTAAGCTTGAATTTGAGCTCGATAATTAAACTTTAAAATTAATAATATATATTAATTGTAATAGGCAAAATTTGCCCGGGCCTATACCACTACAAAAAATAAAATAATGAGGTCCAAATAAGAGTCCAAAATACAAGCCCAAAGACCCAACACTTAAACCCTAGCCCAAGTCTTTAGCCCAAAACCTAAAAAGCTAATTCTAGCCCAACAAAGAAGATGAAACAGCAACAGCAACAGCAGCCCCCAGCCGCACGTCAGCAGCCACCACGCGCGCCGGACGCCACCACCCCGCGACGTGCGCTTCTCCACCACGCCATGTAGTTGCCCACGTCTCCGCGTTGTACCTACAAAAAGGGAAAACCCAATACAACAACAGAACGAGATATTTGGGGATTTGATTTTTCTTTTTTTTTGGGATTTCTTAGGCTATAAAAGCCGAATATTTCTATGTAAAAGGGGGGATACGAAAGAAAGATACACCTTTGTAACAGCAAAATATTCCAGAGAAATCTAGATTCAAAAGAGCGAAGGTTTTTTTGAATTTTCGGGTTTAGAGGTTTGATACAAATTCAAAAGACATACCTATCATTTTCTACGGTTTTCAGAATCAAAAATCAAGAAAAAGGTTTCTCTTTTAGTTATTTATTTTTTAAACTTTCGAATCCGTTTTTCATTTTATCTCTTTTATTTCTTTGTTTCTTTGAATACTAAAGACCTAGGCATTAAAAAAGGGAAATACTTACGCTTTAAATTCCGTCGACGGGAGCACGACGATTGCTCGGAGCTCCGTCGGACTGAGGGCATTCAGGCCCTAAAGGAACGAACGGATGAAAAAGGGGCTCCTGGTCTGTTGCTTTGAAGCAAAAAAAAGAAATGGGGGGAAATGTTGATTTTTTAGGTTTTAGGCATTAAAAAGAGGTGGGCCCCGCCCACTTAATTGCTTCTGTAGGTGGGTAGGTGCAATTTCACCCTAAATGGGTAAATTGCGCTATTAGCCCTCCTTTTTTTTGTTGATATTTTAATTGCGTCCCCTTCAGTTTTTCTTTATTTTAAAATTTGCCCCTGCATTTTATGCCCCGTTTCGTTTGAGTCCGCGTCCAGGCACAGTGTTTGGAGACTTGGAATAATTCCGTTTCCAGTCCTTCAAGATTGCGCGCGCAATTGAATTTGGTCCTCTTCCTTTTATTACTTTGCAATTTTGCCTCAAAACTCTTGTTTTTGATCCGATTTAATCTGTTTTCGTATTTTAGCTATTTTACCGTTAAATTAATTTTTTTATATATTATTAATAATTATTTATTATTCTCATTCTTATTAATATTATTTTTATTTTATTATTAACATACCTTTATTTTTACGTACTATACTTGATATTACCATGTCTGTTGTTATACTATTGTATTACTAACATGTTGTATTTATTACTTTTATTGTTTTATATTTTATTATATACTATTATATTATTATTTTTATTATCACTATTATATTATATATTACTATTATATTTACTATGATATATATTTTATTTATCATTATTATTATCAAATGTTTTATTTTCTTTTACTTCTACTGTTTTATTAGTACTATTATTTTATTGTTTTCTTATTGTTTATTTTGGATTATTATCATTATTCTTTTATCTAGTACTATTATTGCTATTCTGTACTTATTATTATTATTTATCATTATATTCTTGTATCACTAATATCTTTCTTTATTATCGTTATTTTCTTTTACATACTATTATATCTATTATCACATATATCATGGATTGCTTTAATTGTTTATTTATATATTATTTTTTGTATCTATTATTTTATTACTATCAAGATACCTTTATTTCTTTTACTATTATTCTTTATTAGGGTTAATATTATCACCATGACTTTTGTATTCATTATTAATTATTTATTATTAGTGCTATATTACATTAGCGGTATTATTATTTATTTTCTTTTTGGGTGCATTATTGTTATTTCCTATTAATCGGGTCTACATTTCCACGAAATTAGTTTTGGTTTCTTTTAAAAAATTTCACAAAGGTAGTTTTTCGTATTCTAAGTTCGAGAAATCGTGCTCAACCGTCTTTGGGCTTCGATTGTTTTCGTTCGTCTAGATCACTAAATATCCTTTGAAGATTTCAATCGTATTTTTTGAAAATAAGGTAATGTTTCGTGTTTGGAAGTTCAAGAAATTCGTGCCCAATCGTCTTTGGGTTTCGATTTTCTGCATTCATCTAAACAACTAGATATCCTTCATAGATTTTTCATATTTCTTAAATAAAGGCAATATTTCATGATTGGAAATCCAAAGAATCGTACCCAATCGTCTTTGGGTTTCGGTTTTAGTTTAGCCAAATGGTGAAATACCCTTTTCAAATTGCAATGCATGGATTTTGGAAATCATGAAATGATCTTAATATCGAGGTTTGAAACATCGTGTCCTATCGTGCTGGATGCGGTATTTTACCTTTTTGGGATAAGAGAATTTCGATATCCAATTCGAGTTATCTAAACACTTTTTAATGATTCATATTTTAAATTTTTATTTTCTAATTTTCGATATTAAGGACATTAATCAATCAACACGGTACCAATTTTGGGCGTTGCGAGGGTGCTAATCCTTCCTCGTGCGTAACCGACTCCCGAGCCCATTTTCTTAAAAGTCGTAGACCAAGCTGTTTTCAAAAGTGGCCCAATCACACTTCAAAAAAGGATTGGTGGCGACTCCGTTTTTCTTTTTTTAAAGTCGACCCATTTTCAAATCAAAAAATGGTTTCGACAGCTTGGCGACTCCACTGGGGACAATAAGAGAGTCAAGCCGTAAAATTGGTTGATTAATGTCCTTTTTATCAAAAATAAAATTTTTTCGTCTTTCAGTTGCATGAGTTTGTGTCGTCATATATACGCTTTGGTTTGAGAGACATAAAATATTTTTGGCATTCATATTGCATGACCGTTGTGGTCACACCCTTAAGTGGGAGCAAAAATCTATGCCTTCGTGAGGTTTTCACCTCCGCGTGGGCTAGGGGGCCTTAGGAATACATCCGTACCTATGGTTCCGTGAGGTTTTCACCTCCGCATGGCCATGGAAATGTATTTCCTAATCGAACTCAATCAAGCATGAGCCTATAATGGGTGAGGATTGAGGAATCACGGTTCAGTACCCTTTCTTTAGAACTAACCACATGTAGAAAACCTAAGGGCCTACCCTAGGTAGAACCATGTCAAACCCTAGTGGTCACCCCGATAGGTTCTATGTTATTTATTTTTCTTGTATTAACGAGTTTTATTCTATTTTGATTGCATTGCATTCACATCATAGAAAAGAGGTGTTGATTTCAAATTCGATTACTAAATAGAAAAGTTGGTCATAAGAAAATGGATTTTTTGATAAAGTGGATTATAATACGGTCATCCGAATATAGTCCAAGTGAATACAACGAGAGAAGACTTATAATCCATGAAGGAATACAAGACCTTATCACCGAGGGATTCAAGTTGACAAGAATATTCGAAGATTATTACGTCTCGGTATTTTTGAAGAAGCTAACAAGTGAACAGGAGTAGCGGTCCGGATCAAGCAAAAGGAATTAGAAGAAGTATCTATTAGAATTTTACAAGACTTGACTTTTGCGAAGAAGGGATTCATGTTTTCACTTGGACTATAAGGACAAGGCAGCGATGCGATCCGTTTTGTGTAAAGAAATTTATTTTCTAGTAAAGTTTCTCTAATGTGGCGAATTGAGTCAATGCCTCTTATTTTTGCATTCATTCATTTACATTGCATTTCATGCATTTGCATAGCATCACATCGCATCATGTGCATTTAATATCATAAAAGAACCCTATTAACTAGAGGTCATATTATAGTTATCCTCGAACACCGCTATTACACTCGGAAAAAGACGAGAGCAATGGATCAAAGGATAGAAAAGTTGGAGCAAATGCGAGAAAGAGATGCAAGACCAACTACGTGCTCGAGATGCAAGAGCGAGTTAGCCAAGATCCAACAGGATATGAGGATCAAATGCTGGAATCGAGAGAAGCATGATGAGCCCGCCTAACACAGTTGTTGGTGGAGGGCTGAAACGGAAAAAGGCCTATGGTCGATCTTGGAAGAGATAATGAAGATTTTGCTTGCCTCCGGGCTTGGCTCAAACAAGTTCCCACGTGCAACCACCAAGAGTATCGGTCAATATCAAACCTCGCACCAATCCGGTTGCTTGATCTTTGGAAACTTCCCATGAGCTCGAGCTCTAACCTCAAGTCAATTTGGTAAAACCAATAGTCCTGGACTTGATGAGGTGGTAGAAGGGAAGAGGTAAAAGCAGAGCGCCAAAAGAGTTCAAGATCGATGTAAATGGCTAGAGGAAGTTTGAGCATTGGAAAGTGCTGATTACCAATGCGAAGTGGATGCTAAGAAGTGAGTCTAGTCCCGATTTAGTACTTCCTCCAAAGTTCAAGATGCGAGTTCGAAAAGTACAACGGACTAGCGCCTGAGGCCCATATCACGATGTTCGTCGGAGAATGGCGAATATGTCAACAACGACCGATTGTTGATCCATTGCTTTCGAGGATAGTCGATTGGGGTGCGGCAAAATGGTACAACCAGTTGAGTTGTACCCAAATCAAATCGTGGAGAGATTTGGCGCAGGCTTTCATTAAGCATTACGGCCATGTGACCGATATAGCACCTGACAGGATCACATTGCAAAACATGGAGAAAAAGCCAAGTGAAAGCTTCAGGAAGTATGCCCAAAGATGGAGGGAGGTCGCTACACAGGTCCAGCCACCATTACTAGAAAAGGAAATGACCATGCTCTTCATCAATACCCTGAAGGCACCGTTCATTAACCACATGTTGGGAAGCACGACTAAGAGTTTCGGACATGGTGATGTCAAAGAGATGATAGAGAACGAATCGGTGTGGGAAGATCGAGGTAGGAGAGAGCACAAGAAAGAGCTACCAAGAAAAGGGAAGCTGAAGTGGGGAATATAAGCTCGGGTTATCCTAAACCCGTCACTATCACCCAACCGAAAGCTGTAGCTGTGGGCCAGCAGGCTCGACCAAGACAAGAGCCCAACATGAGGCAAAAGACTGAGAAATTCCAATTTACTCCTATACCTGGGTGGACGATAAGGAGTTGTATAAAACTTTATTAGACGCACACGTAGTAGCCCTTTCTACTCGGAATCATTTGAACCCCATATCCTAAATGGTACAATGCAAGCACTCAATGTGAGTACCATGCAGGGATAGTGGGGCACCCGATAGAGAATTGCTTTCCTTTCAAAAAGCTAGTCGAGAGGCTCATCAAAATGGGCATTGTGGAGTTCAATGATGCTTTGTTGTAGAAAATCCATTACCCATCCACATTGATAATGGGATGAATGCGATAATTGACAACAGGGGAAAAGAATCAAGTTGAACGTTGCGTAAATAAGAACCCGATGAGAGAGGGTGCGAGAAGAATGATGGAAGAGGTTTAATCAGACAAGACGTAAGGGCAAATCCTGGATACGAGGAACTATTGTGAGTTCCATAACAAGGAAGGCCATGAGATTCAAACGCAAATAATTGAGCCTAGTACAAGGGTTAATGGATAATAAAGAGTTGGAGTTTTTGACTTTGCGGGAGGGAAAATGTATGTACCATAGGAAGTGAGTCAGTAAAGAAAGACGCCGAGGTCAAATGGGGATCAATTACTTTTCCACATATATCCAAGGTATCCATATCGGAAAGAATTATTCCTCCTAAACTGGGGATGACAAATGAAGAAACGGCCGAAGACATGTTAAAAGCCTTGATCATCAAAGCCATATTCGAGGAGAGATCGAATGAAGGAAACCTAGGAGGCATTCACCCCTACGAGCACGAAAGTGTTTTGAACAACCGGATGTGAAGGAAACTCCAGTAGTTTTAGAGCTAACAGAGTAATGTTTAAAACACACTTGTTGTTTTAAGCCTAGAAACAATAAGAATCTTTTGTGAAATAGGCTCATGTTCAAACATCTTTATTTTCAATAAAAATGCCTATTTGTGTTTCATGTCGAGCAAATATTTTCTCATTTTTTTCTCCCATGTCATACTATATATTCTTTTGTTCTTTGGAATGTTCTTTCATTTTTCACCAGATTATGAGAATCATCTTGTAACCATTTATTCTTTTGAATTTGCCTTCGTACCTACAATAGGTACCCGGATATTGGGACATGAGCAACGTCACAGACTCCTTTTGAGTGAAATATGGGTCTAAAAGGATCCGAATATTTTGAAGATGTCGAGAGTACAACTTACCCATCGATCATTAAGGATGGGAAAATAAAATGAAAATAGACTCTATCGTACAAAGGGTCAGTGAACGTTGTGAGTCAGGGGAAGGGAGTGAAGATCGAAGCCTTGCCCTCTACCGAAACAAAGCAAGACGCCATCGAGTTATTCAAAGAATTCAAAGATATCTTTGCATGATCGCATCAAGATATGCTTAGGCACGATGAGGCTCCATGAAAGAGATATTTTGTCAGTGTTACCGTAAATGCCAAATTGAGAAGACATGACCTATATGCTTTTTCTATACGTGGGGCATAAATGTTACGGGGATGATTTCGTCAAAAGTATCTAGTTGACGCCTATTTATTTTCGTGATTGTCAACTATTCCACTAAGAGAGTGAGATTCGGTTCCTATAACAAAGTTACAAGGTCAATCATCAAGTTCAATTTCAACTTCGAGTTCAAGTTCGAATTTTAAAAAAAAAAACAAAACAAAACAAATGAAAGAAAGAAGAAAAGAAAGGAAAGAAACCATAAAAAAAAAGATTTTGAAAGATGATGGACCATTTACCCTCTATGCTTCTTGAATGTTGGCGAGAACTTCCACCGGGGCAACACCCTTCTCATTAGTTTATGGATGGATACAGTCTTGCCCATCTAAGTTAAAATTCTTACTCTTTAGATTTTGTCAGAACTGAAGTTGGACGAAACAGAATGGGTTCACTCTCTGTATGACTGACTGAAACTGATCGAGGAAGTGGCTATTCACCATGGTCAACTGTACCAGAAGCGGATGATGCGAGCTTACAATAAGAAAGTCCGCCCCAGAGTATTCCATGAAAGAGACTTGGTATTGAAACAGATCTTCCATATGCAAAAGGACTTCGGGGGAAAGTGGATGCCTAATTGGGAAGGACCTTATGTTGTAAAGAAGGTCTTTTCTGGACGAGCTTTGATGCTAGCCGAGATGGACAAAAAGTCCGCCAAATCCAATTAATGCAGACTCGATCGAAGTACTTAGCTTAAAAGTGGGCCAAGATGAAAACCCACAAAGGGCATCTTGAATCCAAAAAAAAAAAAAATCGGAGAGGCCAAGGTGAAAACCCGCAAAGGGCACTTTGAGACCAAAGGGGCTATGAGTCGAAAACCCGAAAAGGGCGGCTCAAGTTGTAATCAAATCATGATGGGGCATACAATAGTTTGGCCACGCTTGAATTGACAATGAGGAAGTATGTTACATCTTGGGGCATCGACAAAGTACTCTGAATCCCTTAAACACATATTGAGCTTAAATGGTCCTCAAGAAGTTTGAACAAAGAAGCTCAGTCAACGATATCTGGGGCACCTAATTGCCATCTTACCCATTCTTAATTTGCCCATTTCAAAATACACTACCAATAAATTTCTTCTTGATTGCATTTGCTATCTTATTTGTTTGAGCTATGCTCCCAATTAATTTCTTTCTTGTCCATTATTATGATCTTTTCCAAGCATTTTTCATTGAAATAATGATTATTGAACTAATAATGCTTTCATAAAAGAAGTTTTATGATTACTTCGAAAGTCTCTAAATAATACAAGAATCAAACAGGACAATTATTTAGGACTAACTGTGCTTAAAGGGCTCGAGACTTGAGATGAGGGACTAAGCGGTGACATCTTCTTGATTAGTTGTTAGAAGTACCAAATGAGCAGAGAAGACATACGTCGGGGTCACCTTAATAAGCGACAAGCAATAATGTACCCAAATGTTAAAATGGATCATTCTCATGACATTTTGCATTCATTCATAACATTCATAGTACACATGGTTAGGAGCATTTTACATGACATCCTAATCATTCGACATAAACATATACCCCATGAAATCAATTCTCTGTGTAGGATCCCCATAGGACAATGTAGCAAAATTGATGGGAGTTACAAAATATCGGACCTTATCCCATCGAGCAAGAGTGGAGCAGTTGAAAACATTGAGCCTCAATTCCTTAAGCAAGAGGGCAAGGGCCAAAAATAGCAGACCTTATCCCATCGAAAGGAGAGTGGAGCAGTTGAGAACGACGAGCCTTAATTCCCTAAGCGGTAGGGTAGCAGGTCAAAATCTGAGACCTTATCCCTCGAGCAGGGAGTGGAGCAGTCGAAAACACGAGCCTTAATTCCCTAGCGGTAGGGTAACTGGTCGAAAATATCGGACCTTATCCCACCGAAAGGTGAGGAAGTCGAAAACATTAAGCCTCAATTCCCTAGCAGTAGGGTAGCAGGCCAAAAATAGTAGATCTTATCCCACCTGGCAGGGTGGAGCGGATCGAGAACGACGAGCCTTAATTCCCTAAGCGGTAAGGTAACGGGTGAAAATATCGACTTTATCCCACCGCGAGGAGTGGGCAAGTCGAAAACATTAAGCCTCAATTCCCAAGCAGCAGGTAAGGGCCAAAAATAGCAGATCTTATCCCACCGAAGAAGAGTGGAACGGATCGAGAACGACGAGCCTTAATTCCCTAAGCGGTAGGGTAACGGGTCGAAAATATCGGACCTTATCCCACCGGCAGAGTGGAACAGTCGAAAACATTGAGCCTCAATTCCCTAAGCAGTAGGGTAGTAGGCCAAAAATAGCAGATCTTATCCCACCGGCAGGAGTGGAGCAGATCGAAAGCGACGAGCCTCAATTCCCTAGCAGTAGGGTAGCGGGCCAAAAACATCGGACCTTATCCCATCGGGAATGGAGCAGTCGAAAACAATGAGCCTTAATTCCCTAGCGGTAGGGTAACAGTTAAAGATAGCAGATCCTATCTCCACCGAAAGAGTGGAGCGGATTGAAGACAACAGATCTTATCTCTCTGGCGGAGTAGAGCGGATCGAAGATAGCAGATCCTATCTCCACCGAATCGGAGTGGAGCGAATCGGAAGGTCACAAATCTTATCTTATCTTCACCGAAGTGGAGTGGAGCGGATCGAATCTGACAAGTCTTATCTCCTGTGATGGAATGAAGCTACCAAGAAAGGAAGCATCAAGAAGTCAAGACTCACTAGACCGGCAAAATTTGCCCTTTTAAAGTCTTTTCTTCGCCCAGCTTACGATAACAAGCAAGAGGGCATTGTAATAGGCAAAATTTGCCCGCCTATACCACTACAAAAAATAAAATAATGAGGTCCAAGTAAGAGTCCAAAATACAAGCCCAAAGACCCAACACTTAAACCCTAGCCCAAGTCTTTAGCCCAAAACCTAAAAAGCTAATTCTAGCCCAACAAAGAAGATGAAACGAAGCAAGAATAGCAATACAGCAATTTCCCCAGTAGACGTCGTCAGGCCACCACACGCCGGACGCCACCACCCATGACGTGCGCTTTTCCACCACGCCATGTAGTTGCCCACGTCTCGCGTTGTACCTACAAAAGGAAAACCAATACAACAATGAGCGAGATATTTGGGGATTTGATTTTCTTTTTTTGGGATTTCTTAGGCTATAAAAGCCAAATATTTCTATGTAAAATGGGGGATATGAAAGAAAGATACACCTTTGTAATAAAGAAAATATTCGAGAAATCTAGATTCAAAAGAGCGAAGGTTTTTTTGGATTTTCGGGTTTAGAGGTTTGATACAAATTCAAAAGACATACCTATCATTTTCTACGGTTTTGAATCAAAATCAAGAAAAGGTTTCTCTTTTAGTTATTTATTTTTAAACTTTCGAATCCGTTTTCATTTTATCTCTTTTATTTCTTTGTTTCTTTGAACACTAAAGACCTAGGCATTAAAAAGGGAAATACTTACGCTTTAAATTCCGTCGGGAGAACACGACGATTGCTCGAACTTCACGGACCGAGGGCATTCAGGCCCTAAAGGAACGAACGGATGAAAAAGGGCTCCTGGTCTGTTGCTTTGAAGCAAAAAAAAAGAAATGGGGAAATGTTGATTTTTAGGTTTTAGGCATTAAAAAGGGGTGGGCCCCGCCCACTTAATTGCTTCTGCAGGTGGGTAGGTGCAATTTCACCCTAAATGGGTAAATTGTGCTATTAGCCCTCCTTTTTTTTGTTGATATTTTAATTGCGTCCCCTTCAGTTTTTCTTTATTTTAAAATTTGCCCCTGCATTTTATGCCCCGTTTCGTTTGAGTCCGCGTCCAGGCACAATGTTTGGAGACTTGGAATAATTCCGTTTCAGTCCTTCAAGATTGCGCAATTGAATTTGGTCCTCTTCCTTTTATTACTTTGCAATTTTGCCTCAAAACTCTTGTTTTGATCCGATTTAATCTGTTTTCGTATTTTAGCTATTTTACCGTTAAATTAATTTTTTATATATTATTAATAATTATTTATTATTCTCATTCTTATTAATATTATTTTTATTTTATTATTAACATACCTTTATTTTTACGTCTTATACTTGATATTACCATATCATTGTTATACTATTGTATTACTAACATGTTGTATTTATTACTTTTATTGTTTTATATTTTATTATATACTATTATATTATTATTTTTATTATCACTACTATATTATATATTACTATTATATTTACTATGATATATATTTTATTTATCATTATTATTATCAAATGTTTTATTTTCTTTTACTTCTACTGTTTTATTAGTACTATTATTTTATTGTTTTCTTATTGTTTATTTTGGATTATTATCATTATTCTTTTATCTAGTACTATTATTGCTATTCGTACTTATTATTATTATTTACCATTATATTCTTGTATCACTAATATCTTTCTTTATTATCGTTATTTTCTTTTACATACTATTATATCTATTATCACATATATCATGGATTGCTTTAATTGTTTATTTATATATTATTTTTTTGTATCTATTATTTTATTACTATCGGTATACCTTTATTTCTTTTACTATTATTCTTTATTAGGGTTAATATTATCACCATGACTTTTGTATTCATTATTAATTATTTATTATTAGTGCTATATTACATTAGCGGTATTATTATTTATTTTCTTCTTTTGGGTGCATTATTGTTATTTCCTATTAATCGGGTCTACATTTCCACGAAATTAGTTTTGGTTTCTTTTAAAAAATTTTCACAAAGGTAGTTTTTCTGTATTCGGAAGTTCGAGAAATCGTGCTCAACCGTGCTGGGCTTCGATTGTTTTCGTTCGTCTAGATCACTAAATATCCTTTGAAGATTTCAATCGTATTTTTTGAAAATAAGGTAATGTTTCGTGTTTGGAAGTTCAAGAAATTCGTGCCCAATCGTGCTGGGTTTCGATTTTCTGTTCATCTAAACAACTAGATATCCTTCATAGATTTTTTCATATTTCTTAAATAAAGGCAATATTTCATGATTGGAAATCCAAAGAATCGTACCCAATCGTCTTTGGGTTTCGGTTTTAGTTTAGCCAAATGGTGAAATACCCTTTTCAAATTGCAATGCATGGATTTTGGAAATCATGAAATGATCTTAATATCGAGGGTTTGAAACATCGTGTCCTATCGTGCTGGATGCGGTATTTTACCTTTTTGGGATAAGAGAATTTCGATATCCAATTCGAGTTATCTAAACACTTTTTAATGATTCATATTTTAAATTTTTATTTTCTAATTTTCGATATTAAGGACATTAATCAATCAACACGGTACCAATTTTGGGCGTTGCGAGGGTGCTAATCCTTCCTCGTGCGTAACCGACTCCCGAGCCCATTTTCTTAAAAGTCGTAGACCAAGCTGTTTTCAAAAGTGGCCCAATCACACTTCAAAAAAGGATTGGTGGCGACTCCGTTTTTCCTTTTTTTAAAGTCGGCCTATTTTCAAACAAAAAAATGGTTTCGACATTAATGACAATAATATAATTTAATATTATATATTAAAAATAAAAAGCACAATAAAGCTCGCGAGTCATTAAGTCGACTATTATTAAGTCACTGGTGCTCAAACTTTGTTCAATAATTACTTAATCAAGTTCGATACTTTTCGAGTTGAACTTAGGTATTTTTCGAACACCAGTGTATCATTTATAGGGACTAAGGAAGGGGATAAATAGGGGCCTAGCCCCCCAAAATTGAAAAAAGTTTATTTTAACACCCAAAACCTAGAAATTTATAAATTAATTCATAATAAAATTATAATTTCACCTCAAATATAATAAAATTTTAATTTAATCATTTTAAAAACTGTAAAAATATAAATCAACAAAAAAAATTATATTTTAACTCCTTAAAATTCCCAAACCCAAAAGTTTTTTTTACTGTTCTGCTGATTTGTACCGCTAGTTGGCCTTAACCTTAGTTATTGATGAATTTCTCTACAAGAAGCAGGTGTCAAAAGCTTGCTCTCTAGTTGACATCTTGCTACACCAGGTGCTTGGATTATTATTGATACTCAAACCTTAATATTAGGCTATATTTGGTAATATATTGGTACTCAACCTTTGTTATCCAGAACGGGTAAAGATAGTTTTTCAAGGCAAAAAAATGGTGCAAAGAATATTAAACATTAAACCAAACACAATAATTTGAAACCACACATTCAACAATGGCATGAAATTATTTTATTAAAGTAGCTGAATAGGTTTTGCTTTAAAACTACTTTGAGTAGTTCCAATTGACAGACTATCTAATCCCTTCTACTTTTCCAATACAAAGTTTTTATTAAAAATTGTGATATGAATTTTGTCACTTGTTGAAGAAATAAATATAATGGTAAAATAAATAAATTTGTGGGGGCGAGAAGCTAAGGGCTGAGGGCCGTAGCCCGTCACAGATCCTTATTAAGCACAAAACTACATTGGGGTTGCGACCATGGGTGTGCCCCAGCGATACGGATCATACAGCACAAATTGAATCGGTATAAAACTATTCTTCTTTTATTTGACTTTGATTAGAACAGAGGTTTTCAACCCTTAAATAGATATAGTCGAAACTACTCTTATATCATTTTATTTTTCAACATTAGTGAGTTTCTCCTCTTATATATGTAGGTTTTTTTTTTCCAAAAAGATTTACACGTAAAATCTGTGTATTTTCTTTCTTCTTTTTTTTTTTCTTTTTGCTTTGCGACCATTCTACCGCCATTATCAACATTTATTATAGCAGTTTTTAAATTTGAAATCACTTTATATTGTAATAGCTAATAAACTGTGCCATTTAAAACAATTTATGTGATCCCTTACTTCATCACATTAGTACCTAAAATTGATCATTTTTTTAAAATTGATCCTTGTAATGGCGTAGTAAAATCTTATAGTGCCACTTCATCATATGGACTAAAATTGAAAAAAGTTGTCAAGTTACAAGATTAATGAGGATAAAAAAGTTCAATAACTTTTTCTTATTTTTTATTTGACTTAACATAAATTAGAAATGGTTTAATATAACATTTGGTACCTAAACTTTTTTTTGGTCCATTTTGGTACTCAAACTTGACACTTTTTTCTAATTTGGTACCTAAACTTGACATTTTTTCTTAAGTTGATACATAACTTTTTGGGGTCCAATTTGGTATCTGAACTTGACTCTTTTTCCTAATTTGGTACCTATTTTTTTTTTGTTTGATTTGGTACTTGTCAAAAGTTTTTCAAATTACTCCAATATACTAGTAATGTTATTTTTTTATGAGGAAGCAAAAATAATCAATATATAACCGACATGTGACGAGATGATATGATATTTTTTATATTTTATATGTTCAATTACTTTTATTTTTATTTATTTATTTTATTAATTGAAAGTAATGAATTTCTTTTAATTTGGGGTTTAAAAATTCTTTGTTTTAATTTAATATTAATTAGTTAAGCATAGCTCAATACCTATTAATTTAACATGAATTTCCTCTAATATTGGCAGTATTTTTGTAGCATAACAAAAAAAAAAAATTAACGCCTTTAGTGTTTTATGTAATTTGTATAACATTTAATAAAATTAGGTAACATATTAAGAAAAAATTACAAATTCAAGTACTAAATTGGGCCAGAAAAAGTGTTAAGTTCAAGTATAAAAATTTTGTGTGTTTGTGAATTATAAGAGAAGAACAAAATCTTAATAACAATACAATTTATGTAATTCAAACCTAAATCACACTTAATAAACCTATAGATGAATCTTTTATAATAACAAATAACGTTGTTTAAAGAAAAGAAAGAACAAATAACGTACAATAAATTATTATTATTATTATTATTATTATTATTATATATGTCCAAATCCAACATCTGAAACATTGAAAGGCATCTTTGTTAGTTTGTATCATGTAGTGCTGTTTCTCACAACGTCATGATGATTTTATTATTTTTTATATTTATTTTATTATATAAATAAATAAAATCTGAACATATATTATTAGTATCCGAAGACTAGTTCTTTTTCACAAGCACCTAAGATTGGGATCTCCAACTCCCTTTTTTTCCTACTTTCTTATCAAAATTGCCATTTTAAGGTTTCACTTTATAAACCTTTCTCAGTTTCCGTTTCCATTTCTTGAACTCAGTGCACTGAAATAAGTATAATGGGAAAAGCTGCAAGGTGGTTGAAGAGCTTATTTGGGATGAAGAACAGCAAAGACTACTTGAATTCCGGTGACCGGAAAGGCAAAAAAGGGTCTAGCATTGGCCGTTCGGGGAGGGATCCCAGCGGCGGATTGTGTCACAGCGTTACAGCGACACCTCCACCAAACATGTCACCGGCAGAAGTGTCTATGTGGATAAGGTCATACTACAATGAAACGGAGAAGGAACAAAACAAACACGCAATCGCCGTAGCGGCCGCCACTGCAGCGGCTGCCGATGCAGCGGTGGCCGCGGCGAAAGCAGCCGTGGCGGTCGTGAGGCTGACAAGTCACGGAAGGGGAACCATGTTTGGGCACGAGAGATGGGCTGCTGTTAAAATTCAAACCGCGTTTCGAGGTTATCTGGTGAGTGTAACAGTCTCGAAAAAGTTTACGCTGTTTCCGATTGTGTTGCGTTTAATTTCGATTTTTTTGGATTTCGAAAAACAGGCTAGAAGAGCACTGCGAGCTTTGAAAGGATTAGTGAAGATACAAGCTCTGGTTAGAGGATACTTAGTGAGGAAACAAGCTACCATTAGGTCCCATAAATCTAACAGATTTGACATCCGAGCACGAAAATCTATGGTGAAAATTTGCTTTTTGATTTGATAATTTTACATTAATCTGATATAAATATACTTTTATATTAAAAATCAGATTATACTTTTATTTTTTTAGTATGTTAGATTAAGTAAATTGATATTTTTGTTAAAAATTTTATTTATTTTACTGTTAAAGATTATTTCCTATACATCATGAGGTTATCATTTTCTGATTATTTCTATCAACTCTTCTAATTTTTGGCAATATAAATAGATGAAATTTAATGAAAAATATTAATTTATTTTTGATTTAATGCATAGAGACTAACTTACTTAATTTTTAAGTAAAAATAGCAATTTCATGATACGATAGATACTTTTATTGATTAATCTAATTTATGAATTTGTTTAAAACCCATTTTGCAGGAGAGATTATATTCTTTTAATCACACTACAAATGGCATTGATGAAAATTCCAAATTGGTGGAGGTTGTTGATATTGTTAGGCCGAAATCAAGATCTCGTAGGAACGTTAATGCTTCAGAATCGGATTTCGGCGATGAGTATCAGCCAGTTCATCGGACATTATCTTCTCCGTTTCTAAGTCGAGTTCCAGCTCGAATATCAATACCGGATGGCCGAGATTGGTGTTTAACAGGAGATGAATACAGGTTTTGTACAGCACAAAATACACCTCGGGTCATAAGTTCTTGTGGGTCTAACTCTAATGCCTCGGTTGCACCACCACCCAAGAGTGTGTGCACTGATAACTGGTTTAGACATTATGGGAATTACCCAAATTACATGGCGAATACACAATCTTTCAAGGCTAAACTGAGGTCACAAAGTGCTCCAAAGCAAAGAAAAAGGCTCTCGCTAGATGAAATGGTGGAATCTAGATGTAGTTTAAGTGGGGTTAGGATGCAGAGATGGTGCTCACAAGTTTAAGGAAAACTACTGATTTTCAAGATTGCAACAATGGGGAATCTTTTGATTCATTGGGGTCTCATAGCTTTGTTTGTAACACTCTCAATCTCACTTTTAAGGGGTCTGTTATGATATAATGTAGAGTTTTAAGTATTTTTGTTTTAATGTTTTAATATTTATGAAATTTTGTTATGTACTTATAATTTTTATTTATAATATTGAAATATTATTGTTTTGGTCATTAATATTTTATCTTGGACTGTACAGTTGATCTTGAAATCGGATTAAACGATAAAAAGCGAAATAAGAAAACTTTTAAGGACCGAAATTAAGTTGTATAATTTATGAGAGTTAAAATGCAATTTCATCATTTTAAAAGTTTATGTCTTTATAATTTGTTAGAAAATTAGATTAAAATTTTATCATTTTGAGGGGCGAGAGGGCAAAGTACAATTTTATCATTTACTAATTCAAAATTTTATAAATTTTAAAGGCAAAAATTTAAATTTATAATTTTAATAGAATTTTTGTTACATGACTATTAAATAGAATTTTTTAAAATATTACATCAATGAATTTAATAAAAAAATTTATTAAGGAATTGACAAACAAACTTAAATTTTAAATTTTGAAAAATATATTAACTAAATTTAAGAGTTTAGGGACTAAGAATTTCATGTTTAAAGTTTTAGTATTTATTTATAATTAATTATTATCTAATTATGTTTAAATAAAGTATTTAGTATTTATTTATAAATTTATTATTTTTGTTTATTTAATAATAATATGTCATATTATTATCTACGGATAATAAATTAAATATTCTATAATTATTATATTTAATACTTATATAATATCAAAATCAAAAATTTATTTATATTTTAATTGAACAATTTGATCAGTACGATGAATTAAATAGATTATATGAAGATGAAACTAATTTAACTTCCAATTTGATATTTTTTTCATTGATAATATTATATTAGTTATATTTAAACATATCAATTCATTATATTTTTAATATGTTATAAAACTTTTATTAAAACATAAATGAAATTTTGACCATACTGGTAAAAATAGAACTCATGAAATCTATCATGCGTGGAAGCATCTCAAAATAAAAATTATCCTTCCAAAAGAAATTTTAATCTCTCTTAAAATTTTAAATTAAATTATGCACTCTCCAAAGATAAAAATTTATAATTTATTTCTTAAAATTTATAATTCATCCTAAAAATATCGAAATTTTATTTATAAATTTTAAAAATATATACATGGACAGTTTAGGCGGCGTGGCTGCTTTCAGATGAATATTTCGTGAAGCGTGTCGATAAGAAGGCTTTTTCTCAAGTTGGAAAATGTGTAAGTAATTCAGGCAGCATCTGTGCATCATAATGAGATTATAAACAAAGTCAATTTGAACCCTAAATTAATTGTCTTATAATATTAAGAACCCAAAATTATTTTTAGGGATGGTGCCTTGTTTGAGCTATCATGGGCTAAAAATGGTAACGTTATAGGCTATATAGCTATTGTCACATGACATGTTTGAAAGGATACCTTTTTTAAAACATCAAATAATTAAAGAAATACATTAATTTTTAAATTATTTAATAAGACACGTTAGAGAAAATGTTACTTTGTAAGTGACATATTTTAAGAGTCTTTTTCAAAGACATTGTAAGGTGTTTTTTGTCGTTCTGCTCTCTAAAATAACTGAAAGTAATACTCAATAATAACATCTTTTCCTCTCCTCTAATTAATTTAAAAGAGTTAATATCATAATTGGTTCTGAAACTTTCATCTAATATGTAATAAAATATTTATATAAAGAAAATGTCTAATTTAATATTTATATTATTCTATCATATATAAATATATCTCAAAGTTTTAACGTCATTTAATTTACATGTTGACTTGACAATAATAGACAAATGTCAGTCACTTATCATTATATAATTAGTTTTAAATTTGAAATTAAAAATATTTATTTAGTAATTATATAATAAAAAATGATATTATCTTTGAATATAAATTTACAAAATAATTTTAATAGTATTAACAATTTAATTTAATTTTAAAATTTAAAAATAGAAATTTTTTATAAATAAAAAATAAAAGATTAAATTTTAAATTTACAAAAATAGAGATATTTATTGAATATTTTAACCTTATCTAAACAAGGCACCTAAAAACTAGCCAAGGCTCTCGTTTAGCAGGAACATTCGCTGCTTTGCCTAGCTCAAATGCAGACCGAAGCTCCTAGTCCTATCGAGCTTTTTGGCATATTTCAGGGATTTGGTTGCTCCTATCAATATTTTCAGGTTACAAGTAAAAATAGCAACTAGCAAGATTGGAGCTCTAAATAATAACAGTATAGTTGTTAAAAGATATTCTGGAAAATTGAAATGTTAAAATTTGTTTTTGAGTACAATAAGAGAATAAGATAAGAGAAAATTAAGGTGATGCAATGAAAATTGGTTCACTTAGAAAGATTGAAAATCGAAATAAGGACAATAAGACAAGTTAATAATTACTTAGAGTTATTTTAGGATGTAAAGAGTTCAATTTTTTCTTCATCTTTTTTGTAGGTATTTATAGGAAAAGTTCTATTGTCGGGTTTTTTATTAAATTAGGATAAAAAAAATAAAAATTCAAAAATGGGACGGGGCCGGTATTAATTACCAAAATAGGTAAAAAATGGTGTCCCATAGGCGGCACCACTTCTCCCCCCAGCTGACATCGATGCTACTGCAGCAGACTGACACCCCACCCCTGAAGATTGGTTTGCAATGGGTGGCACAGGGTAAATAATACCACAGCATAGGCGGCACCAAGCCCCTTAAATGGTCCCTCCTTCCCCTTCCCCGTCCCCCACAACATTGAGCTGAAGCTCAGCAGAAAAGAAGGAGCAACGCCGGAGAAAGAAAAGAAGGAAGGAAGAAAGAAAGAAAAAAGAAAAGAAGGAAGGAAGGAAGAAAGAAAGAAAAGAAGGAAGGAAGAAGGAAAAGAAATTAGGAGAAAATTAGGTATAAATTTTTAAAATAATGTTTATGTTGTTGATTTTTTATTTTATTAAATTATTTTATTATATGTTAATTTTTATTTTATGACATATTTGTTGTTAGTAGTTTATAATGTAAGTAGTTTAAGAGTTTATAATAATTTTATTAAATTTATTATATGTTAATTTATATTTTATGACTTAGTTTATAAGTAACATTAGTTGTTTAAGTAGTAGTTAGTTAGTAACTAAGTTAAATACTATTATGATTAATAGGTAGTTAGAATAGAAACCCTAAAAAATATTTAATTATGTTATTTAGCTAATAATTTATTATGTTAGTGTGTATTAATATGTTAGTTTTAACTCTAACATGATTTTAGTTAGTATATTATTATTAGTTAAACTTTAATAATTAATTTAGTTAGTATATATATAAAATAATTATTATTATTGTTAGTGTAATATTATCGTTAATAAAAAAGGTAAATGTTATTTTATTAAGTATTATGTTACTATTGTTAGTAATATATTATAGTTATTGTTAGTATAAAGAATATTAAAATAATACATAAAATATTACATTATAAAAAATAATATAAAATAATAAAATACTGAAAATAGTATATTTTTTAAAGTAATAGTATTTGAGAAAAGAAAAATACGAATAAATAGTTAAAATAAGTGGATTTTATTAAATTGATATATAAAAAGTAATAAAACAATACATTTGAAATATTACGTAGTAAAAGAAATAATATCAAATAATAAAAAACGAAAATAGTAAAATAAAATATTTGATTTATTATGCACTAAAATGTATACATAGATAATATATTTGAATGCTTATATACGAAAATAATATAAAATAATTAAAACGAAAATAGTAAAATAAAATATTTGATTTATTATGCACTAAAATGTGTCCGTAGATAATATATTTGAATGATTATGTACTAAAATAATATAAAATAATTAAAACGAAAATAGTAAAATAAACTATTTGATTTATTATGCACTAAAATGTATACGTAGATAATATATTTGAATGATTATGTATGAAAATAATATAAAATAATTAAAACAAAATAGTAAAATAAACTATTTGATTTATTATGCACTAAAATGTGTACATAGATAATATATTTGAATGATTATATACGAAAATAATATAAAATAATTAAAAACGAAAATAGTAAAATAAAATATTTGATTTATTATGCACTAAAATGTATACATAGATAATATATTTGAATGCTTATATACGAAAATAATATAAAATAATTAAAAGCGAAAATAGTAAAATAAAATATTTGATTTATTATGCACTAAAATGTATACATAGATAATATATTTGAATGCTTATATACGAAAATAATATAAAATAATTAAAAGCGAAAATAGTAAAATAAAATATTTGATTTATTATGCACTAAAATGTGTCATAGATAATATATTTGAATGCTTATGTACGAAAATAATATAAAATAATTAAAACGAAAATAGTAAAATAAAATATTTGATTTATTATGCACTAAAATGTGTCATAGATAATATATTTGAATGCTTATGTACGAAAATAATATAAAATAATTAAAAATGAAAATAGTAAAATAAAATATTTGATTTATTATGCACTAAAATGTGTACATAGATAATATATTTGAATGCTTATATACGAAAATAATATAAAATAAAACGGACAAAGGCTAGTAATAGAAAAGCTATACGTATATCGTAATATTATTATTAAGGAATCGTAAAAACTATATTATTACTTTAGCTATGTTAATATAATATTATTATGAAGAAACCGTAAATATTATTATTAGTTATTATCATTGTTTATAAAAAACTCTAATTAATATTTAACTTAATATTATGATGTTTGTATAAATAATAAAATATTATATTTATTATGCATCGTTGACATGATATTCTTATTATATGATTAGTATTGGCATGTTATTTGTTACTAATTGAATATAGATTTATTATTTTTATGTAGGTAAAATTTGATTTGAGACGGAAATGGCTTCATTGATTAGTAAAGTTCCTCACATATCGTATTGCTAAAAATATGGTAATGTATTGTTATTTATTAATTACTGGTTATATTAACAAAATAGCTACATAATAAATTATGTTATTCTACATAAGTAGTAATCTTTTATGATTTAACACCGTCGGGACTCGTGCAGTGTATTACGGGGCGGGTGAATGGCCTAAAAATCCCGGATGAGCAGATGATGCCATATATAGAGCAAGCCGGATTCGTCAAGAAGACCGATCCGGACGTTTGACTTCGGTATGATTTAATATCCGCACTAGTCGGCGTTGGCGCCGGAGACCCACACTTTTCATTTTCCGTGTGGAGAGTGCACGATCACTCTAGAGGATGTTGCTCGCATCTTGGGCTCCCAATTGGCGGAGTCCCGTTACGAGCGCCGTCGGTAGCTAACCCGTTTACCTCCGCCGAGCCTACTAGGGCACCGTGACTGATCTTGATGGAAAATATTTTACGTAATTAAAATTTACATGGTCGAGAACGAGGTACCAACATATATCGGTGATGCCATGAAGGCGACTTGATGTGCGCTAGTCGGCGTGCATTATGCACATCATAGGGGTATATCGATGCCCAGTGCAAACAATAATACGGTTCATATTCGATACACCTTTATTGGTGATTTAAGCAATGCTCGATCATATAGTTGGGGCTCGCAGATTCTTACGTGGTTGTACCGTGAGCTTTGTTGGACGCAGACCAACGATCGGAGACATAGGCGGATGCCTTACACTATTGCGATCTGGGCTCAGTATAGGATGCCATTCTTGGCATCGATTACCCACCAACCATACGTATATCCGTTAGTGAACGGTGATAAAATATAACTTGTTTTTAATTGAAATTTCTTTATATCGATACTATTTGACTTAATTTTTTTTGTAGGTGGAGTAATTATCCGGGTATCGGAGGTCGTACATCAGTCTCGAGATATCTGCTTATGATTGAACAACATGCTTGGGAAGGGTAGCGATTCCAATATTAGTTACGTAGTAGTTTGTATATCTTATGCACCTTGTGTTTAATTTTAACAATGTTATTAATCGTGCGGTTTATATGGATGCCATACTAGTAGGCCGGAAATTGCAGCTTTTATACCCCGTCCTCCTATATTCATCGTATATGTGGTGCACAAACGCACCAATTGTCATTTCCATGTAGTAGAGTGGTATCACGGGGACCGAAAGTCTTTGTGGCAATTTGGTTGCGTCAATACATCCGGAACCGCCGTGCCAGGTGGGAGCGGTTCATTGCAAAAATAAGAGAGGGAGACCAGACTTGGATTGGGGGGTTAGACATGGTCAATTTATTGCGGTGTGGAATGATCGCATGTCCCGAATCCCTCAGATGGATATGGCTTCCAGTCTTCAACCTTCATTAGAGTACATACAATGGTACTCTATTATGGGGAAGCCATATATTCTCGGAGGCGATCGACCGTAATCCCCACATGTGCAGCGGCATGGGGCATCTGAGCGATGGCGATATGGAGGCCGAGGCAGTTGCAGGTCCTGATCCCGAGCCGGAGCCCGAGCCGGAGCCTGAGCCGGAGCCCGAGCCAGAGGTCGAGCTAGAGCCCGAGCAATTACAATCACATTCGGATGCACATTCGTATCATCCACATGTGCCAGGCACTGACAACTTTTCGGGCTCGTCAGGAGGTGGATACCAAGTCGGGTTGATATATTCGGATCGTATACACCGCGATATGGCACTCTCGGTTCGTATCTGGGTCGTATCCATCTGCATCAGGACATTCCATCGGCTCGAGTTCATCTATGCCCTTGACGACATGATTTTCGGCCATGTTTAGCACACCGCCATCCGGACCCCACCGGAGGCCCGACGAGGATGTTGGTCATCATGACGTGGGACGGCGTGAACGTCGACCACCGCAGTAAATACACACCGAGGACTACACCATCGAACCATCGGTTTTAAGGTGTTTATTAGGTCTTGATTATTTGTATTTGTAAATATAACTATGTTTATACTTTATTTTATAAAATTAACTTGATTATTTGTAGCTATGATTACTTAATATTGTTATGAGTTTTGATGATTTGGAGCTTTACAATTTCATAACAAGATTTTAAGACATGACACCAATAGCTCATTGTACACCAACAACTAAATTGATTTGTTTGCTTTACACATGGGATCTAGTTGCAATTTAACCACATTTCTATACTCTCCAAATGAATCTACAAATAAATACCATCAACCACAAGCGAAATAAGCTTCCACGACTTAGTAAGATTCAAATAATTCATTCGCAAATAATTTAGCGAGGAAGTTTCATAATTATTATCGTATACGATTATATATATCAATCAAATTTATTACAATTATATATATATAAAGCATCATATATTGATAGATAGCACATGTTAATATTAATAAGCTCAATTCCCAGTCGCTCGTGACGATTGTCCAACATGATAGTTTCGCTGCGGGCATTTACTTCGATTATGACCACCTAACCTACATATTCCACAGCGCTTACCGTCGGATTTTTCCATAATGTCCATTTCATTACGGATTCTGGATGATTGCGGACGACCTCTCGGATTTCTGCGTAGCGCTCTATCTGGGACAAGCTCGAAAGTCGTCTGGGGCACCTCCCATGTAGAGCAATTCAGGCGGAGACGAGGAACTCATTTTCCCGGACACATAAAGTACGCTCTAGCGTGTACACATCATTCACAAAATGTTCAACACTAAGGTTCGCTTTAGCACATCTTGCCACAACATGTGCACACGGATAATGAAGTGTTTGGAACCTCTTGCATCCACACCGCCATTAGAAGATCGACTCCATAAGACCTAGATGGCAAACCGATTCGACGACCGATAGACTTCGGTAACTCGAAAAGTTTCCATTCGTCGTGAATATATTTCTCTGATCATCGACCTCGCAATCCGACGATTTGCAATCAATGCATCCTCACATCTTCCACAAACACGTGTCCCGCATCCATCTGGTTGACTTGTTGTTCACCCATTCTTGGCATCAAGGTTGCCAACACAGTAGAATGTTGCCGAGAAGGCGGATGAAATCGAAGATGCCGTGTTTTCAACAACACAGCGTTGACCCCTCCACCAAGTTTGTGGTCATCGACCATAACGAAAGCCCTCGTCAAAACTTTGAGCCCATTGCCACGGCTCCATTGTACCCAACCATTCCGAAAAGATTTGTTCGCTTGACCTTCCATGTCACTCTCGAGTTGAGTCATCATTCGGTGAAAAATATGTGGTTTCTAACTCGTCTGTTGTACATGTTTTAAAAAATATTAATTCTGATATCTGGATAACATAAAACATTAAACTATACATATTAAAAATATAAGGTTATCCTTTACCCATTTTCACCACTTCTCTCTTCCGGTTTGCATTCTTATACTCTCGAAGAAAGTTAGCGCAATGTGACGGATCTGAGAGCGGATCTCCATGGCACACCGAGCGCTAATTGCGACAATTAATCCTTTCCTCTATCGGAGATGATGCAAATATTATCGTTTCTGATAACATACCTCCGCAGGTTGGTGAGGAAGAATTCCCAAGATTCCATATTCTCCTTATCTACTATTGCAAACGCTATTGGGAGTACATTCCTATTGCCGTCTTGAGCAACCGCAATAAGTAAGATCTGTGTATATTTTCCGTATAACCATGTCCCATCCACCGCATTAAACTGCGGTGTGGAAATGCCCGTACACATGGATCAACGTCCGAACATCCGATGAAAATTCTTTTCCCTATTGTAATTGGTCATTTGGGCCATAAGAAGGTCGTGTCGTAACTCAATCACGCTTCGGTATGTACTCCCCATAGCGCCTATCCATCCTCAGCTCATTATACGATGAATCGTAATCCCATACAATTGTTCCATTGCCATCTGTTTAGCTATCCACGCCTTTCGATATGATACCGATATTGGAATCGTGCTTGTATTTCAAACAATCGATCATCAAACTTTAATAGTGGCATGTCCTTCACCATTGGCATGATACACGTACATATAGTTTTGGAATCAAGTTTTCGATGATCTTCTGTCATACGTGTCGATCTGCATGTATGAGGCCCAACCATTTTTCTAATCTCCCACATCTGCGATTTTTGAATGAATGCAGCTCGTATCCGCCAATTGCATCCTTCCACCGCCTTCAACACTCGCAATATATATCGTCGATTTAGACTCTGCGACTTTGTAATCCATCGATATATCCATGCTATCTGGTTTAATAGCGGACACGCACTCTTCTTTACTTCTAAATCTACGGCCTAGGAATAACTCCTCATGATTAGAATTTACTGTAAGCCAATTGAGCGGGATATATTCGTGGTACTCTGAAACTTCGATTACGCTACTGCGTCGTGGTCTATGAGTGACATGTGCGCCGAGATTATTGTGTATCGTAATACATCGCATATGGTTCCCGACAGAAGACGCACTAATGTTCCCATCGTCATTCACGTCTTCATCGTCAATATCATCCGGTATATCATCCATATCGGGATCACTGTCAATATCGACCTCTTCTTCACAATGATCACTACTGTCATGTCCATCATCACCAACCACATCAATATCGGGTGTAATATTAAGATCGATATCGATCCGACGTATATTCGATTCGTCATCAACATACGATATTGGAGGCACCATGCACGGTTCTTGAGCTCCATGTTGTTCACCATATGCATTGCTGTCTTCATTTGCCTCAATACCGGCTAACTCAGCAAATAAGTGAATCGGTGCATTTCTGTTACTCCCATTCCCACAGTACAGCGCGATCATTGTTTCCAGGTCTTCGTCGTCTACAAGTTCCATTTCTGTGAATTTGATCGGATCTGCCGAAATTGGAAACTTGTAGAAAATTCTCGATATCGTTTTCCCACAACGTCTAACGATTTTTGCGTTTATCCTTCGCTTCATATCATCCAACGATACATTTCTATTAAATCTCATTGCTATTTGTTGCCGACATTCAAATATGCATCCAACGGTTGTTGTCAAGATGATTCCATCGAAATAAACGCATATGAAAAACTGATCATCCATCTTCAATGGTCAATCTGTTCAAAAATAAACAAAATTTCTCAAACAAAATTTAAAACGTAACATTCACAATAAAAAATTAATTAATATAAACACATAAATTACTAACAAATCAAAATAAACAAACAAAATAACTTTAAAACAAAATAATGTTTTATATATTATTTTAATGTTTTCTATACTAACAATAGTTATAACAATATACTAACAAAATAATAATATTACACTAACAATAATAATAACAATATACTAACTAAAATAAAGAGTTATAAAACTCTAATTAAGGTTTTATATTATACTAACATACTAACTAACTAACATAAATATTTTTAGTGTTTATATTCTAATTACCTACTAATAATAATAAAAAATAATTAAAATCACATTTACCATTTTTACTAACAACATAACAATATTACACTAACAATAATAATGACAATATTATAATAATAACAATAATAATAACAATAAAATAGCATAATGTTTTATATATTATTTTAATGTTTTCTATACTAACAATAGTTATTACAATATACTAACAAAATAATAATATTACACTAACAATAATAATAACAATATACTAACTAAAATAAAGAGATAAAAACTCTAATTAAAACCTTATATTATACTAAAATACTAACTAACTAATGAAATATTTTTAGGGTTTATATTCTAATTACCTACTAAAAATAATATAATACTAAATAAAATAACATTTACCATTTTTACTAAACAACATAACAATATTACACTAACAATAATAATAACAATATTATAATAATAAAATAATAATAACAATAAAATGGCATAATTTTTATATATTATTTTAATGTTTTTATACTAACAATAATTATAACAATATACTAACAAAATAATAATATTACACTAACAACAATAATAATAATATACTAACTAAAATAAAGAGATAAAACCTCTAATTAAAGTAATAAAATAAAAGTTAATATATAATAAAAAATTAAATACACAAATATTCTAAATATTTTTAGGGTTTATACTCTAATTACCTACTAATAATAATATAACTAAATTACTAACAATACTAAACTACTAAGTAATAAAATAAAAGTTAATATATAATAAAAAATTAAATACACAAATATTATTTAAAAAATTTATACCTAATTTTCCTCTATTTTCTTCTCAATTTTCTTCCTTCCCTCTCTTTCTTTTTCTTAGGCACGACTTCTTTCTCCTCGATGCTTCTTTCTTCGTGTGTGGGGAAGGGGAGAGTGCTTGATTTTAAGGTGTGGGAAATGCAGGTGCCGCCTCTGCCAACACATTTTCCAGGCTTGGTGCCGCCTATGCCAGTGTATTGATCAAGTTTTGGTGCCGCCTATGGGAGGGTATTTTTTACCCTGGTGCCGCCTATGCCAGGGTATTTTTTACCCTGGTGCCGCCCATTGCAAACCATTCTTCATGTGTGTCAGTCTGCTGCTGCAGGGGGGGAGAAGTGGTGCCGCCTATGGGACACCATTTTTCACCCATTTTGGTAATTAACACCGGCCCCGTCCCATTTTTGAATTTTTATTTTTTATCCTAATTTAATAAAAACCCTAATAATAGTAGATAAATAAAATAATAATACATACAATTGTTATAATAAATAATAGTAATATAAATAAAGAATAGTGAAAATAAAATCAAAATAATAAATAATAATATGTTATAGTAAATAATAATGATAGAAACACATAATAGTGAAAGCAGAATAGCTATAGAACATTTACATAAAAACATAGTGATGGTAATTACAACAATATATTATCAAACAAGGCTAAAAATTTTACAAAATAACTAAAATAGGATTAAATTGTATTTAAAATAAAATTTTAGGGTTAATTGAAATAAAATAAAAGAAAAAGGGGCTATTTGCACGCGCGAGAAGACTGGAGGGACCAAAGATGCAATAAATCCCTTTTGCCAAAACGCTGTGAGAGAAAGGACACATTTTGATCAAGTAAATTGTTGGGCTAAATTTAAATTAACAAAGGCTTAATTGCAAAATCATGAAAAGGCGGAGGGATGGCAGCATAAATAGCCCATCGATTAAAAAACGCGGACCCCGGAGCGGCGGGTCGAATTACACAGGTCATGTCAAAACGACGTCGTTTGGTGCTCGAGAGGCACCAAAACGACGTCGTTTTGGAGTCTTATTTATAGGCCAAAATTTGCAAAAAAAAATTCATTTCTCCTGTTAAACCAAAAAAAAACATTCCTTCCCCTTTTTTTTATATTTATGTGCTTAAAAAAAGAAAATAAGGGATACAAACGAATACTGAAAGCACGAAAAAGAAAAAAAATAAAATAAAATAAAATAGAATGGCTTTAAAAAACAAATCTGTTCCTCTTTTTTTTATTTGTTCCTTTTTTTGCTTACTGAGTTCTGTTGTAGACCCTCTTTTGGGTGGATCTGGAAACCCTTTTTTATTTTCGAGAGAGAAAAAAAAAAACAAAGAAAACCCCTTGTTTGCGATTCTGATTTTTTGTTAACTCCTTGTCCTTGCGTTTTTTTTTACTAACTTTGCTTGCTATTGTTGCTTTGGATGCTTTGATCTGTTTCTTTCTTTTTTATTAATCGAAAAAAAAGGAAAAAAAAAAAAAGGACCCTTACAACGGGGAGATCCTTTGGCTTTTATAGCCATTTACAAGAGATTTTTTTTTATTTTCTTCTGTTCTGTTGCTTCTGTTTGTGTGTTTGCTTCCTTTTGCAGGGTATGGGCAGCGGTGACGATGGGATGGTGGCCGGTGGTGCAGGGAGCAGGTGGCTGTCAGGGGGCAGGTGAAGGGTTGGTTCGGCGCAGAGGCAAGGGGTGGCTAGGGTTTTTTTTTTGTTTTCTAATTTTAATGGGCTAGGGTTTGTACTGATATGGGCCCGGGCAATTTGGGCTTTGTACAATCATGAACATATATCATGGGTATCTACCAATACAAGATTGTTATGCCTATATAAATTTCTTATTATTTCAAAAGTATATTCGCAAGTGCTCACACTTAAATACGGGTGGATGACTCCCTTTAAGTTAAGTGGGTGGTCTTTCCTAGAAATTTTGAGGATAGGTCAATGACATGTGTCCGGTGTTGACATGTGTCCGAGTGATGAAAATGGATAACAAGTTTAAAAAAAAAATTTCAAGGATCAAATTTTTAAAAATTAAATACTAAAATAAACATTAAAGTAAAATTTAAATATTAAATTTCAAAAAAACTCAACTATTAAATTAAATATTAAAATTAAATTTAGATACCAAATATCATATTAACCCAAATAATACTAAACGATATTCAAAATATGGGATACTTGATTTTTTGTCGGGCAAATATCCCAAAAATACCAAAAAATACAAAATTACGGAAAGGACGGGTTTCAAAAATATTGACGGAAGGGCAATTTCCCAAAAAAGCCACGTCGGTAGCGCTTTTTGAAATCGACTTAAAGGCGTCACGTAGGGCGCTTTAGGCCACGTCGCCTAAAAGCATACCGTGGGCGCGCTTTAGCCGACGGGCCTAAAGCTCCTCCGTGGACGCGCTTTAGGCGATCTTTCCGTCCACTTGCAATGTGAAAATGAATTAAATTTTTGGACGATGAGTCTCCGACAAAATAATTTTGAGAGACGTTTGAGAACAAACTGCGTGGCCGAAAACGCTCACGCGTGGACGCTTTTGCTACTGATGGTCTCCGCAAAATTATTTTGAGGAGACGTTTCAACAAACTGTGGTAAAAACGCTTCAAATAGGTGCACTATTACCCGAAGCGGTGAAAAGCGCTCCAACGTGGGACGACTTTTGCTACAAAGGTTCATGCAAAATTAGGCTATAAATCACCAAATTGCATTCTCGGTTAGCGTAAAGCATTCAAGCAAAAGAAAAAAAACCGAAAATGAGTGAACGTATTAATAGTGTTATTTACTACGATGGTGAAGTGCGTGACAAAATGGTGTTATTTTCTTATCGAGAACACAATAGCGATTGAGTTTTAATCAAACGTCGATTTGGTGGAACTCGCAAAAGAATTAGGCGTAAAATATTGAACAACGCCAATGAAAGTTCGATCTATTAAGTATAGATTTTGCGCTTGATCGATCCGGTGAGATATGACGATTCGACATCAAAGGTCCCTGAGCCTTGAGGCAATGGTGGAGAATCATTTTGTCGAAGAGATCGCCCTATCTCGAGTTATATGTAGAATTTTCATCTCCAAGTGATCCGTTGCGACCTCAACATCTAGTATCGTTCGAGGGAATACACGACCCAGTCGACACTACGTAAGTGGGAGGCAAAACACGAAGTGCCCGTGTGCGGTGGTAGTATGGAAAACATAACCCCGCACGACTTTCGGTTGGTGGATGGGACATGCATATTCGTCAATCGACGTCGGATGACGTAAATACGCATTGGGGGCGTCATCAACTTCTAGTGGATGGCAATCCACATACGATTGGAATCTTTACGAAAGATGTTTAAGGAGGGATGATGTATTACCGACGGCATCCACCAATGAGGGCCCTCGTTTGTTGCGAGTTATGGAGGATCGGACGATGAATCGATGTGGATCCACCTCGGGAGCGAGGGCACGACGGTGCGAAGTTGGACTATTTTACGAACCGGAGCCGTTCCAATTGTACTGAAGATGTTGAGGCGGTTCAGACGAAGAAGAAGAAGATCCGCTATTCGGGGCATACTCGCCTCCGGTAGACATGCATAATGTCGATCTATCTCAAGATGATGCATTGGAGTTTCTGAACTACCACATCGGACGCGTGGACTGTACAAATTCTTCGTTGGATTCGGACCAATTAGAAGTTGGTAACCGTTTTCCAACAAGAACACTTTTCTTGGTGCATTGAAACAATGACAAGATCGAGAAGCGGGTTAACTACACCATGGTTAAATCAAAGCTCGATAGGTACGAGGCGAAGTGTCTTTGTGCAAGACGGCACATGTGCATGGAAAATCATGGCGTCGTTGAGGAAAAGGACGGGGATGTGGGAGGTGAAGAAGTACAAAGGTCGCATACATGTCTTACCGTGCAGTACCACTATGTGTTCAATGATTTGAATAACACTAATATTATGTAATGTTGCATTATTTAACGTAATTCGTTGATGGTGTAACACAAGATCATCCGAGGATGGATTCGACATGTTGGTGATTTAATAATCCGACGGTGAAGGCCGATCCCAAAACTACTGATCTTGGCCTTAATTGGCAATATTCGTAGCCAAATGGGGTACACGCCCTCTTCTGAAAGGCTTGGATAGCCAAGCGAAGGCGTTGGAAAAGTTGCACGGTCGGTGGGGACGCTTCATATAATGAAGTGTGGCGATGGTGTAAGTCTTTGGAGAGATATGTCCCGAGCAAAGACTGTGAGACATTGAAAGCGAACCGCGTACTACAATGATCGCTCGCTCGTGGATGCGCAGTGTTCAAGCGCTGATTCGGACATTTAAGCAATGCCGAGATGCTTTTACATCTGCAAGCCATTGGTACAAATTGACGGTACCTTCATGTATGGTAGATATACGATCGGCTATTGCTAGTCGTGGCACAAGACGGCCGTGGGAGAATCCTTCCGATTGCGTTAGCAATAACACCGGAGTCGGTGATGATGGGACTTCTTCCTATCTAGGTTAAGGAGGCATATGCGCCTCAACCGACATATCGTTATATCGGATCGGGGCCCGGAATACTTGCGGCAATAGAACGACGAGGAAGCATGTGGCATCGCACACACCATCGATATTGCACGAGGCATGTGGCATCCAACTACTATGGGCAACACCGATCTAAAAGACGAAGCGGCAAGTGACCGATATGGGTATGAAATTTCTATTAATATAATTTCTTTTGAAATTTTCGATTTATTCGCAATTTGAATAGTGGTATGTAATATTCGATATCAACGTATATTGGCGGTACGAGATCAATAAAGACCGTTTTCACGAGATGTTGGCGGTTTATGCGAAGATAACGCCAAAGCGCAGACTACATGCAATATTCCTTTTGAGCAGTGGACACAAGCATATGGCGGCTGACTACGATATGGTCATATGACCACAAACCCGGCCGAATGCATAAATTACATGCTAAAAGGAACCCGTCATCTGCCGATTCTGACGGTTTCGCGGAGACATATTTTCGTTTAGCGGCACTATTTAGAAGAAGAGCGTGAGTTATCGAGGCGATGCAAGGAGGCCATGTATGGAGCAGAAGGTCTTGCAAGAAATTAACCGTGGGAAGGCACGGCGAACACTATGCACACAGTTTGTCACGATCGCGACGACCTATGGTTTCGGGTCACGAGTTTGATGCATCGAGCCAAGGTATTGTTGGCGGGCATTATCGTGTACACTTGACAAATAGGACATGCGATTGTGGATATTTGATGCACTTCGTTACCCATGTGCTCATGTACTTGCGGCTTGTCATAATCTTCGTCTTGACCCCATGAGCTATGTCGATGAAGTCTACAAATTAGAAAACATGTACAACGTGTGGAGACACGTATTCCCACCATCCCAGATGAGCGTAAGTGGCCATCGGTATCGCTTGCAGTATAAGTTGTTTGGGATAGAAAATTGAGACGAAACCAAAAGGTCGACCTTCCTCGACTAGAATACGCAACAATATGGATATCCGAGAACCGACCAACCAAAGTCGGCATGCGGGTGGTGTAGGAACCCGCCATACATCTCGCCAGTGTCCAAATCGGACTAGTTGACCGTGTTCTTAGCTTGTTTGTCTCTTCTTTGGCTATGTAATGTACATTTTTTGGAGGAAAAGCGGTGAACTTTTGTACAATAACTCAATTAAATTACAAAAAAATTAAAAAAATGAAATTACAAAAAAATTAAAAATTAAAAAATTAAATTAAAAAAAACAAACTCAAATTGTATTAAAAATAATACAACTTAATTAAAAAAAAAATAAACCAAACATATTTTGTCAAAGTTATTAAAATTAAATAAATTAAAAAATTAAATTACAAAAAAAAAACAAACTCAAATTGTATTAAATATATTACAACTTAATTACAAAAAAAAAAAATCAAACCTATTTTGTCAAAGTTATTAAAATTAAATAAATGAAAAAAATTAAATTACAAAAAAAAAACTCAAATTGTATTAAATATATTACAACTTAATTACTACAAAAAAATAAATCAAACATATTTTGTCAAAGTTATTAAAATTAAATAAATTAAAAAATTATATTACAAAAATAAAACTCAAATTGTATTAAAAATAATACAACTTACTTACAAAAAAATAAATCAAACATATTTTGTCAAAGTTATTAAAATTAAATAAATTAAAAAATTAAATTACAAAAAAAACAAACTCAAATTGTATTAAATATATTACAACTTAATTACTACAAAAAAATAAATCAAACATATTTTGTCAAAGTTATTAAAATTAAATAAATTAAAAAATTATATTACAAAAATAAAACTCAAATTGTATTAAAAATAATACAACCTACTTACAAAAAAAATAAATCAAACATATTTTGTCAAAGTTATTAAAATTAAATAAATTAAAAAATTAAATTACAAAAAAAAAACAAACTCAAATTGTATTAAATATATTACAACTTAATTACAAAAAAAATAAACCAAACATATTTTGTAAAAGTTATTAAAATTAAATAAATAAAAAATTATATTACAAAAATAAAACTCAAATTGTATTAAATATATTACAACTTAATTACAAAAAAAAAAAAATCAAACCTAATTTGTCAAAGTTATTAAAATTAAATAAATTAAAAATTTAAATTACAAAAAAAAAACAAACTCAATTTTTATAATATATATTACAACTTAATTACAAAAATTAAACGAGATCAATACAAAAAATTAAACTCAAATTATAAATTAATTTACAATTACTCAAATTATGGGGTTTAGGGTTTAGTGCGGATGTCGGTGGGAACCGGTGCCACACGAGGCTGGACGATTGATTCTGTACTGGATTCCTCCTTCTTCTAGTTTCCGCGGGGTTGTGGAACCTCGGTGGGAATCCGTCCCTCGGCGGTGGGTGCAGTTCAGGTGTTGCGATGATGACCCACCTTGATAAAATAATGACCGGAGGTGTTTGCATAAACCACGGCGGGGTGATCGCATCCGTCACGGTGAAGGAGTGCGGTAGAAAGAATCGCTCCCGACGGCACCTCCTCTAATCCCACACCGATGTCGGCCTCACGATCGGTGGCTAAAAGGAGTTGTCGAACGGACTCGAACCCGCCATGGATTCCAACACAGGGGGACTAGAAAAGGAAACATATATGGGTTAGGAGGATACATGTAAGGCGCGGTGCCTTTTGGCATAAGCTATGGACGCTGTGTTATCGGTGTTGTCGGTGAACCGATGGGCGGTGATTGTATAAGTATTGTTGATGGGCCCGGATCGATATAAGTATTTGTTGATGGGCCGGTGATCATATAGGCCTGATGATGGGCCCGCGATCGTAGGCGCTATTGTTGGGCCGTCTCATCACCCTTCTCCTTGGATGTAAAGGGCCCGACGTTCCTTATTTCATGAATTTGTTGTCGCTCTCTTCACCGACAACAGATCGGCTTCCATGGATTCTAAACCATGGCATGTACTCCAAGACGCACGCTAACTCAGAACTACGATCGGTTCCGGTTAGGTAAAAAGTCATACTGGTTCTCCCACTTTCGATATGTTCGACCAAAATATTGGCCAATCAGGTGTCGCCGCCAGTAAGTCCACATTGTGCTCATCATCGAGCACCTCGAGAAGCCACGGAATCGGTTGTCGACATCCAAATTGCCGCAGAACCCGATCCGGTGGTGCATCTCCACGGTCAGCGTAGGTGATTAGCGGACCTTAACGTGCTAACTGTTCGGATTTTGGAGGAACTCCTCGGAATTCTTGCCCAATTTGGGATCCTCATACGGTGTCCATTGAAACTATATTAACATTACCAAAATATTAGTTATATACATAAATACTAAATTATAATAACGAAATTCGACACTTACTTGTGATTAGACCGTTGTTCCAATAGAGTCAGTATATCCTCAAGCGAGTCGGTATTCCAACATGACTTCTGGATGGTTCCACCTAATTAAATAAACTCTTAGCATGCAATTATACTATAAATCTACGACATAATTGAAAATATAATATTAAATTTACCTCGTTATCAATGGGAATGAATATGGTCGGTCGAGTCGAGGACGTAAAAATGGAAATCGAAACCATGCCCATGACCGCAGTAGTGATAGACAACCTCCGATTTTTGCTTTATCCAAGCACTGCCGCTTCAAGACATCTCCGATACAACCTCGATAAGACGGCGGACCCCAACCGAATTCACCTACCGCTCTGAAATCAACAAGTTTCGAGAGCCATCTCGTGGACGAGGTTTCTAGAGGCGTCCGACATCGATAGCCTCCAATTATTCGAAGTATGTATGCCGTGCATACCGTATTCTTTCATCTTGATCGAATCTTCATTCTATTTGCGGAATGTGTCTCGTAACCAAACCATATCGATCCGACCTCCTTGCAATTTATCCGGAATGGCACCCAGAGCTCGTAGCATACTGACCATCCAATCGTGAGATGTTACGGTCCGGTGACTACCGACCGGCCCACCGGTAATCCCAATATGAATCGCACATCTTCTAAGGTGATGCTACACTCTCCGCATGGCGGATGGAAAGTGTGCGTCTCGGTCTCCACCTCTATCAACGCTTATCAAAACCGGGTCCAACTTGAACCCCTACCTATCGTGGGTACGTGCCAAAAACCCGCTTCCGCAAGTAATTCTCGATCAATGGTGATGGGGACCGGGCATGTTGCGAATATAACATTGCAACACCGATCTACGATTGTTTAAAAATAATAAAATTCAAAATTAATGAAAAATTGCATAATTAAAAAATTTAATAATATTGAAAAATTAAAATTCAAACTTACCATTCTCAATTCTTTGGACGCCAATGTGAGTCTTTGTCTAGCGATGTAAATCTCCTACCATTGTACTCGATAAAGATTTTTTAATTTTCCCAAAAATAAATATATTAAAAAATTATAAAGGGCTTTTTCGTAAATGGTAGAAGACTATTTCGAAATTTAAGAGTAAATTTCAAGGGCTTTGAGAGAAACTTGAGAGAAAATTGAGAGCAAATTGAGAGAAAATTGAGAGAAAAATGAGAAAGGATTGAAGTGTGAAAAAAATGAAGGGTTGGGGGGGTATTTATAGTTTTTTTTTTTTCCGTTGGTTTTTGACCGTTAGGGTCCAACGGTCACTTTTTTTGAATTCTTGCTTAAAGCGCGTCCACGGAGAGGCGCTTTAAGCGCGTCAATTAAAAGCGTCCACGGTAGCGCTTTAGATGACGTGGCCTAAAGCGCTTCCGACGTGACGCTTTAAAGTTTTTCTCTAAAAAGCGCCACCGACGTGGACGCGCTTTTGGGAAAAAAACCTTTTCCGGTCAATATTTTTTAAACCTGTCCTTTCCGGTAATTTTTGTATTTTTTTGGTATTTTTGGGATATTTGCCCTTTTTTTGTCAGGTATTATTGTGAGACTGCGAGTCATTACAAATTAAGAGTTATTGCTATCAATTCGATGATGTCTAGAGAATATAATGATTGAGTATCTAAAAGCGGTCTGCCCAACTCATTGTAATGTCACTATCTTCTGAATAACCTTACGTATAAAGGGTAGGGCCTTTTATTTACGAATGGGCCGCGACTTAAGACAGTAATCCTAAAACATTATGTCCAGAACCAGACTTTTCAGCATATGTTTCACATCTACCAACTATCGTAAATGTTCATCAAGTGTAATTTATATATATAATACCTAAGCTACCATAATCCCTCTAATTTTCTAAAGTGAATGATATATACGCTTAATTTCATTCTAAATTATTGTAAAAATAGTTATTTTAGCATCAAATTTAGTTATTTATTGGTTGTTATTTGCATGTCAGTTTAAACAGGAAAAAGAAAATGAATGATTCAATATGAAGCAATATATGAAAGTGAAATTAGAACCAACCTGATCCCGTGAAAGATAACAAAGCCTTCTTTCTCCAATTGTCAAAGGAGTAGGAGCTTAAGGAATATATGTGGGCTTGATTGGTGCAAAATATGGTATTCAAATTTCAACAATTACAAAGGAGAAAATCATAATAATATCATGAGATAACTAAAATTAGCTCTTAAAATAATGGGGACGAACCTGAAATGCCAACTGTTTTCCTTTTTTTGGTTCAATGAGACTGAGAAAAGGTCGAGTGCTTAATCGATCATGTAATTTACTGAAGAGATAATGCCTTAATGTATTTGCCGCTTAATTTGTTTCTTGTCAAAACTGTAAGAAAATAAGTCGAGTTCTAATCAGAAATGCGCATAAAACTAAATTTAAAGATCGTAATCTGTTAATCTCAATCTAAACAATCTAAAACCATTCCAATCAATGCTCTTTAAGCTCAAATTTGAGTTTAACTAAATTAATTTATCAATTTTTATATTAATTTCAAAGTTGAGTTCAATTAAGATTTGCATATTTAAATTTGAGTTTGAATCCAACTCAATAATTTAACTTATAATTAATAATATATATTAAACTCAATGACATAATTTAATAATATAAAACACTTAAAATGTATATTAAAAATAAAAATTTTGATTAAGCTTAAGTACTGCTCGAATTGAGCGAATTGAGCTTGATTCCATAATTACCACAAATTTCATATCATTAAATTTTAAGTCGCCGTCTAAGGTAGATTTCAGAGCCAAACACTAAAAATCTAGAATCGTAACCGAAAAGAAAATTAAAAAGAATTAAAAGAGAGAACTGACCGTACACTGGATCGGTTTGAAGAATCAGCGTGGACCGAATACCTCCTTCAACACCGCCATTAAGATAACTCGAAACGATAACAGCACGGTAACTGTAAGAAAATAAGTAATTTACTAATCAGAAATGTGCCTAAAACAAAATTTAAGATCTGTAGTTTGTTAATCAGAAACAATTCATATCATTCGGATTAGTGGTTCATTGCTAAAACAATTCGAAATTAGCGATTTATAGCTTGTCTGCTGAGAAAACTTCGTATATTAATATCATTGGATTTAAGTCTTGGTCTAAGCTAAAAGATTCAAAGCCAAACACTAATTAATTCGGAATTTGTTGCAAAACGAAAGAGAAAATTAATTAAAGAGAGAACTGACAGTGACCTGAAGATCGATGCTACAACCGCCACGTTTGATGACCGTAGACCTTGAGGAGGACGGACGGAGGCCATTGTCGTGCTTACACTGGATCAACTTGAAGAATCGGTGTCGACCGTAACCTCCTTCAGCATCGGATTGCTCAAAGACGGGAAGTATTAACGGTAACAGTCCGTCGCCGGAGACCTGCGTCGTTCGTGTGATCTTGTTCCCCCAATTAAGCTCTAGTTTTGGCGGCGTTGTAACGAAAACCTTTCTGCTTCTGGCGCGGCATCTTCTCAAATATAAATAACGAGAAATGCGGTCGTGCGCGGGATTTTGTATGCATACAGTTCCACGAATTCGTTGCTTTTACCAGTATGATTTATAAAATACATGTTTAAACCCACCAAAGGCGGATCCAGAAGGGCTAGTTGGGCCCGACTCGGAGAATTTCTATCTTTAATTCTTTTATAGTTTATAATATTTTAAATTAATATATAATAAAATTATACCGATTTTAAAAATATAAAATTTTAATTTAATTTTTAAAATTTATAATAATATAAACTATTCAAATAATGAAATTATATTTTATTATAATAAAAAATACAATTCAATTTCGATCCTCAAAATAATCTCTAACTTTGCCCTGAAACTTAAAAATAATATTAAGTTTGAATTAAAATCTATCAATAACTCGAACTCTATTCCATAATTATCAAATTAAGCTTAAATTTTTTTAATTAAATTCAAATAATTTACTAACACTAATGTTTGATTCAAATCCCTAATAAAACTCAATGAGACTCGAAATCAAAATAATATTAGAGAGCGTGACATATGCCTATGCATAAGGTGAGACGTGTTGAAATTTCGCACTCAAGTGACTATTAATAAAATCTATGCTCCCAAACTATTTAAATTTGTGTAAACCAAAATTAGCTGAACTCGAGCACATTAATGATTAAAAATGCGAGCCTAATAATATTTTTTGTTTTAATGTATTATGAAATTACTTTTTTACCTTTATATATATACTTAAGTCCGAGCGTAAAAAATATGTTTCACTTCATTAAAAAAAAAAAAAAACCCGAATCTAAAACAGAAATCAGGAAACAGCTGAAGACTTTTCCTACTGATTTTTTTCACCTGAAATTTGTCAATTTGATTCCATGCAAAATACAAAAGCTTGTATCAGATTTGTTCTTGCTTTTATTAGTCTGCAAATACCGTCGACGTTCTTCACTGTTTCTATTGAATGCTAAGATTTTCGGTTAAAATTCAACATCACCAAACAAACAAAGGAGCACGGCAAACGAAAATCGCGTTTACTACAAATTTATTCATTTACAGAGATAAAACTATAAATTTACACATCCGATCATCATCATAAAAAAAAGACTCAAAGGCAACGATGATCGTCGATAATGATCACCATCAAACGGTCACGATCTCATCGGCATCTTCAAAGTTAGGATCCTTAACATCAATAACCTCTTTCTCAAACCCGATCTCGGCCGGCGAAAGCCCATCTCCCGCCCATGTGTATTTGCCACCGTGACCTCCTTTCTTAGGCGATCCACTCATTCCGGTACCGGATTTCCTGTCTTTCCTCGCATCCGCCGACGACGACGATGATTTTCCGTTGCCTTTACTACTCTTCCCAGTGTTCTTCATTCTTCACAAAGCTATCAACCTATATCAATTCAATTTCCGGATTTAATTGGCGATTTTTAGGGGAAATGTTAATGGCTGTTTATATAGAGAAGAGTGGGACTTCAACTTGAGGGCGTGGAAGCAATTCATTTGAAGGACTGGTGAATGGATAAGACCGTAAGAGCAGACAATGCACTGTATTGTACCCCCAAAAATAAGCCCATGTAATTAAAAATAAATGTAATGATTTCAGGGACGACATCCGCTGAAGCTAAGCTATATCGTTGTTCATGGTATAGAATATGTTCACTCTATTGTCTAGTAATACTTAATGTGATTAAACTATTAAAAAATTTATATTTTAGATACTTAAATTTGATTATTAAATTATTTAAAAATCTTAAATTACTGTTATATGACCTTTTTTATCACATCAATCAAAAGTTCTTGCTTCTATTCTCTTCTATAATTCGTTTTTTTCATAAATTATTTTTAAACGTCACATATTTACAAACTAAAATTTAAATAGTTTTCTTTTTTAATCTCCAATATTGATAGTCAGATCAACTCGAGTCTAAGATATATTCTTTTACTCATTGATGGGTATTGATCTACTGTACTAATAATCAAATCGTCACTTGAAACTCGTTAACTAGACTCTAAAAAAAATTTAACAGTCTAATGACTTAAATAAAACTTTTGAATAATTTAATGACTTGAATGAAAATTTTCGAATAATTCAACGACTTTTGTAGCTATTTGAAATTAAGTGATCAGAATATAAATTTACTAATAGTTTAGTAACATTAAATGTAATTTATCCTAAATAAATAAATATTAATATTGTATCTTTTTATAATTTAATTTTATTCTAAGTAAACTTGACCCGACTCGAGGTTGAAAATTTTTTACCCAACTTAAAACAAGGTAAATCTGATCCATCGATTCAAATAAATCACCCGAACTACGAAGAGGTTTATTCTCGAAACTATTTCTTGAGCCCAACAAGTTCAGCTCGTACGCCTACACAAAATTTTCTATGCATTTATTATTTGCATGATGTATTAAAAAAACTCCACTGTGTTACTATTCATGTTTGTCTAAACGTAAGTTAGTCCATTTTAAAACTTACATGAATTCATTTATATTTATAAATAATTAGTTCAAAATGTTTTATGTTTTTACATTATTATTTTTAAATGTTTATTAGATAAAGTTATATTATTTTTAATTTAATATTTAATTATTTTATTTTATTAAAATTTTAAATTAAGACATGTTTAGTTTTTTTTATGTTTACATTATAATATTATATAGTATTATATATCTAATTTTATATATATAAAAGATATGTTAATAAAATTAGAAAATGGGCCGGATTAAATTCAATTCAAGCCTTAAAAAAGTAACTAAGTTTTAAATAAATACAATTTTTAATCCAAACCTATTAATTTTATCCACGCTTCCAAATATTAGGCATAATTTCAATCTTTGGTGGGCAGTGGACAGGTCTATTAAAAATTTACAATGTCATCGGTACTAATGATTTTTTTTTTTATACAATATTTAAAATTAGGAGAGAGTAATCGATTTAATAGGTTAATTAAGTTAATTTTTGAATTGACTTAACCAACTTTAATATGAGAAAATCAACTTGACCAACTTTAGTTGAGAAAACTAACCAAACCGAATTGACTTTGATTCGGTTAGTTTGGTCAATTTTTTAGATTTACCTATATTGAATTATTAAGTTGAGTTTATATGAATAATTATCTATTATATATCATAAATATAAACATGTTTCTGAAACAATATAAAATAAGTCGATTTTTTATCGGTTCGATTATAGAATTTAAAATTAATAATTGACCGAATTAATAGATTAAACCACAATCAAAATCAACCAACTCACCATAACTAACTAAATCAAAACTGAAAAAATAAAATCAAATAACCGAAAATTATTCTCCTCTTTTAAAGTTATTTATAATCTATTTTAATTTTTAAATAGAAAAATAAACACCCTTTAAAATTACCGATGCTCAAAATTTAAATCCGCTAGAACTCACCTTCAAAAATCAGCAAATAAGGTTGATGATAATTTAATTAGTATTAAGTCAACTAAAGTTTCCCTTGTAGTTTAGTTATAAAACTAAATAAAATATTAGAAAAAAGAGAAGGAGTAAAATTCCAATCCACTCGTAAATGCTTCTAGTCGTGTTGTCTAGTGGGCTATTATTTGCGCTACTTAATTTTATTTTCATTTATAATATTAGTAATTAATATCACATATTTTAGGCATGGACTTCTCATTCTTAAAGCAAGTTGAAGCATATTTATTATTTAGCTTGGCGTTAACCCCAAGCAAGAATTGCATTTTGCAAGCGTATATGCTAATTAATTTAATAGACTTACAATTGTTTTAGCGTTGACCGCTCTTACTTTTCTTCTTAGTAACGAATTTAAAGTTGATTTGTATTAGTTAATTAATCGCTTTCAAAATTAACATAATAATATTTTTAGTCCTTAGTATTTATATATAAAGTTAATTTAATATTAATTTTAAAATTTTAATTTTAATATTTACATATTATGTAATTTGATTTTTTGTTTATTTTTGTGACCCTTTTACTTATAAAATTAAGAAAAATAAAATTATCAACTAAATTTGATTGAAAATTTACACAAAATAAAAACACACCAAAATTCAAGATAATAATTATTATATTTTCTCATTCTTTTAAAATAAAGTTTAAATGTAAAAAGTAAAATTACAAAAAAGAAAAACTAAATTATATAATGTGTAAATGTTGAGAGTTAAATTTTCTTTTTAGAATTAAGACTAATTTATAAATTTTAAGGATTAAAGTTTTATTATGCCAATTTTAAAAGTTACCGTTAGAGGTTGATGACCAAAAATAATAAAATTAAATAATTAAATGATAATTTTATAACTCTTTATAATTAAATGACCTTAAAAAATTTATTGATAGTTAAGTGATTATTAGTACAATTTACCCCAAAAGATATCAGTAAAAATTGGATTGGACTTTGGAGGGGGCGGGAGAGAAAAGAAGAATAAAAGGGTTTTCCTCGGTTGTTTTAAGTAAAAAAATAAATATATTGAAAAATAATTAATAAAAAGAAAAAATAGATATGCGCGCGTCCTTAACCGTTTAAGTACTGCCGGCATCTCCTCCATTTATTTACTTCAATCGCTGTTCTCATTTCCATTTCTCTCCTCCCATCTCCGCCTCCTCCGCCTCCGCTTCCGTGTCAGTACTCTTTCTCTCTTCATGCCCTTCTCTGCATGTTTGAGCTGATTTACGCCTTTTAGCTTTTCTTCTTTAGATCCATGCATAATTCTCTGTACTGTTTTTTTATTTTATTTTATGTAAGTTTTAAGATTGAAGCTTCAGTCTCACGTTTTATTGATTTTTATTTTATTTTTCAAGTTTCAGAAGTAAAATCACTTAATGGGTGATAGCTGTGAAGTTTAATTTTGTTTTGGTTGTAAACTTTCTATGAAAAAGAGAAGTCTAAATGTGTTTTTTTTAAAACTTCGTTCAGTATGTCTTGTTAGAATGCATTGAGGAAGGTGTTAAATTGTAGCAGTGTTATCTTGCATGTAATATTGAGACTTTACTTGATTGCAACTATTTTTACATTTGTTAAATTGTTTGGTTTCTGCTTTATAAATATTTACTTAAATTCAATATTTTATTGATTTTTCTTAATTATTTTGTTTTGATAATCCCAAAATTAAACAGATTTACTGAGATTGACATCTAGAAGACTTGTTCGGGCAACCAGGACCAAGTCATTATCGGCCATGGCAACTGTAAGTTCAATCAGCTGAAAATTCATGCTCTAACTGTATTTCATTTGTATTTTGATAGTGTACTAATTATTTTATTTTGAGATGCGATTAGGAACACGATGAATATATGGGTAGTTTGAAGGCACAGTTAGCAAAATTGTTTGAAGTTTCGCTTAAAGTGACTGTTCCTAACGAGCTGGATGTAGAGCCATTGGTTGCTGCCTGTAATGGCAAATTTGGTGATTACCAGTGGTATGATATATATTTCTTTTTTTTACAAAAACAGACCAATTGCTATAGATGGTGTTTTTATGTTGTTATAAAATGGTAGATTATTTGTTATTAGATGTAAGGGTTAATTCAAACTTTTGCATGGACTGGCTTTTTTATGGCAAAAATGGGAATTTCTTTGGTGCAGTAACAATGCCATGGGCCTCTGGTCTAAAATAAAAGGGAAGGGTGCTCCATTTCGTGGGCCTCCTGCAGTTGGAGAGGTGGGGATGATTTGATATTGAAGGAGCATGTTTCCAGTATCATAGTTTGAATCAATAGATAATTGTTGGTTTATTCTTTTCATTTCCTTGTTTCTTTTGTTAGGCAATAAAAAATAATCTCCCAACCTCTGAAATGATCGAATCATGCTCTGTAGCTGGGCCTGGATTTGTAAACGTAGTGTTGTCAAAGAATTGGATGGCTAAGGTGGTTCGCATGTTTCACCTTTTTATTTAATGTCATCGAATTGTTTTCTTTTATTCAGCTTGATTTGGCTTTATGTGTTGTGGCTATTGCATTGATCTTATAAGATAGCTTGGCTGTTTTCTTGTTTGACAGAGCATTCAAAAGATGCTAATTGAAGGTATTGATACGTGGGCACCATTGTTGCCAGTTAAAACAGCAGTTGTTGACTTTTCATCCCCTAACATAGCAAAAGAAATGCATGTTGGTAACTTGAGGTCTACGATTATTGGTGACACACTTGCTCGCATGCTAGAATTTTCGAAAGTGAAAGTTCTTCGGCGGAACCATGTTGGTGACTGGGGGACACAGGTTGGTGTTGTTTCCTGATTGTACACCGAAGGCATATTTTCTTGTTTTTGCTCAATAAAGGATTAATCATTCATCTTATTGTGAAATGTGTATCTAACTTGTGTGTTGTAAAATGATTGAAACTGCAGCCTTTCTCTCTAAATCTGTCTTGCACTTCCATTTGTTCTTTTTAGCATGTACCCTTCGATAACGCCTTTTTTTAAAAAAACTTTCCTATTTGTCTTGCAGTTTGGCATGCTGATTGAGTTCCTTTTTGAAAAGTTTCCAAACTTTGAAGATGCCACTGAAACAGCCATTGGAGATCTACAGGTGAGTGAATACTGTCTAATTCCTTTGAATTTGAACCTTAAGGCAAAATTTACTAAGCACCGGTAAGCGGTAGCATGAACCCAGCAAATAACTGCTGATTCGCTTTTTAAAATTTAGAGGCTATGCTTTTTTACAGGACCTGTCAACAACATATGTTGTTTTGGTTAGCCTTTAATGATGTTTTATTTGGAAATTGTTACATAATTAAGCAAATATCTCTTGAATAACTATTGTAACTGTGCTCTTTTATTTGTTTTGAACTTTTATAAACTATATACTTCTAGATGGATTAAACCATATTGGAACTTAGTAGTAATTCTTTTCTTTAACTTTGTGTTTCTCCCACAAACTAATCAATTGACTGTTGTAATCCTAATTTGAAATTCTCTTACTTTCTTAGGCATTTTATAAAGCTTCAAAGCAGAGATTCGATGCTGATCCTGCATTTAAGGAGAGAGCTCAACAGGCAGTGGTGCGCCTTCAGGTAAAATTTTACCTTGTTAATTCTTTGTTGCTTTTCCCATCTGATTGCATTTGGATTTGTTAATACCTGACTTCTATTTGTGCCATTTGCTATTTTCTTTCATTCAGGGTGGTGAAGACAAATATCGTAGGGCATGGGCACAGCTATGTCAAATCAGCCGGACTGAATTTCATAAGGTCTATCAACGGCTTGGAGTCCATCTAGAGGAAAAGGTGAGTAATTTGCCTTAAACTCTATGTATTGATGATACCTAGGCCAGCTAAGGTAATTTTTCAGATGCAACTCCTTATAAAATACTTTGTACAACATTCACCGGAGATCTCTTGATTTATGATTTACTTTCAAGTTTTCTTTATATTTTTCCTGCTATATAATCATCTTCAATCAACTACAAAATGTAAATATGTATGCTTATTGACTTTAACATTTATATAATCACCTGAAATATTGCACAAAAGCAGTTATACATGATTACACAATTTTGATGACTTTCTGCTGAGCTATTTGTTGTGAAGGAATCGTGTCTTTTTGCTGAATGCAAGTTTCCTATAACCTCATTAAATTTGCTTAAATTAGCAAGCTTTGTTTGCAGTGCAAATGATCTCTGAATGTACATGTTCACGGATATTTCTTTGTTGCCAGGGGGAGAGCTTTTATAACCCATACATTCCAGGGGTAATAGAAGCATTGAATAAACAAGGATTAGTCGAGGAAAGTCAGGGAGCTCGAGTGATCTTTATTGAAGGCATTAATATACCTCTTATTGTGGTGAAGAGTGATGGTGGTTTCAACTATGCATCAACTGATCTGGCTGCTCTTTGGTAAGTTTTCTTCCATGAATATGATGTTATGTGCCTCTATTGTTGTTTTTCATTTCTTGTGGAATATGTGAGACGAGCCATATTTACATGCAGCTGAATTCGATGACTTGAGTAGTGTCTAAACTTTAGATGATTTATTGCTTATTGTTTCCTTTTCCATGTTGATCTCACGGGGTACTTTGTTAATGTTATACGAATTTTCTTTGAGGAGTTCAATGTGTTACTGATTATGACACATGTTTCATAAAGTTTACTGCTTACTGTGTTGATGATGGGACATCTAAGCCCAGGAATAGGAATTAATCAACTTATGCTTGAACTGTTTTACTTTTAATCTGTAGGTATCGCCTCAATGAAGAGAAAGCTGAATGGATTATATACGTTACTGATGTAGGCCAGCAGCAGCATTTTGATATGTTTTTCAAAGTATGTTCTCAAAGCTGTTCCTGGAATTCTTTTGATGAGTTATCTTTTAAATCCATTACTAATGAAGTGAAACTTCCTTTTTTTTATTCTATTTACTACAAATAGATTGATGCTTGCTAAATACCACAAATTAAGGATCATAAAGTGTTATTCAAACTTTGGTTTACTTTTCAGGCAGCCAAACGTGCAGGGTGGCTTCCTCAAGGTGATAGTTCATATCCCAAAGCCAGCCATGTTGGTTTTGGCCTTGTCCTAGGAGAAGATGGAAAACGTTTTCGAACCCGTAACACTGAAGTTGTTCGACTAGTTGATCTACTTGATGAAGCCAAGGTTCGAAGTAAAGCAGCACTTATTGAGCGTGGTAAAATATTGAACCTTATCTCTGTTGTTACAAATGCTTCTCTGCTCTTACATTTGCAAAACTATTTGTGATGTGAGTGTTAATGCAATTTCTTGCTGTTGTTAAGCGTAGCCTTTCAACCTTTGAATTTCTTACATCTGAAATTGCTTTTTTGTGTGCTGATCAGGTAAGGGTGAAGAATGGACTGAGGAGGAGATCGAGAGTACTGCTGAAGCAGTCGGTTATGGTGCAGTAAAGTAAGCTATTTGTTACATACGGACTTCTTTGTCTAATTCAACTGTTCTTGCTATTATCTTCTCTGTAGTTCTTGTTCATGTTGTTATTGTTTTAATATTCATGAATTCTGATTACAGGTATGCTGACTTGAAAAACAACCGGTTGACCAATTACACGTTTAATTTTGACCAGATGCTTAATGATAAGGTTCCCAAATAATTTTTTCTCTTTTAAACTGCCAACTTTGAGCTAAACTCGTTTCATCATTTTGATTTGTAATTCATTCCCCTTATAAAATTTTAATGGCAGGGCAACACTGCTGTTTATTTGCTATATGCTCACGCTCGAATCTGTTCAATCATCCGGAGGTCTGGTAAAGACATAGAGGAACTGAAGAATGTAAGTTCTCTCTCAAACTTAAGCTGTCGCTTTCTAAAGCTTTTAGTTCCATTTGCACTCATTTTGGTGCAATTATCAACATGAAAACCGGTTCCTTTGTGGAGTGAATTGAGGTTCATAGTTTAGTCTCTTAGAAACAGTGGAATATATTTTGCAATGTATTTGCAACGGGTCTTAATCGTCAACTTTCACTCAAACAATGGAGTTGCATCTAGTTTCAATTTATGTATGCTTGCGTAAGAGTAGTAGTACTACACTTTTCTAGCTGATTCAACGTCTGTAACTTTCGCCTTTGGTATCCATTTTTTTTTAACAGAAGGGGACATTAGTATTGGGGCATAAGGATGAGCGTGATTTGGGGCTTCACTTGCTGCAGTTTGCTGAGGTAAGAACTATGACCCGATTTGCTCCTTGCTTCTTAACCAGGGCTCGGTTTTACAGAGTTTATCAAAACTTTCAGGTTGTCGAAGAGGCCTGCACCAATTTGTTGCCAAACGTTTTGTGTGACTACCTCTATAATTTATCTGAAATCTTCTCAAAGTTTTACAGTAACCCCGAGTGCAAGGTATGATCCATGTGATTAAATACATAGTTTCTTCGTAAAAATAATTTGTTGATTATGATCTTCCCTCACAAGACGTTAGAATAAACTAGCTTAGAAGATAAACCATTTCAACCATAAAATTATGATGATTTCATTGGCATAGCCAGTTTTTTTGTGAAACCGTTGTGATTGTATGAACAAATATTCATTTTGATTTAACTTGTTGTATATTGATTAAATTTGTCAGGTTATTGGGTCAGATATGGAAACGAGTCGACTAATATTATGTGAAGCAACTGCCGTTGTTATGCGAAAATGCTTCGATCTCCTGGGAATCACACCCATTTACAAGATTTGATCTTTGGTAATCTTGAAACCTCTTGAGAAAGGGTTTTAAATTCATATATCAAATCAATTGTATACAGATCTCATTACTCCTACAAATCAACAGATACATGCGCTAAGCGTCTTCAATCCCGTTGTCGATGGAATTTCGCCACGAGGTGCTTGGTTTAATTTTAGCATCTGTTCAGTTTGCTTGAGAAGTTTCCAATTGTATGTTCATTTTGGATGACCTGCATTGCTATTTAAGCATATTTCAAAATTTCCTCATTGCAATTTAAGGATTTCGACAATCTGGACGAACTCCAAATTTACAAACTGAATGCAATCTCGATGAAATGGTTGAACATGTTAATGCAATTTGAACCAACTCAAATAGTTAAGTTGGTTCATGCAGTTATCTTGAAAAGGTGGGTTCGGATTTAACATTTGTGATTTCTTCTTTATCAGATTGTAACATCTTTTGTACAAAAAAACCCAAAACCCTAAGCTTTTATAATAGGGTATATTTAATGAACCCCCAAAAAAGGATTTTTTTTGTTGCAATAAAATGGGCTGTCGGCGTTTGCTACAAAAATTAAGTTATTGTATTTAAATAAATTATACATTTCTGAAAAGACCAAAAATAGGACCAAGTATTGACGTAATAAAATGGGCAATCGGCCTTTTCATTGACATGATCAAACAATTACAACTTAGAACCAAGTATTGACGTAAAAGAACAATTTAACTTAGAACCAAGCCAAAATAAATTACAGTGAATAAAAAAGGCAAAATTCATTCATGATATACGTATATGTTGAGACTAGTTGTTGTATTTTGAAGATTGATTAAATTTTAAAAAATATAATGTTTAAATCTACAATTTTTGCAAAATATAGGAACTAGTAGCCGACTTTAACCATATTTTAATCCTCTATGAAAAATACTCAGGATAGGATTTGAGTTTAAAACATCATCATTTTGTCATGTTGGCCCTTGTTTTGTTTGGTGGATCATTTTAGCTCCAAACCTTTAAATTTTAATTAAATTACTTATTTTTAGTGAAAATTCACTGAATTATTAAAATTTTAACAATATTAATATGACCATTCACGTGATAGTCCATATATAATTCATAAAAATAATAAAAATATTAAAATATTAACAAATTTTAAATTATCTATATTAGCAATGAAATGCACTTAAAATGCGACATGAGTGTTCAGTTAATTTTTCTGTTCAAAAATAAACAATTTAACTAAAATTTAAGAGGAAAAATATAACCCAAAAAAATACAAACCAAAATAACAAAAAGAATATTAGTGCTGAATTTATCTTTACCGATATCTTTTTAGAGGTGAGTAAAATTTGATTCGATTCGATTCGAAAAACTCGATAAAATTTTTAAATTTTGAATTAAATAGTTCAAGTTATTTGAGTTAATCAAGTTTTTTGGATCAATTCAAATAAAAAATTAAGTTTTTCGTTTAACTCGAATGTGAATTACACAATTCGGGTTATTCGAAAATCCGAATAAGAAAATGCAAAACTACGCCATTTTGATAAATGTTTACTTTTCTAAAGTTAAAAGTCAAAATCATTAAGTTAAAAGTTAAAATTACGTTGTTTTGATAAATATTTACTCATTAAGTTAAAAGTCAAAACCATTATATTGTTTATGTAGTTAAATAACTTTATATTTCATTTACTAGTTAAATAATTGGTTTATGTAAATGCAACATTATTAAGTATAAATAATAAGATTCGTTAACTCAACTCGACTTGACTCAAAATTTTATGACTCGATTCGATCCGATTCGAAAAAAATTCAAATTGAATTCGGTTGCGAAAATAAGAATCGTCAACTCGACTAACTCAAAATTTTTTGACTCGATTCAACTCGACTCGATCGAATACTCACCCTTATATCTTTTAACTTAAACATTTTCCGCCCAAATCCTATTATAATCTAGTTTAAAATTAAGTTCTAAAAATTTAAAATTATATTCTCTGCATAGAAGAGAACAAACATCCTCAACGGACAAAAAGGACCGGAATCGAGATACTTTATTAAATACAACTCATAAAAAATCCACTGAAATCCGGTCCGAACCACTATCAGTCTCAAACCCGTACAATCAAAGCTCAATCAGCCAGCCAACCATTACTGCTCCCTCTCACTCATTCTCCGGCTCCTAAAGCAGCAAAAACAGCTTTATTCCCCTTTGCATTTTGAAAACATTGAACTCCTCAGAGTGAAAAGGAAACACACACACATTGCTGGCCTTAGTTCAAGTCTCTAGAAAGAAGCACGTTAGCAATTGTTCCCATAAAACCCACTTTGGGTTTTTTTTATTTTGTTTTTTTGGATGAACAATGGCTTCAGCATTCAAGCTTCTCTTTGCAGTTTCTTTGTTTACTTTACTTTTACGTATGTTTCTCTTTTCTCACAACTTTTTTTTTTCCTTGTATATTCTTCTTTGCTTTTTGATCTTTGTTATATTTCTGGGTTTTTAATCTCTGGTTTTTGAAGACCCACATTTCATTTTTTCTACCATTTTTTTTTGCTTGGACTTCATTGTTTTGATCTGGGTTTTTCTTAGTTTTGATTGCTTGTGTTCGTATTGTAAGAAATGTTATATGTTTGTAGACCATTGCATGATGTATGAGTATCCTACCTGTTATTCATTTGCATTTAAGATGTAATGTGTTGGTTGGTGGATCCCTTGATATTGAATGCTAAATAATGTGTTTGTTCAATGTTACTTGGATTCGGGAATGAGTGTTGGAGAGTGGTATGTGTATGAGATGAGTATGCTCGATTTTTTTTTTTTCAAAATTTATCCATGTATTTAGAAGATTGTAACTCACATCTATGTCCGAATGTGTCGGGGAACCGGCATTTTAAGGAAACGAAGACTTGAACTAATGTAGTGTATGATTATTAGTTGGTGGATCCCTTGATATTGAATGCTCAATCACGTGTTTCTTCAAAGTTACTTGGACTCGAGAATGAGTGTTGGAGAGTGGTATGTGTATGAGATTAGTATGCTCGAATTTTTTTGAAGTTTATCCGTGTATTTAGAAGATCATATCTCATCTCAGTGTTTGAATATGTGTCTGAAAACTGGTATTTTAAGGAAAATGAAGAGTCGAACTTATGTAGTGTATGATTATTAGTTCATTTCTAAGAATAGGTGACTTCACTCGAACTCAAATGAAATTGAAAATTGATTTTGAACTTGATAATCTTCTATGGTGGATGTTCCGAATTTCGGACTATGTAGTATGTGATTCTTGCCCTTGTTATTGCATCTCCTTCATGCTTGTTCTTGTTATGTTTTTGTTTCAAGACAATTGTCTGTAGTTGTTACTTGCACCTATGTGTGATTGGTAAACTAAATTGGGTTAACGTTGACATGGATTCTTTATGTATCTCTTAAAACTGAGTTGCTAATGAAGCTTTGCAACGGAGATTATCTTAGATTTTATCTAATTTTCGATCGGTATGGCAGGTTTCTGTAGGGGAAGCATAGTCGGAGTTTGCTACGGAAGGAATGCCGATGATCTTCCAACACCTGATAAAGTCGTAGAACTGATAAAACTTCACAACATTAAGTATGTCCGGATTTATGATTCTAATATCCAAGTGTTGAAGGCCTTTGCAAACACAGGAGTTGAACTTATGGTTGCAGTTCCGAATTCGGACTTATTAGCGTTCTCTCAGTTCCAATCGAATGCAGATTCATGGTTAAAGAACAGTATCCTTCCGTATTACCCAGCCACGAAGATCACATACATCACTGTAGGTCTTGAAGTCACCGAGAGCCCCGATAATGCCTCAGCTTTAGTTGTACCTGCTATGCACAATGTCCTTACAGCATTGAAGAAGGCTGGTTTACACAAAAGGATTAAAGTTTCGAGTACGCATTCTCTCGGGGTTTTGTCCCGATCATTCCCACCTTCTGCTGGGGCTTTCAATAGCAGCTATGCATCGTTCTTGAAACCAATGTTGGAATTCCTAGCTGAGAATCAATCACCATTTATGATTGATTTATATCCTTATTATGCTTATAGAGATTCTCCGAAAAGGTCTCTTTGGATTATGCGTTGTTTGAGTCATCCTCAGAAGTCATAGATCCAAATACCGGTCTACTTTACACGGACATGTTCGATGCTCAGATAGATGCCCTTTATTTTGCCTTGATGGCTTTAAATTTCAAAACAATTAAGGTTATAGTTACTGAAACCGGCTGGCCTTCCAAAGGTTCACCGAAAGAGAAGGGTGCAACTCTGGACAACGCTCAAACTTACAACACCAATCTAATTCGACATGTTTTGAATGCTACCGGCACTCCTGCCAAGCCCGGTGAAGAGCTAGATGTTTATATTTTCTCATTGTTCAATGAGAATAGGAAGCCCGGATTGGAATCAGAGAGAAACTGGGGCCTTTTCTATCCCGATAAGACGAGTATATATAACTTGGACTTCACCGGAAAAGGTGTCCTTGATATGACTAATAGTACGGATGGTTCCAGAAATGGAACAACGTGGTGTATTGCTTCTAGCAAGGCTTCTGAAGCGGATTTACAGAATGCTATAGATTGGGCTTGTGGCCCCGGAAATGTGGATTGCTCCGCCATTCAGCCTAGCCAACCGTGTTTTGAACCGGATAATCTAGCTTCTCATGCCTCTTTTGCATTCAACAGTTACTACCAACAAAACGGGGCAAGTGATGTTGCATGCAGCTTCGGAGGAAAAGGGGTCAAAGTTGACAAGGATCCTAGTAAGTCTATTCTGATTATATCGTGTTTAAGTGAACTTTTTTCAACTATGTTTCGATTAACAATGCAACAGGCTTACTCCGTATGCCTGAAATCAGATCATAATTCTTTAACCTCTTGATTTGGCATGAACTTTTAAGTCTAAAAAACTACCATTATCTGTTTGTTGTTCGGAATTCAGTTCCGGGACAAATCTTGCATGCCGAGAAACTAATTCTTTTCGTTATCTGTTTGTCAATTCAAGTTTGTCATTCGGAATCCAGTTCCGTGACAATCTTGCATACCAAGAAACTAATTCTTTTTATTTTATTACATATATGCAGGTTATGATAATTGCATCTACCTGACCGCCGGAGGGTAAGCATTATATCCCGGAACATCTTGTTTTCCCATTGTATTAGAATCCGACTTTCGTTGACCTAATCTTTCTCAATGACCCGATGTTGAATGTACTAAAGTTTCTGATTATGATTACAATGCAGGATCAACAAAACCGCATCAAGTAACATGACTGCCACTGCGAACACATCTTCGACCGCACATACCGACGTGTGCTCGTGGATTTGTGTTTTCCTTTTGACGACTTTGATCACTGTTATCTTGAACACGGGCAACGTGTTCGATGTATCATTCTGAAAAGAAAGAACAGTTGAGAATGTAAGCCACGGATGTATTTTCTATGGTTCTATTTTTGTTTTGGTGGTGATGATGAAATGCTGTAAAAACGATTATGTAAATGCGTTTATTGCTACTGATTTGCATTAGAATGTAGTGCCATTGCGAATATTTTATTGCTTTGAAATTTTTTTCACTTATGATCCAAATGATAATATTGGTTTAGTTGATAGATAAATCAAAATTTAAAATGGTAAATTACAATCTAAGGTCACTAAGCTATTAATAATTTTGTGTTTTAGTTATTTAATTTTAAAAGGGTATAAAATTGTTATTAAACTATTTAATTTTTTTATTTAACTCTTTGGATCATTTTGTAATTCTTTGAAGTTGAGTAACTAAAATGTAATGTACTAATAATTTAGTGAAGAATAGAGACTGATGGTGTGACTGATAAACTACAAATTTAAGTGTTGAAAATATAAATACTGAATGTTTGCTGTTAAATTTTATAATTATAAGTATTGAATTTATATTAGAAAATTGTTTGATAAATTAATAAATATAAATATTAAATATAATTATGTTGGATAAAAGTAAATATAGGTTTTAAAAGATTATTTATTTTTAACTTTAATCTTATTAATATAATATTTTATATTGTTGTGGATAGTTTTGAATAAAAGATAAATATATTAATTTGAATATTTCATTTTTTTATAAAAGTTAATTTATTTCAAAATTTCAATAAAATAAATTTAACTTAATATATTTGACATTGTTTCCTACCTATTTATCTTGTTCAATATTTTTATAGAAATTTTATATAAAATAAAATTAAAATAATTATCAAATGAAAATTTTCAATAATTTATTCCTACAAGAAAAAGAAGTATATATATATAATATTCTAAATTTGCTTGTGAATTTTTTTAGATACATATCTATATAAATTTTTTATTTTTTATTTATTTTTCGATTTATCTACCCGAACGAGCCCATAACTAATCCCGATATAACTTAATAACTAATCCTCCACATTTTATAGACTCGACTCATTAAGGTGTAAATGTTGACCACAAAATTTAAAACTGCTCCTTATATGTATTTTAATTATTTTCTTGTATTTAAAATAGCAGCAAGATTTTTATTTTCAATCTTCACAATCAAAATTTCAAACCCTAAAACACAAATAAGCCGAAACAAAAGGTCAATTAAATTAAACAAATCCAGTAGAATTATCCACTGTAAATGTAAAAGAAGAAAAACCAGAAGTACCTCACTCCACAACCTTCATAGTATCCATCAAACAAAATACATAAAAACAGAGCAAAGAGATCATAAAACATAACCATTACAAACTTTTTCCATGTAAATACGAGTAATACGGAGACGCGTCGATGCATGTTCCTTTTTTTCGTATAGAAAAAAAACCGAGAAGAAATGCATTCAAATAAGGACACGCACCGAAGAGAATCAATAACCCTGATCGAGGAGATAATCACCGAGCCTCTCGACGATCATGTTGCATTGGCCGGGTGTCATTGGTTCATCATAGATTCCGATGATCAAGGCCATATTGGTCTTCTTAACAGTAACACCTCCGGGTCCCTGAAATTAAAAAAGAAATAGACTTGGAATACAAGTATAATGGACAGAACGAAATTTACAAGACAATGGCTGCGAAATCACAGTTGCATATGAAAACGTAACATCAAAAACAAGTGTAGACCATATAGGTACCGAGAGGACATCATTAGTGCACTTAATTTTGAGTGGTTAATCCAGAATAACATTGCACCGTAATGTGCTTAAGTGATGCATAAGTTTGAAACTGATGTTTCGGGTTTTCACCAGAAAGTTCTTTTCATAATTCTTATGATATCAGAAGGCTGAACTAGATATAACACTCGGAACGAAACATAAGGCCGAAAAAATCGTTTTCCATTTGAACATAATGTAAGAAACTCTGCATATGCAAATTAGGGTACCTAATTTTGAGTGGCTAATCCGCAATTAATATTGCAGTGTAACGTCTTTCAAACCGATGTTTTGGGTATTCACCGATACAAGTTCAGGGCAACATCGAATGTTCTTTACATAATTTTCAAGAAATGTAGGACCGGCAAATCAATTCCCATTCGAACATAATGTAATAGATTCTGTATATATGCAAGTGAGAATTTTCGAGTTAATAAACGAAGCAGAACCAATAACAGATCAAGAACATCACCTTCTTCCCTCGGATAACAGCTCCCGGTTCGCCTTGGATCACCATGTATTTCGTGCCACCGAGGTGCAACCCGGTTGGAGCGAGCGAACCCGGTTCATTAAAGTCATTCATGATGGCATTAATTTCTTCGGGCTTGAACTGAAATAAACACAGTCGAGATTCAAAATCTATTTTTTTAGAACTATGATATCATTATTACGACTCATGAAAACTAAACCATTTTTAGACCAAGAGAACTAGATTTAAAAGATTAAAATATGCCATAAGTCCCAGTACTCTTGGTAAATTTTGAATTTAGTCCCCGTACTTTTATTTCTAATCTCAGATTTCAAATTCCAAATTTGTGAAGGGTACAGGGACACATTTTAACCGATTTAAATTCAAAATAAATTGGATTAGTAAGTACTCAAAAACATTTTCACTCTTTACTTAACATTTATTATCATCATCTACGTAGATCCATTAGCAAAAACTTCATTTGATTTGATCCAAAAATAAGAAATATAAACAAACAGAAACAAACCCAGAAATCATACAGATTTTCCAATCATAAAAAGGGAAAAAAAAAAAGTCAGCCAATAAATCATTCAACACAAAACTTAAAAAAAAAAAAAAAAAAAACCTCACTGCAAAATCCCAACTTTGAAGCAAAGTTCATCAATCCTTTTAAAAAGCAAATCAGATCAGCGAATAAACCCATGCAGAAACAGAAATCAATCATTAGATTCAGATCCCAAACTCAAACCTGAGGGAAATTGGCGCTTTGGGCCCAAACGCTGCCGTCGTGGCCGATGATAGCGGCGGCAGAGAGATGGTTTCCTTCGATTTCACACATCAAGTGATCATCTACATAAGCTTGCCACGACATCTTCTTCTTCCTTCTTTGGTTTTCAAAGGGTTTTATTTTTTGGGTGCGTGTTTTAAAGATAAAAAGGAGAAAATGTTTGACTGAAGAGACAAGATTGTGTGAGCTTTAGACACGGATATATAGCGTGGAAGATGTTAGAAACAGCGAGATCTGCGACACACACTTTTTTTTTTGGGCCATTTTTTTCAAACCCAAAAATTTTAGTTGGGCTGCAACTCCAAAATATTTTCTAAATTAATTTCTTTTTTGAAATTCAAATTTAATTTATTTGTTTAATTAAAAAAATTCGGTGACGTATGAAATCTTAAGAGTGAGTTTTATTTATATTTTTAGTTTTTATATTATTTTAATTTTAAAATTTTAAATTTTAATTTTTTAATTTGACAAAGTTTTAAAACTATTTTACATAAACATATTTTCTTTATAAAAAATATTCAATAAACTCTTATAGTTTTTTAAAATATTTTTATAGAATTTTAAACCATTTTAATTTTTAAAAATAAAATATTTCTTTATCTCATAAAAAAAATTCGAGATCCACGATTTTTAACTTCTATTTTAAAAATGGTCTAAACATCACCATTCAATTCATTTTTTGATTTTTGTGAAAAAATTAAAATTAATTCTCTTCGGTACGTTTTTTCTTTTCTAAAATGAAAATAACTTTAAATATTTTAAAAATATAAACTTTAGTAGGGAATTGATTTTTTATTTAATATTAATTACAATTATTATAATTTGTGTAAGCATTGAATTACTCACTCTAACTAAATTTCAATTTTTTATGAACTAAATTGAATAATTAACAAGTTAATTTAAATTTTTATTGTCAATCTAATTAAATTTCAAGTTAAAACATATAAATTTAAGAATATACACACATAAAAACTTTTTCAAAACAAAATAAGGGAAAAAAACCTTTAGAGTTCTTTTAGAATATGATATTATGTTATTTTATTCATTTTCCTAATATTTATAAACTTTTATATATATATTTTTTTAAAGTTGAAGATTGTTTTGAATTTGTTTTAATTTTTAGGTAAACTTTGGAAAGTTTTATTAATTTTAGTTTTTAAAATTTTTAATTAACAATTTTTATTTGTAATTTTATTATTTTTGAATTTTTATAATTCTAATAACTTTTTCAAATTTTAAAAATTATAGATTTTAAAAAAAATTATGGTTTTATTTTTCTTAAAAAGTTATAATATATGATTGGTTGAATTTTAAAATTCAAAAGAACAAATTTAGTGGGACCAATTTGTTTATGTTTAAAATTGACATAGATCGAAAAGGTATTTATGTCAAAATAAAAACATAAAAGGTATTTCATTACTCGTATTTTTTTCATATTTAAATTACAAAATGGAATCGAATTCTCTGCATGAGATTTTAATCAAATATTTCATCAAAACAGATGAGATTACATTGACTATTGACCACTTGATTTTTATTTTATTTTTATTTTGAGGTTCACCTTTCACTTGGGATTAATGTTATAATGAATAAATGAGATTTTAGAGCCACAAAAATTTTAAAAATAAAAATAAAAGAAAACGATTGATTGATCATTTACTAATTTAACTATTAAATCGATATTGACTTTAGATTTTTAAAAAAAAAATATTATCTAATGCTTAGAACACAATAAATAATTAAATAGTCTAATATTAAATTATTTACACATACACATACAAATATATATATATATAACTATATTCTACTTTTAAGAAATATTTTTAAAAATATTATTTATGATATGAAATAATAACACAAATATAAAATGAATATATATAAATATAAAAAATATAGAATACAAATTATCGATAAAATACTCGAAACACTATAAATATGCTTATCAAGTTTACCTGTATAATGATAAATTTAGCCTTTAAAGTATACATTTTTTTTTCATTTGACCCGTACTTTTGGAAAAGAAATAAATCGTTTTTTTGACGAAATGATGACTTAAACATTAATTTTTTAACGATGTTGGCGTGGCAACCTGCATGCTAGTCCACTTGTTCTTCATACTGGCTTAAAACTATTTGTATTATACGTCACATTAACAAATAATGATAAAACTATAAAAATTCAAAAAAATTAGCACAAAGTACACCTGATTGTCATGTGGACTACCATGATTAAAAATTTAATGTTTTGGTCAATATTTCTGTTAAAAAATAGCAATTCAAATATTTTTAAAATGTTAAGGTCAAATTTAACTAAAAAAAAGAATAAGGATTAAATTGAAAAAAATAAACACTAAGAGATGAAATTATCATTACATAAAAATAAAAAGACTAGAATATTTAAACCTTATTTGTGAGCAAAACTGAGAACATGAAAAAGAAGTACAGATTTTTTAAAAAAAGTGGCAACAAAAAAATAGATAAGGCAAGCATTGATGGGGATTACACATAACCAAGAAGAAGAAAAAGGGGGCATCTATGGTGAAAGAAGCAAATCAATCAACCAATATGCCAATGAAATTTAAAACCAATTTTAATGTATGCATAGTTTTCAATGACAAAATTAAATTTCAAGAACAAGGGCATTGATTTTGAAGGTAGGTTTTATTTTTTTCTTTTTAATTTCAAAGTCCCTGTTCAGCAAGATAATCACCCAACCTTTCAACAACCATGTTGCATTGTCCTGGAGTCACTGGTTCTTCATAGATACCAAATATAAGAGATTGTCCTGTTTTCTTAATGGTCACTCCTCCTGTTCCCTGCCACAACATATGTACACACAGTTTTCTATTCAAATACTAGTAGAATCATTACCATACATCATATGAATTTGAGTGTATTTTTTCTGTATTACCAGAAGTGCCCTATTTGTTTTAGGGTCTAATTCTAAAAACTAAGCAAATTTGGGTTAAGATGGCATTTAAATGAAGTCATCTCAATAATAATGATTCCGAGTTCGAAATTATGAGTTAAAGAAAATAACCTTTTTTCCACGAATGACAGCCCCAGGCTCACCCTGTATGACCATATACTTTGCACCGGCAAGATGTAACCCTTTAGGAGCAAGGTGGCCCGGTTCATCAAAATCTTTCATTATGTCAGTGACCTCACTAGCATTTAACTGCAAATAAGAACAAAACCTTCACAGGGGAATTACATCAAACATCTATCGTGCAACCAAAAAAAAAAAATGACGAACAGATGTCTAATACCAAAAAAGGGTTAACATTACTATGGTGCATTATGACCTGAGGGAAGGCGGAGCTTTGAGCCCAAACACTGCCATCATGGCCGACGATGGCGGCGGATTTAAGATGTTGGCCTTGGCCTTCTATGTCACACATCAAATGCTCATCTACGTAAGTTTGCCACGACATTTGTTGTTTCGTTGGGTTTTGCATGAGATGAAAATGATGTTATTGGGGGAGCTACGAGGGAGAAAGCAATGGAGGGGAGAGGGGGCTTCAAGTTTGAATAACAATGGCAAAGATTAAGGGTTATTAGTGGGATTTCTGAACCGTCTGTTTTGGAGCTTTTCATTTGATCCATGCCATTCATGTCCGCCATTATTTTAGCAACCATTGCTCCCCATGACCCTCTCTTCCCTTGCCAACCGCCATTTTTTCTCCTTTTCACGTGTCTATTTTTGTTTTAGTTAAAATGTGCTATAAGTACTTATTCGGTTTGTAAATTTAAAATTTAATTTTTATACTTTTATTTTTAAAAATTTAAAATTTATATTTTTATTTTTAAAAATTTAATTTTTTATCTTTTAGATTTTAAAACTCAAGTACAACAGTTAAAATTATTTTAAAACTCAAGTGCAACAATTAAAATTTAGGTGCAACAGTTTTCTTCATTTCAAAATGTCACGTTAATAAATTTAACAAAAGATTAATAGAGTTAAACTATTGGACTTGAATTTTAAAATTTAAAAATAGAAAATTTATATTCTTAAAAATAAAAATGTAAAAATTAAATTCTAAATTTATGAAAATACAGAAACCTATGATATATTTTAACCTTTGCTTTTATGAATAATGCCTACCATTTGAACTTGTGACCATAGTAATCAGAGACGGGTTGGATTGATAGATTTAGTCATCAATTAAATTGAAAATTGACAGTTGAATTGGTTCAATCGGTAAAATTAATCAGTACAAAACTGGTTAAATTGGTAAAAAAAAATTTGAACCAAGTAAAAATTCGATTAAAAAATCGTCTGAAACCGATTTTTGCTAACCTTTTTTTTTTAAATGTTACAAGTACAATTAGAGTATAAATACAAACACAAATATGAATAATCATAAGTATCAACTATTATAGGATGATCAAATGAAGAACTGGTACAGTCAAAACTAAAATCAACAAATTAGACTAATTGAACTAAACCCACACATGACTTCCGCACATAGCAAGACTTTGAGACCCACACATACAATTGGGAATAAATGCTTATGTTACATTCATATTACTATTATTTAATTATGCTGATTTTTCTATTTGATTTTTTTTTTTTTAGGTTTTTTGAAAATTTTATTTTGTTTTAACAAGTTAAATTGGGAATTGATGATTTGACCAGTTTGACTATTGGTTCAATTCTTTCAACATTATTTGTGCCTTGTGAATTTTGCATGTTAATCAATATTGTTTGAACCAGATCGGACCGATTGGATTGGGAATCCGTCGAGAGGTTGGCTCGAGGAGTGGCTTTGAACCGGTTAGATCAAAAACCAGTACAAACCGATGGTTGAATCGGATTTTTTTTTTTTAAATTTAAAAAATTTTCAATCAGATTGATCAAACCGATAAATCGATGGCCTGATCAGTTAGACCACCAATCCGATTTAAAAGAACATTGATGTTAATATATATTACTGAGTTTATCTCATGAAACAAGTTAAAATGATAGTAAAAGTACCATTGAGGTCTTTATACTAGAAGTCAAATTGCATTTTGTCTCCTCTACTCGAAAAATAAGTAATTTAGTCCATGTATATTAGATAAAAAAAAAAATGAAGAAGAAGTCCTTTTGTTAAAAATTTTTATTCATTTCTATTGTTAAAAACAAGGCATTGCACATCAAGTATACGTAACACGTTTCGTTTAATTGTATGATTATTTCGTTAGTCACACTATTTTTTCACAGTAAAAATAGATAGAATTTTTAATAGAAACAATACGTACTTACCTATTTTTTAATAAATGAGGCAAAATGCAATCTAACTCTAAATATAGTTGTCTCAAAATAATCTTAACGGATTATATGCCTTGGGCATTATAATATGGACCAACTTGTGGATTGTGCAATCATGGAAGAATCTATTTAAGAATTACACCCAAGGGCAAAGTCAAGACAATTTTTTAGAGGGGCCGGATGAAATTTTAATTTTTTATAGTTTATATATTTCTAACTTGTAAATGATTAAATTGAATTTTTATAATTTTAAGGGGGCCAAAGTGTAATTTTACCTTTACTAATTTAAAATTTTTAAAAAATTTGAAAGGCATAAATAGAAATTTTACCTTTTAAGAGGGCTAGGGCCATGCCAGCCCCCTGACTTCGCCCCTGATTACACCTATCATCTAGAACAATCATAAAGCCACAAATTAAGAAAATCTTAGTTTTCTTTAAAAATGAGCATTTTGTACAAATTTCTTCCAAAATAGTCCTAAATAATATTTTTATTTTAAAGGATAATTAATATTATTATAAATATTTTTTTATTTTTATACTTTTATATAATATTTTAAAGAAAACAACCTAAAAACATTATTCAGGTAAAGTATAAGATCAATAAATTCAAATGAAAATCTCTCACCAATCCACCCATAATCATTTGTTAAAATAATTTTATAAATTTTAATATGAAATACTTTCGTTCATTCATAGAGGCGAAGCGAAATATTTCTAGGTGGGCTAGAATTAGATTATAAAATTTTAAGAGATCAAAATATAATTTCATCATGTACTAACATATAATTCCATTATTTTCAAAGGGACTAAATAGAATTTTTTCATATTTAGGGGCTAAAGTATACTTATATCATAAATTAATTTATAGTTTTACTATTTCCAGAAGGATTAAATTATAATTTTTCATTTTAGGGAATACCAAAACCCCTACTAGCCCCTTAACATCGTCTCTGTTCACCCATATTGTGATTGTGATAAAATTTAGTATTTATTAAAATTACGCACTTTAATATTGTGATAAAATTTAGTATTTATTAAAATTACGCACTTTAATCTATTTGTTTTAATTTTAAAATTATAATTTTTTGAATCTTTAAAATTTTAAAAATTAATTAAATATTGATGTGTTATTCACGTTGCAATCCATATGTATGTCACATTAGCAAAGTTAAAAAGTTAATTTTTCCATCTATTTTAAGGTGATTTGATAAAAAATACAAATTCAATGACTAAAAGAGACGAAAAATTAAATGGAGAACTAAAATATTTTTTTATAAAATTAAAGGACCAAATAAATCATTATACCAAAAATAAATAAAACTCAATACTAACACTATATTTATTTACATACATAAAATATGTAACACAATACTATAATAATAAAATTTAAAATCATATATATTAAAAATTTATTACAATTATTGTTGTATTTTTAAGTATTTTTATTTTTACGTTAATCAGCTAATAAAAAAAATTAAATAATTTAATTACTGATTTATAATTTTTTTCATAATTAATTAACTAAAAAAAGTGAAAAAAAAATCATAATCTTGAATTACCCCAAAAAAATGGTTTCGCTTACCTAAGCCAAAGTCAATGTAACATCACAGCTTTGTTTTTATGATGACATCCATCCACGATCCATGCAATCAACTATACATTGTGCATTAGATTTTTATGATTACATTTTAAAATGCAACCCAACTTTACAGCTTCTGAGCCGGTCGTTAACATCACCGTCGTTATCATAACCGTTAATACAAGTACTAAGACAAATTTGCTTCCACGGTTCGTATTAACGATTGCCATTTTTTTTTATATTTATTTTTTATTCTCTCTATTTTCTTGTTTTTTATTTAGTTTGATCTACTTTGTAATTTATAGTTAAGAATCTATAATTTCGGAAAACGGAAACTTTCGTCAATTGGAAAATTTGAAGTGGTGTTAAACCAATAAAAATCCCTTCTATCTAGAGGAAAAAAACCAAAGGAAAGGTTCTCGTTTGATTTATATTTAGAAGTAGCAAATAAAAGGTTCTTTCTTCATCGTAAGATTCGATTTCGTGTTTATTTCAAATTTAATTTTATGTTTATAGTGTTGCTGATTAAGTTTTACCTTGATTGGTATAAATATTGTCATCAGTGCAGAAGGATGTGGGTTCGAATGTATTGAAGCGCATTATTCTAAATAGTTTTAGGTATTGTGTAACAAAAATAAAAATGATCAAAATATATAATAAAACTGTTTAATATATATATATATATATATATAATGTCTTTTTTAGTTAAGGAAGTTAAAATTAAATATAGTCCAAATAATTTCAAATTCAAGTTATATATATTGGACCTCTTCAAATAATTTATATTTAATAAATTTTAAATATTAATTTTTTTAATAATTTCATTATAGATTTTAATCATATCCATTCTCTTGACACAATACTTGAATTACCCATAGTCCTCCTCAAATTTATAAATAGGAGAATAATGCGTTTCAATGATTCAACTCAAGTCCTCTTACATTAATAACAATATTCATACCAATTGATTTAAGACTCAATAAAACTTAAATACAAAAGAAAATTAAATTCTTTAATCAAAGACTAATAATCAAAGACTTGAATACAAAAAATATATATATATATTTATACTAAATACAAAAAAATCAATTAACTAGTGATATTTCCTTAATCAAATACTTAAATATAGTATAAATAAAATTCCAATTGAATTCTTTTAACTAATGATAATTCAATTAAAATTTTAAATAATAAATATAAGTGCAATTATAAAAAGTTAAAAATATTTTATATTTTTATATTAAATTTAAAATATAAATTTGAAAATATTATCTCACTTTATCCATTAATTTTTGTGTTTAGATTTTTACTATTTATGTTTTTCTATCATAATTTTTAAGAGCTAGAAGGCACACATACAAAGAAAAAAGTAACAAAAATAACAATTTTTTTTTTAAAAAAAAAAAAGAACAATTCATGTCCAAAATATCAATCCACAACTGGCTTTGTTTAAAATATTTAATTTACCTAAGAAAATTACATGAGTAATAGGAAGAACCCATTTGGTAACTTCCTTTTGTTATGGATCTCATTATCTAACACTTTTTGCTTCTTTGTTCGTGTCGGATTTTTAGTTCTGATGATCAGAGATCAAACCCCAACAATGTCAACCAACCTCAAATTATCAGCACTCATCCATTAAGTCGATACGATCTTCCACTGAAGGCTACACCTGTTGGTCTATCAGACGGTGCAGCGGATTGACTACTTGGCCGTGACGGAGCTCCTATTCTATACCTTGCAACCAGTTTGTTTCTGTAACAGTGACCGTCAAGGAAAATACAAACCACCAACACAAGGAAATTGATAACGTGAACATTAGTCGTGTTTGAAAAGTTCCATTTTCATCCGTGATCTTTCGAAAGTTCATCGTTCCATCAACAGTTCGTTAAAATTTGTACGGGATATGAATCGTAAAAGTGCCATAGAGACCCTTGTAATAGGAGATAAATAGCATTTTGCCTCCATTACTTAAAAATTACAAAAATCCATGTATGTTGATCTTTTCTTTAAAAATTCCATCCATTTATACAGTTAAAAATTGACATGGTTAACTAAATAAGCAGTCAATGTTATGTGGCATGCCATGTGTACATCATGATGATGAACAAAAATCAGTTTTTAATGGTAAAAACAAATGAAATTTTTAGCAAAATGACTAGTTTTTTTTTATTTAACATATAGAGACTAATTTATTCATTTTTTTTAATACAGAGGACAAAATGCAATCAGTCTTCTAGGGGTCTCTATGGTACTTTTACCATGGATGAAGAAATTCAAAACAATGAGCTTTTAATGATCACGAATGAAGATGAATTACGATGAAGGACTAATGGTGCAATTTACCTGTTCCTACAATAAATGCATATATATCTCAAAAACAGAAAAACCCAAAAATCGCATGCAAGGAGATGATAAATTATGTTGCAATTCAAGCCGAGTGATAAAAACAATGTAAGGATACACCCACATAGGCGTCTTGAGGAAGACCTTTCCGGTTGCAAGAGGATGCAACACAGTCAGGAAGTAATATAGATGTCCGGCAATGATCCCGAGCAGATCCGGGATGAGAGGTGAGCCAAAAATAACATCCAAAGCAAGCATTGCCCAAGGTAGATAGAATGCCTAAAGCAATAAATGTGGAAAAAATAAACATAAGAGCATAAAGTCAGCCCCTGAAAGCTTATGTAAAGATTTTAGAATCCCGATTAATACGTGCCTAAGTTGGAATAAGCTTACCTTAAGAGTTACAAGGCCGTATATGTTGATTTGAGCATTTGGAAACTCTCTACTCCAGACATAAAGAAGCATGAAAACGAGAGACACCCCTAGGAAAGGGGTACGGAATATCGGGATTGCTGACAAAACCTAAAACCACGACAGGAAGTAATAATGAAATGAACAGTGTTATAATAAGAGAATAACTGATGTTAGGTTTAGGGTGTAAATAAGACACTGGTGCTCTCAAGCTAATCAAGTTCAATTTGAAAAAAATTGGAACTCAATTCGGTAATTATCGAGCCAAACTCGAGCTATCAATCAAGACTAATTCAAGCTTAAATACCTCGAACAGCTTGCAAGCTTTATCGAGCTTTTCATATTTATGTTATTAAATTACATTTTTCCCTTGATATATATTATTAATCCTAAGCTTAATTATAGAAGCCAAGCTCAAACTCAAGTTCAAGCTTGAGTAAAAAAATTGGTCAAACGAGCTTAATCGAGCTCTAGCTCGAGTAGCTCGATTATATCTCGAGCCGAGCTTGAGCTTAAAAATAGATATTCAGACTCGGCTTGGCTCAATTACACCCCTAGTTAGGTTATACATTCACAATGAGCATATTTTGTATAATAGTATTGACATAGAGAGGCAATTTTGTGTCCAATACAGATATATTCATCTATTTTTCTTCTTTTTACAAGATTAGTAGCAAAGATACAAGGCTGGAGAAGATACTCCAACTTTGCTTAGCTCTTTAAGCAAAATTCATGCCTTCCTAACCATAGGATGATTTACCCTTATATAATTTAAACAACCAAATCTTGAAAATAAAATAAGAGAGGATCATGGTCTCACTCACCAACAATGACAAAGCGCCAAATATCATCATCCACAAGAAATCAGCTGTCCGCCTTTCAAATGGTCCCTTCTCGAGTTGAACTCCATATCTTGCTCTGTATAATCATAAAGATTGCCACAAAATAATCAGTGCTTAAAGCCTCGAAGAGTGTGGCAGTTAACACAGGACCATGCCCTTCTCAGACTAGATAAGAATGCAAAAATGATTTTAAGCTTTCAAAAACCAATACTTACATCATTAAAAGGCGTATCCCAAAATTGATAGAAAATTTCGAGGAAAAAGAAATTTGTAAATAGCCTCCACACCTACATTAATATACAAATTTATAAGAGAACTCTCTTGATTAACTAAAACATGCATAAATATTTATGAATAAAATGAGATTTCACATTATCTCGAGAATTACATATGCTTTTTCATACATAGAAGCCTGAAATAAACATTAAAATCAATTTTAATTTATAAACAAACTTCGCATAGCAATATAACCTTTCTCTTTTTTTGGTGAAAATTATCGGGATTTGGAAACTATGCATCAATTCATACCTGAAAGTACTTGAATACATATTCATATAGCAACGCAATGTAAAAGATATTTAATAGTCCTAAATGAAAGGCTGTTGTGGTCAATAAGCACGCAGTCCCATAAGCCCTGCTAATAGGCGGAAGAGAGTTATAAAATCTGAAACAACATGAATAACCCAGTCAAATAAATAAGTAAATAAATAAAAGAATTAGTTGAAAAAGTATACTAATATCAATAAACAGTATATTGGAAATAAGCATACTGGCATAATGAGACAGTATCGCCACACAAATATGCTAATATCAATTAAGATCATGTACATTGGTTTGAAAAAGGTCTTTAATGAAGGTAGTACTCTAAAACTATAACAAAAATAATAATAATTCTTTATCATGAGAACTTGCATTTAAGAATACATTGCTTCAATATGTTAGCTTTCATACTCTATTAAATGGACTTTAATACTAATGGTTACGAAAAGCAAAACGATAAGCTGTTGTAAAACACAATTGGAAAGGCCTACGGGGGCTAAGCCCGTCCACTAGCTTCATTTCGACCATATCAAACATAACAGATTTGAATCAATCTTTCATAAAACCGAGAAAAAAAAACGAGACCTAGACGAAAATTTCCAATAATTTTTCTAAAGTGCAATCTTGTACCCATTTTTGGACTGAATAAGAAAATCCCACAAATGGCATCCCTTACTCCTTAACATTGTGGGATATATAAAAATTAATGCTACATTCACAGAAGTAACTTCGAAGATTCAGATTTCATTTGCTATATAAATCGAAAAGGCATACGTTATACATAAATTAGTTAAAATTCAACATAGTTATATATTTGAAAAGTAGGGTAACCTAAATTTCAAGTTGACAAATATGTATGTAAGTATTTCAAATTCACTGTCATCCAACAAACCCATGAATTTGAATATATAAACACCTACTTATATATGAACAATATTCTATTAGCATGTATATATTATTACCGCAATTACACTATTTTTCAAATCTAAATCCATTGAAGAGGGCTCTTATTGCATTTTTAAGCAAGATATTACACAAATGTTATGAATCTAAATCCCAGGCTGCAAAATTCTAACCAAAACATACGAATTCAACTACATAAAAAAAAACTACAAAAAAATACCTAGAAAAATAAAACCGAAGAACAAATATACCAATTAAAAAAATTCAGTGCAAAGGGCAGCAAAAATCAACGTAAAACGATAAATTCAGAGAAGGAACAAAAAATTTTATCAAATGAAAGATAATTGGGACTCACTCAGCCGGTGAAGACATTGCAATTTGAACAGAATTCGTCAAATGGGAAGAAACCAAAACAAAGACCCTAAGATTTCTCTCTTTCTTCACTTAAATTTTATGCTTCGATAAATAGCCGAAGATCTAGAAAAAGAAGCTTGGGGATTCTTCACTGTTGACCTAGAATGTTCGACCGGTTGTCTTTTAACCGGCTGCCGTGTATTGCAAATTGGGCCGAATATGATATGAAAATTGGGGCCTCAACCATTGATTGGAAACAAGGCCCAATGTAGATGTTAACTTTGACTCTTCTCTTATAATTAAAAAATATATATTTATATTTATTTCGAATAATAATTAGAATATTTTGACTTCTTGTTTACTAAATATGTAATATCGAAATTTTAAAATTTAAAAAATACAATTAAAAAATTAAAGTGAAGAATATAGATTAAATTTACAATTTACACATAGTAAAGGGACTTATGGCAGAATTTGACCAATAAATTACTATATAAAAGTATTCTGTTTTTCGTTAGGGTTTCTTTTAGATTCTTACTTCCTCTTCTTGAAGGCCCCCTTTAATGGCATCGAAGCCTCTATCTGCATCAAATCTTTGCATAAAATTATAGATTACGGTTCAAATTTTCATTTTTGTTTCAATAATTTCTGTTTTAAGAAGTGTTTGCAGCTATGATGGATGCTAAAGCATTGGCGAAATCAAAAAGAGCTCATTCACAACACCATAGTAAAAAGCCTCATTCGGTTCAAAAATCGAAACCACCATCACCTGGTGTTAATGAACCTTCAAATTCGAAAAAGCAAACGATCAAGCAAATCAAAGAGAAAGCTCACCAGGCTCAGCGTATATCCGCATTACCATCGAATTGGAATCGTTACGAGGAAGAATTTGATTCAGGTTCTGAAGATCCAAGCCAAACTCCCGATGTTATTGTGCCAAAAAGCAAAGGAGCGGACTTTCGTCATTTGATTTCCGAGGCTCAATCTCAGTTGCAATCAAATCCTTATTCAAATAACTTTCCTTCTTTAGATGATGTTTTTCCCGGTACTTTTATGGCAGAATTTAAGGAAAAAACAATGATAATTAGATAGTTATGAAATGAACGTTTATTGAGTGATTTTTAGTGTTTCTTTTTTCAATGTTTCAGGTGATTTCAATCAATTTGTAGGTTCAATGCTTGCAGTAAGAGGAGAGGGAATTTTATCATGGACTGGAAATGATAATTTCGTTGTGGATGATAGCACGACTGCAACTCCTGAGGTAAAATTGCTTGTATTTTATCTGTAATTTTTCATATAGAGCAAGAAATTATAAATTTGTAATCATTAAGGATCAAATTTAGATGAAGATTTTTGTGTTAGGAATCTTATTATGCAAAGCTTTTATGGTTTTCTTATTCATGATCTTATCTGTGTATCTTCACTACTGTTCATATTATTTTCAGGCAGTGAACTCGACCTGTTAAATGTTACTACTTTGAACCAACTTAGCTAAATTCCGGTTTCGCTGCTACCTATATATTGATATGAATATCTTAGACATGATATTACCTGTGCATCATCACTACTGCCCTTATTGTTTTCGGGTTCTGGACTCACCTGTTAAATGTCACCTCTTTGAACCAACTTAGCTAAGTTCCACGTTCACTGCTTCCCATATATAGATGAGGATATCTTACTCATGACTCTTATCTGTGCATCATCACTACTGATTGTATTGTTTTCCGGCTCCAGACTTGACCTGTTACATGTCACCACTTTGAACCAACTTAGCAACGTTCAGGGTTCACTGCTACCGGTATATAGATACAGATAAATATCTCTCTGTATATGTTGGGACTATAAGTGGAAGAAAATCAAGTTTGAATACGATAGATGTCTGTATTTGATATTAGGGAAATAATTGTCATTCTGGTTTGGAAGTTATAAATATCCACCCTTTGCTAATTGTTAACCGCACATAGAATGTATTCCTGTAATCTGTAGCCATGTCAAAAGTACACGTGTTTAAAGCTTTTGGATTTTTCTTATCTTAATTTCATTGGATGGTTTAAGACAGGATGATATTTTGTTGAAAGCTATTTATACAAGTAGGCTGTTAGCAAATTTTCATAGAATTTTATTACATCAAAAGTCCAAAAAAATCGAAATACACTGTTTATATGCATTTGTTAACAGCGCTTTAGGAGTATGAAACTGGTGCTCGTTTGCTGTAGGCCATTTTTCTTGCTCAAGACTGCTTGCCACTGGCCTTGCATCAATTACCTTATCTTTTTATTATTGTTTCACCTCTTTTTTTCCCCTGTTTTCTTGTGTAGGCCTCATTTCTCTCCCTTAATTTGCATGCTCTTGCTGAACAACTCGAAAAAGTAGATTTATCCAAGAGGCTCTTCATTGAAGAAGATCTATTACCACCAGATCTGGTAAGTCCAATTCCTTACATTGATATTCAAGTTAGTGTTGATTCATATCTATACTTTAACGCCTTAAAGGTGACAGAGATGCAATTCCAGGCACTTGCTAAAAGTAAAAACATGGAGTTGAAGAGAGTTTTTCTCAGGATAAAATGTGCCTATAGTTCTTGTACTTTTCAAAATTTAGAAATTTAGTCAATGTTTTTGTATTTTGAATTTCTAATCTGAAAAGTAGAGGGGCTAAATTCTTAATTTTTGAAAAGTACAGGGACTATAGGCATACTTAAACCTTTTTCTTTTAACCCATTTTGTTTGTTCTTCGGAAGCCCTAAGAGATGACTGGTATTGAAGGTCATCTTTTAGGTAATAGGAGATAGCTTCATCTCGAAACTCTCAGCATCTCATTTACATTTTCGCTACAGTTCTTTTGCTTTTGTATAGAGATTTACACTCGAGTATAATACAAGTTTGGCTGTAACAAATATGTTTACAATTTACACTAGAGTATCTAATGCCACATTATCTGGGTTTTATGCCAGCGTTCTGAGAGATCGAAGGTAAAAATTGATCAGGAACCTGATCAACTGCAAGCAGCACCTGATCGAAAAGAAGCTGCAAAGATAACTGAAGTACCAACTCCAAATGATTTACCCGACAGCAAGGCCATAGATGCAATATTGTCCAACAGCGGTTTGGATTCAATGGCTGAAGTTCAGAGTGTTTCTATTTCCGGTCAACACGGCAAATCCAGTGAAAGTAGAGCACCAGACAATCTGAATTCCACTACTGCTTCGAACAAAAAAGTCCCGAAATTTGAAGTGGCAGCCGCTGAAGCCAATTTAGACAGTTTGCTGGATGATTTATTACTAGAAACATCGACAACAGTAAACCGAGGTATAGATTCATCAAAGACTGCCGCAGTTAATTCAACTTCCGAAGATTTGCTCGATGATTTATTACAAGAAACATCATCGACAATTGTAGATGCCAAACTTGGTTCGGATAACAATGTTCGATCTTCTTCTTCATCTTCTCAACCTGTCTCGAAGTCACAAATATTGAATGATTTTGATTCATGGTTAGATACTATTTGATGACTTGTTATACAAGAAACTGAAACCCATGTAAACCTGTTGTATGAATTGCTTATCAAATTTGGGTTTTTTTTAACTCCTAAGTTTAATACGAGTTTATTTGTTCCCTGTTTTGGAGCTGAAATTTATTATTAAAAAAATAATGTCTGCAAGCTAGCACGTATTAGAAGACCATTTCATATTTTTCATGGGAAGTTTTTTTTTTAATCTTTTTATTAGTTACACTTTTTTTTACATTAATTGCATTTCTATTTTTAGAAAAAATCACTATAACCTTTTATTCAAATTTTGAAATATAAATAAGTTTTGAAAATTTATTCGAATTTTTATAATTAATATTTTAATTCTTTTATGGTGTTAAAAATTATATTTAAGATATTAGAAACAACTTATTTTTATATATAAAAATTATTTTTCAAAAAAAACTATATAAGAATTGTTAATTATATTTTATTTATTTGACCAATTATTTTTAGAAATATTTATGATTTCTTTTTAAAATTTACCAAAAAGTCAAGAAAAAACTATTAAGTCCAAAACTCAATACGAAAAAATAAAAATAAACCAATCTAAATTGAATTATCATAAATAATTCAAAAAATCCAATCTAACTAACCAATTTTAACCCGAACATATATATTAATATTGGTGAACATTCATTATTTAAAATAAAAATAAACCAATCTAAATCGAATTGTCATAAATAATTCAAAAATCCAATTGAACTAACCAAGTTCATCCCAAACATATATTAATATCGGTAAACATTCGTTATTTAAAATAAGGAAAGTTTTAAGTTTAACATTAACATTTTTTTTATTCTAAAAAATTTAACATATTGTTAGTAGTAAATAAGATTGTATGCGTTGAGCCAACTAGAATTTATGAAATCCTCATAAAATTCCTTTTGACCGAACAAGTAACCTCACGATTTTTACCACCTTTCGTATACGGAAATAGAAGGTTTGTGCTTAAAAACCATAAACTTCAAATACAGCAACCTTCATCCTTTTTGCTACTTAAATCCGTTTGGTTTATAAAACAAATTTATTTTCAATTTTTTAAAAAAATCAATTTTATTTCTATTTAAAATTGCAAAATATTTCAAATTTATATAGATTTGAACTGATGCCAACTCATCAAACTTAAAAGTTAAATTATGCCATCAATCCCTGTACTCTTCTTAAATTTAAAATCTAATCTCTGTGATTTTATTTTAAAAATTTAATCAATTTCAAAATTTAAATCCAATTGTTAATATTATTTGAATATATTTATTAATTTTATTTGTGCTGGCATATTGAAATAAAAACAATTACCCATAACTAAAACATTTGTTTTCATCTTTCCGATTTTGCAAAACATCTCTAGTGAAAACAATTTTGTATTTTAGTTTTCACAAATGCATTTTTCAAATTTTAACCTGTTTTCTTGAAAACAAGAAAACGAAGAACGGCTTCTATTTCCAAACCAAACCAAACCAAAAATAGCCCAAATTTTCCATCCATCCAAAACCATGCAAAGGAAATAGTAAGAAATCATCATATAAAGCAAGAAGAGGTAAATTCAAAAGCATCCATCATAAAATTCAAGTAACCAGCTGAAATAAATTGTTAGGAAAAACAACCCTAAAAAATTGTGCCATAAACTGCACATGTACTGACATATATAAATTGTGCCACTCCAATATTGTGCTCTAAGTTCCACAACCATTGTAGAATTTACTTTGGGTTTATAAAACAAAGTAAAAAAAGAATACAGAGACTTTATTTTTTGGACTAACCATGACCAAAATCATGGAATTCAGCAGAAACATGCGAACCCCATTGTTTGCAGAAGCTATTATTTTTAACTAATATGTTTTGCTCACTAGCTAGGGACAAATAATTTATTTTGTTCAAAATAGAAGAGCTTAAAACTTCAAATTTTCAACCGCATCATTTTTTATGAAAAACACTTCTTTAAGATGTGCAGATGCATAATAATACTGTTGAAAGACAGATGAAATACCCGAGTTCGACAGAACAAAGCAGTTTTCATTTTCCCTTGAACTTGCTGCTAATGGAATCGTATCTTGGTACATTAATGACTGCAAAGTATGAGCAAAAACCAATGAGAACGCATTCTAATAAAATAAATGAAACCTGGTTTTTTTTTTTTTTTTATGTTTCAACTGAATAGAGAACTACCATTCCCGTAAGATGCCATTGTGAGATTAGAAGATAGAAGCTTTTCGGCTACTGAAGAAATATCCTTTGGTGTAATTTCATCGACAACCTTCAAGAAATGCTCCACGGGTTTCCTGATGATTTTGAAACAATTTTATTAGGTCAAAGAAAATATTGTAGTAGTCCGAAAAATGAAAAGCAAATTGTAATAGAAATAGAAGTCAATGTGAAGAAACTAATTAGGAGTTCATTGCTCATCGTAGAACAGCCGTACCTCTCACCATATGTCAAGATTTGTTTACCAATATCTTCTGAAGCAACTGCCTGCAGAAAACACCTCACGAGTTAACAGCAGAACTTGGCAAGAAAATATGAATCCTTGATGGGCATGATTAAATTCGATTATTGTCAAGAAACTAAAGAGATCAGTTTACATACTCTGGATTCCAAGTTCATCAAAATGGCAGACTTGGTCGACTGTTTAGCACGCTCCAGTTCTTTCTGCTCAACTGCAAAGAAACCATGAAAAGCATTTCAACAACCGGTCACCGAGTGAATGTTGCGGCAAGTAGCAAGTAATTTCCGGAATAAAGAGCAGCTAACCTTGTCCAGGAGTTGCAACAGCAATAAGCTCCTTGACAGCAACATCAATGGCAGATGGTACAAAATCAGAACCCTGAGTTCAGAAACATTAGTGTCATCAAGATTGGTTGAAGGTTGAGGAAAGAGAGTTGAGAGATTATATACGCAACAATATAGAACAATTACTTATGCTATGAAAACCTGCAAATGCAGGTCATTATGGCCTTCTAACTAAGACAATTAATAGGATTTAAGAAATACATGTCTTGCAAGAAAATCAGCTACCAATGATATGGTTGTGAAAGTCCCAAACATTATTTTAAATGGGAGATAGCACAGCCTGTGGCTTCAACATCTCCAGTACCAAAAGAAATAGTAAAACCAAACAAAAAGAAAGAAGTGAACAGCATAAACTAGAGAGGAAGGGGGGGGACAGATCAAAAGAAAAAGACCCAAATATCTGTGCAGAACAATGTGAAAACCAATAAGGAAACGTTATGATATGAACGGACCGTAAAAGAATTACTAATGGAAGGTCTAAAAGCAGACTTACAGTTGTAGCTTGAATTCCAAATAAGCCAGTATGGTTGTAAATGCTGTTGAATGCTGAAAAGGACTGAACTTGTGGATACTGATTCAAGACACGTAGATCTGCTCAAGATTTAACCAAAACTATTTCAAGCCAAATTATACACATTGGCTATATTACTAAAAGAAATTAGGTTTACAGTAGCAGAAGAAATTTGTAAATGAAGCATGCACTAGAATAAGGAAAAACTTTCTAGCTTGCTCTGTAACGATAACATGTCATAAGCCAAAAGATTAGAGTATACACCAAGATTAACTTACATAATCTTGAATACATTCCTTTTCCAGGGCCGCCAGCTGAAAATGATCCACCTCCTCCCATTAGAATCTAGAGAACAATTAGATTTATCACTTATCAATATTCCTATATTTAAGCCACGGTAACAAGCATGGGAGAACCAAAAATTGCAAAAAAAAAAATCAAGCAAGATATCAAAATCCTGGCAAGACTTTTTATGAACTACATAAGACATGAGAACATGTTAAAAACCTGAAGAACAGTCAAAATTATAGCTTCCTTCTCATTGTGCCAACCACCAGGAAGTTCAAATGCAAGAGCAAAATGAGTTTGGCCCTGCAATTTAAAATCATCAGCACCTCAGACTAGGTAGAAAAATAAAAGCATAACTCATTTTTAAGTATTTATGATAAGTACCCCTGAATCAGCCTGGCAACGATAATCTCCTCCAGTATACACAGATTTTGGTTCCTGAGCACGAGGAATATTGGGAAGATCTGACAGAAGTGGTTCTGCAACAGATAACAATTCTTCATGTTCTACACCAGTTGCTGCCAGTACCATCCGAGAAGCAGTAAAATTTTCCTAACATTTTCATAGCAAAACAAGCTTACTAGTGAGGAGCATACACAATGGTCAGGTATACAATCTAAAGTACAATGCACAATTAGCAGTGAAAGTGTTACAAATTAAATTTTCTTAGACTTACTGCAACAAAATCCTCCAAAACTGTACTGTTCAACATATTAACTGCAGATTCTGGGGCTAAAAGAGGATTTGCCAATGCACCAGAATAACCAGCCGAGTGAATGGCTTCTAAAAGCAAGCCATGTGGATTCTTTGCTGCTTCAACAATTTCCTCTTTCACCTTCTGAAGCTGAGCAAGGTGAAATAACAAATTGTAATCTCACAAGGGCATTTAATCTGAGGCTGCACAGAATTATTTAGCACAAAAGCAACAAGATAAAGACATTTACTTGTTCATTGACCTCCCAATCCAAGTAAGCAGGGTTTCTCACACAATCAATAAGCAACTCTACCATTTCAGGAACATAAGTCTTCAACGCATCAAAGGTATATCCAATCTGCTCCCGAGAAACTGCAGCATTTACATTGCCACCAATTGCCTCTACTTCCCTCACAATACGCAAATGGCTTCGGTTTGTTGTGCTTTTGAAGGCCATACGCTCAAGTAGGTGTGAGACCCCAAAAGAGGCTGGTGACTCATAGATTGAACCACAATCGACATATAATCCTATTGAAGCAGCAGGACTCTGCTTGACAACAAAAACAAATAGCCAATTCCTAAATAAATTAGAAAATCAAATCTCTTCCAAAAGAAGAGACCTTATATAGTAAAACATTCTTGACAAAAAGCATACATACTGCTGAGGTTTCCGAAGCAACTTTGAGGCCATTTGGAAGAGTTGTAATATCAGTTTTACCAGGTTCAACATAATCAGGCAATGATGGTGGTAGGGCAACACCTGGTAGGGGGAAATCTAGAGATGGTACAGACTTGGATTGACTCCCAGTCAGCCAACTTAAGAGACCACCTGAAGAGGATGATGATGTAGCAACAGTGCTTGAACTTGCAAATCTTGCAGGTGCTATACGGCTCGTGCGACCCTATATTCGCATATTCAAACATAGCACATTTTCAAGCTGTCAGACCATCAATATGTGAAAAATTATCAAATAAATCATAACTGAACGAATGGCTACGTTCAAAATAATAAAACTTTGAATTTGACATACATATTAAAATTTTCCTCCCTAAGAAGTAAAACAATTATAAATGAAACAAGCAGAAGAGAAGTATCAATAAAAGAAAAATATATAAGTTTTTTTTTTTTTGGCAGGCTTTCCCCCTCATAAATGTAGACAGAGCTGAAGAAAGTTAATAAATAATACATGGTCAAACCCTTTGGTTAAGTATAAGTTAGGTGATGGGCAGATTCATCTTGGACAAGCTCCCTTTGCCACACAGATTAAACTGTTGGAAATTTCTTTGCCAAGTAATAGCAGCTTTAAGCAAGTAGTTGGATAAGCCTAGATATCAGATGTTCCCCATACTATTTCTTTAAACAGAGAAAGCAAAAAGCATGGCAAATCTCTCCAAATTATAGAAGGGTCAAAATTGATCATCAAAATTTCAAAGGGCTAAAAAATGGTCTTAAAAGGATATATACGTCCAGCTTAGTCCTCGAACCTTAGACTTTCTAGGCCTGCTTATATCAACTTCTTTTGGAAGGAAATAGATAAAGGACACAAATCACCCGAGACAGATTTTAATTCATCAATAAAATAACAAAATTTAGACTTAAACATCTTTCAATGATGTTAATGAGAGAGTTCATCAGTTGCTTTATATGAATCAAAATCGTAGGACAAAATTCTAGCTCACTAGTATCTCTTTTGTTACTTACAGTAATTATGCAATTATGGATGTCTAATCTTTTTCACAGTTTGTACTTATCCTAACAAGCTAGTTTGTACTTATGAAGCTGTTTTCAAAGCTAAATTCCAATGGTCTGGTCATTCAATATATTAATGAGAGTATATATGCACTATCCTGAACAAATTGAAAAACAAAAACGAGGCAATCACTCGAGAAACATAAAATCTCAAACCGAACGAAGCTCAGTTCATAATCAAATCCATTATCTGAAATCTTAAGAATAGATAAATAAACTTCACCATAATTGCAAGTAACAAGCTAAGAATCTGTAGCGAATAAAGCAACAGATCTATCAACTAAAAAGGAAAGCTACAGAAAATTAATGAGTAGAATAATTGAAATCATTATCGAATCGAATCAGCTTTGTTTTATTCGAGGTAGAAGATCGATTACGACAGTCAGATCAAAATCATCAGCGATCATAAATTAGGGTTTCGGGATTTACTGAACTTACTTTGAGAGCTCGGAGGTGAGAAGCTGCAGTACGGTACATCGTGATCGTTGGTCTCAGGAATGCCCTAAATCGTACGGACGCTGCGGAACTCCGCCTGGTTTGGATGTCGAAGGGTTTTGTGGGAGATGGGAGTGACTGGTTTGAGCTGTTGGTTGCTCTCTGGTTATGTGAGGGGCTTGATTAGCCCGACGACGAGGATATTGACACGTGCGGAATTTTCTTTAGGCAAGTGTGAGAGAATAAATGGGATGCAATCTGAGCCGTGTATCATGTGTAGTTGGTGAGCCGTTGGATTGGTGTACTTTTTTTTCCTTATGGTCAAATTATAGTGGAAGTTTTCATATTACGAGTGAGGTTACATTTGTCTATTTAATTTTTTCTGTCAAAAAATTTATTCAGTAATGAAATAATTAAATAATAATACGTAGTGTGTCAAATAGTAACATAGAAATAAGTAAATTTTTAACAAAATAATTAATTACTCTTTAATTTAATATACATAAATTAATTTATTAATTTTTAAATAATAAAAAATTAAATACAATTTAGCTTCTAATAAAAACAACTCTATGATACTTTTATTCATCTTATTTCATCAACATATAAAAATTACAAGCTTATTGACTCTAAACCCGATTAGTGGGTTATCTTATCCCATAATATCATATGAGAACCAAATTAAGAGTAAAAACTAATTATGTTCTACTTGTTTGCTAAGAGCAGGCTTGTCCAAATAATCAAATCTTGGTCAAGGTCTTCATGAATTCAATTGGCCATGCTAGAGTCTTTTTTTTTTTTAAATTAATTGTATAAAACTAAGGTTTGAAATTTGAATGTTAAATTAGTCAAAGTAATAATATTATATCAATCATTATCTTTCATTAACAATATTATTAATTTAGATATTAAATGTTAATTTAAATTTGAAATAAAATATTTAAAATTTATATATTAAATTGTAGGCATGTATATACTCATAGCATGAACTATTTGATTTTTAAAAAATAAAATAAAAAATTGATGATGATGATGGTGATGCTGCTTTAGATTAACAGCAAATCTTTTCTTCGGTATTTTGATATGAACTGTTCCATGTTATCCACTGTCAAAAGTAGCCAAGAGGAATACTACATTGCACCACGCAATGCTATGCTTTAAGAAACGCATCCAAAGTGCCATGAAAAATTTTATACTAAAGATTACATTATATTTTGTTTTATCTATTTAAAAAATTAAATAAATAAATCTATGTACATTATATCAAAAAATAAATTACTCATTATATTAAGAATGTTATCCACGGCTAAAAATTGATTCATGCATGTTAAAATGAAGTACATGTTGCATGCTATTTGGTTATTCTATCAACCACACTAATTTTTAAGAGTAAAAATGGAAAAAAAAATCAATTTACTCTTTGATATAATGTATAAAATTAGTTTGCTTATTTTTCGAATAAAAAAGCAAAATAAAAAACATCCATGATACTTTTACTAACATCCAAGGATTGCTTTAAAATTAGACAAATTCAATCCATCTGCAAGCTTATAATTGTCAAGTACCAGATGCTGAAGCCATTACATAACACTTTTTACCAAGCCACCATACAAATTGTATATCCAGAAATATGCATCAACTAAACCGGAAACTTGTTTGCAGTCCATTTTTGAGAAATAACTTACGAAAGCAGCCATTGAGAAGTGTTATTTTTGGTTTATTGTGTACCTTCCCATCAAGGATAAGAGGATCTAAGTGTCAACGGTGATCTTGGCATCAAGCTGAGTGAATTCTTGGAAAAAGGCCTTGAAATGCTCATATGAATGCTTCACATCATCAACAGCACACATTTCTCGTATGCTATGCATTGATAATTGGGGAGCACCGACATCTATTGTGCGGATCCCCACACCACTAGCTAGGATAGGACCAATGGTTGAGCCACAAGGCATATCGTTCCGCACCACAAAATCCTGCATGTATAAAATTTTCATGCATTAAACCATTTGTTATAACAGAAGCATGATGCCAGAACATTTCCCTTGAATCATAAGTGAAATTTTCAGTTATGTTGCTCCGACTCTTCATTTTTCTATGTACCCACATCCAACGCTTATCCAATCACAGGTATGGTGATACGAGATTCTAAGGACCCTCCAAACACATAGATATCTTGTTTTTTATTTTCGTTTTTTGGGGGGGAGGGGGGTGGGGGGCATGAACTTAGCTATATAGGACTCATACCTGTGTTTGGCACTCACAGCTAAGTCCACAAAGGCGGATCCTTATAGAGGCCTTGGCGGCCCCCAAAAAAAAAAATTTGGGAAATTTTAATTTCTCCCATTGAAATTCTTAGAAATTATCATCTCACAAAAAATTTAAAATTTTTAATTGGAACCCCAACTTTTTAAAAAAAAAGTCCTCATTGAACTCCTAAATTTTTAAAAAATTTACTAGGCCCCCCAAAAATCCACCACTGTAAGTCCAAGTAATATAGATTTTGAGGACTGAATAAATTTCTTATTTTCAGCAAAAGCTCACCACTCATTACACTCAGTTTAATTTAAAGAACTATGATGATTATTACTGATTCAGTTCGAAGGGATCAAAAGCTGTCAGACTCGGAAGTTAAAAATACATGAAATGAAGTTTTCTTTCTCATTAAATTAGTACAACAAATAATTCATAGCCACTCTATGGTTAAGATAAGGATGGAACTAACCTGAATAGGAAGGTTATGCTTCATAGCTATTTCCCGGAATATGAGAGACGTGACTGCATTGGTCGCATAACGTTGGTTTGCATTGTGTTTGATAACAAGGCCCCCGTGCAACTTAGGCTGATGGTTCTCCTCATGTTTGTCCTGTACATAACACCATATTACAGCAATGCAAGAAAATAAATTATCTGGAAAGGCAAGTTATGATTCGTTCGCCAACATTTAGCATACCATGTAATTTGGGTGAAGGGCATGTGCCATGTCAGCCGAAACAAGGAAACTTCTCTGGATTGCTTTTGTTAGCATCTGAAAGAGAAACAATCCCAATTTATATGCTCAGAAAAGGTAAATTTTCACCTGATAGGAATCAGACAAGGTAACTGAAAAGAAGACAGGAAGAGGAGCAGTAAACACCTTAGAATCGGAGGTGAAGGAATTGGTTATTCGTGATAGAGCATCTAACATTGCAGGAGATCCAGCTCCTTGTGCTGAATTAGATCCAACCTCCTCATGATCAAACAATGCCACCATTCTAACACCACTCTCATTTTCAAGGTCGCTCTCAGAGGATGTAGCATCGATCAATGCCTGTAATGAAATTACATCATGACAAAGGGATGAAACAAAAAACATGCATACCATTATTAGGTTTAATATAGCACAATTCCAAATATTCCCCATTTGGAATGAAAAACAAAAAGAAACTCAAACATAAACCTATAATTTTGCTAACCAGGAAAGATCAGCAAAAAGCTACTCATACCTTCAGAGAGCAAAACGACATGCAAAGGTTGTCAAGCCTTCCAGAAAAGATAAATTCCTTTGCAGCACCGGCTACTATACTCGGTTGAGTATCGCATGCTTGCAACTCAAAATCACATATTTGATCTGGTTGACATCCAAGCTTATTTGCAATCATCTAGATGCAAAAAAGAAAAAAAAAAATTTAAAAGAGTTCCGATATGTAGCATATTGCACTTGATACAACTCGGGATTAAAATTTATCAAACCTGTGTCAGGATTGCATGATGTCCATTTTCAGCAAACTCTTTATTGAGCTCCACCTGTGAAAAGTAGTTGAACAGATTGAAAAGAGAACAAAGGAAAGCACTTATTAGTCCAGCAGAAATGCAGAAAATTTGATGTTCTATTCAGTCATTTTAGAAATAAAACTCATTTAAACAAGCTTGAAATTAAACTACATGCCCTATAAGACTATAACTGGAAAAAGAACTATCATGAATTGCCAAAGCTGAAGAAACAACTTGTTAGACCTGATGTGGCTTTGGTTCCAGTAACAATATGAATGGATCACTACATGTGCAATATAGTCATATGATATTTTATATTATTAGTTTCCAGTCATGAAGCAACTATCAAAACACCTAATGCAGATGTAAAAAGGCCTGCAGCCATTTCACTGGAATAAATGAAGTTAGGATACGGAAATGATGAATAACTACAAACAGAAATATAGGATGCGATAAAGCACAGATAAAAAATCACCTTAACTGATGTTGCCAGGATGGGTAAAAGATGACTCTGTGTGTTGACCTTGAATCCATCATGAACACCCCTACTCACAAGATATACAAAAACAAGTCAAACTCCTCAAAGAGTAACGTGAATTAAATCCCACAAAGCAGTTATTTGCACCAATTACAAGCATATAGCACTTCGGGAATTCATCTAGGAAGCCCACCTGTCTAAGTGAATAGCCAGGGTAGGGACACGCATTATCGGCTCTTCAATTCTAACTAGCCGATGTGAATAGGAAACAGAACCACCCTTCTCTTCTCTTATCATCACCCTTCCTGCAACTGTCAAGTCGCGATCAAACCATGTATGCCACAAACCACCTCCATACGTTTGCACACCCACCTCCAGATAATCAGCTTTTTTTACCTAATCAATCCCACAAGTCATTCTTTTTTTTCAATCATAAATTATTGGGCAAACTTTTTTTTTTTTTACCTTGGAAACAGGCTTCAATTTTAGACAAGGGCTATCAGTATGAGCACCAACTACATGGAATCCATTTCCAGCAACATATCTAAGCATACAAAATATTAGTGGATGAACAACTAAAACATCATCTAATCACAATAAAAACATAACCTTTCAATCTTTTTATATGGTAATTGACAACAACAAAATCCCCAATCCCTAGTCAGACTACAGTTCTTCTCAAGTCCATAATAACCAAAAAATAAAAAATAAAAAGAGAGAGAGAGAGTAAATTTACTTCCACTTTTACCTGCCAAAAAAATAAAATAACAAAAGTAAACAAACAAGTCCTAGTATTTACTTTTTACCAATAGCAAAAGCAACAATGGTTGAATGATTCCTGGTGAAGAAGTATCTTTTCCCGGCTTCTAATTTCCAATCCTCTCTCTCTATAACTTGTTCATACCCAACCTTTTGCAAACGTTTCTTGGCCTCATCTGTGAATTAAAAAACACAGCAAAAAAATTCAATAAAATCCAAGTAAAAAATGAATACACAAAGAATATAATAGTAAATATTGAATGGACTTGAATAAGTTAAACTTCCATCAAACAGAAAATGGAGAAGAAAATGATTACCGACGGCATGGAAAGCAGTAGGAGAAGCGTTTAAGAAGCCCACGAAATCAGACACAACGGAGCTCACTTCAGTGTCTGCCATGCCTCTTCGTTCCTTCGATTCGATACTAACTGAGCTTAGGCTTTCGTTTAGTTACTTCAGACTTTCCGGCCTTTCCAGTGGTATAAGTGGGAATATGTTTGTTTCTGGATTCCATTCCTAAAATTCCTAATTCCAGGGAATCCAATGTGCTATTTGGGCCAAGACCCAAATTCAAATACGGACGCTGTGAAACTCCACCTGGTTTGGATGTCGAAGGTTTTGTGGGAGATGGGACCGACTGGTTTTGAGCCGAAGGGGCTTGATTGGCCCGATGATGAAGATATTGACACGTTTAGCGTTTTCTCTAGGCACGTGTGAGAGAATAAATGAGATACAATCAGAGCTGTGTATCATGTGTAGTTGATGATTAACCCTTCGCTATTATTAGTGTACTTTTTATTTTTATTTAGTGACAAAAAATTTCATCTATTTATACTATTAAAAAAGAAATAATTGATGAAATAATAAAATAGTGATCTGAAATATGCCATGTATATTTTATATTAAAGTAAATAAACCAATTTTAATAATAAAATGGATAAATTATATGCATAAACTATGGTTCAAAATTAAATTAATCAATAAATTTTAAGATGTTATAATTAAATTATAAAATAATAATATTATATCAGTTAGGATCTTTTATTAATTTCATTTTTAATTTGAGTGTTAAATATTAATTAATAATTTGAAGTACAGAAATCTAAATTATATAAATTAAATTGTAAACACGTATACATTTGTCAAAGATAAAATAAATAGTGTAAGATAATTGGACTAAATTGCAACCCAAATAAAATTGTGTATGGATTTAGGCCTTAGGCCATTTGTTGAATTAAGATATGCCCTTCAGCTCATGGGCCCTGGTTATTTAACTTGTCGGGTTTATGGAGACGGCAGGAAAGCTCGGATCGCAGTCGGTTTTGTTTTTTATTTATATTTAAATTTAAATTTAAATAAAAAATTATTTGAAATTAAATAATAGTTTGGAATATATTTATTACATCAAAACATGAGCTAAACAGTCGTTTAGACCTTCCAAGGGTAGGGTAGTCACCTAGTCCGACTTGAGTCAAGTTTAGATAATAAAAAAATTTACTTTTAGTCCATGCAAACTCGAAATCAATTTAAATAATAAAAAAATATTTTTTTATATTTTTAAAATTTTTAATAGTAAAATAGTTTTTTTTGCACAGGTTGGATAACAAACGGGTCTGGGTTTAAAATTATTTTTTATAAGTAAACATCAACTCGACCTATAAATATTTCTGAATTACGCAATATGAAAATAGCTCGTCAACAATTATTCGGGGGAGTAGCAAGTAGAGGCAAAGCTAGAAGAGAACAGACAGGGCTTGGCTCCCCAAAATAAAAAAATTATCCGAAATTGTAATATTTTGAGTTAACCTAATGGTAAAATTAAAATTTGGTCTTTAAAATTTTAAAGTCAATTATGATGTCTCAAAAAATAAATAGTTTATAGTTTAATCCCTTGAAATCTTGTAGGTTTTTACGTTAATACAATGAAGAAATTACATTTTTAACCCTCAAAAGTTTATAATACAAATTCGACCCTTCAAAAAAATTTTGACTTTACCCTTGATGGTAAGGTATATTATACTCTCGAAGAGAACTCAAGTTCAAAACTTTCAAAATGACGTTATCAGGGGCGAAGCCAGAATAATTTTTTAGGGGGGCCGGATAAAATTTTAATTTTTTATAGTCTATATCTTTATAATTTGTAAATGATTAAATTGAATTTTTATAATTTTAGGAGGGGCCGAAGTGTAATTTTACCTTTATTAATTTAAAATTTTTAAAAAATTTTAAAGGCCTTTTAAGTAATTTTACATTTTAGAGGAGTGGGGCCCATGCAAATTTCTTGCATAATGGACGTTATTAAAAAAGATAATTATGAACCCTGAAATGATTAATCTTTATAAATCGTAAAATGTATATTAAGAATAGGTTCTTATATTAGGATCGATTTTAGGGTAAATTAATTCATTACCAAATTAATGTTTATTGTATTGTGCCACTGCATAAAATAAAGTATATAAAAAATCGATTCTTTTCATTTATTAGGTCGAGTCAAGCTTAGATATATTTCTAGAACATCGTTAAACTTTTTTTATTGATATTATGTATGTTCGTTTTAGTGTCTCATGTTCGGGGTTTGTGGCTGTCCATTCTAACAATATTATCTTTAATATTCAAACTTCGTTCTCTTTTGAGAGTGCAATATGCCTTACCATTACACCCAACCATTTATTGATCGATAAATCTAATTTAATACTAAAAATATATAAATTAAATCCGATTGAAATCAACCGAACAAATAACCTTGTTATGTTAATCCTAGCAACGACCATAGACGGAGTCAATACTCTTCTTGGCATGGTTATCAATGGCAAAAAGGCAACCATTCCTTTTGAACTTCAGCTTTAGAATTCAAAGAAAGAAAGGAAAAAAATAAAATTATTTTTATAAAATTTGAGATTTAGTCCTCCTATGTAAAAAATTTAAGTCCTTCAATTGTTTTGATTTGAAAACCTTAGTCCAATCATTAAAATTATAAATATTTTTTTATAAAATTGTCAAATTAGCATGTTAATTAAACTATCCTTATACGACATGTTATTTAATTATAAACATATTAAATTAACAAAATTTAACTGAAATTACCAACAAAGGTAATGATTAGGCTAATATTTTAAATTTTTAAAATGTAGGGACTAAATATTAAATTCTATAAAATTCAAGGACTAATAACAAATTTTAACCAAGAAAAAGGCTTCCTTTTAATATTCCTCGATATTAGTTCTTGTATCTTCCATTCAATCTTTAGAACTTTAAAAATTTAATACTAAATTTATTCTACAAGAGCATAAATATTCTAACGTAATAATTTTAATAATTAAATTTTACTAAATAACACTAAAACCCAGATTAAACATGAATCATTGTGCTCATTAAGCGTATCCAAGAATGGCATGGGCCCGCCCCTAAAATATAAAATTACTTAAAAGGCCTTTAGAATTTTTAAAAATTTTAAATTAATAAAGGTAAAATTGCACTTTGACCTCTAAAATTATAAAAATTTAATTTAATCCTTTATAAATTATAAAGATACAGACTATAAAAATTAAAATTTTATCCGCCTCCTAAAAATTGTTCGACTTACTGATTGTGCCAAGTTGATAATTTTGATAATAATAAAAAATTAACAATTGGGCAGAGATTATTAAATCATAAAGGTTAGAGGACTTGTTTTTTAGAGTAAACTATACCAATGACACTAAATTATTAGTAGGTTTATTTATTGGTCATTTAACCTTAAAATTAAATTACAAAAGAAATAAAATTAAACTCAAATTTTATTACATATAAAAAAATTAAATTACAAAAAAAATAAACCATTTCTATCTTGTCAAATATATTAAAATTAAAATAAAAAATTAAATTACAAAAGAAATAAAATTAAACTCAAATTTTATTACATATAAAAAATTAAATTACAAAAAAAATTAAACCATTTCTATCTTGTCAAATATATTAAAATTAAAATAAAAAAATTAAATTACAAAAGAAATAAAATTAAACTCAAATTTTATTACATATAAAAAAATTAAATTACAAAAAAAATTAATCCATTTCTATCTTATCAAATATATTAAAATTAAAATAAAAAATTAAATTACAAAAGAAATAAAATTAAACTCAAATTTTATTACATATAAAAAATTAAATTACAAAAAAATAAACCATTTCTATCTTATCAAATATATTAAAATTAAAATAAAAAATTAAATTACAAAAGAAATAAAATTAAACTCAAATTTTATTACATATAAAAAATTAAATTACAAAAAAATAAATCATTTATATCTTATCAAATATATTAAATTACGAGAAATTAAAAAATTAAACTCAAATTTTTCTACTCATATTAAAACTAAATTACAAAAAATAAAATAACAAAACTAAATTAGGGTTTAGGGGCAATGGGGTGGGAACCGGTGCCACATGGGGGCGATCGGCGATTACTGTGATTCCTCCTTCTTCTAGCTTCCGCGAGGTCGTGGAACCTCGGGAGAAATCGGGTTCTCCCGGTGGGTGCAGTTACAGGTGTTGCGATGATGACCCACCTTGATAAAATAATGACCGGAGGTGTTTGCATAAACCACTACGGGGTGATCGCATCCGTCGGTGAAGGAGCACGGTAGAAAGAAGCGCTCCTGACAGGCGCCTCCACTAATCCCACACCGGCGTCGGCCTCACGATCGGTGGCTAAAAGAGTTGTTGGGACGGACTCGAACCCGCCATGCATTCCAACACTGGGGGACTAGGAAAAGGAAACATATATGGGTTAGGAGGATACATATAAAGGCGAGGTACTTTTTGGCATAAAGCTATGGATGTTGTGTTGTCGGTGTTGTCGGTGGCCCGATGGACCCGATGATTGTGTAGGTATTTGTTGATGGGTCCGGTGGTGTGTAAGGCTATTCTTTGGGCCGATCTCATCACCCTTCTCATTGAATGTAAAGGGCTCGACGTTCCCTTCGCTCGTGAATTTGCGTCGCCTATTCATCCGACCACAGATACGACTTGCCATGGATTCTAAACCATGGCATGTACTCAAGACGCACGCTTCTTCGGGAACTACGATCGGTTCCGTTAGGTAAAAATCATCTGGTTCTCCCACGTCTCGATATGTTCGACCAAAATATTGGCCAATCCGTGTGTTGCCAGTAAGTCCACATTGTGCTCATCATCGAGCACCTCAGAGCCACGGAATCGGTTGCCGACATCAAATTACCGCAGAACCGATCGGTGGTGCATCTCCACAGTCGCGTAGGTGATTAGCGGGACCTTAACATGCCAATTGTTCGGATTTTGGAGGAACTCCTCCGAATTCTTGCCGAATTTGGGATCCTCGTCGGTGTCTATTGAAACTATATTAACATTACCAAAATATTAGTTATATACATAAATACTAAATTATAATAACAAAATTCGACACTTACTTGTGATTCGACCGTTGTTCCAATAGGAAAGTATATCCTCAGCGAGTCGTATTCCAACATGACTCGTCGGATGGTTCCACCTAATTAAATAAACTTGTTATGTTAATCCTAGCAACGACCATAGACGGAGTCAATACCCTTCTTGGCATGGTTATCAAAGGCAAAAGGCAACCATTCCTTTTGAACTTCAGCTTTAGAATTCAAAGAAAGAAAGGAAAAAATAAAATTATTTTATAAAATTTGAGATTTAGTCCTTCTATGTAAAAAAATTTAAGTCCTTCAATTGTTTTGATTTGAAAACCTTAGTCCAATCATTAAAATTATAAATATTTTTTATAAAATTGTCAAATTAGCATGTTAATTAAACTATCCTTATCGACATGTTATTTAATTAAAAAAATATTAAATTAACAAAATTTAACTGAAATTACCAACAAAGGTAATGATTAGGCTAATATTTTAAATTTTTAAAATGTAGGACTAAATATTAAATTCTATAAAATTCAAGGACTAATAACAAATTTTAACCAAGAAAAAGGCTTCTACCGAGTTCTTGTATCTTCCATTCAATCTTTAGAACTTTAACACCACGTTTGGTTCCTTTGTAATGGAATAAATTTGTAATGGAAGAGGTGTAATGGAATAGAGGTGTAATGTAATAAATTGTAATAAGTAATTATTTATTTGGTTGAATGGAATGGAATAAAATTGTAATAGAATTATTGTGTTTGGTTGAATGGAATGATGTTGTAATAGCATGAGGAAAAGAACTAAAATGACAGAATACTATAGCGAAATTTTTGTTAGGTAGATGATTATTATTATTGTTATTAAATTTTAATAAGGTTATTATTGAAAATAATTTAATAAAAATAATAAATAATTTAATCATATTTTAACATAATTATTATTAAATATAATTTAATAAAAATATAATTTAATAACATGCTTAATATAATTATTATTATATGAATTAAAAATCTTAATATATAATACTATAAATATATATATATATAATTTATTTTATTATTTTTAAACCGCAATACATATATGTGCTAAAATATCATTATTGAAACAAATAATTTAATTACTTTACAAAAAAATTAGAAGTAATTAATTAACTTGAGAATTATATTTCACATCCAAGCATAATATTCATATATTAACAAAAAGTTACATGATTTCATTAGTTTATATGTCATAATCCATATGTTTTAAAATTTTACAACATCAAAAGTTATAACATTGTAATGACATTCTATCATGTCATTATACCATCCAAATATTACAAACACAAAAGATACAAAATATAATATATACTTTTACTTAATATCTTTTACTTAATAATAATATATAATTTAATAATATACTTATATAATAAGTATATATACATGTATTTTACAAATATATGTATATTAGTATCACACATGTAACCATATGCACCATACATTTGTCTTAATTTAATTTATTCATCACATAATATCAATTTAATAATAATAAATACATTAAATATTTACTTAAATAATAAGTAAATGCATACATGTATTACAAATATATGTACAATAGTTATTACACATGTATTTTATTTTTACCATACACTTGTCTTTCTTTTATTTATTTAATAATAATTAATTTAAAACCTTAAACATAAAAAAATCCAATAATTAAGATTTTATCTAAGTTATGGAAGCAAGCCTTGAAGGAACAATCACACATTATTTTGGATTTTTGAGGCAAGCGATTAAGCAATTAGCGGCATGTGCAATGACAATTCAAAACAATTTGAATGGAAACAGTGGGTGAACAATGAGAAGGTAAAGCGGCATTAAATTAAGCCAAATAGCGGTAGATGTTTAACATGTTCGATTACAGATCGTACAACAAAGTGTAGCAATTTTGGAACCAAAAAAGATTGATTCATTAAAAGATACTTTTAGTCATTGATTCATTCATTTAAAGATACAATTTGCGATTCGATGATCTCGTCTTCCTTTTAAGCGATAAACAACATCACCTAAAGCGGTACATGTTACGAAAGTTAATTTTGTAAAATACAATTAACCATTCTTGGTTTATTCTGAGTTTTATGTCCTTGAACAACATGCACGAAATTGCCAGTATTGATTTTTGGCACTTTCGGCTCCTCTTGTCTTGAATCGTAACATGCAACACTAGGAAAAACAAGCGTGACCATCCAAGCTGTGTTCCATGGATAATGTTAGGAGAAAGAAAAGACTTTTGTCATTTACACAATACGTAATTATTCATATATTATTTACACTAATACAACGAAAACATTAATCTGAATCGGTTTTAGTATGTACATTGATTGATATTCTGACAAAGAAAAATTGAATACACACAACTTTCTCTATTTATCTTACGGCCAAATCTAACACACACATGAACATTGATCTACTTCATCTGAACAGCACACAAGTAAGACATACACATGGTCGACTCGGGTCTCGAAAGAAAAGGACATATCCAATTCAATATTCACACTATTTAGGCCTCTTCTTTCTTTGTGTCATTTGCTCATCGGTTTATACCATTTCATTCTCTTCTACTTAACTATTCTGCTTAGAGGGCCAAATGAAATAAAGGAATCTTCCTAGGAAGTTTATCAATGACACCATTTCAGGGGGAAAAAATAATATAAGAATGATAGAAGGATTATTCTCAGGCACACCTCAAATACATCTTACACCGGTTAAATGTGCCATATCAGTTATGTAATTAATATTGCACTTTACCGGTCCATACCTCAACAAACAATTAACTTTGGAGTGTAACGATTTTCTTACATCATATCATACCTATCAAAAAGAATTCGGGTTGGTGATAAACATATTTATTTTCTTTGGAGATCTCATATTCCTTCTTTTATGATGTAGGTAAACCACAAATTTGAATTTATAGAATCAATTAATTGTTGCTTGCAAATAGAAGTACCATTTAAATGGAACATAGATTCATGAAGTATCGGTTCATGGAAACAATACGACGAGAAAGTAGTTTAGGAAACTAAAACTAACTATTGTTAGGACACGTATCTAAGCAGTGAATAGGAATATGTGAGATCTTGCAGTTATCCATTACACCCTCTTGCTTTGGTGAGTGCAATGGAGTCTACATTACGATCTTACGAACGATAAACAGAATAAATTTGGGTAATACCATGTTATTAGGATGTTGAAATTTGAAAACCAAGATCCTTTGCATCGGTATCTTGATAACATAGAAAACAAAATAAAAAATAAAAATAAAATAGTGCTTGAGAATTGTTGATTGCATGCAACTCTTTACCTTGATACAATCAAGCGATGTTTTAGGATAACAATCCAAGCGGGACGAATTTACAGAGTGCACGGACTATGATCGCATCTTGAGAGAATTAAAAAGGAAAAGAAAAACCGAAGAGGATAGCGAAACAATAACAAGAAACAAACTAGAAAAAAGAAAAGAAAGAGGTTAGTTGGAGGACCATACTAGCTATAGCTACTAAAGGCAATTAATAACATGAATGGTCTATACTATTCATAGTCTTGCCATTAAATCCATGCAGTGATCGAGCATAGTCAATAACATACAAAACTATGGCATATCGAATTGAGAATAGATATTCAATGGCAAGAAAATGAAAAGTTCCTAACAATTACAGATCTGAGCACACACGCTAAAACCATCGGTGTGAGTATATAAATAACATTAAGCGACAAATCGAGGGAACCATCACAAGTGGATGTGCATTGTGCATAGTCACGAGAGGCCGGAAACAATGACTAAAAGTCTAAAACAATCAACTACAATGTTGTCTATTGTATTGAGGCAGTATTGGAGTTATCCAACATAAGACTCAACTATTGAAGTAAAATCTTACAAAGCTTAAAGACCATCTAAATTGTCAAACATTGCTTTACTAAAATATGGATTAAATGACTTGAACAACCAATTTCATGAAGAAATACGGGATTATGAACCCAAAGTACATCAAAGATTTGATATGTGCCTCAACTATACAAAAATTAACAATTAAGTGCGCATTTAATAGACATGGATACTTCCTCGAGCTCTTTTAAGTAAGGAACAACGTATTTCTCTCTAAACTTCTTGTCGGGCATCTTATAAATTGTAGTCATGCTAACTTTCCTTCTTACCAAATTCTTACTTTCCAGTCTCAATAACCGATGCTTAGAAGCTTGACCTCATTCGAAGGCGCAAATAAGCACCATTGGGTGGCTTATTATAAATGACATACCTACATTCGTTCTATTAAGCAAAAAGTCGGTGACTTGCTTAATCTTCCTTTCAAATCAGACAAACACTGTGGTGTCCTCTAAAAGTAGACATGATATCATCTTGAGAAACCCAATTTCCTAAAAGATTCAATTTGAGTTCCCAATTCTCTTCACTCATTGAACTCAACATCCTAATAGTAGCAACCCAAGGCATCCGCTCTTTCAACAAAGCGCTTAATGCTCTCGGGTTGAACCTCACCCACACTTGCGCTTTTACGCACGCGCATATAAAGGAGAGGTATAAATCCAATACCGATGAAAAACCCTACGCTTTCCCCGGAGTAAACAACCCTTTGTTGGAATCGAAAAAGAAGAAAGAAAAGAAAGAAAGCCAAAAAAGAACAAACTGTCAAAAGCGTGAAGAATCACGAATGATGTTAGGGTGATTAACGAAGGAGAGAAAATTAAGCTTCATAATCCAAGCGATTGGCGAGGTGTTTGTTGATCTTGGAAAGGAAAACTTGCTTCATCGCCACTTCTTCACCGCTGATTTCGTCTCGACTTTCCAAACGATGGAAACAGAACTTCACGTAGCTTTGATTTTAGCAAATAAAGATTCAAGACACTGCAAAAAAGCAATGCAGTATACCTTTTTTTTTTTTCTTTTAATATTCCTCGATATTAGATAATCTATGCTAAGTAAAAATTTGAGAAATTAAAATTAATCTAAATCGAGCTGGTTGAACGATTAATAGTTAACATGTTAAAAAAATCGACTTTTCATTTTATTTAATTTATAATTATTTTTCAATAAAATAAATTAAAATATTATATAGAAATTAGTTAAAAATAACATATAAGAGTTTTATTAATTATTTTTATTTACTTGAAATTTTACCTAATACCATTATAACGTCCAAAAAAACAAAATTTAATACATTATTCAAATTTTCGAATTTGATATTTTTTAATATGTTATTTATATTTTTTGTCTAATATTATATATGTATTTGACAAAAATTATAAATTTTGATAAAGTAACTAGGTCAATTTTTATTATTCAATTCAAGGTTAATTTAATGAAATTTCATTGTCAACTTGTATAAAATAGACTTTAAAATACAAAAAAAAAGCGCAATAATCATATCGTATTTAACAAAAATAAATACAAAATTAAGCGAATTAACAATTAATACTAAATTTATTCTACAAAAGCATAAATATCCTAACGTAATAATTTTAATAATTAAATTTTACTAAATAACACTAAAACCAGTTAAACATGAATCATTGTGCCCGTTAGGCGTGGCTGAGAGAAATTCGCATAAACCCCCCCTAAAATATAAAATTACTTAAAAGGCCTTTAGAATTTTTTAAAATTTTAAATTAATAAAGATAAAATTACAATTTGGTCCCCTAAAATTATAAAAATTTAATTTAATCCTTTATAAATTATAAAGATATAGACTATAAAAAATTAAAATTTTATTCGACCCCTAAAAATTGTTCTGGTTTCGCCCCTGATTGTGCCAAGTTGATAATTTTTATAATAATAAAAAATTAACAATTGGGCAGAGATTATTAAATCATAAAGGTTAGAGGACTTGTTTTTTAGAGTAAACTATACCAATGCCACTAAATTATTAGTAAGTTTATTTATTGGTCATTTAACCTTAAAATTTTACAAAATGGATAGCGAACCATTTAAAAGTTACTGTTTTAGTCACAGGGAAGTTAAGTTTTTTTTTTTTTAAAGTTTGCTTAGTGAACTTCAAGCGACAATTTGCCGATTGATATAATAGATCAATTCTTATCAATCAGTAGAATAACATACTTTAGATCTAAATCAATTTTGACGGTTAGTGTCAGAGTTCGGAAAAAAAGCTATTTGTATTTTGGTTTGTAAATACAATACGTTTCAAAATTGTTTCATTAAAAAAACTAAATTATAAAAGAGAATGCCAACAAAGAAGACCGAATAATAATAGTTTCAACAACACAATGACTTTAATAAAAAACTTTGAATAATTTAGTGACTTTTTGAAGTTTAGTGATTAATACATAAACTTACTAATAGTTTAGTAATATTGACTCCACCCTTAAGTTTTTAAATAAAGGACTGAATATCAAATTCTATACAAATACAAGGACTAACAGCACATTTTAACCAAAAAATAAATGTACGCATTAAAATAAAAGTAAGTCAGAACGTCATTGTCACACAAATCTCGAGGCAGAGAGGTAAGACCAGATTATGCCACGAGTCGTTCCATTAATGTCGTGGTACTGTTTACCTCCAAATTATGTGGACAACACTGACGCCACGTATACGGTAATATCACATTTGGTTGAGATCGCCCGTACAAATCGGGGAGAGAGAGAGAATAAAAATATATCGTTTTCCTCGTACACCGTTATTTGTCAGGTCCCGACAGGTTTTTCTGTCTCTGAATTCCGCCACGTGTAGTTCCGTTTTCTTTTTCTAAGAAAATAAATGAATTGACGAAAGTCATTTATTTACTTGTTTATGTTGGATTCAGTTAATTTATACGAATTTTGGGATCCCTTCATTATTGTTATCATAAATATCGAAGATTATTTATTCAAAATATAGTTATTTTAATAATAATATATAAAAGTATTAATTATGCCAGTTTAAAATAAAATTATTATTGGATAAAATTCTAAATATAAAATATAAAAAGTTAGTTTATCACTTAAAATTTTAACCTAAAATAGTTGTTTTAATTTTATTCTGATATAATATTAAATTTAACCTTAACGTTTACATTTTTTGTCAATTTGACCTTTATTCTTTTTTAGTTAAATTTGACTTTCAATTTTTTAAAAAATAGTCAAAATTGATCATCAATCTTTTGAAAATAATCGAAATTATATTTTTAAATGAGAATACTAACTAAATCATTAAAATTTTACACATGATAGCTTGCGTAACAATCTATAAAATATTAAAATAATTCATTTATTGTTGACCTGTAAGTGATTTTTTCGTTGACTGAGTTATTTTTAATGAAACAAACACATGAAAATGTAGAAAATATTTTCCGTATGTCATTTTTCATGAAACTAATGCACCTTTAATTGAAATGGTAAAATTAAAATATTAAAACTATCGTGTTTTATGTTCAAATATAATCATGTGCATTTTTAAATATTGCATCTTACATGACAATTTAAATATACTCCATGAAAATTATTTTGAATTTTATGGTTTTTATATTTTAAATATTTATATTATTTGGATATTAATAATTTTAATTATTTATTGAGTGACATATAAAATAAATATTATTATGTCAATATGAAATATACTTGAACTACAATATAAATTACTATCTCGTTATGATTAAAAATAATGTTTTAGTGATGATTTTGTTAAAAACGATTTTAACTTTTTGAATGATTAATAATCACAATTAATTTAAAAAATATAAATATTGAGTACTAAATTTAATATTATACCTTTAAATTTATTTAACCCATATTTGGTTGATAATTAAGGTAACTCCTTGCACCTAATAGTGGAAAGGTATTTAATTGGCCTCATTTGATACTATCCTGCCACGTGCCTAACCAAGAAAAGAAAAGTTGGATCATATTTTTTAAAGAAAAATCCATTATTTTTTGTTTAAATAAGTATATCATTTTGGGTTTAATCTATTTTTTTGAGGGTGTGACAAAATAAATAAATTATTTTGAAAAAAAAAAAAGGATATGTGACAGCATTTAAAATTTAAGACACATTATCTTAGGAAGTATGAGACATTTTGTTTCCTAAACTAAAAACATCAAACATGTTTGATTGAAATTTAAGAAAATACATAAACAAAAAAAAAAAATCGAGAAAATATTAATAATTATTTTTAACAATAAGAGAGTAAAGCCTTGACAATATAATTAGTACAACTTAAGCCTCGATCAGATTTGAGACAATGAACACCATACCCGTTAAGCCAACACGAAATTTAAATATTAATATTTTGTTTTCTTAAAAAAAGTGTTTAATTGAAATTTTTAAAATAAAAACATTTAAAAATAGAAAATTATAAAATATGGTAACTTTTAGCCAAAATGAAAACTCTAAATCACTATTTTAACTATTTATATTAAGTTTTTTATAATTTTAAAATTATTTATTGTTGTTGCAAATAAAACATAATATTATGCCAGTATGAAGTGTATATGAGTTGCTATACAGGTTGTCATGCCAATAACATAAAAAATTTAATGATTAGTTAGCATTTCTGTTAAAAATGATTTGAATTTTATTTTTGAAAAATTAATAGTTAAATTTAGCTTTTAAAAAATGTCAAATTGACAAAAATTTTAAATGTTGAGGATTAAATTTGACATCATGCCTTTTTTAAAAGGAATATTCATTAGTTCGACCATTCAATTTAGGTAAAAGAAAAAAATAACAAACACCATAATAAAATATTACAACATATTGACAATCGACTTTGTCGCAATTAGAGGTGTTCATGGGTCGGACTTAAGCATGATATTAATATTTTTATGCTTGCCTAAGTTCGCTCTTATTTGCAAAAAATTAACTAAGTCCATTTTAGGCTCATCTATATTATTTTTAATTTTTTAAATTAAATATATATTTATTTTATTTTATTTTAATATTTAATAATTTAATTTTTATTTATTGAAATTTTTATATAGTCATATAACATATTAACATTATTTTAATATATAGATCATAGTTGTATTATATATTTAATATATGTTTTTTTTTAATGTGTTATAAAATACATAATATAAATTATTACAAACTTAAAAGTGGAACCGAACTGTATTTTAAATATGCTTAATTTTTTTGTCTAAGTTTATTTTTTGAGCCTAATATTTTTATCTAAACCGTTTCAAATTTGGACGGACTTGAGTGGATAACCCGATCCATAAACAAGTCTAATTACAACTCAAGTACGACATATCTAAAATAATCCCAAATAACTATAAAAAAAAAACCAATCTTAAATAATCTAAAATAGCAAATAAAAATCGAAAAAAAAAACCCCGAATACCTACCAAATTAAAGCCAACAATGACAAAACCATCTTACTTAAATTATTTATTATTTGATGTTAACATTTAATTTCATATTCAAAATTATCTGTAGACTATAGTGGCCCCTGCCAATTACTTTCAAACCTCATATTTCCTCCAGATGGACCGATGATGTGCAACTCAAAATTATAATTATATAATTTTTATTATAAGTTGTAGCCTTTTAAAAAGACATAATAATTATTTTAACACTTAAATATTCCAAAGGATAACAAGCCTTTCGAGACTTAATATAAAATATTTATATAATTGGAGTAATTTTATGAATATAATAATATATAGAGAGAGTTATCCACTTAAATTAACGTGGTTTTCTAAGGAGCTTACAGGTGTGACTATTAATGTATACACACAAGTTACAAATTACAAATAATTCATGTCTAATTAATGTAAATTAAAATAAGTATTATATATAAAAAAATTAGAATATATGAGTAAGGTTGTTTAAATTAGGCCTAATTAGTCAATTGGATCGGGATTTGATTTAAAAGATAGTAAATCGATTGATTTGGGAATCGGTACAGACAGGGATGTAGTTAGGGGGGCTGGCATGGCCCCGACTTTCCCTAAAATATAAAATTATAATTTTGATCTTTAAAATTTTTTAAAAATTTTAAATTAGTAAAGGTAAAATTACACTTTGACCCTCCTAAAATTATAAAAATTTGATTCAATCCTTTACAAATTATAAAAATATAAACTATAAAAATTAAAATATTATCGACTCCTTAAAAATTATTCGACTTGCTCCTAGTGCAGAATGGTTGAACTTAATTTTTAATATATATATATATATTTATAAATTTTAATAATTTATTTAATTGAATCATATAGACAATTAAACCAGTGATGTAATTATTTCAACTATTAGTTTAATATGAAAACCTTAAATATGAGAGAGAACCTACACTTGGTATTTACGCATAGTAATACTCCAACCCGCAAGTTGAAGTAGGTTTTCATAAGCTTATAATATATCAAATTAAAATATGTTATAAGTCCTTATATTTTTATAAATTTAAAATTAGTTATTGTAATTTTATTTCGTATTTTAAAATTCATATCAAATTATCTTGTTAAATTTATTAGTGTAATTTTTAAAATAAAAAATATTTACGTAATTAAAAGCGACATAATAAAATTAACATTTAATTTAAAATTTGAAATATTAAATATAGAAAAATAATTCTTAAGAGCAGATCGAATAATTTTTAAATTGATTAAAATTTTAATTATTTTACTATAAACTTTGTTGACATTTAAATCATTTTATGTATTATCTATCCAAAAAGAATCATTCTATATATTAGTGTAGGAGGGCGGCGAAAGGTGAGACATTGATGTGAAAGGGAAGCCTTTGTAGAAAAGGAATCATTTATAGCCACAAAACATTTTGCCCTAACTAACAAACCCCAAAAACAAGATTTTTGTTGAGGTGATGTTAGGTTTCTTTTTTTAAAAATTATTTGTTAAATTATTAATAAATTTATATTTTAATTATTTAATTTTAAAAATTATAAAATATTAATTGTTAAATTCTTTTTAATGTTCGATTAAAAGTTTTAAACAACAAATCAACTGTCAGTACAATAGATTAATATCTGTTAACGAATATAAGAACATATCTTACATCTAAATCGATTTAGTTTTTTATATTTGAAGATAAAAGAAGAATCTATTTAGACATTGGTTCATAAATTCGTAGCATTCAAAATTATTTAATGAAAAAAATTAAACTACATAATAAAAGGAAAATGAATGAGAGCTTTCAGTTAATGCAAGTGGTTTGAATAGAGAATATCATACTAACTTAAATTAAAATTTTGAATATTTTAATTATTAATTTATAATTTTAAAATTAAACAATCAAATTATAAATTTATTAATAAATGGATAATCTTAAATATAATTTACCCTAAAATAAAAGCACCAAAAAGCTCCTCGTTATTATCCATATACTGCAAAACAAAAAGTATTAGTTCTTCCACTCTCTTTAAGAAGTTGATGTTTCCTCGTTATATAAATTTACCATATATATAGACTGGAAAGAAAAGGTTTATTAGTACGTGGTTTACTTAACACGTGGTGTCAATGTCTTGAGAATTTTGATTAAATATATATATATATATTCATATTTATTCGAGTTAATTAATTAATTATAATTATTTAATTTAGTATTTATAATAATTAATATATTAAATTTATAGTAGTTTATAAATATATATCACCGAGTAGTGGCGCAGTCACATTGAGGCCACGGGGTCATGGCCCCCCAAAGTTTAATTTTTTTTAATTTAGTCTTTTATAAATTTATACTATAGTCATCTCAAAATATAAGTAAGCCCTTTAAAATTTAAGATTTTTATAATTTTTTCTGTGTATATATTATAACCCTCTTAAAAATATAAGTAGATCCTCTAATATTTTCATAGGATTAAAAATAATTAAAAATTTATTCTTGATAAAAACAAATAGAAAATCGTATTAAAGAAGCTAAATTACTTAGGATGACTTTTGAATTATATTTTTGTTAAATAATAAATTAATATTTATTTAATAGTTTACTTAACATAATAATATTTTATATGTAATATAATATATATATATAAAAAGAAAAGAAAAATGAAGAGATTTTTATCGTCTTTCTTCTTCATATTGGTGCTTAGCAAGAAAAGAAAAAAATCTTAATTATTTTTCCTCCAAATTTTAAGTTTTGAAACTTGTTTTAGTACCAATCAAGGGCGAATCAGGATAATTTTTTAGGGGCCGGATAAAATTTTAATTTTTTATAGTTTATATCTTTATAATTTATAAAAGATTAAATCAAATTTTTATACTTTTAAGAGGGCTAAAATATAATTTTATCTTTACTAATTTAAAATTTTTAAAAAATTTTAATCTCTAAATAGCAATTTTATATTATAGGGGGCCGGGGCCCATGTCAGCCCCTCATAGCTTCGCCCCTGGTACCAATAGTTTTTTGTTTTATCAAGTATATTAAAAGTTGCCATTAAAGGATATTGATGGAACTTGGAAGCTTATAAAATTAAGTAAAATGTGTATGATTTTTTTATGGAAAGTGATTAAGAGATAGTTTCTAACTTGTTAGAAGGTTAAAAATAAAACAAAAATAGTTAGATATTATTATAGTAAGTTTAGGCCAGAGTGATTAGGAGGAAGAAAACATTGGTCATTTTGTTTAAAGTTATGTAAAAGACAAAAATGATACTCAGATTGTTTTGTGTTACTTCATCTGAATCAATGAATATTTACGACTTAACTTGAAAATTTTTGAAATTCGCGAAAAAATTTAAATGAAAAATAGATTTAACTCGACTAATCAAATGATAGTTATTTTCAATGAATATTAATAATTGAAATACTGTTTTTTGAATATTTTTTATATGTTAAAATTAAAATTATATTATATATATATATATATATATATTAATCTCAAGCTTCACCGCCTTTGGGACATTAGTGGCCTAGCGGGGTGAATTATTCCAAACACTCGATAACCTGACAGCTTTGTGAGCGCTACTATTTCAAAGCTTTCTCATTGTTCACCCACGTTGCAGTGAAAACACCATTGTCTCGATGCTATTGTATTTGGGCCAACACGTGTCGATTTCACGAGCATTTTTAGATCTGCTTAAATAACAACTCCGTAACAGCAACACTACCCCACCTAAATTATTATTTACCGCTGCGAAGGTGGGTGACATATAAAATATGTAAGTAATTAATAATCCGTAATAGAAGGGTTAATTCCATCACATGTCCTCGAATTATGTAAATTATAAATTAGTTCAAAACTTCAAGATGCTGCAATTGATGGATAAATATCAAATTTATACATGAATATTGACCAATTTTTCAATTTGATATAAAAATTTTGATTAGATAAAACCAATCGCATAAAATTTTGATTTTGGTTTTCTAAAATTTTCAAAACTTCTCATTAATCTTTTTCCAATAAGTTAAAAATTTTAATTAAATCCCTCAAATTTTCTAAAAATTATAATTAGGCCTCTCAAAACTTAAAGTGTACACATTTAAAAAAATACATATTCCAATAAAATAAATAAACAGATCTACTTATTTACATGTTAGACATGTATAATTATTGATTTTACAACATGCAATCATAAAATGATGTTATGTTGATAATACTATTAACGGTTTTGAAAATTAAATTAAATCACAATTTTATGTATATAATTGCAAAAATTATACTCAAACTCAGTATACTTATTTGGGATAAAAAAACCCTTAAGTATCAAATTGGAAAAACTGAAGTATCAAATTAAACATCTAAGCTAAACTCAAGTACTAAATTGAGACAAAACAAACGTCCGTACTAAATTGAATATTGAAGCCAAGCTTTAGTATCAAATACTATATTAACCCTAATTCAGATACGGCTACTAGAATTTTAATTAACCAGGGTTAAAACGAACCTAACCATGGTTCATTCGCCCCTTACTTTCATTAGCATCTTCTGCCTATAAAACACCACCACCTTGCCGGTAATTGTGTGTACACAAATCACAAGCCGAAAAATATGATGGTCGGAGAAGCTCACCGTGTTAATACGACGGTTCATGTTCCACCATGGCTTAACCTTGACGATGATCAAACGGCCGAGATTTACTCTCCACTCAACTACAATGCAGCAGATAGTCACTTCAACAACAACGGCGGCAACCCGGTTCATCTCCATGAAGCGTTAGCAGCGTTACAACGTTACTTGCCGTCGAACGAACCGGACGTTCTCTACCCGGATTCCGATCTTCCGGTTCTCGAAAATCCGGATTCTCCGGTCGACGCTTACTCGTGCGATCATTTCAGGATGTTCGAGTTCAAAATCCGCAAGTGTCCACGTGGCCGAGCCCATGACTGGACCGAGTGTCCGTACGCACATCCCGGCGAGAAAGCTCAACGGAGGGATCCGAGGAAGTATCATTACTCCGGCACGGCTTGTGCTGATTTCAGGAAAGGGAACTGCCGGAAAGGCGACGGTTGTGAGTTCGCTCACGGCGTTTTCGAATGTTGGCTCCACCCAGCTCGTTACCGGACCGAACTGTGTAAAGATGGACCAGGTTGCAAGCGTAAGGTTTGTTTCTTTGCTCATAGTCTAGACCAGCTTAGGGTTGTGAGCTCCGCCGGTTCTGGCTCTCCTCTTATAAGCCCACGGGCCGAGTCATCACCGCCGGTTTCACCTATATCCGATTCATTGAGTCGGTCACTCGGTTCGTCTTCCATTAACGACATGTTAAGGAATTTACAGCTTGGGAAAGTTAAGTCCATGCCTATTGGTCTTTGTTCATCACCTTCTCCTTCCATGTTCGGGTCACCCAGAGATTCAATGATCCTAAACGGATTTTGTAGCCTTCCCAACACTCCGACCCAGAACTTGACCCGTCGAGGATCGGTGGATACTTGGATTTATTTGAAAAATGGGGTGAAGAAGATGAACCAATCATGGAAAGAGTTGAATCCGGAAGGGATTTACGTGCAAAATTATTTGAGAAATTGAGTAAAGAGAATTGTTTGGGAAGGGGTAATCCGGGTCAGGGTTCTGGAGATCCGAATTTGGATTGGGTTTCGGATTTGGTGAACTGAAATATTTAATTTTTTTCCATTATATTTCTGGATTCATTTTGAAGCTATTTCTGGTTTTTATTTTCTTCTCACTAGGAAAAAGGAGAGGAAAATATCTGAAAATATATAATATTATTTTTATTTAGATGATCAGAATGTAAAATTTCATAGCTTTTTTTTTTGTATGTTATTGTAATGCAAAATCATTTAGTATTAATGTAAATTAAAAGCTGTTTACAAGTTTTTTTATTTGTTCTTCAAAACTTTCAAAGAGTGATGAATGTTTGAAGCAGAGTTTGATGTACTCAGCTTTTCTCGCAAGCAGAAGGATTTTTGTAGTTAAAAATGGAGATTTTCCGGGAAAAATATTTGGGAGGGAAAAGCTAAGAAAATCGAGCGTAGTTTTTTTTTTTTTTTTTTAAAGTGACTAAATTATGAGAAAGTAATGACCAATACTTTAAAAAATTGTGAAACAAATTATTCAAAAATTATTCAAATTTTTTTTGAATTCATTGAATTATTAATTTTTATTTTAGATTACTCAAATGAATCGCAAAAATTATTTTATTAAAACAAAGTTTTTTAAAGTAGGCGTGCAAATGGAAAATTCTATATTTTTCATTTAACATCAATTTTAATAGTTCAAGAATGATTAAAATTTAAATTTATTAATAACGTAAGGACCTTAGGCGTAATTTACCCCTGGAAGAAAATGAATAATCCAGAGATTGAAAGAGAAAGTCATTAAAGATGGCAGTCAAAGGGTGGGACATCGTGGGAATCAAGTGTGTAAGAAAATAAGAAAGGAACATCTTTGAAAATATGCAGCAGATGAGTCCTTTAAAATATACCATAAGTCCTTTCCTTTTCATAAATTTGTAATTTAATCTCTTTTTTTTATTTCTTTTCTAGGAACTTGATTTTGAATACAATATAGATAAATATATTATAAAAAACATATTTATTTAGCTTTGTTTAAATTTAGAGTGAAACCAATTTTTAATTAAATTTAAAGGTAACAAGCTTTTTCAGTATAATTTTTAATTTAGAATATTTAAATTAGAATATTTAAATTCCAACCTTATTTTATCTATCGTGCATATATATATATATATATATATATATAATATTTATACATTGACATTGTATAATTATTTTATTTATCTTTAAATTTTCTTTTAATAGAAATATATATTTGAAATTTAGTGTATAATTACTTTTTTTTCATGAGTAAAACTACTCGTAATATATATAAATATTAAATCATATTTTCTATTATTACAATATATTATATTGGTGGTAGAGGGAAAAGAGAAGGAAAATAGACAATAAGATTTAAACTCAAATCATCTAAATTCAAAATAAAAGACGGAAATTACGAAACTATTCAAATAAGTTTTGACACAATATCATACTTTGAATATAACTAAGTACATCTGTATTCCATAAAGGACGGAAGTCACGGAACTATTCAAACAAGTTTTGACATAATGTCATACTTTGAATACAACTAGACACAGTTGTATTCCATATATATATAATAACTGATGCGTATAAGTTTCATACGTTGTCGTTAAACAATAATATAACATCTTATTTTTGATTAAATAAAATATAGAGAAAGAGGATTGACTTATGAATATTTTTCATCTCTCCGTTTTAGATTTCAAATTTTAAACCCTAAATTTTAAATTCAAAAAAATATTAATATTTAATTAAAATTATTAAAATTTATTATTTTATGAACGGAGAACCTACGCATACATAACTATTATATATTTAATACTATACATTATTAATAAATATAAAATTATATTTATGGTCTCTCCTCAATTCATTACAATGTCATATTTTAATTATATTACTATTAAGTGAATTTTTTAATATCACACTAATAAATTTAATAATATTAATAATTAAACTTAAAATTTAAAAAAAAGATAAACTAATATATTATGAATAAGTGTAAAAATAAATATGAAAAAAATTATAATATTTAAAGTCAAATCATCTAGATGTTTGATGGAACCGTTCAATCAAATACTTTGAATATTGTCGTATGGTTATTTTCCTATATATATATATATATATTTTGCGTCAAGTTTTATATATTATAGTTAAATAATAACATAATATATTATTATTGACTAAATAAAAATAAGGAAAGAGTTATGGATAAATATCAATATTTTTATTTAAATACATTTAAATATAATTATTATTGTATTTTTTCATCTCTCAAAATTTAAACCTCGAATCTTAAATTTTAAATTTGAGAGACAATAAATGTTAATTATAATTGATATTACATACATTTAAGTAAAATTATTAATATATTTACTCGATGATGAGGTGTCATTATTATTCACCGGTATATAAATCTTATATTACTAACAATATATTAAATATTATATTTAAATAAAATTATCAATATTTATTTATATATGGACGAAGAACTACATATACATAAATATTATATATTTAATAGTATACATTATTAATAAACATAAAATATTTTACTTCAAATGATCTTTAATTCTGAGATAGGAATTATCAAAACTAGACATAAATTTTGATCTAATTTTATAAACCATCAACAACATTATTGAATTAGATCATTTTATTTTATAAAAATAAATGTATTATTATATACGTAATTACACCAAATCGAACTCATACAATAAATTACACGTTAAATCAAAATTTACGTATAAATTTAATATTTATCCTCAAAATTATCAATCTTAACATTGTTTTAAATAAAATTAACTACAACATAAATAATGAAGAAAACCTATAAAACATGAAGCATGTGAATATTCGGAATCATAACTTAAAGGAGAGTTTGCCCTAATATTCTTTCTCTTAAAAAAAAAAAAAAAGAGCTCTTCAAAGAAATACGAAAAATTCTCTTATATGCTTTGAAGTTTGACACACAAATATTTAATATTTATTAAAAATTATAGTTTTTCTGTTTTAATTTTTGAAATTTTGATATTGGTATATGTTGAAAAATTTCGTAATCGTTAAGAAAATATGATATGCTTTTAACGCGTACCATGGAACTATTCAGCAAACATGCAACCTCGTGAAAAATCAAATTTTTATCATCATTAGAATAATGTATCCCATTCGGTGGAGGCTCGAATCAAGTGTTGGATTATTCTATGTTGTTAATTCGACTTTAAGTTTATTGACTTATACGGCTTTCATTTTTTTCTTCATCGATATTTTAGTTTTTATTCATTTATATCGAGTTCTTTCGAAGTTTTGGTTATTAGTCAATTGTATTGAACTTTTAGCTCATTTGTTTGTTAAGAAATAGATCAAATATGTCGGACATTAGAATAGTCGATTAAGCAATAATTGACGACCATGTCAATACATTAATGGTCAAAGACGAAATAATTAACGACATTATTTAATTGATACATTTTCAATGTTAGAAAGTTTAATTGGTTTTTTTTTTAAAAAAAGTATTTGCTTTTTTTTGGGAAAAATACTTTTGAAATCAAGTGACATTTTTAACATTTATTTATAAATTTAGTGTATTTTATTTAATATTTATATGGGATATAACATTATATATTTAAATTTGTAATGGCTATATTTTAATATTTAAAATATAAATTATATATTCAAATTAAATTTTACAAATAATGAATATTAGTTACTTTCAAATATTTAAAAGTTATATTTCATATATCAAAATATTAATAATAAATTACAATAAATTATTTTATATTCTTACTAAAATATCATACTATTAATAAATTTAAACATTATTTAGATGCTTTTTTTTTACTTTACAACATCATGTTTAAAATTGACATTTTAAATTTTAACATTTTTTGAAATACTAGATTCTTAAAATTTAAATCAATTTTTACAATATTCTTTTTTTTTTTCTTAACAAATAAATTTTAAAAATATTTCTTATAAGAAAATCTCCCTACATATATAGCTAGGGTTCTCTATTTAGCTTTAATATTGAATCCTTTTATTATCTAGAAATTTTGTTAAGTATAAATTAATTGCAAAAGAAAAGATGAAATTATTGCTTCTTGGCATAATTTATTAGGGTGAAATTTCGAGCATTCTTAGTCTATAATGTTTATTTATTATTTTTATTTTTGACTTTTAAATTTTAATTAAACTCTATTTTCTTAAGTAGAAAAAATTACGTGTTAATTTTTAATTCAGTTGGCATGAGTATTGTTGTCAATGTAGGAGGATGTAAGTTCGAATGCGTTGAAACGTATTATCATTTTATTTACGAGTTGGAGAAAAGTTATTGATAATTTTAAATATTGTGTAAAATAAAAAATAAAATACACGTGAATCTTTTTATGTCTTAAAAAAAACAAATTAATTAAAATTTGAAATTGAATTCCAAAATGACAAAAAAAGAAAATTGGATAAACGAGTGCTTAACATCATTATGCCTCTAGAAACAAATAATACAGGCAAATTGGCAAGGCTATGCATTTTCCTTTTCTGTTTTGTACAACATATTATTATTATTATTATTATTTTGTCCTTTTAACAAACATATATAATGATGTTACATGGCTTATAGGTTGAGGATTCAGTATTTGGTCATCTAATTATAAAAACTACAAAATATACTTAATTATTAATAAATTTATTTTTTTATCGAGTATTAAAAATTATAAATGATCACTCAACTATTTAATTTTTTTTTTTAATACCAACTGACTAATGGTAGCCATTGTATAATTTTTTTTTTTGTGACCTTTCCTCCTAAAAATAAAAATAAAAAGACTTTCAAATCATAATTTTGAGTAATTATATATATTAAAAATATATATTTACAATGTTTAAAGTACGGATATACTGCAAATTTATACATTTTACTCTTCAATCTTAATTTTGTAATCTCTACAAAATCAATGAATAAATTAATGATTTATTAATATATTAAATAATAATGTTATTTTTTATTATAGAATAAATGTTTCATGTAATACCACCCTCTTTGTATATTACATTTTTTTGTGTTTTGTCATTTGATAATAGAGCTAATATCGATTTAAATAAAAAATTTAAAATAATAAGATTTTTATTATTGATTAAATTGAATAATTTAAATTATAATAAAAGTGTAATTTAAGATATTACTATTAACACTTATTAGATTTGAATAAAAGTGAAGCAATTTTATCTTGAAAATTTATGTAAATTAAAAAGTATTTTAAAATTAGACTTTGATTTAATTTGGATGCAGACTAATAATAGATAAAATTAATTACAATTTTAATGCATTACAATTATCGAATTAACTTTTAATTAAAATTTTAATTTTAATATTAAAAATATATATCATTTTATATTTAATTTTTCCTAATTTAAAACCAATTAATAATTTTATTAATTAAAAATTAAATTCAAATTATATAAAATATAAATTATTGCTCGAAATCAACATAGCTATTTAGGATAAGATTAACACAATATATTTTTAATTTTCTAATTATTTATTTCATTACTAAATCAAATATTGAGATATTAAATAATCTGATTGCATTATAAAAAATTAAAGATATTTTTAAAACTTCAACATCCTAGTTGAAATAAAAGTATATCTAGACAAATTAAAAACAACATTCTAAAAAATTAAAATAAAATAAAATCTAAAAATAAATACTAATAATATTACAAATATATTTAATTTTGTTAGTTTAATCTTTTACTTCAACCTACCATTCCCGTCATCATTTTCTATCTTGACCTTCTTCAATCTACTGGCTCGTCATTATTTTCAATCAACATTTGACTTTCAATGTAATTAATTACTTTAGACTTGTAAATTATAAAATTAAATTAAAAAACTATAATATTAGTTCATGATAAATACAAAAACATATTTACATTAAATTAATAAACACATATAATAATGGTTAAAAGTAATCATTAAAAATAACTCTCTTTTTAAAATAAACCTAAATAATAATAAAAAACAATTTTAAGAATGATTGCTTCGTACAATATAAACAAATTAAATTAAAAAACAATTTCATCGTTTTCATCATCAATTAAAATAGCCTTTCATCTTTCTGTTCAAATATGATTTGATATTGACTTAAAGAACCCCAAGATTTGATTTAATTCTCCATTCTTTTGATCTTTTAATTGAATACGACTAACTACGTAATGCTATTGATAGAGCTAAACTTAAAATTTAATTAATATATTACTCTAATATTTTATTTATATTATATTTAGAATTCTATTCAAATTAAAGCTCAATAGTTTCGTTTGATATAACAATATTATAAATATATATATTATATTTACTCCTTTATCAAAAACTTGAAGTATATAAATATATTATATTATTAATATATTTATGAATTACGTAAACTAAATTTGACAAACTTAAAAGAGTCTCCATACTAAAATTAATTGGGACGAATATCATTATTAATATATATTATAAAAATTATTTAGTTATTTTAAATTAAATTATAATTATATTTAGATACTAATTTAATAATATGATGAAAAATATTCTCAATCATTAACTTTTTTAAACTCGTATTTTATATGTATATATATATTATATGAACAAGAATGAAATATCGTAGGGTTAGTTTTTCTTTAATTTTACTAAAATTCATCTGTTCTTACTTTATTTAAAATTTGAAAATATAAAACATTTTATTAAAAATATAAAAATTCAATAATTATATTTTATAAATCAAAATATTTTCAATAATAATGCATTAATTCACCATCATAAATGGGTTTAAATGAAAATAAATACTAGTGGTAGAAACACTACAATTGGCAGCTAGCCGTTCATCACCATTTATGCTGCCTTAGCTAGCAAATTCTTTAATATATTGACCCCCAAAAAAGAATATATAAGTAAAATATACAAAAAGTACTTAAAAATTAAAAGAAAAGTACTAGATTTTAAAGTTTTTAGTTAAAAGTTTGATCTATTATTCTAACTTCCAATCATCCATAAATATATTTTTACATAAATTTTTTTTCACTTACATAGTAGATGTGACATTATCTAGTATATAAAATTTCAATCATATTCCGATAGCATCACATGAAAAAATTTAATGAATTGTATCTAATATACAAATTAATGAACTAAAATTTCAACTGATGACAAATAAATTAAAATTAAAATAATTAAAACCTGCCAATGAATCAAGTTGAGGTCATGAGATCTTTGAAATCTCAGGTTTAGTATGTGTATTTACGGATTATTTTTGTAGTCATATTTGAATATATATCAAATACAAATGCTAAATATAAACATTTTGAAAAAAAAAAGAAGCTAAATAACATAATTTATTTTAGTGTTTAATGATATTTTAAAACTTTTGGGGGACTAATAAACTGTTAGGCAAAGGGGGTTATGAATACAGATAAGGGGGGATTCGTTTAGTTTCATGCACATAAATTTCAAGATGATTTAATAATACAAATATTTATGGCATAATGGATGCAATGGTGACCTACACAATCAGGTAATTTAGCCATGTTTTAAAGCTCTATTGTGATTCCCCCCATAGAGTTAAACTGAACTTAGAATGACTTACCTTAAAGTGCCATCTCAGCCTGCAATGCAGCGAGTTCATCTTCCTCGGCTGTGCGCTTTTGAGGAACGGGTCGAGCGGGTTGACTGCTAGCAGGCACCTGTACCGGTGCTGCTGGGGCAGTTGTTGCAGGCTGGAGAAGCTGTTCTTCCAATTCAGCACCTTCAAGTTCTTCGAGTTCAGCTTCCAATTCATCCTGCAATATCAAAAGTTTCGGACTCATTGTTAAGATGCATATAAGTGCCGGACATTGTATTTATGAACACCGATGATAGGATGGAGGAAAAAATGAGAGTGCATCAGAAAGTTATAACCTCATCAAAATCAGCCGCAGCTCCAACAGGAGTTGATAGTGCTTCCTGAATCTGTTTCATGTTCTCAGTTTGTTCGTTGATCTCATCCATCGTTTTGTCCACATCATCTATGCTACTGTACAAAAGCCATTTTGAGTAAAATAGTGAGAACTGGACACTGCCTAAGCTTCATGAAGGTCGAAAACAAGTGCCAAAATCCAAGTCAGCACACGTTCAGTAAATGGCAATGCAAAGGGACAAGTACAATGAAGAAAAGCCTAAAAGAAAAATTTTAGGCTAACAGTAAAAATATGCAGGTTACATACGTTGCTTTCTGCATCGCCTTCATTGCAGCTGCTCCAGTTCTCAATGCATCCACAGTTTCAGTTGTGGCTTTGGCACCTTCTAACATTATCATCTGTATAAGTTGATATAAAACAATCAATGAAATGGAAAAAAAAAAAACTCAAAAAAGCCTTCAGGACACTGTTAAAGCACTAAAAAATTAACAAATTTCAGAGCTTACTTGATCGTGAACACGAAGCTGAAAGTTCCCAAGCTGTTCGATTTGTTGTTCATACAGTTTCTTCCTCTTCAAGCACTGTATAGCCGCTGCATAAAGTAGCATAGTGAATACTAAGTAAATGATATAAATATGGCAATCAAACTACATAACATGGTTTTAAATTAACTCATAATTCAAATGATCTATTTAAAATTTTTTTTCGAAGGATCTTTGATTGTTAAACCTTCACATGACATGAGCACATGATAAATCAGAAACTCAGCATCATATTTTAGCATGGTAATGTTAATCTGCATCAGAACATCACTCAATGTCCAAAGAACATTACGAGCTGACAGTGATTGAACCAAAGGACCCCAAAAATGAAGCTTGCAATGCTGTAAAACATCAGGGTGTTATTTCTTTTCTTTTGGGGGCATCTTCACTCTCATTTGGTCTTTCCTTCAATTTGAGAATTGAAGGGAGGCATGGGGGAGGGGTTCAATGTGTAAATAAGACATTGGTGCTCACAAGCTACTTGAGTTCAACTCGAGAAAAAACAAGAACTTGATTCGGTAACTATGGAGCTGAGCTTGAGTTATCAATTAAGCTGAATTCAAGCTTAGTAATACTTTGTGCGAATGGCTTGAAAGCTTTATCAAGCTTTTCATTTTTAATAATTTTTAATATTTTAATATTATTAAATTATGTTACTGCCCTTAATATGTATTATTAACCCTAAGTAAAATTATCAAGTTGAGCTCGGGCACGAGCTTGAATACATACAAGCTTAATCGAGCTTGAGTTTGAGTACAAAAATAGATAAACAAGCTTAATCAAGCTCGAGCCTAAAAATAAATGTTCGATTAAGCTCGAGTCAAGTATCGAGCTCCGAATTTTGCAGTCGAGCTCGAGCTTGCCAGTATTCAAGCTCGGCTCGGCTCGATTACACCCCTAGGGGGGTTATTATGGATGAATAATTAAACATTGACTATAATAACTAAAAAAATATATGACTAATTAAAATGAAGCTCTAACATGAGTAAGCTAGAAGCCATCACATTATACTGTTGCGAGAGAGAAGAATTTTACATCCTACAATATATCCCATATTTATATACGGGCATCGAGAAACCAAGCATAAAAACTACTATAATTCACAAAGATTTTTTTTTTTCAATAGAAAAAAAGATGGAAAACAAGGAAAAACATTAACCATTTGTGTATATATATTGCAATCGTACCTTTCTTATTTCTCCCTTTGGCATACTCCTTAGCCTTTTCAACCTCTGCAGCAGTCTTTTTCAGAAGCACACTTTCCTTTTTTTCTAGCATTTCAAGGGTCTACATGATGGAAACCGATATAGGGCTCAGTTTAAGCAAGACGTAGAAGAGAAACAACATAATTCAATCATTTGAAACAAATAAATGTGACTTGCAGCACAGTGCAAAATAAAAACTGCTGGATTTAGCATTAGGATTACAGTTCTGGAGTTTGAGAATCTCCGACACACAACCAATAAACCCAAATTTCTAACCTTCTAGAAAAGATCATATTCCATCTTCTAGTGAGACTGGCATGGAATAAGCATACACAACATTCCTTTTATCTAATAGGCATTACTTGATAAATTGTGCTAGTAAGTTTTAAGAAACAAAATTCAGTTCTTAATCAGTTTTTCTGTCCCGAAAACTAGTACATGCCTTGTTTGGTTATTTTGTGTATTAACACAAGTAAAAGCTTAATTATTGCATAAGTATTAAAACAATTTGTTATAACATAAAATAAGACCTCCACAAATTAAGAAAAAAGTTTTCCCTTCCCTTTGCTGAAAACAAGTTATATTAGTAGCTAAAAATTATCAAGTGTAATTAGTTTATTGCTAACTCTAGTATTAAGATGTATGGAAAAAGTAATACTCCTATCAAAGGAAGCATTAAAAGAAAAGTTTCACCTTCAAGTCATCAACCAAAGTAAACAACTATCATCCTCTGAAAATGGCCAATTACTAAAGTGATCAACTGACTCTACTGAATGTATTTTTTAACTAAATTTAATTCCACTTCATAAGTTCATTAATTTTTATCGATCCAAAATGTAATCAATCAATTCAGTAATTCACCAAAAGGATTATCATATTATTTCCCATTAATCCGTCAGCTAGCAACTCAGTTCTTTCAAACAAATCCCGGAACTATAGAATCAACCCACCGAATCACGAAATGCAAATTTCAAATCACACAATTCACGCAAAAAAGAAATGCAACAAACAAACAACTTATTTCCCGATTAAAGGAAAAAAAAAAGTACAACATCGAGGAAATACCTCATTTAATTTGTCTAACGTGGTCAGAGCATTTGTTTCCCGCTTGGTTTTTCCAAAAATCCCTTTAAACATAGCTACCTCTCCGCGAATTAAAACAACTGATATTCTGCTTAACAACAATCACCAATACGATCATATATATAAACTGTTACATAATCAATCACCAGAAAACAGCAAAAAGAAAGAGTTAAAAGAGTAAGTAAAGAAAAAAAAGAATAATGCAAAAGGGGGGAATCTAACCTAACCTGTAAAAATTGAGAAATTAGGGATTTGGGAGTTGAGAAATCTGTGAAATAAAAAAACTGAAAAGAAAAGTCTGGGAAAGTGGGATTGGTTTTGGATTGGTTTTCAACGTGGCGCGCACTGACGGTTATATATCTTCACTGCGCTTTATTTGTTTGAATGTTAGTTGTCAGTTTTATTCGAAAGAATTTAGTCTTTTATTTTTCGAATTTAGATTTATAAATTCAATTCATAATTTGTTAAATTTAAATTTTATTATAAATTAGTTTTAAGTGGATTATAATAAAATAAAATTAAAATTTAATTCCTTAAAAATAAAAATTTCATTTCAATCTCTTTAGAAATAATAAAATTACAAGTTAATTTACGGTAAAATTATTCTTTACCCTTAAGATATGAATAAAATATGTTTAAGCCCTTAAAATGATAGAATTATAAATTAATACATAATAAAATATATTTTAATCTCTCAAAATTTTATAATTTAATTTCAGCACCCTTAAAAATATCTAACTTCACCTTTGATGTTAGCTTATTCTTCTTACATATTATTATTCACACAAAAAAAAAAATCACTTAATGATTTAACTAAAATTTTAAAATTCAAAAATATAAAGACTAAGAATAATCTAAAAGGAGAACATAAATTAAATCTACAACTTTACGCATAATACAAATTAATAACAAAATTTAATGAAACACATATAACTACTATCATTTTAGGTTAGGACTAAAATTTCAGAACTAATAATATAGAGACTAAAATTGATTATTTTAAAAATACGTGAAATAAAATTAATCAAATTAAAATACAGAGATTAAATTCAAAACTTATATATAATAGAGAGACTAATAGCAAAATTTCACCTTTATATTTAGTTACAAATTCCTAAGTCAGACTTAAAACATTATTTTTAGTTTTTATTCGTATGAACCTAATATAATGTTTTAAAAAATATATTAAAAATATGAGTAAAATAGAAATAAGTGGAAATTAGAAAAATAAATAACTAAATATTGGTCAAAAAGTTTGACATTTGGCAAACACTAAGATTCTAACAACGTCAGCAAGGAAATTCTGTCTTAAAAGTAATGCGCCGCCTTAAGAAGGCGAGTGTCAATCTCTCTGTTTCAGACAAAGATTTCACGAATCCTTTTAAACCACCCAATAAAAAGAAGACACGTGTAGAGAGCCAAATATTGAAACGCAGTACTCATGGGAATACGTCAGAATTAGTGTAGTACTAGCTCCTACAGATCACCCCTTACAGCATACAAAATTCATTTTTAGGGTTTTTAATATTATCGTGAGTTTCTAATTTCGAAAGCCTTAATCTTTCCAGCTCAGAAAAGCGAATGGCGGGAACAGATCAGGCAACGGCGGCAGCGGACCGGCTAGCGGCGATGAATTTGCCGGATCCTTTGAGAACCATGCATTCTCTGACCGTGTCTTGATCCGATCCATCGTTGGCCGGCCGGACGGTGGGGCTGGCCTCTCGGGGCAACGTGTCCGCGCCGGTGGTTGGCTGAAGACTGGGAGAGAGCAAGGGATGCCGGCGTGGCTGTTCTCAGTAAGCTGGTGGCGACCGGCACTTGCGTAGTGGTTGATGGAATATTGAAGGTTCCGCCTGATGGGACGAAGCAGAGGATTGAGCTTCGGGTCGAAAAGGTGGTCCATATTGGTGAGGTGGATCCGGCTAAGTATCCGATACCGAAAACGAAGCTCACACTTGAATTCTTGAGGGATCATCTTCATCTTCGATCTCGAACCAACACGGTATCAATCTCTAAATCAATTTGAATCCCTCATCGTTTCCCTTTTGGAACTAACTGAATCTATAGTATTTCCTTAATGCTTAAAATTTTGCAATTTTCAGAACAAGTCAACACTGAACAGTTCAATTAGAAACCATATAAGAACTTTTGGTAAGAGTAGTTTAGTCAATCTAAGAATTGAGTTAATGTTTCTATTTTTCATGATTTATCATACATAAGATATTTTGTGAAATATGCAATGTTGGTGCGATTTTCCATTTTCATGAAAAAAGACCATACCTGTATAGGAGCATATACCATTTACTTCACTCATACTCAAGTTCCAGTAACAGATAACATGTATGGCATTTGCTACTGTAATGCCTTACAAGTTGAGATTCGGTCATCATCTCGCATTTGCTTACTTCAAAGTCTCGAACCACCAGCAGGACGGGTCAGTTGGTGTCAAAAAATTACAGTACCTTTGATGTAACTGCATATGGGATGATGACTGAATCCCGGTTCGTAGAGTGATGCAGGACAATGTCTTGAAATATGACCATTACATGCTTACACATGAATAGGGGGATATGGCCTCTAGCGATTTTCCATTTTCATGAAAAATATCATACCTGTATTGGAGCACATAATATATGTGGCACTCATACTCGAGCTTGAGTGACGTAGGTAACATGTATGGTATTTGCTAAATGACATGTTGCCTTATGTGTTGAGATTCGGTTGCCATCCCGCGTGTGCTTCCATCAAAGTCTCGAACCACCTGCAAGAGGGGCCAGTTTATGTCCAAAAATTACAGTACCTTTGATGTAAGCGCATACGGGGATGATGATCGAATCTCAGTGCATACAGTGATGCAGGGCGACGTCCTAAAACACGACATTACAGGCTTACAGCTATTTGTTGTGTGATCATTATTAAATTATACACTGATTCAGATTGCCGCCATTGCTCACATACCGAATGCTCTTGCTTTCGCTACCCATTCTTTCTTCCAAGAACACCATTTCCTTTATGTGTACACTCCAATTATAACCACCAGTGATCGTGAGGGTGCTGGTGAAATGTTCCAAGTTACAACTTTGATCAGTGAAGCTGAAATACTGGAGGAAGATCAAATTAAAAAACCCTCCTCCATTGGAGGCCGATATGGAAGCCGCTAAGCAACTTGTGAGTGAGAGAGGATTGGCTGTTAAGCAAAAGCAAGGCCGATACCGGTGCTTCGGTTGTGGAAATTAACAAAGCGAAAGAGAGCCTCTTAAAGCTGGATGAGAGATCTAAATTGAAACCTGGGATCCCCCAAAAGGATGGCAAGATTGATTACACTCAAGATTTTTTCGCCCGTTAAGCTTTTTTGACGGTTTCTGGTCAACTACAGGTTGAAACATATGCTTATGCTGTCAGTAATGTGTATACGTTTGGACCGACATTTCGAGCTGAACAGTCTCATACATCAAGGCATTTGGATGAGTTTTGGATGGTGGAACCTGAAATAGCATTTGCAGATCTTCAGGTATGTATGGCACTCTGGCAATAGTTCATAATACTCCTTTTTTACATTCATTTATAAGGTCTAAAAACGTTCACATGGAAGTTCAGTTGAAGACCGGATGCATTTGCAAGATGACATGAACTGTGCCGAAGCTTATGTGAAATATATGTGTAAATGGTTGCTTGAGAAATGCCTTGATGATATGGAATTTATGGCTAAAAGCTACGATAAAGGTTGCATCAACCGACTGAAAATGGTTGCTTCAACCAACACTAATTTGAGCATCATTTTATATTTGACATCATGGATGATCTTTAAATAATTTTTTTAAAAGTAGCTAGCATTTTTGGTAGCTAAATGATAAATAATAAAAACATTTTCTTTTAAAAAAATTCAATTACTTTTCAAACAAAAATCCAATTTACCCAAATCAAACATTTACCATTTGAATTATTTTATGTAATTTTAAAATACTCATGTCTGAAATTAAAGATAACAAAAAAAATTAGATTCAACGAGTTTTGATTCAATTCGACACGATCTAATAAAGGTTAACTTTTGCCTTACTTTCGAGATGAATCTAATTTTTCATTTAAGGTCAAGATTGAAATTTACAAAAACGCACAGCAGTCCTTACATATAATAAAAATTATATTATTTTTTTACCCTATAAAACAATTAATATTATAATTAAAAATAAAAATATTAAAAATATTATTCTATTTTAATAAAAATATAAAAAATAATTGTGACATATCAAGTTGGATCGGACTGAAAATAAATTAATATTTAATTTCGGATCGTGTTGAAGTTGAATTATATTGGGGTATATCGGGTCGGAATTGGGGCAGACAAAAAACCAGTCGCCCCGCCCGGCCCATTACTATTTGTATATGTAATCTCCACTGCAATTAAAGCTTAAAAGAGTAAACGACAATGAACCCAAATATACGAGGAAAACTTTAATGTCTCACAAGAAATTACTACAAAACTTAACCCAAAAAATTCTAATGATAAAGTTGTCGGTCTCTAACAAAATTTTAAAAGTTTTCATAAAAGAAAACCAATAAATTACTCATCATCATCATCAATGACTTTGGTGCCCAAGCCTTTCAGTCCTTCAGCTGGGATTTCAGCAACAGTTACCAAAGAGTAGAGCTCTTCCTTTGCATCCTCGTCATCGTTTCTCTTCCGAGCGATACGAACCCTAATCCTTCTTGGGACACTTCGGATCCCTCGGCTCCATATGTGCTTGTTCAGCTTCACGTCGACTCGTACATCCTTTGTCCCCATGGCTTTTTCGGCAAATTTCCTGATCTCCTTTATAGCCTTGGGAGCCTTCTTCTTGAATGTGCTGTTTCAAATATTAACACAATAAGTTACTCAAAAACTTTTGCCAGTCACCACCAATGGAATCCATAAAGCTAATGTCTAATGTTCCTTGCATTCAAATACGAGTGTCGTACATGGTTATGTTTGATTTTTTTTCCCACAAGATTTTCATGCATTTGGATAGTCCTCAAGAGGATCATATCCTTGAACCCTTGTTCGGGTATGCATCCGGTAGGGATGCTATATAAGAAAAATGAAGAGTCAGCTATGTTCCTTGGATTATAATGCAAGCGTCGCTGCTAAAGTACTTTGGAGGTCCCTGTATTATAAGAACTGTTTCAAATTAGTCCTTTTATTATTAAATGGATCAATTTAATCCTTATACTATTAAAAAGAATAAAATAAGTTCAAATTGTGATTGAGTTAACATTCACTATATAAAAATATCTTGAAATTTTTTTTTTCAATTATAGTTCAATTCAAAATGAAAGATTCATTTACAGAACCATAAAAGTTTTAATGATATCAACTCTATTCCAATTTGGGATTATTTGATTCCTTTTAATAGTACATGGCCTAAATTGATCCATTTAATAATGGAGGGACTAATTTGATCAGGTCCCTATAGTAGAGGGACCTCAAAGGTACATTCAACACGCTTATTTAGTGCTATAATCATATAGTACTTGGAATCAAGACATAGCTACCAAAATCTCTTTTCACAAATACTTTCATCCAATGCAAACATGAAAACAAAAGAAAAAGAAGTAAAACACGATATAAAGCACCACACAAGGGACTACAAGACTGTCTCACAATCTATATAACGCGAAAAATGAAATTAAAAACTACACAATATACAAAAGTTGTGCATCCAACTAAAATTCTTGATTACAATAACAGCTAACCCACTAATTACAAACAACTGGATGTAAAAATTAACAATTGGGTTGATAAAATATCATTGAGATATTGAAAAATAGTAAAGAATAAGTAAAGAAATTTGAAAGCGAGAAGCAACTTTAAACCAAACCGGCAATACAATGAACTGAAGGGAAAAAAGAAAAAAAAAAGAATCAGCAGTTAAATTACCAGCCATGGAGTCTCTTGTGAAGGTTGATGGTGTATTCTCTGGTCACCACCTCTTCCTTTCTTCCCCTTGTTTTCTCGACCATTTTAAAATCTTTCTGGCGTTAATCCTTACCTGCATTTAATCACCAAATTATCACTTTAAAACCAGGTCTTAATCAATGAAAAAGGTAAATCAGTAAACCATTTCCTCGTTTGGTTTTCTCGGGAACCAAACAGTAAGAGAGAAGATAAATGAGAGAAAAAGAGAGAAACCTTGATGGTGTTTTGAAGGCAAACGAGAATGAAGAGAAAGGAGCTTTGAATAAAAACGAGGAAGAAGAAACCCTAATTTGCATAACTTTCTACAAAAGGTTAAGCGATGTCGTTTTCGTTTATCAATATTAATGGACCGTATCTTTGATTGGGCCTTTACTAACGAACCCTAATCCTTTGTAAAATGGGCTATGTTCTTCAAATTTTTTAGGGTAAATTCACCTAAAGTCATTAAATTATTAGTAAGTTTATATTTTTGGTTACTTAAGTCCAAAAAGTTTCACAATGGTCACTAAACTATTCAAAAGTATTTATTTTAGCCATTGGGCTGTTAGTTTTTTTTTTTTTTAAAGTTCGATTAGCAAGCTCCAAGAAATGATTGAACAATCGATATGGTGGATTGATACTCATCGACAAGTAGAAAAAATACTTTGATCCAAATCTATCTGACAGCAGAAAATTAGAAAAAAAAAGTTGTTTGAATTTTAATTCATGAATTTATTTATTTTTTATAACAAGAAACAATTATATAGTGAAAGCAAAAAATAAATTAACTAGAAGAATCAATCATATGATAGAGATCACCATTGAGTAGCTTCTTTAATAAGGAGGTGCTCTCCTCGAAGATCTACATCTCATCATAAATTTAGCCATGAATTAGCTATTTTATTATGTTCACTGGGGATATGTCGAAAACGAACCTTCCAATCACGACATAAAAGTTGCTTAATCAAGCACAGCTCAGATAACATATTAGCTCCCACACCATCAACTAAAATAGTTTCTACAACTAAAGCATTATTACACTCCAACTCCAGTTGCCTACAACCAGACATCGATGCTAAGTTTAGACCTTCTAAGGTAGCTCTTACCTCAATTTTGAAGACTGAATCTTTCCCAATTCGCATAGTAAACCCACACTTTCCAATGCCATCATGATCTCTAAACACACCTTCTATCGCAGCAATGCTGATACTTTTCGAAAATGCACCATCTATATTCAACTTAACCCATCCTTTCTCTTGCTTCCCCAATGATTACCCGATGCCGTTTGAATGCGATGTAGCTCACATGATTTTAAGTTTACAAAGCTCTCAGTTTAGGCTAAACTTGTACCTGCAACAACATCAACAATATTGTGACTATTATTGAAGATGAAATTGTTTCAACATTTCCATAACAACCAACATAGAATTGCAAATTTGAGTCGACCAATTTCCTTCATTCACTTTCAACACCTCTTCCAATTACAAGTTCTCGTTTAACCATAAATTTAAGTTTGTGGAGAAGAAATTATTCCTTGCTAAGTTAGGAATCACCGCCTTCCTCATTGCTTTTGAGAACTCACAATCCCGTAAAGCATATAAACTAGTCTCCATCAGATATCCACATTGAACACAATGGCCTTCAAGACATATGCCATCGAACTCGCTCCCCTTTAGTCAAAATCCTATCTTGCTACAATAGCCATAAGAATACATGGATTTATAGTGTTCAAAGTGAGATTAAAATATAAAAATTAAATCCCAACTGTAATATAGGAAATAAAACAATAATTAAACGATATAATACAAAAATAAAATCATGACCAAACAAATATATTCTTAATTATTTTATTTTAAAATTTATCAGTATGATATTGCAGTATGAAAGAATTACTACAAACAATGAGTATGAAATTCATGGTTTTGGCTCAACCTGACTATTAAACCCCACACGAAAGAATAATACAAACACGATATGAATACGCTAATGTCTTAAAAGAATTATACAATACAAATTACTAAAAAGATATCGAAACTACAAATACGATCCCGACACAAAAAAATCATACACGAAGTTGTTGAATCCATTCTATCTCTCTGGTAATGAATATCAATATGGTGGAAATGAAACCTTATTTCTTCATATTTATTAACTTGCTGGAAGCATTTTATGTGCAGTTTTTTTTTTTTCCTTCTAAGATCTCTTTGAACATCTCTTCAAACTGAGAGCTAAAACTGTGAAACCAGCAATGGCTGCTAAAATCTGCCCAACAAAAACAGCATGTTTTGTTTGATTCAATGCAGTAAAAAAGCTAGTTGAAATGTGCAGTTTCAGAAAAATTATAAATGAGATCAGATACTAGGGAAAAAAATGGTCAAAATAAAAGAAAAGCAAGAATCCTGACCGGGACTTATTTCGATTGATTCATTCAGTTAACTTTAAAAGATGGCATTAGATATATAGGAGGTTTGGAAACCAATATGTATACCAAAAGGGAAACTTTTAATCATTTGGGGCGAATTGAAAAGTGTCGTGGAGCTAAAAATGTGCTCGGATGGGATTTATTTCGATTGATTCATCCAGTCACCTTTAAAAGATGGCATTCGACATATATGGGGTTTGAATCCCAATATCTATACAATAAGGGAAAGTTTTAATCATTTGGGTGTATTGAAAACTCAGAGAATGTGTCGTGGTGCTAAAAATGTGCTCGGATGGGACTTATTTCGAGTGATTCATTTAGCCACCTTTAAAAGATGACACCCAACAGATTTGGGGTCGAATCCCAATATCTGTACCAAAAGGGAAACTTTTAATCATTTGGGTGTACTGAAAATTCAGAGAATGTGTCACAGAGCTAAAAATGTGCTCGAATGGGACTTCTTTCGATTGATTCATCCAATTATCTTTAAAAGATGGCATCCAACATATTTGGGGTTCGAATCCCAATATCTATATCAAAAGGGGAACTTCTAATCATTTGGGTGTATTGAAAGTCTAGAGAATGTGTCATGGTGCTAAAAATGTGCTTGGATGACAATGAATATCGAGGATTTAGATAATACTCAAATCCGGATATCATAGAAAAATGCATAGATCTGACCTCTTACCTTCCCTACTCGTAGTCATAGTTAATAGTGGGGAAAATGGTGAGATGACTAACCTTCATATCGATCCCATGAAGGGTCCATTGTGAAAATGACTTTATCCTCTTAAACCATGATGTTTGGGGCATTAGGATCACAACAGTGTGCGGATTGTTGTGAGGCATTATCCGCCGTAGTGCCAATTGCATCGTTAATGGTGTTAGCGATTTTCTAACTTTTGAACGCGTTTCATCTAGAATCTGCATCACACAAATGAAAAAAAAAAAAGTAAGTATTCCTTTGTATTTTACTCGGATTCGAATTTCCGTATTTGTAACCTTTCCCCTATCCTTCCACTGACCTTGAAAGAAGTTCCGATATCGCCGGAATAAATCCGTGACTGATAACTGCCGATAATCAGATTAAGCCAGTAATAGTTCTCCTAAAAGGTGTAAGACCAAGTTAGTTCACAAAACAAGGTGCAAACATTAAGAGGAGATAGATTAGATGAAGCTAAGTTACTCAGACTCGGGAATATTCAAAATTTTCCAAGGTTTTTCATATATTTAGAGAATTCTTAAAATAGAAGTCAAATACGAGCATCAAATACGGGTCCTTAAAGCAAAATGAAGAGTCAGAGCAACGACAGAAATGAAGATAACTTGTTTCATTGATAAGGTAAAAGATGTAGGTTTAGGATTCTGTACTTATATTAATTGCTAAATGTAATAAATGTTGAATGCATAAAGTAGAAGAAATTTAACCTGCAATCCATTTTCATGGGCTCTCTGTTCGATTTCGAGTATGGTTTCAACATCTTGATCTGAAGGTCCCTCCTCTTGAAGACGTGATATTTCATTCAAAGCCATATCAACCTGTTAAAAAAACATTGCGCAAATTGAATACTTGAGATGATTGATATTTTGGTCATATGTTACTCGGGGTTGAGTGCAAGTGTCAGATACGGGTATGTAAGTTTTTCCATGTATTTGGTGGGTCTTTAGAAAATCATGTCCGTATACCCATTTCCATAAATGTATTGGACATGAATGTCGAATATGGGTACTCTAACAAAAATGAAGGTCTGAACAACATAGATTGAGATACCTACCAGCTTCAAGGAGATTTTTGGATCACAGGAAAAATCAATTTGAATGTCACCACCAATATCTCCGGTTAGACATGGCAGATCACCGTGAATGAATTCCGAAACACTTGCAGAGTAGATCTGGGAACACAGGGAACAATATTGTTCACACAAAAAACAAGGCTATTGAAAAAGACAAATGATGCTCTGAAATGGAAATACACTTGTATATGTATCCAACACGAAAATGATTAGATTTTTCTAAGTTTTTCAATGTATTTAGAGGATCCTTTGAGGTCATATCCCCTTACCAATGTGTCAAAAACAAATTTCAAACATGGGTACTTCAAAAAGAGAATTGAAGCAACATAGATATAATGGTACACTGTACCTGGCCATGTTTGAATCGGAGAAGCTGCAGTAGTTTTGTTTCTAGCAGTTTGGCTAGAAACCCAGTATAATGAATCTCTTCTTCCTGCAAATTGATTGTTCCGAAAGAAATATATCAAACAAGTCAATAATGGAATAAGGTTTCCATTAATGAAGCTTCAAATAGATCAACTGGAAGAAGCTAACAAACCATAGTTCCATGCTTCAGTTCTATAGGAAAGCATATCCGGACCATACATTGAGCTTCTATCATGGGACTGCATACGACCTCCCTACAAGCACATCATGTATCAGAAGATGCACACAGTGTAAGCTCCATGAAACTGTTATCATTGGACATTAACCTTGTTACTTGGTCTGGGGTGTAAGTGTTGGATATGGGTATATGTCTAACACGGAATTATATCTCTATACCCATGTCCAACTATATGTCGGACATAATTTGAGCTCCATGAAACTGTTATCAACAGACATGAACCTCCTATATTACTTGGACTGAGTGTGAGTATTAGATATGTGTATATATCCAACATAGGTTTCTTCTTCATGTATTTGAAGGTTCTTTGGAGGGTCATGTCTCAACACCCATCTCTGAATGTGTCAGACATGCGTATTTCAAGTAGAATGAGGACTCGAAGCAACATAATGAACTTCACTTACCTAGTCATGGATTTCGGAAATTTGAATGGTAAGCTCTTGATGCGATCACAGTTAAAATGGAAAATAGGTTCAGGAGGCTTTCCAATTCCACCCTGCATCGAAAAAAATCAAGAGCTCATAACATAATAATCATTTTATGAATTCTTGGAATAGGGGATATTGAAAAAAAGAATATTTAACTTACCAAATACTTCAGTATTAAAGGAACTGCAACTGTGGGATCGATTTTCCCAACAATTACTACAGTAAAAGTCGATGGATCCTTAAAGCAAGTATTGAAATACTCACATGCTTTTAATGGATCGACTTTTTGAAGATCACTTATTCCAAAAGGCTGCCAATCAAAATTAAATCTTAAGTTAAAAATAAAATTCAAGACAATTAATCTACATTACTCAGATTTCAGTATGAGTGTTGGATACAACCTGACATAGGTATGTTCAATTTTTTCTAAGCATTTCCATGTATTCGTAGGTCCTCTGGGGGACATATGTCCATACCATTGTCAAACAAGGATACTTCAGTAAAAATTAAGAGTCGGAATAAGGTAGCAACTAATCAATCATACCCGGAAAAAGTAAGAGTTCCCATAGTTGATCTCCCTAGCCCGGTTAGAAAATGAAGTATAGGGATCCCTTTCTCGAGCAAGAATTGTTTCTTCTTTCACTTGCATCACTCTTTTAATGACTTCATCATCTGGTGTTACTTCTGTTGTAAATAGTTGGTAAACAAGCTGCCAGAATAGGGATAATCAGAAACTACAAAATCAAGAAATCCTTGCAACTTTAAGCTTAGAAAACAAGAGGGCATGAATCTAGTGAATGATGTGTTTTGTTATTTGCTTTGTTGATGTATATGATGCATCTTTGAAGTATCCGTGTTTGACATGTAGTTGAATACAGGTAAGTTTACATTTTTTTTAGTTTTTTGTGTATTTGAAGGGGGTTTTGTAGTTAAATACCCATGTCCTGATATGTGTCGGACATGAAAGTCAAACAAAGGTACTTCAAAGAAAATGAAGCGTCATAACAACATAGATAATTGATCAAATAATACTTTAAAATTAAGAAGACAAAAAGAACTAAAAACCAACAATTTCACTGCTAAACATCTAATAAAGCAAACCTGAAAGGCAGTTTCCAAATAAAAGGGCGAACAATCACCATAAAAAGATCTCTTGTAGGATCTGACTTCTACATCCACATCAACTCTCTTACCAGCTAGCATATCCATTAACACTGAAGGTCTATGACCATACATGCCAATTTCCTCTGCAATTGTTGATCCCATTGAAGATGAAAAATATTTGTTTTCTGGGAGTTCAGATAAACCACCATAGGAGAAACCTGTGAAAAGAACCTATTGAAACAACACTGTAAAAGTTATACGGTTCACATCAACTGATAATCAAATAAAGTCAGAGTCATGCTTTGAAGTCCAAGAAATTAAATGGTATTTGGAAAGTACAACGGTGCTTAGGATTCAAATTCACTATTTTCTGACAAAACTGATTGTGTTTCCTATGTTCTTGAACTTGAATGTGAATGCCGGATATAGGTATATGTTCGACATGGGTATGTTTAATATTTTTTCTAAGTTTATCCGTGTATTTAAAAGAGCATATCTCTACACCCATGTTGTATGCATTGAGACAAGTACTTCAAGCAAAATGAAGAACGGGTATATTTAATTTTGTATGTTTCTGTTTTGGAGGGTCATATCTTCACACTCATGTCCTAATACATTGTAGAAACGGGTACTTCAAGCAAAATGAAGCATTGTTATGTGTCCTATACAAGTATATTTAATTTTTTTTCTAAGTTTTTCTATGCATTTGAAAGGTTTTTAGATGGTTAAAACTTACAGCTATTCAAATACTTCAAGTAAAATGAAGAGTAGGAGCAATATAGTCTATCTCTAACTACTGATACTGCCAGGGTTAGAGAAACCGAGAAAGTTTACCTGGTCATTAAAGAAATCTGTACACTTATAGCAAACATGCATGCCATTGGATAGAATCAATTCAGTAGCTCCAATATTTTCATGTTCACGCTGCTGAGCAATGTTCCTGAAGTAAGTAATAAAATTCAGATTAAATAATAAAAGCTCTCTTTCTTTTTCTTTTTTTTTTTTTTTTGAGAAAATAAAAGCTCATTTAGAAAGGCACTGACAATTCGTTAAGCTAAAATTGGTTAAAATATCATCCCATTCATTAATTTAGGTTGTTCTACAACAGTTCATAAAGTATACAACAGGGCCATAATCAGACAGTGGAGTAGACTGGCTAAGTCTAGAAGCACTTAGTGCATCTTAGAAGCTAAGTTACCCAGACTCGAGGTGAGGCTCAAATATGGATGTATGTCTGATAAAGGTATGCTCAATTTATTTTTGATATATTTGAAGGATCAATGGTTCATACCCTGTACCATGTCCAAATAGGTATCGACAACATATACTTACGCCAGAAAAATAAATAGTCCAACATAGATATTATTTCAGCATATTATCATAGGTTTAGAGCTTGAATACACAGTTGTGTAATACCTACATTACTTGGATTTGGGTGCAAGTTCTGGATACGTCCCTATATCTATGTCTAAATATGTGATGGACATGGGTGCTAGACAAATATACTTCAAGGAAATCAAACAGCTAGAACAAGATAGAATATAACTTTACCCTATGTTTGGCTTTAAACTGACAATTTCTTCTGGAATTTGTTCATCATCCCAAGGAGAAATGCTCCTTTCATTCTCAAGCTTGTTGATCTTCATGACAATATTGTTCATGTCATCAACAGAAGCAAAAGCTTGTGGTTCAACTATCTGTATGGCACAGCTACATGATGTCCATAATTTCTCAGCAAACTTGGATACCTCTGATGCTAATATATCTATGTAAGATATAATCATGAATAAAATCATGAATTGAACAATATATGATAAGAGATTTCATTTATTTTCTTCTTTTTAAATGCCTAAAAACAGAAAAAATTAAGAATGTCAGAACATTTCACTGACCAGGGAGAATAGATTTTTGGAGCTGAGCTTCATATTCAATCCCAATAATGGGTTTATTGTGAGTGAAGTGCTGCAAAAAAAAAAAAAAAATGAAGACTTAGTACCTTTCCATTATTCCATATGCTGCTGGTTTTGGTTTATATTGAATAAATTAAAAAACCTCATTGGAGATCGAATTGGTCACACCTGTGAATATTCATATCGCAAGCTAGTTGATTCAATTTGATCGCGTTCCAAATACGCGGATTCAATACTCGACATCAGTAGATCTCGAACAACGGTTATTTCCCGCTCCGAAAATCCATGTAGACGTACTCTTGCAACCTGCAATACAATGCATCAGAAAAGGCAGTGAAGAAAACAAAAAGAAAGAAATAAGCAAAATCAGAATGTTGATGGAGAATAATGGCAGACCTCAATAAGCATGGACTCAAGGGCCTCCAAAGTCCCCTTCTCTTTACAAGATGAACTCATTATATAAGCCTTTAAATCGCGAACAGGAACATATGAAGCAACTGAACACGAGAAATAGGGCGGATCCTTTCTTCGGGAAATTCGAAACAACCTTCGATTTAGAGCGATTCGGAACATGGATTTCACAAGCATTTCTCTATAGTCTTTCATTGTCTTTAATTCATCTACTTGCATTTTATAGCTAATCATCACTGCAGACTTTTTCAAACAAACATTCTCATCAACAAATGCATAATACATTCATCCATACATATAGACATGCATGTTTGCATGCATGAAAAAGTTTAAAGGATTTAGAGTTTACTAACCCCAGATGCTTCAGGTTCCACAAAATATGAAAAGCGAGGATCCTCATGAGAAGGAACTTTAAAATGAGGTATTGATGGAGGGTCAAATGCTGAGTATTTATGCCCAAAATGAGTCTTTATTAACTCAATGACACTCTAGATAGAAAGACAAAAAGTTCATTAATTTCACATAATCGGTAATTCAAGTAGGAGAAGTTTGCAATTAGCAAAGACCAACCTTTGTATCAGAGAAATCTCCAACAGCAATCACTGCCATATTGCATAGATGGTACCATTTTTGATAAAATTTCTTCAAAGTTTGAGAAGAAACGGTTTTTATTACATTTTCCAGTCCAATCGGTGATCGATCAGCATACTGCAGTTAACCAGAGTTCAGAACTCGTGAGACAAGTCGAAAGTGTTTATAGCTACTTGCTCAAAAACATTAAGGACTCTGCATGATGCATGCAGCAGTACTCTTCTATTTTGCTCTAAGTCTTCATTTTCTTTTAAGTATCCTTGTCCATCACTGGTGTTCAACACATATTTGGACACAGATTCAAGCGTATGATCACATATACAAAAAAACAGACAAAGAATTGAGCATATCCATGCTGAATGCTTATTCATACATGTCAAGCCTGACACTCATGTAAAATAGATGCATAAACATGTGTATGAGATATGACCCATATCTGACACTCACATTTAAATCTGATTAACATAGACCCTTACATAGTGGCATACTTAATTGGTGAAATATGAAATGGCAATAATGATTAGATGATGTTTAATGTTGAAATTCTTTCAAATATCCTTTTATGCTACTGTATCTGGCATTTGAAAAGCACCAAGTGGATAAATTCATTGATTCATTTTTACATTTGAACGACAATATTTCTTTGACAAGTTCTTTAATTGAAATAAATGACGTTCATAAAAGAAAATATTGGATTTAGACTCCATAGCTTTACCTTGGACCCTTCCATCATCAATGTCCAATATGCATCAAGTATCCTTCCATTGGCGTTTCGATTATCTCTATACTCTTCCATAACTGCTCCCCTTTCTTTCTCCAAATCATCTTTAGAGAGCCGAATCTGCAAATCACAAGTCACAAATTTAGAAGAGAAAATTGAATATGTCGGTATCGGAACCATACTCATTACCCAAATCCGAGTAACATAGATGAGAATTACAAAAATAAATATCAATTAATTGATACCTCTGAACTAAACTCAGCTAGGACTTGAATGGCTTCAGATAAGAGCTCAGGCTTGTCAATGGGGATCAACAACTTGTATATAGTCTCGTCAAAGGATGTTACTGCATTCTGACAAGGCCCAAATTCAGCTCCGATGCTTTCAAGAAATTTAACAATGTTGTGGTTTGTGTATTTCTTTGTGGCAGAGAAGGCTAGATGCTCAACAATGTGAGCAACTCCGCGCTCATATTCCTCTTCTAAAATTGAGCTGTCATCAACCCCATAAATCAGTCTTATAGTTTTCTATATATCTATTTTGCTCTAACTCTTCATTTTTATAATGTTTCATATACCTATCCATATCCAACAAGTTCGTAATATGAAGAGATCCTCCAACAAATATATAAAAAAGTAAACAAATTTTGAATAGACCCGAATTGAAACATATATCCCCATCCGATACTCACAATCTGAATAACATTATTTTTATATTATTTTGTACAGTCATAGACCAGTCAACTCTAATCAAAATCCAAAAACTCAACCTGATCAACTCAGACCCAAACTGATGTGACCATAAAAAGTCAACAACTCAAACCTGTTCAACCTAAAACCGAACTTAAAACTGACCAAACATGAAACAATCCAAACCCAAAATAGCTTGAACAAGTAAACGAAATGATTCGAACTTCAAATGACCAGAACCAATAATGACATGATAAAAAATAACCAAGTTCAAACCCGAATTATCCAATCTTGAAACCACCCAAACCTGAAATGACTGGAAATTTTAAAACCAAATTAACTCAATCTAGATTGAGCCAACAAAAAATCAACCCGACCCACCAAATTGACTATAAAGTCAAGATTCAAGCAAAAAAGCAAATCTGATTCTGAAAAAAAAGGAAGAAAATGATTGAGGAACTTTAAAGACCCGAGTCCTGACCAATCAAATGCTGAGCTAAAAATTTGATAATTGAATCAAACCAAAGTCCAAAGAAACTCTAGTAAACTAAACATACTACTCATTGCAGCAGCTTAAATACCTTATTATCTACATCTATTTCAATTGATTAAGTTTAATTTTATAGTTGGTCAGGGGAAGAACTTTTTAAAAAAAGTACAATTATTAATCTCTTTACTTTGCCATACCAAAAATGAGCCAATCAAATAGTATTGCTCGAAAATCAAGTATCCAATTATTTATATATAATTAATTAGTAAAATAAACAATTCAATGATTATATGCAATAAATTAACAGAAATTAATAATTCAATAATTTATCAACATTCAAATTTATGTGTTTATCACTAACAACTGTAAGGTTGACTTCCATCAATAACAGATCAGTTTCAGAAAATACAACAATAATCCCAGATTTCTCCAAAAACAAACAAAATTGCAGACACTTAAACACAAAAAAAAAAAAAAAACACGAATAAAAGAAGGAAAATTAGAAGATCGAAGAGGAAACTAACCCGACTTTAATAGCAAGAGCGAGCGAAGCTCTTTTTCTGGGCTTAGGATTACATTTAACATAATAAACAAGGCCATTTTCAAGCTTCCCATAATCCACACCAAAAGGTTGTTGAAGATCAAGCTGTTTATCCAGCTCCATATTCACCATTTCCAAAGACCCAAAACTTTGCTTCCTTTGGATTAATGGCTGGTCGTTGTGTGGTGAAAGCAAAGACATATTTGGGGTTAGTAGAAACAAGTGGGAAAAATGCAACAGTCATGGTTTTTAAGGAAGCTTTTATGGGGGAAGAGATGTTTGTTTTGATGGAAAATAAAATAATTTTTTATCAAATAAATAAAAACAAGTGACTTTGGAGGAAGTCTTGATAAAGATTTGAAGTCAATTGCAAAAACCTTTTTTTCTAATTTGATGGTATAATTTTTCCCCAAGTCCCTGTACTCTTTTGAAATTTTGAAATTCAATTTTTTTATAAGAGAACTTGAAGCCAGTTGCAAAAACTTTTTTTAATTTTATGGTCTAATTTTTACCCAAGTCTCTATCCTCTTTGAAATTTTGAAATTTAATTTTATTATATGATAACTTGAAGTCAGTTGCAAAAACATTTTTAAAATTTAATGGTCTAATTTGCTCAAATCCTTATACCCTTTGAAATTTTGAAATTTAATCCTTCTTTTTCTTTTATAAGAGATAGGGGTTGGGTTTAAGGTGTAATCAAGCCAAGCCTGAATATTAACAAGTTCGAGCTTAAATTCAACTTAAAATTCGAAGCTCGATTCTCGGCTCGAGCTCAATTAAACTCGTTTATTAATATTCGTACTTAAGCTCCAACTTGATTAAAATCATACATATTCAAGCTCGAACTCTGCTCGATAATATAAATTAAATATGAAATATTTAAAATATATATTAAAAATGAAATGTTCAATTTCGACCCAACTAATAGCTTCAGCTTGATAATTTTTAAATCGAGTTCAAGTTTTTTTTAATCAAACTCAAGTAGCTTACAAGCACTAGTATCTTATTTACTTCCCTAATTGATTGTTCAATGATCAATCTTGGGGCTAATGTTAATTGAAGTTTTAAACAAATCCTCTGCCATTCCACCCATTGTTCAATTGACTAGTCCCTCTACTTTAAATTTCAAGAATTTAATTTTTTTTATGTGTTTAATTCAAAAATTAAAATTTAATTAATAATATTATACAGAATGGGTTAGTAGCGAGCAGTAATTGCTACGAAATTAGGCTAATATATAATTGATGGCCTAAAGGTTAGGACATAAAACTGCGGGATATTTTGAGGGATTGTAACAAGGTGGCAGATCGCATCATCAAAGAGGCTAGAGGTGGAATGAAACATCTTATTATTCAGGTGGACCCATCAGCATATGTGAGAGATTTATTGAAGGAAGATATTCAACGCGCCATGCGTGCAATGATTGATGGAGAATAATATTGCTTTACTTTTACTTTTACTTTATAATTAAACTCTTATTTATTTAAAAAAATTATTAATGATAAATATTTTCTTTTAACAAAGGGCATCTCGTGGCGTAATTAGGGATATATATTTTTAAATAAATAAATTAACTTTTTATTCTTAATGTTGTATCTTAGTACCTTAAATTTCTCTCAATGTCTTTTTCTCCTAAATTTTATTTTCTTAGATTTTTTCTTCAATTTTTATCATTTTAAAAATTTTAAAATGTCAATTTTAGTACCAAAAAGAAAGTTTTATAATCGAGAGTAGGACTAAAATTTAAAAATTAAAGAGTAAAAGGAGTAAAGAAAAATTAGACCTAATTTAGTTTACTTTTGATTTGGTCTCCCATGGGATTGCGTGGAATCCGCGTGGATATGTGTGGATCGTTGGCCCCGCCATTGAAATGACTATATTTTCACTCTCCTTTCTCTTTACTTTTTTGCATCGAAATTTCTGCCTTTCATTTGTCAATCATTCGACATGGCCTGTCTCGTTCTTTGATATTTTCATGTCGGTTTCTGCTTTTCTTTTTCCTGCAGTGACGATGATGGACTGGTGAAGGTGTTCATCGACCAAGCAGTCTTACTTTGGCCCACTTTAGGTCGGGATTGAGTTCATATTTTTTAATTTTATTTGAGTTTGATTTGTTGAATTTAAATAGTAAAATGAAATTTTTAGATAGGGTTAGATTTTATTTTTTCTTTCTGGAATTAAGGTTTTTATCTCGGTTTATGAGTACTTCTATAAAAGGTTTATAGTAAAATTATCTCATTAGTCCCTCTAAATCGTAATCGTTTTTATTTTTGTCATCTCAATTTCTTTTACTAATTGGTCACTCAAATAAAATTGATCAATACGATCACTTCACTGTTAAATGATAACGAAAAGATTAACGATACATTTTCACATTTTGTAAGGCGATCAAAATAAGAACGGCCATAATTTAAAACGATTAACATAAAAATACACAATTAATATTTTATTACCATTTAACAGTAGAGTGATCAATTTGATCAATTTATTTTATGGAATGACCAAAATAACAAATTAACGTTATTAATTTTAAAATTAATGTAGATAAAAAATAATCACTATAAATTGAAAAGAAAATACTACTCAAAGGGAATGGAGGGGGAAGTTGCCTGCATATTATATGCGAATTTATATATATATTGTAAAATAAAAAAGGTCCGACAGTATGGAATTCAACTTTATTAAAATGGACAATTGACTTTATGTTTGTTTATGTTTTGTTGTTTTGTGGATGAGATGATTGGAAAGTTTAACTAACACCTTCACAACAAATTTCATTTAAGTGGAATATACCTTTTTTTTAATTTATTTATCGAAACGAGTTTAATAATTAATTTTTATATTTTGTAAACCCATTAAAAGGTAAATATTAGCCACAAATTTTAAAATTATTTTATACTTAAAGTGAGGATCGAATCTTCGATTATTTTATAATATTTGAAATATAATTTTTTAGAATATAAATACTTTAATTCCAAAAATAAAGAAGCAAATAATTAAAAAAAATACAACGACATAAATTCCAAGTTGCGTTAAAATGGAGATTTTGATTACAATTATTATGGTGGTGGTGGTGAGTAAAAGTGTTCATGGGTCGGGTTTAAGTATAATATTAATATATTTTATATTTGTTCAATTTCAACTCAATGGAAAATATAGGCTTAAATTTTTGTTCAAATTCGCCAATATTTGCAAAAAGCTTACACAAACCCATTTTAGGTCCCGCTCATATTATATTTTAAATATTTTAAAAATATTTATTTTATTTTATTTTAATATTATTAATTTTATTGATTTTTTTATAGTCATCTTATTATTTTAAATTTACATTAAAATAGTATTATACATTTTGTATAGGTTTATTTTTTAATGTATTATAAATTATATAATAAAAAATATTATAAACTTAAAAACGAGCTCAGGTCTTGAATATTCAAGCTCGAGATCGGCCTATATTTAAACGGCCTTTTTTTATCCAAATTTTCTTAAAATTTAAACGAGTTTTCGAACCTAAATAAATACCTCGATCTATGAATACATGTTCCATGAGGATTAGATTTACATATTATATTTAAAAATATATAAATACCAAATAAAAATATTTATTATAAATTAAAAAAAAAAAGAAGAAGGTCAAAATAAAAATCATTGAGGTAGTGATTAAAAGTAGATTTAGGTTTACAAATTTGACATTTGATTCACTCTTGAAAAGCTATCAAAAAGGTTTCAGTTCCTTTTTGCAGTTCCTTTTTGTGAACTTTCTTTTTCTTAAGATTTAAAGCCACTTTACAAAGCAAAGGGTAATGATCAACTTGCTTTTCATTAACATAAATGACTATGTAAAATATAGAAATTATTTTTAATTACGTGGATAAATAGCATATTTCTAAGCATGTTTCCATATTATTTAATGGAAAGAAATTCAAAATAGGGTTGTGCTTCATATTTTCGGATAAATTAGAGATGAAATAGAATTAACGTCATGACGAGGAGGAACACGACATCGTGACGACACAATGGACGATGTCTCAATGAGGCGATATGTCTCATCACGATGTGGTGATGTGTATTTAACTTAAACTGAGTTTTTCTCCTAATTAAAATTTACAAATTTTTCTCAGTTAAATTCTGATTATTTTAGAGATATTTTAGTCATATATTCACATGATTTTCAACCTATGAAAATACATCTTCATCACATTAAGATTAAGAGAACATATTATTTGCGTTTTAGTGAAATTTTATTTGTCCGTAGTTTTTATCCTCTTCGGAGAGAAATTTTCACGTAAAATATTTAAAAAAAAATATAAAACGTAAAAATAATCAAAATTGACAACATAAATTAAAAATTCATAACTTATACTTAAGAAAAAATTAATAGTTAAATTTAATCTAAAAATTAAACGGTTACTAATTTAGGATTGAAAATTTAAAATTTAAATAATAAATAATGAAATCAGAATACGAAAACTAAAGTTGCAACTTGCTTGCCCAATCAACCCAATTGGCTTGACCTATTTTATTGGTTGTAAATAATGAAAACATAGAAAATAATTTTATATTAATATTTATATAATTTTATTCTTTTATAATAAATTTAAATAAAATAATTTTTAAATTTTGGGCTTCAGCATAGTCCGGTCCAACCCATGACCGTGCGGGAGAATAATAGCATCACAATGTTATACAATAACCCGACCCGACCCGATGATCAACGGCTCTGATTTGAAGTAATAAAAGATAGGATCATATTCGGCTTGGCAGGAGTTTTCTAAAACCCCTGCGGAAGGGCGCCATTGAAGGAAAGCTACAAACTACAAAGCAAAAATCTGTACATTAAATTTAAAAAGAAATCAAAAGAGAAATGCTTACCCTAAACCCTGGAACCACTGTTCTTCAATCCCCAAACAGTGTTCGCCCTAATATTTCTTTTCATTTCAACATCTTCCCGCCATTTTCAACTGTTAAATTCGCCTTACGGAGCCATTATGCTTCACCCAAGGCTTCATTTTCGATGCTCAAAGCTAAAAGAAGGGAAGAAGATATTAGTTCCCAGCCTTTCGATATTGATATGGACGACGAATATGATGATGATAATGAAGGGTACGAGGCAAGGAGTGGATTTAGAGGGCGAGAAGAGGAGAAGAATTATGATAAAGACCCTGAATTTGCTGAGATTCTTGGGAGTTGTCTCGATGACCCAGAAAAAGCTAGGTCCAAAGTAAGTGAACAATTCAAGTCGATTTTTGTAAATTTTTTTGCTGACGTTTAAGGGTTTTATGTGATTGAAAATGGGTTTTAATTATTTTCGTGGTTTGTATGAAGAATTTGATCGATGGAGATGATTTAATTGTTTCAGATGGAGGACAGGTTGAGGAAGAAAAGGAACAAAATTTTGCACACAAAGACCGGGTCTGGGACACCCATGAAAGTAACATTCAACAAGTGAGTTTCATTAAGAATATCGGCTTTTGCTTGATGTTTTTGATTACCCTGGCTTAGCTTTTCATTCAATATTTAGTTTATCCTCTAATACTGATTTTTGATATATAGTTTGTGCTCATTTCTTGAAATGATTTTGGATTCTGTTAATTCAATAGTATTCTAGTGGACCATTTGAGCTATAAGGAGAATAACTACTGTTTAATAATGGCACATTTGATTGCCCTTAGCGTTCATTCACCTTTTGTTTATCGTCATCTTTGGATGAAGTGATTTCGGAATGTTAAGCAATAGTAGATCATTTGAGCTATAAGGAGAATAAGTAAGGGTATAACCGAGCTGAGTCCAAATACTGGCAAGCTTGAGCTCAAGCTCAACTCAAAATTTGGAGTTCGATACTTGGCTCGATCGAACGTCTATCTTTTAAGCTCAAGATCAACTCAAGATATAATCGAGTTACTTGAGTTTGGCTCGATAATTACCGAATCGAGTTCAAATTTTTATTATTATTTGAACTTGAGTAGCTTGCGAGTACTATTGTCTCATTTACTCTCCTAAAAATAAGTGTTGTTTCAATATAGGCACTTTTGATTGCCCTTAGTGTTCATTCACTTTTTTTTTCAATAAGTGTATCCGGATTTGCTGTACTTTCTGTACATTTCTCAAAATGATTTTGGATTTTGGACTGTTAATGCAACAGTGGTTTTTTTTTTCTTTGGACGAATGCAACATTAGATCATTTGAGCTATAAGGAGAATAAGTACTGTTTCAACAGAGTCACATTTGATTGCCCTTAGTGTTCATTCATTTCTTGTTTATCATGGTATTCGGATTCACTGTCCTTTCTACACATTTCTTGAAAGGATTTCAGATTTCGGACTGTTAATACAATAGTAGATCATTTGGGCTATAAGGAGATTAAGTACTGTTTCAATAGAGGCACTTTTGATTGCCCCGACTTAGTATTCATTCACTCTTTGTTTATCCCGGTATTCAGATTTGTCTGAATTTGTGTTATAGTTTCTCTACATTTGTTGAGATGATTTCAGAGTTGGAACTCTGTTAGTACAGTAGTAGATAATTTTATCCATAAGGAGAATAAGCACTGTTCAAATGTATTAGATTTTATCTTAATTTGGGGGGGGGGACCTTGTCGAAACAAAGTTTGTAATTACCGGCCGAGAGATATTGAAAGGTGTTCCTGGTAGATAAACATTTTTTCAATCGCTCCTTGATTGTGGTATTTAGCTTGGTTATAGCTGGACTTATCTTCGTTATAAATTCTTTTTGTTTCCTATAGCTCAATTAGTCCATGTTTCCTCATTCTAACATCTACTGGTATTGCTTGTCCTGGTGATGGAATTTGTGGGAGTTTCGTTTTGTTTATCAATTCTTTATTTGTCAACACTGGCAGATTCGATTTTTCAAACTCATACATTTGGTTTGAATTCTACAACACTCCATTGGAGAAAGATATATCCTTAATTTGCGATGTAAGTGATTTCCTTGAATCTTAAACGGTATTATCTTTATCAAAAATTCAATGGCTCAAACAATCGAGTCTTTTGCAGACAATTCGATCATGGCACATCATTGGGCGGCTTGGTGGTTGCAATTCGATGAACATGCAAGTAAATTTTCTGTTTTAGATGAAGAAACTCTAATTTTAAAGTTTCGCGATGAATTTATTGTATTAGGATGGGCCATTTGTGCTTATATTCGGATTAAGCATGCCATATTCGGCACCTTAAAGAAAATGTTTGTTGCTTGTATTATTATCTGCAGTTATCGCAATCTCCTTTGGAGAAAAGACCCAGTTACGATGCTATTCAAGGAGCAAATGTGAATCCAACTACATTTTACAACATTGGGGATCTTGAGGTTCAAGACAATTTGGCTCGTATATGGTATATGTTCTGTTTTCAAGAATTTTTATTGTCTTTCTTGTTTCTTCCGTCATTGAGTTTGTGCAAATACTAATCTTTCATTTATTTGGGTTTGGGTTTTGGGAATGGACATTTTTCATGATTCCTGCTCGTGAATCTGATGAGAACAGGGTGGATATTGGAACTACTGAACCATTGATTCTGGATGTTCTGATAAATGCATTGACGCAAATAAGCTCCGAGTAAGTTTCCGAATATTTATTTCTTTAGAGACTAGTTTTTAGCACTTGTATCCGAGTACATTTTCGGATATTTATTTTGACCGAACATTCAAACTAAGCTTCGACCTGTTAGAATCTCGGCAAGGGAGTTTGTTAGGAATTCGGAACATATTTTGTTTCCATAATTAATGCCGATCACTAGGGTTTTTCTTATTCATCGAATTTGGTTCCTTGAAGGCTTTGACTTCACCTTTGGTCCCTCTACTATATGGACTTGATCAAATTAGTCCAGTTACTATTAAATGGATCAATTTAGTCCCTGTTCTATTGAGAAGAATCAAATGAGGCTAAACTAGAATAGATTTAACATTTCCTATTTAAAAAAATATCATTTATTCAAAGTTTTCATGGTGCTGTGAATGAGATATTTTGTTTGAAATTAAACTGCAATTGAAAAATAAATTTCAATACACTTTTTGTAGTAAATGTTAACTTTGTTACAATATGGACTTATTTGATTCTTTTTAATAATATAAAGACTAAATTGATCCATTTAATAATAGAAGCATAAATTTGATCCAGATTCTATAATACAAGGATCTTTAGAGATCTTTTATTTCCTTGGCCCTTACCTGCGATCGGACTACGTGTACCCGACTCTAACCAGTTTAATGTTTCATTCGACAGCTACATCGGAATTAAACAATTGGTTTTCGGTGGATCTGAACTAGAGAACTGGAAGGAGAGCTTAACAACTGAAGATGCAGGCTATAGTGTTCATAGAATTTAGCTTCCCTCGAGCTTAGCATCCAACCGTTTTCGACTCGTCGTAAATGGACAAAGATTCGAAGACTTGATGCGAGAATAAGTTCAAAGGTAGTATTGACCAAGTCTTAGGAATCATAACACATGCAATCATACAACCTCCTTTGTACCAAAAAAATATATATGTATATATGAGAGTTGCTAATATTGTGCTTTAAACAATAATTTTTATTTTTATTCGAACTAAACCAAACCAAACCCTAATGCATGGATAAATCTATTTACAAGTTTAAAAGATGAAAATCAAATATATTGGTTGGAAAATTTAAGTATATTCTTTCAATGCATCAAAAGCTTGAACAATGATGTGCAAATTCTAGCTGGTGCTTGTTTAGCTTAGGTTGCACATTATTTTCCATACCACAACTGATATCGCAATGCTACCTCTCATTGATTGTTAAAATTCTTAAAATGGTAATTGACAAAAATTGGAATACACTTATAAACAGAAGTACTCATTGACCAAGTCGGTTGGGTCTAAGTTTGATTTAAATTTTTTTTTCCTGTTCGTACTATTTGCATCAATTGAAATGTCTCACTCCCTTTTTTTTTACAGTTTAATTTTTTTTATGAAATAAATTTGAGTGTGACGAATCTGCGAACTAAATTTAAACAATTTTTTTTCAATCTTCAACATTGACTGTCAGATAAATTTGAATCTTATGTATGTTTTTCTATTCATTGATGGGTATTGATCATTATACTGGCCGTTGAATCGTTGTTTGGAGTTCGTTAACCAAGCTTTAAAAAAATTAACAGCTTAGTGACTTAAATAATTATTTTTAAATAATTTAGTGACTATTTTATAATTTTTTAAAATTAAGTGACCAAAACATAAATTGATCTTTACCCTATTTTTAAACCGTAAATCAGAGCAGATGAACCGGACTAACGTGAAAAGATTAAAACTCAAATCTTCTCAAAACAAACTAGGCCGATTGGATTGAGAGAGGCCCTGACCATAGCCCAGGTTTTGCGCCTTTTGGCGGCATTATTCTTTTGGTGGCGGTTTTTTTTTTTTTTCTGAATAAATTTTGGTGGCGTTTTTAGCTGTTCACCGATCATCACCGAAAACTGGTGAGAGATAGAGATGGGAAGGAGGATACTAAACGATGCGTTGCGATCAATAGTGAATGCAGAGAAGAGAGGCAAAGCGACGGTGGAATTAAAGCCGATCTCCACCGTCATATCTTCCTTTCTCACTATCATGAAATATCGAGGTAAGCTTTTTTATTTTATTTTTATTTTGAATTCGTTGTTTTTGCTTATGATTTTTGTTTATTTTGATTAATTGTAATCGGCTTTTGCTTGAATTTTAGTAACTATTGATTAATTCTCAACTTCGGTTGTAACACTGAAAAATTATGAAATTTGTTATTTACTGCACAGAATTATTAACTTAGTGCCATTTAATATAGATTTTTATAAATTGACATTTTAATAATTTCCATTATATAAATTTTGATATATTTATGATTTGTGTTGTGTTCATGATTTTTTTATTGAAATAATCATATTAAACACATATTTGGATATGAGCATAGGCGTATAGTATCATCTTCCCAATATATAAAATTTTAGGAAAAAAATGCTTATTTAGATAAGTACCTGTACTTGACCATCATCTCTGATTCCGAGTATAATATTTTGCCTGGTTTTTCATCAATATTATGTGGATGCAAATTCTCGAAAGTTTCGAATAGCTATGTTACTCGTGTAAGTCTTAGATATAGTTATGTGTTTAACACTGGTATATTAAAAATTTTTGAGTTTTTGTGTATCTGAAAGGTTCTTAGAAGTTTATATCCTCGTACCGGAATTCAAATATCCAACTTAAATAGTTATTTTAAGAAGAATAAAGAGTTGAAAGAACATAGTTATGGACTAAGGGTCTAAGATGTTGAATGTTTAGACTTGTGGCTACTGCCTGCTACCAGACCATGGATCCGTTGCTTGTTTTTCAGTCATTAACTTGCTTGCATTTCTTCTTTCGGAAGGATACATCAAGAACTTTGAGCTTTTCGATCCGCATAGAGTTGGGAAGATCACAGTCGAACTACAAGGCAGGGTAAACGATTGCCGAGCACTCACTTACCAGCAGGACATCAAAGCGAAGGATATCGAGAAGTACACAACATTTAAACTTCCAACTCGGCAGGTATGTTCATTCATCGCCTATTATATAGAAGGTTCTGGCCAGCTTGGTATAGGATATGCAAATGTACCCGGTTGTGTCTACAGAATTCTTCCCAAACTTATGTCATTTTTGGATAATCTTGATTCCGTGCAGTGGGGTTATGTCGTGATTTCAACTCCTGATGGTATTTTGGATCACGAAGAAGCCATTAGAAGGAATGTGGGTGGGCAGGTTCTTGGTTATTTTCATTAGACTTCATTTTTTATGCGCACTTTCAGATAGAAAAAGGGGAAGAATAGTTGTTCAGGGTCGGGTTTATCCAATAACTATCCGAAGTTTTCATTGAATGTCGATCACTAGAACATAACATAAGCAATGTTGAGAATCAATTTTTTTATAACAATCTAGTATTCTTTATTGTGATGCTTTGATTTATTATTGCAATATCATAGTAATGAAACTGCAGGATAATTTTCTTAGAAGCTAAGAAAACATTAACGAATGCGCCTGCAGATGGTCAACCCATCACCCGACGGAGCGAGAGCGATTTCAATGCGTTGATCAATTGAAACCGATTTGTTAAACTCTATGATCGACCTCCTCGATTCCTTTCTATCTTCCGAAACCGCCTCTTCGGGTTGAGCCACCGTGCCTCCCCAAAGCGTGTTGTCAAAGACGATCAATCCGCCAACTTTCACCAGTTTCAGAAGCCTCTCGTGGTAATTCAGGTAATTTTCTTTATCCGCATCGACAAATGCAAAATCGAAACTCCCTTCATTATCTTTCTGCTGAAACGAAACAAATGAAGATGAGTTCAATTGATTGAACTATAAGAATCCGTAAAAAAAAGGAAATGGAGATAAAAAATAAAACCCAGGTATTTAGTGCTTAAATTTTGAAGAAGCTTGTCCAGAACTGGTAAAGCTTGGGATTCAATGAAGTTGATTTTGTGTTCCACACCTGCTTTTTGGATAATGGGAAGGCCTATCTCATATGTTTCCTTGTTTGGATCTATGGCTATAATCTGCAAACATTAGTTTTATTAATGAACAAAGTAGATTATGGTAAATAAACTTGAGAAATATTTCAACTTTTGGTCTGTGTATATATATGTTTGTGTATGTGTGTGTGCGTGTGTTGAGGGAATAAAGCCTTTTTTAGGATAAGTTTTGCTTAATGTCATCCATTCATTCAGAGGCGGCGGAACCCTCAGCATGTTTTCGAATGTCTTTGGTGGGGGTTTTATCTCATGACTCTACCGAGAGCTTGAATGTTTGAAGAGATGCTAGTGGCGGGTTCAAAGAGCAAGATCGCCTTCTTAGATGCTTGAACAGGCAAACAATGCTCAATTGTGCATGGTCTAAATCGAGCCCATACCCTAAAGCTTATTGTTTTTTTCTTGCCCAAGTGGTAGTATAGTTACTGACTAGTGCCTTATACGCTATAGTGTATGGGCTCAAATCCCACTAAGTGCAAATATTAGATTTCTTTGCGCATGGTTTGCCTTTTAAAACACCTGACAAGACGCTCTAGCTTTGTGAACTTGTCATTGATGCTTCTTTAGGTACTCAAGCTCTCAATAGAGTTGGGAGACAAAACCCACCATTGAGGACGATATTTACCCATTGAGGAGTCTGTTGGGAGTTTAATATTTCTTATACTTAACCTGGTTCCCTCGACAAAGAAAATATTTTAATGAATTATATTTTGAAAAAGAAATTATTTTATTTTAAACAATTTCCACTAATTGAAAAGTATTTTTATATCATTAAAAAATTAATAAAATTTATCTTTGGTTCGTTTCAAAAAATCATTAAAATTTTCTTTTTTTTAAACTTATGAATCGAAAACCGATGGGAATAGATACCATAGCGTCGTGAGGGATTGAAAGAGCAGTGAGGAGAAGAGAATAGCCAGTGTAAACACCAATTTCAATTGTCTTCTTTGCATTAATTAGCTTAAGTAACATCCCCATTAGTTGACCTGAATCTGGTGCTGTGCTCATTAAATTCCTGCTTAATTCGAGTTAGAAGAGAGTAATCAGTCCGTTGAATTAAAAAATCAATTTGATTGATAAATTTTACATCTTAATCTATCAATTGATTGGTTTAAGTAATCGAATTAACATCAATCAAACTTTGATTGACGTTAAATCGATTTTTGTTTTTCATTTTAGTCACAAATTAAATGAGGTCAAAGACACTGTTACCATGGATGCTTTGCAGTAACTTCTCGGAGCTCCTTTAGAGGTGGTGGTTCCCTAGGGTAGACGTTGGTCTTCAAGATATACTGTTTCAAAACTTGTCCAGTTAAAAAAAAAATTCCGAACGATGATCTATATTTTGTTCGAATTATTTATTTTATATTAAATTTATGATTTTTTAAGTTAAAAAATCTTAAAATTTTATTATTAAAGGAAGCTGACTCTTTCAGAAAAAGTTCGTTCTTTCAAAATTGATGGACCTTTCAATAAGTTAGTATTGTCTTGATCGCAGTTTTGTCGCCCAATTCCAGAAATAACTCGAGTGCTTGACGTAGATCTTGCTTGACATCTATACTCGGAAGGATTTGAGCTTCTGCCCTATACAGTATATAAGGTTCTAAACTCTGATAGGTAGCATAGTTACCCATAAACTATTTTTTTTTTTATAGAAGTCTACCGTCCCTTCTCAGTTTTAATTTTTTTCCTTCTAAATTTTATTATATATGTTGAGATATGTACATTTAATCTACACATTTATTTTAAAGTTAAAATCAATAATACATATTTTAATAAAAATATTTATTATATACAAAAAAATTAATTAATCGGCCAATTGAAGGTATTGCTAATAGCCTCCAATTCAATTATTTAAACATTACAAAAACTTAATTATATTTTCGTTATTTAGGATATTCAAATTCCGATATTATAATTTCTATAAAGGGAAAAAAAAATAATGAAAATAAAATACCTTTGTTAACTCAAAACTCTGCAACAACCCTTCATGGAGAAATGATTCGGCTGTTGTAAATTCCATACTCTTCAAATATATGCTTGAGAAACAAATAATGCAAAACCCGGTTGACATAAATATATATATATATATATATATTATGAATTAAGTTCACACCAAGTTGATGCATGATTTTAATAATCCATATTATTCGTGTACTACTGTATGATTTAAATGGTATAATTTAATCTTTAAATTTGATAATTTTTTAATTTTGATTTATATGATGACTGTAATATTATAAGATTATACCACATTTTATCAAAATTTTAAAAAAAAAGTTATATTCTTTTAAATGAATGTGTGGCGTACAAGATGATATTAACGTAAGTAAAAATTTTGAGAAAAGCTGCTAAGTTTCTAGATTAACATGGTAAAAAATTCAATGACTAAATTAGGTAAATATGTCATATTCAGGGTAAAATGTTATTTTATCTGGATTTAAATTATTAAATGTATCAAAATTTTAATATTTTTTTGACTTTAATATTTAATTTGATACTTGATGCCATTTAATTAGAATATTGAATCAAACACTGAAACTACACTTAAAAACTAAATTTATGAAGCTAAATTTATTTATTATTTACTAAGCGTTCCGTAATTGTATTGTGTCGAAATTTATTAGGAACTTGAGGAACTCACAAGCTTTACATTCTGCTTAATTATTTAATTAATCAAGCAAAAATAATTATATATATTATTTTACAAATTAGAGAGATGTTTTATTTTTTCATTTTAAATATAGATAAAATAATTTATATTTGTAGTTTATACAGGAAAAAAAAAAGAAAAAATATTCACAAACATCCAGATTATCCTCACAAGACAATAATACAAAAGCTACAACATAATCGGGAAAAAAAAAAAAAAAAAAGCATTCACAACATCCAGAAAATCCTCACAAGACAATAATACAAAAGCTACAACATAATCCAACAGCAGCCTCCAAGTGAATACATAATCTTATTGTTAAGTTTATCCTGCCTCGACCTATCAGTGCTGCCAACACGTTCCATTTCCCGTGACTGGTCTGCGGCAGTATGAACCATTGCGGGTTGGTGCTCCACAAATGGATGTACCCGTACTGTCATTGTACGAGATTAGCGGAATAAAATCATTGCTGCTGCTGCGGCTGCGACTATATATAGTGCTGCCCGTGCTGCCAACACCTTCCATTTCCATTAACTGGTCTCTTGCAGGGAGTACCATTGCTGGTTGATGCTCCACAAATGGATGTACCCGTACAGTCATTGTTCGAGATTCGCGGAATAAAATATTTGCTGCTGCTGCTGCTGCTGCCACTATTTTTTAAGTGCTGCCAACACCTTCCATTTCCACTAACTGTTCTCTTGCAGGGAGTACCATCGGAGGTAGGTGCTCCACAAATGGGTGTACTACAATTGTTGCTGTTGAGACTTGAATTCGAAACAGCATATGGCATTGTTTGATATCTTGTTATCTCGGAACCGGAGCTAGAAATTCTCCTCCCTGTATGCAAATCACATCTTTTTCTCCCGGAAACGGGTTGCCTTCTACAAAGAGAACCATCATCCATGTCAACCCCACAAATAGGATTAGAATGCTCGATTTCGGGATAGTCCTCTTTATGCGGTTGTGATTTCATACTCGACCTCGTGGAAGACTCGGTAGTTTTCTTTCCCTTGTGTTCAGCGCATCGTTTTCTTCCTTCAACCGGTGGCCTTTTACAAATTGAACCATCGTCTAAAACCACCCCACAAGAGAAGGTTTCGTTCTTGTTGGAGCCACCGTGATTCAAAACCAACCGAGGCCGGGATCCACTGCAGTGGATAACTAGAGGCAAAAAGTTGAGGTTCTCTCCATTTTTGATGCCTACTTGCTTTTGACGGAAGGGCAGATGCTTTTTGGAGAAATTGGCTAATTTCATAGGATTTGATGCATGCTTATCTAGTTTTCGAAGGATATCATCAGGACGACGTTTACCGTTCGAGCCCTTATTCCATGCATAATCATAAGTACGGAGAAGCTCATTTTCGGTCCTCCAAGCATCATCCTTGTTTTCCATCTATTTAACATGGGAAAGTAGAATAACATTAGGAATTAGATTAAAAACCAAATTTTGGATACAAGGATGAACATGTAATAAGAACATTGATGAAAAGTGCATTTTCAAAGCTTCTTGGCCTTCAAAAACCGTATCATCTGCAATTCATTCAAGACTAAAGAGCTTATAATATATGTACATACGGAAAAAATTGTATAAAATAGTAACACTACGTCATCTGTATCGCTTTTTTAATAAATTTTTGTTACGTCAACATTTTATAGAAATAAATAATATCTATATTTCATACAATCCTTACTCATATACATAACATGTATATAAGCTTTCATTGTTCTTAGTTTTATTCCTTTAGACTCTTAATTTTTCTTAGTATTTGTGTCATACATTCTTGTCTAACACACGGATATGAGAATATGACCTCTAAAGATCCTCCAAATACTGAAAAAACTTTCAAAAAACCTAATCATATTCGTGAGATGTATATATATTTATATCTAACACACACTCGAATCTGAATAACATAAATTTTTGGTACACATTTTTTCCTATGATTCTTACCATTTTCACCTCCTAAGCATAAAAATCATAGTTACAACAGCTGATCAAATCTTAATTAATTTTAATTTTTATGGTACAAAATAAATAATTTATATTTAAATAATATAATAATTTAAAAAATTATAAACATCATGTGCAAGTGTTATTGATTATTTTTATTTACTTAATTTTAAAAGTTATTTATGAAATAATTTTTGAAATTCTATCAAATAATGTCCAAATGCAATAAATCAAAGCTTGCCAAAATAAATCCAAAAATCAAAATAAAAATTAATACGAAATATATACATAGCTTTTGAAACTGGTCAAACTCGATCCAGGATCGATTTAATAAATTATTTTAAAAATTATAAAAGTTGAAAAAATATTAAAAATATAAAATTAATTCAACCGTTGATTTAACTGACTTTTATCCCGACTGAGTAAAACGGAAACCACTTTTTCCGAACTACTCAACCGATTTTCAATCTTACCGGGTAATCCTGTACAGTTCCAATAAAGTTGGAAAGTAGAAAAACATATACTCACAGGAGCCCATCTGTAGACAATAGAGCAACCCCTTGCAAAAATTTCATCAAACAAAGGACATCCTTCTCCACCAAATCCATTCTTTCTACAGAGATGAGTACCATCGCGGCCATATTGTTGGAGTCTTTCTCTTATATTTTCAGCCCGCCCGAGATAAACCACCGAATCAGGTTCAAGCTTGCCACGGCGGTCCCTACTCGGCAGTTTACACACCGCAAGCTCATAGGTTCCAAGACCTGAACTTTTCGGAAGATTTTCAGACTTGTATCTGGTCACCGCTCCTCCTTTCCCATTTTTCCAGTCGTGAGGACAAATAAGAAGCTAAACAAATGAAAAAAACCAAGAAGACCAACATCAGATTAAGGTTTATAAATCAAATTTAAACTGGGTATAGATGATCTTTTTCAGCAAAATCAAAAGCATGATTAAAGTTGGATTAAGGCAGATTAAAAAACCTTCCATTCGGAGAAGCGGTGATCGTGGTCGGTCTTCTTGTGATCTTCTCTTTTCAATCTGTCGAGGAGAGCGGCCAATAATTCCATTCGATTCTCATCTTCTTCGACTATAAGCACCATTATGCAATTGTTTTGTGATTACACCACTTTCTGGATGGGCATTTCTTATTTATAATAAGGTTGAAATTGCCTTCTTTCTTTATTTATTTTTACTTTAGACTTAATTCGTTTTATTTTATTATTTTAATACTTAAATTTAAAAATTTCAAAATAAGAATTTTATTATTTTATTATTTTTACTTTAGACTTAATTCGTTTTATTTTATTATTTTTTTACTTTATATTTAAATTAAAACAGTTTAACTAAATTTTAAAATTAATAGTTTTATTTAAATAAAAAGTTTAACTAAATTTTAAAGATTAAATGACAATAAAAAACTTTTAAACCTAAATTTATCATTTTTTTTTTTTTTGCCCATGCATTCTCCATCTTTCCCTTACTAGTGAAATATTTGAATCCTTCATACTTAAGTTACAAGTACTCTGCTGGCAGTCAGCATTAAAGTGATAAAATTATTGTACGTTGATGATGTGATAGATGTAAGACTCGCGTCATGATGTGATTCAACAGAGTGAATTTTAGCGTCCTTCGTAAGCTGCCCTCTTGTAGTCTAGTGGCTATTTTATCAATCTACTTTAAATTTTTTATATTAATAAAAATTATTCAAGTTAAAAAATAATCAATAAAATGACTTAAAATAAATAATAAATTAAAATTTTGAGAACTTAATAGCGAAACTATATAGTTTTTAATCTCTAATTGTTTAATGATTGTGTTAGATTTTAAAATATTAATTTTTTAATTTAAGAATTTAATAGTCGACATTAGAATCGAAAATTTTTAAAATTATATTATATTGATATATAAAATATTAATTTTTTTAAAAATTTGTTCTGACCATGTAATGACCATTAACTGAGATAAAGGTGTAAATCACTACATAATTAAAAAGAGTTTAGGTCGTTTCAATGTAAAAATTTAGGCCTGTTCATTGTTATTAGAAAGAAGTTATGGCCTAAAAATAGGCTTGAAATTTTATCCAAGCCCGCCCATATGAAAAATACTAAAAAAACACATGGCTCGGCTGTATGAATGAGATAGTATTAATCTTTTTATATTATTTTATATAATTTTAAATATATATAATACATCAAAATATTAAAAATCAAAATAAATATTTTTCAACAAATTGAAAATAAATTTTAAAAATATGTAGACTTAAATAACACTAAAATAGATGCAATTTAGCAAGCAAATGCCTCTAAAATAATAACAAAATTAACAAATGTCTTTAAAATAATAATAAAATTAACAATAAAATAAGTTTTATATAATATCTAAATAATAACAACAAAATAATAAAAACATAATAGTAAAATGGTAACAAAATAAAGAGATTGGAAAATAATAAGAAAATAATATTTAAAAATAATTTTTTTGCCTTTAATGAATTCGGGCGGGTGGCTCAAAAATTAAAAATGCCTTACCCGAGGCCGACCCATTTTTTAAACCAAATTTTTAGTTTTTTTTGTCCAAGCCCATTTTTCTGGCCTATATTTTTGCCCAAACCTCCCACATTTTTAATAGTTGGCCTAAAATTGTATTAGTTAGTATATAAAAATATTAATTTTTTAACCCATGCACACCTCTAGCACCAGAGATGTAATTTTTTTTGTGCTGGCCAATAGATCGCAGACACCAAGTACTTTTTCGTGTCCTAATGCAATTTTTTTTACTCTGATATATTAATGGCTAGCACAGATTTTTTTTTGTGTCCCAAAATATTTTTTTTATTTTGGTACACTGATGGCTAGCACTAGTTAAATTTTTAAAAAAATTTGGGTGCTGGCTACTTTTTTCATGTCCTTATGCTTTTTTTTTGGAACATTAATTGCCGGCACCAGTGTAAACTTTTTTAAAAAAATTACAAATTACATTTCATTTCATATTCACAATTCATTTAACATTTCATTTCATTAATTCTTTTCATTTAAATTTATCTTTTCCTAATATACAAAATATTTTTTCATATTAATCACAAGTAATCTCAATTCAATTTATCTTTTTCAATTCAAAATTTTTTTCAACTCATTTCATATTTTTCATATTAATTAAAAATAGTCTCAATATTAGAATCATTTAAAATTTTTCATTTTTATTTAAATTTTTATCAATTTAAATATTATTCTATTAAAAATTTTAAATTTCATTTAAAATAAAAATTTCTCATTTCTCCTTTTTGGGGATTTTTTTGAGTTTTTAAGCCTGAAATGTTAGGTTTAAGAGTAGGCCCGCTGGTGCTAGCCAATAATACCATTTTACTTTTTTTTTTTTTCATTTCATTTCAATTTCAATTTCATTTAATTTCAATTTCCATTTCATTTCATTTGAATTTCTATTTTAATTTCATTTAAATTATATTTATTCCATTTAAATTTAATTTCTTCCTCATTTCATTTAAATTATCTTTCTTTCTATTTTAATTTATTTTTTTCACTTCATTTAAATTTAAAAAAATATTCTGGTGTCGGCCATTGGATTCCCAAACTTAAAAAATTAATATTTTAAAGCCTGACACAATTATCAGATAATCATGAGGCCAAAACATTACATAGTAGGTTCCCAAAACTCTAATTTATTATTTATTTCAAGTTATTTTGATAATTTTTTTAAACCTAATTCATTTTTATAAATATTTTACTATTGTAAACAATCTGTAAACAATCAAGTTGAAATCAACAAAAAAAAAATTTGAAAACAGAAAGTACTCACAGGAGCCCATCTGTAAACAATCGAGTAAACTCCAGTAAAAATGTCCTCAGAGCACCCACATACTTTATTATCCCCAGAGTCATTTCTGCCCAAACGAGCACCTGTACAGCCATATTGTTATAGCCTTGACCTGACATTATCAGCCTCCCCGGATAAACCACCAAAATCTTGCCATTATGCGAATCAAGCTTGCCATTATCAACGGATAAAATTTTAAAGTGTAATTTTATATTTATTAATTTAAAATATTTTAAAAAATTTTAAGGGTCAAAATAGTAATTTTACATTTTAGGTGGGTCAGGACCCATGCCAACCCCCTAACTACGCCCCTGTATATATGTCTTTTAATAATCCATATTAGTCGTGTACTACTGTATGATTTTGATAATTTTTTAATTTTGATTTATATGATGATTGTAATATTATAAAATTGTACCATATTATTATTAAATTTTAAAAAAGTTATATTCTTTTAGATGATGGTGTGGCACAATATGATATTAACGTAGGTAAAAATTTTGAGAAAAGCTGCTAAGTTTCTATATTAACATGGGTAAAAAAAATTCAATGACTAAATTAGGTAAATATGCCACGTTTAGGGTAAAATGTTATTTTATTTGGACTTAAATTATTAAATGTATCAAAATTTTGATACTCAAATTTGACTTTAATATTTAATTTAGTATATGATACCATTTGATTAGGATATTGAATCAGAAGGCCCAATTGTTGGCGGGCCCAATAAAACAAAAAGAAGCGCCCAAACGAGGCCTAATGGTCTAAAGAAATAAAGCGAAGGAAAAAACCCTAAGGGATTTCAAGCATTACTAGCGCCTGCAACCACCTCCACGCACTTGCCCCCGCCTTTGCGCCGGGACGCCACCACCCATGACGTGCGCTTCTCCACCACGCCATGTAGTTGCCCACGTCTCGCGTTGTACCTACAAAAAGGAAAACCAATACTGAACAGAGCAGGATATTTGGGATTTGATTTTCTTTTTTTTGGGATTTCTTAGGCTATAAAAGCGAATATTTCTATGTAAAAAGGGGATTTTTTAGGAGAAAAGGAATATACATGCATTTTCAGAGAAACACAAAGAGTCGAGAAAAGGAGCAAAGGTTTATTTTTTTTCCCTTTTCTTCTTTCTGGATCTGTCTTTCTTTTTTTTTTTTTAAGGGTTTTTTAGAAGAGTATAAGAGTTTTAAGGAAAACAAAAAGAGGCATACCTTGTTTTAAAATTCCGGCCACCGCGCGGTGACGTTGAGGGGTTGCCGGAGGCTGTTGGAGAGATCTTGGAGAGAAACTGGAGAGATGGGGTTCAATTTTTTTGAAAGGAAATGAAAATGAAAGTTTTAAAAAGGTTTTTTTGGCTTTTAACCCTAATATAAAAGCGGCGCCGTTTATTTTATGTAAGGCGCTCAAATTTCCTTTGAATGGGAGTATTTCATAATAGGTCCCTCTCCTTTTGCGCCATAGTTCAATCGCATCCCATTTCACTTTTCTTTATTTTTAAATTTGGCCCCAAATCTAATTGGCCACTTCAATTTGGTCTGCACCTAAACCTTTGTGTTTGAGGGGTGGGATTAATTTTATATTGGTCCCTTTATATTGCTTGCATGACGTCACGATTTGGTCCATTTGGCCTCCATTTGTTTTAATGTGTCCCAAACTCCTATTTTATGTTTAATTTAGGCCTTTTTTTACCTATTTTGCTTTAATTTCAAATTAGTTATCTTTAATATATATTGTTACTAATTATTTTATTGTTACTATAATTTATATATATATATATATATAATATGGTTACTAATCATATTTTACATCCCTTATATTTTTTTCTTCCTTATTGTTTTTCTATATTACTATTTATTATTATTGTTTTTCCAATATTTCTATTATTATTTTATTTCTAACACTATGTCTTACTATTACTTTCATTATTATTATTAGGATTACTATTATTTTATTATTTCACTATCAATTCTCTTGTTATTTCTATTATTTTCATTATTAATCTTACTTTTATTTATTCTACTACTATTATTTTTGTTATTCTTTATTAAATTTAATATTTTTTCCTTATTATTATTTTTTTAACTTATTATTACTATGTGTTTTATTTGTCATATTTTTTTTATTCATAATATTATTGTTTATTTTCCTCTTCCCCTTTTGTACTTATTATTGTTATCCCTTATTATCATTGTGTTTATGTTTCAGCGTTTTTATTTTTGCTTTTTTAAAAAAAATTCATAGAAAGTTTTTACAAAGGTAATATTTAGTGTTTGAAAATTCGAAAGATCGTGCCCAATCGTGCTGGGTTTCTATTTTTCGTTTATCTAGATCATTAAATATCCTTTAAAGATTTCAATCGTATTTTTTGAAAATAAGGCAATGTTTCGTATTTGGGAGTTTGAGAGATTCGTGCCCAATCGTGCTGGGTCTCGATTTTCTATTCGTTCGAATGACCAAATATCCTTCAAAGATTTTGACTGGATTTTCTGAAATGAAGGCAATATTTCATGATTGGAAATTCAAGGAATCGTGCCCAATCGTGCTGGGTTTCGATTTTTGGTTTGGCCAAATAGTGAAATATCCTTTTAACAACTGCAAGACAAGAATGTTAGAAATCATGAAATGATCTTAGTATCAATAGTTTGAAATATCGTGTCCTATCGTGCTAGATGTGGTATTTCAACTTTTCGAGATAAGAGAGTTTCGATATCCAATATGAGTTCTCTAAACATTTTTAAAGATTGATATTTTAAAATATTTTCTAATTTTCGATATTAAGGACATTAATCAATCAATACGGTACCAATTTTGGGCGTTACGAGGTGCTAACCCTTCCTCGTATGCAATCGATGACTCCGAGCCCGTTTCTTAAAATTGTAGACCAAAATATTTTATAAGTGGCCCAATCACACTTCAAAAAGATTGGTGGTGACTCGTTTTCTTTTTAAAGTCGGCCCGTTTTCCAAACAAAAAATGGTTTCGACGACTTGGCGACTCCATTGGGGACAATAAGAGAGTCAAGTAGTAAAATTGGTTGATTAATGTCCTTTTATCAAAAATAAAATTTTTCGTTTTCAGATTGCATGGGTTTTTGTCGTCATATGTTTGTTGTGGTTTGAAACACATGGGATATCTCGCATTCATGTTACATGCCGTTGTGGTCACACCCTTAAGTGGGAGCAAAATCTATGCCTTCGTGAGGTTTTCACCTCCGCATGGGCTAGGGGATCGCTTAGGAATACATCCGTACCTATGGTTCCGTGAGGTTTTCACCTCGCATGGCCATAGGAAATGTATTCCCGAACTGAACTCAATCGGTATGAGCCTATAATGGGTGAGGATTTAGGAATCTGTTTGGTTCGGTACCCTTTCTTTAGAATTAAACCACATGTAGAAAACTAAGGGCCTACCTAGGTAGAACCATGTCAAACCTAGTGGTCACCTTGATAGGTTCTATGTTATTTATTTTTCTTGTACTAATGAGTTTTATTCATTTTGATTGCATTGCATTCACATCATAGAAAAGAGGTGTTGATTTCAAATTCGATTACTAAATAGAAAAGTTGGTCATAAGAAAATGGATTTTTGATAAAGTGGATTATAATACGGTCATCCGAATATAGTCCAAGTGAATACAACGAGAGAAGACTTATAGTCCGTGAAGGAATACAAGACCTTATCACCCAGGGATTCAAGTTGACATGAATATTCGAAGATTATTACGTCTCGACATTTTTGAAGAAGCTAACAAGTGAATAGGAGTAGCGGTCCGGATCAAACAAAAGAAGTTAGAGGAAGTATCTATTAGAATTTTACAAGACTTGACTTTTACGAAGAAGGGATTCATGTTTTCACTTGGACTATAAGGACAAGGCCGTGTATCGATCCGTTTTGTGTAAAGAAATTTATTTTCTAGTAAAGTTTTTCTAATGTAATCGAATTGAGTCAATGCCTCTTTTTTTTTGCATTCATTCATTTACATTGCATTTCATGCATTTGCATAGCATCACATCGCATCATGTGCATTTAATATCATAAAAGAACCCTATTAACTAGAGGTCATATTATAGTTATCTGGAACACCGCTATTACACCGAAAAAGAGCGAGAGCAATGGATCAAAGGATAGAAAAGTTAGAACAGATCACGAAAGAGATGCAAGACCAAGCTGCAGCTCGGATGCAAAGCGATTAGCCAAGATCAACAGGATATGAGGGATCAAATCTGGAATCGAGAGAAGCATGATGAGCCAACTAACACAGTTGTTGAGTGGAGGGCCTGGAAATGGAAAAAGGCCTATGGTTGATACTGGAGAGGATAATGAAGATTTTGCTTGCCCTCCGGGCCTAGCCCCAACAAGTTCCCAAGTGCAACCACCAAGAGTATCGGTCAATATCAAACCTCAGCACCAATCCGATGCTCCGGCACTGAAAAACTTTTCCGCAGGCTCGAGCTCTAACCCCGAAGTTAATTTGGTAAAACCAATAGTCCCAGACTTTGATGAGGTGGCAGAAGGGGAGAAAATAAAGGCAGAGCTTCCAAAAGAATTCGAAGATCGATGCAAATGGCTGGAGGAGAAGTTTCGAGCATTGAAAAGTCTTGATCACCAATGCGAAGTGGATGCTTAGAAGTGAGTCTAGTCCCATTTAGTACTTCCTCCAAAGTTCAAGATGCGAGTTTGAAAAGTACAACGGACTAGGCGCCACGAGGCCCATATTACGATGTTCTGTCGGAGAATGACAGGATATGTCAACAATGACCAGTTGTTGATCCATTGCTTTCAGGATAGTCTGATTGGGGCTGCAGCAAAATGGTACAACCAGTTGAGTTGTACCCAAATCAAATCGTGGAGAGATTTGGCACAGGCTTTCATCAAGCATTACGGCCATGTGACCGATATAGCACCTGACAGGATCACATTGCAAAACATGGAGAAAAAGCCAAGTGAAAGCTTCAGGAAGTACGCCCAAAGATGGAGGGAGGTCATTACTGCAGTCCAGCCACCATTACTAGAAAAGGAAATGACCATGCTCTTCATCAATACCCTGAAGGCACCGTTCATTAACCACATGTTGGGAGGCACGACTAAGAGTTTCGCGGACATGGTGATGTCAGGCAAGATGATAGAGAACATAATCGGTGTGGGAAGATAGAGTAGAAAAGAAGCAAGAAAGAAGCGCCAAAGAAAAGGGAAGCTGAAGTAGGGAATGTAAGCTCGGGTTATCCTAAACCCATTACTATTACCCAACCGAGAGCTGTAGCTGTGGGCCAGCAGGCCCGACCAAGACAAAAGCCCAACATGAGGCAAAAGACTGAGAAATTCTAATTTTCTCCTATACCGGTGACGTATAAGGAGTTGTATAAAACTTTATTAGACGCACACGTAGTAGCCCCTGTCTACTCAGAACCGCTGCAACCCTCATATCCTAAATGGTACAATGCAAGCACTCAATGTGAATACCATGCAGGGATAGTGGGGCACCCGATAGAGAATTGCTTTCCTTTTAAAAAGCTAGTCGAGAGGCTCATCAAAATGGGCATTGTGGAGTTCAATGATGCGCCTGTTGTAGAAAATCTGTTACCCAGTCATATTGATAATGGGATGAATGCGATAATCGAGGCGCAGGAAAAAGAATCAAGTTGAGCGTTACGAAATAAGAACCCGATGAGAGAGGTCTAGAGAAGAATGGTGGAAAGAGGTTTAATCATACAAGGCGTAAGGGCAAATCCGGGATACGAGGAACTATTGTGAGTTCCATAACAAGGAAGGCCATGAGATCCAACAAGTCGGCGAATTGAGCCCTAGTACAAGGGTTAATGGATAATAAAGATTTGGAGTTTTTGACCTGCGGAAGGAAAAATGTGTGTACCATAGGAAGTGAGTCGGTAGAGAAAGACACCGAGGTCAAATGGGGATCAATTACTTTTCCATATATATCCAAGACATTCATATCGAAAGAATTATCCTCCTAAATCGGAGATGACAAATGAAGAAACAGTAGAAGACATGTTAAAAGCCTTGAGCATCAACGTCATATTCAAGGAGAGATCGAATGAAGGAAACTTAGGAGGCATTCGCCCTACGAGCCTGAAAGTGTTTTGAATAATTGAATTTGTGAAGGAAACTCCTGTAGTTTTAGAGCTAAAAGCAGTAATGTTCAAAACACACTTGTTGTTTTAAGCCTAGAAACAATAAGAATCTTTTGTGAAATAGGCTCATGTTCAAACATCTTTATTTTTAATAAAAATGCATTCTTGTGTTTCATCTTAGAGCAAATATTTTTTTCTTTTCCTCCATGTCATACTATACATTCTTTTATTTTTTTGGGATGTCTTCCATTCTTCATCATCCTAAGAATCGCTTATTCTTTGGAATTTACTTTCGTATCCACAATGGGTCTCCAGATATCGATGTCATGAGCAGCGTCAGCATGACTCCTTCTAAGTGAAATATGGGTCTAAAAGGATCTGAATATTTTAAAGATGTCAGAGATTACAACTTACCCATTGATCTGTTAAGGATGGTAAAACAAAATAAAAATAGACTCTATCGTACAAAGGGTCAGTGGACATTGCGAGTCTGGAAAAGGAGTGAAGATCGAAACCTTGCCCGCCACCGAAACAAAGCAAGACGCCATCGAGTTATTCAAAGAATTCAAAGATGTTTTGCATGACCGCATCAAGATATGCCTAGGCACGATGAGGCTACCATGAAGAGAGATTTTGTCGGTGTTAGTAAATGCCAAATTGAGAAGACGTGACTTATATGCTTTTTCTATCGTGGGGCATAAATGTTACGGGGATGATTTCGTCAAAAGTATCTAGTTGACGCCTATTCATTTTCATGATTGTCAACTATTCCACTAAGAGAGTGAGGTTCGGTTCCCATAACAAAGTTACAAGGTCAATCATCAAGTTCAATTTCAACCTCGAGTTCAAATTGAATTTTAAAAAAAACAAAACAAAAGAAAAGAAAAGAAAGAAAGAAGAAAAGCAAAAGAAAGAAACCATCCAAAAAAGATTTTGAAAGATGATGGACCATTTACCTCTATGCTTCTCGAATGTTGGCAAGGACTTCTAGGGCAACACCCTTCTCATTGGTTTATGGATGGATCTGATCTTGCCCATCGAAGTTAAAATGCTTACTCTTTAGATTTTGTCGGGCCGAAGTTGGGCGAAAAGAAGGGTTCACTCTCTACGTATGATCATTGGCCCGATCGAGAAGTGGCTAAGAGCCATTCGCCATGGTCAACCCGACGAAGCGGATGATCGAGCTTACAATAAGAAAGTCCGCCCCAGTATTCCATGAAGGAGACTTGGTATTGAAACAGATCCTCCATATGCAAAGGGACTTGGGAAAGTGGATGCCTAATTGGGAAGGACCTTATGTTGTAAAGAAGGCCTTTTCGGACGAGCTTTGATGCTAGCCGAGATGGATGACAAAAGTCGCCAAATCAATTAATGCAGACTCGGTCAATAAGTACTTCGCTTGAAAGTGGGCCAAGATGAAAACCCAAAGGGCATCTTGAATCAAAAAAAAAACGAGAGGCCAAGGTGAAAACCTACAAAGGGCACTTTGAGACCAAAGGGCTTTGAGTTGAAAACCGAAAAGGCGGCTCAAGTTGTGATCAAATCATGATGGGGCATCTGATGGTTTTGCCATGCTTGAATTGACAATGAGGAAGTATGTTACATCTTGGGGCATCGACAAAGTACCACAATCCTCTATACACATATTGAGCTTAAATGGTCCTCGAAGTTTGAACAAAGAAGCTCGATCGGCGATATCTGGATTACCGTCTTACCCATTCTTAATTTGCTCGTTTCAAAATACACTACCAATAAATTTCCTTTTGATTGCATTTGCTATCTTATTTATTTGAGCAATGCTCTAATTAATTTCTTTCTTGTCCATTATTATGATCTTTTCCAAGCATTTTTCATTGAAATAATGATTATTGAACTAATAATGCTTTCACAAAAGAAGTTTTTGCGTATTACTCTGAAAGTCTCTAAATAATACAAGAATCCGAAACAGGACAATTATTTAGAACTAACCAAGCTTAAAGGGCTCAGAGACTTGAGATAAGGGACTAAGTAGTGACGACATCTTCAGATTCGTTGTTAGAAGTATCAGCTGAATAAAGAAGACATACGCCAGGGTCACCTTAATAAGCAGCAAGCAATAACAGCCCAAATGTCAAAAATGGATCATTCTCATGACATTTTGCATCCATTCATAACATTCATGATACATATGGTTAGGAGCATCTTTCATGACATCCTAATCATTTGTCATATGCATAGACCCCATGAAATCACTTCTGGTGTAGGTTCCCAGGAGGCAATGTAGCAAAGTTGATGGGAGTTCTGAGAAAATAGCAGATCTTATCCCCCGGCGGGAGTGGAGCAGATCGAAATATTGAGCCTCAATTCCCTAAGCAGTAGGGTAACGGGCCAAAAATATCAGACCTTATCCCGGCGAAAGGAGTGGAACAGATCGAAATATTGAGCCTCAATTCCCTAAGCAGTAGGGTAACGGGCCAAAAATATCAGACCTTATCCCACTAGCGAGGAGTGGAGCAGTCAAAACATTGATCCTCAATTCCCTAGCGGTAGGGTAGTAGGCCAAAAAGCAGATCTTATCCCACCGGCGGGAGTGGAGCGGATCGAGAACGATGAGCCTTAATTCCTAGCGGTAGGGTAACAGGGCCAAAATATCGGACCTTATCCCACTGGCGGGGAGTGGAACCGGTCGAAAACATTGAGCCTCAATTCCCTAGCGGTAGGGTAGCGGGCCAAAATAGCAGATCTTATCCCACTAAGAGAGTGGAGCAGTTAAAGTCGATGAGCCTTAATTCCCTAAGCGGTAGGGTAGCGGGCCAAAAATATCGGACCTTATCCCTTGGCGGGGAGTGGAGCAGTCGAAAACATTGAGCCTCAATTCCTAGCAGTAGGGTGGCAGGCCAAAAGCAGATCTTATCCCACCGGCGAGAGTGGAGCAGATCGAGCAGCGAGCCTTAATTCCCTAGCGGTAGGGTAACAGGTTAAAGATAGTAGGCCTTATCCCTTGGAGGGAGTGGAGCAGTCGAAAACACGAGCCTCAATTCCCTAGCGGTGAGGGTAGCAGGCCAAGATAATGATCTTATCTCTCGGCGGGAGTGGATCGGATCGAAAGCGAGATCTTATCTCCTTGGCGAGGAGTGGAGCAGATCGAAGATTGAAACCTTATCTCTCTTGGAAGGGAGTGGGCGGATCGAAGGCAGCAGATCTTATCTCCATTGGCGAGGAATGGAGTGGATCGAAGACAACAGATCTTATCTCCACTAAGCGAAGTGGGCGAGATCAAAGATAAAAGCCTTATCTCCAGCGGCGAGGAGTTGAGCGGGCCAAAGATCTGAGATCTTATCTCTAATGAGAAGGAGTAAGCGGATCAAAGGCTGAAGCCTTATCTCCGGCTGAGCAGGAGTGGAGCGAGGCTAAAGATAGCGATTGAAACAAAATTCCTATACCCCAGAATGCGATGGGTGGAATAAAGCTACACGGAAAAAGGAAGCCAAGATCGAACAAGATGGGGCAAAATTGGTCCTTTTAAAGTCTTTGCTCTATTCTCGTTACACGACAACGAGCAAGAGAGGCATTTATAAGGCCCAATTGTTGGCGGGCCCAATAAAACAAAAAGCGCCCAAAACGAGGCTAATGGTCTAAAGAAATAAAGCGAAGGAAAAAAACCTAAGGGATTTCAGCATTACTAGCGCCGCAACCACCTCCACGCACCAACAGCCCCTTGGCGGACGCCACCACCCATGACGTGCGCTTCTCCACCACGCCATGTAGTTGCCCGTCTCGCGTTGTACCTACAAAAGGAAAACCCAATACAACAACGAGCAGGATATTTGGGATTTGATTTTTCTTTTTTTTTGGGATTTCTTAGGCTATAAAAGCCGAATATTTCTATGTAAAAAAGGGGGATTTTTTTTAGGAGAAAAGGAATATACATGCATTTTTGAGAGAAACACAAAAGTCGAGAAAAGGAGCAAAGGTTTATTTATTTATTTTCCCCTTTTTCTTCTTTCTCGGATCATCTTTCTTTTTTTTTAAGGGTTTTTTAGAAGAGTATAAGAGTTTTAAGGAAAACAAAAGAGGCATACCTTGTTTTAAAATTTCAGCCACCATGCATGGCGTTGAGGGTTCTTGGGAGGTGTTGGAGAGATCTTAGAGAAAGCGGAGAGATGGGGTTCAATTTTTTGAAAGGAAATGAAAATGAAAGTTTTAAAAGGTTTTTAGCTTTTAACCCTAATATAAAAGCGCGCCGTTTATTTTATGTAAGGCGCTCAAATTTCCTTTAAATGGGAGTATTTCATAATAGGTCCCTCTGTTTGCGCCATAGTTCAATCGCATCCCATTTCACTTTTCTTTATTTTTAAATTTGGCCCCAAATCTAATTGGCCACTTCAATTTGGTCTGCACCTAAACCTTTGTGTTTCAGGGGTGGGATTAATTTTATATTGGTCCCTTTATATTGCAGCAAGACGTCACGATTTGGTCCATTTGGCCTCCATTTGTTTTTAATGTGCCCCAAACTCCTATTTTATGTTTAATTTAGGCCTTTTTTTTACCTATTTTGCTTTAATTTCAAATTAGTTATCTTTAATATATATTGTTACTAATTATTTTATTGTTACTATAATTTATATATATATATATATATATATAATATAGTTACTAATCATATTTTTACATCCCTTATATTTTTTTTCTTCCTTATTGTTTTCTATATTACTATTTATTATTATTGTTTTTCCAATATTTCTATTATTATTTTATTTCTAATACTATGTCTTACTATTACTTTCATTATTATTATTAGGATTACTATTATTTTATTATTTCACTATCAATTCTCTTGTTATTTCTATTATTTTCATTATTAATCTTACTTTTATTTATTCTACTACTATTATTTTTGTTATTACTGTTAAATTTAATATTTTTTCCTTATTATTATTTTTTAACTTATTATTACTATGTGTTTTATTTGTCATATTTTTTTATTCATAATATTATTGTTTATTTTCCTCTTTCCCTTTTGTACTTATTATTGTTATCCCTTATTATCATTGTGTTTATGTTTCACGTTTTTATTTTTGCTTTTTTAAAAAATTCATAGAAAATTTTTACAAAGGTAATATTTTGTGTTTGGAAATTGAAAGATCGTGCCCAATCGTCACAGGTTTCTATTTTTCGTTTGTCTAGATCATTAAATATCCTTTAAAGATTTCAATCGTATTTTTAAAAATAAGGCAATGTTTCGTATTGGGAGTTGAGAGATTCGTGCCCAATCGTCTTTGGTCTCGATTTTCTATTCGTTCGAATGACCAAATATCCTTCAAAGATTTTGACGGATTTTACGAAATGAAGGCAATATTTCATGATTGGAAATTCAAGGAATCGTGCTTAATCGTCTTTGAGTTTCGATTTTGGTTTGGCCAAATAGTTAAATATCCTTTTAACAACGCAAGACAAGAATGTTAGAAATCATGAAATGATCTTAGTATCAATAGTTTGAAATATCGTGTCCTATCGTGCTAGATGTGGTATTTCAACTTTTCGAGATAAGAGAGTTTCGATATCCAATATGAGTTCTCTAAACATTTTAAAGATTCATATTTTAAAATATTTTCTAATTTTCGATATTAAGGACATTAATCAATCAATACGGTACCAATTTTGGGCGTTGTGAGGTGCTAACCCTTCCTCGTATGTAATCGACTCCGAGCCCGTTTTCTTAAAATTGTGAGACCAAAATGTTTTATAAGTGGCCCAATCACACTTCAAAAAGATTGGTGGCGACTCCGTTTTCTTTTTAAAGTCGGCCCGTTTTCCAAACAAAAAATGGTTTGACAGAATCAAACACGGAAGCTAAACTCAAAAACTAAATAAAATATAAACTCTAATTTTAATTACAAATATGATTTACGAAGATAAATTTATTTATTATTGTGTCGAAATTTATTAGCAACTTCAGGAACTCACAAGCTTTACATTCTACTTAATTATTTAATTAATGAAGAAAAATATATATATTATTTTACAAATTAGAGAGATGTTTTATTTTTCATTTTAAATAAAAATTTCATTGACTATAGATAAAATAATTTATATTTGTAGTTTATACAGAAAAAAAAAAAAGGATTCACAACATCCAGATTATCCTCACAAGACAATAATACAAAAGCTACAACATAATCCAACAGCAGTCTCCAAGTGAATACATAATCATGTTATTGTTAAGTTAATCCTTCGGCTCCGGCACTCACCGAAACATAAAAAACGGTGACTCTCGATCAATCAATGCTCAGGCCAACCTGTCTCAACCTATCAGTGCTGCCAACACCTTCCATTTCCCTTGACTGTTCTCTTGCAGGACGAACCATTGCGGGTTGGTGCTCCACAAATGGATGTACCCGTACTGTCGTTGTTCGAGTTTCGCGGAGTAAAATCATTGCTGCTGCTGCGGCTGCGACTATATTTTAAGTGCTGCCAACACCTTCCATTTCCATTAACTGTTCTCTTGCAGGGAGTATCATTGCAGGTAGGTACTCCACAAATGGGTGTACTACAACTGTTGCTATCGAGACTTGAATTCGAGTCGAAAAAATGGGATGGACTCCTTCATCTAATCCGGAAACAAGAGTGGTAATCTTCATCCCTGTATGATTTTCATAAAAAACTGAAGCTTTTTCATCAGAAAATGAATTGAAAACCGCATATGGCATTGTTTGATATCTTGTTATCTCGGAATCGGAGCTATAAATTCTCCTCCCTTTATGCAAATCACATCTTTTTCTCCCGGAAATGGGTTGCCTTCTACAAAGAGAACCATCATCCATGGCAACCCCACAAATAGGACTACAATGCTCGATTTCGGGATAGTCCTCTTTATGCGGTTGTGATTTCGTACTCGACCTCGTGGAAGACCCTCTAGTTTTCTTTCCCTTGTGTTCAGCGCATCGTTTTCTTCCTTCAATCGGTGGCCTTTTACAAATCGAACCATCGTCTAAAACCACCCCACAAGAGAAGGTTTCTTTCTCATCGGAGACATCGTGATTCGAAACCAACCGAGGCCGGGATCTGCTGAAGTTGAAAACTTGAAGCAAAAAGTTGTGGTTCTCTCCATTTTTGTATTTGCCAAACTCATTGTCGTTCGAAACTAGCTTGCTTGCTTTGATTTTGATGCCTACTTGCTTTTGAAGGAAGGGCAGATGCTTTTTGGAGAAATTGGCTAATTTCATAAGATTTGATGCATGCTTATCCAGTTTTTGAAGGATATCATCGTGACGACGTACACCGTTCGAGCCTTTATTCCATGCATAATCAAAAGTACTGAGAAGCTGAGCTTCAGTTCTCCGAGCATCTGCCTTGTTTTCCGTCTATTTAACATGGGAAAGTAAAATAACATTAGGAATTAGATTAAAAACCAAATTTTGGATACAAGGATGAACATGTAATAAGAACATTGATGAAAAAGTGCATTTTCAAAGCTTCTTGGCCTTCAAAAACCATATCATCTGCAATTCATTCAAGACTAAGAGCTTATATCAATATAAAGAATATATATATATATATATATATATATTAGTTCACCATTTGTGAAATTGGCCTTAACACGTATATAGGCTTTCATTGTTCTTGGTTATGTTCCTTGGACTCTTAATTTTTCTTGAGGTATCCGACACTCTTGTCTAACACATTGATATGGGGATATAACCTCCAAATATCCTCCAAATACATGAAAAAAACATTAAAAAGACTAATCATATTCATGAGGGATACATATCCATATCCGACAATCACACCCGAGTCCGAGTAACATAGGTTCTTGGTACACATTTTTTCCTATGAGTCTTACCATTTTCACCCTCCTAAGCTGCTTAAATGCTACAACTAATCAATTAAAGCCAGTAAAAGGCCGTTGTAGCATAATCAGCAAACATTAGAAAAGCTTCAAAATCTTATATATATGAACTAGAAGATCAAACATCGCCAGAACTCCTTCACTATGTATGCACTATGAACTTACCATTGTTATATTTTGCTACTAAAATCTACACCTGAAATAAATTACAGTTTCATTTCAAATTTTAAACTTTCTCAAATTTCCGTTCAAACATTCATATGATACTAATCAAGTTAAAAATTAGTCAAAAACTTCAAAATATTATATATTTCGTGTATATATATATATATATATATATGAACTAGAAGATCAATAAAACATCACTAGCACTCCATCACTATGCATGAATTATGAACTTAACCATTGTTATATTTTACTACTAAAATCTACACCTGAACCTCATATAAATTACAGTTTTATTCCAAGTTCAAAACTTCTCAAATAGGTTCCATTCAAACTCTCATATGATATCAATCAAGTTAAATTTAGCAAAAGAAACATCAAAATATTATATATATATATATATATATATGAACCAGTAGATCAATAAAACATCACTATCACTCCACTAGTATGAACTATGACTGCTAAAATCTAGATTCGAAATAATTTACAGTTTCATTTCAAATTCAAAACTTCTTAAATAGGCTCCCTTCAAACTCTTATATGATACCAATCAAGTTAAAATTAGCAAAAGAAACTTCAAAATATTATCAAGTTAAAATTTCACCAGAACTTCACTGTGCATGAACTATGAACTTACCATTGTTATGGTTTACGACTAAAATCTACACCTGATATAAATTACAGTTTAATTTCAAATTCAGAACTTCTCAAATAGTTTCCTTTCACTAATATGATGCCAATCAAGTTGAAATTAACAAAAAATTTGAAAACAAAAAGTACTCACAGGAGCCCATCTGTAAACAATCGAGTAGCCTCTAGCAAAAATGTCCTCAAAGCAGCCACATACTTTATTATCCCCCGAGTCATTTCTGCCCAAATGAGCACCTGTACGGCCATATTGTTGTAGCCTTGACCTGACATTATCAGCCTCCCCAAGATAAACCACCAAAACCTTGTCTGAGTCAAGCTTGCCATTATGGTCCCTGCTCGAAGGTTTATTTATAGCAAGCTCATAAAGACCTGAGCTTGCAGTTTTGGGGAGATTTTCAACCCTGTATCTAGCCACTCCTTCTTTCCCCACTGAATGGTCTTCCCAATCATGAGGACCAATTAGAACCTAAACAAATGACAAAAACAGAAGGACCCAGATGAGATTAAGGTTCATAAATCGAATATAAAAACTGGGTTTACGTAATTTTTATCAAAATCGATGAGAAATGGGACAGGGATTCATTTTTTTTGCTATAAAAAAGCCTGTTGTCAATGGATGATTGAATTAAGAGGAGAAAAACTGAGAAGAATTTATGGAATTTGAATGGGGGCACCTTCCATTTGGAGAACTGAGAGTCGTGCTTGGTTCGTTTGTGATCTTCTCGGTTGAATCTGGTGACCACATCGGCCAATTTAGCCGCTCCCATTGGGATCGGATCTTCCTTGTGGGAAAGCACCGTTGTATTTGTTTGCGCCACTTTATAACGGGCGTTTTTTTTCATTATAAATTGCCCTAGTTGCCTTTTTTGTTTTTGGAGGCTCCGTTTGTTTGGTAGTAAAATGTTTTCAGGAAAATGATTTTTGGAAAATGATTTACTTTTCTGAAAAATGATTTACAGAAAATATTTTCAGTGTTTGGATGAATCATGTAAAATATTTTACATTGTTTGACAGATTTTCGAAAATATTTTACGAAAAAATTGCTTTACATATATTAATAAATTTTATATACATATTAATAAATTTTTATATTTTAAATTATTTTTACATATATTGCAATGATTTATTTATAAATAAATTAAATTAAATAAATAATAATACTCAATTATTAAGCTACATTATTAACCTATATAAAATGAAAACAACCAAAGTCAAATTTTGTAATTGTGTTAAAAAAATAAAAAACAAGGATTGAACAATTATAAACTTCCAAACCACAATTAATACTAAAAATGAATAAAATTATCCAAATGCATAATTAGTAGTACACTCATAATAACAACATTGTCTAAGTGCATAACTAATATTACACTACATAAATACACATAACCAGCAACCAGTCTAAATGCTAAACCAATCTTGCAAACACATATTTACAAAAGCATAAACTTACAATATCATTAAACAAAAGAAAAAAAGGCCATTGACACCACTCAACAAGAAGTTGGTATTAAAGTCATGGCACTTACAAGCATCAAAAAGGGTCTAAAAACATGCAAATGTTCTTATATACATAAACATGCCAAGTCTTTATATGATACCATAAAGCGTCATATCTATTTGGATCAAGTGGAAGAGTGACCAGCAGATAGCACGGATTTGATCGGTACAAAATAACCTTGCCTTGAAGGCGGTGCAATTGATGTAGAAGCGGTATCTGAAGAGGAGCGGAAGGTCATAATCATCATCATGGACAACATGAACACCTCCAAGTGGAATAGGATCTCTCCTAACCGGCACAACATGCACTTATGAACAGATATAAGCACTTATGAACAGATATAAGCAAACCAGACATATAAGCACGAATAAAGCTTGATTGGATATCTTGAATTGTTGTGAGCAAAATGATAGACAAGCCTTTAAAGTGCCATTAATACAATGGTTAACTTCGAGCAAGGATCAACATAATCAAGAGACTCAAAGTTTGCAAGAACAAGAGACAAGCGCTAAAACAACACAATAGCATAATTCAAACAAGCATACTGATCACCAACAATAAAAACTTAAATCCAGATCAACTAAATTCTCACAACGAATCTGAAAAGAAAGAAATCACTTAAAATTCTCACAATCGAATCGTAAATAAAGAAACAAATCGATCTCATGAGGATTTAAAGTGAAAAGTCCAAAAAAACACTAAAACAAGACAATCGAATTGCATCTCAATGGAACAGATCAAATCTATCAAAGCAAAAAAATGCAAGCAGAAAAATCCAAAAGTAAGATCAAAACTATAAACAAATAAATTAATCGATAAACATATATATAGCTGTTTAATGACAAATTACAGCGAAGATTTTTACTGTTTGAGTATACATTATAACAAACAAATAATAATAATAATAAGCTATTTAGTATTTAGCATCAGAAAATAAAAGCCCCCAATTTAAAACTATTCTCTGAAGTAGAACTACAATACCAAGTCGTTTCACATTAATCCTTGAAAAGCTAAAGTGTGCAACTCTTAAATTATTGAAGCAATAGTTCAGACGAGTCAGTCTATTAAAATTTTCATGCCACAGAACAAGAGATTGCAGGCTAAACCAAAGTACAGTCCATGCTTTTAATGCTTGGAATAGACCTCAAAATGAGTAGAATAACAATAACAATGCTCTTTGTTTTGGGTGCAAAATAGGAATAAAGCCAAGGACAACAAAGTAGCTATGTCACCAGGGAAAGAGAGTTAATTGTTAGAATGGGTGCTTATTCTTGGGTAAAAAGAACCTACAAAAGAACAGAACCCAATGCCAACAAATTAAAATATATATATATCAAGCCAAAGGAGTGTTACTAGCCAAAAGAGTAGAAAATATAGAAGATTATGAATTACAATATCCAAGCCAAATATTATGCAAACTATCTGAAGCTCCTCCAGTCGAAAATTCATTGATTAGAGGCAATTTACAAAATATATGGTCTCTAATGATTCTTTGCTAAGTTGCTAATGTTAAACTAGATACGAAGGTAGACATATCATGCAACTTGGTAATTTGTATAAGGGATCATTGGTCTCTATGGTCATAAACCTACTGATGGAAGAGTCTAGCCAGTTGTTGAACTTATGGCCTGTTCTTAACAACAATAGCTAGTAAATAACAAATTACTTCAAATCAACGTAGACGCACCAAAGCGACTAATAATTTGTATAAAGGATCATTGGTAGATAAACCTCTTGAGGAGGAGACAATTAATCTAGCAGGTTGTTGAACTTATGGTGATCCTAAACAACAATGACTAACGAGTTAAAAATTACTTGGAATTAATAAGCATAAAATTTATCTTACTCGGTGGCATGTATCCAAATGTCCCAACAAGGCGTGTGGGTAGGGATGAATTTCCAACTTCATCGGTTTTGTTAATCCAAAATCGCAACTTTGCATTGATGTTAAAATTGATTAAAGTGCAATTATAACAAGAAGCATTCAAACAGTGGACCTGATGAGAGGTCAGGAAGGAATAACCTTTGCACGGAACTTTTTGTCTATCAATATATTAGCTGATATAATGTCCCGATGAATGTAAACAGGGACAGTATGCTCATGAATAAACAACAGAATCCCATTAGTGCTGCTCTGAATTTTAGAAGGTCATAGATGAAAGAGGATGTTTATAAAGGAAGAAAAACTTATAAATGAAAAAAGGGAAGGCCAATGAATTCCATTATAATGATTGAAAAGTTAAACAACAGCAGTTCCACCATCATATGGACTAGATAGCAAAGAAAGAGCAGGAAAAAAAATTGAAACATAAGGCGCAATCAGAATCTCAATTTCTAGAACACCAAAAGACCAGCGGAAAATCAGAGAAAAACATTAACAGCGGCTAATATAAAAGCATTAGCGAGAGAATTGGAAATCTGGGTTTAGGGTTTATTGCAGTTATAAATAAATAAACCCTCTTGAAAGCAAGTGACAAAGAGAATAAGAATAATTAAAGGATGAGGAGGACAAGTAAAGCAAAAGGGTGACACTTTTCTTTTCTTTTCCACCTTACTAAAAGCGAAATAAAAGTCGAGAAATACAGAAAAAAATCGAGAGAGAGAGAAATAAAGGTGAGAAAGAAAGAAGAAGGAGAAGGAATTACACGGATGAAGGGAAAGCTTGGAAAATGTCTTCAGAAAAAATTTGGGAAGGCGTTTATTTACCGTGTTTGTAAAATGTTTTTCAAGGAAAACATTTTCCATCTCGTTGGAAAATCTGGAACATGTTTTAGGAAAATATTTTACCCCTATCAAAATATTTGGATTTTTTTTTCTTTTAGGAATTAAATATATGAATTATTAATAATGTGTTTTAAACCGAATTAGTGGTTCAACCGGTTGAGCTATTGGTTCATCGATTCAATTGGTCCAATCAATTCAATCAGTTTAATTAAAAATTAAAAATTGATTCAACTGATTTGATCGTCGATTCAGCTAATTTTAGCTAGTTCAATTGCTTCATATCGATTCTTAATCTAACCAGTTCAAAGTTAATTTTCGCATCGGTTCGTCATTCAATCGGTTCAATCGATTGGTCTGGTCCGATTCAAACAACACTAATTCTTAAGACTTTATATTTATATTCTCAAAAAACAATTCTTTTATTGTTTTTTTTAAGAATAGTTTTTAAAAATAAAAAAAATGGTTCAATGGTCTGATTCCAAGTCAACTTGTCTTATTACTTTCTCTGGATCAATACCTTTACCAATTTCAAGCTAATTTGTCTAATTCAAGTTTTTATGTTTTTTTATAATCTTTATAAGTTTATATCAATTTTAATATTTTTTATAATTTTTATAAATTTTATTATTTTTAAAGTAATATGATTTAATTTAAATATTCTAAATAATTTTATTAATTTTATAATATTTTCTATAATTTATTATATTTTTTTATAGTTTTATAAGTTTTATAAAAAAATTATAATTTTAATAACTTTACATCAATTTTAATATTTAATATTTTTATAATTTGTTTGATTTTTTATTTTATTTATAAATTTTTTATTTTTAATATTTTTATGAGAATGTATTAGATTTGAATTTATTTAATTTAATGCTTGTATCGATAAATTCCAATTAGAATAGTCAATGTAAATACCATGGAAAATTAATTAATTAACTCTATATTACAAAATACCTTCTTCAATATTCCATTACCGAATACCAAGCTTCACTTGACTATAAATACAATAACTTTATTTTTGAAATTTGCACATAATATTCACAACAATCATACATCCAAACACAAAAGCTACCATCCGGTAAAAAGAACCATTCTGGTCATAGTTAAAAGTACCGCGAAGTAAAATAACAGCTGCTGCTGCTGCTGCTGCTGCTGCTGCTGCTGCTGCTGCTGCTGCTGCTGCCGCTGCTGCTGTAATCCAAGTGTTGCCAACACCTTTCGTTTCCACTAACCGGTCTCTCGCAAGGAGCACCATTGTTGGTGGTTGCTCCACAAATTAATATAATATCATCACCACCATGGTCCAACCACCTCTGAGTAAAACTGCTGTCACAGCCGCCATAATTTAAGTTCGGTGAAGTAAAATAACTACTACTGCAACCATAATTCGAATGTTGCCAACATCTTCCATTTCCATTAACCGGTCTCTCACAAGGAGCACCATCGCAAGTGGGTGCTCCACAAATGGATGTAATATCACCACCACAACCACCGTGGTCCAACCACCGCGGAGTAAAACTGCTGTCATAATAGCCGTCATAATTTAAGTTCCGTGAAGTAAAATAACTAGTACTGCGACCATAATTCGAATGTTGCCAACATTTTCCATTTCCATTAACCGGTCTCTCACAAGGAGCACCATCGCAAGTGGGTGCTCCACAAATGGATGTAATATCACCACCACCACCACCGTGGTCCAACCATCGTGGAGTAAAACTGCCACCGCCGTCCCCGCCATAATTTAAGTGCCTCCGGCATCTTCCATTTACTTGCTTGTTTGATTTGATTTTGATGGGCAAATGTTTTTTGTTGGATACATGTTTATCTAGTTTCCGATGGATATCATTGTGGCGACGTGCACCATTAGAACCTTTATTCCATGCATAATCGTATTTTTCAAGAAGTTGAGCTTCAGTTCTTTGAGCTGCTGCCTTGCTTCTCATCTATTTAACAAAGAAAATAAAAATTAATGTTTGGAAGTATAAGGATAGTTATTAAATTCCACAATTTAGTCCATATTAATTTTGTAATTTAGTAGCACTCTCAAGCTAAGCAATAAAAATAGAAAATCTAAAAGTCGAAATGTTTCAACGATTTATAAAATATAAATTGAAAAATCATGGTTATAATAATCGGATCAAATCTTATTTTCTATTTAATTTATAATTAATTTTAATTTTTCATCATACAAAAATAAGTATTTTATATTTAAGTAATAGAATAATTTAAAAACTCTATAAACATCATGTAAGTGTTATTGATTATTTTATTTACTTAATTTAAAAGTTATTTATGAATTTTTTTCAAATTTTATCAAATAATGTCGAAATGCAATAAAACAAAGCTTGCCAAAAACAAATCAAAATCAAAAAAAAAATTAATAAATAATAAAAATCAAATCTAGTTATGATAGTTATTTAAAAATTAGAAAAAAGAAATCGATTTAATAAATTATTTTAAAAATTATAAAAGTTGAGAAAATATTAAAAAATATAAAATCAATTTCAACGGTCGGTTCAACTTATTTTTATCCCGACTCAACCGATTTACTCAAAAATCGAAATTTCTTTTTCCGAACAATTATATCAACCGATTTTCAATTCCATCAACCGATACAAATAAAGTTGGAAAGTAGAAAAACATATACTCACACGAGCCCATCTGTAGATAATAGAGCAACCCCTTGCAAAAATTTTATCAAACAAAGGACATCCTTTTTGACCAAATCCATTGTTTCTACAGAGATGAGTACCATCACGGCCATATTGTTGGAGTCTTGCTCTTATATTTTCAGCCTCCCCAACATAAACCACCGAATCAGGTTCAAGCTTGCCACGGCGGTCCCTACTCCGCAGTTTACACACCGCAAGCTCATAGATTCCTGGACCTGAACTTTTCGGAAGATTTTCATACCTGTATCTGCTCACCGCTCCTCCTTTCCCATTTTTCCAGTCATGAGGACAAATGAGAAGCTAAACAAATGAAAAAAACCAAAAGACCAAGATCAGATTGAGGTTTATAAATCAAATTTAAACTGCGTATAGATGATCTTTTTTATCAAAATCAAAACATTAATGCATGATTAAAGTTGGATTAAGGCAGATTAAAAAACCTTCCAATCGGAGAAGTGGGAATCGTGGTCGGTCTTCTTGTGATCTTCTCTGTTCAATCTGTAGCCGTCATCTTCTTCGACTATAAGCACCATTATGCAATTGTCTGTGATTGCACCACTTTATGGAAGGGTATCTCTTATTTACTTATAATGGGGTATATATAAATTGTCATGACAATGTCATTATTTTTAACAACTCTGTATTTAAATTAAAACAGTTCAATTAAATTTTAAAATTAATGGTTTTATTTAAATAAAAAAAAGTTTAACTCAAATTTAAAGATTAAATGACAAAAAAAACTTTAAAACCTAAATTTATCATCCTTTTCCATCTTTCCCTTATCTTACTAGTGAAATATTTTAATCCTTAATATGTAAGTTACAAGTAGTCTGCCGACAGTCACATTATTAAAGTGATAAAATTATTGTACGTTGATGATACGATAGATCTAAGACTCGCGTCACGATGTGATTTGATCGTGTGAATTTTTAGCGTCCTTCGTAGGCTGCCCTCTTGTATTCTTGTCTTCTTTTACGTGTGAAAATGAGTTTTTTCTTTTTTTTTTTTAAATTAATAATTTATTATACTCTATAAAATATTTGTTATATTCTTAACCATGTTTATAAAATTTAAAAACTCTATTATACCAAATATTTTCTCTTATGTTTATTATTTATTAAATTCTAATATCTTTTAATTTTATATAATTAATGTAAGCAATCATACCTAAAAGATAAGTAAAATATATAAAATATTCTAAAAAACAGTATTTGTATAATGTTTAAAAATAAAATGTTACAAAATTAATAAAGAAACATTTTTCCATGTATTTTTTATTGAACTTTTTCCTATATTCTTGGCCTCTTTAAATATTAAATACCATGAAAATTAACACTATATTACAAAATACCTTCCTCAATATTTTCACTATGTGAAACAATATTTTATTTTACATACACTTGCAATTTGTGGAAAAAAAGGAAGCAACAAATAAACCAATCAATTAAAGTGGGAAAAAGATTGAAATGAATTACCTTATAAATGGAGGCTATTACACAAAGCTCATCTAACCAAATATCAGAATGGCAATGCGGCATCGGAGGACAAGGAGAATCGTATTATATATCGCTGTTCATACGTCGTTGCCAGTTGTTCCCCGATCGGTCTTTGCTTAGTCAGAAATTTGTATAGATTCGCATATCGTATGAACAGCTTAGCAACTCGAAAAGGACCTGTTCGCTCAATCGACTTGCTTTTTTGCACGTTTATGCACCTGTCCTCCAGAGTATAAGAACCTCATCAGCTAAAAGGCTGAAATTGGCAAAAGAAAATTGGGTTCATGTATTTATTTTTTTAATATCATGAATCATGAGAGCCTTGGACCATCAAAGTAACACGCTTTGCGCTGTCCGCCCGAAGACTATCTCCTTTCAAACCAATCTGGGAGGAGAATCATATTCAACATAACCTTAAAAGACTTGTTCCGACAAAAATTACGAAACAACAATTTAAAAACAGATGATGCAACCCTCTCTCCGGTGATTTGCTATCAGAAGAGTTATATGATTATTCTACAAAGTTTGTATTCAAAGGCAGATTGATTACCTCAGGACTATCAGCTGGGAACCACCGTAATAGTACACCAAGACGAACAACAGCTGGAATCAGCTTGAAAAGCAATGGAGTAGTCACCTGCATGGTAATTTTATGAGTAAAATCTGAAACTTGAGAGCTAACTTCGAAAGAACTTTAAGAAATTGGCAGTAAAAGTACCATGAAGGCCCCTGTAGTGAGAGTCGAGTTGCATTTTTCCTCCTCCCGAAAAATGGGTGTCCCTGTAGATTAGATCAAAGAGCAAATTGGTCCTTTATTAAAATTCCATCCATTTCTATTATTAACAAAAATGACCAATTTGCTCTTTGATCTAACATATAGGGCTTAATTTGCCCCTTTTTTGAGTAAAAAGGACAAAATACAATTTGACTCGTATAGGGATCTCCATGGCACTTTTACCTGATTTTGGCTAATTAAAGATACATAAGTAATTTAATAGTAAAAGTTTCCATTCTGATCGGGAAATGCTTAAACCAATTGTATCATTTTTTCTGGGATACTGTTCGTGAACCAATAAGAGAAACTTTTATTGCAGTTGTCCATTTTCAAACTACCCTCCCATTGCATGTTTGGTACTCGTGATTAGAATGGTAAACTATGGTAAACTACAAGAGATTCTCAAGTGTCAGTTTTTTAATAAATGCCAAATGCTAATGACACCACGTTTAACGGCTTACATACCAAACTAAGAGCTGTTGTGCCCAGAAGTAGTAGGTAAAGTTTACCCTGCAGCAATGACAAATTTAGAAATGGTGATTATATGAAGAAAGAGCAATAGAGTAACTTCAATTATATGAAGATTTCAACAATGGAGGACAAACCTCTACTAGATGAAGATTAGATGCACGACTTAGAAGTACAAAAGCAAATTCCCCAATTTGGGCCAATGACATCCCAACCTACACATTAAGTTTAAAGGAACTAAGGCCCCTTTACTGAATAATGTAAGGAAAAAAAATGTTATGCTTAACTCATACAAGAATTGAGGTTTTGTTGCTGTATCTGAATCCCTTGACAACTGCAGCAACTACCATCGTTTTAATAATAATCACCAATATAACAGCTGCTAGCAATATATCAACATGATTCCAAAGGAAATGCACATTAATCAACATCCCAATACTGGCAAGGAAAAGAGCAGCGAAGAAATTGCGAATGGGCTCAACCTGTGTGTAAGAGGGAAAAAACCGAAGAGAATTTCATTGGTTAACAAGGCAAGAACACCATGGGGTCATACTATCTTGTACTAACCGAACTAATATTGACAATAATGCTCTCAAACATGCATCATAAACAAAATTAACTCAAGGAGAACAAGATGCTTAAAATAGTGCCTGACAGACACAAGACTTGGCTAACCGCAAAACTAGCATAGGCAGGACTTTTAATTGGCATCCTAACGGAAACACTCATCTTACACCATCAATAATTGCCTTAAACTGATTTGATAACGTTAAGACTAACTCAGTCTGGAAAAAGATTACAATATTTACTGTGTAGAGATGGTTAATGAGTTCACGTACAGTTGGCTTTTGAGTAGGAAGTTAAACTATTGAAACTTCTTTCAGAAAGGGTAAAAAATCTAGATATCTTACTTGTTCAAGTGTATGTTGACCGAGATCAGTGGTTGATATCATCACTCCCGCAGCAAAGGAACCCAGCTCAAGGCTTAGACCCAGCTTATCACTACACTGGAGTATCACAACAAACTCTGTTATATGCATATACAAATGAATGTAGACTGCTAACTGAACGAAAGGCACATGGGTTTTATTGGTTGAGTAAAGAAAAAAAAAAAGTTGCAAGTGAAAAAACTTGCAGCAATCCATGCAACAAAATGATAGATCTTTTCCGATGTTATGTTGCAATTAGATGCAAAGGTTAATTACAATGCAAGAAGTAAGAAGGAAATGAGCAAACCCAAGCAACAAGCAAGCAAAATGCCACGGATGCTAACTGATAGAGTTCATTAGTCTGCAAATAAATATCTGGGTTAATAAATGTCTACATAGATTAAAGAACTGAAAAAATAAGACAGGTTTGTTATATAAAGGTGTTACGAAAAAGAAACTTGTGATGGAAGAAAGAAAAATTAAGGGAAGAAAAAATAGACTTGAAGTGTGATTCAAAACTCAATTTGGCATTATTGAGTTTTAAATATAGGCATAGTACATAACTTATGGCACAAGAAATGCCCCTTTTTTTTTACCTTTAAAAATGTAGGTAAGCCCACTTATCCAATGGGCTAGGCACCCAACTCAATTATTTAAGTTCTAAAGAATTGTATATTCAAATTCTTTATACTTGATATTTGTAGCAATGTGGGATTACTAACATTGCAAACTACTAACAAGGTTACCTGTGATGATAGGCTTATCATGAGCTTAAGAAACCATGGCACACAAGTCCAAGATACTATTGTCAAAATGGTCAGAAATGTGATTAAAACCACCAACCTGAAAATCAAAGGAGAAAATGTATTATTAGAAACCTAAAAACTGTAATGATATTTCCCTCAACTGAATCAAAAAGAGTAGATCTTAGAGATTTTTCATTTACGATTTAGTCATGGATAATACTCCTTGAAGGACTCCAGAATTGCCACCTAGAACTGGAAGTAAAGCAAACAACAAACCCACAGCACAGTCCTGCCATGACAAAACTTCATACTGTCTAAGCACAAGTGAAGTTCTTTTAACTGATGTGGTGACAAAGAAAATAATTACCTGCAGGATAAGAGTTCCAATTGTAACTTGACCATGAAGGGCACTTATACTATTCCTTTCCATCAAAAATTTCAAAACCTGAAACCATTAAAGACAATAAGAGTAAAAGGAGACTACATGCATATGCAAAGCAAAATATTTGTGAAGGTGTTTCCTCGAATAAGCAATTTTCTCTAAAAGTTTTCACCAATCCAAGAACATGCAGTTCATAGAGGTTTACCACAGCTGTAGAAGACATAGATAGGAATGCACCAACAAAAACCCCCTCTGAAGCTTTACCCCCACATAACTGCAAAAAGCATGTAGCTGCATTCATCAAAAACTCATAACTAATTTGGAAGGAAAATACTATAAGAGATGAAGAAAAAATAGAAACCATCATATCTTCTCAACAGAAAACGTGAAAAACAATTTCGACATGCCTAATTAAACAAAACATAAAAAAAAGGTCCTCGCCCAACTGATAAAAAAAGAGTGGATAACATCTTGCCCAAGCACCAGATAATGATGGCGCTCACTTATGTGGTTACACCAGATGTTTTATAAGTACAGTATAAAATACAAACCATATATGCTAAAACTTAGAACCAATAACTGCAAAGCTTATTTTATGTGGTAAGATTTAACTATCAAACATTTACAGAAAAATATTTCTAACAATAGCACACATACCGAGACTGTTATACCACACAAGCACATGAATAGAAAAATTTGAAGAAGACCTCCAAGGACAGCAACTGCTCGAACAACACGAAGCTGCATAAATTGCAACAAGGTGAGTACCATGAGTCATAGGAATGAATCTAACAGGGCCAGTACAAGGCAGCAAGCAAACCTTTGTTGCTGAAAATTCCAAGCCTAAAGCAAAAAGAAGAAAGATTACACCAAATTGAGCCACTGTTTCCACCTGAATTCAGGAGCCAATAAAGATATGGACAAGGTAAGTGAAATTATTTAAAAAACGAAAAGAGAAAAATAGTACACAGATGTGTAAGCTTCTACCACAGGTTCCTTGAACAGAATTCTTTAAGAATTAATAAAGATTGTTTTGTTTGCTAATCCAACACAATTGCGCTAGTATTAGCATGTGTATTATTACCAGTTTATGCATATAAATGCATTTCTTAGACTGCTTCTTTTTCTAGGAACCCATGCATGCAAGCAAATATGAAATAAGTAGGAAGACCGATAACTATATTTTAACCAATTTTGAAATTTTGAAAATTCGCATACATCTGTTACAAGCAACTTACAATGAGACAGTAGGTTTTCAGTTCTTGCAGTATCAAGTAAATCCAGTAGCTATACCACATCATGCTTATAAGCTTAGAAGGATTACTTATGTTGCTGTAGTTATGCATTTAAAACAGGAATTTCTGTTTATTATAAAACAAAAGCCTTGTTGAGCATCATGATCTTTAAACATCTAAAATGAGTTGGAAATTTTTCTAACTCAATCACCAATTCTGCAAACCAACACCCCACTTTATATGTCTAGAAGTCTCATCCAAACAAAACAAAACCCAAGACAAAGACAAGTAATTGCCAGCTAGTTTGAAAGTGGAAGCAACATACTTGCACCATTTCACCAACAAAGCTAAACCCACCGGGCCCAATAATAGATCCTGCAAGTAGATATCCAGTAATAACCTGAAATTTAAAAATGCAAAGGTAAAACTCTCCTTTGGAGAAAACCTGTAATTCTGAATCAAGAACAAGTTCTGCAAAGCATTTAAGAAGAGACTGAAAATAAATCTATAACCAGAACACTGTGGTAGAGGGTGAAAACTAATGGAATGAAGAAAATAAAAGGCACAACAGCAATACCGGTTGTCCAGCACAAGCAAAAGCAATGCCACCACATGTAGCAGAGACGATGACAATTATCAGATCCAATATTAATCTGCACAAGCATTTTGGGAAAATCAAAGTTGGTCCCAATACAACTGTGATGGCATCAAACTAAACTAAATATATAAAATATACAATAAAAGTTTAACCTTAAGTCTAGTTGTAGAACAGGATACTTCGACTTTGGGTTGGATATTATAAAGACATTGTCCTGACAAGAAGTATGCCAACATGGTCAGCATGTAATTTACTTAAATATAACTACACTAAAAATACAATTGCCTGAGGCAGCATTATCATGATTCAATGTCAACAGCAAGGAAAATTATCAACTGAATAGAAATTTTAGAAGACTTTTACAAGACATACATTTCGATCTATCAACGTTGGTGCATCATCAGCTCGGTTTTCATCATCCAAATGGAAAACGTCATGGAGCTGAAATGACCTGGCACAAGGCTCAAAAAAAATATAAGCTGTCAAGTAATGTGGGTTAGGCGAAGCAAAATGCCCACAATAGCAGAAGAACGGTTTGACTCTTACTTCTCTTCCTTGGTCTCATTTTTCTTGGTCTTAACTCTAGCAACAGTTTCCAAGACAGCCTAAGAAAAAAATAAACCAATTATGTTATCACCACCCAGCTTCGTTAATAATTGATAGAAAATTCATAAACAGACAGGTAAATTCTCATCTTTATTGCAAGAGTAGCATGGTTCAGCATTCTGATCTCAAAAGTTTTTCTCACTTGAAAACTAGAATGTAAATCATAACTAAACCCATCTGATTCAATAAATTGTTTACAGCTTTAGATCCTTTAACCACTAAAGTCAATATTGAAATTTAAAGGCAGCCGACAGCCGGCCTCTACACAATAAAAGAAGCTCCACTTTTGAGTGCTTAATCAATGATCAATTTCAAAACTAAAGGTCATAGAAAATGAATAACATTATTAAAAAATATAACTAGCCTACCACCAACCTGCTTCCCCGCGACACTATTGTTGAAACTATCAGGATCAGTAGCTGCAAAAAAAAAAAAAAAAAGGGGTAAGAATTCAATAATTGAAACGAAAAGAGCCAAATTAAGATTTCTATTTTATAACTTAGAACAGAGGAATGAATTTCGTTTTCTACTTCTCGTGTTCCCTTGTCACTGCAATTTTTAAAGCTATTTACGCAAATGCGGTAAATTTTCTAAATAAAATACAGCGAAATAAACAGAAATGTTCATAATCAAACATCAAACGTTAAACATTTTAATGAAAAATACAAAATTAAGAAAAAAAACTGAGTGAAATAACAGCTTATCCACATGCTTCAAAAGCCTAACTCAACTAACCACCATTGATACAGAAATAAAAGCAGATGGAAAAAGAGAGAGAGATAGAGAGAATAACGAGAATTCAGATCTGGTAGTACGGACCTTCATTTTGGTCGGTGTCATTGAATTCCTTCTCAAGAGCACGATCGATCATGCCGACAAAACTATCCTCTCTGGATCTCAGGTCCGAGACATTGGCCAGAACGGCGGTAACATTGATCTCCACCGCCGACCGGGCGTCAATGACGGCGACGGAAGTGATGAATACAATGAGATCACAAATGAGGAAGAGAGCAGAGAATCCTCTCATTTCCGAGGTTTTAGTGAATGAAAAAAAAAAAGTGAAAGGAATAGAGAAATTAGCAGAAGCGTAAGTTAACGAAAGAGAGAGTGAAGCGTATTGGAATCGCGCCTTTCGCCTTTTTTCGTTTCCTTCTCCACTCTCCCGCTTGTTTGTTGGAAAAAATAATATTTGTTTAAAGTTAGCTTTTAAAAAAAAAAAATGGTGGTTGATGCAAAGGATAAACTGTACCAGTCAAATCAGGTGTTAATCCTACTCATACGCGCTCAACGGTACCGCGCGCAACGAATGCCTTGTGTTGTAGCCTTGTAGGTGTTCATTAGTTTTGTACCCCCCGTTGAACCCCGCCCACTCGATTTGGATCAGATTTGAGCTTGGGATGGCAAAAGAATCCGTATTCAATAGGTATCGACCCGAATTAATAGGGCCGGATTTTTTATTTTTGAAATTAGATTTGAGGCAGATCAAAGTAGATTTGAAATTAGGTTAGGGTCGAAAAAAGCAAAGGCCACACCGGGGGGCTAGTAGGCAAAGGGCCTTGCCCCCTAAAAATCAAATGTTTCATTTTATCTCTTTTAGGAATAATAAAATTATAAATTAATTTAATCTCTAAATATGAAAAAATTTATTTAATCTCTTCAAAAATAATTAAATTATAAATTAATATATAATAAAATAGATTTATCAAAAATCTTAACCCCTTAAAAGAATTTCTAGCTTCGTTTGTAAAAAAAATTATATAGACAAGTTTATAGTAGGTTACATTTTTTTAAGTCAAGGTCGAGACAAGTAAAAAATCGACCCATCTTATTTCATTGTCATCCCTATTTGAGCTGGTAACATTAACTGTTTAAAGATAATATAAATACTTTTATATTAATATTTGTATATTTTTATAATTTTTAAAATAAAAAAATAATTGTTTGGACATACTGGGCTAAGCTCTATTTCAAGCTTAGATTTTTTTTAAAACTAGGTCTCAACCTAATCTAGCTCATAAACACTTCTATCTTTGTACATTACTCCTAGATATGTCCATGAATCAGGTTGATTTTGGTTCGAGCTCATTTTTTATTCCTTGTTCAAGATTAAGTTTATTTTGGTTTTAGGTTCAATTTTAAGGATTCAAATTATCAAATTCTTTTACGAACAAATTTAATTTAGTCCAACTTGAATTTTTGGGCTTGTAGTTTTTTTTCTTAAACATGCATATTATTTCATTATCAGGGGCGTAGCTAGGGGTTGGCATGGGCCTCGGCCCCCCCTAAAATGTAACATTACAATTTTAGCTCTTAAAATTTTTAAAAATTTTAAATTAGTAAAGATAAAATTACACTTTAGTCTCCTTAAAATTATAAAAATTGATTTAATCATTTACAAATTATAAAAATATAAATTATAAAAAATTAATATTTTATCCGATCCTCCTAAAAAATTATTCTGATTTTGCCCTGTTCATTATCCAAAAGAAATATGTAAATCATGCTTAAACTCTATACAAGACATGTACCTAAAATAAAAGCCAATGAGCTGTACGATACAAATTCGAAGGCCTGTGATTTAAACATCAAAATCCGATGACAAAGATTCGATTCGATAAGCATCCAACGCAATTAACCATGTCTAGTTTTTTATCATGGGTGCTAGTGGAGATCTTCGCTTGTAACCTTGACTACGTACCCGTGACATACAAAAATGTCACACTTTTATCAAAATTGTGGCAAATTGACAAAAAAACCAAAAAAGATAATTACATAAATGACCTAAACTTAAAAATAATTATCTAAATGACTTAAAATAAACAATAAATTAAGATAAGGGGACTTAAATGGCCGACGTCACCTAAATTTTTGTGCCAATCATCAGATGATAATTTTCTCAAGTGTGAAAAAAATATTTTTTAGGGATGGGGACCTTAATGGTCAGCACCCTTATATTTTTTACTCTTATCATATTGCTATATTTTACACGATTCAAAAAAGTGGCCATCTAGTACAAAGGCAAAACCAGAACAATATTTTAGGGGGGCTGGATGAAATTTTAATTTTTTATAGTTTACATCTTTATAATTTGTAAATGATTAAATAGAATTTTTATAATTTTAGGAGGCCAATGTGTAATTTTCGTTTACTTGATTTAAAATTTTTAAAAAAATTTAAAAGCCTAAATAGTAATTTTATATTTTAGGGGGTTAGGGCTCATGCTAATCTCCCTTAACTTCGCCCCTGATCTAGTACCCTCAACCCATTTTTTTTTTTTCAAATACTCATGTAAAATTTTTAATTAATTTTAATGATGATTTGATAAATAATACATATTTAAAATTAAAAAAAGACGAAAATTTAAAATAAAAATTAAAATAACTTTTTTTATAAAATTAAATAGCGAAATAAATTATTATGCAAATTACTTAATAAGCCAAAAATTATATATAGTTGTGATGTTTATACAATGAAGATTGTTTGGTAATTAAATTCAAAGGACACAACTACAACTAAACTAAGGTCTTAAATTGTTAGGTGAAGATGGTGGAGCCACCACGAAACTATAAGGTAACTTCGCCGAAGATTCAATTTTTTGTGTCAAAACGAAAAACATGTGTTCAATGTATAATAAACAAAAGTTTGCAAGCTTGCATCAACTATGTATACGATCAAAGAATTTTTAGGAATTATTACGTAGCTACCAGTACTGACAAGTAGAGGTGTGCATAGGCCGGTCCGCATAAAATATGGGAAGGTTTGGATAAAAATATAGGCCCTAAAAATAAACTTGGACAAAAAAATAAAGCCCATTTAAAAAATGAGCCGAACTCGGATAAAGGCATTTTGGCCCGGCCCGACCCAAATTTATTAAATGAAAAAAAACTATTTTTTAATAATATTTTCTTATTGTTTTTCTCCTTATTTTACTACTACTATTTTACTATTATGTTTCTATTATTTTGTTGTTATTGTTTAGATATTATATAAAACTTATTTTATTGTTAATTTTGTTATTATTTTAAAGATATTTGTTAATTTTGTTATTATTTTAGAGGCATTTGCTTGTTAAGTTGCATCTATTTTAGTGTTATTTAAGTCTACATATTTTTTAAATTTATTTTCAATTTTTGAAAAATATTTATTTTAATTTTTTAGTATTTTGATGTATTATATATATTTAAAATTATAAAAATATTATAAAAATTAATCTGGTGGTCAGGCCGGTCCCAAATTTTAGCATTTTTTATATGGGTCGGGCTTGAGCAAAATTTTAGGCCCATTTTTTGGGCCCGGCCTGGCCCATGCACACCTCTATTGACAAGGTTTCGAGCTACTTAAAATGAAAAAAATTCTATTTAGATTTTTTTAATTTTAAATTTTAAAAAAATAAAATTACACTTTGACTCCTAAAAATAAAAATAAAAATAATTTAACTTAATCATTTCAAAATTATAAAGATATAAACTATTAAAATGGTAAAATTACATTTTACTATCTCTAAAAGAAATTTGCAACTTCACCCATTGTAAAGAAAGTGTGAATCTATTAGAAAAGAAGTCAAAGAATATACTAAAATATGCAAATATATGTTAAATATTAAATAATATATTTAATTATGTAAATAATATAATGAAATCCATTAACATTGACATGAAATTATTTATTTTATTCAATCAATATGGAAGACGTTTGATGACATTTAAGTAATGATTTTAGGAGAAAATATTATTGAGAAGAAAAATCTCTTATTTGAGGATCTAATTTTATTTGGTTCTGAATTTAGTCATATTTAAAAGTTCAAATATAATTTATTCTATTAAAATTTAAATGGAATAAAATAATATTTAGTCATTATATTTGGAATTTTTTTTATATTAGGCTCTAGACTCTTTTTTTGTCCGTATTAGTTTTGGAAATTTGCAACTTTTTATAATTTGGTTATTGACTTGGATTTCGTTAAGGTATAGTAGTGTGCAGAGGTGATCATGGGTTGGGCTATTCGGCCCGACCCGGCAGCCTGCCCGAAATATAGGTTCGTGTAAAAAAAGGTCCGTTTAGACAACGGGCTGAGCTCGGGTAAAATTTTTTTAGCCTGACCCTAGCCCAGCCCGTCCTGAATTATATATTAAATATATATATTTTATTTTTAATCAAATATATTTTTAAAATTTACATATTATTTATTTATTTTTTTGTTTTAATATTTGTTTTAAATTTTTTTATTTAATGAAAAAGCTAAAAAAAATTAATATGAGTCGGGCCGAGTCGGACTCTGGTTTATCAATTTTCTTTTGGGCCGGGTTGGGCTGGGGCCTAAAATTTTGTCTTGGTCCGACCGGGGCCAGCCCATGATCACCTCTAGTAGTGTGACAGTTGGAGAAATTTAAATATTTTTTAAATTATATTTATTTTAAATTTTAAGTGATGATCTGACACAATTTCATAATTTCACGTCACCCTACCTTAATAGAATTCAAGTTCATTAACCAATTTAGAAAGGAAAAAAAAAATAGGCAAATTCTGAAACTAATATGAATCAAAAAATCTACAATTTAATCCTTAACTCATCTCATTTACGTTATCAATCATGCAAACAAAGTGCAAACATGCCTCGTAGAAAGCATCCACTAGTTCCTAATAAAATTTGTGTATTAATAAACTTTTTTAAAAATTGCCTATTAATTTGTGCTCGATAATTTAAGTTCAAGTCTCATCAATACATAATTATTTTAAATTTAAGTTAATTATAAATAAATTTTTGTTTAAATTAAGATTAATTGTATTTTATATTAATTTTATTCTAGTTATAATTATTCAGATATATATTATCTATGATTGTATCAATAATTATACTTTAAAAATAATTATGATCATGAAATCCTCAAATATGATAATAAAATACTCAGATTTTAGATCAGTAATAATTGAGCCAAAATTAAAAAATAAAAATAAAAAGAGAGTAAAATACAAGTCCTTGTATCTCATTTACGCACAAAAATAAATTATTAAAAAAACCATAGCTGGCCCTCATGATTCACGAAGAGAGAAGAAAAATCATGGGATTTCTACTAATCTTGTCTGCTATCCAACATTATGATTAGATTAATATTAATTATTATTTTATAATCATGCATTATGATTCTTTTGTTTGTTTGCGTCTTTAAAAATGTTTGAAATTGACTTCACCTCAATAATGTGGATGTAATAGGCCAAAATGAGAGAAAGTTACGTGCTTATTCAAGGACTGAGCTACTTGCTTTGTTCTAATAGGCTGGTTTTATATGAACCAAACTTTCAATATATTTTGAATTTATAATTCAAATGATTGATTTGATTAAAACTTTATTATTTAATAAATATATTTTATTTTATTTAAATTTATAAATTTGAAGTTAAAGTAAAAATTTTAGATATTTTTAAATTTTCGATTCAACCGTCTGAACACTTTTAATCGTGAAAATTGATTTATTTTTAATGTTTTAGATGGGTAATTATTTTTTTATTTTGATCATTCAATTATTAATTTTATTTATTTATTATTAATATTTATACACGTTTTATTAATTTGATCTTAAATTTAAAATTTTAAAAGTTTAAAAATAAAAATTATTATTTAAAATTTTTGGATAAAAATTATAAAATGATTTAAAAATCTAAAAGCATAATAAATTGTAAATAAAAAAATATATCAAATGATTTAAAAACGAACTATCTAATGTTTATTTTTTATTGAAATGTTAAATAAATATGTGGCAGTTATTTGGTAGTATTTTTTATTCAATTTTTTTAAAATTCAAACCTTTAAATATTTAATTAAATTAAATTTAAATAGATTCGAGCTGGAATTTTTTCGGATCGAATTCTAGGACTTCTTCCTTCAGAGAAACAAATAATAGTATAATTAGATATTTAATAAAATAAAAGTACTTAATTGCTGCTCTGATATCTAAATGCCGTTATAAATACTAGCCACTCGCTTCGCTCCTTTTCGAGCCTCCCCTCGCTACTTCCCTCTTAATTTTCAGGAAAATATCGCCTCCGTGATCCAAAACTCAGCCCACCGTCTCCGACCGTGTCAACCTGTAACCCGATCTCTGAAATATGGATCGACCCAGATTCGTAATCGAAGCCGTCGAGGCCGAGCAAATGGCTAAACAATCAGGCAAGACGGTGCTCCAACTCCTTCCTTCTTTGGTCAAATCAGCCCAGTCCGTAGCCCGCCCGCCGATCTCGAAGTACCACGTCGGGGCAGTCGGGATCGGGTCATCTGGTCGGATCTTTTTCGGAGCCAATTTAGAATTCCCGGGTCTGCCCCTCAACCATTCGGTCCACGCTGAGCAGTTCCTTATCACCAACCTTTCCCTCAATGCGGAGCCGCGTCTTAAATACTTCGCCGTCTCCGCCGCTCCTTGCGGCCATTGCCGCCAGTTTTTCCAAGAGCTCCGCGGTGCTCCCGATGTCAAGATGCTCATAACTTCCTCCGATGATGAAAAGGAAAACAAAATAAGCAACACTTGTAATGATAAAGACCAAGAATTTACCCCTTTGTCTCATTTTTTACCTCACAGGTTCGGCCCCGATGATTTGCTAGGAAAAGATGCTCCTCTCCTCCTCGAGCCTCGCCGGAACGGCTTGTCGTTTACCTCCGACGGCGGCGAGAACGACGAGTTAAAACACGCGGCTCTCGATGCGGCGAACATGTCGTACGCACCTTACAGCGGGTGTCCATCCGGAGTGGCGCTGATAGACGTTGAAGGGAAGATATACAAAGGGTCTTACATGGAATCCGCCGCTTACAACCCGAGTCTACCGCCGGTTCAGGCGGCAATCGTCGCTTATGTCGCCAGCGGCGGCGGAGGAGGGTACGAGAGGATCGTCAGAGCAGTTTTGGTGGAAAAATCCGACGCCGTTATCAAACAAGAACACACTGCAAGGCTACTTTTACAGTGCATTTCACCAAAATGTGAAGTCAAGGTGTATTCAGTGTAAAAAACTGTGAGTATTTAGCTTCAATTTCTTGCTTATTTATGAATTTAAAATGATGAAATCATGGTGAAAAAAATGGTATCTATGGATTAAATGATGAAAACCCAGAATGAACATGTAAATCACCAAGTGAATAATTGTGATGATTTGTTATCTTTTGCAGCTTGAAATATATTGTGTCCTGTGTTTTTGTTCTTTTGTCTCTGTTCTTTAATGGATGAATGGACTACATTTAGATGTGATGCTGAGAAGCTGTTGGATAAATGTAGTCAGAGAAAAGTTATTGATTGATTGAGGAAAAAAGGTAAACCAAAAAGGAGGCAAACATGAGATTCCCAGTTCCACTTTTGAACTTGGTCCATTTTTTTAGCTTTTGCTTTGATTGGTGGATGGTGGATCCCTGTTGTTATTGAATTGCTGCCATCAAAAGCCATTAACCGCTCTCTCATTACAACAGATCATATGAATTGGTACTATAGATTTGACTCTGGTAATCTTATCCCACTCTTCGTAAATTGTTAAATCTTTTAGATTAGACATAAACAAAACTTGTCGACTGAGTCACCATGATCTCGAAAAAACTCGAGTCATCAATGGTATGAGAAACATGAGTCCTTATAGACTCGAGGGACAAAACCTCCAGTTAAATTTATTATTCCGAGAAACCATGGCCCTCCTATATCGGGGAAAAAAAAAAAAGGAGGCTGATGGAGGAGAAGGAACTGGTGGTGATGGTGGAGATGAGGGAAAAGATGAAAGAAAGAGGAAGTGGAAAACGAAGAAGGAAGAGCGATGATGTTTGAACCAGTTTTTTTTAAATGAAATTTTAATCGAATGGTTCAACCAGTAAAATTCAATAGAGTAAAGGATGGAAATTGATCGATCTTATCCACCAAAAGTGTCGATTCCACTATTTGGCTTTATGAAGAAAAAAGTGCAAAATGTATACCCAATTATTTTTAATTTTCAAATTTATATAATTATTCAAAGGGTTAAAGTGAATTACTGTCGTCTGAATGAAATTATTGAAAATCATTTCTTTTATAAAACAACAATCATTATTATAAATATATATAATTAATGAAATTTAAACCTACCAATATCTCGAGACATAAAAGTTCAAAGTTAAAGGCTTCAAATAGGGAAATATGTTGTCGAGATATAATCATGTATTTTGATATTTTGACCCATAAATTATAAACTGTTTATGTCTTTGATTGTCTATAACCCGAAACATCGTAATTTGGCCCATTGGAGTTCGAATAACACTCGTAACATCTTTTAATTAACCGATATCTTGTTTAATGTACTTTAAGCCTTCGAATTCCATAAAGTTACATGCATATATGTTCGTTTTGAGTAGTTTTGAAATAGTTATAGTGCTTTGCATCTTGTCATCTTTCGAGTCGAGTTTAAATGCTATCTTAATTTTATCATTTCAACTAAAATCTCATTTATTTTTCATATTAATCAAGGAACGAAGCCAAAAAAAATTTTAGGGCTGAAATTAAATTATAATATTTACGATAGTAAAATGCTATTTCACCAGTTTAATAGCCTGATTAAATCAATTTTTCTTTTTTAGATCAAAATATTTACTTTTACTAATTTAAAATTTTAAAAGACTTAAATAAAATATTTACTTTAATTTTTTTTGGTGATAATGCTAGGAGAATAATTAGTCAAATTTAAATTGCCATGATTTTAATTAATATCACGTTTATCATGATAATTTAACTAAAGTCATTACCATCGATTATCTATAAATTGACTATGTCTTATATCATTATTACTATGAAATATGTTGGGTATTAATCCAAAATTGACATTGCAGCTTGTAGTTTCCTTCTGTATTTTAGAACCAAAGGCTTAGTCTAAGTGCAATGAATGTAAAAAGATGGTCAAACAAGAGTTAAATATGCTTGTCGTTATGATTTCAATCTACAACTCGTGATGTTTATCTTCATCTCTTTATATTTCTTAAAAAATATTTGTAGTTGAATATAAATATAAATATAAATATATATATATATATATAAGTATAGAATTATTATTTTCATTTTAAATAAATATTTATATTTAATATTTAATTTGAAATTGAATAACATAAGTGCTTAGGTTAAGTCTTATAATGTGTGTAGGTTTTCTTTTTAGATTTATTTTGAGTGTAAGTCTTCCATGTGTAAATCTTATTTAAATGTACTTTAATTCTTAGTTTGATTGTACTTTATAGTGAGTTGATTTTAGTTATAATTACTCAAACATGTGTGTGTTTGTCGATGCTAAAAATCAACAAGGAAGAGGTTGGCAAAGGTCCAAGGTAGTTCACTATTCACCTTGGGAGGGCAAAGAGTCGTCGTAGATGGAGAAGTGGCAAAGGAGGAGGAAGAGGAGAAAATGAGAGAGAGGAGTCAAGAGAGTGGGAATTGTCTATTTTATATTTCCTTTTTACTAAGAAGAGGGTTTTTATATGAAAGGTATGTGATGTCATGTGTAAGTATCTTATTGACGAACGCGTCATGTCCTTGTCTCTTTAAAGAGGTGACGATGTGACACTATAGATCCGTAATGTGACAATGTAGGATGATTTGAAAAGTAAAAATTATCTCTTCATGATTGAAGGGCTCAAAGTGTTGTATGCCAATTGATCTCGCTTTTTTGAAATAATTGATGCTAAAAGCACGCTTGATTAAGCGGTATTTAAGAATGACGTGCGAATGTGGTATAACAATGTCTAAAATCCAAATTGATCAAAATAATCTAAATTCAAATTGATCAAAACCCAAGTTGATACGAATTTATAATGACTTGATTCGAAAACCAATTCTCAAATCGAATGACCCAAACTTAAAATACTATAAACTAGTCTAAAATTCAAACTCGAAATAACTTGAAAATTACTCTAACTACCCAATTGATACGTATCTTAGATTTAGTCCATTATATGATAGTATATGATGATACATATTAAACTTAATCAACAAAGAAATGACTTAATTCTTTCCGTTTATAGTATATGATTATAAAATTGAAACAACAACAACAATGGAGGCATTCAAGAGGAAACAACATTCTTCAATGCCGTAAGCAGCGGCGGCCACGGCGAATGGTCAGTCCATTAACATTGCGATGCATTGATGTCCTTTTCATCTCCGACGAACAAATCATCGGTTGTTCTAAAGAATCCGTGTGCGAAAACGACCGTCAATCCGAATGTAATGCCGCTCATGATATTACTCATCACATCGGTCAAGAAAAACACGGCGATGGTAAACAACGTCAAGACCGTTATGATCATGTTCCGGTCGATGACAAAGCCGTAAATCGATAAAGGGTTGTCGCGTAAAAAGTATTGTACAAACCACGCGATCATTATGACGACAATGATGACCAACGAGGTTGGGTGGAAGAACAAAGTGAGGACGAGGAGGAAAAGCACGACAATCACGTAGTTCGTCTTGAAAAACACGATGTTCGTTCTGATTCTCCGTACCGCTTCGTTTACATTCGGGGGTAAGTTTAATGCTCGAATATTGATCATGTCTTCCCATTTTCTTCGTGAGCCAAGGCCTGATTCGAGAAATTCTCGTGCTTGAATAATTAAGCTCAACGATTGTTGTGGCAACTCGGCCGGAATGGTTCCATATGTTGTCATTTCTTTTTAATTTTATTTTTGATATGCAAAGAGGTTTTGGCCTTAAGTGCTAAATGTCAAAGAAGGAAGAAAGATGGAAGAAAACAAAAAAAAATAAAGGGAACAAATTGGTTTGTTGTTAATTGCTAAATTTGAGGTCAAGTTTTAATGGAAGAAAATAAACAAAATTTTTTGTTTAATTTTGTGGTTTAAAGTTAACCCACGTTGGTTAAGTGTTTAGGTGAATTCGTTACATAAATTAGCATGTAGTTATTAGAGTCGAATCCAATTCAATTTTACCTTAAAAGAATTTTATAATGAAACCCATTATTTTCAGAATTAGATAGGATTAGTTGGTTAAATCGACAATCGATATCAGTTCAGAATACGAGGTTAGATTGATTGACCTATGAACCAATTGAACCAATCAAATTGACGATTAAATCGGTTGAACTGATTTTTTTTCCATTTCTTTTGAAGTTTACCCGCGTTACATTTCTTGATTACTTTTAGATTTCATTTTGTGAAATCGGGATTGGATCAACTTAAAGATCTCACTATTCGACTATCCAACTATCTTTTAGTAGATATTGAAATCAATATATTTTAGTTTTGTGGCGTGTAATAGGAGTATCTTGTAATTTTATATAAACATTTATTATAAGTGGCATGTTTTGAGCTTGTATGTAAGTGTATGTTTGTGGTTAATAAGTGTACTTTGATTGTTGATTTTGAAAAGTTTTAGTTGATTAAGTGAATTGGTATATGTTGCTAAATGACAAAAACTAAAATTAAAATAAGTATACGTGGAAAATAATAAAATAAACAATATATTAAATTAAAAATAACTTTTAATTTAAAAATAAATGTAATTATCTAAAAATTTAACTCAGTAGATAAATTTTTAGTAAACAAACGTATGAAAGATTGAAACCTTTTGAAAGAAAAGAAAGGTTAAAGCCTTGAATTTGTTTATTAAATCATTAGAAAAAATAGTTTGAAAAAAATTAAATGTTGATGATTAAAAAGGCTTTTAAATTTATCTTTAAGCCTTTTAAATTTATTATTTACTTAAAATATTTATGTGAGCTTACATTCGAATAAAATACTCATTGAAGCGACTATATATAATTTTATTTTGATTATTTATTCTTAATGATCTGACATATCTTGATTTATTAAATTTTATATTAGATATTATTTGATGATTTTAACGATTTTCGATTGGTAACCAAAACAAACTAAAAGGTAAAGCTCAATATAGCAAGTTAGCAACCATATGCGAAAGATTAGCAGGTCAAGACTCGAGTAACGGAACTTGTGCGTGGTGTCAAATTAGCAATGACTCCCTCGGGTTGACGTGCATAGAGAAGTCTGTTGGAAAAAATAGATTTTTTTGGAAGCTTTGAGGCATATTCTTGATTAGTAAATGTGGGATATTTGAATAATAAAATCATGGTTTTATATTTTGCCCCATAAGACCTTTACAACGATATATCATATACTCAAAATGGTTGAGTGATGAATGAGAATTTGATGCTCAAAATAAGTCACTTGTAAATTATGTTGAGGAAAAAGGAAAATATAGTTTCACTAGATATCAAGTGTAGAATATGTTTATATATATAAATCAACTTAGTGGTTATTGAACCTGTTTTCGGGCCGGGCCTAAAATTTTGATTGAGTCTGATCCGACTCATGTACAACTCTAGTGAACACTACGTGTATATCTTTTTGGGTAAAATATTTTATTATTTTCAGAAAATTAATATTTTAACAGTTTTATTTTTCTTCCAAAAAAATATGGTATTTTTTTAGTATTGGGCATGAAAATAGTGGAGTTGTTTCAAACTGTTCTTGTATTTTTTTTTTACTTTTTTGCTTTTATCTATTTACCGTTTTGCCCTTCCGTTACTAGTATAAATAGACGGTCAATTTCCTATTTTTTACACAGAATAAAAAACACAACCCTCTCTAAAAATCATTATAATAATTATTTTTAAAAAGTTCATAATATTTATTTACTTTATATGTGATCCATGTGATTTGATGATTTGATCCCTTCTTTCACATTTATTGCTTCAACTTTTGCCTCTATTTGTATTGTTTTGTTGGGGTCCTCTAATTCGGTGGTGAGAAAAAGGGCAGAATCTAAGCCATTAAAAGGCTATGGTTCATTTTGATTGAAAAGAAAGTTAAAAGAAAAATACCCTTGTAAAATGTTGAGAAAAAAAAATCAAAATAATATCTTAATATTCATATTTTTTTAATCTTTAAAGTAAAAGTTATTACTCGTTTTAATATGTTTGAATGCACGTCTTTTAGGTTTTTAAAAAAGTATTTGAGATCAGTTTATATATTTTGTTGTTTAAATCGATTTTTTATTTCTTCAAATTGATTTTTTTGTTGTTGATTGAATCGATTCTTTTTACTATTTGAATCGATTCATTGATGTTTAAACTCGATTCAAATGCCAACACAAATAAATAAATACAATGGATTTCTATGAATGATAGCAACAAGCTGTAAGTATATTTTAACCTTGAACACAAGGGTATTATAGTAGGTATATTAGATAAAGTAAATGAGCTAAATTCTTAAAAATAAAAGTATAGGGAATAAATTCTAAATTTGTAAAAAGTACATAGACTTATGACATTTAACCTTTATACTACAAAATATTTATTATTAAAATATTAATATTGAATATTTTTCAATAATATATGAATAATATAATTTAAAATTTATTATAGAAATATTAAATAATTTATTAAAACAATAAAACATTATATATAAATATAGATAATTAAATATGTATGTTTAATAATAAAAGTTATGAAATTTTATATTAATATTTTAAAATAAAATTTATTATTAATATAATGGTATTAAGCTTGATTTAAGTTAATTTTTATACAAAATAAAATCACCCATAAAGGAGTTGTTGTTTCCTTTGTTTTACTATAGTTTTCTTGTTGTGTTTTGTTGTTGTTTTGCTATCATTTCATTGTTATATTATTACTATTTATTGTTGTTGTTGTTTAGATATTGTATAATTCTTATTTTATTGTTAATTTTGCTATTATTTTAGAGGCATTTTTTAAAGTTATACCTATTTTAGTATTCAATTTGTTGAGAAACATTTATCTTAATTTTTTAGTGTATTTGATGTATTATATTTTAAATTTGTTTTAATATGAAAAATTATATATAAATAAATTTAATATGGGTGGGATGGGCTCGGATTTTAGCATTTTTATCAAATAGGCTTAAAATTTTATTACAGTCCAACCCGACCCATTATCACCTCTACCAAGTTTCCTTCTCCTTACAAAAAAATGATTTGGTTTTTTACACAATTGCCCTTATTTTTCCTCAAATTATAGGTTTTTGAAAAAAATCAATCCATACCCACTGGATGTTTTACCTTCAGTATGTCGTCATTGGAGAGATCTATTAAGAAGCCCTCTTGCACACTCTAGGTTTCGAGTAGATAGTAAACTATTCTCCCTTTTTTTAAAAGGTTTAGTCGTAAAATATTTAGTCTCTTATTTACATTTGATTTGTTTTGATAGGTGTTTACGTGTGCAAGAAAGCAAGTGCTAACCCGTATGATCAGGTAAGCTATCTTCAAATATAAATAATTGAAAACATTCTCTACTTGTTTTTTTTTTATCAATATTTTAGACAGTGGAATCTTTTTTCATCCTATGACTTTCTTCCTTTGGCAGAGTATTTTATAAGGTAGGTTCTCTTTTACAGAATAAATTTTTTGTTGTTGATGATATAAGTTATCGTTATATTCTTCTTCTTCTTCTTCTTCTTCTTCTTTTTTTTTGTTATTAGAACACTAAAATCAATAATTGGTGGAAGCAAGAAGCCCAGATAGACATGAGGTTCGAATGGGCCCCTGCCCTAGATATTTATGAAGGAACATATATCAGGTTCGAAAATAATATGGTTTGTTCTTTCTTCAAACTAGTTCTATTTTTTTAAAACTATTTAAAATAATATGTTTTTATGATTGGCAAATTAACATTGAAATCCAGTATGGTAGTTTTGATGATATTTTAAAGATCGACCTTATGTAGGTTTTTTGTTGGCTTTGTTTTGGTGTCAGTTTTTGGAATTTTGTCTTGCCAGTCTGATTAATTTATTTATCTATATACAGATCTGAATATAAAGGTTGAATGTAACACCTTACCCTTATACTACGTCGAGGCAAGATGCGAGGCATTACGGACTTAACAATACATTCTACCAAATCCGAGCCACAAAATTTCACTTATAATTTAAAATTTAACAAACACATGCACACACAAGCGTTATAACTCCATGACCAATATGAGCCACAACTCGTTGCTAAATCTGAATAATCCTTATTACCGTTATGAAGCAATACATTTAATCAAATTAATTAAGACATATACAAAATGACTTAGCCAAGCCCTATACATGCCATAACTTAAATCATTTATAAATAAAGATACCCATAGATAGCTTGATAATGTGAAGCGATCTCCGACAACCTCAACCCGAGCTTGTTTAGTAGGACTCGTATCGTGGGAAAGAATAGGGGTAAGCTTATAAAGCTTAGTAAGTTCACATGTAAAAATAATAAGCATTAGCAATGAATTTAGCTTACTACTAAGCTGACATAACTTGCATAAATATTGCTAAGTTCTTACTTTCCCAACATACTCATTTGTAGCCTTATCAAAGCCTCAACATGACAAATCCTCACAACAAGTTCTCAAATTGATGCAATCATTAAATCACATGCTTATACCTTATTACCCATGTTCACATTAATCTGTCTACTTGAATCACTGTCACTAAATTATTTATTTCTTGAGCTACAGAGCTCCGAATTCCAAACCGCTAATTTTTCCTAAAACTAGACTCACATATCTTCATTCCATAAAATTTCCAGAATTTTTGGCTTATCCAATTAGTACAGTTTATTCATTAAAATTTCCCCTATTTTGCTGTTTGACAGCTCTAACACCTCTTCACTAAAATTAAAATTAATCATAATATAGAGTTTGGATAACCTTCCCGTTTGTCTCTTTTGAAATTAGACTCATCAAGGATTCTGAGAATATAAATTACATACCATAACCATTTTTATACAATTTTTAATGATTTTCCCAAGGCAGAACAGGGGATCACGTAATTATTCTGAACCAATCCCACAAGAATTTAAATATCTCAAAATATAAAAATCCTTTGTTTTCTATGTTTCTTTTATATGAAAATATACTCAATAAGATTTAAATCAATATTTCATCCAACTTATAATTCAATTTCTACTATTTTGATGATTTTTCAAATTCACATCACTGCTGCTGTCCAAAACAATTTTATTGTAACTTTTGCTCTCACTCACTTTAGTTGTATTTATTACTTACCTATAACAATCTTTCCAATTTCCGATTACATATCGAGCATATTGATCATATGTTACACATGCATATACCTACACTTATCACTACAAGTCACACATAATTTCACTTAATCGATTTTCCGGTGAACTCATGGTAACCTTACCAAAGGCTCGAATAAAAGGGCACCTTACTTAATAACTTGCTTACATACGCAACATTCTCATTTAACACATGAGTACTCTTTCATAATATAGGCATATTGCCAATCATGTCATAAAGTGTCACAAGCATAACTGAAAACTCATCACTTACTTAATACTTGATAATCTCAATTACCTCGATCTCAATATTAAATAAGCCTTAAATGCATACATACTCTTTCTTCATGTTCTAACCTTGTCATTTCTTTGACTTACTCTTTGGACTACTCAGAACCTTTTCCTTTTGAACTTACCATTGCCATGTCTTGACATGGTCTTACGTGGTATCCTTGCCTTATGAACTCACCAATGCCACGCCTTGGCATGGTCTTACATGGGACATTTGCCTTATAAAACTTATCAATGCCATGCCTTGGCATGGTCTTACATGATGTCCTTATCTTACCAAATGCCACGTTCCAAGCGTGGTCTTACATGGTATCCTTGTCTTACCAAATGCCATGTTCCAAACATGGTCTTACATGGTATCCTTGTCTTAGTGCCAATGCCACATCTTGATGTGGTCTTACATGGAGTCCTTAATCAATGCCGATGCCATGTCTTGACATGGTCTTACAGGATCCTTGCCTTACCAATGCCATGTCTTGACATGGCCTTACATGGTATCCTTAACCGTCAATTCCTCCTTAAATGCCATGTTATGAACATGGAGTTTCCCGTCAATTCTTCCTTAATTGCCATGGTATAGCCATGGACTTTGAGATATCAATGCCTTGTCAAGTCATAGCTGAAACATACTTGCTCAAATTCTCAAGGTTAGTCGCATAACTCAATAATAACATTACTAATAACAATAATTGCATAATAATAAAATGCTACTCAACTTACATATTTACATTCTAAATCTCATCATATCATCAACTTAACTTATTCTCATCAAACTATGCTAGTCAATACTTTCTTGTTATCATACAAAGCCATAATACAAAATATGGTCTAGCATATAAATTATACAAGTTCTCTTTCCAATATCGAATTATTATCGAACATTAATCATTATATCTGAAACTCAATACTATAGTATTTATGGCCAAAATATCAATTTATCATTCGAATATGCATAATTAAATGCTTATTAAACATATGAACTTACCTCGATACCAAAACGGTCATTTTACCAACTTTCCGATTTTCGATTTTCTCCCGTTCTAGGTCCAAATCTCGTTTTTCGGGTCTAAGACATCACATTTCACTTATTTAATTAAGGTACTACTCAAAAAGTCCCTAACTCAAACTTTGGAAAAATTACAATTTTGCCCTAAACTTTTGCATAATTATGATTTTGCCCCTAGGCTCGAAAATTAAACTTCATCCCTTATTCTTATGTTTTATAACATGCTGATCATTTTCCTTCTATGGCAACATCAAATTCTTGCTCTAACATGCACTTATGTACATTAGGTATTTTTCGATTATATCATTTTACTCGTTTTCACTTAAAATCGCTTAGTAAAAGTTGTTTAACATAATTCTAAGGTTCATATTCTGCCATAAAACATCAAAATAAACACATTTCACCTATGGGTATTCTTCCAAATATGAACCCTAGGTTAAATTATTGCTAGAATAAGCCAAATCAAGTTACCGGGACTCTAAAAACGTAAAGAACATGAAAAACGGGGCTAGAATGGACTTACCATGAAGCTTGGAAAGCTTGAAAACCCTATCCATGGCTTCCCACATGTTAAATTCGGCCTAAGCTTGAAGATGGACAAATTTGGCATTTAAATTTTATTTTTAATTCACTAAATTACCAAAATGCCCTAAAAAATCTTTTGAAACATACCCATCTATGTCCAATTTTGTCCAACAACTTAAACAATGGACTAATTATCATTTAAGGACCTCCAATTTAAAATTTCATAACAATTGGACACGTCTAACATGTAGAACTCAACTTTTGCACTTTTTACAATTTAGTCCTTTTGACTAAATTGAGTGCTAAACGTCAAAATTTTTGAATGAGATTCTCACGATATCATTCCGTGAAATTGTAGACCATAAAAATATAAATAAAATAAATTTATCCACGTCGAATTTGTGGTCCCGAAACCCTTTGTTAATTAAGTCCAAAATCGAAATTGTTACAACTCTCCCCCCTTTAGGGATTTTAGTCCCGAAAATCTCACCGATTAATGGATTTAGGTCTAATTTCACAAGTCACTTTGAGCTTCTCATATAGTCTCGGCATCTTCAACATCTTACTTCTTAAATAAGCAGATAATTATCAACATGCTGAACATCATAACATTCTATCTTTAACTCGCTAATATATGTATCAAGATCATTTGAAAATGAAAACAAATACACAGGTCTAAGTTGAACTTCCTATCATTCACACTTTTCTAACTTCAATTTCTTCTCAAATCTAGTGAAAGATTAAACTTATAATAGAATTTACTTCAACTGTTACTCGTCGAAGCACTTAACTATACTGATGTCATAATACTCATACAGCTTAAAAATCATAGTACCTGTAACACCCCCTACACGTATTCGTTGTCAGAATAAGGTACGGGGCATTACCGGAGTTTACAATTTTTTTTTTTTTTTTTTTTTTTTTTTTTGAAACCGAAACCATTCTAATTCATCATATTTTCAAAATAAAATTCATGCATATTTATAAGATAACTTTAACAGATAAGCCATACCAATGGCTGACCTTACATTCATTTCATACTAACATTTATCTTATTAGCTTATACATGCCATTCATTTCCAAAATAAGTTTCTTAAAATACCGAAATACTGGGGTTGATAGTGTGATGAGTCTCCCACCGATCCGACCTCCAGAGCTCTTAACACTACAAAGCAGGGAAAAAGGAAATAGGGTAAGCACTTTGTGCTTAGTAAGCCCATGTAACAAGAATTATACTTACCTAGTATAATCAATATAAGCAATAAACATTCAGTATACTCACTCAATGCATTATTTCCTAGTAATTCACAAACTCAACATCCAAGTTAGTCCATTAATTTTCATCTATCAATAGTATACACGCCATGATTGATGAGCTCATCAATGTCAAGATTTCCATTTCCTTGTTATTTTCCATATTTATCCGTTAAATTACTCGAAATTTGATGGATTTTCAGAGGTACACTTTAGTGTACAAATCCGGTCCGTCAATTCATATTCATGTGCGCACATTTTCATTTGGAGAGCACACTCCCATGAACCTCATCCTTACGGTGGGATTACGGTCGAGCTAAATCACAGTAATATAAACTCATAGAGTATTGTCGGGATTACGGTCAGGCTAAATCCACTGCGACAATTACTCTAATGAGCTTGGATCTGAATTACAGTCGAGGCTAAATTGAGACCCTAATTGGATTACCGTCCGGCTAAATCCATTTTACACATATTCTTGGAGGCTATATCAAGATAGGATCACCCGTCCGGGCTAGATCCTTTTACCGTCAATTCCTTTTAGAGATCCATCAATTTTCCTTTCATTCAACTGGGATTTCTTCCACTTTTATCAATTATATCAATGTTTCATCAACTTTCATACAATAAATATTGAAATCATATTCACATCAATAACATACATTTCAAGCATTTAAGAAGATAATTCAAGTTACATGAACTTACCTCGATACTAGTTCGTATATAAAATCTACTAATCCGGGACTTTTCCTTCCCTCGATCTAGCCGTATTTGAGTTTTCGGATCTAAATAAATAAATTCAATCATCAATTCAATACATTTCATGTTCACATGTAGCATTTTCTATAATTCTATTATTATTTTAGTTTATTCAATGCTGTCTACTTGAGTCACAGTCACTAAATTATTTATTTCTTGAGCTACAGAGCTCCAAATAAGGAACCGTTAATTTTCTCTGAAACTAGATTCACATGTCTTCATACCATAAAATTTCCAGAATTTTGGCCTAGCCAATTAGTACAGTTTATTCATCAAAGTCACCCCTGTTCTGCTGTCTGACAGTTCTGACCCTTATTCACTAAAAATTAATTATCTCTTTATACAAGATTCAGATGATGTTCTCGTTTATTTCTATTGAAACTAGACTCATTAAGAATTCTAAACATATAAATTTAATCCCATAATTATTTTTATCCAATTTTTAATGATTTTATAAAGTTAAAACAGGGAACCCGAATTCATTCTGAACCAGTCTTACAAAATATAAATATCTCAAATTACAGAATTCCTTTGCTTTCCATGTTTCTTTCATATGAAAATAGACTCAATAAGCTTTAATTTCATATCTCATTCAACTTCTAATTCCACTTCTACGAATTTTAGTGATTTTCAAACTTACTCTACTGCTGCTGTCCAAAACAGTTTTGTTATAGCTTGTTTTACAATTAAGTCCTTTATCCAATTCTAACTTCAAATTCTTTCAATTAAACCACTAATTCATCATTTTATTCATCATATGCTATATTCAAAAACTCTAAAACTTCAAAATTTCAACTTAAATTCATCAAAACTTTGTTCTAAAACTTATAAAGCATCAAAATTAAAAGAAAAGGACTAAATTAACTTACCAAATTAAACTCCAAGCTTCAAACTTTCAATTTTCCTTTTCTTCTTTCTTTTCTCTTTTCTTTCTTCTTTCACGTTTGCTCTCTGTTTCTATCTCTCTTGTTTCTTTTCTCTTTTCTTTATATATATATATATAATAATAATAATATAATAATATAATAATATAATAATAAACTAAAATCTCAGATTTTCTTCAATTCACCGCCTCAATCTAGACAAAATGGCTTAATTGCCATTTTGGTCCTTTCTCTTTCTTTTAATCTATAATTAAACTTTTACTTTCATTTCAATTTAGTCCTTTCCATTTAATTACCTACCCAAGCGTTAAAATTTTCTAACGAAAGTTTAATACCGCATTACTAACATTTTATAAATATTTATAAAATATTTCCTATCATATAAAGACTCATGCAAACATATTGAAATAAATTTCTATTTAAATCGGATTTATGGTTGCGAAACCATTATTCCGATAATCTTGAATTTAGGCCATTACAACTCTCCCCCCTTTTAAGGATTTTAGTCCTCGAAAATCTTACCGATAAAGAGGTTTGGATATTGTTTCCTCATTGCCTCCTCCGGTTCCCATGTCGCTTCCTCAATCCGTGCTTTTGCCACAATACTTTCACCAAATTTATTTTTTATTTCTAAGCTCCTTTGTTTCCGTGCCAATATCTTGACCGGTTCTTCCTTTGTAAGTCATATCCATTGAATCTCCATACATACGGAGAAATAACATGTGAAGGATCGACCGATATCGTCGTAGCATAGACACATGAAAAACATTATGGATTTTATCAAGTTACGGTGGTAATGCCAACCGATAAGCGACCGGTCCAATTCTTTCTATGATCTCATATGGCCGATAAATCTTGGACTCAATTTACCCTTTCGACCAAATCGGAGAACTTTCTTCCAAGGAGACACTTTCAAGAATACCTTGTCACCGACACGAAATTCAATCTCTTTTCGTTTAAGATCGGCATATGACTTTTGGCGATCGGAAGCTACTTTAAACTATCGAATAACCTTCACTTTCTCTTACATTTCCGGATTAAATCAACCCCATGTATCTTCTTTTCTTGAGCTCATCCAATACAATGGTGTTCTACATTTTCTACCATACAAAGCTTCATATGGAGCCATTTTAATACTGGACTGATAACTGTTATTGTAAGCAAATTCAATCAAAGGTAGATACCTCTCCCAATTACCTTCAAACTCTAGTATACAACATCGAAGCATATCTTCCAATACTTGAATTACGCTTTCAGATTGGCCATACATGCGAGGATGAAATGCGATACTAAAATACAATGAGTACCCAAAGCTTCTTGCAATTTATCCCGAAGCGAGGCGTAAATCGGGATCTCTATCGATATAATGGAGATAGGCACTCCATGTAACTGACAATCTCGAGATATGTACAATTCAGCGGTTTATCTAAAGAATAATCCATACGTGCGGAATAAAGTGTCTTGACTTTGTCGATCGGTCAACAATCACCCAAATAGCATCTTTTTTCCTCGAAGACAATGGTAACCCCGATACAAAATCCATAGTGATTCTTTCCCATTTCCATTTCGGTATAGTAATTGGCTGAAGTAACCCCGAAGGTACCTGATGTTCTGCTTTGACCTGTTGACATATCAAACATCTTGATACAAACTCGAAATATCACGTTTCATACACGCCACGGTACATCTTTTTCAAATCATTATACATTTTATTACTTCCGGATGTCTGGACATAGTACCTTTGTGAGCCTCGTGTAAAATCTTACGTATGAGCTCACGAATTCTTGGGTACACATACCTACCTCGAATAATAAACAATCATCAATCCCAATTTGAAATTGAATCGATATTTGACTCACATTGTGCCCGTTTAACTGTAACTTCTCATCATTCTTCCGAGCTTCACATATTTCTTTGTAAAAATGTTGGTTTAGCTCTTAATTCACTAAGATTGAACTATCATCAACCAAAAACAATTGAGCATTCATAGATCGTAAAGCGTCTGAGATTTTCGACTCAAAGCATCAACAACAATATTAGCCTTACGGGATGGTAATCAATAATCAAATCATAGTCTTTTATCAATTCAAGCCACTGCTTGTCTTAAATTCAGATCTTTCGTGTCATCAAATACTTCAAGCTTTTATGATCGGTATAAATATGACATTTCTCATAGTACAAGTAATGCGCCATATCTTCAATGCAAAAACAATAGCACTAACTCAAGATCATGTCTGGGATAATTTCTTTCATGTGGTTTAAGTTGTCTTGAAGCATAGGCTATTACTTTACCTTCTTGCATCAAGACACAACCTAAACCATTTAATGAGGCATCACTTGTAAATAATAAATTCCTTACGGTTAAATTTGCACTATCTTTGGTGCTTTCGTGAGTAGATCTTTCAATCGGTTGAAACTCTGCGACATTCATCGATCCACTCGAACTTTACATCTTTACGCAATAATCGAGTCATCGGAGAAGCTATCATAGAGAATCCTTGTACAAATCTCCGATAATAACCAGCTAAACCAAGAAACTTCTAACTTGAATCTGGTCTTGGTGGACTCAATTGACCATAGTGAGATTTTACTTGGATCTACCACGATGCCTTCAATGAGATACAATATGTCCAAGAAAACCCACTTCTCGAAGCCAAAATTCACATTCTTGAATTTAGCATATAAGCTTTTTCTCTCAGAACTTGCAACACAATTCTCAAATGTTACGTATGTTCTTCTTCATCTCGAGAATAAATCGAAATATCATCAATGAATACTACCACAAATCATCTAAATGCAGTGCGAATATTCGATTCATCGGATCCATAAATCTGCGGTGCATTAGTCAACCCAAATGGCATAACGAAACTCATAATGCCGTGCACAGTTACGAAAGTGTCTTTGCACATCGACTCCTTTACTAAATGGCGATAATAGCCGATCGGAGATCAATCTTTGAAAATCTGATAGCACCTTTCGGTGATCAAATAAATCATCAATCCGGAACAGCGGATACTTATTCTTTATAGTTACCTTATTGAGTGTCGATAGTCAATACACAATCTCAAAGACCCATCTTTCTTTTTCACAAAGCGAGCGGAGCACCCAAGGTGAATGACTCGGTCGGACAAAACCTCTATCAACAAGTTCACATAAGCGTGTCTTTAATTCCTTTAATTACGTAAGAGCCATTGATGCGGAGCTATGGAAATCGGAGTAGTTCAGGAATCAAATCTATAGAAAATTCCACTTCTCTTTACGGTGGCAACCACGGTAACTCTTACGAAACACATCGGAAAATTCACATACCACTGGTCTTGCTTGAATCTTTGACTCAGATACCTTAGTATCTAATACATAAGCAAGAAAAGCATCATACCCTTTTGACATACTTACGGCGATAATAAGCGAAATCACATCGATAATCCCTGCATCGATCGGATTTAACCCAAGTAATTCACCATTCGACATTTCAACACAATATATTTACATTTACAGTTTACTCTTGCATCATCTTGAGTTAACCAATCCATGCCCAATATCACATCAAACTCATCAAATGGCGGTAACATCAAATCGACGAGAAACAATAACCTCTTACCATCGGTGGACAATTTTACAAATTTTATCCACCAAAATAGATTGGCCAAAGGGTTGAGACTTTAACCACAAATTGATGAGGTTCAACAGATAAATCTTTAACGCATGCAAGTTTTACACATATATATGAATCGTGAAGCAGGATCAATTAATGCGATAATATCGGTTTCAAGTAAAGAAAATGTACCGATAATAACATCGGTCTTTGAGGCATCTTCTGCAATGCGCATGACATATGTCCTAGGAGGTGCTCGTGTCTCGGGCCTACTTGTAGTATCTTTTGTAGCTCTCGGCTACCACTAACATTCTGGGATGGTCGAGATGGTCTACCCTCCAAGATTGATTACTTGGCCGATATATATTCACTTCTTTTCACTTCTTTCGGACAATCTCGAGAAATGGTCAAAAGAACCACATCGGTAACATGCCCGCTCTTAAATCGACATTCACCAAAATGAGCTTTATTACAATGGCATCTCGGCAGGGGTACCAACACCGCCAACACTGGTCAGCGATGGAGTGGAAGGTCTTGAATTAGTCTTGTTGTGAACCTCGCACTCTATCAGAATACCCAGTGGTTGAGGTAGAACGATCTGGTACTTCTTCAATTTCTTTGGAAGAAAGCGAGATTTTTCCATTGGTCTTTTACTAAAATTGAGCTTCCCTCTCATTTGTTTCTTTTCTTTGCTCCATTCTTCTACTTTATAAGCTCGTTACGCTAGTGTAGCAAACTCTCAATTTCAAGAATTCCAACAAGGAGCTTAATTTCTTCATTCAACCCTTCTTGAATCGTTTGCACATTTGACTTCATTGTACCCATTCTCGAGCATATTTACTCAACAGAACAAATTCTCTTTCATACTCGAATCTTGATCTATTGCCTGTTTGACTCAAGAAATTCTTTTCTTTTACGATCAAGGAATCTCTGGTGATATATTTCTTTTTGAACTTCGATGCGGAAGAATTCCCATGTAATTTCTTCTTTGAACAAGCTGAAGCTTTAGTATTCCACCAATGATAAGTTGTGTCTTTTAGCGTGAAACAACACATTTCAAACATTCTTACGGCGTGCAAGATAATTCCTCCAAAACCGAGTAGTATTTTCTAACCAAAATTCAGCTCTTTCGGGATCATCATCAAGCTTCTTTTCGAAATTCTTATTTATATTTTGAATTTTATCGTAGGAGCTTTTCCTTTTACAGATTGATTTTGTACCTGTGGAATCTCGGGGCCGGTGGAGGAACAAGAAGGGAGCTTGAGTTCTTTGCCTTTGTAGGGTTAGTTCTTATATATTGGGTAAACCATTCATTCATCATTTGAAAGAAGGCTATTTTGCCTCCTCACCTTGACCCTCTATCTAGGGCCTTCTCTTGCTAGTTTCTTCTCTTTGTATTGAAGCGGAGCATGACTCCGACTTCCTCAGTTGAGCTCGGTCGGATGACATTACTATAAGGAAAACACAATTTAAATGGTGGGAGATATCACACTATCAAAAATAATTTAAATGGCATGTATAGCTAATCAGATTCATTATATCGATCCTAGAACCAAGCTAAACCGTAGCTCGATACCAACAAATGTAACACCCCTACACGTATTAGTTGTCGAGAATAAGGTGCAGGGCATTCTAGGAGTTTACAATTTTTTTTTTTTTTTTTTTTGAAAGCGAAACCATTCTAATTCATCATATTTTCAAAATAAAATTCATGCATATTTATAAGATAACTTTAACAGATAAGCCATACCAATGGTGACCTTACATTCATTTCATACTAACATTTATCTTATTAGCTTATACATGCCATTCATTTCCAAAATAAGTTTCTTAAAATACCGAAATCTTTGGGGTTGATAGTGTGATGAGTCTCCCCCGATCCGACCTCAGAGCTCTTAACACTACAAAGCAGGGAAAAAGGAAATAGGGTAAGCACTTTGTGCTTAGTAAGCCCATGTAACAAGAATTATACTTACCTAGTATAATCAATATAAGCAATAAACATTAGTATACTCACTCAATGCATTATTTCCTAGTAATTCACAAACTCAACATCCAAGTTAGTCCATTAATTTTCATCTATCAATAGTATACACGCCATGATTGATGAGCTCATCAATGTCAAGATTTCCATTTCCTTGTTATTTTCCATATTTATCCCGTTAAATTACTCGAATTTGATGGATTTTCAGAGGTACACTTTAGTGTACGAATCCGTCCGTCAATTCATATTCATGTCGCACATTTTCATTTGAGAGAGCACACTCCATGAACCTCATCCTTACGGTGGGATTACGGTCGAGCTAAATCACATAATATAAACTCATAGAGTATTGTCGGGATTACCGGTCGAGGCTAAATCCATAACGACAATTACTCTAATGAGCTTGGATCTGAATTACAGTCGAGGCTAAATTGAGACCCTAATTTGGATTACCGTCCGGCTAAATCCATTTCCACATATTCTTGGAGGGCTATATCAAGATAGGATCACCCGTCCGGGCTAGATCCTTTTACCGTCAATTCCTTTTGAGAGATCCATCGAATTTTCCTTTCATTCAATGGGATTTCTTCCACTTTTTATCAATTATATCAATGTTTCATCAACTTTCATACAATAAATATTGAAATCATATTCACATCAATAACATACATTTCAAGCATTTAAGAAGATAATTCAAGTTACATGAACTTACCTCGATACTAGTTCGTATATAAAATCTACTAATCCGGGACTTTTCCTTTCCTCGATCTAGCTTCGTATTTGAGTTTTCGGATCTAAATAAATAAATTCAATCATCAATTCAATACATTTCATGTTCACATGTAGCATTTTCTATAATTCTATTATTATTTTTAGTTTATTCAATGCTGTCTACTTGAGTCACAGTCACTAAATTATTTATTTCTTGAGCTACAGAGCTCCAAATAAGGAACCGTTAATTTTCTCTGAAACTAGATTCACATGTCTTCATACCATAAAATTTCCAGAATTTTGGCCTAGCCAATTAGTACAGTTTATTCATCAAAGTCACCCTGTTCTGCTGTCTGACAGTTCTGACCCTTATTCACTAAAATTAATTATCTCTTTATACAAGATTCAGATGATGTTCTCGTTTATTTCTATTGAAACTAGACTCATTAAGAATTCTAAACATATAAATTTAATCCCATAATTATTTTTATCCAATTTTTAATGATTTTATAAAGTTAAAACAGGGGAACCCGAATTCATTCTGAACCAGTCTTACAAAAATATAAATATCTCAAATTACAGAATTCCTTTGCTTTCCATGTTTCTTTCATATGAAAATAGACTCAATAAGCTTTAATTTCATATCTCATTCAACTTCTAATTCCACTTCTACGAATTTTAGTGATTTTTCAAACTTACTCTACTGCTGCTGTCCAAAACAGTTTTGTTATAGCTTGTTTTACAATTAAGTCCTTTATCCAATTCTAACTTCAAATTCTTTCAATTAAACCACTAATTCATCATTTTATTCATCATATGCTATATTCAAAAACTCTAAAACTTCAAAAATTTCAACTTAAATTCATCAAAACTTTGTTCTAAAACTTATAAAGCATCAAAATTAAAAGAAAAAGGACTAAATTAACTTACCAAATTAAACTCCAAGCTTCAAACTTTCAATTTTCCCTTTTCTTCTTTCTTTTCTCTTTTTCTTTCTTCTTTCACGTTTGCTCTCTGTTTCTATCTCTCTTGTTTCTTTTCTCTTTTCTTTATATATATATATATATAATAATAATAATATAATAATATAATAATATAATAATAAACTAAAAATCTCAGATTTTTCTTCAATTCACCGCCTCAATCTAGACAAAATGGCTTAATTGCCATTTTGGTCCTTTATACTTTCTTTTAATCTATAATTAAACTTTTACTTTCATTTCAATTTAGTCCTTTCCATTTAATTACCTACCCAAACGTTAAAATTTTCTAACGAAAGTTTAATACCGCATTACTAACATTTTATAAATATTTATAAAAATATTTCCTATCATATAAAGACTCATGCAAACATATTGAAATAAATTTCTATTTAAATCGGATTTATGGTTTGAAACCATTATTCGATAATCTTGAATTTAGGCCATTCTGATTACCATAACAAGACTAACTTCTCAATTACTTTAGTAGATAATGTCCTAGCTGAAAATAAAACATCTCGATCATCGGAGAAATTTAAACACAAATTTCCATAACCACCAATACAAAAGCACAACCTTTATACCTATGGTAACTATATCAAAGTAGTCTCGCCATCAAGTCAAAACTTATAATCATCATAAGCATTTTAATAATAAAAGAAACCATTTTCATAAATGGAACATTTCCTACTCATATCTCATGGTGATACTTTGAACAATAATTTATTAAGGAAGCGAGTAACAAAATCTCAAAACATAGAGCTACAGAAAATACTCATAAGTCTGAAAATAATCTTAACAAAAGCCACACAATCTTCCTTTATTTTCATTGAACAATAGCTAGTAAAGCGGGGCGCTAACATCATACGGACCTTACCGTCAACTTTCTATCATGCATGATCGAGAAAACCAAAAAGATAGAGCAATTTGATCATCACTCAAATAGGCTACAATGCTTTCATCTACTGTAAATTTAGTGACATTCTCATACTATAGAATTTCATTGAAATCTTGCGATTATATATACCTCGAGAGTAAATGAAACATATAATAGTCGGAAGAGATTGCTGTAATTTCTCAACCATAAACACGCATTCAGATCATTAATACATCTCGATCATGATTGCACTATCTAATTACATCATTACTAATATGATATTATTCCAATTGCAAGCAGATATAAATTCGAGAATAAATTCCGAAATTACATACTTTAGGTCTCATACGGATGAATTAATTAAGCGAGCGACCTTTCTTTAACTATAACATTTGAAATCTGAATGATCTTCATATTAATCGACATCTTCTCGCAAGCTGTGTTCATTTACTAAACCATTCTCAACTCGATCACGTTGTCGGTTAATCTACAACTCAACTCTTTAGTCTTCCACTTGTAAATCCATTCGATGCGAATTTCATAAAATTTCTTTATAACATACCTTATTGGAAGGGGTGAAGTTATAGCGCCTCGACTTGCCTCTTATATGTTCATGCATATGACTTAACACTCATCAATATATATTTTGCTTCAAGTAACTTTAAATGCATACACATTTTACACAACCTTCCTACCATCTTATACAAACAAGTGCACTTATACTTTCATTCATAAATCTCAAGTATAATTACTCATAATACTCACTTAATTTCACATGTTATATTCATAGCATCATACAAATGCCAATCAAACATGAACACTTATCATAGTATAAACTTTCCTTTCATCTTGTCTTTCATATTTCAAAAGAAATTCCTATCCACAATTTATACATCTTCACATAAACATCATAAACTATTATTCTTATTTTTTCACGAGTCTCAACTCATCATAAACACATTGTTTGTACTATCAAATTTAGCTCGGTTGAAGTGCATCACATCTAATAAAATAATTTACATTAGTGTCGGGAGTCGTCACACTATCACAGCTCATTATGGCATGTATAGCTAGACTCTCACACTCACTATGGTGGTCCGAGAATCGACTAAACCATAGCTCTGATACCACTAAATGTAACACCCCTTACCCTTATACTACGCCAGAACCGGGTACGAGGCATTACCAGACTTAACAATACATTCTACCAAATCCCGAACCACAAAATTTCACTTATAATTTAAAATTTAACAAACACATGCACACACAAGCGTTATAACTCCATGACCAATATGAGCCACAACTCGTTGCTAAATACAGAATAATCCTTATTACCGTTATGAAGCAATACATTTAATCAAATTAATTAAGACATATACAAAATGACTTAGCCAAGCCCCTATACATGCCATAACTTAAATCATTTATAAATAAAGATACCCATAGATAGCTTGATAATGTGAAGCGATCTCCGACAACCTCCAACCCGAGCTTGTTTAGTAGGACTCTGTATCATGGGAAAGAATAGGGGGTAAGCTTATAAAGCTTAGTAAGTTCACATGTAAAAATAATAAGCATTAGCAATGAATTTAGCTTACTACTAAGCTGACATAACTTGCATAAATATTGCTAAGTTCTTACTTTCCCAACATACTCATTTGTAGCCTTATCAAAGCCTCAACATGACAAATCCTCACAACAAGTTCTCAAATTGATGCAATCATTAAATCACATGCTTATACCTTATTACCCATGTTCACATTAATCTGTCTACTTGAATCACTGTCACTAAATTATTTATTTCTTGAGCTACAGAGCTCCGAATTCCAAACCGCTAATTTTTCCTAAAACTAGACTCACATATCTTCATTCCATAAAATTTCCAGAATTTTTGGCTTATCCAATTAGTACAGTTTATTCATTAAAATTTCCCCTATTTTGCTGTTTGACAGCTCTAACACCTCTTCACTAAAATTAAAATTAATCATAATATAGAGTTTGGATAACCTTCCCGTTTGTCTCTTTTGAAATTAGACTCATCAAGGATTCTGAGAATATAAATTACATACCATAACCATTTTTATACAATTTTAATGATTTTCCCAAGGCAGAACAGGGATCACGTAATTATTCTGAACCAATCCCACAAGAATTTAAATATCTCAAAATATAAAAATCCTTTGTTTTCTATGTTTCTTTTATATGAAAATATACTCAATAAGATTTAAATCAATATTTCATCCAACTTATAATTCAATTCCTACTATTTTGATGATTTTCAAATTCACATCACTGCTGCTGTCCAAAACAATTTTATTGTAACTGTTTGCTCTCACTCACTTTAGTTGTATTTATTACTTACCTATAACAATCTTTCCAATTTCCGATTACATATCGAGCATATTGATCATATGTTACACATGCATATACCTACACTTATCACTACAAGTCACATAATTTCACTTAATCGATTTTCGGTGAACTCATCGGTAACCTTACCAAAGGCTCGAGAATAAAAGGGCACCTTACTTAATAACTTGCTTACATACACGCAACATTCTCATTTAACACATGAGTACTCTTTCATAATATAGGCATATTGCCAATCATGTTATAAAGTGTCACAAGCATAACTGAAAACTCATCACTTACTTAATACTTGATAATCTCAATTACTCTCGATCTCAATATTAAATAAGCCTTAAATGCATACCTGTACTCTTTCTTCATGTTCTAACCTTGTCATTTCTTTGACTTACTCTTTGGACTACTCAGGAACCTTTTCCTTTTTGAACTTACCATTGCCATGTCTTGACATGGTCTTACGTGGTATCCTTGCCTTATGAACTCACCAATGCCACGCCTTGGCATGGTCTTACATGGGACATTTGCCTTATAAAACTTATCAATGCCATGCCTTGGCATGGTCTTACATGATGTCCTTATCTTACCAAATGCCACGTTCCAAGCGTGGTCTTACATAGTATCCTTGTCTTACCAAATGCCATGTTCCAAACATGGTCTTACATGGTATCCTTGTCTTAGTGCCAATGCCACATCTTGATGTGGTCTTACATGGAGTCCTTAATCAATGCCGATGCCATGTCTTGACATGGTCTTACACGGGATCCTTGCCTTACCAATGCCATGTCTTGACATGGCCTTACATGGTATCCTTAACGTCAATTCCTCCTTAAATGCCATGTTATGAACATGGAGTTTCCGTCAATTCTTCCTTAATTGCCATGGTATAGCCATGGACTTTGAGATATCAATGCCTTGTCAAGTCATAGCTGAAACATACTTGCTCAAATTCTCAAGGTTAGTCGCATAACTCAATAATAACATTACTAATAACAATAATTGCATAATAATAAAATGCTACTCAACTTACATATTTACATTCTAAATCTCATCATATCATCAACTTAACTTATTCTCATCAAACTATGCTAGTCAATACTTTCTTGTTATCATACAAAGCCATAATACAAAATATGGTCTAGCATATAAATTATACAAGTTCTCTTTCCAATATCAATTATTATCGAACATTAATCATTATATCGAAACTCAATACTATAGTATTTATGGCCAAAATATCAATTTATCATTCGAATATGCATAATTAAATGCTTATTAAACATATGAACTTACCTCGATACCAAAACGGTCATTTTACCAACTTTCCCGATTTTCGATTTTTCTCCCGTTCTAGGTCCAAATCTCGTTTTTCGGGGTCTAAGACATCACATTTCACTTATTTAATTAAGGTACTACTCAAAAAAGTCCCTAACTCAAACTTTGGAAAAATTACAATTTTGCCCCTAAACTTTTGCATAATTATGATTTTGCCCCTAGGCTCGAAAATTAAACTTCATCCCTTATTCTTATGTTTTATAACATGCTGATCATTTTCCTTCTATGGCAACATCAAATTCTTGCTCTAACATGCACTTATGTACATTAGGTATTTTTGGATTATATCATTTTACTAGTTTTCACTTAAAATCGCTTAGTAAAGTTGTTTAACATAATTCTAAGGTTCATATTCTGCCATAAAACATCAAAATAAACACATTTCACCTATGGGTATTCTTCCAAATATGAACCCTAGGTTAAATTATTGCTAGAATAAGCCAAATCAAATTCTAGGGACTCTAAAAGCGTAAAGAACATGAAAAGCAGGCTAGAATGGACTTACCATGAAGCTTGGAAAGCTTGAAAACCCTATCCATGGCTTCCACATGTTAAATTTGGCCTAAGCTTGAAGATGGACAAATTTGGCATTTAAATTTTGTTTTAATTCATTTAATTAGCTAAATTACCAAAATGCCCTAAAAAATCTTTTGAAACATACCCATCTATGTCTAATTTTGTCCAACAACAACCAATGGACTAATTATCATTTAAGGACCTCAATTTAAAATTTCATAACAATTGGACACGTCTAACATGTAGAACTCAACTTTTGCACTTTTACAATTTAGTCCTTTTGACTAAATTGAGTGCCCAAACGTCAAAATTTTTGAATGAGATTCTCACGATATCATTCCGTGAAATTGTAGACCATAAAAATATAAATAAAATAAATTTATCCACGTCGAATTTGTGGTCCCGAAACCACTGTTCCGACTAAGTCCAAAATCGGGCTGTTACATTGAACTTCTTTGAAAATATCACACATGCTATTGAAGGATGCGAGAAGAAAGCTGGATTTGTTTAGTATTAGGGAGTGCAGGGAACAATTCTCAAACTTCAAATTTTATTCTTTTTGACATTTTAATTACTTTTAAAAGTTATGCAACAACATTTTACTCTTTTTTTTTTTTTCAAAATTTTCATTTTAGGCTGGACTTTAAAAATATCACACATACTGCTGAAGGATGTGAGAAGAGAGCTGGATTTGTTTAGTATTAGGGAGTGTAGGGAACAATACTCAAACTTCAAATTTTACTCTTTTTGACATTTTAATTAATTTTAAAAGTTATGCAACAACATTTTACTTTTTTTTTCTTTCAAAATTTTCATTTTAGGTTGGACTTCTTTGAAAATATCACACATGCTGCTCAAGGATGCGAGAAGAGAGTTGGATTTGTTTAGTACTCGGGAGCGCAGGGAACGATACTTAAACTTTAAATTTTATCCTTTTTGACATTTTAATTACTTTTAAAAGTTATGCAACAACATTTTATTTTTTTTTTTCAAAATTTTTATTTTAAATCATACCACATATGGGAAGAGAGTCCTCTATTTATAGGCAAAGCCTCAAAAATCAACGATTGAGATTAAGTTACATGGCCCACTAAGGATGGTGGAGATCTAATCTCAACTAACTCCAACCACTCATAATAAATGTTATACAAGAAGTGTGATCAAGTGTGGACAAGCCTATGTACATCCATCTAGAATCTTCCAAAGGTTTTGTAACACCCATACCTGACCCGATTAATGGATCCGGGTATGGTATGTCACAACTTAAAGATATGTAAATTTAATAAACTTCGATGCCTCTTTTCAGAAAAATGATGGGATAGCCACAATTGCAGTTGTTGCCAGAGACTCAAAGGAGAAATTACAGGGGCAGAAACTTATCTGTTTCAAAATGTGGCAGATCCTTTTGTTGCGAAAGCAAGGGCATGCGAATGGGCACTTCTGTTTGCGACGAAGATGGGTTTTCGGCGTTGACTGTTGAAGGAGACTCCTTGTCAGTAATTAAAAGCATCAAGAAGAATACCTCAGATAGATCTATAATCAGACCAATTACTCAACACATTGTTCAATATTGGGATCGAGCTTTGAGGAAATCTCTTATCGTCATGTACCCCGAACGATTAATGGAGTGGCTCATACTCTTGCGCTGGAGGGCCGGAGGAATAAGTTTTATGGATGCTGGGTCAATGGCGTTCCAGAATCCATAAAGAAGTTAGCAAGGGAAGATCAACTAGCATGGGATTTGATTCACTGATGGTTTAGCTTGGAATAGTGGAGAAGGTTCTTAGAATTTCCTTTTGGTTTCTAAGCAATAACTCTTCGCATTAGTCTGGTTCTGCTAATGGAGAGTTTTTTTGGGGCTGATTTTTTCTCTTTGGAAGATGATTCGTTCGATTGCTAGCTTATCATGCTTGGTTTTTGTTTTGTGTTTTTTTATTATTATTCATTTTATTTGTTGCGTGCCAGTTGTGGCTCTGCTTTTGTTTTGTTATTTCAGCTGTCAGACATTTATAATTTTACTTTCCCTATGCGAGCAATAATATCAGTCCTTTTCAAAAAAAAAAAAAAAATAAAGAACTCTTAAAATTTTTAGAAGCACTGAGGTCTTGGTGTATACCTCGAATTTGGTATAAACCCTACTAAATTATTAAAATTTTATTTTAAAAAGATTTTATTGTCGATTCATCCAATTCAAGTTGGTTCAAACATCATTTATTGTAATGTGACAGTAAATATTGATTTTGATTAAATCCAAAAAGAAATATGACGAATTTCGAATACACCCAAGGTTAATTTTTAAAAAAAGTTTGAGAGAACTTCAATTCTTCAATTGTTCGGGTTAAGTTAATTCTCTACCCCATAATAATTACCAATATAATAGTTATTTAAAATATTTCTAATATGATCACTTCTAGAAAACAATCATTATCATTAAAAAATTTAAAATTTATTATTCTATTTTGATAAATAAATAAAATAAAAATGTGGCACAAATTGCTATAGAATGGTACATTCGAAAATGACGAAGGAGCAGTTGTTTGGAAAATTTTAACGCCTCTTGCGATTGTAGTCAAAGAGGATTTGTTTCAAGATTTATCTTCCTTATTGGAACATTCATCTAATTTGTTTGGCAAAGTAGGTTTTGTAACATCCACACCCAGCTAACATCATCAACAATGGCAGTCTAAGATTTGCCTGATGAGCGTCTTTGCCACATTCTTTCTTTCCTTCCTCTTATTATTCGATAAGAATAAGTTCTTTATCCACGAGATTTCGATACATATGGAGGTCGATTCCCATTCTTGATCTGCCGGAAAATCATTACAATTGCAGCTATCCCTTCGACGGTATCATGAACCATGTCTTGAACAACCACGAAAACTTGATAATTGTCCGTAGGATTTTTCTTTCGTTAGAAACCGCTATGTACAACAAATCCGTGATTTCTGAGTGGATCCATCTCTCTACCACTGCTACTTCGACCCTCTCAACTATTCCATTAATTTACCTCGTGCGATCTTTACGTGCCAGAAACTCAAAACTTGTTTAAAGAGGTCCTAGTCGACAAAATCCCGACCGACGCCCGTGTTTTCTTTCCATGTCTCGAGACCGCCCGGCTTGAATCGGTTGGTAACACGTTGAGTAGGTTTTTCTTTAGCTGCCCACAGCTCAGGATTTTCGACGTCGAAGATTGCGTTCTTCACTCGGATAAGATCCCCTTGTCGGCCACGGTTACTGTCAAGAAACTATTTTATAATACCATGAAGATGGTGATTCAAATCGTGTATCATCTCAAGCTTCAGCAAGCACTGATGTTACTGAAAGTTGTAAAGACGCCTTTGATTTTTTGAAGTCCATCTCTACTATGATAAAGCACTTGGAGATGAAGGTAAGATTATTCCGAAATTACAAATTAGATTTGCAATATTTGAGTTGGTGGTAAAATCAGGCTCTTATTATTGATTCAATTAATTCGAGTTGGTTCAAACATCATTTATTTTAATATGATCGTGAATATTGATTCTGATTTAACTCAAAAGAAATATGATGAATTTTGAATAGAACCAATCTGTACTACGCTTTTGGGAGAAAGCATCGATCTTGAAGAAGTTGATTATAGGTTATGATCATATCATTGATACGGCTGGGATGTTTATTGTGCTCCACTTTTTAGAGATAACGTTGATTCTGAAGGAGCTGATTATAGGTTTAGGTTACAATATAAACATTGATTTCATTGATAAGAATAATAGGGCCGATTTTTATTATATGAAAGTATTATTTTTGAAGAAGCTGATTATAGGTTATGATATAATCAATGAAGAAATTAAAGGAGAGCTTATGGATTGCTTCCCCTCATTGTGAAGTTGTAGTTATTAGACTTCCTTATTTTATTTATTTTATTTCTTATGAGAATAATATTTCATTCGTATTTAATATGCGCATGGTTTTCGGTTTAAAAATCATAATAATTGGTGCATGTTTTTTTTTTTTTGTTTTTAAGTTCATTTTGTTGACTTTTTATAATCAAATCGAATTGGGTCAAGTTTAATTTGAATTGATTTTTTTTAAATTTATATCATAATTAATACATTTATTTTCAAATTTTAATGATGATTAAATCGAATTATATCAAATTAAATCCAAAACTATAGTGTTTGAGTTTAGGTAAGCTCATTTTTTTCATAATTTTCATTTATTTTGAGGATGCTTAAATTTTGTACTTAAAAAAATAGGAAAAGGGGTTAAGTTGATCGCAGGGGCGAAGTCAGAAGAATTTTTTAGGGGGGGCCGGATAAAATTTTAATTTTTTATAGTTTATATTTTTATAATTTGTAAAGGATTAAATCGAATTTTTATAATTTTAGGGGGGCCAAAGTGCAATTTTACCTTTACTAATTTAAAATTTTAAAAATTTTAAGGGCCAAACTTGTAATTTTACATTTTAGCGGGGCCGAGGCCCATGCTAGCCCCCTAGCTACGCCCCTGGTTGATCGGTTTAATTTTGAATTTTTGAAATTTGATTAAATTTATTTATGAAATTAATTTAATTTAAGTTTAAAATGTAATAGTCAAATTTGATGCATCGTTAAAATTAAAATTTAAAAAAAAATTCAATTGTGTTATGAATAGTTTATTAAGTAGATGTTCATAAAAATCAAGATAAGTTTTGATGTACTTTAAATTCTAATAATTATCAGAAGTAGATCAAATTAAATTAACATTCATAATTTCAGGACTTCTAGTGCAATTAACCCAGATAAATAATTCAAGTTAAAATAGTCAATGGGTCGTACTTACCCAACAAAAATGGTGTGCGAATCTCCCAATGTGGTGGATGTCTTTTGGCCGCATTTTTTTGGCGAGGTGGCACGAAATGATTGGCTCAATTTTGTACTCCATTTTGTTAAAATTTATTTTTTAATAATAGTTTGACAATTTAATATTTTAAGAACACTGAAAACGAGCAAGGTACGAGAAAGGACATTTGATAGGCAATAATAAGACACGTGGATACCAATAAAATTAAAGGGAAAACAACGCCCAAGACCACTAAACTATTAGTAAGTTTTCGTTGTAGTCATTTAATTTTAAAAAGTTACAAAGTTGTTATTAAACCATTTAAAAAATTTCATTTAAGTCATTGGGCTATTAAAATCGTTGCCGTATGGCCTTCTTCATTCATGCTGCCTGCACCAATGAAAGCTCTCATTCACCTTCTATTCTACAGTTTAATATTTTTCTCATGAAATAGTTTTGAACGTTGTGAACTTGTAAACCAAAATCCTAACAACTTTCTTCTTCAATCTCCAAAACTAACTGTCAGATCGCCTCGGATTTAAGGCATGTTCTTCTACTTATAGATAGGTACTGATCCACTATACCGATCATTGAATTGTCGTTTGGAGCTCGTTAGCCAAACTTTTAAGAAAAAAAAACTTAATAACTCAATAACTTAAATAAAGACTTTCGAATAATCAAAGACCATTTTATAACTTTTCAAAGATGAGTGACCAAAACGTGAACTTATTAATAGTTTACCCAAAAATGACTTTTCCTTTTATACTTAAAAGAGTCAATTTTATTATAATATTAGTATACTTATTATTTGTTTAAGCTTGGTTCAACTTGAAATATAAGTATCGCATTTTACTTAAATTTATTTATATTTGTAAATGATTAACTCAAATTTGTTTTAATTTGCTCATATTATTTTTTATTTTATTTAATATTTTAATATTTTTATATTAAAATTTTAAATAAGGAAATTATGCAAAAAGCTTAATATTTATATTATAGTGTTATATATTATTATAAATTTAATTTTTATGTGATATAAATTATATAATATTTAAAATTAAATAATATATAATACGTTATTAGAAAACGAGACGGCTCAATGTTAGGCCTTAAATGTTGGAATCCAAACTAAATTCATATTTTAATTTTTTTGTTCAAACCCATTTTTGAATCTAATATTTTTGTCTAAACTCTTTGAATTTCAAATAAAATTTAAAGATTAAACAGATAACTTGACCCTTGAACAGGTCTGCTCTTGCACTTATCCACATGGTGACATCTCATTCAATAAATAAGACTAATTATGGTAATTTATTTTGGAGGACGGTTATTATTTTAAATAATCTAATTAATAAAAAATTAAAATATTTTACCCTAAAATTTTATTTTATTTTTCAAATTTTATCTCTAACAACATTATAAAAATAAAAATTTGGTTATCAGTGTTAAAAAATTATAAAAATAAAAGGACAAAATTATGTAAAATTAAAAAAAAAAAGATTAAAATTTAAATTTCAGCCTAATATGACCTACTTTTTAAATATGATTTTAAATAATGTAAAACAATGATTAGTGATTTCCCTAAACAGAAAATATAGGAGAATGCAGGCAATTAAAAGAAATGGAAAAGCAAAATAAACGTGGGAATCTCTCTCTATATATACATATATACAGCTCAGAACACTGAATTTCTCCTCCATTAATTCCTTTGAAAATCTCTGGAAAACACTCAGATTGTTCAAAAGAAAGAGTCAATGAAAATGGAAGAGTCGGCGGCGGAGAAAGAGAGCACCGGCGCTGCCATTCGCGACGGAGACGATGATCAGAAAGCTTCGTTAGAAGCAAAGGAAACGAGTGTCGTCGATGATATGATCAATGGTGGAGATTTATCGTCGTCTTCAACGGATATTTTGGTGAAGCCAATGGAAGGGATAAACGGGTCGGGTCCACAGCCATTTTTGACGAAAACGTTTGAGATGGTTGAAGATCCGGAAACCGACCCGATTGTTTCGTGGAGTATCCATCGCAATAGCTTCATTGTTTGGGATTCTCATAAATTCTCTGAAAATCTTCTTCCCAAATATTTTAAGCACAATAATTTTTCAAGCTTTATTCGCCAACTCAACACTTATGTAAGTCATTTTAAATTAACCCCAATTTTTTCTCTAAATTTTGCAGTGATTTTTTTTTTAAAATACAAATTTCCGGGTTTTCTTCAGGGGTTTAAGAAGATTGATTCTGATAGATGGGAATTTGCAAATGAAGGATTTCAAGGAGGAAAGAAGCATTTGTTGAAGAATATTAAGAGGAAAAATAGATATAATTCAAGTAATATTAATACTGAATTGGAAGCTGAGATTGGCATTTTGAAGAAAAATCAGAGTGAATTGAAGCAAAAAAATGATGAATCTAATGATAAACTGGAAGCTGAGATTGGGATTTTGAAGAAAAATCAGAGTGAACTGAAGATGGAAATTGTGAAATTGAAGCAAAAAAATGATGAATCTAATGATAAACTGAGTGTTTTCGAAGATAGGATTCGATTTGTTGAGCGTAGGCAACAACAAATGTTGAATTTCTTAGTTAAATTAGTGAAAATCCCCATTTTTTTTCAGCAATTGATGAAGAAGAAACAGGTGGAAAAGAAAGAGCTTGATGAGGGGGAATTTAGTAGGAAGAAAAGGAGATTGCTTGAGACACAAGTCACTAAGAGTTTGCTTGAGCTAATGGGAACTGATCAAACGGTCGCAAAGAGCTTGAATGAGCCTATGGAGACTGACCGGAGGGGGACCATGAACTTGCCTGAGCCTATAGGGACTGACCAGAGGGTCACCAAGAACTTGCCTGAGCCTATAGGGACTGACCAGAGGGTCACCAAGAACTTGCCTGGGCCTATGGGGAATGACCAAAGTGTCAGAAAGAGCTTGCCTGAGCCTATGGGGACTGACCAAAGTGTCGCAAAGAGCTTGCCTGAGCCTATAGGGACTGACCAGAGGGTCCCCAAGAACTTGCCTGAGCCTATGGAGGTCACCAAGGACTTGCCTGAGCCAATTGGGACTGACCAAAGTGTCCCAAGGACCTCGCCTAAGCCAATGGAGACCAACCAACGTATCACAAAGACCTTGCCTAAGCCAATGGAGATTGGCCAAAGTGTCATCAACACTAAAAACCAAGTTGATCAAGTGCTGGAACCAATGCAATCTGATCACTTCTCAAAGTTTTTGCTTGATTGTATGGAGAAAGACTATTGGGTTTCCATGGAAGATCAAGAGAACATCGATGCACAAGAAATGTCATCTGTTTATCATGTTATGGCTGAAAACCTATTAGGCGAAAGCTCATGTGTTGAAAATGCAACAAATGAAGAGTTGTCAGTGAAGGATTCCAAGGTTTATCTTGAATTGGAGGATTTGATCAATTGGAAACCCTCTAACTTGACTGGATTTGTCAATGATCTGCTAGTGGAACAAACTGGTTGATACAACTATATATCCGACACAGGTTTGTTCTATTTCATCCTCTATGTACCATCATATCTCATATCTATATCTGCATCTGAAGTGAACAAGGATATCGGACATGATTTCTTAATGTAGATGCCATTGGTTGCAGGAAGGTGACTGCAAGTGTATCGAGGCTTGAAGCTGATAGCAACAAAGGTTTATATAGCTCTCTATATTACTGCTTTCCTTCAGATTGTGAAAATATACAACAATGTCTAGTCCTTTTTAACATATATATACATATATATAGTTATATACCCTTTACCCTTTATTTATCAAATTCTGCTACTTCACTTAAAAGGTTAAAAATTGAAATCAATGGTGTTACATATTTTGAATTTTGATGCTTGGCTTACTTGCAATTCAAGGAACTTATGGATTTTGTATCTCCCTCTTGCTTGTTTGTGTGTTCTTTCTACTTCAGTTTTATTCTTATGATTAATTCGATAGTTAGGGCTTTCTCTTATTTTATTTTTATTATCCAACCATTTCCTCCTTCTTTTTTAATGAAAATATTTGTTTCTTTCTTCTTTCTACTAACATAAAAGAAGTCGAAAATTTTCTGTTTTAAGAAATTTGTATATTTTCAGAAAAAATAAGTCATTTTGTTTATGCAATTATCCAAAATTAAAACTCATTGTTTATTAATAAATATATTTTTATTTAGAATCAATTATAAAATTAATATTTAAATATTATTGTGAATAATAATATTCTCTTTAAAATTGTCCAACCTTTGTCCTACCCAAACTATGGCTTGATTCATAAACAAATTTAAATTATATACTTAACCCAACCTGACAAGCCATTTTCACTGTATATTATAAAATACTAAAAATATTTTTGTAAATCTAAATAATTTTTTTAATACCTACTTGAGATAAGAAAATAGAAAATATAGAAAAAGAGAACAAAAATACTGTTGGAGGATGGACAACATTTTAAGCCCAACAAAACTATTTTTCTTTATTTTCTGTCCAAGACCTACCAAGATGGGCGGGCTGCTCGGCCCGTGCCGATATAAACTAGATCGAACCACTAGGAATTATCATAACTAAATTCTACAAATTTTCACTTCATTTTTAACTTATTTTCTTCTGCTAATAAAGCCTCAGTTGATAAATAAAACTATTACCAAAACCAAAATACACAATTCAAGATTTGATTTTTATAAATTACTAGTACCTTAGGGAAGAAAATTACTAGTGAGATACAAACTATAAAAGGATTGTATTAGGCTTTTCTGGTTTTTAAGTGTTTAGCCACTACTACCATTAGCTGTAGCAGTGAGCTTTACCTTTAGGCCTGCTCACAACTACGGATTTTGATGAAGATGAAGAGGAGATGGCTGACCTGTCAAATTCCTCTTTATCTTCATGGAATGCCTTGCTTAGTACGTCTTGGAGTTCCATGTATCTCTGCCTTTTAACCACTCGTTCCTCCGCCGTATCGTTCCCTCCGCAAGCTAGCTGCGATAGGTCGTCCGCGTCCATGATCTTGTTCAACACTTCAGAGCAACGAGGAAAAAATCGTTTCCCGAGTTCGACTGCCGGAGATAACACAGAAAAAGAGGGTTAGCTTCGATATATTAATGCAAATGATATTTATGTGCTACATATATTCAGACATAAATATCAAAATACAATCTTCTATGACAAAACATATAAAAAGTAGAGCAGCAATACTCAGCTATTTATACATCCACTTATATCATCTCTAAATAGAAATTTCTTGTATTAAGAGTTGAATTTTATTTTACCTCCTTTACTTAGAAAATAAACAAATAAAATAGATTTTTAAAATTAATACTTGTGTCTACTCCAAATCCATTATAAATAATAATTAAAATATTTAAATCTAAATATTATCTATCCAAATTCAAATTTCACGATCCCAACCATCTATTATGATCCTAGTGACATTTAAGAGGGCAGCATGAAATGTTGATGAAAAAGCAGTACCTGTTCTGGAAAGTGCTTTGAGTCTATTTAAATGCTCCTCTTGAATCCTGAAAGGTGCCTCATTCAAGTCCACTGTTGTTTGAGCATCATTTAATTTATTGGAATTGATGGTAGCAAATGTGAACTCCGATGTTCCATCCACTTGAGCTATATCCATCACAACTTTAGCTTCCATTGGGAATAAAAGTTTCGCTAGCCCAACTGCAAAAGTTACACAAATAATAACACCAACCTAGTAAGCTTTGTTCTTTGGATTGTTCATTTTTTCAAAAACATTCGTGTCCGAAGAGTTGGAGCAAAAAATTTACCTCTATTTTCGAGATACAACAACTTCATCCGAAGATCATCACCAGCCATGGCAAGAGACAAAGAAGCTTCACCATGCAATGGATCTCTTCTTTCAGCTTGCTCTAGTATCTCTATACACAACCTGTCCTTCGGCGAAGCCTTACCTTCCTCGGTTGATTTATAGTAATCGGCAGCCCGGGTGAGCAGCTTCGATATTTGAAGAGCTTTTCTACCATCGATAGTGAGATCGGATGGTCGTGCACCTTTCGTTAAAAGAGAAACTATAATCTTAGGCTCTTTCCTCATCGCGGCAACGTGCAACACCGTGTACCCTCTCGAGTTCCTATGGTTAACATCAGCGAGTCCAAGGTCAAGCAACTCAGTCGTGGTCTTTGCGTCGCAGTATGCCACAGCGTAGTGAAGCGCATACGCTTCGTCTAAATTCGTATGACCCTCTTTCAGTAGCATTCGAACTAACTCGACGTCATCCGATTCCAGCGCCCGATGAATCCGCCGCACGTGTTTATCGGGAAAACCTACGTTCTCGGGCTTGTCTAAACTGAGTTCCAGACGGGAATCAATGATTTGTTTCACAATGGGTTGAGGCAAGGCTTTGTCGAGTGTTACAATATCAACATCAGATTTCACAACGATTTCTACACACTTTGCCACCAATTTTTCACAAACATTGCCGCACATATTTGCAACGTAAAGAACCACCAAGATATCATCTACGGCGACCCTGTCGATGATGTCCAGTAGATGTCTCTGTAAATTTAAAAACAGAACATAAATTCTGAAAACTTAAAATACTCTGCTCTGTTTTTCTAATTGCTTTTTTTATTCCTCATCAAATCACAAAAAAGGAAGAAAGGACTAAATTATACTACCATTAGTTCACACATTTATCTCTGAATTCCCATATTTTTTAGTATTCATATTTAGCAATCATAATCCAAATAACGTAGCTTAAATCATACAATTTTGTTATTAAGGGACTCTGATATTTAGTTATTCAAATATGTTACTAAAACTCAATAGTAAATATTAAATATGAATATGTGTTGGAGTACATTCAAATTTTTTTTTTTCTATTCACAGAAATGCCTATGAATGCTCAATTTACTAATAATTTTTATATCTGAAAATCAACAAAACTTGCTAATGTTTAACAGTGATTAGTTATTAGAACGATTATCTAATTTCTCCGAAATTGGAAATTCATACAATAAATAATCAATTTAAACATGATTAAGTTTCAAGGGGGAAAAAAGAAGCTAAAATTTGTTGAAATTTACTGACCTGATAAAGAGCAATTAATTCAGGGACCTGAAAAACGAACGCTGCATATAAAACTTCAGCAATGAAATCAACGGCCGGTCTACATCCAACGTGCGAACAACCATCGTCTACGCAAAGGCAAACGCCTTTAGGCAACGATTTAACTTTTCCGGTATACAAGTAAGCCAGAACGGCAACAAGCGAATCATAGCCGATTTCATAGTCTCTAGCCAACTCTTTGAGCTCAAACTTAGCTCCACTATCTTTCAGCCCGGAGAACACGGTCTTAAACACCGAACTCCTCGCCGACAAAATGCACCGGTGAACGGCCACCTCCCGCCCGGAAGATAGCGCGATTTTTGCGTCGGAGAAAAAGTAATCGGAATCCGTCGATTCGTAAAGGGACTCGAGGTTCTTGGAGAGGAGTTGAAGAGCGGCGACGTCCGGAGTGTAAAACGGTTCCGATGAAACAAGTGTTTCGGAGGTCGTTGCCGCAGCGGCGGCGACGATACAGCACGTGGTGCTGTTGTTGTTACTGATTTCGTTCGAATCCGAAAATCCATTTCTATGATCCATAGAAAAACAAAAAAAAGAAACTATTTGAAACTCAAAGCTACTTGTTTAGGTACCTGAAGAAGAAAGCAACGATTCGCCATGGAAATACTGAGAGGAAATAAAAAGTCAAAGGAGATAGATAAAGGAAGAAGAGTTTAGCAATTGATGAGCTAGCATTATCTAGGAGAAGAAGACCATGGCGAGACGAAGAACTTAAAAATTAATAATTAATAAAAATAAAAATTGTTAGATATTCTTTTATTAAATCTAGGTTAAATTCTTCTATTAGTCCCTGTACTTCTCAAAAGTTATCTATTTAATCCATACACTTTAATTTGAACATTTTTAGTCCCTTTACTTTTTAAATTTCAAAATTTCAGTCATAATCATTGTTAAACTGATTAAGTTAAGTTCTATTATTTCCAAAATCTAATGCGTCAACCACATTATCATATATGTAATGACATATCAACTAAAAACTGCGTTTAAAATGTATCTAATTGCTATTGATTGGGTCAGGATTAAATTGAAAATTTGTAAAAAGTATGTGGACTAAAATTGACAAATTTGAAACGTATGGAGACTAATTGTGATAAAATTGAAGTTCAAAGACTAAATACACTACTTTCAAAAAGTATAGTGACTAATAGAAGAATTTAACCTTAGATGTATTATAGTATTTTCCATTTTTTTCATGTTTTAAGATTGCTCTTTATTTTAATATAGATTCATGTGTTTTTCCCCGGCTTTTCGTCCGTACATCAGGACCACCTATTTTGCCTTTTTTCTCCGGTAACCTTTATGAATCTGGATTCGACGGCCCTGATTTAGTTTTAGATTCAAACTGGGATAATCAATCAAGACCAGAAAGAAAATTAAAAGTTAAAATATGTTCCAAGTCCCTGTACTTTTTGTGAATTCATAATTTAGTCCTTTTACATTTATTTCTAGGAATTTGATCCTTTAACTTTTTAAATTTTAAAATATAAGTCCAATTGTTAGTACCGTTAAAATCTTTATATTAAAATTATGGGTGTGACATTTTGAAATAATATGCATTAGGTTCAAAATTTACTCAATAAATTATTATATTATTCAAATTCAACTTACTTTATAGCTCAAGCTCAATTTAATAATAACTGAATCGAGTTTAAACTTTTTTAAAAAAATTACGAATTACATGTACAATTGTTCAAATATTCCTTTACCAATATAGATAAACAATTTTACCTTGTATTAAGAGTCAAATTGTATTTTACCCTCTATACTCAAAACATAGGTAAATTAGTCATTATATGTTAGACTAAAAAGTAAACTGGTACTTTTTGTTAAAAATTTCATTAATTTCTACTGTTAAAAATTGGCGTGGTTGATAGAATAACTTAACAATTTCGAGTGGCGTGCCATGTGTACCTCATTTTGATGTACATGGACCAATTTTTAACAGTATAAACAGATAGGACATTTAGCAGAATAATCAGTCTGCTCTTTGATCTAACATATAGAGACTAATTTACCTATTTTTTAGTAGAAGGAGCAAAATGCAATCCAACTTCTAATACAAGGACTTCTATAATACTTTTACCACTAAAATCATTTTCAAGGATGGGGCGGCTAAAATGCTGCAAAAGTGCAAGGCTGAAAGCTAACCGTCAGTAACGGCAGTTATCAAAGTTCCGTCACTGTTTTCTTTTTAATTCTGGATTTCAACACTATTTTATAAAAATTAATCCATTTGTTTTAATTTGTAACAATTTAATCCTCGTACATCACAAAAAGCTAATAAATTAGTCTAATTATAGGTAAACACGTAAATTTTACCTGCTAACCTTTTTTTTTTTAATTCGTTACATATAAATTACCAACAATGTTTAATAATTTTTACTCAATTCAACTAATTTCTCAATTTTCATAAAGTAAGAAGAACAAATATTGATGGAATTAAAGTAAAAGGACTAATTTCTTAATTTTTATAAAGTAAAGGGATGAAATTTAGGGGTGTGCAAAATTCGGGTAAAACCGAAAAAATTCGGTTAACCGACCGAATTTGGTTAATCGATCGGTTAACCGAATTTTTTCGGTCGGGGGTCGGTTAATTATTTTGTGATTTTTCGGTTAACGGTTAATTCAGTTCGAAACCGGTCGATTAACTGAAATTTTTTGGTTTAACCGAAAAAATTAATAAATAAAATTATAATATATAAGTATGCCCCCTATTCATTTAAACCCAATCTAAATCCAAATATCTAACCCAACCCAATTACCCAATCAAAAAATTACAAATAATTTAATAAATAAAAAATTCTAAAACTAAAACTAAAATTATGTAATTTTTTTAATTATGTAGTGATTCATTTCGGGTAATTTAGGTAATTCGGTTAATTCGGTTAATTCGATTAATTCGGTTAATTTTTAACTGAATTAACCGAAAAAATTTCTGTTCGGTTAATTTTTTTTAAAAAATTCGATTCGGTTAACGGTTAAAAATATTGAAAGATCGATTAATTTGATTAATGTTATTTTAGATCGGTTAACCGGTCGATTAACCCGATTGAACACCTTAATGAAATTTAGAATTAGACTTTTTAATTTGTAATATGTTTTTCAGCCGTATTTTGTGTAATCGTCACTCTTTGAGATATTTATACAGATGGATTTTTTTATTACTGTCTATTACTTGTGCTTTAATATTTTAAAGTTTTATCCACTCCAACATGGATTTGCTTCCAATCTAAAGTCAACAAAACTTTGTTTGTTTCCAATCACTATCGTTCAACTTATTTGGTCAAATTCTTTTTGGTGGCTCTATTATGCTCAATTTTCAAATCTAGCCCTTGTATTTTAATTGGGACAATATACTTTTTGGTTCCTGAATTTAGCAACTAGGCTTGATTTGGTACTTGTACTTTTTTTGTCCACTTTGGCACCTGAACTTGAAAAATATAAAAGTTTGATGATGTGGTACCATGATATTGCACCATATCGTTACCTGGAAATTTATAAATTTAATAATTGATCCAATGGTTGAACAGATCTGACATCAATTCTCGATTTAACCAATTCACTTGATTCGACTACTAGACAAGCAAATGATTAAAAAATTCATAAAAATCTAAAAAACTAATTTTATAAAAAAAATTATTAAACTGGTTTAGCCGGTTCAAACCATCGTCCAGGTTTTCAATCTTTACCAATTTCAAGCAGTTTTTTTATTCAATTGGTTCAAGCCTTTTGCTTGAACTATTATATTGATATGTTCTTGATTTGTTCGATCCAGTCTTATTTCAATAACATTGGTCACAACATCAAATCTTGACATAATCCACGTTTAAGGACTAGAATGGATCTGGTTGCCAAGTTCAATGACCAAAGTAGACAAAAAAAAAATACAAATACCAAAGTAAACCTAGTTGCCAAATTCAGGGGGCAATGGTTATATTATCCCATTTTAACTTGATATACTTTATCATTTATTTAACCATATCATTAATACAAACACATGTTTAAATTTCAATTACATGTTCTAAATATGTTTCATGTCAATTTCAAGCTAGCATTTCACAACAAATATGAAAAATTGAATGATAGAAGGACCTGGTTGAGACGATACTAATATTTTAAGGATTCAATTAAAATGTTTTGAAATTTTGAGATCAATTTAAAACATGTGACATCATTTAGAGACTCGGATGAAATTAACCCTTTTCCTTTCGTAGTTTTTATATGGATAAACAAAAACACATGGAGGGTCATTGGGGCTCTTTGTGCACAAAAAGAAGCCCACATGGCAATGCCAGACCAAGGTTGGATTCCGAAAACAAAAAATTTAACGTTGGATGTTAAAATTTTAAATCAAATTAAAATCAAGATACGAGCAGAGGTATTTATGGGTCGAGTTTAAGTATAATATTAATAAATTTTATATTTGTTCAAGCTCTACTTGGTCCGGCCCAAAATACGTGTTTAAAATTTCGCTCAAATCTGCTCATATTTACAAATGGCTAACTCTTATATATTTTCATTTTTGAACAGCCTCATTACAAGTTTTAATTATATATGTTCCTTTTGACACAATACCTGACCCATAAACAAGAGGATAATACGCTTCAGCGCTCTTGAACTCGCGTCCTGCCGCATTCTCCTGCATTGGCAACAATGCCCATACAAATCAAGCTAAGACTCAATCAACTTATTTATTAAAATTTATATATAATTATCTTAATTTTTTTATATTTTCATTATAGTAGTATTATATATTACTATAGATGTAAGTTTTAAATGTTAAAAATAACATAATATATAAAAATAACATAATATAAAATTATAAATTAAAAAAAAATGACCGAACCAGATTAGATTCAGGCTTTGAATGCTTAAGCATGAGTCCGATCCGTATTTTAAGTGAGTCTATTTCAAAGTAAACTTCTCATCTCGACTTGATTACAATCCTACCTTAATCGTATTTTTTTTTTTACAAATATTTTTCTTGACCAAATTAAGTTGAGACCCCAAATTTTATATCTTTTAACAATCTGGTATTTGACAAAACAAACCTCACAAACATTTGAATTTTATTTTCGTCAAACAAGTTCATTTAAAAAAAAAAAAAGTTTGAGTGAATAATAATAATTGGTAGAACTATAAAAAGTGAACTTGCCATGCTCGTTAAAAAATGAGTGGCAAGTGGGAACACAAAACACTGGTCAACGAAAGTCAGCTCTCATTTAAAAAACAATAATAATAATAATTTAAAGTACGCATTTTTAATATTTAATTAATTGGTTCTATTAATTATAATTTAGATAACGACTTCCAATTTATTTTATAATTTCTTTATTACAAAATTTACATGAATTAATTAAACTAGTATGAACTCAAAATACTGGTCAATCAAGTCAACAATTTATTTTTAAAAATAATAAATTACTAATAATCATTTAGCTTTGCATGTGAATTTTTTATATTCTATTAAAATGGTTTTAAATTTTAATTATACTAATTAATCTATATAATTTTTCGGACATCATTTATTTGAAAAATATATAACGTTGAATATGAGGCTGAAAAAATATCTTGTCCGTATTTTCTTGGACTTGTAATTAATGTCAATTATATTTGTCACCGACCATTTTTTTTGTTAAAATAAAAAGTTTTAGAACCAAAATAGTTATAAAATAAAATTTTATGAAAGTTCTTATATTAAGAATTAATTTATATTCTACCCATTTATTTAATAATTTGAATTATTATTATATCTACATAATTAATTTTAAATATATATTATTTAAATTGTTAAATAATAATCCGAACTATAAATCAATTTGAATTATGCAACATATGATGTAACACCGGATCCAGACTCATACAGAGTTTGTTTGCAGTTACGCTTTTTGGTAATTTTGCATTGCCTTCTCTCCCATTCTAACGAAACTTCTTACCAACTTTTCCTTTTACCGACATGTCCCTACCACAGATTTCTTTGGAAACCAACGACCACTCTCCGTTTAAAACAATTTACATATATACTCGAATTTATTCTAAAAAATATATAAATTGAATTAAAATAATAAAATAAAATTTATTCGATTTAATTTAATTTGATCGGATATTTATTCTTACATTAAAAGGTTTGAGTATCACTATAATTAAATTTTAAAATCATATTTAATATTTATTTAATATAGAAATTATATTTAAATTTTATAATTAAATTGATTTAATCTGGATCCACCATTTTTATTCCAAACCGAGTGGTGTAATATCTTTTTAATAACAAAATTATTTTAAAAAATCACACGAAAACATGAAAAGTCGAGTCAATGTCAAATCTAATCGCTTATTATACCGCGTTCACACCGTCGCTACCACCCGCGCTTCCTTAGACGCATCTCCAACCGCGTTGGCTACCATACGTATATATATAAATCCAGCGTTCCCATCTTCAATTTCAATTCATTTTTGCGTTCATATTTCGTCAAACCAAAAATCAAACCCCATAAATTATTTCATGGAAATTGGGTCTTCCCCATTCTTTTCCGCTGAAGTTCTTGCTTATAACAACACCGGCATCATCACCGGCACCGGCGGAGGAGACGGCGGCAAGTTTTATTGGTTTCAGGATATGGAAGATGGCGATAAAAGGAGTAGAAACAACGAGTTTATGGATTTACATTCTTCGACTTCGCTATTCGATGATGAAATGAAGCACGAGCAACTTCAGTGGTATACTGATTCTGATCAAGGAAGAGGAGCTGTTTTTGAATCGAATTACAGTGAAACGAATGATTATTTCGATCAAATTCAAAGTCATTACTCTGAAATCGATGAATTTGATGATTCACGGAAGAAACGCCCGCGAAAATCAAGTTCACCGGTATCTGTTCCGGCGACGGAGGATTCGGGTCCATCGCAATCAGGCGGAACAGGACGGCGGTTATGGGTGAAAGACAGATCTAAAGACTGGTGGGAGAAGTGCAGCCACCCAGATTTTCCCGACGAGGATTTCAAACGCGAGTTTCGAATGAGCAAGTCGACGTTCGATATGATTTGTAAAGAGCTTGAATCAACGGTGATGAAAAAGAACACGACGCTCCGCGATGCCATCCCGGTTTGTCAACGCGTTGCGGTCTGCATTTGGCGTTTAGCCACCGGTGAACCGCTTCGAACGGTATCAAAACGGTTCGGTTTAGGAATTTCAACTTGCCACAAGCTAGTTTTACAGGTTTGTGCCGCCATTAAAACTGTTTTAATGCCTAAATATGTCCAATGGCCCGATGAAAACAAATTAAACAAAACCAAATCGGAGTTCGAATCGGTAACCGGAATCCCAAACGTCGCCGGCGCGATCTACACCACTCACGTCCCGATCATCGCTCCAAAATCCAACGCCGCCGCGTATTTAAACAAGAAACAAACGGAGAAAACCCAAAAACAATCGTATTCCATCACACTCCAAGGTATCGTAGACCCAACCGGCGTTTTCACTGACGTTTCAATTGGTTGGCCTGGTTCAATGTCCAACGAACAAATCTTCGAGAAATCGGCGTTTCATCAAAGCGCCGTTAAAGGCCAAGTAAAAGGCGTTTGGGTAGTCGGAAGTAAAGGGTATCCATTAATGGATTGGGTTTTAGTCCCTTACGCTCATCAAAATCTAACTTGGACTCAACACGCATTCAATGAGAAGATCGAAGAGATTGAAAAAATGGGTAAAGAAGCATTTGCGAGACTGAAAGGAAGATGGTCGTGTTTGCAGAAAAGGGCTGACGTTAAGCTTCAAGAATTGCCGGCTATGCTCGGCGCTTGCTGTGTTTTGCATAATATTTGTGAGCTTCGAAATGAAGAAATGGAACCCGAGCTTAAAATTGAAATTTCCGATGATGAAGTCGTGCCGGAGAATAATTTGAGATCCATGGTTGCCGTTCAAGCTAGGGATTATATTGCTCATAATTTGCTTCACCATGGCCTCGCCGGTACCGGTTTTCTATAGTGATTTCATTATATTATCCTTGGTTTAAAAAATTTTGTATTGTTTTTAGCGTACCTGCCAATAATAATAGGTAGATAGGTAGATTTTGATTGTATTTTTTGGGGGCTATGGAATAAAAAATTTATTTGACTCTTTAGTTAATTAATTTTTGTTGACTTTTTAATAAATAAGTTTAAATTTTGTGGATTAAAAAATTTGGAAGAACTAATTTATTTTCAAATTATGTTACATAAAACCAAACAATTGACCACTTTCAATTTAATAGTTTATGTTTTGTTGATTGTCTTAATATTTTCTTTTATCATAAAGTGCTATGGAGGACTTAGTATTATATTATATTCTGTTATTTTTACTAAAAAAATAAGTAAATTAGCCTCTAAATGTTACGTTGAAGAGCAAACTGATCCTTTTATTAAAAGTTCCATCAATTTCTGCTGTTAAAAATTAGTCCATATACATTAGCATGAGTTACACATCAACACACCACATGTCACTGTCTATTCATTCCATCAGCCACATATTTTTTAACAGTATAAATGGATAAAATTTTAACAAAAATGAGCAATCTTTTCTTTAATCTAACATATAGGGACTAATTTGTCATTTTTTTAGTAGAGAGAGCAAAATGTAATTTGATTCTTGGTACAAAGGCCTTCATGGTACTTATGTGATTAATTGTCCTCAGTTGTTCACTTTTAATAGACATTAAATTGTACTTTTTTCTTTTTAAGGGACCAATTTACTCAATATCAAAATTGAAAAAGATTGGGAGGTTTTTTTTTTTACCTTTCTTTTTTGTAGAAAAAGATTCACATGTTACAGCATTTACATCTTTTGTTATTTATTTAGGATAAATTTAAAAAACATATATGAACTATGGTTTAATGTGCAATTGTATACATGAACTTAGACATTATGTAATTTTATACATGAAATTTTGATTTGATCGGATTCTTATAAATTATTAACACAATTATTGATATAATATCATTTTATGTTTATATATTACATACATAAAAATTATATTGATCCAATATAAAAATAAATTGATGTATTTATTTTTTTAAATGTGCATGATTAATCAAAATTAAAGTTTCAAATATACATTTGAACCACAATTAGAGTTTTACGTGTATAATTGCACCAAATTAAAGTTCATATATAATTTTGAGATTTATCCCATTTATTTATTTAAAGGGATAAACTAGTGTTTAATCTCAAGATTCCTTCAACAATTTTTTTTTTTGGTGAGAAACAAAAAACAGCTTAAGAATTCATAAGAGACATTAAAAGCTTTGTCTTGTTGTAAAACTATGACCACCACCGCAGGCGAAACATAAAAAATTTGAAGAGAATTCTGCCAAGAGAGCTCAACCTTCGCCAGTTGATCAGCAATTAGGTTGTACTCCCTAGGAACATACTTGATTTCATAATATACTTCAAAAAGCAGAAGCTTTTGACTCTTCTAAGTAAAAGTAATGCTAGAGTCCATCATGTCCTCCAACTATTTTTTAGCTACATTAGTATGTAATTTTGAATTACGTTAAAGTATGAATGAAGAGACACATTGAAATTGCGCCATGTCATCACTTGAAAAAATATCAGAATGGCATACCATTCGATATTAACAAAATTCAAATTTAATGATCGATTGAGAAAAAATATCAACTTACAAAACTATAGACCAAAAAATTCAAAAATAAAATTATAAAAATTCAAGAATTAAAATAATACATTTATCTCTTATTTAAATTGTATTATAAAATAAAATTTTATATCCAATAGATCTATCTAGAAATATGCTAAACATCATTCTAATAACATAAAATAATTAATATATAAAAATTAAAACTAAAAAAAGAAATAAAAGAAATAAAAAGGAAATACAGGTGGCGCAATATAAGAGGGGTTTGGGTGGCAAACAAATCCATTTAGTGCAAGTTCATGAACCTAATCAGACCTTTCCCACCTCAACGAACCTAACTGCCCATTTCATTCATGAACTTCACCATCCCATCCACTCCCTTTGGACACCAACTTGATTTCCATCACCTTTTTACCCCTCCCCCCGAAATCCTTCCTTCAACTTGATCTTCGCTTTGGGTTTTACTTTATATATATATAAGCTTACCTGCAGCTGCTTCTTTGGGTTCATTTTAATTCCTTTGCTGCTGCATCATTGTTTCTCCATTTCTGGTATGGTTTGAGTTACTTTATTATGATCACATTTGCTTGATTGAATTTGTTGAAGTAATTTAACTTTTTTGTAGGATTTCCTTGATGTTTCTCTTATATATACGTGTGTGTGTGTGTTCAAGCTCTGTTTGGTAATTTTATGCAAAGAAATGTTTTGATATATGGAAATGGCTTTACATTGGCTCTAATGTCATCCAATTGTATGTTATAATTCCACAATAGGTGTTTTTTTTCAATTTCCATAAGCTTAACTTTCATTTGCCCCGACTGTTAATTTCTTAGTTTCTGTAGGTACTTTTATTTCTTACCTGTTGAGAGAAGAAATTTTCCAAGTGTCGACAGTCTAGAGTCGTTAGATCCCTCGACGAGTCGGTATTGTTTTTGCTCGGGGTTTTGTTGAATCAAACCCTATCAAGGGATGATGCTCACGTGCTCTTAGTAGGTGGTCATGCACTATGCATGACCTGATTCAACAAGCTGCTCTGGTTCTGTTAAACCCGCCGCTTCAGACATCTGGGCTTTCCGAAAAGCAGGGAGACAAAACTCCGAGCGGGGATACAACTGACTCATAAGGAGGTCTGTCGGTTCTGGATGGACTTTTCTGAATGGAGTCGTTCTCCTTTCAACGATCCCTTTGTATGACATTGAACTGGAAGAAAGAAAAATGGGGTTTGATTTAGAAGATTGATAGTTTGCATTTGTTTCTAATTACTGCAGGTAAAATGGAGGGTATATCTAAAGATATTGCAGTCCTTGTGCCATTAGTCTTGGTGACTTGATGTCTAAAGATTTGAGAACCATGTCGACGCGCATTGACCGTGCTCCCTATAATCTTACTGCCGAGAAGACGAGTTCATTGCCAAATCAACCTTGTGAGTTCACCTGTGGCAGAATCCAAGGTTTCCATGGTGCTGGTTTGTCAAATCATCAAGGAGGTGAGGACGATGTGCCCGTATCCTTTGGTGTGGATCATGAAAATTCATGTCCTCAATCTATAGCATATAGATCTAATCCAAAATCATCAGAACCGTTTCTTGAAGTATCAGCTACTCTGTTAGGGAAAAGGAATATAAGTGATGTTCAAGATGTCAAGAGGGTTGCCATGGATCTTGCAGGGGACGACAACAATCGGCTCAATGAGTATAATCCAAGATCACCTGAGTCATTTCTCCAGGTGCCGCAACGAAAAAGATGAAAAAACTGAAAGCCATTGTCTGTTTGAATCAAATAACATACCTCTTTGGGGATTTACATCCATTTGCGGTAGGAGAATACAGATGGAAGATGCTGTTGTGGCTATACCTCGATTCTTGCAAGTTCCTTCTCGAATACTGAATGTCGAGAGCGTATCTAATCAAACAAGCAATATAAGCAACTTAACTGCAGATTTCTATGGCGTGTACGACGGACATGGAGGCTGTCAGGTAGCTTCCATCATTCTATTTTACACGTAATTGATATGTCAAGTTAGTTTGATATTGAACATTTCATTTGCATAGGTTGCGAATTATTGCCGTGAACGTATGCATACGGCTTTGGCCGAGGAGATAGAAATGACAAAAGCATGTATTCTTGACGGAAACATCGGATACGACTGGCAGGAACAATGGAAGAAAGCGTTCTTAAATTGTTTCGTCAAAGTTGATACCGAGATCGGAGGAGTTCATAGAGGCCACGTATCGGAAACCGCTGGTTCTACTGCTGTAATTGCAGTTGTTAGTCCGACACATATAATCGTTGCCAATTGTGGTGATTCAAGGGCAGTTCTCTCCCGTGGAAAATTTCCGATCCCATTGTCCATAGACCACAAAGTACGAAATGCTTTTTCATGTTCCGGTTTTTACTAATTTCAAAGACATTGAAATAACAGATGACCCCTTTTTTATAGCCTGATAGAGAAGATGAGCAAGCAAGAATTGAAGCCGCAGGCGGCAAGATCATACAATGGAATGGCCCTCGAGTTTCAGGTGTTCTCGCAATGTCAAGGTCAATCGGTAAGTCTTTCAAGTTTCAACTTGTAATATGAGCTCCGAATCGATTAATCAAGGTATCGAATTTGGTTTATCGTCTCAGGTGACAAGTACTTGAAACCATGGATTATTCCAGACCCGGAAGTGACATTCGTTAGTCGAGCAAACGACGACGAATGTCTTGTTTTAGCAAGTGATGGATTGTGGGACGTGCTTAGCAATGACGAAGCCTGTGAAGTTGTGCGGAAGCGGATCGGTTTATGGCGTAAAAAGTACAGAGATAAATCTAATGGTGAAGGGATTGATGGTGCAGCTCAATCTGCAGCAGAGTACCTATCAAGGCTTGCTCTTAGTAAAGGAAGCAAAGATAATATTAGTATCACTGTGGTGGACCTGAAAGCCCATACAAAATTTAAGAACAAAACCTGACACTGGGATGTCTTGCTGGTAAATATTTCACACGGATCCGGGTTATTTGAGTTTAAAGCTCCTGTTTTTCGAGCTAGATAATTATCGGTTTAAATCATTTTAGATTTTGATCATTTGGGTTCGGATTAGTTTTGAGTTTGAGGTAGATGGAGTCAGATTTGTTTTTTTATTTTTTATAGTTAAATTGGATTAGATGCAAGTTATTTTTTGTATTCGAGTAATAATTAATAAGTTTATAAATACGATTTTGCCAATTGAGGGTTAAGTTGAATTGATTAATCTAAAGTTTAATATATCTGATTCGAAGGTTGTCGTAAAATGTTAAATGTTTTAAAAATCAAGTCAAGTCATCGATTTTTGATTAAATCGGTTCCATTCTTGTTTTAATAATAATTAAATACACAATTAAAATATAAAAATAATAAAAATAAAGGTGGGTTCAATCTACTTATCTAAATGGGCTAAGTTGAGCTCATTTGCTAGAGTATTTGATTATAAATTCCAAATTAATCAATAATATTAGTACTAGAAATTCATTATTTAACATTATAATTTATATTGAGCAGCTACTAAGTGTTTGATAAATAAAACTTGTAATAATTGGACAAAGAGCGAAAGAATGACACGTGCAGTCGGCCAAACATAGCTAGAAAATTTTCATATATATTTTGCGAAGGATTTATATTTGGTAAATTTAATATTATATATTTCATTAAGGAACCAACTTAATTCTTCATTTCGTACCATATAATATAATAATATTAAATACGTTTAAAAATTTAATTCTTCAATTATCCTTTACAAATTTAACAAAACTAAAGTGAGACTATAATCAAATTTTATTTTTATTTTATTTTTATTTTAATTTTTATTTTTGTCAGCTCTAATAATGATTGATGATTAAATGTATAAGATTTATACAAACAACAAGAAAGGGTAAAGGTAATAAAAGAGAAAAGTAAAAATTCTTTTCCCCTTTTGACATAACGCCGAAAGTTTTTTTTTTGTTTTAATTACATTACATTATAATGTGAGTGTGTCTCACATTTTCGATCAAACAGGCGGTGACATCACAATGAGGAATATCCCGATATTATGACGACGGATGCCGTCGTTACAACGTAAATGGAGATATTGCGATGTGGTGGCATGTTTTCTAACTAGATTGAATTTTTTTTCAGTTAAACTCTGATTATTCTAAGAATATTTTAGTATAATTAAACAATTAATTTTAGTCTATTTAAAGGGTCTTGTATACCTATTTTAAGAGGTCAATTAATAGGCAATTAAAGATGCAGTACTACATAGCTCTTTTTTTTAGGGTTGTGAACATATAGTCACAAGTGAGTTTTGATAGTAATTACGGAGAGAAATTCGCACCACTTTTGAGAAAACTATATGAAAATTAAAATTTTATTTTCGGGTTTGCTCTGTGAGAGCTAGGTATTTGTTTTTGGGGTTTGAGTTTGCATGTTTAGTACATTTAATTTTATTTTCTCCATATTATACTCTCGTTTATTTATTCATTCAATGAAAAATTAAACATCTTTTGCTCGTAGTTTTTATTCTCTTCGAAAAAAATTTCACGTAAAATCTGCATTTATACACACAGATCCCAACAAATAAATATATAATTTTCTTAATATAAATATTAATATATTTAAGTAATTATAAAATAAAATAAAATAAAAACAAAAACAAAAAAAATTAAGCAAAATTTATGTATAATAATTACATATGATAAAATAAAAAACTCTGATAATGAAACTCGAAGTCTTACAAATAATGTTGAAGTCTGTTTGGTAAAGACACGGTTTTCAAGTTTTGGAGTAAAAGGGTATGATTTGAATGATTGCAACCACGCTCCATTAATGTCCAAAAGTTAAGGCCAACGTGTAGTAATTTACTCTATACACTTTTTGTATTTTTTTAATTTTTCAAAAATATCCTTTCCGAATAATTGTATATACGATATATAGGCGAAGTCAAAATAAATTTTTAAGGGGGTCAAATAAAATTTTAATTTTTATAGTTTATATTTTTATAATTTGTAAATGATTAAATCAAATTTTTATAATTTTAAAGAGGTCAAAGTGTAATTTTACATTTACTAATTTAAAATTTTTAAAAAAAATTTAAGAGCTTAAATAATAATTTTATATTTTAGGGGGAGCGAGGACCCATACCAACCTCCTGGCTTCGCCCTTGATTATATATTAAGTCCAACTATGATAGAAACTTAAACCAAGTCAATGACCTAAATTATCCAATCATTTATCTTTTTTTTCTCTCAATTATTTTTAATTATTTTTAAACTAACAAGTAACTATAACAAATATTGTTTTAATAAAAATATACTTAAAATATTTCATTACAATAAACTTTTATTTAATATATAATAAACTAATAATTTACATTTAGATCAATATTTTGGAATTAAACTGATAATCAAATTGGCAATATTAGTAATGCTCTAAACTTGTTCTTTAGAGATCGAGAGCCTGGTGATTAATTCTATTTTTGAACATCATTGCTTGCTTGCTCTACCCAACGGGATTGAAAAGGTTATTTCATCGATTAAAATCAATGTTTTCAAAACTAGACTTGAAATTAGTCGGGATACTACTTATAAGATAGGGGTTAAATCGATTAACCCGCAAACCTATATAAACCGATTGAAGAAAGCTAAAAAAGACTAATTGAGTTGATTTTCTCTATTTTTATTTTTTATGTTTTTTAATAATTTGTTTAATTGAATTGGACGAACTAATCAAATCAAGATCTAGTAGCTTGATTTGTCCAACCACTAGTCTAGTTATGAAGAACGAAAAAAAAGAAAAATAAAATATATATAAGAGAAAACAATATTTTTTTGTCTTTTTTTTTTCCGCGTGTCAATTTTTAATTATTTTTTAAAATAGGCTTAATGATTGAACTAACAAAAGTACCAACTTGAAAAAAAAAATTAGGTTTCACTCGTGACTAAAAATTTAGGTTAAACATAATTTTTATTTTATATCTAAGATTAAAATGTAATTTTATAATAAATCAAAGCATAATTTAATTATCTTATGGAAGACTTAAATAATAATTTTTCATTCGAGAGAGGGATAAGGGTTATACCTGTCTTCACTCAGATTCACCCTAGATGGGGGCACTTTGATGCTACCATACTTGCACCCATGCTTTCTATACGTTGAAAGCTCGGGTTTGAATCTTATCATTTTTTTTTAAATTTTCATGATTTTACTTGTTTAATCACTAACAAGGCACCTCGTGATCCCTTTTAAAGACGAAGGATAAAATCTTGAAGGTTTGATCCCATTATGTGTAGAGGCGAATCCAAATTTATGTATTAATTTATAATTTCATTATTTATAATTATTCTGTGTGTTTTAATATCCAAATCGATGAAAATATATGATTCATCCCTAATTAATATTTTATGTTTGTATTAATTTAAAATATTAATTGTAGAAATAAAATTCAAAATTCAAAATTATTATATGTATAGAGGAGCGCATTTAGGTGATAAAGTTTCAATATTGTGTTATCATTATTTAAAAAAATTCCACACATAAAATAGTCAAATAATTTATCCTAAAAACAATAATTTTTAAAATATTAAATTCAATATTTTAAAGTATGGTGGTATAATAAAAGTTAGATCAAAGCAGTTAAAAATATCATTTATTTTTACTAATAAAATTGATATTTATACCTCAAGTATAAAGTATTATTACACATTATTATGCAAGGATAAAGTAGAATAAATTTTTAGGGGTCGGATTAAATTTTAATTTTTATAGTTTATATCTTTATAATTTGTAAAGGATTAAATCAATTTTTATAATTTTAAGAGACTAAAATATAATTTTATCTTTATTAATTTTAAATTTTATATTTTAGGAGCCGGGCTTCACCCATTTTATTATGTATTTAACACTAAGTTTTAATAAAAATAATTAGATTATTTTATGTATTATAATTTTAGCTGAATTTTTAAATATCCATTTTTTTTCATTTCTTACAGCAACCGATACCGATAATATCTCTTCCCCGAAAGCCAAGCTTTCTCCTTTGTATTTTGTTTATAAAGTCTTTTAAGCCTCGAAGAAAACTCAAAAACTTGGCATTTCCCTTCATGGAAATCACCGGAGAACCCCCGCCGTTATGGCCACAACTGGCCACCGCCACCATTCATCGTCGTCGCCGTCAGCCGCCGTCTCCTCTTTTCTCCCCACCGATTCTCATAATTCTCTTACCCACCATCGCATTGGTTCTCATGTTCTTCGCCGTCCCTCCTTTTCTCTCTACCATCGCCGCTCAGATTTCCCAACCCACCGGCGTTAAAAAAAACTCCGATTCCCTCAACCTTTTCCTGGTCTTCTTCACCATCTTCTGCGGCGTTTTCGCCAGGCGAAACGACGGCAGCGGCGACGGCGACAATGAGAACAGTAGGAATGGTGGTGATACTCACATTAACAAGCAACAATGGTTTGATCAGTACCCGGTAAGGAAAATCTACGACGACCATCTTCCACCAATAAACGCGGTGGAGGAAACGACCGTCGTAAGGAGGTTGAAGAGAAACAGTAGCTCATACCCAGATTTAAGACAGGAATCTTTGTGGGAAAATAGCGAAGATCGGTCTCGTTTTTACGATGATTATGGAATAAATTATTATAATGATGAAGTTCATGAGCTTCGCCGGAGCTGGAGAAGTGATCGTCAGTACGAAGAATGTGAACCCAAGGTTATTATTTCTCCGGCGAAGTCACCAGCTCCTTCAACACCGCCACCTCCGCCGCCACCTCCTCCTCCTGCAGCTGCATATCGTAAACCAAGGCGAAGTTATCAAGCTGTTGGCCGGAACGAGAATGTGAATAATACTCAGAAGTTTCATGTTGAGTACGATGGAAGTGAGTCTCCGGCTCCGCAGCCAGTAACGCCACCGCTGCCTCCTGCAGCTGGATATCGTAAACCAAGGCGAAGTTATCAAGCTGTTGGCCGGAAAGAAAGTGTGAATAATGCTCAAAAGTTTCATGTTGAGTACGATGGAAGTGAGTCTCCGGCTCCTCAGTCAGTAACGCCACCTCCGCAGCCTCCTCCTCCGCCTCGACGACCACCGTCGCCGGTTTCTCAACTGGGATATAGTTCAGAACAAAGGTACGCGAAATTGGAACGTAGAAAAAGTAATGCAACGAAAGAAATAAAGATGGTTTTTGCTTCTTTAAGGAAGAGAAAGAAGAAGAAGGCTAAAGACGATTATCGATATGAACCGCCGGTTAATTATTCCACCACCATTCCCCCACCGTCACCACCACCACCTCCACCGCCAATGCCTCCACCACCATCCTCCGTCTTTAAAAAATACAATCTCTTTAAATCAAAAGGCAGCAAAAGCAAAAGAATCCATTCAGTTCCACCTCCACCGCCGCCGCCGCCGCCTCCACCGTCGTCAGTTTCAAAACCAAAGCAAAACACTCAATCCCCACCACCACCTGCACCGCCAACACCACCACCCAGACCGTCAAGAAGACGAACCACAATCAATGCCGACAACTATAAGCCACCATTACCGACAACAAAACCAAACACCAGCTTTTACCATGTCGAAGAGAATGTAAACAGCGGAGAACAGTCACCGTTAATCCCCAAACCACCACCTCCACCGCCAGAATTCAATGATGATGAAAAAGTCAGCATGATGGACGGTGATGATGGGGCTATTGTTGGAAGGGTCCCAGTGTTTTGTCCCAGTCCAGATGTTAACGCAAAAGCTGAAACCTTTATTGCCAGACTCAGAGATGGGTGGAAATTAGAGAAAATAAATTCCATGAAAGAGAAGCAAAAGGATAAAAAATCATAAAACAAAATTCAGAGATTTCCTTATTTTTTCCGAATTTGATTTTCCCTAATCAATTGAATATTATTATGATGGGGCCTCAGGAAAAAAGCTTCATGAGAGTTCAATGTTTTTTTCTTAATGAACACTTTCATGAAGATCATTGTAAGTTTGAATGTGTGTGTGTGTGTTTATATTTGTAACACTAAACCATGTTTTTAATTTGGTGTCTGTGTATTCGCAATGAGGGCTCTTATTGTGGGTTTTTTTGTTCATCAATTGGAGCCTTTGTGGTTTGTTTTTTTTCCTTTACAGCAATTAAAAATGGTGTGATTTTGCAATCTGATCCTTTGATGTTATGAATATTACACGTTACATTTTCAAAGGGAAAATGTAAGTAAGGTCAATCACGAATCCCGAACATAAAATACAAAAGAAACATGCTATATACTTGTTTTGAAATTTGGGAAAACTAGCAGCACAATAGCTGTTACAGTAGTGGATTCAGTTAAATTAAATACAAGATAGAGGGGATCAAAAGCAAACAACTCAGAGAAAAATGTCTGTCTTGGTCCCATTTCATATATTCATTGCTTCAATGCATGAAAAAAAGTGCACACTTAACTTTAAACTTTGCCATTTTCATAATAATTTCTTTACTTCAAGACATGGGGCATGGACCATATCATGATTGATATTTTGAATTTGATAGAATTTCAATCACCCTAGATAAGTAAAGATAACCCGAAGATCCATTCGAAATTTGAGAAAATTTGAGGAAAAATTTAGCAACTACCCCTACCATTGAAAGAGCATGGCATATACATCTTACCGTGGGATGCCATTTCTTTGTGCTCTTTTTTTAGTACAACGCAAAGGATTGATACAAAACATTTTCCAGGACCTCAAATCCTGTTTTCTCGAACTTAACCGACATTCCAAAATGCCGACAAAAATGACCGCTGCTACTGTCAACAACAGGTCGTTTCATCGAGTAAAAAACCCGAAGGAGAAGTGAAAGGAAGATCATTGTCCTAGAGCTTTATGTTGATCCTTTCAGACCATTTAAATATATCGGAATAAACACGATCTCCACCGATGTCCTCCCCAGTAGCCCCAGCGGCAACTCGTAGAACATCCTCGATCAAAGCAAAATTTCCCAATAAATCAACGTGAGAACCACTTTGGGTGCCTCGACCTTCTAAAAGATTAGCCGGAGGTGCATGTTTGTACTCTCGATTGTAAGTACGTATTCCCGAAGGGTTGAACCTGGTTTTACCACGCCAACCTTTTGCACACATGAAACCCGCGCTTATGATAGGAACGGTTTCGTCTCCGTCGCCAGAGAAAACACCACCTTTTAGACATGAATCTTCACTATCACCGTCAACAGAGGTGTCTATTTGAAATGGAATTGAGCAATCACTTGGAGGAGCTACTTTGTAGATATAACCTCTTTCAGTGGGGAGTCCGACTCCATATAACGAGTATATTTCCATGTCCGGAGCATTCGGTAGCCTGCAAATTCATCCAGGATTTGTCAGGGAAACAGCTAGTACTAGAAAAACCGAGAAGGTGAAAACACTCACTTTGTTTCTAAGGGGTTTGACCAATATTTGTACTGGTCATACTTCGGGTCATCCAAATCATCGGCTATCCCGTACGAAAAATGAGAAGCCCCCGTGCCATCAACTTCGGGGCAACATAATGAAGCAGGTCCAAAATCGATCCAACAGAGTAAACTTTGTGATCAGCAACCGCTTTGATAGCTCGATTTCCCATTTCATGATATTCTAACCATATATCGCAGTTACTCGAGTTCATAAGCTTATCACCCTTTGCAACATGCTGTTAATCAATAATTAATCAGATATAAACATGAAGCAATCAAAAACGAAATAGCGCAATAAGTGGATATTACCTTGAAATCAACCCTCTCGATTTTGGAGGAATGTGTTTCGGCCCAATCTTTACTAAATGAAATAAGTCTCCCGTAATTCACACCTTCCGTATCACAGATATTGCCATTTCCACCTGTATCACGAGTGCTATTGTCCGTCCCCTTTTTTGCACTATTGTAAACAGTTTCTGTTTCAGGCGACCAATCTAGACCACCCCAGATAGTTTCTCCACCCTTGGGTATCATCGAAAAAGTAGCATCCCATGTTCGGAACATCCGCATTAAATGCTTAAAAGTTTGAAGACCGAGTACGTCTTTGTCCAACAAACCCGGTGCTTGAGCCCTGTTTAACAATTAACATTTCATCAAGCTCCAAAACCAAACACGATTCACAAAGATATATTTGCATGATTTATAAAACGAGGTACCTGAGAGCTGCTATATCCCGGACTTCGATAGAAAAATGCAGTGCAATAGATTTCGGACTACCTAAAAAGGGTGCACCAATATTCATTATGGCCTTAATGTGCTTCGCACACCAATCTGGACCACCTCCACCACCCCTCGGAGCCGGTGTTTCGACCCATTTCATGAAATGCAGAAAGTACTGAACTCCCATCGAATGTGGAAGGACTACTACTTTTTTCCCACCGTGTGTAGCGACCAAGAGCTCGATATTACTTTTTATTCGGGTCAAAGATTGGTCCCGGATCTGATTTATTCAAATAGACCGTAATAAGATAATCCCGGAGAGTTGTAAACATTTAAAGTATATATGTATGTCTGAAAGATTAAGCGCATACCTCGGTGTTCTGAAATGATAACCTCCAATCATAAGCTGCCATATACAACGATTTTTCCTCATACCCGATATGAGCCAAATTAGCTATTACGACAGCCCAAACAAAATAACCCGTTGCAAAATAATCAGCTGCCACAAGTCCAGTTACAGGTCTGACTCTTATACCGGGAGGGTCGAATCCCGTATCATTATCAAGCGATATGTGCTCAAGCCAGCATAATGGTCTGCAATGAAATTGAAAGAACAATGGGGGTATAAACACTATTAATGACATTTTCATTTCATAACCAAAACAAACTAAACGGTAACGCTCGATAGCAAGTTAGCAACCATATGCAAAAGATTAGCACGTCGAGACTCGAGTAACGGAACTTGTGCATGGTGGCAAATTAGCAATGATTCCCTCAGGTTTAAGTGCATAGAGAAGCCAACACCTTAACCCGTTGGTTATTTGGATCACAAAAGAAGATTTCAAGATTCTAATCCTGTAACAAAATGGGGGCTTTTCAGCATATAGCATGCCGATCTAACAATGCACCTATTAGAAGGATAGATCTCGGTTCGATGGTTCGATACAATGAAGTACTCTAGCACGAAAACACTAACATCAAAAGCAAAGAATCATATCAATATTTCGATTTAACTCGAAAGAAAACAGGGAACTCGACAAATCGACCAATCCCAAGCTTTTTTACAGTTCAAGAACAACAGAGATCTGCAATGTTATAGCCATGTTTACAGAGTATATCTATATATATAGAGAGAGAGAGAGAGAGAAACATATGAGCCAACAGAACATTACTTCAATGTTTAAAATCCAAATTACCATTGACAAGACAAAGATCAAAGTTACCTTTATAGAACCATTTTTGCAACAGAGTAAGCTTAAAGGAAGCTGCTTTAATAACTTTGAAACATTCGTAGTCTTCAAAAGAACAAACTTTAAGACAACCCAGAATTTTTTTAAACAGAGTAAAGATGATACCTTTTGTAAAATTCACCAAAGGAACCACCCCAAAGGCGTTTACCAAGCAATCCTTCAGCACAGTTCCGACCTTCCCAAAGTTCAAGACCACCGGTGACGACGCCGGGAACGAGCACCACCGGGTGGTTCGCCGTCAAACCTTCTTTTCTTAACTTAACACCGGGAGGGTCCGGTAATGGACCGGTTATCGCCATCGTTACGAATTGAGGGATTGAATCTGGCATTGTGTTGTATAAGAACAAACAAAACCACCATATCGAACATATAAAACCGATGAACCAACAACAATTGTCCCAACACGACCATTTTTTCGAACCATAATTTCGTCGTTGTGGGATCTTGTATTGGTCCTTCTTCCTGTCGTCGTCGTCGGCGCCGTCTTTTTCGATGTTGGGATCGGCGATTCGAGCCTTTGAAGAATCCGTACCGTTCCTCCGCCGCAAAAACGACATCGTTTTGGAAAGGAAATAAGACCTATAAAAACTCAGTGGTTTGTTCATCGTTCACGGCGATCGACGTCGGAGTTACAGAACGAACATGAATGAAACCTGTATTTTTATTCTCTCTATTGACCACACCTTTTCGTTATGAGACCGCCGGATTGACTGCGCCGAAACTAAACGGAGCAACGATCAACGGCGGAGATGGATGATTTCAACGCTGAGCTGTGTTTTTTAATCGCAAAGTCCAACACTTTGAACTGCCAGATTGGCAAGCCCAAGACTCTACGTTTCAGCTTTTTCTTAGCTTAGGAAAGGCTGCCTTCCCTTTCTTCCGGGTTTTTTCGTTGTTGCAGTTTTAAAGACCACGAGGGTCATGACCGTCTAAATTATGCGCTGTAATGAAAAGAGTATTGGTCAACGTGACAAGGATTTTTTTTCTACCTTCATCAATTTTTTTTATGTTTTTCGGGTCACTTTATTGTTATATTGTATTTGGATTTTACAATTTGGTGTGGTCCAATATAATTACTTAAAATATAATAAATAGTTTAATATTTTAGGAAAAATATACTAGTAGTCACTCGACTATTCATAAATTTCTTTTTAGTCATTTAATTTTAAAAATTACATAGTCATCCTATTATTTAATTTTATCATTTTGGTCACTAATTGACTAACGATAGTAGCTTTTAAAATTGGTATAAGACCAAATTACACAATGTTTAGAATCAAGACTAAAATCACACGTGTATAAATATTGAGGATTATTGCTTCAATTAAGTCAATTTTAAAAATTATCACCATTAGTCATTCGTGAGCAAATAAGACGATTAAATAGTTGGGTGACCAAAAAAAATTATTAATAATTGAGTGATTATTATAATTTACCCTTTATGCTTTTTTTTTTAAATCTTCCATGTTTGTTTTACGGTTAATTTTTGAGGTTTATGAGTATCATTCTCAACAATATTGTTTCTAATTTTTGAACACGTGTTCTTTCTTAGGTTGAATTATGCTATTAGTCTATGTTGTGGATTTAATTATTATATTTTAATTTGGTTGTTTTTTGCCCATGTGTTTTTTTGGATTTTGAAATTTCAATACTAAATTGACGTAGCTGTTAAATTCACTAAATTATGTTTTTTTTTTTGTTTCTTAAATATTATGCAAAAAAAACATATTTTCATTTGTGTAATGTAGAGGTGTGCATGGGCAGCGACTCGGCCTGGCCCGAAGGCCCGCCCGAAATGTGAGAGGGTTTGGGCAAAAATATAGGCCCCAAAAATGGGCTTTGACAAAAAAAATAAAGCCCATTTCAAAAATGGGTCGGGCTCGGGTAAGGCATTTTTTTCGGGCCCGGCCTAATTCATTAAATGAAAAAATTATTTTAATAATATTTTCTTATTATTTTCTCCTTATTTTACTACCATTTTACTATTATGTTTCTATTATTTTGTTGTTATTATTTAGATATTATATAAAACTTATTTTATTGTTAATTTTGTTATTATTTTAAAGATATTTGTTAATTTTGTTATTTTTTAAAGGCATTTGCTTGTTAAGTTGCATCTATTTTAGTGTTATTTAAGTTTACATATTTTTAAAATTTATTTTCAATTTGTTGAAAAATATTTATTTTGATTTTTTAGTATTTTTTAGTATTATATATATTTAAAAATTATAAAAATATTATAAAAATTAATATAGGTTCTTGGGCTGGCCCGGGTTTTAGCATTTTTATATGGGCCGGGCTTGGATAAAATTTTAGGCCTATTTTTTGGGCCCAAGCCCAATGAACAGGCCTACATTTTTGGTTGGGCCCGGCCCATGCACACCTCTAGTGTAATGTTATATCGGTTTATTATTTTTACATTTATATTACTTATAAAAATTAAATTAATGAATTTAGCGTAGTTTTGCATCAAAATTAAATTTTAAAGTTTTAAATATAGAGACTAAGAATAATCTAAGAAAACCGAATTTATAATTTTATGCATAGCGTAAGGTTGATAGTAGAATTTAATTGAGCGATTTAAGTGCCACTATTTGGATAAGAATTAAATTTTAAATTTTAAAAAATATAAAATTAAAATTGACCAATTTAAAGTATAAGGACTAAATTTGCAAAACTTATCTGATGGGATGATAAATTTACTAAATTTTATCCTTTTTGTCTTTATTTTATCTCTTTGTCAAAGATAAAACAGATGAATTTCTATTCTTCTTTTTGATCGGGTGACAAAAATAAAAATTTACTAATAATTGGTTAATCGACGGTTTTGAGAAAAAGTGACTTAACAACCCACTTTAATGTTCGTAAACAAGTTAACGAAAGAGTGACTTAAATGATCAATTTTAAATAGTTAAATGATTAAATTATAATTTTTCATAATTAAGTGACCAAAATATAAATTTATCAATAATTGAGTAACCACGAGATTAATTTATCCAAAATATTAGGAATCGTCCCTTTCGTAAGGAAAAATTTCTTCTTTCTTTTTTCCTTGTAAAAGCAAAATTCCTCCATTATCGTTTCCAATGTTTTTCTTCGTAATCTTCAATAATTCAAACTGGAGGTAGGCCCGACCAATCCATTATGGAATTTTAGTCAATTTTTTTCCCAATTAAATTATTAATTAACAAATTAAAATTTAATTTAATTATAAAACATATAAATAATTTTAATAAATTATAAAACTATTTTTATTTTTTAAATCAAATATAATTATTTTAATAAGGTTTTCATTCATATAATGAAATATTAAATCAGGTGATACCAAATTTTATATGGTTCATAAAATTGTAAATTTTATTATTCGTTTTTTAATAATAAGTTTTAAATACCTTAGCTCATAAAAGGCTTGGCATTTTTTTTTAATTGTACTTCAAATATATATATTACGAATGTTAGTATAAATGAACTATTAATGAAAATTACGGCTAACTTCGTAGGTTGATTACGTTTCTGCCAACACCAATTCAAAAGTACATAATTAAATTAAATAAGGTAAATTTTAAATAGATTTAATATTTATTGTTTAAAAAATCGACCAACTAAAACAAAGGTTTTTCTCTGTTCCTTTTAGGATTGGCTTATTCTTAACCTGTGTTTTCATGAAAGTGTACAGGGAAGTGGTTTCACTTGGTCTTGTCTGTTTGGAATGATCACGTGGCGGATATGAAAAAATAGGAATTTATTCATCTTTTAGCACATTTTTTAGACGGCTACTGAAGTAGTGAAAGTCTCTAGTTGTTGGGCTCGACAATACGAATCTCATTGCGGTGTCCATCAGAAGACCTTTCAGAGTTCTTATGCCAACAATAACTCTGATGACAATTGGGTGTATTTATCAACGAATGGAGCGGTAAGCAGTAATTCTGGTGTTGCTGCGTTAGGAGGTGTGGTTCGAGATCATGGAGGAAATTGGATAATGAGATTTAACCGATTCCTAAGGGTTTGTTCACCATTTGAAGCTGAAATTTGGGGTATCATGAATGGAATCCTTATTCTATTAAGCAAAAGTTACAGAAAGATCTCCATTGTGACTGATAATTTAGAAATAGCTCAGAATTTATCTGCTTTAGACTCGGGAGATTCAGGGATCATTATTCTTAGAAGAACTCAGTGAATCATGCATTCGGAAGGGGAGTGGAGGATCAAACATGTTTCCAAAAATATGAATACGGTAGCAGATTGCCTTGCCAAAATAAGCCTGAACTGGAAAACGAACTTACAAGTCATTGCAGAGCATCCTAAAGAAATTTTAGATTTACTTCAAGCTGATAAAGCTAATGGTTGTTTCGTGTAATTGATATTATTACCCTTCTTTTCACAAAAAAAAAAATTATTCATTGTTTAATAAAATTAATATTTTTAAATTTTTATGGTTCGTAAATAAAATCTTTTGCTTGAAATTCTACTACAATTGAAAAAAATTTAAGTTAATATTTTTCTCGATTTAATTAGTTAAATTTATTTATTTTATTATGAAAATTTATTATAAATATCTCTATAATATCTTATAAATTTTAAAATCATAATCCGACTCGACTCATAATCATATTCAATATGTAGATGAGGAAGGTTTGAGCAATATTGATTACTCATTTATTATAGTTGTTTATTTTTCTATAAATATAAATATAATTTATTTTTGGCCCAATAATTGAGCTTGCAAACCATACCAGCACGTAATTTAATATCTTAGCTAAGAAATACCAAACATACACGTAAATGTTCATCAGACAACAACAGAGTATTGCTGCCTTTATTCGTAATATTCATTTCTGTTTAATAATGTACCAAAAATAATTATTCAATTAAGTTGTCTGAACGAAATTTATTTTCTAAATTGGGAATTAAAATTTGCTCGAATTAAATTATTTTTTTGGAAATATTTTTTATTTATTTAAAGATTTAAAAAAACTTAAATTAAATCTTTTAATTTTGGGAAGAGTTAAAAGAGTAATTCATCCATTTAACTAAAGAGGTTAAGGCTCCTGCAAAGTTTTATGAAAGTCTATTGTACTAAAAGTTAGATTATTTTATGTATTATTTATTCAAAATATAGATAAATTAGTTCCTGTATGATAGATCAATGAACAAAATGATATTTTCTGCTAAAAATTTTAAAAATTGGGGTGCCAGATGAGATAACTAGAGTGACACGATATGCATATCTTATACTGACGTATAAAGATCAATTTTGATAATTTTTTTAACAGAATGATTAATTTGATTTTAAATCTAACTTACAAAAACTAATTACCTATTTTTTAAAATCAAATACATAGATAAAAAATGAATAAATTCAACCAAATGAATCGAAAATAATCAACTTGAGTTGACTTATTTGGTATTTTTTATATCGATGATAAAAGTTATGAATAGATGTGATCATGGGCGGGTCGGGCCGGGCCAAGACAAAATTTTAGGCTCGAGCTCAGCCTAGCCCGAAATATGGGCCTAAAAATTTGTCGAAGCTCGACCCGAAAGAAAATTGATAAACCCGATCTCGACCCATATTAATTTTTTTAGCTTTTCTCATTAAATAAAAAATTTAAAACAAAAAAATAAAAAAAATGTAAATTTAAAAAGTATATTTAATTAAAAATAAAATATTTATTTGATATATATAATTTGGGCCAGGCTCGGGCCAAAAAAGTTTTATCCGAGCCTAGCCCGTTTTCTAAACGGGTCTCTTTTTTTGTCCAAACTCATATTTCGGACATATATTTTTACGCCGAAATCTCTCATTTTTTAGGTGGACTATCGGGCCGGACTGGGTAGCTCAACCCATAATCACCTCTAGTTGTGAACTTGACAAGTATGAAGTTGACTGCCCATTTTTTTTAATATATTTTAAATTATATGTAAAAATGCGCACAATTTTCATATTTAAAAATAATTTAAAATTTTAAATCAATAATAATACACTAATAGAATTGAGGTCTAATTTTGCCCCATGTCCTTGTATTCTTCCTATTTTCAAAATTTAATCCATTTGATTTTAAAATTCAAGAATGTTGTCCCTCTATTTATATGATTTAAAATTAAAGTTTAATTGATAATCTTGTTAATTAACTTATGTTTAATATGAATATATACTATCAAATAAATTCTAATTTTAAATTAAAATTTTGAATATTAAAATGTCACATATTTGAATTTAACGAATGTTCCTAAATTGTGTTATCAGTTGTATTTTAATTTTATATTAAGCAAGTAGAGACAAAATTTGTAGAATTAAAAGCATAGGGACTATTTTTTTAAATCCAAAGAGTGCAAGGATTGGTGGCAAAATTAAACCTAGAATCAATGAAGTATATATATTTTTTATTTGGTTAAAAGATGCCATTGGTCCATGTAGTCTTGGAAAATTTGAAATTTGGTCCCTATACTTTAATTTCCTTTTAACTCCTTTAAAAATTTTTCGTAATTATATAATTATAATCTTCTACTCTAGCCCGCCCCCCGAAATCGCGATTAATAAATGCGCACGTGGCATAGTATTATTTGATTTATTTGCATATGACAAAATAGAAGTCCATCTTGGAAGTATCAATGACATACAAATAGGCTTAATTTACTATTTAGTCCTGAATTATATCTATTTTCTCACATTTGTATTTTTTTGGTACTTCAAACATTAATTTTCTCGATTTTTGGTTTACTTTGTAATGTTCATTACAAAAAATCATTTGGACCACTTTGGTCAATTAAAAAATGCCACGAGCATTGACCTACCGCATGATGTCGTTAGAATACGTCACATGCTCTTTTTTATTTTTTTAATGTTTTATATATTTTATTTATAAAAATATAAAAAAATCATATATGATGTATAAAAATGTTTAAAATATTTTATATAAAATTCTAAAATATGTAATTATAAAGTTTAAGAATTCAAAATAATATATAAAATGAAAATTGTTATAAAATAAAAAATGTTTAAATTTTATTTAAACATACAAATAGAATATAAATTAATGCTTAAAATAATAGAGCAAAGTGGACCGTCCATTTAAAATATTATTTTATTTAAAGATATTTACTATTTTATGTCTCATTAATAATTAGTATTTCTTTTTCAATATTTCGTAAATATCGATATGTGTAGTGTCTATTATTGATGCATGTTCACATTGAAGGGACATTTTTTTCTTTTAATTATTATTTAATACTGTTTTGGATTTTAATAAAAAAAAAAAAAAGGCATTGTCGTAAGTACCTTTTTTTTCAAAATTATTATTTTAAGATTGGTCGATTTAAAAATTCGGTTTAATCGATATGTAATGTTCATGGTTCAACCAATACAATGTCTTTTTATGGATCGGTCCAAAAATATTATATATATTTATAAATTTATATTTACCATGGGATGTATTGATAGGCTATCTCATGGTGCTATTGAATTGATTAACAGTTTTACATCAGTATAAATTAACAATGTTAGCGAAGATACTAACTTAATTGACGGGATATAAATTTAGGGACTAATTAGATATAAATAAACAAGTTTAGGTGCAAAATATAAATTAACCCATTGTATAACATGCGCAATTATTTGTAAGTTCGTTAATTATTGCTGCCCAAAGTACACTTTAAAAATCAGTAACGTGAAATTTGATGACCCAATGAAACCCACATTAGGAAAAGTGGAAGGTGCATTTAATCTATTATTTTATTTTTAGGATCTTGACTGATTTTCTAATTAAAATAAATAAATAAAAAAAACAAAAAAATTCTCTAGAATATTCTTGTCAGTGTTTTTTGTTAATAAATGTTCACGTGATGCACGACGGTGGTAACTTTTTTTTATTTGTTTATCTAATCTTCATGGGATTTGATTAAATTTAAACTAGGATCAAAATTAATTATTTTTAATTAATGTTAACGGTTAATATTGTTGATGTGACTGTTAACGATGGAAAACGTGCCGTGTCAATAAAAATAATAAAAAATAAAAATACCCTTTGTACTAATATTACATATTTAATAAATTATTTTAACTTAATAAAAAAACATGGGATATTTTTTAAATACCCTTTAACAAAATAAAAATTTTAATCAACGTATAAATAAAGACAAAAATGAAAAGAGATGCTAGAGACAAAAGTTGGTTCTTTGGTCATTTCCGCCAGCTAAAAGAAGAAGAAAAAGTCATGTATGTCAAAGACAACGTTTTGTGTCGTGTTTTAATTTAATTATTGTATTAAAAGTGCATAATCTTTTCGAAATCTAATCCTCAATAAAATCATTATTTTATTGGGTGTATTTATTTATATAATACAAATTTAAACTCACACATTCATAAATATTTTATCACATAAATATATCGTAAAGAATCTTGATATCGAGTATAAGAAAACTTTGTTTCGACTATATTTGATCTGTGGAAAATATGTTGGTTAACAAAAAATTACTTATATTCTTATTATAAATTCTGATCATTTCTGTTATTTTTTGACACAATACTTAGAGCTTTCATAACCTCTTCAACTCATAAATAAGAGGATAATGAACTTCAGCACACTCGAACTCATATCCTCCTACATTAATAACAATACCCATGTCGATTGAGTTCATGATTTATGCATATTTATAATAGAGGTAGGTATGGGCCGAGCTGGGCCCAAATAAAATTTTAGGCCCATTTTAGGCCGGCCGCCTGGGCTCGAAATATAGGCCTAAAATTTTATGCAAGCCCGGCCCAAAAAGAAATTGATAAACCTGAGCCCGGCTAGTCCATTCATATTAATTTTTTAATTTTTCATTAAATAAAAATTTAAAACAAATATTAAAACAAAAAACAAATAAAAATATGTAATTTTTTAGCTTTTTCATTAAATAAAAATTTTAAAACAAAAAAATAAATAAATAAATGTAAATTTAAAAAGTATATTTAATTTAAAAAAAATATATATTTAATATATAATTGGTAGGGCAGGCAGGCTCAAGCTAAAAATTTTACTGAGCTGGCCCATTTTCTAAACGGGCCTCATTTTTTTGTCCAACCCTATATTTTGGGCCTATATTTTTATCGAACCCTCCCATTTTTTCGAACGGGCCTTTGGGCCGGGCCGAGTAGCCCGGCCATGTCCACCTCTAATTTATAATATGTGTTTGATATTGATTTTTTTTTTTTTTGGAATAAAACAAATACTAGATGGCTCAATTATGAAATGGGCTCACCAGTTAGTCAGCCCAAAATTAAAAGCCAGGACTACAAGCTAATTAGCCCAAAATCAGTACATATTTATTTAATGATTTATTATCGATGTGTCAATCGTGCAAGATGATCAATCGATATTATTTGGATTAATTATGAATTTTGAAAATAATGAATGAGTTCTTTATACTAATAGTCGTATTACATTTTATTCTCTCTACTAAAAGAAAAGGATAAATTTGTCTCTGTGTATTAGTTCAAAGAGCAAATTAGTTCTTATGTTATAAATTCTATCCATTTTACTATTAAAATATGATCATTGTATATCATTGTATGAGGTACACGTGATACATCACATGTAACTCACTTGTTATTTCATTAGTCACACCAGTTTTAACAAGAAAATTAATGAAAATTGTAACAGAAAATACTAATTTGCTATTTGATCTAACGTACAAGGGTTAATCTGCTATTTTTTGAATAAATGAATAAAATATAATCTTACACTTAATACAAAAATTTGAAGTATTAAAATTTTGAATAATTTCGGAATCGTTCATTTCAAGTTGCTCTCAAGTTGTTCCAAATTTGAGTAATTTTAAATTAATATCATTTGGGTTTGAGGCTTGACTTTATTATGAGTAAGTCAATATGAGTTTGAATTAATAATCGCTTTAAATTAAGGTCATCTTAAATTACCAAATTAAATTATTTAAAATCTAAATCATTTTGAATTCAAATCTATGAATCATTACAATAAATGTCAACAATAAAAAAAGGCCCATGGTAGCTTTTAGAGGTAATTATTGGCCGGGCCGATTTAGGTCGGGCCTAGGTAAAATTTTAGGCTCATTTTATAAGCCCAAGTCTGGCCTGGCCTGAAATATGGGCATACAAATGTGTCCAAGCTCGACTCGAAAGAAAATTGATAAACCTAAGCTTTAATTCGACCAAATTTATATTAATTTTTTTAGCTTTTTCATCAAATAAAAATTTTAAAACAAATATTAAAACAAAAAATAAATAAATAATATGTAAATTTAAAAAGTATATTTGATTAAAAATAAAATATATATTTAATATAAATTCGGGCCGGATCAGAGTCAAAAAAATTTTACTCTAAAGTCATTTTTTTATCCAAACCCATATTTCAAACTTATATTTTTACTCCAATCCTCCTATTTTTTTAACCAACATAACACATTTTACATTTGCCACCATTGTCGAATAAATTACCAACCAAACAAAATTGGGTTTTTTTTTTTCAACAAAAGATCAAGCAACCCGGTTTCTTTTATGACAACCTTTGCCATTTGATTTCAAAGCTCCACCACATGAAGAAGAACCATGATCATCATCATCATCATCCCCATTAGACGATACATCAATGGATGATCTGAGGGTTTTTTACACACATAGATTAAAAAAAAAAATACTGAAAATGGTATGCCAATTAGATTATTTAAAGTGGTATGGCTGGGGTGGTCACGCCACTCCATAGGCTGACCACCACCGGAAGATTGTCATCAACAAGAATGAACAAGATAATGAACGAAGAAAAGTCGAAAGCTGCAGAGAATATTGGAACAATGGTATGGCAGAGGCGGCACCAGGCTCGGACAATGGCTCGCCATAAGCGACACCAGCCCTGGACAATCCCATCCCATAGGCGCACACCGCTTTCTTCTCGTCCTTAAAATGGTCCCTCCCTTCCCTCCCACCAAACTTGAAGCAAAGACAACAATTAGGAGAAGAAACAATAGCAAAGAAGAAGAAAAAGAAGAGGAAGAAGAAAAGAGAGAGAAAGAAGAATAAGAAATAAGGAGGAAGAAAGAAGAAAGGGAGGAGATCACGGGGGAGGAAAAAAAAATTAGTGAAATTTAGGTATTAATTTTTTTAAATTGTTTGTGTTATTTTTATGTTATTATTTTATTTTATTATATATTAATTTTTTATTACTTATTATATTGTTGTTAGTTATTTTAAGTTTAGTTTAATTTATATCCTAAATATTGTTAGTTAGTATTAGTAAGTTAAGTGGTAATTAATTTAGTTAGTTAGTAACTAATTAGTTATATTATGGTAGGTAGTTTGAAACCCTAAAAAATTATTTTGGTTAGTTAGTTATATATATTAATATGTTAGTTTTAACTCTAACATTATTTTAGTTAGTATATTATTATTAGTTAATCCTTAATAATTAATTTATAGTTATTATATATATATAAAACTGTTACTATTATTGTTAGGTTAGTATTATTGATTATTTTATTTAGTAATATAATATTATTATTTATAGTAAAAATATTATAATTATTGTTAGTATAAAAGAACATAAAATAATACATGAAACATTATGTATTAAAATAAATAATATAAAATATGAAAATGTAAATAATATAGATTATAATTATTGTTAGTATATTAAAATGTTAGTTAAAACCCTATAATAGTAATATATTGGTAGTAGTATAATTAAAATATCATAATATGTTAATATTTTATTAAATATGTAACTAGTTAGTATATTGTTGTTAGTATGTTGATATGTTAGTTAAAACCGAAAATCATATATTGACTATGTTAGTATATTAATATTTTAGTTAGTATTAGTAAATATTGTTAGTAAGGAACCCTAAATATTAAAATAATAAAAAATGATAAAGTGATTAGATGTAAAGATAAATGTTGTTCATGTACAAAATGATAATTCAATAGTGTGAGCTTAAGAATGAAAAAATAGCATATTCATATTCAAACATTAAGTTTTTATTTAAGAATAGTATATCTTGATAAAAATTTTTCGAGCAATTTTGTTTATTTTTATGATTAAATATTGAAGATGGATGATCGGTTTTCAGATGCGTTTATTTCGATGGAATCATCTTGACAACAACCGTTGGATGCATATTTGAATGTCGGCAACAAATAGCAATGAGATTTAATAAAATGTCTCATTGGATGATATGAAGCGAAGGATAAACGCAAAAATTGTTAGACGGTGTGAGAGAACGATCTCGAGAATTTTCTACAAGTTTCCGATTTCGCAAATCGATCAAATTCACGAAATGGAACTTGTAGATGACGAAGACGTGGAGACAATGATCGCCTTTATTGTGGGAACGGAGTAATGTAAATGCACCGATCCACTTATTTGCCGAGTTAACCCAGATTGAGCCAAATGAAGACAAAGAATGTATATGAGAAGAACATGAAACTCAAGAACCGTCCATGGTGCGTCCAATATCGCATGTTGATGCCGAATCGAATATCGTGGGATCGATATCGATCCGAATATTACACCCGATATTGATGTGGTTGGTGATGATGGACATGATAGTAGTGATCATTGCGGGGATGAGGTCGATAGTGATGATGATCCGGATATGGATGATATACCGATGATATTGACGATGAAGACATGAATGACGATGTAAACATTAGCGCTCTCCGATCGGGAACCTTTGGGATGTATTGCGATACACAATAATCCGGGCCACACATGTCGCTCATAGACCCGTCTGGTAGCGTATGGTGAGTTTCCGAGTACCTCAAATATATCCCGCCACCGACCGGTAGAATTCGATCATGAGGAGTTATTCGAGGCGTAGATTTAGAAGTAAAGAAGAGTGCGATCTCGCTATTAAACCGGATAGCATGGATATATCATGGATTACAAAGTCGCAGCGTCTAAATCGACGGTTTATATATGAGTGTTGGAAGGTAGCGGAAGGTTGTAATTGGCGGACACGAGCGCATTCATACAAAATTCGCAGATGTGGGAGATAAGAAAATTGGTTGGGCCTCACACATGCAGATTGACGGGTATGATGAAGATCATCGAAAACTTGATTCCAAAACTATATGTATGTGTATTATGCCAATGGTGAAGGACGCTACGACTATTAAAGTTTCGGTATTGATTCTGTGAAATAGAAGCACGATTCCAAAGATAGAGTATCATATCGAAAGCGTGGATAGCTAAATAGATGGCAATGGAACAATTGTATGGGGACTACGATTCTTCGTACAACGAGCTACGAGGATGGATAGGCGCAATGCGTGAGTATATACCGAAGCGTGATTGAGTTACGATACGACCTTTTACTACCAAATAACCAATTACGGTAGGGAAAAGAATTTTTCATCGGATGTTCGACGCTTGATCCATGTGTGCGGGATTTCCACACTGCAAGCCATTTGTGCGGTGGATGGGACATGGCTATACGGAAAATATACACAGATCTTACTTATCGGTTGCTCAAGATGGCAACAGAACGCGCTCCCAATAGCGTTTGCAATAGTAGATAAGGAGAATATGGAATCTTGGGAATTCTTCCTTACCAATCATGGAGGTATGTTATTAGCAACGATAATATTTGCATCATCTCCGATAGAGGAAAGGACTAATTGCCGCAATTAGCGTTCCGGTGTGCCATGGAGATCCGTTATCGCATCCGTCACATTGCGGCTAACTTTCTTCGAGTATAAGAATCCAAACCGGAAAAGAGAAGTGGTGAAAATAGGTAAATGATAACCTTATATTTTCAATATAAGTTTAATATTTTTAGTTATTGATTATTCTAACTTACATTTTTAAAACATGTACAGTCGAGTTAGAAGCCACATATTTTCACCAAATGATGACTCAACTTGAGAGTGACATGGAAGGTCAAACGAACAAATCTTTTCGGGAGTGGTTGGGTACAATGGAGCCGTGGCAATGGGCTCAAAGTTTTGTGAGGGCTTTCGTTATGGTCAAATGACCACAAACTTGGTGGAGGGGTCAACGTGTTGTTGAAAACACGACATCTACCGATTTCATCCGTCTTCTCGGCTACATTCTACTGGTTGGCAACCTTGATGCCAAGAATGGGTGAACAACAAGTCAACCGGATGGATGCGGACACGTGTTTGTGGAAGATGTCGGGATGCATTGATTGCAAATCGCCGGATTGCAGGTCGATGATCAGAGAAATATATTCAAGACAAATGGAAACTTTTCGAGTTATGGAGTCTATCGGTCGTCGACCCGGTTTGCCACCTAGGTCTTATGGAGTCAATCTTCGGAGTAGACAGTGCGAATGCAGGAGGTTCCAAACACTTCATTATCCGTGTGCACATGTTGTGGCAGCGTGTGCTAAAGCGAACCTTAGTGTTGAACATTTTGTCGATGATGTGTACACGCTAGAGCGTACATTGCGTGTATGGGAAAATGAGTTCCCTGTTCTGCCCGACCTGTCTACATGGGAGGTGCCTCGAACGACTTTTGAGCTTGTCCCTGACAGAGCGCTACGCAGGAATCCGAGAGGCCGTCCGCAATCATCCAGAATCCGTAATGAAATGGACTTTAGGGAGAAATCCGACGGTAAGCACTGTGGAATATGCGAGTTAGGTGGTCATAATCAAGTAAATGCCCGCAATGAAACTATCATGTTGGACAATCGTCATGAGCGATGTGGAATTGAGCTTATTCGAGTAACATGTTTTGTATTTCGATTTTGGTGATTTTGTGGAAGATTAACATGTATGTATTTTTATGAATATAGTAATCTATGGATTTGTATGCAAAATAAATTTCATTCGCATCACAAACGGACAATTAATATAACATACATTGCCAATTCAAATCTAATCAATATAACTAATACACATCGTTAATTTTAAACAACCTAATCGAACTCACTTAAATACCAATTGCACCATTTAACATTTTGAATAGCAAAATTAACTAATCATAGTGACCATATACATGATCAAAAATCAAAATGAAATATTCGTGGTCAAATCTTGTTACGAAATGTTGCAGCTCCAAATAATCAATTTAAATGTATACAAATAAATTACAAATATTATAATAATTGTAAATACAAAATACAATAAAATTAAAATCACAAGAAACACCTAAACCGATGGTTCGATGGTGTAGTCCTTGGTGTGTATCTGCGGTGCTTTCGGCGTTCACGTCGTGGGTGCCCGTGGCGTCCATCATCATCTTCGTCTCGGTGGGGTCCGGGTGGAGGTGTGCTAAACATGGCGAGAAAAATCATATGGCTCGAAGGGTGTAGATGAACTCGAGCGTAAGAAGGTCTCGATGCAGTGGATATCTGCGGTGTACGATCCAAATATGTCAACCCGATTGGTATCCACCTCCGACGAGCCCAAAGATATATGGATGATATGAATGTGACTCGAATGTGAATGTGATTCCTCGGGCTCGGGCCCCGGCTCGCTCGGGATTAGGATCCGCAACTACCTCCGCCTCCATATCGGCCCCGGCTCGGCTCGGGATTAAGATCCGCACTACTCGCCTCCATATCGGCCACCGCCTCGTATGCCCCATCTCGCTGTTCAGACGGGGACTACAATGATCGCCTCCCAAGAATATGGCTTCCCATACTAGAGTACCATTGTATGTACTCTAATGGAGGTTGAAGATCGGAAGCCATATCCATCCGGTATTCGAGAACGCGAGCATTCCACACCGCAATAAATTCACGGTGCCTAACCCCCAATCGATCCTGTTTCCTCTCTTATTTTTGCCATGAACCTTTCCCACTTTGCATGGCGATCCGGATATATTGGATGCAACCAAATTGGCGCAACACTCGGTCCCCGTGATACCACTCGACTACATTGAACAGAGAATTGGTGCGTTAGTGCACCACATATACTGAGTGAATATACGAGGGCGGGTATAACAAATTGCAATTTCCTGGCCTACGGTATGGCATCCATATAAACCGCACGATTAATAAATTGTTAAAATTAAACACGAGCAGCGTAAGATATACAAACTACTACGTAACTAATATTGGAATCGCTTACCCTTCCTAAGATATTGTTCAATCATAAGCCGGTATATCGGAGAAAGTGTACGACCTCCGATACCCGGATAATTACTCCACCTACAAAAAAATTAAGTCAAATAGTATCGATATAAAGAAATTTAAATTAAAAACAAGTTATATTTTATCACTGCTCACTAACGGATATCGTATGGTTGGTGGGTAATCGATGCCAAAACGGCATCCGATCTGAGCCCATAGCGCAATAGTATTAGACATCCGCCTATATCTCTCAGTACTTGGATTTGTCGTCCAAACAAAGCTCACGGTACAACATCGCAAGGATGCGGAACCCCAACTATACTGAAATAGTATTCTCATATCGCCTAATAGGGTAGGTATCGAATATGAACCCTATTATTATTTGAATTGGGCATCGAGACACCCCTATGACGCGTATAATGTACGCCGACTAGCGCACATCAACTCGATGCAGTGGGATCACCGATAATCTGCTCATATCTCCTCTCACCATGTCAACTTCAACTCAGAAAATTTTTTCCTTCATCGCCGTCACGAGTTCCCTAGTAGGCTCGACAAAGCGTATGTGGGTCATCTATCGACCTGAGTTCGTGAACGGTCTCCGTCAATTGGGAGCCCAAGTTGCAACGTAACATCCTCCAGAGTGATGTGCACTCTCCACACGGAAATGGAAAGTATGGGTCTCCGGCGCCAACGCCGACTAGTGCGGATATGATATCATACCGCAAGTCAAACGTCCGGATAATTGTCACGACCCAAATCCGATTTTGCTCAATATACGGCATCAATCGTTCATCCGGGATTCCTTAAGCCATTCACCCTACCCTTAATACTACAGTATGAGTCCCGACGGTGTTAAATCATAAAAAATTAGATATGATTAATAACATAATTTATTATGTTGTTGTTTGTTAATACAACTGCGATAAATAAATAACAATACATTACCATTTTATTAGCAAATACGATATGTGAGGATTTTCACTAATCAATGAAGCCATTTCTGTCTCAAATAAATTTTTACCTACATAAAAATAATAAATCTTTATTAAATTAGTGACAAATAATATACCTCAAATAATCATATTCACACATAATAATAATATTAACTAAAATAATATTTACGGTTTCATAAAATAATATTAGATAAAGTAATAATAATAATAATAATTTTAGAATTCCTTAATAATAATATTACGTATCATTATACCTCTTTCTAATAAAATCGGTTATCACGTAATAATTTAGTACATAATTATTATATAATACGAGCATTTGTTCGTTTTATTTTACATATTACGACCCTATTCATTTTATTATAATAAATAATTATATATTACGAGCATTTGTTCGTGTTAATTTATATTATTTCAATACATAATGATTCAAATATAGGGTTTTACTATTTATTTTATATAAATTTAGTAAAACCTCTTATTTAAGACTATGTTCGATTCGTATTTCTAAGTGTTCAAATTCTATAACTTTCAATAAAATATTATTAGATTTAGTAAAACCACTTATTTTCACTATTTACTTGTATTTTCCTTTTCTCATAATACTAACAATAATTATAATATATATGTATTATTTTAATGTTATTTATTTTAATACATAATGTTTCAAATATGTATTATTTTAATGTTATTTTATACTAACAATAATTATAATATTTTTTACTAGAAATAATAATATAATACTAAATAAAATAACATTTACCATTTTTACTAACAATAATACTACACTAACAATAATCTAAGTATAAATTAATCATTAAGGATTAATTAATAATCATATACTACCTAAAATTATGTTAGAGTTAAAACTAACATATTAATATATATATATATATTTATTTATTTATATATATATATATATATATATTTATTTATACATACTTTACTAACTAGTTAAATTTTTTATTACGTTATATTATATTTTTAAAAAGTTAACATAAATTTTATTATATTAGTTAAAATATTGTTTAAATATTAAAGCGTGTGTTTTGCCATTTTGACTTTTGACCATACTTTTCATATTAAAATATATTTTCTTAAAATCACATGTTAAGTTAAATAAATATTGTAATAGTATGATTACCCTTTTAAAGGATATTTAATGTTGTTTTTTAAAATTATTTTTAAAATAGTATTTAAAATGAGTATGTTTAAACATTAAAATACTTAGAATTATTTTATCTTTTTAAATTTTATATTCTAATATTAGAAAAAGCTAAACTACATACGGCCATGCATAACGTTTAATTTAATTCAAAACAATAAATTAACAAAATTATTAAAAATAACTTGTAAGAGAAACTATTTTTGAAATATTATGTTTAAATTTTATTTATTTCAAATTTCTAACTATAACTTACTAACTAACTAACTAACTAAATTAATTAACCTACTAATCCTAACTAAAATACTTATTCTTATAATATAAACTATTAAACTAAACTATACTTAAATTAACTAACAACAAATAAATAATAAAATAATTAATCAAAACACAACATAAACAATTTTAAAAATAATAATACCTAATTTGCACTAAAAAATTTTTTCTTCCCGTTATCTCCTCCCTTTCTTCTTCTTCCTCCCTATTTCTTCTTCCTTTCCTTTCTTTTTTTCTCTTTGGTGGCCCTTTCTTCTTCCTCTTCCTCTTTTTCTTCTTCTTCTTCTTCTTCTTCATCTTCGCTTCTTCTTCTCCAAAGAACCGTCTGCTTTGCTTTGGTGGGGTGGGGTGGGGGGGGGGGGGGAGGGACCATTTTAAGGTCCCCAACACCATGCAAAGGCGCTTTATGGGATCGACTTAACCAGTTCGGTGTCGCTTTGTGGCATGCCATTGTCAGTGCTGGTGCCGCTTATGGCATAGCCTTGTTCAGTTGTTCCTTCAAATTGCTTCAATTGCTTTCCTTCACTTTTCTTGTTCATGAGCAGTTCTTGCAGTGTGGTGCCGCTTATGAGAGTGGCGTGACCACCCTAGCCATACCACTTCGGTAAATAATCTAATTGGCATACCATTTTCGTATATTTTTTTTTTTTTAATCTATGTGTGTAAAAAACCCATGATCTGATGAATGAAATTGGAAGGTCAGTGTAAAGATCAACCACTCTTTTAATGTTGTTGTTGAGCTCCCTAATTAGCCCGACATTCCTGGTCAAGTTATGAGGGACCTTGGACTCATGGTTCATGTTTATCTCATTGATGAGCAGCCTGTTCTGGTCCAGTATGGTCTGGACCTGAACCAAACCCTTTTGTAATGTTTGCACCACTTTGGGGTCCATTTGACCACTACCATTGCCAAGCCTTGAGAATGTCTCACCCTCCATTGCGTGTGAATTTGATGAACTAGAGAGCTCTCTATCTCAAAGCTAGACCTGAATGAACAACAAGAATCACATGAGTGAAAAGCTTAGTAACCGAAATTAAATTATATAAAATAAAATTATTAATTTAACGATTTAATTTAATCATATTTATTAATATATGCAAAATTTTATATAAAATAAATAATTAAAATGTTTAACTTATATCGTGCATGATTTATATATATCACCATTAAATTTTAATTGACACAAAAGATTATATATAAAATATATTTATATGAAATTGATATAAAATTTAAATAAGAGTTTACTTAAAACGATAAAATTAAGTTTAAATTTTATCATATTTTTAGATTTTATATAAAAAACACACGAAGTTATTTAATGTCATTGTTGCTATAATTATAAATTATTTATGAAGGGATATGAAAAAAGCAGATCCCATTTCCATAAAAAGGAACCTTTTCTTTAATGTACTCATAAAATACCCACCTAATAGCACTGAGTTTCAAACAAGAATCTAAAAACTAAAATTTAGGAATTTAAATAGGAAACATACAAACAATAAAAATGTGCAAAGCTTTTTATGAAATTAAATCAAATTAAACATGCAAAAGCTTCAAATTCATGGGAAAATGAACATCAATGGAAAATAAAATAAAAAAGAGGACCCTGAATTGGGAATTAAAATAAAATCCAAAAGGGGGGGGTTAGGTCAAAATTAAAAAAAAAAAAGATGAACAAAGACTGTGTTAAAACAAGAACAAGAAGCTGAAAACATTGATTTTAACAAAGAAAAGAAAGCGAGATTCTTAATCTTTGCAAAATTTATATAAACGAAAATAATTATATATATTATATAATAAATCTATTTGTATACGAACCTTGAAAAATCTGGAGCATTATATTTCCGAGGAAGGGGACACGAGATTGAAAGAAGGAAGAGGATGGATTGATTCCCGAGGAACAGGACCGCCGATTAAATCGTATCTCAAAAAAAAAAAAAAATCTAAAGCGAGAGAATATTGTAGATTTGATTGTCATGGTGTGTGTATACATACTGTATATATCCCTGATTTTGTTTTTAAATTATTTAAAATTTTCTTTATTTAGTGCGGGAAATGTGATTGCTTTTGGTTGAATTCTTTTATTAGACCCTTTAATTTGCAGAAGCTCTAGATTTAGTCTTTATTTTTATTTGATCAATTTCAATCCATCTACTTTCCAAATTAGTCCATTTTAGTCCCTATACTTTTTGAATTTTGTAATTTTGCTTTGACTCAAATAATAACAGTTAAATTTGTTTCATTAACTTCAATTACTAATCTTGTACGTTATAGATTTAATTCATATTCTCCAATCATATCATTTTAAATGTACGTTTTTCTTTGTGGTGGAAAAGTACTTTCAAGTCAAAAATGTATTTTTCCACCATAAAAGTAATGAAGAACACTTGGCTTTTGGAGTTAAAAGTACAATAAAAAAAGTACTTCTTCACCCAAACGTAAAAATTGAGATTTAGGTGCTTTTGATTATTGCATTTGAAAGTGAAAATTATCAAAATACCCTTATTTATATTAACAATTTAAAATAAATATTTTGAAAATAAAGGGTAAACTACACTCATGATGACTTTAAAATAGAGTTTGTCCTATTTTAGTCACTCTAAATAAGATAATTGTGTAAATTAGTCACCGTCATTAAAATTTTCATTTTTTAATAGATTACTAACGTAACACATTATCCATTAAGTTACTAACACTATAAAAAAGTATAAAAAAATATTTAACCCAATTTAATAATTTTATTTGCCCGTATCATTTGTATTGGTTGCTTTTGGGCCCATGAGCTTAGATGGTTAATTTTGTGTATAGAGATGAGCCAGAATAAATTTAAAACATTTTGGGAGTAAAGTTAGAAATTTTGTGTTTAAAATAATTTAAAGGGTAAATTACACCAACAATCACTGAACTTTGTGGTAACTGACAAAATAGTCATCTAGGTTTCATTTCAGTCACTCAACTTTCAAAAAGTTACAAAATAGTCACCAACTTTATGAAAAAGTTACAAAATGGTCAGCGATGAAGCAGATGCAGTTGGGGGTTAAGGGATTCTTGGTGTGGCAAGTTAACCGGTGATGCGCAAGTTAACGGCAAGTTAACTTGCCACGTTGGTAAAGCTGATGGGTGATCGGGTTTCATTTCAGTCATCCAACTTTAGGGTAACCGACAAAATAGTCACTTAGGTTTCATTTTAGTTACTCAACTTTCGAAAAGTTACAAAACAGTCACTAATTAACGATTCTGTTAGGGTGTTAATGAAGCTGGCGGCGTGGCAAGTGAACCAGCTGATGTGGCAAGTTAACTTGCCACGTTGGTAAAGCAGCTCCTCCTCTTCCTTCTTATTCTTATTCTTCTTATTCTTCGTTACTTGCCAACGTGGTTGTCATGAAAAGGTTTAGCCATTCTATGCAAAGGTTTCGCCATGAAAAGATCATTTTTCGACACGGAGAGATCGATGTTATCCTCATTTGATGGCACCCTCCATGAAAATCCTTGAATCAGACTTGCCAACACCAGCACTGTCATTGCACTTCTAAGAGCCACCCCATGCACCCACGTCTCCCTATACTAAACGATATGAACCTCAATTCTTTCTATGTCAGATCAACTTTTTAAATGCACCCATCCTTCAAGTGTCGCTCAGGTTTGAACTCCAATGGCTCATCCCAAACCTTGGGGTTTCGGCCTAGGCCTAGCCGACTAAGCAAAACATGGCTGCCTTTGGGGATGAAATAGCCAACAACGATGGCATTGGCATTTGAGACATGGGGCAAGTTGAAGGGTGGAATGGGGTGAATCCGAAATGCTTCATTTGCACAATATTTTACGTAGTTGAGTCTTGGAATATCAGACTCATGAACCCACATCTGGTTTCCAACAACTCTTTCTATTTCTTCCGTTGCTTTTTGGAGGATTTCAGGTTGGTTTATCATCTCTGCCATTGCCCATTCGCTGCATTCGATGGATTATCCAGTGTTGCGAATATCATCTCCTGCATGTATAAACAAACAAACACATTACAAAATGTTAAAAGTAAGAGAACCCCGGTTTAAAAAACATGGTAGAAAGTTGTTTATTTGTGTTTGGAGATCATCTGATAGTGCATTAGGCTTTGATTTCTTCGACTGAAAGTGCTGGTTTCCCCTCTGAATCCTTGGCCAAAATGAAGGTGAAGAAGAAGAAAAAGAAAGAGGAGGAGGAGGAGCTGCTTCACCAACGTTAACTTGCCACGTCAGCAATTCTGTTAACATCCTAACGGTAACTGTTAATTAGTGACTGTTTTATAACTTTTCGAAATTTGAGTGACTAGAATGAAACCTAGGTGACTGTTTTGTCAGTTACCCCAAAGTTGGGTGATTGTTGGTGTAATTTACCCATGCCGTCACCTGCCATGTCACTTTGCCGTGACGTCTGTGATGGAAAACGGTAAAAAGGACTGTTTTGTAACTTTTTGAAAGTTGAGTGACTGAAATAAAACCTAGGTGACTGTTTTGTCAGTTACCCCAAAGTTGAATGACTGTTGGTATAATTTACCCTAATTTAAATTGAATAATTAATTTTTGCAGGGGTTTAAAATGAAATAAAGTTTCATTAAATTAATGATCCGTTTCTTTACATGTAAAAGGCTTTACGAAAAATATTTTCTACATTTTCCTGTGTTTGTTTCATAGAAAATAGTTTAGTCAACTGAAAATGACTTACAGGTCAAGGTAAAATAAGTCATTTTTCATGTAAAATGACTTACCCATTTGAAAAAGCGTAAGTCATTTTCCAGAAAAGAGCTCATGTATAAATAATTTTATTTTTTATAAAAATTAACTTAAATCAAGCTTAATATTATTATATTGATAATAAATTTTATTTTATTTTTAAAAATATTTAAAATATTATATTTTTCAATATTATTAAATATACATATTTAATTATTTATATTTACCCTTATAATAAATTATTAATATAATAAATATAATTTATATTTCAAATTTATTTTAAAATAAATTTTAAAATAATAATTTTAAATAATGTTATTCACATATTATTAAAATATTCAATATTAATATTTATTACAATTATAAATATATTAATAATAAATATTTTGAAGTTTAAAGGTTAAATATAGCCAAACCTAAAAAAGAAAAAGAAAAAGAAGGAGAAATATATAATTAAAGTCCAAATGTTAAATTCGGGTCACTTTGACTTGAGATTTTAATTTATTATAATCAATCAAATTGGATCTAAAATTTTCAAGTTGGTGTCAAAATTATTGAATTGACTTATTCAATTACGTCCTTAATAACGTACCCAAAATCCAATTCAGAAGACTTGACTTTAAGTACACCCAGAAGAGACCAAAGACAAGACCGAGCAATCAAAAAGAAGAAGGAGACATGTTTATATTCCGGCAACAACAATTTAAAAACGTTAAATTAAGTCAATTAAACCAATTTCCTATTTATTAAAATGGTTTAATTCAACGTTGAACCATTCAAAAATAGCAATTTTTTTAAAAAAAAAGACAATATAGCACATAATTAAATTAATAATGTTTATTTTGAGTCTATTAAAATGTGAAATTCAACAAATATGTTTTTTTTTTTTTTTGGGTGTTTTAAGGTTATAAGAAATAGCATTGGTACTTGCTATGAAACTATCAAAAGTTTGGTCCAACTCTTAAGTAGACCCCCCCAAACCCCCAAAAAAAGGGAAATAGTAATGACAATAAAGAAAAGGTCTAATTATGAATTGTACCCTCTACTTTACAAAAATTAAAATTTAGTCCATTTATTTTAATTTGTTATATTTTAGTCTTCATTGAAAGCTGAGAAATTAGTCTAATTGAGTAACAATTTTTTTTTTTTTTGAAAATGAGTAGCACTGTTAAACCTTGATATTATATCTATGATTTGAAAATCAACAGTTCAACAATTACATGCAGAAAAATAGGAAAAGAAAATAGCAATTTTGCAAATTATATATGACAAATTAGCAAAAGCTAGCAGTTTAAATTCATGTGTTTAGCAATAAAATAGATTAATTTCTCTAAAGTATAAGATCAAAAACAAATTAAAGTGAAAGGACTTGTAACGAAAAAAAAAAGCGAAAAGATTAACTTCTTGATTTTAGTAAAGTACAAGGACTAAACTCATAATTAGACACAAACATTTTATCATAAAGGCTGTCTAAACCTTCGTTTACTGTCTTCAATGTGCCGAAGATTACAAGACTCATTCCAATATATATATATATATAGAGAGAGAGAGAGAGAGAATAAACAAGAAAGGAAGGAAACATGCCTAGGGACAAAGAGATTGATAAGCCAATGAAACCGCTTCGAAGAAGACGAAAGAAAGGTGATGGTGGTGGTACCAGTGGCGGCGGCGACCGCGGTGGCAATAAGGGAGTTGCATTTTGTTTATTTGTTTTAGTTGTGATTTTGTTTGCTATAATTTTGTTCTTCTTTATTCATCTTTTGATGAGTTTTGAAGTAATTTAGAGACACTTACGATGGATCTACCACCTAGTTTTGAAATAGGATTAAAAGTATAATTATTTATGGGTTGTTTGTACCGTACCATCCTAGTATTTTTCTTCGTATTTGTAATTTATTTAAACATCGAATTCAGATAAATAAAAGGATTAATTGTGTTAGACCGTTAAAGTTATTGTATAGACTTTTTTATTTTTATTGCTGTACAATCGAAATCTCTTATTCTCTTTCTATTTTACGATAATTTTTTTCATTAAATAACTTTAAATGTCACAAATTTGTGAATAAAAATTCAAATAACTTTATTCTCGGACATCTAACACTGAACGTCAGATCGACTTGGATCTAAAGTATGTTATTATATTCATCGATGGGTACTGATCCACCATATTGATTGTCGAATAGTTACTTAGAGCTCACTAGTCGAACTTTCAAAAAAAAAAAAAAGCATAATAGGCAAGTGACTTAAATAGAAAATTCAAATAATTCAATGACTTAAATGTTTTTGAATAGTTTAATGACTATTTTATAACTTTTTGAAGTTGAGTGATCAAACGACTTCAAGTGTAATTTAATATTTAAACAACAAGACTTACAAACAATTCTTTCAAGGGACTAGAAGTTTCTAAATGGTTAAAATATGTTCTAAGCCTCTATACTTTTCATACACGTAAAATTTAGGCCGTTTATGTTTAATTTTAATAATTTAATCACTTTATTTTTTATATTTTAAAATTTAAGTCTAATTGATAATATTTTTTTTTTTGGGTTAAATTCAATGATGTTATAAACTTATAATAAACTTGATTTTAATATAAAATTAATGATTTTAATTAATTATCTTGTATTTTTAAATCCAAAAATATAAAAATTAAATTTCTTAAAATAAAAAAAAAATCAACCCAAAGCGTATTTTACAGCACAAATAGTGGGTAATATAACCCGGACCCGGACCCGGACCCGATACCTACTTTATAGCAAATAGCAATTTCAAATCTCTCGTTTCTTCTGTGCATATACCTCACTGCCCCTAAAATTTAATCGAGGAGATCCCGTTGTTCTTTAAGCTCCGTTTTGCAGCCATGGCTACTCTAGATTCCGATGTGCCGATGGTGCCCGCCGGTGAAGCTTCCGGTAGCTCCGCCGCGTCTTCCTCCACTAAGAAGCCCAAGCGCTTCGAGATCAAGAAGTGGAGTGCCGTTGCCCTCTGGGCCTGGGGTACTAATCCCTAACCCTAACCTAACCTACTTTCTCCATTCAATTTTATGTCGAAATCAGTGTTTTTATTGACGTTGATTTGGTTGATGGGATGCAGATATTGTCGTGGATAACTGTGCAATTTGCAGGAATCACATTATGGATCTCTGTGTGTATTTCTATCTCGATTTTATTCAAGTTTTTGTTAATTTGATTTAGGGGTTTTTTAAGAGTTACTGTTTCTGATTGTTTTCTTCAATTTCGTTGTTTAGGTATCGAGTGCCAAGCTAACCAAGCCAGCGCCACCAGTGAGGAATGCACTGTTGCTTGGGGTATGTTCGATTTTGGAATTGTTGAAAAGCATGTTTGGGTTACTAAAGAAGTACTATTAAAGGATATAGTAGATGTTGTTTTGGATTGTGTAAGCATTGGTTACTTTGGGGATTAGTGTTAGGTTGTTAGGTTTCGATGTTCTTTATACCAAACACAAGGAAATCAATCAAGCACTATTAAGACATACAATAGACGTCTTTCCTTTTGTGTAACCCTCCTTTTGTGTAACCCTTGTTGACTTTGGGAGGTAGTGCTAGGTTGTTTGGTTTCACTTTACTGTACCAAACACAAGGTTTGAGATTCGTTGTCTATTTGGTAAAGTGGAGGATATTCGGGTGTAAAAGAGAATAAGTTAGAATCTTTTGTACAAATTATGGTGAACCTATAATTATAGCCGTAAATATGCTAATGTTGAATCAATTAAGCACTATTAAAACATGTAGTAGACGAGTTTTCAATTGTGTAAGCCATGTTTACTTTCGGAAGTAGTGGTAAGTTGTTTGGGTTCGCTGTACATTATACCAAACAGAAGGTTTGAGATTTGTTGCCAATTTCATTAAATGGGAGTTTTGTCGGGTTGTAAAAGAGAACAAATTAGAAACTTTTGAAGAACTGATGATGACACTTTTTGTATTTTATTAAGAACATACCCTGTTATTATAGCTTTTAGTATGATAATCATGATGATTTTTTTTCTTGTGATATCGATAATGGTGATGAATCAATTATGTAAATGAGGGCTATTAAATCTTTATGTCTAATGCTTTGCTTTTGTTATAATTAACACCTAGTATCATTCAGATACGTTATTTAGTAGATACACTTGAGCAAGTTGACTCGTTAGGTGGTTTGCTTAATTGCATTTGCTGATTGTGCACGTTTAGCGCAATTTTAGATTATTTTCACCTAAAAGCTTTTTGATTTGGCCGAAATTGAATTTGTTGCCCTTCCTTTGGTGGGTTTATATAGTTAGCCAAAATGGTTAATCTCAATGTAAATAAAATTCCCCGATTAGACTAAGTAAAGTGTCGAAGAAAATAGTAGGCTCATCTTTACCTACAAACATGTATATATCGGAAGAAAAATGCCTTGAGCTCGTCTATTATATGTTTTTACTATAATCTATGAGTTGTATGTATCATCTCACTTTAGCTCCAACATGCTTGATCGTTGTGTAATTGCTTTTTCTCTTCTTTGTGCATGTAGGGGTCTGCAACCATGCATTTCACTTCCATTGTATCAGCCGATGGCTCAAGACTCGTCAAGTTTGCCCATTGGGTATGCTTCTTTCCTCCCGATGTATACATCGGTCGGATATTTTTCCCCATAATCAGCATTAACACCTAAGTTGGTCTTCGCTTTTGCAGATAACAGTGAGTGGGAGTTCCAAAAATATGGGCACTAGAGAGCTTTCAGGCCGATACTGGTTGAACCCTCTTACCTTTCTGGTATGTTGAGAGAAGAATGCATATATTTTATTACCTTTTATGCTGATTCAATCAGTAGTTGCTTTAATATTTCAGAGTAGAATTTGGTCATAATTTTATATGCACTGAGTGTAATATGCTATATTTTATGAAAATTATCCTTTATTATTGTGCTAAAACCTTCCTTGTTCTGTCTCTGGATTTTGGTACTGATGAATGTCCTTTTTTTTTTTTTTCATGTGAATCAAATGAATCCTTTTAAAGCCTTGTTAAATTCAAAATCAGAATTAGATTAATGTCTCTAAAGAAAGGATAAATATTATTTAACAAAATTAAGGGAAATCTTTGACTTTATAATAGAAAGTTAATATTTCAAAAAAAAAAAAAGATTGATACTAATCAAATTATAAAAAAGGAATTAAATCAGTAAAAAATGCGTAGTATAAAATTTCTATAATGTCTATGGGAATATTAGAACTGAAGGTGTTTTTGAGTTAAATTAGACCTATACCATTAATGGTATAATATTATGCATGTATAGTTGCTTAACATCAGTCTTGAAATTTAGTCATCTAGGTTAAAATATGTCACATAATCATTGAATTTTATCTGTACGAATTTAGTTTTTTATTTTATTTTTCAGATATTAAATTTTAAATCTAACTTTTAGTAGTGTTAAAATTATTTTGTTAAATTCAAGTTAATTGCATTATTTTTTAGTTACATGATTATCAAGTGTTTTAGATTTTAACTTTTTTTTTTGAATTTTGGGAATAAAAGTATAATGATTAAATATAAAATTTGAGAAGAGTATAGGGACTTATGACACATTTTAACTTATTTTGTAAATGGTTAATGCAATCTCGTTTGGGCTCAAGCTTTGAATATAAAAGTTTAACTTATATTTAAATGGGAACTATTTTTTCCAAAATTTTTTTTTTTTTTTTAAGGTACGTAACGAAGGAAAAATATTTATGACCGGAAAAAACTAATGAAAGCTTGCGAAGCACATGTCGCCCATTGCAATGCTTCTCTTCTTAGTTTGTGGTGTCTAATGGTGACGAATTGGTGGAGATTTTAGTCCTCTTTGAATGCTGGTTTGAAGTTTCTACCTTGCTTTGGCACATCCAAGAATGATGTTGATCAATTTCTTTGTCACTGTCCAACAGCCTCTGTGAGACTTAAGGAACAAAGGAATAGCCTAGGGGATAACGATTCTAACTAGTAGCAAATATAAAATTTGGAAAGGAGTCGGTTAAGTTTTAATTCGACTAGCATGAATATTATTATTAATACAGAAAAAGATATAAATTTAAATGTGCTGAAACGTACTATCTTCCTACCTCTGAATTGAAAAAGAGTTATGATTAACAGTGATGGGAATAAAGGGGGCAGAAACGTGAAATCGAAAGGAAGACCCATCTTTTTCAACTACCAATGCTTTTGTCGGGCTTTAGGCATTAAAAAGGGCATCTCTCCATCCATGTGCACCTTCTCAGACCTCTAAATTCTTCTACCCCAATGGCAAAGTGTTATTTTTAATTTCAAGAATTTTCAAATCCAATAAAATATTTGAATTTTGTTATACATGAGTATATCCTACTCTTCTTATATTTAGAATTTAATTTTTAATTTTTATTTTTTAAATTAATTTTATTTATTTTTAAAATTTAAAATTTAAAATTTAATTGTTAACATCAAACCTAAATTTTAATAAAAATAATTTTAATAATTAAACTTAAATTTTAAATCTAAAAATCAGTCAAAATATCTTCACAACCCACACTCATGGCTGGATATCATTATGTTTTTACTTATTATTAATAATTATAATCACACTTTTAAGCCTAGTGCTCACTTTTCCCCATAAATTATGAACTAAAATATTGCTCAACTCTACACTTAGATCATTTTATCAATATCTTAGTTCTTTTTTGTGCTAAACAGATCAGCCTCCATGATCATTATTATTATTATTATTATTATTTAATCGTTAATATAAATGTAAATGAGAGATAAATCTTAATTAGTATCTAATGATATTTATTAAATAATTAATATTTTATGATTCATTAAATTATCTTCTTACTTTCTCTATTTAAAATTTTAGTTTAATTTTTTTTTGTTAATTTTTGCTTAATCAGGTATGATTTACGTGTGAGGTCAAAATTCTTTTTAAATGGATTAGAATTTAATTATAATGTTTAGAGTGTTAAAATATAAATTTAATATTAAATTAACTTAAAGATTTTATAATTTTAAAAGAGCTAAATTGTGTTATTGTCTTTTGCATTTAACTTCTAATTGAGTTGATATCACGAATTAATGGAACACCGTCTTAAAATATCATTTTTATACAACGTGACAAATATTAATACAAGTGCATTTAGGGTTTATGTGCCTCAATCGCTATATTTTTTTTTCGAATTTTGAAATTTCAATCCCGACCCAAATGGTAACAGTTAAATTTGTTAAGATAAATTTTGCTATTAGTCTCGAATCTCGTATTATGTGTAAATTGTGACTTTAGTCTCCATAATCTAAATTTGATAATTTTAGTCTATAATTTTCAAAATTTAAAATTTAAGTCATTTAAATGCATTAACAATAATGTGACTTTTTATATGTGAAAATAACAAGTTAAAATGATATTATACACGTATTAATATATTTTTCGCAAGAACAAATTTAATGTCCCATTTAAGGTTTTTAGAATTGAAATTTCAAAATTCAAACGAATTTAGTATAGAAAATTAAAATCCAAGGACTAATACAAGAATTTGACATATTTTAATCTAAAAAATTACATATAACGGAAGCTTAACAAGATGGCATTATGGTAAATAAGAGGAAAGATTAAGGCCAAACAGAAATATGAGTGCGTTATATATCCGGCACAAAAGAGTCTAACGAACGCTTTCACTGTAATCAACAGCCATGGCCGCCATGGCTTCTTCTTCTTCTTCTAGTTTCTTCTTCATCTTCTTCCTCGTGTTATGTTTGAACATCACTGCCAAAAAAACATACATTGTCCAAATGAAACATCAAGATAAGCCACTTTCTTTCGAAACCCACCATGATTGGCACAGTTCGAGTTTACAATCACTCACCGATTCCCCACCCGAGTCACTTCTTTATTCATATACTGAAGCTTTTAATGGCTTCGCTGCTTCTCTAAATGAAGAACAAGCTGAGTCTCTTAACAAATCGGAATCGATTCAGGGTGTTTATGAAGATACTGTTTACACTCTCCATACTACTCGTTCACCTCAATTCCTCGGCCTTGACGCCGATTTGGGGCTTTCGGCCACCGGAGGTGGTACCCAGGCTTCTGAGGATGTTATTATCGGGGTTCTTGATACCGGAGTTTGGCCGGAATCTAAGAGTTTTGACGATTCGGGCATGCCGGAGATTCCTTCTAAGTGGCGGGGTGAATGTGAGTCGGGTCCTGATTTTCGTCCTAAGTTTTGTAACAAGAAACTCATCGGTGCTCGGAGCTTTTCGAAAGGTTACCGTGTGGCCATCGGCGGTGGGATTAATAAAAAACCCAAAGAGATCGATTCCCCACGTGATAAAGATGGTCATGGGACTCACACGGCCAGCACCGCCGCAGGTTCTCACGTGGCTAACGCTAGCCTTTTAGGGTACGCCAATGGGATTGCTCGTGGGATGGCGACTCGAGCCCGGGTCGCCGCTTATAAGGTTTGTTGGGAAACGGGTTGCTTTGGGTCCGATATCCTCGCCGGGATGGATCGGGCGATCCGAGACGGCGTCGATGTGCTTTCGATGTCCCTCGGCGGTAGACCGGCGCCATATTACCGCGATACGATCGCCATCGGAGCCTTCGCGGCGGTGGAGAAGGGTATTTTCGTCTCTTGTTCCGCGGGCAATAGTGGGCCGACAAGAGCCACCCTTGCTAACGTGGCACCTTGGATTATGACCGTCGGCGCTGGGACTTTGGATCGAGATTTTCCTGCTTACGCCGTTTTAGGAAACAAAATCCGTTATAATGGCGTCTCGCTTTACAGCGGTCGAGGAATGGGGAAAAAACCTGTCGGTTTGGTTTACAACAAAGATAACAACACTTTTGGTAATTTATGTCTGGCCGGTTCGCTTAAACCGACTTCGGTTCGTGGTAAAGTGGTCATTTGTGATAGAGGAACGAATGCTCGTGTGGAAAAAGGAGGAGTTGTACGAGATGCCGGAGGGGTCGGAATGATATTAGCAAATACGGCGGATAGTGGCGAGGAATCGGTGGCTGATAGTCACTTGCTACCTGCCGTAGCAGTAGGGAGGAAAACCGGTGACTTGATTAGGAAATACGCACAATCTAATCCTAACCCGACTGCCAAGCTTGTTTTCGGTGGGACCGTCTTGAATGTCCGACCTTCACCGGTGGTCGCAGCATTTAGCTCCCGAGGGCCCAATATGGTGACACCGCAGATCTTGAAGCCAGACGTGATTGGGCCAGGAGTCAACATATTAGCCGCTTGGTCTGAGGCTATCGGTCCGACAGGGTTGGCTAAGGACACGAGGAAGACTAAGTTCAACATTGTGTCAGGTATGTTGAGACTCCTATTTGCCTAAATTGTAAAATCATATTCCTATTAATCATGCTTCGAAAACTACAGGTACATCGATGTCGTGCCCACACATTAGTGGTTTAGTAGCATTGCTAAAGGCAGCTCATCCAGATTGGAGCCCAAGCGCAATCAAATCGGCTCTAATGACCACTGCCTACATACGAGACAACACCAACTCATCTCTCCGGGACGCAGCAGACGGTGCATTATCGAATCCATGGGTTCACGGGGCAGGTTATGTCGACCTCCAAAAAGCCCTTTCTCCGGGATTAATATACGATATAACTACGAAACAATACATATCCTTCTTATGCTCACTAGCCTACACCATTGATCAAGTTAAAACCATTGTCAAGCGTCCTAACATTACATGTTCCAAGAGATTCAAAGACCCTGGTGAACTCAATTACCCATCATTTTCGGTCTTGTTTGGGGACAAAAGGGTTGTTCGGTACACTCGGGAGTTAACAAACGTCGGCCCCGTGCGGTCGATATACAAAGTGTCGGTGGATGGTCCGTCATCTGTCGGGATCTCAGTTAGGCCCCGGACACTTGTCTTTAGGCATGTTGGGGAAAAGAAGAGATACACTGTGAGTTTTGTAGCTAAAAGGAAGATAAAAGGATCAACGGTTAGGTCTGAATATGGTTCAATAGTGTGGGGAAATGCTCAACATCAAGTGAAGAGCCCAGTTTCTTTCTCATGGACATTTTTGTAAACACTTGATGAATGTCAAATCATCAACGAAAAATCTAATGTCAAATTCTGATTTTAAGCCCTCTATTATATTCTGTTTGCTGATTAAATCCCTATACTTTTAAATTGATAAAGTTTGATCACTAATCAGGCTCAAACATGATAGTAGTAAGGTTTTTGCAACAGTTGTGTAAAAGTTCAAGTATATGAGCATAATATGAAAACTAAACTCTGGGAGATCAACGGCTTTGTGCTAAATGATATTTGACCATGGAAACATCGAGAGCCATCGAAGGACTATCCTAATGCTACGACTTTACTTATGAAATCACCTGCTTTTTTATGGCTGATGAAAGTGTAATGTCGATTCGGATGCTAGTCGTCCAGATATAAAGCGAACATACTCACATCAGCTTTTTTCATCTCTGTAACACTTTTCCTACAAATCCTTGCAATGAACTCCCCATTCCGGCACCAACAGCTTCTACCAAATACGATGCCTAAGGCAATGTCATTTTCATCAATATTTCAAAAATAGATTTGTCAAGGAAAAGGGATAGTCGGAGAGACTACCTCCTGATTGTCTTCTTGAAACCAAAAGCATCATTAACCTGATCATCCAAGAATAACCGTGTATCACAGAATTCTGCCAAAAAAAAAAAAACGATAAGTACATGAAAATGCTCCCTAGAAGCTTGCATCTCCACTGAAAAAAAGTTCTAAGTGCATACAGTTTAAGGAAATAAACCAGGGAGTGGTCAGTCAGCATGTAAATCTCTGTTGTTGAGTATATCCCTCCAAGGACAGTGAGCTTAACATACCAATCGATATCAGAGTCCTCATCTCTAGTGGTGTGCCAGATTTCATCAACCAGCATTGCTCTCTGCTTGAAGCTCGCCAGAACATTCAATGGATGCGCCTACAAAGAATGTTGAGAAAAAAATAGTTGTCTTAAAGGGTTCGGATTTTACCAAGTAAACTAGACCAATAAGGTCTCGTATTTGAATACTGAGAGCTTGAGGCCATTTCGGTATGTAGGGCGCTTGCATTTCTAGGCGAATCCTTACGAGCTTTGAGATGCATTGGCTAGGAATAAAATGATGTGATTCCTCTTTGGAATCAGTTCTATCAATTAGCCTCTGTAAGCAGTCATCCATAAAAAGGGCAGATCGAGAAAAAGAAAATTATTGTCGTTGTCAGAAATTTGAGGAAAACGGAACATACTAACTGAAAGTAAAGCACGCATCCGACAGTGAGATACATAGGAAACCAACAGTTTGATTCTCGAGGAAGCAGCACGATATAGAAACTTCAAATACGAGAGCAAATCTACCAAATCAAGGATCTAGGAACTGGTAGGAGGGAACTATGTTATCCGACGCATAATCCAGCATGAGTACGGACTATAATCGTCCAAATATACGAAAAAACTTTGAAAAAATATTGAGCATGCTTATACCAGGCGCATATTCATATCCGATACTCACTTTCGAATAAGAACTATCAAATTCTTTGTAAATTGTAATGCCCAACCTAATTTGAACAGATAATAATCGAAATCGAAGTAAATTACCTGGACAAGGGCAGCTGCTTTACGAGGGAAATATCCCACAATTGAAGGCGAAACCCCAATTTCTTTTGCACCAGCTATCATCGCTTCTTCACTCCATCCGAACTTCATCTGAGTTAACAAACAATCGAATTTTAATTTGTAAACTCAAAACAATCATAAAATACCAAAAAATAATAAAAACCGTGTACGTACGACGTGTCGTAGTGAGGCTTGCAGCACACGAGCTTGCTCCTCCTCGTAATTGGTTTTTGGATTCCTTCTTCGGTGACGCGGATCGTCCCTGTCCGTCGAAGATGACGACGTGGAAGAATCAGATGGATGGAGCATTTTATTGGGGAATGTTTGAGGGTCGGCGGTAGTGGAAAACCATAATGACTGATATGAGAATATGGAAGCGGAGGAGGCGATTCGCCGCCGGTCGATACATTTGTTCGTCGATCTTCTTCACCTTGAGTTCCGAATTGCGATATTAATTAAAGTCTTTATATTCTATTTTTGTCGATATTAATCCTTATGAATTTTGACATTTCACTCAATATCCAAAATAGTAACAGTTGAAACCATTAGGCCAAATTATACTATTAGTCAAATACTATGCTTAGGTTTCTAATTTAGTCCTTGTTTTCCAATTTCATCATTTTTAATCTATATATTTTTCGAATTTTAAAATTTTAGTCTTGACTTGAATGATAATTGCATTTGAACCCTTTAACTAAAATCTCATAGCTTTTTTTTTTTTTGTGATTATTACATGAAATTATCATACCCATAAAGCATTACAAGCATTACATGTACGGTAGTATGTTTGTTGAATAAAATTTTAAAATAGTGTACCATTACATTATGTAATGTAATGAATTTAACAATTTTCCTATATCGTAACTAAATTTTCTCGTTTCGTTTCATTTATTGAAACCCGATAAAGCTTTATTTTTTTTTTACCCTTATTTCTTTATCTTAATTGATAGTAATCGAAGTGTTTGCCGGTGAACTTTTAATCTTTCCAAGATGTGACACAATCTCAACATGCCACATCATCACAACTTCTAAGTTTAGGGACCAAATTAAAAAGATTTGTCAAGTTTTTGGGACTAATGTGAACCAAAAAAGAACCCAAGCACCAAATTGAAAAAATGTCAAATTAAGTGATTAAAATGAAATTAAAGGGTTTTCATGTAATAAAATAATAAAATTGATGAAATTTTTAGTACAAGTGGTGCTATATCATTGAAACCCAACTTGAGAAAAAAATAAAGGATATCAAATCAGAAAAAATGTCAAGTTAAGGGCTAAATGCGTAATTAAACCCAAAAAGGTTTTACATTCAACCATATTAACCATATTACAAAGAATCTACTTTGGTTCAAATTGTCCTAATAATTTCTTTTAATAAAATCTTTTCTCATTTTCGATATTAGTTTGCCCTAATTAACCTTAAAAAATTTAATAAAAAATAAGTACGATTTTTTAAATAAAAAAGAATTAATAAAAAAGTTAAATTCTATGCACAAAGGATCTTCGTTCCTCCCCCCCCGGACAACTTCAATCTATTTACTTTTACCCGGTCTAATTCTGCGTCCAGTCCTTATACTTTTCCAACTTTTGAAATTTAATATTTCTATTTTTAGTTTCACACATTTAGTCCCTCTACTTATTTGAATTAAAAAAATTAAGATCCAATCGATAACACTTTTAAAATCGAATACATGTTATCAATTGAATTTATATGTTCACATCAGAATGTCTCATATCAATCAATTAACAATTGTATCAATTTTAAATTTAGAACAACCAATGGGTTTTTTTTTAAAAAATTCCTCGAATTCAAAAAAAAAAAGAAGCAGAGGGACTAAAATTCAAAAGTCTAAAGAGTTACAAGGACTAGGAGAAGAATTGAACCGTCTTTTTACCACCGACAACAAACAATTTTTAAACATTTACCTCATTTATCTTGTCCATCACTTCTTTCATCCCTAACCGTTTATCTGGATTACTTTCAGTGCAACCAGCACCAATACGTAAAAGTTTAACCATTTGATCAATTGAATTTGAACCGTGAGATATCTCTGGATCAATCAAATCTTCGACTTGATTATCAGCTATTGATGTTTGAACCCATTCAACAATGTCGATCCCACCTTTTGCGTTATTCAGGTATTGTGCTGGGAATTTTCCGGTAATGATTTCAAGGATTACGATACCCAGACAATAAACATCGGATTTGGCGGAGATTTGTTGGGATCGGACATATTCGGGTGATCTGTAAGCAAATAAACCTTGGTTGATGAGGTTAGGGTTTGCCATTGGTTGAAAAGCGAAATCACTGAGTAATGGGTCGTAATTTTCGGTTAAAAGGATGTTGCTGGATTTAAGATTGCCGTGTGGAACCTCGTATGTTGCGAATTCTGTGTGGATGAAATCTAGTCCTTGTGCGATACCTTTGATGATCTTTAATCTTGTTGGCCAGTTTAGGTTTGCGTGTATTATCCCTCGATCACCTGAAAAACAAAAACACATGTAATGATGTAAATGAGATATAATCTAATAAAAGTATCATCGTTATGGTAAATTTATCGTAAAAATCTTTATATAAAGAGTCGAGTTGTATTTTACTCATTTATTAAAAAGATTGGATAAATTAGTTCTTGGATAATAAAACTGATGTTTTTGTTAAAAATTTATTCATTTTTACGGTTAAAATTTAGTGTAACTAACAAAATAATAAACAGTTACACGTGGCGTACCATGTATGCCTTATGCTAACGTACATATACTAGTTTTTAATGGTAAAAATGAATGGAATTTTTAACGAATGAGCTAATTTGCTCTTTAATCTAGCATATACAATGACTAATTTATCTATTTTTTAGTAAGAGAGTAAAATGCAATTAAACTCTCAGTACAAGGGCCTCCATGATACTTTTACCCCGTAGAGACCTCCAAAGTTGGAATGCATTATACTCCCTTCTACTAAAAGAAATTGACAAATTAGTCATTGTATGTTAGATCAAAGAGAAGTTTGGTTATTTTATTAAAAAATATCCATTTCTACCGTTAAAAACTAGTCATTGTACGTCAACATGAGGTGCACGTGGTACGCCACGTGGAATTGTTTGGTTATTTTGTCAATCATGTCAATTTTTAACGGTAGCAATGGATGGAATTTTAAACAAAAATGATCAAATAGCTCTTTGATTTATCGTACAATGACTATTTTTTTTTTAAATAAAGGAGGTAAATGTAATCTAACCCTTGATATAAGGGCCTCCATGATATTTTTACTGATATAATCATTTTCGAGTAAAGATAATTGAGTTTAAGATTAAGTGCAAAAAATAAAGCTTGTTTTTACTTGAAAACAAGCTTGATCAAACTTAATTCAACGAGTTTGAATGAATCATTTTCTATATCGAACTCTAACTTTAAGAATGAAACTTGATCAAAGCTAAAACTAAGGTTTAAACCTAGAATGTCGAGTCAAGATTTAGAGTGGGTTTAGATGGGCGGTGCGATGCATTTAGTTTACTTTTTGTCTCATGCTACAGAATCTAATCTCGTTGCCACCGTTGTTTTTATACTAACTGCATGTAAACGCACTACCCATCCGAACTCACCAAATTTTTTTAAAAACTTAAGGTCGGCTTAGGACAACTTAATTGTAGGAGGCAAAACTTTATAATTTGGAATTCAAATTCCAATATTTCCCTAGATTATAAATTGATCTTTCAAAGTATTAATTATGTTTCAGTCAAGTTCTTTAGTCAAAACTCAATCGTCAATTTAAATGTTATATGCTGGTCCAAATATGACATTGAGCATATTTAAAACACGTGTATGCAAAATATATGGATAGCTTGGATCTTTTAATTAAAGAAAGCATACAACACCAATAAAGTTCAAAAAAAGTCGTTTTTAATGTTGATCCAAGCAGTCCATGCAAAAAGTACAAACATTTTAAAAATATGTTTAGGGTTTAGGGTTTAGGGTCAAATTTTAATTAACATTTAAGGTTTAAATTAATAAATAGGTTGATAGAAAAACTTAATTGATATAATATTTTGGACATTTTAAAGTTTGAGACCAAATTTGAATCTAGGTAATTTACCTTGATGATAAATAAAGGGTCAACTACACTCAGGGGCGAAGCCAGAACAATTTTTTAGGGGGCCGGATAAAATTTTAATTTTTTATAGTCTATATCTTTATAATTTGTAAAGGATTAAATTAAATTTTTATAATTTTAGGGGGGCTGAAGTGCAATTTCACCTTTATTAATTTAAAATTTTAAAAAATTCTAAGGGTCTTTTAAGCATTTTTACATTTTAGGGGGGGTCGGGGCCCATGCCAGCCCCCTGGCTACGCCATTGACTACGCTAATAGTTATCTAATTATTGAAAATTTCTTTCTGGACCCAACTATGAAAAGTTAAAAAATTATCACCTAACTATTCAACATTTTCTTTTTGGTCACCAATCGTTAAACTGCTAATGATAAAATAACTTAGCAGCTCTTAAATTCAGCATGATAGCAAGTTTAACCCTTAGCATTTATACATCGTGTTAATTTAATCTTGATTCTAAAAAATTAACCCTCGACATTTACACATTGCCTAATTTGGTCTTCTTTTTTTTTTTTTAGTTTTATTTTTCTTTGTGATACTAAGGATTAATTTTAAAAGAATGAGAAAATATCAAAATTATTATCTTTAATTATTGGGTGTTCCTATTTTTTGTATATTTTCAATTAAGTCTAGTCGATAAATTTGTTGTTTTAGCTTTTTAGGTAAAGGGTCACAAAGAAAAGAAAAATTACAAAAATGACAAAAATTGTACAATGTGTTAATGTTGAGGTTAACTTTTTAGAATCAATAATAAATTAACACAATGTATAAACATTGAGGGTTAAAGTTACTAATATGCCATCAAAAAAGACAATTTTAAATAGTTAGAAGACTAATTTGTAATTTTTCATAATTAAGGGACCTTATTCATAAATAAATAAACTTACCATGCAATACGTATAACAAGCTTCCTTTGGGCATATATTCAGAAACAATAAGCTTTTCTTCTCTTCTAAAATGGTACGCCAATGGTGTTAATATATTAGGGTGCCTTAATTTCCCCAACCGCCGCATCTCAACGTCGAACGCCTCTTTCCCTAGCCTATTCATTTCTTTCATCCTTTTAACCACCACAGCCAATCCATTCGACATCACCGCCTTATACGCCGACCCTAACGCACCGTTACCGAGCACTTCCGCCGCCGCTTTCATCAAATCCTGCATCCCAAACTCACCCTTCTCTTCGTTCACCATAACCAAATCCGTCACACCTCCATGCGACGACCCTTTCTTTGAAGACCTACTCCGGCGGCTCGATTCTGATGGTTTCCGCCGTGTAGTCGATTCAGCTTCCGGTACTTTCACTGGTAAAACCTCTTCTTTCAATGGTTCTTTACTTAAGGTACTAAATTCATCTTCCCTTCTTCGTTTCCTTGATAAAACAACGATTATAACCAGAAACACAACGGCGACAACACTTCCGATTGAAATAGCGAGTACCTTTGAGTTAGAACCCGAACCCGACCCGTCTATTCCTTCCGATGGACTTGATGTGGATTCTTGTTTTTGACCCGATTTGTTATCACCATTGTCGCATTCTTTCCCCAGAATACTACCACAAAGACCGGGGTTCCCTTCAAATGAAGTAGCATTGAATTGAATGTAACTTTCTGGGATTTCACCTTCGAGATTATTTTTCGATAAATTAAGATCACGAACCATAGCGGGATATTTCAACGGTGGGATCTGACCGGAAAATTGATTCAATTCTAAATGTAACTCCATTAAATTAGGGAGTCGACATAAAGAATCAGGGATTCGCCCACTAAATTGATTATCATCCAACCAAACTTTCTTCAATAAACCCATTTTTTCAAAATAATTATCGGGGATGGAGCCGGAAAATTTGTTCTTAGACAAATAAATAGCTCTTAAATTAGTGAGTTTATGCAAATCTGGTATATCTCCGGTGAAGGAATTGTTTATCAAACTAAGAGCTTTTAACCCACGAATTTGAAGCAAAGCTTGAATATCGACTTCACCCGTAAGTTGCATATCGGCTAAATGAAGACCGGTAACATTATCACCAGAACACATAACACCAACCCATTTCTTCTCACAAGCACCCGAACCCAATACCCAATTATCCAAATTACCACCTATGAATGATTTCTTGAGTTTTATTAAAGCTTCTTCATCGGATTGAGAGAAACAAAGGGTTGAAAAAAGGATGAAAAACAAAGGGATGAATCGAACAGCGGCCATTACTGACCGGAAAAACAATGAGAAGCTCCGGGAAGAAACGAGCCGCTGTTGTTCCGAGAGAGATTAACTGCGGTTCTTGTTTCTCTCTAATTTGATTTATTTTTTGTTGTTGTTGTTTTGTTGTTGTTTTTGTTTGGTTCTTTGGGGGTTGTTTTTTTTTTTCTTTGGGTTAATTTTGGATTGAGGAGAGGCTGGTGTAGCCATAGTTGGGGGGGTAAGAGAGAGTTTGTGAATTCTTTTGAGAGGTTGAATTGAATGATGGAGCTGGCGAGGTTACATTTAGATTCTAAGAATAGGGAAATTTGGAAATTAGTGTGTTTATAATGGACAAATGGATAATTTTCAAAAAAATATTTTGACTTTGCCAAAATGGGTCTTCCTTTTTTGGGGTTTTCAATTTTGATACCTATATTTGGGGGTATTTTTTATAATCTAAATTCTAACAACAACAAAACAAATATCAAATACGAAAATATTCTTATTTGAAACTCACTTGAAATAGATAGATACAGTTTCGTGCTGGTTTTGAACTTGTATATGAACATTATAGCATGGGTAAACGATTATTACGAAGCTTGAGTGTTGATATGCGATATTAAAGCATCACTTGAATTGTGATTATCTATGCTTATTTATGCAAGTTTGAATGTGTTAATTAGTAGATTAAGCCTTAATGTTTTGGATACTATGATTTAATGATGTTTGATTGTGTTTACACATGTTAAATTAGTGTTTTTGTATTGGTGTAGATCTGGTATGTTTGGGTACAATTAAGCGAGGTTTAAATGTTTGAAAACGCGTAGTCTTGGTCATTTAACTATAAAGTCTTTGTTGGAAAAAATTCAGTCTAAAAACGATTTTGTCACAAAGGAAAATTAAAAAATTTAAAAATCGAGTTGGTTTGTGATATTTATAGCAATAATTTTTTTTCGAAAAATACCTATGCTTTGTGCTAGACAAATCCCAAATATTCTTGACCTTCAATTGAATGACCTTCTCCGCTATTCTCGTATCACAAACCGCTTCGAGCGTGGGCTTGAACAATCACGAATCAAACACAGAATCGAAATCAATTTCTTACTTTAAGTAGGAAAATATGACTCACTCAATAGAAATCGGTAGAATTGTTATTCAAAGAAAATATAATTTATAATTATAAAATAAATTCTCACCATTTTTAGTAGAGTTGTATATTTTAGCTATACCAATGTCATTTATTTCTAATGAAAGATAAAAGAATCCTAGTTAAATTAATGTAACACAAATCATACTAAGAGAGGAGACTGACACACCCTAGTTAAATATACTAGGGCTGTCGCCCCTCATATATATTATGATAAATTTTTCAATCAATTTATTATTTTTTATTATTTTTTTACAAAATAATATCCTTACGTGCACGTTATCCATACTTTAATAAATTAGTACAAAAATTATGGATTATTTTTAATAATATTTCTGCAATTACAAGGTGGTTTCCAAGTCTTAGTACAGTTCAGTGTTTTGATGTATTGGCTGGTGTTTTGCACCAAGAAACATTCAATCATTGTTGTTGTTTTGTTTTTTTTTTTTTTAGAATTAAAATATATATTCATATTAATTAATAGCTAATAAAACTGATTAAAATTTCTCTAATAATAATTTAATTGATTGTAAACGTGGGATAAACGTTTTAAGTTTGACAAACGAAGTTGCTTGGAAGGAGACTTTTTTTTTTTTTTAATTAATTGCGAGTAAGCCAATCTTGAACAATTATTTATTTTTTTCTTCTATTATATATTTACATTTTATTCATTTTAATAATTAATTGCTAACTAAGTTTGAATCTTATTATATAGGAAATTTTAGTATATTACTTAGGCTTTGAGTAGTTTTTATTCGTTTTTCATAATTTTATATATTTAATATTATATAATTTATAATTATAACATATTATTATTTTGAAGGAGTTTATATGTCGTGTCAATGAAAATAAACTTAATGCAAAAATAATACGGTGACGTTAGGAATTTTCTTTTGGAAGGATCGAAATTAGATTATAAATTTTCATGATAGTTAAAATGTAAATTCTCCAATTTTAGCTTATAATTTTATAATTTTTAAGAAGACTAAATCACAATTTTATTATATTTTATTATGTACGAGCATAAAATTTCAAAATTCTATAGGGGCTAAAACAGAAATTTTCCATTTATAATAATCACGAGTGTCGCCCGTGACATTTCTTTCCGGTTTTCCCGCCCCTGGTATTTATTTTTTATATTCTTTTTATCGTATAAATTATATTTTATACAATTTTTAAATTTTGGAAATGAGTATATCATAATCATGGGGGGCCACACATGTTGGATAAAATTTAAAATATAAATAAATAAAAGAAAAACGGCAACTCTAGACTCACCACCACGAGAAAAATATTCTCTCTCACTGTCATCTTATTATAGCCACGTGTAACTTCATAGCTTCTGATATGATGTGCGGTGCGTTCACCTACTACCAACCTTATCTTTTTCTCTCGCACAATGTTTTCCACACGAGTTTGACTTTATGCTTTTTTATTTTTTTAGCTATAAAGTCATATTTAGTCCTTAAACTTAGCGATTTTTCTTATTTTGGTCCTAAAATTTTGTTGTTTGTTCACATTAGTAGGGGCAAAGCCAAAAAGTTTTTTTAAGGGGCCAAGATTAAGTTATATGTTTTGTGAGTAATAAAATGTCATTTCACTATTATTGGCTTATATCTCTATGGTTTTCAACATAACTAAATCGAAATTCTAACTTTTTAAGGAGTAAACTATTATTTTGTTATTATTGGGGGCCAGGATCCCTGCTTGCCCCTTCGAGCATGCACATTAAGTCTGAAGCTTGATAGCTTTCTTAATTGATAACATGTATTCAAATTTAACAAAATTCAATTAACGTGGTCATCAATTATCATTTAGATTTTAATTTTTAATTAAGACAATTTTAGGGACTAAATCCTTAGAACTAAAAATAAAAAGACTAAATTTCAAAAGTTTTCAGAGTATAGGGATTGCAACATGTCAATATCCTCTACTCAAAGTTGCACCAATCAAATGGGGAAATAAAAGGAGAGAAAAATCTCCATGAAATTACAAAATCGTCCAATGATTTACACGTGTCTCAGAATGATTGGATAATATTTGCCGCTGGCCTGTGTTTTGTTTTTTGTGGCGCCCACTTTAGCCGTGTCTTACCGCGAATCCACAAAACGGCACGTAATTGAAAACAATTTAAAATTTTATATAATTTTAATAAATAATATAATTTAAAAATAGAGTTAATTCTATGAGACGTCCTCAAATTATCAACTAAAATTTATATTAATCCTAAACTTCAAAAATAATTCAATCAAGTCCTCAATTTATAAATATTGTATCGATTAGATTCTCATGTCAATCCAGTTGTTAATTTAGTCTTTTAATACTAGTTTGAATCTAACGCGGAGCAATTTTTTAAAACACATGTACATTTATTGTATGAACAATTTCAATTTGACGAGTTAAGGAAAAAAAAAGCAGTGTCAAGAAATTTTAGGAGGCCTATTTCAATTTTTTAAAGGTAAATTATATTAGTAACCACTCAACAATGAAAATTTGTAAAATGATCACTAAATTATTTAATTTTGGTTTTTGTCATCCAACAACTGTATTGGATTTTTTAATGTTTCTATTTTTACGTTAGTCAACTGGTAGTAAAAAAAATAATTTTAAATAGTTGAGTGATTTTTGTTGTAATTTACTCTTTTTTAACATGACAAATCCAAGTTGCCAAGGTTGTATGTATATATATATTTTTTTATAATTCAATCTACATGTTTTAAATATGTTCCATTCTAAATTTGATTAGGCATTTAACATAAAACTTATTATAAGACTAACAAAAGAACCTAATTGATATAAATTAGAATACCCTCAAGTTTGAGGACCAATTTAAAATTAGAGGCATAATTTAAAAGCCTAAGGTGAAATTAACCCAATAACTACAATTTAAAAATGATAGGGACCAAAAAGGAAAATTTACTATAAAGATTAAATTAATCTTAAAATATCGAACAACGTGTTTTAAAGGGGGGACCATAAATTGAAAAAACCATCGACGTTGACAAGCAAACCAAACCAAACCAATTGAAAATAAAATTAACCACGTGTTTGAAATCCCAATAAAACGAGACAATAAAATAATGAAAAGAAACTCTCGAAAGTAACAAATTTTCGGGCTTTAAAAAAAAAAACCTCTCCATTTATTCCTCGTGCTTCTAAAAATCACATCTTTAGAAAAGAAATTCTCAGCATTTTCCCGAGGAATTCAACCCCCCCCCTCCATTTTTTCTCAAGCTTTTTAAGAATCACACAATTTCGAAACAGATTATTGTATTCATTCTCTGACAACCCAAAAGAAAAACCTTGGATTTTTGTTCATATTTTTGTTGCCGGAAATATGTTTGGTTCACCGGAATATACAGGTATGAAATCTTCAAGTTCGCCGGAGAAACCAATGGTTAAGCGAACTTGTAGCTTGTTAAGTCAGTACTTGAAGGAAAAAGGTAGCTTTGGTGATCTTACTTTGGGAATCACATGCAATAACAATGTTGAAAAAGGTAAAGTTCTTTATTTTCTTTTTTATTTTTTTAAATTTGTTTATTTTAACTCTTTTTTTTCTATTCAATTTTTGCTTCAAAATTATGTGGGTTTTTATTTTTCGTAATTTGTTTATTTTCTCAATTATTTTGAAAAAATTATTTTTTTTTTTTGCTGAAATAAACCATGTGCGTGATTCTAATTCTCGAGTAATAATGTTGGGGATTTATCGTGTTTTTTTAGAACAAAATTCTGTTGAGATTTTACGTTTTGTTGGCAAAATACCTGTTTTTAGATCCCAACAGAATCATAGGATGTTTTGATTATAAATAGCATGTTACAGTTCAGTTCTTGAAAACATGTTTTGCTATTGATTGGGGTTTAAAAAACAGTATTCTGTATCGAGTTATTTACTTATTTGGATACGTTTCAGGGATGCCGGAGATAGTCCGTCCGGCGACGGAGACGACGACGACCACCATGGATTTATTTCCGAGGGATCGTGTTTCTGGTGTTATGAGGAACTCAAGATCCATGGATTTGTTCCCTCAAGGAGCCGGTTTTTCTGCCGATAACGGTTCGAGGCGTGTCGGGGTCGATTTGGAGACTCAAAACGCGGCAGCGCCGATGACGATCTTTTACTGCGGACAAGTGATTGTGTTCAATGATTTCCCAGCAGATAAAGCTAAGGAAATCATGGCTTTAGCAAGCAAGTGCAGCTCCGAAAACCCGAAAACGTACACGTTTGTACCCGGTGGTCCGAACGAATCCGGCCTAGGAGTTCATTCGAATTCCAACGATCAGGTTCCTAATATCCGAACGAATGTATCGACGAGTCGCGAATGCGTTCGTCCCATTCCCAGCTGTAATCCTCGTTCCCAGCTTTGAGTTTTCGATAATCTACGAAACATGGACTTAATGCTTAGTTTTTACGTAGTTTCTTATCAGTCCTGTTTTATGTGTATTGCAGATCTACCCATTGTTCGAAGTGCTTCGCTTCATCGATTCCTCGAGAAGAGAAAGGATAGGTAATACATCATCCCTACCGATCCATAAACGAAAATTTAAACCTCCTATTTTGTTCCACTCTTCCAGTTGATTTCATTCATGCTAACATGCATATTGGTTTGATTTTTGCAGGATCATGTCAAAAGCACCATACCCAATAAACGGCTCCGCCGGGCCATCACCTCCGAAACCCGGAAATAGCAAGCCGTTTCTCGGTTTAGCTGTTGAATCACAACAGCAGTAGTTCTCGAATCGATTCAATATCTCTTTGATTTCAAGGTTTTCTTTTATGGCTGCTGTTTTCTTTGTTATTTTTAACAGGAGGTGTTTAACATTTATACCTTGCGGTTTGTTTTTTGTTTTTTGTTTTGAAGTTATATTAGCTCTAAAGAAATCTCTTTTTAGATCCTAACCCTCCATCAAATCTCACTATTATTAGTTTTTGTAATTATTTTCTAATTTTAAGGGGAAAAAATTAGTTTATGTAATTTGAACTATGGGCTTGCATTATTCAATTTGATCCTATTTTCATTGATAAAATTTTATTTTTATATAATATTATTAGTAGGTTCGAATTAATAAACTATCTTACATTATCTTGACTAATAGTGTTATTAATTTGCATCTATTAGTAACATTCCAAATTAAGTCCAATTAAAACGGAAGGATTAAATCTAAAATTTTAACATTTTAGAGGGATTAAAACTTAAATTAGACTTAAATTTTTATAAAATGAAAGTCCAACAATAATATTATTGCTTCCACCATTGTTGCGGAAACTGTTCCATGTTGACTTCATGTTCTGTTTTTTTTTTTTTTCAAAATTTACTTTGGTGCTTAAATTTGTGACTTATTAGATAGTAAAATAAATTTAATTATTAAATTTAAGGATTGAAATTTATATAACTCAAACTCCACGACAATGTGTGTGATAACAGAATCAGATTGAATCGGATAATTGAACTGAGTAAAAATTGAATCGATTTTTAATCAAATCGATCAAATCGATAACTAAGGGTAATTTTAAATAGCGATTGGATGCAGTATGATGTGTTTAGTTTAATTTTTATTTCACGCTATAAATTTATTACGATATCTCATCATCATTAATATTTTTATACTAATAATAAATAAACGCACGTCTATCTAAATTTATCCTCATTCGATTCACATGTTTATAATATGTAATTTTTTTTTAAAAAAGAGCTTTTTCCAATAAAGAAAAATATCTCAACAAACACGCGTATTCAAGAGACTTTTGAACACGCCAATGAACACTAAAATAATCATTTAAATAAACCAAAAAAAATGATTTATTTGTTGATGTGAACCCTAATTTAGGGTTTTAAAAAATAAATAAATATGAATATTCAAAAGTGGACTGCAAAATTCCTCACGTTCTTCACAAGTCAACACTAGTCATTTTCATCCTATATATATATATATTATAATATTTTCTATTTTCTATCCCTTTGTTTATTATGTTTTCATATTTATTAATCACCACGCGTTTTGCTTTCTATGCTTTCCTCAATCACAATCACATGTATAAAAATAAGTGAAGCATTTCTTCTTGGTAGGTTCGCATGATAAAGTATAATATTTGTGTGACTCTGAATGATTGTCATAACGGGCGAAGTCAGGATAATTTTTTGGGGATCAGATAAAATTTAAATTTTTTATAGTTTATATCTTTCTAAATTATAAAAGATTAAATCAATTTTATAATTTTAGGAGGAGCTAAAATGTAATTTTACTTTTATTAATTTAAAATTTTTAAAAAATATAAAAATCCTAAATAGAAATTTTACCTTTTAGGGGGAGCCAGCCCCATGCTAGCCCCCCTTGGCTACGCCCCTAATTGTCGTGTTATTGAAAGTGATTTGCGAGTTCATGAATTTTAAATATCTCATAAGATGTCCAATACGACAAACAATGAGTAGCATGTATGGTTGGACTCGAGTCCATTCCTTAATGTTTATAAGGTATTTATGGGTGAGAATGCTATTACTGCAGACCCTATTGCCTCTATAGGCATAATAGAGTCAAGAGACAAAACTAGATATGTTGGTAGGTCAATTGATTTTGAGTTGATGATACCATGGTATGAGGCAATAAGTTTTGTTCAGGGGTCTAAGATAAAATTCTAAAATTTTGAGGGTGGAGTTGAAAATCTTATTCCAAAATGACTTAAATTAGTTAATTATTTTTTAAGAGGGGTCAAAATTACAGATTTTCCATTTATTTGAGTAATTGAAGGATTTAAAATGAATGACTAATACTTGACATTGAATATTGATAAGATTTTTCCATCTGATCGAAGGGGCCAATGTCGCTGCCCCCTTAACTTAAACACTTTACGGACTTCTCTCGAATAAATTAAAATTTTCTCAACAATATATATATACATGAAACATTTTAATTGAGTTGTTCGAGTTTTGTAGACTTAACCATGTTTAATTGAGTTGGTGCCACAGTTAATTGGATATTAACTCGATCAATAAAATTATTTAAAATTATTTTTATTAAAGTCATAATTATTAATATAAACATTTTATCATTTTATCTTATAATTCAATTATTGATAAATTTTTGACAAATATGATATTTTGAAGAAATAAAAATAAATTTAATATTATATTTTTTTAAGGTATTTATCGGAACAAATTCAGTAACTAATCATTTTCATTCCGTAGGCCCATTAAGGAGTAAGAGTATTACATTTTTATTTTATTCACATCATGACAAAATTGAATGGTTATTATGGTTTGAGGGTAGAAATGGATTCAAACCAGATCATCCTTCATGCTTCCTAAGGCAAATATTGGCTAATATTGTCTTTTCAACTTTTTTTTAGAAATTAGCAAAGCAAGTTTGGGCCCAAAAGAGATTTATGCATTTCTAAAGTTATGGGCTTTGGTGGATTGCCTTTTACTATAGAGCCCAAATTATTTATTTTTCCATGTTACTTTTTAAAGAAAATACTTTACTTTTTTTTTTTGATGAAATTGTAAATATATTAAAATCACAATAAACACGTGGCATCAAATAAGCCGTTGGATAATGAAAATAGTCGTAGGACGTTAGAGTCATTTTCATGTCGAATAAAATGTTCTTGATTTTTCACAAATAAAACTATAATTGCGGGACTCTTTCTTTTTTATTGATAAATCATTATTATTTTTAAAAATTTTACCCCTAATTTTTAAGTACAGTTCAGTAGTTTAGGACTTGAAAACTTGAAAACTTGAAAATTGTTTGCTAAATATTTTACGATATAAAATATTTTTGGTACGATTAGATACTATAAAACCAGAATATCATTACCCAATAGCTGCAAATATGAGCATAAAATATTTTGACAACTATTCTCATTGTCCGAGAGTTGGTCTAATGTTACAAGTTCATTTTGATTTTAGGGTTTAATTTTTAAACGAGGAATAAATTTTTTTTATAATTCTTATATTGTCTTTTAAATATATATTATTTTTATAATTTATTAGAACTTGCTTTGAATTTTTATAAGTTTTATAATTTATTAGATCTTTATAAGTTTTTATGATTTTTTACTCTTTATAAGTTTATATAAATATTATTTTTCAATTGTTTTTATAATATTTAATAGTTTTTTATGATTTTTATGAGAAAAATATAATATAGAGTTGTCACGTGTCATCATCTGATTGGTCTATCAACTGATTTGAACGCTGCGCATGATTAATGACGAAAACCGTTAATGGAGGGGCTTGATTGATTTTTTTGGGTTAACGACAGGGGCTCAATTGGGTGTGAATTTAGTGCAAGGGATCAATTGATTTATTTTTCGTTTTTCTTGATAGCCTTTTGTACCTTTAAGCCTTACTAACGCAATATTAGGATGGAAAATGATCAGGTTTGAAATTGTATCACCAAAATACTTCACGAGAACTCTAACCACTACTTCAAACAAATGTTAGATGCGACAACCACAAACCCTGAAAAAATTAACCTTTATTACTCAACTTCGAGCCCCACCATATGTAATTGTGATGCGTGGATCTCGATCCTACCATGTGCAAAAGCCATGTGCGAGTTTCGTTAGATTCTTTTTAGGTTAGTCTGATTCTTTGTCCATTGTACTTTATACTAGTTGAATTCCATATTGTAATTAGTTGAACATAGATTTATATTTATATTATAACTCGGAATAAGGTTAGAGCTATAATCAAGCTAAGTCAAAACTTGTTTGAATTTTTATTTGAGCTTGAGTCAACACTATTTTTTTTTTGAGTAATTTAGATATAACGTGGAGTATATTTAAAACAACTTAGATCTAATATGTTAAAAAGAAATAGATAATGCCAATAAAACGAGGACTAGTTATGCTTCTTCTTTTTAACATATCATTATGTTCTAAAATATATATAGTTAAAATAAAATTTTAAATGTAAAGGTAAATTGTACTTTGGGCCCCTAATATAAAATTCAATTTAATCTTTTACAAATTATAAAAATATAAACTATAAAAATTAAAATTTTATCCGCCACCGCTAAAAACGTTAAGTATTAGTTATAAAATGTTCGTAATTAATCCACGTGCTTTAAATATTGTCGACGTTAGATATAAGCTAGTTTTTTAACACCAAAATTTATGACTAAACTGATAGAATGTCATCATCGATACGACATTGACACTTTATTTAAAATTAGAGACTGGTTTTTAAAATATGGTCCATAGTTTGAGGATATCACGTCGAAACAACTCTTTAATTATTTGTTAAAAATTGACGTTTAAATGTCCACAAAGCCTTCTTAAAATAATTTAAAAAAATCAAATAAACCCTAAAATATAGTTTTCCATTGAAGCTTTTGATGACGTGGTAAATGACATGACTCAATTACCACGTCAACCGCCACATTATCATTTTTTACATACGAGTTTATCACATCATCACTTAACGGGTCGACCCGTTAAGGGCTGCAGCAAGAAACATATTTTACGGGATCAATTGATTGCTAACTTTTGGTTAGGAGCTGAATTGAGTTCAGCTTTCAAATAGAGACTTCATTGAAAATTTAATTATTTTACAAGGGCTTTTCCACATTTAAGCCAAAACTTAATTGTGGGAATTTAAAGGGTTAGACACGTGAATTTTCAATGAACAGTTAAAGGATATTAATGGTGTGATGAAAATAGACACGTGGGGAATCAGAATTAGGCAACACTGATTTATCATCAATCTCCAGATCCATAAGATGCACTTGAAACAACGAATTATTTTTATTTTTATTTATTGAATATTTTGTAAACTTTTAAGATTTTTGTTAATCTGGTTATTATTATTATTACTATTAGTTAATTTTTATTAATAAATTTTAAAAAGTGTTAAAACTTTTTTAATAGAAATATTAATTAAAATATTATTTTTAACAATACCGTGTGATAACCTACGTTGACAATTTATATGCTGCGTTAACAAATAAAATAAATTTTTTAAGAAAAAGCAATGCATAAAAATTTTAAAAATAGTATGAAATATACATGAATTGTGCATAAAAATTTAATGTTTTAATTAATATTTTGGTTTTAAAAAAATAAGGACCAAATTAAAAAATGTAAACGTTCAAAATTAAATTTATTTTAAGCTTTAAATTTAAATGTATTAATTTTAAAATTGATTTTAATCCATATTTATTATAATTATTGGTATTATATTAATTATAAATGGGGACTGATTTGATGAAAAGATAAAATAATTTTCTCGTGTGGAAATGGAAGGAGCAGCACTAGGAACAGTGAATCAAGTAAGTGATAATGATTTCTTATCATTGTCTTTTGATAATTCTTTTGCAAGTAAGGTCAATGTTTATATCAATTTGATAGAGACTCAATGTAATTGTTCTCTTTTAACACCAGCAAACAATATTGGTCTAATTTTGTTTTAGTCCATGTATTATTTGCATATTTAAAATTTAGTTATTTTTACATGAGTTAATTCCACAAAACATCCGCAAACTATAACCCTTATTTTAAATTGGTCCTCAAACACGAAAACATTTTAATTACATCCTCAAACTGTCAATGTTATAGTTAGAAGTTTCTTGGGTTTAGCTGGTTATTATCGGAGATTTGTACAGGGATTCTCTATGATAGCTTCTCCGATGACTCGATTATTGCAGAAAGATGTAAAGTTCGAGTGGACTAATGAATGTCAGCAGAGTTTTAACCGATTAAAAGATCTATTAACGAAAGCCCCAGTATTAGTGCAGCCTGAACCGGGTAAGGAATTTGTTATTTATAGTGATGCCTCATTAAATGGTTTAGGTTGTGTCTTGATGCAAGAAGGTAAAGTAATAGCCTATGCTTCAAGACAACTTAAACCACATGAACGAAATTACCCGGTACATGATCTTGAATTAGCTGCTATTGTATTTGCGCTGAAGATATGGCGGCATTACCTATATGGTGAGAAATGTCATATTTATACTGATCATAAAAGCTTGAAATATTTGATGACACAGAAAGATTTGAATTTGAGACAGCGCAGGTGGCTTGAATTGATAAAGGACTATGATTTGATTATTGATTACCATCCGGGTAAGGCTAATGTTGTGGCTGATGCTTTGAGTCGAAAATCTTTGTTTGCTTTACGAGTTATGAATACCCGATTGTCACTGACTGATGATGGTTCAATTATAGCTGAATTGAGAGCTAAATCGACATTTCTACAGCAAATATGTGAAGCCGGAAGAATGATGAGAAGTTGCAGGTTAAACGGGCACAATGTGAGTCAGGTACTGATTCTGAATTTCAAGTTGGGGTTGATGGTTGTTTATTATTCAGAGATAGGGTATGTGTACCCAAGAATTGAGCTCATCTGAAGATTTTACACGAGGCTCACGGTGGTATTATGTCCGTACATCCGGAAGTAATAAAATGTATAATGATTTGAAGAAGATGTCTTGGTGGCGGTATGAAACGTGATATTTCGAGTTTGTATCAAGATGTTTGATATGTCAACAGTCAAAGCAGAACATCAGTACCTTGAGGTTACTTGACCAATTACTATACCGAAATGGAAATGGGAAAGAATCACTATGGATTTTGTATCGGGTTACCATTGTCTTGAGGAAAAAGATGCTATTTGGGTGATTGTTGACCGATCGACAAAGTCAACACACTTTATTCCGATGACGTATGGATTATTCTTTAGATAAATGGTGAATTGTACATATCCGAGATTGTCGGGCTACATGGAGTGCTGTCTCCATTATATCGATAGAGATCCCGATTTACGTCTCGTTTCGGGATAAATTGCAAGAAGCTTTGGGTACTCGGTTGTATTTCAAGATCGCATTTCATCCTCGACGGATGGCCAATCGGCGTGTAATTCAAGTATTGGAAGATATGCTCGATGTTGTATACTAGAGTTTGAAGGTAATTGGGAGAGGTATCTACCTTTGATTGAATTTGCTTACAATAATGATTATCATCCAAGATTAAAATGGCTCCATACGAAGCTTTGTATGGTAGAAAATGTAGAACGTTGTATTGGATGAGCTCGATGAAAAGAAGATACATGGGGTTGATTTAATCCGGAAATGAAGAAAAGTGAAGGTTATTCGGGATAGTTTAAAAGCGACTTCCGATCGCCAAAAATCATATGCCGATCTTAAACGAAAGAGATTGAATTTCGGTCGGTGACAAGGTATTCTGAAAGTGTCTCCTTGGAAGAAAGTTCTCGGTTGATCGAAAGGGTAAATTGAGTCCAAGATTTATCAGCCATATGAGATCATAGAAAGAATTGGACCGATTCGCTTATCGGTTGGCATTACCACCGAACTTGATAGAATCCATAATGTTTTTCATGTGTCTATGCTACTGACGATATAGGTCGATCCTTCACATGTTATTTCTCCAACGGAAGTGGAGATTCAGCGGATATGACTTACAAGTGAAGAACCGGTCAAGATATTAGCACGGAAACAAAGGAGCTTAGAAATAAAAAATAAATTTGGTGAAAGTATTGTGGCAAAAGCAGGATTGAGGAAGCGACATGGGAACCGGAGGAGGCAATGAGGAAACAATATCCAAACCTCTTTCTGGTAAGATTTTCGAGGACAAAAATCCTTAAAAGGGGGAGAGTTGTAATGGCCTAAATTCAAGGTTATCGGAACAATGGTTTCGCAACCATAAATCCGATTTAAATAGAAATTTATTTCAATATGTTTGCATGAGTTTTATATGATAGGAGATATTTTATAAATATTTATAAAATGTTAGTAATGTGGTATTAAACTTTCGTTAGAAAATTTTAATGTTTGGGTAGGTAATTAAATGAAAAGGACTAAATTAAAATGAAAGTAAAAGTTTAATTATAAATTAAAAGAAAGATAAAGGACCAAAATGGCAATTAAGCCATTTTGTCTAGATTGAGGCAGTTCATTGAAGAAAATCTGAGATTTTTTTAGTATATTATTATATTATATTTATATTATATTATTATATTATTATATTATATTATTATATATATAAAGAAAGGAGAAAAGAAACAAAAGGATAAAAACAAAGGAAGAACAGAGAGCTAACGTGAAGGAAAGAAAGAAAAGAGAAAAGAGAGAAAAAAAGGGAAAATTTAAGTTTGAAGCTTGGAGTTTAATTTGGTAAGTTAATTTAGCCCTTTTCTTTTAATTTTGATACTTTATAAGTTTTAGAACCAAGTTTTGATGAATTTAAGTTGAAGTTTTTGAAGTTTTAGAGTTTTGAATATAGCATATGATGAATAAAATGATGAATTAGTGGTTTAATTGAAAGAATTTGAAGTTAGAATTGGATAAAGGACTTAATTGTAAAACAAGCTATAAGAAAACAGTTTTGGGACAGCAGCAGTAGAGTAAGTTTGAAAATTCACCAAAAATCGTAGAAGTGGAATTAGAAGTTGAGTGAGATATGAAATTAAAGCTTATTGAGTCTATTTTCATATGAAAGAAACAAGGAAAGAAAATAAGTTCTGTATGTTGAGATATTTAGATTTTTGTAAGACTGGTTCAGAATGAATTCAGGTTCCCTGTTTTAACTTTATAAAATCATTAAAATTGGATAAAAATAATTATGGGATTAAATTTATATGTTTAGAATTCTTAATGAGTCTAGTTTCAATAGAAATAAACGAGAACATCATCTGAATCTTGTATAAAGAGATAATTAATTTTAGTGAATAAGGGTCTTTAATTATTTGTTAAAATTGAGGTTTAAATATCCACAAAGCCTTCTTAAAAGAATTATAAAATAATCAAATAAACCCTAAAATATTATTTTCCATTGAAGCTTTTGATGACGTGGTAAATGACATGACTCAATTACCACGTCAACCGCCACATTATCATTTTTACATATGAGTTTATCACATCATCACTTAACGGGTCGACCCGTTAAGGGCTGCAAAGAAACATATTTTACGGGATCAATTGATTGCTAACTTTTGGTTAGGAGCTGAATTGAGTTCAGCTTTCAAATAGAGACTTTATTAAAATTTAATTATTTTACAAGGGCTTTTCCACATTTAAGCCAAAAATTCTGGAAATTTTATGGTATGAAGACATGAATCTAGTTTCAGAGAAAATTAACGGTTCCTTATTTGGAGCTCTGTAGCTCGAGAATTTTTATGTGACATAATTTAAAAGTGAAAATTTTAAAGTGACTCAAGTAGACAGCATTGATTTATACCTCAAACTATCAATGTTATATCGATAAAGTTCGTTTTTACTTTAAATGAGATTTGGACCTTATGTGACATAATTTAAAATGAAAATTTTAAAGGAATTTGAATATTTTCGCTCTCTCGCTTATTTAATTTTACTATATATAAAAATATTTGAGAAACAATCTTTATATTTTAAATTATCATAATTTGATCTCTTTGGTTTTATGATCTCGTTTATCAGTCCGAAAACTATGTTAATATATCAGCAAAGTTGAGGCCCCTAGAGTTTCGAGATCATAGATTTTGAATCTCACATTGTGTAAATCATATACGAGTTCAATCCACATTTTACTCTGGTTTAAGTCTCGTCATACTAATTAAGTTAAAATATGTTTTGATTATCAATCCAATCATGTCTTTTAGTAATTGATTTTGTTGATAGGTTATTATCAACCCATATTTTTATTACACTTGTTAGAGTTTGTGTGACTCGAATACCCTCACTTGTAGAAGAAATAAATACCGCAGAAGTTGTATCCGTATAGAACTATATTTCTACTATTTTACTTTGATTAGAACAGTATTTTTCAACCCTTAAATAGATGTAGTCGAAACTCTTTTTGTATCATACATTTTTCAATATTAGTGAATTTATTCTCATTTGCCCGTGCTTTTTTTTTTCAAAAGGATTTTCACTTAAAATCAACGTGTTCTTATTTTTCAAATAATGAGGCCTTAACTTAATGGCAAAGTAAAGGCCTCGAAAAATCCAACATCACACATTCGAATCTCACATTGTGTAAATCACGTACGAATTCTCTTTAAATTTACTCTAGTTTAAGCCCACAACGTACAAGTCATACCCAAATCTATTTTGGGAGAGTTTGACTGTATCCAATATTATGAACCCAATCACACCATCCGACATTCGATTCTGTTGATAAGTTGTTATCAACCCAAATTTTTAAAGAAAAAATTCACGTTATACGTAACTAAAAATATCATAAAAGCTGAAGAACGAAATTATATCAAATTAACTTATATAAAAAAAAACCAAATTTAAATATAATAGAATTTAGGTGTGTCAATGCCACTAGCTGTCCCTTATCTACATTCTTTGTTTATATGTGATTTGTGGATCAATAAATAAAAAAAAAAAATTTCATTTTCTTTGTATAAATTAATTATGTCGTGTTCGAAAGTCAAATCAGTTAAATCTTTATTTTTCATTCAATATGTTTTGGCCCCTTTAATTAAATGAGATAATATCAAATTTGGTATTTCTTAATTATCGATAATTTAATTTAATCTTTTTGAAACAAAATTTTCAAAATAGGAAATTTGTAAAATAAATTTTGTAAAATAGGAAATTTGGAATATAAATTTAGAGGGAAAACTAAAAATAAAACTCAATTTTTAGAAGGTAAAAAATTGATTTAACTAGATTTTAATTATTGTTTAGTTCTCAATTTTCCTTTTTTTATTGGTTATCTCTAGTTGTTTAATTGTGGAAGCAACTAATTATTGATTTAGTGATAAAAGTGTTATAAATATTATTATGTTAGAGAATCGGATTTAGTGCTTTTCTCTACTAAAAAATAGACAAATGAGTCCCTATACGTTAGTTCAAACAACAAACTAATCCTTTTCATAAAAATCATCCATATTTTTCTGTTAAAAGATGGTCACTATATGTCAATATAAAGGTATCATTGGCATGCTTGGCCGCAGAATAGCTCTACTTTCATCAACTGGGCCAATTTTTAACATTTGAAAGCGGATGAAGTTTTTACAGAGAAGACTAATTTCCTCTTTGATCTAATGTATAATGGCTACTTTACCATTTTTTTATGAAAAGGGCAAAAGCAAAAAAATATATATCAATAGCAAAATCTATAAAATCTTTTAAAATATAATTTTATGTAAATGTTACCTCTATTGAGATTTGAATTTTCTTATGTTTTTTAATAGTTTAGGGACTAAATTGATCTATTAAGCGATATAAGAACTAATTTGATTTGATCTTTATATAGAGGAACCTATTGAGGAAATTAACCTTAAACCCCACAAAATAGGATGCTTTGTTAACAAAGTTAATTGCACTAAACATCCCAAAACTATAACCCTCATTCTAAATTGATCTCACACTATAAAAAATTCTAATTACATCCTCAAACTATTTACGTTATATCAACAAAGTCTTTACGTTACTAAAATTGTTAATTTAATCAATTAAATAAGATCTCGAGATGAAAAAATTATAGAAAAATGAATATATAAAAATGGACGCTGTAAAAATTTTAGTTTTGAAGTTTTTGAAGCTTTTACGTAAACTATCGCTCACACACTCTCTCTTTCTTCATTTTTACTTTATTTTTAGTTTTTAATTTTAAAAATTTTATATAAAATATTTTAATTTTCTTTAAAATTATGTCACATAAGATTTTATGTGTCATTTAATGGTTAAATTAATGGTTTCAGTAATGAAAGGACCTGATTAACATAACATTGATAGTTTTGGGATGTAATTAGAACATGTTAAGATTTAGAGACCAATTTAAAATGAAAGTCATAATTTGGGGATGTTTAGAGCAATTAACTTTTATTGTCATGAAAAAGACTGTAATAGAGTTTTTAAAAAATAAAATAAATAAAATTGGGCACGAGTAATACAAGGCGCACGTGGTGGAAAACATATCTCACCCCTCCCCCCCAGCAACGTGAAAGTCCTTTAATGGGATGCCACGTGGCGCTCCCTAGTACCGCTTTACGGCTACGAAAATCCAAAGCATACGCGCCTCACTTATGTTTGACTGAACACTCTCCGGTCAGCCTATTATCCATCAACTTCACTTCATCCCTAACCTTGCCACTCCATATATATATATATATATAGAAGCCGCAAATTCTCATATATTTGTTCTCAAGGCAAAATAAAAAACCCAAAAAACCATTAAATCTCACTTTACTACAAAACTGGAGGACACAACAAAGGTGAAACAAAACACGGGCCGGAAACCCGAATCAGGAGCGACCCGATTCGAGGTTCAAGGGTGCTCGGAAGCGGAAATGGGGGAAATGGGTATCGGAAATCAGGTTGCCGAACAGTCGTGAAAGGATTTGGTTGGGATCGTACGACACAGCCGAACAAGCGGCGCGTGCATTCGACGCGGCTCTTTTTTGCTTGCGTGGCCGTTCAGCGAAGTTCAATTTCCCCGATAACCCACCGGATATAGCCGGTGGTGGGTCATTAACGCATGCTGAAATCCGCCGTAGCTGCCCGTTTCGCCAATTCGGTTCCTCCGAGGACACATGCGGAGGAGCAACCACGTCTGGGTTTCAAACGGAATCCCTTCGCCGTCGGTTTCGGTCGAGACTGGTATGGGTCGACGGCGAGTTGCCGGTCGATGATGGGTCGTTTCTCGATGATTTGACAATGGGTTCGGGTCATTATGATTGGTTACTGGTTATTCCCTGGATTTGATGATTTTTCGAGTGATTTTACGGGATTATTGTCGGTGCCTAACATCGATTGTGAAGAAGATGATAATTTGGATTGGAATTTAAATTCAGAACCTTTTCTTTGGAATTTTAAAATTTTAAACTTAATTAATGGAGTTTTTATCCAAATATTTGGAGGGTCCAATTTTTTATGACCAATCCTTCCATCTATGTATACATATACATATATGTACGATATTCTTGTTTTAAAAGTATTAGCTTAGTGGGAGAATAATGTAAAGCTAAGCATTCTAGTATGTTATTTCTTTTGGTAAAATTTTACTAAAAGGTTCTCATGATATTTATTTTAGTGGATTTAGTCCCTTTACTATAGACTAATTTAAGGTTTGGGTTACATGACTAAAGCTTGAAGTTCGGCCGGGAGAGTTTGGAGAAAAGAAAAATTAAACCTTAAAAACAAGTTTATGCAAGAAATTAGACTTGTTTAAAATATTAGTAGGGCTTAAGCTTTAATTAGGTGTGCACTTTTTCGATTAATCTAATTAAATTTGGTGGTCATCTGAATTAATTCGGTTAATAAGTTGACCCTTAAATCTAATTCTATCGGGTTGGTTAAAATTTTTTGAAATTTTGATTATCAATTATTTCGGTTTAAAATAGGATAATTAATTTAATTAATTGAAATTATTAATAATAATATATTATGAATTCAATATATTAGATTGGTCCAATATATTATATAAGCCCAATGTATAAAAATTAATAGCTTTATATTTATTATAATGGGCTTAAAAATTTATGAAAAATAAAATAAAACTTAAAATAAACAAAAAGTTTAAAAAATAAAAGAAAGAAACGCGTAAAAATATCAATTAATTCGGTTAACTACTCAAATTAACCAAATTTATTTTGGTCCGAGGTGAAAACCACCGGAGGTTTGTTGTTGATGGAAGCGAGCAAGGAAAACAACCATCGGCACGTTGAGGAACAATATATAGCTTTTCGCTATGGTGCTTGATTCGTTACTAAGACCTTAATTCCTCTTCATTGAAGCAACTTGTTATACGTTAATACTTTTCCATGTATGTTGCCAACAACTTAAAAGGGCGGAGACCGGGACTGATTATATCACTCTGATAGCATCCCATGCATTGTCAGAAGAAAAGATACTAATTATATGAATGAAAATGACTTCCGGAAAATGATTTCTAGAAAATAATTTATTTTTCTGAAAAAGTTAATATTTTCTGGTATTTAGATGAATCTGTTAAATATTTTCTGTTGTTCGGTAGATTTCTTAAAAATATTTCATAAAGTTGTTTCCAATTAAACAAACATACAATTGAGGATTTTTTCATTGTTTAATTGAATTTATTTTATTTATAATTTTATATTTTACATTATTTTGCATTTATTAAAATATTATGTTAATTTAGATTCATTGCAACATGATTTTTTAATTACATGACTACTAAGTGAGTATTTTTATTTAAAATGTGACATCAACAAAATTGACAAAAAAATTAACGATGTCAACAATTGGACTTGATTTTAAATTTGAAAAGCAAATGGACTAAATTATTGAAAATAAAAGTACAAAGACTAAATTATAAATCTGAAGTTAAAACAAAATTTTACCCTAAAGGAATCATTCGAAATCTATGTTTAGCTTTCCAAAGAGATATGGATGATTTAGGCTATTTTCACACCCTTTCAACATCTTACTTACCTAACAATCAGGATTTCCTAAGATTTAGGATCCAATTTTGTACATCCCACAATTTTTTCTATAAACATAAAAAATTATTGTTATTATTTTACAAATTACAAACCAACAATGATGATAATTTTCGAGGTAATTTAAATATAAATATTATATATATGATGTATAATTATATTATTTTAATTTGTGTTATGTTTTTTTATTTATTTAAATTGTCGCATTCACTGTTTTTATGGATATAGTTATTGCAAAAGGTTGGAGAAAATCATGACAGAAATTAGGACCATACGATTTTACAGCGCCGCAATTTTTATTTGTTTTTTTGACGCCTCATTAGTTGTCATAAAATCTATGAAAGAAAATGATTGAAAATTAGTAGATACTAGGAATGAAGAAAAGAAATATAATTTTTATTAATAAAATATTTTAAATAATGTGTGGATTATGGGTCCATCATATATCCAAACATATTTAAAATAAATTAAAATTATTTAAATTAACGAGTTTTATTTTATTAATTAATTTGTTGTAAGAATTGTAATTTTTTAGAATTAAAATATAATTTTATCGTTGTATTAAATTGAAATTTCATAAAACTTGAAGGGCTGAAATAATCAATTTATTATTTTTAGGTGTGTCAATGCCACTAGCTGTCTCTTATCTACATTCTTTGTTTATATGTGATTTGTGGATCAATAAATAAAAAATAAAAAATTTCATTTTCTTTGTATAAATTAATTATGTCGTGTTCGAAAGTCAAATCGGTTAAATCTTTATTTTTCATTCAATATGTTTTGGCCCCTTTAATTAAATGAGATAATATCAAATTTGAAATTTCTTAATTATCGATAATTTAATTTAATCTTTTGAAAACAAAATTTTCAAAATAGGAAATTTGTAAAATAAATTTTGTAAAATAGGAAATTTGGAATATAAATTTAGAGGAAAAACTAAAAATAAAACTCAATTTTTAGAAGGTAAAAAATTGATTTAACTAGATTTTAATTATTGTTTAGTTCTCAATTTTCCTTTTTTTTTTATTTGTTATCTCTAGTTGTTTAATTGTGGAAGCAACTAATTATTGATTTAGTGATAAAAGTGTTATAAATATTATTATGTTAGGAGTCGGATTGCGTTTTGCTCTCTCTACTAAAAAATGGACAAATGAGTCCCTATACGTTAGTTTAAACAACAAACTAATCCTTTTGTTAAAAATCTGTCCATATTTTTCCGTTAAAAGATGGTCACTATATGTCAATATAAGGTATACGTGGCACGCCATGTGTAACTGTCTGGTTACTTCATCAACCAGGCCAATTTTTAACATTTGAAACGGATGAAGTTTTAACAGAAATGACTAATTTCCTCTTTGATCTAATGTACAATAGTTACTTTACCATTTTTTTATGAAAAGGGCAAAACGCAAAAAATATATATCAATAGCAAAATCATAAAAATCTTTTAAAATATAATTTTATGTAAATGTTACCTCTATTGAGATTTCAATTTTCTTATGCTTTTTAATAGTTTAGGGACTAAATTGATCTATTAAACAGTATAAGAACTAATTTGATTTGATCTTTATATAGAGGAACCTATTGAGGAAATTAACCTTAAACCCCCTGAAAATAGGATGCTTTGTTAACAAAGTTAATTGCACTAAACATCCCAAAACTATGACCCTCATTCTAAATTGATCTCAAACTATAAAACATTCTAATTACATCCTCAAACTATTTACGTTATATCAACAAAGTCTTTTCATTACTAAAATTGTTAATTTAATCGTTAAATAAGATGTCGATGAAAAAATTATAGAAAATGAATATATAAAATGGACGCTATAAAAATTTTGGTTTTGAAGTTTTTGAAGCTTTTACGAAACTATCGCTCACACACTCTCTTTTTCTTCAATTTTACTTTATTTTTAGTTTTAATTTTAAAAATTTTATACAAAAATAATTTAATTTTCTTTAAAATTATGTCACATAAGATTTTATGTGTCATTTAATGGTTAAAGTAATGGTTTCAATAATGAAAGGACCTGATTAACATAACATTGATAGTTTTAGGATGTAATTAGAACATGTTAAGATTTAGAGACCAATTTAAAATGAAAGTCATAATTTGGGGACGTTTAGAGCAATTAACTTTTATTGTCATGAAAAAGACTGTAATAGAGTTTTTAGAAAATAAAATAAATAAATTTGGGCACGAGTAATACAAGGCCCACGTGGTGGAAAACATATCTCACCCCTCCCCCCCAGCAACGTGAAAGTCCTTTAATGGGATGCCACGTGGCGATCCTAGTACCGCTTTACGGCTACCAAAATCCAAAGCATACGCGCCTCACTTATGTTTGACTGAACACTCTCCGGTCAGCCTATTATCCATCAACTTCACTTCATCCCTAACCTTCCGCCACTCCATATATATATATATATAAAGAAGCCGCAAATTCCCATATTTGTTCTCAAGGCAAAATAAAAAAAACCCAAAAAAAACCATTAAATCTCACTTTACTACAAAACTGGAGGACACAACAAAGGTGAAACAAAACACGGGCCGGAAACCCGAATCGGAGCGACCCGATTCGAGGTTCAAGGGTGCTCGGAAGCGGAAATGGGGGAAATGGGTATCGGAAATCAGGTTGCCGAACAGTCGTGAAAGGATTTGGTTGGGATCGTACGACACAGCCGAACAAGCGGCGCGTGCATTCGACGCGGCTCTTTTTTGCTTGCGTGGCCGTTCAGCGAAGTTCAATTTCCCCGATAACCCACCGGATATAGCCGGTGGTGGGTCATTAACGCATGCTGAAATCCAAGCCGTAGCTGCCCGTTTCGCCAATTCGGTTCCTCCGAGGACACATGCGGAGGAGCAATCCACGTCTGGGTTTCAAACGGAATCCCCTTCGCCGTCGGTTTCGGTCGAGACCGTACGGGTCGACGGCGAGTTGCCGGTCGATGATGGGTCGTTTCTCGATGATTTGACAATGGGTTCGGGTCATTATGATTCGGGTTACTGGTTATTCCCTGGATTTGATGATTTTTCGAGTGATTTTACGGGATTATTGTCGGTGCCTAACATCGATTGTGAAGAAGATGATAATTTGGATTGGAATTTAAATTCAGAACCTTTTCTTTGGAATTTTAAAATTTTAAACTTAATTAATGGAGTTTTATCCAAATATTTGGAGGGTCCAATTTTTTATGACCCATCCTTCCATCTATGTATACATATACATATATGTACGATATTCTTGTTTTAAAAGTATTAGCTTAATGGGAGAATAATGTAAAGCTAAGCATTCTAGTATGTTATTTCTTTTGGTAAAATTTTACTAAAAGGTTCTCATGATATTTATTTTAGTGGATTTAGTCCCTTTACTATAGACTAATTTAGGGTTTGGGTTACATGACTAAAGCTTGAAGTTCGGCCCGGGGAGAGTTTGGAGAAAAAGAAAAATTAAACCTGAAAAACAAGTTTATGCAATAAATTAGACTTGTTTAAAATATTAGTAGGGCTTAAGCTTTAATTAGGGTGTGCACTTTTTAGATTAATCTAATTAAATTTGGTACTCATCTGAATTAAATCGGTTAATAAGTTGACCCTTAAATTTAATTCTATCGGGTTGGTTAAATTTTTTTGAAATTTTGATTATCAATTATTTCGGTTTAAAATTGAGTAATTAATTTAATTAATTGAAATTATTAATAATAATATATTATGGAGCCAATATATTAGATTGGTCCAATATATTATATAAGCCCAAGGTATAAAAAATAATAGCTTTATATTTATTATAATGGGCTTAAAAATATTATGAAAAATAAAATAAAACTTAAAATAAACAAAAAGTTTTAAAAAATAAAAGAAAAACGCGTAAAAATATCAGTTAATTCGGTTAACTACTCAAATTAACCAAATTTATTTTGGTCCGAGGTGAAAACCACCGGAGGTTTGTTGTTGATGGAAGCGAGCAAGGAAAACATCCATCGGCACGTTGAGGAACAATATATAGCTTTTCGCTATGGTGCTTGATTCGTTACTAAGACCTTAATTCCTCTTCATTGAAGCAACTTGTTATACGTTAATACTTTTCCATATATGTTGCCAACAACTTAAAAGGGCGGAGATCGGGACTGATTATATCACTCTGATAGCATCCCATGCATTGTCAGAAAAAAAGATACTAATTATATGAATAAAATGACTTAAAAAATAATTTCTGAAAATAATTTATTTTTCCTAAAAAGTTAATATTTTTGGTATTTAGATGAATCTGTAAAATATTTTCATTGTTTGGTAGATTTCTTAAAATATTTCATAAAGTTGTTTCCAATTAAACAAACAAACATTTGAGGATTTTTTTATTGTTTAATTGAATTTATTTTATTTATAATTTTATATTTTACATTATTTTGCATTTATTAAAATATTATGTTAATTTAGATTCATTGCAACATCATTTTTTTAATTACATGACTATTAAGTGAGTATTTTTATTTAAAATGTGACATCAACAAAATTGACAAAAAAATTAACGATGTCAACAATTGAACTTGATTTTAAATTTGAAAAGCAAAGAGACTAAATTATTGAAAATAAAAGTACAAAGACTAAATTATAAATCTGTGAAGTGTACATAGACTTATGACATATTTTAACCTTTATACTACAAAATATTTATTATTAATATATTTATAATTGTAATAAATATTAATATTGAATATTTTCAATAATATGTGAATAATATTATTTAAAATTATTATTTTTAAAATTTATTATTAAAATAAAATTGAAATATTTAATAATTTATTAAAATAATAAATTATATTTATTATATTAATAATTTATTATAAGACTAAATATAAATAATTAAATATGTATGTTTAATAATATTGAAAAGATAATATTTTAAATATTTTTAAAACAAAAATAAAATTTATTATCAATACAATAATATTAAGTTTGATTTAAATTAATTTTATAAAAAATAAAATTATTTATACATGAGCTCTTTTCCTAAAATGACTTATGCTTTTTAAATGGGTAAGTCATTTTACAGAAAAAAATGACTTATTTTACCTTGACTGTAAGTTATTTTCCGTTGACCAAACTATTTTCTGTGAAACAAATATAGTAAAATGCAGAAAATATTTTCCGTAAAATCTTTTACATGTAAACAAACGGACCTTAAATCTCAAACATTTTGAAAAGTATAGGAATTGACCAATATATTTTATATAGAGTAAAATTTAGGTTTAATTGTGCTGTTAGTTCCTATACATTATGAAAGTTGTGGATTTAGTCTCTGTCCTTTAATTTGATTAATTTTAGTACCTATACTTTTTAATTTTGAAATTTTAGTCCGGCCCAAATAATAGCAGTTAAATTGATCTGCTTAAATTCAATCCCTATACAGTTGTAGATTTAATCTATATTCGCCAATTAGGTCATTCTAAATCCATTAACTAGTTTTTTAATGAGTTATATATGGAAATAACAAGCTGATATATACGCATATGACAATATGCTTGCCGCATCAAGTTTTGAAAATAGCAAAGATTAATGAATCTAATAATTATCGTTAGGTGAAAACTAAAATTTTAAATTTTGAAAAATATAAATACTAAATATAATCAAATTTTAAAATTCATAACTTTCGTAATGTACAAGGACTAATAGCAAAATTTAACTTAACTTAAAGATTTATATTGCAAAAAAGTATAATCTTGGTCACCAATTTGTTGACTTTTCAGCTGAATGGTCTTCACTGTAGTTTCTTCAATAAGTTTGGTCGGCGGCCTAACGATTTTACAGGTGAGTCCAATTATTTAATTTTGGAAAATTTTTATTTTAGGTCACTTACTTTAGATTATTTGTTTAATTTAGTATCGGATTTGAGTCAATTTAAGTTTAAATCAAATTAGATCGGATGAGATTATATTGTTGATTTTTCATTAAATAGGTTGGATTAAATTTAAATTGATAAATGATTAAAAGGTCTAAATTACAAATACAACACTTATTTTAATAATAAATATAAATAATATTTAAATAGCAGGTAATATAACTATATATATATATTGTTATAAAATTTATGTTTATTTAGAATAAAATTTTATTAAATATTACTTTATAATTTTATTTTTAATAAAATATAATGAGAGAGCAGAGTCCAAATATAAGGGAATATTCAATTCTCAGTTCATTGTTTTCATATATTATTCGTAAAAGAAGTTATTAATGAATTTAACCGCCTCGCTTATATTGATATCGAAATTTTACGCACAAGACAAAATTAATAATTGAATTTAACAAAACATATGTAACTGTTACCATTTGGATTAGAATCAAAATTTCAAAATTTGAGAAGTACATAAATTAAAATTGATAAAATTAAAATATAAGGATTAAATTGATAATGTACATAAAGTGGAAGGACTTAATAGCAAAAATTTGGCAAAGGAATCTGTCTTTTCACTCACCTAACTGGAGCATATGGTGATTCAGTGATTCTAACATTATATGGAATCGATTCATATCTTTGAGAAAATATTATTTATTTAATTTCAGGTTTAAATTATTATTATTTTCTTGGTTAAAATATAATATGGGTCCTTGTACTCTTTACACATTCAAAATTTAGTCTTTATACTTTGATTTTGAAGAATTTAGTCCTCTACTTTTAAGATTTCAAAATTCAGATCCAATTGTTAAAACTATTAAATTTATTCTCTTAAATTTGTTGGTGTGATATTTTAAAATAAAAAAATACTCACTTGGTATCAATGTAATTAAAAATGACGTTGTAATGAATCTAAATTTAACCAAATAAATTTAACAGTGTTGATAATTTAGATCTAAATTTTGAAACATGAAAACTAGAGGGACTAACTTCTTAGAAATAAAAATACAGGGAGTAAATTTCGAATTTGTGAATAGTACAGGGACTAATGACAAATTTTAACCTTTTTTCTTTGCAATCGTTGGTTCGATATTTACGATGTTTCAACCAATTTAAGTCAAAATCCAAATTGTTTTTAAATTAATTATTTTCATCAAATATAAATAAATTATTTTTATTAAAATAGTTATTTTGTATCGATTCCACTAACTTAAATTTATACACTGGATAATATATAATTAAATACTTTTGAAATAATTTATATAATTAAGCTTTTTTAACAATTAATTAAAATTATATGAATGTAAATCCTATAAATTTATATATTTAACAAAATATCAAATTACAAGAAAAATTTACTTTAATTTTATGATTTTTGTTGCTCTATGGTTCTTTATATTTTTCAGTCGAGCTCTCTCGGTTGAAAAAATAAACAACCCAAAAAAAGAAGTCTGAGATTTGCCCAGATTCAAAAGCTATTTAATTGATCTTTTTTTTTTCATAATTTTCTTAAAAAAGTTTCAGTTTTTGTTCATTTTTGTTTTTGTTTCATTGATGAGTTGCTAGATTTTTTTTCATTTATAATCCAAACCCCAAATCCGCAAAACTCTTAAAGTTTCAATTTTTATTTGTTTTTTTTTTTCTTTATTGGCATGGCATCTTCATCATCACTGGTAAGTCCACTATGTAATCAGTCACAGTCTCCACTTCTCCATTGGGTTGGTGATAGAAGGAAAGCTTTTATTTCTCCTCCATGCAACGGCGGCTCAGCCACCAGCAAAGATGGTGGTGCTTTTGAGCCATGTAATGAGTATTATTCCTCCAAAAATGGCATCTTTTCTTCTTTCTTTGGGTCCAAAAATGTTTCCTTCAATATTAATCACAAGCACCCAAGGCTCAATCGGGGTGTTGCCCGATCTGGTACAAATTTTTTTGCGACTTTTCCAATCTGGGTTTTTGTCTTTTTTTGGGTTCTTTTTAGCTGTTTTTATTTGTTTAATATCTGAAAAATGTTTAATTTTCTTTATACATACATACATAGCTGATTAGTTTAACGATGATATGAATATGTTATGTAGCCATCATGTTATTTGGAAGGTGATGTTCTAAGCTGTTGTTTCAAGTTTACCCTATATACATACATACATGCACACACACACACACACACATACATATGTATATATATATATAGCTGATTAGTTTTATGATGATATGAATATATATCCACCCATGTTCAATATGTTGGTAAAAATATCATGGAGGTACTTGTATCGGGAGTCAATTCCATTTTGCCTCCCTTTACTCAAAAAATGTGTAATAAATTAAATCTATAGGTTAGATTAAAGAAAAAATTAATCCTTTCGGTTCTTGTACTTCATGCTGACATACAAAGGACCAGTTTTTAACAGTGGAAATGAGTGGATTTTTAATAGAAAGACCAGTTTTCTCTTTGATCTAAGGTAAAGGGATTAATTTGCTCATTTTTTTAGTGGAAGGGGCAAAATGCAATCTAACTGTAGTACAAGGGCCTCCATACTTTTACCTCAATATGTTCTAAGCAGATTCATGTATTAGAGGGTCATGTTTTCGTATACATATGTATATGTATTATACCTGATTAGTTTTATGATGATATGAATATGTGTCAACCATGTTCAATATGTTCTAAGCTTATTCATGTATTAGGAGGATCATATTCTCATATCCATATTTGAAAACGCATTGAACACACCTAGTAACATAGGTTCACCTTTACTATATTATAAGCATTAAATTGTAGACATCATAGATTTATCTTTAGTCTTTGGTTTTATTTCAGACATGTTGGCATAAACTGGTTGTATTTATTGTCTTTGTCATGGATTTGCCCCCACCTTTATATCTTAATTGAACTTTTATGGATTTTTTCTAAAAAAATTTACCAGTTAAATTATGTGTAATCCGCCGTTTAATTCATTTAAAAATAACATAGGACAAGCCATGGCTGTAGCCGTGGAACCGGCGAGAGAGATCGTGACAAAACAGAAACCTCCTACGAAGCAAAGACGTGTTGTTGTGACTGGGATGGGAGTAGTAACTCCGCTTGGCCATGACCCCGATGTTTTTTATAACAATTTGCTTGAAGGTGCTAGTGGTATAAGTGAAATTGAGGCTTTTGACTGTGCCCAGTTTCCAACCGTAAGTGTGTTTTGGCCTTCGGGTCTTTTGTTTGTTGTTATTTCTACAAGTGCTTGTTCTTAGTGCTCTCGTTTTTGTCTCTAGAGAATTGCTGGAGAGATCAAATCTTTGTCGGCCGATGGATGGATAGCACCAAAACTATCCAAAAGGATGGACAAATTCATGCTTTATATGCTTGTTGCCGGAAAAAAAGCATTAGAAGACGGTGGAGTAAATGAAGATGTAATGGAGGAATTAGATAAAGAGAAATGCGGAGTTTTGATTGGTTCGGCAATGGGTGGTATGAAGGTAATGCTTCTTGAAAACGGGATTCTTCGCAATGTAGTGTTTCTTTCTTTATCCGTATATTTATTCATTTAGTTGGTTTATGGAATGAACAGGTTTTCAATGATGCAATTGAAGCACTGAGGATTTCGTATAGGAAAATGAATCCATTTTGTGTACCATTTGCTACTACAAATATGGGTTCCGCAATGCTTGCAATGGATTTGGTTAGCCTAAATTTAGATCATGCAATGTTAAGAGTTTACCTTGATCATCGAGCTTTAAACTGACGTTATTTTTTTAGGGATGGATGGGTCCTAACTATTCGATCTCTACTGCATGTGCTACGAGCAACTTTTGTATCTTAAATGCAGCAAATCACATGATTAGAGGCGAAGCTGTAAGTCAAGCCAAAAAAAAGAAAATTCCAGTTTTTACGGTATAATTCCGAATTTACTATATATATCTGAGGTATTTGAAACAAATTGTAGGATATGATGCTCTGTGGTGGCTCTGATGCAGCAATTATACCCATCGGTATCTCTTTCTTGTCTCAGTTTCTTATTTAACACCATTTTATTATTTTTTAACTTGGTAAAACTGGACATACTCCGTTTTATGATGTTTTAATTCAGGGTTGGGAGGATTTGTCGCATGCAAAGCACTGTCCAAGAGGAACGGTGATCCTACAAAAGCTTCACGTCCATGGGATGTTGTAATGTTTCGATAACTCTTGAGCTTACGGGCCTTCAATTTTCCTTTTGTTGTCAGTTTTATCTCCATGTTAACGAATAAAAGCTGTAAAACCAGAGAATGAGTTAACAGAGTAAACCGCATTTAACCTAATGATTGTTATCAAATTTACTGTATATTTATCGAGTGTTTTCTAAAAGCCAATTATTCATCTCACGTAAATTTTACGTCCGGTTTATGAGTTATTTACCTTGATAGTGGTTCTAATTTATGCACAGAATCGTGACGGGTTTGTCATGGGGGAAGGTGCTGGGGTTCTGCTTTTAGAAGAGTTGGAGCATGCTAAGGTACATCCATGTTAACCTGAGTTATAAGTTTGAAACTCCGGTTTGTTTTGAGTTTACCGAAAATATAATATAAGTTCTGATCTTTGATGGAAAATTTACCAAGTTTAGGTTTCTAATTTTGCAGAGGCGAGGAGCGACTATCTATGCCGAATTCCTCGGTGGTAGCTTCACTTGTGATGCTTATCACATGACCGAACCACACCCGGATGGTAATAAGCTAGATCTCTATTACTACAAGTTGTTACGTTTTTGCATTAGCTATGTCCGATGGCAGTGCCACGAAGACCAGGCCAGAACTTGTCACCTACATGCTTAAGCAGTACTCGACTTAGCCTTTTTTAGGCACTTAGGCGAACTTGATTTTTTTTTTTTTTTGGCTTCTGTAGCAGCAAATTATACCGTTTTAAAACATTAAAGTGACGTTCATCTCGTGAAATCTGAAAACAGGAGTCGGTGTTGTTCGCTGCATAGAAAAGGCTTTGGCTCAGTCTGGAGTACCTCGAGAAGATATAAATTACATTAATGCTCATGCTACATCTACACCATCCGGAGACATTAAAGAGTACCAAGCTCTCCTACATTGTTTCGCAAAATCCGAGGTTACTTTTTCGTAGTTTTCTAATGATTCGATCTTTGTCCGTAACCTATTTCCGATATTTCTGCGTTGTGATTTTTGATAAAATATCTGGTTATTTGCAGTTAAGAGTGAACTCCACTAAGTCGATGATCGGTCACCTACTCGGAGCTGCCGGTGCTGTGGAAGCCATTGCAGCAGTACAGGTATGCAATTCAGAGATTTCATTATGCTTTTTTCCGAACCTAAACATCGGCTTGGTAATGTCTTATTTCTTGTGTAGGCGATAAGAACTGGTTGGGTTCATCCAAATATCAACCTTGAAAACCCGGACCAAGAAGTGGTACATTACCCCTTCCCCTCGTTCTTTTCTTGGATGTTAGCAGTTTTTTCTTCATGACATGTTAAATCAAGTTTGTATCTTTTCAGGACACAAATGTGCTCGTTGGACCAAAGAAAGAAAGGTTGAATGTCAAGGCAGCCTTGTCCAATTCTTTCGGGTTTGGTGGCCACAACTCCTCCATCATATTTGCTCCGTACAAGTAAAAAAAAAAAAGAACATAGTCCAAGCATCGCTCGGCCCGTGTTACTGTAGCTGCTGTTGTACGTAAATTCTATCGGCTATTTGGTCAGGAAAAGTGTTAATATAGGTCAGCTACATCGCAGAAGACTCGAGAAACCTCGTCTATCGACGTAACACCGTCCGGAAAAAGGGTTATCATAGGGAGAAAGATGATGTTTAAGAGTTCATTGTTGTGTTTTAAAGATATTTTAAGTTACGATGGAAATTTTGGATTTTTAGTTGATCGGGGCCTTTGAAGCGCAAGTATTTTCATGCATTAAAGTAAATATGGGTAAATTTATGGTTTTGGTCCTTTTGTTATGTTTAAATTCGAGACTTAATATCTTTACTTCAATTAATGCGATTATGATGTGTTCATTCAAATGAACCCAAAAGGAAAATAATGTGTTGGTTAAAATAATTAATACTTATGATAATCTACGTTTAAAATAGAATTTTTTGACGTGGAATTAAGTTACATATTTTTATGAGAGTTAAGATATAATTTCACCATTTTATTAGCTCATATATTTATAATTTTAAAATATTAAATTAAAATTCTATCAACTTTTGGGGTCAAAATATAATTTTGTCATATACTAACTTGTAATTTTATAAAATTTAAAGGGCCAAAATTGTAATTTCCTATTTTAAGAGGCCAGGGTCACTAGTCACTAGTCACTACTAGCCTCTTTATTTTAATCCATGTTTTAATAATTGAGTTAACCCATTTTTAAATTATAATTATAATTATAATTTTACCCATGGATTAAAATTGACTTACATTTTAAACTTAATCAATTAAATTATATTAATTTCGTAAATAAATTTAATCAAAATTCAAAAATTCAAAATTAAACCAATCAATTTACCCTTTCCATATTTTTAAGCACAAAATTTAAGCATCATTAAAATATATGAAAATAAATTAATTAATAAAACTTGAAAATAAATTTATTAATTTTGATCTAAATTCAAAATTCAATTCAAAAAGCAATAATCTAAAGTTAGATAAAAACATGAATTGAATGTGCCAATTGTGATGATAATTAATTTTGTGGAAATTCAGTATTTTTACTTTATAATTATAATAAATAAAGATTAAGGGTAAAAAAAGTATTTAAAAATTGAACAAATCGGAGCCTTATCGAGCTTTTCATTTCTAATATATATTATTAAATTATATTATTATCCTTAATATATATTTTAATCCTAAATTTAATCATCGAGCGAAATTGAATATGAAAATTGATAAACTTATAGCTCAATTATATTCAGTGACAAAGCCAGAAAATATTTTTAAGGGCAGAAATTAATTTTAATTTTAATAACCTATATATTTATAATTTTAAATTATGTTTAGGGGGCCAAAGTATAATTTTAACTTTATTAATTTAAAATTTTAAAATTTCTAAAGGGCCTAAATGAATAATTTTCCATTTTAAGGGAGCTAGGCCCCCTGTTAGTCCCCTAGATACGCCACTGATTATATCTTGAATTGAGTTTGAGCTTAAAACAACATCAAACTATGTTCTGAATTGAACATAATACAATTTACACATAGTTCTCCTACATTGTAAGAATCCATGAGACCAAGAATTGCACCTTAATTTCCAACAACACAAATGATCAGCTGGTCCAAAAAACACAACTTGTCCAACACTAAGAGCACATATGCAAGTACCCGAGGAAGAAAAATTCGACCAATGTTTTTTACAGGCTTTCAAGTATTTTCAAGGTTTCGTCGATATGTTTCTCCGGCTGAAACTGGTTGTTGTAAATGAGTTGAACAACCCCTTTTTTGTCGAGAACATACGTTTGTCTTCCAGGCAATGTTCCGAATAGATCCGATGGAACTCCCCACTCTTTCCTCACCTTGTTGCCCTCGTCGCTTAGCAACGTAAATGGTAGCCTGTATTTCTTGGCAAAGTTCTTATCGAATCGGAAACAAAAACCGTCAGTTTTTCCGAGTGATTTGGATGCCATTTCAATCATTGTAAATGCAGACATCATACAAAAACAATTAACTCGTTTTGCACATAATGTTCGAACCGCGAAAAAGCAGATCGAAATGTTTCTAGACAACCAAATCCGCACTAACAATCATCATCCTACATGCAAAAACTAGAATCCCTTTAGTGTGATGCTGCACTATCAACTCAAAAATCATACAAATTTTACCTTGTGAGATTCTGCACTATCAACACTTATCCCAATAACTTCAGCTCCAGCTTTCTTAAACTTCTCATAAGAATCTCTAAAAGCACACGCCTGTCCAATTTACACAACCAAAATTCAAGTATCAACAATGGCTTCCACACACACACAAAAAAAAAAAACCAATTTTTAAAAATAAAAAATAAAAACAATCACCTGTTTGGTGCAACCAGGGGTTTCATCAGCAGGGTAAAAATAAACCACAACAGGCTTCCCTTTAAACTTTGAAAGGCTTACATTTTTCCCATCTTGATCTTTCAAAGTAAATGCTGGAGGAACTGTACCTTTATTCACCTGCCCCAAAAAACCCTAAATTCATAAACGATCAAACAAAACAACAAAAACCCAAAATCAATCAACAATGTACCTTAGCAGAAATCGAGGTTTTAAAAGTGGAAAAACGAGGGATTGAAAGAGAAGAAGAGTGAGAGAATTTAAGGCCGTGAAATTGAGACTGTGATGATTTGGTGAGAATTGGGATGGATTTAGAAAGTGACAATTGAGGCTTTGAAGTGTGAGAAGGGAATAATGAAGCCACTGTGTGGCTTGAAAGACTGAGAGAAGAAGCCATTAATGGGTTTAGTGAAGAAAAGGGAAGCTTTTTTGTGTTCGGTTGGATTTTGAAGAAGAAAAAGATAAGAGATTGGTGATGGCTGAATGGTTATTGGATCATAGGTGATATGGGAGAAGAATGGTGAATGATGATAGATCATCGGCGTGGACAATTGGTGTCCCCTAAAATCTTTGCCGATTCCATGCGTTGTGTAATGAAGAATTGGGTAAATTTCTAGTTTAGTCATTTATATACCTTTTAAATTATGTTTTGATCATTGAACATTGGAAAATTTATTATATATGATCGGTAATGTTATTGGTTTGTTTCCGTACGTGGATGTTAAAAGAGATATTTTTAGGGTTAAATTATTATTTGAGGCCTAAATTTGATGATCTTGAACTTTTTTTTTATCTAAGTTAGTCTATGAACTTAGCAATTATTCTCACATTGGAGCCTAAACTTTTTCTATCCAAGTTAGTCCATAAACTCGGTAGTTATTCCAATATCGGGGCTTGAAATTTTTTGGTCCCTGTTACTTCCTTGAAAAGTGAAAATCCTAAAATTCAGACATCAATATGAGAATAATTATCAAGTTCATGTCCCAATATGAGAATAATTGCTAAGTTCAAGGACTAATTTGAATAAAAAATATACTCAAGCCCCAATGCAGAAACAATTACTTAATTCAAACCCAAATATAAAAATAATTACCAAATATAATGATTAACTTGAAAAAAAATTCAAACCTCAAATAGAGATTTAACTCTTTATTATTATTTTTCTCCTTTTCTTTTTCTTTATCTTATTTATTCGAGACCGATGTTGGTGTGACTCAATACCACTATAGAGCCTAATGTGTTGTACGACTTAGGACTAAACACTACCAAGCGCAAATGTCTATATTGAGAAAGGATTGAATGAAACAGTGACGTCACGTCATCTCATATTCCTTTCCAATAGATTTATGCCACATCAACATTTTTATCTTGAATTTCAAGATTTTATCTTGAATTTCAGATTTATTAGCTATGTCCGATGGCAGTGCCACGAAGACCAGGCCAGAACTTGTAACCTACATGCTTAAAGTGACGAACTTGATTTTTTAGGCACTTAGCCTTTTTTAGGCACTTAGGCGAACTTGATTTTTTTTTTTTTGGCTTCTGTAGCAGCAAATTATACCGTTTTAAAACATTAAAGTGACGTTCATCTCGTGAAATCTGAAAACAGGAGTCGGTGTTGTTCGCTGCATAGAAAAGGCTTTGGCTCAGTCTGGAGTACCTCGAGAAGATATAAATTACATTAATGCTCATGCTACATCTACACCATCCGGAGACATTAAAGAGTACCAAGCTCTCCTACATTGTTTCGGCAAAAATCCCGAGGTTACTTTTTCGTAGTTTTCTCTAATGATTCGATCTTTGTCCGTAACCTATTTCCGATATTTCTGCGTTGTGATTTTTGATAAAATATCTGGTTATTTGCAGTTAAGAGTGAACTCCACTAAGTCGATGATCGGTCACCTACTCGGAGCTGCCGGTGCTGTGGAAGCCATTGCAGCGGTACAGGTATGCAATTCAGAGATTTCATTATGCTTTTTTCCGAACCTAAACATCGGCTCGGTAATGTCTTATTTCTTGTGTAGGCGATAAGAACTGGTTGGGTTCATCCAAATATCAACCTTGAAAACCCGGACCAAGAAGTGGTACATTACCCCTTCCCCTCGTTCTTTTCTTGGATGTTAGAAGTTTTGGCTTCATGACATGTTAAATCAAGCTTGTATCTTTTCAGGACACAAATGTGCTCGTTGGACCAAAGAAAGAAAGGTTGAATGTCAAGGCAGCCTTGTCCAATTCTTTCGGGTTTGGTGGCCACAACTCCTCCATCATATTTGCTCCGTACAAGTAAAAAAAAGAACATAGTCCAAGCATCGCTCGGCCCGTGTTACTATAGCTGCTGTTGTACGTAAATTCTATCGGCTATTTGGTCAGGAAAAGTGTTAATATAGGTCAGCTACATCGTGCAGAAGACTCGAGAAACCTCGTCTATCGACGTAACACCGGTCCGGAAAAAGGGTTATCATAGGGAGAAAGATGATGTTTAAGAGTTCATTGTTGTGTTTTAAAGATATTTTTAAGTTACAATGGAAATTTTGGATTTTTAGTTGATCGGGGCCTTTGAAGCGCAACTATTTTCATGCATTAAAGTAAATATGGGTAAATTTATGGTTTTGGTCCTTTTGCTATGTTTAAATTCGAGACTTAATATCTTTACTTCAATTAATGCGATTATGCTGTGTTCATTCAAATGAACCCAAAAGGAAAATAATGTGTTGGTTAAAATAATTAATACTTATGATAATCTACGTTTAAAATAGAATTTTTTGAGGTGGAATTAAGTTACATATTTTTATGAGAGTTAAGATACAATTTCACCATTTTATTAGCTCATATATTTATAATTTTAAAAATATTAAATTAAAATTCTATCAACTTTTGGGGTCAAAATATAATTTTGTCATATACTAACTTGTAATTTTATAAAATTTAAAGGGCCAAAATTGTCATTTCCTATTTTAAGAGGCCAGGGTCACTAGTCACTAGTCACTACTCACTACTAGCCTCTTTAATTTAATCCATGTTTTAATAATTGAGTTAACCCATTTTTAAATTATAATTATAATTATAATTTTACCCATGGATTAAAATTGACTTACATTTTAAACTTAATCAATTAAATTATATTAATTTCGTAAATAAATTTAATCAAAATTCAAAATTCAAAATTAAGCCAATCAATTTACCCTTTCCATATTTTTAAGCACAAAATTTAAGCATCATTAAAATATATGAAAATAAATTAATTAATAAAACTTGAAAATAAATTTATTAATTTTGATCTAAATTCAAAATTCAATTCAAAAAGCAATAATCTAAAGTTAGATAAAACATGAATTGAATGTGCCAATTGTGATGATAATTAATTTTGTGGAAATTCAGTATTTTACTTTATAATTATAATAAATAAAGATTAAGGGTAAAAAAAGTATTTAAAAATTGAACAAATCGGAGCCTTATCGAACTTTTCATTTCTAATATATATTATTAAATTATATTATTATCCTTAATATATATTTTAATCCTAAATTTAATCATCGAGCGAAATTGAATATGAAAATTGATAAACTTATAGCTCAATTATATCCAGTGACAAAGCTAGAAAATATTTTTAAGGGCAGAAAATAATTTTTAATTTTAATAGTCTATATATTTATAATTTTAAATTATATTTAGGGGCCAAAGTATAATTTTAACTTTATTAATTTAAAATTTTAAAATTTCTAAAGGGCCTAAATGAACAATTTTCCATTTTAAGGAGCTAGCCCCCTGTTAGTCCCCTAGATACGCCACTGATTATATCTTGAATTGAGCTTGAGCTTAAAACAACATCAAACTATGTTCTGCATTGAACATAATACAATTTACACATAATTCTCCTACATTGTAAGAATCCATGAGACCAAGAATTGCACCTTAATTTCCAACAACACAAATGATCAGCTGGTCCAAAAAACACTTGTCCAAGACTAAGAGCACATATGCAAGTACCCGAGGAAGAAAAATTCGACCAATGTTTTTTTACAGGCTTTCAAGTATTTTCAAGGTTTCGTCGATATGTTTCTCCGGCTGAAACTGGTTGTTGTAAATGAGTTGAACAACCCTTTTTGTCGAGAACATACGTTTGTCTTCCAGGCAATGTTCGAATAGATCCGATGGAACTCCCCACTCTTTCCTCACCTTGTTGCCCTCGTCGCTTAGCAACGTAAATGGTAGCCTGTATTTCTTGGCAAAGTTCTTACCGAATCGGAAACAAAACCGTCAGTTTTTCCGAGTGATTTGGATGCCATTTCAATCATTGTAAATGCAGACATCATACAAAAACAATTAACTCGTTTTGCACATAATGTTCGAACCGCGAAAAAGCAGATCGAAATGTTTCTAGACAACCAAATCCGCACTAACAATCATCATCCTACATGCAAAAACTAGAATCCCTTTAGTGTGATGCTGCACTATCAACTCAAAAATCATACAAATTTTACCTTGTGAGATTCTGCACTATCAACACTTATCCCAATAACTTCAGCTCCAGCTTTCTTAAACTTCTCATAAGAATCTCTAAAAGCACACGCCTGTCCAATTTACACAACCAAAATTCAAGCATCAACAATGGCTTCCACACACACACACAAAAAATAAAATAAAATAAAAACAATCACCTGTTTGGTGCAACCAGGGGTTTCATCAGCAGGGTAAAAATAAACCACAACAGGCTTCCCTTTAAACTTTGAAAGGCTTACATTTTTCCCATCTTGATCTTTCAAAGTAAATGCTGGAGGAACTGTACCTTTATTCACCTGCCCCAAAAAACCCTAAATTCATAAACGATCAAACAAAACAACAAAAACCCAAAATCAATCAACAATGTACCTTAGCAGAAATCGAGGTTTTAAAAGTGGAAAAACGAGGGATTGAAAGAGAAGAAGAGTGAGAGAATTTAAGGCCGTGAAATTGAGACTGTGATGATTTGGTGAGAATTGGGATGGATTTAGAAAGTGACAATTGGGGCTTTGAAGTGTGAGAAGGGAATAATGAAGCCACTGTGTGGCTTGAAAGACTGAGAGAAGAAGCCATTAATGGGTTTAGTGAAGAAAAGGGCAGGTTTTTTGTGTTCGGTTGGATTTTGAAGAAGAAAAAGATAAGAGATTGGTGATGGGTGAATGGTTATTGGATCATAGGGGATATGGGAGAAGAATGGTGAATGATGATAGATCATCGGCGTGGACAATTGGTGTCCCCTAAAATCTTTGCCGATTCCATGCGTTGTGTAATGATGAATTGGGTAAATTTCTAGTTTAGTCATTTATATACCTTTTAAATTATGTTTTGATCATTGAACATTGGAAAATTTATTATATATGATCGGTAATGTTATTGGTTTGTTTCCGTACGTGGATGTTAAAAGAGATATTTTTAGGGTTAAATTATTATTTGAGGCCTAAATTTGATGATCTTGAACTTTTTTTTATCTAAGTTAGTCTATGAACTTAGCAATTATTCTCACATTGGGGCCTAAATTTTTTCTATCCAAGTTAGTCCATGAACTCGGTAGTTATTCCAATATCGGGGCTTGAAATTTTTTGGTCCCTGTTACTTCCTTGAAAAGTGAAAATCCTAAAATTCAGACATTAATATGAGAATAATTATCAAGTTCATGTCCCAATATGAGGATAATTACTAAATTCAAGGACTAATTTGAATAAAAAATATACTCAAGCCCCAATGCGAAACAATTACTTAATTTAAACCCAATTATAAAAACAATTACCAAATATAATGATTAACTTGAAAAAATTCAAACCTCAAATAGAGATTTAACTCTTTATTATTATTTTTCTCCTTTTCTTTTTCTTTTTTTTTTTTCTTTACCTTATTTATTCGAGACCGATGTTGGTGTGACTCAATACCACTATAGAGCCTAATGTGCTGTACGACTTAGGCCTAAACACTACCAAGCGCAAATGTCTATATTGAGAAAGGATTGAATGAAACAGTGACGTCACGTCATCTATATCCATTTTCAATAGATTTATACCACATCAACATTTTTATCCTGAATTTCAGTATTTTATCTTGAATTTCAGGATTTTAATTTGGATTTGATTTTTTTCAGGAAAAAAATGCTGAAATTTAAGATAAAAATACTGATGTGGCATAAATCTATTGAAAATTGATACAAATGACGTAGCGTCACTGTTTCATTCAATCATTTCCCTGTCTATATTTTCTTAATAGGTAGTTATACGATATGCATGGTTGATTTCAATTAGGTGCTTTTACTCTTTCAAAATTGTCATCTCGAGCTTATTAAAGTCAAGATACAAATCCTAACAAGAGAGAATATTGACCTGATGAAGAATTTGTCTTCGTACGAGGAATATTTCGAATTTTTTTTCAAAAAAATTGACCTCCCTTCAACAATGCTAATACCCCATCCTGTAAACTCGTCTAATTTAGTATTTTTATTTTAAAGTTTTTTATTTTAAATTTTTAATATTCAACTAATAATTAATTGAAGTAAACTCAAAATAAATTTATTTCAAAAAATAAAATCTCACTCCAACCTTTTATGTAATGTACCATTGAGTCACATAGCTAGAGGTGATCATGGGTTGGACTATTCAGCTCGGCCTGAAGGCGCGCTCTAAAAATAAGAGAGTTCGGGTAAAAATATAAGCTCGAAATATGGGTTTGGGTAAAAAAACGAGAACCGTTTAGAAAATGGGCCGGCCTTGGATAAAATTTTTTTGACCCGAGCCCGGCCCGAATTATATATTAAATATATATTTTATTTTCAATCAAATATACTTTTTAAATTTACATATTTTTAATTTATTTTTATTTTAATAATTATTTTAAAATTTTTTATTTAATGAAAAAATTAAAAAAAATTATTATGGGCCGGACCGAGCTCAGGGTTTATCAATTTTTTTAAGTTAGGCTTAAATAAATTTTTAGACCCATATTTCGGGCCGGATTAAACTCGAGCCTTAAATTTTATCCGGACCCGGCTTGGCCCGGCCCTGCCGATCATCACCTCTACACATAGCCATCACTGGACTTTGGCCCAATCCTTTAATAATAGAGCAAGGCTCAATGCGTTTATTTCGAGTTCGAAAATTTGAAATATTAACTAAAGAAAAAACAAGAGGGATTTAGGGTTTTCGGCAATTGAACATCAACAATGGAAGGATTACAGAATCTGGTCCGTTCCTTCCCAAAGGACACAAAATCAGGTTCCCCTTCTTTCTTGCCCGAACTCCCCTACAATCTTCGCGGCGGAGGAGGTAGCGTCGGAGCACCCGGCGCTTCTTCAGTTGATACAGCTCGCGTTTTAGTCAGCAGGCCTCCCAGGTATATTATCCATCGTCCATTTCAATCAACTTAACCTCTAAATCTAATTACTTAACAATAATCCTTGCAACCTATCTCGCTTTCTAATTTTGCAGGCAAGTTGTTTCGCTGTGGACGTGTTCAAAACTCTGTGGATTTTGCTTCGTCGCCGGAATCATCGTCGGTTACTCCCTCAAACGCCGTGTACGGCGCTGGGCTTCCAAGCTTCTCAAGCGATTAAAAGATGATTAGTGTAATGTTATTAACCCTTTCAAATCCTCTTAGACTTTTCGAATATCTTCTTTTTTTTTCTTTTTTAAAATTTCTGCCATGGAATTTCAAGAAATGCAAGAAATAGTTTGAATTTTCAGTGCTATATATGGCACATTTACATCTCTGATCATGATTATGCAAATGCGCTTCGAATTTCTTGGGTTATATTTGTATCAAATTAATTTGAATTTAATCAATTTAAAATTAATATTTTCGAGTCATCTCTATTTAGTTCAATTTCGGATTGAGATTTTGAGTTCAGGTAAATTGTTTTGTTTTAAATCATTTTGGCTTGAATTTGTGTTCAAATCTCACATTTACCAGAAAATAAAATGCTATAAATATCGGGATAAATTTCAAGACTATAAATTAATTTTGATTTACTGTCTAATTTAATATATAAATTTTAGTGCAATTATACACATATACATTTCTTTTTGGTATAATATTAAATTTAACCCTTACCCATTACATCTTTTATCAATTTCACCATTTTTTTTTTTAAGCTACATTTGACTCTCAACCTTTAAAAAATCATATTTAACCCTAAACTTTTAAAAATAATTAAAATTGTTGTTTTAAATAGAAATACTAATTAAAACATTAAATTTTTAAACATTACATACTCTCTCTCTTTTTTAAGAATTTATTATAAATTTTCTAAATTTTAATTTCTTTGAATATTTTATAATTTTTAAATTATTTATTAGCATAATATATAAGATAAACAGTGTCATGTTAATATGAAATACATGTAGACTATCATGTAAATATCAATAAAAAATTTAAAATTTTGGTCAATTTTTCATTAAAAAAGATTTAAGGGTATAGATTATTATATTACATAATATTTATAAAAAAATCACGTTTTTTAATTAATAGATTTAACAATTATTATTATGAGTTAAGACTAAAATTTTACAATTTTAAAAGAATAGGGATTAAAATGATTAAATTGGTGGACATGAATTAAGTTTACAATTTACCTAATTAATTTAACTTCTACTGCTTGAGTTAGGAGTTGAAATTTTAAAATTTGATATAAGAATTAAAATTGACTAAATTAAAATAAAAAGGGGGTAAATTCACGATTTACATATATTGCAGGGGCTAAAAGAATAATTTGACCAAAACTAAAGTTGAGGCGAAAAATGTGGAGATGCGGGGGATCGAACCCCGTGCCTCTCGCATGCAAAGCGAGCGCTCTACCATTTGAGCTACATCCCCTAACATGAAGTCATCGTTAATTCATATTTCATGTCCTTGTAAAATTATAAAATGGCCTAAACAAACTAAACAACTTGAACTTGGATGAGGAATTATCTATTATTCTGAATTTTAAAAAATTTATAATAACTTTTTAACAATTATTTTTTGAGTTAGGACTGAAATTTAAAATTTTGAAAAGAATAGAGATTAAAATGATCAAATTGGTGGACATGAATTAAGTTTACAATTTACACATCATACAGAACTAAAAAATTTTACCTAATGAATTTAACTTCTACTTTTGAGAGAGAGTTGAAATTTTAAAATTTGAAAAGAATAAAAATTAAAATTAACCAAATTACATATATATTGCAGGGGCTAAAAGAACAATTTGACCAAAACTAAAGTTGAGGCAAAAGATGTGGAGATGCGGGGGATTGAACCCCGTGCCTCTCGCATGCAAAGCGAGCGCTCTACCATTTGAGCTACATCCCCTAACAACAATACCTCATGTCTTGTATTTTATAAAATAACTCAATCAACTTGAACTTGGATAAGGAGTTAATTATTTATTCTAAATATTTTTTAACTATATGTAATTCTATAAAAATTTTATGTGATGATGTGGCATAATTTTAGAGTGCCATATCATCATACTTTAATGAAATCTAAATTTATAAATTAATTTGTAAAAAGTTACAAAATTACGAGATTAATATAAACATGAAAAAAGTTCAAGTGATAACGTGGCACAATCTTAGAGTACTTTATGTTTTCTGTTTTCTTTGAAACATGAACTCTAATGTCTTCTAAACTTGTGTTTGTCTTAAAAAAATCGGAAAGCATCCAAGTTCATCTCATCTTTAAACTCAATTTATGATAAAATATTATAGGTATGCATTTGATTATTCTTATTCTACATATAAAAAACGATACTGCGGGGGAAAAAGAAGAAGAAAAGAAAACAAAATGACTAACATGAATTTAACGAGTTATGGCTTCGAAAAATCCCTAAACCCGTACATTTAAGTCATTAAACTATTAATAAATTTACGTTTTGGTCACTAATCTTCAAAAAGTTACAAAATGGTTATTGAACTTTTCGAAAGCTTTCATCTAAGTCACTAAGATGTTAAAACCGATGGTATATGGCCTTCTTTGTTCTCGCTACTTGCACCAATCGGAAGTTCTTCTTCCACTTATCTTCTATATTTTAGGCTCTATTTTTTTTTTCATGAAACAACTTTGGACGTCACAGAGTTGAGAAATAAAATCCAAACATCTTTTTGTCCAATCTCTAACACTGATTTTCAGATCTACTTAGATCTAAGGTATATTATTTTACTCGTCAATAGGTATTAATTCACCATTCTTGGAGCACCCTAGCCATATTTAAAAAAAAAATGATAGCATAGTGACTTAAATAAGAACTTTCAAATAATTTAATGACTAAAATGAAATTTTTAAATCATTTAGTGATTAATTTATAAGTTTTGAAGTTGAATGACCAAAACATAAACTTACTAATAATTTAGTGACATTGGTTGAATAATAAAAATTTACTAAAATTCAACTATAATTTTGTAACCTCAAATGTAAAATTAAAAGGAATTTTATTTTTTATCTTTAAATTTGACCATCAGGTCTATTTTGGTATCTATATATTTTTAGTATCTGGATTTAGCAATTATTCCCATTTTGGTCTCTAAAACTAGAAAATATAAAAGTTTGATTACATGATGTTCTGAAATTGTGTCACGGTACAATCTCTGAGTCACACATCATCAAACATCAACGAAATCCAAGTTTAAGGAACAAAAAAGGTACATGCACCAACATGGACATAGTTAACAAGTTTAGGGACCAAAAATATATTAACCCATTTCAATTAATTATAGATATTATATAGATTTTAGCAGCCAAAAGGGCAAATAAAACGGAAAAAAAACGGAAAAACTCCAACCACCAAGTCCTACACTCTGGCTTTTATCCAAAGAAAATTTTTTGTGACAGACAAAATATTCAATCAAACAACAAATTTACTTGTAATAATTAAAAAAATCTGATTTTTTTTTATTTTTTTAAATTTATCGAATGAATATTTAGTCTTTTTTGTAATCCTCTATTGTTTTTTTCCCAATTTTTTGTCGTAATTTTTGCTTTAATTTCCTCCAAAAATCTTTTTTTTTCCTGTTTGGTAATGGCTTTTCTTCTTCGGGTTATCTGCTAATTCTTCCCATAAATTTCAGGTAATAAGCTATTATTTAATTATTATTTCTTCGATTTTTTTTCCGGTTTTATTTTTTCTGTTAATTTAAATTATGGTTAATTTGCTTTACTCATGGAAAGCTTTTATGTATGAAAGTTTTAACGATGGATGACCGAGGCGGCGGTGGTAGCAAGGTGGCCGGGATCCGCAGATCGTTCGATTAAAGGAAATCCTTCAAAAATGGCAAAATGTCGCATTAGGTTTGAGGCCGAGTGCTCCCCGCTCCGGTGACGGTCCCAGGGGCGTATCAAGACCATTCAACAGAAGGCTAACGAATGCTATGTATTTCGATTCCGATGAGGAAAGTTGCACGAGTCCCAAACCGCCACCCGATGTTCCAAAAGGATATTTGGCGTTTACGTCGGTCCGGAGCTTCGGAGGTTTATCATCCCCACGAGTTACCTTACCCATCCCGTCTTCAAGATTTTGTTGGAAAAAGCCGAGGAGGAATTTGGATACAATCACAATGGTGGACTCACGCTCCGTGTGAGATCGAGACATTCAAGTATCTCCTCAAGTGCATAGAGAATCATCCTAAGGGTTACCTTGTTGAGAACTCGATTCCCGAACAGGTCGGTTCGTGCTCCATTTTATGCTCATCGCTCGTTTTCATTTATCAATCGGTTCCTAACTTTATTTTTATTTTTTGCAATTGGAGATTCATTAAGTAATTGTTGTCTCATTTTTGTTATGTTTTTTGGGTCACTTGTTAAACATTATGAAACTTTTTAATTAGAAAATTTGTCGAGATATTCTAGATAAATCTCGAATTTAGAAAGATTGAAGCATTATTTTATTGTCTCATAATATGTAAACCTTACTTTACAAATAGTTAGTTCAAAATAATCAAGTTTTCATATTTTTTTAGATATAATATCTAGAATTATTTATAATATTTTTAATCTTATAAAATAGAAAGATAATCCATTTCAGTTCATTCGAACTTACGTTTTTTTATATCGATAATAATATTTATATAATTGAGTTAGACTCAATCAGCAATATAAAAAATATTAAATATTTTAAAACAATAAAACGTGCGTGCGATTTAGGTGAGCCAAGCGAAGTGGAGCCCGAGTTCAAAACATGGAATATTTTATAACTCGGTCATGACTCATGAACATCTGGTGATTGAAATACGACGCCGTGTACTGAATAGACTCGGCTTTAAAAGCTCCCCAGATCTGGCTGGAGAGCCGTTTCCGAAGGCCACAATTTCGCTTCTGCTTGTGAACTGGTATATTTCTCCTCTCTTTTTTCTTTTTCTTTTTAACTTCTAGATTTGAACCTCTCTCAGCTCAGATCTGCTATCATTAGATAAATTTTGTTTCTGTATGATTGAAATTGTTGAAAAGCTGAATCACTAACTGTATCGATTAGCTTCCTCTCCTTTATGCACACCACCTTGCTCAACACTGAGCATGCTACTTGCTAGTTCATTAATCAATGATCCGATCTGTTCACTGGAATCGTGATTGTAAACCGATGCGTGAATGATGTTATTCATTATGATTTGAAGCGTCGGAAACTCTTTAGTTTGATGCTTAGCCTGTTTCGGTATGAGAGGAATTGTTGAAAAACTGAATCAGTGACTGCATCGACCAACACTGAGCATGCTACTTGTTAGTTCAATTATCAATGTTCCGATCTGTTCACTGGAATCGTGATTGTAAATCGATGCGTGAATGATGTTACTCTTTATGATTTGAAGAGTCCGAAGCTTTTACTTTGATGCATATTTTGTTTCGGTACGAGAAGAATTGTTGAAAAATTGAATCAGTAACTGCATCGATCAACACAGAGCATGCAAATGCGTAATCTATGACTCGATCCTTTCACTGTAATCGTGATTTAATCGATGCGTGAATAATGTTATTAATTTTAATTGGAAAAGTCGGAGCCTTTATAATTTGAGGACTGGATCTGTGGAATGGAATTGAAACGCTAATTTAGTGTTTTTTTTTTTTTTTTTTTGTGCGTAGAATGCGCCAGTGATGGAGCAGCAGCATGCTCTTTCACGCGGTTGCGGAATGGCCATTTCCAGCTAATGTGGTGAGGAATTGTTTGCTTTTTGGTAACTTTTTTTCCTCAATAATGAAAGTTTTAGTGAAAGATGTCTGGATTATGCTGTTGTAAGCCATCACTACGTACTGGATCCTATGCTTTCATTTGTTACCAATGTCCATATTTTCTCTTTTTTATTAATTTTTCCACAGTATAATAGAATCTTGCTATTGAAATAACACCATATCGTGTAAAAGTACCATATAGGCTCTTGTATTAGGAGCCGGATTGTATTTTGCCCTCTACTAAAAAAATGAGCAAATTAGTGTTTATCGTTACATCAAAGAGCAAATTGATTATTCTTTTAAAAATTCCATCCATTTATACTATTATAAACCGATCCTTTTACATTAGCATGAGGTTTATGTGACATGCTACGTGGCACTACCTAGTTATTCCGTCAGCCACGTTAGTATTTAATAGTACAAATGGATGAAACTTTTAACAAAAATGACCAATTTGCTTTTTTATTTAAAATATGAAAACTAATTTGCTCATTTATTTAGTAAAAGGGACAAAATGCAATCTGACTTCTAACAAAAGGCCTCTATGATACTTTTATCCCACCATATATCCCTTCGAATGGTTTGAAATTTCAGCTTTGATATCAGTATTCACTGGAACTTGCCATGCGATATTTAACCAAATTCCTTGTATTTTGCCTTTGTTCTGACCCAAAGCATAAATCTGATTGCAATAGAACCTTTTCAGCTTTGAAATACAACCAAATTGTCTAGGAATTTCATATTTGTTCCTACAGGTAACATCAGTAAGAGCTGCGCTATCTTCTGGTATTCGAAATTGAAACCTAGACTCAATTATGGCCAAGCCACTCTAGGAACAAGCCTTTGCTGCACCATTGTGTCACTTGTTTAATTTTTATCTTGCCAGCCTTTTCAGTGGTTACGGTTTATTCGGTTTTGAAGATTTTTCTCAACCTTTCCGGGTTTCTGTATCGCATAGTGAAATGCCATTGATTTTATGCATATGTTATTGAGGAGGCCAGGATGTTTGAACTACAGTTTCGGGAGTCGAGAGTGGAAAGTGCCGATAGTTCGAGAGAAATGGATGTCCATGTTTCAATACGATATTAGCATATAACCGAAGTAGGGTTGGAGAGTTGTAAGTGGCCGGAGTGGTTTGCACCGATAGTTTAGGAGAAGTAGATTGACCTATGTTGGATTCGAGAATAACTGAGATGGCAGTTATGGTAGTCATTTATATATGTAAAATTTCATCCATTGTTAGCAGAGGCAGAAGTAGAAGCATTGAGATAAATAAATCTGGAGATTTTAACTTCAATTTCTCAAACGGTTGAAGGATTCTTTTCGATATTATTCTATTTTTTTCATTTAATGAATATTTGTCTCAGAATATCGAGAATGACCTATAGGTGACAGATGATAACATATTGGGATGTGAAGGCAGGGACCAGATAAATGAAAGTAATCCTGTCTTGACATCTCACTATGTTACCTATTTGTCGTCTGTAATCAATTTCGATATTCTATTACAAGTATCCATCAAATGAAAAAAAAATAAGAATAATATTGAAAAGAATCCTTCAAACGTTTGATGAAATTCAAGTTAACTTTATTATTATCGCAATCTCTTGATTTATTTATCTTAGTTTTAACAGTAAATCTCTCAATTGTTTCTATTTCAGTCAACAATGCATGAAATAAAATCTAGAAATTTTACGCTAGTGTAAGTAAATTTTTATTTTATAATATATAATAATATAGACTCAACTCATTAATCCTAATTTGGTTAATCAAAAGAAATTAGAAACTTTGGGAATTGGTCCCTATAGCAATCAAATATATGGTGTCATCTCATGGTAGCCAAAATATGTGGTACTATTTTGGTCATCTACATTTAATTATTAGCTCATTTCATGATTGAACTTTATCGAAAGTCATATAAAAAGTAGGTTCTAATTCTATCTCTAGAAAGAGAAAATGAAAGCATTTGATATAAAGTTGAATGATTATGTGCGGTCCAAAAAAATGGTAATACTTACCAGCAAGAATAAAAAGAAAAGAAAATATAAAGGCTAAAAATTCAACCTTGATATAAAATTGAATTATTTATATTGAAAGTATTTTTCATATATTAATCTTTTAATTCAGTTGTGCTCTCACGTCACACTCAATGATTGTATTTGTGGAATGCACCTGGCACTATAAATGAATAGGATTTTCGTTTATTAATTGTTGGCCTTACTAAATCGGGCTGGTTTATTAAATAAATCCAACAAAAATAATATATATTTAGTTTATTTATATTTATTAATAATTTTGTTCATATTTATTTGTTTGATAAATTATATAAAATTAGTTTATCATTTAGGTATTATATAATTAATAATATCATTATTGTTTGTATGTTTATTTTATTTATAATATAATTATTAATATTTTTATTAATATTTTTATTATTTTATATCTAAAAAATATTTTTATTTATGATTGTTTGTAAGCATGTTCATTAACATATTTATATAATATCCGTTTAATGTTTGTAAATAAGTTGAATTAAACAAATGAATATAAATATAAATAAGTTTAAATTAACAAACACAAACACAATTTTGAAGGTTTTTTCTTTTTTTTTATAAGTATGAACGGAAGATAAAAACATAAACAAACATAAATTCATTAGTTGAAATTCGGTTTATTAACACACCTAAATTCGATAAAAGTATCATGAAAGCTTTTGTATCAGGAATCAAATTGTATTTTACCTTCTCTACTCGAAAAGAGGAAAAATTAGTCTTTATACATTAGATCAAATAGCAAATCGGTCCTTTTTAATAAAAAATTTATACATTTGTATTGCTAAAAACTGACATAATTGACAGAATAACTAGACAGTGACACGTGACATGTCACATGTACCTCATGTGGACTTGTATGGAGCAATTTTTAATAGTAAAAATGATCAAAATATTTAGAAAAAAAGATCAATTTATTATTTAATTTAATGTATAATTTTAAATAAAAGAAACAAAATCCATTTCTTATTACAAGTAAATCCATATTACATTAACCATCAAAATACACCAAATTGAGAGGGGGAACTTTTGTAGTTTATTTACAATCCAAAGGAAATAAACAATTTATGGAAGAAAAAAAAGACATTAAAAAAAAATTGTAATTTGATTTTTTAGACAGAACACTCCAAAGGTCAAGCTGGAGTTTAAAACAAAATTAACCCTTTTTTCACCATACCCTGCAAAAATATATAATAAACATTGCTCCAAACTCTTATCTCCATCCAGGGGCAAAGCCAGAACAAATTTTTAGGAGGAGCCAAATAAAATTTTAATTTTTTATAGTTTATATTTTTATTATTTGTAAAAGATTAAATTAAATTTTATAAATTTAAGAGGCCAAAGTGTAATTTTACCTTTATTAATTTAAAATTTTTAAAAAATTTTAAAAATCTAAATAATAATTTTATATTTTAAGAGGGGCCGGGCCATACCAATCCCTCTGATTTCGCCCCTGTCTCCATCACAATTCAATAATTAATATATGAAATTAAAAAATAATAATATATTGAGTATAAGTACATACATCATTATTAGTGAGGACTCATTAAAAATAAAATAAAAAATCATTTAAAACCTAATACAATCTAGTTTACCTAATTTGTTGACAATCTATAAAATTAAATATTAAAAAAAAAAACTAGATAATTAAATTTATGTGGTTCTAAGGAAGAAGATCATCACCAAATAGGTAAAGTAACCTATCAACCGCCCAACTTGGTTCATTATTAGGCCAACCAAAGCTTTGAGAACAAGTAAGCAAAGGTGCCCTACAAACTGGACAAGTCTTATGATTATCATCTCCATCATCATGCTCATGATCATAGCCTACCCATCTATCAATGCAACCTTGATGGAACACGTGGCAACAGTTCCTCAATTCCCTTACATCATCACCTTCTTTGAGCTCACACAAGCAAACAGCACACGTGTCAGACACCCAAGGCATCCTTTGTTTAGCATCCCCATAGGCTGTCAAAACCAAGTTGTCTCTGATCATATCTGAAGAAATTTGATGAGAATTTGATGAAAAATTAGGAGTGAAGAAGAAAGAGTTTATGTCTTTGAATCTAAGATTAAGAAGCCAAGACAAAACCCATCTTAAAACTGCTAAAACAACAGCTGTTTTGTGAAGGAATTGGCTTAAAATTAGCCCTGGATCATCTACAAAGAAACACATTGAAAAAGAGAGAAGGATAATGGAGTATTGATTAGCAAGAAATGAAAATGGGGGGCTTGATTTAGAGGAGAATATAAGACTTCCATAATATATATATATACATAGAGAGAGAGAGAGAGATGGAGGGGACCCAAAGATAGGGAACATAGCAAAGATAGGGAACATAGTGGGCTGCTTTATATTTGGAATAAAAAGAAGATGATATGATTAGGTCACACTGTAAAATAACTGTTGATTTGGACGGTGCTGATTATCCCCATTTAAATTACCATCCTAATCATTTTATTTTTATTAAAAAATTATATAAAAATGTTTTAGATTAGATAGTAAAAATAAGTTGGAAAAAGAGTATTATATTGTAAGTATAAGGGTTTTAGTTCGATTTCAAGTAGGGTAGAAGCCAGAATAATTTTTTAGGACTGGTCGAATAAAATTTTAATTTTTTATAGTCTATATCTTTATAATTTGTAAAGGATTAAATTGAATTTTTATAATTTTAGGGGAGGTCGAAGTGTAATTTTATCTTTATTAATTTAAAATTTTTAAAAATTCTAAAAGTCTTTTAAACAATTTTACATTTTAAGGGAGATCGGGGCCATGCCAGCCCCCTGGCTACGCCACTAATTTCAAGTAATCTTGTTCCAAAAGGGGCTTGAATTGGAAGGTTCTTTTTTGTATTGAAACTAGTTTGTGTCCCAATCCAACTTATTGGTATCTTTAGGTACCAAAATGAAAAAAATAAAAATTTAAATATCAATTTGAGAGTTTAGTATTAAAAAAAATAAATACTAACTGAAAAAATAGATATTATTGAAACTTGCAAGTTTGTTTCTTCTACTTTGAATCCTATTCCAAGACTTTAAGAAACAATTAAAAATGTGAAAAGAATTCTTTATTAATTAAGTTATTAAATTTTGAATAGATATTTATATTTAATTTTAAATTTTATGTATTTGAAGATTTATATAATTTTCGACTTCATATTTATAGTTTAGACATGATTGTTTGAATGGAATCGAATTAAGAAATTGGATCGAAAATTAATTAAATAATAAATTATTGAAAGGCATTAAATGAAAATTTTTGTATTAAAAGTTAAATTACATTTTATTTTCTTTACGTAAAAAATAAATAAATTAGTCATTTACGTTAGATCAGAGAGTAAGTTGATTCTTTTATTTAAAATGGCATCCATTCCTACTGATAAAAACTAGTCCCTGTATGTTAGCATGACGCACATGTGGCATGACTTGTATCACTATCTGATTATTTTGTCAGCCACGCTAGTAGAAATGGATGAAAATTTTAATAAAAATGACCAATTTGTTCTTTGAACTAACGTCAAGAATTAATTTACTTATTTTTTTTAGTAGAGAGAACAAAATACAATTTGATTTTTAGTAAAAGAGCCTCAATAGTACTTTTACTGTTAATTTCTACAATCTCAGTCAAATTATATGTATATTTTAAATGTTTTAATTGCATTAAAATCTTATCGATAATTTTAAAAATATTTGATGCAATTAATCTTATCTAACAAAGTCTAATCCTATAGGGTGAATCCACAAAAAAAAAAAAAATTAGGAGGGTCAAAATTAAAGTTTAAATTTTTAGAAATTAAAATATAATTTTATCATTTATTAATTTATGATTATATTATTTTTAAAGTATTTTTATATTCTTTTAAGGGTAAAAATATAATATAATTATATATTAATTTATACTTTAAATATTTCTTAAAAGAATTGCCCTTTATCCATTCTTACACAAAATTTAATTGAAAAAAGAGGTGAGCTTATCAAGTAGCCGCATGCATGAATTTAATGTTAAAAAACAACTAAAAATGAAAAAAAAATTCCACCCTTATCCATTCTTCCACCATTTTTGACCATTTTAAGCTAAAAATGAAATTAAAAAAAAAAAAAAACTTTTAACATTAACATTTGTGCCCTTTTTTTCCCTTTAAGATGCTGTAATATATCTTTCGGCAAATTCCAAAGATAATTTCGAATATAATATATCAAAGTTTATCATTAGGATTAAAGTGCTAAACATGTAGAATATTGGTCCGTCTTTATCCCTACAGTTTGTACACCCAATCAACTTGCTACTTTTTACCTCATTTAAATATATATTATACAAGTTGATTTGGTCTTAAATTGGATTAATTTGTGTGTAATTAATTCAAGTTTAATTTTTTCAAAATTATTGTGAATTTAAAAAATAAACAAATTAATCCTTGAACATTATGTAAAAGAACAAACAAACCCTATTAAAATTTTTATTTATTTCTACTATTAAAACTAATATTTGTACACAAGACAAGCTATATATAACTGTTTGATTATTACATAAACCATACTAATTTTTAATAATAGAAATTGACGAAAATTTTAACATAGACGACTAGTTTGCTCTTTAATCTAATGTCCAAAGATTAAATTTAACTAATTTTCGAATAAGGGAGGCAAAATGCAATTTAACTCCTAATATAAATATCTCCATAATACTTTTACCCTCTCGCATGTTAGATGTCACTTAAATAGTAACATAATTAACAAGCTTAGTGTTTTAATAGCAACTTTTATTGCATCACAACAGCATTCTTATTGTTGATAAAAAAATAAAGGAGAAAAAAAAAGAAAGAAAACATTTTGATTGAGACTCTATGTCCTGAAGTCTGTTTGACGGTTTGTCTACCAGCTATAATACAAAACAGTACCAGCACTAAGCTGACAGGATCAAGCATTATATAAAATAATTTCTCGTTAAAGCTGACAACTTGAGATCGAGCATGTCGGTTGTCGAAGTATGAAATCGGTTTCGGATCCTCTTGTCTACTTGATTTCACGCTGCTCGGCCCTCTTTCAGCTTCGTTTGCATCTTGTATTGCAAAGTGACTGGTGCACAATCCAATGGTGTTTCTCCTAGTATTGATGTTGGTTCAACAAATGAGTTATAAGCAGAATCATGAGAGAAATAGATTTATACAAATCATAACCAGACATGCTAACCGACAAAAACCAGCAACAACAAAAATGGATGGAGAGATTTCTCAATTATTGATTTCTACAAACCCACATCATTCAACAAAGCTATGCCATGTCGGCAAAGGCAGAGGCCGTGGTCCTAAGTACTCGGGTTCGAAACTCATCATGAGCAATTATATAATATGTGTGGGTCTCTGAGTCCCACTATGCACTGTTGTCATGTGTGGGTTTTAATCTAGTTTGTTGACTTAGTTTTTAGATTGTACTAGTTCTTATTCCTGTTGTGTTATAATGGTTTAATTTTACTTTGTGATTCTTCACAATTTGTATTGTAATAATTTAATACTTAAGGTTCTTCGGACACGTGCTTGTAATTGTACTTGAAAAACTTTAAAAGAAAATCAAAGCTATGCCACGAGTATCATAGTTATTTCAAATGGAAGGTGAGAGCTCTTTGTCTTTTCCTCTTCTTTTTTTCTAACAGTTAATTTTTCTCTAGGATTGAAGGAGAGTTTCTAACCACATTTTCAACTTTCAGTAACCTTAAAACTCTATAATTAGTAGGAGTGCAAATGAGACACTTATGTTCACGAGCCGAACTCAGCCTCAAGCTACTGATCAAGCCAAACTCAACAACTTAATACCTGATTCGAATGGCTCATGAGCCAAAACAAGCTGTTTATTTTTATATTTTTTAAGTATTTTATATTACTAATTTAGTTTAGCTCTTTTGAAAAGTCTTTTGAAAAGTCTTTTGAAAAGTCTTTTGAAATCTTTTGAAAAGTTTGTTTTAAAATTTGAGTGTTTGGCATTCTTTGTCAAAAGTCTTTTGAGAAATAAAATGTCCATTTTAGACATGTTATTATCAAGTAACAAATATACATTTAAATAAATTTTAAATTAATTAATATTATTATATTTTAGTAAGAATATAAAAATTACTATAACTTGTTAATATTTTAATATATGAAATATAAATTTTAATTTTAAATATTTGTAAGTAATAAATATTAATTAGTTATAAAATTTAATTAGAATATATAAACTACATTTTAAATATTTAAATATAATCATTAAATATTTGTAATTAATATTTTAAAATATTTTTTATTTTTAATTAATAATTTTAACACATTTGTAATTAAACCCACGAAAAAAAATAAAGTACTATGTTATTAGAGGGTGAAAAGTAATTAAGCACTAAAAGTGCTTTTGGGAATGGAAAACTAAAATTTTAGCTTTCTCGTTTTGAAGTCTTTTAAGCACTTAAAAGTTAAAATTTAAGTAGCGAAATTACATTTTCTTCAAAAGTCTTTTGTTCATTGTCTTTGAAAAGCAATCAGAAATTCCTAAATTACATTTTACTCTTGTGGTTCTTTTCTAGATTTCCTTAGTTCTAAATTTTGGTAGTTTTGAAGTTGGTTTCTGAATTTGCATGTTATTATGTGAAAAGTTGAAGGTTTGTGATCGTTGTTGTTAAGTGAATGTCGAGAAAAGTAGTGAATTTATCAGGTTCAGGTTTTCATTGTTCAAGTTGATTGTTTGGTTTAAGTGAATCAAAGTAAGGGCCTCTTCATTTCTCGAGGGAGGAATGTAACGATAGAGTTCCATATTGCTAATAATATTGTTCAACATAAAAGAAACTCAATGCCTAAGCTTTATTTCAAGTGGTGTTCCATGAGAAAAATAAAAATAAAAATAAAACTCATTTGAAGTAGTAAGATATCAATCTGATATGTAAGGTTTCTTTTTGTTGGTTCTTCAAGTAAGACAATGAAGATGACATATTTTGTTGATTTTTGCAATAAGTTGTTAAAGATCAATTTTTATGTGATAGAGAAACCAAATTTTCTGCTTAGTTTAATTGTTCCATCAAGTGCAGTTTTGTTGCTTTAAACTTCTTTTCTAGTATGACCTGAGTTAAATAATACTTAAAATTACTTATTGCAATTCTAATTAGACAAGAATATTCAGAGGCAGTATATATATTTTGTTTGCTAAGTGCCATAGTACTGGTCAATAAGGTATATACATACATAATGTTAATCTGTTTTCACTAATTATATAACTAAGCTTTGGGTTCGGGTAGGATTGCGGACGTAAATTAAAATTGTTGTGCAGTTGTGAGCAGGTGTAGCACACAGCAAAATTATGACATTATTTATCTTTACTCCTTAAAAGGATAGATAGTAATCCCAGTATTCAATTTATTGTCTTTGAATTTGAAAGGACTCTACTCTAACCAACCCAAAATTAGTGAACAAATAGATTTTTTGCCATAAGATAATGCTAGTGTAAATACATTTTTGATGATCTTTGTGTTCATTGTTTTAATCTATCATTTTTTTAGTAAATTTGAATCTTTAGAGTGCCTTACAATATCTCAAGGGTGCAAATGGTTTTTATTTTTTAGGCTTTATGGAGAAAATATAGACAGATATTCATTCTTACATGTATTGAGTAGCATGTCATATTTTTTGTGTGTGGACTAGAAACTATAGACATGATTTTAATTTTAAGTTAATAATTTGATGGGCTAATATTGTTGTATTTAAAAATATTTGGATTTGGTTATTGAATTTTTTTTTTATTTCTATCATTATGTCACGTGTTAAAAAACCAATAATTTTTTAACTTCAAACTAATATAAAATTTTATATGCAAAAGGCACTTCATTCTAGCTAAAGCTCAAGCTTGACCTTGACTTAAACAAGCTTGGGTTCCAACTTCAGAGTAGAAGAATCAATAAACAAGCTTCATCGAGCTCATGTAGCTCGATAATATCTTGAGCCAAGCTTGAGCTTAAAAAATGATATTTGATTAAGCTCGAATTGAGTATCGAGCCCCAAGTTTTTAATCGAGCTCAAGCTTGCCAGTATTTGTGCTCGGCTCGATTACACATCTAATAATGAGAAACTTCGATTGGTAGATAGACATTTTTAAAATCAGGAATGCCAATCAATTACCTTGTGCATTCTTGTAGTCCATGCTTGCTCCATAGTCCATGAGGGCAAACACTATATCGGTTCGATTGAATAATGCCGCCTACAAGTTAATACTGTCATTAGTGTTATAAATTTGGAAAGAAATGGAAATTAAAATTATGCATCCAATCGGCCAGCCTTCACAAACATATATAAACAAATTGCAGTCACGTGCACCAAATATACACATCAGAGAGAGAAAGAGAGAACACTACCAGATGCAGTACAGATAATCCTTGCTTGTCACGGTAATTTGCATCTACACCCTGAAAATGTAATCATACTCAAAAATTCATTCGAACTGAACTTTGGAATAAAATCATCACATACCTCACTGAGAAGCCTTTTGACTGCAGCTGTATCACCATTCTTTATAGCTTCTCTTAAACCCTGAGTATAGTAAATGCAGAGGAACATAATTCAAAAGAAGAAAAACACCATGAAAAGTTGAATGTCTCACAGCTATATTCAAACACTTCAACAAAGAGGTCTGCTTCTACCTCTCCATTGACATCATAATCCGTCAGAGATTTATCTGCAGCAGTACCATTGGTCACCAGACCAGGATTGAAAACCGAACTGCAAAATGTTAACCATATCTAAATACTTAAAAGAGAAGCTAAAATAGAAATAAAAATTTGCCACCAAAAGAGGCTAGAGACCTAAAAATCAAGATGGCAGGAGAAGTTTAAAGAGTGTAGGTCTTTCTCACAAATATCCCCCGCTATATTAAAATCCATTCCAGTAACTTCTATCAGAAAGTTGAGTACAAACAAGAAAGCAATATGAAGAGAGAAGGTAAAGTAATTTCGGTGTTTTATGCCTCAAACCAGAAGGCCATTATTTTACTACCATCCAGCTTCATGTTTCAAATCAGGCTACTAGAATGGACCAGAAATAGTCGAAATTTCCATGTTTAAATTCCACACAAAGTAAACCATTTGAAACCAAACATTATGTTTGGAACGAGTGAAGAACAAATATTGCACACAAAAATTAACAAATGGCATACCTAGATTTACTGTTTGAAGTGGAGCCTCTACTCTTGGGAACAGTGTCAGTCTTTTTTGGTTTTGGATTTGATGAAGCCGCTGAGGATGGAGGGTTTTTCATCTGCCTCAAGAACAGATATGGGTCCATAAGAAGTTTGGATCAGCATATGAGGTGCTGCAAAAACTACAGAAGAATTCATACCGTAAGTGGAACTGCATCTGTTTTTGGTGCTGGACTTTCACAAATACACAAAGGCATTCCACACTTGCATTCTGGAATGCTAACAACAGGCTGTTGCTTTGCAGTTGCTTCAGTTTGTGAACCCACATCTGCGTTCATGTTTAATCTAGCGACTTCGTCAGTAGCAGAACCAACTCCGCCTAAAGGAGGCTGAGGATCAGCTTTTGCAGATCTGCACCCAAAAAAATTCATGAGAAATATAATGTACAGAAACAAAACAAATATCAATTAAACTATCTCTTAAAATAATACTCAAATAAATAAGAAAAAAAAACACCAAAGTGAAGCAGGAGTATCCACCAACGCCAAGAATCCAATACATATCCAAGCTATAGCCCTTCCCCCTTCTCTTTCTAACAATGATATTTAAATATGTAAATGGGTAATCAATCACCAGACATTTACCCTGAAGAGTTATTGAAACAATCTGCACAAACTCGAACAGACGAAAGTATGCCAAATTGCGGTAAAGGCTGAATATGCACACATGAAAAGAAAATATAAAAGATTGCTTAGTTAAAACTGACTTTTACAACTTGAGAAATGCATAGTTAGCCCAAATACAAAAACTGAGGGGCTGGGAGCTCAAACCATTTGATCAGATGAATGTTCATGGCATAATGTCCTTCCACAACATCGGCAATGGTGCTGCAAAATGAAGATGGTTTCATGCATTTTCCATAAGGCAATCAATGTAACACGGAATAGATGCATACTTTGAAGAAAAATTGACACAAAAGTATGCACATTCACATTTCCTTGAAACCAAGCAATAATAGCATGACCTTTACAACACTATTCCATAAAGAATAGAATACTAACATCACTTTGATTATAATTGATATTATAAGAGATTTATAGAGTTCAGTAGCAATTAGGAATTATTATCACACCACTTTAGTAGATCATTAGTTGCAAGGCGTTTGCATAACAGCTTCCACAAACCAGAACCAATTATCCCATTGATAACATGCATACAATAGGCCTCAAATTTGAAGGCCACCACTAGGTCAGTCACGTATCCGAACTTAAATACTCAAAACATCAGTCATGCACCCGATTCAACCTTCAAATTAATATAAGCGGTAAGCTTAGCCACAAATTGAGTCATCAATAACTTCCAAAGCACCAGTTTACCGCATCAAAAAATTAAACCATAAAAATACTTATTTAGATTCAAAATAACTCCGAATCCGCAATTAAACGAATCAGAAACCTCATCATTTGCGTCAATAAATAAGTCAAACAGCTAAGATCAAAGCAAAGGAGCACAGTCCAATATGATTTAAGCAGTTATCGATCTATAACTAAAAAAATAAACCTAATCGGTATTCTTTCCTTCATTAGACGATATATTTCATTAATTTCATCACACTAGATGAAAATGATCGGGAATTTAATTTGTATAAAAATGAAAATTACAAAAAAAAAAAAGTAAAGGAAAAAACAAATACCCGGCGCCTGAAAGTGTTGAAGCTGCATTTGCAGACGTCGCAGCGAGGTGCTTCCTGAAAAGGTGGCGGCTCCGATGACATTTCCGATCCCCTTTTTTCTCACTCCGACGGCAAAAAACAGATAAAGATGCTGAATTCTTTTTAGGTGCTTTTATTGATTTTTGGTCCTTTTTTTATTTTTATTTTATCCGGAAATGAATCGGCGATCGGGTTCTTATATTCGCGGATCGTACCCGAATTCGATCCACTTACCCGCCATGTCAGCGGGTTGGCGGGTGAAACCGGGAGAAAAATAAAATTGAATCACACTGTACATTTCTTTTTAACATAATAATAAAAGGGTTAAATCTCAATTCTAATCCCTCAAGTTTTTAGATTATATAAGAATATTTAATTTTTAGTTTTGATCTCTATACTTTACTTAAATTTGAGATTTAATCTCTATACTTCAATTTTGAGATAATTTGGTACCTCAACTCTTATAATGTCATTATTTAGTCTAAATATTTTATTCCGATTAGAATGTTGATATGAATTCTTAAGAATTATTAACAATGTTTGAATTCTCTATCTAAATACTTCAATATTATCATATAGTCTTAAGGTGTTCAAAATCGGACTAGTGGTTAGATTAGTCAAGTCATTGATTCACTAATTCAATTAAATAAATCACAATTTTTTAAAAAAAAATTACAATTTAACTGATTTTTAACTTAATTTAATCGAGTTCATATCAATTTTCGAGTCAATCGATCTAATACCTATCTTTTAAATTGATATCCCCGATCAATTTTGAATCGAGCAGGTCTAATTCAAACAACTGACATACCAAAAGATCACATGCATGGTCCATGAAGTCCAGAATACTAATAGCGATCAACTGATAATTAAATAGCCCAAGATAAGGTAGTTTTCAACTCCTTTTCAGTTTCCCAACATGTGTTTGCCCAATACCAACGAGCACAAACTGCGAGGTCTACAAATTAGCCCTTACAGAACCCTGCCAGGCCTGTTGATTAAGGACAAAGGGATGAAGCATCCATGCAGTTTAGAATACCAACAAGAGCCGACTGACAATAAAACAGCTTAAGGTAGTTTTCAACTCCTTTTCAACCCCCTAACATACGAGTCAACCCAATATTGACATGCACAGGCTGCAAGGCCAACAAATTAACCCTTACACAGCCTTGCCAATCTTGTCGGTTAAAAACACAGGGAATAAGCATCCGTGAAATCTAGATTACAAACGAGAGCCAACCAACAATAAAACGAACAAAAATTCGTAAACTGTCTGGTGCAATATAGCTACGGACTCCGGCAACCTCAATCTGCAACGTTAGCCTCTTTTGCTCGTAAAGATTTTGTGGAAATGCCATTGGTTGCTGTTGTTCATTCGGGGGTATATATAGGTGAGAAGCTGATGACTAGATTTGCAAATTCCTATAGATGTGCTAAGAGTGTCTGTCTTTTGAACTTTACGACCGTTCTTCTTTGCAAGGATGAGCTTGTAGCATGTAAACTTTATAATGGAATTCATGAATACCAGCCTCGACTAGATTTTGCTAGTGACTCTGGTTTGAGTGAAGATATGTTAATTTCTCACGAGAGAACAAATGACGTATGCGAGAAGTTGAGCTCTATTCATATCTTAAGAACAATAGTGTTAGTACAAATGCACTGGTCACTAAGGAGAAAGCCAGTGGTAATGAATTTTTTCCTGCATTACCTCTATCAGATTTCTCTTTAACTGAGACATCAGTGCGAGGATGTTGTGTTAATACAGCAGATCACAGCATATATTGTTACTCTTCACATCCCTGTACATGATAGATAGTTGACAATCGTGGTGCAAATAAGCCAACCCCTAAGCGGCGGCTATTACCATTGTAAACTATTGTTCTCCATGTATTCATAAACTAGAAACCTAAACTCATCTCCACCGCAAAACATCAACATTTTTAATGATATTTCCATGTTGAATTAGATCTAAAAAACCACTTTCGTCACGCGTTTAACAGCCATGGTTTGTCCTATTTTGAGATTCACTTTATAAACCCGACCAGACCCATCTGATCTTGAGATTCACTTTATATGGAGTGGGTTCTAAAAAACCCTATAAGCAACTCGATAAGCAGTAGAAACATGCAGTTATAATAGCATGGAGGAAGCGTTTGCAAGTTCCAGATTGCCCAATATACTCAGATGAAAAAACATTTTTTTTTCCTTCAACCTGTCTATCATTTTTCATTCTTCTTCTCACAAGTTAACGCATCAAAACTTTTCACTACAAAGGTTAACTTGGACACGTGTTAAAAAGATCATTGGTGGGCACAAAGAGATGCACGGTGAAGGGGCGGAGGACCTTTTTCTAAAAAAACCAGCCCAACCTATGGTCGTTTGCAACTCTTTTCAACCCTCGACATATGTGTTACTCCAATCTTGAGTATTGACACACAAAACTGCAAGGCGGACAAAGGGATGGATAGGCTTTGAGACCACCTGTATATTAGGTCTAGAGACAATGTCTCATCTAAAAAATTTTCTTCACCTTTAAAACGTGCAATGTATGTTTCCCAAAAAAAAAAAAAAAAAAAATGCAAAGTAATTGCTTAATTTTTTCTTTTTTTTTTTCCTTTTTTGTAATATTTCAACAACTTTCACTTAAATTCTATAGAAGAAAAATATCAATTTACGAGAAATGATTGAATGAAACAGTGACGTTACTTCATCTGTATCCATTTCCAATAGATTTATGCCACATTAGCATTTTTATCTTGAAAAAAATCAAACCCAAATTAAAATCTCAAATTCGGGATAAAAATAATGATATAGATGACGGGTCATTTGTTTCATTCAATCCTTTCCCTCAATTTACAATTGAATAAATTAAATATGTAAAAGGGAAAGGATTGAATGAAATGATGATATCACGTCATCATATTCTTTCAATAGATTTATGCCCCATCAATATTTTTATCCTGAATTTTAATATTTTATCTTGAAAAAATAAATCAAAATTAAAATCTTGAAATTCAAGATAAAATCTTTGAAATTCGAGATAAAAATCGATGAGGCATAAATCTATTGGAAAGGGATACAGATGACGTGGCATCACTGTTTCATTTAATCCTTTCACATATGTAAAATTAGATAGAGTTAATCCATCTAAATTAAATATGTAATTCTCCTCATTAATTTGTCAAAAAGTACCTGATTGGTACATGAACCTGTATTCCACAACTCAGGTTGATACCTCTACACTAACACTGTTAGTTTATGTTGATGTGGCACTGACGACCAATCCTATAGCGACACGTAGTAGTCTCTCAATATGACGCGTGATGGACATAAATTTAAAAAATTAAAATTTAATATAAATTAATTTAAAAAATATAATTTTGGACAAGTTAGGAGAAAACTACTTGTTAACCCTTAAAAAATTAAGGTTGTTAACAAATTGAAGCCGGTATGTGACAGAATACAAATTAAGGTTCCAAAACTAGGTGAAAACAAAGTTCAGATACCAACTGAGTACTTTTGGATAAGTTTAGGAGAGGCATACTACATATTAATCCTTAAAAAATTAATGTTGTTAGCAAATTGAGGCAATTAATGTACGTGTTGGAATACGAATTCAGGTACCAACTCGATACAAAAAAAAAAAAAAAATTAGATACTAACAATGTACTTTGGGACAAATTTAGAAAATAAACTATACATATTAACCCATTTTTAATATAAAAGTTGTTGATATATCTAGGGGCTGGCAGGGGCCGGCTCCTTTTAAAATATAAAATTTTCTATTTAAGTCTTTTATAATTTATAAAATTTTAAATTATTAATGGTAAAATTACACTTTGACCCCCAAAATGATAAAATTTTATTTTAATCCTCTAAAATTATAAAGATATAAACTATTAAAATTGTGAAATTCTATTTTACTATTGTAAAAATATATAATTTAATTTCGACCCCAAATTTTTTTTTAAACTTACACCTCTGACAATATCAATATAAATTTACCCCCTAAAACGTATTTTTGGATTCGTCACTAATGTATCGTCAATAAGTATTTCACTTCGTCAAAAATCAAACTACGTTACGTAGGATTGTTGCAATTTTTTTTAACGATAAAACCTTAACTCGAGTGTGTATATATGTACATTAAGAAGAAAAAAGAAGTAGGAGCAGACATTTTTAATTTTTAGGTGAAAATGAAGATGTTGGCCTAGATTGGTTAAGCACCGAAATACAAAACCATGACACATTCAACATGTTTTATAACCCAGAAAAGGAACCCACGTACCCTGTCCTAGAGATTACTTGTCTAAATTTTCAAACGCGGTTACCGCCCTATTTATTCTTTTGACACCCTGATTTATGCTTCGATTCTAACTTATATTAAACGTGGTATCATTTTATGTCCACATTTGATATATTTCTTACCACTCAATTGATCTTACTTGTTAAACGTATTACCATCGTACGTACATACACTTTTGACACATTTCTTACGGTTCAAGTGTCAGGTATCTACCATAGTAGTTGGCATATTATATTAGTACTTAATGTGTTTCAACTAAGGGTAAAACCAAAAATTTATTTAATTAAAGGTTTAAAATCAGGGGCGAAGTCAGAATAATTTTTATAATTTGTAAAGGATTAAATTGATTTTTATAATTTTAGGGAGGGCCAAAGTGTAATTTTATCTTTATTAATTTAAATTTTTTAAAAATTTTAAGGGCCTTTTAAGCAATTTTACCTTTTAGGGGGGCCGGGGCCCATGCCAACCTCCTGGCTACGCCACTGTTTAAAATACATAAAAAAATTATTTAAAATTAATGGTTATAAAATTAAATTATTTAACTTAATTAATAATTTTAATTTTTATAATTACATATAAATATAATTATATGGATATAATTAAGACATAACATATAATTTAAGTTTTTATCAAAACAATTTTAGACTTTTTCGAGTTAGGTTATTTTGGACTCGAATCTTTTTGAGTTTTGATCTGTTCACGTTTTAAGTCATTTTGGGTTTCCCGCTCGAGTTCAGATTAATTTCAGTTCAAATCAATTCAAGTTCAAGTTATTAACTTCCTTTTATAATAAAATCAAATTAGATTATGGTTAAATTTAGGTCATTAACCTTTAAGATTTTTAGGGTTTGAAGATTGATCCTTTTAATTAGTTCAAACTCAAGTCATTTTAAGTTATTTGTTACTGTATCAAGACACAAATTAAACTTGGCTTTTGCAACAATCATCTTTTGAGTTTTACAAAAAAAGGCAAACATTTGACCTTCGATCTTACTATCGATTTATAGTAAGGGCAATTCACAATTTGTTACAGATGCTTAATAATAATAATAATAATAATAATAATAATAATAATAATAAATATAAATTAATATTGTTTTATCTTTTAGAGATTTAATTTTCAAAACACTGCGTAAAAGAGTTGAACTTTTATTAATTTGATATAATTTTCACATAAAATAAAGTTTACATGTCATACAAATTCCATTGAATACACTTTATTTATTCATAAATATATAATGAAAAATTATTTGGAAAATTCATCGAGAAAAGTGATATTTTGAAATTTAAAATATATATTTAAAATTAATATAGATGAATTTAACAGTGTTAATAATTAGATTTGTATTTTAAATCTGAAAATTAGAAGGACTAATTCATTGAAATAAAAGTAAAAGAACTAAATTCCAAAAGTATGAAGTTGGGATAAATCTCAAAATTATACATGAACTTTGATTTAAGATGTAATTATACACGTGAAACTCTAATTCTGATTCAAATGTATACTTGAAACTTTAATTTTGATTTAATCATACACATTTTAAAAATAAATATATTATTTTAAAATCTCTACAAACTTTTCTAAAATAAAATAAAAGGAGAAAAGCTTGCATAAATGATTTATAGTGGTTTGACTCAAATTGTCTACCTCCGTTACCTTCAGGGGCGAAGCCAGAACAATTTTTTAAGAGGGCGGATGAAGTTTTAATTTTTTATAGTTTATATCTTTATAATTTGTAAAGGATTAAATCAAATTTTTATACTTTTAGGGGGGAAAAGTGTAATTTTACCTTTTACTAATTTAAAATTTTTAAAAATTTTTAAGGGTCTAAATAATAATTTTACATTTTAGGGGGGCCCATGCCAGCCCCCCTGGCTTCGTCCCTGGTTACCTTAACTTTCTACCACTAAAGATTTTCCAATTCACTCTATTGAATTGATACCTTTTGAGGGCAAGGTTGTATAACATTTACAATTCCTGTCTTTTTATAAGACTAAGATAGAACATTTCCCCTAGTTCTTATGACTTAACTAAAACCCTCTAGCTTTTCTGGCTTAACTAGAAACTCTTAATTTGCTGTTCACTACTTAAGATTTTATACCTCAAAAACCCTAAGTAACTTTTTACAATAACGAGGAAAGATGTAAACAATGAAGACCTCTCAAAGGTACGTGTGTGTACAAGTGTTGGCTCTCTTTCTCAAAGAATTGAAGTGAGAATGGTAAAAATATCTAACAATAAGCACCTTAGAGATATGTACAATAGAAAATGAAGAATTGAAGGCTTTTCTCTTGACGTGTCTTTGAATTGTATAACCTTAGGAAAGATTTAGAGTCGTTAAACATGTAGTTGCAAAGGCCTATGTTCCAGTATGTAACTTTTAGGTGTCGATACCCTGCCTTAGAAATATGACCATTAAAACCTTAGGTACTGAAACAAAGAGGCTGGGGTCCAATAAGTTAAAACAAGTTTAAAAACACTTTGGCATGGACTAAAAAGACATTTAGATAAGTTAAAACACATTTAAGAACATCTTTTGAGTGCTTTGTAAATCTTTGAAATGCTTTAAAAATATTTAAACGTTTAAATGACTTAATTAATAAAATTTGTCCAACTTTATATTTTTCTATAAATTAAAATATATACCATGAATTTATTTATTTATTATTACAATTCATATTTTTATTTCTTATTAATTTTAATTAAAATTTATAAGATATAAAATGAAAAAAAGTAAAAGGATCTCTTTGATTACTCTTAATTTTGATATTGAGCAAATTAGTCTCTCTAAAAAATCGGATCAATTTAATCATGCTAATTTTGAAAGCAAGCAATTAAAAAAATTATTTACGATGTTAATATCTTTCATTGATTGTACATAATTTTATTTAATACGATAACAAATTTAGTCTTTGATGTTTATATATTTTCTCAAATTGGTCTTTAGGACCAAATTGAATAAATATACAAATATCAAAAACTATATTTATTATTATACAAATCTAAAATTGATAAAAATTAAATTTTTGTATTTTTTTTTTTTTTGGAGTAACTAATTCATTTGATATTGGTATTGTGAGTTGACGCGGTTGCGTTGGTCCTTAAACAAGTTTGAACCTTCTACGAAGTAAGCACCGCCCATCACCACCGGCCACTGCATCTTATATGTATATATATACTCTCAAAGAGCCGCAATTTAATTTTAATGCCTGAATCTAACTCAGTGGGCATTTCAATAAAAGCTAACTCAGTGGGACTTCCCATTGACACAAATCAGTAATTTTTTTTTTTTTTTTTTTGCGATATAATGATGAAGCCAACATCACCTGTAGAACATGTCTCCAACAGCGGTAGTAGTTCCAAGTACAAGGGTGTAAGAAAACGGAAATGGGGGAAATGGGTATCGGAGATCCGATTACCCAACAGCCGTGAACGTATTTGGTTAGGGTCTTATGACTCGGCGGAGAAAGCAGCCAAGGCGTTTGATGTGGCTCTTTATTGTTTACGTGGACCTGAAGCTAACTTTAATTTCCCTAAAAACCCACCGGAGGTCGTCGGAGGAAGGTCACTTGCCCCGCCGGAAATTCGAGCGGTGGCTGCAAGGTTGGCTAACCAGGTCGATTACCAAGACGGAGCTGATAATAATAATGACAATAATGATTCGAATAAGGACAAATACGTCAGGAAAGAACAGCGTACGTCGTCTTTGTCTGGAGCGGGCCCGTTACAGGCGGAGGAGAATCATGAAATGGGGTGGTCGCCGTTTTTGAGCATGGATACTGATAATCAATGGACGTCCGATTCTATGTTATACTCCCCCGTGAGTCGTATCTTGTGGTATGGTGGTGATCAACTGTTTCCTCCTTCACCGCCGATCAGTCCGCCGCCTATTGACGACAACGCTGATGAATATCAATACTGCGGCGACGGTTTTTCACCATCATCGTCATTGTGGGACTTTTAAGTCAATCTTGATACTCCGAGTCAATAAAAAATTACTTAAAACACATTTTTAATAAAATAACGAGTACGTGCTGATTTTAGAAAGTAAAATAGACATATAGCCCGAAATTTTAATTATTAAACGAAATAAAACTCCTCTTTTTTTTTTTTTTTTTTTTTTGTAAATGTGGCAAAACGTATTTTGAGAAAAACGCTTCGTTTTGTTTTTAAAGATTTTTTTTAATTTTAGAATTAAAATGAAATTAACAAATTATATAAATATTAGGGACAAAATTTATTAAAATTTTTAGAATTTGAACTAAAATGATAAATTTTATAAACAGTGAGCACTAAAATATTTTAAATTTTTTTATATTTAAGATCAAATTAATAGAATGCGTAAATATTGGAAGCTAAATTCATTATTAGACCGACAAATTAGTCCACATCAGCTTTTTTATCACTTATCTAATGACAACTAATAGGGCAGTGGCTAAAATATTTAATTTTGAATATTTTATTGACTAAATTGAAAAAAAAATAGTTGAGTGACCAAAATAGAAAAAAATATAGTTTGATGACTATTTTTGAAATTTACCCGAAAGAAAATCCAAAACCAATAGGTTTGGGCTAGAAGTGAAAATGATGGCAGCCATAGCATAGGATTTGAGCTTTGTTTCAATGGGTTTTTAGCCTATTAACTATACTATTATAAATACTACGAAAATATTTTGCTTGTATTATTTCAGGCTTGTATTCGTTTGGTTTTCGATTTTCTATATTAAATTTTATTTTATTTTTAGGTTTTGGGTTTATTTTTACAAAATAAATTTTATTTTATAATATGAATGATTATTATAAGTTCATTTTGTAAATAATTATTTTTATTAGAATTTTAAACATAAATAATTTAATTGTTTTAATATTTTATTATAATATTATATTTTAATTATAGTAAGATATAAATTATATGATATAAAAAAACTAACGTATTATAAATTTAGGGTTCAAACTTTGAATATTAGAGTTCAAGTCTACTCATATTTTAAACGGATTTAACTTTTTTACCCAAGCCTACTTTCAGGCATGTTATTTTGGGATAAATCTCAAATTTATATATAAACTTTGATTCAATGTTTAATTTGATACATAAATTTTAGTTTGGTGCAATTATATGCATGGAATTTTGACTATGGTTCAAAATTATTTGTTATGCAATAAATAAATATAAAATGATGTTATATCAATAATTATGTTAATAATTTGTGAGAATTAAATTCAATCAAAATTTTATTTATAAAATTATATAAAATTAAAATTAGATATATAATTTTGAAATTTATCTTTCTCAAATATCAAACATAAATTCGGGCTTACTCTTTAGACAATTCAACTTCAAATATATGAAAAAAGGTCAACAATGTTATTATACATAAACACTCTAGATGATGATGGTATTTACTTGGTGCTAGGGCTACCTATTACCTTTTTATGATGATGGTATTTGCTTGGTGCTGATGGCTGGTGGCTGCTAATGGTTGCACTGCCGAATTCAATGAAATCACAAGCCCCATTTTTTAAGGAAAAAAAAAAGATCAAAGTTTTGAAAGCACGAGAAATTTACTGTAAAAAAATAAAGTTGACCCTGAAAATAATGTTCCCTGCTATGTATAGTTGGCATGGCTTTACCCTTTTTCTTTTTTTCTTTTTTCCCTTCATCTGCAAGCTTTGAAAATGGTTCCTTTCATTTTCATATTCAAAAAAAACACTCAAATAAAGCAAAAGAAAAAACACCCAAAGTTCCTCTTTGTGCTCTGCAGCTATGGGCACTATGGCAGAGCCCCCCAAAAAATGGCACTTCCTTCAAAATTAATTCACCTTTACCTTTTTTTTTCAAGAGAAAAGATAATAAAAAAAATCCTCGTTTTGTCTAAAAATCCATACTTTCTCTGGGTTTCTTTTATAATCATTTTTCCTCGTATTGTTTTGCAGTTCAAGCTTTGTCTGAAAAAAACATGGCCATGGGTGGTCTTAAAAGAGTAGAAACAATAAACAGCAAAGGTTGTTCAAGGTTATTTGTTGGGTTCTCATCTTCAATCCCATCATTTAGAACCTTCCAATCGTTTGATTTTATGTCCCCTTCTCCTACCACCTCTCATGGCTCTGAATTATCAACAATGGTTCGATCGCTTGGTCCATTTTCCGGTCTGGTTATTTGTGTAACCGGTTTATCTAAAGGTTGGTAATCTTGTCTTCAATAGTTTATGCATGTATGTATGTGTATGTTTTATGATACCAAGTTAGGATAACGGTTCACTCGAGAGGTGGAGTGTAGTAAGAGGTGTTGCATTGCTGATAGAGATCCTTACTCGACCTTGGGGATCTTATAAAAAAGGCTGTCGGTCATTCTAGCCTACTTATATTTCGTCTTTTTAAGTATAGATTGTTATGTTAGAAAAACCGATAAATGTGGTGTAAGGATGGCAGACATCCTACTTCTGCTGAAGCACTACAAGAAATCTGGTGATTGACATCCGAAAGGTATTACGAATGCTTAGAAGGAAGAAAGATAAATTGAGAGAGAGGGAGATTCCTTGTTCTCGGACTCTGAGAATCTAATAAAGAGTGTTGGTCTTTACGTCTCATTTCTTTATCAATTTAATATCCTCTCGAGTTCAGTGGATCTATTTATTTCTTTCTGTCTTTTTAAGTATGAATTGTCATATTTGTACAATGATAAATACTGTATACGGATAACAAACATCCTCTATGTGAACTCACATAGGGTTATCTTTTTAACTATGAATTGTCATATTAAGACAACAGTGAATGCTGTATACGAATGACAGACATTCACTAACTCATAGAGGGTTGGTTGGTGGGTTGCAAAGTGATCTTGCTAGCTCGTATAAGATTGATAGGCCATGAGGTAATCTTGCGAAGTGTGGGTATAACAATGTTAGACATTTATTCTTTGATCATGAAATTCATGTTTATTTTTTGTTTGTTTTTCAGAAGCAAAGAAACAAGTTATGGAAGCAACAGAGAGATTAGGGGGACAATACAGTACTAGCTTACATCCTCAATGTACACATTTGGTGGTTCAAATATCCTTTTCTACGTAAAAGTGACGTGGAGGTTATGTGGCATGTCACGTGTACATGTTCACATATAATGAAATTCTTAACAAAAGGATTATTTTTCACTTTGATTTATCGTATGGGAATTAATTTACCTATTTTTTGAGTAGAAGGGACAAAATACAATTTGACTCTTAGTCCAGGAGCTCCACGATACTTTTACCTCTTTTTGTATTGTTTTTTTAGTTTAACATGGTTTCATGTTCTTTCTATTGTTTTATTATATGGTGGCAATGCGTGTGTTTATGTCATACCTTAATGTTTGGTTAACAGCATTAGTGGAAGTAAGTTCGAGCATGTTTTAAAACACAGATCGAGAAACGGTTTGTTCGTTGTTACGATTGGGTGGTTCGTCGATAGTGTTAAGAGCAACAGTAAGATCAAGCTGTGCTCTAAAACATGTTCTTTTTTTGAGCTCGGTACAATGTACAAGGTCAATGTTTCTTTTTTTTTTTTTTTTTTTCTTTCTTGCAGTAAGGTTAAGTGAATCAGTGTATACCGTGAAGGGTATCGGAGAATGTAGCCCGCGTGTAGATGAGTTGAACCTGCACGTCGGGTCAACGGATAGTTCGTGTCTTCCTTCCGGTTTTCATGAAACCAAGAAAATCAAGACGATAAAGAATCTACAACAACGATCTTCTGATAGAATCTCTGATAAATGCATGGACTCGACTCTATCGGGTCATACTCTGTACATTGATTCTAATATTTCTGGTGAACTACGGAATAAGGTAATATTTGATATGTTCTATACGGTGTAAGTTGATAAACTGGGGTCACCATTTTGTGTATGTTGCTTGATAGGTTCTCGAGGTTGTGTCTAAAGAAGGGGCTGCAACCATAGATCGATGGTTTGTTGGTTGCGGTGTGAGTCTCGTAGTGTGCGAGGAGAGTTCTGTCCATCAATATATCGGACACTCGAGCAACGTTGTAACGGTGAGTTCGATTATGCATAACACATAAGGATGATCAATGATTCATAATGCTGGAACTGATTTCATATTTAATGTCTCAAGCCATTGTGGGTACGGAAAACAGCTAAGGATAGGAACCTGCTGAGGCTTGTTCGTGTGTCGGTCGATTTGGCTAGGCAGATTGGTACAGTGCTCGAAACTGCCCGGAATCACGACGCGGCTAAGTTCATGCAAAATACCGAAAGCTTGAAACAGAATGCAACTCATGAAGAGAGGCAACAGATTGTACATTTAGCTAAAACCAGGATTCAGAATCGTCGCAATTGTCATATGCAGGTAAGTGGTTAATCATGTTTGGCAGCTAATTATTACATGTGTCACGGGCTTAGAATTTTAACCTAGCAAAACTGGACATGGACCGTGACTCACGGTATTTATCTAGTGTATCTTTGAAATTCTGTTTCACTTTCAGACATGTCAAACTCCGATCCATCCAATAAGCCCGAGCACTCTTCTGGATTCAATTTGTTGGTGGATATCCAAACCGACTTCAAGTGCTCGTATTTACACTGAATCTTTTAGTGGTGACGAGGATAGTGATCATCGATCCATATTCTTTGATGCAAACGGTGATGGCAAGAATTCAGGGGGCTCGTTTATGGACTTAACCCGGTTGCTTACAGAAAGGTGATTGATTTGTCATATAGATTTTGTTCCTTTTCGTGTTATACGAGTTATGTATTATCTCACTCTTTATCTGTTTTCTGCAACTCATTAGCAGTGAGAAAAATGAGTTAATACTAGAAAACCAGTTTCTTACCATACTGTTTCTGGTCGATCGATTTTTGGAGATGGGGCCTTCTTCGAGGACATATTTCAGCCGTAATGGCTTTACATGCTTGCAGGTTTTGGATTATATCTACGAGTTTTACCAGGTACATATTCAAAACTGCATTTGACTCTCCGGCAATGCTCCAACGATCCTCAGGCAAGCCCTGGCTTTCCTGAATTGTTACGTGTTTGGGTCAGGCTGCAATTATATACATGAAATTTTAACTGTGGTTCAAAATTATTTGTGTGATGTTATATCAATAATTGTATTAATAATTTGTGAGAATTGGATTCAATTAAAATTTTATTTATAAAATTATATAAAATCATAATTTTGAAATTTATCTTTCTCAAATATGAAACATAAATTCGGGCTTACTCTTTAGACAATTCAACTTCAAATATATGAAAAAGGTCAATAATGTTATTATACATATACACTCTGGTGCTAGGGCTACCTATCACCTTTTTATGATGATGGTATTTGCTTGGTGCTGGTGGCTGCTAATGGTTGCACTGATGAATTCAATGAAATCACAAGCCCCACTTTTTAAGAAAAAAAAAAGATCAAACTTTTGAAAGCACGAGAAATTTACTGTAAAAAATAAAGTTGACCCTGAAAATAATGTCCCTGCTATGTATAGTTGGCATGGCTTTACCCTTTTCTTTTTTCTTTTTCCCTTCATCTGCAAGCTTTGAAAATGGTTCCTTTCATTTTCATATTCAAAAAACACTCAAATAAAGCAAAAGAAAAAACACCCAAAGTTCCTCTTTGTGCTCTGCAGCTATGGGCACTATGGCAGAGCCCCCAAAAAAATGGCACTTCCTTCAAAATTAATTCACCTTTACCTTTTTTTTTCAAGAGAAAAGATAAAAAAAAAAAATCCTCGTTTTGTCTAAAAATCCATACTTTCTCTGGGTTTCTTTTATAATCATTTTTCCTCGTATTGTTTTGCAGTTCAAGCTTTGTCTGAAAAAAACATGGCCATGGGTGGTCTTAAAAGAGTAGAAACAATAAACAGCAAAGGTTGTTCAAGGTTATTTGTTGGGTTCTCATCTTCAATCCCATCATTTAGAACCTTCCAATCGTTTGATTTTATGTCCCCTTCTCCTACCACCTCTCATGGCTCTGAATTATCAACAATGGTTCGATCCCTTGGTCCATTTTCCGGTCTGGTTATTTGTGTAACCGGTTTATCTAAAGGTTGGTAATCTTGTCTTCAATAGTTTATGCATGTATGCATGTATATGTTTTATGATACCAAGTTAGGATAACGGTTCACTCGAGAGGTGGAGTGTAGTAAGAGGTGTTGCATTGCTGATAGAGATCCTTACTCGACCTTGGGGATCTTATAAAAAAGGCTGTCGGTCATTCTAGCCTACTTATATTTCGTCTTTTTAAGTATAGATTGTTATGTTAGAAAAACCGATAAATGTGGTGTAAGGATGGCAGACATCCTACTTCTGCTGAAGCACTACAAGAAATCTGGTGATTGACATCCGAAAGGTATTACGAATGCTTAGAAGGAAGAAAGATAATTGAGAGAGAGGGAGATTCCTTGTTCTCGGACTCTGAGAATCTAATAAAGAGTGTTGGTCTTTACGTCTCATTTCTTTATCAATTTAATATCCTCTCGAGTTCAGTGGATCTATTTATTTCTTTCCGTCTTTTTAAGTATGGGTTGTCATATTAGTACAATGATAAATACTGTATACGGATAACAAACATCCTCTATGTGAACTCACATAGGGTTATCTTTTTAAGTATGAATTGTCATATTAAGACAACAGTGAATGCTGTATACGAATGACAGACATCCACTAACTCATAGAGGGTTGGTTGGTGGGTTGCAAAGTGATCTTGCTAGCTCGTATAAGATTGATAGGCCATGAGGTAATCTTGCGAAGTGTGGGTATAACAATGTTAGACATTTATTCTTTGATCATGAAATTCATGTTTATTTTTTGTTTGTTTTTCAGAAGCAAAGAAACAAGTTATGGAAGCAACAGAGAGATTAGGGGGACAATACACTACTAGCTTACATCCTCAATGTACACATTTGGTGGTTCAAATATCCTTTTCTACGTAAAAGTGACGTGGAGGTTATGTGGCATGCCACGTGTACATGTTCACATATAATGATTAATTTTTAATAGTAGAAATGGATGAAATTCTTAACAAAAGGATTATTTTTCACTTTGATTTATCGTATGGGAATTAATTTACCTATTTTTTGAGTAGAAGGGACAAAATACAATTTAACTCTTAGTCCAGGAGCTCCATGATACTTTTACCTCTTTTTGTATTGTTTTTTTAGTTTAATATGGTTTCATGTTCTTTCTATTGTTTTATTATATGGTGGCAATGCGTGTGTTTATGTCATACCTTAATGTTTGGTTAACAGCATTAGTGGAAGTAAGTTCGAGCATGTTTTAAAACACAGATCGAGAAACGGTTTGTTCGTTGTTACGATTGGGTGGTTCGTCGATAGTGTTAAGAGCAACAGTAAGATCAAGCTGTGCTCTAAAACATGTTCTTTTTTTGAGCTCGGTACAATGTACAAGGTCAATGTTTCCCTTTTCTTTTGTTTTTTTTTTCTTGCAGTAAGGTTAAGTGAATCAGTGTATACCGTGAAGGGTATCGGAGAATGTAGCCCGCGTGTAGATGAGTTGAACCTGCACGTCGGGTCAACGGATAGTTCGTGTCTTCCTTCCGGTTTTCATGAAACCAAGAAAATCAAGACGATAAAGAATCTACAACAACGATCTTCTGATAGAATCTCTGATAAATGCATGGACTCGACTCTATCGGGTCATACTCTGTACATTGATTCTAATATTTCTGGTGAACTACGGAATAAGGTAATATTTGATATGTTCTATACGGTGTAAGTTGATAAACTGGGGTCACCATTTTTGTGTATGTTGCTTGATAGGTTCTCGAGGTCGTGTCTAAAGAAGGGGCTGCAACCATAGATCGATGGTTTGTTGGTTGCGGTGTGAGTCTCGTAGTGTGCGAGGAGAGTTCTGTCCATCAATATATCGGACACTCGAGCAACGTTGTAACGGTGAGTTCGATTATGCATAACACATAAGGATGATCAATGATTCATAATGCTGGAACTGATTTCATATTTAATGTCTCAAGCCATTGTGGGTACTGAAAACAGCTAAGGATAGGAACCTGCTGAGGCTTGTTCGTGTGTCGGTCGATTTGGCTAGGCAGATTGGTACAGTGCTCGAAACTTCCCGGAATCACGACGCAGCTAAGGTCATGCAAAATACCGAAAGCTTGAAAAAGAATGCAACTCATGAAGGGAGGCAACAGATTGTACATTTAGCTAAAACCAGGATTCAGAATCGTCGCAATTGTCATATGCAGGTAAGTGGTTAATCATGTTTGGCAGCTAATTATTACATGTGTCACGGGCTTAGAATTTTAACCTAGCAAAACTGGACATGGACCGTGACTCACGGTATTTATCTAGCGTATCTTTGAAATTCTGTTTCACTTTCAGACATGTCAAACTCCGATCCATCCAATAAGCCCGAGCACTCTTCTGGATTCAATTTGTTGGTGGATATCCAAACCAACTTCAAGTGCTCGTATTTACACTGAATCTTCTAGTGGTGACGAGGATAGTGATCATCGATCCATATTCTTTGATGCAAACGGTGATGGCAAGAATTCAGGGGGCTTGTTTATGGACTTAACCCGGTTGCTTACAGAAAGGTGATTGATTTGTCATATAAATTTTGTTCCTTTTCGTGTTATACGAGTTATGTATTATCTCACTCTTTATCTGTTTTCTGCAACTCATTAGCAGTGAGAAAAATGAGTTGATACTAGAAAACCAGTTTCTTACCATACTGTTTCTGGTCGATCGATTTTTGGAGATGGGGCCTTCTTCGAGGACATATTTCAGCCATAATGGCTTTACATGCTTGCAGGTTTTGGATTATATCTACGAGTTTTATCAGGTACATATTCAAAACTGCATTTGACTCCGGCAATGCTCCAACGATCCTCGGGCAAGCCCTGGCTTTCCCGAATTGTTACGTGTTTGGGTCAGGCTGCAATCAATCTTTACCCAAATGATCATTTTGTTTTTTTGTAGGAAAACATGTCAGCTCACGAAATCGAGTCTGCTATTCACACGGATTCAAGGCATGCTGACCGGCTTCGAGCGGCATACTCGAGCAAAGGGACAGTTGAATGCGGATATGTGATTTTCAAACGAATTGATTTCTTAGGAAGCCGTAAAAGCTTCGAAATGTTGAAGCGTGTTAGTTGGGATAATAACAGTACTGTATACGAGCTCTTACTTAGAGCCTAAAACGTCTTACGTTCAGATTCGATATTTGGATAATTCCAGGTCTAGATCGTGTTCTAAGATCAAATCCTACTCGATGACACCATTATATTAGTTACATCAGGGAATTAACAACCTACGAAACAAATTTAACAAAGTAAAAACTATGTACCTCGGAGATGTCTAGCCAGTGGCTTCAGTATATTACAACTCGAAGTAGCCCTGTCTGTGGCACAGTAAACTCAAGGCACTCTTCTTCAAGGAGGTAGCGTTGTACAGCACCTGCAAGTCTTGCCGGTGTACGAGAACCCCTAGTATGGTGGCCAGTTCCAACGCATATGTAAACCTGCAAATGTTGATCCGCTGCCCGTGCTGTGCTCCTTAGAACAGATAATTCATGATTAAGCAGATGAATGGCTTCGCTAACATGCAATCCATGCAGGTCTATCATGTGTTCTTTCCCTCGCACATTCTCCGGAGAAACCGAAACCTGGTTCCTATATTATCATATAGGATGAACAGTCAAAAAGAACAAACTAGTTTTAAGCCTACCAAGAACTGATCAAAGCCAGGTTAGACACCATGTTAAGGGACCAAGTGCAAGGGGAAAGAAATGACAAACCTTTGGCGATAGATTGATTCTCGAGCTTTTCCATGAGCTGCACAACTGCACAAACTACATTGCTTTGCTAGAGCCTTATTGCCGACGAGAAATGCTCGGTGTGCCTATTTCAATTAACCATATGGATAAGTTGAGCAGGCGAACAACCCATTCCATCGCATGCTAACAAAACGCCAAATCTATGAACGTATTAGTTTAAATACGTGCAACAATTTTATAACAAGATACCTGTTTGAAACATGCATTATCTAATCGGGCATGGTCTCGAGCTTCTTCCCGCAGTTCCGAGTACAAATTAGCTGCCAGTTCAATACTGTTAATGCAAATAAATAAAGCTATGCAGATGCATGAACTTTATTAAGTGCAGAATATTACCCACTGCATCTCCGGTTGCACGAGCTAAACTACGAGGCTGTACTCTATCAGCGTAAGCACCTCTTGCGGTTGCAGCAATGTAGGTATGAGCAGACCCGTGAGAACTTCTACTTGACCCAATAGTCGAATCAGAAGAACCGTTCATCTCAAACTGAGTAAGCATCTCAATTGTCCGATTTAAATCACAACTATTTGCAAAATAAGCCTCCGCAAGGCTTTCGGAAGCAAAACCAGGGAACTGAGCAACCAAAAAATCCACGGGATTCATTTCAGTACGATTACCATCCATAATTTCATGCTCACGTAACATATCGGTCACGAGCCCATGTCTCGAATTTCTGTTATATGGGTGACCCTCCCTCCCATTGCCAAGTAGCTGATCACTTTTAACAAGTTGCTCGTCCAATGTTTCAGCTGGTAAATGTAAAAAACTTGCCGACGTAGGATCCTCTCCGTAGGATGAAACATGATATCTCAATTTTTCAGCTATGTTATTACCATTACCGTGGGGATTCCGTAATTCCTGCCGATCACTGTACACATATTCACCATCTGCAAAAGCAAGAAACCTTGAAACTTTGCTACCATCATGCAAGGATAAACCGGCTAAAGAGAGGTTCCCGGAACCCATTCCTTGAGAATCCTCCTCGTTAATAAATTTAAAGTCCGAGGTAATGTCGTTAGGGAGCTGGGACCGCCAGAACTGTTTAGCCTCTTCGTTCGATTTATTAGAGATGGAAGACCTTGACCTATCAAGCACTGGTTTCCCTAGGGTCCCAGAAGCAGCAAACCTTGTTGTTCCGTCACCTGCACTTGTGCTTCCCGATGACGACGGTGATCTGAGAGAAAATGGAACAAACTCCGCTGCATTAGGATTCAAAGTCGTTACCTTGCCGGGGGTATATTGTTTCGCATCACTAATTCGGTTTCCTTTCTCAGAGAAGTTCATTCTTTCCTTAAATCGAAACATAAAAAAGGATCTACACAGCAAACTGGTGCAGAGGATATGCCGCCAACATCGAGTTCCAATAAACACTAAACGAAACCTGCAAAAACCGTCCAACATACCACATTAATAAATAAAATATGACCTTTCCCTAATCTGGAATACGATTAATACACGAAAGTCGGACCAAACCTCAAACAACAATAATCATTTCCATGAAACTACTAATAGCATCGAACCATATTCGACTCGTATGAATGCAGTTCGATAATATTATGATTAATTAAACAACTACAGCTAATCAGTTCTATGAACAACGTCTAAATAAGCTTAATTTCAAGATTATGAACCAAATAATAAGATTTTCACCAAACCATGCCAAGATACAGCTGAAAACACTAAAATGCACTTAACAACAGGACTTAATTCAATTGAAAACCCTAGTTATAAAAAAATTGAAAATTCCAAAAATAAACATAATCAAGCACTGTACTTCAACAAAATAAACTAGAACCAAAAGCAAACCAGATATAAAGACTTATGCTCTTCTTGCATGACAAGTAGCTAATTCTAAGAAAATTCAACTCAAGTCAGCCCCCAACCCCCACCCCCACCCCCAAAAAAAAAAAAAGGAAATTTGAGAAATGAAAGGAGAGATTTATACCTTTGCGAAACAAATAGAAAGGATCCATTAGCTTAAACAGATAAAATGAGAAGATAAACAGTAAAAATATAACCTTTGGAAGATATTTTAATCCTTTTGGGGGATTTGAGCTTTTGGGTTTTTTCATCTTTAGCCTAAATTATATATTATTTTAGCTGTTTTGCTTCACAGCACAGATTTTCTTTTTTTAAAAAAATTGCTTTACCAATTTTTAATTATTTAAAATTAAGTTTAAATTGATAGAATAAATAAACATTAAACATTAAATATGTAATTATATTTATTTTTTTCTCAATTTTTATTTTATTAATTTAGACAGATTCTAATTTGACCAATTAATTCAGTCTAGTTCCAACAACATTATAAATTTGAGTTTGATGCTCAGCAAATTATTATTCACATTCTACATTGATCTCTAAATTCTAAAACTTTCTAATTATATTCTAAATTTTAGAGATTATATCAATTAAATCCTTCCATTAGTCCTCAAATTATTTTTTATAGTTTTAATTTGGCCTAAATTTTACCCTTTTTTAGTTTTTACTTTAGTTTATATCGGAGAGTTCTCTCATTTTATCTTTTCGCTACTTTTAAGGTTTAATATTTTTTAAAATTATTTTACATCAGATTTAATGTGTCTAATAGTAAAATTAATCGTTTTAATAATGGAAAAACTTGATTGAAATAATCCTTAGAAGTTTAGAAATGCGATTAAACATTTTAAAGTTTGAAGATCAATTTAAAATGTAAGTCGAGTTTAAGAATTTTGATACAATTTATTCTAAAATATATATTTGAAGGGCTTAGATGAAAATATTAGGTTAAAATTGAGTTTAAACAAAAAAAAAACACATTTAAAATGTTAGTCGAGTTTGAACTCCAATATTCAAAACCGTAACCAATTTGACTTTGTGTTATAATCTATTTTATATATCATGTAAGTTATATCATATTTAAATTAAATATATTATACTATAGGACAAATACTTATTTATATTAAGAAATTTAATAGAAAGAAAAATAAGATGGTAGTAAAACATATATTTAATAAAACACACAATTTGGAAGAAAAAAACTTGAAAAATGGCACAAAAAAAAGCTGAACCATGAATCTAAAATACCCAATATTTAGTAAAAATTAATGTTTTTGGCCACACAAAAAAAAAAAAAAAGACTAAATTTAACATACAAGCCTTCCCCACCATTACTAAATTTAACAATTGTAATTCCCTATAACTAGTCTCCCCCTTCATTCATTTTTTTTCATTCATCCACACCCAAAACTAAGAAATTAAAAATAAAAAAAAAAAAACCCAGAGCTCCAATGCCTTGGAGCTCTTAAAAAAGACTTGGTTTTTTATAAATTTTGAATATTATTGAAAATCAAAATCTGGGTTTTTTTTGGGGACTTTTAAAAAATGGGGACAAAAACATTATTTGCAGCTGTTCTTATTACATGGTTGGCTGTTTTTCAATGTTGTAATGGACATAATTTTAATTACAAAGAAGCCCTTACGAAATCCCTAATGTTCTTAGAAGCACAAAGATCGGGTAAACTCCCTGCTAATAATAGAATACCTTGGAGAGGAGATTCTGCACTCGATGATGGAAAAGAAGCGAATGTAAATGATATGTCTCAGTTTTATTTGTAGACTCTTTCGAGAGAAATCTTTTGTATACGTGTTAATTTGATGAAATAATTCGCAGGTGGACCTTGTTGGAGGATATTACGATGCCGGCGATAACGTGAAATACGGGATGCCGATGGCGTTTACGATCACTACCTTGGCTTGGTCCGCCATTGCTTACGAAAAGGAACTCAAAGCTGCAGGAGAAATGGGAAATGTTCATTCGGCACTTCGTTGGGGTACTGATTATTTCCTCAAATGTGGCAAAAAACGTGGCATCTTCTATGTTGAGGTAAATGAATATATATTGAATCGTAGAATGCATTTTTACTCCTTTTATTCTAAAATTGGTAAAATAGATTAAAGAGTATATTGATTTTTTATCAATCACACTAGTTTTTAACAAAAAGAATCAGTTTGCTCTTTAATTTAATGTATAATGTTAATTTACTCATTTTTTGAGTAGGGGAGCAAAATGTAATTCGACTCGAAATATAAGGGCCTCCATGATAATTTTACTTTATATATATGGAGCCATGGAGGCTCTTGTACTAGAAATCATATTGCATTTTGCCCCATTTATTTAAAATATGAGCAAATTGGTCCCTACACGTTAGATTAAAAATTAAACTGGTCAATCTATCATCTCAAGTTGATGTACTGGATTTATTTTTGAACAATAAAAATAGATGCAATTTTTAATAAACAGACTAGTTTACTTATTGATTTAACAATTAGGGACAAATTTATCTATTTTTTGTGTAAAGAGAGTAAAATATAATCCGCTCTTAATACAAGAGTCTTCATGGTAGTTTTACAGTGTGTGTATATATATATATATGTATATGTTGTTATTGCAAGTATTTAATGATGTTGGGATTTTGTTTGTGGGGAAAAGGTTGGGGATCCTGTAGAAGATCATAAATGTTGGGTGAGACCAGAAAATATGAAGACACCGAGGACTGTGTTGCAAATTAATGAGACCGAACCTGGGACAGAGATTGCAGCTGAAACTTCAGCTGCAATGGCTGCTTCTTCTATTGTCTTTAGATATGTCGATCCTCCTTATGCACGTAGACTTCTTAACAAAGCCAAATCGGTATGCATGTACATATATACATATATGTGCGTATGCATGTATGAAATGGACGTTAAATTTATTAATTCTGGGCTTATTTTCCTTTTTGTAGCTTTTCTACTTTGGTAAGAGGAACAAAGGAACTTTCGATGGAGAATGCCCCTTCTATTGCTCTTTTTCTGGCTATAATGTAATCTCTATCTCGCTCTTCTCTCTCTTTGTATGTATACATATATTTTCAGGGGTATTAAGTATCTTGGAGGCCCCTATATTAAGAATTGGATTACATTTTACTCTCCTTAAGTCAAATTAGTTCATGTATATTAGGTCAAAAAGTAAATTAGCCATTTTGTTAAAAACTTAAATCCATTTTTATTGTTAAAAATTAGCCTACGTACATCAATATGGCGTACAGGTGACGTCTAATTATTCTATCAGCCACACTAATTTTTAACAATACAAATAGAAGAATTATTAACAGAAATGGTCGATTTGCTCTTTGGGTTAACGTATAGGTATTAATTTGCCCATTTTTTAGTTGTATAGGGCTCTCCATAATACTTTTATCAAGTAAAGTTAGGGACTCAATATTAAGGGCCAAAATAAAATTTTAAAAGCTTGAGGACCAAAGACTAAAAAAATGCTTAAAAAAACTTAAATTGAATAATTTAATATTGAAAGGGACTAAAATACCTATTGTACCACTTAGCTAAGGGACCAAGATCACTCCCTACCCTTTCTTAGGGACTAAAATAGCTATATATATATATATATATATAAATATTGGTTTTCGTATGAAATGTTGACAAATATGTAAATTATCGTAGGATGAATTGTTGTGGGCTGCATCATGGTTATACACAGCCACACATGATCACAAGTTTAGGAAGTTTATAACAGAAGAAGCAGTGAGTGCAGTTGTGGATGAGTTCAATTGGGATCTCAAATATGCTGGAATCCAAGTCCTCCTTTCCGATGTTCGTTAAACCCTAATCTTTAAATCCCAAAATCATCGATTCAATTCAACCCCTTATTATTATTATTATTTTTTTTTTTTTGCAATGAATCTAATCATCTCACCAATGCTTGTTTGTGTGTGTGTGTGTATATATATATATATGACTGCAGACTTTCCTTCAAAGCAATGATGAGGCTTTGAAAATCTTCAAGGAGCATGCTGATAGTTATATTTGCTCTGTGCTTCCTCAAAGTCCTTATTTCAAAGTACCCAAGACTCCAGGTCTCTACTTCATTTCTCCATCATCATGTTTGCTTTTCAAAATCGGACCGGTCAGATCTAAAACTAGCTGGGTACTAATATGAAATAAGAGATTGGACCGGTTTACTCATGAACTAGTTGTTGAATTATTTTTTTATTTTATTTAAATATTTTTATCAGTGTTTGATCTTAAGACTAAGTTTTGAGTCCTAGTTTTTAAAAAATTTAGGAGTTTTAATGAGATTATTTTTAAAAAAAATTGGAGTCTAATTAAAATTTTAAAATTTTGTGAAACTAATGAGAACTTTTAAGAGGGCTTAATTAAATTTTAAAAAAAAAAAGGTAAAATGAGAATTTTCAGTAAATTGGAAGGGCCTAATAAATTTTTTTAAAAATTTCAAAGAAAAAATGAAAATTTCCAAAAACTGGGGGCCTAATTAGTTTTTATTTGAAATTTTAAGGGGAAATGAAAATTTCCCAAAATTTGGGGCCGATTGGTCACCATTACAGTCCCATTTAATTATTATGATTTTAAAATAATTTATTCAATTAAACCGATAAACAAACCTAAAATTGATGGTTTAATCAGTTTAGTCATTGGTTTCGTTTTGAAAAATCTTAGTTGATTAATGAAATTTTGACAATTTATATATTTCAGGTGGTTTGATCCATTTAAGAGATGGAGCTAACCTCCAATACGTTACCGGAGCTTCTTTCCTCTTCAGTATCTATGGTGACTTGCTTCAACGTCACAACCTAAAGGTCAAATGTGACCGCCATGAGTTTGACGCCTCTGCTGTCTTAAATTTCGCTAAGCAACAGGTAAACCCTAAAATCATAAATCTTAAATCGTAAACATTGACTTCGATTCTACTTCACTTACGGAATTTGAATTTGTAGATGGATTACATACTCGGGGCAAACCCACTAGGGAGATCATACATGGTAGGGTTCGGGAACAATCCACCAACACAAGCCCACCATAGGGGTGCATCGATACCATTATCGGAAGCCAACGAGGACATCAATTGCGGCATGAGTTTCGCCCGTTGGTTCAATAAGAACTCACCGAACCCTAACGAGTTAACTGGCGCCATCCTCGGTGGACCGGACAAGCAAGATAAGTTTAGTGATCTACGTTGGACGTCGATCTACACCGAGCCATGCACTTACGTTAACTCTTTAGCTGTGGCAGCTTTAGCAAAGCTTACTTGCCATAAGTAATAAACCATAGTCTATAATTTTGTCATTAATTTGTAACTTATTTTTACCATGTAAGATAAAAAAAATGGACCAATTTACTGCATGAAATATTGAATTTATATTGTGGTGTATTAAACACAATTTTTTTTCTTTTTGATATAATATTTTAAATAAATATATATTTTTTAATCCTCCAAAAATTAATAATTCAGATTTCAGCCTTTTAAACATACCCTTTTAATTCTATGTATCAATATATAATTATCTAATTGCATAGTTAAAAAACTTTCGATACCAGGAAATTTTAATTTTTGAGCAAAATTCATGCATGAAAGTCACTTAATATAGGATAAAAGGGTTATGGATACAACTAAATAATCCCTTCAAAATTATAATTATATAATTTGATATAGTGTAAATTTACATTTTAGTCTCCTAAATATTTATAATTTAATTATAATCCCTTAAAAATTTTGACTTTGTCCTTGATGAATATAATTTTGAGATTATTTTCTTGGATACAATTAAATACTTAAAATACCATTATTTTACTATTTTGATTTTTTTTATTTGTTTACTATATTTATTGCAATTGATTACGATAACATTGGGTTTGTACATAAAATCATGTTAAATATGATAATTTTTTTTAATATACATTAGAAATTAAGATAGATGGGTCCTTTTGAAAATGTTTTGTCCAGGTGCAAGGATAGCCATAGGATCAAAACTAGCCTTCCTCTCTACAAATCTCGTCCATTGATCCCCAAAATGCCGTTTCCACTCCTCTTTCGACTGGTAATGAGGGAGATATAGCTTGAAATCTAAACCCTCTTTGATGCACCATTCGACGATTTCCCGGTTTTGTGCCACCGATTCCTCGACCGACGGCCCTCTCGATACGAACCGAAGCAATGCCACAAGGTAAAAGATTTCGCTGTCTGGCAACGCCACCGACGTTCGATTATCCCACCTGAAAAAAACACATTCAAAAAGTTGCATTTCACGTGTTAGAAAATATCCTTCGTAAAGTTTAATGACATTGTTTTTTGTTCAACACGTCAACTCTAAGTTGTCGGGGTGCACACGTACGTGAAATTGGCTCCCATAAAATTAAGTTTAAGACCAATTTAAATCTGAGTTATAGTATGAGGACGTCTAGTGCAATTTACCCTCATAAAATTAACCGTGTTTGATGAGGTGAAATCGGCTGTGGTCCCTAAGCTCTATAGGTGACACGTGTCGACATACTAAGCTTTCGATGAGACCTATCATTTAAAACATGGCAGACATGCAGTTTTGGAATACAATCAAAGGGTCCACAAAATGTGTTTGTGCGAGTCATGATTGAATTGAATTTAAATAATAAAAATAATTAAATTTAATTATAAATATATAAATTAATATGTTGTGCATGAAAAATCCTTATTGAACATTTTCATAAATGTTTCGCTTATTATTTTGAAAATTTTTACCCTTACATCGAGCCTTAAGGTGCGAAATGGGAAATACTCACTTGCTTCGCATAAGAGGGTAGATAAGCATGGGACCACCGATTCCATCTTTCACCATCTTCTTAAACACCGTCTGATCAAAATCAACGATGTTTGATTTGGAGATGAAGAGGTTCAACCATGGATGCGGGGCATCCCAAATGCCATTGGCCTTCGCTTGTTCCTCCGCACGCTTCACACGCAATAAAAACTCCACGTAGCTGAGGTCCACCTGAGACTTCAACCCCTCCACGAAACGCAGCCGTTTCAAGAGTCCGGCCACGGCCTGCAAAAGGGGAAACACAGTAAAATAAAGATGGAGTTAGGGGCAATCACGTTATTTTCATATAGAATAAAAAGTAACTCCCTTAAATTTCAATGACAATATATTTTGTGATAAAAGCAAACTTTTACGATAAATGTCATATATTATTGTTTAATTATTTATTAATTACGTTAATTTTAATATTATAAATAACTAAAAAATTTAATTTAATATATAAAGATTAATATATTATTTTTAATAAAAATAACCTTACTCCTAATAAATTATTTTCAAACTACCAATATTCAATTTACACGTATTTTAAAAATCATCAAACTCAAATTCTCAAGCTAATCATTAAATTAATGGGATGTGATTTTAAAATTTTAATTATAACGTTGATGAATTGGAAAATTTGATAAAAGAAAAGAAAAGTAATGAATAATAATTTATTTTTAAAAAAATTAATAACAAAAAAAATCATAGCATTAGTGAATTTTTCGGTTCGTGATATGATGGGGTTCGATAAGAGGCCCGTCCTCAGTCGCTGAGGGTTGTACACGTATAACCAATTTAGAAATTTTCCCTTGACTTTTTCCTCATTATCCGGCTTTGGACAGTGTTGATTAATTGGACCGACTGAAAATTGTCAAAATTTCAGTATCTTTTTTATACCATTCGTTGACTGCTTAAGGTTCTATATTGTCATGTCAGTACATGACGCGGGTGATTGTTAACTTTAATACATTATTGAGTAAAGTTTCAATTTTATTTATTTATAAATAATAAAATAAAATTAAAGTAAATAAAAATAATTAATAACTTATGTATAGTATTTTTTGGAAAAATAATTTATTTTTATCGTAAAAATTAGAATTAATTATAAATCAAATAAAAACACAAAATCCAACCCGTTTAACTGAGATTTTTAGCTTATGAAAAAATTTGTCCAAACACCATTGGTTCAGATGTTAACAAAAGAAATCACGTTGTCATTTTCTCGGTTTCCTTTGCTCGACCTAATAATAATATTTTAAAAATGGGGAGAAAATAATGTCAAGTTATAGTAACGAGATTAAATCTCTAATTGCAACATATTGGAGGGACTAAAACCACAATTAGACAAAAAAATTTATTACCTTATCTACAGTCGAACGGTGGTCACCCTTCTGGTAATGAAAAGCCACTTCAAGACAGTAGAGGACTGAGGCACCGGTTTGGGGGATAATCCCCGGGTTGAACCCATGAACAGGGTCCAATGGCACGGATGGCCATCCATTAACCGGGTCATCATTGTTGCAAAATACAAATCCTTCTACGTAATCAAACGACTCGCCGTCGTCCCGACTCACCAGAAACTCAGCATCCCGAGTGAACTCGTCGAACTCGGTGTACACCACCCTTATCCACCTCACCTAACAACACAAATAAATAAATAAAAAGACAAAATCATCGTACATGCAGTGTCTCGAAACAGTGAAACCCACCATGTCTGGAGCTGGTTGAAGCTTAACCCTAGCTCTGGTAATAATACCGAGCTGACCAAGCCCACCGAGGGATCCGAAAAAGAGTTCCGGATTTCGGGTTTCGGAACAAACCGTTATGTCTCCTTTTCCGGTAACGAGTTCCAGTTCCGTCACGTTAGATATCTGAGGACCATAACGGAAAGCTTGACCGCTAACGCCGGCGTTAGCTAACGTCCCACCAACCGTTAAGCTCAAGTAATCAGTCCATGACCTCGGAGCTAAACCGAACAGTGAAACGCACCTTGTCAAGACGTTTTCCCATAATGCCCCGCCGGAGACGTCGATAAAAAAGGAACCGTTAATGTTTAAGAGTCGGAAATGGTTTTCCTCTGTAGAACGCATGTCTATTACTAGCCCTCCGTTTGTCATCGCTTGACCATTGATGGAATGGCCGTTACCCCTCGCCGCCACCGTCATACGTGGGATACGTGACGCGGCTTTGATGACCCGAGAAATGTCGTCTGATCCGGCAGGTTTGATTAAAGCTAACGGTTTGGTTGAATAAAGACCGCCGAAGTCTTTGCTGGCTATGGTGGTTTTGTCACCGGTCTCGACACTGCCTTGGAGGTCGATGGATTTGGATATGGCTGAAACGTCGCTGTTGGGTTTCGGTTCGCCATCGGTTTCGTGTACGGTTCGGTCCAAGTAAGCTATCCTCATGTTTCTGTTATTTTTTCTTTTTTTAGACTTGAAATCGAAAAGTAAGCTTTAGTGCGGAGGTAATGAACATAGGGGAGGAGAGGCTTAAATAAGGACGGAAATGGAAGGTTTATGAAGGTTTTCTTTTAATGATTTTTAATTAATTAATTTAATTTTGAAGGGTTGGCGTCGGCTTAATTTAATTAAATTTAATTTTGAAGCGCTTAAATGGTTTTTAATTTGACTTTTAATTTAGTCAAGGAGAATAGATGTAGTGCAATTTCAAGTATAGGATAATTAATATATAAAAAATATATAATACAATTGTCGATTGAGTATTAATTTGATTGGTATAAGTATTATTGTCAATATAGAAAGACATGAGTTCGACTGCGTTGAAGCGTATTATTCTTATTTATGGGTTGAGAAGGGGCTATGAGTACTTCTACATATGTTTCCAAAAATGGAACAAATATGATGTCTTGAATTTGGCAACAATTCTCACGTTGTCTAAATTAACTCATGAAGTTAGTAATTGTTCTCATATTAGGGCTTAAACTGATTGTTCCTATAGTGGGGCCTAATTTTTTTTTTGCCCAAGTTAGTCCCATAAACTTGGTAATCGATCTGACATTAGGGCTTGGATTTTAGGGTTCTTAAGGAAATATCAAGGGCTAACTTGGACCAAAATAAATATTTAGGCTCTAATGTAGGAATAATTGCGAATTTCAAGCCCCAATGTCAAAATAGTTACAAAGTTCAGGCTCCAAAAGGTATTTTAACCACCAATATAAAACACAAATAAATGAAGAACTGGGATATAACTGAACAAAGTAATCTCGTGGCAATTATGCATGATGGAATTCGAACTTAAATACTAAAAGCACAAGGCTTCAACCAGAGGCAAAGGCAAGACTAAAATTTGCCTATGATCAATCCTTGTAATGTATAGTTAGACTAATACTCAATTTATTTTTCTTTTGATACAATGAGCCTAGAAGTAGGTTATGACCCATTCTCACCCTTAAATAAGAGGATGAACACGTTCCAGTGCCATCAAACTCACATCTTTCTATTTTGACAATAATGTCGATGCCAATCAAACTTATACTCAAGCATTAAACCAACATGTTAATGGTTATTTTTGAAGTTTGAGTTTGATACAATTTAGAATATAAATGGCTCAATTAAACTCATTTAACTAGTCCAACTTACTTGTAATATGTACTCGACATGCCCTTGTAATTATATTATATTCGTATCAGTGAATTTTTCAAAAAGAAAATTCAAACTTGATTAGATAATCACCAAATCACATGCATTTTTTTAATTGTAATTTTGAATAAAAAATAAAAACACTATCTCTTGTTTTATAAAAAATAGATAAATCTCAATGTATTAAAGATTATAATTTAATTAATATGATAATCTTGTTACTTAATCAATGATGTTGCTTTGCAGTTTTCATGTTGTTGAAGTATAAAAGTTGAAAGTAACAAAATTTCTTTAATTGTAAGAATAAAGTTAAAATACAAAAATATATATATATATATATATATATATATATTATGCAGTTTTGTTAAAGTCAACTTATTAATTAATAATTGAAACAACAATTAATATTTGATGGTACTGAATTAAAAGATTAAGTTTATGGTTGGACCATTTATTAAACTATTTAAAGTCAAATGGATTTTATATTTTTTAAAAAAATAGGTAAATAATGATTTTAAATTGAAATGGGTGTAACATTTGAACTACTGGTATGTTTGTAAGCAACAGTACTGGAGAAGCTTAGATTTAAAATAATTAATTTTAATTCCACTAAAAATGATTAGTTTTAATTTTAGTCAAAATAAATAATTAGTTTTAATTTTAGTACTCAAATAAATTATTTTTTTAGTGAAGGAAACATTAGATAATTACTTAAGAACAATATATAATTGTGTGTGATGTTGTATTGTACCTAAAGAAAACAGAAAGTGTGGTTTAAGGGTCTCCTCATCAGTTCACACGGTGTAAAATTTAAGAGGGTTTGAGTAAAAACGTTAAACTTGAAAGATAAGTTTGAATAAAAATTAGACCTGTTTTAAGATTCGAGCTTAACTTAATCGGTTTCTTTATTTTGTAATATATTTTTTTATTTTATTACGTATGTAATTTATGCCCTGTAAAGATTAAATTTGTAATAATATATAATACTATTATGTAAATATTAAATAATATGTTAAGGCTAAGGTATTGAAAATGAGGTTTTAAATAAATTTGAGTTAGTCATTTATAAATACATAAAATTTTAGAAAAATGGGCTTAGGTACAAGGGCGAAGCCAGAAGGGGTCGGATGAAATTTTAATTTTTTATAGTTTATATCTTTATAATTTGTAAAGGATTAAATCGAAATTTTATAATTTTAGGGGGGCAAGGTGCAATTTTACCTTTACTAATTTAAAATTTTTAAAAAATTTGAAGGACCTAAATAATAATTTTACATTTTAGGGGGTCGGGGCCCATGCCAGCCTCATTGGCTTCGTCCCTGCTTTGGTATGCATAAAGTGTACTAATACCACATATATGTTCGGCTTGAGCTCAATCCAACCCGACCCGTAAACATTTCTAATTCAAATAAAATTAAGTTTGAACAAGATATTTTTTATTTCAAGTTGTTTGGCTCGACATGGATTTTATTTAATCTAAATTTACTTATAAAATATATAGTAATTTAGATAGAATCATCTTGATTTTAATTATTAAATTCTTTATCCAAGACCTAGCTTCGATGGATTGGGCATACCAAACCTAACAAAGCTTGGTCTACAATCGCACAATCGAGCATAACAACATAACATATGATAAGATTAAAGATTCACGTATGGTAGTTGCGCATAATGAACCTGAAATTTTAATGTACAAAATCCAAAACCCTAACATTTACTAACAATACCAAAATTTAACTATGGGAAATATAAATATATTGATTAAGAATTAAGAATTTGTTTTGGTACACAAATTAAAAATTGATAAATAAATGTGTGATTAAATTATAAATTCTCTGATATATTTTGTAAGGTGATGTGCAATATTACCAATTCTTAGGGATTTTTATAGGTAGTCCACGTGATTAATTTGAATTTAAGGGTAAAAAGTAAAATTAATGAATTATTTTTCCTCTGAATTCGATAATCATTGACTTTATGTAAGCATGAACCACTTTATTTAATTACTATATTTATTAAAAATATTATTTTTATTCTATGCCTCTAATAAAAATGTTAATATGGAATTAATTTATTTTTAAGGGTGGGAAGTCAAATGAATTTTATTTTGGACTTTAAAAAATCAATTTCTTAATATTTTTAATTGAAAGTGGGTGAGTAAATTTCGCCTTCAATTTATCTTTTTCTTTAATATTTTTATTTATTTTGAGACGGCTAAAATATATTCAAATTTAATTCTTAAATTATTCCATTATATTAACTACATATTAGGTCTCTTGTAAACTTAATTCAAATTTATATTTTTTTTTAAAATTTTAAAATTTTAATCCTAATTTAAATGGTAGTTAAAGCTATAAATTAAATACGTTGTGTAGAAATACAAGTAGATATAGTATTACACATGTGATAATATTTTTTCATGAGATTTTAGAAATAATATAATTTTGCTTATAAACACATATTACATTTAACCGCTAAAATTTTAAATCAATGTTTGGTAAGATTAAAAATTGAAAATTTAATTTAATTTTTTAAGAAAATAGAGAATAAAATTACTAAATTAAAGTATATGAATTAAGCAACAATATTTGACCAATTGGTGATGTGTGTTGTGATTTCATATTTATTTACCTTTATGGTCAACATTAGATCGCTTTGCTTATATTTTTATATTTAAAGTTTAGTCCCTTTATTTTCTTTGGAGAAATTTGATCTCTTTATTTTTTAAGTTTTAAAATTCAAGTCAAATCATTAATAATATTATTATTATTTGATTAAATTTATTGATGTGACATTTTTAAATTCAAAAAGTAAAGGGACTAAATTATAAATGTATAAGAGTATAAGGACTTGGGTCACGTTTTAACCTAAAAACAAAAGACATGTCCGAAGTTCTCCAACCGTTGCCCTCGTTTCACAACGGTCATTAACTGCCATCTCGCGCCTTTTCCCACCCATATAAAACAATTTTCGAAAGCAACATCCTCCCCATTCTCAATTGTCCGGCTGTTCACGGTGGCGCTTCTATTTCGAGCGCCACCAACGACGGCCAATAACTCCTTTCAATCTCTTCAAGGAAAACGGCACCCATGGCGGATCCAAATTCCGACCTGTTTAATGACACCCAATACTCAGAGGAATTCATGGAAATAATCAACGCCGCCATTAATGTCACTTCTTTAGAGCTTTGGGATACGAATCCGTTCAGTGGAGAAACCGGTAATAAAATCGAAACGAATTTGGGTGGAAATGGAATCCCGGAACCCGTTCCCTGCAATTACCGACGAACGATGACTTTCCTATTGATATCGATAGTCTTTTAATGAACCCGAGTGAAAATAAGTTGGGAAATGAAATCCCGGCCGAACCAGTTTCCCTGAAATTACCTACGAGCGATGAACCTTTAGATATTGATAGTCTTTTAGGGGATCAAACAGAAATGAACTTGGGAAATGAATTCCATGTACCGTTTTCATTTCCTTCTTTGGAAGCCATTGTTGAATACAATGTAGAAACTAGAAATCAAGGGAAAACAAATCCGGGATTTGAATGTTATTGTTGCGAAATATTGAGGGAAATTGTTCATTTTGATGGTAATGTTCTTTTTTTTTTTCTTTTTTGAATTTTCGGTAAAAATGGCTGATTTTAGCAGATATTTATGTTGTTTTTTGTTTTACAGGTGGAATTGTAACGAAACTTCAACTACATGGAAGATTAGTTGGAGTTCTCTTTCATGCAGTTCTTGATGTTTCACAATGTAACCAAGTTGTGTCTCGTGAAGTGTTCAAGTAAGGGTTTTTCGTTCTTCTTTTTCTTTTTTACAAGGGTCGGGATTGAACTCGAGAATTAAAGAAAGTTTCGATTTCTTTTTGAACAGTTTCCGTGGGAAAAGCTTGCTGGAAGTGAAGCAGTTTCTAAGAGAGTATTGCATGAAGAGAGAACAAGAGGGATATACAATGCTGAAGGATCCAAGATCTAGTTTTTTTGAAGCATTATGCATAGGGTTTGATTGGTACGAAAATCCGACTACTAAGACGAACCTAGGTACCCGACGTCCCCGAATATACTTGTATCAAACACATATTTAGCAAAATATAATGATGTTTGTGTTGTAGGGGACATTCCAAACAACTTGGGGCAGGCATCGGTCTCTAGTACGGAACAAGTTGGTGAAGCTGGCAACAATAACAATGACAACAATCAAAAGTCTTCAATTTCCTTGACGGAACAGGTCAAAACTTATGAGGTTTAGTTCGGGTTTAAATTTTTTATTATTGAAAATGATTCATATTAATGTTTTAAATTTTTGTTTAAACGACAGCGAAAGAGAATAAAAGAGATGAGATTAATTGATTTAGCAAATTATTTGCATCTGCCAAGGAAAGAAGCAGCCCAAAAACTTGGATTATCCGAAACTGTAGTCCACAACATATGGTGCAAAGGCAACGCTGGTGGCAAACGAAGGTGGCCTCATCGAAAGGTGATCGTAAAAACTGACATTTAGTGACGTCTGTTCTTCGTTACTGCATTTGCATATAGCATATTTAGTAACAGTTTTTTTATTGCATTTGCATACATCAGATTCAAAGCAAAGTGAAGGAAATCATGAAATGGAGAGAGCTATTGAGTTCAGATGATCCACCGGTAAGAGATCGTGCTGGAGTTGAAATCCTTCAGAAACAAGAAGAGTTGGCTCAAATATATAGAGAAGGTTTATCCCAATATTAATTTTTTTAAAATATAATAATAAAAACTACATCCACATTGTTATTATTTTTGGGATTATTTTGGATTTGTTTGAATTGTGTAAAAACTACATCTACATTATTATTTTTGGGATCGTCCTTATTTATAATCATTTCATGTTCTTGGTTCATTTTTCTTCTCATTTCATCTACTTCTTTCATCATCGGCAAATCAACTGCTGTCACTATCACCGCCATCGCTTTTGTGTATAAGTACAAACCCATCATGCATGACGAAGGGCTAGTTTGGCAATGTTGTTGAAAAATCTTTTGAAAAGTCTTTGTGAAAAGTGTTTTTGAGAAGACTTTTGAAAAGTTTGTTTTAAAATTTGAGTGTTTAGCATTCTTTGTCAAAAGTCTTTTGAGAAATAAAATGTCCATTTTAGACATGTTATTATCAAGTAACAAATATACATTTAAATAAATTTTAAATTAGTTAATATTATTATATTTTAGTAAGAATATAAAAATTACTATAACTTGTTAATATTTTAATATATGAAATATAAATTTTAATTTTAAATATTTGTAAGTAATAAATATTAATTAGTTATAAAATTTAATTAGAATATATAAACTACATTTTAAATATTTAAATATAACCATTAAATATTTATAATTAATATTTTAAAATATTTTTATTTTTAATTCATAATTTTAACACATTTATAATTAAGCCCCATAAAAAAAGGAAAGTACTATGTTATTAGAGGGTGAAAAGTAATTACACTAAAAGTGCTTTTGGGAGAGGAAAAGCTAAAATTTTAGTTTCCTTTTCGTAAGTGCTTTTGAAAAGACTTAAAAGCCAAAATTCAAATAAAAGTATTATTCTGAGATTTTCTTCCAAAAGTGCTTTTGGAGCCGTAAGTGCTTTTAAAAGAATGCAGAATCGATTTAACTATGCTACCAACCAATGTACTAAAAATAGAATTTGTGTTTCAACCCATCGATTTACAATATTTTTATTAGTTTTGAAGAGTTTGCAAATAAGCTGATTTAGGCTTAGTTTGGATGGGCGGTGTTTTTACCTTCGGTGAGGTTAAAAATAGCGGTGGCGGTGAGATTAGTTACTGTAGCGGTGAGATTGGATACTGTAGCGGTGAGATTAGAAACAATGGTGGAGTGTGTGTTTGAATTTAAACGCAACTGTAGCGGTGATGTGAGAATATAAAATGACTATTAAGGACATTAGATTAGAAATGATATGTAATAGAAGTTTTTAAAACTATTTAACAATTATAAAATTAATAAATGATTAAAAAAATATTACAATTATATTTATTTTAATAATAATTTTAATAATACATAATTAAAAATAAAATAAATCTCGAGAAAAATTTAAAAAATTATTTTATTTAATATTTCAAAAATTAATCATATATTTAATTATAGGGGCTCACTTTATTACTGAAATTATTAAACCTTTAAAAAAGTAAAATATTATTGAAAGATAAAATAATGAAGCAATTGTAGAATAAAAAAGAAAAGAAATAATATATGGGTAAAAAAGAAAAGAAATAATATATGGGTAAAAGAGGAAAAGAAAAAGCAATTGAAGTTGCTAATTTTTTACTGGACCAAAAGGCTCCAGTCTGAATTTGAGCCTCCAGTGAGGTGCAATACATTGTCAACGCATTGAAAATTGCTTTCCAAACAGCAAACAGCCTTGCTTTTACTAACGTTTCAGTTGTAAATTTTTTTAGCCTAAAAAACCCACTACATTGAAATTCGTCTGCATCCAAAGGAAGCCTTAATCACTTTGCTTGAATAAATATAACAACGGATCAATCCTACCCAATTCCAAAAACACTACCACCGTCACGATGGGCCATAGTTCATAACTAGTTTTACCATTGAAACAAATACACAATTTAGTTGGCCCATCAAATTAAGGAAAATGTCTCTTGTTGGGTTTGTATTAGCACTTCCATTTCAATCAAATTTAAAATTTAGTCCTTATATTTTATTTTATCATAATTTAATATTATCATGTTTCCACTCAAAAACAAAAATCCTTCTCCTTTCTAATGTGTTGAATCAGTCAGGCCATTGGTACTGAATTTTTGCCTAATTCAATAAATTTATATCGGTTCCTCAAGTCAACTAGTTCAATAGTCTCTTTAGTTCAGTACCCTGAATTGGTTCACAATCCAACCAGCCAATCTGGTCCGATTCAAACAACCTTGCTCCGGTCAAAATTAATCGGTTTGAATCCATAAAATGGTTCAGGTTTTATTATCCCTAATCCTATTAGAATAATTATTTTATACACCAATGGATTAAAAGAAACCTTCACGAATGAGTTTAGAATATTATCATGTGTGCTTATAAAAATTATAAAATTGATAGTTTAAAACCATTTATAACCCCAAAAAAAACCCTTCAAGGACCATTTTAAATATTAGGGTATAGTTTAGGAACCAATTTGCAAATAAAACATAAAAACTAAAAAAAAGCCCATTTAGCTAAATTGAATCCAATATATCTTTTAGGCCTAAACCGAACGAAGCCCAGTTTTTTTTCTCTTCACCCTTTTCTCCAATCACCAAAATCGCGAAATAGCAATTAAGCGAAGGGGTTCGGGGTTTCAAGCTAAAAACTATTAGTTAAAGAGTTGCAGAAAAGCATATGGGGGATCCTTATTATAGATACCCGTCAGCTGCAGCAGATAGAGGTACTTTGTTTACCCCTAAATTTAACTTCTTCTTCTTTTTTTTGCAGCCCAGAATTTTAACTTGTTTGATTTGAATTTAGCTTTTTTTTCCCCCTGTAATGAGTGTGTTTTTATATGTTTGAACCTGTTTAGCTGTGATTTGCAGAATCAGAAATTATGGTCTCGTTTAATGAGAGTTGCATTTTACTATGAATTTTGTAACTAAATAGAAGTCTTTTCATTTTTTTTATTTGGGGACTAAAAGATAATTTTTCCATATGGGGGGGCTGAATCTTTGCATTGTGAATATGCGGTGTTCTTTTAAGTTGTGTTACTCAGACTTGGTTTCCTATGTGAGAGGACACGAGTGTTCGATATGGGTACTTCAAAGTACTGTCTCCGTATTGATCTTTAGCAAGTTAACGTCGTTTTATTGATAGTCCAACCCTTTTTGCAGCAGGTAGTATTCCGAGGCCTGCATTTCCCGGCTACTTTTCTTCCGAAGCACCCTCGCTGCCGTCTCACCATGCTGATATGCAGGTTGCTTCTTCTGATGTAATGCGGTTCTCAGTTCTAGTGTGATACCATTTTCGTAAATGACTTTGGCATTTTATAACTGGATGTCCCTTCCTTTGTGTTGGTTTTTTTTCGAGTAGATAAATCAAATGCAGCCTGGGAAGTATGGGGTGAATGATATTTCTAATCCTGGAGTTTATCCTGAGTCCAATCTTGGTGGTTTATCAGCTGGAGCAAATACAAGGGCTTATCCATCTTCTTTCGGAGATCCAAGTTTAGGTACTCAAAGATGGAATGCTCCTGTACGTATCAATTCAAACACTGGAGTTCATCCTGAACCTGGTTATGGTGGTGTATCGGCCGGACCTCCCATTAGGGAAGTTCCAAATTTAGTTGGCCATCGATGGGATACTCCTAGCGTTAGTTCAAGTGCTGGAGTTCATCCCGAGCCTAGTCTCGGTACTGCATCAGCTGCAGCTACCATTCGGGGTTATTCATCTCCGCTAGAAATTCCAAGTTCCGTTGGCCAAAGATGGGATGTTCCTGTAGGCATTAGTCCAAGTTCTGGACTTCATCCCAAACCTAGTATTGGTTCTGTACCTGCTGGAGCTAGCATAAAGGGTTATCCTTCTCCTCTAAAAGATTCAACCTTAGTTGACCAAAGAAACGACAGTCCACCGGGCACAAAGCCTGGCATTCCCGATGCATTAGATGAAAATGCTTCTGCAAGAAATGGTTGTGGTCACATAGATGCTGTTGGAGATTCGAACATTTTGTTTGTTGATGGTCTTCCTACTAACTGTACGAGGAGAGAAGTAGGTCGTATCCTTTTTATTTTCGCATGCATGCTTTCGTTAATATGGAAATATTCCTCAACAACTTTCCAAGAAAGTTCAAACAATGCTTAAGAAATAACATACATGCTTCACGATATCATGCAAAATTAAACTATTTTATGCTATTGTTGTCCTTTACTTAACATCAAAGATCTTTTCCGTCCATTTTCCGGCTACAAAGATATCAAAGTTGTTCACAAGGAACCAAGACGTGTAAGTTCACCACTCAATCATTTCTCTTGATTTAGGTTCCTGTGTTGGGGATGAATGGCTTAATATACCAATATGTTGACATATTTTGATTCGATTATTCCATTAATTTAGTTTTATTTATGTTCTTTGTAGAGGGGAGATAGAGCCATGGTTTTATGCTTTGTAGAGTTTGACGACTCAAAATGTGCAATGACAGCCATGGCAGCTCTTCAAGGTAATCTAGGCTCGAAAAAATCGCATATAGAACTTAACAGCGAGATGAATAACAGTGCATCGAAAGTGTTAAGTGATGTTATCCCGCATCTATTAGTTATTGGGTTTTCTTTATACTTAACCCAAGCCCCACTGATTATTTCCAAAACCTGGATTTAGATTAGATGATTTAACATGTGATCTGCATCTGTTCATTATTAGGGGTTTCGTGTGATCTTATATTAAAGTCAGACCAATCCACCTATTGTCGGTATCATTGCTTTTTCAATATCATATGTGCCATATAGGTGGTGATAAGTTGAACTTTTTCTGCAGGTTACAAGTTCGATGACAAGAAACCCGACTCAACAACCTTGCGAATCCAATTCGCACATTTCCCTTTCCGTCTTCAAAACGATCAAAATGATTAACGTGTTGAGTTCTAACCAGGAATTTAAATTGCAGACTTAGTTTTGATTGTGTTGCATTTACTATGGTTTGTGGTTTGAGGATGTAATGGATGCTATCATGGTAAATATCGGTGAGACCTTTATGGTATGGACATGTTGATGTACCCAAATTTCAATCATGTTAAACCAGTATCTAGACCAGATCAGTACTTATTTTGTAATGACCATCACATTTACACCAGATCTTTTTTAGAATTTCTATTTCATTTTTCTCTTCAAGATTATGTATTGGATTCTCTTATTCAACTTTCAATGTGTTTTTAATTTTTTTACTTAATATAATTTTTAATAATATTTTTTAGTACATATAAAACTTCAAAAAAATTGTTGAATAAGAGTTATCTTCATTTAATTCTTTAATTGGATAAGTTAATGGTTAACTTTGACATGGATGGATGGAAAAGGTGATAGGTAGCATAAAAAGTTTACCTTTTGGCACGTTTTCTCTGTCTGCTTTTTGGCACGTCTTATTCTTTTCAAAAGAAAATTTTCTCTAGCTTTTAGTTTACTTTTGTCGACTCTCGTTTCATTGTTTTTCCCTTTTTTTCTTTGGCATTGGTTGGTCCTTCAGAATCTTCTCATGGAAGAGGATCCGCGAATCTGAGTATTATAGACGACGAAGAGGAAGCTTTCCATGAGGAAGCAAAAGTGGTGGAAAGGTCCTACAAATGCTGTCTGGTAGGGTGTTGTTTAACGAATAGTGTCGCGGAATACTATGGCAGATCTATGGTATCCTATTGGAGATATTTGCATTATTGATCTTGGGGAGAAGAAGTATCTATTTCAATTTTTTCACGAGGTTGATATACAAAGGGTTCTTGTTGGTACTCCGTAGTTCTTTAATAATCATCTGCTCATTGTTCAAAGAATTCCTAATGGAGAAAACCCCTTAGCAATGCCGCTTAATTTTACTGAGTTTTGGGTACAAGTCTATGAATTACCCCAAGCTTGATAATCGAGGTGATGGCCAAACAATTTGGTAATTTTTGTGGTAAATTTCTTAAATACGATACTTCTATTCTTTCCTTTGGATTTAAGAACTTATGCGCATTCGTATATCCTTAGATATATCCGTTCCTTTGAAACGGAAAAAAAAGATTCAGATTGGAAATTCTATGACAGTTTATGCCCGTTTTAAATATGAAAGGCTTAGCTTGTTTTGCTTCATATGTGGTAGATTGGGTCATGGTGAAAGTTATTGCCCTTATCGGCTAAGAATTCTGCCATCCAAAATCGTGTTTGGATGGGATTTATCCGCGTGCGGAGCCGAGACGTAGACGTACGGTGGTGAGCTGGTGGTTGCGGGAAGCTGATGGTACTCAGTGTGTTGATGGAAATTTGGAAAGCTTCAATCACGACAGCTCATTAAATGTAGGAAAAGATTTTAGGCGACAAATGGAAGGAAATCCTGAGAATAGATTGTGAATCTCAATTTAATTCCATTAAGAGCCAATCAGCAGTGTTTCCCTAATGGGCGATTTCAGAGGAGTAATTGGAGCAAAGAGATCTTGATTAATTGAGGGGATTATGAATGGGCCTATGGAGTTGGGCTTAGAAGAAGAAAATGATACTGTAACAGTCCGGTTTATACCTTAGTCGGAACAGTGGTTTTGGGACCATAAATCCGAGTCTGAATATTATTTTAATATTATTTTCTGTGTCATTGATGAGTGTTTAAGCATGTGTTAAATTTTCGTAAGTTAATTTGATTGTCTGTGTATTTAATTTGATTAAAGGATGAAATTGCATTAAATATGAAAGTTGCTTGCTATTTATTAAAGTACCTAAGTATTGTGGCTTTGTAAAGCTAAAGGCCTTAAATGGCAAGTAAGCCAATTCTATGGCTAGTGGACGGCATTGAATGATGAAATGCCTAATTATATGTTTGTATATATTAAAAACATTAGTTAAATGTTATGTTATATTTATATTATAATATAGATATTTTATAATAAAAGAAACAAAAGAGTTAGTGGGTTTCATTCATCATTCTTATCACTGAAAAAAAATTTAAAAAAAAAGTTAGCAAGGTTCGGCTAGGTTTTGAGCTTGATTAAGGTAATTTTTGACTTCGGTTTTCGATAATTTTTACGTTTTTGCAATCGTTGGTTTGAGAGCTACAAAACCTATATTTTGATTTTGTGAATTGATGATGTTTTTGTGAGATGTCATTGATGATATGTTAAGCTTTTTGATGATTTTTGGTGTTAAATGAAAGATATGAGCTAGATAAACATACTTTATTCTTGAAGTTTTGATAAATTTAGCTAGATAGGGCTAAATTGTGAAAATATTATTTTGGAGGGTTAATGTGTGAATTTGATGAAATATTTGGACCTATATAGTCCTTAGGGAGGTTCGACTATGCATATGTGTGAACAAATTTTGTATATTTGATGTTTTGAGAAAATAAGACTAAATTGATAAAATATACAAATGTGGGGACTAAATTGTAAATAGCCCAAAATATGTGTGTATGGATTGAATTGAATGAATTAGTGAATAAAAGGATTAATTCTGAATATGTTTAGATCAAGAACGGAAGAAAACGAACATAGATCGCGGGAAAGCGAAAGTAACCGAGTAGTCGTTTTCATTCCGATAAACCGAATATGAGGTAAGTCATATTGCTAATAAATGTAATTGTATTGAATTGAGTTTATTTACATGATTATCAATGATAATGATTGCATTTGTGATACTATGTATATGAATTCTGAGATAAGGTCGACATAGTGATAAGTCGGAGAAGTTTTGTATGAACTTGGGAATACAAAAGTATTTGTTCTGTTTTATCATGTAAGACCTCGTCTGAGACGTAGGCATCATTATCTGATTATATATAAGACCTCGTTTGGGACGTAGGCATCATTATCTGATTATATATAAGACCTCGTCTGGGACGTAGGCATCGTTATCTGATTATATATAAGACCTCGTCTGGGACGTAGGCATCGTTATCTGATTATATATAAGACCTCGTCTGGGACGTAGGCATCGTTATCTGATTATATAAAGACTTCGTCTGGGACATAGACATCGTTATCTGATTATATATAAGACCTCGTCTGGGACGTAGGCATTGTTATCTGATTATATGTAAGACCACGTCTGGGACGTTGGCAACGATATGAGCTTTTCGTGTAAGACCATGTCTAGGACATTGGCATCATATTGATTCGTGTAACAATCTGTCCGAGACTGAGGTATCGATATCTGAGTACATGAAAGGTCTTGTTTAGGACATTGGCTTTGTACGACTATTCCGGAGTTTTCGAGCATCCTATTAGATTCCTATTGGATCAACAGGCAAGTCTGTGATGCGAATTACAAATCCGAGTTAAGAATAAATATGTCTATGTAAAACCATTTCAGGTACGCTGATTACACATGAATTGTGCATATAAGGTAAGCATCTAAGTGATTTTACCATGACGCTATGGATACGAAATTGATGATATGATCTGTAAAGTTTTGATTATATGAATTACGTAATTATATGATTCTTGAATTTGCAAAGATAGCAAATGTGGTTAATAGTGTATGAAACAAAGCATATATGAGATATTATGTTAAATGATTGATATGTACTAATGTATTTATTTGCATAAGTGCCTTCTATGTCAAGTTTATTTGTATATGACTTACTAAGCTTTTGGAAAGCTTACTCGTATCGTTTTTCTATTTTATAGGTCGTCAAAACTCATCAAGGCTCTGGACCGCTGGGATCGTCATCACACTACTAAACTAATTTTGGTACCCTTTTGAAAGTGTATATAACTAAATATGACATGTTTAGGCTAGTATGTTGGTATAAGTTGTCATCTAATCTTAGCTTTGTGATTTGGCTATTTATGAGATAAGACTTTACTTTAATGAATGTGTTATATGATGCATATCTTGATAAGGTGAAAGCATGTGAAGTGGCCAAGTTTTGAATGAGCAAATGAATGAATCATGCTTGTAATGATATGAGTTTATTTCTTTGCAATTGTCATGTTGGAACTGGTATTGAATGTATAAATTGAATGATCAAATTGGTATGTTTTGATTTTCATATATTGCTTGTAGGTAATACCCTAAGTGGGTGGCATATTGGCCGTGTAAAATGGCCTATGATGTCACACGGTTGAGGCACACGGGCGTGCCTAAGACCGTGGGTAAATTGGTAGAATGTGGCTTAAATTGTACACGACCTCCACACGGGTGTGCTTGATGGCCGTGTGAGAACTGGTAGTATGTGATCTTGTAGTACACGGCCTTAGCACACGGGCATGCTTGGTGACCGTGTTGATTTTCGCAGTATACTACCACGGGGAAGACACACGGGAGTGTCAAGTAGCCGTGGGAGAGGCACGGCCTACCCCCACGGCCGTGTGTCTCCTGTATTTTAGAAAAGTTTCAAATTTTCATGAAATTACTTATGTGTTTCGGTTTAGTCCCGACTCGATTTATAGGCATGCTTAGGGTCTTGATGACTCATTTAAGGGACTCTATGATTGTATTCAAATGTGTTTGATGACGATTGACTTTGTGTCGTGAATGTGATGTGAAATGATTTTATTGTTCAGTAATGCCTCTTAACCCTATTTCGGTGACGGTTTTCGGGTTAGGGGTGTTACACTTACAATTTTGGAAGGCAAAAAACAACAGAGAATTGTGAAAGGTTCTTCGGTTTCATTGGTTTCTAAGGTTGGGAATGATTCATCAATTTTATCGACTAGTTCTGGTGACCAGAGTAGCTGGGAACAATGAAAATCCTAAGCTAGAACGTTCGTAGTTTTGGGAGGCCACGGACGGTTAGTAGACTCAAAAATAAGTTGCGAGCCATTAATCCTCGAATTTTGTTTCTCATTGAAACAAAATTAAGTGTTAAGAAGATGGAAATGGTCAGACTAAAATGCAGGTTTGAAAACGGCATCAATATTGGGTCGATGGGTTCTAGAGGTGTATTGTCGCTGGGATGGAAAGGGAATTCGTTGGTAAGCTCAAGAGTTTCTCCTCCTATCATATTGATGTTGAGGTTTAAGACATAGAATGTGGAGTCAAATGGCATCTAACGGGGTTCTATGGCAATCCGGATGAAAGGGGAATGAGTGTGTCTTGAAATTTACTCAGACAACTGAGTAACAACAATTGTATCCCTTGGGTTGTTTTAGAGGATTTTAATGAGATTGCTAATTCGTTTGAGAAGAAAAGGGGACCCCGTCGATCAGAACGTTAGATGATGGTATTCCGAACGGCTTTAGAGGAATGTAATCTTATTGATCTTGGGTTTAGAGGCTGATGGTTCACGTAGGAAAGAGGCAAAGTCAGTTCCACAAATATTAGAGAATGTTTGGATCGTGGAGTTGCTACACTTAATTGGTTTGAGCTTTTTCCAAGTTTCCAAGTTGAACACCTGACCCATTCTTTTTTCGATCACTGTCCTATTCTTCTAGACACCATGGGAGCGAGACGAATTGATTACAGGAAAAACTCTAAGAGCTTTTGTTTTGAAGCGAAATGGTGTTTAGAAAATTTTTCGAGGAATTGATTATAAGTTGGTGGGCTGAATCTGTTGGGAGCATACCAAATAAGCTTGAGGTTTTGGGACACAAAATGCAAAGTTGGAGTAAAAGCAGAAGCAGGGATGAAAAGAGGAATCGGGTTTGTTTGGAGGAGAGATTGAATTATCTTTATAACCAAGATATATCTGATGATATTTTAGTTGAGATTGATGAGGTCCAGTTGGGGTTCAATTTGGAGGCTGATAAGGAAGAGATATTCTGGGAGCAACGAGCCCGAGTTAATTGGCTTAAGAATGGCGACCGAAAAACTAGTTTTTTTCACAAAATGGCCGGCCAACGTTAGTTTCGGGGTAGGATTGCTGAGTTAGAAGACGAGTCTGGCACAAGGTATTCGACGAATGAGGAGATGGTCAAGATTGCTTCGGATTATTTTGAAAAGCTTTTTTCCACTTCCGAGGCGGGGTTGGATGAGCATCTACTTGGTCTGGTGGAGAAAAGAGTTACTGCAAGTATGAATGAGTCCCTACTTAAGCAGTTTTGGAGGAAGACATTTGTAATGCAGTAAAATCTATGCCATCTTTAAAGGCTCCTGGGGTTGGCGGTTTTGTTGTAATTTTCTTCCAAATATACTGGCACATAGTTGGACCGGATATTTCTAGGTATTGTCTCGCTATTTTGAATGGGCAGATGGAAATTGGTGATATTAATAGGACATGCATTGTGTTGATCCCAAAGATTGATAATCCAAAAAATATGTCTCACTTTAGACCCATAAGCCTTTGTAATGTTATTTATAAAATTATTGCGAAAGTCTTGGTTAATCGCATGAGTGAGATTTTGGGTGACTGTATTAACGAATCTCAAGGTGCATTTATTCCAGGGAGGCTCATTTCTGACAACGTGTTGATTGCTTATGAAGTTCTTCATTCTTTGAAGATGAAGAAGAGTGGTAAGAGAGGGAATTTTGCTCTCAAGTTAGACATGAACAAGGCATATGATCGTGTGGAATGAGACTTTCTGGCAGGGATGATGAAGTCTTTAGGGTTCCATGACGACTGGATTATTTTGATTATGAGATGTGTTTGCTCTGTGTCTTATTCGGTTTGTCTTAATGGTATGAGTAGTGATTGGTTTTCTCCTTCAAGGGGTCTGAGACAAGGAGATCCTTTTAGCCCTTATTTGTTTCTGATCTGTGCTGAAGGTTTTTCTACTCTTTTGGAAGATGCAAAGCAGAGGGGATGTATGAGGGGTGCATCCATTGGGAGGGGAAGATTTTCTATTAACCATTTGTTTTTTGCAGATGATTGTATCCTCTTTGGAGATGCCACAAGTAGTGATTGGTTTTCTCCTTCAAGGGTGCGAGACAAGGAGATCCTCTTAGCCCTTATTTGTTTCTCGATCGTGAAGGTTTTTCTACTCTTTTGGAAGATGCAGGGTGCATCCATTGGGAGGGAAGATTTTCTATTAACCATTTGTTTTTTGCTTTTTAGCTTGATGATTGTATCCTCTTTGCAGAGATGCCACATGGTCTTTACGTGGAGGGGTTAGAATGGTTCGTGATGTCATTTGCGTATCCTACACATTCCTAAGTATGAGTTGAGCGCAGGATCGATTTAGTCCTCTATCCTTTTCTTTCAGAGGTGAACTATGACAAGTCTCTAATTTTTTTCAAAGCCAATGTTAGCGACGAGATTAAGGAGGACATTACAAGAGTGTTAGGGGTTCGGGTGGCCTCAAGCCCTGAGAAGTATCTAGGTTTGCTGATGATGGTTGGTCGAAGGAAAGCATGGGCTTTTGCCAATTTCAAAGATAGATTTAGAAAACATGTTGATGGGTGGAGCCTACGTTATTTATCAATGAGTAGTACAAATGTCTTTATAAAATCTGTTTTGTAGGCAACGCCTCTATATGCAATGCAATGTTTTCTTTTCCCAAAGAAATTATGTACTCAGCTTGAAAATATTATGAACATGTTTTGGTGGGCTAATAATAAAATGCAAAGAGGTATTCACTGGAGTTGTTGGGATACGCTTTGCTTATCGAAGTTTGATGGTGGTTTTGGCGTATTTTGACTCAGCTTTTGCTTTTTAGCCAGAGTGTTAAAAGCGCATTATTCCCGTTAATGATATTTTAGCAGTTAAAGTTGGTTCTTACCCTTTTTTTACCTGGCGTAGCATCTGTAATGCTAGAGAGATAATCGAGGAAGGAGTGCTGTGGCGAATTGGCAAGGGTAATCGTATCAACATTTGGAACGATCATTGGCTACTTGAAAGAGAGAATAATAGGATATCAGGTCAAGAAATTAGAACAGGGTGGACAACCGTTAATCATCTCGTGAAGGCTGACACTAATACCTGGAATGGGGAGTTGATCCTAGCCTTGTTGATGAGGTCACAGCAACTAGGATCCTTTCTATTCCGATCTCTGAAAGTAGAATGGAGGATACCTTAGTGTGGAAATTTGAGGGCTCTGGGGTTTATACAGTGAAGAGTGGGTATCGAGCCCTAGCTACATCCCTAGTACAAACTAATTTAAACAGTCCTAGCAAGGATGAATAGAAAGAGTTTTACAAAGGCCTCTGGGGGTTGAATATCCCAGGTAAAATAAAAATTCATATCTGGCATTTGTTTAATAATTTGATTCCCCACTTTAGTAATCTGGAGAAGAGAAAGTTGGCTATTGATATTGTTTGTCCTTTGTGCAAGGGAGATTTGGAAAACTTAAACCATTTGCTTTGGTCCTGCAGTACGTTGCGACGTATGTGGGCTTACTTCCAGATTAAGATCCCAATTCTTGATGACTCTGTGAGTTCCAAATGTGTTTTGCTTGAACTTTCTTTGCAGCTGACGATCAACAAAAACACATTATTGCCATTTCGTTATGGAGTCTATGGTTTCGAAGAAATAAATTAATCCACGAAGGGGTTAAATTTAAAATAGAAGAGGTGTTTTGTTTTATTCGGGGGTATGCACAAGAACTTGTACTAATTCATGCAAATCTTCAATCTCATGTTAAATCTCCTTCGAAGGACCTATGGCAGCCTCCGGAGGATGGAGTTGTTAAGATTAATTTTGATGCTTCATTCCAAACTTTCGAGATAACTTTTCCGTCAATTTATACTTGAGTCTTTAAATAATAAATTTACAGAATAAATATGTAAATACTGGAATTTAACAGTATTAAATGTAAAATAATAGAATATTGCATTTATTTACGTAAACTTACCTCAAAACAAAATACGATCAACTATATCGATTTAGTCCTCTATCCTTTTCTTTCATTGATCTAACTCTGGATTTCGTTCTTCTTGATCTATAATAGAAAATTTAGCTTATTTAATACTCACATTCATCAAAACAGTCCTTAACTCTTAACTTTGGCAAAATTACAATTTTACCCCTAAACTTTTACATATTTACACATTTTCCTCAAAGCTCGGAAATTAAACTTTATCCCTTATTCTTATGTTTTATGACATGCTGATCATTTTTCCCTTCTATGGAAACATCAAATTCTCACTCTAACTTGTACTTATGAACATTGGGTATTTTTACCGATTAAGCCGTTTTACTCGTTTTCACTTAAAATAGCTTAGCAAAAGTTGTTTAACATAATTTAAGACTTCATATTATATCATAAAACATTAAAATAAACACATTTCACCTATGGGTATTTTTCCAAATATGAACCCTAGCATGAATTATTGATAGAATAAGCTAAATCGAGCTATCGGGGCTTATAAAATGTAAAGAACATTAAAAACGGGGCTTGGAATCACTTACTATGGAGCTTGGAAGCTTGAAACAAACCCTAGCTATGGTGGCCACTTGAAAATTCGGCCTAATGAAGAAGATGAGCAAATTTTGCCATCTTTTTCCTTTTAATTCCTTTTATTACCAAATGACTAAATTACCCTTCATTAAAAACTTTGGTTCTTTCCACCTATATATGTCCATTTTGTCCATGAAAATATAATGGTCTAATTACCATTTAAGGACTCCTACTTCAAACCCCATTTCAATCAAGTACTCTATAAATTAGAACCCTATTTAGCAACTTTTGCAAACAAGTCCTAATAGGCAATTTAAGCATGAAGTAATGACAGATTAGCAACAATAGTAGTCATAGCCGGAGATTCTAAGGAGTTGTTTTAGGCGATACTTGTCTTTTAGAGAATGTAGCGTATTCTTTTGTGGCGGAGGCTAGGGCGTGTGAAAGGGCTTTATTCTTTGCAAAATCTATGGGTTTTCAGCGTTTGGTTGTGGAAGGAGATGCTCATCATCATCAAAAGTATAAAGAAGATGGGACAAGATAAATCGTTAATCGATCGATTACCAAAGACATCTATCAAATGGGTTTGAGTTTTGATAAGATATCTTACCTCTTTGTGCATGAAGATCAATGGAGTGGCTCACACTTTGGCGTTGGAGGAGGAGAATCGGTTTCTATGGGGAATGGGTTCACGGTTTACTAGATTGATGTTCTCCGTCGCTTTAAAGGAGAGGTTGGAGATGAATCTGGGACTCTAAGGGGTTATGTTTTGCTTTGTTCTTAGGGAAGGTTCGTTGAATGCCCAGGCATTGGTAAAGGTGTCGGTCAAAGCAATCGTCGTGCTAAAAGAGGACGACCTTTGGCTGATATTTTGTTGGTTCTCAAGCTGCTGTGGCGTTGGGCTCAAGGCCTTCTGTTTTGTTTATTTTCACAAGGACATTTATTGTTTGTTGTTGTCAGCTTTTTCTTTATGTTTTGTCATGTCTTTAATTACTGTACTTTATTTTGGTTTTTTCTTGCTTGTTTTGAGCCTGGCCCAATAATATCAGTCCATATTCTTCAAAAAAATTTCTTTAATTTGATAATTTTTTCAATTAGATCCTTAAACCTTCTGTTGTACCTATTAATTTTACAAATTTTCTCAATTTTGTCTCTAATTTGATTCCATAATAATTTGAAAAAAATTATATCAAAGACCAAAAATATTAAAATTTAAGATAAATTATAAAATATTTTAAAATTTTCATATGATGAAGTGACATAATCTTGTAATGTCATGTCATTATACTTTAATAAAATTCAAGTTTAGGGTTCAAATTAAAATTTTTTTACCAAATTCAAGAACTAAATTAGACAAAAAAGTGCAGGGACCATTTTGAAATAATTTGCAAAGTTCAGAGATTAAATATTACTTTATCCCTTAATTTAAATAAGAATCAAAGGATAAGGACTTAATTAACGAAAGTAAACTAGTTTAAGGACTCATTTAATAGTTTAGCCAAAAACGTCATACAATGAAATTCGAGCGGATCCGAATCGGGTCCAAACAAGAAACGCTGGGAAAATTCACCTCAGTGTAAACTATAATCTTTCAGATCCAAAAAAAACGAACCAGAAACAAAGCTCTAGCAGAGACTAAAGCTATAGGAAAAAAGATTCAAAATATCCGTTTCGAACAGATTGCGGATCTGTTTAATTGACGATGGTAATGGAACTAGGGAACGGCGATGACGGCGTCACCTCATCGCCGTCACCGATCTCCGCCATGGCCAGTGTTCTCCCTCTCGCTTCCGTCTCTCAACAGCCTTATGTGTCCGAGCTCCTCTCCTTCACTCTCGATCGCCTCCATAAGGTCCGTTTCTTTTTTTTCTTCATTTCTTTTCAATATGTTTTGAGATCTGAATCGTGTTTGTTGAACGGAAAAAGGAGCCGGAACTTCTTCGAGTTGATGCGGAAAGGATTCAGAGGCAAATGCAAGAAGTTGCTGTTGGTAATTACCGCGCTTTCATTTCTGCCGCCGATGCATTGGTTGCTATCAAAGGGGAACTGTCTTCTATTGATAAGCATCTCGAATCTCTGGTAATTAACTTTATTATCATTAAAAAAATTTTTTTTTTCTTCCTTTTCTTTGTTGTGTTACTTGTTATTTGTTGTCTAATACAGAGATTTCATTTGATCTATGGAGTAGTATGAACTAACTTGGAAAGTACTAAATGTACATTTGTTGGAAGATTGAAAAGAGTAAGGAAATTCTATAAGGTAGCCTTTGGGAACTTGAATTCAGAATTTGGATTTGGATTTGGATTTCAACAGTGTAAATTGAGTAGTAGAATAGTTAGAAATGTAACATTCATAATAATTTCTCAAATCATCGGATTTGTTAGAATACTTTTCTAATGATGTTATATTGAATATCAACCAATTTGTCAATAATCTATGCATTTCATTCTTAGCATTTATATAATAAATGAAACTCAAATCCATTTTCGCAAACGGAGCATAATTGTTTTCAAGGAGCGTTGAACTCTCTTGAAAGTTTCACTTGGAAAGTTTTAGCTGTGGGGCTCTAAAGTCAGGTGATAGATTTGCAATTTTATGGAGTGGTGTAGGCAGTTTTCTGGCTATCTTCTGGATCTCAAGAGTCAGGAGTGATTGCCATAGCTTATGATTATTAGAGCAAAAATCTTGAGAAAATAGCTTTAATTATTTTGCACTAGCTGTGATGTTTGTATTAGTTGTGAAAACTTCTTTGGATAAAGCATGAAGGCTTACAGTTGGATTTCTCCCAATGTGATAAAATATTACATGAGAACTGTTTTCTACCACCTGATTTGTTTACTTTCTCTCTGGGGATTGTATATACAAGATTCAATTAGATAAAGAAGGTAGAACTTGTAAATTTTGATGACCAATGAGATTTATGTAAGGTTACTCTAATGTTAAAAGGAGGGTAACAATCTCATGGCAACCTCGGAGTTACAAAAGGAAAAGCGGAAAAATTCTTAAGTTATAAAAGAGAAAAAAGGATTGAATTTAACTTTTAGTTGATTTAGTATATAGATGGTGAATATGATGCATTGATTTTCTATTTTTTTTTTTTTTATCCATAGAATTCTTTCCTTTTGTGGATATGCTAATAGGCAGGGTTTGTCTTTGCAGATTACTGAGATCCCGAGCCTGACATCTGGTTGCACAGAATTTATTGAATCTGCAGAACAAATTTTGGAGAAGAGGAAGATGAACCAGACTCTGCTATCAAATCACAGTACTTTGCTTGATTTGCTTGAGATTCCTCAGCTCATGGACACGTAAGTGCTTGAATAAATTGTAAATGCTGAGGTATTTAGTACTATAGAACATATATGATAGAATGGCTCATTAAACTCAATTTTCTACAGATGTGTGAGGAATGGAAATTATGATGAAGCTCTTGATTTAGAAGCCTTTGTTTGCAAACTCTCAACCATGCACCCCAAGTGAGTTAACCCCTATTATATCCTTCTGTCATAAACTATTAGAAGACAGGTGACTGATATTTGTTTTCCCCTTCTTGAAAGTATACCTGTTATTCAAGCATTGGCTCAAGAAGTTCGGCAAACAACACAATCTCTTCTCTCTCAGCTTCTCCAAAAGCTTCGTTCAAATATTCAGGTATTTGTTTGGAAGTAGTTCAACGAATGCAAAACTTGATTTTAGTTGGAGTTTTAGTCAGGCAAGTGATCTATGTATTTTGCAGTTACCAGAATGCCTTCGGATTATTGGATATTTACGCCGAATAGGAGTGTTTAGTGAGTATGAAATGCGGTTGCAGGTAAAATTTTTCTTCTCTGCCCTTTTATCATTGTGGTCGACTTTCTCATCCCGCTGTTCAGTTTTACTTTCTTGTTCCCCCTTCTGACGACATTTTTTCTTGGTTCAGTTTTTAAGATGCCGAGAGACATGGCTCGCTGGAATTCTTGAGGACTTGGATCAGAGAAACGCGTATGAGTATCTAAAAGGAATGATAAGCTGTCATAGAATGCATCTCTTCGATGTTGTTAACCAATATCGAGCAATATTTGCTGATGATACATCTGGAAGTGAAGAAAATTATGATGGCGGGCTTCTTTTTAGTTGGGCCATGCATCAAATTACTTCACACCTTAAAACTCTTAAAGTCATGCTTCCAAAGATAACAGAAGGTGGATCGCTATCAAATATTCTGGATCAGTGTATGGTGAGAAAATTTAAAATTACAATAGTTTCTTATATAACCAGTCATTTAACTTTTGATTATTATAAAAATATCATAGTCAACAAAAGGCTGTGTTGAAAATATTTTTGCAATTAAGCATCTGGAAAATAACTTAGTGATAGATTTATTTGTTGTATCTGATTGTGATGATGCTTTTGATCTTTGTTGCTAACAGTATTGTGCAATGGGGCTTGGTTGGGTCGGGTTGGATTTTCGAGGCTTGCTTGCTCCTCTATTTGAAGAGTAAATATATACAATCATTTTTATTTTCCTTTTGACTACTTTTTACCCCTATCATTGATTACATATACTTCACAACTTCACAGGGCAGTGCGCAATTTATTCTCTAAGAATATGAATACAGCAGTTGAGAACTTTCAGGTATGCAGGCTATATGCACAAAGTTAGGGTTTTTCTTTTTAATAATCCTCTAAATGGGTTGTTGCCCATGTAACTTCTTTAACTTGTCCTTTTACTTGGGTCCAGTTAGTTCTGGATTCGCATCGATGGGTTCCATTACCAGCAGTTGGCTTTTCAGCCACTAGCATCAGTGAAGAAAGTCAGGAGGATGTAACGCCACCATCTTATTTGATGGAACATCCTCCTCTTGCTGTGTTTGTTAATGGTAAGTTCAACTCGTGTTTTCTTTTTCTTTAGTGATGACTTCTCAAACGGTTTGGATAATCTATCAAAGGATAAATGACACTAGAGCTGTTGAGGGAGTATAGTTAGGTTGCATGACCCTTACTAGCTTTTACATTTAAGCTGTTTTCGTCCCGAAAATTCTCGTGTTTCAAGTATAAAGGCAAAAGAGAATGAGCCTTGTTTCTCTAAGTCTTGATGGTTTAGAGGGTATGTAGGTTGCCATTAGGCATTGTAACTTTTGGATTGAAGCTATTTTTTTCCGATTATGCTTGGTTTTGACGGCTCAATGTTGTCATTTTTATATAACCGGACTCATGGATGTAACTGTATGGAATTGCTACTTTCTCTGACTTCAACTTATCTCTTTCTGGTTATTTTACTTTTAGGTGTTTCCGCCGCAATGAACGAACTACGTCCTTGTGCCCCAGTTAGTTTAAAGAACGTTCTTTCTCAAGAATTAATTAAAGGATTGCAGGCTGTTTCTGACTCCCTACTGAGATACAACGCAACTCGGATGCTCAGAGAAAACGAATCTGGGCTTTTCCTCTCCCTTTGCCGAGCATTCATCGAGGTGCATTATAATGAAATCAGGCAAACTATCTCATGCAAGTTTTTGACAAAACTTTTTACATACTGACAAAATTCCCCCTATTCACAGGTCGTTTTCCCACACTGTGCGACATGCTTTGGTCGTTGTTATCCTGGTGGGGCCGCTCTTATCATGGAAGTAAAGAATTTATATGAAGGACTTGGTCGCCTGTTGACAATCTCTTCAATGAAAGAACCCCCGAAACCAGTTAATAAGGGAGAGGAAAAGACAGCATCCGAAAATGGTGACCTGCCGTCTCAACCTGTTGTGGAAAATGGTGTTGAACCAACAGTCGATAATGCAGCAGATGAGAAGGAACACAACAGTCCCGCATTGCACACTGAAGAAAAAAAGGTTGGTGAAACATCCTAGGAAAGATCCATTCTTTAAACTTTGATTTGATAATGTTTGTAGAAAGCAAAAGGTAGTGTTTTTTTTTATACGTATTAAGCAATTTTCAGGCCAAAAGGATAAAATGAGAAAAATAAGTTTTATATTTGTTAGTTATGTATTTAAATAACTGGAGTGCGTGGTGTTTTGCTTAAATGTTTGAGATTTTTCTTTTATGAAAATCTAATCTCAAAACTTTTTTCAAGTAAAAATTGTAATTTGTGATATATCGGGTTGGGTCGGAGTCGGGTGAAATTGAAATGCGTTTGGGGTTGATATTGGGTTTGCTTTTTTATTTAGATTAATTTATTCAATTTTTTAATAAATAAATAAAATGTAATTTAATTTTTAATCTAAGTGTTGTTGCGACAAGAAACACTTTTGAGCAAAAGTTAAAATTTTCTACTTCTGTATTTGGTCAAAAAATTACTTTTGTAAAGCTTTCTTTTCTCTAAAATATTTTTGAAAATCTTAAAAGCATATTCTTCCGTAATGCTTTTATATCAAAAGTGTTTCTAAAAATAATGTTAAACTGGCTCTTAGTATACTTTTACCTTCGGTTGTCATCTTTTAAAAGGAATATGAAAAAAAAAACTTGATTGTCTATTTTAATTATGGTTTTAATTAATCTTTCTTTGAGATTTAATCCTTTTAATTTTATTTAAGTTGGATTCCTATATTTTTATAATGTTATTATTCGTAGGTCATGGGAGAAATTATTAGATAAACTTTTTTTCCCACATCAACCATGTTCCCATTAAAATTTTGCCAACTCATTTTTCCTTCGTTTTAATTCACTTCTTTTGGTATTGACTTATTTCTCTTCCAAGTACCTACTACTATAATTCAGTCTTTTCCCAATTTTTTAATCCAAAAAAAAAAAAAGGGTTGACAACGTAAATTCAAATGAAAAAAACACAAATCAATGACAGATGTGGTGGGATGTGTTTAGCGAAGGTAAAGGTTAATAGATGACTCAAATTTTGACAGAATTTTCTGATATTTGTTTTCTAGCTTTTTTAATGGGATCCAGTGATGCCATTGGTTTGAATGATACCTTATGAATTACTCTTGATCTGTTGAAGAACATAATTTAGTGATGGCAGAAGTTTAACATATTTCTATTTATATTTGTTTTCTAGCTTTCTTAATGGGATCTAATTATTTCATTAGTTCATCTATGTTTTCTCTCTTGTGATTCTATGGATGAATGGGTACTACTTTTGAAGAGAAAATTTGGTGAATTGCAATTTATATCAATTTTTTTATGATACTTGGGAGTTTTTTTTAATCAATTTTTTTCCCCAAATTTAAGTTTTGCAATATTGAAACATAATAAATGACAAACTTAGATTTTCTTTTCTTAGCATTGAACTTGGCATGGAATGTATGATGATTTAGAGGATTGTTACATTCATTTATAGTAAAAATTTTAGTAAATTATATTTATAAATTAACATGAAAAATAACTAACCTCAAACCATGTTTAGATGGCAAAATTTTCTTAACTCAAGTTGAATTAAATATATTATAAAATTTACTGTTTAATCCCAAATTAATGTGATTTGCTGGTTGTACCAAAAATGGTACCCATTGAAGACCTTTCTTAGTTTTTGTTTTCCTTTCATTAAACTCCTTAATTCAAGCAATTTCATCGTTCTCAAAAAATGAAACAAACGAAAACATCGAAATAATAACAATTTTCACAAAAAGAAAAGAATTTCCCATTGTGTTCATTTCTTTTTTGAAGCTATGGGAAGGATTGTTCCTTTAGATGGCGACGTCGTCATACACCCGGCATTACCATTTTCCCTCGTGGTGGCTGCCACCGCGGCAACCATCGCTATAATCACCGGTTTATGTGGTTTTTTCAGGAAACCACCACCAGAATTACAAGAACCAACATCAGCCGACGCTACATCACCAACAACTGAAGAACAAGTACCCAACACCACCGCCGACGGAGGAGAAACGGAAGAAGGGGGCAATGAACTTTTACCGCCACCACCATGCATGGCGGCATTAACGTTCAAGAATCCCGAAAACGCCAGCAATTTACTGAAGAAATCAGCATCTACACGTAGTAAACTGAGTTCTACATTTAGCGTTAAGAAACATATCAGAAGCATATCGGTGAGGGAAATTATTGAAAAAGGGAAACACGTACAACAAAAGCATCATCAAGAAGATTCACTTTGGACTAAAAAGATTATATTGGGTGAGAAATGTAAAGTTTCTTATGGTGTTGAGGATGATGATGAAGATCAAAATGGTGGCAATAAAGGGGAGGTTGATATTATACCAGCAGCTGGAAATCAAGACGCCATTGTTGATAAAGAGAAAGAGATAACAAGCAAAGAAAAATAGGTTTTTTTATTATTTATTTTTCTTTTCTCAAAGGAAATGAAATTCAATTATTATTTTTTAAATGAAATGAAATTCGATTATTATTTTTAAAAGTGTTTGTTCTTTTAGAATGAATTTCAGAAATTTAATCATTCAATTATAGAATATTTAGAAGATAATCTCGTTTGTGTTCTTAGTTAATTGTCATTATTCTTTTTTTTATTGGTAATACTTAAAATTAAATAGAAATGTTCTAGTAAAAATATTACGGAGGTCTTTGTGCTAAAAGTCGATCATATATTGCTCATTCTATTAAAAAAAAGCCTGCAATTAGTTCCTATACATTAGATAAAAGAGTAAATTGGTCCATGTACTTTAACATGAGGTACACATGTCATGCCACATATCATGCCACATGTCACTATTTAGTTATTCTATTAACCATATCAATTTTTAATAGTAGAATTGGATGAAGCTTTTAATATAAAGGACCATTTTGCTCTTTAATCTAATGTACAAGGACAAATTTGCCTATTTTTTAGTAAAAGGGGCAAAATGCAATCTGACACCTATTGCAAAGGTCTCCATGATATTTTTACCAAATTTTTCTTAAGGAATATTAAATTGTTATTATTGAAGGTAAAAAAAAAAAAAGCAGCATGGAAATCCTTGTATTAGGAGCTAAATTTCATTTTACCTCGTTTATTCAAAAAATGAATAAATTAGTCTCTGTGCATTGTATTAAAGTGCAAACTGGTTATTTCTATTAAAAATTTCATCCATTTCTACTATTAAAAATTGGTGTGGTTGATAGAATAACCAAACAGATACATATTGCGTGCCCTGTGTACCTTATTTTGCAATATAGAGACCAATTTTTAACAATAGAAATAGATGATATTTTTAACTGGAGGACCAGATTGCTTTTTGATCTAATGTATAAAACTAATTTGCCTTTTTTTTTTAGTAGAGAGGACAACTTATAATCCAACTCCTAGTACAAGGATCTCTACGATACTTTTACCATTATTTTATCTAACATGAAATGAAATGGATATTAATAATTCATAAATATAGTGACTTTAGACTTTTGGGTTAATTTCATTGCATGTCCTCAAAATTATGGTTAAAATTTTAGATTGGTCAGCTTCATGAAGTTCTGTTTGAATCCTTAAAATATAAGTATTCAAACCTTCCAAACCCTTAAATCGAAACGAAAATGAGTTTAAATGTTTTCGAACAGGTGTTCTCTTTGTTACTGCAAAAACATCAATACTAACTGAGCTAAAACTCAATCGACAACTATCAAATTAAATGTTAAATGCCAAATGAAATTTGAAATGGGACATGATGATCACATTTTAAACATTAGTGACTGCATGAAAAATTCAAATTTGACATGCTAAAAAACAACCTTTTTAAATTTTAATAACACCATACGTTTTTACAATTGAATCCACATGTTCAAAACCGACATTTAATACCTAAACGGATAATTGAACCGAATAAAAAAAATATAATCGATACAATACTAATACCTATAAAAATATATTGAAATTTATGAATTAATTTAAAATTTTAAACCATAAGTTAAAAACTTTTGGTGAAATTAACCCTAAATGAAAAGGTTGGTTCCTCAATTTAATCCATTGATTCAAAACCAATGAAATCATAATAGGGCTTGTTGTAATTAGTTGTTAAGAGTGTCATGTCAATGTTTAACTTTTGCATTAAGTAATTAATTCATTAATTAATTAATTAATTAATTAAATGTCTTTTAATTTATTGTAAGAAGTTGACTTCAATGCTGTTTTGTCTTTGTCTCTTCCATTTTCATTCAGTTTCAGCTTTTATCTAACAGCTTAAACATGCATTGGCTTTTTTACTCCAATCATATTACTGCAGTTAAAGAATCCAAAGCACATGAAAGTTGACTTTTCACAATTACTGTTTTTTAATATATATATATATAACCTAAATAAATATCTCAATTAAAGCGAAAGCTTCAACACCACCGCCGACGGAGGAGAAACGGAAGAAGGGGCAATGAACTTTTACCGCCACCACCATGCATGGCGGCATTAACGTTCAAGAATCCTGAAAACGCCAGCAATTTACTGAAGAAATCAGCATCTACACGTAGTAAACTGAGTTCTACATTTAGCGTTAAGAAACATATCAGAAGCATATCGGTGAGGGAAATTATTGAAAAAGGGAAACACGTACAACAAAAGCATCATCAAGAAGATTCACTTTGGACTAAAAAGATTATATTGGGTGAGAAATGTAAAGTTTCTTATGGTGTTGAGGATGATGATGAAGATCAAAATGGTGGCAATAAAGGGGAGGTTGATATTATACCAGCAGCTGGAAATCAAGACGCCATTGTTGATAAAGAGAAAGAGATAACAAGCAAAGAAAAATAGGTTTTTTTATTATTTATTTTTCTTTTCTCAAAGGAAATGAAATTCAATTATTATTTTTTAAATGAAATGAAATTCGATTATTATTTTTAAAAGTGTTTGTTCTTTTAGAATGAATTTCAGAAATTTAATCATTCAATTATAGAATATTTAGAAGATAATCTCGTTTGTGTTCTTAGTTAATTGTCATTATTCTTTTTTTTATTGGTAATACTTAAAATTAAATAGAAATGTTCTAGTAAAAATATTACGGAGGTCTTTGTGCTAAAAGTCGATCATATATTGCTCATTCTATTAAAAAAAGCCCGCAATTAGTTCCTATACATTAGATAAAAGAGTAAATTGGTCCATGTACTTTAACATGAGGTACACATGTCATGCCACATATCATGCCACATATCACTATTTAGTTATTCTATTAACCATATCAATTTTAATAGTAGAATTGGATGAAGCTTTTAATATAAAGGACCATTTTGCTCTTTAATCTAATGTACAAGGACAAATTTGCCTATTTTTAGTAAAAGGGCAAAATGCAATCGACACCTATTGCAAAGGTCTCCATGATATTTTACCAAATTTTCTTAAGGAATATTAAATTGTTATTATTGAAGGTAAAAAAAAAAAGCAGCATGGAAATACTTGTATTAGGAGCTAAATTTCATTTTATCTCGTTTATTCAAAAAATGAATAAATTAGTCTCTGTACATTGTATTAAAGTGCAAACTGGTTATTCCTGTTAAAAATCTCATCCATTTCTACTATTAAAAATTGGTGTGGTTGATAGAATAACCAAACAGATACATATTGCGTGCCCTATGTACCTTATTTTGACATATAGGGACCAATTTTTAACAATAGAAATAGATGATATTTTTAACGGGAGGACCAGATTACTTTTTGATCTAACGTATAAAACTAATTTGCCTTTTTTTTTAGTAGAGAGGACAACTTATAATCCAACTCCTAGTACAAGGATCTCTACGATACTTTTACCATTATTTTATCTAACATGAAATGAAATGGATATTAATAATTCATAAATATAGTGACTTTAGACTTTTGGGTTAATTTCATTGCATGTCCTCAAAATTATGGTTAAAATTTTAGATTGGTCACTTCATGAAGTTCTGTTTGAATTAAAATATAAGTATTCAAACCTTCCAAACCCTTAAATCAAAATCGAAAATGAGTTTAAATGAGTTTAAATGTTTTTTTCAACAGTGTTCTCTTTGTTACCGCAAAAACATCAATACTAATCGAGCTAAAACTCAATCGACAACTATCAAATTAAATGTTAAATGCCAAATGAAATTTGAAATGGGACATGATGATCACATTTTAAACATTAGTGACTGCATGAAAATTCAAATTTGACATGCTAAAAACAACCTTTTAAATTTTAATAACATCATACGCTTTTACAATTGAATCCACATGTTCAAAACCGACATTTAATACCTAAACGGATAATTGAACCGAATAAAAAAAATATAATCGATACAATACTAATACCTATAAAAATATATTGAAATTTATGAATTAATTTAAAATTTTAAACCATAAGTTAAAAACTTTTGGTGAAATTAACCCTAAATGAAAAGGTTGGTTCCTCAATTTAATCCATTGATTCAAAACCAATGAAATCATAATAGGGCTGCTTGTAATTAGTTGTTAAGAGTGTCATGTCAATGTTTAACTTTTGCATTAAGTAAGTAATAATTAATTAATTAATTAATTAATTAAATGTCTTTTAATTTATTGTAAGAAGTTGACTTCAATGCTGTTTTGTCTTTGTCTCTTCCATTTTTCATTCAGTTTCAGCTTTTTATCTAACAGCTTAAACATGCATTGGCTTTTTTTACTCCAATCATATTACTGCAGTTAAAGAATCCAAAGCACATGAAAGTTGACTTATTCACAATTACTGTTTTTTTAAAATATATATATATATAACCTAAATAAATATCTCAATTAAGGCGAAGTCAAGATATTTTTTAAGGGAAGTCGGATAAAATTTTATTTTTTTTATGATTTATATCTTTATAATTTATAAAGGATTAAATTAAATTTTTATAATTTTAGGGGATAAAGTACAATTTTATTTTTATTAAATTAAAATATTTAAAAAATTTTAAAAGCCTAAATAATAATTTTATCTTTTAAGGGGGCCATGCCAGCCCCTGGCTTCCTCCCTTATCTCAGCTCATCATTTTGGTTTTTTAATTAGAATTTCAGGCAAAAATAAAATAAATTCTTTAAACAATTTGAAATTCAAAATGCATTTATAGTTATGTGAATACTAACCACCAATAAATTTGATTTTAGTATTATATCTTCCTAAATTTGGGTGGTTAATTTGAGTTTAATATTTATTTTTTCTGACTTAAATCATTTCAGTGATTTTAATTTTGTATCATTTTTAGTTATATGTTCGGTTTATAGGTAAAAATACTATGAAGACTTTTAATTAAGAGTCGATTGATTTTACTCCATCTACTTAAAATAGTTAAATTAGTCCCTATACGTTATATCAAAAAAAATTTAATTATTCTGTTAAAAATTAGTCTTTATATATCAGCATAAAATACACGTGATTGTTTAGTTATTCCATCCGCCACAATAATTTTTAATCGTAACAATGAATTCAATTTTTAACAGAAATGATCAATATACTTTTTAATCCAACGCATAAATATTATTTTATCTATTTTCTAAATAAAAAAATAAAATACAATTTAACTCTTTGTATTTGTGACGAGTTTGAATTTCAAATTTTAAATTCAAAAAATAATTTATTGGTCAGAATGAAACAGGGAACACTGTCCATACAAGTGTCGTAAGCCAATTACTCCAATTGTTTATACACATACACATTAAAAACTGTTTTTACTGTAACGTTAATGGATCCTTTGTGTTTGTGGGGTTAACTTCTTGTGGTTTTTTTTTTTTTTTTTCTGTAAGAAGAAACAAAAATGAACATGTCTTTTTATGACAAAACAGTGAAACAGGTCCAGGGACCAATCCTCAAAATTCAGTTCTAATAGACACAAAATGTAAAAAATTATCAACATTGCGGGCGGAATCAAAGCTCAAAAATATATATATATATAACTTTTAGTCTTTAAATTTTGAAATTAAGTCTATTTTGGTGGCATCTAATTAATAGGTTCTTTTTAAATAATCGATTAAAATCATAATAATAATAATAATAATAATAATAATAATAATAATAATGTTATCATGATTTATATTAAAAAAGATGAATTTATCTTTTAATTAATTCAATTAATTTCAACACTAAAGAGAGAAATTGATTTCCAAAGAAAAACAACGTCTTCGATAACTGATTTAACAAGTTTCACATCACCAACATAATTTTTAAATTTTTTACGTGGCTTGATCAAACTGCTACAATCTCTTTATTTATATCTTTTAACCTCAGCTGCTGATTTAAAAATGATCTCATGGGTCTAATTATAATAAGACCTCACCTTAGATATTACCTCTACTTCGGTACTTAACCTTGACAATTAATTTTATTTTGATCCTTGAGCTTAACAAATGTAAAAATTTGATGATGTACTCAATATGATTATGCCATATCATCATCTAAAATTTTTAAAAAATAAAATTTTTGAATGATGATGTGATAAAATAGATTTAGTTACGAAATTCAGGTATCAAAACGGGCAAAAAATACAAGTACCAAAATCAATATAATTATCAAATTTAGGGACTAAGAGTTATATTAGCCCAAAAACCAACCTTGAACCAATGGTTTATTTTGAATTTCAAAACACTCAAACAGGACCTTGTAAAACCACCTTTCTGTCTTGAACTTCTTCATTGTTTTTTTACACAAAAGCTTTGTCCTTTTTTTTTTTTTTTGCTTCTTTGAGATGCTTTTTTGAACTGTGCCGATGGGTGCTTCAGGGAAATGGGTAATATCTCTTATTGGTCTCAAAAAAACCCAAAAACAACGCCAAGTAAGCTCTGGATTTTCTATGTTATTCCACCGTAAAAATATCTATGTACATTTTAAAGATTTAAAAATCTTTCCTTTTTTGTGTTTATGTAGGAGAAAGTGAATAGCAGCAAGAAATGGAAGCTATGGAGAAAGTTTAGATCAGATTCTCAAAGCTCTGATTCTTTCATTGCTGCCATGGCTGCCATTGTTCGAGCTCCTTATAAAGATTTCAGTTTTTTAAAGCAAGAATGGGCTGCCATTCTCATTCAAACAGCTTTTCGTGGCTTCTTGATAAAGTTGACGTCTTTTTTTTTTTTCCTTTACATGTTTGGTATCCGAGAAAGTGATGGAATGTGAAAAAATAAACCTTATTTCCAATGGTAGAGTCCTTCGTTATGTTACTCCCATTTGAATTATAAATTTTTGAAAGAATTAAAAATTTAATTTCTTGTATTAATATGTAAAATTTTACAATTTTCAAAAGTAATTAAATTATAACCTTTTTGTTTTTGGAGAGAGTATAATTGAATTTTAAAATTTAGTAGGGGCTGAAATACAATTTTACTATTAAATCAACTTAAAACTTTACAAATATTTAAGAGACTAAAGGGACAATTTTTCAGTTTTTGGGGGTGGCCAAGCCCCTCACTTCCTCCCTCTAGCTTCACCCCTTTACTCGGAGTCGGGTTTGAATGCGAATTTTTATATGTAGGCAAGGAGAGCATTGAGGGCTTTAAAAGGAATTGTGAGGCTACAAGCTTTAGTTCGAGGTAGACAAGTTCGGAAACAAGCCTCGGTGACGCTTCGATGCATGCAAGCTCTCGTTCGTGTTCAAGCTCGAGTCAGGGCTCGTCGTGTTCGAATGTCAATCGAAGGACAAGCGGTTCGGAAGATGCTTGATGGTCATCGTAGAAAGGACGATGTCTTGAAACGAGCCGAGATAACGGTTAACCGAAACATTCATTAAATTATCGCTTTCAATCAATGTTTTTAAAATCAGACTGGTGATCAAACTGATTAGACCATTGCGTACTTGTTCGATTAAAAAATATTTAAAAGAATCGGTTTAATCACTAGTACAACTTATTTTTTAGTCAGTCCAACAAGTTCAATATTATTCTATTGACCGATATCCCGGTCTAATTAGTCTGACCGGTCACTCCGGTCCGATTCACACATCTTTACTTTTGACTAATGAATTTTATTGAACATTTATTATTTCAGGATGGTTGGTGTGGTAGCAAAGGGACATTAGAGGATGTTAAAACAAAGCTACAAATGAGGCAAAAAGGGGCTTTCAAGAGAGAAAGGACTCTTGCTTATTCACTTGCTCAAAAGGTATAAATTTTTTTGCGATTTTTTCATATTAATTTTCAGAGGATGATTGATGTTCTTTGTGTTTTTACAGCAATGGAAGTCAGTCCCGGGATCAACTACTCGAACAAATTGTTTGATTCCATGTCTTATAAGCCAAGAGTTTGATAAGAACAGTTGGGGATGGAATTGGCTCGAACGCTGGATGGTAGCCAGGCCATGGGAGACGCGGTTGATGGAACCGTCAACACGTACCGACCCTTCGAAGACTTGCTTAGAGTCCCTCTCGGAAAAGAATGAAAGATGTTCGGAACCGTGCTCAATGAAAGCGAGGAAGAACAATGTCACCACTAGGGTATCCGCAAAGCCGCCTCCTCATACTAGGCAAGTTACTCGATCATCTTCAAGTCCAAGTTCCGAATTTCGATTCGACGAAAGCTCGGGTTCATCGTCAATATGCACTTCTACAACACCAGTTTCCGGAACCACCGTCTTGCCATCGGATGCAATGGGGGACAGTGGCAATAGTAGGCCGAACTACCTGACCATGACGGTGTCTACCAAGGCGAAACAAAGAATTGGCAATCATGGATTCCAAAGGCAGTCCATGGATGAGTTGGAGTTCAAGAGGTCAGCTGGTTTCGAGAACGGCGATTCAAAAAGTTGTGCCGGTTCAGACCCATCGGTTCGTATGTCTCGAGCTCGACCACTCTGTCCTCCGACTGGATTGAACAAAAGCTCAAAGAGGGGAAACTTGAAAAGTCCAACATTTTGTCTTTGATTTAGAGTAATATTATATTTGTAATTTCTAGGCATCATCATGATGGAGCAATTTCAAATCATAAAATTGAAGATAATTATAAAAAAAGAAAAGGAATGCTTTTTGGTGCTTAAAAAAAAAACATATAAAAAATATTTAATTATCATTTTTAAAAAGCTAATATTGAAAAAGTAAAAACCTTTTAATTAGTTGCCAAAAAAGTAATGAATGGAAAAGTTGGTTCCACAACTTTTGGTGGTCCATTATTGGCACTATACTTGATTTTTGGGGCCATATCATGCCCTGGTTTATAAAATTAAAAATCATCCTAAAATAATATTGAATAATTTTTTCATAAAAATATAATATTTAATTAGAGTCTTAATGAAAAAATTAAAAGTTAATTAAGTCTTTTGAAATTATTTTTTAATTGATGCTATTATTATTCATTAAGTGATGACATGGTTTTTACTATTTAAAAAATTATATCCCACAACAAAACATAATGCAAAATTATTTCTATTGTTTATTAGGAATAAAGTAGTATCTAGTCTTCGAACTTTGACAACTTTTTCAACCTTATTTCTTGAATTTCTTTTTGTTTATGTTAATCTCCAAACTTAGCAATTTCTTTTTTTCTAATTTAGTCCTTGAATTTAGCTTTTATTAATGTATGATGACGTGATATTCGAGATTACGTTATGTAATAACATTTAAAAAAAAACACACAATTTCTATATATATATTTTTAGATTTTATATGATTTTTAATTTTTAAGTAATAATGTGACATAATATCAAAGTGTCACGTAATCACACTTTAATAAAATTGAAATTTAATAATCAATTTAGAAAAGGAAAAAAAAACTTTACCCTAATTTAAAATCAAACTTTGGATGTTACCTATAAATCTAATTTTGCAATAGATGAATTTGTAAGTATCTTTCGACAAGTTGAGTTGAGTTAAAAGAGAGTTTAGCTTTTTACAAAGAATACATGAGTTAATGGGCATGGGTCATAAGTTGATGGATTGACCATGTTGACAAACTAGTCTGCCTAATAAATTATTATGTTCGACTTTGAATCTTTGTTTAGTAATGGTAAAATTTAATATTTTCGATAAAATTTTGAGTTGATTTGTATTGAATGAAGCAATTTTAAAAAAAAAAGTAGATGCGGGATAACGTAGGATTAATTTTTTTTTGGGGATAATTTGTATAAAGAGATTATGACAATTATTATTCGTACCTCACTATATAAACTTATCATTTTACTTTTATATATACACTATTAAAAGAGTAAAATGTAACAATGTGCAGGAGAAAGAATATGTATGTTTTATGTTTAAATATTCACTTGTCTTTAAAAATTGAAAATATTAAAAATAATAGGTAAACTACACCCAATGTCACTAAATCATTAATAAAATTACGTTGAGTAATTAAAATATAAATTTATTGATAATTTAGTAATCTTTATGTAATTTACACTAAAATAAGTTTTTAAAATTCATGATTGCTTATCTTAATAATATTTTAATAATTTAGGTAATGGAATTAAAAATAAAAAATAAAAAGAATCAAAGATTCTTGCACAAATGTGCACCAAAATTGAATACCCTTAAAATTATTGCACAATGGCCTATCAATTATCACTGCCCCAACATGATTATTATTGCCACGTATACGGATCCGATCTGATAGTTTTCCGAAGGGGACATAACCTTCAAAGCGCGACAAAGATTCAGATCATGACATCATCAGGTCCCACTATCTGACCCCCTGATGTGTCACCTTCAACCAGTCAACGAACTGAATTTCATTATTTTAAAAAAATGGCCCTTGAGTTTTTTTCTTTTACAATTCATTAAATAAATTTTATTAATAAATTTTATTAATAAATTTTGTGATAAAATTCTCATAATTGTAAAATCCTTATCTAGATTTAAATACTTTATAATGTCAGGTATATAATATTTGTATTCACATTTGTAATTGTTCTTGAAAGGTTTATTACATATTTTGGCCCCTATGTTATAGCGAAAATTTCACTTACGTCTTTTTATTATTCTTTTTATCAATTTGTCTCCTCTACTTTCATTTTATCATTCATGTTAGCCCCCTTGATCATTTCCATTAAAAATCCCACGTGGCCATTTAAGCCAATCAAACACAAACATGTTTACTATTGTAAAAGAGCCAAAATGAAGATTTCACTATAACATAAGAGCAAAAGTGAGAATTTGACAATAATATAGGGGCCTAAACAAATATTAAACCTTCTTGAAACTATACTAGTAAGTAGTAACTCCAAAATATATAATGTTGAGCGTGTAGTAACTTTTAGGTCTTAGGTTTGACTTTGTATAAATATGCGGGTTCTCTCTTAAATATATCCCCATTAATTAATTAATTAAAATTGAGTTAATTATTGAATTCAATATTTATAATAATTAATTTTTATTAAATTGGTTGTAAATTAAAAAATAATACCATAAACTATGATATTTTTTACATATAACAAAGGTTAAATTCTACTATTAATTTCTACATTATGTGTAAGTTGTATATTTAAAATTTTTAGTCCCAATCAAATTGTACGTAGCTATTAAATCCATTAAGTTACATTCTCTCATGACAAACATATTATTGTATGTGTAATATCATATCAACTTATTATTTTCACATATTATTTATAAAAAAGACCAGTTAATAAATTTAAAGAGAATTGATTGCATTAAGATCGACGTTTGAAATCTGAAAATATATAAATTAAGAATGATTTTATGTGAAGACATGCCAAACAAATGACTAAATCTAAAATTTTAGTGTGTATTAAATTCACAACTTATTAAAGTACAAGGTCCAATAACAAATTTTGACCTAAAATTTAAAGATGAAGAATCAATGTTTTTATAATCGGATCAGTGGTCAAACCATCCACTCTCGAAATAATTAGTTAATTTAATTTGATTAAATAAATTATAAAAGAAATTTAAAATTAAAAAATATTTTTTTATTAATTTAATTAAATTTTAATCAATTCAACCTCATTCTTGGAACCGATGTAGTCCGAACAATGTGAAATAAACCTTGTGAATAATTGAATTGGAGAGAGGGTTAAGTGGGACCCCAAGTAACAAGGACAACACTTGTGATGTAATTCGCTTTGCTTATTCAGATATCATCACTTGGCGGACATCATATTTACTTTCCACCATCAACGGTGTTCCTTTAATGGGAAACCCTTCTGATTGATGATGGTGGGTCCACACATATAAACCCTTCTAGTTTATGTTTGCTATGTACATGTCTCTTGGACTTCAGTTTCTTTGAATAAAAGTTCCAACTATTCATCAATTTTTTTAAAAAATTGAAACTAATTTTTATTTAACTTTAAAAAATTATAAAATAATTTTTAATTATTTAAATTTTCATTTAATTCGTTAGGTTATTAAAATTATTGTTATATGGTTTTCTCTGTTTACACCGCCGCCTACACCAATCAAAAGGTTTCATTTCCCATTCATTTTTACAGTTCAATTTTTTTTATAAAGCAACTTTAAATGTCATATATTTGTGAATCAAAATCCCAACACATTTTTTCTTCGATCATTGACATTAATTGTCAAATTGACTTAGATCTAAGGTATGTTTTTCTACTCATCGATAGGTATTGATCTATTATACTGATCGTCAAATAGTCTCTTGGAGCTCATTAATTAGACTTAACAAAAAAAACTTAACAGTTAGTCTTAAATAAAAGCTTTCAAATAGTTTAGTGACTTAAATGAAAACTTTTAAATAGTTTGTCAACTATTTTGTAACTTTTGAAGTTGAGTGACCAAAACGTAAATTTACTAATAGTTTAATAACATTGAAGATAGTTTACCCTTGATTTTTATACTGTTCCTAGTATTATCCATAGCCCTGTAACTCATAAATCCAACAATAATACGTGCTTAAAACACTTTTGAACCTATGTTCTCGTTATTGTTGTTGCAATAACGATATCCATTGAGTTAAAACTCAATTAGCTTCCCTTTTAAATTAAATTAACACGAATTAACCCGATCCAAAATATCTACCCGACTCCCAAGAATCCCAAAAGAAGTTAAATGAAGGTATGTACCTCAGTACTCAATGATGTAAGCAAATTATAATAGCCTAAAGCCCCACTTGGTTTATATTTAAGTCTCACACCCCACTTTGTTTTTCTATTTCATATTACCACAATTATTCTCATATATATATATATATATATATATATATGGGTGAATTTTTTAATTTCATAGACAGAATTGTAATTTTTATTGTTATTTTTATTTTTGAAATTTGTTGAAAATTTTAATTTTGCTCCTTCAAAATTTTTGAAAATATCTATTAGGTTTTTTTTTAATTTTAAAAAATCTCTTTAATTTCACAATATTTTTAAAAATTTAATTAGTCCCTCAAATTTTTTTTTTGAAAAAGTTGGTAAACTCATAAAATTTTTGAAAATTTTAATTAAATTTCTCAAAACTTTGTTCCAAAATTGCAATTTTTTTATATTATACCTAAATTGTGAAAATTTTAAATTCAGCTCCCAATATATATATATAAGTATACATAAAAGAATAAAGCTAACTTTGTTTCTCTATTGGCAATGCAAAGCCTAAGAAGTTGGTCAAGTGACGTGCACCTTGATCTCACATCACTACCAAAACCATCACCACCTTCTTCCTCTTCCTCTTCCTCCAACACCACCCCCATGAGCACCACCACCACGACGGTCACCGCCACAAGTGGCGGCAGCAGTTGTCTCTCCATCGACGAGGAGGAATCGACGGAGACTCGAATCCAAAGACTGATATCGGAGCACCCAGTCATCATCTTCAGCCGATCATCATGTTGCATGTGTCACGTCATGAAAAAGCTCTTGGTCACCATCGGGGTTCATCCTACCGTCATCGAACTCGATGACCGTGAGATGGCTTCCCTCCCTCCTCCTCCGTCGTCATCTCCAACTCACGGTGGCATCCCCTCCATGAACCACCCTTCTCCCTCCGTGTTTATTGGTGGAACCTGCATCGGTGGCCTTGAATCCCTCGTGGCTCTTCACCTCAGTGGTCACCTCGTTTCAAAGCTCGTTGAGGTTGGTGCTCTCTGGGTATGATATATATATATATATATAATTATTATTGTTCCTATATATAGCTTTAAAAATCATGTAATGATCAAGCTTTCCATTTTTAATGCTTCTTCAAATCTGGAGTTTTTTCCTTTCATTATTATTATTATATAAATCGATAAACATAAAAATTAAGCAGTCAGTGACTGGTATGGGTCATTTAAAAGTGGGGTCTTTTTGCCAATTATTGAGTATTTTTCAGCCACGAAAATTTTCTCATTGTAGATGAAAATTTCTCATATACACATATATGGTTTAATTACATGACTGTGAATGAATTAACCCATTCCACAGAAGTTTAGTATGCTAAATTATTATTAAAAATTAATTAGGTTGACGAAATAATCGAATAATGATACGTGACTGTCACATAAACCATATGTTAATAGTAGAAAAAGATAAAAAATTTTACAAAATGATTGATTTGCTCTTTGATCTAACATTCAAAAATTAATTTACTTATTTTTTAAATAAATAAATCAAATGTAATCTGATTTGTAATTCACAGATAATTAGATTTAATCTGTACATAAAATTACTGGCTCTGAGTATATCAAATTTGGGGGAAGGAAGGAGGGAATCTGACAAAGAAGATGAGCTTAAAAAGAAGGCAAAGAATCAAAGACATGGTACTAAATTGTTACCGACACAGCAGACAGTAGTTAATGTTGCATCATAGCTTCAGTTTAACAACCTGATTGTCAGGTTGTTGAAGACAGGAGTAGGATGGGATCAAATTTAGGTAATCGAGAATAAACTATGATCAAGTTCATTTTTTTTTTTATTAAAGGAATCTCTTTTTCTTTTAGTTCATTTTTTAATCTAATATTTCTATCCATTTTTTTAAATATTGGATAAATCTTCTTAGATTTATCAATATGTTAAATTTTTTAATTTGTTCGAGTTTTGGTATTTTGAGGCTATTTTTTTCCGATAAACCTCAAGTTCCAAGTGTTATTAGGTTTAAGTTGTTTGAGTTTGTTGAAAACCTCGATGGGGATGTTAAAGCATGAATAAATATCAAGGAGATGACACTGTTGAGCCTTGGAAAAAAAATTTTTAGGGGTCGGATAAAATTTTAATTTTTTATAGTTTATATTTTTATAATTTATAAAGGATTAAATCAAAATTTTTAATTTTAGAGGGGCCAAAGTATAATTTTACTTTTATTAATTTAAAAATTTTAAGGATCAAAATTGTAATTTTACTTTTTAGGGGGCCAGGGCCCATGCCAGCGCCCCCTGAATTCGACCCTGTTTTAGGCTGTTTTTTTATGTCATACTAGTTCACATCCACACTATACTACCACATAAGCGAACTTATGGATCGAATCCTGATTTCGGGTCTAAATGATGGATCGGATCTTGATTTCAAGTGGTTTTAGGCTGTTTTTTTTATGTCATTTCAAATTATTGTCAATCGAGATATTATTTATTTAACTTATTTTAATGTTTGAATAATCAATTTATTATGATAGAATTTATAATTATTCAAGTTGGAATTTTAAGCTTAACAAATATAAAAAGGTGGAACAAGACATTTTATACCAACAAATGATGTTTTGTTTATGGCAACTGAAACATAGAGTATTAGCATGTTCAACATGACTTTCTGAGACATCATCACTTTTTAAAAGTAAAATTTATCTAATGTCATTTAAATAAGCTTGTTCAACTTTGTTTATAAGTGCTTTTGAGTTCCTAAAATTAAATAATGTAAATTAATTTTGAGTTTGGGTCATTTTACAATTATTTTATAATTATTATTGTTATTATCGGGATTATGTATATTTTGAGTCTGCTTAAATATTTCTAACTTTTAATATCTATAAAGAAAAATTAATTTTATAAATATCAAAGTAATTTCAACTCAAGTTTGAGTCTAAGCATGATCGGACCACTCAAATAATTCATTTTACTATTTTAAAAAAAAAATAATAAACCAAACTGGATCGAGTTGTCTTGAGATTGAAAATACTAAACCCAAGCTCAGTCTAACATGGGATGGACCACCTGACTCATAAGCATTCTACTGCCAACAAATATCTTTAGCCATTGCTCCCTTATTTTGTTGGCTAATACCAGAAATTTGATCTGATGCAATTATATACATGAAACGTCGATTTTGATTAAACTGCATGCATGCAATTTTGTTTCGGTTGAGTTTTTTAGAAAAACAAATAAATCACGCGAGTAAATATATTGTTTGTGCATGTATAAAAAGTAATAAATTTCAAATACTACTAGGCTTATTATTGTATTAATAATTGGCGAAAAGTGATCAAATTTTAAAATTTATAAATATAATCACGTAGAATCAAAATTTGTATATCATATTATATATTTAATTAAAATTAATATATATGGTAATTAATTAATGGTTATAATTGCATATCATAAATACTATATTTTATCAAAATTAGATCAATAATTAATAACATAAAAGTAGATTTAGAACTTAAGTGGGTGGGGTGAATGTGACTATATTATAGCTTTTGTGCACCTAAACCAACCACATGCTTCATTGCTTTTTCTTTTTTCGATTAATCTAACATTCCATACTATATCCTTCAACTACCCTTCAAAATTATGTGGATATTCGTTTTTGAAAAGTTGAATATGTAGGAGAATATGCTGCCATTTTTTTTCAAATAAATCAAATTTCATTCAACTTAATAAAATAAGATTAGTAATCAGGGGCGATGTGAATAAATTTTTAGGAGGAGCCTAAATAATAATTTTACATTTTAAGGGGTGAGGTCATACACCTTTGGCACTTACCGATAGTAATACATGAACGAAGATCGTTGCCTCAGGCGGCAGGTGGGGCTCTACCTGTGGTCCAACAGAAAAATGTTTAAATTTCATTAAAAATTCAGTTTGGGACCCATTTTTTGAAGAAAAAAATGCGTTAGGGCCCATATTTTTTAAAAAATTCGGTCTGAAGTCGTAAGGCCATTTTTTTAAAAAAAATTAGAGCCCAAAAAAGAAGTGCGTTAGGGGCCAATTTTTTTTTTAAAAAAATTCAGGCCAAAAAAAAATCAGGGGCGGCTCATTTTTTTGATGGTGCACATCGACCAACAAAAATAATCATGGCGAAGATAGAAATGATTTTTAGGAGCTTGAATTATAATTATTTAAGATTGCTAAAATTTTTAGCTTGAATTTAAAATTTTTATTTTAAAAAAAGTCATTTATCAAATTAAAATCTTATAAACCGGTTAAAAGTGGAATTCCCTATTGTAGGGGGCTGAAGCCACTTACTTACTGTAACCCTAAGACTAGTTGCATGGAGAGACGACGAAGATCTTATTTCTGTGTAATGGTAAAAAATTTGTGTTGTCGTCACGTAATATCCTTCCCTATAAATATATTAAATTTAAATAATGCAGAAGAGAGTATTGTATATGATGATGATAACATTTATTACACGAAGAAAAACAGTGTTTATTTGAAGGACTAAGCTAACATCACGTGGTTATATTTTACTACAAAATTTGTCATTGTGTTAGGTTTGACTTCATTTCTTGTCGTCCAACTACCAATATTTTCATGATGTAAACTTCAATATTGACTAATTAAGTATAAATAATAATAATAATAATAATAATAATAACAAAAGATTAATTAGAGGACAAAAAAAGCTCACCATCTTAGCTGTCAAATTAATTGGAAAACTTGATTCCTGCCATATTTTGTGTATTTCGAAACTTGATAACTTTATTAGGTAATAAACGACACGACATAATTTTTAAAAAATCTAAATTTAGAGATTAAATTAAAAAATTACTAAATTTTAGATTAATGTAAACAAAAAAAATCCCGTGACCAAAATGAAAAATTATGACTAAATTTCATATTATCGAAAAGGAAAAACATGAGAAATTTTCAATCTTAATCTTAAAATTATTTGCAACTTGAAAGATTTTTCATGTACTTCTTTGCTTATTATAATGTTTCCCTGCATGTGTTTAGATGTGTTCAGACATTGAATTATTTGATAATTAAAGTGATTGGACCATTATTTCTACCATATAATAAAATAAAATAGATGTATTTAAATTTTCCTTTTAAGTCAACAAGATTTGATATTGATTACAAGGGTAAGTTTTGAGCAATAAAATCTCAAATAGTTAAAACCTATTTATTTACATACCTTTTTAGAATTTATTTAAAAGGAAATTACCACCCGTATTTGAATTTAAATTTAACAAAAAAATATTAATAGCGTTTAACAATTAGACTTACATTTTTAAATTAAACAAATAGAGGGACTAAATCGGTTATTTTTCCTCATTCAATTTCATCCTTTTGACAATAGTTCCAATGTTCTTATTGCCCGTAGATGTGTTAAATTTTTTTTTAACCCTCTTTTTTTATTTGTTTAAACAAATTTCATGGCGCTTCTTTATTTTGGCTTTTGCTTTGCATGTGATCTCTATAAACCCCACCTCCCATTTTCCTCTACATCATGATAAATTCATATCACTTCCCTTCCATTCTCCACCACATTCAAACCCCATCAAAGAAAACTCCTTTTTTTTTTCTCCATTTCACACTAAAAAGATTATATCTTTTTGTATATTTTTTGTTAGCTTTCATTTCATTGGAGCATCAATGGCGGATTCAAAGAGGTATATTTCCAAAACAGAGCTTGAAACCCACAAAAAACCAGATGATCTTTGGATCTCAATCCAAGGCAAGATCTATGATGTAACTCAATGGAGTCACCACCACCCTGGTGGGCCACTTCCATTACTGAACCTCGCTGGGCAAGACGCCACCGATGCTTTCATAGCTTATCATCCCGGCATAGCTTGGCAATATCTCGACAAGTTCTTCACTGGTTATTACCTTGAAGGTTACTTAGTCTCTGATATATCCGAAGATTACAGAAAGCTAGCTGTTGAGTTCTCAAAGATGGGTCTTTTCGAGAAGAAAGGACATGGGACATGTATTTTATTTACCATCATAGCATTGCTGTTTTTCACTTGTGTTTATGGTGTTTTATGTTGTGACAAAACTTGGGTTCATCTCTGTTGTGGTGGGTTATTGGGGTTTTTATGGATACAAAGTGGTTGGATAGGACATGATTCAGGACATTACACTGTCATGTCTAATAAAGACCTCAACAGGTTGGCTCAACTTCTTACAGGGAATTGTCTTGCTGGGATCAGCATGGGATGGTGGAAATGGACACATAATGCTCACCATATTGCTTGTAATAGCTTAGATTTTGATCCAGACCTTCAACACATGCCTTTCTTCACGGTATCTTCAAAGTTCTTTAATTCAATCACATCTGCATTTTATGGTAGAAAACTGAACTTTGATTCTCTTACAAGGCTTTTAGTTAGTTACCAACATTGGACATTTTACCCTGTCATGTGCTTTGCTAGGATCAACCTATTTGCACAATCTATCATCTTGTTGTTGTCTAAAAGAAAAGTCCCTAACAAAGGTCAAGAAATTTTTGGGATACTTGTTTTTTGGACATGGTATCCATTACTTGTCTCTTTCTTACCTAATTGGTACGAAAGAGTAATGTTTGTGGTTGTAAGTTTTGCTGTGACCAGTATCCAACATGTTCAGTTCTGTTTGAACCATTTCTCGTCGAGTGTTTACGTCGGCCCGCCGAACGGGAATGATTGGTTCGAGAAACAAACCGACGGGACGCTTAATATATTGTGTTCGTCTTGGATGGATTGGTTCTATGGTGGGTTGCAATTCCAAGTTGAGCATCATTTGTTCCCGAGGTTGCCTAGGTGCCATTTACGGACAATTTCACCGCTTGTTAAGGAGTTGTGTAAGAAACACAATTTGGCTTACAATTGTGCTTCTTTTTGGAAAGCTAATGCAATGACAATTGAGACACTTAAATCAGCTGCATTACAAGCTAGGGTTCTTACCAATGCTGTTCCAAAGAACTTGGTGTGGGAAGCTGTCAACACACATGGGTGACAACTATTTTATGAATATGCTTATTATTATTATTATTGCCATAAACTTTTATGTCTGTCATGTTGACATCCATATATTTGAGTATTAAGTTTGTTGTCTTGAATGGCTGTAAATTTGTTGTTTCATTCAAACATGGTTTTGGGACAAGTTGATTGGGAAAGTGGACCCTTGAAAGGGACATTGCCAGCATAGAATGTGGACCAATGCTTGAGTTGGCAACCATGGCTCCTCTTACATTTTTTGTTTGGATGTAACTAAGGTGGTGTTTTTGTCAATTTTATGTTTCTTAAATATTAATACTTTTAAAGTTTATAGGACAAAAGTAACACAAATATCTTATATTAAGAGTTGGGTTGCATTTTGTTTTCTCTATGTAAAAAAGGTAAATTAATCTTTATATGTTAGATCAAAAAGAAAACTGGTCTTTTTGTTAAAAATTTTATCCATATTTTTACTGTTGAAAATTAGTCCATGTATATGTCAGTGGCACGTTACGTATAATTGTCTGGTTATTTTATTAATCACACCAGCTTTTAACAAAAGAACTAGATGAAATTTTAACGGAAATGACTAATTTAGTATTTGATCTAACGTATAAGGACCACAAAAAAAGAAGGATGAAATTGTTGAACAGCAAATGAAAAACAATACCGTATGAGTGATAAGTGGTAGAGAGGATCCTAAACCCAAAACACTATCCTATCACTTGATGTCTACATTGGAACCACTTGAAGGGTAAAAACTGTAGGCTTCTAAGTTAAAAGTTAGATTATATTTTGTTCATTTAGTTTTTGTACGTTAGATTAAAAGGTAAAGTTATTTTTTCTTTTTAAAATTTTTATCCATTTCTACTGTTAAAACTAATTTTACTGACGAAATAACCATACAATGACACGTGACATCCCACGTGTATCTCATGTTGATGTACTAAGACCAGCTTTTAACAGTAGAAATAAATAAATTTTTTAACAGAATGATTAGTTCGCTCTTTGATCTAATGTAAAATTACTATTTTACTCATTTTTTTAGTAGATAGGACAAAATGCAATCAAACCTCAATATAAAGACCTCCATAGTATTTTACCTAACTCGAGATTATACGAGTCAATTTAGTTTTATATTTTGTAATTTAAATTTTAAAATTTTGGATATTCTAAATAGATTTCAAGTTGGAATATTTTTAATTTCTGATATAATAAAGAGCCATGAAAAAGATTTAGATGGACGACACAAAGCCAAAGCCCATTGATTTAGGTGGACGTCTAAAAGCTAAATTGTTTGTGTTTTGCCAGATATAAAATGGGTGGCACTGGACCCCAAAATCCAGCTCATAAATACATCACCATGTGAAACTAAAAAGTGAAAGCATACGGATAGGATGAGGGGCGAAATTAGGGAAGGACTGGCATGAATTTTGGCCTTTTAAAATATATTTTTTAAAAATTTTAAATTATTAAAAGTAAAATTATATTTTGGCCTCTCTTAAAATTATAAAAATTTAATTTAATCGTTTATAAATTATAAAGATATAAATTAGGGTTTTTTACTGAAAGGGTGTAGAAAATAAAAAAAACAGAAATAGGATGGCTATCAGATTAATTACGGAATTGGGGTGACCAGGGTGGTCACGCCACTGCCATAGGCGGCACCACCCTGGTGTCAGCCTTCCCTGCATAAATTTAGAGAAAACAGTTAGAAACAGTAAAAAAACAGTGAAGAAAATAGTAAATGACAGAGGCATGCAGCATCAGGAAAAAAAAGCAAAACAATAGTCTACAATAGAAGGCACCGCCTGGACAATGGACTGCCAGAGGCGGCACCAAAGCCAGGTCAATGGCTTGCTAGAGGCGGCACCAACTGCTCCTGCATGCAGTTTTTTAAGGTCCCCTCTCGTCCGTCCCCCTCCTTCAAAGCTTCTTGCTGCAGAATAAGAAGAAGAAGAAGAAGAAGAAGAAGAAGAAGAAGAAAAAGGTGGTGCCGAAAAAGAAAGAGGAAGAAGAAAGAAAGAAGAAGGAAGAAATCAGGGAAAAAAATTGGGAAAATTAGGAAGAAATCTGGTGCCGCCTCTGCATGTCCATTGTTCAGCCTGTCAATATTTTGCATTGTTTTGCACTGTTCCAACCGTTTTATGTTTTTTTTTTTTAATTTGCTGCAGAGTATCAGGGTGGTGCCGCCTATGGGAGTGGCGTGACCACCCTGTTCATCCCATTTCCGTAATTAATCTGATAGCCATCCTATTTCTGTTTTTTTTTTTATTTTCTACACCATTTCAATAAAAAACCCTATAAACTATAAAAAATTAAAATTTCATCAGATCCCCCTAAAAAATTAAAAATTATTCTGTATGTGATTTAATTCAAATTTTAGAGTTAATTTGAGGAAAGCTAATTGCTAATATTATAAATTAATTATATATTTTCATCAACTCTAAAACTCGAATTAAACATAAAAAAAAAAAATTCACACTATTATCTTTGGGTATCAAAATATATAATTTTTGTCAAATACGAATATCAAATTTAACTAAAAGAATAATACAGATACCACGTTAAAAATGGTGTGAAATATAAATACCAAAATTCATCTATTTTATAATTAAAAACTAGTGTGATTAATAAAATAATCAACCAATTACACTTAATGGCCACATGTACTTCGTTCGATGTATATGAATCAATTTTAATAGTAAAATTTAATGAATTTTTCAACAAATTTATCAAGTTTACTTTTTAATCAAATGTAAAAGAGACTAATTTATCAATTTTTAAATTTAATTCCTAATATAAGATTAAATTTCTATTTATTATTAATTCCATCCTTAAACAATTCTGATTCAGGCGGTTAAGTCCTAAGTTTTTGAGATAAAACTCTAAAAGGTCCATCTCCATATTTTGATCCTTAGATCAACCTCACACTTAGCTCCAAAAACGTTAGCCACCACCGGCGACTTTCCTTTGGGTACAATCCTTTAATTCCATTGCAAGTAACCCTAATCCCCACTTTCTTGCTCTTCAAACTACCCATTTTCACCATCACTCGGGTATCCATTTCAACTTTCAACGAGAACCCCTTTTTCTTCTTCAGCTCCGGTCTCAACCCATTCATCGTCTCGGCGTCTACGTCGCTCGACGTCGCCAACGCGACTCCCCTGAAAGTAGTCTCGCTTTTGCTGCCACTGAAGAAAGCCGGCAACGTTCCATTGCCTAAAAACACGTCGCCGTCGCTCGATACGCACAAGACGGTGAAAGGGTCGTAAGAGAAAGAGAGGTAAGCGTTCGGGTTTTGGAAGAAATGGTTAAGTTGAAAAGGGTCGAAAGGTGGGAAGAGGCAGAGTCCGCGCTGGTTGTTAGGTTCAGGCGGTGGATGCGGAATGAAGCGAGGGTGAAAGAAGGGCGGTGAGGGCTGTAAAGTCGTAAAGGACGGTGCCAGTTATGGCGGCTAAAAGAATGAGTATGAGTATTATGAGGATGGTCCAGCAACAGAAGCAGCAACAGTAGTTCCGCCGCGGACGGTTATGGTGATGGGGTTGTGAACGGTAAGTTGGGAGTGACGTGAGGTTGTAAAGGTGGGTTTTTTTGGCGCCGCCGTTTGCTGGGGCTATTGTGGAGGGTGGTGGTTCATCGGTGCTGCCTTTGGCGGCAGCTGCGACGGTGGGGCTGGACGACGGTACTCTATCTGACATTGTGAAGAGGAAAGAGTGAGTGAAAAAAGGGAAAAGTGAAGGGTGGAAATTTGTATAGGAAAGTGAATTTCAAAGAAAGGAATTGAAGAGAAAGGAAAGGTACGGTTCACCCAAAGAAGATGGTGCCACCTCACCAAATTTTAAAATATTTTAGGATAAATCCTACTAAATTCACTAAATTATTAGTAAATTTTTGTTTTAGTTATTTAATTTTAAAAATTATAAAATAGTTATTAAAATATTCAAAATTTTTATTTAAGTCATTAGATCGTTAAAATCACTATTGTATAACCTTCTTTGTTTGCATTATCTATATTAATTGAAAGTTTTATTTCCTTTTTTTCTATAATTTAGGTTTTTTTAATAAAATAATTTTGAATGCAACAAATTTATAAACTAAAGTCCAAAATTTTCTTCTCTTATTTTCGACATTGAGTGTCAAATCAATCTCGATTTTAGATATGTTCTTTTACGTGTCAATAATATTAATTTACTATACTAATGGTCGAATCAACTAGAGTTTGTTAGTCGGACTTTAAAAAAATTTAACAATTCAATAACTTAAATAAAACTTTTCAAAATTTTAGAGGGTTGATAGTCTTATGTCATAATTAGGTTTCATTCACGGTGAAATGTGTTCCAGTTATTTTAGTGATTAACCGAGCTTACTTGAATTCAATTGATGAAAACTTAAAATCATTCAAACCCATAATGATTTGATTTGAAAACTTGAAGTAAGAAAACTAAATGATTCAAAATTAAAATTCGTTGAACTCCGAAATGTTTGAAATGAAATTGACTCAAACTTTTCAAAACTTGAAACGACATCAGTTCAAAATAATCCAATTTAAAATCAAGTCAACCCATTCAATTGAAATACGTCGGGATAAAAGTTTCAAGGTAAAAAGATATTTTCAGTTTCTCTCAATTTTGATATTGAACAAATTGATCATTCTTGAAAAACTAGAGCAATTTAGTTATTGTCAATTTTGAAAGTGAGCGACTAAGGACAATTAATCATGACGTTAATATTTTTTTTGTCAAATTTATATATACTTAATTGGTATAATAACAAATTTAGTTCTCACAAATTACAACTTCTATTAATTTGGTCGTGATTAACAAATTTATCCTATAATTTTTTAAAATATGTAAACATTAAGAACTAAATTTATTATTACCTATTAAAATTAGACAAATGATTGAATGAAACAGTGACGCCACGTCATTTGTATCCCTTTCCAATAGATTTATGTCACATCAGCATTTTTATCCTGAATTTCAGGATTTTAATTTGGATTTGATTTTTTTCAGGATAAAAATGCTGAAATCTAGGATAAAAATACTGATGTGACATACATCTATTGGAAAGTGATACAAATGACGTGGCGTCACTGTTTCATTCAATCCTTTTCCATTAAAATTATGTACAAATAATGAAAAATATTAGGGAAAGGATTGAATGAAATAGTGACGCCATGTCATCTGTATCCATTTCCAATAAATTTATGCCACATCAGTATTTTTATCTTGAAAAAAATCAAATCCAAATTAAAATCTTGAAATTCAAGATTAAATGCTGAAATTTAGGATAAAAATACTGATGTGGCATAAATCTATTGAAAAGGGATGCAGATGACGTGGCGTCACTGTTTCATTCAATCATTTCCCAAAATATTAATACCGTAATTAATTACTCACTTTTAAAATTGTTAGAGATTAATTTATTCCGATACATTTGAAAGAGACTAATTTGCATGATGTCTAAATTGAAAAAAAAAAAAAAAAGAGCTTTTAATTCATTCCTGGGGCCAATGCTTATGATAAGCTCTAACAATGAGGTTAGGTTCCTGAAACCTGTCAATTATCATGGAAATGGAAAAGAATTAAACCACTAAACGAAGTATATATATTGGGACCACTTCCTCATTTTCATGTAAAAATGTCTGTCTGATTGGTAAGTTAATTTGCAGGGTTTCTGCAAATCCCAGCTACCAAAAACTTACAAGGAGCTTGCTTCAACAAGGCCCTGCCTGCAATTTTAATTAAAGAAATTTTTCTTCTTCTAAAGGGTAGCCATTTTTAGAGAGGTATTGAAGATGAAAACCAAAAAGCTCTGTAAAATTCAGTGGATCATAATGGGGTTTCATTGAAACGCAAATAAAATATTGGGGTGTTGATTGTAATTGCATTTTCGCCATTAAAATTAGAGCTTTCAGCTTCCTGTTTATGAACAATCCCCCTTCCCCCAGCAGCAGAAAACAGATGGGATCATTAAATAATATAAGTAAATGACATTGCAGGACTCGGTGAAAAAAAAATCGAGAGCTAAATTTATTATTAATTTAATTTATTTTTATAATAAAAATATTTATTAAATTCTTTCGATCAACAATGGGATATGTTTGTTTACATGTGAAATTTTTCCGTTTTATTTTAATTCTATATAATAATTTTTCATTTATTAATGACAATATTCATAATTATGAAATAAGCTATTTATTAAATCAATTCTCTATAATAACATATCGTCTAATTTTTTAAATAAAATTATAGCTATTTTATATAACAAACCTATTAATTATCATTTATTAAATGAAAAGCGAATTAAGTTTCCGATTAAATATTCTACTGTGAATTTGAAACATCGTAAACTTATAAATTGATTACTTGAATTTAGTAAATCATGGTAAAATTAATTAATTTAATTTGATAATTTGTTAATTAATTGAACTTGTTAAATTTATAAATTTTATAATTAATCACGTGAAAATATATAAAATAAAATATGCATAAAAGTAATAATACATGCACATATTATACGTCTTTTAATTTTATTTATTTGATCGTCGCATTCTTTATTTTTTAACATAAATTTTACTTTTTTTATTTTGATGGAAATTCATAATATAAATTCTATTGTAAGCTTGTAACGATTATTACAGCCAAAATCAGGGCAAACAAATGGAATTATTAAGCTATTGAACTTTCTAATTGTTATATATAAATTGCTAAATTATCAAATTTTAAATGGGTAAATTATATTAATAGTCACCCATTTATGAAAAATATAAAATGGACACTTAACTATTAGTAAATTTATTCTTTGATCACCTAAGTATGAAAAGTTACAAAATAGTTACCCAACAGTTCAATTGTCTTTTTTGGTCACCAGCGAACTTACGGTGATAACTTTTAAAATTAACATAATAACAATTTTAACCCTCAACATTTATAATTATGTCAATTTAGTAATGATTCTAGCAAAAATTAACAATCAATATTTATACATTGTGTAATTTAAATTTTTTTTTGCAATTATGCTTTTTATTGTGATATTGAAGGTTAATTTTAAAAGAATGAGAAAAGATGAAAATTATTATATTCAAATTATGGGTGTTTCAATTTTTATATTTTCAATTAAATTTAATTAATAATCTATTTTAAATTTTTAGGTGAAAGAACTATGGAAAAAATAAAATTAAAAGAAAAATAGACAATATTAAAATTTTTAGTGAATGTATAAATTTTTAATTCTTACATATAAATAGCTAAAATACTAATTTTGAATAAACCATTTAATAATATTTAATAGTGTTATTTCAATTGATTTTTAAATGTTAGTAAAATATTAACAAATTAACAAATTATTTTTGCAAAGCAAGTTATGAAATTATGCTAAAGACAAAAACATTAGTCAGTTACATAATATAAGAGGGGTAATATCGTAAAATTAAAAATTTGAGTTCCTCGAGGCAATCTCTGTCTTTTACCCAACACCAAACAGCCCTTTTGCCTGAAGTTGATTCCCTTTAAATAATGACAAAACTCTTCGGTTTTGTTTAGTTTTTTTCATTTTTAAATTATTAATAAGTAAAATTATTTTTATTATCGATAATCACTAAATTATTAATAAATTTATATTTTAGTTATTTAACTTTAAAAAATTACAAAATAATCACTAAATTATTCAAATATTTTCATTTAAGTTATTAGGCTGTTAAAATTGCTATTGTATGGCTTTCTCTATTTGTATTGCTTGCACCAATTGAAAGCTCTCGTTTTTCTTATATTCTACAGGCCATTTTTTTCATGAAACGACTTTAGATATCACGAATTTATGAACCAAAATTCAAATAACTTTTTTCTCCTATCTCTGACATTAATCATAAGATAGACTAAGATCTAATGTATGTTCTTCTACTCTTGGGTACTGATCCACCGTACTGATAGTCAAATCGTTGAGCTTGTTAGCCAGAGTTTTAAGAAAAAAATTAATAGTCCAGTGAATTAAATAAAAACTTGAAATAATTCAATAACCATTTTGTAACTTTTTGAAGTTAAATGAATAAAATGTAATAGTTTAGTGAGCTAGGTGAAATTTACCCTTTATTAATTTAAATAAAAAAATAGTATATCTTTTAATTCTACCGTACTAAATAATTGTTTTTTTATAATATATTTATTTCAAATAAAATCTTCCCTTTTCTGCCACTGCTTCCAAAAACTGATTACTTTGACAAATCTTTTGTCTTTATTTTCGTCACTCCCATTTTGCCCCTTGAACGCCACGTCATTTTTCTTACACCAATCATCCTACGTGGCATCACCACTCCCTTTTGCCAACGTGTCCCCTTCCTCCCTCTTTATAACGCGCGTTACTCTATTTTCTCTTCAACTCTCAAACAAAACCAAAAAAAAAAAAAAAAAAGAGAGAAGAAAAGTTAATGTTAATGCTAGGATCGCCGGAGTATGGATTTTCAGGCGAAGCTGCCGGTAAGTTAAACGTCCTGTTGACGGAATCCGACGACGAAAGCGAGTTTTCAAACGACGAAGCGAAACTAGAAGAGATAATGCAAGAGCTTTACAAAGAGATAACAGCAACAACGACAAGCTCTTCTCCCAACACTTCACCGCCAATGGTAACTTTGCCGTCGCCGTCATCTTCATCTTCATCATCTTCTCCGCCGCTTTATTTGTCTCCACCGCCGTTCTCCGTCAGCGACGTCAAGAGCGAGAGCTGTGGGGCTTCCATGTCTGACTCATCCTCCACCGTGATGGCCGGTATCGAGTTCGTCGTACCCGCCGGGAAGATACCCGAAAAAGAGATAGGCGTAACGGAGATGGGTTTCGACGATGATAATAACACCACCACCACCACCACCACCACCACCATCAACAACAACAGTGGTGATTTCGTAGCAAGGGAAGAGGAAATGGACGGTTGTGATGAAGGGGAGTTAGGAAATGATCAATGGCTGACAATAGTTTTAGGGTGGGGTCCATTGGAACTGGAGGACTGGACCTGAGCTGATGTGTTTTTTGATGATGATCTTTTTTGAGGACCCATCAATGGAGTTTGGCCGTACAGAGAGAGATAGGTGCCCTTATGGTGTAGGGATAGTGTGTCCTTAAGTAGGGTCAGTTCAGAAAACCAGGATATAAAGCACTGTGACATTGTTCTTTTGTTTTTGCCCTTTCTTTTTTCCTTTGTGTAATGGGGGTTTTCCATCTGTTTTTATGAAAAAGCTTTCAATGGGGATGCTTTGGAAATCAACCATGGGAAACTAATCCAAATATAAAAATAAAAAATTACATATAAATATTTTGGTTTATTTCTGGTTTTAGTCCTTCGACATCTGAATTCTTAAACGAGGAAAAAGTTTTCCCAACGTTCTTTTTTTGTTTTTTTTTTTCGACTTAACATATGTTAGTGATTTTATTAATTTTACTTTTATAATTTGGACTTTTAATTTTATAATGTTGTTAATAAATCTAAATAATTAACTTTAAACCCTAAATAGTCTAACTTATTGTGCTAACAAAATGGATGTTTTTAAGAAAAAAATGTTGTCATTTTAATCAACATAGTTAACAATATCAATTGTTTAGATAATTTGATGATATTATAAAAGTAAAGGAATCAAAATTGTGGTAAATTAAATAGAGGGATTAAATTTTAATTTGAGTATAATTGAGGGATTAAAACCAAACTTTGACCTAACACTTTACATGAATTCTAGCCACCTTGGATTTGGAGTTTATGGTATGCCAACTCAAATCCAAGTAAAGGTTGGAATTCCAAAACTTGATCAATGATATAAGCAAGTAATACATAAAATTTTTTTCCCTTTAATTTTGTGCTTAATTTGGTACCCAATTAACTTTGCTTTGAACCACTATTATTGGCTAATAGTGTTAGGGCTCACAAAGCAAGGAAACGGTCCATTTGATGGTGAGCTTCAAGGATGTATTATCTCATGGGCAATCAATTAAATTTATTAAATAATATTAAATTCAAATATACATACGACCAGACCGAAATTAAGAGATAAAAATGAATTATAAATTTTAAAAATAACCAAATTATAATTTTATCATTATACTAATTTATATGTAACAAATTTCGAAACAATTAAGAGATTTATCATTTTGAAGACTAAGGGTGGGCTTGGATGGGCGATTGAGTGTGGTGCGGTGCGTTTAGTTTACTTTTTGTCTCACGCTACAGTATGTCAATTTAATCTTACCGCCGTCGTCGTTTTTACACTAAATAAATAAACGCACCGCCCATCTAAACTCACCTTAAGTCCCTTCCGGCTCTAGCTACTTTCTTACCTATGCCCCTATATATTGAGGCGAGGAAAGAAATCCGTCTCGTCCTATCTCATTAACACCTGTACACTACATAATAGCAAATGGCTCCAAAGACCTTGAGAAAGGGTTCTGATGTAAGTTGGGATATTAGGGGAGTCTTCTTCATATAATGTTCTTTTTACTGGGTTTAAAAGCAACTAAAGAATATGGTAAACAATAGACTAGTCATCACTTTTGGTAAAATGTATTTTCATCCTTTGGACATTGGTAATTTGGGGGGGCTAAAATGAGGCAAAAATAATAGTTTGGGTACCAAAATGAAAAAAAATATATATATAGTTCAAAGATCAAATTGTGATATAACCCTTATTTTTTGTATATAATAAAATATTATGGAAAATTTTTAATTTTAGTCCCTCCGCCATGCTTAAATTTAGTGTCGAAACCATTTTTTGTTGGAAAAGCAGGCCGACTTTAAAAAGAAAAGCGAGTCGCCACCAATCTTTTTTGAAGTGTGATTGGGTCACTTATAAAACAGTTTGGTCTTTAATTTTAAGAAAAGCGGCTCGGAGTCGATTCACATACGAGGAAGGGTTAGCACCTCAACGCCCAAAATTGGTACCGTATTGATTGATTAATGTCCTTAATATCGAAAGTTAGAAAATATTTTAGAGTAGGAAAAAAATATTTGAATGACTCAGTATTGGATATCAAACTCTCTTGTTCCGAAAAGCTGAAATATCATGTCCAGCACGATAGGACACGATGCTTCAAACTCTCGATCCCAAGATCATTTTATGATTTCCAAAATACGTGGAGTGTAATTTGAAAAGGGTATTTCACTATTTGGCTAAAACTAAAACCGAAACCCAGCACGATTGGGTACGATTTTTTGAATTTCCAATCATGAAATATTGCCCTTATTTAAGAAATACGATAAAAAAATTTGTGAAGGATATCTCGTTGTTTAGATGAACAGAAAATCGAAACCCAGCACGATTGGGTACGAATTTCTTGAACTTCCAAACACGAAACATTGCCTCATTTTCAAAACAATCGAAATCTTTAAAGGACATTTAGTGATCTAGATGGACAAAAAAAATCGAAGCCCAGCACGATTGAGCACGATTTCTCGAACTTCCAATCACGTAATGTTACCTTGTAAAATCCCTTTTTATGAATTTTGAAAAAAGGGTAAAATCGTAGGTGTCATTCAAAATCATTGACCGACATGGGATAATAAGAACAAAAAAAATATAAATTTCAATAGTAAATAAAAATAAAATAATGCAGGTAACAAAAATAACAAAAGGAGCAACATTAATATTGATAAAGAAACATAAAATAATAACCATAATAACGGAAATAAAATAATAGAGGCCTATATATACACATATTTAATATGATAATAAAATAATAGTAAACATATTGAAAATAACGATAAATATAATAATAATAACGGATATAATACAAATTAATAATATTAATAATAATATATAATTAAAAGAATTAAAGCCAACAAGAATATATATACAATAATAATAATAATAATAATAATAATAATAATAAAGAAAATAAGAAAATAATAGTTATTAATAAAATAGTAAAAAATATTTGATAACAATATTTTAGTGGATATAATCGAATATAAAAAAAATTAAAGTAAAACAATGATATATATACATATATAATGATGATAATAAATAAAAAAATTAATTTAATGATAAAATAACAAAACAACTAAAAAGGGACTAAATTGAGTAAAAACCGAATATTTGGGGTCGATTTTAAAAAACAAATAATGATAGGGAGTAAATTGTAATGCTACCAACTTAGGGGACCGAAGGGCAATAAAACCGAACTTGTAAACGCAATATTAACAAAGGACCTAATTGAACTCAAAAGAAATTTTGGGGTCAAATCGGAAGGAAAAAAACCGATTTTAAAACCAAGAAAAGCGGAGGGCTAAATGCTAATTAGCCCTCCAAAGAAAACACTGTGGATCCTAGACCTTGTCTTGGTCGGTCATGGTCGAGAGACAAACGACGCGTCGTTTTGGCCTCTGAACCCATTTACCAAAACGGCGCCGTTTAGTAACACTTATAAAAGCCCTATTTTCTGAAAAAAATTTCATTTCCTTCCTTTCCCAAAAAAAAACCCAACATTTTCTCTCAAAGCTCTCTCTCTCCCTCTCCTCCGATGGGACGCCGGCCATCGTCCGGTCGCCGATCACAGCAAGAACTTGCATGGCCAATGCCAATCCACGGTGGCAGAATCCGAAGTAAGTTTTTTTTTTATAAAACCTTTGTATTTATTTTAAAAACCGAAAACGGATTCCAAAAAAATAAGAAATAAAAATAAAATAAAAAAAAATAAACCGAAACGAAAAAAAAACCTTTGTTCTTTTTTGTATTTCTCTGGACTCTTGGTGTTACAGTGGCTTTCTCTCTTTGTATTTTTAAAACCCTAACCGACCCCTATTACAGATTTTCCTCTCTCTTTTATAGCCTAAAATCCTAGTGTTTTATCACGTTGCTGCCTTTCTGCTTGCAGGTGAACGACGTGAAGGCGCCAAACACGGCACTATTCCGAGACGTGCGGACTGGGTCGTTGCGCACGACGTGGAAGGGTTGCTGGGACATGCGGCGCTGACTGCTAGGGTTTTCCAAACCCTATTTTGTTGTTTTTTTTTATTTTGGGCTTTGTAATTTTGGATTGCAATTTTGGGCCCTGCATTTGCTTTGGGCCCCGAAAAATTGGGCCTTACATTTAGGATTTAATGTATGTTAAAAATATCATCATGTTGATAAAGAGTTGAAGATTGTTGGCAGCATAATTTTATAGACTAACTAATGTGAGTATAAGAAAAAAAAGAAGGTAAATATATCAAAGTAGAAGATGAAGTAATTAAGCATTGTGTGAAAGCAAAATTGGTAAATTTGAGCAATGAAGGCAATTCTGGTTATGGCAAAAACTTGTTAAATGTTGTGGACATGTTAGGTTTAATTAGCCAAAATTGGTGGCTATAAACGAAAGGACCAAATCATTTCAAACACAACGAAACATCAACTTTCGGCAACCAAAGAAGATTGAACAAAGAGAAAATCAACAAACAACAAGAAGAAAAAAAGAGTTGCTCAATCTGCATTTCTCACCAAAAAGGTAGATGATAGACATGACAACCCAACCTACAATAAATTAATATTCCTACCATTGTTATAGTGTTGAATATAAGTATAACCCGAGTCACTATATTATTAGTAAATTTATGTTGTGGTTTTTTAACTTCAAAAAAGTTATAAAATGATCGTTGAATTATTTAAAAGTTTTCATCTAAGTCGTTGGGTTGTTGAAAACGTTTTGTATGAAGGGTGTATTCGGTTTTTAAATTTTGAAATTGAAACTGAAACCATATTGAATAACAATCAAAATATTTGAAATCGATAATTGCGGTTCGGTTCAGCGATTTTAGAAAATTTTAGCTTTGTCAGAAAGAAAAACAATGTTACCTTGTTTTGGACTCGAAAAAAAAAAATTCTAATATTGCATTTCTAGATTTTTTTTCACAACAATCATAATGCGTGCTCTAGCTTCATTTATACATTTATAATGTGAATTAAATAGTTAAATTATGCCATGATCATCCATAAGATCATTTAAAAAATTATTTTATGTTAAGTTATTAAGTTGATAAATCATTTAGGTAGCGTTTGGGAACGGAAATTTGGATTTGGGTTTCAAAATTTTAACTTTGAAATTTATGATTTATAAAATTATTATTTCAAGATTCTTTGTTTGGGAATTAAAATATTTGAAATTCAAGATTTTGAATTAATCCAAATTCATTGTTTGGATAAATCAAATTTAAATTTGGATTTCAACTAATTTTAAGCCTTAGAAACGTTATTCTAATTTAATCATTTGGAATGATTTTTTTGAACATTGTTGTTTGAACCAAACTAGACTAGTCGGTTGGACCAGGAATCAGCCAAGGAACTAGTTTGGAGAAAGGCATTAGATTAATTGACTTGGGAATCAAAATGGACCGGTTGATTAGACGGTTGAAGTACCATTTATTTAATTTTTTTTAATTTTTATGAATTTTTAATGATTTTTTTAATATAATTGAATGAACTGGTCGAACCAATTGTACTAGTGAAACCAATTGAACTTGTTGAATTATTCAAACCGATTAGACCAACAAACTAAAAACCTAATCAGTTTGAACACCAATTCAATTTTGAAAACTGGACCAGACTAGCTAGTTAGGCCGATTGCACTGGGTATAAGTGGACTTACTTAGGTATGACTTAAAAGTGAAGGGTTTAAAATTAAAATTGTGGAAATTATGGTATAAATGAAAATTTTAAATATTTATACTATATTAAATTAAATGCATGAAGCTTCATTATTGTTTTCAAAATCGAATTGGACCGACCTGTCAGATTAATTGGATCAAGAATTGGTCGGGTTACCAGTTAGGAATAAGGAATCAGATTGGTTGACTCGTGAATCGGTCGAACTGACGATCGAACCAGTTGAATCGATTTTATATATTTTTAATAATTTATTCAATCAAATCGATTAGATTGATCGAATCGAGAACCGGTTGTCTGATCTGTTTGCCTACCGGTCAAATTCTAAAGACCTTGAGTTTCGTTGATGACATATTATATGTAAGATTAACTAATTATTGTTTGGGTTTTGAAGGAAGTGTGAAATAAGAGAGAACAAAAAAGTTCTCGAGTTATTTTAAACATCGATCAAATTAGAGTAAAAAGACCAAATTCATAACTTTAACATAATACAAGGACTAATAATAGAATTTGACCGAAAATATGTCCAGTATCAGCATTTGAAAAAAGATAAATTCACCAAATTGAGGACTTTTTGGTCCACCATAAGATGGGCTTGATGGATATATTCCATTTTCATTTCTCCAACCCCCATCTTGGATTGGACCCAAAAGGTTGTTTTAATGTTTAAAATACATTATAATATTTAAAATATTTCCTTTTTAAATTCGTATCTATGTTTTTTTATTATCAAATCTAATTAAAAATTATTAAATAAATAATAATCCATGCAGAATTAACTTTTTTTATTCAAATTTAATCTAATTCGAGTCAAACCCGACGAATAACCCAATGGGCTTTGAAGCCCAGGTTGCTATGCATATATATGGGTTTATCCAACTTATTTTTAAGAAATAATATATCCAAAAATATAATCGAATATGAATATAAAAATGTTATTTTTTGTGTAATCAAAATATGTGTTATGTCTATTTTGTGTAAAAAATCAGTTGGTATTAATTTGGATTAAGGATGGCTTGAATTTTGAGACAGTGGAATACTCTCATCCAATTAAAACATGTTTTTGGCATGTACAGACAAGCACACGTTTTTAATGATGTTTGATAATGTCAAACATGTAATGATTACAAGATGTAATAAATTTTGTTAAGGGGTGCTCGATTTTCTTTTTTTAAGATGTCTTTGAAATATCATTTTGTTAAAAATCGGTAGAATGGTTAATGGTTCAATATTGTCTCGGGTTTAGTTAGAATTTTGTCTCTCTAATTCTATTGAGAATTTAAGTGCTTGAAGAGACTGCATGAGACCTCGAATTTACAAAGCAAGAGCACCTCGTCAAAAAGATCACCTACCAAAAGAAATGGTGATCATTTGCCTATGGTAGGGTTTGATGTTTGAACCCAAAACTATAAGCTATAAGTTATTAGAGGAGAGGTATGCTCGTGCTTTATAAACCTATGCCCCAAGTGGCTTCTTCAGGCACTTGGACTTTCCACGAAATCGAATGACTAAACCTTGACTCGAACGGTGAAAATTGTGTAAAAAATACACACTAATAAAATAAGGTCCAAATGTGTTGTAGGTCTTTGTACTTTGATAAAAATTGAAATTTAGTCATTGTACTTAAAAAGTTAAAAACTAATTTCTTCTAACTTTTTTCGATTTGTTAACTTAGGATGTCGATGAAGTTGTCCGCATATGATTTGGCATATTATTAAGAAAAAATAAACATATCAAATTGATAAATTTTGACATGAGCTGCCAATGATGTTAATGATTAGATTGAGATTTTTAAAATCGAAAAGAAATAAATTTTTTTTTATTTTTCTTAACTTTTAAAGTATAAGAATTAAATCTCTAAAAATTAGGGACTAAAAACAGAATTTAACCTATATATATAACGTAGAGGATATGTCGTCGAGAAAGTTTGACCGACGAGCGCAGCCATTGCCGTTTTCAGATTCAATGGCACATAAAAGAATTTCACATAATTTTCTTTTAAAAAAAGTTATAAAACGACAGCAAATCATATATTGTTTTTTATATTTAAATATATATAGTGTGAAATTTAAATTAGGATTTTTAAAAAAATCTATTATTTTTGAAGCATGATTTTTTTTTATGTAATAGTATTACATTTTATCTAATCGCTGCGGTTGAGAAATAAACTTAAGAAATCCCTCAAAAAAATTTCTTAGGACCATCTTTTAAAAGTATCCTACGATTCAACGCTCAAAAGAGTCTTAATTATTAATCGTTATACTTGACTGACTCCAACCACTAATCTTATTTGAGATGATTAAAATCACATTCAATTACCACCTTAATGATAAATTAATTGACCGTTTATTTCCGACTCACCTGTAAGAATTTGACATATTGTACCATGACACAAGACTGTTACAGAAAATGGATCCTCTCTCCCTCTTCTCTCACTTTCTGTCACTCCAATTTCGATATCCCTTCATCCTCGACTACCCTATCTAATGATCCTCTGCCTTGTATTAAACAAAATAAACCATACATCTCCACCATCATCTCAGCCTTGTTGGATTATCCCATTAAAAAATATCAATAGTTAATACAGAAAAGAAGTTTTGGTGGTTCAGTACGTTCATCCAGTGAAGACTAAGGACGGATGGAGAGCCTTAGGAAGGATGAAGGCATTAAGCTCCGAGATCAGAGGCCATTGAGTGTTGGCCGAAAAGTGCTTGATGCAATAGCTTATAGATGACGGCTCTTTTAATCTAAATATGCCATACGTTGAACTATGATTGAGGCTTAAATACGCTGGTAAGTCGTAGCAGCAACTGGCGTAAGCACAGTGACGCTACAACATGTACGAGACTCCTTGGATTGGGCTTACACAATCTGTATGTGGGTTTTTAAGAACAAAGTTTTATCTGTCAAACCATAAAATCTCCATAATTATCAGTTTAAAATAATAATAATAAAAAATGCAAAATTAAAGAACCAACATTGAAAGTAAAGGATGGTGAGGGGTCCCACCTGGTATTGAAAATCCCAGAAATGGTTTCAGGTTCATGCACCTTCCAATTCCAAAACAAGCAAATGTATTATACAAATTATATAAATTATTCATTTTTTTTATTGATTCCCAATTTTAAATTTATTTTTTGTCACAATATATAAATCACCTCTTGCCTTTGCTTCTTCAACATGAACATCACCAACAACTTTAAAAAAAAAAAAAAAAAATCTTTCTTCTTCCTTCGTCATTTTAAAGATCTTTACTTTATGGCAGCGCAGGTTAGTGAAACTAAAAGCTTTTCACCATTGGTTCAAAATTTTCATTTTTCCCTCTTTTTGTTGAATATGAATTACATGGACTTAAAGATCTTGTTTTTATTTAATGTGTTGTGATATTTTTTCTGGGTTTTGCTTGTTTTGATTGAATATGCATTACTTGGACTTAAAGATCTTGTTTTTATTTGATGTATGGTGATATTTTTCTGGGTTTTGCTTGTTTGAATTGAATACTGTTCGGTAGAGAAAAATGGTAGAAGAAAAAAGATTTTGTTTTTGCAAATTTCCTAATAAAAATTGTAACTTTTAGTGTTTAATTTGATTTAAAAACAAGATCTGTTAAGTTGATTATCTGTTTGAGAAATTGCAGATAGTTATTTCGTGATTCGACTCGATTTTGAATTTATTTGGCTCCAATGTGATTACTGGGTACCAAAGGGTCTAAAATTTACCAATTGAATGAATCTTTATTTAGGCTATAGATTTTTTTTTGGGATCTTGTGTATTTATTCTTAGATTCTATGTCACTTTAGTGTCGGACTCGGGTTCGAGCTTTTTAAAAGCTTTTCCATGTATTTGATTCATTTTTATTTTTATTTTTGTAGAATGTAAAATCTATCATCTTTGTGACTGCATGATTGCTTTATGAAATGGTGATAGTTCACGACCAAGAACTACGTAGATCCGACCCCTATGTTCCAATAATGGATCGCAAACAAGGTTGCGATATTGAACTTATGAGTTCTACTTCTAAAGTTGAGCATGAATTGTGGCCGTTGGATGGAATTGATTCGAAGAATTCAAAGTTTCCTTGTTGTCTAGTTTGGACACCACTCCCTGTTGTTTCATGGTTAGCACCTTTCATTGGACACGTAGGGATTTGCCGTGAGGATGGAGCGGTTCTCGACTTTTCGGTTTCGAATTTTGTCAACGTTGATGGTTTTGCTTTTGGTGCTGCTGCTCGATATGTTCAACTCGATAGAGAAAAGGTACATCCTTTCATGCACATGAGAGCATAGTTACTAGATTTGTTCATGGCCGGGCTAATCGCCCAAGTTTGAAAGTTCGGGTTTGGGTAAAAAAAGCCTGTCAGGTTCGAGCTTGAACGTTGAAGCTTTGACCTGGTTTGACCCTCTAGTTATAACCCTTCTCGTATGTGAGTTGGTTTTTCTCATTAATTACTTTTGTCTTGTTGGATATAGTGTTGCTTTTCTCCATAAATACCTCTAGTTATAACCCTTTTCGTATGTGAGTCGGCATTAACTACTTTGCCTTGTTGAATATAGTGTTGCTTTCCTCCCAACATGTCCGGGCATACGTGCAAGCAAGGTTACCAACATTCCAATTACGGGACTGCAATCACGTGGGATGATGCGTTACGGTCGAGCGCACGTAACTTTGAGCACAAGAGCTACAACCTCTTCACGTGCAACTCTCACTCGTTCATAGCCAATTGTCTCAACCGACTTTGCTACGACGGATCGATGGATTGGAACATGATAACCGTGGTGGCTTTAGTAATTATCAAGGGGCATTGGGTCAATAACATGTCGATAATAAGATCATTCCTCCCTTCCACGGTGGTGCTTTGCCTCGGGTTAGTATCGGTCGGCTGGCCCTTTTTGGTTGGATTGTTCTCATTCTCTATACTTCTAATGGGGTGGTTTCTGTTGGGAACTTATTGTTTCAAAACGTTATTGGAAAGATAGAGGTGTTGTTTCCATTGAAGTTGAAATTTTGTATGTCGGTTGAAAGTCGCATACCATAATATTTTTAATGGTTATTTTTTATTTTCATTTTACCCTTATAATTACGTTCAAATCTAAACACATAGTAATTTTAATTTTACTGTTACAAATGATATTATCTATCATTATTTTTAATCTTATTTAACCTAATTTCACCCTTCATTTAAGTAAAATTATCATGTAAAGATCTTTTCTGTTAAAAAATTTATCTATATGTATCGTTAAAAATTAACTTAACTGACAGAATAACAAAATGACAAGTTGCGTACCATATGTATCTTATGTTGATGTACAAGACTCAATTTTAAACCGTAGAATGAATGAAATTTTTAACAAAAAAACTTATTTGTACTTTGATTTAATATATATGAATTAATTTACATATTTTTTGTGTAAAGGGATAAAATATAATCTGACTCTTAGTATGGGCCTATGTGGTACTTTTTATATTATATGAAAATTTAATATGTTATATTTTAATGTTAATATTTAAAAATTATATTAATAAATTATGTTTATTGACTTTATGAAATGTCTGAGTACTTAAAAATTGGAATAAAAATGTTACATTAAAACAAACAGTGCGTACACATGGACACCTGTAGGGCGGGCCAGTTGGTGAGGTGGGCGGGGGAATCCAGCAAACTGCTAACAGAAGTTAAAGAGCACGTGGGAGGTAAAGTTTGTTAGAGATGTCACATGATATCCACGAATCTCCCCATTTTTAATTTGCCTTTTCAACAATGGAAGACAACACCCCATCCCTTACATGTTCTTATCATTTAACTGGTACTACTAAATCACAAACTTTATAAATTATATTATATATATATATAGATAAATAGATAGATAGATAGATCGATGTTTCGAGAACAGTCTCATCTTGTGTTTTGTGTTTCTTTTTTAGGGCAATGAGCTTTGCTTTTGTTGTTCTTGGTTAATGAGGATTGATGAGTAAGTAATTATTTTTGGTTTATTTCTGTTTTAGTCCCTACGCATTGCTGAAATTTAGGGTTTAATACTTTTAATTTTGGATAATTTTTATTATCTTACTTTGATAATAATGTTTTTTAATTCACTTTGATAATATTGTTAGTTGTTGTAGTTAAGGTGATGATATTTATTTATTTATATTGTTATTTAGTCCAACAATCAAGGTTACTTTCAGATCCAAATATTAACCATGCTTAATCGATAATAAATTTACGTGTTAATTAAATGTTTATTGTTGTTTTAAAAGTAAATTTCAAGTTTAATGAAATGAAACTAAGAATTGGAACAACCTAGATTAAAGCCGATTAACCTAAGTAAAACTTGCACATTGCAATAGCTATAGTGAGACTCGAACTCAAGTATTAAAGACCCAGTACGGTGAGGTTATGGCCCTCATAAAATAGAAAATTACATTTTAATCTTTTAAATTTTATAATTATATATTAATACGTAATAAAAGTATACTTTGCTTTTAAAAATTGATGAAATTTAGATTAATCCTTTAAAAATAACTATATAAATATAAGCTAATACAATAGCGAAACTGCGTATTAAACTATGCAAAGGCCTTATTGGCAATTTCAAGTTATCATCACTTTGATGATAACAATAAAAATGTCATCATTTTCTTTTTGGTGAAAAGAGAAGATAATAATGTCAATTACATAAAATATCCCTTAACTTTATCAGCTTGAAGTAAATCTAAATTTTCTTTAAGAGCCTTTGCAATGACTTGTAGATTTGTCTTCCAGCCCAGACTCAACTTGGCAAGGCGATCTGCTACCATATTCATATTCCTTGGGACATGTTTGATCTTCCACTCCCCTTTCGAGTGTATGATGCGCTGAGTTCTTTTAAGAACAACAATCCCTGAATCTCCCGAACCTAGAGTAAATAAATTTTGGGCAATTTTTAGGTTATCGGTCACAATGACAATCCGTCTGTAGCCTTTGTTTAAAATTAGAATAAGGATTCCATCCATGATGCCTCAAATTTCAGCTTCGATTGGGGAACAAATCCCTAAGAATCGGTTAAAACCCATTATCCAATTTCTTTCATGATTCCGAGCCACACCTCCTACCGCAATAGCCACAGAATTACTGCTTACCGCCCCATCCGTGGATAAGTACACTCAATTGTCATCTGAGTTATTGGTGAGAAAAATGTCATCATTTTAGATTGACTTATAACATTATAAATAGAAGAATTAGACATAAATTAATGATATTTTTGTTGGGTAGATCCAACAATTTTAGAAACCCAATTAATTTAGATGATAATTAACTAGTAACAATCATTATTATTTTAAAGATAAGACACCATCACTTGCTGGGTTATTGCACACAAATTGAGTTATGGTGGTGGGTAGACACAAAAGTAATTTTGCCATGATTTCATATCAACAGATGCATTACCAAAACTGCAATGCTGTCGAACAAAGATTAGCTCTTTTACCAATAAAGAGTAAATAAAATGAGATTAACCCAAGCAAGATTTCACCATTGGCTATGAGATTTGACATTAAACTATGCATGCAACTTGTTAAACAATTATATATATGTTGTCGTCTTGCCAAAAGGGAAAATCCCACCACAAATGATGGAATCTCAAGTGAAGCTAGAAATGATGGAATCTCAAGTGAAGCTAGAAGACAAAGTCCTTTCCCAATATAGCCATTCTAATTTTCTAACCATGAAATCTCTTACATAACTTTGAACTCAGCATATTTTTATTATTATTTTATTTTAAGGAAATCACAAAAACACAAACTACTCACTTGTTGGTTCAAAAGTCCCCAAAGGGCATATATGTCCATAAAAAACAATGTATATCTATGTCAAAGTATTTTTATGGATTTAAAATTTAGTCTTTACTATAATATCATTAGTTAGTCTAAACAAATGATAATTATATTTAAGATAAAATACTTGTGTGAATTTTTCTATTTTTTTTTAAGGAAAAGACGAAAACACAAACAACTCACTTGTTGATTATATTCGAGTTAAAATGCTTATATAATAACAAAGAAAAAGTCATGGAAGAAGTGTTCTTAAAAAAAAAAAAATCCACATTAGCCCTAATGATGTTGTAAAAGTAGAGATGTTAAACTATAGGAACTAAAACTCTAATTTAAGCATAATAAAAGGACCAAAATCAGAATTTGACCCATATATATGTATGTATAAAAGCCATTTAACCCATTCTCTTAAGCTTTGTCATTTAGTCTCTTTTCCTTCTATATGAACTCAAAAGCCTCCATTATTTTTCTTCATCATCAACAACAGGCATGGACTCAGCGGAGCCACCCCCTCACGGCCTAACCAAAGACGAATACACCGAGCTTAAGCCATTGATCCAAACATACCACAAATTCGAGCCAATACCCAACACATGCACGTCCCTCGTAACCCAACGCATCGAAGCTCCGATCCGAGCCGTATGGCCATTCATTCGTAGCTTCGAAGCACCTCAAAAATACAAGCACTTCATAAAAAGCTGCAACATGAGCAGCGGCGACGGCGGTGTAGGAAGCGTTAGGGAAGTCACCGTCGTTTCGGGTCTACCGGCGTCGACGAGTACGGAGAGGTTGGAGATGTTGGATGATGAGAAGCATATATTGAGTTTTAGGGTCGTCGGTGGTGAACATAGGTTGAGGAACTACCGGTCGGTGACGTCGGTGAGTGAGTTTAAAGAGGAAGGTAAGGTTTACACAGTTGTTTTGGAATCTTATATCGTTGATATACCGGAAGGGAATAGTGGAGAAGATACGAAGATGTTTGTGGATACGGTGGTGAAGTTGAACCTACAAAAGCTTGGGGTTATTGCAATAGCCGGTTCAGTTCATGGACATGACTGAATATTATTATTAAGGGGTGGTTTTTGAGAAGATGATGTTGGGTTTTTTATCGATGGGATCTTAAAAGTATGTAATAAAAGTTTGATTTTATTTTACTTCTTTTTATTTAAAAAAATATGTAAATTAGTATTTATATTAAATCGTTCTTTTTTTTTAATATTATAAAATTAATTAATTGAGTCTTAACTTGATAAGTATAATTAATATTGTTGTTAGTGTAAAAAATATGGATTTGAGTACGCTAAAATGTATTACTCTCTTATTTAAGGGTTAGGAAAGGATTATGGGTGATTGTAGGTATTGTATCAAGATTCTACTTTATATTAATTAATGTTGAGATAAAAATAAAAATAAATTATAAATTTTTGTGTGCTAAAATAAGTTACTATTTTTTAAATTTTCAAGGAGAAATTTTTTTTTCATAACAATCCAATGGTCATATTTCATATTATATTTATAAAGATCATGCATATTAAATTGGATTTATTCATTTTACATTTAAAAAATTGACAACCGTTCAATAAATATTCATTCACGTGAGAGGATTTGGGCAAAAATATAGGCCCGAAAAATAGGCTTGGACAAAAAAATAAAGCTCGTTTAAAAAATAGATCGGGCATGGGTAAGGCATTTTTGGCCCAGGACCGACCCAGCCCGGCCCAAATTTATTAAATGAAAAAAACTATTTTTTAATAATATTTTCTTATTATTTTTCTCCTTATTTTACTACCATTTTATTATTATGTTTCTATTATTTTGTTGTTATTGTTTATATATTATATAAAACTTATTTTATTGTTAATTTTGTTATTATTTTAAAAATATTTGTTAATTTTATTATTATTTTAGAGGCATTTGTTTGTTAAGTTGCATCTATTTTAGTGTTATTTAAGTTTACATATTTTTTAAAATTTATTTTCAATTTGTTGAAAAATATTTATTTTGATTTTTTAGTATTTTTGATGTATTATATATTTAAAATTATATAAAATATTATAAAATTAATACGGGCGAGCCCGAGTTTTAACATTTTTATATGGGCTGGGCTTGGGTAAAATTTTTGGCCTATTTTTTGGGCCCGCCCGACCCATGCACACCTCTAGATAGAAGCATTAGATCAATTCAGAAATTTATATAAATGATAAGTATGATTATATCGATAAATTCAACGATTAAATCATTAAAATAGTGTAAGTGAAACCCTCCCATATATTTGGATACTTGAATTCACGTACAACTTATGGGTGATGGTTTAAGTAGGTGAAAACATGGTGTGGATTTGAAAGTCAACCCAAAATTCAACATCAAGAGGCATGAAAAGATGTAAGTCAAATATATTTTTCAAAAATGTGAGCAAAAAACTTGTGACTGTCAAACAAATCCCATTAAAATAAAGCTTCTCTTTCATGTATTTTCTGAAACCCCATCTTGGCCAATTACTGCTACTCATATATGTGTGTCAATGGCATAAATAAAGCTTTCATGGATTTTCTTTTCCGTGATGCTATCACATTAATTTTGATTCAAGAAAAAAATGAGTGGAGGTAAGCTTTTTTTTTTTTTTTTTCCTTTTTTTAATTTCATTATTATTCATGTTTTTTTATTATAATTATAATATTTTTATGGTACAAGTTTTAGGTTTTTTTTTGGTCGAGAAAAATAAACTTTAGGAAACTGAATTACACTGACTAATTCGAACATATCCTTAGATTTGTCATTAGCGAGGTCCTTGATCAAGTTGGGGAGCTCTGTTATCACATTGATACCCTTTGAACATTCGTGTACCATCTTAATAATCCGATCTGTAACTTGATTAGTACAGATTTAGTTTTGTTCAAATTAAAAATGATATTCAAGAAAATTTCTCTCGATGTTTATATATTTTATAAAGTGTTGACAGGATGTGCAGATATTGTAGGTTAAATTTGTTAAATTATGACTAAATTGAGGGAACGTGTAAATGTTGTGGGTTAAATTTATTAAATCAAAACTAAATTGACATAATGTGCAAATTTTAAGAGATAATTTAGTTATTATATCGATATAGTATATGTAGAATTAGAGTTGTCCATGGGCCGGGTTGAGACCCTATTCCGAAAAAAGTTTAATGTCCAAGCCCAATTTTAGGCCGACCTGGTCAGCCTAAAAAGTCCATTTTATTGTTAAAAAAATAATAAAATAATATTTTTTAATTTATATTTTATATCTTTTATAATTAAATTTAAAATGTTAAACAGTTTTTATTATTTAAATTGAATTCTTGTTGAGTCGAGGTACAAAAATCCCTATCCAAGCTTGACCAAGTCAGGCCGGACGGTCTACTTAACCCATTGAATAGGTCTATGTAGAATTGACGTAAAACATTAATGTTTTGATTAATTGTTCTTAGTTGCTCACTTTCGAAATTAACAAGGATGAAACTTGATCTGACTTTTTTAGAGAGATCGATTTACTCAATATCGAAATTGAGATGGACTAAAGAGGTATTTTTACCTCACTTATGTATGGTTTAAATATGCCATGAGTTCCTGTACTCTTCACAAATTTAAAATTTAGTCATATGCTTATATTTCTATAAATTTTGTCCCTCTACTTTTTAGATTTCAAAATTCAAGTCCAACTATTAATACAATTAAAATTATTTTGTTAAATTTAGGTTCATTATATTCTCATTTTTTCGGTTCCACTACTATCAAGTGATTTTTATAATTTCAACCAACTAATTTAACCAAAAAGAAATAATGTTAACAATTAGACCTGAATTTTGAAATTTAAAAGATAAAAGTACTAAATTCTTATAAATAAAAATTATAGGGACTAAATTTAAATTTTATTAAGAATGTATAGACATATGACATATTTTAACACACACATATATAGAAGGAAGGTGTGACATTTTGAAAATGTGGGTAGGCAAGTATTTGTTGGGTCTATACCTATTTATGGGCTGAGCTACTCGCTTAAGCTCCAATGCCTGATTGAAATTTGACAAGATTTGAATAAAAATATTATATTCGAAAAATAGACTTAAACAAATAAATAAACCCATTTAAAATATGTTCAACGATCGAGCCTGACTTGAACTATAACGATCGAGCCTGACTTGAACTATCTTGTTTTCTTAAATTTTTAATATTTTATATTATGTTATTTTTTGTGAATTATGTAATTTACAACACAAAGAAATTAAATATATAGTAATATATGATACTACTATAATGTAAATATTAAAATATTAAAAAATTATATATAAAATTATAATAAATAAAAATATTAAAATAAAATAATTATATATTTAAAATAATATGAATTTAAATTAACTATTTATAAATATAATCGGAATTAAAAGAATTTTTAAATTTATATTTTCAATTAAATTTAATTTTTAAAAATATAAAATATTATTAATAGAATCCGTACCCATAAACATCTATAGTTGGGCTTAATCTTAAAAGGCAAACAACAATCGAGGTTAGACCCATTAAACTATTGTTGCTTGCTCCCAGTTTTCTTCCCACTGCTTATAAAATCGCTCTCTGTATGCCGTCTAGGGTTTCCTGTTCCATACTCTCTCCCAAATGGCGACAGCCGCCAATGCAACTATGGTGGCCAGACACTTCCCTCTTCCGGTGGTTGGCCGCCTCTTCTTGCGGTGAAGCCAAGCGTCCTCGTGTCGAGAACGCCTTTTACGGTGGTTTCTGATTCAGCGTGCTTATTTCTTTGGTTTCCCTCATCGTAGCATGTATTATTGTATATAGTAGAAATTGATTGATATGGATATGATGGGTGTAAAGTAAAAGGTCTGAGCAAAAGGGAAAAAGCTTATGCTGGTAGTTGATAATGGCGTCGAAGTTAAAAGCAAAGGGAGAGGGCCCTAGTCCTTGTTTTAAAGTCATTGCAGTGCGACTCGCGCAACCTCTCCCACAACAAAATTCAAATATGCCTAAAGCTTCTTAGCAATGGCTGTTGATATGGGTTGAAATAAAAAGGCGTGGGCTGTGTTTTTAGTATTAAACACTAGCCTAGACTTCTCCCTACATAATCTAATCAGTTGCCTCATCATAATGCTTTTTCCCTTTGCGTTTGATCAAAAATCTTCATTGCTGATCCATTGCAATCAATCGATTTCCTCCCCTCTTGTCGTGCGTCTTTTACTTGTTTTTCATTCATTGCTGAGAATTTTTGAACTTAATGATGATACGTGTATACATGTTCTGAATTTGATGCAGTGTTAAGGAGGACACATTGAATTGCAGATCAAAGGCATTGGGGTATTGTATGTGGGTTAGATTGTTTTGCTCAAAGCTGTAAATGGGAGGGTAGGGTTCAGAGTCTGGTTGAATTTAGATCATTCAAAATTGAGGTTTAGGATTTCTGAGTCAAGTTATTATGTATTTCCTGAATATGGTCCATTCAAGTTGAAGTTTTTTGGATTAATAATTATTTATTGAAGTTAATAATTTTGCTACTTGTACTAAGTGGTGGAAAACTGTCCCAAACTGTAAAAGCAACTAACTATTAATCCATATTTGTTGGCCTCTAAGAGCTATTACCTTAGATGAAAAAGTAATCTTCTTTGTTAAAAGATTTCATCAATTTATATTGTTAATGGTGGAAATGGATCTAAGAAGAATAAGTTTGTCCTTTAATATATCGTAAAGAAAGAACAAGACCTCCATGAAAAATTGTTTCTTCTAACTTATCAATATGACCCAAACATGTAATTTCAAACTAGATTAATTCGAACACAAAATCCGATTCTATCTAGTTTGATCAAGAAAAGTTGACATAAAATGCTCCACACTTGAGTATCAAACTCAAAAAATTGAAACTTAGTCCTCAAAAATCTCTTTTTTCTTTATGTAAAGCCAAAATAGTGGCATTCAAACAAGTCCCTGTAATTTTTATCAAATTCAAAGACCCCTATAATCTTGATGAACATGGTAAGCTTTTTTTTTTTTTTTCCTTTAATCTTCTATCTAAAAGAGGCTATTCCTAAATGCAAGCACTACCTTTGGTGTCAATAGCAAGAGAAATGCCAATATCGAGCCGAAGAACATTTTGACAAGGTATCTTAAGGGATCATATTCGGCTTCTTCGTCATTATCCGTTGAGGCTGACAGGGCTTTTGCTGATGGTAGAGCTTCGACTACAGCATCGGCTAAGTCAGTGATGAATAAAGAGTTGCAACCTAGAGCAGGAACACGACCCCAATTCTTGATTCCGGACTCGAGGGCTAAATGTTTATATTCCATGTCGATCTCTTCGAGAGTCTCTATGTGTTCACTCACAAAGCTGGAATTTGAGATGGGAAGTTAAAGTTGATATAACTAATCCATAAACCAGTATTAAAGCAAATATTATAAAAATGAACTCTTCGAACTAATGCACCTTATAGGAACAGCTAGAAGACTCTTCACTCCTTTTTGACCAATCTCGACAAGAACTTCATCGGTATAGGGCTTTAGCCATTGGACGGGTCCGACTCGACTCTGGGAGGATAGCGTGAAGAGTAAGTTGAGTGTAACGATTTCAGTTTTCCGAAGTGAAACCAGAAACTTGGTTCTAAAACAAACCTGGTAAGCTAGGGTATGATCGTTTCCAATCCCTCTAGCTTTCAGCTCTTGCATGATTAAGTAGATACACTCCTCCATTTGATCTTTGTATGGATCTCCGGCTTCCTCGACATAGCTGACAGGTACCCCGTGGGCACTAAAGAATATCATGACCTAAAGTTCGAAGGAATATTAGAAACCGTCATGATAAAGTTGTTCAGAGGACCAAAATTTGAGAATATCGAATTATAATTAACAAATTTGTGCAACAAACCTCTTCAGGCTTTGCAAATTTACCCAACTCTTTCTCGATCAAGTCAGCCATAGAGTTAATATAACCTTGTCGTTGATACCATGAAAGAATGACGGATACAGGTAGTCTTGATAAATATGCATCTTCCCTGAAACATAAACCCGCATTTCAGAGCCATTTACGGAGGAGATAAAGTAAAGGATGTTTCAAGCAGAAAGGTGCAACACAAATTATCGAAAACCTACTTGAATATACGTTGGAGAACACGGATGCTGGAACCGGTTGTGGAGATGGAGAACTGAGGATATAGAGGCAGCACAACAAGCTTTGTTATTCTGTCCCGCTTAATCTGTTCCGTTAAAAGAAAAGCTAAGCAATTTAGACTCGATGCACTTTGGAGATTGACCATTAAGTGTTAAAACGAGAGGTATAATTTCAATTTATATGAATTTCGACGGCATTTTCGTATGATACCAAGAACTTGCACCAAGGCATGTCAATGTGTTCGTATATTACTCAAACTCAAGTGAGAGTTTCTGATACGAATTTGTTTTGGAGGATCCTCGGAGTGTCATATCCCATACTCATGTCCACATATATGCATTGACACAGGTACTTCAAGAAAAATAAAAACTCGGAGCAACATAAAATTTTCCTTTTCGATATAATATCACAAAAGTTCATAGCATTACCAATAATTATGAAACTTAAAAACTACGCAATTTTGCTTGACCATCAAAATGCCAAACCTGTTCAATTGCTTCCTCGGTGAAGGGGAACCAATATCGCATTCCAACATATACATTAGCACGTATGTTCTTTGCCTCTAAAGCCATTCTAAGAGCATCCGCCTGCACCCAAATTCTTGAAGCTATAAAATATGATAATCAAATGCAAACAACGAAAGCTTTCCCCTAAAGCACAAATCATCACACAGTTCACTTCAGAACAAATATCCATACGAAAAACAAAAGCATCAAAGCTAAGAGCATCCACCTGCAACAAATTCTTCAAGCTATATAAATACACTTACCAAATGCAAACAACAAAAGCTTTACCGTAAAGCACGAGAGCCTTAGTAAAAAAATATCCATACAAAAAATACAAACTTCAAACTAAGAGCATCCAACTGAAACATATTCACGAAGCTATAAATACACTAATGAAACGCAAACAACAAAAAAACAAAAACAAAAGCTTTACCATAAAGCACGAACCGGTAACATTGTTCACTTCGTAATAGATATACATAAAACAAAAGCTTCAAGCTAAAGGCATCCACAATACCATAAAGCACGAATCATAAACAGTTCAGGTTGGAAAAAATAATATATCCATACAAATAACAGAAACTTCAAACTAAGAGAATCCAACCAAAACAAATTCATGTAGCTATAAGTAAACTAATGAAATGCAAACAACACAAGCTTTTACCGTAAAGCACAAATCATAACACGGTCCACTTCGGGGAAAAAACAACATCAAGCTAAGAGCATCCACATCTAAGAAAGTCTTCAAGCTATGAAATACAATAATAAATGCAAACAACAAAAGCTTTACCTTTAAGCACGAACTAATAACGTCATTCAGTTCATAACAAATCCACTTCATACAACACTATCCTAGAATCAAGTAACATACCAATTTTTCTACGATGAAGGATTTCTATTCTTGCCTGTTCATCGGTTATTTTACGCAAAGGTGAACCGCCACCGATAGCAGCATACCCTTCTTTGCTCTTAGGAGCTCTAAGAACAGATATTAACTTTGCCAATGGTCGTTGAAGAAACCTCAATAGCCGAGGCAACCGTAAAATATCCTACATAAAACAAACATTAATCACACCATTGAAACTTAAAATTAAAACCCCGAAATGTTTATTAAAAGGATCAAAGGAGACCTAACATACAGGATCAGCAAACAAGTTGTACAAAAAGGGTTGAACATCATTAAGTGTCTCGGGACCTCCAAGGTTCAAAAGCAAGACCCCAAGTTTCTCTTCCACAACATGTGAGTGATGAGATTCCATAACATTTTCAGGGAAAGTACAAACACCCAGAGCGCAATTCGTTTGTAACCTCAAATTTCTCTTTTGAATTTGTACATTACTGAGATTGCGCCCTTTGAAAACGCTATGATTTTGAGTATTCAAATCAGAATTTGAGAAATAGCGTGACCCAGAAGCAATATATCTGCTCCGATTAATCGACCTGGAAAAAAAAATGGGAAACAAAAACTTTATATATAAATCTTTGATTAGAACCCAGAAAGAAACAAAGGGCTAACCTTGAAAATCTGTAATTACGATGGAAGATATTGGATCCAGATAAAGATGCTGCTGCTGCTTCCATGGTTTATTGATCTGAAGAACTATTTCTCTTTGGGATAGAAAAGAGCAAAAGAAAATGATCAAAGAAAAATCAATGGAAACTGGGTTTTAGGTGGAATTCTGTGGGGGTTAGTTGAGAAGAAAATGGAGAAATTTTTATTATGAAAAGAAAATCAAAAAGTCAAATGAATACAACTACGGTCTAAGGTCCCAATGAGTAACACGTATTGTTTAAGAAAGTTAAGAGCTTTATTAGTGTTTTTATTAAGACGTTCAAAGGTAGGCTTTTTAATGTGATGGAGAGGCCTAAACCACCAAAGCTACCTATGAAGCTCAAATGCTACGGCACTGCTTCTCATTTTATACTTTATTTATTTATTTATGTATTTTCCCAATTTTTTTGGAATTTTTCAGCACCCAAGCTTGATTTTTTTTTTTTTTTTGCAAGCATAAGTTAACTTATATTTCATATTATGATCTTATTTTATATTATTATAAATATTTCTAAAAATCAAATTATCAATTAAATAAAAATAATTAATAAATCTCATATAATAGTTGTTTTGAAACATAATTTTTATTTTAATTTTTAATTAAAATTAAATATAAGGAAAAAAAAGAAGAAAAGAGTGACCAAAATGAAAATTTATTAAAATTAAGTGACTAAAATATGTGTACAATACCATTGCTTAACTCCAAATAAATAACAAAGGACCAAAATAAAAAAATCTATAAGAACAATACCCTTATTGCAAAATTTTTATTTCAATGCCTAAAATTGATAGGATAAAATATATGGTAAGCTATACAAATGGTCATTTTAAGTGACCAACTATATAATTTACTCATTATTATATATAAAAAAAACCCTCTCTCGATTCACAAGTCATTTTTTGAGCTAATTCCCGAAATCATTAATGAGTTTATCTTGAAACTTTATTTTCTTTTTTCTTTCATTAGTTTTCTTTTAAATATAATATTTTATAACCCTTTGATTGATAAAATTTTGTCTAAAGAAAATAGAAAAACCTAAAAAAAAAACACACACACTTTAGATTTACTATTGTTGTTAACGTTATGATATTTCCTTCAAGGTACAAAGAAATAATCCTCGAAATTGGTCTTTGAAATTGGAAATAAAATCTAAAGTTAAAAATATAGCTTTAAAAAATCCAATTGTTCAATCAATAATTATATAAGAAAATATTATGGACATTTAATTTTTCGTAAGAAAAAATGTAAAAGAATTAATTGATAATAATTTTTTAATTTTATAAATTGATTAAGAGATTATCATGTGTTCTATTTATTATTTGTTTTGATTTTAAATCCATAATAAGTAATATGTATCACTAATAATATAATTTAGTGTTAAACTATTTACCAATGGATTAAAAACAAAAATTATTTTTACAAATATTAAATTATTTATATAATTTTATTATATATTATATATTATATATTTAAAATTGTATTTTCTATTATTTTAATGGCATTTAGTTATTTTCTAACTTTAATTTTTAAAAACATAAATAAAAAGGGTTATGTAATTGAATTAGATAATTTCAACTGTAAATAAAGAAAATTAATAGATGTGAAATGTCTCTGTTTTAAAAGCTAAAAGTTTTGGTTAGAGGATCAAATTGATAGAATTTATAAATGTGAAGGGTTAAATTTATTGAAATGTTCAGAATTAGGACCAAATTGATATAATAACTAAGAATTGAGGACTAAATGTGTTATTATACAAGTTAAGAAAAGACTTACCATTATCAATTGAGAACAAATTAAAATACTAGTGCCTAAATTGAAAATTTGTAAAGTTGAGTAGCCAAAACAAAAACATAAGCATAATTAGGTGACCATTTGAACAATTTACCCTAAAAATATAAAACATTCTATACCAGAACCTGATTAGATTAAATATAAAACCACAAGCAATTGTCAGAGAACAATTATCTTTTCGTCTCGAACCGAAAAAATAATTATCGGAAGTGCGTACCCACAAAGCAGTTTTCCAGATTTAGAAGTTAGAACCAAAATTATATATATTTTTTGGTAAAGTTTTTAAAATCACAAAAAAAAAAAAAAAGGGGTTTGAATGATCAGTGATAGCCCCACACACAGACACAAAAAAAAGGTGGTGGACACACTAACTAGCATTATTGCAAGAACAATACAAAAATACTGAAAGGGTAAATTCGGCTTCACAAACAGATCAAAATTTCAGATGAAAGTAATGTAGCTGTTTTTTATTGTTTGGCTGCAGAGAAAACGCAAGAAAATATGGTAAAGGTCCTAACAGAGTTGTATATGAAGAGAAAATATCTCTCATTATACTAATAAAAACATTATTACTCCATAATAATACTGAATATAATCGAAATCCAAAACATCAACCATATCGATAATCTTTGTTGTGCAAATAGCATAACTACCTCACTTCATATATATTGATCTGCTACTAGAACTAAAATTCAAAGCAGATTTGAAAAGAAGTATAAATATATAACTGAGAAACCGATGCACTCTCTACAGCATCCATAGCTGGAGAAGTAATCACCGGCGACAAATTAACAGCATAACTACGTCACTTCCATATAAGATGTATAAAAAGCGAAAATATCTCTAATTATACTAATAAGAACGTTATTACTCCATAATAATATTCAACATAATCAAAATAAAAACATCAACCATATAATAATCTTTGATGCGCAAAACAGCATAACTCACTCATATATATAGATCCGCTACTAGAACTAAAATTCAAAGCCGACTTAAAATGAATTATTTATATAAATGAAAATCCGAAACACTTTCTAGAGCATCCATAGCCGTAAACTCATGGAAACGCCGTAACAAGATGCATCATACTCAGAGCACGAGAGTGGAGCCGAAGAGCAGAGCCACGGCGGCGGCGAAAACAGAGATGAATGAGGGAGTGATAGAGCCGGTTCCTGAGGTAGGACTTGGAGCTGGAGCTTCAGCAGCCATGGCGGAAGCCATTAGAGCAAAAACAGAGACGAAAACAAGCATCAAAAAATTCATGGAGGAAGCCATTTTTTGATGAAAAATTGAAATTCTCTCTTTAAGCGATAAATCGAAAGGAAGAAAAATATTTGAAATTTTTTGAGGGCAGTGAGAGGCGTGAGACAGTTGGGGTCGGTATATATAGAGGGAAAGTTAGGGCAGCTGCCTCGATTTCCAGCGTGGTTAGAGTTGGCACATTTCAAGGGGCTTTTTTTTTGGGGACAAAATCCAAGGGCTTAATTTGGTTAATTGCTTATAAAATTTCCATTTACAGCTTTCGGGTAAATGTACGGCTGAGGGATAAGGGTAAGATTGTATTTTCTCATTCTTAATTTAAAACATAAGTCAATTAATTTCTGTATATTAGATTAAAATATAAATTCATAATTTTGTTAAAAATTTTATTTATTTCTACACATGACTAATAAAATATGCACGTGTATCTCATTTTGAGATATAATGACTAATTTTTTAACTTTTAATTTAATATACATAAATTGACTCACTTATTTTTAATATAATAAACAAAATATTTTAATATAAAACCTTTATAATACTTTTACCTTTATATTAATTTTTTTGGTATGTTAAAATTTTCACCATTAAATTGGTTATGTTTATTTCAATGACTATGCCTTTATGGAGAAAGAAATTATAGTTGGTAAGATTCATGAACCGTTGACATGAGCAAATCACAATCACAGTCATATCATTGACAATTAATTACATTATGTGGAGAAACGATTGTATAAAACAATGACGTCATGTCATCTGTATCTCTTTTTAATAGTTTTATGCCACATCAATATTTTCATCTTAAATATCAAGATTTTAAATTTGATTTGATTTATTTCAGGATGAAAATACTGATATGGCATAAAAATATTGAAAAGAAATACAGATGATGGCGTCATTGCTTTGTACAATCTTTTCTCCATAATATGTGGGCTTTGATTAATGTACTAATAGTTGGCGTTCAAACTAGAGAAGTAAATACCGTAGCGGTACCAATCGTAGCGGTTGGTACATCTCATACCAGTAGTAAAACGGAACCTCAGGGTATACATTCTATTCCGGTAAGCTTTCCGGCCAATATGTTTCGTCAGATTTCGGCTGCACAGTTGAAATATGATGTACCGCCCGAAATGCTAGAACTAGAATTTGTGGCTTTGTTTTGTTGGTAGTTTGATGCTTTATCGGGTTTATGAGTTTATGCTATAAGCTTTAAGCTCTTTCGATGGCGCTAAAAAAGAAAGAATAAAATATAAAGCGATACCAATGTCATCAAATTTGAGATTATTTTCGCTCAACACACCTTAATTATAAGTTGATTTATGTAGTTTATTATCTCCAAATAACTTCATATAATGATTAGATTTGAATAAAATGAGCATATTTTATTAGAGGAAAAACTGAACAGACCAAAAGAAAAGCCTTTTCATTCTCCTTCCTTCTCAGTGGAGAATATAGGAATAAAAGACGAAGCAAAATCGTGTGGGATTGTTTAAATTTAAACGATGATTTATAATAATAAAAAGCATGAACTTAAAAAGGAATAAAAAAAGTTCATAGCATCGACTTTTCGTCTCGAATCCACGAAGTGCGTAACCACGAAGCAAATTTCCAGGTTTAGAAGTTAGAAACGAAATTGAATTTTTGGTAAAGCATTTAAAGATGCTTTAAAATTTAGAAAGAAAAAAAAAAGAATGCTTTGAAAGAATAGTGGTGAGCAAGCACTAACTAGCATTATTGCGAGAAACGTGAAGCAATTAAAGGGTAAAGTCGACTTTACAATCTGAACAAATTTCAGAGGGAAGTAGAATAATCAGTAGCGTGCAATGTAACATAATTGTAGAGACTGTAACTGCTTTAATTGTTTGGCTGCAGCGAAAACGGAAGAAAATATTCAAAACTACGTAAGAAACTATGAAACAAAACGGAGAATATATATAAAAAGTGAAAATACCACTCATAATACTAACAAAATAATTGAAGTCCAAACATCAACGGTCAAATAATCTTTGATGCACATAATTACTTCTCTCTCATATTATATATAGAATCATCCCTTAGATCTACTATTATTATTGAAATTCAAAGCCGAATATATATATATATATAAATCCAGGAGCCTCTCTACAGCAACCGTAGAAGCCATAACAAGGTGTATCACCTTCAGAACCGGAGAGCGGAGCCGAAGAGCAGAGCTACGACTGCGAAAACAGAGACGAATGAAGGAGAGAACGAGCCGGATCCCGACGTAGGACTTGGAGCCGGAGCCTCGGCAGCCATGGCGGAAGCCATTAGAGCAAAAACAACTAGGGAAAGAAGCATCAGAAAATTCATTGAGGAAGCCATTGTTGATTGGTTACTGAAAAAGTTGGAAGTTTTCTTTTTAAGCTTTAAATCAAAAGAAAATTTTGCGGGTAGTGAGAGTTGTGAGATAAGTGGGGTCGATATATAGAGAGGGAAAGTTCGGGCAGCTGCCCGGATTTCCAGCGTCGTTACAGTTGGCATTTTCGAGGGGTTTCTTTAATTTCGTCAATTGTTTATACGTGTGTAAAATTTTCATTGGCGATTATCTTGGACGCGGTAAATGTTTGTTAATTGTTACACGCCCCATCACTGTGTTTTACACACGCGCGTCCATATTAGTATTTTTCTTTGGGTTAATATACTATTTGGTATCCAAGTTTAACTTTAATGTACAATTTAGCATCTGGGATTTTTTTCTCAATTTGGTACCTAAACTTTTTAATTTGATACTTGAGGTAATTTTTCTCTAATTTGGTACTTAAATTTGGTTTCAAAATTTAAATTGGTATTTAAGTTTTTCTTTTTTCTAATTAAGAACCCTTTTTTTTCACGAGAGCATATATGTCAAGCATTCATTGGCCACGTGATATTGTTTGGTTTGGATACCAAATCGAATCTTAAAGCCAAACTTAAGTACAAATTAGGACAAAAAAAAATTAGGAACCAAATTAAACCTTAAAGCCACATTCAGGTACCGAATGGTACATTAACCCTTTTCTTTTTCTTATAAGCTAAGGATTTTATTGGATTAATGTGCAGATTTGCCATTATAGTTTAGCTACAATTTGAAATTTGCCACCAGATTTTAGTTTTTAAATAGTTTGAAGACAAATTTAATAAAAAATATTTTAATATTTTATTTTGATAGTTAACAATTATAAATTAATTAATATAATTTTGAATATTAAAAATCTTATTTATAAAATTAAAATTAATTTGACATAGCTTAAATGTTCAAACATGCGATGATATGACTAGGGGCAAAATTAGAATTTTTTTTTTTTGGAAGGCATAATTAACTTGTATATTTTTACAATAGTAAAAATATAAATTCACCATTTCAATAGTCTATATTATTGCAACTTGCGAAAAAAATTAGCTTCATGATTGAGAATACCACATTTCAAAAATTTGAAAATTTAGAAATGGTCAATTATAATGGGGAGAACTGAAATCGCAACAAATACAAAGTTCAGGGACCTTTCATGGAATTTACCACTATATTCAGTTCCAGCAAGGCCGAGATCCATGGATAAGCCCATAATGGACCCAAAAAGTAAAGATTATAAAGACGTCCATTAAGCCATTTATAATTCTAGGCCTATATTCACAAAATTCCAAGTCCATATATATCAAAATGTTTTTTTTTTTTTAATTTATCAAACGCATTATCCTATTATTTATAGGTAGGAGAGGGACTATGGGTAGTTCTAGGTATTGTGTCAAAAAGAGAAAATATGATTAGAACTTATAATGAGATTATTCAAAATAAAATCGGATTCAATTTTTTGAAAAGCTTACCACTGCCCTTGTCTATATATACTATATTTAAATGATCTGTTGAGTTGATGCGACGGGTTAACTAAACACCAAATTAATTATAAAAATTTAAAAAATAAAATATAAAAATAAAAGCAATATATTAAGAATTATATGAGTGATTTATATATTCTTTGACAAAAACTCTTATTTTAGTTAAATAAAATATTTTGTGTACTATAAGACTAAATTTCCCTAGCATGATTCAAAATTTTGAAATAGTAAATGGGAAATTAATGAATGATTAGAAGGTGAAGCATGCAAATTTTATGTGTGATTTGATCATCTATATAATGGCAAATAATAATTCCTTGAGAAAAGATTGTATTTTTCATGATTAAAATCATTGGAAAAATGCTTGTGTGATCACATAAAAAAACACCTATATACAATATTATTATGCAATTATACATGCCATTGATGATCAAATTGAGAAACAATATCAAAATGAGAAGAACAAGTTTTAAAGGAGTGATCATTTTCTTGGGGTTAACACTTTGTTATGTGCTTGGAGAGGCTGATTTAGGGTTGGATACAACAAAACCTAAGATTTTGGATGGAAAAAATGTACCAAACAACCCTACCAGGCATGCAGTGAAATCGATTCAGGTATAATGTTTTTTTTATCCTTTGTTTCAACTCTTTGAAATTTTCGACCTAAGTATAGCATTAAGCAAATCTGGAGTTTGGGGCGAAGTCAAAATTTTTTTAAAAAGGGTTGAAATTAAGTTATATATTTTATGAGAGTTAAAAATGTAATTTCATTCTTATATTGATTTATATTTTTATGGATTTCAAAATGACTAAATCAAAATTCTAACACTTTTGAAGACCAAACTATAATTTTATCAAACATTAATTTAAAGTTTTATAAACTTTAGGGGGACTAAAGCAAGAATTTTTCATCTTGGGGGGCATCGAGGACCCTTCCGGCCACCCTCCCTTCGCTGTGTTTGGGGTTTAAATCCCAACATTTGTAATCTCTTACTAAGGTTTATTGTTTTTATATTTCGAACATATGAAGATAGGTGGTTTCGAGTTTGACAACGAAAGCTATAAATGGTGAGTTTGGATGGGCAATTGAGTGCGGTGCGGTGCGTTTAGCTTACTTTTTGTCTCACGCTACAATATCTAATCTCACTGCCACCGTTATTTTTACACTAACCGTAAGTTAACGCACCGCCCATCCAAACCCATCCAAAATTTAATTTCACAATATTAGTGGCATTTTAGGGGTAAAATTAGGATCATAATTGTTTTGGAGGGTGAAACTACGATCCTACTACTATATTAACTTATAATTTTATGATTTTTTAGGAGTCAAGATTGCTGCCGACCCCTAAATTTATCTCTTAGTGACCTCTAAAATATTATCAACGAAAATTTTATTTACACCACAACTCGTATTTGGAAATACAAAATTAATGAATAACGATATATGTATTTGTTTGCAGAGTGAAGATGGTGACATTATAGATTGCATTGACATTTACAAGCAACCTTCATTGGATCATCCGTCTTTGAAGAATCACATCATCCAGGTATACATTTTCATTTTTTTAAAAATAAAAGCTTTATTTTCATTTGATTTTGTTTAATGTAGTTGGCACCAAGTTACAATCCAAACATGGAGGAAATTCAGACAAGTGAACAACCTTTGAGGAGTGTAACATCTCAAGTATGGCAGAAAAGTGGAAGCTGTCCAAAAGGAACAATCCCAGTAGTTCGAAGAAGAACCCATAATGATGATGAGTTATTATCTAACTCAAGGAAGAAGAGTCCATTGACCTTACATCAAAGGAACCATTCGGTACCCCCATCACTTTCGATCCTAGTTTCTTATTTGTTCAAGCGATTAAACATATATGGCCAGAGCCATCCCTGAATTTTCTTTGGCCCGGGGCGAACTGAAAAAATTGGGCCCCTAATGCACTTATTCTTTGAGCCCTAAATTTTTTTTAAAAAAAGGCCCTTAATGCACTTCGCACTGAATTTTTTTTTAAAAAAATGGGCCCTAACGCACTTATTTTCTTCAAAAAAGGGCCCCAAACTAAATTTTTTTAATAAAATTTAAAAAATTTCATTGAGCCCCAGGCAGAGCCCCACCACCTACCCTGGGCCCTCAGATATGGTGAATCTATAATTCCTCATTCGCACTAAACTTCGAACTAAGCTTGTTTTTGAGTAGAGCTCGTGGACGGTATATGAATATCATATATAAATATGGGTCATAAATCTTGCCTAAACTCACTCATAAAATGTAAATGACTAACTTAAACCTAAACCTATTTAAGGGTTGGTTTACTCACCCAAATTCGAAGACTTGCTTAAAATTTAGAAAGGGTCGGATGAAAATATTACGGTTAAAAAATAGGCTTGAAGAAAAAACAGAAAGTTTAAAATATGGATTGGATTTAGGTTCTAATATTTAATGTTCAAGCTCAACTTGACCTGACTTGATTTCAAGTTTATACTATATTAATTTTAATTTATTTTATATATTATGTAATTTATATTATATGAAAAACAAAATATATCATAAAAATAATTACCTATTACGTTAATTATGGTTAGAAATTTAATAAATATTAAATAAAATAAATTATTTTTTTAAAAAATAAAAAATATGGGAGAGTAGGCAAAATTTGAGGCCTATATTTCATGTTGGCTCAAGCTTGGGCAACTATGTATAATTATAACATGCATAGATCCTGCCAATCATATAATTCAAAAAAAAAAAAAACCTCTACTTAAATCTATTTAAGTCAAACATATAATTATTTTAATATTTAATATTCTTATAATATAAATTACATAATAATAAAAAAAAAAAATCCAACTTTTATCCAAGTCTATCTTTCAGATTTAATATTTTAGTCCAAATCTTCGAAAATATTGTGTGAATCTTTAAATTTAGACAAATAATTCGATTCTACAACAAGTCTGATAGGAAGTTTTGCATTGTTTTAGAAGGCAATATTGTTAACGGAAGGGTATAACTATGCGGGAGTGAAAGCAGATATCAAAGTATGGACCCCTCATGTTGAATCCGACGATGAATATTCCACTTCTAGAATCAGCCTCCGAAGTGGTCCTTGGTATGATTTTGAGAGCGTTGAAGCTGGTTGGGCGGTTAGCATATCAAACTCTTTTTTAATATCTCTAAGCTCTCTTTTATTTTTTGATATCTTTCATGTTCATTTTATAATTATACTCAAGCTTTGTAACTGTTCTTTTTAATGGTATCTTTTCAAAAATTTGAATCCACGTTCTTTCATTGAGAATGCAATGTGCCTTACCATTATACTTGTTAGTTAAGCTTATATATAGTTGTTAATATTCTTTTGAAGTTTTCAAGCTTTTTCAGGTGAATCCTGGTGTGTATGGAGATAGACAAACTCGATTATTTGTTTATTGGACTGTAAGTTCACTTTAACACCTTTACTAATGTCTCGAAGCTTCATTGCCAGTGCTAAATTTTGATATTAAGTTTAGGGTTTTAATTAATTTTTTTTTTTAAAATTCAAAGGTTTAACAAGAACTTTCAAGAAGTTTAAAGGGTTTAATGAGAATTTTCAAAAAATTAAGGGCTTTGATCAAAACTTTCAAAAAGCTTAAAGGGAAATTTAAGATATTGAGGAACTCAATTAAAATTTTAAAAAATTAAGGTTGAATTGGATGGTTTAATTTGTTGATTTATTAAGATTGAAATTTACAAATTTAACACTAAAGGCAATTATGTTAGAAATGTACCCAAATCCAAGTTAACATATCAAAATAACCAAATATTTGTGTGCATGTATAGGTTGATGCATCAAAGAAAACAGGGTGTTTTGATCTAACATGCCCTGGATTTGTTCAGACAAGCCATGAAATTGCTCTTGGTGCAGCCATTTACCCCATCTCTGTCTTCCGAGGTCTCCCATATCAGATAACTCTCTTTATATTTAAGGTCAGCAAAACCAATCCAACATACCAAAACATTTGACACAAAGCAACGATTGAAATTTGTGATCATCATTTACATTTCAATTCCCTTTTTTGTTTCATATTCAGGATCCAAACACAAACAATCTATGGGTACAATACGGTGAAAGAACCAACATAGGGTATTGGCCACCGAAGCTGTTCAAAACACTGACCTACGGTGCGGAATGTGCCGAGTGGGGCGGCGATGTTTACAGCTCAAAGTTGGAGCAAGTTCCCCACACGGAAACACAAATGGGCAACGGCAATTTCCCGGATTATATCGACGGGAATTCAGGGTATATGAAAAGAATGAGGATTCTCGACATATCGCTCAACTTGAAATTCCCGGAATGGGTGGGCACTTATGCAGATGAATATTGGTGTTATCAATCTCAATATGTTTCGGATTATGTTGTAGATCCTGAGTTTTATTTTGGTGGCCCTGGCAGGAATGATATGTGTCCTTGAAAAGAGAGTGTCTTGGTCACTGGCTTCAAATTATCTCGATGATGATTGTGGTTTAGCGATAGTGAGGAAATTGAATGTGCTGTTTCTTTGCTTTCCAGAACTTGGATTGTATAATCTATTTCGTATTTGAGTTTTGATGTTACGAATTAATAGTAATTTTCAGTATTCGGTAATCATATTGAGTCTTGACAGGGGCGAAACCAGAACAATTTTTTAGGGGGGCCGGATAAAATTTTAATATTTTATAGTCTATATATTTATAATTTGTAAAGGATTAAATTAAATTTTTATAATTTTAGGGGAGGCCAAAGTGCAATTTTACCTTTATTAATTTAAAATTTTAAAAATTTTAAAAGTCTTTTAAGCAATTTTATATTTTAGAGGGGTCGGGGCCCATGCCAGCCCCCTAGCTACGCCCCTGAGTCTTGATTAATCTAGAGTCAAATTAGATTGAAACCCTGATAAGCAAAGCTACCTTGATGTTATTTTTCTTATCCACAATTTTAAACCTAGAATCTCATTTAAAGCGCATTATGCTTCTTATTGCCTGATTGTTTATTGGGATAAATATCGAAGCTATACATGAACTTCGATTTAATGTGTAATATCGTGCATGAACTTTAATTTTGTGTAATTTTATACATGAAATTTTGATTTGATTCAATTTTACAAATCACTAACAATATTATCGAATTCACACTATTTTACGTTGATATATTTCATACACAAACAATTATATTAATCCAAAATGAAAATAAATGTATGTATTCATTGATTTAAATGTATATAATTAAATTAAAATCAAAATTTTATGTATACATATGAACCACAATTCAAGTTTCATATATATAATTATATCAAATTAAAATTCATATATTAAATTACACGTTAAACAAAATTTTATGCACAAATTTTATATTTATCCCTTGTTTATATAATATATATTTCTAAATAATTATCCACTATAAATTCTTGAAACTCCCTATAAAATTACTTCTCCTTTAAAATTACAATTGTTTAAAAATATATTTTCATAAAAAGGCACATTGATAAATTTAACCCTCAATATTTATATTTTTTTTTATCATTTTGGCCCTTATTTTAACAAAATATTAGCCCTTATCGTTTAAGAAGAGTCAATTTGCTTTTTTTAAACAAAAATTTTAACAAAAACATTAATTTTTAACGATGTTGGTGTGACAACCCCGTGGTAGTCCATGCACATTTCATACTTACATGACACTATTTGTCTCATACACTGCGTCAACAAATAATTTAAAATTTATAAAAATATTTAAAAGTACAAAATTAGAACTAAAAATATATATAAATAGTTTAATGAATTTTATAAAAAAAGCATAAAATACATGTAAATTGTCATGCAAGTTGACATGTTTAAAAATTTAACATTTTATTCAATATTTTATTAAAATACATAAATTCAACTCCTCATAAAAAGTTGATGGTCAAATTTGAGGTTACTAGCTAGATTTTAAAAAAAAGTTAAATTGACAAAATATGGAAACGTTAAAAGCTAAATTTGACATTATACCAAAAAAATCATTAATGCTAACTTAAAACCCCTTATTGACTTGAACTCAAAATTTATCATATTTCTAAAAGAAAAGTAAATGAATTAAATTCTAAATGTATAAGATTTTTTTGAATAAAATGCATAAGAAATTTTAATAATGTTAATATATCGTCATTGAATTTTAAATACTTATTTTTTCTAAATATTAATCTCATTATATGTTCTTATCATATTTGCTCTTTTTTTATACAATGCTTAAAACTATTTATAGTCAGGGGCATAGCCAGGGGGGCTGGCATGGGCCTCGGCCCCTCTAAAATGTAAAATTACTATTTAGGCCCTTAGAATTTTTTTAAAAATTTTAAATTAGTAAAAGTAAAATTACACTTTAGCCCTTTTAAAGTTATAAAAATTCGATTTAATCTTTTACAAATTATAAAAATATAAACTATAAAAAATTAAAATTTATCCGGTCCCCCCTAAAAAATTGTTCTAGCTTCGCCCCTAATTATAGTCCCTCCCCAACCCTTAAATAAGAAGATAATGCAATGCACCGAACCATCTCCTCCTCAATTGGTAACAATGCTAATGTCAATCAAACTAAAACTTAATCGGTGAGATTTAAATCGTTAACTATTTATTTCAAAATTCGTGACTATTTTTCTCAACAATATCGTCTCTAAAGATAAACGCATACTTTTTTTTTCTTCTTTATCCTTCCAAGAGATTTTTCCAGATTGGGTTTTATTAATTGCATTTGCCCATCAAAGAATCTGAATTAAAAACATCATTAAAAGCACTTTGTTTTATTAGAATTTAAATCTTGAAGCATTTTTTAAAGAGAGGTTAAGAAGCACTCTGTCTTCATTTTTTATACAATTTTTTAGGGAGTTTAAAGAAAATGGCAAAATTTATTTTTAGGGTTTTCTTGGCTCTGATTTTATCATATTTGAGCAACAGAGTAAATGGAAAAGCCAATTTTAACGATGTTGAAGAGAAATTAAAGCAGCTTAACAAGCCTGCAGTGAAGACCATACAGGTACAAGTATTTACTAAAACCTGAAAAAATTAGACACAACAAAATCGAAATTGGTGCTTACTTTTGAGTGTTGAAAATGGCTGTGATAGAGTGACGATGGGGATATCATTGATTGCGTCGAAATCTATAAACAACCTGCTTTTGATCACCCTGCATTAAGGAATCACGTTATCCAGGTAAATTTTTTTTATATCATTACTGTTTTTTTGTTTTTTTTAATCGTTGCAATTGCGGACGTAATTGATGCTATTTAACATTGCAGATAAAATCCAGTTTCGATTTAAAAGAAGTGACGAAAAATGAGTCGTCGAAGCTAGCTGTGTTTCAAACATGGCAAAAAAGCGGAAGCTGTCCGGAAGGAACTGTCTCGATTCGAAGGATTCGAAGAGAGGATTTACTAAGAGCAAATTCTGTCCAACAGTTTGGAAGAAAACCTCAAGAAGTTGTCTTGAAATCAAACACAACAATAGAACATAAAGATGGCCAATCTCCATTTTTTAACAACACTAAATTCACAATGCCTACAATTGTTAATCGATCCGTAAGCATATATTTGGATTTTCACGGCATTTTAATTTGGGTCGAACTTTGGATTATTGTTATTTTAAATTCAGATAATTTAAGTTTGAATTTCATTTATGATTATTTGCTCAAATAAGTCGGGTTTCGCTCATTTTGAGTTTGTGTTTGGATTGACCGAATTTTATTGACAAATTCGAGTTAAAATTGATGGATTTAATCGAATTGAAGGTGTGTTTTTTTATTTTTTTGGAAACAGGCAGCAACTCTTGTTACAGTTGGAACAATTATAGGAGCTAAAGCAGATATTCAATGTTTGGAATCCAAATGTTGAATCTGAAGATGAGTTCACTACTGCTCAAATTTGGCTTAAAGCTGGCCCTGGTTATAATTTTGAAAGCTTGGAATCCGGATGGATGGTAAGTTCTTATACAAACTTAAAAATTCGATCTAACCCAGGCCGCGCCAGGGGTTGGTTGGTAGGTAGGGTACTCGACCCCTTTTAAAATGTGAAATTTTAATATTTGCCTTTTTAAATTTTACAAAATTTTAATTACGTAAAAAGTAAAATTGTATTTTATCTCTCAAAAAAATAATAAAATTTTGATTTAATCATTTAAAAATTATAAATATTTAAGTTATTAAAATTGTGAAATCGTATTTTAACTTTCATAAAAATATACAACTTAATTCGACTTTTTAAAATAATTTTCTAACTTCGCCTCTAATCTAATCTGATTTGATAATAAAAACTCAACTTAAACTTGTCTAATCTGAACTCAAAATGACTTGTACGCAAATGATTCGAACAAATAATGATCCGACTAGTAAATTAAACCCGAAATATTTAAATTTGAAATTGACCAATAAAAAAAATACCCAAATTAAAATTTACCTAAACCAAAATGACATAAAAAACTTTAAAACCTAAATTAACCATTGATTCAATCCAAAAGCAACCTCACTCGACACTTCCTTTTTGTTCCTTTTGTTTTTCTTATTAACTTTCATATATTTTCTCAGGTAAACCCACAATTATATGGTGACAAAAAGACTAGATTTTTTGCACATTGGACTGTAAGTACATAAAAGTTTTTTTTTTTTGGTTAAATTACCATTTATGGCCTGAACTTGGCAACAACTCCCCCATTGAGGCTTCAAAATTTTTTTAGTTTAAGTTAGTTCCCGAACTTGATAATTGTTTCTACATTAGGGCTTAAACTAGGTAATTGTTCCTACATTGGAGCTTGAATATTTTTTTTGTCCAAGTTAGTCTGTGAACTTGGTAATTGTTCACATACTAGAGCCTAAACTTAGCAATTGTTTCCACATTGGGGTCTGAACTTTAGGGTTTTAAAGGAAATATCAAAGACTAACTTGGAAAAAAAAAGTTTGAAATAATTGCCAAGTTCAAGGACTAACTCGAAAAAAAAAATTAGACCCCAATGTGAGAATAATTGTTAAGTTTAGGGTCGATCTTAGACAAAAAATAAAGTTTAAGCCTAATAAGAGAATAATTATCAAGTTTAGGCCCGAAAAAGCAATTTAACCCCTTTTTATTCTTATCTGAATTAAATAAAATCATTAAAAATTGTGTATGTTTTATTGGCAGAAAGATTCATACAAGACAACAGGTTGCTTTGACCTCCATTGCAGTGGCTTCGTTCAAACAAGCTCCAAAGTCGCCTTTGGTGGAGCCCTTGAGCCTGTCTCCACTGAGTTTGGTCAACAGTATTATATCAACGTTGGCATATTTATGGTAACCTTAACCCTTTTTTTTCTCAGCTTTTTCTTTGGTCTAATTCTCATTTTAGTCCCTCTAGTAAATCGAGATTAAATTGTCGTTATTAGAGTTATGATGTGGATTTATTATTAGTTGAATTTAGTTGACTGACATGTAAAATTATTATCACTGTAACAACATCTCATCGAGATGTTTGATTTGCAGGATCCAAACACGAACAATTGGTGGCTAAAAATTAGAGAAGATTTGATAATTGGGTATTGGCCAGCATCAAGCCTACTATTTTACTTGAATCATAGTTCAACAATAGTTGAATGGGGTGGACAAGTTTATAGCCCAAAAGTGAAGAAATCGCCACACACCAAGACTGGCATGGGGAGTGGCCAATTTGCTTCGGGTCTACAAGGGAATGCATGTTACATGGATAATATTGCCATTGTTGATTTCTCAATGCAACTCAAGTACCCACAATGGGTAGACACTTGGGTTGATGAAGAGTATTGCTACACTGCTTATAATTACCAAGAAGGATATGGAACTTTACCGGTTTTTTACTTTGGGGGACCTGGTCAAAATTATAATTGTCCCTAGAGTCAACACTAAAGGCTCAGGTGTTCACTCTTTTTAGAAATTGTCTAAGTTTGAATAATAGAAATAGTGTCTATTGTGGTGTTAGTAGCCATTTGCTTTTAATAGAAGAAGTTTAATAAGTATTGTACAGACCCATTTCGCCCGGGCCCAACAATAAAAACCCAAACCCAAAATTAAAACCCAATTACAAACCCAATCAAACAAACCCAAAAAAAAAAAAAATAAAAAAAAACAAACCCAGCAAACCCTAGCCCAAAACAAAATAAAAAACCCTAATTTTTCCTAAACTTAGTGCCGCCCCTAGCCTCTGTCTTCTGACCAACCACCAGCCTGCCACCGCCACTGACAAGAGTCGGCCACCGACCCCCACCTGCTCTGCCACCGCCATGACCTGCAAAAACGAAAGAAACAGCAAACAAACAGAAACGATATTGTATTTTATTTTGGTTCGGCTATAAAAGCCATTGAATGTTTTGTACAAAAGGGGGGGTTTTTTTCGAAAACAAAAAGGGGAGAGAACAGAAAAAGGAGAGCAAAAAAGGGATTGGAACCCATCAAAAAAATCGAATGTACAAAGGGGAAATTCTGAATGACAAAAGAAAACAGATCTATTGAAGTCTAGAGAGGTTTTTTTCACTCTTGTTCTCTGATTATTGCATCTCTATTTCAAATTTATCTTTATTTTCCTTTTATTCACGAATCACAAAAAAAATTTAATAAGAAAAAGAAGAAGTATACCTCTCCTTCGCCGGAACCCGCTTCTCCGGTACCGAAATCAGGCTAAAAAGGGGAAGAGGCACTTGTCGTTTCGGCGCTTGCGGAGGTTTGAGGACGGAACCTTTGGTCGTGCCTTGAAATGGGTCTAAGGGCCTGCTTTGCACACCGTCGGCCACCGTATGCATGGTGGTACGACGGGCAACGAGCAAGCTCGCCGGAGGTAGCCCGATCGTCGGGGAAGATGAAGGGAAGAGAGGAAGAGCGTGGGTGGAAGATGAAAGGTTTTAAAATCTGTTTTAAAAAGAAAAAGAAGAAAATGGGTTGTAAAATAAGAAATAAAAATGGTTTTAAAACATTGAATGAAAAAGCAGTTTGGTGGGGTGGGAATCTGCGTATGCCAACCTTAAAAGGAAAATTTACACTTCTGGTCCTTACCTTTTGTTGTGTTATTTGATCAGACTTTATTTCTTTTTATTTTTAATTTGGCCCAACAATTTGTTTCAGATTTCAATTGGGTACTCCCTGATGTTGTGCATTTTGAATAAAGGGGTTATTGACCATTTTGGTTCCCCTCCTCCCACGCGCATTTCAAATAGGCCCTTTTCTTTTTATTTTATTTCGAATTGACCCTAAACTTTCATTTTAAATGCAATTTAATCCTATTTTAATTACTTTTACAATTTTTTTTTAGTCTTTTTGTTATTATGTTATTGTTGTCACCATCATTATATTTTATGTAGATATTTTATTATTATTCTATTTCATTAACTTCTTTTTATTATTATTATTATTATTATTATTATTATTATTATTATTTGTTATTTTAATTATATTTTTACTCCTATTTGTTTATTTACTATTATATCTGTTATTTTATTATTACAATTGTTGTTTCATTTTTATTAATACCATTATTATTATTTTCATTTTTACTCTTATTTATTTATTTATTACTTTCATTTATTTATTTATTTTTATTATTATTCGCTCATTAATGTATCATTCTTTTATTAATGTATCATTTTTTATTATTATAATTATTTAATTTAAATTTGATTTTCATTCTTTAAATTTTCACCATTTATGATTTTTATTATTTTATTCATTATTTATTTATTATTTTATTTATTTATTTATCATTTTATTTACTTATTATTTATTCGTTTATTATTCTTTACTCTTTTAGTACTTTAAGGCAATTTATTTATTTATCATATTCTTTATTTTATTATTATCGTTATTATTATTATTATATTTGTTTCTATAGCTTTATTATCGCTATTCTTATTTCATTATTTGCTCATTCATTTATTTATAAGGATTAGATTTATTCACATATTTGCTTATTTGTTATTATCATTACTTTGTCTAATATTAATCAAATAAATTTTCAAAATAAAGATAATGTTCTGTGTTTGAAAATTCGAAAGATCGTGCCCTAAGGTATTGGATTTCGATTTTTTCTCGTTTAATCTAAACAATCGGATATCCTTTTAAAATAAATACATTTTTAAACAAAAAGCTTATTCTCGGGAACTCGAAATGTCGTGTCCTAAAGCATTGGAAATGATGTTTTGTATCCCGAGATAAGATTTTCTAAACTAAGGCAATGTTTTGTATTTAGAAACTGGGAATAGTGCCCTAACGTCTTTCAGTTGCGATTTTCCGCTTGACTAAAATACTAAACATCCTTTTAATAAATGTCACAAATTCGAGATAACTTTGATCACGAAGGCTTTGAATATTGTGTCCTAACGTCTTTGGATGTGATGTTGGTATCCTCTCGAACAAAGATATCTCAATTTTGGTAAGCTCTCCAAATATTTTCTAAAGGATCCGATTTTAAAACATTTTCAAACTTCCGACATTAAGACACTAATTAATCATTTTGGTACCAATTTTGGGCGCGATCGAGGTGCTAACCCTTCCTCGTATGTGAATCGACTCCGAACCCGATTTTCAAAATTTCGCAGACCATCAACATTGTTTTAGTAAACCTAAACGCTTTATTAAAACAAAGGTGATCCGATCACACCAAATAAAGATCGGTGGCGACTCCCATTTTATTCTTATTTTCAAAACCAAAGTCGAACCCCTTGTTGTTTTCAAAAATGGTTACGACAAGTATTAGCAATTAAATTTACATTTTTAAATTTGAATAATAATAAAAATACGAGACTGAACTGGACAGAGAATATAGGGACCTGGAACATATCATATTTTCATTATAGTTTTTTTGAACCGACGCTCTCACACTAATTTACAATTTGGGTAAATTTCTCTTTTTCTCCTTGCCTTTTAAAATTTTAAATTATACCATGCCTTTTGTTTAATTTTTTCTTTATTATTTTTAATTTTAAATATGAAATTAATTTTAAATAATGAAGATTTTACTTAAATTGAATTAACTTTTAATGTTATAATAGTAAAATAAATAAAGCTTACATTGTTAAGCTTAAAATATAGTTTAAAAGAAAAGACACGTATTAATAACATTTATCAAATTAAATTTATAGTTTGCAAATATAATAGGAATTAATTACATTCATTGATTAAATTAGAGCAAAGATAAATATAAGATTATAAAAAATAGAATATTAATAGTTTTAGCATTAAAATAAATTAATTTAATAATAAAATAAAATAAATAACATATAATAAATTATTAATAATATTATTTAAATTATAATATATTAATATTAATACTCAAACCATGATGAAATTTTACATTAAATATTTTTAAAATATTTTGTAATTATATTAATTTTAATTTATTAATTATTTTGAAGAAATTCATTAAAATTTTAAGCGAAAACTAATATTATAAAATTAAATATATAAAACCGACCTGTCATTGCACTGGAATACAAACGAGTTTTAATCTATAAAGATATAATTTATCTTTCACTCGCATAATTGATATGTCATCTTTAATATACCTACATTCTACGGGTGTACTCATACATTCTACGGTCAAAATATGTTTAGGTCAAAGGTGATAATTAGATAAAGTCAGTTCCAATAATATTGATTTTAAAATTCGAACTCAATTTAAATATCGTTGTTAGTGATTTAAAAAAAATATAATTCGGAATTCGAATTTGCCAGATAAGATTTTATTCATTACATCTCCAAATTTAAGGTAAATACAATTTTTTTTTTTTATCCTTGTAAGGGATTTTATTAATTACATATGCCCAACAAGGAATCTGAAATAAAAACATTCTTAAAAAGCACTTTTGTCATTCATTAGAATTTAAAACTTGAAGCATTCGACTTCTTATATTGCTTCAAGACCCCAAAGAACAGATTTCTTATACAATTTTTTAGGGAGCTTAAAACAATGGCAAATTTGATTTTTGGGGTTTTCTTGATTCTGGTTTTATCATATTTGGATAACAGTGTAAATGGAAAAGCTACTGTCAAAGAAATTTACACAGATGTTGATGGGAAATTAAAGCAGCTTAACAAGCCTGCTGTGAAGACCATACAGGTAAAAGTATTTACTAAAACCCGAAATAATATTAGACATGAAAATTGGTGTTCATTTAAGAGTGTTGCTAATGCCTATGGCAGAGTGATGATGGGGATATTATCGATTGTGTCAATATCTATAAACAACCTACTTTCGATCACCCTGCATTAAGGAATCACGTTATTCAGGTAAAAAAATTTCTATCATTACCTTTCTTTTTTTTTTAATCATTGCGGCTGCGGACGTAACGGATGCTATTGAACATTATAGATTAAACCCAGTTTCAATTTCAAAGAAATGGAATTCAATTCGAAAAATGGGTCGTCGAAGCTAACGGTGTTTCAAACATGGCAAAAAAGTGGAAGCTGCCCGAAAGGAACTGTCCCTGTTCGAAGGATTCGAAGAGAGGATTTACTGAGAGCACAATCTGTCCAACAGTTTGGAAGAAAACCTCAAGAGGTTGTCTTGAAATCAAGCACAACAAATGAACATAAAGAAGGCCGATTTCCATCTATTAATAGCAACGATCTCGCACTTCCTGCTGTTGTTAACCGATCCGTAAGCATATTTTCGAGTCATTTTAGTTTGGGTCAACTTTCCATAGTTAAATCCATTTAAATTGATGTTGTGTTTGAGTTGACCCAATTTTATTCACAAATTTAAGTCAAAATTGATTGATCGGTGGTTTTTTTTTTAAACAGGCAGCAATTCTTGCTACAGTTGGAGCCAATTACACAGGAGCTAAAGCGAATATCAATGTCTGGAACCCAAATGTTGAATCTGAAGATTTCACTACTGCTCAAGTTTGGCTTAAAGCTGGCCCTAATGATAATTTTGAAAGCATAGAATCCGGATGGACAGTAAGTTTATGCTTTCATCTTGATTTGATAATAAAATGTTTGACAACCTAAATTAGTTTAATCAATATATAAAATGGCCTAAATTAGAAATGATCAATATAAAAATTATTTGAACCGATAATGACCCAACTTGAAAAATCAAATCCAAAAGATCTAAACTCGAAATTAACTTAAATCAATTCCAAATCGGATCGATTCAATCCAAAAGTAACCTCACATGACAATTTTTTTTTTTCAGTTCCTTTAGTTTTTCTTAATAACTTTTCGATATTTTCTCTCAGGTAAACCCACAATTATATGGCGACAAAGAGACCAGATTATTTGCACATTGGACTGTAAGTACATGAAAGTTTTTACAATTAATTTTTTCTGTATTGTGCAATTATAGAGTTATTGCTCACACATATCACGCACATACTACGGATGAATATCCTTTAATCATCGGGTCAATCACAAAAATTCACAATTATATGGCTAATGTACACATTGATGACATCACATTATCCAACATATTTGCAGAAAGATTCTTACAAGACAACAGGCTGTTTTGACCTCCAATGCAGTGGCTTCATTCAGACAAGCTCTAAAATTGCCCTTGGTGCAGCCATTTCGCCTATCTCCATGGAGTTAGGTCAACAGTACTATATCACCATTGGCATTTATATGGTAACATTAACCTCTCTCTTTTTCTCTCAGCTTTTTCTTTGGTCTAGTTTTAATTTTAGTCCCGATTAAATTGTCGTTATTAGAGCTATGATGTAGATTTATTTTTAGTTGAATACAGTTGACCGAATGAATTTTTATATAATCTTAACTGTATGACCGAAATAACAACAAAAGAAAATCATGCTATCACTTTAATAATAACAACTGGTAGTCTTATCAATTCGGACCTACCATAATACTATAGAAGTTGAAAAAATTAGAGGGATAAATTTTTAATTTTGATATAATTCGATCCTTTACTTTTATTAAATTATTCCTAGGTCTAAATTGACAATTAGTTGCTATTAAATTGATGATGTGATTTTTTTTTATTAAAAAAAAAACCTTAACATTATGTTGATATATAAATTTAGGTTAAAATATGTTCAAAGTCCTTACACTTTTCGGATATACCTATCATAATATTATAGAAGTTAAAAAAAATAGAGGGATTGCATTTTGCCATCTTTACTCAAAAAATGGATAAATTAGTCCATGTATGTTAGATCAAAGAGCAAACCAATCATTTCTGTTAAAAAATTCATCCATTTCCGCTGTTAAAAACTAGGGTGTCTGACGAAATAACCAAAGAATTACACATGGTGTGTCACATATACCTTATGCTAACATAAAGGGATTAGTTTTTAACAATAAAAATGGATGAAACTTTTAATGAAAGAACCAGTTTGCTCTTTTATCTAACATATAAGGATTGATTTACCTTCTTCTTCTTCTTCTTCTTTTTTGTAGAGAAAGAAAAATACAATCTGACTCTTAATATAAAAACCTCCATAGTACTTTTACCGGGTTTCATTGACTCAAGGCCTCAACTTTAACTAATAAACCAATATCTTTTCTTTGTTGTACATCGATTTTATTTTGAATTGTTTGGTTTGTAGGATGAAAACACAAACAATTGGTGGCTAATATTTGGGAATGGTATAACAGTTGGTTATTGGCCAGCATCAACACTAAATCTCTTGAAGAATAGTGCAACAATGGTTGAATGGGGTGGACAAGTTTATAGCCCAAATGTGAGGAAATCGCCACACACCAAGACCGCCATGGGGAGTGGCAAATTTGCTTCTAGTCTAAAAGGGAATGCATGTTACATGGAGAATATTGCCATTGTGGATTTCTCAACTCAACTTCAGTACCCACCTGAGGTGACCACTTTGGCTGAAGAGAGTTATTGCTACACTGCTTTAAATCACCAAGATGGATCCGAAAGTTCACCAACTTTTTACTTTGGGGGACCTGGTCAGAATTATAATTGTCCATAGAGTCCTCTAAATAGTTTTTGTTCTTGTTTTGGCTTGTGTCCATGGTTTATATTAAAATATAATAAAATCATGGTTTGCGTAGGTGAAAGTACAATTAACTGATCTCTATAACAGCTCTATTTGTCTATTAGGATTTTACCTATTATAGAGAGGCAGTTGTTGTACACCTATAATACCATCTTGTTATTTTGAGATAATTGTTGTAAATTTACTATTTTTATTAAATAAAGAAAGTAAAAATTATGTTTAAATAAGAATCAAACCAACAAAATTAAAATATTTTTATTGCAAATGTATTGGTTATTACTTTTTTGCATATTTTATTTTACATCTTTCACATAATTAATAATGAAGTTTGTAAATCTAACAAGTTTAATTAATTAGTATGAGTTATCAAAATAAATTAATTAATTTATTAGGAGTTGTTAAATTATGACATTCCAAATTCATAGTAGAACAAAGATAATAGTTTATTGAATTGATATATCTAATTAATTCCACCCGTTGAAGATTATTTTCATTTAATAAAATTTTTCACGTGAAATTTGAACATTATATTGATTAAAATAAGTTTTATTTAATAAATTATCATTAATAGGTTTTCTTATATGAAACAACTATAATTTTACTTAAAATTTTATACAATTTGTTGTTATAAAAATTAATTTAATAAAGAACATGCTTTCACAACTATGGTTGTTATTGTTATAAGTGAGAATATGATATAAAGGTTAAAATAAAACATAAAAAATCGGTTCTAGCTACTAGAAACTTGATTGTTTTAGCGAGTGATTGTTATAGAAAGAGTTGATTGTACTATGAAGGCCATGTATTAGGAGTCAACAGAGGTGAAGCCAAGGGGACTGGCATGGGCCCCGGCCCCCCTAAAATATAAAATTACTATTTAGGCCCGTATAATTTTTTAAAAATTTTAAATTAATAAAGGTAAAATTACACTTTGACCCCCATAAAATTATAAAAATTCGATTTAATCCTTTACAAATTATAAATATATAAACTATAAAAAATTAAAATTTCATCCGGTCCCCCTAAAAATTTGTTCTTGTTTCGCCCCTAGGAGTCAAATTGTCTTTGTTCTATCAACTAAAAAAAAAATGAGCAAATTAGTCTTTATACGTCACATAAAAAAGCAAACTAATCTTTTTATTAAAAATTCTACCATTTTCTACTGGTAAGCGATAACGTGATTGACGAAGCAACCAGATACATGTATCTCATGATGATATGGCTACAATTAAAAACCATGTCGAAGACGACTTGGACAACCATTGGTCATCTGTCTTTATAGTAATAATAACTAACAAAGGAAAAAATCTTTAGTTTCTAAAACATCAAAGATTGCATAAATCTTCAAGATTGTAACAGATACATTTTTCATGTTATATTTGTTTCATTCGTTCTTCACTTTTCAATAATCTTTTTTACAAAATGGCAAATTTTATTTTTAGGGTTTTAATGATTCTGGTTTTGTCATATTTGTGCAATAGAGTAACTGGAAAAGCCAATTTTAAAGAAATTGATGAGAAATTAAAGCAGCTTAACAAGCCTGCAGTGAAGACCATACAGGTAGACACGATATAATTATATGAATATGAATAAGATCGAAACGAGTGTTTATTTTGAGCGTTGAAAATGATTATGGCAGAGTGAAGATGGGGATATTGTCGATTGCGTGGATATCTACAAACAGCCTGCTTTCGATCTTCCTGCGTTAAAAAATCACATTATCCAGGTAAAATTTTCTATTATTACTATGATCGTGATTGCGGATATAACAGATATGGTATTCGACATTACAGATGAAACCTAATTTTAATCTGAAAGAGGAGAAATTGAGCTCGAAAAACGAGTCCACGAGGCAAGCAGCCTTTCAAACATGGCAAAGAAGCGGAAGTTGTCCGGAAGGAACCGTTCCAATACGAAGGATTCGAAGAGAGGATTTACTGAGAGCGAAATCCGTCCAACAATTCGGAAGAAAACCTCATGAAGTTGTCTTGAAATCAAATACAACAATTGAACATAAAGATGGCCAACTTCCATCAATTAATACCACCGCACTCGCAATGCCTGTTATTGTTAATCGATCGGCAAGCATATTGACTTCTTATAGTTAAATCGATTTTGTGTTTGAGTTGACTGAACTTTGTTGACAGGTACGTACAAGTTAAAATTGAAGGATCTAATCGAATTGGTGGGATTTTTTTTTCTTTCTGAAACAGGCAGCAACTCTTGTTACAGTTGGATACAATTACATAGGAGCTAAAGCGGATATTAATGTTTGGACTCCAAATGTTGAAGCTCAAGATGAATACACTACAGCTCAAATCTGGCTTAAAGCTGGCCCCGGTGATAATTTTGAAAGCATAGAATCCGGATGGACAGTAAGTCGACTCAACCCTCAAAATTTGATTTAACCCGATTTAATAATGAAAAGTCAATAATTTATAGTAATTCGAACTCAAAATAATCTGATTTAAAATATCAAATCTAAAAGGTCCGAACTTTAAATTAACTTAAATTCAAAATAATTTCAACCGATTCAGAATGATTCAATCTGAAAGCAACCCGACCCGACCTTTTTTTTTTTTTTTCCTTTCAGTTTCTTTAATAACTTTTCAATATTGTTTTCAGGTAAACCCACAATTATATGGTGACAAAAGGACCAGATTATTTACATATTGGACTGTAAGTACATAAAAAAAGTTTTAAAGATCAGCAAAAATGTGCAATTAGTTAAATCATTAAAAAAGTTGTGTTTTTTATTTACAGAAAGATTCATACAAGACAACAGGTTGCTTTGACATGACTTGCAGTGGCTTTGTTCAAACAAGTTCCCAATATTTACTTGGTGGATCCATTGAGCCTGTCTCTACAGAGTTTGGTCAACAATATGATCTCACTTTTGGCATTTATATGGTAAAATTAACCCTTTTCTTCTCAGCTTTTTTTTTTTTTTTTGCTTTAATTGTGACTTTAGTCCCTCTAGAAAATCGAGATTAAATTGATGACATCACATCATTAATTGTTAAAATTATGATGTCGGTTTTTTTTAGAAACGTATAAATTTAATATTGATCGAACGTTTTTTTATGAGATTTTCGTTAAAAAAAAAATTCATCACGTCATCATTTTAATAGCAACAACTAATAGTTTTATTAAATTGGACCTACAATAACATTATAAAAGTAAACAAGAAGTAAAGAGATTAAATTTCAATTTTGATATAAATTGGTCCATTTCCTATTACAACATTATTCATAGGTCTAAATTGATGACACAATTTGTCATCGTTGTTGTTAAAGTAACAATGTGATGAGAAGTAAATTTATTATCAGTTAAGCCTAGTTGATTGAAATTTTATTTAATGTTGCATGATTGAATATCAATAAAAAGAATCCACATCAGGTAATCGAGTGGTTTGATTTGCAGGATCCGAACACAGCCAATTGGTGGCTAAAAATTGGGAAAGATATACCAGTTGGGTATTGGCCAGCATCAACACTACTATTTTACTTGAATCATAGTTCAACACTGGTTGAATGGGGTGGACAAGTTTATAGCTCAAATGTGAAGAAAAAGCCACACACAAAGACCGGCATGGGAAGTGGCCAATTTGCTTCTGGTCTAAGAGGGAATGCATGTTACATGGATAATATTGCCATTGTTGATTTCTCAATGCAACTCAAGTATCCACAGTGGGTAGGCACTTGGGCTGATGAACAGTATTGCTACACTGCTTTGAATTACCAAGAAGGATATGGAAAATTACCAATTTTTTACTTTGGAGGACCTGGTCAGAATTATAATTGTCCTTAGAGTCCTCTAAATATTTTTTATATCGTTTATATTAGAATAAAATCCAATGTGGTGGAAAGGTTTGCTTGGCATCGTTGTTCTTTTTTAATTATGATAGAATAAAATTGTTCGTTGTTACATTTAAAAAGTGGTCAAATTCTATTTAAAGTCCTCGTATAATACATTTTCAACGTATTTTGCAATATTGTCAAAACCAAATCAGATTAATTGGTTCAACCAAAAACTGATTGGACCAATGTCATGCAATCAAAACAAAGGAGAGAACCGGAAAAAGAAACCTAAAACTAGATAAATACGGTCCAAAAAAACTGTATGAACTTGTTTTAAAATATGTTGAGTTTTTTTTATTGTTTTTTTATATTTTGGCTTATATTAGATCCTAATTTTTTTATTGATTTTTAAGAAAATTTTTAAATTTTTATGGGATAAATCTTAAAATTATACATGGACTTTGATTTAATGTGCAATTGTATTCATGAACTTTAATTTGGTGCAATCATACACATGAAAATTTAATTGTGGTTCAAATGTATACTTAAAACTTTAATTTTGATTTAATCATATACATTTAAAGAAATAAATACATCAATTTATTATTATATTGGGTAAATATAATTATTTATGTATACAATATATAAACATAAAATAATGTTATATCAATAATTGTGTTAATAATTTACAAGAATTGAATCAACTTAAAAGTCCATGTATAAAATTGTACAAAATTAAATTTTATATATACAATTTCACATTAAATCATTGTTCATGTATAGTTTCGAATTTATTCTTTTTTTTACTTAATTATTGTTGAATAAAAATTAATAGTTTGACCAGTTAATTTTGACAAATGATTTAAGGTGATTTTTTAAACATGTGATGACCTGACGTATACACATTGACATTCTTTTATATAATTAAGTAGACTTTTTAAAAATTTTATAATATATATGTTGCACCATCACATATTTTAAAAAGCTAAATCATAATTTGATAGAATTGAAGGAAAAAATCTTAGAGATTGAAAGTATACATTTCCAAAAGTAAAGAATCAAATTATTATAAATGGACTAAAATTCACCAAAAACTTCAATACAATCACAGCCCAAAATTTGAGATCTTTGTTAATAATTCAGGACTTTGATTTTTTGGGTATCAAGAATGTATGTCCATTTTATGATTGTTAAATATAAATCTGAATTTATGATTGAAACTAATTTATCAATAGGTAGGATAATAAAAAGGTGAGAGTAAAAAGGAATTTACTTCTTAAAGCTACTGAATATATCGTCTTCGGCAGTTGCTGATGTGAAGCCGGTTTTGCCGAGCCCAGAGCCGGTGCCCATTGCTCTCCCCATATGTAATGAAGTTGGAGGTCCTTTGTCTCGTTTATCTACGTCGCTTAATTCGCCAAGTATGCCAACATCTGCCAGTGAAACCTTCTTGACCGTGCAAGGTTCTGATATGATAGCCGAATAGTTAAAAGATGATAATAAGTGGTAAAAAAAAAAAAAAAAAGAGTAGGTGTAATATTGCATTTTTCGTTTTTCACTTAAAAAAAAAAGTCATTTATTATCTATATATGAATTTAAAAAATAAATTAGTCTTTTCTGTTGAGAATTTCATCCATTTTTACATTTAAAAATCGGAATGGTGGCCTCATACTGACGTATATAGATCAGTTTTTAATAATAGAAATAAAAGAAATTTTTAACTAAATAACTAATTTTCTCTTTAATCTAGCATACATTAATTAATTGGTTAATTTTTTGAGTAAAGATGACCAAATAAAATTAGCTTTTAGTATCATGGAGGTTTTTATATTACATTTTAGATTGCATTTTACCCTCTTTACTAAAAAGATGGGCAAATTAGTTTATGTACATTAAATCAAAGAATAAATTAAGCTTTTTGTTAAAATTTTATCCATTAGTACTGTTAAAACTAGTATAACTAACGGAGTATTCAAATAGTAACACGTAGCGTGTCTCATGCTGATATATAAGGATCAATTCTTAAGAGTAAAATGTGATTGTAATTTTTAGCATGACCAATTTATTTTTTGATCTAAACTATAAAGACTAATTTATCTTCTTCTTTTTTAATAGAGGGGTATAATGTAATCCAAATCCTAATAAGAGTTTGATGATACTTTTATTGCTTATATGCAGAGAAGGGGTTTATATAATGAGGGGATACTTACGAGCAGATATATTAAGATCGATTATTCCACGGCTCAATGAATCGGCCCAAATTCCGGACTTCACCTGAAAAGTAGCATCCTTCTTTTGAGGTGGTTTAATGTCTTGTGAGGGTTTTGTGTTCATGTTGTTGTTGAGGTTTACGTCGTTAATCGGAGTTTGTGTTGGTTCTTTCGAAAGTGAATTGGAATGATGAGTAAATGAACCAAAAATGTCAGATGAACTATGAAAATTGCTCAGTGGAACAGTAGCGAATGGATCGATAATGCTAGCATTTGTTGGGTCGGGTTTTGGTACCATGATGTCTGGTTGGACAACTGGATCAGTGGCGGCAAAGAGGTCGACAGTTGGAGAGACAGCAGGAACGATGGCAGGCTGGGAAGCAAATAGATCAACCTGTTTCTGCACATACGAGAAAATCAGATTGTATGTCATCATTCTACATGCTGAAATAAAAGCAATGGTGTTTTTTCCAGTACACATACACATATCCATATGTTTATATATATGTGCATTAAGATGAAACATGGGTCCGACCTGTGCTTGAGGACTTGCTTCAATTACTGCTTTGTTTGGTACTGAGACAAAAGTTGCATCAGCAAATAGATCAACTTCTGTTGAATCAGTACTCGTGGCAGAGTGTTCGATAGGAGCAGATGCTGGTCCATCGAAGAGGTCATCCATTAAACTTTGCCCAAATAGATCCACTTGATTAGAATCTCCGGTCGGTGGCTCTACCAAAGGAATAATCAACAATGCATTGGTAAAACACAGCCTATCAAAAACCTCCAAAGATATATACTGAACAAACAAACAAAAATATCCTTACTAGACCTAGAAGTTCCCCTGGGATCGAAATCATCAAAATCATCATCGTCGGCTTCATAATTATTTGTAGGGGCACTTGTGCTTTGACTGTATTTATCATCGTCACTCAACTTCGGAGATAATTTATTTTTTGGATCCTTGCTGAAAAACAACATTACCAAATGTGTGTGTGTGTGTGTGTGTGTGTTTAAACATGTTATAGTAATAGAGCTTGAACTTCCAAAATCAAGTTATTATGCATGGTGAAACACGAATCACCATATAGAATAAATGGATCCACAATGGTGATATGATTCCTAGAACCAAACATGGCATGCAGTGTATGATAACCATGGATTTGACAATCAACAATGTAAAACATAAACCTGCCATGACGTCTAGGCTCCTTTGTGGAATTTGCTTGGCTCTCACTTGTAGTACTCCCTCGGCGTGGCTTCACGTAGGTATTTTTTGGATCCTTGCTGCAAAATAACATTACCAAGTGTGTGTGTGTGTGTGTGAGTGTGTTGAAACATGTTATAGTAATAGAGCTTGAACTTCCATAATCAAGTTGTTATGCATGGTGAAACACGAATCACCATATAGAATAAATGGGTTCACAATGGTGATATGATTCCTAGAACCAAACATGGCATGCAGTGTATAATAACCCTGGAGTTGACAATCAACAATGTAAAACATAAACCTGCCATGACGTCTAGACTCCTTTGTGGAATTTGCTTGGCTCTCACTTGCAGTACTCCCTCGGCGTGGCTTCACGTAGGTATCTTTATCAAACTTTTGTTCTCCATATCCATCCCTCGGCTTATAGCTGTCACTTTCTCTTCTACCACTTGAGCCTCCGCACCTATCCCCCCCACCTTGGTAGCCTCCACCACTAAATGAGGATGCGCTAGACTTAAAGGTTACACCAGTAGATGACAAGCCAATGTACCTAGAAACAATAATAGATGCACAGCTTAATCAATAAAAACCTATAAGTAAGCATACAATTTCATATAATATTGCACTTTACAGTTTTATCTAGATAAGCCCCTATACTCTTAATAACCTGAATAAGCCTTTATCCTTTTGATTTTACCCAAATAAGCAAACCTTTAATTTACACCTAAACAAACCCTTAATATAAAACAAATAAGGGTTTATTTAAAAACAGAGAAACAGTTTAGGAGATGTTTCAGTGTTATAGCCATTTCACTTCCTCAAAATAAACTTACTTCTCACGGTTGGCAGCAGCCTTATTTCTAGCTTCTTGTATTCTTTCTTTATTATGCAAGAGACCCACTATAGTTTCTGCTTTCTTCCGGACATTGATTCCCATATCTTTCCCACTTGGCTCAACATACTCAAAACTCATGAGGGACTGAAATGCAAAACAAGTAGGGAATATTCAACTTTACTCCCATAAAAGCATGCAATGGCAAGTCTAAGAAAATATAAGGGTTCAGGCCTTACAGCGATCCGGAAAGTACGTCCTATTATGTCATCGACTGCACGCTCAGATCCATTAGAAATCAAATACTCAATAACAGACAATGCCTGGTAGTAGTATTAGTTGTTGAATGCATGAAAAAAAAAAGGTGTATAAGCTTTGGAAATACATATCAAATTTATAATTATACCGCGTAACGATATGCATACCTTGTAGACGTAACGCCAATCTTTTCCAGTCTCACCAAGTCTTGACCAAAGAACATTCATAACCATTTGACAATCAGAGCTGCAAGATATGATAGCCTATTCAATTAGCAATGCAGCAAGAGACAAAACAGAATGAAAGGGAAATATGTGCAAAAGTTGATAATTACAATTTCTTTGTGGCCTGCGCTATTTCCGCCAATGCAGCGCCATGAGGACCCCATGGTTCATTATCTGTTGCATCCAGTACCTACATATACATTTTCCATGAAAATTATGTAACCAGATTAATCTTACAAAAAACTTTCTTTTTTTGGCCATAAGCTGGATATCCATCGCCTAACAGCAGTGACTAATCTCCTCACTGCGGTTGCTCTTTAAGAGATAAATGGCTAGCCATTAAATGTACACTCCATTCTTACGAGTGGGGATATCCACTGCCCACATGATTAAAAGATGAGTTGAACAACTACCACTCCACAACTCATAGTTATCTTTCGAAATTTTACATGAAGTTGAAATGTGTAACCTACTTTATTACAAGAAACACATACTGTAACACATTTTTATCATAACTATCGCAAGCAACTGCAGAAGTAAAATCACAAATAATTTTGGATCTCCTTCGACATCGTACAATTACCATTTCCATAATTAAAGCAAAGTTGGCAGATTCATTTTGCAACACTAAGTTGATCGCAACTGAATTGGAAGATCCAAAATATCAAGTAACAATTTACGCAAGTATGATATCACTCAGCACGTTCAAAATCACGTATGCTAGCAAGCAATATGCAGCTTCAACACGAGCTTTCGATCATCTCATAAACTTTATATTCGTAGATGAATATGTTTCTATAGCTAAACACATTGTAATTTCCTTATGAACATTTCTGGTTCACACTCAAATTCTGCAAAATCTATAGAGAACTCTACCTTGTACACCAAATTCAACGAATCTAATAACAAGTAAATAAGAATTCAAGAAAAAAAAAATTCAACTTGCAATCTAGTTTCACCTTCTGTTCGATCTCTGGAACCTTCAATACTTTCAGATTCACCTCTCTCTTTCTGAATATTAAATGAATAAATCAAGTGATCATTGAAGATAAAACAGTAATCAACCAAATTCTGATTCAAAAATTTTGGAAACAGATGAGTTTTAGAGCTTACATTTCGCGAACAGTTTGATCGAATGCCTTCATGAAATCCATATCGGATCTAACTTTAAAAAAAAAAAAAAACAATTGTGGAAGAAAATGTAAGATCGAATCAGTAGGATGACGCAGATCTTATAGATTATTTATTCAGCTGTTAAGTTCAAAGGCTTCTAATATAATGAAAAATGTCGAACATTCGCTAAAAAACTGTTTTCCTTTGTTTTCCCGTTTTCTGGTTTGCTCATTGATGAAAAAATTGAGATGATCATTCGCTAAAAAACTGAATTCGGTACTCGACGATGATTTTTTATTATTATTAAAATAGAAAATCTAAACTGAATTCTGGTATTCAGAATGAAAATCTGGGCTGAAAACAAGTACGGAAAATGCAAATAAATAAATTGATTCAAAACCCAAGAGAAGTATCAATTTTCCATTCGGCCTTGATCTTGTTCATTGCTGGATTTGATTTGCTGGCCCAAATTAAGCATTCCAAATGGGTTATCCCTTTCTTTCCTTCCGTTAGAAAATCAAAATTCGATGGTAAAAGTATCATGAAAGTCCTTATATCAGGGGTTAGATTGCATTTCGGCTCCTCTACTCAAAAAAATGCAAATTAATTATTGTACATTAGATTAAGGAGCAAATTGGTCATTCTATTAACAATATTATCAATTTTTACTGTTAAAAACGACTCCTTGTGTGTAACTATCTAGTTATTTCGTTAACCACATCAGTTTTTAATAGTAGCAATTAATGAAAATCCCAGCATAAAGGACTATTTTTCTCTTTGGTCTAAAGTTTAAGGACTAATTTACTCATTTTTTTAGTAAAAGGAGCAAAATGTAATTTAATTCTTAGTATAAGGGCCTCAATGATACTTTTACCAAAATCGATTTAACCTAGATATAATGTATAATTGTTGTTAATTGGGATGTTAAAGTGTTGTAAGTTGAGGTGTTTAAATGTTTGTAAATTGAAGTGTTTAATTCTGTAAATTGAGGTGCTTAATTGATGTAAATTGAAGTGTTTAATTTACATAGATTGAGGTGCTCAAATGATGTAAATTGAAGTGTTAAAGTGTTGCAATTTGAAGTATTTAAATCTGTGAATTGAAGTGTTAAAGTGCAACAAATTGAAGTGTTTAAATCTGTAAATTGAAGTGTTAAAATCTGCAAATTGAAGTATTTAAATGCTTTGAATTTAAGTGTTAAAGTCTGCAAATTGAAGTGTTTACATGTTGTAAATTGAATTGTTTTAAATCGCAAATTGTATTGTTTAGTTCACGAAAATTGAGGTGTTTATTGCTATAATTGAGGTGTATAACTGTTGTTAATTGGGATGTTAAAGTGTTGTAAGTTGAGGTGTGAAGCTGCTGATTGTTATCAATTGACATCCCCATTAATAACACTGCTTTCTTGCTTCTAGATGTCATTATATATCTTTGAACTGAACCACTACTGGTTTATTAATTAAATACTACTTTCTTTGCTTTTCAGGGACGTTCAAGTTTGACATTTAATCTGCTTCCTGCTCCTTCTGCAACTTCTGGTTCAACTGAAGAGTTACATTTAATCTTCGATTTAATATCTCGTAGTCCTATTGATAAAGTTTCTTCTGCGAGTTGTTCTCCGTTAGTTTGTTGGTAAGTTTTCACTGTTTACATATAGTTGCCCTCATTTTTTAATATCATTAGTATGAGTATTCAAATACTACATGACATATAGTCAACAATTATAAAAATTTATTTTGATCATTATTTAATATTTTTTAAAAGAAGTAATTTAAAATCATTTAAATTTACAACAATATGTAAATGATTTATAGAAATGAAATAGTTAAAAATCAAATTTATATAAAATTGACATAAAATAAAATATTATTTATTTAAGGGTAGTAATGTTATTTTCACACTTATTACTTACTTATTCTTTATCAACATGTAATTCAACCAAATAATGTAATCCTATTCAAATTTTGCTCTATTCCATTATAGTAAATCAAACATAAAGTCATGGTCGTTTGAACTAGTCACTAATGTTTTGGGTCTTACAAGGTATGGTCGGGTTCGATGTCAAGGATCGGTGTTACCCGACTCAATATTTTGATCCGGCTCCGGCAATACATGCCTTAGGAGTCAATCTCGTCTTGAAGTTCGAGGCGAAAGACCGATATCTCGATGGAAGCGAGCACACCGGTGAGCAAATTTCTCGGCTTAAATGGGAGGCGGCAGTCACGGGAGGCGGAAGCGAGAATAGAAAGTATGAATAACTCCAACTACAATTTGCAGACTATGATGCAATTGTTCCAGAAGATCGCAGAGGCGACCCTCTTGAACATTTGTTTTCTTGTTGTAAGATTTTTTAACATTATTCTGATTAACATTATTGTAAAATTGTTTGAATTATACTTCATTTATTAATAAATATCATATATCTTTTATTAAATTTGAAGTATCGTTTAGATTTAAATGTTTTATTTTGCCTTGGGTTGGAATTATATGCAATTGCCCTTTGTTTTTGGTTGGTTTTAATGAAGGGAGGGTAGGATATTGAAGAAAAATATAATCGCAAATCTGTGCAAATTAAGCGGCGCTTTTATCGTAAATGTGCTAAAGAAGACACATAACGGCGCTTTTATAAGAACGCGCTAAAAGACCCACCTTTAGCGTCGTTTTATAAAAAGCGTCGCTAAAGGTAGGTCTTTATGCGTTCGATAAAAAGCATTAAATGTGGACTTTAGCGTTTCTTGTAAAAGCGCCGCTAAAGTGTGGACTTTAGCGTTTCTTGTAAAAGCGCCGCTAAAGGTGTGGTCTTTTAGCGGCATTTCTTGTAAAAACGCCGCTAAAGGCGTGGTCTTTTAGCGGCGTTTCTTATAAAAGCGCCGCTAAAAGTCAAGACTTCTAGCGGTGTTTTTTCACAATAAACGCCGCTAAGTTTTGCGGCACATGTTTTAGCGGCGTTTTTGGCGGCGCTTTCAAAAGCGCCGTAAATAATATTAGTGGCGCTTAAAAACGCCGCTAAAAGCCATAAAAAACGCCGCTAAAGTCTGTTTTGGTGTAGTGCTATCTAGTTATTTCGTTAACCACATCAGTTTTTAATAGTAACAATTAATGAAAATCCTAGCATAAAGGACCATTTTTCTATTTGGTCTAACGTTTAAGGACTAATGTACTCATTTTTTTAGTAAAAGGAGCAAAATGTAATTTAATTCTTAGTATAGGGGCCTCAATGATACTTTTACCAAAATCGATTTAACCTAGTAATAACTATTGACTTACTAATTACATTAAATTTTATTTGATCTAATCGAATCAGCTTAACATTGGTCGATTAAATCATTTAAATCGATCAATATAGATTATAATGAGTTAATTACACTAAACATCCTCAAACTATAATCCTCATTTTAAATTAGTTCCTAAGCTTCAATGTATTCTAATAATATCCTTTATATCAATCAAGTCCTTCCATTATTAAATTTATTATTTAATCGTTAAATGACACGTCAAATCTTATATAACACAATTTAAAATGACAATTTTAAAGAAAAGTAAAACACCGCCACATAACTTTTAAAAGTAAAAATTGAAAATTAAGTAAAGCAGAAAAAATATATTCATTATTAAATAAAGCTTTTGTAAAAGCTCAAAATTTTACAACATCCATATTTACAATATTCATTTTTCTTTAAATTTTTCATTTTAAATTATGCCACATAAGATCGACATCACATTTAATGGTGAAATTAAGAATCTAGTAACTGAAATATCTTATTGATATAACCTCAATAATTAAGGATGTTATTAAAATGTATTAAAGTTTGGGGACCAATTTAAATTAGGGTCATAATTTAGAGATGTTTTGTATAATTGCTTCTTATTATATACTATACTATACTTAAAATCTTTGATTAACTAATTTTGAAAAAGATTAAGAAATCATTTGATTACTAATTTGTCCTTTTATATTTTATATAAAATCAGTAAAAATATTTAAAAAATAAAATGATTACAAAATTTTTAAAAAATCATAAAATTGAAAAAAAATTATATAAATACACGTGGATTGTCATGCAATTACCACATTTAAAATGATAACATTTTAGCTTGTATTTCAATTAAAAACAATTAAATTCTTTTGAAAAGTTAATGATGAAATTTAAATTTTTTAAATGATAATTAAATTTAACTCGAAATAATAATAAAAATCAAATTAATAAAAAATATATATAAACATTAATAACTAAATTTATTAAAAAATAAATATTACTTTATCCCTTTAAACAAGGATAGGTGCATAGAACAAAGAACAAAGAAGCATTTGTTTGTATATGTAGCGAAAAAGACTTGGGTCCCCTTTGAGGACTCCTTGTCCCTTTGATGGTAACTTGATTTTGCTATACCTACTCCTTAGCACGCAAACAACATTGTGGACCTCTTTTAGATAAGGTTCCACGTTTCTTAAAATAGACTTTATTTTCCGGAATTGTTGAATTATTCGTTTGCATTTTTTCATTTAAAATTAAATATAAATATGATAAATAAGCTAATTTATTATTAATTAGATTAATTTAATTTTTATATTATTAAAAACAATCAATTAAGCTAAATTAGAATCGATTTTAATATCTGTTATTTAAAAATAATATTTATTATTTAATAGAGTTAATATTTTGAAAATTTTATAATTTATATTTAGAAGTGAACTTATTTTATTCTTTTTAATAGTTCGAGGATTAAATTGATCCATTTAATAATAAAGGAATTGATTCAATCTAATTATTATAATATAAGAATCTATTAGGTATTTTAACCATTCATTTTATATTATAATAAGTTGTAAAGAAAAAAATTAACGATAATATTTTAATTAAAATAATTAAATTAAGGTATAGCGATTAAAATTTTAAATTTAATTATAACGAAGAAAACAAAATTGGGCTTTTATTATTTTTATTTAATAAAGAATATATTTTTATTTTAAAACTTATTTTATGATAATTTTAATAACAATTCAAGTGATTTTGCCATATTTTGCAATATATATATTTTTGAAAAGAATTAGAACCATACTTAATTAATATCTAAATATGATGAAAGTAAATATTATAAATAGAAAGAAGCCAAAGCAGTCAACCAAAAGAGTGCATATGAGCCCCAATTTTTATCCAAACACAATCCCCATGGGGTGGTACTTCACTATCTCAATGTAATAATAATAATAATAATAATAATAATAATAATATTTAACTACAATATAAGTGAAAAACTCGAACGCCTTTGACTTAAGAATAGAGTATTATGTCGATTGTGTTTTAAGCTCGATTGACATATATATTGTTGCTGACGCAGGAAGAATATGGGTTTAAATGCATATAGGTTAGGTAGAGGTTATGGATAGTTTTAAACATTATGTAAAAAGAAACAGATATGATCAAAACCTATAATAAAATTGTTCAAAAAAAAAGTATTAGAGTCTTGTGTATAGGAAAACAATATTAAGACAACCTTGCTCTCATTTACGAATCCGACTTAATTTGAATTTAAGAGTTTGTTTATTTCATAGAATATGACTTATGAAAAATGTTTTCTATATTTTGTTTGTTCGTTTCATGAAAATTATTTCGATCAAAAGGAAATGACTTATAAGTCAACGGAAAATATGTAATTTTATTGTAAATTGACTTACATTTTCAAAAAGCGTAGATCATTTATTAGAAAAACAAAACTCCTTTATAAGTAATTTTACTTTTATATAAAAAATTAAATTGAATATATCTTTTGTAATATTTAAATATCAATATAAAATATTAACATATTCAATATTATTAAAATAAATATTTAGTTATTTATATTTAATAATATAATAAATTACTAAAAATTATATATAATGTTTATTATAAAATTTAATTAGGCATTGTTTATTAATTATTAAGTTTATACTTTATATATAATATTTATTACTATAAAATATTGTCAAATTAGAAAATAATTTATTAAGTTTATTATTATAAAATGAATTTTAATTTATTTTCTAAATTATTTTTAAAATTATTAATCTAAGTAGAATATATCGTAAAATTAAATAGGTCCAAACAAATAAGGTATTTGAATGGTGCATAGAAAATGACACGAAGGTGAGGTCCCCAAGCCCCTAGGCACCGACTAGGTTCATTGTCCCCTACGAGGGCTCCAATTTTGGATAAAAAGTATGCTCGGACAAATTGGGCGTTGTCTATTTTATATATTAGATTCCATAGCTTTCGAGAACAATATTTTTAATAAAATGTTTTTTAAATAAATAAAACTACTATATCTTTTAATATTGGAGTTTATAAATATAAATTAATCATAAATAATAATATAATTATTATTAGGATAAATATAATATTTTACGCATCATAAAACTCAATTAAGATATTAAAATAAAATTTTAGACTTCAGACGTGAGTTAAAGGTATAACATGTATCTTATAAAATATAATTTTATTATCCCGATTTAATAATATAAGCTTTTCAGAATAGAAATATAATTATATTTTTAACAGCTGGAAGGCAAAATATAATGATTATTATATTAGTAAAATGATTATATTAATGAGCAGATAAGGAGTTTTAATGGGTTGACATCTCAAGAAAATGGAATCATGATGAGTGGATAACAAAAATACCTGACGGAAATTCTAAGGTGGCGATGGTGATATCGTTGATTGATTGATTTACTTACCAATCAGGTTGGAATTACATGAGAATCCAACCAAACCCAAAGATAAGATCTTCCCACTTCCATTTCAACATGAAAGCGAGATGACTCTTTGTTTTTAGTCTAAGAATTTTTTCCATTAAATTCACCCAATTTAAAATTATATGATTTCGCCCTCAAATTTATTTTCTTATTTAAAATTATACGACATGCTTGCCAAAAATAGAAAATCACGTGCTTTTACAAAGCTCAAAATAAAATAACACTACATAAATATTATTTGAAATGAGTTAAACTTCAAACGGCTTCTTGAGTAAAATGAAAATATAAACTATAGTTGGTATAAGACCTCCAAACAAAATGAAATGGCGGACAAGACTTAACCCAAAACCTTAATAAATTAATTAAACAGTAAATTACATTAGTAGTTATTTAATTTTGAGGTACTTGATAAAACAGTCATTCAACATTCGAAAAATAACAAAGTAATCATCACTAACTATTTTCTGTTACAGACGTAATGAAGTTACTATTATCTAGCATAGACTTGACGAAGCTACCATTTTCTATTCATTTATTCGTGTTTTTTTGGTTTAGTGTTGTCCTCCAAAAGAAAAGATATGAATTGTAGTATCATTTGGATCTGAGCAACAAGTTCTTATAAGCACGTTGTTCATATAAGACCATGCCAACCCTTTAACTTCAAAATCTAACATAAGGAACAAAGCAATAACAAGCAAATGATGGTAAAAAAAGAACAGGGGACAGGCAGAGGCGGATATAAGAGGGGGGCTGACAATGGCTTTTACCTCCTCTAAAATAAAAATTTATATTTAAGCTCTTGAAATTTTTTAAAATTTTAAAAATTTGATATAAATTATAAAAATTAAATTTTATTCAGCTCTCAAAAATTTATTCTAACTTTGCCCATAGAGAGAGGACAAGGGTGCGGAGATATACAAAAAAATAAATGGGCTTTTTTGATTAAAACAGTGGAGGGAAAGAAGGGGAAGGACGAGATAGCAGTTATAAAGGGATAGAAAATGACAGTTCCGTCGAGGTGACTGTATTGTTATTTTTTTAAAAGTTGAAAAATTAAATTAAACCCTAACTGACTATTTTATCAATTATTCTAAAATTAAATTACTGTTAAATGTAATTTACCCTTAACTAGAATTCCCTAATATCATTCTATTGTACTGAATAAAAGCTATATATTAATATCATGTCTTCTTTTTCAGACGCATCCAACTCTTACTAATCTCAGCCTTACGAAGGTAAACATTTAGCCTCGTGACTTCTCACTAAACTCTTGATGATGAATCACTAAGCATCAACATAAATTTTCTTCCAATTTTTTTATCGTTCAACCAATAACTCAAGTTTCTGTGTGTTTCCCGAGAAAAAAAGAAGGAAGTACAAGTAAATCAAACGAAAAATAACATATATTACATTGATTAACCATGACAAAAGAAATTACAGAGAAAATCCCAAGAACAAAATGAAGAAACAAATTACCATCTCCGATAATTAGAAATACTTGCTTGTCTTTACAAAAAGTCTGCAATTTTTTTTTTCTTTTTGGGTTTCTCGGAAAAGAAATTTTTAAAAACGAAAACGCAGTCGCACCACAAAATAGAGACTATTCTCCGCCATCTCTCTTTCCCACCGTCGCCTATTTACACAGTGCAAATGATGATCGAAAATCAGATTATAAAAAAAAAACCCATTAATATTCACAAAAGGTCAGATTATAGCCACCGATTTGTTTTTTTAATATATAAAAAGAATTCCCGAAATAAATCATAACAGAAAGCTGAGTTGGGTGAGTTGCCAGTATCGAGTTCACTTCACCAACTCGGAGACCCAATCGAGATCCGGATCCGGTTCTGTTGGATCGAGTCCGTCGAGGGAATTTTCTTTACTAAGCTTTGCGTACATTCTGGCCCTCAAATCTCTACCGGATTCAACCCTTTCCATTGCTGGTTCTTCTTCGAAACCGTTGTTGCATTCCCAGAGATCGAACTGGCCTAACCCAGAACGGGTCGGGGTTGAAGGAGACCTGCAAAACCCGGGTCGAAGCGTGGAGCCCCGAGGAGAACCGTAACCCGATCCCAGTTGCATACCCCATGAACAAGCGCCGGCGCCGTTCATTTTGGACTTACCGAGCTGCATGCTACGCATGGAAGCAGCGAGTTCACTCACCGAGTAAAACGAGCCGCTTGGGGATAAAGGTGGTGAATCGGAAGGTGGGGATAACGGAGGTGAAGCCAAAATGGAAGTCGGTGAAGAAACTATGTCGAAACGGTGACGTATTGGGGACCCACCGTAATCCAAATCGCCCGAACTCGACCCGTTTCCTCTCGGACTCTGTTGTGGTAACAACCGGAGCTGTTCTGGTGTGTGAGCGAAAAAACAGACCCTCCTTTTACAACTGGTACCATCCTTACACGGCTGAGTCCGGTACCGTGCTGGGTGGAGCCAACACTCGAAAACACCATGAGCGAACTCACACGAATCGCCTTTTTTGCAGATTCCTTTACGGAAATCAGGGCAAGCTGTACCCGAATAATGAAACTTCCTCGGGTCTCTCCTCCGGGCTTTCTCACCGGGGTGAGCGTACGGACACTCAGTCCAGTCATGTGACCTGCCACGAGCACACCTCCTCACTTTGAACTCATACATACGGAAATGGTCACACGAGAACGCGTCAACAGGCAAATCCGAATCCTCACTCAGAGAGTCGGACGACTCGAAATCGTTTGACGGGAGATAACGGTGGAGCGATGAGAGGTAATCGACGGGACAAGGACTGGACGACGCATTGCAGTTATAATTAACGGAAGAATAATTAGACGTCGGATCATTGAGTGGGTCCCACGCCGGTATTTTAACGGTGGGATTTGGTCGTGTTGGTTCTCCGATCATCATTTTTGTACATCGTTCTTTGGTTCCTATAATGAACGATCGGTTCTCTCCCATTATAAACTGCTTTTTTAACCCGTAGTTGCTCGAGTTAACCATGGTTAAGTTTTTTAACTCTTCCGCCTACACTTTGCTTTTAAAAAAGAAGAAAAAAAACTAATGGTGGATGTGACAGTAGGACAATTCTCACGGGCTTTTATTAGCCGTTGATTTTTAAGTCATTAGGTATAGTCTTTTTACTGTTGGCATCACTGAGGGTCCCATGGAATTAGAGCTTTGTGCTTATCTCTTTGCCATTGGCTGTGACGAATAAAATGTCACGGTCTTGTCGTTTTATTATTTACCCGTCTAGTGAATTGAAAAAACTGGTTTTTGGCTTATGGGACCGGCTTTTGGGATTTTTTTTAAAGAGGAGTTGTCGCTTATCGCGGAACAAACGAAATAAAATATCGCGAGTTTAGGTGATCTTTAACGGTAGTTTAAGGAAGTTTTTTATGGAGTAATTTCACCATAAGTCCTTAAACTATAACATAAACTTTTATACAATCCCAAAATTTGAAAACATTCTAATTTAATCTTGGAAGTGTTCAATACCATACCAATCAGGTCATTATGTTAGCTTACTCGTTAGATACATCATAAACCTTGATCAAATAGGGTTTTTTTTTTGTATAACCACATGTTTTCTTATTTGGGCCGAGATAATATTCGAGTAAAGCTCTCCAAATAATGACGATTTTAAAACTCAACCATAGTTCAAATATATGAGGAATAAGTCCATTATCACTTATTCTAAATGTTTACAAAATATTGATATAAAGACATTTTGGGGATTGGATTGGAATATTTTAAAATTTAAAATCTAAAAAATAAATTGAGGATGTATGTTAGAATTAACCTTTTTAAATTTAACAATCATAAAAAACTTCAAAACTATTATTTTCACAATGAATTGTACTAAAACGAAATTACTATTAACTTCGAAGGGCGTTCTCGCGATTTCAATATAATAATACGAAATATTAGCGAGAAATCCTAAGATAGATTCGGTTTTAATGGATCAAGAACAGTGTTAATGCCACGTGAACGGGGAGCAGAGAGTGGCAGCCACGATCAAATGGGCTGATGATTCGGGATCGTGCATTGCAGCCAGGTGTCATTAATTTAACAAACTACTTGGCAGTTAAGAACCCGACAAAAATAGCGGCAGTGACACGTCGTTAACTCCCCCTGCGTAGTTTAGCGTGATAAAAATGAATTAACACTAGCGTACGCCGCATTGGGTGGTAGATATTTTTCCAGTCTGTCAGAGAGCACTAAATTACTGGTGAAGTTAAATGCTTTTATAGCTTAGGGTGGCTTTAACTTTTTAACACCATTTATAATTTTAACTACTTTTTTAATGAATCCATTAAAAAGTAAATTAAATGGTATATTATTTTTAAAAAAATTATAAGTGGAGTTTTAAAAACGATAAAATTTTAAATTTATATACAAATTTTAATTCAGTATGCAATAGTATTAAATATAAATAACAAATTATTTTGTATAAAAATCAATTATATATTTATTTTTTAAAATTGTTATTTAAAATATACCGCTTATATTAAATCAGCCAGTACATGTTGGAGCACTAGAATCCAAAAACCTCCTCGATCTATGGAAATAAACGGCTGTGATGGCACCACGTTCGGATCAGGTCTCACAAACGGACAAAAAAAATCCATTCTGACAGGAGTTCGTACTTTGACACGTAAGAAAGATCACGTGACATGAACCACCCACCAGCGGTCAAAGAATATGGGTACACATGGTTGGTGGCACAGTGAGCTGGCGGCTGCAAAAAGCTTTGGTCCTTGTGACTGACACCCTGACGAGGAGATTCGTACACGTGGCAAACGATATGGATTTTTGCTTCCTCTTTTGATCTCTCGAGAGATCCCATGATCTCCATTTGCCTTCACTCTTTTTACTGTTCCCATGCTTTTGGATATGTTTTTCTTAAACACTATGGGTAAATTACTTTTAAGGTCAGTAAATTATTAATAAATTTATATTTTGGTCACTTAACTTTAAAAAATTACAAAATAATTAATAAATTATTCAAAAGATTTTATTTGAGTCACTAGGCTATTCAATTTAAAAAAAAAAGGAGGAGTAAGAGAACTTTAGTGATAGGGAAGCATCTTGTGATCTTATCCGACTAGACTAGTCATTGGATTAGGATGAAATTGAAAACTTATTCCCATTTGCTTAGAATCTTAAACAAAAAGAAAGTTTATTTTAGACAGGGAGGAATGTGGGAAAACATTGATTTAATACCCCCACTTGGATTTCTTCCAATCCTTTTCAACTACTTACTTTAAAATTTAAAATAGTTTATTAAACTGGTAAAAAGTGTTTATTTTTTGTTTTAATATTAAATAATAAGAAAACGTGGATATGAAGTAGATAGGCATTTCGTGAAAAAAAGTGATATGAGTTAGGTCGTTTCTTTAACCCACAATAATTGCTTTTAAAAACAATAGTTGATTATGTACTCATTTATGTTTTGATTAATAAGAATTAATGAGATTTATTTGTTCTGAAAAAACCTCATTAATCCCGGGTTTTGTTCAATTATGTCCCGCACACGACACTCAAAGTGCTAACATAAACCCAAAATCTATATTATAAAAATAGATATTAAAATGATCTTTTTTTCGAAAGTATGTAATTTTATCGTATTCGTTCTTTTTGATACATTGTTTAGAACTATTAATAATTTTTCTTCAACCTTTAAACAGAAGGATAATACGCTTCAGCGCACTCGAATCCACGTCCTCCTATACTTGTACCTATTGGGTGATAAACTGTGGGCTTTGTGCACCTAGGAACAAGAAAATATGGGCCAGGAAGTGTAAGTGTTCTATAGGAAAATTGGGTAAACTATATTAGTAGTCATCCGAGTATTAGTGATTTTTTTATCACTTAATTATGAAAAATTACAAAATGGTCATCAAACTATTTAATTTTGCCTTTTTTGGTAACCAGTTAATCAATGTGATAGCTTTTAAATCTGACATAACAGGTATTTTAACATTCAACATTTATACATCATATTAATTTAGTGTTTTTTTATAACCAAATTCGATTAATGTGATTTGAGATGAAATAGAACAGTTTATGGGATTCATTTGCTTTTGGGAGAAAACAATCATGGATGACTAAGAAAGAAATGCCAATGCCCAGCTCCATCTAAGCTGCCATAAAGCTTTGTCCCAACTGTTGTTTAAAGATTTGCCCAACTCCATCTAACCTGCCATAAATTAAGCCAAATCAAGAGGTTAAATCCTAATTTTTAACATTATAGGACTATAACTTTTAATATTTTCCGGTGTTTAAGAATTTTTTATATCGAATAATCACATTGTGGGCAATAAAACTCTCCCAACATTATTTTCTTCATTCAAGGAAATGGATAAGGGGTAGTCGGTAGTCTTGCTCTCCCCAAAAAACGGTAAATATCCTTTTTAATCCCTTTGATTATGAAATATAAGTTAACATAAAAGTAAAATTGTATTTTGTCTCTATCTTTGATCCTCTTAAAACAATTTTTTAGATTTATCTTTATCTTCATCCATAAAATTCAAACCCAAAACAAATAATTAAAACCTATAATAATTTTGATTTTTGGCCCAAAATGAATATGTTTCTCATCCCTTCCACTCTTCCAATTATAGGCCCAAACCAATGGACAAATCTTATGGGTTCATTGGCTGCCATATTGATTATAGAAGGTAGTAGAAAACAGAGTGAAACAATGTGATAAAAAAAAAGTGCTGCAAACATATCTACATGTCGGCTCGGAGGGATGAAATTGAACTGAAAAACACACCCTTTTTTAAAATCCCAACATGGCCAAGAATATGCCATTCCTTCTTACATATGCAAGCTCTTTAACTTAATCACTAAGGATAAACACTTGCTTGGTTGGCATTGTGGTAACATGTCTTTCTTCTTCTTTTTCCCACCTTCTTTTGCCTTGGAGAAAAAAGATTACAAAAAGCAAAACAAAGAGGAATGGGCTTATGATTGAAGCTTGTCCATGCCGATATTTGATATTTAACTCTAATTCTAGATTACGTAATGATGTTGTAAGAGTAGAATGGTGAAATTATGACAACAACATACATGGATCAAATCATAAATATAGAAACAATGGGGACACCGAAACTATAATTTGACAATTAGATACACACAAGTAAAATGGGCCTAGGACGCACAAACACAAGCGAGCATTGGGCAACCAGCCAACCAACTATAATTTCCCAAAGCAAAAGGCGAAGAACGTCCGCTCCCACGTGAGTTGTCTCTAAATGGGGGATTCTGAACACGTGCGTATTCAACCACTCACGTTCCCATCCGGCACGTGCTATCACGTTATGGTAAAATCATTTAAAATAAATAAATAATAAAAGTAATGTAAGGTATACTACTCCTAGTGTTATCATTTGGTCAAAAGCATCTCATGAGAAAAAGGCAATTTGACCGTACGTATTTTATTTTATATTTTTTAAGAATATAACCACAAAACATTTAATTGCAATTTTATTTTTAATTTAAATCTTAATTTCTTTTTTATAAAATTGTTAGGTTGGTTACGTATAATCATGTCGTATTTATGATATGAATTATACACACCAAAGTATTCACATGGGTGGCTGACACCTCCAACCCCCTCCCTCTATCACGTGAAAATTTGGACCCTACACATGCAACACCCATTTTTACATTTCAAAATATAAATAAATGATAAAATACGCTTAATGTTAATAGTTACTAAACTATTAGTATATTTTTATTATTCTTATTTAATTTTAAAAAATTATAAAATTGTTATTAAATTATTTAAAAATTTTGTCAAAATTGTTTTATACCATCACTTGCATGCACCAATCAAAATCTCTCATTCTATTTCTCTTTTACAGTTTATTTTTTTTTTGAAACAACTTTGAATGTCATGAATTCGTAGCTAAAATCTAAATAGTTTTTTTTCCAATCTTCATCACTAACTGTAAGACCGACTTGGATCTAAGATATTTTCTACTCGTCGATAGGTTCAAATCGATCGTACCTGTCATTGACTTGTCGCTTAGAGATCGCTAGCGAAACTTTTTAAAAATTTTAATAGTTCAATGATTTAAATAAAAATTTTTGAATAGTTTAATGATCATTTTGTAAATTTTTAAAGTTGAGTGACCAAACGTAAACTTATTAATAATTTAATGGCCTTAAGTGTAATTTATTTTAAATAAAAAAAATCAAAGTGAGTGAAAAAGGGAAAAAGGTCTGGTAAATGAAAACCTCCACGCCAAGCAACGCCCTCTCTTTTACAGAATTTTCTTTTTAATTCAAGCAAATAAAAAAAAAAGGTAATTGCAGTAGAAATTTGTTTGTTTAAATTTTATATATTATATTTATTTAAATATGTATAATTAAATCAAAATCAATATATATATATAGTTACAATTATAATAAAAGTTTTATTTTTATAAATTACATAAATAAAAAATTAATATATAAATCATACAATTTTAAGATTTGTCCCTCAAAAATAATAATAAACTCGCATAGGGATTGGGGTATTCAGCAGGGCCCAGTTTACTATCAGTCATCCACTTCTCTACCTGCCACGTGGACGCTGAGCTAGCGTCCAAACTGGTGCAGTGCAATTTAGTAGAGTGTAAGATTATTGTAAATTAAACAATACAATTTTTTAGTACTTTCTTTTTCTAATTCAACTTTAAATTTGAGGTAAAAATTAAATTATTTCAGATTATTGCAATTAAATTAAAATTCAGTTTGATTTTTATATTTAATTATTTTATATTTGAGTTTGAATATAAAATTTTAAATATAATTTCTAAATATATTAAAAAGTTTAATCAAGCTGGCAAATTACTCGTGTGAAGCATATGAGATGTTCAAAACAAGCATATTGCTTAATAACAAAATCCTAGCCATCCAATTCATCAAGTTGAGCTGTAATTATCGTGGTTGTTAATGGTATATTTAAAGTGAAGAAATAAAATAGGAAATATCATAGAGGGAGTTAAGAAAATAAAAGAAAAATAATTAAAAATTATAAGCCCAAATCCCAGAGAAAAAAATAAAGCAAAGGAATCGGACGAGTAAAGAATTGTTAATTATTAAACCTGCAGGATCGGTTCCTAAGGGGTTGAATTTGATTAATTAAGATTAATTTTAATATTATCTATTAATTATTCATTTCTAATACAGTAAATCATTGTTAATTGATTCAATTACCGTTTTGGCCCCATTCCTCAATTTGACTCGAAGCAATGATGTAAATGATTATGTGCGGTAATTTGCATGATGGTTGTTATACACTTGGGTGATCATCACCACCTTCTTTACGTGCACGTGCGGTTTGGATTTTTTATCAGACTAAATATCAAATCAGGGACCATCAAATCCATCCCTTGTTACTTTTTTGCTCTATGTTCTGTCTTTTTTAACTAATCTTGTCTTAACTTTTTTTTTTTTTTTTGAATTTTAATCACGTAATTATTGGTTATAATGTAAGGCAGCTACGAATATAATTTATATTTAAATTTTAAAATGATATTATTAAAACGAGTAATTACAAATGTAGAAATGATTTCAGCCCATCTTAAAATCTAAAATCAAATTATGTCATATTCGAAAATAAAATTCGAACTTTAAAAAAAAAATTGATAACTTCAGAGTTTTCTATTGAATTACTTAAAATTTAAATCTTGTCATATTTTAAGTCCATATATTTTACCTTTAAGATGAATTTTATAGAAATGTAAATTTGGTTTAAAAGTATTACACTTAAACTACGAGAGTTAAGTGATATGACAAGATTTCTCCTACCTTAATCAGTAGTCAATGATTCGATACTTATCTTGGGCATAAAGTAACTTTAAAATTCATAGCTAATATCTACCTCTTAATAAACTTACAAAACGCAGAAAATTAATTATTATACTAGCTTCAATAGAGAATTAAAAAAAAAAAGTACTACACTTGAATGCACTAGATATAAACAAATATGTGTAATAAATCCCTAGCAAAACTTTGACTTTATCCTCACCATTTTCCATGTTTTGATTTTTTTAATATTTACTTATTTTTTATTTTAGTAATATATATAAAATCAAAGATATTTTTGGATTTTACTTTGTCTTAATCTTCGCATGAAATGATTTACAAAATGAAGGGAAAAAAAAAGCACAAAATACCCCAAAAGAAAAAGGGTACTAAAGTAACTTCTAACTAGATTTTCCTACAACCCAATTAAAATCTTTTTTAAATAAATAAATCTAGTCATAATTAATATTATTTAAATAATTATAATCCTTGCACTAAAATAAATCTAAATTATTTCTACAATTAAAAGCTTGTTTATTTGTTTCTTTTAAATTTCATTACTTTTACTTTTCTCCACAATATTAGCTTTACTTTCTCAAAATATGAAGTTTATTAAAAAATATTTTTAAACATTATAGATTATGTAGAGAAAAGTTAAAGTTAAATTAAAATTAAATTATTTTTATTTAAATTTATAAAATTATAAACTATCATATAAAAATATATACCCAAAAAATTATAAATATTAAATTATGTAACACTCATGATAAAATTAAAAATTTTGTATAGAATATTTAACAATGCTTCGACTACACTCAAAGGTTTAAATTACTTTTAATATTTTTTTGAATAAATTGCTTTCAATTTAACCACTTACCTCTTTTAAAGTTGTAGTTTAAGCCATTTAATTAAAAAATTTATTAATTTTTTGTAAGAAATAAATACCCTTATAATATATATTTTTACTTTCTCGATTAATATCCGATTAACTTGTGACACTAATTCAGTTAAAAATTTATAAGTAGAAAACATGAACATAAATTATCGGTATATTATAACTCAATTAAGTCTAATTATGACTTTAGTTGTTATATTATCCAAAATTTTGAGATTTAATTTTTTTACGTCGCTTTACACAATTTGGTCATTTTAAAAAAAAATATGTTATTAGTCAATCAAAATCAATAACATTATTAGTTATTGCCGTTAAAATGATTTTTTTTTACAATTTTTCGATCATGTAATCAGTTCCATTTAAAAATTGAATCAATGATGTTCAATCCCGAATAAGATTTAGGTATGAATCTAATGCTCGATGTTGTTTTTTGTTGTTTTTTTTTATTTGTAAAAATTCATGTCATTAATTTCTCGACAGCTACTAAATTTTGAACCACTACTAGCATTATAAGAGTAGATGATCAAATTACAACAAATTAGAACAGGGAGATCGAATCTCAGATTTAAGAAAAAGGGGGACTAAAATAGAAATTAGACAAAAATGTTTTTATAGTAAGGAAATAAAAATCAAAGTTAAAATTGCCAAAATTATCCTTGTAGTTTTATCACCCTAGTCAAAATCCTCCATTTTAGCTGTCGGCCTGTCCCCTTCAAACGCAAATAAAACCTCTCTTTCTCTCACTCTCTCTCTTTCTCAAAAACCACAACTCCCTCACACTTTTTTTCCTCTCACTATAGTCTCTCCTTTAACGCCAACAAAAAAAAAAAAAAACTACATTCAAAATAAAATTTCATATTTTTAAAAAAATTGAAAAAAAAATATAGAAAAAAGATTATGGAAGCGCCAGAGTTCTTTCAAGGAACCGCTTACTGTTCTCAATTGACGCCGGAAAAACCGGCGGCCGGAGGTGACCATTTCATTGTGGAGGACTTGCTCGATTTCTCCAACGAGGATGCCGTTATTACTGATGTCGCTAATTTCAACTCCTCCGTCGCCGGTCATTCTACGGATTCGTCAACCGTTACGGCTGTCGAGAGTTGCAATTCGTCGTCGTTTTCTGGTCCAGAACCGAATTTAGGTGGTGGTATTGGTTGCAGGAGTTTCACCGACGGTCAGTTCGCTGGTGATCTTTGTGTGCCGGTAATTAAAATTTTTTCCTATACATGCAATGATGTGATACTGATAGGTTATTTTTTGTGGTCAAATTTTAAAGGAAGTCCTTACACTAATTCTTCTTTCGCGGAGTTAGTCTTTCTTATAAATTGATTTTTACTAAGTTTTGTTAAAAAATTTCGTTAATTTTATTAAATAATGTTAAAAGAAAGCTTGATGTGATATAGGTTGAATCGTTTTGTAAAGAAAAAGCCATATATTTATGATTTGATTTGATAGAATTAATGGAAAACAGTTATTTTCAATTTTGACAAAGAAAAGTTAAAAGTAATCAGATAATAGAGGGATTAATTATGAAATGTATAGTATAGGACCTTTAATGGAATTTAACCTTTTTTGTTTCTTGATAATTTTCCCGGCAACCAAACAAAGGTTAAAAGAGTTTCTTTATCAGAAAAAGAGTTCAAAATTCAAATTGTTTATAACTGTCGTTCATCTTTGTTGAAAACAGTACGACGATTTAGCTGAGCTGGAATGGCTGTCGAATTTCGCCGAGGAATCATTTTCAAGTGAGGACCTGCAAAAGCTCCAACTGATATCCGGTATGAAAACCCTACCCAACGTATCATCGGAGCCACGAGGGTTGCAACCTGAACTCCCTAACCAAATCGAAAACGCCATCGACGGCGGCGGAGGCGACAACAACCATGTTTTCCATCCAGACATGACGGTTCCCGCCAAAGCAAGGAGCAAACGTTCCCGCGCAGCGCCGTGCAATTGGGCGTCACGCCTCCTCGTTCTCAGTCCAACGGTTTCATCCCCCGAACCGGATATCATCGTCCCTGTTCAACCACTTCCCTCGAACCAACCTGTAAAAAAACCCGTCAAAACGACGTCGTCATCGTCGAAGAAGAAAGACGGTGGAGAAACGAGCTCAGACGGGCGGAAATGCCTGCATTGTGCTACGGATAAGACGCCGCAGTGGCGGACTGGACCCCTGGGTCCGAAAACACTTTGCAACGCTTGTGGCGTGAGGTATAAATCGGGTCGTCTCGTACCCGAATACCGACCCGCTGCTAGCCCGACATTTGTGCTCACTAAGCATTCAAATTCTCACCGTAAGGTCCTCGAGCTTCGACGACAGAAGGAAATGGTAAGAGCCCAACAACATCATCAGCAACAATTCATGCATCACCATCATCAAAACATGGTTTTTGATGTATCTAACGGTGATGACTACTTGATTCACCAACCTCTGGGTCCTGATTTCAGGCAGCTGATCTAGTGCATGCTAGAGTAGGGAAACTTTAATGCGAGCTCTTTAAATTTTTTTTTTCCCAACCAGAGTTTAATTTAGCTAATGAATTCATTAGTGAATTCCAGTTTATAATTTTCCTAACTATTTTTTTTCCTTAGACTATTTAATGTTCCTTAGTTGTTGTTTTTTTCTTCGCCAAATTTGGCAAATTCTTGAAGCTTCGAAACCCAATCTTCTTAATTCAGGTAAATCAGTAAAATTTTGTTTATATTTTTCTTTATTCTTGGATTATGATTTTTTTACTAATTAATAATAATATTAAAACACCGGTTTGAGTCAAAAAACTGGATGCATGATTTTCTTTTTTCATAACTGTTATACCTACATCTTACGAGTCTGCATCGTGTCCCTCCAGACACATAACGGTCCAAGACCTCAAAAGCCCTATCACATAAATTTTTTAGTAAAGGTAAAATTATATTTTAACCCCTCTAAAATTATAAAAATTTAATTTAATTATTTATAAATTATAAATATATAAATTATAAAAAATTAAAATTTATCCGCTCCCTAAAAAAATTATCTTGGTTTCGCCCTGACACTTTAGTTAAGAGGAAATCAATATTGGTAATATTAAAAGTTGATATAAGTACGCTTTAATGGCAACCATCCAAGTGTGTGTTCATAGCAAAAAATAATATATACAATAAAGCCGTAATATATAAAATATCCATGTTTGTAGACATACGTATTTGTCACTTTATCACCCCCATAATTAGTTAAGGGTTTAATGCCCCTTGCCACCCCTTTCAATCCTAAAAAAAAAAAATGTTTCCCTTCGAGTTGAAGCAAAAAAGGGTTTTGAGGATTGATTCTAAAACAAATTTTAGATTTAATTGTTTAAAAATATCAACGGAATTACTTAAATTTAATTACAAATATATAAATTATTTTTATATCTTTCTATTTTTAAAGTCGGAAGTCATTTTATTTGAGGGTTGAAAAATATAAATCTAAACCATTAGATTCCAACAAGTCTAAAACTTATATTATTATTCAAAATAACATTTATTTTTTATTTTTAATATTAATATTATAAATTAAAACTAAAAGAAAATAAATTAAATATATAAAATGAAATGGAGTGGTGGATTAGGGACTAGCATGGGCCTCGGCCCCCTAAAATAAAAAATTAATATTTAGGCCCTTAAAATTTTTTTAAAAATTTTAAATTAATAAAGGTAAAATTATACTTTAAACCCCTAAAATTATAAAAATTTGATTTAATCCTTTACAAATTATAAAGATATAAATTATAAAATAAATAAATTTTCATCTGACCCCCTAAAAAATTACTCTAGCTTCGCTCTTGAGCGGATTGATGAACATATTAAAATGTATTTATTTTGCATGAATTTCCACAATTCACATGAATTATTATTATTGTTAAATTCCAGTATCCACCGGCCCCCACCGACGTGAGGTAAAATGGAAATTAGGTTTTTGAAGATAACGTTTGTATTATTATTGAAAAGGGTAAGGTAGGATTATATTAAAAGGTCAAAACTTTAATAAAATATAAATAAAAGTTGATGTTTTTAAGGTAAAATGCTGAAAGTATTAATGCACCAATTTTTAGTTTATTGATGGAAAATTATTACTTAAACTAAATTGGTTATAATTAAGACTGTCGAAACTTCATCATTACAGCTTTTTTTACGTCCAATATTGCAGAGAATGTTACAGTACTTTGTTGATTTTAGGTTACTTTTTTTAACCTAATTTTTAGCCTTTCTACTTGAATCCTTCTCTTGTTTTTCTTTCACGAGAAAAGTCTTTCGAGTATTATTTATTATTTAAATATGATAAATACTTTAATAAATTGATGTTATCTCTAATCGGGATTTTATATTTTAACTTGGTAGAGAGTTTAAATGCTTGAAGTCTCAAATTTGACATTATGCTTGAATAGGTGAATCGCACGTAACAAACGGATAATTATTAAGGAAATGTAAATGTAAATAACTATGCTAAATTTTAAACCCTAAATCTTACCAAATATCACAATTTTTTAGTAGATAATCGTGCGCCATACATGGTTTATCTTTTCCAACACCTAAGGAGAAGCTTCTCTCCATTGAACTTGTTGCTTTAGGCACTCGTGCTCTTCATAGGTCGAGAAATAAAACTTTGACCAAGGACAATACCGTACGTATTAAGGGTTTCATCGATTGCAGACCGACAACACTTCGAAGACTTTCTAGTGAATATATTGGGTAAAAATATTTCTATGGTTTCATTTCAACTCGATATTGAGTAAATTGATCATTCTCAAAAAGATTAGAATAATTTAATCATTGTCAATTTTGAAAGTGAGCAACTAAGGATAATTAGTCAAGGCATCAATGTTTTCCTTCAATTATACAAAATTTGATTGGTATAATAATAAATTTAGCCTTCAGTGTTCATATATTTTGTGTAAATATTGATAGAATGTATAAATATTGCGAGCTAAATTTATTATTACACTAATAAAAATATGTATAATTGATGAAAATATTAACACTTGTAATTGATTATTTTAGTTGCTCGGTTTTATTTTTTAAGAGAGATCAATTTACTCAATATCAAAATATAAAGGTACGAGAATCTTGTGTACTAAAACAGAAAGTGATCCCATAGAATAGAAGTGATGTTATACTAAAAAAGAGGAGTTGTTAATAAATTTAGTGTGAAAAAGAAGCAAAGTTTGCCATGCCTAGAGGTGTGCATGGGTTTGGGCATACCAAGGCTCTCTAAATGTGAGAGGTTTGGACAAAATATAGGCCCGAAAAATAGGTTTGGAGAAAAAAATAAAGCCCGTTAAAAAAATAGGCCAAGCTCGGGTAAGGCATTTTTGGCCCGAGCCCGGCCCGAATTCATTAAATGAAAAAAAACTATTTTTTAATAATATTTTCTTATTGTTTTTCTCCTTATTTTACTACCATTTTACTATTATGTTTATATTATTTTGTTGTTATTGTTTAGATATTATATAAAACTTATTTTATTGTTAATTTTGTTATTATTTTAAAGACATTTGTTAATTTTGTTATTATTTTAGAGGCATTTGCTTGTTAAGTTGCATCTATTTTAGTGTTATTTAAGTCTACATATTTTTAAAATTTATTTTCAATTTGTTGAAAGATATTTATTTTGATTTTTTAGTATTTTGATGTATTATATATATAAATTATATAAAATATTATAAAAATTAATATGGAGGACCGAGCTAGACACTGGTTTTAACATGTTTATATGGGTTGGGCTTGGGCAAAATTTTAAGCTCATTTTTTAAGCTCGGCCTAGTCCGAGCCCAATGAATGAGCCTAAATTTTTAGTTGAGCCCGACTTATGCCTAACTGTCTAATTATTTTATCACTCATGCCAATTTTAATAATATAAATTAATTAAAATTTTAACATAAAGAACTATTTTACTGTTTGATCTAACGTATTTAAAAGTATTAACTTACTTATTTTTGGGTGAAAATAATAAAATATAATCCAAATCTTAATACAAAAACTTCCATGTGGACAATATTCAAACATAATAATCATACAACATTTTAATAAGAGATATATCATGATTCGTTGTCGGTCAATAAATGATATATAATTTCATATATACATATCATATATACATATCAAGCACCATTATTTAATCCCCTTCCATTAATCAATAAATAATGGTGCTTGAAAATATGGGCTTCCATGTTCATTTGTAAAGAAGCTGTCCCCTTCCATTAATCAATGGCTTGGGGATTTGGGGCAGATATTAAGCTTTTCTCATTTGCCCCTCCATTGGTATAATAAAAGAAAATCGATAATAAATTCAAATCCCAGATTTCCTTGTAACATAAATGATCATTTTCCTGAAAGCTTAGGGCTATGGAAGAATACAAATACATGAAAGACGAATAGCCTTGGCCCTAATTGCAAAGAAAATCCAAATTTCTTCCATTTGCGATGAAGGTAGTAGTTTTGAACATGCATGAAAGTACATGGTTGTTTATATGAATACGTCTATATGCAGATATTACAAAATAAGAACCCAAAAAAAAAAAAAAGTACAAGGCAGCCCTCACATGCTAATGTTTTGTTAGTTACGGGTGGAGACATGGGCATCATAGCCAAGGTAACTATCAAAGAAATGGAGACACCATATTCATATCTCCATATCATCCCGTTCTTTACAAATATAAAAATATACTAAGTCAAAATAACATGCTTTTCTATGATTAAAAGACCGAGGAAGCTCTTATACTAGGAGTCTGATTACATTTTGTCTTCCTTACACAAAAAATGAACAAATTAGTCAATGTACGTTAGATCAGAGAGCAAACATGTTCTATTAAAAATTTGCCCGTGTACATTAACATAAGGCACATGTAGCATGCACGTATAACTATCTAGTTATTCTATTAGCCATATCAATTTTAACAGTACAAATGAATAAAACTTTTAACAGAAATGATTTGTTTGCTCTTTGTTGTAACGTACAATGGTTAATTTTTCCATTTTTTTGAATAAACGTGGCAAAATACAATCTGATTCCTAGTACATGGATCTCCATGATACTTTTATCGATTTTCTACACAACTTTAAGTTTCTCCTACCAAGTCTTTACCTTATATTTATCAGGACATGGATGTGAAAGTAGGATCCTCCAATATATGAAAAATTTCAAAAAGTAAGCCATTCTAGAAGACATAATTAACTCTCACCCGAGTCTAGGACTTACCGTTTGATGCGGGATTGAAGAACATATCTCCTATAAAAAGTAAAAGAAGAAACATGAATGATATAATGGAAATGAGCTACTTGGATATGATGCTAAGAACTGTTACAATATGAATTTCTCTTAAACAAAAAGACTTGGTTAAGGGATTGATATCGATAAATTTGTTCAATCCACCATTACTTTAAGCCAAGCCCGAAGTCGAGCGAATGGCAAAGTGGTTTAATCTTCAAAGTAACAAGGTCAAAGTGTTGCAGCACATATAGAATCCATGGAGTAAGCTTGAAATCTAGAAAGAATTTTCTATAATTGGGAGAATCACAAGGACATTGAAAATTCATTTCAATATGATATGAAATGCCATACTTGTCAAATAAACTAAATCTCCAAATGGACACACATAATAGAAGGAAAAAACAACTACCCTCTTCCATCATGCATCACTTCCTTCGACTTCTGATACGTTATCGAGGCACACTGAGACCTAGTTCTGTTCAAGTCGAGAGAAAGAAGAACCTTTATAAATTAGCATTAGCAAGTGCCACCAGAAAGAAACTAAACACATGGTTCAATGAATCACTAAAAATATTAGTGTAAATTAAACTAGTAGTCACTCAGCTATTAGTAAATTTCTTTTCATTCAATTTTGTCGTTTTTGGTCACTGGCGGCTAATGATGGCAGTTTTTTTAAAATTGACATAATAACAATTAGCAATTTTAACCCTCAACATTTATAAATTATATCAATTTAGTCTTGATTTTAAAAAATTTAATCCTCAACTTTTACACATTGTGTAAGTTGTTTTTTTTAAGGATTTTTTTTCAGTGACACAATGTATAAATATTGAGGGTTAAAGTTGTTATTATGCCAATTTTAAAAGCTACCATGATTATCCAGCTGGTGACCAAGAAAGACAACATTGAATAATTGGGTGATCATTCTATAACTTTTTATAGTTGGGTGACCAAAAACAATATTTACTAATAGTTGGGTGATCGTTTTGTAACTTTTCATAATTGATTGACCAGAAAAGAAATTTACTAATAGTTGGGTGACTACTAGTGTAGTTTACCCAAAATATTAATTCTTTAAAGACGATCACTCTGGTACGGGAGAAAAACGGTGTTTACTACATATTTCAAAGCATGGTCAATACTCAATATTGAGCTAAGCTTCTGCCATCGAATAGCATGAAACAATGAACAAATACCACTGGCAAAATTACTTGAATGTTCGCCTTCGATAATAAAAGACAAAAAAATAATCGTTGCATTACATGAAAATGCAGACCACTAAACTGCAGATATCAAACAAGTTCGAATGATCCTAATGGCCTTACATTCCTTACTATAGATGATCTCTTGCAACCAAAACATGGCTATCCATTTATACGAGTCCAAGTACATTAACACGTACATAATTAGACACGAATCATAATGTACATTCAGTTATTCATTTCAATAGGAGAAACCTACAGAGTCTTGCACCCCACTGTTCCATTAAAATCAATTGACAATAACGATAGAAAAGGGCCATGTTGAAAAGAAAAGAAAAACCAAATGTTACAGAAGCTGAATCTAAATCAAAATAGAGAGTCATGGACTTATTATGATAATATTCGTATTATATGAGGATCCTAGTAGGGGTATAGCATACACAGAAAGTCAACATAGCTAGAGTTTGCATTTCCAATCATATTAATGTATCTGAATTTAATAGACTTCAAATTTGACTAACAGAAGAAGAACTATCAATCATGCTTTTCAATGCTTAATTGTTTTCTTACTTAATTCAGAATAACCCTTTATGTAGTTCAGTATTCTCTTGGTTTATGTTCAAAAAAGCTAAAACTTATATATTAAGAGCTATAAGTTTTTTCTTTAAAGGTGACCAACAAAGAACATATAAGTGTTCACAAATTGATAGCTGTAGACTGAAAAGTGACTGGAAATGAATATTATGGTTATGAGATAAGACTAACATAATCAAAACAGCGTTGGCATTGTCAATTAATTATGGAGTTTAAAAAAGTACAAACATTGTGGAGATTATCAAACTCCTGGATTTGCACTGCAAAGCATACCCTGAGACAACGACCTGGAGCTCATTGAATCAGTTCCTAGGCACGACGTGAGCCGAGCTGAAGACACTGCTGAGTGAAGTGGCAGCAGGGATTGAAGACAACCCAATCGAGAAACAGACCTGAAAAAGTTCAGTAGCACAATAAAATGGTGAATTTGAATGAAACCCAAATTTGAAAAAAAAAAAAAAAGGAAAATAGAAAACTACAGAGCTTGCCTTGAAAATGTGGGAGAAGAAGAGCGAGCATGAAGGAGAGGAGAGGCGAGACTGGGTTTAAGGGTTGGCTTGTTAATGGTAGATTTGAGGTTAGAAAATGTTGGGTTTGAGATAGATCTAAAGCGCGACGCCATTTTTGAGAAGCAAAGCAAGAGTTTGAATGCTGGGCGAGAGGATTTTTAAGGGAAAAAAAGAAAGGAGAGAGTTCAAAGGGCTTTTGTGGGTTTTTAGATTTTATTTGGAGGGAAGGGAAAAATATCGAAGAGGTATTAAGTCAAGCTGGAGCAGCTAAATTTTAGCTTAGTATTACTTGGATAGAATGACTCACATGTTTTATTAAGTTTTTCATTTTAAATATTTTTATAGTATTAAATTATATTATTGCCATTAATGTATATTATTGACCCTAAATTTAATTATCAAACTGAGTTCAAATTTAAATGTGTACAAACTTAATCGAGCTCAAGTATAAATATTAATAAGTTAACTAAATCTACTCAAGTAGCTCAATTATATCTCGTATTGAGTTTAAGCTTAAAAATAATGTTTGATCAAATTCATGCCAAATATCAAACTTGAGTTCGAGTTTGCTAACATTCAAGCTCATTGAACCCATATTAGTTGAATAGTCTTCAATTATAAAAGTTAGTGAAATTCAAAGTATTTCGTAATTTTTTTTAAAAGAGTACATAATAATGTTATTGGTGAGAAATTTGATTGTTATGCATTGTAAACGAAACACGTAGTTGTATGTTCACGTAATAATTGTATGTTTACGATAAATCTATACAAACTCGTAATTCTTTCTGCAAGACTTTTGCTATAATATTATATGGTAAATCGTAGATAATTTCTTTGACCGAAGTGTTTAAAAACTTGGGAACAATGGCGCCATTGGACTTGTGAAAAATAGGTTCATTGAAGCTGAGTTAAAGTAGCTCTTCTCTGGGACGTGCTATCCTAGACCAATGAATCTCTCATCAATATATAACCTGTGTCTGAACTTCCGCGAATCCACCGGCCAAGTTGTAACAGCTGAACCAGGTGGCCTCTGTGTGGCTGGATGGTCTGCCTGAGCTGCACCTTCCGGTGAAAAGGCTTTACAATACCAACTTGTGACAAAAACTGCCGGGGTCAAACCTGCTTATAAGTCATTTTGTTCACTCGGAGAAAAAAACCCCCAAATGAATAGCATCGTTCAAAGGCAATCTATGTAAAACATTGGAATAAAAGGTCCAAATGCAGTTTTGTCCATACGGTCGAATGCGTATTTGAATGCGGATGAGCTTGGAAGAGCTGCAAAATGGCATGCTAAGTTCACATACAAACAAGAGCAAGAAATAAGAAATATGTATATTCTTTTGCAATAAATAAAAGCCTGTATTATGATACATACTAAGACCTGCTAATATAATTATATATGGCAAAAGACAGTGGCTAAAAGCAATTCATCAATAAAAAAAGAAGAAGAAGCAAAATGACACGCAATGACAGATAAATGAAATAATGAACAAAAGAATCTCATAAGGCAAACAAATTCTCCTAATCCCTCTAGAGAATAGACAAAACTAGATCTCAAACAGTTATATGTTTCATAGTAATGAATGGAATCCACCAACCTATGCTCATAGGCAAGCCATTGAAAGTCTCTTCGGACTCTGCAGCATAGTAAAGAGCAGTTGGATTTCACCCGAATATTACCGCTGCATGCTATACATGATTAATGCCACGTCTTTAGGTCCTTGCAGTCAACTGGCAATACCATGCTACACATCTTGTCTAGGCCATCTCACAAAATATATATAATCACATGAACATTGCAAGCTCAAATTTTCCATAGGATGCAGCCTTGGATCGCTATACACCGAACCCAGGTTATTACAGTTTCTTAGGTAGATTGTAAGTCTTCTTAAGGAACCTTGAAGCTGCCTCATCATTCCGGTAACACAACACCCGCAGGAGCGTGTTTGGTTCAGTAGGATTCCACTGTCCTGATGTCGGAGGTAGTGGAAGCCTAGACCTTGAGGAGGAGCCATATGCCTCCAAGGTCACACGTTTGAACCGCTCAATTAGGCTCTCTGTATCGGTTCTGAATAGGGGAAGGACATCTCTCACTGTAGCTGAAAACTTATCTATGAGGTCAGCAGGCAAACCATCACCATTGGCCCAAAACAGATCTTTAAGGGCTTTGAAATCGTCCTCTATAATTTGAGAATCCTGACGAGAGAAAGCACGAGAAGGGCCTCCAGCTAGTAAAACCAGCAAGAATCCATCACAGGACGCTTTCATGATATCAGTTATAATCCTTGTACGAACTCTGTCATGCAAGGTTTCTGAGATTACCAGTAGGTTCTGCTCCAGTTCTTGTAATAAAGGGTCGATCCTAGAAGATGAAGGCTCCCCTACATACAAACCATCCCATAAAACATGACTTAGGTCATGGAATACAATTTTGTAAGCTACTGCCTCAGACAGTTGCTGAACCCCTTCCACACAAGCAGCTGGTGTTAGCTCAAATCTTTTGCTCAAGCCATTTGAAAAATCTTCCAAATGAGCAGACTCACAGTTCCTTAAGTGGGTTACAATCCTCTTCTCTAAAACGTCCATCTCAGATCGGATGTGGTGCAGAGTATTTATACGAACACACAGCTGTGGTATCCCAAATGACTTATCTCCATTCATAGTTGCAACCTGGGAATTTCTTTTCTGAGTATTTTGTGACTTTTCTTTCTTCTTCCAGACACCTTGGAACTTTGATCCAATCTCACATCTGGTCAAAGCAGGCATTGTTGGGATATATGTATTGCGTGAAGCTGCAAGTCAGATTTAATAGACAGCAATGTTAGAAACTATAAAACCCCTAAACATCGTATTAAGATCATTAATGAGATTTGCAAGCAATTACCACATCCAGATTTTGCCTTGATCACATAATATTGAAGACACTTGTCAAGGCCAACTATCACGTCAGGTAGCAATGCAGGATGTGCTGGTATTGGAAGCTGGAAAAATGCATCTAAAGTCTCATCAATGATTCTCAAAGTTTCGACAGCAGAGAGTGCATATCCTTCTTGATTAGCTTGTGGATTCCAGACCTAACATAACGCAATATGTTGGTTAGCAAAAACAAAAAGAACAATAACAAGTTCCCATTCTAACAAAACTACAAATACCAATTCACTGGATAACCATGTCAGTTGCATGAATGAACCAGCAACTTTCAAAAGGAACATAAACTACCTCTACACAAGTAGTGAAATGCTTCATATGATAACATAGAATTCGAAACTAAATAAATGAAATAATGCACCTATTGAGAAATCATCTCCTACTAACTTATATAGGTTAGGGTTGTAAAGCACAGTGCTATTTCTTTAATAAATATTAAAAAGGAAACTTCTTTCAATCTTATGCAAAGCAAACCACTAACAAAACATGTTACTATATTAGAGCTGATTTATTTATTCTGCAGTCCTTCACAATACCTTTTTGTACTCTTATAGCCTTAGCATGTAATCCAAATGCTTAGAAAAAGTTAATTCTTAAACATAATTACTTCTTCACCTTTTTGGTTTCCTGTGTTACTCATTTGTAGTCAAGCCATGCAAGCCTAACAGAATTATCCATAAAGAAAGAAATCTATTATGACATGATTATTGCCAGTAAAGAGACTCCAAAAATATTTTCACAATGAATATATAATTACACAATATAAAACTAAGTAGTTGTAGAACTTGGATTTGAAAGATAAAATTTTCATCCAAAAAGAATAGCAAGTGCCTACCTCTTGTTGCAAATTCCTGTCAACCCATTCCTTAATTCTGTCTAATCTAGTCTTGATCCACCCTTTAACAAGATTGGCAATTGCAGTTTCAGCTTCATAAGGAGGCATCTCTCGGATTATTGCCTTCCCACCATCATCACTGTCTACTGCATCCTCGACTGCAATCTGCACAAGATCTTTCTCCAGTTTATCTGCAGCTCTAAGTACTTGAACAGCATCAGGGGTTAACTCTGTGATGCCTGATATGAACTGTTTTATCTCATTAGCATAACAAGAATGAAGGGTGGCCACAGCCACACCTGCTGCCAAAGGATGCCAACCCTTCAGTATTGGACTGAAAACCTGCTTCTCATGAACTGCTAGCTCACCAACATCCTCAGCAAGGATTGCAAGGACAGGAAGAGGATTTGGCTGGTTTTTGGAAGCTCTCCTGCTTGAGTCTGCCTTCTCCATTCTCTATACAACAACAAAACAATGTATATGCTTAGTAATGAAACCAATTAAAACGGAGAATTGGGGGGGATAGAGAAAAAAGAGAGAGAGAACACAAACACGTCATAATATTTGTTGCATCCAAAGTCTCATACATGTTAGGATCTTCTACATATGCAATGAAGATTCAGATACTAGACATGAGCCATTGGTGCTCAATTTTCCATCATTCTGAGTAAGGGGGCTAATAACAGATAGTAAAGACTTGCCTGAGCAAAAGCAGTGCGTAACGATGACCTGATGTAAGTGTCAATTCTATTTCGAGCTACATCAACTTCTTTCCTCTTTCTGCGATACTCAGTAGATACATCCTCAACCAAAATCTTGGCCGCTGATACACCTAAAGAAACAATGCCCTGCATGGTATAGACATTTCCACTATCAAAAGTGTCATGGTATGCAAGGAGTCTTTTCTCTGCCCAGCCCAATATTGAACTCAATGTAGAACTTAATATCTTGGAGTATTCTGGATCCCTGGTTGTCTTGGCATCTTTTGCTACCTCTGCTAGCTGACCATCAGCAGCATATAACAAGTCCATTTCAACTTGCCCAGTGGAAACAAAACGGTGAAACAGAACCCATGCAAAGCAGAGATTATGCAGCATTTGATTAATCCCAAGGATCACCCAGGTCTTCTTTATCTGTTCCATAAGCTCATCAACTTCCTCAACAAGGGATGTTTCATCATTAATATCAAAACACGTCTCGAGAAGCATTTCATAGAGTCTAAGATTCAGTGGAATGCCATCAGCCCAGTGGCATGAATCAGAGAGAGACCCATCAGATCTAGAGGCAAGAGACATTACAGCACTGCGAAGAACTTGCATTGACTCATTGTTCTTCCCAGTTTCTATTGGCCTATCTAGAGCTGCATGAATGATTTGCCGTAGCCTTTGTGATGCATTATTCAATTTATCGAGTGGCACACGAGGATGCAACAGTAACCCAGCCTCAAGAACCCTGAGGTTTCTTTTCTGCCATGCATCATATTCTTGTTGATCACTAAAATCTGATTGCTTAAGCTGCTGCAATAGCTCCAATGGAAGAACCACTGATTCAATCCGCCTTCCAACCTGTGATATATAAAATTATAGTAGACCATTATCAATAAAGTCACCGTAACATCACAACAAATACGATTCATGAACTTCATTAAAATTCTATGACACTAAATTTGATAATCTGGATGGATTTTACAATAACTTCGAAGAATTTACATTACTCATGACTGAATTCTAGAACTAAATTAGCTTGTAACTTAAATTATAATATAATCTACTTTTCAACATCGTTATCATCGGATCCTAGCTCAACAACTTTTATATTATTATACAATCCAAATTAACTTACTCACAAGTAGCATTATCTGGATCAAATAAATTGCAATTAAAAATAAAGCAAGATTTCCAGATCAACCAAAATTTCAAGTAAACTAAATCTTAAATTGAGCTAACCAGACCACCGCCAATTCTCAAAAGCGCTCTTCTAACACGCGCATCAACGCTCTCAGGTACACGCATTTGAATCCTCATAAGCTCCCCTACAGTCGTAGGCCGCTTAGACTTTCCCTGGCCCGAGCCTGGAGCTGAACCGGGACTCTTCTTCGAGCCAGGAGATTTCAATCCTAAAGCCTTCTTCATTTTACTAGCAGCTGCTGACGTAAGCGAGCGTTGCAACGCGGGGGAGCTAGGCGAGTGGTTGTGGTTTTGACCAGGCGAGTTCTGACTCGGCGAATCGGAAATGGAAGAGGCGGAAGTCGAGAGAGGTTTGGAAGCTGAGGTACGACATACGGCGAGGAAGACGTCGTAAGCGGTGAGTCGAAGGTCGGAATCGGTGAGTTGAGAGGCGAGTTGGCCGAGTGGAGATTGGAGATCGGTGGAGGTAAGCTTGTTCGTCGGCATTGGTGGTGGTTTAGCTTGAAGTGGCGGTGGCGGGGGCGTTGACTCTCTCTTTGAGTGGCCGAGTGAAAGGTCTCTAAAGAGATGCGCCATTGTGTGTGACTCAGTGAGAGAACATGGAACTATTCGGACTTAAAACGGAAGATAAACAGAAAGATTAAAAATTGCAATATAATAGCTGTTTATCGACTTTTTAAAAAATTTAAATTCGAATTAATCGGTTATTAAATTAATAATATTCGATAATCATACCATGAATCCATGATTGAAATACCCATTTATCTACACTTCAACCTTCTTCTTTTTTTATTTAAGGGAAAGTGAATGGATGAATATATTAATGTTGAGATTGTATTTTGTCTTTTTTTAAAAAATTATAAATTAATTTTGTATATTAAATCAAAATAAATTTATATTTCTGTTAAAATTAGTATATACATGATGTGACTATTTAATTATTTTATTAGACATGCTAGTTTAAACAATATAAATAGATAAAACTTTTAATGTAAATAATTAATTTTATTAGTCTTATATACACTAATTTTGTCTCTTAATGTGGAAGTTTCCTTGTACTTTTACCTTTAATCAATTTGTGTAATAATTGATTTTAATTTTCTTTTAATTTTATTGTCTCGTGATAAATTTTGTGTAATATTAGTTAATCAGATAACAAAATATATAAGACAAGAAATTAGAAATTCACAAATATATAATTATACCTGGTGAATCTTAAAATTGAATTTTCAAAATCTAAGTGTTTATTGCTTAAAATTATTGCTAATCGGATTTAAAAATTAATTATTAAATTATTGCTTAAAATTTGCTAATCGGATTTTTTAAAAAAAACAATGAAATAGTTAAATGAGGATATTGTAATATTTTATGATAGTATATGAGATTTGATTTTGAAGGAGAGGGCAGCATGAGTTTTGATGGAAATGGGCGATTTTTAATGATTGGGGATTGTGGATCGTTGATTGGTGGGGTCCAGGCGGACCTGTAAGCAGAGTAATACACAGCAACAAACAGCCTAGAATTTGATTATTTGTAATTAAATTTAATGATTGAGAGCTGAGAGTGCCAGAATATCTTGCGAGAATTAATATTATTTGCCTAACAGACCAAAAAAGAGAACAAAGTCCATCCTATTTTCATTATAATGTCGAATTTGTTTGTCTTAAATTGTAGTGAATAAGATAATAGCCAAAAGGGCTGCGGAGCTGTGATAAGGACAGTAATGCTTTATGTCTCTCCAATCTCATGTCGGCAGCAATGAAGAAGATCAACATGTTTTCTTTCATGAAACGACAACGTACCACATGCATGTGCCCAATGAGCCTACATTCGGCTTTTATTTAAGTAATGGGGATGTTAAAATTAATGTTATATGGCCTTTTTTATTCTCATCGTCTGCATCAATTAAAATTCCTCCTTCTTAATCTTTTTATAGTTTAATCTTTTTTCATGAAATAGCTTTTATCATTCCAAATCTGTGAGCCAAAATTCAAACAGTTTTCTTTTACGATCTTTGACACTAATCGTCAGGTTAACTTGGATTTAAAATATGTTCTTTTACTTGTTGATAAGTACTGATCTACCCTACTAATCATTGAATCGTTACTTGAAACTAGCTAAGTCGAATTTTTTTTAAAAAACTTAACAACCCAGTGGCTTAAATAAAACTTTTGAATAGTTCAATGGCCTAAAGAAAACTTTCAAATAGTTAGTGCCCATTTTGTAATTTTTTAAAGCTAAGTGACTAAAACGTAAACTCACTAATAATTTATTGACATTGGATGTAGTTTACCCAAAAATGAATTGACTAATTTTATATTTTAAGTTGATCCTTGAATTTTAAAATGTTCTAATTGAATCTTAAAAGAATAAGTATGTATCATGAATCAAGTCATTCTGCCAATGTAGCTATTAGCTTGAGCATCAAAAGGTCAACTCAAATTTGACACGAAGCACATTTAAAACACTTGAATTAAATTGCAAACATGTGTGTACCTACCATGTATATACCATGAATCGATCTTATGCATTATAATGTAAATAGTGTCAATAAAATTTAGAAGGGCTATTTACTTTAACACCTTATATCCAAGCTGTCCACATAATAGGTACGTACATATTTATAATTTAATCCAATTGTTTTAAACATATCTCATGTCCAGTGGCGAAGCCAGGGGGCTGACATGGGCCTCATTCCTTAAAAGGTAAAATTTTTATTTAGGCCCTTAAAAATTTTGAAAAATTTTAAATTAGTAAAGATAAAATTACACTTTGGCCCCCCTGAAATTATAAAAATTTGATTTAATCCTTTACAAATTAGAAAGATATAAACTATAAAAAATTAAAATTTCTTCCGGCCCCCCTAAAAAGTTGTCCTGGCTTCGCCGTTGCTCATGTCAAATTTGAATTAACTTTTTAATGCTCAAACTAATAGCTACATTAACGAAAAACTTCACCAATGCGATTTTAATACATCAAGGGCTCAATTAAAATGTCTTGAAATTTGAAAACCATTTTAAAATCATAATCATAATTTTGATGTAATCCGGTGAGTTTATAAATTTAGTGTTTGGACAATTTATTGTGGATTTATAACAATTTAGATGTTATTAATTTTTCTTAAATTAAATGTTTTATATTACGTCGATTGAGTTTTATCTAAATTGACGTCGATATTGATGTCAGTATAGGAAAACGTGAATTTGAGTGTGCTAAAACGTATTATCCTCTTATTTAAAAGTCGGGGAGGAGTTATGGATAGTTCTAGATATTGTATAAAAAATAACGTGGTAATTATCTATAATGAGATTAATGTTAAAAAAATGGCTTAGATCACAAAGTATATATACTATAATTTTTATTGTAATGATATTAACAATAATATTTTGGACAAATCCTAGGGTTTATCTTTTTATTGAAAATTAGTATAATTTTCGGTCCATTCTTTGCATTGAGTTAATTATTTATTTGTGTTAACTTACATAGCAAAAATTTTAAGGTTAAAATTTATTTTAAGTCATTATTCACTTCATATATTTAGAATTTAGTCACCTCACTTTTATTTCAGGACTTTAGTCCCTTTATTTTTTGGACTTAATCACTACTAAAATTCTTCTATTAAATTATCGATGTAACATTTTAAATTTTTTTAAAAATTCACTTAATAATTTAACAATAAAAACAATGTTGGAAATATAAATTAGGATTTTTTTTTTAAAACACTCATTTGAACTTGTCATGATAAAAATATAATTTTTGGAACAGTGTTCTTAGAAAATTGATGTTAACATTTTAATTGAAAAATTAACAATATTAACTATTTAAACTAATTAATAATATTATAAATATATAAGAATGAAATTATGTTATAAATTATATAAATTAATTTAAAGAAATTTTGGTAGGTTCAAACCTTTTATATATATGTATATAAATTTAAAGAATGGACCAATCCTTTCCAAGGGATCTGTCATGTTGCATTATGGTAATCTTTAATTCAGCAAATTACATATTAATAACAAAATATTTAATATAATTTTGATATATTTTCATTTTGCCACTTTTCATCTTTTTTTATAGTTTTTGACATGCTTTCTAATTTTTTATGCTTTCAAAATTAATTTTAGAAAATAAAAATAAATTTTTGGTATAAAAATATTATTTTAAGGCACTAAGAAATTTTGTTGAGATCAACCAATGATATATTTGGTATGCAAAATAATATTTTGCATACTAATAAATTTATTTATATACAAGGATAAATTAATAAATATTGAAAAATAAATAAGTAAATTAATCAAATTTTCAAGTTTCAATAGTTAATGAATTGTTAAATCGAAAATTTGACACGTATAATTTCTATATCATGAATTGTTACATGAGCTGTCACATTATTGTTTATAAAAATTTGAAGATTTAAGATTAAAGTGATGTGCAAATTAAGAGTAAAAATAGAAAATAAATAAAGGTTAAATTAATTATTATAAAAAACATTAAAAAAAGAAATCAATTACGTAGTTGAATTTAAACATGATTTTGACAAGGTTGCCACTACGGAGAAGCCTATGTAATTGTCTGAATTCCTCGTAGTTTGGTGACTTCCATAAGCGGATGACTCCTAACAGTAGGGCAAAGGGGATAGCAGCGATTACATTGGCAAGAATATAATTAACGTCTACCCAAAAAGACGAGGGTGATATTATTGTCATCGAGTAAAAGTAGGAGACACTTAGAAAATAAAGCGGGATAAGAAGTAAACGAGGAACATTGGAGAGGAGAAAAACTGTTAGAAGAACAGGGAAGCTATATGCTATAAGATTATAAACCCAAAACCCATAATACATGTCGGGATTCATCACTGTTGTACCGCTTTTCCTTGTTTCTTCACCCAACAGGTGTTTGATGAAACTGGATTTATTGTAATTGTCGTCGATTTGAAGAGTACTTGAGTTGGTGGTGGGGATTCTGTTATTATCACCTTGCCAAACACCTCCCGGTGGGCTTAAAGATGATTGGTAAACTGCTGTTAGAACTAGCGTCGCAACCACCAACGTTGCGTTGATCATGTCCTCCGATAACCCGTTTCTTGCACGAACCAACATTGTTATTCTTCTTTTATGCCAATGGGTTCCTTTCTTAATGTGTTTAATCTTGGTGGTGGTGGCGTCACTCATGTTCAAACTTCTTCTTTCGAACTTTTCTATGGTTTCTAGACTTGTTAAACCATCTGATCAGTTCTTAGCTATTACGTCTAAGTATTTCCCGACATATAATAACATTTTTAGTGCCTGCTTAATTAATATATTATCACAGTACTATTAGATAAATATATCAACAGCTAGCATAAATATATATGAAAAAGGAAATTAGTATACCTGGTGGTGTTCCTTTATAGCTAAAATGTGTAACACAGTGTTGCCATCATCATCTCTCCAATTGATAACCTTCTTTTCCAATTCATTGGCTCCTCTACGACGATTACTTTGAAGCCATCCGGTTAAGAGATTAAACGCTTCGAGGTGATCGTTTTTCAAAGCAAGATGTAACGCAGTCTCGTCTCGAACCGTCACATCTTCAATGCATTCAGGGCAAGCTTCGAGGAAGTCGAGTAAAAGATTAGAGTTATTGTGGCTGCACAATGGAAAGGAGTCATCCCTTCCCTTCCTTTGACGCGAACCAAATCTTTATCCGTCTTCAAGAGTCGAAGCAGTAGCTTGGTGTGGCCCTTTTTGAAGGCCAAGTGCATGGGGCTAAACCCATCTTGGCTTAGCTTCCTAGCAAACGAAGGCTTCAAGTTCATCATCTCCATTGCCAACTTAATTTGGCCTTCAGTTGCAGCTATGTGAAGTGGAGTATCAACGAAAGGATGTGGTCAATGCGCTCCAACATGTACGGATCCTCTTGAATTAAAGCATAAAAGGCATCAATATTTCCTGTTGCAGCTGCTTCTCTCAAGCTATCATTCATGATCATCTCCTTGGCTTGTAAAATAACATACTACCAATGATCCTTATTTAAAACATTATAAAGTACGTCCTAATTGCTTGACATTTAGGTAAAGAGTGATTTAAAGAATAGAATAAATTAAATATTAAGCAAGGAATAGGATTATTATATTCATCCAATATAAAAATAAATTAATATATTTATTTCTTTAAATGATCATGACTAAATCAAAATTAAAATTTTAAGTATATATTTGAACTACAATTAGAGTTTTATATGTATAATTGCACCAAATTAAAATTTATAAATACAATTGCACATTAAATCAAAGTTTATATATAATTTTGAGATTTATCCCTAACTATTATAAAGAATGGAGATTTATTAGCGGAATCATTACTTAACTTTTCTTATTGTAGTCCATTATTATTATTTTTTGTTCACATTAGTACTAAAACTTGGTTATTTTTCTCAATTTGATCTCGTGACATTATGGAATTATGCAGTGTTGTCACTTGAATTTTTTAAGTTTTCTTTATGGTTTTCCCCTTGATTTATTATTTTAATAAATATTTTTTATAATTTTGTATTTTTATTATAAATCTTATGTATTTTTTTATCAAGAATGAACTTGTAAATAGTTTTTATGTTTTGAAGTTTTTAACTTTTAAGAATTAAGACTAAATCGATCGAATGTGTAAAGTTGAGGGTTAAATTTGTTAAAATTTTTACATTTAGAACTAAATTGATAAAATCTGTAAACATTTGAGGGCTTATTTATTATTTTTTTTGCTAATAAAAAGAGGTCATTGTAAGTGATATAATGGATGAGTGATCAAAATATTAAATTTCGATAATGTTAATAACTAAAATAATAATTTTAAATTTATGTGACCAAAACAAATATACGCTAATAATTGAATGACTTTTTATAGTTTACCCATAATAATATTAAATGCAAGATGCAAAGCTAAAAAATTATGTAAAAAGAATCAAATTAAATTACTATTATTTAAGAAATCCAAAATACAAATTTAAAAGACTAAAAAGAAAATAAATAAAATTATTAATTTTGAGAAGGATCATCTAAAAGGGGTGAAAGCATTTACATGTTTACTCGATAGTCTATGATTTGAGAGGAGTTAGATGTAAATTATTCTGGTTCTTTGAGTAGGACGTAAATTATTCTGGTTCTTTGAGTAAGACATAAATTATTCTGGTTCTTCATCTCTTCTTGAATCTCAGACTTCTTCAATTGCTTCCTTCTCAAAAAATAAAAAAATAAAAAAATCATGGAGATGAACATGGATCCAAGGTTGACAGAAGCAGCTGGAACAGGAAATATTGATGCCTTTTAAGCTCTTGTTCGAGAGCTTCCATACATGTTGGAGCATATTGATCAGATTCCTTTCATCGATACTCCACTTCACATAGCAGCAAAAGAAGGCCAAAGTAATTTTGCAACGGAGATGATAAACTTGAAGCCTTCATTTGCTCGGAAGCTGAACCAAGACGGGTTTAGCCCCATGCACTTGGCGTTCAGAAATGGGCACACCAAGCTAATGCTTCGACTGTTGAAAATCGATAAAGATCTGGTTCGCGTCAAATGAAGGGAAGGGATGACCCCATTCCATTGGGCTGCCACAGTGGGGAACTCTAATCTTTTATTCCAGTTCCTTGAAGCTTGCTCTGATCAATGCATGGAAGATGTGACGGTTCGAAACGAGACTGCATTACATCTTGCGTCGAAACACGACACATCGAAGCTTTGAATCTCTTGATTGGATGGCTTCTAAGGAACCCTCGTGCAGGAGCCCGGAATTTGGCACGAAAGATTATGAATTGGAGAGATGAATATGACAACACTGTGTTGCACATTACAGCTAAAAAGGAACAATATGAGGTATCTGCAATGCAACTATATTATCGTTTACTTTGCGGTTTGAATTTCTTCTTGCTGCGGCCGGTATTTATCTGATAGTGATAAGTTGGATTCTAAAATTCCTTTTGGTAGCATTTGTAAGAGGAATTTGGATTTGGATTTATCATTTATAAATTCATTATTTCTAATTTTTTTTTTTTTTTTGGTTTAGATAACTGAAATTTAGATTTGAGATTGAACGACTTAATTTTCTTTAAAATTTCATTATTAAGGAGGGTTTTGAACATAATTACCCGACCAATTAGACCGAAAATTAGTTAAGGTATTGATCCAGAGAAATACATTAAATCGATTGAATTGGAAAAAAAACCTCTTGATTAGGTGGTTAAAGTAGACATTTTTATTTTATAAATTTTTAATGATTTATTTAATGAAATTGAACTGATAGGTTGAACCGATCAATTTGATCACTAATTTTTATAACAAAGTAAAAAAAATATTTTATTCATTCAAAATCAAGGTTTTCAAAATCAATCTAATTGTCAAATCGATCAAACTGATTGCTTTTTCTACTTTGTTTCATCAAATTAAGGTTTTCAAAATAAGTGGTTTGATAGATTTGACCACTAATTTGATTTTGAAAACCTTGATCTTAATGAATAAAATGATTTTTTTCACTTTGTTAGGAACAATTTAGGCTAAAATTGGTTGCTTTTGTATATTCTTTGAAAGAGTTTTTTTTTTTTTGAAAGAAAGTAACTTTTTTTTTTTATATATATTTTATAAGCTTTTGGGTTAAAATATTAGAAAGGACTCTCAATTTTATTGTATTATTTATACAAGTTATTTATATTTTGTTTATACTTAAATAAAATCATATAATTTAATTTGTACTTAAATAAGTGGACTTACTTAGGTATAAATTAAGAGCCGAGGGTTTATAAATTAAAATCGTGAAAATTATGATATAAATAAATTTTTTGAATATTTATATTGTATTAAATTAAATGCATCAAGTTTCGTCATTATTTTTAAAATTGGACTGGCTTGTCAAATTGATTGGATCGTGAGCCAACCTAGATACTAATTCGGAATAAGGAGTCACACCAGTTGAACTGGTTGGATCAGTCGATTGGATTAGTTAAACTGGCCGGTAGGATCGACGATTGAATAGGTTGAACTGATTTTCTTTATTTTTTAAATATTATTAATAATTATTAATAATTTATTAAATTAAATTGGCCAAATTGATTGAACCAAAAAATTGTAGTCTAACTGGATCGCTCATCATTCTAGTTCTAAGAACCTTGAATTTTATTGACGATATACTATAAGTAAAATTGATTAATTATTATTTGGATCTCAGAAATAATGTCAAATAAGAGGCGACAAAAAAATTTATTTTTTAATCAAATTTGAGTTTTAAAAATTTCAAAATTTAAAATCCACATAAATTTAACTCAGACTTGGATTTGCACAAACTCATCCAATTTTTTTATTTGTTATGAAATTAGATTTACGTTTCCAAAGAGTGGATTTGATAATTTTATTAATTATGCAGGCACTAAAGCTGTTGTTATATCCCTACATCAATGTTGAGTTACATGTAACAGCTAAGAACACGGAAGGTTTGACGGCTCGAGAAATCGTAGAAAACGTTGAAAGAAGAGGCTTGAACATGAGGGGTGAAGATGATGACACTGCGACACGATTAAGCGCATTAAGGGCCAGTTCTTCATTGTTTTTCAAAAGTACTTTTGGCTCTAAAAGTATTTTTGAAAGAAAAGTATCTGAAACAATGTTCGCTTTTAAATTTGGAATTTTTAACTTTTCAAGTCTTTTCAAAAGATTTAAAAAAGAAGTTAAAATTTTAGCTTTTCCTCTCCCAAAAGCACTTTTAGTGCTTAATTACTTTTCACCCTCTAATAACATAGTATTTTTCTTTTTTTTCAGAGAGCTTAATTACAAATGTGTTAAAATTATTAATTAAAAATAAAAAATATTTTAAAATATTAATTATAAATATTTAATGGTTATATTTAAATATTTAAAATGTAGTTTATATATTCTAATTAAATTTTATAACTAATTAATATTTATTACTTATAATTATTTAAAATTAAAATTTATATTTCATATATTAAAATAGTAACAAGTTATAGTAATTTTTTATATTCTTACTAAAATATAATAATATTAATTAATTTAAAATTTATTTAAATGTATATTTGTTACTTGATAATAGTATGTCTAAAATGGACATTTTATTTCTCAAAAATACTTTTTGTTAGCAATACTAAACACTCAAATTTTAAAGCAAACTTTTCAAAAGCACTTCTCAAAAGCACTTTTTCACAGCACTTTTCAAAAGTATTACCAAACTAGTCCTAAGTAAAGAACACGGAAGGTGCTCGAGAAATCATGGAAAATGTTGAAAGAAAAGACTTGAACCTGCCGACAAGATTAAGCGCATTAAGTAATATTATTATAATATTATATTTTAACTTTAGATTTTTAACTAAATATCTACTCATCTTTAAGCAATGGCATAATTATTTCTTTGATCTCTTTAATTTTTTATTTTATAATTTAATTTTTACCCTATACGTAATTTAAATTTTTACCTAATTAATCACACAAATAATTTCATAAATATTTTTAATAAATATTTACTATTCGATTTTATGAAAATAAAGATTTAAAAATACATTTTTTTATTACGGGTGACTACAATGTCATTTTGCAACTCTCCTAATTTGTTCATCACTTTCATCACTTAAAAGAGTACTATATAATAATTATTCATCTCTTCTTGAATCTCAGACTTCTTCAATTGATTCCTTCTCAAAAAATAAAAAAAATAAAAAAATCATGGAGATGAACATGGATCCAAGGTTGACAGAAGCAGCTGGAACAGGAAATATTGATGCCTTTTACGCTCTAGTTCGAGAGCTTCCATCCATGTTGGAGCATATTGATCAGATTCCTTTCATCGATACTCCACTTCACATAGCAGCAAATGAAGACCAAATTAATTTTGCAACGGAGATGATGAACTTGAAGCCTTCATTTGCTCGGAAGCTGAACCAAGACGGGTTTAGCCCCATGCACTTGGCGTTCAGAAATGGGCACACCAAGCTAATGCTTCGACTGTTGAAAATCGATAAAGATCTGGTTCGCGTCAAAGGAAGGGAAGCGATGACCCCATTCCATTGGGCTGCCACAGAGGGGAACTCTAATCTTTTATTCCAGTTCCTTGAAGCTTGCCCTGAATGCATGGAAGATGTGACGGTTCGAAACGAGACTGCATTACACCTTGCTTCGAAAAACGACCACATCGAAGCTTTGAATCTCTTGATTGGATGGCTTCAAAGGAACCGTCGCGCAGGAGCCTGGGATTTGACACAAAAGGTTGTGAATTGGAGAGATGAATATGACAACACTGTGTTGCACATTACAGCTAAAAAGGAGCAATATGAGGTATCTGCAATGCAACTATATTATCATTTACTTTGCGGTTTGAATTTCCTTTTGCTGCCGGTATTTATCTGATAGTGATAAGTTGGATTCTAAAATTCCTTTTGGTAGCATTTGTAAGAGGAATTTGGATTTGGATTTATCATTTATAAATTCATTATTTCTAATTTTTTTTTTTTTTTTTGGTTTAGATCACTCAAATTTAGATTTGAGATTCAACGACTTAATTTTCTTTAAAACTTCATTATTAAGGAGGGTTTTGAATATAATTACCCGAACAATTAGATCTAGATCGAAAATTAGTTAAGATATTGATCCTGAGAAATTAAATCGATTGAATTGGAAAAAAAAAACCTCTTGATAAGGTGGTTAAAGTAGAAATTTTTATTTTATAAATTTTTAATGATTTATTTAATGAAATTGAACTGATACGTTGAATCGATCAATTTGATCACTAATTTTCATAACAAAGTGGAAAAAGTATTTTATTCATTCAAAATCAAGGTTTGCAAAATTAATCTAGTGGTTAAATGGATCAAACTTATTGCTTTTTTCACTTTGTTTCATCAAATTAAGGTTTTCAAAATAAGTAGTTTGATCGGTTTGATCACTAATTTAATTTTGAAAACCTTGATGGATTTTTCGCTTTGTTAGGAACAATTTAGGCTAAAATTGATTGCTTTTGTATATTCTTTGAAAGAGTTTTTTTTTTTTTTAAAGAATGTAACTTTCTTTTTTATATTTTTATAAGCTGTTGGGTTAAAATATTAGAAAGGACTCTCAATTTTATTGTATTATTTATACAAGTTATTTATATTTTGTTTACACTTAAATAAAATCATATAATTTGATTCGTACTTAAATAAGTGAACTTACTTAGGTATAAATTAAGAGTAGAGGGTTTATAAATTAAAATCGTGAAATTTATTGTATAAATAAATTTTTTGAATATTTATATTGTATTAAATTAAATGCATTAAATTTCGTCACTATTTTTGAAATTGGACTGGCTTGTCAAATCAATTGGATCGTGAGCCAACCCGGTACAAATTCGGAATAAGGAGTCACACCAGTTGAATTGGTTGGATCAGTCGATTGGATTAGTCAAACTGGCTGGTGGGATCGATGATCGAATAGGTTGAACAGGTTTTTTTTTAATATTATTAATAATTTATTGAATTAGATTAGTCAAATCGATTGAACCAATTTGTGGTCTAACTAATTTGCTCAACATTTTGATTCTAAAAATCTTGAGCTTTGTTGATGATATACTATAAGTAAAATTAATTAATTATTATTTGGATCTCGAAAATATATAGTGTCAAATAAAAGGCGAAAAAAAATTATTTTTTAATCAAATTTGAGTTTTAAAAATTTTAAAATTTAAAATCCACACAAATTTAACTCAGACTTGGATTTGCACAAACTCATCCAATTTTTTTATTTGTTATGAAATTAGATTTACGTTTCCAAAGAGTGGATTTGATAATTTTATTAATTATGCAGGCACTAAAGCTGTTGTTATATCCCTACATGAATGTTGGGTTACATGTAACAGCTAAGAACACGGAAGGTTTGACGGCTCAAGAAATCATAGAAAATGTTGAAAGAAAAGGCTTGAACATGAGGGGTGAAGATGATGACACTGCCGACAAGATTAAGCGCATTAAGAAAACACTTGGTACCCCTAAAGGATTATTAATAAGGTTAATTCGTGCAAGGAATGGATTGTCGGAGAACATGATAAACGCAACGCTGGTGACTGTGGCACTGGTTATAACAGCAATCTACCAATCATCTTTAAGCCCACCCAGAGGTCTTTGGCAAGTTGATAACAACAGTATCCCCACCACGACCTCAAACATTACTGACAATTACAATAAATCCACATCGAAACACCTGTGGGGTCAAGAATCAAGGAAAACAGGTACAACAATCATGAATCCCGACCAGTATTTAACGTTTTGGTTTTGTAATCTCCCGGCATTTGGGTTACCGGTTCTTTTAACAGTGTTGCTCCTCTCCAATGTTCCTATTTTCCTTCTCTTGCCGCTTTATTATCTAAGCGTCACCTACTTTCACTCGATGACACTAATATCCCCGTCGTCGGTCTGGGCAAACGTCAATATTATTCTCATGTTGATAACCGCCTTTGGTCTCCCATTGTGCGAACTTTGTCTATTTTTGTCACCAGCTTACAAGGAGTACAAACGCTTACGTAGAGCTGTTATTAGAGCTATTCTTAGAGCCAACAATGCCGGGATCATTCAACCCTAGCTAAGGGGTAATCTAGTTGATATTATATTATGTCCTTGATTTTTTTTAATTGAACTTCTTTTTCTTTTTTGTTTATGTAATTGCTTGTCACTAAATTTATTCTTTTCACCTTATCCTCTCTTCTCCTTCTTCTTTCTCCACCATTAATGGTCTTACCATCTTACTATTGTCAGTACTCACCACTATCAACAATTTCACCATCTCACCACAACCAAACATGAACCAACAACGGACTTTACCCATAATAATACTCATAAGGTGTATGTCTTTCTCTTCCCTTTATGAATATAATTGATTCGATTTTTTGGTTCAAAGAAGGTTCAAACAATCAACACTCAAACAGTCAATAGACTGTGGGATAGATTACGTGCAAAACCAACCTAACGTAACCTAACATATGAGAATATATCCAGACGAGAAAAATTATACAAGTCCAACCCCCCCCCCCCCACAGGTTCCCAATCGGCTCATCCCATTGACCTTTCCACACCTTCGAATTGATTGGTGCAATTGGAATTGCATTGCCAAATGTAATACATAAAGTTCAAGTGCTGACCATCTACTAGAAGTGGACCAAGTACAGACCAATACAGTGATATCGCCTCCGGACTTGATTGTTATTATTATATTCTTTTCAAATTATTTTAATTGTTTAGAATGGATTATGACAAGTTTGGAAAATTTTATATAATTAAGAGATTTGTATAGATGGGTATATTGAATTAAGAGAGCAGTTAAATTATTCTAGTGAAAAACGTTATTTCGTAGTAGTGCATTTGATTGTAAAATTTTTTTGTTGTGGTTTTATAGATTAAGTTTTCAGGAGGATAATTTAGTGGTGAAAGATCTAGTTTTTAATGTACAAGAAAGAAGATTTTAAATCGAGATGTGTTAGAATTATGTTTAATGGTTGCAGAGCCGTCCCTGAATTTTTTTTGGCCCGGGGCGAACTGAAAAAAATAAGCCCCTAACGCACTTTTTCTTTGGGCCCTGAATTTTTTTAAAACAAATGGGCCCCTAACGCACTTCGCACTGAAATTTTTTTAAAAAAATGGGCCCTAACGCACTTCTTTTCTTCAAAAAATGGACTCCAAGCTAAATTTTTTAATGAAATTTAAAAATTTTTCTGTTGGACCCTGGGCAGGGGCACCACCTGCCCTGCCCCAGGGCTGACCCTGAATGGTTGTAATTGTTGAAAGATAGTATATTCTTTTCATTGAGTTAAGCATCGTAGACGTAGGAAAATCGAATTGTGTAAACAATTTTTTGTAATATAAATTTTAAACTCTATAAAAATATTAATTATTATAAAAATTATCGACAAAAGTAGAAAAATTTAACATCAAACCAACATATATAATATGTTAATTAAGAAAGTATTCAACAATACAATTATAAATAAAAATAACATAACAAATATTATATACTATTTGATCTAATTGCTCTAGCATTTTGTAGCGCTATTTCCTTAGTAACATTAAACGATACTCATTGTCATCATTGGTTGGTCATTAACTAAGTATAAATAATTAATAATAAATAATATGAGATTTAGTTAAACATTTAGTTAGCCAAAATGTATAGAAATTATCTCTCGTCAATCAAAATTTTAAATTATTTTAACTAAATAAATAAAATAATTATTATTATTGAATAGAAAAACTTAAACTAGAATCGTGTACCGGAATATTGAATTTAAATATAATTATTTAAAATTAGCCGCATAATTTTCATAATTCTCACCCTCTCCTAAGAATAGATACTTTCACTACCAAAATTTGAAACTAACAGTGACAGACTATTGCGACTCCATCACTGTTTACATTTGGTGACGGTTTGTGATGGATTTTGTGTCATCGATGGCCGTCACTAGTAAAGTGTATCAGTAACTGTACGATGGAAGTATCGTCGTAATTTCATTTAAGAAACCACGTTCCAAGAGGAGAAGATGAAGATTGGTTTGGCTTCGATATATTTGTTGTTTATTGAGCCACTAGATGGGGCGGCGGAGGAGGAGTCGCCTAAAATTGGAACATTGTATTTTCTACAACTATTACGATTTCAATTAATTTTCATTCCTAAGGAAAATAATAAAATAATAATTTAAAGAAGAGCAAAACAAAATCCACACCTAACATATATATTTTTCCTGGAAAAAATCATATCCAACATTAAATCAGTTAAATGTATATATTTTTTTTTTCTTTCTTTCTCCTCTGAATATTCCATTAGTTTGAATATTCTTTATTTCTTAAAGTATCGATACATTAAAGACAAAAGTCATCCATGAAAAGACAATATAGAAGAAATTCCAAGAAAGTTAACATGCGTCTATTTATTTACTTCTTTAGGTATTTAAATATAATTTAAAAACTCTTTCAACGTTTAAATATTCTTTTTTTTATTAATAATATACCAAATAATAAATCGAGCCCATGGTTTTGGAATACTTTCTATGGGAATGGGGCCAAGAAAGAGCTATATATCCATTTTTGGGGTCAAATAAATCTGAATTACTATTTTTACTTGTGTCTATATTTATTTTAAAATATTATATTTATCTGATAAAATAAAATTTTTAAATATAACGATTGAAGAAGTGCAAAAATAATTCATAAAAAGTTTATAATTTTAAAAAGTAAAACAAAGTAACAACATTATATAAATTTAAAAAAAAAACATTATTTAATATTATAATTATTTAATTTATAAATATTTCAATTTTGTGCAATTTGTCAAAATAATAATAATATAAAATACTTGTTTCCATTTTTGTGCCAACATGCTATATATATATATATATAAGACTACAATCACAATTGATGTCTAAAAGTATTTTTAATCCTATGATATAAATAGATTTTTTTTCAAACCAAACCAAGTTGTCAAAATATTTTTAAGATAAACCAAAATCTAAAAAAATAGGTTTTGAATTTTCAAAAGTTAATTTTAGTGTGAAATTATAAATTTATCCTTCATTTATATTAACTACAATGTAAATATAATTTATATATTCAAATTCAAATTTATAAAGAATTTATATTAATCACTTAAAAATATTTAAAATTAATACTTCATAGACCATAATAATAACAATGAGTAGGTTAATATATGTCATAAATCTAATTACTCTTTACAAATTTGAAACTTAGTCCCTACACTACTTTTATTTCTGAGAATTTAGTCCCTCAACTTTTTAGATTTCAAAATTCAATTCCAATTGTTGATTTTTATTAAATTTATTGGTGTAACATTAAAAAAAAAAAAACTCACTTAGTGGTCATGTAACTAAAAAAAAATGATGGTGTAATGAACTTGAATACAATTGGACATGGATTTGAAATCGAAATGTAGAAAGACAAAATTCCTAAAAATAAAAGTATATGGACTAATTTTTAAATTTTGAAAAGTACAAGGACTTATGACATATTTTAACATTTTATTATGTTTATACTATAATTTAATGTGAATATTTGTTAATTCCAAAATAATAATAATAACATGACATGATGATGATGTGTGAAAATAAAAATACTTTACATTTAAATTGATTATAATTTAAATTTATATATTTCATATATCATAATATTAATGAATTTGAGTTTATATATTCTATATATTATAATATTAACAAATTTGAGTTTTTAATCTTTCTTATGCATTTAGTTTTGCTTTCAGAAGTGATTTTAGGGATGGTTTTGGCCTCGTCCTCTCTAGTTTAGTGGATGTTCGATTCTTTTGCGAATTTTATCTACTACTTTAGATCATCCGAGGTTAATTTCCTCATAATGTTAAATGTTTGCAGTCATTCCAAATAATAATACTTGAGTTGAGATGGAGATAATTACTAACTTGCTATATATTATCGATTTTATAGCATAATATTTAAATGTAATTTTTACGGCAATACTACAAATTTTAAATATTTTAAGAGTACATTTTTTAAAAGCAAAGTTGGTAGGCGCTTTAAAATATGGGCTCGAAAATTTGTCCAAGCCCGACCGCTTTAAATTTGATAGGCCGAGCCCGCCCAAGCCCGACCCGACTAGTATAAAATTTTTTATTTTATTAAAAATAAAATATAATAAATTCAATGCATTTTAAAAATAAAATAAATACTAAAACAAAAATAAATAAAAATATAATAAATCAAATACATTTAAAAATATAATAAATCAAATACAAATAAAAACATTTAAAATAAATCAAATACAATTAAATATAACAAATAAAATATTTTGGTTAATGGGCTGGCCAAAAATCATACTTCAGTTCATTGCTTTCTAAACGGGTCTCGTTTTTTGCCAAGCCCATTTCTCGGCCTATATTTTGTCCAAACCCTCCCACATTTTGGGTGGGCCTTGGGCGGGCCGAGCCACCCGCACACCTCTATGGTCAACTTGCCCTAGAGCAAATGGAGAAAATGCGTCGAAATTATATTGAAGTGAGAAATAGGGATTGTGAGTCAAGATATTGATGTCTGGAATAGGCGGTCATCAATTCATATTCGTTGTTAGATATAAATATAATAATCATTTTTTAGATTATTCGATATTTTTATGCAATATAAATACACCCTTGAGGGATTAGTTTAGTGCAAGATTGAGTTGAATCAGTTGAGGTTTCAAATAAGGATAGTCATTTTGCAACTCTCCTAATTTCTTCGTCATTTAAAGAAAGAAACAAAAGCATGGATCCAAGCTTGAGAGAAATAGCTGGAACAGGAAATATTGATGCCTTGTACTCTCTAATTGGAGAGGATCCATACATGTTGGAGCATATTGATCAGATTCCTTTCATCGATACTCCACTTCACATAGCAGCAAATAAAGGCCAAATTAAGTTTGCAATGGAGATGATGAACTTGAAGCCTTCGTTTGGTCGGAAGCTAAACCAAGATGGGTTTAGCCCCATGCACTTGGCCTTAAAAATGGGGCATACCAAGCTAGTGCTTCGACTGTTGGAGACCGATAAAGATCTGGTTCGCGTCAAAGGAAGGGAAGGGATGACCCTTTCCATTGTGCAGCTGCAGTGGGGAACTCTAATCTTTTATTCCAGTTCCTTGAAATTTGCCCTGAATGCGTTGAGGATGTCACGGTTCGTAACGAGACTGCATTACATCTTGCTCTGAAAAACGACCACACCGACGCTTTTACTCTCTTACATGGATGGCTTCGAAAGAACCGTCGTGGAGGAGGCAATGGTTTGGAAAGAAAGGTTGTGAATTGGAGAGATGATGATGACAACACTGTGTTGCACATTGCAGCTACAAAGAAACAACACCAGGTATATATGCATTATAATGATAAGTTGCGTATATTCCTTTGATAATCTTATTAATGAATGTTTATAATATTCTACGCAGGCAGTACAACTGTTGTTGGATTCCTTTTATGGGTTAGATGTAAAAGCTAAGAACTCGGAAGGCTTGACAGCTCGAGAAATCATGGAAAATGTTGGAAGACAAGGGTTGAACATGAGTAGCGCCGATGATACGACCACCGCCAAGATTAAGCGCATTAAGAAAAGAACTAGTCAGTCTGAAAGAGCATTAGTAAAGTTGATTCGTACAAAGAATGGGTTGTCGGAGAACATGATCAACGCAACACTGGTGGTAGTGGCGCTGGTCATAACAGCGATCTACCAATCATCTTTAAGCCCACCGAGAGGTCTTTGGCAAGGTGATAACACTAGTAACGTCACCACCACCACCACCTCAGGCCTTACTACTACCACTAAATTTAAACTCTTTAACGACAATTACGATCAAAAATTTTCTAAACATGTGTTGGGTAAAGAAAGAAATAAAACTGGTACAGCAATCATGAATCCCAACTTGTTTTTAGGGTTTTGGTTTTTCAATTTTATAGCATTTGGGCTTCCGGTTCTTCTAACCATTTTCCTTTTATACGATGTAGCTCGTATTCTTCTTATCCCGCTTTATTTTCTATCCGTCTCCTACTTTAACTGCATGACAATAATATCTCCGTCCATGTTTTGGGCAAACCTCAACTTTGTTGTCATGTGGGCAGCCATTATTCTCCCGTCTCTCTTAGCTTTTGGAGGCGTATGGTTATGGACGCTGCCAAAGTACCGGGAAATGAGACAAATACGCAGACGTGTCCGCAATGACAATAATGTCGGAATAATTCAACTCTTGCGAATATCAGTCTAATTTATATATTATATTATGTACTCTTTTCCATTTTCTCTGTATTAATATCTTTTCCTTTTGAAAGAAAAACACTATGTAATTGCTTTGGATAAATTTAATAAAAATAAGATTACTTTTCTCTGTATTATCGACATTAGGAAACTTCCTTTCTTTTTTTTTTTTTTTTTTTAAGCATTAAATTGAGAGCCAATGAGAACCTTCCCCTTCCCCTTACCAATCTATAAAAAATGGATCTTTGGTTTGATTTTATCAATAAAGAAAGAGAAAATATTGTATGAAACAGTGATGCCACGTCATCTATATCTCTTCCTATGTTTCTTAAATTTGATAATTTTATCATTATCTATATTTTATTATATAATATAATTTTGTTCACTTTTCATCAATAATGAGATCAATTGTTTCGTTAATAGAATAGAAAATAGATAGTTACTTCCTATTTCAGCAATATAAATAGTTATAAATAATTATTCTATACAAATTAAAGAACTCTATAAGCAATATTATAATGGTACCATGTGTTTTTATGTTTTTAATTTTTAATATAATTAAAGGATACATTGTAATGTTGTAACCCTTTTTATGAAGGTTTTTTTTTATTGTATCGCTAATTAAAGTAAAGAATAATAATTCTAATTATCTTTTCTATGTAACGTGATTGATTGAGTTTAAGTCACGAGTCTAACTTCAAACTAACTCAATTAAGATTTATTTGTGCTTTCAATCAATGCATGATTTTGATATTGCAAGAGGTGTCCAGCTATGTGGTGAGATCTTGAAGGTGTGTCTTTGTAACGACTTGAGAAGCTTTTTGGATGTTTTTTTCTTTCTTTTAGGTTTATTATTAGTAAATGAATTTTTGCTGCGAAAACTTAGCTTAAAACTAAGTTCAAAAACAAAATATAAAAATTATAGGAAATATGTTGATTTTATACAACGATAATTAATGACATTGCAATATTATACTTAACAACATGAACAATCCCCACCATCGTATTGTCATTCCCAAGTAATGGCGTATTCTCTTTACTTGGAAAATATCCCTCCTAACGCTAGATAATGGACGTGTTTATTGCATCAAAAAGAAATAGAAGAGGTCGTCGGTTTTGTTTCGTTAGGTATGGAAGGTTGGAAGAATCAAAGAGAGCATTGTGGACTTTAGATGGAAGGTGGTTCTCTAATTATAGATTGACAGTCAGTATGGCGAAGTTTAAACCTAGAGATGCTTTGTGGAGGAAGGCAAATGGGAGAGGGGTCAGACAACAAACAAAGAATATGGAAAGAAGATGTGTTGAAGGAAATACGGGAGCGCATGTAGGGAAGAATGCAAGTGAGATTATGGCAAACAATAAACAAGATGAAGAAAATGACTCAATAAAGTTGGACGAGATGGTGGAAGATTTATGAATTTCCAGAAAAGATAAGAGAATAAAGTAGTAGAGGAAGCCATTGATGGAGAGAACTTGAAGTGGCTTGAAAAATGTATTGTGGGTAGAATGAGAAACAATGCTACTGTGGGGTTATGGGGTGATACTGGAATTTACAAAATTGGAGTCAAAAGATTATCGGGTAATGATTTGTATGAACTGGAAGCCAATCAATGGGGAGATGTTTTGCAAGTGTTTCAGAAAGTTGAACGGTGGACAACAAAGATGAAAGATTAAGGTGGTTATCCTGTTACGAGATTGCAATACATGCTTGGTATTCGAGGAGGAAGTAGTTAAACAACTTGCTGCTATTGAATATTATAATTGGTTTGATTTATTATTTTTGGTGCAAACAATCAACACTCAAACAGTCAATTGACTGTCGGATGGATCACGTGCAAAACAAACCTAACATTTGAGAATATATCCAGAAGAAGAAACTTATCCAGGTCTAACCACCCACAAGTTCCCAATCGGCTCATCTCATTGACCTATACACACCTTCGAATTGATTGGTGCAATGCGAGGTCCTATAATTGGAAGGAGAATAGAATCTTGAAAGTGGTTGAGAGTGGCGCGGTGAAGGTTTTAATTGCGAGGTCCACATAAAACACATACCAATACACAAAATATATTATCTATTTTATAACATAATGTTTAAAATAAATATTTTATGTTCTAAAAGTAATTTTTTACCGCAATACTAGAAAGATAAATTTTAGAGTAAAATTTTTGCAAGCGAAGTTGGTCAACTTGCCTTAGAACAAGTGGCGAAAGTGCGTCCAAATTATATCAAAGTGAGAAACAGGAAGTGGGATTCAAGATTTTGACGTCTCTGATAGGCGGCCATTGATTTATATCCATTGTCAAATATAGATATATTAATTATTTTTTAAAATATTCGATATTTGTATTCAAAATAAATCTACCCTTGACGGATTAGTTTAGTACTGTAAGCTTGGTTTAAATCAGTTGAGGTTTCAAAAAGGGATAGTCAGTTTGCAACTCTCCTAATTTCTTCATCGTTTAAAGAAAGACACAAAAGCATGGATCCAAGCTTGAGAGAAGTAGCTAGAACAGGAGATACTGATGCCTTGTACGCTCTAATTCGAAAGGATCCGTACATGTTGGAGCATATTGATCAGATTCCTTTCATCGATACTCCACTTCACATAGCAGCAAATGAAGGCCAAATTAAGTTTGCAATGGAGATGATAAACTTGAAGCCTTCGTTTGATCGGAAGCTAGACCAAGACGGGTTTAGCCCCATGCACTTGGCCTTCAAAATGGGGCATACCAAGCTAGTGCTTCGACTGTTGAAGACCGATAAAGACCTTGTTCGCGTCAAAGGAAGGGAAGGGATGACCCCTTTTCATTGTGCAGCTGCAGTGGGGAACTCTAATCTTTTATTCCAGTTCCTTGAAACTTGCCCTGAATGCGTTGAGGATGTCACGGTTCGTAACGAGACTGCATTACATCTTGCTCTGAAAAACGACCACACCGAAGCTTTTAATCTCTTACATGGATGGCTTCGAAAGAACCGTCGTGGAGGAGGCAAGGATTTGGAAAGAAAGGTTGTGAATTGGAGAGATGATGATGACAACACTGTTTTGCACATTGCAGCTACAAAGAAACAACATCAGGTATATATGCGATATGATAATAAGTTGCGTTCCTTTGATCATTTTATTAATGACTATTTATAATATTCTGCGTAGGCAGTACAACTGTTGTTGGATTCCTTTTATGGGTTAGATGCAAACGCTAAGAACTCGGAAGGCTTGACAGCTCGAGAAATCATAGAAAGGGTTGAAAGACAAGGGTTGAACATGAGTGGCGCCGAAGACGATGATACCACCACCACCAAGATTGAGCGCATTAAGAAAAGAACTAGTCGGTCTGAAAGAGCATTAATAAAGTTGATTCGTGCAAGAAATGGGTTGTCGGAGAACATGCTCAACGCAACACTGGTGGTAGCGGCGCTGGTCATAACAGCAATCTACCAGTCATCTTTAAGCCCACCCAGAGGCCTTTGGCAAGGTGATAACACTATCCCCACCACCACCTCAAACCTTACTACGACTACTAAATTTAAACTCTTTAACGACAATTACAGTGAGTATCGTTTTAAATCTGTGTTGGGTGAAGAAACAAGGAAAACAGGTACAGCAATCATGAATCCCAACTTGTTTTTGGGGTTTTGGTTTTTCAATTTTATAGGATTTGGGCTTCCGGTTCTTCTAACCGTTTTGCTTTTATCCAATGTACCTAGTTTTCTTCTCATCCCGCTTTATTATCTATCCGTCTCCTACTTCAACTGCATGACAATAATATCTCCTTCCACGTTTTGGGCATACCTCAACTTTCTTGTCATGTGGACAGCCATTATTCTCCCGCTGCTCATAGTTTTTAGAAGCTTTTGGTTATCGAAGCAGCCAAAGTACAGGGAAATCAGACAATTACGCAGACTTTTCCGCAATTAGAATAATGTTGGAATCACTCAACGGTTGCGGATGTCAATCTAGTTTATATGTTCTCTTGTGTTATGTACTTTTTTCCCATTTTCTCTGGATTAATATCTTTTCTTTTCGGTAAAAAAAACTTATGTAATTGCTTTGGATAAATTTAATAAATAAGAGTACTTTTCCCAACACATATCTTTGTCCTTTGCAACCAAAAGAAAAACCAACCATCCTATTTTCTAATTTTAAAAATATTTTCCTGTCTTAAAATATCGATTTATTTAAGAGATGTTTTCAAAATATTATTCATTCAAAGTAAATAAATTTCTCAACGAATCGATAATGTTCTCGAGTTAAATCTGAATATTTCATAAAAAGACGACACTATATTTTTTCATTCAAATAAATCTTAATAAAAGATTTTTTATCCCATTTAAAGCTAAAAGCAACCATTTTTTAAAAAGCCAATTTAGCTTTTACATCAAATTTCGTTTACTTTCCAAAAGCTAGTTTGAGTGTCCAAATACAAATTCATCTCTCATTTATATGACCTATATTCTAAATATAATTTATCTATTTAAATTAAATTTTACAAATAATTTATATTAATTACTTAAAATAATTCAAATTAATATTTCATAGACTATAATATTAACAATGAGTAACAATAAATAAATTTATTGTATTTATAATATAATCTAAGTTGAATATTGTTGATACCAAAATAATAATAATAAAATATTTTACATTTGTGGTTGATGATAACCCTTTGAACTTCATTTAATCCATGATTTATATATACAAACAAGATTGACAACTTAAGTTTCGACATGTCCCCTGAAAGCATAAAAGACCGATAGATTGCATGGTCAAAGTTGTTCCTAGCAATCTTAACCGGCCATACTTAATCATGCTCGATCTTTGTTTGAAGAAGATGCTCATCAAACAATGGTTAATATAGGCTCCCGTCAGCCTTATTGTAGCTAGTTCCTTGAACTTGTGTATTTTCTACAAAAAAGATATATTTTATATTTGTGTCAATTCCAATGACTATGCTTGGCTCGTAACTTGTTTCGAGCCTTGTCTTTTATAGTTCTACAAATTGGTGTTAAATCCATCAAAAACAATATTCATATGTCTTAACAATAAATAAATAACAGTATAGAGAGTAGAATCGATCCCATAAAAAATAACTATCGAGATTGATTAAGATTGTTTTTCATCTTATCAGACCCATCACTTTGAATCATTCTTTTACTTAAGGTCGAGCAATTAAGACATAATTGGTTCAACTCATTTTGCAATTTTCAAATTTATTCATCACTTGCATTATTTTAAAAACTCTATATATCATTTTGCAATATATATATATATATATAGATAAGTCGCGTATATCCCTTTGATAATTTATTAATGGCTGTTTCTACGCAGGCAATAGAACTGTTGTTAGATTGATTGGTGCAATGCGATTGACCTTTCCACACCTTGGAATTAATTGGTGCAAATGCGAGGTCCTATCATTGGAAGGAGGATAGAATCTTAACCGAGGGACCACACTTAAGCCGGCGTCCTAAATGATTAGACGCGTGGAAGAAACGGTGGGTATTCATTCACCCAATAACATCACTACAAATACACAAACCATGTCTACCCATATTGTGGGCTGCTTGTGATAAAACAGGAAAACAATGAAAAATAATAATATAAAGAAGAGAAAAACAAAATCCACACCTACTCTAATTTTTCCTAAATACAATAAAACAAGTTTTGGAATAAAAAATCATATCGAAGATTAAACGATTCAATTCATTTAGACTCGAACGTTAATTAAATGATTAAACATTCAAATCTCGTTAAATTCATGAACATATTTTACAAGCTTTTTATTAGTTAGAATATTCTCTAATTCTTAAACGGTATCGATTCAATCGATTTAGTTCTTTTATTAAGAACTGTCGAGACATTAGAAATTAGTTGTGGGGTTCTCAATGTTGCTAAGTAAAGACGTAATTTTTAAGATTGAAGCGAGAGCTATTTTAGAAGGGTTACGTATGGTATGGGAGAAGAAATTTTGTCAATTAGAGATTGAGAGTGATAACACTCTTCTGATGGGGATGATTGCAGAGGGAAGAGCAGCTGATAGTCAGTTAATGGAACTATGCTCTATCATCAAATGATGCTTCAAGATTAGAAGATTTATTTTCGCCATATCCCAAGAACTCACAATGTGATTGCTGATCATATGACTAAAGTTATGACGATAAAATTCATTGAGGTCCAAATATTTAAATATACACTTTATTTTGTGCAAGATTTAGTACAAACAAATTACATCAACGTTAATACTTTATCTTAATAGTGTTGCGTAAGACTATTTTAATTTACCAAAAAAATTAAGTTTCAAAAAATATTAATTAAAAATATCCACCAAAATGATAAGAATGTACATAATTCAAAATTTTAAACATCTTATTTTTAAACCGATATTCCTAATTAAATTATATATTTTAAAATATGTTTTAATATTGATATTTCTTAATAAATTTGTTTCTAAATTAAATACTTTTTTTTCAAAATTATCTTAAAATTTTTGAAACTTATATTTGTTTAAATATTGAAATAATATTTGATACAATCGATCGTGGAAAAAGTCTAAAAATATAATAAAATATTAAAAAACACATACCAATACACAAAATATATTATCTATTTTATAACTTATTATTTAAAATAAATATTTTATTTTCTAAAAATAATTTTTACCATAATACGAAAAATATAAATTTATGTTGATTGTTAAAGATCTTATTTGGGATGGCTTATTAAATAAAAGGTCTTTAAGTTGATATTAGACCATTGAAATATTAGATGGACATAAAAACCAATGGAGAGTGGATTTTAAAAGGAAATAAAAAGGCTAAAGTGGTAATTAAGGTATTAATTTTAAATAAATTGAAATAAGACAAAATGTTTTCTTATGCATTTCAGCACCGAATATAGAGGAAAGGAATAGCCATTGAAGCATTTTAGGTTTCGGCACACTCATAGTTCAATTAAGGTATGTTTTAAGCTCGGTTTTTAGTGATTTTTATATTTTTGTGATCGATGCTTTTTGCTCTAGCTAGCCCATATTTTAATTTTAGAATTTGATGGTGATTTTGAGATACACCATCGATGAATGTTTGAACTGTTTGAGCTTTCTGATAGTTAGTGATGAAATATGAAAGATTGGTCAACTTGCCTTGAAACAAGTGGCGAAAATGCGTCCAAATTATATCAAAGTGAGAAACAGGGAGTGGGATTCAATAAATCTACCCTTGACGGATTAGTTTAGTACTGTAAGCTTGGATTAAATCAGTTGAGGTTTCAAATAAGGATAGTCAGTTTGCAACTCTCCTAATTTCTTCATCATTTAAAGAAAGAAACAAAAGCATGGATCGATATCCAAGCTTGAGAGAAGTAGCTAGAACAGGAGATACTGATGCCTTGTACGCTCTAATTCGAAAGGATCCGTACATGTTGGAGAATATTGATCAGATTCCTTTCATCGATACTCCACTTCACATAGCAGCAACTGAAGGCCAAATTAAGTTTGCAATGGAGATGATAAACTTGAAGCCTTCGTTTGGTCGGAAGCTAGACCAAGACGGGTTTAGCCCCATGCACTTGGCCTTCAAAATGGGGCATACCAAGCTAGTGCTTCGACTGTTGAAGACCGATAAAGACCTGGTTCGCGTCAAAGGAAGGGAAGGGATGACCCCTTTCCATTGTGCAGCTGCAGTGGGGAACTCTAATCTTCTATTCCAGTTCCTTGAAACTTGCCCTGAATGCGTTGAGGATGTCACGGTTCATAACGAGACTGCATTACATCTTGCTCTGAAAAACGACCACACCGACGCTTTTAATCTCTTACATGGATGGCTTCGAAAGAACCGTCGTGGAGGAGGCAAGGATTTGGAAAGAAAGATTGTGAATTGGAGAGATGATGATGACAACACTGTGTTGCACATTGCAGCTACAAAGCAACAACATCAGGTATATATGCAATATAATGATAAGTTGCGTTCCTTTGATCATTTTATTAATGACTATTTATAATATTCTGCGTAGGCAGTACAACTGTTGTTGGATTCCTTTTATGGGTTAGATGCAAACGCTAAGAACTCGGAAGGCTTGACAGCTCGAGAAATCATAGAAAGGGTTGAAAGACAAGGGTTGAACATGAGTGGCGCCGAAGACGATTATAACACCACCGCCAAGATTGAGCGCATTAAGAAAAGAACTAGTAGGTCCGAAAGAGCATTAATAAAGTTGATTCGTGCAAGGAATGGGTTGTCGGAGAACATGCTCAACGCAACACTAGTGGTAGCGGCGCTGGTCATAACAGCAATCTACCAGTCATCTTTAAGCCCACCGAGAGGCCTTTGGCAAGGTGATAACAGTATCCCCGCCACCACCTCAAACCTTACTACGACTACTAAATTTAAACTCTTTAACGACAATTACAGTGAGTATCGTTATAAATCTGTGTTGGGTGAAGAAACAAGGAAAACAGGAACAGCAATCATGGATCCCAACTTGTTTTTAGGGTTTTGGTTTTTCAATTTTATAGGATTTGGGCTTCCGGTTCTTCTAACCGTTTTACTTTTATCCAATGTACCTAGTTTTCTTCTCATCCCGCTTTATTATCTATCCGTCTCCTACTTCAACTGCATGACAATAATATCTCCTTCCACGTTTTGGGCATACCTCAACTTTCTTGTCATGTGGACAGCCATTATTCTCCCGTTGCTCATAGTTTTTAGAAGATTATGGTTATCGCAGCAGCCAAAGTACAGGGAAATCAGACAATTACGCAGACTTTTCCGCAAGTAGAATAATGTTGGAATCACTCAACGGTTGCGGATGTCAATCTAGTTTATATGTTCTCTTATGTACTTTTTTTTCCATTTTCTCTGGATTAATATCTTTTCTCTTCGGTAAAAAAATTATGTAAGTGCTTTGGATAAATTTAATAAATAATAGTACTTTTCCCAACAGGTATCTTTGTCCTTTGCAACCAAAAGAAAAACCAACCATCCTATTTTCTAATTTTAAAAATATTTTCCTGTTTCTTAAAATATCAATTTTTTTAAGAGATGTTTTCAAAATATTATTCATTTAATGAATTGCTCAACGAATCGATAATGTTCTCAAGTTAAATCTGAATATTACATAAAAGATGACAATATATTATTTCGATTCAAATAAATCTTAATAAAAGATTTTTATCCCATTTAAAGCTCAAAGCAACCATTTTTTAAAAGCCAATTTAGCTTTTACATCAAATTTCTTTTTTACTTTAAAAAAGCTAGTTTGTTTTAGTTTCAAAAGCTAATTCATCTCTCATTTATATGAACTATATTCTAAATATAATTTATCTATTTAAATTAAATTTTACAAATAATTTATATTAATTACTTAATAATAATTCAAATTAATATTTCATAGACTATAATATTAACAATGAGTAATAATAAATAAATTTATTGTATTTATAATATAATCTAAGTTGAATATTGTTGATACCAAAATAATAATAAAAATATTTTACATTTGTGGTTGATGATAATACTTTAAACTTCGTTTAATCCATGATTTATATATACAGACAAGATTGATAACTTAAATTTCGACAGGTCCCGTGAAAGCATAATAGACCGATAGATTGCTTGGTCAAAGTTGTTCCTAATGATCTTAACAGACCACCTAATCATGCTCGATCTTTGTTTGGAGAAGATGCTCATTAAACAATGGTTAATATAGGCTCTTGTCAGCCTTACTGTAGCTAGTTCCTTGAACTTGTGTATTTTCTACAAAAAGGATATATTTTACATTTGTGTCAATTCCAATGACTATGCTTGGCTCGTAACTTGTTTCGAGGCTTGTCTTTTATGGTTCTATAAATTGGTGTTAAATCCATCAAAAATAATATTCATATGCCTTAACAGTAAATAAATAATAGTATAGAAAGTAGAACCGATCCCATAAAAAATAGCTATCGAGATTGATTAAGATTGTTTTTCATCTTATGAGACCCATCACTTTGCATCATTCCTTTACTTAAGGTCGAGCAATTAAGACATAATATATAATCATTTTGCAACTCTCCTAATTTATTCATCTCTTGCATTACTTAAAAGAGTGCTATATAATCATTTTGCAACTCTCCTAATATATATATATATATACAAGTCGCGTATATCCCTTTGATAATTTATTAATGGCTGTTTCTACGCAGGCAATAGAACTGTTGTTAGATTCCTTTTGGTCGTTAGATGTAAAAGCTAACAACTCGGAAGGTTCGACAGCTGGAGAAATCATAGGAAAAAGTTGAAAACAAGGGTTGAACGTGAGTGGCGAAGATGATGATACCACTGGCAAGATTAATCGCATCAAGAAAAAAAACTAGTTGGATTGAAAGAGTATGCAGTATGTAGAACGATGATTCGTGCAAGAAATGAATTATCGGAGAACATGATCAATGCAACACTGGTGGTTACGACGCTGGTTATAACAGCAATCTACCAATCATGTTTAAGCCCACAGGCAGGTGTTTGGCAAGATGAAGGCGATCACAGGATCTCCATCTGAAACACTACTATTTTTGCTTTCAAATGAGCAAAAAAATCTTTTTTAGCTAGAAAAACAAGTAAAATGATTAATTATTTTTTGTAATAATTGAATAAAACTGTTAAATGCAACGGTTCAAATGAATTTAAGAGTACAAGTACCAAAATGGACTCCGCTCTATTGAATACTATAATTGATGCAAGCAATCAACACTCAAACAGTCAATACTGTCGGATAGATCACGTGCAAAACCAGCCTAACATATGAGAGTATATCCAAAAGAAGAAACTTATCCAAATCCAGCTCAGCACAAGTTCCCAACCGGCTCATCCCATTGACCTTTCCACGCCTTCGAATTGATTGATGCAATGCGAGGTCCTATTATTGGAAGGAGAATAGAATCTTAACCGTGGGACCACACTTAAGCCGGCGTCCTAAATGATTAGACGCGTGGAAGAAACAGTGGGTATTCATTCACCCAATAGCATCACTACAAATACACAAACCATGTCTACCCATATTGTGGGCTACTTGTGATAAAACAGGAAAACAATGAAAAATAATAATACAAAGAAGAGAAAAACAAAATCCACACCTACTCTAATTTTTCCTAAATACAATAAAACAAGTTTTGGGATAAAAAATCATATAGAAGATTAAATGATTCGGTTCATTTAGACTTAAACTTTAATTAAATGATTAAACATTCAAATCTCGTTAAATTCATGAACATAATTTACAAGCTTTTTATTAGTTAGAGTATTCTTTAATTTTTAAATAGTATCGATTCAATCGATTTAGTTCTTTTATTAAGAACTGTCAGAGACATTAGAAATTGGTTGTGAGATTCTCAATGTTGTTAAGTAAAGACGAAATTTTTAAGCTTGAAGCGAGAGCTATTTTAGAAGGGTTATGTATAGCATGGGAGAAGTAGTTTTGTTAGTTAGAGATTAAGAGTGATAACACTCTTCTGATGGGGATGATTGCAGAGGGAGGAGTAGCTGATAGTTAGTTGATCGAATTACGCTCTATTCATCGAATGATGCGTCGAGATTGAAAGATTTGTTTTCGTCATATCTCAAGAACTCACAATGCAATTGTTGATCATACGACTAAAGTTATGACGACAAAATTCAATGAGGTCCAAGTATTTAAAGATCCACTTTATTTCATTCAAGATTTAGTACAAACAAATTACATTAGTGTTACACAAACTAATGCGTTATCTTAATAGTGTTGCATAAGGCTATTTTAATTTACCAAAATAATAATAATGGATCCCATGGTTTTGGAATCTTTTCTATGTCACAGCTATGGGGATGGGGTCAAGACACTACTTTCCTTTTTTGAGGTCAAATAAATCTCAATTAGTTGACAGCGAAGCTGGTCAACTTGCCTTGAAACAAGTGACGAAATTGCGTTCAAATTATATCAAAGTGAGAAACAGGGAGTGGGATTCAAGATTTTGACCTCTGTGATAGGCGGCCATTGATTTATATCCCTCGTCAAATATAGATATATTAATCATTTTTTAAAATATTCGATATTTATATTCAAAATAAATCTACCCTTGACGGATTAGTTTAGTGTAAGCTTGGTTTAAATCAGTTGAGGTTTCAAATAAGGATAGTCAGTTTGCAACTCTCCTAATTTCTTCATCATTTAAAGAAAGACACAAAAGCATGGATCCAAGCTTGAGAGAAGTAGCTAGAACAGGAGATACTGATGCCTTGTACGCTCTAATTCGAAAGGATCCGTACATGTTGGATCATATTGATCAGATTCCTTTCATCGATACTCCACTTCACATAGCAGCAAATGAAGGCCAAATTAAGTTTGCAATGGAGATGATAAACTTGAAGCCTTCGTTTGGTCGGAAGCTAGACCAAGACGGGTTTAGCCCCATGCACTTGGCCTTCAAAATGGGGCATACCAAGCTAGTGCTTCGACTGTTGAAGACCGATAAAGACCTGGTTCGCGTCAAAGGAAGGGAAGGGATGACCCCTTTCCATTGTGCGGCTGCAGTGGGGAACTCTAATCTTGTATTCCAGTTCCTTGAAACTTGCCCTGAATGCGTTGAGGATGTCACGGTTCGTAACGAGACTGCATTACATCTTGCTCTGAAAAACGACCACACCGACGCTTTTAATCTCTTGCATGGATGGCTTCGAAAGAACCGTCGTGGAGGAGGCAAGGATTTGGAAAGAAAGATTGTGAATTGGAGAGATGATGATGACAACACTGTGTTGCACATTGCAGCTACAAAGCAACAACATCAGGTATATATGCAATATAATGATGAGTTGCGTTCCTTTGATCATTTTATTAATGACTATTTATAATATTCTGCGCAGGCAGTACAACTGTTGTTGGATTCCTTTTATGGGTTAGATGCAAACGCTAAGAACTCGGAAGGCTTGACAGCTCGAGAAATCATAGAAAGGGTTGAAAGACAAGGGTTGAACATGAGTGGCGCCGAAGACGATGATACCACCACCGCCAAGATTGAGCGCATTAAGAAAAGAACTAGTCGGTCCGAAAAAGCATTAATAAAGTTGATTCGTGCAAGGAATGGGTTGTCGGAGAACATGCTCAACGCAACACTGGTGGTAGCGGCGCTGGTCATAACAGCAATCTACCAGTCATCTTTAAGCCCACCGAGAGGCCTTTGGCAAGGTGATAACACTATCCCCACCACCACCTCAAACCTTACTACGACTGCTAAATTTACACTCTTTAACGACAATTACAGTGAGTTTCGCACTAAATTTTTGTTCGGTGAAGAAACAAGGAAACCAGGTACAGCAATCATGAATCCCAACTTTTTTTTAGGGTTTTGGTTTTTCAATTTTATAGGATTTGGGCTTCCGGTTCTTCTAACCGTTTTGCTTTTATCCAATGTATCTAGTATTCTTCTCATCCCGCTTTATTATCTATCCGTCTCCTACTTCAACTGCATGACAATAATATCTCCTTCCACGTTTTGGGCAAACCTCAACTTTCTTGTCATGTGGACAGCCATTATTCTCCCGTTGCTCATAGTTTTTAGAAGCTTTTGGTTATCGAAGCAGCCAAAGTACAGGGAAATCAGACAATTACGCAGACTTTTCCGCAATTAGAACAATGTTGGAATCATTCAACGGTTGCGAATGTCAATGTAGTTTATATGTTCTCTTATGTTATGTACTTTTTTCCATTTTCTCTGGATTAATATCTTTTCTCTTCGGTAAAAAAATTATGTAATTGCTTTGGATAAATTTAATAAATAAGAGTCCTTTTCCCGACACATATCTTTGTCCTTTGCAACCAAAAAAAAAAAAAAACAAAGAAAAACCAACCATCTTACTTTCTAATTTAAAAAAATATTTTCCTTTTTGTGAAAAGAGATATTTTCCAAGTATTGTTGATTCAGAATTAACAAATTTTAACTAATCGATATTGTTGTCTAAATATTCTAAAAAATGACAAATTCATAAAACAACAGCTATATTCATTCTATTCAAATGAATCTTAATAAAACCCTGTTCATCATTGATGTCCAAAAGGTTTTTTTTTTTAGCCCATTTAAAGCTCAAAGCAACTATTTTTTAAAAGCCGAATTAGCTTTTCAAAACCATCTTTTTAAGTTAAATCAAAAACTTCAAATTTCGTTTTACTTTTCTAAACCTAGTTTGAGTGTCTAAATACAATTTTATCTCTAATTTATATTAACTATATAACCTAAATATAATTTATCTATTTAAATTAAATTTTACAAATAATTTATATTAATTACTTAAAAATAACACAAATTAATATTTCATAGAATATAATATTAACAATGAGTAATAATAAATAAATTTATTTTATTTATATTATAATCTAAGTTGAATATTGTTGATAATAATAATAATAATAATAATAATAATAATTTACATTTGTGGTTGATGATAACCTTTCTAAACTTCATTTAATACTTGATTTATGCAAATAAGATTGTCAACTTAAGTTTCGCATGTCCCGCAAAAGCATAATAGATCGGTAGATTTCATGATTAAAGTTGTTCCTAATGATCTTAATAGGCCACTTGATCATGCTCGATCTTTATTTGAAGAAGATGCTCATCGAGCAATGGTCAATATAAGCTCCCGTCAGTTTTATTGTAGCTAGTTCCTTGAACTTGTGTATTTTCTACAAAAAAAGATATATTTTACATTTGTGTCAATTCTAATGGCTATGCTTGGCTCGTAACTTATTTCGAGCCTTGTCTTTTATGGTTCTACAAATGGGTGTTAAATCCATCAAAAATAATATTCATAAGCCTGAACAGTAAATAAATAACAGTACAGATAGTAGAGTCGATCCCATAAAAAATAGCTATCGAGATTGGTTAAGATTGTTTTTCATCTTATTAGACCCATCACTTTGCATCATTCTTTTACTTAAGGTCGAGCAATCAAGACATAATTCATAACTAATTTTTTGCAATTTTCAAATAAATGACAGTTAGTGGTTCATGTCATTTTGCAACTCTCCTAATTTATTCATCACTTGCATTACTTAAAAGAGTGCTATATAATCATTTTGCAACTCTCCTATAGTGATAAGTTGCGTATATCCCTTTGATAATTTATTAATGGCTGTTTCTATGCAGGCAATAGATCTGTCGTTAGATTCCTTTTGGTCGTTAGATGTAAAAGCTAGCAACTCGGAAGGTTTGACAGCTGGAGAAATCATAGCAAAAGGTTAAAAGACAAGGCTTGAACGTGAGTGGCGAAGATGATGATACCACTGGCAAGATTAATCGCATCAAGAAAAAAACTAGTTGGATTGAAAGAGTATGTAGTATGTACAACGATGATTCGTGCAAGGAATGAATTATCGGAGAACATGATCAATGCAACACTGGTGGTACGACGCTGGTTATAACAGCAATCTACCAATCATGTTTAAGCCCAGCGGCAGGTGTTCGGCAAGATGAAGGTGATCACAGTATCTCCATCTCAAACACTACTCTTCCCCTCGTTGTTAGCAAACACGATGAATCCTTTTTGGGTCTAGGATCAAGACAATTTGGTACAACAATCATGAATCCTATATGGTATTTTTGGTTTATTAATATTTTAGCATTTGAGCTTCCGGTTCTTATAACAGTTTTGGTGCTCACTAATGTTCCTGTTGTACTTCTCCCGCTTTCTTATCTAAGCGTGTCTTACTATTACTCGATGGCAACAATATCACCCATGATGATCTGGGCAATAGTCAACACCATTCTCACGATAATAGTTTCGTCCCATTGTCCCAAAATTCCAAGTAGTTCAAACACTTACGTAGAGTTTTTCGCAGTGATAGCAGTGAAAAGGACAATCTAGCTAGTTTATATTGTATTATACTTTATGTACTTGGTTTCTTTTTTTTAATTAATGCTTCATTTATTTGAAGTCAACAAACTTCTCAACGAATCAGTATCGTTCCTGAATGAAACTTAAGTTTTGTCTCTCAATTTTACGGACAACCAAAATACCTAGGCCACCTAAAGAGTGAACAAATTCACAATCGAGCCAAATAACATGCAACTTTGATAGAGATAATGAACAGTAAACATCATAAGGGTTCTAAGAAGTCCTTTTATGCTTGCCTTTCCAGAATCCAGACTACTCCGCTTTGGAGCCCAATATGGCTCATTCTCTTTCTTTTGTTCTCTTTGTCTGCATAGTCAGCTTTTGTGCTTGCTTGAGTTTTGCTGTTTCAGGTCCTTTTAACTTCTACAAGCATTAAGATTGTCTACACTAGATCACATTCATGTAAATTGGGCTCACAATGAACCTGATTTTGTCTGGACTCATTGCTCTTTATTTAAGTTAGAATTGGACCTTTCATTTTTGTTTTTTATATGAAAATTGATTGCTCGGGAATTTAGTTAAAACAAACCATGTCAATGTTACCTTTAAAAAACATGTTAATTTTGTTAGAAAGCACACAGAGTTTGGTAAAAGTATTGTACACGTCCTTGTACTGTTATAGTATGAAATATATTTTGCTTTAAACTGAGCATTTTTTGTAATAATTGCATAAAACAGTTAAATGCAACGGTACTTCAAATTAAGCAACAATGAGTTAGGTAAACATGTCGTTATTTAAATTAATACCACATCATTTAATTAAGTCCCCTTATAAAATTATTTTTCCTTTTCAATTGTTATGAAAATAGGGATGAAGTCAGAAAAATTTTGAGGATCTGAGATAAAATTATAAAATTTTATGTTTAAATTAAATTATTAAAATTTTAGAACGGCCAAAAATAAAATTTTTCCATTAATCAAACAGGTTAAAAAAAAACTTAAATGAAATAATTTATTATTACCAAAGTCTAAGTTTGCAATTAGCTCATTCTGCCTGCCCCTTTACTTCACCTTTGTATAAAAATCACCATTTTACTCAATTTTCTAAGGACCATTGGGCTGAGTTTAAGAGTACAAGGACCGAAATGCAGTCTGCTCTATAGTATAGGAACTTGTACCGCACTTTTACCAACAAAGTTTCGTTGAAACAAAAATAAGTTTAGAAATCCGGTGGTCCAAAAAGAAAAAAGAACAAAAAACAACTGCAACAGCCATGAGCAAGTTCATGTACTGTCTCAACTCTTCGAGCCTTTGATTGAACCAAGGTATTGTAGAAAGATAAACATAGTCAAGCTAGGGTCGTTAACTGCCAACTCACATGGGGCGTCTCTGCCTGCCATGCAAACCCTAACCCGACAACACAGGATAAATGGTCATCAGGCAATGGCGTGAAAAACATGCTGACATCTATGCTGACATCTCTTTATCATTACATAATTATTGTCATACTCAGTGAAAAACAAGCATATGTCATTGCCTTGTAAGAAAATCTGTAGAAATTGGATTGGAGGATTTAGGGAGAAAAAAAAAAAAAAGATGTTTCAGTACTGCTGTTTTACTTGTTGCTGTACCGTGGACTATGAGTGTTGTTACTTTTGGCTAATTTTTGTTCACAAATTGGTGAAGTTTCTCTGTCTTTCTAGGAACTTTCGCTTTCTGGGTATTCTTTTTCCTCCTCTTGTTTCGACAACTTGCGTGTCTCTAGCTGGAAAAGTAAAAACAATGAAATAAATCCAAAGGTATTGTCATTTTAGGGTTTAGGTATCACTTCTGATTATGCCAGATGGCGGTAAACTACACTAATAGCTACCCCAATTATTAGTAGATTTGTTTTTGTCATCAAATTATGAAAAAGTAACAAAATATTCCCGATTATTCAATTTGTCTTTTTAATCATTAGTAAACTAAAGGGACAATTTTTAAAATTAGTATAATAGTAATTTTAATTCTCAATATTTATAAATTATATCAATTTAGTTTCTAAAAAATTTAACCCTCAATGATATTTACACATGGTGTTAATTGGGTTTTTTTCTTTTGCAGCTTTACTTTTTTATATACAATGTATAAATGTTTAGAGTTAAAATTATTATTATATTAATTTTATATTGAAATATTGATGTAAAAATATGATTTTTATGAAAAAAAATAATAATTAAATATAATGCTATCAAAGGTAGAATCATTCTAAATTCAAAATATCGCAATATTTGCAAACAACCAAAGGAGCTAGTGGTTCATTATCATCAAAAGTAACTATGAAACCCATGACACCTTGATAGATGTTGGGCACAATTTGTTTTGGGGGTAAAAGGCATGAACGTAAGGTCAATTTCTATTTAATGCCAATGGTACCTAAAAGAAAATGTATATTCAATCTATGTGGCATGAGTTTATTCGAAAAATTGAAGTTTTCAAGTAAACCAAAATTTATCACATTTTACGAGGCTAAATAAATTAAATTTAGCCAACTTAAATTTAACTAAAATTTTTATTTTTTCATGTTTAATTTATAGTTTATGTTCGAGATTTACGGTTGTCACTTTCAATAGGTAAAAAATGCGATCTCCAAGATTCATATTTGAGGTTCATAATCGTCCCTTCTAATAATATGTCTCTAAAATTCGAATTTATATATATTTTTTTAAAATACAATATATTTTACTATTATACTCACGATAATTATTAATATAAATGCCAGTATGATATGATAATCCCCAAATAATAAGACAAAAAATAATAACAACGAACACTGAGAATCTAAGTTCGACCACCACGGATGATATCATTGCTTGCGACAGACAATCAAATTTATGTTTTATTTGAACAACCAACCAAAAACAAAACAGAGAGAAACTTGGTTTCACTTTTAATAAAGTTGAGTTTGGTGTTTGTAATTTTTTTTAATGAGATTAATCTCACAGGCTAAATTATTTTACTAAAATTTCGGTTTTTTTTTTTTTACAATTATTAGCTAATCAACATCAAAAGCCCTTTAGTTCATTGATTAAAGAAGAAAAAAAAATTATATTTTCGACTCTCATAAAAGTTAATCATCTAATCTATTTTTTAACACAAATCTTTTAGTGAATATTCCTAATTTATTCCTGCAAAGAGATTAATATAATAACAAAGAATATATATTATTTTTTTAAGAAAAATTACAATTTGTTTTTATTCAAGACATTGAAAGAAAACTCATCAACAAAAAAAGACAAAAAAAAAAAAAAAGTGAAAATCACAAAAGGGCAAATGCTACGTATAAAGCAATGGGACCTATAGTTTGAGCTATCAATTTTTGTTTTTTTTTTTTTTTGAAAGAAAAATGTATAATATTAATTACATAAGAGTAATGTTATCTTTATCTTTCTGAAGCAACTTTAAAATCTCCTTAGGAGCTTCCTCAAAGACCTGTAACGATGATGTCCAGTTCAAGTTAAGTTTAGCCAGTCGGTCCGCCACCGAATTCCTATCCCTCGGTATATGAATGATTTTTCATTGGCCTTCGACTTCATAATGCGTTTTGTCCTATTAAGCACTGTAATCCCTTGCTCTTCCATATCCGTATCGTTCAGAGCTTGGGCCACTTCGAAGTTGTCGGTATATGAATGATTTTTGTTCTTTTTTAAGTACGAATAAATGTTAATAAAACACACGGCGTAAACACGTCTAAATTATATCAAAGGGAGACATAGGATGTGGTGGGATTCAAGATTTTGATGTCCCATATTGGTGGCCATCCATACATATCCATCGCCCAATATTTAATATCCTTTTTTTTTTTTTAAATACTTGAAATTTAGTGTTTGAGTCTTAGTTCGATTGACATTGATATTATTGTCAGTACAGAAAAACGTGAGTTTGAATGCACTAATATACATCATACTCCTATTTAAAGGTTGGGAGGAGTTAAGTTGAGAAGAATTATGGATAACTTTACACATTATATAAAAAACAAATATAATAATAATCTATAATGAAATTAATGTTAAAAAAATCGTAATATATATATATATATATGGAGACCACTATTTTTTCAAACATTAAATATTATATAAATTAAATCTATAACTTTGCCTAATTAATTAAGAATCAAATTTGATTTGATGTATGAATTTTAATTTGACGTAATTATACCTAAGAAATTTAAATTGCGGTTCATAAGTATATCTGAAATTTTAATTTTGATTTAATTGTACACATTTAAAAATTGAATACATACATTTATTTTCATATTAGATTAATATAACATTATTTATGTAGTATATATGATGCTAATTTTTCAACAATATGATGTTAGTTATTTCTAAAAATTGAATAAAATCAAAATTTCAGGTATAAAAAATCGCACAAAATCAAAGTTTATGTATGAGATTGTACATTAGATCAAAGTTCATGTATGGTTTTGATATTTATTCCTTTTTATAAATCACGATGCTTTGTTAAGTTAAGATTTAATACTTGAGTTTGGCTTCAATGTTCAATTTAGTTTTTGAGCTTCTTCTTCTTTTTCTTTTGTCCCATAATACCATTTGATCTAAGTACTAAATTGAACATTGAAACCAAATTCACGTAAGAAATTGAGACAAAAAAAAAATCTCAAATACCAAATTGAACATTAATAAAACTCAATTACCAAATGATATATTAACCCTTTATATCATAATCAACTTGAAATTGTAGTTTAAAATAGGATAAATTTCAAAACTACAAAAATTTTGATTTTGTGCAATTTTATACATGAGATTTTTATTTAATTCAGTTTTACAAATCATTATAACAACAATTATCATTATAGAACCATTTTATGTTTACAAATTACATAAATAATTATATTTATCTAATATACAAATAAATTGATGTATTTATTTAAATGTGTATAATTAAATTAAAATTAAATATTAATATTTATAATTAATATATTAAATCACTTATATGCAATTTAAAGTTTTTTTATCTTACTATTCATAGTCATGGAAGATTCAAATTTACATTTTTTTTAATGCAATGCCTTACTATTAGACTGCAATATTTTTGAAGTATTTTTTATAAAAGTTATCCCATATAATATGTTTTTTTATAATTAATTTACGATGGGCTTTATGAACACGTAGGCAAGGAAAAAGTTGTGCCATCTGTTATATATCTTTGCTTTTCAAAAGATTTTATTCACTGTCCTTTACCTGCTATTAGTAAAACCAACAACATAATTATTTAAGACAGTGAAGGAGAGAGGGCTGAGCTGAGCCACTCATATATAGAATATATGGCAGAAAAGGATTGGATTATCCATCCTTAATTATAAGATTGTTTTGTCTCATAATGAATGTATTAAGTGCACGAGGGGAAAATCCTGGAAGCACCCCATTGTTTTTTTAAACCTAAAAAGAAGAGAAAGAGATGAAATACGGTGATGGCGATGCTTATAGCCTTATACAATGAAACAGAAAGTTATAAACTTTTATATTTATGGGAAGTTAAAGAAGAATAGAAAAAGGGTTATTGTGAGTGTGTGTAACTCTAGTGGGGAAATTTTGTCTTTGTCGTTTTAAGTAATTTTCACCATCTGCTATAAAGCAAGCAAACCTCAGCATTGATGAATATCGGAGAATTTACAGCTTTTTAATGGCATTTAGACAGGCAGGCCATTTTCTTTTACTTTCTTTCTCAGTAATAAATGAAGTTTCTTTTGGCGTTATTACCTTCCCGATTCTACGTGCCAACTTGTAGGTAGCGTTAATATTGAATCGTTTGGATAGAAGAACTTGTAATAAAATAATGGATGGCTTAGTCAAGAGAATTAGTGATTATCGTCCCAGATTAAAATTTTGTTAGAAGAGAATGATTTTTAAGCTTCACTTATTTTCCTTTCTACCAAAAAGAAAAGAAGATACACCAACCATAATTTAAATCCAGCGTCGTATTCGCACCAACCAAAATTTAAGAAACTTCCCTCTTCTATCCATTCTAGAACACTGTACGTAGAGTGGATTTTCATTGGAAGAGATCAACTAAACAGAGACAAAAAAAAAAAAAACAGAGTTTCAGGCCTTTTAAGGAAATAGCAAAAAAGGCTCAAAATGAAAAAAAAAGAAAAGAAAAGAAAAGCTCACGTTAATTAATTTTTAAAAAACACTAATAATCCCATAGCAAATTTTCTTCGAAACTGTACCGGCAATCTTCCAAGCTTTGAAGCCATGGAGGAGTGTAAAACAACCCATCCACTGAGTCTATAAACATGAACTCATCCTTCAACTCGACCGACTCATAACTCGTTCCAAGACTCGGCAGCTCCACTATCTCACTTAACTCATCCGACCCTGAAGACAAATCCATCTCAGAAACCAAAGACGACAACGACGACGACGATGACAATGTGGAAGAAGAAGACGGAGGAGAGTCGAATCGTTCCATTTGAGCAGCTTTAGCCGCGGCGGCTTGGACGTCGCGGGGTGCTAAAGACACGGGCCGAGGCAACGAGTTAGCGAGTTCAGGGAAGTTAAGAATCGCTGAACTACCTTTGACACTCAAAGCGGCGACGTCATGCGCGCGAGCCGCCATCTCGGGTGTCGGGAAAGTACCGAGCCAAATACGCGATTTTTTTCGCGGTTCGCGGATTTCGGATACCCATTTGCCCCAGTTTCTCATTCGGACGCCATGGTAAACCGGGTGCTTGCTTGAATCCCTCGTTCTTTTAACCTTGAGAGTGTTGGTTGAGTTAAGGGCGGAGTTAGTACGTGAATGAGTTGACCCGGGAGATGAAGGTGATAACGGTGGAGAAGAGAACGAGTTGGAGCTGCTCTCTGTCTCGGTCATTTTTCTTCCCTCTAAGTGGTGACTGACACTAACTGACTAACCCGCCGCCAAGGAGAAGTAGAATCTGGTTCTTAAAGAACAGGGGAAGTTGAACGAAAGTATAGATATATGTTACGGGTGGAAGAAGAAGCAGAGAATAGAAGAAAAAGAAGCCAATGGGAAGTGCAGTACAGTACAGTTTTTTTTTTTTTTGGGGGTTTATTGTTCCTAAATGTTGATTTAAACTAATGAATGAAAAGACAGTGGGTGAGCTTTTCGAAGATGAGACAGTGAGAGAACAGAGCCACTTGGAGCTTAGACAGGCAAGGAAAGAGATGATGGTAAAAATAATATTAAGAGCTATTTATTTTGGGTTATGGATTTAAATTGATTTTATGTTTATTTTAATCCCGATTATTATGGATTTAAGAAAAGGAAATTTATATAATGTTAGTATGTACCATTAAAAATAATTATTACGTTAATCACCTTTATTCCGGGTTGATTATTTGTTAGATTTAATTATGAAGTGAAATTTTAAATATTAACATATTTTTTATATTTCAAAATTTATTTTTATTTTGATAATTTAACATTTTAATTTTTAAATTTAAGTTTAATAAAAATTAATTATTTATATTAATTAATAGTATTATAAAAATTAAATTATGTTAAAATTTGAAATATAATTTTAATAATGAAAAGGAGAAGAAAGAAAGCAAAGTGCACGGAAGGAAGATATTTTGCACTTTCCTTTTTATATATAGTTTATATATTATGGTTATGATTAATGGTTCAAAAAGGTAGCATACTAGTACTTCATAGAATTATAAAGGAAAGAAACGTAAGTCGTGAATCACGTGACAAATGAAGAAACAAGATTTGTGTAATAAATGTAAATTTTGATTTAATATGTAATTTGATATATAAATTATAGGGTAATGAATGATATGAAATAGTAACGTTATGTATATGTATCTATTTTTAATAGTTTTACGTCACATTAATTAATATTTTATCTTTAAAAAATTAAATCTATATTAAACTGAAATTCAAGTTGAAATTGTTGATGTACCATGATTTCGATATCCATATTAATAATTAATTTATAAAAATTTTGATACAATCATATTTTCTAAAATTTGTAGTCTAATATAAGAGATAAATTTCCCTACTGAGGCAAAGCAAAATTTCCCATAAATTCCCAATAACTCATACAATACTCACAAGAAATGGGTCACTCTTGCTACACTCTATGCTTCATTGGGGACCCTTCATTAATTATATATACATACAAAACTTTGACCTCCACAGTTTCTAACTCTCTTGTCTTCTTCTCCACCATTCCAATTCAATCATCCTCTTGCCATTTATGCAGATGTATCTCCATCACTAGTTTCGTGCCAATAATACAGCTCTTTCCTAATATACAAGTGTTTATATTTATAAATTATTATTGGATAGCATACTAGGGTTTACCTTTGATTTTTGAGATCGAAGATAATCGTTGAATATAAGTATAATCACTATTCTTAATCTAATATATGTTTGAAATCGGTGAAAGTATCATGGTGATTTTTGTACTAAAAGTCAAATTATATTTTATTCCTTCTATTAAAAATAATAAATTAGTCTCTGTACATTAGATCAATGAACAAATTAGTCATCTCTGTTAAAATTTGACTAATAGAATAACTAAAAAATAATATGTGATGTACCACGTGTAGGGGTGTTCAATCGGTTAACCGGTCCCGAAATAACATTAACCGAATTAATCGGCCTTTCAAAATTTTTAACCGTTAGCCGAACCAAATTTTTTCAAAAAAATTAACCGGAATCTAAATTTTTCGGTTAATTCGGTCGGTTAACCGAATTAACGAAAATTATTTGTTTTTTATTTTTGGTTAAAATTAACCGAATTATCCGAAATAAATCACTACATAATTAAAAAGATTACATAATTTTAGTTTTAGAATTTTAGAATTTTATTTTTATTTATTAAATTATTTGTAATTTTTATGATTGGGTTGGATTGAGTTGGATATTTGGGTTTGAATTGAGTTTAGGGATTGGGTTTAGGTGAATAGTGAGCCTATTTATATATTATAATTTTATTTATTAATTTTTTCGGTTAACCGAAAAAATTCGGTTAAACGATCGATTTCGAACCGAATTAATTGTTAATCGAAAAATTATAAAATAATTAACCGACCCCGACCGAAAAAATTTGGTTAACCGACCGATTAACCGAATTCGGTCAGTTAACCGAATTTTTTCTGTTTTACCTGAATTTTGCACACCCCTAATCATGTATACCTTATACTGATGTAAATAACCAATTTTTAAATACAAACTAAATTACCTATTTTTTAAGTAAATCTACTCATGATTTAAAATATATATCTAACATAGATCTTTCATATAATTTAAAAAAAAAAAAAACTCCAATAAGATGTACGTAGAATTTTGGTGGTTTTTGATAGGTTCACTGTAAACACTTTCTAATAAATTTGTTAATGTATGTATAAAAAACAAAACTTGAGGACGACATTCAATTGAGGTCAGAAGTTGGAAGCAGCAGAGCAGCCTTTTACCGATACGTTTAATGGGTCTGAATTGGCCTATTTAAGAATAAATGCTATCGACTGATGTTTTCACCACCCGATGAGTTACAAAGATACAAATAAGGGCTTTTTTTTTAATTTCTTTTTTCAATATAGTAAAATGATTAATTATATATCCAAATAGGTTTGTTTAAAATTTAATTTTTAAAGTTGATTGAAGTTTAGTTTAATTGGTATTATTATTATGATAATGACTTAAATATATATTGTCATTTTTATTTTAAAGTTAAGTATTACAGTTAACTATTAAATATATTTATTTTCATATTTAATTAATTATTTACCTATATTCAAATAATTATTTTTAAAAACTCTTTTATGAATAATTGGTATATCTGAGGACTAGGGCTAAAAGCTGATGACTGCACTGCACATTCTTAATTGATAACGACAGTAACAAATGAATGTTAATTGTTAATTAAATACTATCCAAATGGCGATGGAGGCAGTGGAGTCATTGCGAAGCCAACCACTGCTCTGAATTGAAGTGAAAACGTTTTCAATGAACCACTTAGATTGAGGAAAAGGAAAAATTGAAAACACAAAAATATTAGGCCAATACCTCAGTGTGGTTAAAATTAAGACATCGGGATGATTATTATGACTTGGGGTTATGTGTAAGAAATTAATGTCGATTTTAGTTGTTCGTGCACTCAAGTTTCTATAGGAGGTCGCCTCTTTATTCTGCGGTGCAACTTAGCTGATAGTACAGTGTCGTATATGGTTACGTGGGTTCGCTAAATGGTAATGCCATTACAGTTTAATTGTTGTCAATTAGCGCCTAACATTTCTGTCTATTGGATTGTACGAGATAATTATGCCTTGATTGTTATAATGACAATGAATTATCTTTAACTTGACTTAGACGAAATCTATAAAAATTATCTAAAATTATTTTAAATAAAGGATTGTTTGATATAACGTAAGTTTAATGTAGTTATATATTTGTTTAGGAGAAATGATTAAATGAAACAGTGACGTCACGTCATCTGTATCTATTTTTAATAGATTTATGCCACATCAACATTTTTATCCTAAATTTTAAGATTTTATCTTAAATTTTAAGATTTTAATTTGGATTTAATTTTTTTCAAGATAAAAATACTAAAATTCAAGATAAAAATATTGATGTGACATAAATCTATTATAAAAGAATACAAATAACGTGGCGTCACTATTTCATTCAATCTTTTTCATTTATTTAGCATGAAAAATGTAACTAAAATATCCTTTTCTTTTATCTATTATATCTGGTAAGCTAAGTAGGGGACCCATAAATTTCATGGGTGAATGTCTTTCGATAGTTTTGGTCCGTTATATTGTACATAAAAATAATTTTTCTAGTAAAGATGTCATCTCAAAACATTATTATTAAATTAATGATGGTGATGATGATATTTTATAATTTAATGGAACTGCTAGAGAGGCGAGAGCTGGCCAAGTTTTCACCATGTATTAATTTGTCATGCTAGAAAGCTCGATTGATGCATGGGCTGTCTTATTGACTACAATAATTAATAATAGTGTACTACTTTGGTCACACATATTTGACACAATCAAAGCTTTTCTTTTAAATCAAGAATTTTGGGATATGAATATAAAACATGAGTTAAAATTATTATAAAAATTTTGTATTAAGAATTAAATTGTATTTTATTTTATTTATTTAAAAGTTAAATAAATTGATTTATATATGTTAGATAAAATAAATTAAAGAATAAATTGATTTTTCGCTAAATTAATTAATGTATAATCAAAATTAATTTTGTACATCAATATAAGTTATCGTGACATATTATGTATAACTATTTGATTATATAGTCAATTACGTTGATTTTTAACAGTAAAAATAAATGAATTTTTAATAAAAAGATCAAATTACTTTTTATTTAATGTATAAAGATTAATTTACTAAATTTTTTAATAAAAAAGACATATATTATCTAACTCTTAATATAAATACTTAACTTTTTTTTAACCGGAAAAATGAGATAACCCTTTGTTTAGCACAAAACAGTGACTTTGGCTGTTGATGGCTTTGGTATCAAGGATTATTGGTTTAACATGAAAAACAAAGCAAAGTTTTGATGAAGGTGGTAAATTTGAGATTTCAATTAGGCTTAATACATAATTTAGTATATAAGTTTGATATTTTCATTCTAGTACCTGTATTTGATAAAAATTATACAATTTGGTACTTGAAATTAATAGTGTTAATTCTTTAGTGTTTAATTGATTTTAGAGTTGATTTGGTGAAAATTAATTTCACCAAATCAACTTAAAATCTAAGCAAGATCACATGTATTTAATAAATTAAACACAAAATTAAACAAATTCACAATCAACACTAAATTTATTCAATTAAAAAATAATGAAAATTTAAACCTAATAATATTAACAATTAACTTTTATCGAATAACAATTAAAATTCTATTAAGTACAAGAATAGATAAAAAATAGGTATCGAATAATATATTAAACCTTTTAGTTACTCATAATCCCTCAAGTTCTTAAATAAAAATTGATCCAAAAACAAATAAGGATATCAACGTAATTGCTGAGATGAAGATAAAAATTTATTTTTTTTAAAAAATTAAATTAAATTATTAAAAATAAGGGGTTAAAATTAAAAAAAGTTGTGATTAAAAGGCTTAAAATGAAAATTAAATTCAATACTTGACCCCTACCTGTCCCTAGCTTTGTCTCCGGCTCTGTCATTCATTTTTATTGAAGTACCTATAACTAACGCTCATGTCCAACACATTTTCAAGGATCCTATAAATACATGTAAGAACCGTAAAAAAGAAGAAACTGAATATATCTGTATCCAATCATCCAAGTAATATAGGAAGAGGCAGCCTTTCCCATAGAGATGGAGTATCACCCCTCATCTTCTAATTATAATGCTACAAAGAATAATGCATGCAAGGGGCAGAGCCACCATAAAACTTGTTTTTCTTACTACTACTCACTAGGACTAAACTCACTACTGTCTGGTTTAAAAGATTTGAGTTTTGCAATAAAAATGTGTTTCTAAATTGGAAAAACAAACCCATACAACATGTAAAAAAGTAGTAATTTACAGTTTAACGGCAAATGCATAATTTGATCCTTTATATCCTTTCGTGGGAAAGCCGCAAGAAATCTGATCTTCGAATCATGAAACATGAACAATGATGCAACAAAACATGTCAGGAAAACTTGTTCTTTGCTTATTATTTCCATTAAAGAATGTCTTGTTCTGTCATTGTGAATGGGTTTTGAGATCTAAGTATATATTCTTAGTAATACAGCAGTACAAACACTTTGGTTTCTTACCCTTTCCTTCTCTTGGGACTGAAAACGAAGTCGTCGCTGTCATCATCGGCATCATTGTTGATTCTTTTCTTGGCTTTTACATCTCCGTTGTTTGAACTCTCGGGTTTGTTGCTTGGTTTCGAAGGTTTAATCGGAGTGCCGGCACGGATTTGCTTCTGCCTTCTCTGCTTCTTTTCATACGCTTTTCTAGCTCTCTCAGGGGACAACAAGCCATGTTCCATCATCCTGCAAATCGATTTCTCTAAATAACCATGTTCTATTCACAAGTAACAAATATAGTATATCTATCAGCACGTTAACCGGCCCGTTTTTCGACTACTCAATGGATGCTTCATCCAACATTTTGTTTTGCTTGGACCAAGACTAGAATATTGAATCTTTCACTGAAAATGCAACCTTTTCTTAGAACATTTCATCCATTCATGTTGTTATAGCATCGATTCTACGATGCCGGACCCCAAATCGAGACTAATATAACGATGACCGGTTAACTGATGTTAGAAAATCGAACCATATGGAAACAAAATCAATAAGGTAAGCAAACTGCAGTAGCATAACTCATTGCATATATAGAAAAGAACAGCTTCGGTTTCATGTCACTTATAACATCAACTGTAAGGGCCTAGTAATGCATTCATGGCCAACATAATCACCTCATACAACCTTAAAATACTGAAAATTGGACCATTTCAACTTCTTGGTATTTGTTTTAGACATATATAAATATACAAGTGGTTCTATGATTCATTCTCTAATGCACACCAATTTCCTATATATATACATAAGTTTTATTACAAGTAAGAAGCCTCACCAAAATTCTGCCATTTCACTTGTTGGTATTTGTTTTGACAAAGATTCATAAAATATTCGTAATGGTTCTCTCTGTCCAAACAAAAAAAGACATTAACATCAATTATTAGAAACATGTTTATGGACAGAACCAAAGATTTTGAGGTAATAAAAGAAGACCAACCTCTTCTGGAGGATCATGTTTCTGACCAGGCAAAGTATAAACTTTTTTCTCCCTAACTTTAGTTTTTGTAGTAGCAGTGGTTTTTGATGAGCTTGAATTTGTTTTCGATTTTACCTTTTTAAAAAAAAAGTGAATTTCATACATTTTTTAGGGACAAAATAAACCAAACCCAGATCATTAAATTGATCACATATAATCAAATTAAACTTAGAAATTAACAATTCACTGTAACAAAAAATGAAAACCCAGATCATCAAATTTAAGAAACAATCAACCAATCAATTATGAAGAAAAGACAACAAATCTAAATAAATTACCTCTGCTTTTGTTATTACAGATTTTTGTTTGGAATCAACAGGCTGTTTGCTTGAAGTTTCGATCTTCTTTTTGTTGATAACAGCATCAAATTTTGGCTTTGAAGAACCATCTTGACCACTGTTCTTCACCTTAACTAAATTGGTTTTGGTCTCTGTAGCCATTTTTTTTCAATTATTTGCTAATATGCTAAGCTGATCTAATCAGATCTATTCTTGTTCTTGCCTTCATTGAAGAATCTTTGTCATTTATTTTGGGGCTTGTTGAAATTATTAAATGACGAAAAAAAGAAAAGAAATTAGGTTGCTAGGAAGATTTAAGATGAAAATATAAAATAAAAGTTAGAAACTTTTGATGGTTATCGTCCTTTAACGACTTTTTAAGATTGTCAATACTTACATGCTTTCTTTTTTAAATTACTGAGATATGTGGGTGAACTCGAATTACTTTAGTACCCCTTGTGGTGTTATTAACTCAAAGGTTTAATTGCATTTAACGTTCCCAAACTATTAATTAAAATCCAAATTGGTCCATAAACTTTAGAACATTTTAATTGAGTCTTTAAAACATCGTATTGTATTAATCAAGCCCTTTTGTTAGTTTAGCTGCAATTTAAGTAATAGATGCATTTAGCGTATGATGTGGAGCTTATTTAAAATACATACAAGAGCAGTTACAATGGGGGACAAGGGTCTTGGAACCCCTAAATTCAAAAATTTATACATTTGACTCTCTTTAAAATTGTAATTTTATATATTAATGCATGGTAAAATTATATTTTAACTATTCAATAATAATAATATTTTGATTCATTTATTCTAGAAAACGTAAAATCATAAACTAATATAATGGTAAAATTGTGTTTTGACTCATAAAAATTTATACTTCAACTTCAACCCCGAAAAAAATTCCCAGCTTCGCACTTGAACACAGATTAAATTGTAAATAAATGTACCATTGCATGAAAAACTTGAATATGATGTGTTAAAAAAACAATTAGTGTCAATAAAATTTAGAATGACTATTTTAAGTTTTAACGTGACAAATCCGATTGTTTATACAATAGATCTGCACGTATTTACAATTTGATCAGTGTGTTTAAATTATGTTTCATATCATAATTGAGTTGCCATTTAATACTCAAACTAATGACTAGGTTGATAGAAGAATTCAATAAAAATATTTTAACGTTCGGAGGCCAATTTAGTATCTAAGTCATGATTAAAGGACATTTTGTGAAATAAACCCTAGATGAAATGCATTGGTTGTTAAGGGATGAAATAGTCAATTCAGAAAATTATATGAAAGATAAGAAAGGTATCTTTTCCAACAATTTTTCGGCATTTACATATGTATTCTTTGCACTAACTTTCATGTAACGGACGATTTAAGACACGTCATCGGTTAGTCTTTTGTCGGGACACGTGGCAGGAAAACCATGCATTTTACTGGACAAAGAAATCTTAGACGTTGTCGGAAAATTCCATTTGTCTTTCATTTATAATGCATGGATCTCATCTGCATTTCATGAATTTTATTTCTCTATAGAAGTTATAAAATATAATAAATCCACAATTATCTTCTAACAGCATTATTCTATGGAATTTTTTTTTATATCATCATTTTTATAAAATAATGTTTAATTAAACAACAGATAACTCGTTTAAAAGGGTTTGTTATGATTTTACTGTTATTTAATTAGTGAACCTGTTTCCTTGTATTGTCAGAATAAAAACATTATGGGCCAGAAAGTTACATTATTACAGCAATAACCAGAACTTGTTTCTTGGCATCAACGGAACCTACAGTTAAAACATGTTAAATCAAGGAACCTCATTATTACTTAAAAACAGGAGCCTTTTATTATTTTTCTCAATATGCAAAATATGATACTTCAATGTGATCCCATAAATCCAATTTATGATGTTTAGACGAAGGATGTTATTAGGTCATTTGATGACAATGTTGCCCCCGCATTGGACCTTCATCACCTTTTTGTAGTGCTGAAATTGATGCATGTTTGATGCATTCGCATCGGGCTGAGACCATGGAGTAGTGATTTTCTCTATGATGTCTGAGGAAGGAATACTATCGGGTCATTTTCCAACAATTTTGCCAGCCAAAGGCAGTGGACCTTAGGATCAAATACGTAAAACAAAGCACCTTCTATTGCCTTCATCACCTTTTTGTAATGCTAAACCGATGCATGTTCGATGCATTGGCTTAAGACAAGAGGACAAAGTAGTGATTTTATCTACCATGACTTAGGAGGGGCTATGATCGGGTGATGTTGGACTAAGGATGAAAAAGAAAAAGAGAACACCTTCTATTGCCTTCATAACCTTTCTGTCATGCTTAAAAAATACTCATGCTCGATGCATTGGCATAAGACGAGATGACAAGCAGTGATTTTATCTTTTTATGTCCAAGGAGGGGGTTACTATTCGGGTCATTTGCCGACAATGTTGCCAGACACTGACTTGGACCTTAGGAAGTGAAAAACAAAAGGCCTTCTATTGCCTTCATCACCTTCTTGCAATGCTAGCATCCATGCATGTTCCATGCAAGGATCAAAGGAGCCATTTTTTAAATCTAAACTATACTTAATAATGCATGAATGATGATAACCAAGAAAGGGTAAAACTCTGCTCAAAGCTTCTTGATTTCGAATTTAAACCACTGACTCTGAGCTACCACTAAACGATTGTTGGACTTCCACAGTACCTCGGTGGTATCCGAAGGCAAGCATCGTTGCCTGTGATTCTATCCCCCTTGACAGCTTCACCTATACTATCGGCCATAGCTCTTCATTCACTCTACCTGTAAGAACAAAATAAAATGATTACAAGCAAATCAAACATAGAACATAATCGAACAATACATTAGTCACCATATTTAAGCTCTATATTTAATACCAAGGCATTAACAGATAGCCAAAAAAATCGGCAGAGTTATGGCATTTCAGATTCCAAGGAAAACAATAAAGTAATGACTAGAAAGACGCAAGAAACAAACTGATGCTATTACCTCAATCATCTGAGGTATAAACCTCCGAGACTAATACTCCAAACGTATATTTACAAAAATATCTTCATATCACTTCAATATTAGCAGTGACTGCTATTGATCAATTAAATTCTTCTGACATCCACTGGCAAATGAGAGACAACTGTATAGTCAAGCCAACAAAACTTAACGTAATGTACGGTAATGTAAGTTATGACAATTGACAGAATCCCCAGAAACTTACAAGATTGTACGAGTACCTGAAACTCTACACTACAGTACTTTTTCAGATTCTGGAGGACGCGGGCACCTAGATTCAAATTGATCAAGGTAAACATCCAGGGCTTTGATCCAAATTTATGAAGTAATGAGAAAAGAAAGCAAATGCATCCTGAATTAAATGAGATACAAGGTCAAAACAACCGTATCACACAAATGAAACTTTATCATCTACTAACAGAAGAATGGAGAAAAACACTTTACACATCATCCATCGAACAATTAAACATGAAACTGGCTTAACCATTGTCCCCATGCATGCAGGAAAAAACCAGGCTTGATGGACCACACTCCAGCACAATCCCATATATCTGCTCTCTCATGGTCACCTCATGGAAAGCATATGATAGTGATACGATCTGCCATCCCTCCACAAAAATCTTGAGCTATCCAAAGTCCAAACTCCATGATACTTGAAACACCAGCTCTGGGCTCTCTACAATTGAAAGCTGAAATCACGACCTGAGGTTAGTTATTCATATAGAGTATTATATCCATTCACTTCCTAGAAAGTAGAAATTCAATAAAAATGGTTCCAATAAAATAAAATGGTTTCCAAAGATGTCACCTGTGCCAATCACTTAGTTGAAGATATTCTATGGAATGATGGCATCCAGCTGCTTGAAGCACCAGTTTTGTTCCCATGTCCACGGCCATTATTTGTAGCTTCAGTTTGCCCCTCTGCTTTGGGTTGACTCTTTTTCAAGGCACCAGAACGAGCAAATGAAGTAGAAGGTATTGCTGCATTGCTCCCCATCTGCAACAGTGACATCTCAAAGCAGTTATTTTAAGTTGACCGACCGATGGTGAAGTTACATCATATTAAAACTAGTAAACAGAAATGGCAAGGACTAAGACACTCTAAAACATGCCACATTAATTTCAATTCAATTCCTTCTTCTATATTTAAACAGGCAGTTTATAAGTATACATGAAACATGATATAACATGCTTCATCAGGCAACTTACATGTTTCTCACCCATATTTTGACTAACCGATGGTCTAAACTGCATACGAACATCTGGACGACCAAGGTTACTTGGTCCTCTGTGCTCCATAACTTCACCTGAATAAGAAGCATCCTTGATTCCTGGAATTCATAAATAAGGCAAGATGTGTGTCATAAAAGAAAAGTTCCAAAATGAGTTAAAAATGAAAAATATCTTCCGCAGGAAGAAACTAACTAGAAACCATGAAAGACTGAAACTATAAGCAGAAATGCCCCATTCTCCATACGATGGAAATAACTACAAGTTACCAAACTGAAAATTTGTTAAAAAATTATAAGCAAATTCTTGGAGCATGGACCTTTAAGCTTATCTGTAGTCATTGCTTGGCTGTTTCTAGTTCCAGAAAAAGGCTGCACATCCTGGAAAAAAAATATCAGGTGAAACAAGTATTACCATATAAGATTGAGTTAAAAAACCGACCAGAATATGAAGCAGCCTCCAAACATTGTCATGCAACTATAAACAAATCCCTCTTGATAAATTTTTGGTTAGAGAAGTCATGGAATATTTGGGCCAAAAATATTCATGAGATGCAAGTCTTTTAATTGACATAACCAAAGACAAAATAATAACAAGGAATTAAGAAAATACTAACAGATGATTGAGGATGTGTCTTTGTCCTTTGTGTCTGCTGGTACTTTAGAATTGTCCAGTCAAATATGTAATCAGACTCATAACCTGCAACATAAAATATGAGGAAGTTGAAAACCAGAAAATGCAAATATCAATTTGATGTTGTCCACACAGATACATGGTGTTGCCATTACAGCCAGACAGGACTATAAAATACAAGGCTATCAATTTAGAATCTAGGTTCATCAAATATTATTAATTGTCAACATAGCAACCCAAACATGCAACATGGAAGAACATGAGAAAAATGGTGAACTTAGCAGTTGATTACCTTCTCGGGTAAACAAATCTTGAAACAAACGCTTCAAGAATCCATAATCAGGCCTCTGATCAAATGTTAAAGAGTGGCAATAGTGAAAGTATGATGCAAACTCCACAGGGTGTGACTTGCACAAGACCTTTTGAACATGAAACAAATGATAGGTAAGCATTGAACAACAAAAGATTCTCAAAACATTTTTCTTTCATGTGAGGGGAGATATCAAAGAAGGAAATACCTCTATTGGTGTTGATAACTTCTTCTCACATATTTTATCATACTTCTGCTTCTTTGTAGCAGCCTTTAGACCCTGCCAAGGAAGACTAAATGCAGAAATTAACAAAATCAGTTAGACAACAGTCAGAAGCACTGTGCTAGATAACATTTGAATACATGAAGTCATCAGGATGAATGAGATACAGATTAAAGCAAAATCAAGGCTCTTACAACCCCTAACGTAATTGAGTAGCAGAAAAAGAATGGCAGATGAATTGGGGCATACCTTCCTCTCAAGAAATACAAAAGAACATAGCCAAGTGATTCCAAATCATCCCGACGGCTTTGCTCTGTGGAGATTAAAGAGAAAGTCAAGACACCTTTAGAGCTCAGCTGCAATATTAACAAAGAATAGAGAAAAAAAGCAACAATCCTTACCAATTCCAAGATGAGTATTGCAACTAGCATAACGTGCAGTTCCTGTTAAATTTTTATTCTCCCTGTAAGAATTAAAAAGAAAAAACACTTCTTAGCCAAGGGGGGGAAGCGCTAATAAACAGATCAAGAAAAAAAAACATGCTTAAAACTGAATTCTTTTATAGGCTTAAACATAAAAATTAAAATGGATCAGAAACAGAGCATCATCAAGTAAAATTGTCCAGTTTACTAACACGTTAAAAAGGAAAGCCAACCAGATATTAAACAAGAACTTGGTCATCGGATTACTACCTGTAAGGAATATGTCTATTTGTGTTGGGATCACGATATCTTTTGGCAAGACCAAAGTCAATTATGTAGACCTGATGAGGGAAAAAAAGAGTTATGGAAAATAAATAAAGCAGAAAGTAAAACAAAAGAAGTATCATTTGTGCAAATCAAGCATTGAAGAAATGTACCTGATTTGCTTTCCTGCCAAGACCCATGAGGAAATTATCTGGTTTGATGTCTCTATGCAGAAACCCCTTAGCATGCATAAATTCTATTCTGGCAATCTACAACTCATCAAAGGAAAAAAAAAAATTCAGAAGGAGCATTATGCAAATAACAACTAAAGAGAAATTATCAAATTGTCATACGAGGATGAGGATCTGGACAACTCTTATTTGCAAATTCTTTAACTGTTTACCATTTGATCAGCCAACATTAAGACTGTTTTCAATGAAAACTTTCTCCCACAGTAGACAAATAAGTCTTCCAGGCTTGGTCCCAGCAAGTCAAGAACAAGCACATTATCTTCACCATTTACTCCACACCATTTTATGTTAGCAATGCCACCTAAAAACAAATAAATTTGTGCAAATATCAATTGCATTAGCATAACTGAAAGAACATTTAAAAAGAAGTTTGCATTCTCAACATAAAACTACCAAAAAATTTTCCTTACTTCCTCCTTGAAGAATATTATACAGCTTGGCTTCATATAACAATTGAGGATGTTTTGTCTGCCTGTTTTCCTGACAGCAACACAAAAAATATATATTTCACTAATTTATATCAATTCAGTTTTACTCTCACAGGAAGTAGCTGTTTCATAAACATGATGAAATCTACAAGCACTTGTTCAAGTATACAATCAAGCTGCAAAATCAATTTTACAAATTTAACAAAATACTTGGCTAATTTCAAATTATCCAATAAATGTTACAACAATTACAAAATCAGATAAATTTTCTATTACTCAATTAGTATCCACCTTAAAACCTTAATATTACAGCTGAATTTTTTTTCTTTTAAACCATTCATGATGAAAGAAACAAACAAAAATCAAAACTTGCTAACAAATTTCTAAGTGAAGACTTACAATCTTTACCGCGACAGTTTCACCCGTCTCGATATGAGTAGCTGAAACAAATCAAAACCAAACGAAAAAAAACATACATCAAATTGATAAAAAAAACTTGAGATGAATTAGCATAATAAGAGAATAAATAGAGCTAAAAAAAACTGAAAAATACCAAGAAAAATTTCACCGAACGATCCACTTCCGATTTTGCGACCTAACTTGTACCTCTCTCCGACGATCCTCTCCATATATCAGCTGGAATTCTTTCTCTTTCGATTTTCTCTCTGGATTTTCCCGAGAATCAGTCGATTTGCTGATGGATTTGTGAAAGGGGAGAAAATTAGGGCAAAGCAATTGAGAAATTGATAAAGCGAAAAAGGAAGATTTTAGAGATTTCGAGGAAAGGAAGTGGAGGACGAAAAATGGTGACCATTTTTTGAGGAGGGCATTTTGGAGATTTCGTTAATTTGGAAAGATTTTCAACGGAGATGACGATTGGGAAAAGGAAGTCGGTAACGGGCAAAAAGGATTAGGGGCCGTTTTGAAATTTTAAAGAATACGAGGGACGTAAAAAGAAAAAATAGATTGACCAATGCAAATTATGCAATTTGTCAAATAATAGGGAAGGATTTGTAATTTATAGGATTTATGGGGTTGTCATTTCAAACTCAGTTTTTTAAATAATACTTCTAGTTTTAATATCAGGGTAATCTACGCTTTAATCACTCAACTTTAAAATATTATAAAAAATTATTAAACTATTTGAAAATTTTCATTTAAATCACTTAACTATTCAAAAGTTCTTTATTTAAGTTAATGGATTGTTAAGGTTTTTTTCCCTTTTAAATTTAGTTAGCAAACTCCAAGCAACGATAAGATGATTGGTACAGTACATCAGTACTCATCAAATAGTAGAAGAACACACATTAGATCCAAGTTAATCTGACAATCAGTGTTAAATATTGAATAAGAAATGTGTTGAATTTTGGTTCAAGATTGATGATATTTAAATTTGTTTCACGAAAAAAACTAAATTATAGAAGAGAAAGGAGAGGATGGTGCAAGTAGTGTGAATAGAAAATAGCATACAATAATAATTTTAACAATTTAATAATTTAAATAGAATCTTTTAAATAATTTAATAACTAATTTATAATTTTTTAAGTTTAGAAAAAGTTTAATCCAAATTTTTATTTAAAAGGTACAAATTTGAAATTATATATTTGTTTACTATAATCACATGGTAGATCGTGATTTAGTATCAAAATTAATATATATTATTTATCTACAATAATTTCGTCACTTTTTAAATGTTAGTATAAAAATCACTAATTGAGATGAGTGGAGTGAGTGACGATACATTCAATATTAAATTATATCGATTAAACAAGTTGATTTGATTGAATTTTCCATCCATTTGATTATTAAATTACAAACACTTGGTTTTCAAGATATCTAGAAAACATTGACCGCAGCACCTGGTCCTGGTGCAAGGATGAAAATTATATGAATATTTATATAGAGATTTATTATTATTTTAAAAATAATATTATTATTTTAAAAATAATATTATTATTTTAAATTGATCATGGAAATTATTAAAATTCAATTTTAATAAATATGTGTATTTTACCAAGAACAGAATTTAGTCAAGCATAGATAACTATCTTTAATATATTAATATTTAGGTCAAATCTTATTGTTTTTATCGTAATTTTTTATTGAAAATAAATTTATTACGCCATTTTGAGTAAATTTATATATCTGATCAATACTTCAAAATATAAATCATTTTAAAATATTATAAATATAAATAACTAAAAAAGTAAAATAAAAATAAAAAAATAAAGTGTTTTTAGTGGGTATTGATTTACACGTTGAAGAAACAAAATGAATGTGGCATACAACCATGCAGTTCGTCGTTATTCATGAAAACTGCACTTTGTTTTTTTATAACTGAAATATCGATCATTTTCAAGCTTTAGTCAGACGGAGAATACCGGCATCATTTCTTTTTTTCCTTTTTAATCCTCATTTACACTCTCAAGCAAACAAGCAATTCCATTCCATAGCCCGGGGGAAAAAAATCCCACCATGGAAACTCCTTCAGATGAAAACAACAAGATCAGAGAACCCTTCCTTTCATCCTCTCCATCAAAGGGTGGTTTCAGAACACTGCTTTTCATCTTAGGTTCGTCGCCTCAAAAAATCAAAAAAGCTTTGGATTCAATGGTGGTTTTATGATTTTTTATTTTTTATTTTGATTCAACTTTGTGACAGCAACGGAGGCTTTTGAAAGGGTGGCGACTATTGGGTTATCACCGAATATGATAGTGTATTTGAGGAGAGAATTCGGCATGGAAACAGCTAAAGCTGCTAACGTGATCTTCTTTTGGTCAGCTGCTACCAACTTCACTCCGATCATTGGTGCTTTTATTGCCGATTCTTATATGGGAAAGTACCGTATGATCGGATTCGGATCCGCTCTTTGTTTTCTGGTAATTCAAATCTCCTTTGAAACCTAAATTTTTTTTATAAAAATAAATTTAGCCTTCAACATTTATATATTTTATTAATTTCATCATTATTCTTTTTAAAATTAAATTTAACCCTTATTTTTAATTAAAATATTGGCGTGCAACTCGCATGATAATTCACATATATTTTATGTTGATATAACATTCTTTTTTTATATTTTTTATATATCAAGTCAACAGAAAATTTAAAAATTAAAAAATATTCAAAAATTTAAAAAATACGAGTCAAATTGATAAAAGAACTAAACATTAAAGGTTGCTATTAGGTGTACAATATTATCACTTTTGTTAATGTTTTATGGCATAATTACTTATTTGATTCTTCAATTTAAAAAATATTATTTTAGCCTTTCATTTAATTTTTTATTTTTTAGTCCTTAAATTTATTTTTTGTCAAATCAACTTAAAATAGATGGAAAAGTTAACTTTTATTCACTCTATTGATGTAGCATATATGTGGATTGTCACACGAACGACATATATGCATTTAATTAATATTCAAATAAATCATATAAATTATTTTTAAAATTAAAATTATTAAAAAGTATAAAAAGTATAAAAATATTTTTAAATTTTTAAAAATTAATTAAATGCCGATATGTTATCTACGTATATACTACATCAGTAATGTTAATTCTTATCTATTTTGGTTGATTTGATAAAAATATAAATTTAATAATTAAAAGAAAGAAAAATTAAATAAATGATTAAAATAAATTTTTTAATTGAAGGGTCAGATAATAACGTTTAATTTGTCAGCTTATTCTCTTCTATATTTGTTTCTTATATTACATGTTACTCGAATCTAGATTCGATACCGAAAGATAACTTTCTAAAATAAAAATCGGATTTCGAGGGGAAATGAGTTTCCAATTAATCCGATTAGAATCGGGTTTTGATTTCGAAAAATTTATTAAAATAACCCTGTTTTATATTTGAGTTAACTTTAAAAAATTATTAAATAATTTGAGAGTTTTTATTTAAATCACTAAATTATTATAATTGTTGTTGTATGAATTTTTTTATTCGTATAATTTACATTAATCGAAAGCTCTTCTCTTTTTTTTCTCTACAGTTTAATTTTTCTTATAAAATAACTTTAAACGTAATGAACAAATTAGAGGAAGAAGAGTTTTCAAACGGTGCAAATAGAGAAGGTTATACATCAGCGAGTATAATAGTTGAGTGATTAAAATGAAATTAAACCCTTCAAATTTTTAAAAATTCTAATTAAGCCCTACAAAAGTTTCTAAAGTTTTAATTAAACACTTCAAAATTCTCATTAACCTTCTTAAAAGGTTTTAAATATTTTAATTAGAACCCTAGTTTTAGAAAAATTAGTTAGACCCCTTAAATTTTTTAAGATTTTAATTATCCCCTAAAGCTTAATGTAACGTTGATTATCCTTAAAGAAAAAGTAATCAGGCCACAGAAACTGCTCCATCCAGGAGATCCTCATAAAAGATTTCAATTTCTTTTTGGTCTCATTAATCATCTTTTTCTTCATGCTAGGGGATGATTCTACTATGGTCAACAGCCATAATTCCACAAGCAAGGCCATATTGCGACCAATTCAACACCATTTGTGAAGCCCCGACAACACCCCAACTTCTACTCTTATATTGTTCATTAGGCCTAATCTCTATCGGAGCCGGTGGCATAAGATCGTCGTGCATGGCCTTTGGTGCCGATCAATTGGATAAGAGAAACAACCCGGAAAATACAAAAACTTTACAGAGTTTCTTCGGCTGGTACTATGCCACTGTCACGTTTTCAGCTCTAATTGCTGTAACTTTGATCGTTTATGTTCAAGATAATTTGGGGTGGGGGATGGGTTTCGGGATACCTGTAATGTTGATGTTCGGTTCAGCTGTTTCCTTCTTCTTAGCATCTTCGTTTTACATCAAGTTGAAAGCTAAGACAAGCTTACTCACTGGTCTGGCTCAAGTTATAGTGGCTTCTTTCAGAAACCGGCACATTGAGTTACCGTCACATGCCACTAATGAAGTTTACCATATCAGAAAGGGATCGATGCTCCAAGTGCCAAGTGAAAAACTAAGGTACCATCACAATATCATTACATCGTCTTATCATAATATCAGTCTACTTAGTTCATGGAACTTTACTTAAAAAGTTGGCATCCATTCTCTTCGTTTTTGCAACCATTTTCTCTTTCTTTAGCCTTAAGTATGGCATCTAGTCATAATATCTTTGGTGAAAGTACCTATGAAGTCCCTCTATTATAGTGACTGGACCAAATTAGTCCCTATATTATTAAATTGATCAATTTAGTCTCATATTATTAAAAAGAATCAAATAAGGCTAAATTGGAATAGAGTTAACATTTACGGTTTAAAGAAATAGAGTTAACATTTACGATTTAAAAATGACATTATAATTATTTGGGCTTATTTGATTCTTTTTAATAGTTTGGGGACTAAATTGATCCATTTAACAATAATGGGATTATTTCGATCTAGTCCCTATAATCAAGAGACCTACCATGTACATTCACCTAATATTTTTACACTATTATCATTGAAATTTTGAGTTTAGAGTTAATTATTGTAACCCTTTGGTTCTTATCATTAATATTCAAATCTTGGTATTTGTAACCCTTTCCTCTTCCTCTTACCTTAGTAAAGGATGAAGCCAAAAAATTTATATCGGGAGATCCAAATTAGATTTGTAAAATATTGAGGGCTAAAGCACAAATTTTACCATTTTTCACTATAACTTTATAAATTTTAAGAGCCTAAAAGGCACTAAGGGTCAAGTCCCTTGCCTATACGGAAATCTCTCTTTCTACATGTTTAACAGAACTTGACAAATGTTGCCTACATTAACTTAATCATCTTTGTCTTGTCCATTTCATTTTCTTTGTAATCTGCCCAGGTTTCTGAATAAAGCTTGCGTGATAAAAGATCCTCAAGAGGACTTAACCTCGAATGGAGATGCTTCAAACCCATGGAGTCTTTGTACAGTAGACCAAGTGGAGGATCTAAAAGCATTGATCAGAGTAATGCCGCTTTGCTCTGCCGGAATCATGATGTCTGTCAACGTTTATCAAGGCTCATTTATGGTAATTCAAGCAGGCACCATGGACAGGCACGTAACTCCAAACTTCGAAATCCCAGCAGGTTCATTCAGCATGTTTATGATGATCTCTATAGTTGTATGGATCCCCTTCTACGACCGGATAGCTCTTCCTTTAGCTTCAAAGATTAAAGGAAAACCAGTTCGTCTTGGTTTAAAACAAAGGATGGGGATTGGTCTTCTTTGCTCTGGTGCATCCATGGTAGCATCCGCAATCGTAGAGTATACTCGACGGAAAATCGCGATCGAAGAAGGACTTACCGATGAACCGCCAGCAGTTGTGCATATGTCTGCACTATGGGTACTGCCGTTTTATATCCTAGGTGGCTTGGCTGAGGCCTTCAATGGAATTGGACAGATTGAATTCTGTTACTCCGAATTACCGAAAACCATGTCGACCATTGCGGCCAATATTTACGGATTCGGAACCTTCATTTCGAACCTGGTGGCGAGTTTTATAACAAGCATGGTTGACAATGTTACTAAAAGAGGAGGTGAAAGTTGGATTTCAAGCAACATGAACAAAGGGCATTATGATTACTATTATTGCCTTCTTGCTGGATTGAGCATGCTTAATTTTATCTACTTTCTGGCTTGCTGCAAAGCTTACGGTCCTTGCCATGGAGATAACAAAAACCAGGCAGAGAAATCCAAAAAAGGAGATTATGAGAGTATAGATGATAGTTAAGTTCCTTGGTATACAGTAAGATACATGTGATGTCTAATGAAAATCTTATTGTATTGATTGAGTACTATATCAGCCTCTCGTTGAATATGGATATTGAATATGGTAACTCAGAAAAAAAAAAAAAAAAACCCTCAATAATATAGCACAAACCCCAATAACTAAACGGAGAACATAAAAGAGGATTGAAATTTTTATGCTTATTAAATATTTTATTGCAAAGTTATTATTCTATCTGTCTAACATTAAAAATATTAAAGTATTATTAAATATTTTAATACGTAAAAGATTTATAAATGTTAATTAAAATATTTTAATAAAGTAAAAATATTAACATTACTTAACAATATTACAAATTATAAAATCTATTTATGAAAATCGATTATAACAAACTTTTTATTCTAACATTTTAATTAAAAATATTTAAAATTTGTTTTAGCCTTTTATGTTGTGAAAATTATAAGAAACAATGGAGAAGCAATATTATGTAATAATTTTAATAAAATAAAATGTAATTTAGCTCTAAATACATATATATATATATATATATATGATGTTTCAAATAAAAGATTTCAAGTTTTCATGCGAAGATGGGGTGTAAGAATCTCTACTGTTTGGTCTCATTATCTGTTATGGTCAACAGCTATGATTCCACAAGCAAGGCCCTATTGCGACCAATTCAATACCATTTGTGAAGCCCCAACAACAACCCAACTTCTACTCTTATATTGTTCATTGGGCCTAATCTCTATCGGAGCTGTTGGGCATAAAATCGTCATGCATGGCCTTGAGTGCCGATCAGCTGGATGAGAGAAACAAACTTGCAGAGTTTCTTCAATTGGTACTATGTTACATCAATGTTTGCAGCTCTAATCGCTGTAACTTTGATCGTTTATATTCAAGATAATTTAGGGTGGAAAATGGGTTTTGGGGTACCTATAATGCTGATGTTCCTTTCAGCTATTTCGTTCTTCTTGGCTTCTTCATTTTACATCAAGTTGAAAGCTAGGGCAAGCTTGCTTACTGGTTTGGCTCAAGTTGTAGTGGCTAGTTTAAGAAAGAGGCAGATTGAAGTGCCAAGTGAAGTTTACCATATCAGAGAGAGATCGATGCTTCAAGTGCTAAGTGAAAAACTAAGGAACTAGCATCATAAATACATCGTCTATTTTAACTTAATCATCCTTGTCTATTGTATCTTCTTTGTAATCTGTCCAGGTTTCTGAATAAAGCTTGCATGATAAAAAATCCCCAAGAGGACTTAACCTCGAATGGAACTGCTTCAAACCCATGGAGTCTTTGTACAATAGATCAAGTGGAGGATCTAAAAGCATTGATTGGAGTGATGCCGCTTTAGTTCGCCGGAATCATGCTGTCCATAACCGTTAATCAAGGTCAATTTATGATAATTCAAGCAGGAACCATGGATAGACACGTAACTTCAAACTTTGAAATCCCAGCAGGTTCATTCAGTATGTTTATGATGATCACTATGGTTGTATGGATCACATTCGAGGACCGGATAGCTCTTCCTTTAGCTTCATAGATTAAAGGCAAACCAGTATGTCTGGGTTTAAAACAAAGAATGGGAATCGGTCTTGTTTGCTCTTGTGCATCCATGGTATCCTCAGCATGTGAGTCTGTACTCGGCGGAAAATCGCAATCGAAAAAGGACTTTCCGATGAACCGCAAGCCGTTGTGCAAATGCCTGCACTATGGATTCGGAGCCTTCCTTGGGAACCTGGTGGCAAGTTTAATAATAAGCTTTGGTTGACAATGTTACTAAAAGGGGAGGGGAAAGTTTGTTTCAAGCAATATGAATAAAGGGCATTATGATTACTATTATTGACTTCTTGCTGGCTTGAGCATGCTTAATTTTTATGTACTTTCTGGTTTGCTGCAAAGCTTACGGTCCTTGCCATGGAGATAACGAAAACCAGGCTGAGAACTCCGGCATAGGAGATCATGAGAGTGTAGATCAAAGTTGAGTTTCTCGTTATATACGAGCACTTCAGTTAGATATGTGTGATGCCGAACGAACATCTTATTGAAAATAAAAAATAACTTAAATAAGCTTCACGAATTGTTGAAAAATGTTGAATTTTTTTAATTTAAGAAAAATACAGGATCTTATTGAAAGAGGAGAATTTAAATTCAAAAGGAAGTCGTTCTTTTTGCTAGGATTGATTGAAAATCTATAAAATTGTTTTTAAAAATAAAATCTTTTAAAAAACATAATTTTGGATTTGTGTTAAAATTTAAAAGAAAATTTGGGTTCAAAAATCAGCCGTGACGAAGATTTTAACACCCTCGTTACCTTTAAATTAATATTTTATTAAATTTACGCTCTTAATTTTTAAAATACGATATCAATTCACTATTTAATTGTTTAAGTTTAAAAAATATTAAATTTTATTTAAAAGATAAAGATTTTAACCTACTCAATTCGGAAAGGACATCCCAATTTTAATAAACAACAATGATGTCTCTTCCGTCAATAAAGAAACAATGATGTCTCACCTGACATAGTAATGGATTCATGACCTATATTAAACCGGGATGTTACCTTACAAAAAAAATTACGATAATAAACATGCAATAAAATAACTATAAATACACAATGATACCGCCAATAATGATAATATATAATAGTATAAATGTCAAATAATAATGTACTACATAATAAATATAAACAAGTAGGAATTAAATGAAAAGAGTCTTTACCCAAGATTCCAAGGACTAAAAGCAAAAATCTAAAATACTTAAGGCCCTAAAGCTAAATATTCCAATTTGGTTTTGTTTTTTCTTTCTAATGTTATTTAATAAACATTTATCATTCGATTATTAACATGATTCAAGATTAAAGTATACAAAAACAAAAAAGAAATGATCAAATATCTATAATAGAGAAAAGCTAAGAACATATTTTATTAAACAAAACTAAATTTAAAAAGTCTTGCATCTTAGAATGAACTCCAAGTTTGGTTCCTTCATTTCTTTCTCCTCGCTCGTATGAACAGCTTCTTCTTCTTAACATTTTTATTTTATAAACTTAAAATCATAAATTAGTGAGCCCAGAAATTAAATATTTAAATAAAAAGTGCATAATTTGAATATCTATTTTGAGAAAGTATTGTATGAAATAATAATAATATTTATTTTAATAATTTTATCCACATCAAGTATTTTTATCCGAATTTTGGATTTTAATTTGGATTTAATTTTTTCGAATAAAAATATGATATAGTATAAATCTATTAAAAAAAGATATGATAACGTAACATCACTATTTTATATTTTCCATCTATTTTTCATATACGCCAAAGAAAAAACCAATAATTTTTTTAGTGGGGTGGCTTTGCACATTTCCAACACATCCATGAAACACCGAGTTTGTCGGTCTTATAATGGGACAATCAATCATATTCTAACTTCAAGCTTTTCCCAAAGAAGGTATACTTTCATTTCAGAAAGGTACAAGTCCAAACCGGACCACTTTGGCTTAGTCATATAGAATACAAGTAGAGTGATTAAAGTAAAAGGAATAATATCATTTTTAGCACTTTGATTCTTAAACTTGACAATTAAATACATTTTAATAATTAAACTTAGATTTTTCAAAATTTAATAATATGGTTAGTGTTACTAAAATAAGACCAAATCAGATGGATTGAAAACTAATCAATATAATAGTCTAAACAAAGGGACTAAACTGATTGACTCGAAAATTATTTGAAATTAGTAAAATAAAATTTTGAGAGTTGAACATGTTGAACCAATTTAATAGTTTTTTTTAAAAATAGATTTAATAAAATTTTAATTAATTATTTAATTATTATTGATCCAATATTCAAACCCATTAAACTAATTAAATAAAAATCAATAGTCTAAATTATTCAACTATTTTGTCTTTTTAAAGGAGGAAAGTAATGTTAAAGAGGACAACTTAATGCTCTCACGAAATACACACCATCCAACACTATCTCACAACGGTTCCTAGAATTTGAGCCCTCCTTGCATTGAATGGCAACCTGTCTACAACATTCCAAATGCTTTCCAAGTACAAAATGGAAAGAGATGAACACAGATGAACACAGCAAGCTCAGTGAACCTTTCCTTACATCCCCTCCATCAAAATGTGGTTTCAGAACTCTGCCTTTCATCTTAGGTTCCTTGCACTAAAAAAAAAAAAAAAAAAAAAACCTTTGCATTCAATGTTGATTATATATTTTTTCAAATTTCATGCAACTTTTTGTGACTGACAGCAACGGAGGCCTTTGAAAGGTTGGCTACTGTGGGGATAGCTTCGAATACGTGTATTTGGCGACAGAATTCGGCATGAAGCAGTATATCATAATCTAACTTTATGCCTACGTAAAGCATAAAACAGTACATGTAACAAATAAAGTCACAAAAACCCCTCAAGCATTCTAAGGGTAGATTTAAATGGGCGATATATTTATTTACAGTTAGTATAAAAATAACAATAATGGTAAAATTAGATACTGTACCGATATTATAATGTGAGACAAAAAATAAATTAAACGCACCGCACCACACTCAATCGTCCATCTAACCCTACCTAAGTAAAAACCAAGTAAAGGATAGTATTCCTCAAGTAATTTTACCATTATGCCAATCATTTTTATTATGAAATCGTTTTGAGTACATGAAATAAATTATTATTTAAAATAAATAAGGAATGATAAATCGTGCAAAATTATAATTAAAAACGTTTATAGAGCTTTTATTTCTTTTTTATATTATATATGAAATTAATAAATATGTTTTATTTCTTTTCTAAGTAAAATTATAATTTTAAATATGTTTTAACCAATTTGCATTTTTTTATAAACTATTAGGCTTAATTTAATGAGCAACCTTTAAACTAAATCAATTTTTTGAGTTAAATATTTAAATCTTTTTGGTCGAAGTAAATTTCTAGACTATAATTTAGTAACTATTATGATTTTCATTATTATCTCGGTTCAGAAACACCCTTTTAATCAATTAAGAGTTGACACATAATATTTAATAATATAAAATTAAATTATTATTTAATAATATTATTTTCTCTCCTCCTCTTCACTCCATCTTCATCTTCGCCTCTCTCTCTCCCTTTCTTCCCCTCAATTTCAGCAGCAAAAAATGGAAAAATAAAAGGGGTTAATATAAATAAAAAGCTGTGAAAATAAAAAAAAAAATGCGGGGAAGAAGAACGTGAAACCCCCCAGATCTAATAGAAAAGGAAACTTGTTGCATCACTAAAGACTGAAAAATATTTGTAAAAGACATTGTTTTTTGTTGAAATAATAATTTCCTTTGCAAGGATCATTACAACTGAGAGTAAGCTCAAATCTAACATCTCTTCAAATTATTATTCTCTTCTAAAATAAAATCTAATTATATAATAGTAGTTTAAATAAATAACGATATTAATATTTTAAATCAATATGAATAATGACAGAGTCAGAAAATTAAAATTAAATTATATATTATTATGATAATAATGATTTATATCTTTATAATTTTAAAAATTAAATTAAATTATTATTATTTTAATAATAAATAACTTAAATAATAAATTTTTCATTTCAAGGGCCAGCGTCTGACAACGTTCAGATTACGCTACTGAATATGAGCAAAAATTAAATGAAATATGGATAGGAGATTATAGCTTGATTTGAAAGTCGACCTTTGATTGGACCAACAAAAAAATTTCAATCAATCACACGTGAGTTGGGACCATGCACCGTCACAATCTAACTTTATGCCTACATAAGGCAGAAAACAGATAATCTAATAACTTCTCAAGCATTCCAAGTGAAAACCAGTGCAAATGATAGTATTCGTCGAGCAATTTTTACCATTATGCCAATCATTTTTTTATTATTAACATGAAATAAATTATTATTAAAAATTAAAAAAGGAAAGACAAATCGTGCAAAAATTATAATTAAAAACGTTTTTGAGCTTTTTATTTCTTTTCCTTTTATTAGTAAATCAATAAATATACAATTATATCATATTTTTTAAAATTTTGTTTTAAAGCTGGTATAATTTTTAAAGTGCAGTAAAATCAAATATTAAAAGCAAATGTAGAATACAGGAGTAAAGTCAGAAATTTTTTAAGGGATTAAAATTAAATTGTAATTTTTATAATAGTAAAATATAATTTTAAATGATTAAATTAAAATTTTATCATTTTTAAGAAATTAAAATATAATTTTATATTTATTAATTTAAATTTTTAAAAATTTAAAGAGTTTAAATATAAATTTTTTATTTTAAAAGGCCAGGGCCTACCAATCCCTGAATTCGGCCTAGTTGAATAGCGTTAATTTTTTAATTCACAACTTTAAATTTCTAAATATATTCCTTTTGAAGTTTTGAACATTATTAAAATTTTAAAAATTATATTTATTCTTTTAAGTTTTGTTTTTAAGCTTTTCTAAATTAACAATGTTTGAAAATTTAACTCATTTTTAAAAATATTTTATATTTTTAAAATAGATTTTTAACAATTTTAAAAATTTTAAAATTTTATACTTAATTTAATAAGAAGCCCTAAACTATATATATTTATATAACTAAACTATAATTCCGTAATTGTTATAGTCCATGCTCATTATCTCTATTAAAAAATTTCTTCCATTAATTAAGAGTTGACACATGATATTTTTAATAAAATAAAATAATTATTTAATAGTATATTTTCTCTCTCCCCTCCATCTTTATTTTCTTCATTTATTTACAACAGCAAAATGGAAGAAAAAATAACTCTAGATTTAATGGAAAAGGAAAAAAAAGTGAAAAAATTGTGGGAAGAAAATATAGAAATGATATAACGAAGCAATGGAAGAAGAATGAAAAACTTTTAGATTTGTTAACTATTTTTTAGATCAAAATTCTTTTTAAAATTAAGTATATATTTATAATTATTATTATTTTATTACAAAAATATTATAGTATTGTTTAAAAATTTTAACATTAAAAATATTGTAATAATATTAATACTTTTTACATTACTTAAAAGATTGTAAATTTCAATATATATTTCTATTTAGAGTAAATTTATATGACTATTAAATAATTTACTGTAAAATTATTATAGTATTGGTATTGTTTAAAAAAATTAACATTAAATATTTTAACATTACTTCAAAAATTTATAAAATTTTGATTAAAATATTTTAATAAGGTTATTACTAAACAAAATTATCTTGTGTATTGTATTGTAGCATTTGTAAGGTGAAGAGAAACCCTCGAAATTTCTAGATGTTAAATTCTTATTTCCTTAATTTCGGTTCCGGGGAGGATCTAAAACTTTCATCTTTTTTCCAGAACAATTTGGAATGCAGTCAAAGCCTTGTAATATTATTGATTTTTACTGCATGGAAAAATTATTACTAAAAACGTTTTTAGAGCCTTAATTTTTATTATAAAATCAATGAAGAAATAAAATATGTTGACTACATGAACGAATTATTGTCGTAATCAATCAGAATTGGACATTATCACACATATTTGGTTCAATATATTTACATCCACGTCGACAACATTGACCTAATAATCTAGGTATACTTTATAATTTTTTAAAAATAATAAATATTATTAAAATATCAAGCAGTTTCAAAAATATTCACGCCAGCGATGAAGTAAATTAAATTGCGATCATGTCCTTGTGTTTAAAATTTTAACAATTTAATTAGTTTTTCATTCAAATAATAAATATTATTTTTCATTTAAGTACTTGAATTTTTCTTTTATAAAATAGTTATCTAAAACTTTATTCATTTATCATTTTAAGTGTCAATCATCGACTCACATTTAAAAATAAAAACCTTTAAACCAATCAAATTATGATAACATTTTTAATTAAACATCTTCATCTTTCTTTTCTTCGAATTTCTCCTATTAAAACAAATCTCATTTTAATATTAAAATAAATCATCATTTTAGCCAAAAGTAAACCCGATTTCAATGTTAAAAACTCAAAATAGGAAAGAAAAAGAAGTGACAGAAATAAAACCTCCATTTCCTCCTTTTTTTTAGACCATGACAAGTTGTTTTTTTTGAGGGTTTCTTATTTCACACTTTGCTAAGAAGATGATGAAGGGAGGGAGGGGAAGGGAAAGAGAGAGAATTTTTTTTTTTTATTTCTAATTTAATTTTTATTTAATGTTAATTTTAATTTTTTATTTATTTTAAAAAATCACGTGTAATAATTTAATTGTTTCTAAAATTTTATTTTAACAAGAATTAACTATCGGACTAGAAATGATAGTCAAATAAAGTTTTAAGTGTCTACTTTGATAAAAAAATCAAATATTTAAATGAGAAAAATTGTTTAGTTTAATTATCTATTTTTCATTTAAGACAAATAAAAAACTAAAATTTTCTTCAGTGGTCAGAGGCGATTCTAGAGGGTTGGCATGAGCTTCGGCCCCTCTCAAAATGAAAAATTATCATTTAAGCTTTCTATGTTTTAATTTTAAATTAACAATGGTAAAATTATATTTTGGCCCCTTAAAATTATAAAAATTCTATTTAATCCTTTAAAAATTATAAAGATATAGACTATAAAAAATTAAAATTTCATTCGGCCTCCTATAAAATTGTTCTGACTTCGTCCCTGAGTGGAGTGTCCTTTGCACTTTTACAACATGATTAATGAAATCTCAACTTTATTTTATTTTACTTTTCTTTACATAATATTCTTATCACTAAATCAATAAGTTGGCAAGTTTATTGATTTTATAATCAAACAATGAATCATACTTAAGCTCAGTCATACATAATAAAGTCGGAGTGATCAAATTAAAAGAGAATATAATTTCTTGCTCCTAAACTTAGTAATTAGGTCTATTTTGGTACTTATTTTTTTTAATCTATTTTTGTTCTTGAACTTGGCAACTAATTCATTTTTGCTTGCTAAACTTGGTTCTGTTATTTAATGATGTGATTAGTGTTCCTGGAATAGGATCGGATCAAACAGATCGAGAATTGATCAATATAATGGCCCGAACAAAATGTTGAATCAATTGACTCATAAAACTACTTGAAATTGGTAAAAATCGAAAATTGAAATAAAGATTGACAGTTAAAAACCAATTTAATATTTTTTTACATTTTTAAATATTTATGAATTTTTAATTATTGTCGGTTCGACAGTCAAATTAATTAAACTGGTTAAATTGAAAACAAGTGGTCTAACATGTTCAACCACTAGCCCGGTTGTTAAAATTTTCAAGTGCTGTTGTGGCATAACTTTTATATTTTTTAAATTCAGAGACCAAAATAGATCTAATTATCAAGCGTTAGTGCCAAAGTGGACAAAAATATTATTAGTACCAAAGTGAATCTGATTACAACTTCAGGGTTAAAAATTATATTATCCCAAAATAAAAAAAATCATCAACAGCATATATTTATCTCTTTAAAAAAACAAAAAAATTCATTTGTACTCTCAAAGCTTAGCAAGCAAGCAAGCAATTCCATAGCCTGGAAAAATCCCCACCATGGAAACTCCTACAGATGAACACGGCAAGCTCAGTGAACCTTTCCTTACATCTTCTCCATCAAAGGGTGGTTTCAGAACTCTGCCTTTCATCTTAGGTTCGTTGCCCCTCCCCCCAAAAAAAAAAAAAACTTTGCACTCAATGGTGATTTTATGTATATATTTTTAATTTCATGCAACTTTGTGAGTGACAGCAATGGATGCCTTTGAAAGGGTGGCTATCGTTGGGATAACTACGAATATGATAGTGTATTTGACGGGAGAATTCGGCATGGAAACCACAACAGCAGCCAATGTGATCTTCGTTTGGTCAGCTGCCACCGGTTTCACACCCATCATTGGTGCTTTTATTGCGGATTCTTATATGGGAAAGTACCCTATGATCGGAATCGGAACCATTATTGGTTTTCTGGTAACAAATCTTCTTTAAAACCCTCGAACTTTCTATGTCATTTCAGCTTCCCTGTAGACTGTTCTTACCAATGCCGTTTTCTTTAAACTACTCTCAAGGCATTAAAGTCTAACTTTAGGTTTTTTATCGCTAAACTTTAATTTTATAAAATTATATATTAAAATTATTACTGTACATGTTTTTCCGCTGCATCGAAACAAACACATAGTAACCTTACCGTTTTAATATTCCTTGGTTAGACCCTAAAAATATATATGGTCCATAGGATATTGAAATAACGTTGTCATTTTATCAGAACTCACTTGAATTTGTTGAACCAAAATATTTAATTGGATTTAGGTATGAGAAGTATTATGCGAATATTTATGTAAGATATAAATATGATATTAAAATTCAACTTTTTAGTTTTTATGCACAAATCCAATTAAATATTTCATAACAAGTATTATGGGAGTATATGAAATATAATCCTATGGCCATGGGAACTTCTCTAACCAGGAGTTCCTCATAAAAAAATTCAACTTTTTATGGGGAGATGTAGTGCCAAATCTCTATTAACCATCTTTTAATTTGTTCATGTTAGGGGATGATTCTATTCTGGTCAACAGCTATGATTCCACAAGCAAGGCCATACTGCGACCAATTCAACACCATCTGTGAAGCCCCAACAATACCCCAACTTCTACTTTTATATTTTTCACTAGGCCTAATCTCTATCGGAGCTGGTGGCGTAAGATCGTCATTCATGGCCTTCGGTGTAGATCAGTTGGATGAGAGAAACAACTCGCACAGTTTCTTCAATTGGTGCTATGTTACAATCGTGTTTTCATCTCTAATCGCTGTAACTTTGATTGTTTATATTCAAGATAACATGGGGTGGAAAATGGGTTTTGGGGTACCTGTAATGCTGATGTTCCTTTCAGCTGTTTCGTTCTTCTTAGCATCTTCATTTTACATCAAGTTGAAACCTAAGGCAAGCTTGGTCACTAGTTTGGCTCAAGTTATAGTGGCTTCTTTCAGAAATAGGCACATTGAGTTACCCTCCCCTGACACAAATGAAGTTTATTATATCAGAGAGGGATCGATGCTTCAAGTGCCAAGTGAAAAACTAAGGTACCAGCATCACAATATATATTGTGTATTTTAAATAGATCATCTTTGTCCATTGTATTTTGTTTGTAATCTGTCCAGGTTTCTGAATAAAGCTTGCATGATAAAAAATCTTCAAGAGGACTTAACCTCGAAGGGAACTGCTTCAAACCCATGGAGTCTTTGTACAATAGATCAAGTGGAGGATCTAAAAGCATTGATCAGGGTAATGCCGCTTTGCTCCGCAGGAATCATGCTGTCCGTAACCGTTAATCAAGGCTCATTGATGGTAATTCAAGCAGGAATCATGGACAGACATGTAACTTCAAACTTTGAAATCCCAGCAGCTTCATTCAGCTTGTTTATGATGATCTCTGTGGTTGTATGGATCGCATTCTATGACCAGATAGCTCTTCCTTTAGCTTCAAAGATTAAAGGAAAACCGGTTCGTCTCGGTTTAAAACAAAGAATGGGGATTGGTCTTCTTTGCTCTTGTGCATCCATGGTAGCCTCAGCATTTGTAGAGTGTACTCGGCGGAAAATCGCGATCGAAGAAGGATTTTCTGATGAACCGCAAGCCGTTGTGCATATGTCTGCACTATGGGTACTGCCATTTTATGTCCTAGCTGGCTTGTCTGAGGCTTTCAATGCAATTGCACTGATTGAATTCTGTTACTCCAATTTACCGAAAACCATGTCAACCATTGCGGCCAGTGTTAGTGGATTGGGAGGCTTCACTGGGAGCCTGGTGGCCAGTTTAATAACAAGCATGGTTGACAATGTTACTAAAAAGGGAGGGGAAAGCTGGGTTTCGAGTAATATGAATGAAGGACATTATGATTACTATTATTGCCTTCTTGCTGGCTTGAGCATGCTTAATTTTGTGTACTTTCTGGTTTGCTGCAAAGCTTACGGACCTTGTCATGGAGATAACGAAAACGAGGCCGAAAACTCAGGAATAGGAGATCATGGGAGTATAGATGATTGTTAAGTTTCTCGGAATATACGAGCACTTCAGTTAGGTATGTGTGATGTCGAACGAAAACCTTACTATATTGACCGAGTACATAGAAATAAAAGTTTTAAGAAAAAATATGAACCTCTTGTCGTACACGGATGTCAAATACAGTAATTCGAGAAAAATGAAAAGCCGGAACAATATAGCACAAATGAACAAGATATATGCCAGGTAACAATATGATCATCCTTTCCTAACCAGGACCAACCAAAATCAGCAGGCAGTGCAGAAATGGGAAAACAATATGCTGTACAAAGATCCCGTGTTGATTTTTAATTTTTCATATGTAAAACGTTTTGAACAAATATTTTGATTACTTGGGAAAGGACCGACACTCACCCTGACGTTCAAAATCAAGTCCTTTCAAACCCGGAATTTCATGCAAGCGGAGCAATAACGTCTAAGTTATTCTTCATCAACCATTTTTGGGGATAGAAGGAATTAAATTCAATATTAATCTCCCAAACCATGATTCTCGAGCAGTCCTGCGGTAAGCCTTCCATCTGGCTTTCATCTTCCACGACTTGTTCAATAATTGAGCTTGCCTGCAAATTCAAATCAATGAGTTAAACGTTAGTATCAAGCATTTCAACAGAAGTTATGTTGCAAGAGACTCTTCCAAGGGGTTAATCGACTAACTTGGAAGCCATCTTTGACTGTCTCAAGTTGTCTAATCTGTTCAAGAGTGGGTCGATGCCATCGTCTTGGATCCCAGAGTATGGTACTATTGAAGGCAAACCCTGGCATTTCAGCATGGAATCTTCTGTATCTCTTGCTTAGTTCATTTAGGTGCCATCCAATGACTTTAGTTCCATTACAAACAGGGCCTTCCAGTGTAACTCTATTGTTGTCCTGTGTTTGTTTGGCCACGGTCCATGTCCCGAACTGCCTATAACGAAGGCCATAGAAAAATAAACTGCTGTAATAGGCACAAGTAAAAGGGAGAAGGAGATCGTTGCAATGAAACCAAAAATAAATAAGCAAAGTGCAGACAAAAGCCTAGGTGGAGGCATTTAGTAGTCAACTTTTTCGCTAACATGTATGTATATGAGATCGTCTTAAGGAAGCCTATCTCGAGTAGAGACACGATCACATGGCATAATCAAGAGACAAGTAATGGTTCTCACACTTTCACCGATAGCTTGAAAAGGAAGAACAAAACAAGCCATGATCTAAAATAACGTCACCAGATTTGCATTACAATATCAAGCAAGAGATATTAGTATTTACCTAATATGCCTCATTTGCTTGAAGAGATCAATTGAATAGACGTTATACTCATCGGCAAAGTAGACGATTCCATCAAGTCGATGAGTTTCAATGTGAGATAATGCCACGTTTCTTTGATGAACATTTCTGTCTTTTATACTGGTCAGATTCTTTTTGCAAACAAGATGCCTATACATAATGCCGCTCTTTCTTAGGATATTGGCTGTTTCCTCGGACTGTGAGGTCATCTCCACAACTATCCACAATAATGGAGGTTGAACTAGCTTTAATGTGTATGCCAAACGGTTTAGATAATAGGCTTGATGCAGTCGAGCATGTGTTGGAGTTATAACAATCAAAAGCTTCCGGGATCCCGGATTTATATCTCGAGGAAGTGATTGATTAGTCAGGGCATTATCTAAATTCCCTTCAATCGTTCCCTGTCTTTGCACCAATGCATGTGGATTCAATGTGACATTGTTTTCAACCTCAGCGTCATCCGCCATTGATGTCAGATTCCTTTCTGAACCATCATGCGTATGGAAACTTGCAACAGTCGGTTCTACCTCGAAAGCAAATGCTTTTTGCTCTGAAATGAGGTTCACATAAGAAAAGCCTACGGAAACGAATGATATCAATCCGATAACAAAACCGAGTAGGAAACAAATGAAGAAATGAAAAAGAGCCCTCCTCCATACTTGTCCTTTGTGTTTCGGATTCGGCCTATCAACAGGCCTAGTAGTTCTCGGCGAAAAAACACCGAACACCAATGCTTGAGAATCTGATAAACCTATAAGAGAAGATAACAAGCCACCAGTCTGCGGCGTTGTCGACTTCGACAGAGGAGAAGGAACTGAACGTTCAGCCTCCCCTGTAACCGGAGTCCCCGGTCGATGCACCGGAGACAGTGTTCTTCTAATTGATGCCATCAACAAATTCAACACTAATATGATGAAACTCCTTAATCAACAAAGAATCACCATAAGACAGCAACCAAATTTATTACAGAGCTCGTTCTAAACATGAGTATGCACTAATTGCTCCTTTCTGCAACAATCAAGAGTACCAGATACATTCAACGAGCCGAGTTCAATCTAAAAAAAATAAAAAAAAATACAACTTTCCCTTTCATCTCATACAGTATTGCTAAATTAACTATCAGTAATTCCAAAGGCACCACCAGAGTTGAATACAAAAAATGAGGTTCCAAAAGAGAATCTAATGAAAATGGTAACCAATTTACCTTCCAATGGAAAATGGGCCTTCGATCTTCTTTCAAAAAAGTCACAAAGATGAGAGAACCAGCATCATCTCCGAGCTTTTTTTTTTTTACGAACAAAATAAAAGTATAAGCATTTTCGGATCTTTCTTTGGGTTAAACCAAAGAGAAGATGTTGATTGTTGGGTGATCTCCGTAATGGACTTTGGCTCTCGAGAGTTGAGAAAAGAGAGAGAATTAACTGTAGTTCAGAGAACACAGAGTCTTTGGTTTCTTCAGTCACAAAGATTTTCAGACATGACACGATAAATTTATGTTTTTAATTTTTTAATGGATACCTTTTACCTGACCGACGGGCGGCAGTATATATGTGACTGCGCTGTAAAATGCACGTGATAGCTGGAAAATGCTTCAATGGACCAACCAGCTTTAACCCAAATGGAGTATTTGATAATTGATTTGTCCAATAAAATCTACTTCAATTTTTAGTAGTTTCGGGACATTCCCAGTACGTTAAATTTTTTTTTTTTTTGGTTAAATATTGATGATATTATCTACATCACAGTCAACATATATACTATATTAGCAAAATTAATAAAATGTTAATTTTTTCATTTTAAAGTAATTTAATAAAAATATAAATTTTAAAATTAAAAACTAAAAATTAAATAGAAGATTAAGACTTTTTTTATATAAAATTGAAAGATAAAATAAATCATTATTTTAAAAATAAACTTGTTCAAACTAGTACACGTTGATACGGGGTTTGAGGATAGTGATATGAGGCATTTGTGAAGATTTTGGCTATTGAACTATTGGGAAGCGGGAAGCACGTGGTATTGTTATTTGTTTAATTCTTTTATGAGCGAGTCTCTAGTGTGATTGATTCAACAAAGAGTCGAAATTAAAAGATTAAATATAGCAATAGTTAGTCTAACTGTTATTATAAATTTTATTTATTTTATTAGTTTATTTAATAAAAGAAAAAATAAATTGCTTAAAATAAAAAAATATGAGGACTAATTGTATAATATAATCTAAAATTTTTGTTTAAAATGATGATTTGACATGACAAGTTAGTTTACCATTACACCATTAATGACAATTAATGACTTAGTGACTAAAACATAATATTTCAAACACATGTGATTAAAATGTAACCTAAGATAAACAAAATTGACTATTTAGAATTTACCTTTTAATATAATGATACACAAAATATAAATTAACTCAAATTTTAAATAGTTAATACAAATAAGAGTATTTTAATAATTTATACTTCAAAATATAAAAGCCATAAATATCTAAATCTCAGCTTTTTGTATTTGATCAACCTCCAAAAGTCAGGTATTTAGAGTTGCTTTTGGATGATTTTTTTTTTTTTGCAACTAATGTTAGTTGACAAACTTTTTAGTTTTCAAAAAGTATAAGGATTAAATTGTGACATATTAAAGTAGAATGACTAACATATCAGTTTTAGTGAAGTATAAGGATGAAATGCAGAATTATACAAAAAATTAAGCACGTATTTAGTAAAAATGCAAAACAAATTAAACTAGCTAATAGGTAGTAGAAACCGGCTTTAATGGAAGCAAAGCTGAAGCAGTGTTTGTGCCGATAGTCGTCATCTCCACATCTCTCTCAGATCTTTTACAATTCATTCTTCAATCCTCGCCTTAGCCATTAGCCATTAGCCAATGGCGATTATGTCTTTTATTTTCGTTTTCTTCTTTTTCTCTTCTCTACAACCGATCCTTTCGCTTTACGAAGATCAAGTAGGCCTCATGGATTGGTAATCTTTTAACTATCTCGTTTCCAATTCAAATTTAACATTTATTATTATTAATAAATTGTTTAGTCTTCAGGCATCAGCAGTTCATCGGGAAAGTGAAGCAAGCAGTGTTTCACACTCATAAAACTGGTCGAAAACGAGTCGTAGCATCCACCGAACAAAACATTATAGCTACACTCGATCTTCGCAGAGGCGAGATTTGTAAGTCCGATCTTATTCGATCACAATTGAAGTTTATCGTATTTTTATGTTGATTTATTTATTTATTTTCATCTTCAATTTTTGTTTCATTTACGCTGGTTGGTTGTTTTATTTAGTTTGGAGACATGTGCTTGGACCTAATGACGTTGTCGATGGTATTGACATTGCTCTGGGAAAATGTAAGTATGCTCGTTATCCATTTTTAGTTTGAAAGATATTTCTTATATGGCCTTAGTTTTCAATTCTTCGTTGTATTGTTTCGAGTATTCATTTTTTCTCTTAAAGTATCAATCTACGGGACATGATACATGAAAATCTTGAAAAAATCTTTAAAATCTGAGTAACGTAGAGAGGTTACTTGCATTACTTGATTTAGTTTCCAAACTTTTGTTTGTTCAATATTTATTGGATATATTTTGTTTGATTAAATGTCTGTTTCTCCTTCTATTGTCAGTAAGGAAAGTTGTGAACTTCTTGCTTCTATTAACTGATTAAGTTTTGAATAAATTTAATTCTTGCAGATGTCATTACCCTTTCATCAGGAGGAAGTATTTTAAGAGCATGGAATCTTCCTGATGGGCAGATGGTGTGGGAATCTTCACTTCATGGTCCAAAGCACTCAAAATCACTGTTGTTAACGGTTAGCATTAGAAATTTCATTTTCCAGAATCTTTCCAATTAACATTGTTTTTGCTTCTATCTTTTTGACACTGTCGATCTGTTTTCTGTGGATCATGGTTACTGAAATTTGGACCTTTCAATGCTATATTTGTTATTCTGTAGCACAATTATAATTGTTTCATTAGATTTTCGTTCTAAAAGATATATAGTTGTCTGGTAGCACGTACAAAAGAAATAGGCTAGTTTATGTAAAGAAGTGTGCTTTGTTGAACATTAAGTATTGTTCTAACTTTTATCTTCTGGAAAACTTCAGATCCTGCCTTTTGACCAGCCTATTTGATTTACTATATCAACATTGTGCAGACAAATTTGATTATTGAAAAGGACAATGTACTCATCGTTTTCAGCAATGGTCGCCTTAATGCTGTTTCTTGCATCGATGGTGAGGTTCTTTGGAAGAAGGATTTTGAAGAAGAAAGGTTAGTCCAAATAAGAAGTTTAAAATTTCAACAGCTTTCCTCCTCCACTCACTCCACTTTGAAAATAACGCATCATTGATGTACTATGTTGCCATGTTACTTGCAGCCTTCAGGTTCAGCAGGTAATTCAGCCTCCTGGCAGTGGTTTCATATACGTTGTAGGATTTGCTGCATCATCCCATTTTGAGATGTATAAAATCAATGCCAAGAATGGAGAGTTGCTGAAACATGAAAGCACAGCCTTCTCTGGCCGGTTTTCGGGAGAAGTTTCACTAGTTTCTAGTGAGACAGTTGTGGCTCTAGATTCCACAGGGTCAATTTTGCTAACAATAAGTTTTAACAATGGAAAAATGAGTTCTCAACACACACCTGTTTCAAATCTTTTAGAGGATTCTCCGCGACTGGCAGTCATAATACATTCATCGGTCACAGGAATATTTGCAATTAAAACTGATGCAGCTACTATATTTATTAGAGTGACAGGTGAAGGCAAGTTAGAAGTGGTGGAAAAAACAAATCATGAAACAGTCGTTAGTGATGCTCTCTCAATTTCTGAGGGCCAACAAGCATTTGCATTGGTTCAACATGCAGGCAGCAATATTCATCTCACAGTCAAGTCAGCACATGATTGGGATAGTAATTTGCTTAAAGAAAGCATTAAAATGGACCAGCAACGTGGGTTCGTCCACAAGGTTTTTATAAATAATTATATCCGAACTGATAGGTCTCATGGATTTCGGGCTTTGATTGTGATGGAAGATCATTCATTGTTGTTATTACAACAAGGTGCAATTGTCTGGAGCAGGGAAGATGGTTTGGCTTCAATAATTGATGTAACTACTTCAGAACTCCCTGTGGAAAAGGCTGGTGTATCTGTCGCAAAAGTGGAGCTCAACCTCTTTGAATGGCTTAAGGTATGGAACATAAAATCTTTTAAGTTGATTTCAAGAATGTGTTGATTTCAACAATGTGGTTTTGACAAGGTGCTCTTTTTCTCTTAAGGGACATGTGCTGAAACTGAAGGGTACACTAATGCTTGCAACCCCTGAAGATATAGCTGCCATACAATATATGAGGTTAAAAAGTTCTGAGAAAAGCAAAATGACCCGAGACCACAATGGCTTCCGGAAGCTGCTCATAGCACTAACAAGGGCAGGGAAGCTTTTTGCCTTGCATACTGGAGATGGACGCATTGTCTGGTCTCACTTGCTACAGTCTCTACACAAGTCGGAATCATGTCGACAGCCAATAGGACTTCACTTGTATCAGTGGCAGGTTCCCCACCATCATGCTTTGGATGAAAATCCATCTGTGCTTGTAGTTGGACGGTGTGGTCCAAGTTCAGATGCACTAGGTGTACTTTCTCTTGTTGATTCTTATACAGGAAAGGAGTTTAGTTCTTTAAGTCTTGTTCATTCCGTTGCGCAAGTTATTCCGCTGCCATATACAGATTCAACAGAGCAGCGACTCCATCTCCTAATCGATGCTGATAACCATGCACATTTATACCCCAAAACTCCTGAGGCTATTGATATTTTCCAAAGTGAGTTTTCAAATGTATACTGGTACTCAGTCGACGATGATAATGGTATCATCAAGGGGTATGGTTTGAAGACCAAGTGCAATGGCAATGTGGCTGATGAGTTCTGCTTTGGCTCTAGGGAGTTGTGGTCAATTGTGTTGCCCTCTGAATCAGAAAAGATCATTACAACTGCCACTAGAAAATTGAACGAGGTAAAGTGTTTTCCTCCTCCCCCATGGCGTTTCTCCAAGATTTTTGCTTAGTGATGTGGTTTATAGGGTTATGGAAGATAGGTAAATATGGTTAATTCCCAACGGTGCCATGTGGTTAATGCTTTATGATTCAAGTTTTACAGGCGGTACATACTCAAGCAAAGCTTATAGCAGACCAGGATGTCATGTATAAATATATATCAAGTAATCTACTTTTCGTGGCAACTGTTGCACCCAAAGCCGGTGGTGAAATCGGATCTGTTACACCAGAAGAATCATGGTTGGTTGTATATCTTATCGACACTGTGACGGGTCGTGTATTGCACCGTATGACTCATCATGGTTCACAGGGCCCTGTCCAAGCTGTAAGTTCTCATTGGCTTTCTCATATTGATGTCATAAGTAGCTATAAAAAGGTATGTAATTGATGATGTTCGTTTTGTTTATTGTAGGTTTTAAGTGAGAACTGGGTAGTCTACCACTATTTCAACCTTAGAGCACATAGATACGAGATGTCGGTCATTGAAATTTACGACCAGTCTCGAGCTGTAAGCATATGAAGTCGACTAGTTTATGTTGAATTTGTAAGTACCTTCACTTAAATTTATCATTTCCAAACACTATCCACAGGACAACAAAGATGTTTGGAAGCTTGTTGTTGGAAATCACAACCTTACTTCACCGGTTTCTTCATATTCTCGAACAGAGGTCATAACGAAATCACAGTCCTACTTTTTCACCCATTCATTGAAAGCTATAGCAGTGACATTAACAGTAAAGGGTATAACTTCAAAACAGCTTCTCATTGGTACGATTGGTGATCAGGTTCGTTAAATCATGGAGTTGCCTTCTTCATTTCTACACTATAGTTATTTCATGTTTTCTTCTTAAAGAGTTAAGAGATTTGCTGTTTTCTACAAATGGTAGCAATGTATTAAGCGTATGTATTATAGGTTCTGGCACTGGACAAGCGTTTCCTGGATCCACGTCGATCAGTTAACCCCACACAAGCAGAGAGAGAAGAAGGCATTATACCACTAACAGATTCATTGCCAATCATTCCTCAGGTTAGTTTCCCGTATGTGTTCTCACCCTGGCCAGCTTATTCTTTGTTTCTTTTATATATGATGATATGTTTTTTTTTTAACAACCTTTTATAACAATAAAAAAGATGTAGGTATAAATATATGTGCAAGTAACTATAAAGTAATATTAAATTATTATAATACATACAGATGAAAATAAAAATGGACGGAACTAAAATTTAAAATTGAAGACCTACCCATACACAATTACACATAATGAGACTCAAACTCAATTCTTAGCTTTTGCTAACTGTGCCAAATTTTATTGACAATAACATAATAAAATCTTTTACCTGTGGTTGCATGCCATTTAAATGTATAGATCCATATATTAGCATGAATATAAGTTTATATATATATATATGGTTTATTGAGATGCTTTTTACTATTTAATTAACCTAATAATGTTAGACAAGAATACTATATATAAAAATATCTAAAATATGATATGACACGAGAAGTAATAAATACAACATAAATACATAAATGTCTAAAAAATTATATAATACGAATTATAAATAACATCAAAATGTATAAAAATATGAAACATTTTAAGCACAATACAATAAAATGCATGAAATGGCAAGGCATATGCATATGCTGAACTGGCCAACCATGAGCATTTTCTGAAGTGATAGGGGTGTTTTGATGACTTATTTTCTTTCTCCAGTCTTATATTACACATAGCCTTAGAGTGGAAGGTCTTCAAAGTATAATAACAGTGGCGGCGAAGCTAGAATCAACAACACTAGTGTTTGCACATGGATTGGACCTGTTTTTCACACATTACGCACCTTCAAGGACCTATGATTCACTCACTGAAGATTTTAGTTATGCGTTGCTTCTCATTACAATCGTGGCGCTTGTAGCCGCAATCTTTGTTACTTGGATTTTATCTCAGAGAAAAGAACTACAAGATAGATGGAGATAATAAGAAGTAGGCCTCCGCTCATTACAGTTTCCTACTGAATTTTCCTTTTCCTTTTTCTTTTTTAGATTTACGGACGATTTAGATTTATGATTTGAACGCTATTTTTTTTTATTCTGAAATTTTTGTAAATCCAAAATTAGGAATTTAAATAAGGATGATAATAATATTATGATCATTATTTCGTGGTTTTGATTTTCCGTTTGTTGTTTAGCTCAACTGGTATCGTTATTATTGCAACAATCGAGAAGTCATAGTTTATCCTTTTAACTTATAAGAGTTATGAGTAGAAATAGGTATTGTTCATCGATACTTTTTGAAATTTTTATGTCTAGAGTGCAATTGAACTGAGTCAAACCTGGATACTAACAAATCCGAACTTGAGCTCAACTTTGTAATTAAACTTAGGGTTAATAATATATATTAAAAGCAATAACATAATCTAATAATATACAATATTTAAAATATATATTAAAAATAAAAACTTTAATAAAATTTACGAGCCGTTCGAACTGAGTATTATTAAGCTCAAATTCGACTTATAGCTTAAACTTGATAATTAACGAATCAAGTTCAAATTTTTTAATCAAACTTGAATAATTTGTGATAAGTATCAATGCCAAATTTACATCCGTATTTGCAGCCAACCAATTTGTGATTAGAAATCCATGAGTTTTGGTTTAAAACAAGATTGCTTGCACTTCAAATATAACTCAAGACAACCCTCTAAGTCAATTGCAAATTCCATAATATAACATCCATAGGCCTAACAGTCTTCAAAACTTGGAAAAGATTTCATCATGTACATTATATCACAATAAAATTAATGTCATAAAAGAAGAAAACCAAATATATACATATATTTAATAGATATGTAAAATATATATATTCAATAAAAAGGTATACAAGTTAGTCACCAAAAAATATGTAACAAAAAAAAAAAAAAAAAAAATTGAAGATTCACATGCTACCAGTACGAGGTCTTGCGGGATTGGTTTTTGTTGATTTAATTTTGGCCATGTCAACCAGGTCTCCAAATAGCCTATCCTCTGGTTTTGAAGGCCTGGTTGGTGGGTTGTAAGAAGAAGTGGAACCATTGTCGTCTCTGATGGATAGCCCATACATTTGTTGATCAAGATATTGTTGTTGTTCACCATAACCGCTGCAATATGGTACTGTTTGGTGGCCACCGTACATTTGTTGAGGAGGATGCACTGGAGCCATTGCCTGGGGAACTACTGCCATTTGTGGTGGAACCATGCCGATATTATATTGCGGTCCCTGGACTCGTTGGGGAGGGAAAACAGCAGGCTGTTGCTGATTATTAATTGCTGATAAATGACTGGTTGTGATTGGCTGAATGTATATACCCACCACTTGTTCGCTTCCCATAGGTTGAGGTCCGAAGGGAGGTTGGCCGTGTGTTGCAACAACTTGAGTAACCAGTGGCTGGGGATACTGAGGAACTGTGACTGGGCCAGGGTCTGCCGCTGATGCTTCCCAGGGTGGTGGTGGTAGTGAGCTACTACTCGGGGCACCTTCTCGACATACAAAAAAAGAAGCATTCATAAATTCTAACATAGTATTAGTAGTAGTAGAAGCTTAAAATGCCATTAAAATGAATTTGGTAAGAAAAAGATCGTTATGATATATGTATGTTAATGATTTCCTCGAGTGAAATCTGGAATGAAAATGGTCTTTGCCCAAAGTAAAATCCTCTGCTAAGAATAAAAAAGCATAGTATAAACAGAAACAAACCATAGACGGGTGGCGGGGACTGCTGTTGCTGCTGCTGCTGAACCAGCTGATTGTTCCAGGCAGGACCTGTGCCCTGAGCAAACGATTGCTCATATCGAGGTAACCAGATGTTTGGTGCATTTCCATTCTGCTGCTGAATTTGAAGAGCCAAAATGTTCTGCTGCTGAATTTGAGGAGCCAAAGGGTATAGTTGTCCGGACAAACCTGAAGATTGGGTGTTCACAGAATTAGAAGTGTTGTTACTGTTAGGAAACATATCAAAGAGTACGAGGGCCATTTGCTGTGATGACGCAGGAGTAGTTTGTTGTGGTTCTCCCACAGGAACAAGGGCAAGTGAATCATCTGCCTTCGGCATATTGTAGTCATCACCACTAAGAAGGTCCATTTTGGTATTTACTGGTGCCGGAGGAGTTGGACCGTTAGTTGCAGGGGCTTGAGAATTTGTGCTGGAGGTAGATCTGAGAAGAATCCTTTTTGTTAAAGCTTAAACTACCGGAAACATCTAATTAAGGATTTCAGATAACTTGGAATTAAATGAATCTCAATGTCAATCCTAGCAACCTAAATTTGATAAGCAAAACACTCTCTCCTCACAGAGAAATGCGCAACTAATAACTATATCTGAAAATGCTCAAAAAGCTTCCACTTAAACAATATCAAGCACCTGAAGTGAGGAAACTATTTCAAAAAAATCCAGCAACTAAATTTTGTCAAGAAACTTGTAACTAAGTTCCAGGGTAATGCTTAGGACAAGAAGACATGCATAATAGACATTATTGCTCTTAGAAATATTCTATCTTTTCGTATAACACAAAAGACCAATAACTTTGAATTTTGATCACCAGATCCCAGGATATAATAGTCCAGTTCAAAGAAGCAGAATTACCTTCCCTCAGACTGTTTGCTGTTGCCCCCGGTATCAACTAGGCCACCATTGCTATTCACAAGTTCACTTGCAGCTTCAGGCTTAGATTTGTCTGCTTGATAAGTTCCTGAAGCTATCGCTTCATGCTTTGCTAGTATACGCTGCAAATCATCATTCAATGCTAAACCTTGACATAAGAGTGATTCATCCCTACAAGAGAGACAAAGGTTTATATGAAAAAGATATTTCTTACAATTTCGTCTGCGATTCCACGGATGTTACACTAACTACCAATGCAACTCATACACCATACATTCAATAATAGATGACAATGTCATGCGGAAATTGAATAGAAATGCACATAAAGGTATTCAGTAAGGTAATCACAGAGAGGTTCAAGCAAAAAAGGAAAAGAAAAAGAAATTAATCCTTTCACAGACTGCTCTGGTAGCTAGCCAGAAAAGCATTAAAAGGAATATAATTGAACAAAATAATGAAATCCTTTGATCTCAACAGTCGGGATTCCATTCCCTCTTTTCAGTCATGCATTTTACCAAGTGATACTGCACAATAACCTAAAGGGTCAGGTAATACAAAATGGAATAAATCAAAGAAGCCCCCAGGAAAGAATGTCAGGACCATGACAACAAATGATAACATCAAATCATCAAACTATAGAAATGTACCAAGTAACTAGGAAGGTAATGCTAAAAGTCTTAAGAACCGACCTAAAACCAATTGTCAGTAACTCTCACTCAAATGTATCTTAACGAGTTCTACATGTGGACAACCTCACGTGTTTAGGCAGAAACAAAAGAAGACAGATGGCCTCTGCTACTATATTAAGCATCCAACTAAAAATCAATCGGCAATAGGTGGAGAGATCCAACATGAATAGAAGACAAAGGAAATCTAAGACTTAACATATGTAGGATAACACCACTTTAACAGGGTGTCCTTACGTTGTTGAATTAACAAGGTGTACAACTCTTTGCTTGTAGGCACGGCACTGCTCCACTAAGTCAATAATCACCTCCTGCTTAAGTCCCTGAAATTGTAGAAGAAAGATCAGTGAACATGCAAATAGAAAATGAAGTTTAAAAAACCATAATATTCAAAATAAAGATTATTAGACGATTTAGCAGCGTCAAACTTTCATGAATTTTGAAACCTTCTTCATTATAAGAGTTGGCAAAACATAAAGTTTACACTGAAAACTGGTTTACAATCTGACAAATTGGAGCATAGCCAACCAAATCACCACACAGATCAGTTATATTACAACTTCGATAGTAACTTCAAATCCAATTAATAACTTGTCACTGGGAATCCACATTACTATGCACTTGCGAGAACACGAAATAGTTCTAGCAAGTAAACAAAATATATCCCTTTTCTCTACATTTCAAATTGTGAACCTATTAATTCCAAAATAAAAAATTGAGAACCCATACCTCTTTGTTTGCAGGATCTAATGCATTTATCATTTCTGAAAGGACATCCACAATACCCCGTGCATTCTGAATTTCTGTCACACTGATAAAAAAACTCCAGTTAGAACACTAGAAGCATGATCAATGATAAAGTATCAAGTAGGAACGAAGAATTAGGAATGTAAGTCGCTATCAATAATATGACAGAATAATAGTCCATACAAAATTTTCAACTATTATAACTACTCTAATCTGTGGAAAGTCCCTACTGCTCTACCTCAACAAGGAAAGGGCAATTACTGATCCGAGAACAAAATAACCATGTTTAACAGCTAAGGACATGGAGCACAATTCACCAAATTGAGAAGTTAAAACAAATACAATTTTTTTCTCTCAATAATTCATTTTGATCCATCTTTACTGTACATTAAGTGAACAAAAAGTTTGTTTTGACAATTACTCCTGTTGTAATATGTAAAAAGTAAAATTAAAAAAAAAAAGAGCCATATGTTCTTATTAGAATGGAGTACTATCCTCATTAAATAATTGAACCTTACTGTAAAACTCAGAAGAAAGAAGACATTTATTTCAACAAGCTTTTTAGTTCAAATAATAGATAATGAAGAACTTATTACGAGCAGCAGACTTTTGCTTAATCATTACTACAGAACAGTTTCTACAAAGACATCATTAAGAGATTTTCCTTTAAAAAGATTTGGCAATGTTACAACTGAGGAACAAAAAGAATACCTCAGGGTTGGGAAATCGGGCTCTGCAGAAGACTCAACTCTCCCTACTCTCTCTTGCCTATCAGGATTGCGAATACTTTGGGGATAAGACAAAGGTTGTGTTTGAGGAGTAAATACAGGAGTAGAGTTCTCATTCTTCTCAGGGAATACTGCCCCAGCACGCTGAAACAATAAACCAGTTCGGGTCAGAGTAAAAAGAGGGAAAAGGCCAAATTATGTGAAATTGCTACTTACATAACAGCATGCACAACGGTATCATGAACAAAATATAGCATACGAGTAAATGGATCCTAAGAAATGCAGTTTGAGATGAGAGACCTCAGTAGACATACCAATAACTCTTGGTATGCAACATGATATTGTGGATATCTTGAATTTGCACCATAAGCCTCTTGCCAAGTGTCAATCAGAGCCAATATCTTTTCTTTGACATGAGAATCAGGCTACAATTGAGTAGTACGAAAGCTGAGAACACATTTTACTACGAGAAAATAGATCCATAAGGATGTTACATTTACTTACCTTTTTCCTGACCATTTTAATCATATCACTGAGAACATCTCTCTCTGCAACATGCGTATGGACAATGTCCCCACAGTTTTTTACAATAGTCTCTAGTAGCTAGAACATAAGAAATAGATCAAAATTGAACAAATTTAGATCTATATAAGAAAAAGATGATAAAGAAAACGTGTGATAATTATAGCCATTGATTAGTAGAAATCGATGTAAAACTTCTCAGGAGCTTACAGTTAGTGTAAGAAGTTGAACTTTAGGATTTTTATTTCCAAGCCGCTTTTTTATGCCTTTCATAACATCTTTCGCTTGCCTGATAAACAACAATCATGTTTCAATGCTTTATTTTTAAAAGAAAGCACAAAATTCAAACCTAAAACATATAAATCCAGCAAGCTTCCAGCCTTCCTCCTTTGGAGAGAGAAAATTGAAAAAAGAAGAGCCAATATTAACCAAAAAAAGGAGGAAACTAAACCTTTCAACCCTTTCAGCTTTCAAAATGCCTCAAATTAACTAGAACCCCAAAGAAAATGACCACAAATGATAAACAAAAGCACTAGCATACAACATAATTATCATTAAGCTGATCATGTTTAAGGTAACTAAAAATCTAAGTCATATCTGAAAAAGGAAAATTGAAACATCAGGATAATAAGGTCACAACCAATAAAATAATCTATCACATGGTAATATTTCAACTTTGAGACAAATAGCTGAGCTCTCTGTTACCATTTACCAGACTGTCTTTACGTGAAATTAATTCCTTTATTCTCTATCGATCAACCCACTCCATATCTAAAAGCTGTATTATCACATGCATCCATGAATTAAATTACATATTGAACAAAGAGAAACCAAAAAAGAAAAAGAAAAAGAAAAAGCAAACTGATCGATCTACATAAACATCCTAAACCAAATATCTTTCATTTCTATAAAATTTATGAAAATTTCAAGAACAAAAAACAATAACAAAATTCCGAAACAAGATAAGAAGCTATATTCACAATCTCGTTATTCTTTCTTATTAATCAAATTCGACGCAATAATTCTCAAAAAGAGAGAGTTTAATTACATATTGAACAGTCAAAAAAGAAAAAGAATAAAGCAAACTGATCAATCTAGACAAACATCCTAAGCGCCAAATATCTTTAATTTCTATAAAATTCATGAGAATTAAAAATAATAATAAGATACGAGACTAGATTCACAATCTTCATATAATTTCTTAATAAAATTCAGACGTAATAATTCATAGAGAGAGAGAGAGAGAGAGAGAGAGAGGAGAAATGGAATCCAGTGCAACACATACACAGGGTCGCCACATAGCATGTCGCAGATCTCAAGATTCCTAGCCCAATCAGGCCCGATCAGCATGCTGCTGGTTGCTTTGTCCACCATAGAGCTCACCATCTTCGTTCAGAAAAAAGAAAAGCAATTCCCGCCTAAAAAAAGAGAAGAAAAAATCAATCCTATTCCGGCCACCGTCTGGAGAGATCGCGACGAACTGCGATACCGGAGACGCCACCAGAAAATTCAATATTTATAAAAATAAAATCAAACAGCGAGGAATCTGCCGTTCCTCTCTGTTCCCTCGCTTCTCCCACCAATACTGTCTATATCTCATATAAATCGAATTTTCTTTTTTTCGTTTTTCCCATTTAGAGAAAAAAATTAAAATTATCTGAGAGGTGAAGTAAATAAAAGGGAAGGCGAATCAAAATATGTCACGTGTCGGGAAAGTACACACGTGATATATCTAGATGTACTTGCCACGATACGGATGGTTGCTGACCGCTGATTAATATGCGAACTCTGTATTATTGTCCGCCTAAATTTGGTAATATCCTTATGCACATAAAAATTGAAATAATTATCAGTCAAATTTATATTTTAAATTAATATTATATTATTTAATTAAATTTATTTTATAAAATATTTTTAATATATAAGAAATGTTGTATTCTTTTCAAAAAATATAAAAAACTATAATACGCTAAAAAAAATATTACAGTAACTTTATTACACCCGATCGAAAGGGAATATTCAAATGATGTTAAAATAAATATGATTATTGATAAAATATAAAACACTTAATCTTAGCCAAGAGGCCGAGAAAGGTACAAAATATTAGAAGACGAGGAAAGAGGTGGCGGTTATACACGTGACTAACGAACAACTACCGAGGGATGGAGTTAGAAAAATGTAAAATTAGGGTGTCGTTTCTGACCTATTGAAGTTGAAGGGGGGACACAGTAGGGACAGTAGTGTGATCTGTTATTGTTTATTCGTGTCCATTGAAAAGACAGATTGATTTTTGTGACTATACACTTATCTATTTTTATTTGTTTATTTATTTTTAATGATTGAAAACGGTTTCCAACTTTCGAACCAAAAAGAAAACCGGCTTCCTACTCACTCCCTAAAAGATTACAAATAAAACCTCATTAAATATTATTTTCTTTAGCCAATGAGATTTTAGTGCAGTTGGTAAAAACCGTACTCTTGCCTTTTCAATATTCAAGTTTGAAATTTATCTTATATAATTATATGTTTAGATATTCAAGTTTTATCAAGTATGAATGTTATATATGAGATTTAATTTAATTTGAGTAAAAATATTATGAAAGTTTAATTTTGTAAATTAGATCAAATAATAAATAATTCCTTTCTATTAAAAATTCTATCCGATTTACTATTAAAAATTGAGATGGTGATAAAATAAATAGATAATTCCACGTTGCATGTCACTCATGTACTTAATGTTAATGTATAAGGGCAAATTGCAAACATTATAAATAAATTAAATTTATAACAAAAGGACCAATTTGTTCTTATTTATTAAGTAAATGAGGCAAAATACAATCCTACTCTTATTACAAAACCTACCATGGTATTTTGTCATTTTGTTTGTCATCTTTAATTTAGATAATACATGTTCTTAATCTATTTTTTTTTTTGTTGTAATGTTGTAATGGATTAATTTTACCTTGTGTTATAACAATTTCACACTTGTGGTTACTTGAACATATATTTGTATTTGTACTTTGATTATACTAGTATCACTTTCAAAAGATTTCTTTATTCTTTTTCATACCATATACAATAATTTAAGAGATTCATAAATGAGTGTTGCTTTGTAGTAGTAGTAATAATAATAATAAAATGAAAAGGTAAAGCAACATAAATAATCCATTAGAACCTACAATAAGCTATCACGCATGCTTCATTAACCAAAATTTCTCTATAAACAAGAAGAAATACGAAACATGGCAACAAAGAAGCAAAACACCATCACCAAAACCAAGTCAGACCACACTAATCATCATTTCTGGAACAAGCGACAAGCACAACAATATAAAATTTGTAAGCATTTAATATGCAGTAAGAATGTCCAACCCTTTTGCATCCCTTGATGGCACCAATGAACTTGTGGCAAAGATAAGCAAAACAAAAACAAAACCAAAGTAACATGGCATGATGATTTGCACATTTGCAATCAGAATTATGTGTTAAATTGGAGTAAACCAGCAATTGAGTTAACAATCATGTTTAGTAGAATATATTGCCAATCACGACAGAAGTTCATTCCCCTCACCCTCAACCTAGTAAGTTTGTTCCAATTCTTGTAGCCTATTTTTTGGTAACTTATTATTGAGGCAAACAACTTCAAGCTTGCAATAGTAATAATAACAATAATAAAAGTAACATCAAACCGCCGTTTTCCTTTTACAGGCAGTATGTTTTTGGCTGCTAATTGGCATTGAAATACCAATATGTTCACATAAAATCCTCTTCAAGTTCCTGCAAAGATTTGCTTGTTGTAGCAATTTGTTTGTTTGAGGTCATCTTTTCAGAGACCATGAGACCCTTGTAGCTTCGTATCTCTGCTTGTCTTTCCTTTTCAAGCCTTTGCAGTTCCTCATGTCGTTTCTGCCAGAGAAATCAAATGGATTTTCATTTTAGTTATCCAAACAACAATGTTCGTATGGGGTCAAAGGATGACACTATAATCCCAGCATTTAGCACCTATTGTATAAGTATTTAGTAGGCAACATCAACAAAACTACTAAAACTTCTTTGATCTCATCGTAAATATCTGAATTATTAGCAGCAAAGTGAAGCTGAATATAAGTCCATTGAAACATCGTGCCATTCTGATCATAGTTTACAGTCATTTACTTTATTTTTATTAGAATACATATGTCTTTGGTTTAAGAAATTGGACAAGAAACATAATCCAAATATCATTATGTATATAGAACAACAACATCATACATATATGTTTATTGAGATTAAAATTTATATGTGCAATAATTGCTCATGCAGTTCTGCCCTTCATGAATCCAGTACGGTATAACAACTTTTATCCTAAACAAAATCCAGTAGGGTAACTTTCATTTTTCATGCTGCAATCATTTAGAATATTCATGTTCTATAGCAGACTCGAACAAAACCATCAGCTGATGTCGCCAATAGCCAGCATCAAACCTAAGAAATAAGTTAAAAACAGATAAAGAAAAAATGGCTCACTTTTTCCCTTAGCTGTTGCTTTCTCTCTGCCCTTTCTGCGGCACTAACAGCTTCTCTCTCAGCTGCAATAACATATTATATTACGCTGCATTAGTTACATCATCAAGAACAAACAAAACAATTTGAATTTAAAAAAACAATACAGTTAATGCAGCATAGCCAAGAAAATGCAAATGGAAAAAATGACATTACTGCATACCACCAAATTTCTTTCATAGACAATGATAATACAAGTCCTAAGTTGTAGCGAAAAAATGAAACTGCAGAGATATGCATACCTTTCAAATCAGGTTTCCTTTCCACTTTAGTCTTGTTTAACCTGTTAACTATCTCGTTTATACGCTTCTCCACTCTCACTGTCCGAACCTAAATCATGCGATAAAATCAGACAAACATTAAAGATGAACAAAAGTAGAAATAATAATCGAAGAAATAAAGAAGCTCACCATCTTGGAATTGTGAAAGCCAACTTGGCCAACGTCCATGGAAGGAGTTTTCTTCAAATTGGACCATGGAGTGTAAACAACATCAACATTGTTCACTTTGTTCCCTAATCTCACATAACAATTAAAACAAAAAAGAAGGTTGCCACCTATTATCAAACATATACAAATTATATATATATATATATATATAAAAGGAATTGATGAAATTAAAATAGACCTTGGATGGAATTAGCTTTAACAAGCTGAGCACAATCTTCAAGCAAACCTTCGCTTATATCATCAATGGTTTGACCTTTATGAAGTCTTACATAAACATGAGCAGAAGACATTTTATCAACATGGAACCTGTAACAAAATAAATTCAATCACCAAATTTCATACAGAGTTATAAGAGAAAAAAATAACCCTAAATAATTAATTTATAGCACAAATGAAGAATTTTCAGGAATTTTTTATTGTAACTTGAAAGGCAATTCGAAATTACCAAATGTCTTCGGGAAAGCCGTATTTAATGAGTTCCTCGTTCTCGTACTTGTCGAGACCCATGAAAATTGTGTAATCACCAACCTCTGGTCGGGCTTTGAAGTAAAACACCATTTTTTTCTTCGAAGTTTCTTTCTTTTTCTCCCTTTCCTCACTTGGGAGACCAACCAGAGACAAAATTAGGGTCCTTTTCCCCTTTCAGTTGAAGGAAATTGCAAAAAAAAAAAAAAAAAAAAGAAGAAGAAGAAGAAGACAACCTAATGCGATCACTGTTTGCGCTTGCGTTTTTCCAAATTGACAGCGTTTACCTCATAAAAAAATTATTTTCCAACTTTTCTCAAATTCTAATACATTATATCGATATAAAAGTCAATTATTAATGGCCAAAATACCCTCATGTAAATTATTATTATTATTATTAGATTAGATTTTATTGAGATATTAAAATTAAAACGGAAATTATTTAGTAAATATCATTCTATTTTATCCCCTTCAAAAAAAAAAAAAAAAACCATGCTCTTTTATCCTTGATTTCTTTGTTCAGCTGCGATTAACTTGCATTAGATAGTATTTTTTCATTAACCATATCTCTAATCGGTCTAAGTTTAATCATATGAATTTTTCAATAATAATTTTGGAATATAAATTCGATCTAAACATCTAAATAATACTACTCATGGGTCAAGTTTTCTGTACACATTCATCATATTGAATGCAAAAATTAGATGGTTTCATTAAGTTGGCTAGGAAGAGAACTCATCATCGAACATATTTTATTTTTATATATTATAAAAATATTTTAAAATGATAAAATAGATATTTTATTATGAAAATTCATAATCGATAACCGACCAACTTATATTATTTTGACCACTTAAAAAACCACTTTAACTACCATAAGATTGATTTGACCAAACCAACTTATTCGCACACAAAAGATTAAGATTTTAAACAGATACAAAGAACAATATTTACTTGCATTTCTCAGCAATACAAAAGGAATAAAGTAGTTCGTCAATGTGAAAGAGCTCTCTTTACAAATCTTAAAGTCCTTTGATGACGAATTTCTGTTTCTTTAGAGAAATGAAATCATGACTTTAATAACAGGAGCTCATGAGTGTCTTTTTTTTTAACTCAGTTAAGAAAAACCACTGTACATGAATGTGTAAGCTGACCATATATTCCGAGCTGCCGTTGGCATTGCTTCTGGCAAACAATGGGACACCTTGCTCTAAATTTACAGCCCAACGGAATGTGCTTCGATTTTGTAACAAGCCACGAGCAATCCAACGGAGGATCGGCATCTCTTAGCACCATGCGACCTTTTCGAAGAGACAGAGCTGACCACTTTTGATCATCTGTAACCATGTTTGGTATCTGTAAGAGACTTGAATGTGAGGGCATTGTAGTTTGCCTGTGATATAGTTTCTCTAAGCTTTCGGTTGGTATCTCTTTTGTTGTCTCGATTTTCATTTCCTTGCTATGAACCGAACCCAGAATTCTGTTTGCTTCTTTTGACAATCCAGCGGCATGCCAAGCTTCGGCTATAAGGAATATGGTTGATTTCTCGGGCCGAACCTCAAACTCTTTCATTACTTGGAGAAGTTCTTCTGCTTTCCATGGTTGTTTGGCTTCACTATATCCACATATTAAGGTCTCAAAGGTTTTCAAATTGGGAGATACTCCATATTCACACATTTGGTAGAAAATCTTAATTGCCTGATCCATTCTACCGGCACTGCACCAGCCACTGATAACGGTAGTAAAGATCACAACATTAGGGGATGCTTCTGATTCAATCATGACTGTTAGAACTTCTTCGGCTTTATCCGGTTCTTGTGCTCGCACATAACCTTTAGCAAGAATGCTATAGGCATGAATGTCAGGCTGTATTCCTGCTTTCACCATGTCATCAAATATTTCCCTGCATTTACCCATAAATCCTGCTGAACTCCATGCATTCATAATGGTGCTAAAAGTTATAACATCGGGTTTGACCCTAGATTCTTCCATCAAAGAAAGTACCTGCAGATCAAAGGTAAGTATTTATTCATGTTCTTCGGCTGACAAGCCTCGTATTAGCATATATCAGATCTCAAAATTTGCACAAGTCATAAAATCCTGCATTGGTTTACTTACCTCATCAACCCCATCTCTGTCCATGATGTCAACAAAACCTTTGATCAATCCATTGAACATCACGAGATTAGGACGGACGCCGAGTTCCTTCATCCTATATACAAACCTCAAGGCCTCCTTGATCTTACCTTCTTTACAATATCCACCGATAATGATGCCACAAGTTCTCTCATTAGGCTGCACACCATTTTTCTGCATCTCTAAACTCACACCTTCGGCTCGCTCAGTCTCTTGATTCTGTGAATAAGCGGTCGCTATGGTATTGTAGGTAACAGCATCTGGTTGCATTCCGGAGGCAATCATCTTATTAACCGCATTCCAAGCTTCTGTCATGTTGTTCTTTTTGCACCATGCTCGGACAAGTACATTATAGGTGCGGAGATTGGGTTTGACATTCCCCTCCTGCAACATTAGGTCTACCAGTTTAACAGATTCTTCGGGCTTACCGGCAATCCCGTACCCTTTGATTAGCGTGTTATAAGTGCTAGTAGTGGGTTTCAGTCCACTTTCCCTCATCTTCCAAAAAGTCTCCATGGCTTCTTCTATATTTCCACATTCAGAGAAAGCATTTATAACAGCATTGAAAAAAATCGAGTCGGGTTTCATTCCGTTTTCTTCGACCTGAGAGATGATAGAATGTATGGAACCGAAGTCCTTCTGGATAGTCAAGGCTGCCAAGAGAGTTGTGTATGTAATCAAGGATGGTCTATGTCCTCCTTCGATCAAACAGTCGAAAATAGACAGAGCTTCTTGGGGTTTTCCTCTTTCTATTAGGATGTTCATTAGCTTAGTCCGGGACCGTACCGTTCTGCAGCTTTCCTTTTTCATGCAGGCAGGGCAATGAGATTGAAGTTGTTGATCCATAAGTGGAGCAATGTGGAAGTGAACTACCACATGAAAATCTCAGTACTAGAAACACAAGAAAAAAACAGTAAATCAATCGACTAACGAAACCTAAAGCAGAGATCGAAATTACTGTAATCCCATCCACATAAACATACGAAACTGGATTGAATACAAGCAATCAAGCGTGCTACTTCATGAAAATGGAAACATAGATCAGACAAAGATAACCACATAACACAGACGTATAATATACATACTTCACAAAACCAAGAAGAGCAAGGGAAATCAGACAGCGATGCAAAACAGCTTAATTTAAGCCCAGAAAGAAAAATAAGCAGTGCTGCTGAGCAATGAAAAAATGGTGAGAGAATAGTACCTGGGGCGATTGGGGCTGAAATCTTGGATTATTGAAAAAAAAAAAATGTGAGAGAATGAAACAGAGGTTACTGAATGGTGAAGAATGGAGGCTTTTTTCTTGGAATGCATTAAAATATGTTATATATTTTTATTTTTTGAAAGCTAAAATATTATCTACTCACCCACAAAAAAAACATCAAAGATATGGTGATAAGAAAACCACAAAGTGGGGCTGAAAATTTTTAGTGCTTTCTTTTTATTTTTTATTTTCATACTTGATTGGTTTTATTTTGTTTCCTTCTTTCTCATGAAAATTTTTATTCACTTATTTGTTGCATTTCTTAGTATTAATCTTGTAAGTTGTAAATTTAATTATTTTTAATTTTTATATTTAAAAATTCAATTTCTGTTAAATAGTAGAAATTAAATTCTTTAAATTAAATTAATATTTTCAAATTTTATACCCTAAACATATTTATAATATATATATGTAATTTCTACTTACCATTTTCACATACTTGCATAAAATCATATTATTTTAAGTAATGAATTTAATTTAAAATATGTTTTGTAAATCTTTTATTCTTTTAAATTTAAAATTTAATTTTGTACTTTTATTTATAAGAATTTATTATCTCTATTTTTCAAATTTTAAAATCCATAATACTATTAAAATTATTTTATTAAATTCAGATTTATTACAATATTTTTTTAATTACATACCTATTAAAACATTTTTTTATTTCAAATTTCACACTTACAAGTCCAATCAAAATAATTTAACAGCAATTTGATATCAGAAAAAGTGGTAGAATATTATTATCCATGGAGAAAGAAAGGTCCAGGTTTGACAGGGCTGGGCTGGCTCTGGAATTTTAATAGTTTCAATATTCTAAAACCCAAAACCAGAACAAAGAATATATATATTTTTTAAAGCAAAGATTTGACAAATTCTGGCCCACCTACAGTTCCCAGGTGAGAAGGCGAAGAAGCCAAAAAAAAAAACATTAACCATTTTTATATTTCATAGACTTCCCTGAAAAAGGAATTTGTTTTTGAAAGAAAAAGAAATAATCTTTCTTTGATTCCATTATCTCACTGTGTAATATGAAACCGTGTAACTAAACATCAGATCTGAATGATCATTTCTTTTTTCATTTTTTCTTGATCTCTGTGTGCTCATTTCTGTTGTAAAAGAAAAGAAATGTTGAAGTTGTGGAAATGGTATCAAAATTGCTTAGCAATCCACCCAGTGAAGACACAGGTTTTAAGCTCAGGCTTGATTTGGGGTTTTGGTGACATAGCTGCTCAAACTATTACTCACTCTACTGCCAAAAAACACCATCGTTTGCAGGTACCATCATATTTACTACTTTTAACATATTGGGTAGTCTTTAATTTCTCCATTCTTTCCTGCTCTTGTTTGAGTTTGATTTGTTTGGTTTCTGGTGAATCTTGATATTGTTCTTGATGCCATTGAATTATTGTTGTAATAGAAAAAGGGTTGGTTTTTATTGCTGCATATATGCTTTTTCTTCTCTTGATAAAATTGGTAGCTTCTTTATGGAAATTGAGCCTATAACCACTGTTTTTGGGTACAGTTTTCTCTGTTATTGAGGTTTATCTGTTGATTCTTGTTGATTTTGCTTTTAGTCTGCCAATTTTATGAACATTTAGAACAAGCCATATATATATGTGTGTGTGTGTGTGTGTGTGTGTGTGTGTACACTCCCCTTTGAAGAGAAACTAGAATTATACCTGCTGAGATAAGTAAGGAATTTTGAGTGATTTATTACAATTTTTCTTGGTTTGAATCCTTTAAAAAGGGGAGTTTTTCTATTTTTGTTTATCGATTACATGCATAAAAGATGGTTTCTTTTTGTGATGGGAGCTTCAATTTTATGGCTGCTGTTTTTCATCATTCAGCACTTGTCTAGCTGCAATCTGCAATGCAATGCTATGTTAATACAATTCTTCGTTTTCTTTCTTGAAGTGCCTGTGTCCAACACTCTTTTCCTACGGATATGACCCATAAAGATTTTAGAGTTACCTTAGATCCTATCCCCATTATCCAATGATTGAACATAATCATGTTGTACAAGTACTCGTACTATAATCTTAGTAGCATAGATGCAATGAAGAACATGATTTTAGAGTTACCTTAGATCCTATCCCCATTTTTCCTGTTGACAAAAGTTCACCACTTTGAAATAATTTAACTATTGTAATATATATGTCCCCTGGAAAATTTGCATTCTGCCTTGTGTATAATCTCATCTTTAATTTTGTGAGTATTTTAGCATTAATCTGCTTATTTCCATTTAGTAAGAAAGATTTTTTTTTTTTTTTTTTGTATCAGGAAAAGGATAAAGAATTAAATGTTAATTGGAAACGTGTGGCTACAACAAGTTTGTTTGGGTTCGGATTTGTTGGACCAGTCGGACATTACTGGTAATCATCTACCTACCTATCACCATGGATTACTTGGTTAAATAATGTTAAGGTCACATTACGCTGATGTTTACTGCTTACTTGCATATCTCCGAGCTTGCATCATATGATTCATCGTGCATTAGGAAACTACAATGCATGTAAGATTTAGTGATTTACAATACATAAGGGGCTTATTACGGAACCTAAAGATGGTTCATGGTGGCCGCTTTTTCCTTTTATTTTATTTTTGGATTGGCTGCCGTTCTATATGCAAACCTTTTTGTTAGAAACTCTTTTAAAATTTTATGGTAACATTTATAGGTACGAAGGTTTGGACCGATGCATAAGGTTTCGACTTCGTTTACGACCATATTCTTTTCGTTTTGTGGCTACTAAAGTTGCAGTCGACGGGTTTATCTTCGGGCCATTGGATTTACTCGTGTTTTTTACTTACATGGGATTTTCTGCGGGAAAGAGTGTTCCCCAAATCAAAGAAGATGTAAAGAGGGATTTTGTGCCGGCATTAATTCTCGAAGGAGGGCTATGGCCGATTGTTCAAGTCGCAAATTTCCGATATATACCGGTGAGATACCAACTTCTATATGTAAACATGTTCTGCTTGTTGGATAGTTGTTTCTTGTCGTGGATCGAACAACAAGAGGATGCTCCATGGAAGCTATGGCTGAATTCTTTGATACATTCAAAGGAGAAAAAGGATGAAGGTTAATACATTTATTGAGAATTTTGGCATCATTGTGCATATACATGGTGAAATATATACCTATACTAGTTTTGGAGAATTGAAAAAGGGAAGGAAGAAAATTTATGCTCCATCGAAGGACTTTTTGAACCGTTTGGGATACAAGTGATCATTGTTATTCTCTTATCTCATTCCTCTTGATAAATGATTTTGGTAATTCTCTTTTAACAGTGAGATATTATATCTGTACGGTTTTCTGTTTTTTTTTTAAAAAAAAAGGAAAGCCTCTAGGATGATAGTCGATTGAATATTTACAATTTTTGAAATATCTAAATTTAAATCCGTGAAAATCCTCCTTTTTTTCACAAGATTTCTGAATCTGTTAAAATATATTATTTCATTAAATCAATATAAATTTGCCGAATAAAGGCGTAATATTCTCTGATTTATCAAAATAAATTTAAAACTAAAACATTAAAATCCTAAAACCTTAACCTTTTACCATTTACCGATACTACACTAGCAATTAAATAAATTTAGTACGCATCGTGTTTAAAATAAGTTAATCTAATTAATCTTTACATAATTGACGTGAGAAAGAAAAAAACACTATATAGATTTACATATAAAGAGTGCCAAATTTGCTATCTAAGACTTTACTATTGAAGTATAGGCATCATTCATTCCTATTCTGGAATCACATTTATTAACGGAATTTTAAATTTGAGAGTTCAATATATATATATATAATAACTGAATTATGATGGAAATTAAAAGAAAATGTACATTTCAAATTACATTGACAGACATCTACAACTACAAAAAAGAAAGGTAAGAAAAAAGAGTTTTCACAATCCTCTCTGCAAAAACCATTCAGTTCAATTTCTTCCAAAAAGGAAAAAAGAAATTTCAATAAAAAAAACTATTCAGTACATCTTACCCATAGGCATTAAATGAAGAACAGATTTAGGGTTCATGAAGTACCAAATTTGGACAAGGCTGATTCGAAAAGTGTTGAGAAATCCTGGGATGTATTTTGATCATCGGCTTTGATCTTTACTTGTGCTTTGGCCGATGATGTGTTGATTACACATTCGACAAGGTAATTAGATGATTCCTCGAATTTTTGTGCAAAGAAGAAAAACTTGAAGTTAGGGGATTGGCCACCTGACGCTATGCAGTGGATGGAATGGCTTTGCATGTGTCGAAGTAACGCTTGAGGAGCCATCAATGCTGCAACACCTTGAGGGCTTACCGAGATTTCCTGCATTAATTAAGGACATGTTGAGTTCTAAGAAGTGAGTGAACATATAACCACAGTTTCTGCTCCATGACTTAGGAGCTGACATAAGGGACCAGACATGGTTTACATCCTAGGGATTAAATGGTGATCTAGTTTTTTATCATAGCATAAGTGGTCATCAGCTAAAAACAAAAAAGTCCGGGAAATAAAATATAGTACTAAAACAGAAGCATCCTCGCATATTGTTTAGCCAATAAAAGGTTTTAATGTTCAGAAGCAAACCTGTGACAAAGCAACAGGCAATTGGCGCCACTTCTGCTGAAATGTGCTTGGATCTAGAGCAGCTTTTGTGTTAAGCTTCAATTGAGGAGGAGACAGCACAGCAGGTGCTGCTGGTATGCCAAGACCAAGAAGATCGTCAATTGCGAAGCTTGCTTGAGGAGAATGGCCTGCCAAGGTGAGATTTGAAACTGCCGACTCTATCTGTGTTTGTGAGGCAAAAACGGATGTAGACGAACCATCATAAGGAACACTATAAGCAGAACCATTATTGTGTGAACCTTTAGTTTCTTCTTTCTCTGAAGTAGTTAAAAGTAGATCCTTGTCGTTTTCCTCCACCATCTGAGTAGGAACAACATTATTTGCTGCTTCACCAATAGATAGATTTCCAAGTTCATCTGCAAACTCAAGTGGACCTCTGTGTTCCTTGTCTGTAAACATGTAAGATGGCTGCAGATATTTATGAATATCAGTTAACCTCGATTCCTTTATGATTTCAGTAACACACAGAAGAACCTAGGTTTCTAAAATGAGAAGCAATTACATGTAACACACTAAAATGTTTAATAGCAGGATGAAAATTTTGCATAAAATTAAGAAAATGATTGGAGAGGCACAAAGCTGTTATTAGAGCAGTCAATTGTTTGGCTCTCAAAGGTAAACAAAACGAAGTTGTCGCAATTTGTTTCTCAGCTATCACAAAAAGATGATAAGTTGCAAGTTCATCCCATGAGCATCGTTGGTAGATCTTCCATTGGTTGTTAGATTTGACAATGATGCAAGATAAGGAATTGACAAAAGGGAAGAATGACTTAAGAAACGCAAGTATTTTGTTAAGTAATACCTTAACTCATTTAAAAATGTACGGAAAGAAAAAACTCATTCACTCTTAAGTTCACAACTAAGTGACTTGTGCATGAGGAGATCAAGTAAATAAGACCTACTTAGGGAGCCCCATTTTGCTTAAACATCTTGGTCTAGTGGTTTCGAAGGGATCAAGCCTACACATCTAGGGGAGTGTTAAATAGTGTAATGTCCCAAATAAACTTTGTTTAGGTTTCTTTTAGAATTAATATCCAGACTGGTCCTCATTGCCAAGTAGTTTTTAGGTCACAATGTTTGAATAGCATTTTCATTGCAGGCATTTTGGCCCAACTTGAACCAAGGCAAACTCCTTCTGATACAAGCTTTATATTTTTCCCCCTTTAATACGCAGTTTGGATGCTTTAACAGCCCATCGCAAGAGCTTTAAAATGGTCCAAAATAGAAAAATACCTATAACAAAAGGTTGGGAGAAGCTAGTAGTTACCTTCTGGTATAAGACAGATAAACTGTTAAATTCATCAAATATCCTATCTTTAATTTCACTGCTTTGAGTATCAGCAAAAACAGAAACAGCTTGCTTTGGAGGGTTCACCACACGTTCAGCTACAGATACATTATACCGTAAAATCCTATAGTAGAATAGTGCTCTGTCATGAACATCCTGCAGTCAAGCTGAAGGATCAATTATCATTTCCAGAAAAGAGCTTGACAACTCAAACAGTACTATAGATGTAAGAGCCGGGAAAAATGAAGAAATAAAAAGACATTCATACCTGGTGAAAATCAGCAATACCTGCAGCCAATGCAGCTCCCAATGCACTTTGGGTCTCAGGAGGCCTTTTGAAAAAGCACTTCATCACAGCAGTGAGAAGATGTAAACGAACCTGTAGAATTCCATATTCCATCAACCAAGTAAATGAAGCAATTCATAACACAGATTTTTTAATCCAGTTTTCAGAAATTCAGTATAAAAAGAGGCTCAAATTCTACTATCAAATGAAAACAAATACTCAATCTAACAATAACAAGAAAGCAGCAGTGTCCTTGGTTGTGGAATGAGATGAGAGACGACACAGCTAGGAAGGAGAGGAATGAAGAGGGGGAGGTGATAATATTGCGTGAATCAAATATACAAGGCATAGCATATCCAGTAGAAAGACATGAATGAAAACATCAGAGGACCAACAAGGGTTAGAAATGCCATAATAGATACAGCTGAAAGTTGAATCAACTGGCTCAACAACCTCTTTTTTATCTTCACAAGAGAGATTCTAAGAAACAAAAACTATAATCTGAAATGGTTCAGAAAAACAGAACATGATTTAACATGGAATCATTGGATAATATCCATTAAGGTTGATTACCTCAGCAGAATGCTCCTCATCCCAGTTTTCAACTAAACTCTCCAAAACATAAGGAGCATCTTGCATATCCTGAGAATATTCCCCCAACATCCATATAAGAGCTGCCTTGGCTTTTGGTTCCTGTACATTTTTGCTGCTTATGTTCCCAACCACTGCAATGCAATCATGGCTCCACTGAGGATATTTTCTAAGAAGATCTTTCACAAGCACCTGCATAAAAGAACTCATAAATAGAGGAATGTTATGCATAAATTTAAGAGACCAAACATGGAGTAGGGGTATAAATATTTAATTACCAGAGCTTCAGCAGTCACGTAGTCTTTCTCCATTTCAAGAAATTGAAGAAGTCTATCGACAATTGCATTAACATCATACTGCTGTAGTGCTATTTTGCCAACAGCTCTGATTGACTCTCGGGCAATTGGGATATCAACATTTGCAGCATACTCACATAATTCAGTGACTGAAATTTAGTAAACAATGATGCATATCAGAATACTTGAGAGGAAATATTGAAAATTTACTGATGTCATCTTCTCCAAAGAGGCCCTCAAAAGAAACTAAGGCTGTTTACTTACCTATCTCATAAGTATTGCTCTCATTTGCCACTGCAGTCAACATTTCAAGCTTCAATCGTTTGACATAAGATGGTTCATTATACTGGCAGTAGAAATGTTTGTAGTCTGAGGAGAACACATAAGGTGCTCGCATAACCAAGAGATGTAGATGACTTAAAACTGCATAAGACTGTTCTGGGCTTCCTGAGCTAACAAGGGTCAACAGCGGTGCTTTGATACGTTCATACACCTTTACAACAAAAGAATTTCGTTATAAAACTCCTGATTCCGTAAACTAGTATAAGAGTATTACTAATCTATCACACAAAATCAAGCATAGTTTAATAATATCAAGGCCATGTATGATGATTCAGGGTTGAAAACACATGCCCAGATTTTCTTCAATGACAGGAAATTAATGACTAAATTACAAGCTTTATACAGTTTTAGAGAAAAGAAAGGGGAAGATATTGATGGCAAACAAAAGAAGCACGAATTGCAGGATCAAGATTAACTGAAAAGCACCTCCTTGATTGTAAACATGCAGGAGATAGCTTGATTGAAGTAGAAATTTAACAACTCGTCACATTTTAAAGAATCACATAAAAAGGGTTGGTAGGCACCTGTTGATGAACATCAGTCATGGACAGAGTTAACTGTAAAAACACTCTGATAGTGGCTAAGACAACAGCGCCATTTGCATGCTGAAGTCTATCTTCAAGGAGATTCATAATGTCAAAAATCTCACTGCTGTCTGACGGAACATATTTAGTTACCAACTCAAGCACAAGGCACTGTGCCCATTCACTAAATTCCTTTATCCTACACGTAAAAACCCATTTAGAAGCATTCAATTAATAACATCATAGCACTTAGTATTACATATACAGTAGCATAAATGACAGTATAATCACAACAAGACAGTAAGAATTGAACTTTCCCATTGATTCTTCAATTTTTATCTACGGAACATACCGATTCAATAGGTAATATATGACTGGCTTGCTAATCAAAGCTTCCCTTTCCCTCGATGCCTCTTCAGATGTGCTAGCTTCCGCACTCCAGATCTCTTGTAATGCAGACAAACAATTTGCAACCACCTAATGAAAAAAATAATTCATTAATCTACAAGCTAATCTACAAACAAAAATAAAATGTTAGACAATCAATTCAAGCTTTTTAACTAGCTCTCACTTGAGTATCTGAGTCATGGAGCATCAAATGCTTCAGTATGGAAGGAAAATCCGCATCAATACAAGTTGAAGCTGAGATATGATAAAGCTTCAAAACTCCCATGACCGCCACCATTCTCACGTAACTATTACTATCTTTCAATCCGGATCCCAATGGACCTACCAAATACTCCACCAGATTCGCCACACGCAACGAACACAAGCTCCGCAAGGCTAGCCCTCGGATCATTGGATCTTCATCGCGGCAATCCCTTTGAAGGAAATTGATGGTCAAGAGAGCGAGATCGGGGTTGACTTTGGCGTAATTACCGACATAGAGGTAACACATTTTCTTCAAAACGATGTCAGATGTGGCCGAGCACATCACCATCTCACCAAAGAGGGACGACACATCGATTCCAATCGTCATATAGGAGATCACTTTTTTGAAAAGCTCTCGCTTCGAATCGTCCACACCCGGTGCTCGGCTTCCAGCAAGTTGCCGGAGCTGGAGTTTCAAATCGGAGACTTCACTTTTACTGTTAAACATAATAAGAACGCTTAATTAAAGTTCCATAAAAAAGAGAAAGAGCACTAAATCAGAATTCGAAATGATTAAAATTAAAAAATAGATTGACAAAATTGCAGCAAAAATTGAAGGATTGGAGCATGAAATTGTTATAATTACCCAGAAGGTTGAGACGGCGACGATGATCGTTGGGACTGAGCTGGAGGCGCCATGGCTGGTGGTTAACTGATTCAAAGTTCAGTTTTAAAGAAAGATCGACCAGTAAACAGATCGACCGTCGAAGAAAAGATACAAAATGGTTGGGATTGGAGTTAAAAAGAGTGATTTTGTTAGACGACACCGTGAACAAGCGGTGCGCTTCTCTATGTTGTAAAATTGTCACGGAGATTTTTTTCTTTTACAATTTTTCTATTTTACAATCATATTTTTATCTTTAAAAAAAATAAGCTAGATGGTTGCTATTAAAAAAAATTATAATTATAATTTAATATTTTTAAATTAGTATAATAATAAATTTAATTGGTAAATATTTAATTATATGGAAAACTTTGCAACTTACGCAATGTGTTTTACAGATTACTTGTTGGTTTCCACTAAAGGAATTATTGAATCAATAACATTTTGGGATATTTTTATAAAGCGTCAGGTTTGCTAGTAAATTCCTCAAATAGTGAGCTATATCGTGCTGGAGTTTACCGATCTGAATTGCAGGCTATTGTGGAGTGGATTGGTTTGAAGATGGGTGTTTCGCCAATAAGGTATCCAGGGTACCTTTGGTGACAAGAAATTTGGGGGATAGTAATTGTGGTTCCTTAGTTAAAAAAAAAATGAATCGAACTTAAAGAAAATTTTATTTCAGGTTAGATCCATAAGAACCTCTAGGCATAAGCAAAATAAGGTGCTATTGCATAAAATTGTGTGGAGAGGCCTCACAATACCTATGTTCTTCAATTACCAATTCAGAGCAGACTAGCTTCTTGGGGTTGATACTGCGTTTATAATGTATAGGGGCATTCATCTTGAATAGGCAACATTCTTTTAATTAAGAAGGACCCAGATCGGATTGCTTTGTATTGTGATAGCATTCCCACAAGAAAAAATTCACTTTAGGAGGAAAATTGATTTTCCACAACACCTTCCAAATCTATTTGGTGTCAAAAGCATCACCCTTCCCCACAACAATTCAACAAAGTCATAGGCACTAGCCAATTTGGCTAGAAAGAATGATGCAACATTTCATGGAAGTGGAAATAGCCGAGGGGGTGGCTTGAATGAGGGTCAGGCAACCCAACAAGAGAAAGTAAATTGACCTTGTAGTCACTTTTTTAATCTACCTCCACAACAAAACCATAATCCAAGCTAGCTTAAGAGGTTTCATTGATGCTGGAGGCTACACATCCAATTATCTTTACAATTTTGCTGACAATCGATGTATTCAGTTAGCGCTTTCCTCTACTACTATTGTTTAAAAACTTGAATTACTCTAGCTCAACTCGATTCCAATCGAACTGAGTTCTAGATCCAAGTAGATTAACACGAGTATATTGTTTACTCAATTGTTCCAATTCATGCTATATCTAAGTTTTACAGACTCTCTAGTCCCCAAGCAATGTAATGGCAAATAAACTGCAAACACTGCTCTAGAATTTCAATTCTATCAAAGTAAATAAATGAAAAGATTTGGCTTAAACAATCTCAGCATTACTGAATAATAACAGTTTTCATTAATTCCAAAGAACATAATGATTCAGTTTCATAAAAATTGAAAGCTCGAAATCAAAACGTTAGATAGACAACAGTCGAACAATGGCTAAATATCGTCAACAACCATCACATAAAAACGTTCAAGACCACATCAAAATGTCTTGAAATAAACAAAAAAACAGAGCTTTGCTTTAGTACAAAACTACAAATAAAGCACATAAAGCTTAGAACCCTAGCTTGGTACGTCGCCAGTGCCTTCGCTTCGCATTGTACCTGCAGTGCACCAAAAAAGCGAAAATTAAAAACAGCCCATCAATTACTACTTAGAAAATACTCAAAATGGAGCAATAACGAAAACTGTAAACATTTGAAGCAAAAAAAATAAAAATTGAAGAAATATAGAAACCTGATGGTGTTATCGGTGCGCATGCGGATCCAATAAGGGATAGGCCTGTTCTGCCTCATCTTCTTGGCCAGCTTCTTCTTGATTCTGAAAGTCTTATGTGAAGGCTGCAATGTCAAAAATAAACCATTTAAAACATCAAACAGAGAGAGATACCATTTTAAAACTCAACCTTTCTTCAGAGATTGAAGCAACCATTTCAGCTAAAAATGAATGGGTCAACAATTATTATCAAAGGTAAAGAAGAAGGGGAAAGGAAGTAGGTTGATTTACCATGTTTGGCGTGGCGGTTGAGAGGAGAAGCTGCGATACAAATCTCTCAACTTGGGAGATGGAAAACGCTTCAACAAAATGAGGATGCTTGATGGGATTTTAGGGTTTATATCGTAATGAACGATTCGTGGACTTTGAAAATGTGGATTTATGTTGGTGATTTACAGCCCAAGTTAAGATGGGTTTGTGATCCCATGCGGACCACTTCTTTTAATTGTTTGGGCCTTCTTCTGGGTTAATATACAAATTAGTACTTGAGTTTAACTTTAATATTCAAATTGGGATCCGAATTTTTTTGTCCCAATTGGTACATGGGTTTAGCTTCAATGTTCAATTTAGTACCCAAACCAAACGGTAGCATGTGACTCAATGAATATTTGACGTGCATGTTCTAGTAAAAAAATATACGATTATCTTTAGTAAATGAAATTTCAATTTTAAGAATTATTTTCTAAAATTGGGATTTTCTTTTAAATAAAGGAAGATTACATGGCTGGAAATGAGCTGCAAATTGAATAGTGACTTGTTAACATGTATCCCACAATCAAAATCACATTGAGTGCCATTCTCATTAACAAAAAACATTAATATTTAGAGATACAGTCCTTGTTCATCAAAAGGTTTGCCACTATAATTAACCAATATAGAGAGGGGGAGATTTGGCCAAGTTTATAGTGACTTAAATTAAATATATATATCTGTGTTTGTCAATTCAAAGGCAAAAATTAATTTTATTAATAGAACAACAAATAACGGCTAGCTAACTAGATTTGCAATATCTAAGTGCTAATTAAACATACTCTCAATTCATATTTCGACAATTTTAAACAAGTTTTTACTATGTTTTTAAATAATTTATGTTGGTGTTTATTTTTTTCCTATTTTTAATAATTAAATAATTTATTAGTAAAAACATTTTTTTTTGTTTTATTTTTAAAACATGATTTTTAAAAATAAAGTGACTACATCAAACTCGATTAACTTTAAACTTTTAAGGCTCTCACTATTACAAGTTGGAGGATGATCACAATACATCTTCTCAACTTTATGAACCGAAAGATATTAATACTGAATTTATTATATCTATTAGGATAATCAACTTGATTTGTAAGATGAGGTTAAAGCAATTGCTTCATATCACACCCATTGACGTGGACCATTTTAAAAATAAAATAAAAACATGGCACTCAAATATTGGTTTATTTACCCATTGAAACTTTAGAATTAAATTTGATTCAATTTAATTTTTAATGGTTATTCATTTTATTAATCTGATTTTAATTTTTTATTATAATTTTGTCTTAAATCTTAAAAAAATTAGATAAAAGGTTGATGGAGTGTTAAAATTTTAACAACATTGACGTTGTAACCTCCCGACAATTTATGTGTATTTCATTATTGATGTGGATATTTAAAAAATTTATTTTTTGAAATTTGTTAAAAAAATTTATGATGTACAAATAGATTATCACACAAATTGTAAATAAAATACATTTAAAGTACATAAATATCTGACTAATTATAACATAAAAATGTTCACATGCAAATATCATGTCTGCCCATTACTTCCATGTTCCACTAGGAGACTGTTGGCCCATTAACTCATCGATTCACTTTATTATAACCATATAAATGTATACTTAGATATTCTTTTACATATTTAAATTATTTGTATATTTATATAAATTTTGACACGTTAGTAATTTATATAATATAAAATTTTGAGATATTCTAAGAACATATTTTACTGGTTTTAATTTTAATAGTCTCTCGCGAAAATTTTAATTTTATACTAATGAATATTAATTTTCTTAAAATTTAAGTATAATATATAAAAATGATCTTTTAAATAGTTTTCTTTTAATATTTTGAATTAAAATAATTTACATTATAAATTAATTTATTATTCAAGTTGTGCAATTTTAATCTAAATCGGATTAAATTAAATTAAAATTTTAAATTGAATAAGAATATATAAATAAAAGTACTATAAAAGCCCTTTATATCATCACGTTGAATTTTGTCATATTTATTAAAATTGATAAATTAATTTTATATATTAAATAGAAGAGTAAATTAGTCATATTAAAAATTTTATCTATTTTTATTGTAACTGCTTAATTATTCTACCATTAATTTTTAAAAATAAAACTTGATTTAATTTTAATAAAAATAATTTATTTTTAATTTAATATATAAAAATTTATTTACTCGTTCTTCAATAAATGAATAAAATGCCATATAACTCATAAAATAAACCTAATATACTTATTTATACCCATCAGTTTGATTAAAGCTGCATCTCGGTTCGGGTTTTGGGTCCGGAATCGAAAGTAGAACCTACGGTAAAACCGTTTTGCCTATGGGAAGTTGAAACGTGGAGGATTCTGGCTCAAAAGCAGGGGCTGCCCTCAAAGCAACAAAATAAATAAATTTTAAAAATTGTACAATTTTTGGTACTTCTCGTCTTGGGACACCCTGACCTATTCTTTTCAAGGACACAAATGAAACCACCCTTCTTACTCTCCTTTTTATAGCGTGGGAATCACCGCCCATATTTTTTCAAAAGAATATCGAATATTTATTTATAAAGTAGTAATATTTTAAGACTAATTAATGTACCAAAAAAATTAAGTGATGAAATATGTTTAGCAAGGAATTTTCTTGAACCGGAAGGAAGGGAGAAAATCAGTCAGATGTCCTTGTTTAAAATTATAGTTAGTTTTAATATATTATTAATAAAATTTTAATTTTAAAATACAAATTAAAAAATTACATTTTAATTTTTAAATAATTAAGGATATTGACTTTTACAAGTAATGCTAGAATAAAAGGTCAATGTTTTCTAATCGAAAAAGTGAATGGTTTTAAAATATAGCTGAATTACGTGAAAATCAAATTTTAAAATTAAAAATAAAAATATTATTATTTTATTTTTACATATAGTCAATGAAATAAAAGATTCTAAAAAAAAATTAAGAGGTAGACATAACTCATGTCTTTTTTATATTTAAAATATGTAATTACAAATAATATATTCATATTACAATAATTAAGTATCCACACGTGTATAAATGTGCATAAAAAACTTAAAACTACATATTATTATTATTTGAATCAAATTAAATTACTTGGTTGAATTAATTAAATAAAAAATCAATTGATATATTAATCTAGACATAAATATTTAATTAATGAATTGCTCAAAATTAAAAAATAATGTTTAAATTTATAATTTTTTATATTTTATATTTTAATTGTTTATTTAAAATTAAACATTTAATTAAATCAGATTCGATAATTTAATCCATTTTACCACCGATTTGATTATTAAAAATTATAACCTTTTATATCCACTTATGTACATTTTTTTGTGTTTTACTTATATGTAGATAAATAATTATTAGAAAAGAAATGTGAAAAAAAATCATGAAAGCACGCGTTGAAATTGTACTTGGTGGATACAACTTTTAAATGTTGCTATCGGATCAGATATTTTCTATTTTAATATGCAAACTTCATATCGTAAAATTACGGGGTCAATATATTAGCAAAGGGAAATGGAGCATTCAACATTTTCTTTGAAAATTCTTAATATTATATATATTTATTCGTCGCTTAATAAAATAAAATAATTTTTAAAATAAATACTAATATAATAAAGAAAATGTGAATAATTAAGGATGGAACGTGGAAAACGAGGAATTAAACATCAGTATATAAAGAAGTAAAAGAAGTCAATAACATTATTTTAGAAATTTGCAATGTTTTTAGACCAAATAAAATCCTACTAAAATTGATGTGTAATTATTGGTTTTTTCGTCTCAAAGGAAATTAACACGCAATATTTGAATTATTTCAAATGGAAAATTGATTTACATTATATGTATTTAGATAAAATTAAATGTTTGATTTAATTAGAAATTACAGATTAAAACTTATTTGAGTTTATTCAAATAAAATGATAAATTTTAATTTTTTTCATTTTATCCTGTATTGAGCAAGAGCTAATTAAAAATGAATTTGCTCGCGAATCATGATTAGGCAATGATAAGAAGAAGAACATTTAAGGAGTAAAACACACATTTCTAACAATTGTCAAATTTTTGAATATTTTAATGGGAACTTAAGTTATTATGAAGTTTTATTTAAATGTTAAGATGTAACGTCTTCAAAATATATAATAAAAGAAAAGAAAAATATTATAGAAAAGTTGAGATTCATAAGAAAAGAATAATTTTGAAATTAATTTTTTAGCTACATATTACAAATTAAGGAAAGGATGAGAATAATAGAGTATTAATATAATTTTTTTATTTTAAAGGGTTAAAATATAATTTAACCATATTTTAATGTATAATTTAAACAGGTTGCATAGCAAAATTTTTATTATTGGGGCTAAGCCCTGCTAATGAAAAACTTAATCACTACTCCCTCATGTCTAAAAAGAACTAACTTATAAAAGTGTAAATATATCTAAGGTTAGGTTTTTAGTTAGACTTATATGATTGGATTTAAATCTTAGATTTAATCAACTTGAATTTATAATTATTAAAAATATTTTTATTAAATTATATTAACATGAAATGTTTTCTAATATTACTTTAAATAATTTGGCTCGTGAAAATTTCTCAACAAAATTAAAGTTTAAAATTTAAAAATATGCATATATTAAATCAAAATTTTAAAATAGTCAATTTGAAAAGAACAAATTAAAGAATACCTAAAAATATGGTCCCAATTATTAGGCATCAATTAAGATTGGTAGAAGGATTAAATTAAAATAAAATTTTAATTAACATAAAAATTTAGGTTGAATCTCTAAATAAAACGCTCGTAATTAAGAAATTGTCAATTGAACTAATAAACCCTACTCCTATCACTAGTAAAAAAAATAGGTTTAATGGTATAAAAAGTTCTCAAACTAAAAAATAATAATTTAAGTTTTTGTTTTTTTTTCACTCATTTGGGTACTTGAACTTTTAAAATATATAAAAAAAACCCTCAAACCTTTTAAAACAAAAACAAATAAGTCCCTACTTTTTTTTTTTGCACTCAATTGGGTACTTGAACTTTTAAAATGTATCAAAGACCCTCAAACTTAAAAAAAAAAAAAAGCAATTAAGCCCCTTTTATTAAAATTAGGAAAAAAACTTAAAATCAATAAAAGCTATAAATATTATTAAATTTTAGTAAAAAACTCAAATATTAAAAATTAGAATAAGATATAAAAATATAAAAATAATTGTAAAATTCCAAAATTTTATAAAAGTTGTAAAAATTTATAAAATATAAAAACTTATAAAATTTTATAAAGTTATAAAAATGTAAAGAAATTTAAATTTAAGTAAAAAAATTATAAAATTATCATACCAAAAGAAGCATTTTATAATTTTTCTATAACTTTTATTGATTTTATTTTTTATCGTTTTTTGCCACATGTCATATTGTGTTGCGACACATGATGACTTTAATTAAAAAATTAAGGGTCATTAATTTTGTATGATTTTTATAAAAAATTCTAATTTTAATAAATTTAGAATTTTTTAATTATTAAAATTTTCTAAAATTTATTATTTATTATTATTTATAATTTTTTCTAATTTTAATAAGAGCAGGACTTAATTGCTTTTTAAAAATTTTGAAGATCTTTTGATGTATTTTGAAAGTTTAAGTGGAGTAAAAAAAAACCGAGGCTGAATTGCTTTTTTTTTTTTTTGAAGAAGATTGAGAATCTTTTTAATGCATTTTGAAAATTCAAGTGCTCAATTGAGCAAAAAAAATTAGAGAAGTTTAATTTTTTTTTTTAATTTGAGAATTTTTTAGACCTGAAACCTAAAAAATATTTATCATTCAGGGCTTAATTTAAACATGGTAATTCTTAAATAAAATTTAAGGGGGGTGGGGGATTGAAGCGAATTTTTGGTGGTGGGTGTAATTCTCTTCCAAAAGTGATGCCAATTAGTACTTAATTAAAGGCTATAAATAATTTACCATAATTGCTCCATATTTTAATGGTAATCTTTCATAAAACATATACTCTTTTTTTATTTATAAAAATTGTGAAAATTTAAATATTTAACATAAAGTCAAAGATACACATCCTCAATTAACAGTTTAACACTAATTTTAGGAATGGTTGCCTTTAAAAGAAGTGTATGTTAAATGAAAATAATATTTTAATATCCTATCTAAATCTAAATCGACCTGAATTTGGGGAAAAATAAAATAAAAATTTATTATTATTATCACCTTTAACACACACAAAACTCAATTATCAAAACAGTGGAATAAATAAATTAGGAATACACAAATTTATAAATTAATAATAATTTAATCTATTATTATAGTCGTTAAATAAATTTATTAGATGAAAAATAAATAATATTCAAATTAATTAACATTCTTTGAATGATAAAAAACCCTTTTTATTATTAATGCTAAATATTATAAATTCTATTTTAATTGTAAAATATAATATGTTTGCTTTGACAATAAAAAAGGCTTACAAACAAAGAAAATACACAAAAAGAAAAAGGAGGTAAACTCTGTTTTAGCTATCTACATCATGGCCTCCTCGTACAACTTTTTTACTTGCAAAGCCCTCTCCTTTTTTTTCATCTCCTATTTCTCTCATACACCCAATCTTTGTCTTTGTACTTTTGTCTTTCTTTTTTTAAATGCGTTTTTGGCAATCTGTGTTATCTTTTGAACCTTTAAAAACTGTGGTTAAACTTGAAAAGATTAGTGCTTTGGCTTTGTGATCTCTGTTTTTGCTCTGTTTTTTTTGTTTCATTTGCTTATTTTGAAAATAACCATGGAGGAGAAAATGGGTGGTTCTAATGGTGAAGATAGTGGGGAGGACCAGTTTCCAGTTGGCATGCGTGTTTTAGCTGTTGATGATGATCCTATTTGCCTCAAGATTTTGGCTAATCTGCTGTGTAAATGCCAATATCAGGGTCAGTCCTTTCATGTTCAATTCAATTCAAAGTTCTGTTCATGTTGTAGAAACTTTAGATAAATTATGGGTTTACTGTTGGATACTGTTCTATCAGGAAAATATGTATGTTGTGCTTTGCAGTGTTCATTTGATTTGGATCTCTATAATTGTTGGGTTTAAGTACTTGAATTTGAGTTTACTTTTTGACATTTCATTTATGTTATTGTTTTTTTTTTTTTTGCAGTTACTACGACCAATCAGGCAATTATAGCCCTTAAAATGTTGAGGGAAAACAAAAACAGATATGATTTGGTTATTAGTGATGTTAATATGCCAGATATGGATGGGTTTAAGCTACTTGAGCTTGTGGGGCTTGAAATGGACCTGCCTGTAATCAGTAAGGCATTAACCCATTTTTTGTTTCATTTAATGGCATTAAAATGAATTAATATTCATTTGTATTATTTTCTGTTGATTCTTTTTGTGGTAAATTTGAGTAATGGAGTAGAGTTGTCTTTGAAATGATTTATCATTTAATTGATTCCAGTGCTGTCGGCACACAGCGATACCAAGCTTGTAATGAAGGGGATTACTCATGGTGCTTGTGACTACTTATTGAAGCCCGTTCGAATTGAGGAGCTGAAAAACATATGGCAACACGTGGTCAGAAGAAAGAAACCGGACTCTAAGGATGAACTTGCGGCCCCAAATCATGATAAAGCTCGAGGAGGAACTGGAGAAGGTGGTCAAACATGGGTGGCCTGCAGTTCGGATCAGAAAGTCAATAAGAAGAGAAAGGACCAAAGTGAAGATGAGGAAGAAGAGACTGAAGATAACGGATATGAGAATGAAGACTCCTCGAGCCAGAAGAAGCCTAGAGTTGTTTGGTCTGTAGATTTGCATAGGAAGTTCGTTGCAGCTGTCAATCAATTGGGTCTTGGCGGTGAGTTCAGTGATCACATAGTCAGACTTCATTTTCAGATTTTAGTTATTCATTTTCTCTTTATTCAAATGCAGACCAGGCTGTTCCAAAGAAAATCCTTGACCTCATGAATGTTGAAGGCCTTACGAGGGAGAATGTAGCAAGCCATCTACAGGTGAATCCCTTTCCTTGGTGACCTTTACTTCTGCATTATGGTCTTCTATATATTGCCTTGCAACAATTATCAATTAGTACAATATGCATGTTTAAGTTTGAGTTAGACATGAGATCGAGTCAAGATGCTGCCCGTTCTGTATAAAAGTGCAGATACTTGAACCACAACCTCTTATAAAAATGTGTGTTAACTGGATATTTATCTCCCCTTTAAGCTCACGGTTTTATGTTGTTTTGCAGAAATATAGGCTTTACCTGAGAAGACTCAGCAGTGTTGCAACACAACAAGCAAACATGGTTGTTGCATTAGGCAGTAGAGGTTCCTCTCACTTACGTACAGGTTCACTGGATGTCTTTGGAGATTTTCGCTCATTCACTGGACCTGGAAGGTTTTCAAGTGCTTCTCTACCATCGTATCAATCACAAGGAACGTTTGGTAGATTGAACTCCTCAGCTGCTTTGACCCTAAGCGGTATTTCTTCTGGTGTGATTCAACCCGGAAATTCTGTTAATGGTCTTGGAAAGATTCAGCCTGTGGCATTACCTGCAAACCAGAATCAAAATGGAGCTTTGTTTCAAGGGATCACGGCGTCTATAGAGCTCAACCAACTGTCGCAGACCAAGTCCACTAATCACTTTGGAGAATACAATTGTGTTGATGAGCGGAATGTTTTTCGTATTTCCTCTAGCTTCCCAGATGCTAGAGTGGTGGTTGGTAGCACAAGCAATTCTCTGTCAACTGCCTCAGGCAACGCTTTGGTGTTACAAGGAAACAAGCAACAGGTGCAATGTAGTGCTGCATTTGAAAATCTACCCTCTTTTGGTATGACATCACTGAATCGGGAATGTAATGACCTGAGTGTTCGTGGTTCTTCTAATTGTCTTGAATATGGTAGATGCAGTGAGAACTGGCAGGGCACTGTTCAATTATCCAATTTCCCAGCAAGTAATGAGCAGTTGCCGAGTAATAATCTGCAAGAAAGCATCCCTTGGAGGAACTCTTCCCCAAGTAACAGTTGTATTGCTCTTTCTTCAATGGCAAGTTCAGCATTTTTGGGGGATTCTAGAGCAGACATGCTCTGCAAAGCTGGCCTAAATAATTCATACAGCCATGTGGATTCCCGGGTTTCTGCAAGTGGGTCTATGATGGACCAAAGCAATGCTGTTAGTAGTAACACAAATGATGTTGCTTTGTTCAGCCATTTAAATGGCGAGGCTCCTTCTGCTGTTCGGCAGTCTGAGGGCGACAAATCATTGTTTGACACAGATTTGAGGTCCAATGACAACTTCCTCTTCCTGCAGTCAAAGCCACAGAACGGTTTCAGTCAAAATAATTTTGAATCCTTGGAGGATATAATGAGTCCCGTTTTGAAACTGGTATGACAAGAGAACTTCCTGTCTTTGTTATTACATTTTTTATGCTTTCTTTTTCCTCGTTCTTGTCATACTTAGCATTCGTATTGAAATATGAGATTCTGTAAAGTGTGGTATACAACAGAGTTAGCCTCTGTAGATTAGTTTCCTTTTTTAAATTCTTTAAGATGACTGTTCCCTTGATGCAGGAGCAAAGTAATGAGACTGCATTCATGGATGGGGTATTCGGATTTGATGTTGCATACCCCCTTGGATCGTGCATGTGATACAGTTGGTGCTGATTCTCGGATAAAAGATGTGAAAAAGGCATAAAGCAATAATCCTTTTCATGGGAGTCTCTATCATTATCTTAGTTTATTCTCTGTTGCTCCATTTCTTTCTGCTTGAAATTGATGACAGCATTCTCCTTTTTCAGATTTCACTCTTTATGAAATGGTACCTTTAGAAAATTTGCAGTCTCTCAGTTTTCCTTTGTTTTTGTTTCATATATATATATATATATATATATTATAAAGTTACAATCCTTTATGTAAGAATAAAACGAATCAAACTATTATTTAAGTGTTAAAAAGCATGAAAATATTACACATATGGAGCAAAGAGAAACAAGCTTCATATACAGAAATTCTGACTTGTTATATAATCAGCATTCTCTGATGAATATGCCTTATCAAATATTGGCAAAGATAACAGAACTTGGAATTTTTCAACAATGTTGCCAAATGAAGGTTAATGATTGCTGAGGCACCAATCCTTTGTCAACCAGCTAATAGATAATGATGTTAAAATACGTTTTTTTAAGCATCAGAACAGTTAATCAAGCTCAACAAGCTGAGCTCTTCTTTCAGCAGCTTTCTTTCTTATAAATATTCCCCACCTTAAAGCAGCTTTTAACTTAAGCCACCCCACAACCGCTTTCCCAGATCCTTTGCCACGTTCTGGCGCATAAGGATAAGGATGGTCCATTTGATGATCATATGGGATGGTGTATGCATAAGAAGATTCATCTGGATGACCAAAACCAGCTCCCACACCAACACCTACACCGAATGTTTTCAGCAGTCTTTGCATGTCATCGGTCTCTAACATTTCTGAACTCCTAAGTCGGATTTCCTCAGCAAAGAAATTTTCAAATCCATGCCCGGTCCTCGGCCGAGACCAATCTCCTGCAAAACCTGATACCCCAGCTGTCGAGTCTCCTCCGATTGGCATGTAACTTATGGTGGTGGTACTAGGTAATAATGCTTTCTGATTATTCATTGTCATTACTGCATTCTGATCAGACCTTCCAAAGGGAAATTCAATCAACTGATGGACCGTTTGGTGGGTATTATTATTATGACATTGTGGACTTGGCTCTGAGGTGATATACTGCTGTCGACTCTTTTGAGCAGTTGTGGCAAAGTAATCTGCATTGTAGTTGTTATCGTTTATCGGTGCAGCTGATGGATTTGCTACCTTTGTACTTCTAAGGGTATTGAGAACCTTGTCGTCATATTCAATAACTTGATGCCAATTTTCATATGCTCTCTTCACCAGGGAATCAACAAAAAGCTGTACGCAAAATTTCATGTCAATTAGTCATATTGTTCTTGGTAGGGGCAGTTTGTGTTCTGGTTTTCGTTTCTGTGGAGCATTGCAAATATAAGAAAAAGCCGAACCTTTTGATTGTGGTTAAGTGATTCCAAAGATAGGAACTGGCCATCAGCAATAAAACCTCTGAGTTCATAAATGTGATTGAAAACAACGCCAGTGTTATGTGTTTGATCAGGGTAATAAACATAAAGCTTTCCTCCCAAGATGCAAGTCTTAGCATGCTCCACTGTGTTCTCCCACATTCTATTTGACATCCCACTTCCCAAGATCTATCATCAAGAAATCAAAGAATGCAGGGGTAAAAAACGAGGCCATACAAGCAGAAAACAGAGATCTGTTGGAAAGGAAATGGCTTACGTTTCTTAGTTTTTGTGAATCCCGAACAAGAAGTCGAAGAAAATCTTCAACCGTCACAATTTCAGCTTTCAACAACTTCTTATGTAATGCTCCATCTTTGGCTATTCTGTCCAATCTCCACACTTCATCATGCAATGCAGGTGGATAATGTTTCTTGTACACTTCAAGTAAACAATGAAAAAGCTTTAAGGGGGAAATGATGGATATATATTAAGAGCAGAGCATTAAGGTAATTTGTCGTGGAAAAACTCACATTCTCCCCTATGATCTTTAACAGCAAAAGCTTCGGTTTTAGCTTCACGAACACGAATCCCTTCGCCATACCCGAGAGCAACCTTCAAACCAAGTCTGAATTTTCTACTCCGGATCCAACTTGAATTATCAGTGAATGTAAGATCTCCTAGAGTTCCAACACCTTCCTTGAGTGTTACTTGTAGTTCTCCGGTTAAAAGCGGTCGTTTCCCTTCTCGTTCTTTAACTTCATAGCTCTCAAACTGTTCTTGAGTCCAATCTTCATCAGCTTCTTCGTTGAAGTCACCTTCAAGGACCACAACATTGAGTTTGAGAGCTGATTCTGGTCCAGTTTGCACCACAGTGCCTGAGATCAAATCGAGTAAGACAACATGGATGGCGGCCCCTTGCTCACCCTCAACTTTCCCTCCTGTGAATAGGTGAGGCGGCATTCTTGTTCTGAAATGAAGCTGTAGGTTTCTTCCATCTGCACTTTGTATTCTTGGTGGTGAATTCCTATTATGATTAGGAAAGCAATTTCATTATTAACAATACATCAAAACCCTTTTCTTGTGGTTTAAGGTACATTTCTAGGTGATTGGGTGAGTGTTAGATACGAGCATGTCTTATAAAGATAATACTTAATGTTTTTTAAAGCATTTCCTTATATTTGAAAGATCATACTTCTCCATGTCTTAATATGTACCGAACACAAATATTTCCAGAAAAAAATGAGAAGTATCACCCCGTTTTATGAACATCATGAATATGGTGACAGGGAACCAAAGAGAAAATTCAAGTTTTAACGTCCAAATATTGGGTGCAACTGTCGAAGCAAACCTGGCAGTCAATGTAGCATTCCCTATTCTTGTCAATGCCCGTTCCACTTCCTCACTGACCTGTAATTCATTCAAAATGTAGAATCAGTACAAGCTCACTCATGGTAGAACACTTTTGAAAGCAAAAGATTATGTTTATCATCAAGATTCTAGCCAATGTCTACGATATTCAGATTTGGGCATGAGCATTGGATAAAGTACGTGTTCAAAACATATTTTAAAGAATTATACCTTGGTACACATATCTAAATACGTATCAAACACAAATGCTGAACACTGATACTTTAAAAAATAAAATAAAAGCCATAGCTTCAACTGTTCACGGTTGCTCAAACCTAGCTTCCATTAGCACAGTTTTTGGACTAAATTTACATAAATGAAACAAGAGATAATAAATGCTATAGTAAAAATAGATCATACTCGCAATGTTCTCGAATTGTTACTCCTTTATTCAGTGTCGGATACGAGTATACTTTTTTTTTCTTCTTAAGTTTATCCATACACTGTAAGAGTGACACTCGATATTGATGTACAGATATGTCTTGGATACAAATACTTTAGGAAAAATGAAAAGTCGAACTCACAATTCTGCGTAACATAGGCTCCAAAGATGAGCAAAGTCTTTGCATACTATCCACCTTCAGAGCTTCCACTATTACACTGCATATACATGTATGTATAATAATATCAACATGAATGGACTTTGCAGAAATTTCGACATTCAATACTTGCATATGTATTCGTATAAACCATGTTAAACAAACTCATCAAATTTAACAAAACTTGTTCATTTACATCATCTTGAACTGTGATATTCAAGAAATCTATAAAAATTCCTATATGGACTAGAATAAACACATTGCCTTCACAAGTATATATGTCAATATATACATACATATGCCATTCATGACATAGCCATCTCCATAGCTTTCGAATAGTTGAAATCTCCTTGAATGAAAAGGTCAAGCTTTTTGTTATATTTACATTAAAGCAATCAGCTGATATGCATATACAGTCAACGAGAACAGTTGAAGAAACTCATGCATATCAATCAGATTAGATCTCTTAAACAGCTATCATATCACCCAATTCACCAAACAAATACAAACCAAATTAAATCAAAACTTGGTATCTAAGTAAGGAAAAAAGAAAGATAAAAAAGCACCCATCAAGCTGAGAAAAAAGAAAGATAAAAAAGCACCCATCAAGCTGAGCAAAGTAAGTACCTTGCCAAAGCTGGTAACTTTGGTTTCTTCGTTTCTGTAATATAGGTTGCATCTTCAATACCTTCTTCATGCCCTCTCTTGTTCCTTGAGTTTTCCATTTAGATAACAAGAAAATAAAAGAAAAATAATAAGAACCAAAGATATCCCAAAGAAGATTCAAAGAAGAAACTTTTAGATCAAAAATTTGAGTTCCCTAAACCAAGGTCCAAAGCTTAGACTCATTTTGTTTTAGTTTTTTTTAGAAAATGAAATTAATGACAATTATTATAGATCTAGGTGTAAAATTAACAAAGGGCTAAAATATATGTTTATTGGTAGATCTAGATTTATAATACTATATTTTACTTTCTGTCTAGTGATAATTTTTTTTTAAATTTATATATAATTGAAGAAGAAAACACAGCTGTGTTTTGAGACTAGACTGGGTGCATGAACGTTGAAAGTATTGAAACCGCGTTTTTTTAGGCATCTCATCTCACTTCATGTCTTTTTAACTCAAATGCTACGCATGTGCGCTTTTCTGTTTAAAAACACTCTTTGTTTGTGTTAGGCTAAGGAAAGTCAATGCTTGATCCATGTATGCATCATACCATTATTGGTTTTTTTATGTTAGAATCATATTTTACCAATTTGGTACTTAATAAAGTTTTTAAAGAGAGTTAAATAATTTCTTTTAAATAAAAATATAGATTAAAATATTCAACTTTTTACATTTTAACTTAGCAACCCGTCCACGAATACTTTATGTTGATATGATATTATTTGTAATTCAGTATACGTAGACTGTCATGCGGGTTTTTATGTTTAAAATTTAACCATTTAGCTAACATTTTCATTAAAACGAATTAATTCAATTATTTTTGAAAAAATTATTTATCAAATTTGACTCTTTTAAAATTGAAGACTAGATTTAATTGACAAAAATATAAGCATTAGTAGTTAAATTTGATATTTTACGAATACTCGAAGAAGAAAAAGAAAAAAAGAAGGAAAATAGAAAATGATGGATGTTTTGACAAAATTCATAGTCCTTTCCTCCATTTTTGTTCTGATATGTAGAAACACACTATTAAAAGTAAAATTAAAACCTTATTCTTGTATTTGAAATACAATACTATCTTTACATAAATATAAACTTATTTAACTTGATAAAGGAAAAACAAAAGCTTTTTCCTTCTGTCGGTCCATGCCATTTAGAAGTGGGGGAACATGGATTATATTTAAATATAAGTGGATCTTAAACTATTTTAGGATTCAGATGTGAGAGTTAGTTGCCATATTAAAACAATTTGGTAAAAATATCATAGAAGCTTTATATTAAGAGTTAGATTACAATTTGCTCTATCTATTAAAGAAATTGTCAAATTAATCCCTAGTTAGATTACAATTTGCTCTATCTATTAAAGAAATTGTCAAATTAATCCCTATATATTAGATTAAAGAGCAGATGAATTCTTTTGTTAAAAAATATCACTTGAAATTGCGTATAAGGAGACCACCATACCTACCTGTTCGAGAACAGCTTTTTCTAACGATTGGAATCGACGTGTGGCGGGAGGAGATTAAGAAGCAAAGGCAAAACCTATTTCTACAGTTAAAAATTGGTCATTGTAGATCAATATAAAGCACACATAACCCATCACACATAATTGTCTGGTTATTTTGGCAATCATGCCAGATTTTAACTATAGAAATAGATGAAATTTTTGATAAAATAGATTAATTTACTCTTTGATTTCACATAAAATAACTAAATTGTCCATTTTTTGAATAAAAGAGCAAAATACAATACAATCTTAATACAAAGATCTCTATGATACTTTTACCAAGTTTGGATTTCTAAGAATCTATTTAAAACATAGCAATTTAACCCGGATTTTGATTACCCCTATCTAACATTGACCTAACATGTGTCAGACACAAGTGTCTAATTCAAATAATTCAAGAAAATTGTTTAAAGTGAAGAAATTGCAGACAATATTATGAAAAATTAGAGGTGAAAATTGTTTACATACTTGTAAGGAATTTTAAGGCAACTATAAACGGGGCCATTTGCCCTAACAACACTGCTCAAGGCACAAGCAACTTAGCTTGCCATCTTCAATAAATATCAAATTCTAGAGACTATGATAATTCATATGAAATGTGTAGAAAGTTATTCACCTTCCCAACCCATTTGTCGAGCTCTTTGTTCCCATATCGTGGTAACTTTCCTCTCCTTGATTAGCAACGCCTCAGCCCGTTCTCTGGCTCCCTCGCAGGTTTCTATGGCTGCAATACACTTTTCTGCCTCCCTTTGATATTGGGAAGCCACCCTTTTGGCTTCACCAAAAGTGATGTTCATATGGCGAGTGTGCTCTTCGGCGACAGCTTCTTGCAACTTCAATTCTTCGGTTAAAAGGTCCACAAATTGCTTCTCCATCTCTTTCTTGAGATCGGGGTCTTTGCTTCCACAATCTGTGTGTCACCGTTAATCATATTATGCATGTACGATAAATAAAAATGAAGAGTATAAAGCAATAAGTTATAATATCAACTGATTCGAGTTGCAGGAATAAATCTAACCTGTGACTGAGAGATTGGCCAACCCTGCCAAAAGAACCAAAAAAAGCAGAAAAACATGTGAGCTATTCACATAGGTAACCAAAAGTTTCGAGTACCAGATACATGAAAACATGTTACAAAACTTTACAAGCACCACCATGATGACTAGCAGGAACCCACACATACACACACAAAAGGAAACCAACAGCACAAAGGACCAGCAGATTCTGCTCACAAGTACAAAAATGGAAGTTCATGTAATGTATAAAAATTCGATATTTTTCACTCAGTGCTTGTTATTTTGTATCAATGTGGTTTGTGAAGAATACAACCAGCATAAATGCAAGTACTGTTTCATGATCAACACTAGATTTATTCATATTCTGGACACTTGGACAGTTACTTAACTAAAAGCAAGATCAATGGTGCAATGGCACCGAAAATAATCAATGAAATTACTGAATTATAATCGTTTCCATCATTCACAGAACATTCATGTATTTCATTATTGAGTATCAATAAACTCATCTTCACAAGCTCAACAACACAGCAAGACAAAGTTTAACATGCCGGGATATATCAATAGCCGTTTCCTTTGAAGGACAAATCCAAGAAGGTTGTTGTTTAAATCCACTTTCCTAAAATGAAAAGACCGAAAACACTAGAAAAAAAGGAAACAATTGTTTCTTCAAGGCAATGAATAAGGTTTGTGTACGGTGTAGAGAAGTTGGGTTCTTTAATTAGTAGCCAATGACAAAATTAAAACGAGTTGTTCTTAAATTCCTTGACTCGATATATGATTAAACAAGCAACAATCTAAACTGAAATTAGCAGCAGCAATGGATCAAAATCTCAAATCAAAGGAACAGGAAATTTTAATTCTAACTTCAAAACTGAACGTAGCATCTCACTGGGTGAAAGCTACGGAACATATATAATTAGCAGCAAAAACAGATCAAGACCTCGAATTCAAGAAATGGGTAAGCTTAACTTCACTCCAATAAACAAACAAACAACCGATCCAAATCAAATTCTGAGAAAAACCCAGAATCAGAAAAAAGAAAAAAAATCGATTAATACATACACAAAAAAGGAAAAGCATTAATAATACCAGGGGCAATCTTGAGGAGGGAAAGAGGAGGAGGACAATCACAGATACAAGGAGGACAAGAGGATTTGGAATCGACGAATCTGAGAGTTTTCTTGAATCTCCAATAAAGAGCAGGTCCACATACTGCCAGTGCTGAAACTACTGCAAATATTACGAGGCATAACCTCAACCATGTCCCTGATGATCGCCGTGACATGATGGTTCAATCTCTGTTTTTGTTTAGCTGGGTTTTTTATGAAATACTGAGATTCAGCCAGGGATGAATTGGTTGCTGTGATTATATGAATCTACTGTTTGCTAGCTTCAACTGTCATTTTAATGGGTTTTTTTTGTCTTTTAAAAAAAGCTTGGCTAGTTTTGAAGAAGTCAGTGTAAACCAAAGGCAGAGGTAGATTCACCGTCACAAAGTTAAATTATCGAGGCCCAACAAAGATAATTTATTTTTTAAATGTTGAAAAATTCTATGAAATGGAATCCGTGTTGCTTTCTCATCCGTCAAAGTGCTGTCGGTTTTGACTTTTTAGCCCTCTGTTCATTTTATTTTATTTCAAGGGAAATAGTGAAAATAATATTATTAGTTCTATAAAATATATTTTTGAGAGAGATGAAATTATTTTATTAGTTTAAATCATCAAATATTGATATTCCAATTTGAAAATATTAAAAAATTCCATATTTAAATACAAAACCCCGAACATAGCTACTTTTAAAGAACATGTATATTTATAGAATTTGCATAGAAATCTGAAGGTAGATGCTGAGTTTAACATTGTTCTCGACAATCATTTTGTTTGCATGGTAAAATGAAAAGCATATTTAAAAATTGTCTTAGAAAACCAAGATAAATTTATATATTTCAGAAAAAATCAAAACCAATTTTCTTATGTTAAAGAGAACCTTTTTTTTTTAATTATCATAAGGAGCAGAAACATTAAAATTAAAAATCAACGGTACGGGAGAAAGGCCTCCCAACAACATCCGAAAACAAAATGTCTTTAATACATAAGAGGGTTCATAGCAGTTAACAGCAGAACCAAAATCGAACATGTTAAATAAAACAACTAGAGAAGTTGAAAACACAATTATACCATATAAAGCAAAGTCGGCAAGGATTTTGGAAATGAAGAAAGAGCTGGCGATAGAGTGACAACTCAACACGCATTTTTGTCGGTGCCAACAGCATGGTTTAAGATGGCCAATCCGTAGGCGTGGTAATGCTCAGTTCGAAATGTTAACAATACCATAAAGCAAATTTTCCTTATATAGGGCGTACCCAATGCCTAACCTCATAAAATCCGTAAAATATCCCTATGGAAGAGTAGTCTATCAAATACAAAAACAAAATCATATATAAATGGATTAGATAAAAGTATCACAGTACAAATAAATATTTTTAACAGAAATAACTAGTTTACACTTTAATCTAACATACAAAAATTAATTTGATCATTTTCTAATTAAAAGAGCAAACTTCCAATATAGAAATCTCTATAATACTTTTATCATATAAATTATTATTTAATATACATGAGTACCACAGATCTCAACATGCGTTAAATTAACCATAATTAAACCAACACAAATAACAGATTTAATCAAACAACACAACACAAGCCAACACAAATTATTATATTATATTATATTACTATCCACAGAAACAAGAAATAAGATCTATTTGTCAAGTCGCGTACAAAGAAAATAAAAAAATATCTAATACACCGCCAATGGTGAGAACAGTTGTTTACCCTTCCACTTTTCATCCAAACAACAAATTGCCCAGAAAGGGGAAAGATCAGGAATTCTCACCAGCAAACAATCTTGAAAAACCATATTATAAACACAAGTTTACAGTCATCAATCATCATCAACTTTAGAGGCCAACATAAACGAATCCCACATCACAACATTGTTGCTTTCTCTTGCAAGTTTACAGTATGGTACAACATTGATTGGTTTTCTTAGCCTGCTTGTAGAACATCTGTTTCAAAGACCACAATTATGTTCAATGTTAGCAACATAAATGGTTTTTCCAATTTAGTAAAGACAGTAGTAAGAAGTTCTAAAACAGAAATAAAAAGGATGAGGGACAGAGTAAAACCAACACTACAATCGAAAACTAGTAATAAACATGTTAAATAGGGAAGAAACACTGATGATGATTAGTAGAGTTGGATGGATATGTAAAATGGTTAATGCATGGGATTTTGTTAAGTGCTGCAAGTGTTACCTGAGACGCAGCACTCAGGTCTGAACTCTTCTCAACTAAACTGTCCAGCCTCTCACCTCGTGCAAGCACACTATCAATAGTTTTATGCTGCATCAATTAAATAATTGTTTCAACGAATGCAAGAAAAAATAATAATCAGTCATATGCTAAGACAAGCATAGTAATTATTTCAACATTTCATCTTCAGGTAACATGTTTAAAAGCAAACAGTTGACAGAAAATTAACGACTGGGAAGATGAAAAATAGGCTGCTATTTAACCATTAGTCATTAGATCTCTGATGTTCCTTCAAAATCCTCAAGTCGAGAAAATAGAGAGAATGAGCATTCGGTACTCATTAATTGCTCATGTGCCAAACATATGAAACTATAAAACAATCCGCTGAAGGTTCTGTAATAAATCCCACGTGCAAAGAATGAACCTTCTTTTTCTTACCCAAATAGCCATTTAGCGGCTATATAGCCTAAACTTGAATATTTTACTAACATCTATCTTCCCCCAGATGCAATATGCTATAACATCAACAAAACCAGTTATGGTTTTCCTGATAACAGAGTAAGAATTAAAGAAACAGATAAAATTGCAAATTATACTCCTATTCATGCAACCCAAAAAGCACAAAACCAGTTCCCACAACAACACTCCTAGTTATACAACATCCATGGTGATACTAACCAATGGGTGATGCAATATGCTATAACATCAACAAACCCAATTTTGGTTTTCCTGATAACAGAATAAGAATTAAAGAAACAGATAAAATTGCAAATTATACTCCTATTCATGCAACCCAAAAAGCACAAAACCAGTTCCCTCAAAAACACTCCTAGTTAAACAACATCCATGATGATACTAACAGGTTTGCTGTATATAAACAAATCTTTCTATATATGTTATCATTTATCTAAACATCAAAGAAAAAATAATTTCAATCTAAAGCATGACTTTTCATGTTACACACCCAAGATTTAATACGAGTATGAATTGTCAACAAAATGATCATTCCAAGAAGATACCAAGGTATGATATCTGAAAACTAAAGGGAAAGCATACGAAATCCTCAATCTTTGCATCAACACAGAATACTTACAAGGATGATTTTAGTTTCATCCAACTCCCTCTGAATTTTCAATAATTTATCCGCCTCTGCAGGGTCCTGAAGGTGGAAAGAGGGTCAGAAAAGGATTTTCAAAATAACTTCTCTAAATCTCCAAGTAATATCCTTTAAATAGCTTCCGAGCACATTAAAACTAGAGCAAACATGCACGAAAAAGGAAACAGATACCTGAAATTTGGTCAAAGCATCATTCAGATACGGCCAAGGTTGAGTGCTATCAGCTTGTGCATTTCTCCAAGACTCCCCAAATTTTTTCTGATATTCATCTAGAATCTGCCAAACATAATCATTAGAAATATAAAAAGAAAGATACAAACTATCAGAAAATTCCCACAAAATCGAAGCAAAGAATGGTAAAAAACAGATGCATATCAAATATGATATGATAATATGCGATCCACAGACACTTGACATCATCTTACACTCTTTAAGGCATTGTAAACACAATATTTTCCTCAACAAATTCATCTATCCATCTATACACTAACAGTCGTGCTAAGCAACAAGCATAAACATGACAAGTTTTAAAGTGAAACTAAAACAAAGTGTAATCATACTTAAAAGAAAATTTCAACAGATATTGATACTTTCTATATAACCAAACCAAACCAAACCAAACGAAACGAACAAGCCTTAGTCATAATATATTTAGGATTGGCTACAAGAACTAAGAGCTAAAATTTTGTTCACTTGGTTGCAGTAAAAAAATATTAGAAGACAGAAAAGCATAAAGGAAATAATGAAACGGAAAGAAATGAAGCACTTAGTTTCTTTTACCTGGTTGAGAAGCGAAAAAGCACTTCGAACTGGATAATGATCATCCATAAATCCCAAGGCACAAAGTCCATTTCTGTTGTAAGCATGTACCTTGTACTCTACATTAATATCACCAAAAAAACAAAATTAGATGTTTCAACAAAAATACAAAAATAATTTCTCACTGTCTCATAATCAAATGATACTCTCAAAACCCTAAAAAGAGAAACGAAATCCACAAAAAAAAAAGGTCAAGTAAACATTCAAGTTCAAATAGTTATAAATCGTGAGGAAAAGCATCCGAATTATGGTTTCTGTTACTACTAAAATCTCCTTCAGGAACAGATCAAGAAAATTAACAACTTAATACAATATATAACACTAAAGATCTAAACAAGGTGTTACGAATCAAATCACTACAGATATTGATCATCAAGAAAACAAATACTATCCTTAAAACGCGAAAACAATAAACTAAAATCGTGTTGAACTGAAATGACTTACCTTCGTGCTGAACGGACTGGCGCTGACCAGAAGGAGTCCGTTTAGCAACAGTTCGAGAAACGAAGACGATGAACTCCTTGACGCTTGACCTTTGGAAGTAACCAAAATGGCTCACATCGGTAGCATTCGCTAGTATTATCGGATCGGATCCTTCCGGGTTGCACTTCAGCACTACTAACGATGTGATCTTCATCTTGGATTTTTTTTTTTTTTCAAATTTTTCTCTCAATTTCCCCCAAACAAAACTTTAATAAAATAATAAATTTTATTTTCTTCACTTTTTCGCTCTTGCGAGAACAAAATAAATGCTTTTTTTGTGTCAGTTTGGTTTCTCAAGTAAATGATTCGTCAGAGGAAAGGGGAAGGGGATAGTGGGGAATAAAGATCTGGTATAGCCGAAATTTTGTTAGACTCGTTGCAATCGCTTAGCTGGCTCGCATTTAATGTGCCGACAAAAAAAAGGTCGTAGGAAGTTACCGTTCATCTGTTTGATCCTACCAAAATCTCGTTTTATGGCCGTTTGATTATAATTGTACATTTCAAGCTGGACCCGTTCAGTCTAGCTATACTTAATCCACTTAAGAGGATTGGGTTTGGTCGGCCTGCTTGGATTCTATTAATAGCCCAAAGAAATTTATAAATCATATAAAGCATTTGTTTTTTTTTTTTAATTTGATAAACTGCGCGACCTAAATAATTTTTAGTTATTAAATTATAAAATAATAATCTATTTATTTAACTTTTCATTTTAATCATTTAATTTTTAAAATTTTTTATCACCCTTCATTTTAAATTACTAACGATATAACAATAATTTTAACTCTTAATATTTATAGATTACATTAATTTATTTTGCTGTTCTTCATAAACCTTTTACTTAAAAACCAATCGAAAATCTAAGATAACAATTTTTCTCTTTCCTCGTACTTTTAAAATTAACTATTAATATTACAAATAAAAATAAAACTATAAAAATACACAATGTGTAAATGTTTATACTTATTCTTTTAAAATTAAAATTAAATTGACATAATATATAAATATTAAATGTTAAAATTATTATTATGTTAATTTTAAAAGCGAAATTTTTATTACTAGTTTAAAGGTTGATGACAAAAAATAATAATTAATTATTTTATAATTTTTATAATTGAGTGATAAAACAACTATTAATTCATATTCTTTTCCATTATTTAATAAATAATAGGCGTTTGTCAATAGTATATTCATGGACAAGAATAGAACATTGTAAAATTGTATCAATATACAAATTTATATAAAATTTTTAAATTTCAAGTGATAATATTATGTTCCTGTCATTATATTTTATATTTTTCAAGAAGTTAAAAATCAAAATAAATGTGACTGCTAAGATTAAGTGCGAAAGTGAACGGAAAATATATTAAAGTCAACTGATTTTCAAATTCGAGGTAAAAAAATTATATTATCCTTAAAATATAGAGTGTGAAAATAATTTATTTATTTTTCATGTAATAAACATTTCTGTGTTTATATTTTCATAACGAGTTTCAATTTTAAATATGCATTTAAGCTATAATAATTAGCTAAGAAGAAGATGTAATGGATAGGAACAAATTAAAACATTTTGAAGTTAGTTTGTTGATAAATTTAGAAATTACAGTTGTTTATTGTCCAAATAAACAATCAAACCAAAAGAAAAGAAAAAATGGGGTTTGAAAAGAGAGGCTCAGATTCGCCTTTTTTCAGACAAGTGAAGGAAAGAAGGGCCGGCGGCTGCAAGAAACAAGAGTTTCTGCCCCGCCAAGCAACGGCCTTGTTTTTTTCCCTTCAAAGTCTGGTCTTTTATAAGCAAAAGACGACATCATCATCATCATAGCCTCATTTCGAGAGAGAAGAAGAAGAAGAAGAAGGGAAGAAACAAAGAACAGAAACAGAAACAGAAGCAGAAGGTCATAATAAAAGCGATGGAATATTTTAGTTGTAAGAATAAGACAGAGGTAAAGGGCTGTTGTGGATGAAGAAGACGGAGGAGGTGAAATCATAGGCTCCGCTGTCGATCAGAGGAGTTGGGTCAACCGCCCTTGTGAAACCAGCCACCTCCTCTGAGAGCAAAGCCTCTTTCTTTAACTAATGTGTCTTTCCAAACCCTAAACAACTCTCCCTAGTCCCTACCCACTTTATTTACCACTATCTTTTACCTTTACTCCTCTCCTGTCTTGTCCTTCTTTCTGTTTTTTCCACATTTATCCTCCTTTCATTTCTTGACAATTTAATATTCTAAAATTCATATAAATTAGTATAATATTTATGAGATTAAAAACTTCTAAACAAAACATAAACATAGGTTTTTATGAGCTTAATATCTGACAAGATTAAAAATGCCATTATTGCCATTATTTCATCTATTCTCACTATGTTAAATGGAATCAAAATTTCACTATTCGGTAAAATACTCTTATCAATTTAATCATTTTAATTAAGTTGATTAATGATATTCGTAAAGTCGATATATAAAAAAAAGAAAAGAAAATTGTGATTCTAATGATTACTCCACCAAATAAAATCAATTGATTTTTCATATTTCACATAATTTTAAACCTGTTTTATAACACCTTAGATTTTTTATATCAAACAAACAAAAAGATAAATAATGTAGTGTGATTTAAGAAAAAAGATGCTATACAAAGCGAAGGTATAGAAAGTAATGGTGTCTACTAGTCCAGTCATCCATGTCACCTTGTGCGGGCATTAGAAATGGAAAGTATCTCATTCATCAGCTCACCTTGTTTCCCACTACCTTTTATTCTAACTCCTAAAGCTATTCCAACTTTCCAGCTCAATATAACCTCATTCATTTAGACCTAAAGTTGAAGAAGTGAGAGAGTTCAACCCCATCTCCATGGCTTATCCTCTGAACTGTCTATGGCAAATATGGTTCGATGATATTACTAACCATTTGCACTAAATATTAGACATAAACAATCGGACGGCGGAGATGAACGGGTACATGGCTGGTCTGGTTGTGAAGCAGCCGATGACAAGTGCATTGTAGAAGTTGACGAGAAGGTCCATGGTCTCCCATCTGATGTTCGTATTCATTTGTGGATGTGTGGATGCGTGTACGTGTGATATGTTATAAACTCAAGAGCCAGCTAACAAGAAGCTTTCATAGCTCAGTTGGTTAGAGCACCCGTTTAGTAAGCGGGAGGTCTTGAGTTCGACTCTCAATGAAAGCAGTTCGTTCTTTCTTACATCTTCTGTTTTTTTTAAGGGCAAAATATCGAAAAATAGGGTTGCGGTATAAAATTAGATCCTCCTCCTTCGCCACTCACTAGGTTAGTTGTGGTTGCCGCTCTTCGTTTCATTCATTCCCAGGTTAGCCCCCTTCATTCGGTCTTTAAATCTTATTCTTACTGCTTCATTTCTTTTTGTGTTTTTTTCTCTTTGATCTTTAACTAAAGGGATCTGCTTCGTTGCCTTTGTCTACCAGGAAGCAGAGCTTATGATCACAACTTGAGCTCAAAAAATGTCAGGGTAAGTGAATACTTTTTTTCATCTCTAAAAGTTCAAGGCCATGTGTATTAGAAGAATATCAATGGTATTTCCCATAAATTTTGATCCGGTTGTTGGGTTTGTTTTATATCTCCATTTGATTTGAAATTGTTTGCATTTTTCATTATATAGGCTTTGGGTTTTGTTTGTTTAAGCGCGGAAATAAGTTGCTGTGGTGTTTTATTGTAATGATCATATAGGTTGCTTTGTATTTTGTTTGAGATGATCTGCATACTTGGTTTCACTTGTTTGTTTTGTTCTAGAAATTACAAGTACCGAATTCGAAAATTTGGATTTTGATTTCTTCTGGCATATAAATTGTGAGAATGAAATTGCATTAAGTAGTGTATAAATTAGTCAAAGTTTAATTTAAGTATTGTTGAGGGGAGGTTGGTCTTGGACCCTCAGACAGTGGAGGTATTGTCCCCGGGGTGTCTATGCTCACTTTTAGCCCTGTGTTTTGTTTCCTGACTCTAAGGAGAGCCCAACGGGTTCACGAAGTTCGGGTAGTGTCTCGCCTCCAAGGAAATGTGAGCATTTGGCCTTCTGTGGCTAAAACGGAGCATAGACACTCTGGGCACAATAGCTTTACTGTTTGAGGGTCCGAGACCAACCTCCCCTCAAGAAGTATGTATTTGAAAGGTTTAAAATACATGAATTTCAAGTCACATGTATCTGTAGGAATCATGGATTTGGAAAATAATGATGAATGTTGCATTTGTATTTGTGTTTTGTGTATTTGTTTTCGAATCATTCCATTTTGCTACATCTAGATATTAAGCCTTATTTGGATTCCATTTTTCCGAACATATATTTTTGGCAGCTTCACAACCCATTATGATCCCCCAAACTTCTGCTTCTGTCTTTATTTGTTTCTTTGAAAGATGTCATACTTTTTTATTCGGTTTTTAGTTTTTACTTCATCTATACGTGTTTACATTGTATTCTACCTTATTCTTTTTGCAGAGAAGAAGTTGCGGTTGCCCAACCGGACGCAGCAGCAGTCATTGGTGAGCCAATGGACATTAAAACAGCCTTGCCACTTGTGATTAGGAAGTCAAAAGCTCACAGTGGGCTTGCTCGAGGCTTACACGAAGCTGCCAAGGCAATTGAAAAACACAACGCGCATCTTTGTGTTATAGCCGATGACTGTGATCAGCCAGATTATGTTAAACTGGTCAAGGCCCTCTGCGCTGATCATAATGTTCAAATGCTACGTGCTCCCAGTGCCAAAGTTCTCGGCGAGTGGGCTGGTGTAAGTAAATTCTCATTACTCAGTTATTGAGCACTAATTATTTATCTTTTGCTTATGCAACCGAATTGAAAGAGCCATAACTCATTACTGTAAATGCTAAATGTGCTTCATTGATGCATGCAGTTATGCAAGATAGATTCCGAGGGGAAAGCAAGGAAGGTAGTTGGCTGCTCTTGTGTAGTTGTCAAGGTATGGACATATTTGTTGATCCAATCCATTTTTCTTTCTTTAACCTCATTTTTTATTTGTATTTATGAATGTCGGGATTTATCTTATTCTTATCTTGCAGGATTACGGTGAACAACATGAGGCTGTCGAGGTTGTTCAGCAGCACAAGGATTAAGCAAATTAGAGGATGGTTCCCTTTTTTTCTTTTTCTTTTTTTTGTAGTAGCTGATTTTTGTTTTGTGTTTTATGGATTTGATAGTGAACAACAGACCAATGATGTTGAAATTTTGCTTCTTTGAGAAATGTTGCAATGCTGAGTTGTTGCCTTGCTGGTGTGGTTGATTGAAAATATATATAAATTCATGGGATTGTGGTTTTAATAAGTTGCTCTGATTTTTCATTGTTTTTAAGCTAAAGTATTAGAAGATGTAATATAAGCCGGATTGTATTTTATCTTCTTTAATTAAATTTTGTATTTTAAATTAAAGAGTAAATTGATTATTACTACAACAGAATAAATGAATGAAATTTTAATAAAAATAAAATTTTTAATTTAATATGTAAAGATTAATTTATTAATTTTTCAATAAAGAGGTAAAATACAATCTTAAATGGTTGTATCGTACTCTTACATTGTTTTTAAATATTGGCATTAAATTTAATGAATGTTGAAATATATTCAAGATATAATTTTTAAATATATTCGGAATACATAAAAATATTGGAAAATAAATTAATATACTTTTGCCTATGTATTTATCAAAAAAAAAATACCAAAGAAAAAATTTTAATATTGTATTTGTAATCGGAGATTTTATAAAATTTACTTTTAAGGAAATTGTATTTGTAGTTTATTTTTTAAGGTTGGGGCCAACCAATTCTTTGAACTCCACACAACGTGGCGGTTCCCCATTGGTGTTTCCAAACGCGTTGTACCAGGATCAATTCTAATCAGCTGCGTCGCGCTCCACGCTAACCAAAAAAATTCAACAACCAATTAAAAAAATATTAAAATTTAATTTTGGGGTCTTTGCTGTAGGGTTTAATAGTGAGCTTCGTCTCTCTCTTTCTGTTCCTCTTTCGCAGAAGCCGAAAAAGCTCTCTGCTTTATTATCATTTTTTCTTTTTGCATTTTTTTCTACTGCAAAATTCTCTTCGTTGGAAATGAAAACGGGGACGGAATTTATAGGCCAACAATCTTTTTATTAACATGGAAGCGACGATGATTAGTAACTCGGAATTGAGAATCGAAGCTGAAATGGAGGAGCGTTCGGATCTTGGAAACGGGTCATTGGATTCTGCTTCTATCAGTTTTGACATTTCTAAGAAAAAGATCGAGTTTCATCGAGCGAGGAAGCCCTTTAATGCGTTTAAAAGTTGCGACGATGGGGATTTTAGAATCGAGACCCTGAACACTGGGTCGGACACGAAGCGTGTAAACGGGGTGGGATCTGATCTGTTGAGTGCTAAAGGAAGGAAGGCTGATGGGGCGGATATGTGGGAGACTGGTTTGGATCCAATTCTCGGTTTGAAGATTAGTTTTCGTAAAATTGTATGCTTTTATTTCGAGTTCTATTATCTTGGTGGCGTTTAGTATTTGCTTAATTTTATGAATTTATTGAAATTCCATCCTTTTTCTTGTCTTGTTTTGGATATTTTCATGAATGGTTAAACTGGGTTACTTCTTTGAGCTTGCTTCTATATAGAATACAGTTTTTGGTTATTTTTAGGTCTCTTTTACATCGTTTGAGCTTTCTTGGTCTTCTGAAAATAGTATGAAGTGTCTTCAATCAAATTACTAAACTTAGTCTTCAGTGTTGGATTTTGTTGTTGTTACTATTGGAAAATTCTAATATAGGTGTTAATGAAGCCACTTAACAGGGTTTTCAAAATTGACAGGGTGCTGGTTTGGAGAACCTTGGAAACACATGTTTTCTTAATTCGGTATTACAATGTCTGACATACACGGAGCCTTTGGTAGCTTATCTACAAAGTGGCACGCACCAAAGTTCTTGTGAGCAAAACTATGATCTTTTCTCTCTATTGTTCTTTTCTTCCTGTTATGCGGTACAATATAGACTAGTGTTTTGATTTATGTGTATCAATTTTTATGCATATGGTTTTGGTGTTCCGGCCTTAATGCTAGTCTAGTTTTACATGTCATCTTTATGTATTTTATTTCTGATGATGTCCATGTTCCAATTGGTTTATGAAGGCCGTATTGCTGGGTTTTGTGCCTTATGCGCTATCCAGAAACATGTTAACCGTGCTCTACAATCAACTGGGAGGATATTGGCACCAAAGGACCTGGTCTCAAACTTAAGGTGTATCCTTTTTGTGTGTCATGTCACTGACTATTCTGATATTCAGCTGAGATGCATGAAAGTTTTGCTTGTTAATCTCTACCTAACAGAGATTAGGTTTGGCAATGCTGTTAGCTATAAATATCTGAAATTCATTTGAGGGAGTTATTTGTTTAAAGACACAAATTTAAACCTGACATAGTATTGATATTAGTGGCTAATTATTGTTTCACCTGATTTAAGACATTTTGCTCTCTAGTTACCGAAGTTGTGATCTTAACTCATGGTTAGGCATATCTCGCAACTTCCGAAACTCTCGACAGGAGGACGCACATGAATACATGGTAAACCTGCTAGAATCCATGCACAAGTGCTGCCTACCTTTAGGAGTATCAAGTGAATCCCCTAGCTCTTATGAGAAGAGTTTGGTGCACAAGATCTTTGGAGGTCGCCTTCGTAGTCAGGTACATTTTTTTCTTGCTGAACTATGATCTGACCAAATTGTAAATAGTTCTGCCAGATCTTGACAATTTTGGACATGTTGCAATTATGCAAGAAATATTTGTGCACTTAATAAATATTCTAAGTTTGTTTAAACTTATTATAAAATGATGCTCCCACACATTATTCAATGGCTTCTTGTTACTTCTTCAGGTTAAATGCATGCAGTGTTCTTACTGCTCCAACACATTTGATCCCTTCCTAGATTTAAGTCTTGAAATAGTCAAGGCAGATTCCTTGCATAAGGCACTTAAGAATTTCACTGTTGCGGAGCTTTTAGATGGGGGAGAGCGGCAGTATCAGTGCCAACGCTGCAAGCAGAAAGTTAAGGCAATCAAACAGCTGACAGTTTACAATGCACCTCATGTACTTACCATCCATCTGAAGAGATTTCGTGCATATGATTTTGGGCAAAAGATTGACCGCAAAGTTGAATTTGGTCCGACCTTAGACATGAAGCCTTTTGTCAGTGGTTCCAATGTGAGTAAGCTTTTATTGAATACTGTTACTTTTCTCTGTCGAGTGTGTTTGTAGGCTATCGAAGCCATTCTTTGTGAGACACAAAAAGTAGTATCAATAGAATAATGCTATGCCATATGAGTTTCTTTCTCTTAAGACTTTTGAGGGGCAATGATCCTAGGAAGAAGTTTACTGTTCAGTTGCTATTTATTCTGTTTGATTTTTTAATCCATTATGCAATATTTACAGCATTCTGCTGTGAGGAACCTAGGCTTGAAAAGCTAAGTTTGTTGGACTTGGCAGGAAGGAGATTTGAAATACACTCTTTACGGTGTTCTGGTTCATTGTGGATGGAGCACTCATTCTGGTCACTACTACTGTTTTGTTCGCACATCAAGTGGCATGTGGTACTCCCTTGATGACAACAGGGTACTTGAAACTACTATCTTCCTTTTGGATTTTTTCTTTCTATTAGAATGCTAGTAGGGTTTATCAGTGACTGGTAGTTATTGTCTTCCTTCTTATTTGGAAAAGGATCAAGATGCTTAACTGTTATGGACCATGTTATTTTTTCAAGCTGTGGAAGCTAATTGTTACTTTTGAGTCACGTGGCATACTGTGCTATGTTTTTAAGTTGCAAGAGATGTCCACTATTAGAACTGGATGGCTACTTCAACTTTTTCAAATATGACATGCTATATAGATTTATATCATTACATGTAATTGGATTACGAGAGATTTAAGGGTGGAGATGAAGAACTGTTTTTCTTTCTTATTCCATTAGTTGAAAGATCCCTTTCTAGGAGCATTATTGTTGATCTTGGGAATGAGCCTTCTTATTTGTTTCAAATATAACGCAACAGGTTGTCCAGGTCAGTGAGAGGACTGTTTTGGAGCAGAAAGCTTACATGTTGTTCTATGTTCGTGACAGAAGAAATACTGCTCCAAGAAAAGCTACTGGTATTCTTCAGAGGGATAACTTAAAAGCAAATGTTAATGGAAGGTCTGTTTTAAATCAAAATCTTAAGGAGCATATGCAAACTGGTTCCGTTGGTAAAAAATTAAGTGCTTCAGGCACTTGTGCTGCTATGTCTCCAAAGGTTACTGTTAATGGTCACTTGTCAAAGGAGACAATCATGAAGGAAGTGCCATCTCTGCAAAACCATGTAATGGCAGAAGGTTCAGTGCTTAAGGAGTCTATTTTCCCCTCTTTCAATGTGCCATCAATGGACTCATCAGAAGCATGTGCTTCAAATCTGGTTCAAGGTGAAGACTTGCAACCATCAGCTTGTTCTGTAGGTGGGAATCTTGGCAGTTCTAAAACAGAAAATTCAACTGTTACTACTGGTGGCAAAGATAGTGACTGCAATGAGGGGGGGAACACTAAAGGTGGTTTTGAAATCCCAGTGAACTTATCACCCAATTGTGGTGGTCTCCAGAACTCGGGCACTGAAAAGATCGCGAGTAAAGAGACCCTGCAGAAGGTAAATATGCATGTTTTATTCCCTACACAGGCTTCTGTCATGGGCAGCATTGGCACCTGTTTCTAATTTCTAAACTTTTATGACTGCAGATTAGTTTTGCTTCAAAGATTGAGGTTTCAAGCACTGTTGCACTAGAAGATTTGATCGAAAAAGCAGTGAAGAAAGTTCCTGGTAAAGCTCTATCTATGAGTACTACTAGTGACACATCAAAGAATGCTCAGGCTACTATGTCTCCAGATAAGCCAATTTGTAATAGTAGTCAGGTGAATATATATCTTATTCAGTTTTTGCCACTAGTAATAATTGTAGTACTTGTATATTGATTTATGGTTTTTTCCCTTACCATTTCTAGGCAGGAGATGTTTCCAGCCACAGTACCATTGATAAGGCACTGAATGAGAGGGGAGACAATAGTAGCGAAAAGAAAATTTTCGAATCCCCTTCGAGCATTCCAAATGGACCTTTGGAAATTAAAGCACCCTGTAAAAGGCCAACGAAGAAGCATCTGAAGCGTCAGCTTAGAAACATGCATATCGGTATAAAATTAAAAATTTTCAGGGCATCTCTGCGCATGCACAGCAAGAAGAAACATAAAAAGAGCAAGAAACGCACATTAAAGGCCCATGTTCTTTTAAAAGATAATTTATTGGATAAGGATTGTTTTCCCTCTGATCTAGGGTCATCTACATCTGAGAAATTCAGCACAATCAGTTTGGGTTTGATTCATCATAGGAGGAAAAAGGCAGCAAATAAAAATGTTAACATTAACTCCGGTTCTTTGATGAATAATATAAATGGAGAAGTTAAAGAAAGGATTTATCAGAATGGTACTGTTCTTGCAAGTGATCAGCAAGCAGAAAGGAGTTCTGGCTCAGTCTTAGAAGCAAATTGGCATAATTCAAGAGAAATTGGTTCTTTTAAAGATGGAAAAACAGGCTCATCTCCAAATAGGCATGTGCTTACCAAAGGTCTGGGGGAGACTGCTGGTGCGTACTTGTCGAAAATATCTATTTCATTAGCTTTTTTTGCCACGTACTTTTGAAAATCATTTCTCATGTTCGTCATCTGCATTTATTTTTTGTTATGCTCCCATTCCATTCATGTTTTTCTTTGGGCTGTTTTGCTTGCTGCAGTTGCGAGATGGGATGATATGGACATGGTATCTCCTGCTCAGACCATAGAAGCAAATGATTCGGAAAGTAAAGGAACTGGTTATGTTCCAGATGAATGGTGAGTGAACATTGATGTATTCTTTATAAGTTATGAGCTTCAACTGCGAGTTCCATTAAGATCCAGAAAAGAAAGTGCTTTTCTGATTTCCTGATAACATTGCCTGGTTTGAAGCTTGTAATCTCCTAATGCCTGTTTAAACTTGTACAGGGACGAAGAATATGACAGGGGTAAGAGGAAGAAGATTAGGCAAAATAAGCACAAGTTCAGCGGTGCAAATCTTTTCCAACAAATCACCACCAAGAAAACACAGTTTAAGAAGGCTAAGTTAGACCATTCTAAATCAGAAAACCGACCATTCAGGATATGAAGTAAATCCATTATCAATTTGGAGCAATTTTGACCTCTGTGTCTGCTGTTATAGTTTATGCAGTAATTCTTGCTGTCTTGTTGACATGAGCTAAATTGTATTTTGTAACCAGGAGAATGTTTAAAGTGGAGAAAAAAAAACATCAGATAATTGTAGTTTTTCCTATTCCTTTTCCTTTTCTGGAGTTTCTTCATTAGATAGTTGTAGTTTGGGACACACGGACGAAAAGGACCTGTTCTATGGAATAAAGAACTTGTGATAGTAAATTTTGGTCTATTATTAGTGTATGTCAAGTCCAATGCTGTTAAATTTTAGGTTAATAATACTAACTTTTCCTAGTTGTTAAATTTACATTCGATGCTTCAGACTGGAAGCTATTTTTTTTTTTTTTCAGTTGATTTACAGACATAGTAATATGGAGGATCTTGTATTAGAAGTTGGATTGTAATTTTTTATTGAAAAATGAGTAAATTAATCTATATATATACTAAATTGAAGAGCAGTATAATTTTATCAAAATTTTATTTACTTTTATTATTAAAATTAATCTTGTCAATTATATCAGTTTTAATAGTATAAATGGATAATTTTTAATAAAAATATTGTTTATTATAGTGTAATTTAATTATTTTTTAAATGGGAACAAAATATAATCTAAGTTTTGTATAGTGCTTACTTTTACCAAAAAAAAAAAAAAAAAAAAATCTATTCACTGGTTACTGTTAAAATATTGTACAGAGCTTAGCAGGACTACATAGTACGCACTACGCAACATACGGCTTGGAAACTTTCTAGGCTTTTTCAGACAATGTATGTCTTGTTCTCGGTGAAATTGGATTGGACTGAAAACCTGAAAAGCCTCCAAAGGATTCAAAGTTACAATCCAAGACCCAATGCTTTAAGATATGCCGAAAGCCCAGTTATACTTTCATGGTTTTTTGGGTTAATTTTGTTACAATCCAATGTTTTAAGCTAAAAGTGGAAAAATTCCTGCTTCATACTAGTAACACCAAGTTGCAGTAATGCTTGGAAGGATTGCTGTCTCGTTCAGACATAATTCAGTTTCTCTCGGCTGTTCTGTCTTTCTCTCTCTTGAAACATTTCAACCAACACGTCTTTTTTTTTTCTTTGTACCCCTAAATTCCGCAATCTAAGCCAATACAGCTAAACTCACAAGCATGGCATAAGCCTCAAACTTTTGCTTTTAGCTCTTTTTTGACTTTGGGTTTTGTTGTTTGATCAATCAACATGTAGTTGTTGAAGATAAACAAGTAGATTGAAAGAGAGAAAGAGTGAAAAATTCCCTCGTTTTTCGAATTAAAATATGAGCGTTTCTTTGGCTGTAATGACTTTCAACCTGCATGAAGATGAATCAGAAGATAGCCCAAATTCGTGGGAGAAAAGGAGGGATTTGTGCATAAGCGTCATCACTAGTTACTCCCCTATTATTCTTTGTACTCAACAAGGTATGCCCCTCTTCTTAATATATACATTGGATCTTTGTTCTAGCTGTTTTTTTTTTCTTGATTTGCATGATCTGGGTGTTTCCTAATTTGACTTTTGGAGGCTGGTTTTATGTTCTTTGAGCTAATCTTTAGAGCTTTCGATATTAAAAAACAATTGGTTGGTGAATAGAAACTGATTGAATGTGTTGGAGATTGATTCAAGCTGGTTTAAGCAATTTGGGATCGTCCTTTCTTTGCTGGATCTGAGTTTATTGTAATTGTTATCATTTTCATTTTGGGTATTTGCATTCAGGCGTTAAATCTCAACTGGATTATCTTCAGCAGGGTTTGCCAGGTATATAATCTACCAATTTTCAGCCTAATTTTGAGCAGTATAATCTATAAATCTTACACTCAAAGTATATTCTAACTACATCAGATAATGAGAGAATTTCAGATTTATGCTTAAGCTTTTGTTGTTATTGCTTGGTAAAAGTATCATATCATGGAGGCCCTTCTCTTAAAAAATTTATTCATTTTTACTGTTAAAAATTGGTCCTCCTATTTTAGCATGAGATACACATACAAGGTGACACTATGTGGTTATTTTGTCAGCCATGCCAGTTTTTAACAATAGAAATGAATGAAAATTTTAATAGAAAAGATCAGTTTGCTCTTTGATCTAGTGTACAGGGTCTGATTTGCTGATTTTTTTAGTAAAGGAGGCAAAATGTAATTTGACACCTAGTACAGTGGCCTCCATGGTTTTTTTACCGCTGTTGCTTCTATAAAGTGTGTAAAAGTTCTACAAATTAAATTTCTGTCTCCTGTGATTTTCTTATGATTCATGCTGAACATGGATGGGTTTGGTTTTTGACCTTCCTTAGGTTACGATCAGTTTGGAATATCGAGAAAAGGGCCTCAGGATACTTTGGATGAATGTTGTACAATATTCTATGATAAGGAGAAGGTATCTTAGTAGTTTTTTTGATTTCCGTGATCAATTATTCCGGGATACAGTTTGCTAACATTTGTTTCAATGTTGATTGAAGGTAGAACTGATTGAAGGTGGAACATTTTGGTTGTCCGAGTCACCTTCTGTCCCTGGGAGTACATCGTGGGGTTCTGTAGTTCCGTGTATTGCAACTTGGGCTATATCCTTTTATCAGCTTACCGCTGCTTGTTACCATTCATAGAAATGCATTGTGTTTATTTATTTCCTTAACGTGATGCACACACGTTCCAACTTAAGGGAGTTGAACCTCCGGGATTCTCATTCCAAGTAGTAAATACTAACATGGATGAGTTCAGTCCTCGTGCTCGTAGACGAAGTGCTTTACTTACGTGGCAACATATTGCATCCTTACCACCTAGCTTACCTGTTGTGTACTGCGGAGGATTTAACACACAGAAGGAATCAACGACAGGGCGTTTTCTTCTCGGGAGATCAAGGTCTTTTTATTTGGTGCAAAACCTGTTATGTATCTCTCAGCGTTGAAGCAAATTCCAATTTTGCTGGCTGTTTTCGTATTATTTCTTTGCAGAGAGCATGGTGTGGTGGGAGACATGAGGGACGTGTGGCCTAATGCTCGGGTGAGGAAAAATGTGTCCCTCATACGCACTTATCACGGCTTCAAAGGTACCCTTTTATACTGCTGCTTTAGTAGTGAGGTGTGATGATTCTCGGGACTTAACAATTTCGCCCTTTCAGGTGACAAGCAGGGAGCTCTTGAATTCCTTAAGTTGATATTTCGAGCACTGTGCCTCTGTTGGGACCGACAAACTCAGGATTTACACATAGACTGGATTCTTTTCCGGGGACGATCTCTGATACCGGTTTTATGTCAAGTGGTCAATGATAACATGGATGGTTATTACCCATCTTCACACTATCCTATATTTGCCGAGTTTCTTCTTCCACGTACTGTGAGATTGATCGAACCACCTACAAGTACACAAGATGAAAACTAGAAGGCTATTTGTTTATAAGCTACAATTTTTTTTCTACTTTGAAGCTTGTCATTTTTTCTTTGTTTATCAGAAAACAGGTCTGTGGTGACCGCCAATTATCCATGGCTCGACAAGTAATTTTTTTCAGTTGTAACAATGTCTTCTCATTTCTCATGGGCGGAAAGGTAAAGGGAAAAAAGCTGAAGAAGGCAATTCAAAATTGGTTCCAATTTGTCTGTTTTCGGGTCAATCACTTAGTCCAGGCAATGGACCAAGGGGGAATATGTCGAAAAAGAAGGGGGAAATCTGCAAATATTCAACTCTTTTGAACCTTTGATTGTCTTTCAAGTTACATTCTTTTGGTTATGAAAATGAGGTGGTGTTATTTAATGAACAACTTTTAGTTGAAACACACCCATCTTTTCACTTGCAGAAGGAAACATTGTTGCTTGTCTGAATCTTGGCTCTACCCAATCAATCATATAATTATGTATGGTTATTAAGTAAAATAAAAGTAAAAGAATTCATAATAGTGCTTTGCTGCATGGTATAAGCAAGCAAGCTCTACAACCGTCTGATGAACAAATTTACAAAAAATGAAGATACAAAATAATGCGCAAAACTCATTCAAGGATCAGACTACCATTTCAGCTTCTCGAAGGCTAGTAGGGATCCCAATATCTAACCTCATGGTTGGTTTATATTGATCGGGCACATCAGCGCCAGCCTGCACACAAATTTCCACCACAGCAGGGGCTTGCCCATAGAAAGACCTGAGCTCCCGCTGCAATGGCGGTCCGTTTACATCAGGCACATGCCAAACATATCTTGGAGGTATCAAGTCATCCAGCACCGCTGATTGCCAACCGTGTTGCCCATTTCGTTGCTGGTGTTTGTGGGCACCACAATTCTGTGCTTTGTGCCCTGAGGGACCAACATGCACCTCTGGGCAGTATCCACAAACCCTCACAGGATACATCCTCATTAGCTTCTTCGCACCTCTCCTCATCTTTTCCCATGCTTCAAGTGTTTCCTCAGCAAGTTGGATTGTTTCCTCTTCATCACGAGGAGCTACTATCTCTGTATCAGGTATTTCAGTCAATATGGGTTTCAAGGGAGGTTCTGGGACAGGATCTGGTAGTTCACTTTCATCGGCATCAACAAATTCACTTTTACCAATCCGAATGATTGGCTTTCTTCTCCTCTTTGTTGGAAATTCGGGAACATCGACACCAGCTTGGATGCACAGCTCAACAACAGCAGGAAGCCGAGGAATTGAGAATCTCTCATCATGACGTATACGCTTTCCAAGGCGATCATATAGGTGGTAGGAATCAACTGGCACGAATACATCTTCAACAGTTGCATATGTCCATTCATGAAGACCCTTGCGGATAGAAGCACGGTGACCCCGACATGACTTAAATGGATGCCCAATGGGACCAACATGAATTTCATTACAATAACTGCAAACATGTGAGATCAAGAGATCACTTCAGCATACACATTGAAGGCTGAAATAATATTTCAAAGAGTCAGCCAATCACTTGCAAGACTAGCTAATGTATGTAAGTGCAGTAATTAATGTGAAAAGTGCGAACATTGATATTACAAGGATACTAAATAATTTCAGTGAGAACATTGATAGCACCTCTAAGATGGCCAAGTGGCATACATGGCACTCAATAACTTTAATGCAAAAAGTGGTCTTAGATGGATTGGTAATAAAATGAAAAATATGTAGTAAGAAATATCATGATGTCAAATGCAAAATTTATTTCATAGGTGTATACTGTTTACATTTCAACGAAAGAGGTTATTTTTCACTAAAAACACCATGCTTTTATGAATAAGGATGTTCGTAAGGACATAAGCAAAGAAGAGGGACAAAAACATACCGGCAAGCATGAACTTTCACCACCTTCAAGAGTTTCTTGAGATTGTTAATTAATGTAATCCTTTCATTGAACACATCGTAGGCAAGGGGTACTAGGCTTTTAACAATTAAGCCATTCTTTGGAGGTGGAACTGGTTTTTTAGGCTGGCCTCTGCTTTTCTTGAACCTCTCCCTAGCAGCTCGCCTCAGCTCCACTATGGGCACAGGGAAGGGCTTCTTCTCTTTCTTGGAATAATAGCGAGGCAAATCCGCATTTTGAGGGTGATCACATCTAATAACCAATGCACACGGTTGATGTAACTTTCTTGATGGTGCTATAGGCTTTGATTGAAGTTTGAGTTTCCCATTCCTACGCTGTGGAATGCACCGATTCCGAAAATATGCATAATATCTGTTAGTTGTATACTAAAACTAACAGAAAATTAAGAACCAAAGAAGAGACTCAAGAATCTCATATTTCATCTGGTATTAAAGAATGATGGTATTAAAATTACGATACTGCTGATTCTATTAAACATGCCAAGGGTCTGAACTAGACGGTTGTAAGACATGTATAGTTAGATTACTCTCTAAAATCTACTTGTAAGTTAAATTTATTACCTGTGGCTGTATTGACTAAGGATAAAACATTTCAATAATTGGAAGTTTGAATCAACCATTCTATTGGTTCTTGAACTGAAGCTTTATTAATTGACAAATGGAAATTCAAAGAGTAAGTTCAGTAGCTAAGTAAGGAGTAAAATGCAAACATACCTGGAAAGAAGAAAGTGAAGTAAGGCTATTGAGTTTCAGAAAATCAGCTCTGGAATGGTATGAAAGCATTGATGACCCCATTCTGGGAGGCAAACACACTAATTTACCATGAGACAGATAATTCTTGGAATTAAAATCCACCCCTGAAACCATAATTACAATATACTTTAAAAACAAAGAAAAACTCCTATTTTGAGCTTTGATAAGCAAACAAGTTCAAAGCTTTAATAATCTCAAAGAAACAATAAAACCCTTTGGTTGATTAATGAAATAAAGGAGAATGAATTGAAGAATGGAAACCCAGAAAATAGGCAAAGAAGGAGAAGAAGCAAATGGATTTAAGAGAAGGAAAGAAAAGCTTACAGCAGCGCATTGAAGAAGGGGAAGCTGACATTTTTACATCGGTTGGATAAACAAAGGGGCTTTCTTTTTTGTAAATATTATCTAAAGTCTCAGCCTTTCAACAGGATCAGAGATTCAACTAATAATAAGCCTATGCTTTTAACAATTAGCAGGCCATTCATATGGAAAATTTTCTTTAGTTTTAGCCTTATTATTCTTTTTGAAGGATCCACTAAGGCCCAAGAAGACAAAGTTGTATGGGTCCCGTGGCCTGCTCTAACATCCTATTTCTTCATGTAAGAGAAATGGAAATTTTGAAAGGATAAATATTAAAATTATACTTTAACTTTGATTTAATGTGTATTTTAATATATGAATTTTAATTTTGTTTTAGATATATATATATAAAATTTAAATTTTTATTTGATCGTACATATTTAAAGGAATGAATACATCAATTTATTTTTATATTATATAAATATATATAATTATTTGTGTATGTAATATATAAACACAAAGTAGTGTTATATCAATAATTATTTTAGTAGTTTTGAAAATTGAATTAAATGAAAAATAAAATTACTCAAAATAAAAATTAATTTATAACATTACGCATTGAACCGAAATTCTTGTGTAGTTTTAAAATTTATCCTTTAGAAAAAAATTAGTATTCAATTATGTTTATTTGTGAGACAATAATTTTGTAAAGAAAAAAAAAGGAAAGGTATTCCCAATTTATATATTACATTTTGATTTTATAAAATCCAAACACATTATTATTATTTTAAAAAATCAAATTATTACATTTCCTAATTAATAATTACACTGATTAGGTAATTATTATTCTAATATGGTTATTATACAACTGCTACATACCATTTATGCATTACAACGTTATTTTGGTCCACAAACATATTTGAATTTTACAATATAAATTATATAATGTTCATCCAAGGAATAAATATTTTTATATACTTTTCTTTTTCCATTAATATATAATTAAAGATTCCCATGGTATATGTGTCAACAACTGAAATTTACAATTTATATAAATTTAAATTTCTTTTTTTTTTTATAATTAAATACTGTATAATGTATTTGTGAATAAATGCATTTTATTTTAAGTTGACATTAAGATCTTATCTGGCTAGACTTTTATATATACGTTATATATCTGTCATTCCCAAATATATATTTATATATTATTCGTATAATTACGTGACGAAGATAAATTTTTTATCGTTTTTACTTAACAAATCATTTGATATTATATTTATATATAATTCATGATGATTTTTGTTACGTTTTGATTAAATCTACACGAAAATTTAATTATTGTAATAAAAATCACAACTAAATTCTATATAATTATCACATTACAATTTTGATATCCGATGATATCTTCCATAGAAATACATGATGAATTTTTTATTACATATGACGTTACTTTATGATTAAATCTAAACGAAAGTTTAATTATCATAAAGAAAAATCACAATTAAATTCTATGTAATTATCATATCCGATGATACTTTCCATATACAAAAATTATTTGATAATATTGAATATTAAATTTGTGTAGATTTTGACTCCTTCATCTCTATATATAACATAAACTTACTCTTTGGGTAAGCAATACCTGAGAAAAAAACCTTTGATTTGCAAGGCATGACGAGAAAGAAAGTGAAGCTTGCCTATATTACCAATGACTCGGCAAGGAAAGCCACCTTCAAGAAAAGAAAGAAGGGTTTAATGAAAAAAGTGAGTGAACTTAGTACCCTTTGTGGTATCGATGCTTGTGCTATTATGTACAGTCCATATGAGTCCCAACCGGAGGTTTGGCCATCGGCTATGGGAGTCCAACGAGTGCTGTCCAAGTTCAAGAAGGTACCCGAGATGGAACAAAGCAAAAAGATGGTGAACCAAGAGAGTTTCCTAGCCCAGAGGATCGCCAAAGCCAATGAGCAGCTCAAGAAGCAGTGCAAGGAAAACCGGGAAAAGGAGATGACACATGTCATGTTCCAGAACCTTAATGGCAAAGCTGGTATTCTTGGATTAAACGTGGTGGACTTGAACGATCTCGCTTGGTTGATCGATCAAAACTTGAAGGAGATTGACAAGAGGGTCGATGCACTTGCTAAAACATCTCTTAATCCCCAAGGCCAACGGGGTTCATCGTCGTCCGTGGCTGTGCCGCCTATGGTAACGGCCGAAGTGGCTAGTACGGGGGACATGGTGCAAGGGGAGGTGAACAACATGGATTGGATGCAGAGGCAACAATGGATCATGGAGCTGATGAATAATAATAATAATCCACAAACACAAACACAAACTCATGTGGGATTTAGTGGCGAAGAGACGGTATTCCCGTTTGGGGATAACATTCCAAACGTCAACAATGGCCTTTGGTCCAATGCTTTTTTCCCTTGGGAAAAATAGAGTTTCATTTCAATTTTTAGTTGTTTGCTTCTGGTATTGCCTTTTATCATCTTATGTGATCAGCATACATATGTGATAGTATTGCGTTTGCTGATCTTGCTCACAGTCATTCCCTAAATAAAATAATGTTCCTTAGGATTCAAACATATGATTATTGTTTAACTTCACATTTGTTATATTATATTATTTTCTTCATTTGGATTTTCTTTTCTATACTTAAATCTTATTTATTGAAAAAAAAATATAGATTCATAAATTAGACGTAACTTAAACATATATTATTTTTTGATTTAAAAGTTTTGGAGATTAGGAATTGTATTATAAAAACACCAACCAATACTAACATATAATTATATTAAATATATATATATAAATGATATAAAATAGACATAATTAATAAGTCGAATTGATTTTAATTGAGTTTATTTGAATCCGTTAATTTGTGTTGCAAAATATTTTTATCTTCATTCGGTTTTGAAGATTAGGTTAGATTATTTTGAATTCAAATAAATAAGGTTACTTTTTCAAGTTATTTCATGTTTTAGTTATAATTAGACTAATTCAGATTTTTAACTTTTTAATATTAAATCAAGTTAGGCCTTGTTTGGGTTCAATATTTGAGTTTGAATTAAAATTTATAAGTCTATCTAAAATAGCACAAAATATATAAAATATTTTAAAACTTATATAATGAAAACTATTAAAATTCTAAAACTAATTTAGAATAAATTAAAAATATAAATGAACTTTCATTCATTGTTCACCGATAGGTACATTCTATATAATTGAATAAATAAAATTTTAATTTTAATTTATTGTACAAACTGTTGGCACAAACATAAATGTAACACTAATTTATATTTACTTATTACATAAAAATAGTTTTATTTATCACAATAGTCAAATTTCATTTTTGATTTCTATGCTATGCTTAAATCTAAGTTGTAATTTCAATACTTAATTTTAATATTATTTAGTTTTTATATTTTATAATGTTATTTGTTAATCATAATAATTAATATTATTAACAATTTCGATTAAATTACGGAAGTGGTATAAGTGATTATTTGTTTTACTAAAAGGAAGTGGAGATAGTAGTATATCAAAATAATATTGATAATTTATTTGTTTTTTTAATGTTTTGAAAAAAAAAAAAGAAGAAATACTACTCCTAATACTTAAGAGTAGAATATTTGCAAGCCAAAAGAGCAACAGCTAGTCGAAGAAGAAGATAATGGCGCTTGCTTGAATGTTTTTCAGACCTTCTAACCTCTGCAATCAAAATTCTCTTGATGATCTTCACAAGCAACATCCCCATAGACAAACATTCCCACACTGCTACTACATACAAACTGTAACTCCAAATAGTCCTCCAAACTATAGTTATGGAAACAGCAACAAATGTGTATCCACCGTAAGCAACTATGTCGAGCAATGGCACGTCTCCATCTCCGAATGTATGCAGCGTTGCTTCTAGTAGGACTTGGAATAACCAACCAAGCATTCCATTTGTAGATTGCACACCTAGAGCTTCAGGACTAAACCTGCATTGAAAAACTTCGAGGCTTAACTCGGATCATGCAGTGAAAAGTGACATTCAACAAATACGGGTTCCGAATTCATCTGTAACTAGGATTGTGGCATGGAAAAGTTATTGATTCAATGAAATCAGAGGATTGGAAGGGATAAGTTGGGACTTGCGAAACACTGATGCCAAAAAAGAAGCCTGCTAGAACTACATAAAATGCCATCAATGGAATGTATAAATCAGTTGCATTTACATCATCAATAGGAGGCTTATAAGTTAATGTACTTGTTTCAGTTTCTCTCATCCAATGCCCCTGGATGAAACAAACAAGTTCGAGTCAGTTTCTAAGATGACATCGGGTTGGCGATTCGGAAGCTAAGTATTTACTAGTGCATACCTTATGCAGGGATGGGAACAAGATTAATTTCAATTTATTCATCACATATTGATCATTCACTTTGAAGTAACATCGGCTGAAGGAAAATCACCTACTAAGAAGTTACAACTTCATCTTACACTGCCTTGCACGTAAGGTGAGCCTGATCCTAAGAGCTTCGCCCGGTAGGCACCTAATTCGGTTTTGATCAAATCTGTTCCAGCTCCATATATAGCATCAGCAAACGGATCCATTTGCTTCCTTGTTGCAGCAGGCTGGACAAAGATCTGTTCACATCTTCCTTAACCATGTAATAACGTTATATATATAAATATATATATATATATATTGATGATGGACAGTAGGTCTCTAGTTCTTATCATCAACCAAAAGGACATGCTAAAGTTCTGATGGAACAAACTAGAATTTGGCAGCTCGGATTCAGCTGCAAATGGCTCGTTGAAGACTGACATTGCATGATTTCATCAAACATCAAAACTAGTTAAGCTTTGTAATTTAACACTCAAAAACAATGTTCAAAATGAATTGAAACAGGTCGGACATTGCTTTCATGAGCACGAACTGTAGCTGTGAAATATACTCTAGAAACCTGCATTATCTAGTTAATTAATTGCCACTTACCTTCTGCTCCCTGTGTATTAAAAGTTGCCATTAAAACCTCCAAATTTGACCAACCTCAGCCTTTGTTTGGAATCAAAAGTTTAAGTGCAAATTCCTTTCTGTGGTAACCCGATATTTTCTATGTTTTGTAATGATGATATATGACATTCTGATTGATCCGCTTCCCAATGTTACATACTTGCATTGATAGGAGGATCTTTCCATAAACTGTTTTCAAAATTCAAACTGCTACGTATTTGGACCTCAACAAGGATGGAATGTTAAACAGGCAAATAGCTTGTTATTACCAGGCTTTTGCAATGTTATAGCATTAACCCACAACTGTAAAGGGCTCGGAAACCCAATTTTCATTGACCATGGTTTCTTTGGGCCTTCATATATAGCTTTGACTCTCAAAAGGGGTACAATTGCAGGCAGCGCAGCAGAGTCTATCAGTACAAGTTTGGGTAAGTCATTTGGCTTGGCTTTTCTTCTTTCTTTTTTTTGTGGTTCTCTGTCAGTTTCAGCTTTGTATAATATAGGGACCGCTAACAGTGATAACAAAAAATTGTGCATTGACACTTCAACATAACATAACATATCCTTCCTTCACTTGTTCCAATCTCTGTCTGCAACACCTTCAAGCCAAAGGGTACCGTTGGCAGTTTCCTTGGATGCCGCCCTTCACTAAATTTCCTGTTTGAAAAAAATAATTTCACTTTGATGATCAAGTATTTGTTACACAAGGCAATTTCATCACCATTATCATTCTCGGCTTCTGGCTATCATTTCTATCACTTTTTTCATATGCAAACAAAATGAGAAAAAGAAAAAGGAACAATCCTGATTTGTAAACAGTAACAATGAGCACTACAAGTCATCAATGGTGGGAGTGGCCACTTTGTTTTGTATTTTTCATTTAATGACCCACTGCCTTAACTCATAAGCAAAGATACTAGCACTTGATTTTAAGAAAAAGAGCATGCTTAAACAGTTCGAGAGACAATAGAGGAACATAAAAAGTACATTATTTTCCACCTTTTCTCTTCTTTGCTTATCCGATCCATCATTTAAGCTTCTTCCTTTTTTTCTTTTTCTTTTTCTTTTTTTGCTTTTTCACCATCCTTTCGAACTTTGTTAAAATATCAATTCAAAGGGGTCTATTTAACAGATGAATTGCTGGTTTTCATCTAATTTCAAGATGATTCTATGTGAAGTGGTGAGTGTCAAGAAAAGTAGAAAATTTCAACTGTCAAGCATTTATGGATGGCTAGGCCTTTGAAAGATAAGATTAGGATGGCCATGGTGTCTGGTTCCAAGATTTGGTGGGTTGATTTGTCAAGTAGTACTTGCTAGTTTCATTCAAAAGGTGGTTCAATGAGATTACTAGTTTAACCCTATTGATTTAATAGCAGGGAAACTACACAGGCAGGCAGGCAGCCTGCAAATTGAATTAGATAATTATCAATTCAATTAGTTGACCGACTGACTGCGACTTTTGGGGTTTATTCCCTTCTTTTTCTTTAATAGATGGTAGGGTTTGAAAGGTGGTGGGGAGGTATTTAAAAAAAACCATAAATGGGGGAGATGGTGTGGATGCAGAAACATCCTTGTGAACAAAGTAATGGGTAGCTTAGGAAATTTATAGACAATGCATGATGTAACTCCAAAAACATTAAAATCCATCATCAGTGGCTAAAAAGTAAAAGGAAAAAAGATGATCACTTCGTGGCAGTCAAAGCCTAAAAATGAGGTACCTTGAGCAACTGAAACACCAACACCAACAGCAGCATCAAGAAGACAAGAAGAACAAACACATCAGGAAACAGCATCATCTTATTTTCTATCCTCCCGCGCACACACACACACTGCTTTATTTTCAACAACCAACAACCCACAGGGACATGGCATGAAAAACAAAAGAAACATGGGGAAAACTCCACGCACGTACTCTCCAAGACTCAGCTCACACATCACCCTCTTTCTTAAATGGACCAGCTCAGCTCTGCTGGACCAAAGTTTTTATGTAGAAGATAAACCAAAAGAATAGATAGGGGATGATAATATAGGTGTCTTCCAATGTGCTCCATCCAACTCTCTCAAACCAATTAAAAACATGTTTACCACAAATACCCTTCTGCAATCCCCCCCAAAAAGTCATCTTCATCACTGTCTCTACTCTCTAAAGATCCCATTTTTTTTTCACCCAGTTATGTGGGCTTCTTTGTCTTGGTCAGAGTTTTCACTGAGTAAACAGGAAAGCCAGAACCTTCCTCTCTCTCTCTCTCTACACTTTTTCTTTCCTCTTTTATTATTTCTTGCCCTCATCTCTTTATTTCTTGTCAAATACCCTAGTCTCTTTCTCTTCTCCATATTTGTGGGTCTCTTAATCTCATCCCTGTGTTCTGAAACATGGAGAAGATGAAAGGGGTTGCTGCTTCTGTGGAGTATTCTCCATACCCCATATATGAGGACCAAAGGAACAGGTTCAAGCACCACAGCCTTATGCAAGACTTCGACGACTTGTTCAAGGTATTCACTTCTTGCTGCTTGTTTATATTTTTGTTAAATTTTATTAGATCCGGTGTTTTTAGTCCTCTTGGATTTGATTCTTTTTTTTTTTTGGTATATGTTATTGCCTTCTTCTAAGAATAAGGATTGGATATGATCTTTGGATCTCTTTTGTTTTGTTTAAATTGATGGCTCTCTGTTTACTGCAACGTTTGATGACAAAAATATTGATTTTTTTTTTTGCATCAAAATCCTCAAGTTCTTAAAAGTGAGAATATTTCATACTAGTAATTTAAGATCATGGCTTTGTAACATTAAGTCCGAACCGCACTTATTGCTTCAAAAATAGAATTGAAGGCTCATTTACTGAACCAAATTTAGCTGCTGTTTTGTTGTTTCTGGAATTATTAGTTCGTTTATACGGTTAAGTCCTCAGTTTTGTTTTAGCTCATGTTTGCTTTGTGTTCTTCAGGAAACAGAGGCTATAAGAAAGAGATTGCAGGTTTTGAAAGATAAAAAATTGACCCTTTTGGTTGAAGTTCGGTATGATCTTGTACCTCCATAAATCTGTTGGATTTGCATAGCGTTACCACTGTAATTTATTAATATAGTGTTCATATTTTGAGTTTCGATCATCTTTTTCGTTCTTAAGGTTTTTGAAAGGGAGGCACAAGTTCTTGATGCAAAACCGAACTTCGAACACACCAGCCGAACAAAGCCTTGCGCATTCACAAAATAAGGTGATCAGAAGTAAACCAAATACGAAGGAAAAGAAATCGACCGGAAAGGAACATACTTTGGGGCGCCTAGCTACTGGTTTCGATTTGAACCAGAAGGTAAAGACCAAGGAAACCACTTTAGCTCACCCTTCTCCTATGTTTGACTTAAACCAAAAGCAACAGAAAGTTTTCAGCGAAAAGGAGGAAGTTACGTTGCGAACTAGTTTACCGGCTCTCGACTCATACCAGAAGGAAAGGCCTTATAGCGAAAAGGAGGCTACCGCTCGAAGCATGGCACCGGTTTTCGATTTAAATCAGATTTCGGTGATCTATTCGTAGTTTAGTATGAATTTGCTTTTTATAATCTTTTGTGTGAGGGGTTAGTTTCTTCTAACTTTTCATCCATTGCAGACAGAGGAGGAAGAGCTACAAGCTAATAATAACTCAATGGGAGTAGAGGAATTGAAGAGACGTTCACTCAAAATTGGAAGTGATGAGCAGCACAATGATATTAAACTATCAGCGTGCTGGAACACCGGAAATGGCCCGAACCGAGTCGGAAAACGGAAGATCACATGGCAAGATCAGGTGGCATTGAAGGTTTAAGTCTCTTGTGATGGGAAGTGCTTAGCTTTAAGGGGTTTGGGACTTATTAGTTTAGCTTGCCGCCCTCCTCTGGCTCTATTATTCTCGCTTTTGTAGAAAAAGGAAATATAGTTTGCATCTAATGAATTTATAAAAGATAAATATGAATATTGATGCTTATCCTAAACCAAAATGTTGTTTAACTTGCATCATCATTCATGTTTGATTCTTGGAGTAATCGAGAAGTAAATTTGTTGCCTTGCATTTTATTTGTGGTGCGAAACTACTTGTTGAGAGATTCCACAAATTTGTTCAAGTTTTTTTTCTCGAATACTCTTTTGGCAAAGCCTCTGTAACATTTTCCATATTTTATAAATTTAATTCAAAATGTCATATCAGCGATAACATGGCATCTCACATCATCAGTTGAAGTGTCCTGTCACGTCAGGTAAAAATAACTGTTAGTTGAGTAACGAATTTCATTAATTTTAATCTTATTTGAAAATTTTTGCTACGGTTGAGAATGAAAGTGAAAAAAATCCACCAGTAAATTTTGTAATTATGCCAAAAATGGTGAAGGCAAAAGAGCTTTCTTTCTCTATCAATTAGAATTTCCCCCAGCACAAGCTACACCATGATGCTTGTGGCTTTCCCTAAAGAATCAAATTGCTTCTTTCTTACCATCTGCCTAAAATGGGTAGAGTCTGCCTTGGATATATGGTGTTTCTTCAACTCACACAAAAAGGCGCTTCTCCTTATTTCATAGACAGCATGTTGAGAAACCAAGTTCAGGATTTGGTGATCCCAAGGGCTTCTTTGGAGAAGCCAAGGCGGTCCACTGGTTCCTATTATTCTTATTCTAAGCTTCCCGAGGAGCCCATCAAGCTCTCTGTTCGGAAACTGGATGGCTCTTCCTTTGGTACTTTTATCGGGTTTCTTTCGTTTCAGTATGTTGAAATTGTTACATATGTTTGTAACTTTGTTTTTGGTTTCTGTAGATGTTGAAGTTATAAAGTCAGCCACCATTGCCGACCTCAAGCTGGCTGTTCAACACGTGTTTAGTCATATGCCAAAGAAAGGTCCCGGAAAGATTTCATGGTATGAATTCAACAACTCTTCGATTTTGGAGCTTCTTTTGTTCATCTTGGCAAAGCACAAAAGGATTTTGATTCATGTGTTATTGACTTATAATGGAGGCCACATGTTTGGGGACATTTTTGCTTGTGCTATGATGGTCAGAAGTTGCTCACAGACACTGATCATATCATGAATTATGGCATCAAGGATGGTGATCAGGTTTGTACATGTTATGTTTCCTCTGTTTTTACAACATAATTTCACATAATAACTTGTTTTTTTTTCCTCACCAGCTTCATTTTATTAGGCATGTCACTTGCAGCTATAACCTGACAAAGATTCAATCAAAGAGAAGAATGGCTGCCCAAAAACAATCATACTTGTATGGCTTTTTAACTTTGTTTTAAGCATTACTTTTAACACCAATAAATAAGAATCTGGTACAAGTAAAAACTGATTTGGCGGGCCTCGCCGCCCTTATTCCCCTATAATTTCAAATTTTTACAGCAATGCTGCCCATTGAACCTCAAAGTAGTTAGTATTTGTAGACTCTATGGCTTATATATAGTAAACAGGATATATTCATGCTTTAATGTTGTCATAATTTCCGTATCAAAACAATGGATGAGGAGACCATTCGAAATATGCAGGTCGATATCAAGCTCAACGAGCACTTTAGCATGTGAACAAAACAGTGAAGAAGACGAAGATGAAGATGATATGGAGGCTGGGAGATGCGAGAGTGGAAATGACAAGAAGCAAAGTATGATTGTACAACAAGAATGCCAATTTGGTCAGTTATGGAGAAGTTGGTGCTCGCATTCAAAGACGTCAACCATTAGAAGAAAAGGATCAAGCCAAGGCAGCGTTTGCCAGCCTAGAGATGGTACTAGTTTTGTGGGGAATTTTAGGAAAATCTATCAACTTTGGGGTACTGCTATATATTCTCCAAAGCCTAAATGAAGGGAACACTCGGAGGTTGCCTATATGCATTCATTACTGCTACTGTTGCTTTGACTTGGCTTAGCACTAAGGCTGTTTTGTTCTGAATCCTTAACATTATGTTTTGTGTCACAACTTTTTAAAAGTTGTTTACTTGCATTATGTTTCATGTTTGATTGTTGCAGTAATGGAGAAACAAATTTATCGGCTTGCATTTTATTTGTTCCTTAGCCTCCTAGATTTTTTTTCCATATTTGCTAAGCAATGAGAAGTTGCCGGCGGCTCCCTCCATATTTGTACATGAAATGGGCTTGTCCTCAATGCCCCGGTTGCTTTTCAACTTTTGGCTATCTGCACTTTCAAAAGTCCAGCAAGGTCGAACTAATGGTATTTTATATTCGGATTTAGCCAAATACTAAGAGTCAGGATAAAAATAAAGGGGATTGCAGCTAGATGCCATCAATTAAGGATGACTATATATATAGCCACGGCTGTCGCAATGTGACAACAGGCTTAGTTACAACTTACAAGCTTTGTTGTGTTTTTGTTTCTAAAGTGGCAATAACACACACACAACACTAAGTATTCTGCATACATAATGAGTACCTAGATGAACATTTTGTCAATACCCCCCAAAAAGGGATAAAATGAATCGAGAAATTAAATCAACATCATAGAAAAATACAAAAGGCATGTGAGATTCTTCTTCCTCTATTAACATTAATCATTGCAATAAGCAACCAACCCCTAAAATTACTAAGAAATGGCCATAATAATTAGCTTATGGAATGAATTGGAAACCTCTAGACCAAAATGCAGCCAAAAGAGCAAAACTGCGCGTCTTTCCATATTTCATATCCGAAAGTGTATGTGATCTAATTCTAAGATTCGGTGTTACTGGTACCAGTTTCCTGACCTTGGGTATCCTTGAGTAACCTCCCAGCTTCCTCGCCAGCCTCTGTAGTCGTCTTCTGTGCCTCTTTAATCTTCAAAGCCTGCAACTTGGAATGATTATAGTAAGCAACTCCCAGAAAGGCCAGCCCGTACCCAACCAAGTTGATGGGCGTCACGGTGTCCTTAATCACAGACCATGAGAAGGCAATCAACAACCAGTCCTTGACAACCCCAGCTACGTTCATGGTCAATGCAGAAGTCTTTCCAACCAGTAAGAAGACAGCTAGATTCAGAGCAAAAGCACAAAGAGAATTGGTCCCAAAAATCAGGAAATCGAAATGGAAATCTGATATCTCTTTCAAAACTGGGAATTCAACGTAAATCCATGGCACCAACAGGAAAACCAAACAGCAGGGTGCAACATAATACAGAGAAGTGATGGGGTTCAAGGTGATCCCTTTAGAAGTAAGCAAGATTTGGATCATAACCAACCTGGTAGCCTCGAAAGCAACGGCTCCCAACTGCAAAATGACACCCCAGGTATCAAATCTAGCTTCCCCGTAGGCAGCAATGGCGACCCCAAGAGAGATGGACAACATGTTGAGCATAGTATTAGGCTTGAAGGGTCTTTTTTTAAAAGAACACCAATGGAATAAACAGCGACAGGCATGAGGGCTTTGAGCATTTGAATAAAGGAAACAGACAAGAAAATGTAAGCGGAATTGGAGAACCAGAGGCTGAGAGAGTAAAGGGCACCGATGGGGACAACGGAAGAAAGGTAAAGGTGGGAAGACATGGAAACAGGTTCGAAAAATTTGAAGACATTGATGAGGAGGAAAGCGAGGGAGGCACAAAAGGACATGTGGATGATGGTGAGAGAGATTGGGAAAGGCCAATTGTACATCTTCTTGTCGAGGATGTACTTGTTGTAGACGATGACGGTGAAGCTGAGGAAGATCCAGATAGAAACGTAGGTGTAAGAGAGAAGGATCTTCCTGAGGACGCTGTGACTCAAAGACCCGCCCTTGCCCATTATTGCAGACCACCCTGATCAGATCAGATGAGGATAATGGAGATGATTGCTGAAACAAGAAGGGGTCAGACTCAGAGCTGATTCAGGGGGGGGAGTTCAACTTAGTTTGGTATCATAATAGTTCGTTGCTGCAATGGGCCTACTCTTGGGCTTGTAATGATGCTAAAAAATAGTAAAAATAGTATAAAATATAATAAGAGTAAAATTACATTTTAACACCTTTTATTCAAAAATGTACACTCATCTTGACATATAAAACTAATTTTAATAATAAAATAAATAAAATTTAAAAAAACTAACTTTTAATCTAAAATATATTTATCTATTTTTAAGTAAAAGAGATAAAACACAACCTAACTTTTAATGCAAAACTTTTATTTATTTTTATTTTGACTTCTGTTTGAAAACTATTATTCCAAAATGTCATTATTAAATGAATCTAACCCGATTGTTTATTACAATAAAAAAAAAAATTGTTTTTCCTGTTTATGTAATTAATGTAGGCTACGACGAATCCATCACTCCGTCGAACAAAGACTAATGACTGACTTGCTGGCCAACAAATATTTTATGTTACTTGCAAGTCAAAATTTGCAATACATACACGTACGCGCGCGCGCTCTTTGCAAATTGCAATTAAGGGAGGAGCATCACACTAAGATGACAATCTTTCAGAAAAGGCATAATTTATGCAATAACGTTATTATGTTGGTTTATATGATGGTTTCATAACAGGGTAAATCGGACTTTAAAAAACAGAGGTTATGCTCTCCCAAATTAATTACAACACATCATAATATCTATAGATAGCAAAATGAAAAACAAGTCCTAAAAAAAGGGAAACAGAGCTAAATCTCAATTAACTGAGGCCTTAAATGGCTACAAACACTACTCTTCAGATGCAGGCCAACATTGCAAGGAAATGGTGGTGCAGCTCCTCCCAAGCAACTCATTCAACAAGTACACATGGCCATGATATCCAGCAATACAAATTGGATCCATGATTTGGGCATCAGACTCTGCTTTTGCTGATTCAACCTTTCATTATGATGGCACTACATGAAGAAATGTTTTATATGCTTTAGAAAATTTGGTTACCAAACAACTACAATGAGAATAAAATTCGACATCCATATCCTATTGCCAGCACATGAACAAAATATTAAAGGTCACAATTATTTCAAAGCACCATGCTATGAAATTTGGCAAACTAAAAACTAAACATGCCGGTAATCAAGCTTTCTAAAAGCGCCTTGACAGTAGAGCAGAACAAATGCTTTCCACAAGAAAGTTGAACCATGCTGGTAATCAAGCATTCTAATAGCCCCTTGAAATCTTTAAAACTAATAAAATTGTACAAGGATATCAAAAGCAGGGAAGGCAGAAAAACATACTGTATGTAGATGTATCAATCTGCTCTGGAAGTTCCTTAATATCCACCTCAAATCTCTCCTGGACCTGCAAGTGATTGAACAAAATTAATTAGAGCTGGGCATATCAATGGGACAAAACAATATTCACAAGTTCTAAATCCAAACCTGATTGAGCACATCAGAATCTGAAGCAGACGAAACAAATGTAATTGCAAGACCCTTGGTGCCAAATCTGCCAGCTCTACCAACCTGCCAAAGAATCACGAAACATCAGTCAGATAACTTGTACTCAGAAAACAGAAGCAAGATTACCAAGAAAATGCAGTCAAAACAAAGCTTACCCTGTGCAGGTATGTATCAGCAGAATCTGGCATGTCATAGTTGATGACAATGTTAACACGTTCAATATCAATTCCTCTTCCAACCAAATCTGTGGCCACAAGAATTCTTTTATGACCCTCCTTGAAACCTTTGTAGCGAGTCAACCTATAGAGCATTCATTACAGATGCATACATTATAAAACAAAGCTAATTGGTAAAAGCCAAACCACATCATATTTAAACAAGGAACATTAACCTACTTGAACAGAAAAAGAAATCTGAACTTCAAAAAGATATCGAGTAAACAGTATTCAGTAGACATTGAATGAACCAGCTAAATCCTAAACAAGAGGCCTAAATTTGGGATCACATGAAAAACATAGTATTTAGTAAACTAAAAAACCAAAATAAAGTAAAAAATGGTGCTATTTTCTCTTCAAGTATGTTTTGCACCACTCCAAGAAGAAAAATAAAATAACAAATGACCATGAAGCATTAACTCAACTTGACCATATCACCAAATAAGGAAAAATAAAATTTTCGGGGTTCTAACCGTACCAAAGCTTCCCCCGTGGAAAATACACAAATATACCACCATAAATCGGTGCATTAAGGTAATATGAGGAAATATATATATAAAAAAAGGGCCTTTGATAGGGATCCTTCCACAAGATAAAGGTTATTGAGTCATTTAATTTTTACAAGAACAAAGTACACTAAAGCCTTTCTAAAAAAAGACAAGGTAGCAAGAATATATGATACACAATACATACAAACCTTTCTTCCTGTGACATGCCAGAGTGAATGCATATAGAGGGAAAATTACATTCCATGAGCAACTTGTTCAACTCAGCTGCTCGGCTCACACTTTTAACAAATATGACAACTTGGTTAAAATCCAATGCATCAAGGAGATCATTCAACTTGCGGTTTTTCTCCAGCTCACTCAATTTGATGTAGTGCTGTCAATAGAATCATTTTGGTGATTAGATCTTACAAATCTTTTTAAAAAAACAAATCAGAAGTCAATGAGCTAGCTTCTTGGAAGATACCTGCACAAGACCATGAAGGGTCAACTTGGCCTCGTCATCAACATAAATTTCCATGGGCTGAAAGGAACAAACATTACAGTAACTCATGTTAGGGAGCATCCTTAACAAATGGAATCCAGTATGAAATGAATTACAGATGCGCATCCCTTTAATTGAGATTCAGGTCCATCTTCCTTGCCTCCTTGCAGATGCTTACTTAGTAAAAGCAGGCAAGTTCTGTTCTCCCTCAAAAACATTATTACAGGACAGATACTGCTTCCCTAACCGGAAATGCCCAACCCTTATTATTACCCCACTCCAAACCCACACCCATAGACTAAATAGAGAACAACTAAAAATAATTAAGCCAAAGTAAAAACAAGCTCACACAGATACACTACTTCAATAATCTAACCACTGCAAGACCATGAATTCACCACTAACCTTCCCCTTTCAATCTGCATAATCCATAAATGCCTAATAGGAGCCACAGCGCTAAAGCAAAACCAATGGGAAGTATATACACATGGACCCACCAGATGCAAACAAAACTCTTGGAGAAAGCTGGGATTAGTTAAAAAGGTACTTCTAAATTCAAGTAGTATTGGCCACGGAACATTACATCTTGCATAAATTTCTTGCAGACAGGGCGAATTTCTTTGCTAAGAGTGGCAGAAAACATCATAACTTGCTTATCATGAGGGGTCATCTTGAAAATCTCCTGAACATCTCTCCTCATGTCTGTGAGATAAGTAGAATAAATACAAGGAATAGCAGTAAATGGAACATTAAAAACATATACCCTCATCCAGCTTCAGGTGAAATTAACTGTACCAAGTGATTCAAGCATCTTGTCACATTCATCAAGAATGAAATGCCTCACATTCTTCAATGAAAGGTCCTTGTCTCTTGTCAGAGCCAATATCCTTCCAGGTGTGCCAACAACAACATGAGGGCATTCATTTTTCAGTAGATCTTTGTGAACTTTAATGTTAACACCACCGTAGAAGACAGCAACCTTGATATCAGGAAGGTAAGTACTGAACCTCTCGAATTCATGACAAATCTACATGTTCAAGGCATAACTAATGAGTCGACATGTATGATATAACTTAAAGAGTACAAAGGCAATTTTTATGACCAGAAGACTTCCAAGAAAAGATGAGAACTTGCTCTTACCTGGTAAGCTAACTCCCTAGTATGGCACAAAACAAGGGCAACAACTTGTCCTGGTGTAGGTTCAATCTGTTGTAATGTTGATAGAACAAAAACCGCAGTCTTCCCCATCCCTGATTTAGCTTGACAAATAACATCCATACCCAGTATAGCTTGGGGAATGCATTCATGTTGAACTGATGAAGAACCAAAGAAAATTGTTTCGAAGGAATCCCTGGTAAGTAAAATATAACCTCCCAGATCCTTTTAATTGAAACTTTGTGATAGTGGTATATTACCTGCAAAGGCAGTGCATCACAAACTAAAATCTTAGGCCAGAGAAAAGGTTACACATTAAACATTTAGAAAAAGTTGTGTACGTCAAAATCAGAAACAAACACGTTGCATACTATCCCAGTCATAGAAAACACTATAATAGTAACAAACAGCTAATGAACAAGCCTTCTAGATAATTTTAGGGATGGAACTGCATATATAGGTTAACAAATGCTAAAAAAGGAGTATAAATTTGCCTTCGGAAGGGTGCTCAAATCCAGAGTCCACAATGGCTCGAAGCAGCTCTGGCTTCAAAAGGAAATCTCTGAATCCTGAACTGTGAATCCCAACATAGCCCCTACAATGACAGAGAAAAGATCAAATTAGATAGATGGAAAAAGAATTCTCCATGGATTATTTGAAACCAAAAATAAATTATACAACTAATAATTGTTCCGAGAAAAACTATCTATCATTCAAATTTTCTTCTTTTTCTCCTACCAGAGGTGCATAAGATAAAGAATATTAGAATGAAAAAAAGAGCGAAAATAGAAGAACAGAAAGAAGGTATAACTCACTTCTTGCCCGCATCGCCATTGACTTTAGCAGTAACAGAGTCAGGGGCTTTCTCTTCTTCTTCTTCGTAGTCGAGAAGCTCTTCCTCATAAGCGTCGTTGTCCCTTGTTTCTCCCATTTTTCTACAAAATCCGAATAGAAAATAGTTAGGAATTTAGCAAATAAAAGACGGAAAATAGCTAAAAACAAGTTTGATTGGAGATTTACCAGAGAAATTAATTAAAAGAGGGGCAGAACTAGTAGGTTTCTAGGGTTAGGGTTTGGAGAGTCACTACTGCAAACGAAAACAGGGTGGCTGGTTCACGGAAGCAAAACTAAGATTTTTAGGGAGTTGGGGAGAAATTCTTCTAGCTTATGACCCAGAATGCCCTAGCTGCTCTTCGCTAATTACCATCCCACCCTCAACCCCCTCCCCCCCGGTTGGCTGTGGCCCATTTTGGGCCCAAAAGCTTTTTTCCCCTTCATACATTTATACATTAATTTTGATACAATATGTAATTTAATATATTGGTACAATTATATATATATATATATATAACTTAAATTGTATTTTATATGTATATATAAAACTTTAGTTTTGATTCAGTTATACACATTTAAAGAAATAATTACATACGTTTATTTTTATATTAAATTAATATAATTATTTGTGTATACAATATATCAACATAAAAATGTGTTAATTCGATAATATTATTAGTGATTTGTGAAATTTAAATTAAATCAAAATTTCAAATCGTAAAAATCAAAGTTCATATATGATATTACACATTATATCAAAGCTCATGTATAATTTTAATATTTATCCTACGAGATTATTGTATGCACTAATGAGAATGACCTATAGAATGGTGGTCGAACCATGGTTCACTAGTTACTTGCTTATATGAACATTCAACTGAGTTAGAACAATCATATAATCTATATATCTCCAAACAAAGTTATGGTTGAGTCAACCCTAAACTTATAACCACCATAAAAATAATTAGGGTAAATTAAGGTAATAATCACTTAACTATTAAAGACAAAATAGTATAATTAAATGATCATTTTATAACTTTTCATAGTTGAATAATAATGAAAATGTACTAATAATTGAATAACGATTTTATAACTTTTTATAATTAAATGAATACCGCCGAAATAATAAAACAATAACTGCAAGGGTTTAGGATTGGTTTTGATTTCTGTAAACATTATCGCTACTTGAATTGAAAAAGGCATAGTAGATTGGTCCGATTGGAAATTTCAAAAGTATGATGGAACTTGTAGATGCTACGTGAAGGTGAAAATGCATAACCATGCTTATAGTTAACAACAATACCAGCAGATGATGATGCCGAGATGCTTCTCAACACATCTCTCTCTCTCTCAGCAAATCAAACATATATATATACGATTAAAAATAACGAGGACTTTCACACCAAGGGATATAAAAATAAAAGCTGCTCGGTCAGTATCCATCACTACTATGTATAACATTCCATTAACTCCTGCTTTCATGCTTTGCCGTCTGCTGCATGCTCCTCTATGTATCTTACCAGCACGTGATTATTTCACGTCAAGCTTTGGTTATTACGACAACATATATATCTCCAAAGCCAGATGAATGAACCCCCCTCACAGGAAATGAAAACAAGTTCTAGATAATAAAAAAAATGGTTATGAAAGTGTCAGATGAATCAGCATTGTTTTTTCAGTTTTATTATTCCCATTGTTCAATTTTTCAACAGAATTACGTGTGCCTAAGACAAACAAAAAGTTATTACAACGAAATTCATCCTTGTCTACAATTTTATTTGTTTTTCCTTTTAAGTGAGGAGGAGTCAGAAATGAGGTGATACCATACAAGTCTTGCATTGGACATATTATGTAACAAGAACAAATTAATGAGTATGACATTGCCAACTAAAAATTTACCTACTTTTCCATTAAAAAGAGTTTCAAAGTCAGCATATGGTTACCGTAACTTAAGTAGTAGTAGACTTTTAATTAGTAGGAAGGTGACTTGTAGAGGGGCCATCTTTGTTTTTAGAGTCTTTGAAAAGGTCAAACATCTTTGACCTCTTATATAAATTTATTATTTTATTTCAACTCTTTTATTATTATTTTTTAAAATATCTATGTGTTGATACATACATGAATATATGAGTATCATTATTTAAGCTAAAGTAGTTACTGCATTTTTTTTATTGGAATTGATATGTCTTTGTCTGCATTTTGATATACTATTTCAGATTTATCGATGTTTTTGAAAACTATTTAGTATATAAAATATTTAAATATATCAAATTAATTAGATTAAATAATTTTAAATATAAAAATATTAATTAATTATAAAAAAATATTTATCAATAAACTTCACAAATAAAACTTCATCATTTAATAAATCTAAAGTAAACAAGGAACAAAAAAAAAATCTCATACATTAAATAACAAAATTTTCCACAATATTACTTTAAAATATCTACAATAATAACACCTCATACTAAATATATAAAATGAAAGGTCAATAAATAATACGCATTGTGTTTATGAAGCTTTAGATTTTTTTTTTTTCTTGAGTTTGTTTGCTATTTAAATTTTTACCTTTTTTATTTATTAATTTTTTAAATTTTCTCGTTTACATAAATTGAAGTTTAAAGTTTAAATTTTGTTAATAAAAAATTTAAATTTAGTAAAAAAATGTGCAATGTTTTGTCACAAATAAGAGAAATGATATTTCGAAATAATACACATGGATTGGTGTAACGAGAAACCAACTACATTGATTTAAACATAATATTTTGTTATCTTCAATTAAAATAACATAAAATTATCTGAGCCATTTTGCTCCACGTTGGAGACTTCTTTTTTGTGATGTCCTATATCTTTCAAGTTCGAAAAAACTAGCTACCATGGTGAAAGTATCGGAAGTTGACTGAAAGAGACAGCTTAAATAATAAGTAGGACAAATTTGTATAATATCAAAAATAATTCATCAATCTATCAATTAATTATTTGGGTAAACTATGCAAGTAGTCATCCAACTATTTCCATAATTTTATTTTGGTCATTCGACTTAAAAAATTTTAAATTTAGGTACTAAAGTTTGAATATGTTCATGTTTTAGTCACTCACCTTTAAATTGATAACAAAAGGCTTTTTCTAATTGGTTTAATAACACATTAATTTAGTCCTCAATATTTTATATCAACTTTATCCTAATTCTAAATATGTTAATAAATTTAACCTTTCATATTTACAAATTCTATTAATTTGATCATTAAACTTCCTAACCAAAGCTTTTAGTGTTTAAAGCAAAAGCATTCCACATCTATAAATTTGTAACCTCCCCAAAAAAAAAAAACCTTCTTTCAACTAACAAGTCGTTTTTCGAGTCAATTCTTGATACGAATGAGTTTATCATCTCTTTTTATTTTTTTCATTAGTTTTCTTCTAAATATAAGATTTTATGACCCTTTGATTGATAAAATTTTGGCTAAATAAAATGGAAAAACCTTTAAAAAAAACACGTTAGATTTATTATTGTTGTTAACAATATAATATTTCCTTCAAAGCACATAGAAATAGTCCTCGAAATAGGTCCTTGAAATTAAAATTTAAATCCAAAGTTAAAAATATGGCTTTGAAATATCCAAATGTTCAATCAATAATTATATAAGAAGAATTATGAACATTTAATTTTCATAAGAAAAATATGTGAAAGATATAATTGAATTTCCTTTTGTTACATTGGTAATGTTTTTTTTTTTAATTTTTAAACACTATTATGTGTTCTATTTATTTTAATTTTAAATTCACAATAAACAATGCGTATCATTAATAATATGATTTAGTGTCAAATCATTTACCAAATTAATTAAGAACTAAAATTATGCTAGTAGAGTGAAAATTTCTTTCTTTCAAATATTAAATTATTCATGTACTTTTCCTATATATTATATTTTCAAATTTTGTATTTTTCTGTTATTTTTAATGGTGTTTATTTAATTTCTAACACTAACATTTTGAAAATATAAACAAAAAATAGTTATGTACCAAAATAAAACAATTAATAGATGTGGAATGTCTCGTTCTAAAACTTGAAAGATTTGGCTAGGAAGTTTGAGGATCAAATTGTAGAATTTGTAAATTTGAAGAGTTAAATTTATTAAATTATTTAGAATTGGGATCAAATTGATAGAATATGTAAGTATTGAGGACTAAATGTGTTATTAAATCAGTTAGAAAAAGGTTTTTCTTATCAATTGAACTGCAAATGATCAAAACAGGAACGAATTCAAATATTAATACCTAAATTGAAAAGTTTTAAAGTTGGGTGACCAAAATAGAAACGTAGACCATTTGTATAGTTTCCCCTAATTATTACCGTATTAATAGTGTATAATATATGTAGTTGAATATTAAGGGTGACAGTAATTAGACTAATTGGTATATAGTAATTATAGTATAATTTCTTCAAATAATTTTCTTTTTGCTATTAATAAAACAAAGCTTTGTTTAAAATACAATAAAATTGTGTTGTTCATATAATCACATATAACATGCTGTAAGGTCGACAAAGAAAAAAGACATAAAATTAATATATACAAGAGAAGGCGATTGTGGTGAGGGAAGCAATGGATTATGTCGTCATGCATGCATGCAGTCAGGGTAAGCCAAGGGCCCATGGCCATAACTACAACCTCATCGAATCAACAGGAACCGACAAAGAATTGTCGTCCATCACTTTTAAGTTTCAACAAATTATAAAACAATGGAAAATTAGAAAGATTTCAACATCATGCCATGTTTCTCTTATCAAGTTCCTATCAATAAACATGACAAGGTACATCTCTCTCACCTTTCTACGTACTAAAAATCATTAACTATCATCTAACTGCTTTGGTTTTGTGTAATTGCCTAATATAGAGTATCATGTATGCGGGCGAAAATGAAAAGGAAAAAAAAAACCTCACTACATACTTAATTTAACCAAATTAAGGGTTCCATTTCGTACTAAAAGAATTTTTTTTTTAAAGTGATTTACTAGTAGTGATGATGATTTGGTGTTTTGGTGCCTTGTATATAAAAATACAAAATCCGATTTACCTAGGTTGTGACCGTGTTTAATGTATATGACAGACTTGTTTTGTTTTTGAAAGTTGAAAGATGTTATTCAATAATAAAGCATAGCCCTGCTAATACGTTACAAGATCCTAAATATTCCAGCAGCTAAACGGATTAATTAGCCCTAATTAGAACATTAACCTATTAATAAGACACATTTAAAAGGTCATTTGATCTATTAACCCTTCCCTTAGCTGCTGCTTCATACCCCACCATGACAGACAGCTATATATTAGCAACAAAAGTAGGGAACAAGGAGAAGTTGACAATTCAAACATATGGGTAATTCAGGTTCCTGAGGCCACTGGCATTGGTGCTTGCTTTATGTTGATATAGTAAATTTCACAGTTTCCATGTAAATAAAAAAAATACTGCTTGTTGCACCAGTTTTACAGTGAGATCAATGGTGTTTATGAGCAAGCTACATGGATATGGCTTTTTTTAAACTCCACTTGAAGTTGAAACTATAGGACAATTCCAATTGAGTAATTCTTCTATCATCTGCAGTGCAATCCTGTCTTCTTCTCCCAATACGTGACTTTCCCCTTCAATCTCATCGGCTATAGGTGGGGATGATAATGCCGGTCCATCTTCCGATGGTGGTGTAGTTATCTTCTTATTCCCAAGATCAACCCTCATGACCCAACTGGAACTGGAACGAGTGCCTGCACGTTTTTGCCAAACTCCAATGTGGGCATTATCAGTGTCAAGCCTGAGGCAAGTAAGAGATGGAGACTGGTCTTTGCAACATTTCTTGAGCTTAGCATTGAGAAGCTCAGAAAGAGCCTTGGGAGGCAATGGAGAATCATCTTTGTGAGCAGTAGCAGGAGGAAAATTGGTCTTGGCATTTTGTCCATTCATCAAAATGGCAGCCTGGTCATATGCTCTTGCCGCTGCCTCAGCCGTCTCGAATGTGCCTAGCCATACCCTTCTTTTCCTGTACACATACACAAATAAAATAAATCATTTATATAGATATGGCAATTAAGGTGCATGATAATGATGAGAGTGGGTGGAGTTACAGTAAAGGATGGCGAATCTCAGATACCCAAGAGCCCCACTGACGCTGCCGAACACCTCTGAATTTCTTTGTTTGTACCATGTTTTTTTGGTTTGAAGGAAAAAACTTGCAGAGATCTCATAAATATGGAAGCATTGAGAGGGGGTTCAGTTTTTAAGAGGATGGTGGGATCTTTGCCTTAAAGAGTTGGAAATTATGGCGCTGTCGGCGGATTTGAATGGAAACTGGAGACTCCATGTAATAAAGATTTTCACCTACGCAGCCATGTCAGAACTAGGTTTGACAACTAGAAAGAATAAATGAATAACATGTTGACAAACGACCATCCTCCTCGTTTCACTTTACCAGCTCATCAAGGACTGTTCACAGTTTAATGCATTAATACTATTGGCTTCATATTTATCAACGATCATCAACATTTTAAAGCATGATGTGAGCGAGTGAATTTTTGTGATCAAAGTTTTTTACATTGGCACGGGAGTTTGCAACTTTTGAGTTGGCATATTAAATACTAATAGGAATCTAGTAAGTTAGTTGATTATTATTATTATTAACTACGGAGCCGACTCTGATTTTTATGGCAAAAAGTGGCTTCTTTTAGTGGTAAAGATAAAAACACTACTACTCCATTACTTATTGGTTGCCTTTTTAACTTTTTACTTCCGGCGGCAAGGTGTGATTGGCTAAGATGCATGCTAGGGTTTTTGAGGGTCATTATCACTATCGCTTTAATTTCTTCACACACACATCCACAAACCCTAAAATGATTAGTTTAATTCTAGAAAAATTTAATTAAAATTTGTATATCATGCATTTTTTTTAATTCTACAAGTGTTATCAATATCGTGTCTTGCCAACAATTCCATTAAAAAAAAAACAAAAACAAAACAAATCGTACAAAACTTGGGTTTGCATATGAATATGACAATATATTGGAATAAAAAGGAGCTAATAGCTAGAATAATGCTGAATAGCATTCAATTAAGCTACCTTATATTTTTCTTTTCGATCCGATTGAAGAATATTATTTTTTTTACAAAGGCTAGGCTCCCATTGTTGAAATAATTTTCATAATGATTCCAACCTTTTTGAAAACAAAAATAGCAGAGATTTAAACTTGGAGAGCTGCTTTTATTCTCTAGTGCTTATGTGTGTATATGCTAGATCGTGAACGCAAAGTAGTAGAAATGATTTACTTGGGAAAAAGATGCAAGCCCATTGGTGAATAGGTAAAGGCAGAGCATATGATATACGTATAAAATTATTATTAATTAGTGGAGTTGATTTACTGCTGGATCCCTCGATAGGAGGGGGCAGAGCAAATTAATTAATGGCGAAATTGATGTGGTGGTTTCAACTAAAAAGCTATAGTTTGCAATAACTTTTATCACTGATTCGTGGTCTTATTACATAAATTTCAAAATCATATATAAATGTAATTTCATATATTAAATGATAATTTAAAAGTATATATAAAACTTTAATTTTAAATTAATTGTTTGTATTTAAATAAATATATCAATTTATTTTATTCTAAATAAATATATATATTAATTTAGTGTAATTACATAAATGATAATTCAAAAAATATATAAAATTTTAATTTTAAATCAATTGTATACATTTAAATAAATATATTTTTTAAGTCAGTTTTTGATATTGTTTTGCTACTATTGCATTTTTAGTGTTAGTTGATTGTGTTTTGTAAGGACTCTTTCTTTTATTAATATCTTTCTTAATTGAGAAATAAATTATACAGAATTAAAGTTTATATATAATGTTGTTCCAAAATTTATTTGTAGTTTTAAAATTTATCTTAAACAATTATTTAAATAATTTAGCTAAACAATTACAAAGGAAAAGAAAAGGAGAATATATTTATTTTTGAATTGGATAAGTTTCGAAAGAGATAAATTAACTATTCATATTTTAATAAATTTTACATTTTATTTTTCAGTTAAATTACATCTTGCCATTTTATAAGATATATTGATCCTTTTATTTTATAATCTTACTTTGAAATCTCTATATTTTATAATTGCTCCGATAACTTACCAACAATCATCTTAATTAATCCGACTCTCGACATCAGCACATCTCATTTATGGAGTAATAATTTGTGATGATTAAGTCACAATATATAAAAATTATATGTTGTGAGTCACCGACTTCTCTTCCGCTCTCTCTCGATCTTTCTCTTTGTTTCTACTTCATAGAATAAAAAATCAAGCTTATCATCCTTAGTCAAGCTTATCTATAGATTAAATTAATAATAAAAAATTAATCCGACCTGTTTAAGTCGATGTAGGAAGCTATAAATAGGCTAGGCATTTCCCATCGTATGTGTGAGTTGAGAAAGCAATAAACAGTGAGCTTTTAGAATTTTGGTTATATGGCTTTTTTAGGCATCCAAGTTAGTTCTATTTTCTTTTTAATTGAGTCCCTTCCTTCTAATATTGCTTAAGTTATTTTATATTTGCTCCCTCAATTACTTCAAGAAGTGGTATCAAAGATAGCTACTTAGCATTACAAGACTGTTGCGGATATCAACTAGCTTGATTATAAAAATAAAATTTTCAAGTTCGCGATCAGGGATCGCTCGTAAGAGGATATGCTGCTAATTTTGCAATTTGAGGCTGCAATTAATTTTCGGTTTGGGACCAAACATAGCTAAAGTAGCTCAAGAACTAATAAATCCATAATGACGGATTTTGGTGCGCAAACTAGCACAATACAGAAGCTCAACGGGAGCAACTACAGCATAAAGAGCCTTCAGATGAAGTTTTATTTGAAAGGGAAGGAGGCAAGGAGCTATGGAGCATAGTTGGTGGAAATGAAGTTGAACCACCAACCGAAGCTAATGACTTGGAGAAATGGGAGGTAAAGGCTGCAAAGGCGATGTTCAGTCTAACCATTGCGGTAAAGGACGAATACTTGCAGCAGCAGCATATACGGGATGCCGAGACTCTGAAGGAAGCGTGGGATACTCTAGCAACATTGTTCACAAAGACAAATGAGGCAAAGTTACAAGCCTTGGATAATGAGCTAACGAAATTGCAAAATTGCCTCCGGAAGAAATGCCCAACGAGGCCAGATTGCAAAGAATAATAATTCATGGTTTGAACACAAATAAATAAGAATCTGTTCTTATACAAGCAAAGGCTGATTTGCCTGGCCTGGCCGGCCTTATTCCCCTACAATATCAATTTTTTACAGCATTGCTGCTCCCATTGAACCTCAAAATTAGTTAGTATTTATGTACTCTATGGCTTATATATGGTAAACACGATATATACATGCTTTAATATTGTCATCATTTCTGTATCAAAACAATGGATGAGGAGACCATTTGAAATTTGCAGGTCGATATCAAGCTCAACGAGCACTTTAGCGAATGAACAAAATGGTGAAGAAGATGATGATATGGAGGATGGGAGATGCAGGAGTGGAAATGATAAGAAGAAAAGTACGATTGTACAACAAGAATGCCAATGTGGTCAGTTACGGACGGAAAGGTTGGTCCTAAATGTGGTCAGTTACGGACGGAAAGGTTGGTCCTAGATTTGTGGGGAATTGTAGGAAACTCTATTATCTTTGGGGCACTGCTAAATATTCTCCAAAGCCCAAATGAAGGGAACACTTGGAGGTTGCCTATATGCTTTGGTTTGATTTGGCTTGGCTTAGCATAGCATAGCAGTAAGGCGTTCTGTTCCGGATCCTCAACATTGTAAAAGTTTTGGTTTGCGTTCTGATTTGGTAAAACATATCATTGTATTTATTTCTTGCTGTCCTATTCCTACCAGCATTAACCATTAAAATTTAGTATTAATAAATGCTTGGCCATGGAACTGTATTTCATCTCGCAATGTGATCAACGCAATAAAAAAAAAGAGAGTACCATATATATACAAGAATATACGATTATAACACAATAAAATACATGACTATCGTAAAAAAAAAAATATTGGCTTGCGAATACCATTTTATAAAAGAAAACATTTACGACAAATTAAAAAAAGAAAAAAAAAGAAAAAGAAAAGGTAGGATGAATTTTATCAAAATAAACATGAAGAGATGCCTCTCTCAATCATTTCATTTTTTTTTTTTCATAGTAAAAAAGCATGCAATTCAATCATTCATTTGACTGTACTGTACTCTAAACGTATAATAACAGATACTGTTCCAACCCTGAAGAAATAAACTTTGGTATGGCAAATGAGGTAATGGTGGCTTTCTACGCAAGTCAGGATCCATACCTTATTTGTCGTACGGCCAGACATCACAGATCCGACCACTATTTTATTCTAAAATAAATTATAACAGTAATTTTGTCTATTCCTTGATAACCCCTATATTCTGAAGTGATGCCCTTACATCCTCGTTGCAACATCCTTTGGCTTGAACTATGTTGGGACTGTTGAATGGCAGTACGTGTTCAAGAGGGTAGCTTTTGTTGGAGTGAAGCTTAAGAGCATTGTTGCCAATTCCCTTCAATATAACAGTTTTATGGACTCCTCCAAGTAAGCCTTCGTAGTCTGTGTCTCCACAATCTCCCACGAAGGTGATGACATTGGATAACTCTAGGCCCCAACGAATGTACAGGTACCTAAAGGACAGGATCACGTGTTATTTATTGACCACCTGATGGATCACCCAGAAAATGAATGATGGAATGGTAGAATAAACACAAACTTTATGACCAGAGAAAGAAACAAAACAAGAATGGCAGGAATACCTTAAAGCTTGAGCTCTAGAGGCCAAAACTGGGATTACATTCAGTGTGCTGCCATTTTGACAATAGATAACGTGGCATCTAAGAGCCTGAACTCTCATCAATTTTCGAAGCTCCTTAACGGGAGGAATCTGTTGAGAGAAACAAGCATGAAGATATTTGAGCGGATGAAAAAAACGGAAAACTTGACTACTCTCTAAAAGTGTAAAAGAACTGAAAAACAAAGAAAGGAGAAGGTTTATGCAGTGGATAGATTACCAGTTCAGCGTCCTTCACTCTGAATGCATAGCAATGGGTAGTAGATCGTGACTCGTCTTCTTCAACAGTTTGTCCATTTTTTTCATTAACGGAAGTGGCCCATCGAACTAAAGTTTTCCTTAAACCTTCTCCTCCCCAACGGTATTCAACATGCGATTGATAATCTGAGTCCACTGTGAAGGGAAGCCCAAGACCATCCTCTGAGCTTAAAGACGGATAGTACACATCACCACCACTATTACAGATAAAAGCATCAAAATCCAAGGGGCTTATGCTTCCTGATTTCAAAATAGAGTGCACTTCAGATACTGACAAGGACGTTGATAATATAAACCCTATAGGATTCTCTTTTCCTGCTGCATCCATAATTGTCCTAATTACTTTTGGAATATCTGAGACTGAATCGCAATCCACAGCTATCACAAAAATGTATTTCCGCATCCTCATTGCTGGAAACCTACCACCACCAAAATGTTGGCCAGCTTTCTCCATTAAACTTCCTGTAGCACCCTTGGAAAACTTCAAATCAGCCTTCTCCAAGTTGCTTTTTCTATCAACAGAGTCATCAATATCAAAAGAATTATCAAGAGCTCCAGTTCCAGTCCCTTCACTCTTTTCACCATCCAGTGAAAACTTCAAGTTTAACGATAAATCTTGTATATCTCTCAAAGAATCACCAGGTGAATTTGCTTCTAGATTTTCAAATCCAACATCACTGCTCTGCCACCGAGGTTGCCTTGGCTTGCACATGACTATACGAGACAAGTAAGTCTTACAGTGCTCTGGCCAAGAAAATAGATGAATATTTTTCAGCCCATTCTGTCTGCATCTTGCCCACAAATGCTTATCTGAAACAAGTTTCAGAAGAGCATCAGCAATTGGCTGTTGATCATGGGGATCAACTAGTAGACCATTGTCAAGAACCTGCAACAAAATCATCACAAGTATGACTGAGAACCATTAAGAACATCAAACTTGCTCCAGATCAAATATACAGGTGAGAAAACCTCTACGAAGCTACAATTAATAAAGGTGACGGACATACCCTATGAATGTCAACTGGACCACCATTTTTTGTGGCAACAATAGGCAAACCATACGCTGCTGCCTGTTTCACAAGAGCTTATGTAGAGGCTTCAAAATGTTAAACTATGACAAAGAAGAGGAGTAGGTATAGTAGATAAGCACCTCGATTAAAGTAAGCCCAAATGGCTCAATGAAAGCTGGATTAATAAAAACACCCTGTTAAAGGATAAGGAGAAAAGATTAACTAACATAAGAGAAATTTCAGGCAAATATTTTCTTTGTGTTAGTAAATGATCCCTGATCATCATCAATTTGTACACCAGAAATAAACGAAACACAAGAGCAAACGAAGGATGGCTTACTGACTGAACCAAAAGCTATACTATACTAGTACAAGATAATACAAGTAGTTAATTCAACACAGCTATTCCATCAGCCAGAAATTTAAAAAATAAAATCGTCTAACAAAATCCAAATCCACTCTCCCCTTAAAAGGGAAGAAGGCCATTACTTCTTAAATTGAAAAACAAAATCACTAGCTGTACCTTTGTTTTTGCTGCAAGACGGTAAATGTCAGGAACTTCATACTGCTTGTGGTGCTTAGGATATGCTACTTGGCCATACAGATCATATTTGTCAATCAGTTTGAGGATGGAGAGAAGCACAGATGCATTTGCACCAGACATTTCATCAATACTGTCACGGTTTCCCATTATTAATGTCTGCAACAGCCAGAAGAAGTGAGATCACTAGAATAAAACTATTATACGAGAAAATAATGCAAGTACAGTTCAAAGTCATGGGCATACAAGATTAGCAAGCTCCCTCAGATGTCGACATTCTCCAAATGCTTTGACTAAAGTTGTAAGATTCTTTTTAGGGTCTGGCCGAGCAAGGGCGAGAATCATCGGTTTGCGTGGATTTGAAAAGAATCGCATTATCTGCATGTTCAAATAGGCAGATCAGTGCTACAATCTGTTAGTGAAATATTGTTAGTGAAGAAAAATCAAAAGGTCAGTGAAGTGCAGTATTTGGTCAATGGCTAAAGAAAGAATATATAGTTTTAACCTCAGACCAAATTGGTGGATCAGGAGAAGTTGAATTTTCTTCATTTCTTTCTACATCCCCGTCCATGTCTCCATCATGTGGAACGATATGATGAAACTCCATCCCAGGAGGAATTACCTAGATATGATCTCAGCAACATAAGATATATAGAAGCAGAGCAAATATAAGAAAGAACAACTAAACTGAAGAGTTAAAAATAGAAAAATCAGACTAGACGATAAAAGAAGTATAATAAGCAAGAATAGTAAGAAATAAATTATATATTGATACTTACAACCATACGGGGCATAAACCTCCCATGACAGCTGACACCCCTTCTGATCCTTGCTCTAAGTTTGCGCTCCAATATTGGATCAAAGCCATCATAAAGGCGCCATTGCTCTTCTATCTCCTGTCTAGTACTAGTTATAACAACTTCAGATGCATCAAGAGATAACTCCTCAGCCTCTATCCGTCGCATGATTTTGTATGTGGTGTTTATTTCTTCTCTTGATTGGCGGCCCTGCTTCAAGAGCTGTTCTAGCTTATCCCGACCCAGCGAATGGCCAGTGAAAAGCATTGGCACGTTTAAAGCTCCAGACAAAAGAGCTGCAGAGTCACCAGCATCTGCGTAATGTCCATGAATGGCAACAGGCCAGACTGGTTCTCCACCACCAATTTGCTCCCCCAGTACTTTGGACATCTGCCGAATGTGACTAAGTGCACAATCAACAAACTCAGGAATATGAGGCCAAATCATTTCTTTAGGTATATATTTATCTTTTGGGCCAAAGGGTATACGAATGATGTAAGCACCACTGCTCTCACCAAGCTCCTGCATCGAGTTCTCTCTAGTTCTTGGACTAAGCATCTCTGTTGGTTCAGCATAAGTCCAATCCACATCTGGAGCTGACACTTGTCTTGTTAACAAGTCAACCCGATAAACTCCTGGCATTGTGCCCAATGCTCTAGCAAGTTCTACTACATACTTAACCTGTGTACAACACAATACCCAACATTCCCAATGACCAACAGGGTATAGACCACATTAAAAGGATCTTAAGGAGGTTTAAAGAAAAAATCACCTGGCCACCTGTGTCCGAATCACGACCAAGCTCCATGCTTTCACCCCTTATCAAGCCATGAAGACTGCGAGAAGACTGCTGGTTAGAAAGAACTACATTCCAAATGAAATCTGAGAAACAATGGGCTACTATTTAAAGATTAAATCTAAGATTCTCTCATTTTAACGGATAAAGACCACATTGAAAAAAACGAAGTACTTAACAGCAATGTAACATGTTATTGTCAGTTCAATTAGAAGTGCAGATCATGCCTTATTAACACAATATAGAACTTCTTTTCTTTCAGCTGATTAGCCAAGTTCTCCATGATATCAACAGAATTGATTCTCGGCATTCTTCCACTAATTCTATCACCACGAGCTGAACCATCACCAACTAAATCCCCTTTCTCTCCTTCTGACAGATCTTCAGACATATCAGCAGTTGCCTCCCTCCTGCCTCTTTCATGTTCAAGGCGACGATTAGCTTTGCGTTGAGCTTCCTCCACCTCAAGCTGAAAAGAAACCAAATATAAAGGCCAGACAAAATCAAAGTCACAGGCAAAGCAATAAAAGTTTGAAATAGCTAACCAAAATCCGAATGCACGTTGTGATACGTTATTTTTTGAAAAAAAAAAAAAAAAAGAAATACAAATCAACCCACCAAGGATGAAGCAGCTAAATTTAGAATGACTGCAACTATTGTCTAAAAACAGGCTCTTTTGTCCTTTTCAATTTCATTGGTTGATTTGCTCAAAGTAGAAAAAACTTTTTGAGGTGACAGTGATCTGAAGTTTTTGATTGATTTCATTGTAATTATCTTGGATGCCAAATTCAAACGAAAATATCCGGAATCTTGCACAAGTAAAGAGAAAAAAAAAGGACCTTCTTCTTCGTCCGAGCCAAATTCCAGATCCTCCAGCACATGTTCTCCAGTCTAGTGTTCCTCTCCTTGGGACCTCTCGTGGCCGCCGCCTAAAATACAAAAAAAGCGTACTTAAGTTAAACGATAGGAGTCCAGAACTGAAGTTGAAGGAAGAAAAAGAGAATAAAAGGGGTGAAAAGAGATCGTACTCGAACCCAAGAACGGTGTAGATCAGTCTCATCGAATCCAGTAATGACCTCTTCCACGAAGTAGCGAGTAGGACTGAAATTACCTCTCTCTCTCAACAACAAGGAGGATTTAGCATCGTCGATTCCTGGACCAACGTCAAGGATTGCTTCCAGGTAACTGTTTACCCAGTCGTTTCCCGCCATTCCGGCACAGGATAAAACAACTGGCTCTGGCGACTGGCGGTGTAGTAGATATAAAAATTCAAATTTTTTAAAATTTTTGAAGAAAAGACATCAAATCAGAAACAAGGAGATCGAAATCTAGTCTGATAATCGTGAGATGATTTCGTTCTTGTGTTTTTTCTTCTTTCAAGACGAGCTTTTAAGTACTTATAAACGACGCGAAGCTGAGTGCCAGGTTCTTGGATACAAATAGAGCAACACGTTTCACTTGTCCGAGAGCGAGACGCTTTTTCCTTTATTACTTTTTTACCATTTGAAATTTTAGATTTTTCTGGAAAAATAAGGAAAACAATTTATTTCTGACCTTTGTTTTGGGGGATATAAGTCAGACTTGTCTGCTAGTAGTGTCAGTTGTCAACCTCTTCAAATAAGATTGCCTCTTAAACTATCCTTTTTTTTTTTTATCAAATATATTATGGTATATATAACAAATTTTTACCGTGCACAATTTTATTGTGTATATAAATTATTTAGAAGATAATATATTTGTAATATTCTAAATATATATTATATATATAAATGTTGCGAAAGAGAACTATTAAGATTTAAATAGTACTAAAACTATTTTAAATAGTGTTAAAAAGCTTTAATAATATTGTAATAATTTTATTTAAACATGATTTAAAAAACTTTAAAATATTAAATATTTGGACGATATTAACTTCTTATAAATATATATTTAATAGTTTCAAATTAGTTAATGGATTTAATTAAAACATATTTAATTTTATTAAATAGATATGTTATCATATATTTTAGCAATTATAAAAATAAAGCATACCTTGTTACACATATAATATATAAAGGATGGGTTTTTAATAAAAAATGAATAATTATTTTAATAATTTTATAAAATATATTATTTGCAATAAAATCTATAAAATAATAAATAATATGAGTTATAAATTTTAATTATAAATTTTAAAACAAGATCTTTAACAATAAATAAAAGCAATATTTATTTCCTTATATTTTCTTTCTTTCCAATAACCATAAATAAGAAAATAAATATTTTATTTCCTTTTTATGAATATCATATCAGTATAAACTACTAAACATTTTTCCTTTGTATTTTTCTTTCTTCCGTGTCATTACGAATAGGGAAAAATTATTATTTTCTTTCTCCTTTTTTTCCCCTTTTTTATTTTGAATTAATGAATATGCAGTAAATTAGGCAAAATTTACTTTGAATATCAAGTGTACTACATGTGCCAAGGATTTGGTAAGTAAATTGTGGTGGTAAAAGCTGACAAATACATAGCCTAATTAATTTTATTTTATGTTTTTACATGGAGTGACAAATGTTCGACATTTACGTTGTCAAATGGCAAGATTATAACAATCCCAACTAAGCTTTTCCCATTTGGTATATAAATCTAGCTATAAAATATATATTAGACATATCATATCAACTTATTATTTTTACACAATACTCATAGAAATTTACATCATTTTAGATAACTAATTAATATAAATATTAAACATTCAAAATAAACTTGCCATAATAGCAATTAATAGCGGAATATAACATGATAGATTTATTTGCAACAGATTAGACTTTGGATTAAACTTGAAAATTTAAATTTTAATTGCAACTATTTAAAAAATAGTATTATCCATGCCTGTTTTAATATCTACGTTTGAAGTTTATAGTTGTCTTCTCAACAATCTCGCTATCAAAGTTTAAATTTGTATTTTCTACAATATCCCTTACCATTATACGCAACACTTGTTAATTTTATTTCAATGAATTCAAACCTTCTAATTATTAATATAGTTACAATTCTTCTTTTAAATTTAAATTCATTAAATATCATTTTCTATTACATCATTATAATTAAATATTTTAAATAAAATAATTTAATTTTAACAAAGTTAAAATTTTAAATTCAAAAGAAAAAAACTAAATTTCTAGAAATTAAAATTAGGATATATAAAAATGAAAAATTACGAAATATTTTAATTAGATTTAAATTATAATATTAATGTTGTTAAAGAAAGAATGGTTTCAAGTTCATACTAGCACGGTATTTAAATGACCAATGAAATCTCTTCAATAACAAATTAACATGATAGAAAATTTTGATAATAGAATCTGTAAGGCCTAATTTTTTTACAAACCCAGGACCCAATAAAACAAAAAAAAGGGGCCCAATGAGTAAAGAAAAGACAAAACAGGGTTTGAAAAACCCTAGCAGTTAGCGCCGCATGCCCCATCAGCCCACTCCCAAGCCGCACGTCTCTGAACAGTGCCGTGTTTGGCGCCTCCACGTCGCTGCCACCTACAACAGAAAAGGAAAACAGTAGCAACGAATAAGGGGTTTGAAGGGGCTTCGGGTTAAGGCTATAAAAAGCCTTTGAGAATCTGTAAATGGGGAGATGAGGGTTTTTTTTAGAGAGATAAAAAAAAAAGAAAACACTTGTAAACAGAAGAAAGAAAAGAAATACAGAGAAAAGCAAAGGTCTTTTTTTTTTCCCGTGTTGTTCTTTTTTTATTTTTATTTTTTTCCTTTCTTTTTTGAATCTTTTTTTTTGAGGTTTACTGTTTTTTTAAAAAATATCATATTTAAAAAAAACTCACCTTTCAGATTAAAGCCATAGTGAGCGGTGGTTTGCGATAATGGCCGATGCTGACCGTGACCATGCTTGGTAGGAGTCCAGTAGGAAGAGGGAAGAGAGCTTTGAGGAAAATTTTGTTTTTTTTGGGGAAGGTTGAAAATGATTTTTTGGAGAAATTTTCTCTTAAATAGGGCTTATTAAACAGCGCCATTTTGGTAAATGGGTTCAGAGGCCAAAACGACGTCGTTTGGGCCTCGACCATGACATTCCCACGCACTGGAGATAGGATCGCGTGTTTTGCTTGGAGGGCTAATTGCGTTTAGCCCTCCGCTTTTCTTGATTTTAAAATTAGGTTTTCTTATTTACGATTTGACCCCAAAAATTCCTTCTGAAGTTCAATTGAGTCCCTATTTGAGTGCTGCGTTTTGCACAGTGGGGTTTATTGCCCTTTCAGCCCCTCTAAGTTGCGCGTGCTTTATAATTTACTCCTTTATCATTATTTATTTTTAAAATCAGCCCCAGATATTCGGTTTTTACCCAATTTAGTCTATTTTTTTAGTTATTTTGTTGTTTTATCATTAAATCAATTTTTTTTTTACCATCAATATATATGTATATATATAATTGTTTACTTTAATTTTTTTATATTCTGATTATATCCACTATTTTATTGTTATCAAGTATTTTTTTACTATTTTATTAATAACTATGGTTTTCTTATTTTCTTGTTTTATTATTATTATTATTGTATATATATATTCTTATTTGCTTTAATTCTTTTAATTATATTTTATTATTAATATTATTACGTTGTATTATATCCGCTATTATTATTATATTTACGATTATTTTCAATATGTTTCTTGTTATTTTATTATCATATTAATTATGTGTATATATAGGTCTCTATTATTTTTATTCTTGTTATTGTGGTTGTTATTTTATGTTTCTTTATCAATATCAATGTTGCTCCTTTTGTTATTTTTGTTACCTTCATTATTTTTATTTTTTTTTTTTTGTAATTTACTATTGAAATTTACATTTTTTTTGTTCTTGTTATCCCATATCGGTCAATGATTTTGAATGACACCTTAACGATTTTACCCTTTTTTCAAAATTCATAAAAAGGGATTTTACAAAGTAACATTACGTGATTGGAGGTTAGAAATCGTGCTCAATCGTCTTTGAGCTTCGATTTTTTGTTCATCTAGATCACTAAATGTCCTTTAAAGATTTCGATTGTTTTGAAAATGAGGCAATGTTTCGTGTTTGGAAGTTCAAGAAATTCGTACCCAATCGTGCTGGGTTTCGATTTTCTGTTCATCTAAACAACGAGATATCCTTCGCAAATTTTTCTTTTATCGTATTTCTCAAATAAAGGCAACATTTCATGATTGGAAATTCAAAAATCGTACCCAATCGTGCTGGGTTTCGGTTTTAGTTTTAGCCAAATAGTGAAATACCTTTTTCAAATTACACTCCACGTATTTTGGAAATCATAAAATGATCTTGGGATCGAGAGTTTGAAGCATCGTGTCTATCGTCTTTGGACATGATATTTGACTTTTGAACAAGAGAGTTTGATATCAATACGAGTCATTCAAATATTTTTTCCCTACTCTAAAATATTTTCTAACTTTCGATATTAAGGACATTAATCAATCAATACGGTACCAATTTTGGGCGTTGCGAGGGTGCTAACCCTTCCTCAAATGTCTTAGGCTCCGAGCCGTTTTCTTAAAATTAAGTAGACCAAAATGTTTTATAAGTGGCCCAATCACACTTCAAAAAAGATTGGTGGCGACTCGTTTTTCTTTTTAAAGTCGGCCCGTTAAACAAAAAAAAATGGTTTGACGACTTGGCGACTCCAGGGGACGTTAAGAGAGTCAATAGTAAAATTGGTTGATTAATGTCCTTTTATCAAAATTTTTTTTCGTTTTTCAGTTGCATGAGTCTGTGTCGCGTCATATGTCTGCTTTGGTTTGTGAGGCATGGAATATTTTTTGGCATTCATATTGCATGACCGTTGTGGTCACACCTTTAAGTGGGAGCGAGAAACTATGCCTTCGTGAGGTTTTCACCTCCGCATGGGCTAGGGGACCGCTTCCGGGATACATCCGTACTTATGGTTTCGTGAGGTTTTCACCTCCGTATGGCCATAGGGAAATGTATCCCCCTGAACTGAACTCGATCTATATGAGCCTATAATGGGTGAGGATTGAGGAATCTGCTGGTTCAGGTACCCTTTTCTTTCTTTAGAACCAAACCACATATAGTGAACCTTAAGAGCCCACCCTAGGTAGAGCCATGCTAAACCTTAGTGGTTGCCTATGTAATGGTTAGACATTTTTTCACTTGCTTTGGTTACTTTTATGTGATACTGACTCGCTTTATTTTGGTCATATTTGCATGTCATTTCATACTTAAAAGGCGTCGATTCCTGTTTTAATTACTAAGTTAGAATACTTGTTATGGGGACAGATTCCTTGATAAAGTAGAGGATAATGCGGTAGATGCGTATATGGTCGAGAAGACACTGACTTGAGAAGGGGATAGCCTAGCTGAAGGCTACACATCGTAATTATTGGACTTCACTCGTATTAGCGTGACACAAAATGAGCTACAAGAACTAAGAGATATATAAATTTGGTTGGGATGAAGCAACTAGGCAAGCTGTTCTACACTAATTATGGTGATCTACCTTACTTACTCGACATCGAGTAGACAAGCACTTGTTTGGGCTATGACTCAATATTGGAATCCATTTATAGTGCTTTTACGTTTGGGGAAGTAGACTTGGTACCTCTAGTGGAGGAATATCTGACTTTGCTTTGATCAAAGGGCTCGGTCGACAAAATTTACTTGAGGCGCTAATGCACCTTCTTTTGTAAAGAAGCTTATGAGCATCAACGGGATGAGCGAGCGATTGGGTCATGGCACGAATTATTGAGAAGGGTGAAGGAAATGCATCCTTGGGTAAGCTTGAGGGACTGATAACGGCACACCGGATAGGAAGAAGAAAGTCGACATTTTTGCCTTAGGTATCTATGGTTTGGTGATTTTTCCCAAGGCTTTGAGGCATGTAGACGATGTAGTTATTGATTTGTTCGACCGTCTTGACAAAGGGGTTACGCCGGTACCAGTAATTCTCATTGAAACATTTAGATCTTTGAGCTCGTCTTAGAAGAAGCGGTGAGGAAGATTCGTGGGATCGCATACAAGCTATTCTTGGGGTGGTTCCATAGCCATTTCGGAAGGTAGATAGAAATCCTTGTCGGGTCTTTTTGCGAATTATTCCCCATTAAAGGAGTTGGCGCTTGCTAGGAGGATGACATATCGAAGAGAAGCGGATCGCGCTTCTTGAATCTTGAGAAAAAGATGTGGAATGGAAAGCTCCTTGGTTTGCTCGATGAAATCCTCTACCGGTGTGGGAGTTATGATTGGGTTCCTCTGTTAGGGATCGGGGAGGCATTGGGTATGCCCTTTGCTCGTGCTAAGGCAATACCAATCGAGGCAGTTTATACCGATAACACATGGGTTAGCTCGGTTTGAATTCTCGTATAGTGGGAATAATTATAAGAAAAGAGTTAGAAGTTTACGATGCGTGAAGCAGATTCACCGAATGAAAAGAGTTGCTATAAATCCAATGGTAACTCTCAAATATAACACATGGCGAGGCGGGAGAGTGAATGACAATATCCCCATGCCGACCACGGGATCCGCTCGTTCGATAGAAGAATACGCAAGTAGTCCTCCGAGTTGGAGATCATAAAGCAAGACTTTGAAAGTAAAAATTTGAGTTAGGAAAAAAGATAGAACAACTGGAAGGGGAAAAAATGGATCTGATGTTAGATATTGATATCCAAAAATCAGAGGCTGAGAAGCTAAGAAAAGGAAAAGGAAGGCCGAAGAAGATTTGGATAGCCTGAAGACCGATTACAAGAAGTTGCATCTATCGATGAGGACTGCTGGGCTGGGCAAAACCTCGGAACAATGGCGTCAAGAACTTCAGGAAGAGAAGACCAAGGTTGACCAGTGGAAGAAGAGATTTCATGGGGTTCAAGCACAAAAGGATGCCCTGAAAAAGACGGCGGGGGAGAGCCAAAGCGAAAATAAGATGCTAAGGGCTCGAGTAGCGGAATTAGAGAAGGCATTGAGTCAAAGTCACAACTCTACGGCAAAGTTGGAATCAAGCCTGAGCCAGATTGAAGAATTGAAGGGAAAGGTGGTGGAACTCGAAATAATGTTGCAAAACAGTGAGCTCCGGATCCAACTATTAGAGGCAGATAACCAGCGAGGGAAAGAACAACTTCAACAATCTCAGAACCAGGTCAGAGAAAGAGACTACCTTATGGGCGAAGCTGTGGTTCAGATACGAGAAGTGGCCGATCATCTACGAACCCTAGGAGTTCAGGCTGATGTGTTAAGTATATTTAATGAGTCAAAGTCTGACCAGGGTCGGGAGCTAGCCTCACTTCTTGAGAAAGTTAAAACTTTGGGCATAAGGGCTAGGTCGTATATGTGACTCTGTTTTATGTAAAGGATTTTGTCTTTTTCAATGAGTATTTTAAAAGAAATTGAATCAGAATCGACTCTTTTATTTTTGCATTCATTCATTTGCATTACATTTCATGCATTGGCACTGCATCACTACATTTGCATTAAATATTATAAGACAACCTTATTAACTAGAGGTCATGCTATAGTTATCCTGGAACCCATTATTACACTCGAAAAAAGACGAGGCAATGGATCAAAGGATAGAAAAGTTAGAAGCAGATGCAAAAGGAGATGCAAGACCAAGCTGCGAGCTCGGATGCAAAACAGTTAGCCAAGATCCAAGAAGATATGAGGATCAAATGTTGGAATCCCAAAGAAGCATGATGAGCCACTAACACGGTTGTTGTTGGAGGGCACTGAAATGGAAAAAGGCCTATGGTCGATCTTGGAGAAGATAATGAAGATTTTGTTTGCCCTCCGGGCCTGGCCCCGACAAGTTCCCAAGTGCAGCCACCGAGAGTGTCGGTCAATATCAAGCCTCAGTACCAATCCCATACTCAAGATTAGTAAATTTCCCATGAGCTCGAGCTCCAACCCCGAGGTCAATCTGGTAAAACCAATGGTCCCAGACTTCGATGAGGCGGTAGAGGGGGAGAAAGTAAAAGCAGAACTTCCAAAAGAGTTCGAGGATCGATGCAAGTGGTGGAAGAAGTTTCGCGCATTGGAAAGTCTTGATCACCAATGCGAAGTGGATCTTAAGAAGTGAGTCTAGTCCCATTTAGTACTTCCTCCAAAGTTTAAGATGCGAGTTGAAAAGTACAACGGACTAGCGCCTGAGGCCCATATTACGATGTTACGTCGGAGGATGACATGATATGTCAACAATGACCGATTGTTGATTCATTGCTTTCGAGGATAGTCGATGGAAATTGCAGCAAAGTGGTACAACCGGTTGAGTTGTACCCAAATCAAATCGTGGAGAGATTTGGCGCGAGCTTTCATCAAGCATTACGGCCATGTGACCGAGCATAGCACCGACGGGATCACATTGCAAAACATGAAGAAAAAGCCAAGTGAAAGCTTGAAAACGCCCAAAGATGGAGGAAGGTCGCTACTGCAGTCCGACCACCATTGCTAGAAAAGGAAATGACCATGCTCTTCATCAATACCACGAAGGCACCATTCATTAACCACATGTTGGGAAGCACGACTAAGAGTTTAGCGGACATGGTGATGTCAAAGCGAAATGATAGAGAACATAATCAGTGTGGGAAGATAGAAGTAGGAGAGAGCACAAGAAGAGCCGCGCCGAAGAAAAGGGAAGCTGAAGTGGGGAATATAAGCTCGGGTTATCCTAAACCCATTACTATCACCCAACCGAAAGCTGTAGCTGTGGGCCAGCAGGCCCGACCAAGACAAGAGCCCAACACGAGACAAAGGGCTGAGAGATTCCAATTCACTCCTATCTGGGTGGCGTATAAGGAGTTATATAAGACTTTATTCGATGCGCATGTCGTGTCCCCATTTTACTTGAAGCCATTGCAACCTCCATATCCTAAGTGGTATGACACAAGCGCTCGGTGTGAGTACCATGCGGATGTAATAGGTCACTCGATAGAGAAGCGCACTTCATTCAAGAGACTAGTCGGCGACTTATCAAGGCGGGGTCGTGACTTCAAAGACCCACGGTGGAGGAAATCATTGCCCATCATGCGATAATGGGTAAAGCGATAGTTGAAAGCAGGGGAGGAGGTTCAAGCAGAGATTCTTGAGGTCGAACCCGTTGAGAATGGTTTGGAAAGAAATGCGAAGGTTGGACTAGTTACGCAAGAGAATGTAGCGAGGTCTTGAGATACAAGGAACTCTGTGAGTTCCATGACAAGGAAGGTCATGAAATCCAAGAATGTAATGAATTTAGAGCCCTAGTACAAGGGCTAATGGATAATAAGGAGCTGGAGTTCTTTGACTTGGTGGAAGGAGAGGATGTATGTTCCACGGAAGAAGGGTCGTGAAAGGATCCTTGAAGTCAATCACCACGTGTGATTATCACGCCGCCGAGGTCGACGGTAGGGGTAAAGATGGCACCGAGGGTCATAATCGAAAACACGTAATTCTTGCTCCTAAGAATGCACCAAAGATTGTAATTGAAACCCGAGACTTTTCTTTATAAAGATAACAAGAGGTACCTTGGAATTCTGATTGTCTTATGACGATTTTGGGAAAAAGAATTGACCGACATACCAGGCCAGTGAGTCTTATGGCGAGAAGGGAGGCGAAAGCAGGACCACCGGTTAATAAACCGAAGAATGAGAGGATGAGGCGGGGAGTTCTTGAAGTTCTGAAGCACGATGTGAGTGCAGTGTGGTGGAGCAGTTACACAAGCGATCGACACGCACATCGGTATTGACTTTCTTGTTAAACTCGGAAGGACACCGTAGTGCGTTAATGAAAGCATTGAACGATTTATGTTCTTGATGATATTTGATAAATAAAATTGGACCGTCTTATAAACAACATGGAGCGAGATAATTTTATCTCGTTCGGTGATGATGAAATACCACCGAGCGGGGATCTACCAAGGCCTTGCACATCACTACCCGATGCAAAGGGTATACCTTGTCGGGGTATTAATTGACAATGGCTCGATTGAATGTTTTGCCCTGTCTACCTTTGACGGAGTTACACTGTAAACGACTCTCACATGAAAGCGTGCCAAAATATAGTGAGAGCATTCGATGGCACCGAGAGAGAGGTAATGGGGAGGATTGAGATACCCCTCCTAATTGGGCCAAATACGTACGAGGTAGATTTCCTTGTGATGAACATCAAGCCTTCTTATAATTGCTTATTGGGGAGGTAGTGGATCCACTCAATGGAGTATACCATCATCATTGCACCAAAAGTGAAATTAGTAACAGAGGGCCGGTTGATAACTATAAATGCAGAGGAAGATATCATCGCGTCCGTTACTAGTGATGCACCGTATATAGAGAATGATCACGGAGGCCATAGAGTGCTCCTTGGTCGTTAGAATTTGTAAATCGACTTTTATAAGTGAAGGAAGCAAGATCCGGTGCCCAAACTCTCAAGCAACGAGGATGGGCCTACAGATTAACAATGGGAAAAGGAGCAATGCACAGGAGGGACTTGGAAAATATCTCGTGGTCCGGTCAGTGCGGGGTTGGTTGAAAGCAGGATCGCTTTGGTCTAGGGTATAGACCGGATACGAGACGAGAGGAAAGAGGAGCTAGAGAGAAGCGTGAAAGGCGAAGGCACGATTGAATGGTCTTTGAAATTGAGTGGGGTTCAATGACCTTTCCCATATATCTAATTCATTCGTGTCGGGAGGGATTATTCATTCAGACGGAGGTCATGAATGAGGAAACATTGAAGACATGATCGAAGTTTGAACATCAACGCGTATGTCGAAAAAAGTTCGAGGAGAAGAAACTTGGCGGGTATTCGCCTTACAAACTGGAAGTGTTACGGACAAGCTGAATTGCGGAAGAAATTCTGTAGTTTTAGGAATAAAAGCAGTAATGTTCAAAACACACTTATTGTTTCAAGCCTAGGAACAATAAGAATTTTTTGTGAAATAGGCATGTTCACGCATCATTATTTTCAATAAGAAGTGCATTTTTCTTTCCATTTCGTGCAATAATTCTTTTACTTTTGTTCCACTCCATTCATAATCATAACGCATAAATAAGTCGTTCTTAAATTTATTTTCATTGAATATTCTTTTATACCTACCATAGGTCCCCAGATATCGACGTCATGAGGGACACTGCTATGAACTCAAAATTCCCTTATGAGCAAGACACGTGCCTAGAGGGATCTCAGGATTTTGCAGATGACGAAGATTATGATTTATCTCCGGATTTGTTAAGGATGGTGGAGCGGGAGGAGAAGTCGATTCTACCTCACGAAGAGACAATTGAAAGTGTACTTCTAGAGGATGGGAAAGAAGTGAAAATCAGTACCTACCTAACCCATGAAACAAGGCAGGACCTCATTAGACTTCTGCTGGAGTTCAAAGACGTCTTCGCGTGGTCGTATCAAGACATGCCAGGGTTGAGTGCTGCCATTGCGGTACACCGTATCCCCATAAAAAGAGAATGCAAGTCGGTCCAACAGAAGCTTCGAAGAATGAGACCCGATGTCACAGTAAAGATAAGGGAAGAAGTCAAGAAGCAATTTGATGCTGGGTTCTTACGAGTAGTAAATTACTCGAATGGGTAGCCAACGTGGTTCTGTCCCCAAAAGGATGGAAAAGTCCGGATGTGTGTCGATTCTGAGGGACCTAAATAAGGCCACCGAAAGACAACTTCCGCTACCTCACATTGACACTTTGGTGGATAACACGGCGGGATTTTCTTTTTCTCCTTCATGGGCGGTTTCTCGGGATACAATCAAATAAAGATGCATCCACGAAGACATGGTAAAGACTACCTTCATAACCTTATGGGGAACCTTTTGTTACCAAGTGATGCCATTTGGGTTAAAGAATGCGGGAGCAACATACCAAAGGGCTATGGTAACCTTGTTTCATGACATGATGCATAAGGAGATTGAGGTCTACGTCGATGACATGATCGTAAAGTCTCGAACGGAAGGGGAGCATGTGCAAGTATTGAGAAAGCTGTTCTTGAGATTGAGAAAATTCCAGCTGAAGCTCAATCCAGCCAAATGTACTTTCGGGGCTCGGTCAGGGAAGCTATTGGGTTTCGTGGTCAGTGCAAAAGGAATCGAGGTAGATCCGGATAAAGTCAAGGCCGTACAAAAATTGCCTCATGGCTTTTCGGAAGGAAGTCCGAGGTTTTCTAGGGAGATTGAATTACATCGCTCGGTTTATTTCACAATTGACTGAGAAATGTGATCCAATATTTCGTCTCCTTAAGAAGCACAATCCAGGCATTTGGGATGATGGATGCCAGAGGGCGTTTGACAAGATCAAACAATATTTGTCCAACACCCCAATGTTAATGCCTCCCAGTCCTGATAGACCCTTGATTTTGTATCTGACAGTGTTCAATAATTCAATGGGATGCGTGCTAGGCCAGCATGATGAGACAGGGAAGAAAGAAAGGGCGATATATTACCTCAGTAAGAAATTCACCGAGTGTGAAATGAGATACTCGCCAATTGAGAAATTGTGTTGTGCATTGGTCTGGACAACTCGGAGGTTAAGGCAGTACATGTTGTACCACACAACTTAGTTAATCTCGAAATTAGACCCTCTGAAATACATGATGGAATCGGTGGCCCTGAATGGAAGAATGGCCCAATGGCAAATTTTGCTCTCTGAGTTTGACATTGTCTATGTGAACCAGAAGGCGGTGAAGGGGAGTGCAATAGCAGATTTCTTAGCCAACAGGGCGCTAGATGATTATGAGCCCCTTAATTTCGATTTTCCTAATGAAGATCTGATGTTTGTAGCTACCATTGAAAAAGATATCTTAGAAGATCGTCCACGGAAGATGAACTTTGACAGAGCATCAAATGCCGTTGGTAATGGAATTAGGCGATCTGGTATCCCCAAATGGAGAACACTATCCATTCACTTGCAAGTTGGACTTGATTGCACAAACAACATGGCGAATCTGAAGCGTGTATCATGGGGATCCGCGGCCATAGACCACAAAGTTAAGGTGCTAGAGGTATACGGAGACTCTGCTCTTGTCATATATCAGCTCAAAGGAGAATGGGAAACAAGAGATCCCAAACTGATCAGCTATCGAAAGTTAGTTTTGGAACTAATTGAGGAGTTTGATGATATTACATTCTTCTACCTCCGCGGGATGAAAACCGGATGGGCGATACTTTGGCCACTCTAGCTTCTATAATCAAAGTGAATGAGCGGGGAGGGTATGAAGCCTATCCAAATAAGTATTCTGAGACTCACTCATTGTTTCAATATTGACGAAGAGGAAGAGAGATGATCATCCTTGGTACTATGATATTACGTAATATGTGAAAAGCCGTGAATATCCCGATCAAGCGATGAAAATGATAAGAAGACATTGAGAAGACTTGCCGTGACTATGTCCTAGATGGAGAGATCTGTATAAAAGAGGAGGGATCAAGTGTTGCTCGGATGTGTGGATCTTTGTGGAAGCTAGGAAAATCCTGGAGGAAGTCCATGAGGGGGTTTGTGGAACACATGCCAACGGGTTTACGATGGCTAGGCAAATCATGAGATTTGGGTATTACTGGTCCACGATGGAAGGAGACTGCATCCGTTATGCCAAGAAGTGCCATAAGTGTCAGGTTTATGGAGACAAGATCCATGTGCCTCCTTCACCTCTTCATGTTATGACTTCTCCATGGCCTTTCTCAATGTGGGGCATGGATGTCATTGGGCCAATCTCACCGAAAGCTTCTAATGGGCATCGCTTCATCTTCGTGGTCATTGATTACTTCACCAAATGGGTAGAAGCGACTTCATATGCTAATATCACGAAGGCGGCGATTAGCAAGTTTTGAAGAAGGAGATCATTTGTCGCTACGGTATGCGAGAAAGGATCGTGTCGACAATGCACTAAACTTGAACAATAAAGCGATAGCGAAGTCTGCGATCGGTTCAACATTAAGCACCATAACTCGTCGCCATATCGCTTAGAAGATGAATGGAGCGATTGAGGCGGCTAATAAAATATCAAGAAAATTGTGGGAAAATGGTTGAGACCTACAAGGACTGGCATGAAAAGTTACCGCTTGCCCTCTATACCTATCGAACATCGGTTAGAACCTCTACCGGGGCAACTCCTTTCTCGTTGGTTTACGGGATGGAAGCAGTCTTGCCTATTGAAGTTGAGATCCCTTCACTCCGGGTTTTGTCAGAGCTAAAGTTGGACGAAGCAGAATGGGTTCAATCTCGATATGATCAGTTGAATCTAATTGAGGAAAAGAGGCTAAGAGCTATTCGCCATGGTCAATTGTACCAGAAGCGGATGATGCGAGCCTACAATAAGAAAGTTCGCCCCAGAGTATTCCATGAAGGAGACTTGGTGTTGAAACAGATCCTTCCCATGCAAAAGGACTTCAGGGGAAAATGGATGCCTAATTGGGAAGGACCCTATGTTGTAAAGAAGGCCTTTTCTGGAGGAGCTTTGATACTAGCCGAGATGGACGGCAAAAGTCTGCCAAATCCGATTAACACAGACTCGGTCAAGAAATACTTCGCTTGAAAGTGGACCAAGATGAAAATGCACAAAGGGGCATTTTTGAGTCAAAAAAAAATAAAAATAAAACAAAACAAAACAAAACAAAAAAAAACGGAGAGGCCAAAGCGAAAACCCGCAAAGGGCGCTTTGAGACCAAAGGGGCTTTGAGTTGAAAACCCAAAAAGGGCAGCTCAAAGTATGATCAACTCGCGAGGGGGGCACACGGTAATTTCGCTATACTTGAATTAACAATGAGGAGATATGTTACGTCTTGGGGCATCTACAAAGTACCAGGGATCTTCTAAGACACATGTTGAACTTAGAGTGGTCTTCAAGAAGTACATACAGAAAAGCTTAGAATGTGATATCTGGGGCATCAATACCATTCTTATTCATATTGCACCCTAATGGAATTTGTTTTCCATGTTCAACCCATTTTCACGGGTTTTTATCCCGAATAAATTTCAGTTTTATTCATTTCTACAGTCTTGTTTCAAGCATTTTTTTTTTTGAAATAATGATTATTGAACTAATAATACTTTCACAAAAGAAGTTTTATGCACTACTCTGAAAGTTTCTAAAAAATACAAGAATCCGAAACAGGACAATTATTTAGAACTAACCAGACTCAAAAGGGTTCAGAGACTTGAGATAAGGATTTAAGCAGTGACGACATCTTCAGATTAGTTGTTAGAAGTATCAGCGGAACAGAGAAGACATATGTCAGGAGTTACCTTAATAAGTAGCAAGCAATAACAACCCAAATGTTAAAAATGGATCATTCTCATTTTGCATCCATTCATAACATTCACGATACATATGGTTAGGAGTATCTTTCATGACATCCTAATCATTTGACATATGCATAGACCCCATGAAATCACTTCTACAGGTAGGTTCTTCAGAGGACAATGTAGCAAGGTTAATGGGAGTTACAGAAGAGTGCAAATCCTATCTCCACTGAGCAGGAGTGGAGCGGATTGAAGCAGATCTTATCTCTACTGAGGAGGAGTAGAGCAGATCGAAGAAGCCTTATCTCCACTGATCAGGAGTGGAGCAGGCTAAAGATAGTAGATCCTATCTCCACTGAGCAGGAGTGGAGCGAATTGAAGACAGCAGATCTTATCTCTACTGAGAAGGAGTAGAGCAGATCGAAAGACAAATCCTATCTCCACTGAGCAGGAGTGGAGCAGATTGAAGCAGATCTTATCTCTCTGGCGGAGTAAGCGGATCGAAGAAGCCTTATCTCTACTGATCAGGAGTGGAGCAGGCTAAAGATAGTAGATCTTATCTCCACTGATCAGGAGTGGAGCGGATTGAAGACAGCAGATCTTATCTCTACTGAGAAGGAGTAGAGCAGATCGAAAGACAAATCCTATCTCCACTGAGCAGGAGTGGAGCGGATTGAAGCAGATCTTATCTCTACTGAGTAGGAGTAGAGCAGATCGAAGAAGCCTTATCTCCACTGACCAGGAGTGGAGCAGGCTAAAGATAGTAGATCCTATCTCCACTGAGCAGGAGTGGAGCGGATTGAAGACAGCAGATCTTATCTCTCTGGCGGGAGTAGAGCGGATCGAAGACAAATCCTATCTCCACCGGCGAGTGGAGCGGATTGAAGCAGATCTTATCTCTTGGCGGGAGTAAGCAGATCGAAGAAGCCTTATCTCCACCGATCGAGTGGAGCGAGCTAAAGATAGTAGATCCTATCTCCACCGAAAGGTGAGTGGAGCGGATTGAAGACAACAGATCTTATCTCTCTTGGCGAGGAGTAGAGCGGATCGAAGACAAATCCTATCTCCACCGAAAGAGAGTGGGCGGATTGAAGCAGATCTTATCTCTACCGGCGAGAGTAAGCAGATCGAAGAAGCCTTATCTCCACCGATCGAGTGGAGCGGGCTAAAGATAGTAGATCCTATCTCCTTTGGCGAGGAGTGGAGCGGATTGAAGATAGCAGATCTTATCTCTCTTGAAAGGGAGTAGAAGCGGATCGAAGACAAATCCTATCTCCACCGGCGGCGAGTGGAGCGGATTGAAGATAGTAGATCTTATCTCTCTTGGCGAGGAGTAAGCGAGATCAAAAGACAAATCCTATCTCCACCGAAGCAGGAGTGGGCGGATTGAAGATAACAGATCTTATCTCTCTTGGCGGGAGTAGAGCGGATCGAAGATTGAAGCCTTATCTCCACGGCGGGAGAGGGGCGGGCTAAAGATAACAGATCGAAACAAAACTTCCACACCTACGGAATGCGATGGGTGGAATAAAGCTACTGGAAAAAGGAAGCATCGAAGTTAAGATCGAACAAGCTAGGGCAAAATTGGTCCTTTTAAAGTCTTTGCTCTATTCTCGTTGCACGACAATGAGCAAAGAGGGGCAGCTGTAAGGCCCAATTTTTTTACAAACCCAGGACCCAATAAAACAAAAAAAGGGCCCAATGAGTAAAGAAAAGACAAAACAGGGTTTGAAAAACCCTAGCAGTTAGCGCCGCATGCCCCATCAGCCCACTCCCAAGCCGCACGTCTCTGAACAGTGCCGTGTTTGGCGCCTCCACGTCGCTGCCACCTACAACAAAAAAGGAAAACAGTAGCAACGAATAAGGGGTTCGAAGGGGCTTCGGGTTAAGGCTATAAAAAGCCTTTGAGAATCTGTAAATGGGGAGATGAGGGTTTTTTTTAGAGAGATAAAAAAAAAAAGAGAACACTTGTAAACAGAAGAAAGAAAAGAAATACAGAGAAAAGCAAAGGTCTTTTTTTTTCCCGTGTTGTTCTTTTTTTATTTTTATTTTTTTTCCTTCTGTTTTTTGAATCTTTTTTTTTGAGGTTTACTGTTTTTTTTAAAAAAAATATCATATTTAAAAAAAAAACTCACCTTTCAGATTAAGCCATAGTGAGCGGTGGTTTATGACAACAACGACGAATGACGCTGACGTGACCATGCTTTCTACGAGTCCGGTAGGAGAGAGGAAGAGAGAGCTTTGAGGAAAATTTTGTTTTTTTTGGGGAAGGTTGAAAATGATTTTTGGAGAAATTTTCTCTTAAATAGGGCTTATTAAGCAAGACTGTTTTGGTAAATGGGTCGAGAGGCCAAACGACGTCGTTTGGGCCTCGACCATGACCGACCCGCACTGGAGATAGGATCCGCGTGTTTTGCTTGGAGGGCTAATTGCGCGTTTAGCCCTCCGCTTTTCTTGATTTTAAAATTAGGTTTTCTTATTTACGATTTGACCCCAAAATTCCTTCAAGTTCAATTGAGTCCCTATTTGAGTCTTGCGTTTTTGCAGATGGGGTTTATTGCCCTTTCGGCCCCTCTAAGTTATGCGTGCTTTATAATTTACTCCTTTATCATTATTTATTTTAAAATCATTGAGATATTCGGTTTTTACCCAATTTAGTCTATTTTTTAGTTATTTTGTTGTTTTATCATTAAATCAATTTTTTTACCATCAATATATATGTATATATATAATTGTTTACTTTAATTTTTTATATTCGATTATATCCACTATTTTATTGTTATCAAGTATTTTTTACTATTTTATTAATAACTATGGTTTTCTTATTTTCTTGTTTTATTATTATTATTATTGTATATATATATTCTTATTTGCTTTAATTCTTTTAATTATATTTTATTATTAATATTATTACGTTGTATTATATCCGTTATTATTATTATATTTACGATTATTTTCAATATGTTTCTTGTTATTTTATTATCATATTAATTATGTGTATATATAGGTCTCTATTATTTTTATTCTTGTTATTGTGGTTGTTATTTTATGTTTCTTTATCAATATCAATGTTGCTCCTTTTGTTATTTTTGTTACCTTCATTATTTTTATTTTTTTCTTTTGTAATTTACTATTTAAATTTACATTTTTTTGTTCTTGTTATCCCATGTCGGTCAATGATTTTGAATGACACCTTAACGATTTTACCCTTTTTTTCAAAATTCATAAAAAAGGGATTTTACAAAGGTAATATTACGTGATTGGAGGTTCGAGAAATCGTGCTCAATCGTGCTGGGTTTCGATTTTTTTGTTCATCTAGATCACTAAATGTCCTTTAAAGATTTCGATTGTTTTGAAAATGAGGCAATGTTTCGTGTTTGGAAGTTCAAGAAATTCGTACCCAATCGTGCTGGGTTTCGATTTTCTGTTCATCTAAACAACGAGATATCCTTCGCAAATTTTTCTTTTATCGTATTTCTCAAATAAGGGCAACATTTCATGATTGGAAATTCAAAAATCGTACCCAATCGTGCTGGGTTTCGGTTTTAGTTTTAGCCAAATAGTGAAATACCTTTTTCAAATTACACTCCATGTATTTTGGAAATCATAAAATGATCTTGGGATCGAGAGTTTGAAGCATCGTGTCCTATCGTGCTGGACATGATATTTCAGCTTTTCGGAACAAGAGAGTTTGATATCCAATACGAGTCATTCAAATATTTTTTTTCCCTACTCTAAAATATTTTCTAACTTTCGATATTAAGGACATTAATCAATCAATACGGTACCAATTTTGGACGTTATGAGGTGCTAACCCTTCCTCGTATAATCGGCTCCGAGCCCGTTTTCTTAAAATTCGTAGACCAAAATGTTTTATAAGTGGCCCAATCACACTTCAAAAAAAGATTGGTGGCGACTCCCGTTTTTCTTTTTAAAGTCGGCCCGTTAAACAAAAAAAATGGTTTCGACAGAATCTATACATAATAAAGGCATCATTTGTAGATTTTTGTATAAAAAAGAAAGGAATAAATTGAAAAACTGACAATGTGCCCAAAACCCCACAGCTTTGATATCATAACATTAAGAGAAATGTGCTCTGCTAAAAGGTAAAAGTAGCATGGTCTGTCTTAATTTTGTTGTTTGGGTTTATCTGACTCTTCATTTATACGCTTCAATTAATCAATCAATTATTATAAATAAAAATACAATATAAATTAAATTTTTATATAATATTTAAAATTATTCATAATCTCTTCCAACGAGAAAAATAATGCGTTTTAACATACTCAAATCCATAAGTTCTTACATTAACAATAATATCAATATCAATCAAGTTAATATTTGCCCTACCAATATAACTTAATTAATCATATGTAAATTATCAAAAATCATGTATGTATATGTTATTTACTGATGATAAGAAGATTAGGGGGGCGGAAAGTGAAAGATGCTGAGGCCAAGTTTGGTAGAAGAGAATATATGCAAATATTGGCTTACCTAATTGCAATTATTTTTATTATATCGCTTTATATTCGAATTCCGGAATTTACGATTAAATTAGCTAAAGATTTATCTACTTTTTTTTATTTCTTGATAATAATAATATTTTATGTGTAAATGGGCTACTATTCTCACTATTGATTGTGGGCTTCATCGAAGAGCTCGATTATTGGCTTTTGGATAACCCAATCCAGTGTTAATTTATGGTGAGGTCAGGTCCAAGTCCGTTCCACGTGTATTGCAAATTTTCTGTAAGGAAGTTTAATCTTGAATCAGACAGTAACGTTGTAAATATGATTATTGGACACCATAATAAATTTCTTTGAACAAATTTTCTGATTATATAGACTTTTTATGACACAAAATTTAAAATTATTGATAGTCCCTCCTTAACTCATAAACAGGAAGATAATATATTTCAAAACATTCAAATTCACGTATTCTTGAGTTAGTAACAATGTACAGATCGAACTAAGATTCAATAAACAATAATTACATGAAGTTAAAATGTAAATTTTTCCCTAAAATTAAGCACAAAAATATAAATTTACTTATAAAATCAATTATAGAATTAAATTTATATAAAATTATAAAATAATTTTAATATATTTTAATTGTTGTATACAATTAAACTTGTAGATCACCGAATAAAAATTAATTATATATATTTGAATATAATTAATTTTTTTATGTACATAATTCTACTGAAAATATCATCCATCACAACAGTAACTTTTGCATTTCAACATGCAAAAAATATGATTGTCAAACACACCGCAAATTGTCAAATCATATATGGGAACTGCTGGTTTGCCAGCTCATTTCACTTTCTTGTCCAAATTTTATTGAGGCCCAAGTATAGGTAGGCCTGGCCTGTAAGACCAACACTCAGCGCTTACTTCCAAGTTACAAGTAACCGCTCAACTGCCTCCGGATCGATATCCCTCCCTCTCTTCTTGTTTTATTCTCCCTTCCAAATTTCCTTGCGATTTGATTTGAATTGCTGCTAGTTATACTGTGCTCTCAAATTTAGATTCTGTCTTGGCACTCTATCATTCTAAATTTTCCAAATACTATAGAGATTAGAGACCGTAATTAAATCTCTGTTTTCATTTCTGTTTCTGTGTTAGAGAGTGTGATGGAGGGTTTACCTACCACCACCAAAACTGAGCGACGTTCGAGATCCAAGAATCTACACACTTCCAAGCCTTCTTTGGTCATGGCTTTTTTCTCTTGCGTCGCTTGGCTTTACGTTGCTGGACGGTTCGTTTTTATTTTCTTTTTCTCTATTTTTGCTTCTCATTTCTCAATTCCAATGCACCAGTTTCTTGGAGACTTTTTGTTTTCTAGATCATATTTAGCGAGAAAAAAAAGAAAAAGGATCATAGAATCCTAATAAATATTCAATTAAATCAGCTTAGACTTGTTTTTTTTTTCGTTTTTCCTTTATCAAATCTCGTACCTAACAAATTTGATAAGCTAGATTTGTTTATTTTGCAAAATTTTGGTGAAAATTAGGTTGTGGCAAGATGCAGAGAACAGAAAATTGCTTGCTAATCTTCTTAAGAGGAACATTGAACAGGTTTCTTTCTGCGATGTTTTCATTAGGACTCAGAAGCCAAACAAATTCTCCTTGTTTGATCCTATTTCCTCTGTTTCTATTGTTGGGAAAATTTTTGTGTGTACGTTTATAAGATTATTCTAGAAACGTAGTTTACTATTAAATAAAATTTTAATAACTATAACGTGTCTATTTTACCTCTGATGTTTTTGTTTTTGTATTGCTAGAAACCAAAGGTTCTTACCATCGAAGATAAGCTAATGGTCTTAGGATGCAAGTATGTTTCTCATTTCTAATTCTTATCATCTTTTCACACTTTCTATGGTCTAATTGGACTGTTTCTGATTTTATTCAGCCCTCATTTGGAATATTTAATTTGATATTTAGGGATCTAGAGAGGAGGATTGTAGAAGTTGAGATGGATTTGACATTAGCTAAGAGTCGAGGCTACCTCAAGCACAAGTTGCCACAAAGTGAGTCTTCTTCGCAACGAAAGCTTCTAGCAGTTATTGGAGTTTATACTGGATTTGGTAGTTACTTGAAACGAAATACATTTAGAGGTTCTTGGATGCCTAGAGGTGAGTTGATGGTTTCTCATACTCTAAAGCTTTAATATGGATTTTCAGTTGGCTTTTACTTTCATTTCTGGTGTTCACTAGTCTTTCCGCTACGATGCTATTGCATCAGTATAACATATACTTTGCTGTAGAAAGCATGCCTTATCTGCATTATTATGGTTTTTGACAGGTGATGCTTTAAAAAAACTCGAGGAAAGAGGAGTAGTGATACGATTTGTGATTGGTCGTAGGTATTCCGTAATCATTAATCCTTACTTCATTCATGTTTTTTTATATGGATTATCGATTCTCTTCTTTGCTCAGTTTCATTCCTTTGCTATTATGCAACTGGTGGGCACTAATGGGATTAACTACTTTGAAATTGGTAGTGCTAATCGAGGCGATAGCTTGGATCGCCATATTGATGAGGAAAATAGTAAGACGAAAGATTTTTTTATTCTTGTAAGTGGTAGCATTTGAATATGATTGCAAATTTGATTTTGAACTTTTTCTTTGAGGCCTAGATATCCTGCATGATACCAAGACTTTATCAGAAGGTTTCTTTAATTGGATGCAAGACATTGGTTTTCATAAAATTTTCTCTTTCCACTTGCTTATTGAGATTTGACTGGCTTAAGCATAGATTTTTAGCATGCTTAATCAATATTAATTTATTAGGAGGGTCATGAGGAGGCTCAAGAGGAGCTACCTAAAAAGATAAAATTCTTCTTCAGTACTGCAGTTCAAAATTGGGATGCCGAGTTTTACATTAAAGTTGATGATAATATTGACGTTGATCTAGGTAGGACTTTTTCCCTTTTCATTTGGATAGAATATCACTACTTTTTTTTGGCTCTTGGCTTGTTGCGCTTTATTAACTGAAACTTTGATAAATCATTCACTTCTTTTTTTCCTACATGACAGAGGGGTTGATTGGACTTCTTGAACATCGACTTCGCCAAGATAGTGCTTATATTGGATGCATGAAGTCAGGAGAAGTGGTTTCTGAAGAGTACGTATTTTTTTATATCTTAGTCTGTCATTGTATCACGATAAAAGATAGTTCTTATGTCATGTTTGGACATTCTTTTTTTTTCTTGTAATCTTTGTATATTTGACTCTGGTTACTTTCCCCTGAAAATTTTGGAGGATATTCATTCTTTCAAATGCTACTTTGAGCTTGAGTTGTTTACATTCTAATTTCAGCTTTTGGATATCTTGTTTTCAGGGGAAAGCTTTGGTATGAACCTGAATGGTGGAAATTTGGGGATGAGAAATCGTAAGTTATCTAGCTTGATGTTTGCACTTCCATATTTTTTCTATTTTGTGTTTTCATACTATTATGTTCTTCCCTTCAGGTATTTCCGGCATGCATCTGGTTCACTTCTTATACTCTCCAAAAATCTTGCTCAATACATCAACACAAACAGGTTAGTTTTTATTTGTTGTTGCTATAATCTTGAAAGAATGAGATAGACATTCTATTTTGAGGTTCTCAAACTGAAAAGAAACCAAGGTTTCTTGACATTAGTAATTAATACAGTTTGGGTGCTATAAGACTAGTCCACCTGCAGGTATTTATGTGTTATAAACTGAATGACAGTTAAGCTAAATGCATATCTGTTTTGTATGTCAATTACCAATCATTTTGCTTTGCATGCAAAGTTGGACATAGTCAAACATTCATTTGAAAAGTTGTGTAGCGAACTATACCTTCTTATGTTGCTTAAAATTCCTAATGAAATTGAGTTTCACTTCTTCTAATTTATATTACATGCAGTGCATCTTTGAAGACTTATGCTCATGATGATATATCCGTGGGATCTTGGATGATGGGTGTCCAGGCAGTTTATATAGATGATAATCGTCTTTGCTGCAGTAGCATTAGACAAGGTGAAATTGCCTCCATGCTATATTCTTGTTCAAACTTTTTTACAGCTTTTACAATGCAATTTTGAAAAAATAAAGAGGCAGTCATTAGGTAGCTATTATAAGCATACATTTCTACCCTTTTTTAAAGTAAAAAATGGGTTATGATTTTATTTATCAAGAATACATTTTAAGGTGCATGGTTCTACTAATTTAACGGTGCAGCTTATTTTGATGATCAGTATTTTGTACTGTCTAATTTTCAGATAAGGTGTGTTCTTTGGCTTGAGAGAACATGGCTAACTCTGTTCATCAGTTTAAAGGCAGCTATTTTGTGGGTTGTCTGTCAGTATTGCACTGAGAGCGGTTTTAGTGTCTAATATTGCTTTTCGCCACATCATGCAAACATTTTATTCTGGATACAGCAGCAGTGATGAATTTCTGGGAGCATTCGGTGGATCATTGATTTAGATTTTAGATGTAGATATCTATATAGCATTCCTTTTAGAGGACGAACCACAGATTAATCTGCATTTGGTGACTACTGGTTGGTTGGACAGAGGATTTTGTTTGATTAGTTTTATCAAGTTCAGTAGCCATTTTCATCTGTTGCTTAGATGTAATACCTTGAATATTTGTTCCCATTGAAGATAACAGTGTGGTAATGTCAAAAGGTCAATTAAAAACCTGGATTTGGCATTTATTTTGTTTTTGCTTTACTATGGAAATTGCAGAAAAGAAATTTAATTGATACAGGCAGGAAGTATTATACTTGATATATGAAAAAATACATAAGAGAAAGGAGCAACAATAATTGGATCTGTCATGCTCCTGTTTACTGGTTCCATAGGAGGGATACCCCCAGATGAATTTAGAGTGAGTATTTTCCCATTCAAAACCACCTTTTGACTGTGTAAATTTTCATCTTCGGCTGTAAAATGGTACTCTTCTCTACTAGTGTTTCCCAACTTTATTCTGGGAGCTTGTTCTCCTTGCGTCACTACTTGGACATTAACGGAAATGTTGGCATTAAAATTGATAAGAAGCAGAGTGATTCCTTGCTGTTAAGAAAAAGGAAAACCTTCCTATAAACATTGCTTCTATTTTGAACTAAATCTGAGGCAAGGATCTACTTACAGAGAAAAAGGAAAATCTTCCTATAAACATTGCTTCGATTTTAACTAAATCTGAGGCAAGGATCTACTTACAGATTGTTTAGAACAGTGAGCATATGCTCGAACACCTGTTGTCCCAGAGAAGCTTGTTGACAGGACATTGCTCCCCATTAACCGATGCCAGAGAAGAGCACTGAGAGAGAGAGAGAGAGAGATCAGACTTTTTGGCACTGTTTGAAGACAAATGAGTTTCATTCGTACCCATAGTAATCAGGATTTGGGACAAATGTAGCAGTGTCAAGCAGACCATAGTTTCCACCAATCAATGTCTGTCTACAGTATGTTTTGGTGTCATAGGAAGATGCCATTCCAAGCTGATCCAAATACCTGTTTAATTAAGATATTCCCATGTCAAAAATAAGCAGCTTTTAGTGGTAAATGAAGAGCAAGAAGAAGTGGTGATGGAGCCTACCAGAAAGCATTAACAAAGGAATTGGTGACAAGATTTTGACCGCTGTTGTAAGCTCCTCCTGCTTCACCAACCCAAGCCACTGCTGGTGTTGCTGAATTCTTGAGAATTGCTTCGAGGTCTCTAAAGGGTTGGGCCCCACCATCTAGATAAGATGGATCTAGGATTTTGTTGATGAGCTGATTATCATTACCTACATAACCAACGTTCAGGGTGATCTGGAATGCTGTTTTGTTTGAGGGTACTTTTTTAAGTAACTGCTTTTTGCACGTGTACCTGGACCAAGGTTGTAAATGTGTTGGGTCACCACTTGAAGAGATTTAGGTGTTCTTTGTATAAATTGTGCGAACCAGTTTGTATCAATGAATCCTCCTGGTGCTATTACTAATGGCTTAACCTCAAATCCTCTATATATATTCTGAACAATGTTTTCAAGAGACTTCACATCAGACGCATATTGATCGGGTGCAACTTTGGCTCCAACGCCGGTGCCACACAGTTCATTTCCTGATCAACCACTTGTATTATTATTTAAGAAAATTAATTCATTGTTCCAGCTAAAAAGAAATTGCTTTTAACTCTGGCGTGGTTCATTTACCAAGTTCCCAACCATGAATGCTATAGCCCTTGTTAACAGTGTATCGTATAAGGGATTCAGCATTACTAGAATTCCAAGCTCCAGAGGCAGAACCGTCCGAACCTATGGTCTTCCCACTTAGTGCATTTAATCCGAAAACTACCATAGCCCTGTATTGGAGTGGAACTGTGGAAGTAAGTAAAAGGCAGTAGAAAAAAAATGATGGAAATTATATTGCTTACCCAGCTTTTTTGAAGAAAAAGTTGAGTTGGTCCCATCTAGACATTGGTAAGCAACCTTTGGAGAAACCGAACATCTCTGAACTATTTTTGACGAATGGTGCACAAGGACTTTTATTATCTTTTGTCTCGTAAATCACCTTATCTTGCAGGGTACCTCCCATTCTTATCTTTAATGGCGAAAAAGCTGCAGCATTTTTACAAATATAAGCCTCAACTGTACGATTTCAATGAAAGGATCAAATAATTTGGTTACCTTTGATAGCGTTTAACAATATGGGGTTGGAAAGATCCTGTGAATGTGGAGCAACAGCCATTAAAATTTCAGAAACAAGGGTTATTTGATTTAATGGGAGGAGAAGCAGCAGCTTACTAGATTAAGGAGAGACGCTCTTTCCCAGCTACATGTTCCATAGTCACATTTGTTAGGAGGCCACCAATCCAACGTAGCGCAGATGAAATTATCATCTGTTTTTCCCATTGAAGCTGTTCCATTAACAAAAACAGTGCCACTAGTAACATTTCCAGACCCTCCGGTCACGAAATCTGAGCCTTGATTCACCCAATGCATCCATAAATACAATAACACTAGCTTAAACAGTATACACATTTTCTTTGACAACAACAGTACCTTGTGTTATCTATCAGCTTGTCCAGCAATTTAATTTATATAAAAGAATAATCCAATTGGGTGTCAAAGCGTGAGAGAGTTTGTAGCTGCTTGCTTTCCATAAGTTTGCTTGTGATGTAATCAAATCAAGCAAGGCTCATTTGGTTTCTTACATGAAAATAAACTTTATAATTTATGTAAATGCTACTGGGGGCAGATGGAGCTGGGGACAACTTATTATAATAGAACTCCAAAGGAGAGAGCTTAAGAATCTAAATGATTGATCGGTCTTTGATAACCAAACCAGATTTTGACCTTCCAGAACCTGTTTGCAGCTCAAGGTTACATAAGATTTTCAGTTGTGAAAGTTCATTCTCAGCTAACCCACCCATCAATTATTTGGCTTATAATATATAATATGAAGCTTCCTTCCAAAAAGAATATGGACCAGAAAAAACATCAAGGGAAGCTATTGTTCGAGAATATAGCTGGGGAAGTAGTCTATTAAAGAAAGGTGCCTGCCCAACAATATTTTATCATCTATGATCACAGTCACAAGTGCAGTGTTCTTCTTATCAATGATTAAACAACACAGATGAAAAGTCCAGCAACTTGTCCTATTTGGGATTCCCCCACCCCCTAAAATAAATAAATAAATAAATGTTTATTGTAAGAGGTCAACGTCAGTCTGAGACTCTTACTACCATTTTAAATTCAGTGAAGCTACCGGTGCAGGTTCAACCAAGCTCCCAAACAGGTTTCCATATTAGACATCATTTTTGATCATGTGCCCTGAGTCGTATTTATCAATATCCATTAGTTAGGTGTATACTGGACAAGGACGCAACCTTTACTTCATTTTCTTCATTTTTATATATAAAAGGTTTGTGGCTTTATTTTTGCTCAATTTCAAGGTTATTGCAATAATCTTATTTTTATTAACCATATGAGCTTGATCAAGTTTTTCTTAGTCTATCATTTCTTTAAAATTTAAATTTATTTTGTTATATTTTGATGTTATTGGAATAACTGATATTACCTTATTCAATTTCCTATTTGTATAAATTCGATAAATTATCAATGAATAATGTGTGCCTTCTTCTCCATTCTTTCTGTACCTTATATGGTATATAGAGCTAAATATCTGTAATCAAGAAAAAATTCCTTCAAAATTTTTCCTAACCAAATCAAACTTTCTAATAATGGTTACCGATAACCCAATCCCCTCAGTAATTACTTCTGACAAGACTACTACTCCTACAATTGTTCAAATTGTCCAATTCAGCGTAGCATTCCAATTACATATTGGGCTTCACAGTAGCTCCAACTTTTCAAATTGGAATGCACAATTTATCATGTTGTTAGATGGACATGATCTTAAAAGCCATCATAATGGCACCAAAACCCGCTCCACAAAAACATGTTGAAGTGAATAACATTATCGAAATAAATCCTACTTATCACATTTGCTTTCACCAAGGTCGACTCATCCAGTAAGCCATGATCACTTTGGTCTCAATTGCCTCCATGATTGCTACCGTTGATACTTCACAAAAATCAGGGGCCTTTTTGCATGCTCTATATGTAAACAAAAGCCACACACGAATCCCAATCCTTATGACCAACTTACTAAAGTCACAAAGCAAGCCAAAAGTGTTGTAAAATATCTACAACAAATCAAGACCATCACAAACGAGTCAGTTGCTGCTGATTTTCCGATTACCTTTGAATTTGTTCAAAAAATTGAGAAGTTTTTGCTTCATTCGGACCCGCCCAACACCAATCAAATATAAGGAGTTATTTCAAAAACTTGTTGATCATGAACTCTTTCTATAACATAAAGACAAATGGATGCATTTTCTTATCACTATTGCAGATGCACAACGCAACAGCAATCTTTCTTCATTTTCTCGTAATACTTGTCACTTTCTTTGTTTTCTTGTAATATTTGTCACAACAATCAACTTTAATCTTATCGGTCACAAATTTTTTATCTTCAACAAGTGTTGTGTTTTAACATTTTTTCTTGTGATTATATTTATTAATTAAGAAAAATTATGGTTTTAGTATTTAAAGCAATATATAAACATTGATAACCTCACACAAAATATATAAAAGTATTGTAAACTAAGAGAATTATAGAATAAACAAGAGAGAAGAGTAGAAAAATGGAAATATAATTCATCTTTGACTTGAATATAAAAATCTCATACTTGTCGTATATTTATAGGACTTCAATCACAATAGTTTACAAAAAAAGAATTAAGGCACTATATAAATTATTTAGGAGTTATAAGAGAACGGATTTGGAGGTTTGGGAAGCTATATGTACATCCATTTATTAATTGTTTTATAATATTCTCACTTGAATATTTATTAACGAAAATTTTCCCCATTAAAACTTAGGATAAAAACCTAAAGAATGAAAAACAATTCACAATCACTATTACAAGCTGTCAAGAAAATCTAACGGGACAAAACTTTGATTAAAGGAAAAGAGTAAGCATGTTTTAGACTTACCCTAATAGCAACATCACAATACATCTTTGAGTTGACGCATTTCAATATTGTATACTAGACTTTCAAATGTTGTGATTGACAATGTCTTGATAAAAAGATCAATCAAATTATCACTATAATGAATTTGCTGAACTTTTATATCACATTTGAAGCAACCACCGTTCAATTAGCTTTCTATATTACATTATATTGTATAAGATAATTGACATATTTTCTTGCAGAAGCCAATCATATAAATTCTAGATATGTTAGGTTAAAAACCTTAGTCAAACACCTCTCGGCTTGTCTGATGTATTGCAATTATTTTTTCATGATTTGAAGAGGCAACAATTAATGCCAACTTAATTAAGATATTGAATCACTTGAATAAAACAACCTCATTCCAATGGTTTCTCTAAGATATCTATATACATATTTAATTTTATTCTAATGTCTATGTGTTGGAGAAGAACTAAATCTTATTAATAAGTTTACAACATACGCTAGATCGAGTCCTGTGTTGTTTGCAAGATACGTCAACACTCCCATGACACTTAAATAAATTATTTTAGGGCAAATAAATTGTTCATCATTTCGCAAAGGTGAAATGAGTCTTTATTTACATCAATTGATTTTACAACCATTTATTTAAACAATTTATTGTATTTTGAAACTATAAAGAAAGAGAATTATAAAATAAGAGAGAAGGGTAGAAAAAGGAAAGGATGATTCAACTAAAAGTTGATACTTGCTCTCTATTTGCGGCATTATAGGCTACAAAAGAGAATTGAGTTACAAGAATTATAAAAAATATTAAGACATAGTATGTTCATTTATTAATTAATTTACAACAAAAAAGATATGTTTAGAGCTGAGTCTACATTCTTTTATTAGTATTTATCAAATTATCTATTTCATTTTTGCTTCAAAGACGCATTAATTCTGTTTTTCAAATGTTTTTTTATAAATGATGTACAAATAAAATAAAAATATTAAATAAGAACTTTTTTTTATAAACCATGATAAATAAAATAAAAATAATTGAAGAAGGGCTTATAAGATTTTTTTCCCATTTTTCTTCAAAATTATATTGAAATAACTATTTGTTGGTGACCTAAGAAAAAACCAAAATCTAATTTAATAAATTATTATTTTATTATTTTCTTGAATTTTGAAGTGTCAATTTAAAGCAATACAAATTCACTTTAAAAATTGTACAGAGCACCAATTTTCATTGATAACTTTAGAAATCGAAATTATAAAAATATACATAGAAGCAGTATCAATATTATAAAATAGTATATAAAATTTTAACACATAAACAAATTAATATTTTAATATTTACATCATAAAACAATACATTTAATATAAAATACATAGTATATAAAATAAACTTAAAAATAAATGAATCATTTTAAATATTAAATATTTAAATTTGAGTTTGAGTTTAATCTATATTTTAAACCGTTTTAATTTTAGTCTAAGAAAACCTCCTAAATTTCTAACAAATGGGATAACCCGGTTTTCAACCGGTCTAATTGTTGTATTGTCTTTTTTTTTTTGACAAGTTAATTGTTGTATTGTCATTGCGCATAGTTCAGGCTCCCCTTCTCTTCCGAACCTGTGAAGGTAAAAAGCTACTCGGGTCGGGGGGGCTTACCAAAACAATACCTATATAATTTTGGAAGACAATATTAATAATATTAACGGTTAAATTTGCCTATAGTCCCTATACTTATCAAAAATTGGAAATTTGATCTATATTTTATATTTTTAAAATTAATTTTTACCTTTTAAAATTTAAAATTCAAATCTAACTATTTTTATTAGTAAATTTGTTGTTATAACGTTTTCAAATAATAATAAAAAAACTACTCACTTAATAAATAATTATATAATTAAAAATATTATAATTAAAAAGGAATTTTAATTCTTAATTTTCCACAAGTAATGTGACTATAGGCACATTTTAACCTAATATTAATGTTTTCAATTTAATGGAAGTAAATAAGTGACTGTACTGAAGAGCTCAATTTCATGTGTTGTTTTGCCTCCTATTTTGGGTTCATTTGTCTCTGAACTGATCCTAACAATCGATTCTCCGAAGTCCAAATCGCACAAATTCTTCCATTTGGCCAGGTAAGATTTCACGCCTTCTCTCTACCCGTAACCTTGGGAGGTCTAATTTGTTAGGGTTTACTATATGTTAGGGATTGAATCAATTTGGGGGTTTTAGTTGATTTTTTAAAATTTTCTATTATGTGGTTAAAGGATAAGGGTCTTGAGTCTTTGATTCAATCATTTGAAGATGAGTTCATTTTCGATCACACGCAAGAAAACTCCTTTCCAGAAGCACAGAGAAGAGGAGGAAGCCAAGAAGAAGGTACTGCGATTTTTTTTAGCTACAAAGTTCACAGCTCTAATTAATTTGGTTTCGTGCCTTTCGATTCAGTTCTGTTTGCTTCTTTGAGCTAAAATAATTATTCGCCCCCGCGCGTTTGTCAGAGGGAAGAGGATGAAACTGCTCGGTTATACGAGGAGTTCGTGGCTTCTTTTCAAGGAGACAGTGCACCTGGGTCGAAGGCATTTGTTCGAGGTGGAACAATCAATCCCAATGAGAAATTCAAGCCCGATTCTGAAGGTCAGTCTGATTCAGGAACTCACTCAATATTTGTTTCGGCAGAAATTTTAATATATTTGTTTCGGTTTTTAAGTGTCAGTGATTTTGAGCAAGTAGAATGATTTCCGTATCATATCATGAGAACACATTAATAAAAATATGGGCCTTGTTTATTCATTTGCGGATGGCAGGTGAAAAGTCCAAAGATGGGGTGTCTGTTCCAAAGAAGGGAAGTAGGTAAATAATTGCTTTTGATTAACCATGCTGCAATATTAATGTTCTTTTGGCTTGGTATCATAATTTGAAAAGTTACATGGTGACTTAGTGGTATTCTCGCTCCAGCCTTATATTTTTAAAAGCTTCTATAATATCATGAAAGATTTTCGTATAGCACCTTGTTGCACTTTGATATCGCTAAATTTGAAAAAAAAAAAAAAATCTGTCAGGGCCTTTTTTTACTATACAAAGGAAATACATGTTATTTATTATCTTCTGAATTTAAACTCTTATCCCCACCCCATTGTGGAATTACTACCTTTCTTAGTTTATTTATAAGTCCTAATCTGCATTTCAAAATGAAACTGTTTGGGAAGTTAATATGTTGATTTTGGCCATCTCTGGCATAGTGAAGAAGAAACTTTAAGTGTTTTACTTTCAGTTGACAAAAGGCAATGTACTAATTATAGTTGGCTAGGAAGTTTATCCTGGAATTTTGGCTATTATATCATTTTTAGTTGACATTATATTATTTTATCCCTTCATGTCATGCAGTCAGTAACCCTGCTGTTATTCTTATTTATTGCTTGAATAGGTACAATGTATAGAAATTTAGATAAAATTTACAGTCAGAGTAGTCATTCTGGTAGATGGAAAATAAATGGATGTTGTTTCCTTAACTTTAGATTAGGAGGTCCCTCAGCTTAATTAAGGTCTATAACAAACTAGTTGGTATTAGTTGCCTGAATGGTTTTCTTTACTCAAGGAATTTATAAGCTGGTTAGAAAATCACATTTAATTTGACTTTTGAACGATTCTAGCATGTCAATTTGCCTTTCTGTTTCATTTAAGTTTGCAAATTTCATTATAGCATTTTCTTTTGTTAATGACATTTGGGATACTACATCTTTTAGGATTTTGTGGTGATTCCATTTTGTGCAATTAAGAGTGCATATTAGCACATATGAAGTTATGATGAATAATTGTTCATTGAAGGAAGATCTTTTTTTCCCTTCTACTTTATGGTGTGATCTAATTCGGATAACCTGAATTTCGATCTGTCCCTTCAAAATAAAAAAAAAAATGAAAATTTTATCTCTCTGCTACCTAATTCTTTAAAATGCTTTTAACTGGTTTTTATAGGAGGATGTTCCAGCATGCTTGCACACCAACTGCAAAAGTTTTGGCTAAAAATGAATTCACTAATGAAATCTAGGAACAGCTTTGTATGCCTTATTGTGACATAAAATGTTTTAATGATGGTTCCCCTAGAAAGTCTCCTTTAAGGTTCACTGATGAGGAAAAGTGATGAATTTTGGTTAAGAATGGAACTGTGAAGAGAAATCTTTCTGTAAAATGGAAGTTTATCTTTCATTGTATGTATGCAGGTATGTTCCATCTTTCATACCACCTCCTTTGGCTGCCAAGGGAAAGGAATCTGAGAAGAAGGTGAATTCTGTTAGTGAAATTATGGCATATGTTTAAATTTAATTCATTCCCAACTGAGTTTTTCAATGTGTGATATGTACATTTTGTTTTAAACTTTGACAATGCTGTTTCTAGAAGGAGGAGGAGAGGCCAAAAGAAAAAGAGAAGGGGAAGTCTCGGAACATTGATCATTTTATGGAGGAGCTGAAGCATGAACAAGAAATGAGGGAGAGAAGAAATCAGGATCGTGAACATTGGCGTGATGGGCGTCATAGTGACAATTCAGCTGTAAGTGTTTCAGTGGGACTCGAATGTTATTCAATAGTAGTGACTAAATTTATTCATATTTCAACTTTCTTCCCTTTGTTTCTTGCACTTAGATGTATGCTGATGGTTTATCTGTCACTGTCTTTCTCATGTAGCATTCTATTTTGTATGACATGTTATCTGTTTTATTCTTCTTTTGTCATAGAGATATATGAATCTTATCCCTTGGTTGTTCCTTTCCCAGCCATCCAGTCGCTTTGATGAACTCCCTGATGATTTTGATCCTAGTGGAAAACTGCCTGGATCGTTTGATGATGGCGATCCTCAAACAACAAATCTTTATGTTGGAAATCTCTCACCAAAGGTATGTTGCTGTTGTTTCTTAATTGCTGCTTTTAATCTTCCTTTCCACTTTGTTTCTCGGTAAGTGTTCATTTTTTCTATCTATAAGTTCTTGTTAATAGGTGGATGAAAATTTTCTTCTTGGACTTTTGGAAGATTTGGGCCTATTGCTAGTGTGAAGATTATGTGGCCTAGGACAGAGGAAGAGCGGCGGCGGCAAAGAAATTGTGGCTTTGTAGCTTTCATGAATAGAGCTGATGGACAAGCTGCAAAAGATGAAATGCAAGGTATTCCTTAGAGCCTTTTCGTAGAAATTGTGTCATTAATCTTGTGAGAAGTGCATTTTGATGTCCTTGATTCTTGAATTGTCCTTTTTGCTCTAATTTAGATGCATGATAATAGCAATGTGGTATGACTGGGAAAGAGATACTGAAAAATGCGGATCTCCAGGGTGGGATGTCTCCTATAGAGGATAAGGTGACAGGAAATAGTTATGGTGGTTTAGCTACATAGGGTGCAGACTAAGGGGTGCACCTCTAATAAGGATGGATCAAATTTACATTTTGTATGGTAAAAGGTTCAAGGGAGACCGCAAAAGACATGATTGCAGGTGATAAATAAGGATGTGAAACTGTTAATTCTTGAAGAGGGGATGGTGGTTGTTAGGAATGATTGGAGGCGGAGGATTTGTGTGCCGAATGTAAATTTTTCTTAGTCTTATAGCCAACTCCAGATATATTGGGGATTAAGGCTTGCTGTACCATCTTGAACAAAGTAAAATCTTAAATGAACTTGTTGATGCCATTTTTTTCCCTCTAGTAAAGCCCTATTTGAAGCATTTCCAAATTGTGACATCTAATCTCCAAAGCTCTGTAAATGCTGAAATGCCCCTTGTATTTACTTCATTTTGTGATGTTATTGGTAATTTATAATTGATTTGAATCTACTTGCTGTGATATGTAACTGTTATTTTATTTTAACCGGTATATGACATCAATATATGTTTATTTGGCAGGAGTTGTTGTATATGAATATGAGTTGAAAATCGGGTGGGGTAAATCTGTTGCTCTTCCATCACAAGCATTACCTGCTCCCCCACCTGGACACATGGCCATCAGGAGTAAGGAGGTTGGTTAGGTTCTTTTGCAGAAGTATTCTAAGCTCAATTGATTTAAGTGCTTATATGTTTTTGTGTAAAAGATGCTTAAGCCACTAATCTCTTTTGAAGCTAGGATCTGATAATATAGCTTTGGTTTGAGTAGGCAGTTCACAAAACCCACCATCTAGTGTTTTTCTATGCTGTAATTCTAAAGCTTATTTTCTGATTGGCAGGGAAGTTCTATAATCTTATCCGGTCCTTCAGGCCCACCAGTGACATCTGTTCCAAATCAGAACTCTGAATTGGTATTTTAACTGAATTACATTCATCTTTCTCTAAGAAAATGGCAATTTGATATCTGCTTGAGTTACTTCTTTATTTGATATATCTTCCTGTCAGGTTCTTACTCCAAATGTTCCAGATATAATGGTTACCCCCCCTGATGATGACCATCTTCGCCATGCCATCGATACAATGGCTCTTTATGTTCTTGATGGAGGATGTGCTTTTGAACAAGCTATTATGGAGAGGGGTCGTGGCAATCCTCTATTCAGCTTTTTGTTTGAGCTTGGCTCAAAGGAACATACTTACTATGTCTGGAGATTATATTCTTTCGCTCAGGTCCATTGTGTTAGCTATCTGAATATGCCATACTTGGGATATATGTAAAGAAGGAATAATTATTGAAGTACTTCCATGTTTGTGGAATGCAGGGTGATACATTTCAAAGGTGGCGGACAGAGCCTTTTATCATGATAGCTGGTAGTGGAAGGTAATAATGTGCCAACATTTTCCTGTTAATTACGTTCCTTTCACAAGTCGTGTTAGACAGTATTGGGGATGCGTAATTTTTTTGTTCTTTTTCCTCCTTAGATGGGTACCACCTCCTCTGCCAACTACAAGAAGTCCAGAGCATGAAAAGGACTACACTGCCACATATGCTGCAGGGAGAAGCAGGGTATTCCAAAGATGAACTTGTTTTGCTCCCGATGTGCTATTCTTTTGTGATTTGAGTGAGTTAATAATCCTTTACTATATTGATTATTACAGCGGCTGGAGCCAGAACGAACACTTACTGATCCTCAAAGGGATGAATTTGAGGATATGCTACGAGCCTTGACTTTAGAGAGGAGTCAGATCAAGGAAGCTATGGGATTTGCTTTGGATAATGCTGATGCTGCTGGGGAGGTATTCCTTATATCCACAGCATGCCTTACTGCATTTCATGCTCTATAAGTTGTCTCCTATTCTGGAACTCTTAATAGTTCCTGGCAGGGTCTCTCTTGAGGGTTTTCGTTTTTAATGTTCTTATTGTTATTTTAAATGTTTTAAAAAGATAGATTTGTGGACACAAAAGAAAATTTACAAGATAGATTTGTGGACACAAAAGAAAATTTACAAGGGAAGGAACAACATTCGAGGTCTAGTAGTCATGTTGAGTGATTATATGCAGAGTCATCTATATCACTAAGTTTCATTCCTCAGTTTGAATCTTTAAACAAAATTATGAAACTTAAAATTGATACGTGTCCACCCCTGATTTTCTCCTGCAGATAGTTGAAGTTTTGACAGAGTCCTTGACACTTAAAGAGACACCAATTCCAACTAAAGTTGCAAGGCTTATGCTCGTCTCTGACATCCTTCATAACAGCAGTGCTCCTGTTAAAAATGCATCTGCATACCGTACCAAATTTGAAGCAACGTTGCCTGATATAATGGAGAGCTTTAATGATTTGTACCGCAGTGTGACGGGAAGGATCACAGCCGAGGCCCTTAAGGTAGGTATAATGTTGACCTTTTATACCGCTTCCAGTGTGCTTTATGTTATGTTTGTTCGGCTGGGACCTGAAAAATGAACTGGCTTGTGGCCATACGCATGTTTTTATATCTGGTTCTTGGGTTTTTGATCTTTTCTTGTTTTCTTCAGGAAAGGGTTCTGAAAGTGTTGCAAGTATGGTCAGACTGGTTTCTTTTTCAGATGCATATGTGAATGGACTACGAGCTACTTTTCTTCGATCAGGAAACTCTGGTGTGGCCCCTTTTCATTCTATATGTGGTAATGCTCCAGCAATTGAAAATAAGATTAGTTCAGAAGATGCAGTTAATGGGATTAAGGCCAATCAAGATGCTGCTTTGGCAATGGGCAAAGGTGCAGCTATGAAGGAGCTAATGGATCTCCCACTTGCTGAGCTGGAAAGACGTTGTAGACATAATGGATTGTCTCTTGTTGGTGGTAGAGAAATAATGGTTGCTCGACTATTAAGTTTGGAAGATGCAGAAAAGCAGAGGAATTATGAACTAGATGATGAGCTGAAGGTTCGATCTAGTTCTAGTAGGTATCTTAGTGGTCAGAGAGGTGCAAATGCTGAGCCAGAGTCCGTGGGATTGTCTGAATGGACCTGTTTTGGAGACGATGAGATACATTCAGAACACAAAGTTTCTGTACCTTTGGCTGAAACCTTTCCAGTCCCACATCCTGAACTAAAAGCATTCACGAAGAAAGATAAAACGGATCCTGTTTTGCGAGCCTCTAAATGGGCTAGAGAGGATGATGACAGTGATGATGAAGAAAAGAGAAGCACTCGGTTGTCTTCTGGAAGTGAGAATGCTGGTGATGGCCCTAGTAAGGCTGATGAATTGGAGTTTGGAACTCATATGAACACTTCAGCTCCATCTGAAAGTGCAATCAATGAAGAGCAGAGGTATGATGAATTTACATTTCTTGAGGCACACAAAACAAAAACCAAAATGTTCTTATCAACTGTGCAGTAGAATTTGCTCATGCAGTTATTAATTTATTAATGTTTCACTATGCTCATAATACAACAGGAAAAAGTTGAGACGTTTGGAGGTTGCTTTGATAGAATATCGAGAATCCCTTGAGGAGCGGGGAACTAAAAATGCCGAGGATATTGAGAGAAGGGTTGCTGTTCACCGAAAACGGCTAGAATCTGAATATGGTTTAGCAGATTCTGGTGAAGATACTTCAGGAAGAAGTAAGTTTTGCCATTTGACCAATTGTTGATACTTTGAAAGACTTGTAATAAGTTAATGTACTTTCTTGAGTTGAAGGCATACCCTAATATTAGTTTATACATTATTGAAATTGCAGAGAGGAGAGATAGGCGGGATGATGCACGTGACTCTGCAAGCAAGCGGCATCGCAGTGAAAGCCGAAGTGAGAGCCCTCCACGGAAATCATCAAACAGAGACAGGGATAGAGAAAATGGTTCAGAAAAGGAGCAAGAAAGGCACAGGGATAGAGATAGGGATAGAGGTAGAGGTCAAGAACTGGAAAGTGAAAGGGGGAGAGAAAGGGAGCGAGACTATCGTGAAAAGAGTGGAAGCAGGGAAAGGGATGATCATGACAGGGATAGAGGCAGAGAGAGGGATAGGAGAAGGCGAATAAATTGAGATGTGTGGTGTTAGTTGTTTATGGTAATGGTTGGTCTATTGGTGACTTATGATCTGGGTAGGATGGGTTTCAGACCTTGGTTTGTGTTGGAGGCTGCACTGCACTGCACTCCCTATCGCAAGACTTGGTTTCAAACAATGCTAAGACGCACAAGTTCCATCTGTGACTGTTGACTGACAACAAACCCCATGAGGAAGTCTGGTTCTCGTTGAGCCATATTGTAGTATTTTTGTTTTTGTTTTTTCTTTGGGAAAAGATTCCTTCACTTTGATGTATTTGATTATTTGATAATGCATTTTGCAAAAGCAAAGTTAATTTATTGGCTACAAAGTTAATATATATTCGTCTTTAGTCTCTCAAGTGAAGTTAGTCACCCATTGTCTTTTCTCTTTCTTTGAATTGTGATTGATCTTTTCATTGTTGAGATCAGTTTAAAATTATTATTATAGGAGCGAAACATATAAATAATATGGAGGGGTTCCCCCAATGATTGAGGACAATCTTCTACAATGAACACGCATTGCAAGGTTGGATGAGCGCTTGGAGGATGGAGTGGCACAAGGGAGTTCTAGTTTCAACAGGTAAGTTGGTAACGGGTTTTGGAAGTGTATCTAGTTGACTATGTAAGGACCATGAGAAAACTTTTCTAGTATTAGAAACAAACAAAAGAGTTCTATGATATGATATATTTATAAAATTGTGGTATCTGTAGGTTAGCTGATTCACCAAAATGCAGGAATGCATGGGTGGCTGCGACTGCATTATTACAAAAAGTAATTTTGTAATGGCAGTCATGTTTTGCAGATGTATGCAATGGTGTAATACATTTGAATGACTTCCTCCAATAGGCGAGACCAGGGAGTACTGCTGCCTGAGGCTTTGAAGTACAAGGTATTCTTCTCCTATTCGACTGCTTTGGCTTTCAAAATCCAACAAATTCAGGCCAATGTCATAATCCTTTTACTGCCATCGAGGTCTGTATTTCAACAACCATTTTCAATCCGATGACTTGAGCAAATATTCTTTAGTTACTTCTTCTTCAGCGGCAGTGTAGATATTCTGATTAGCCTGAAGGGAATTTTGTACATTAATGGTGCATTTGCTGGAAACAGTGATGACACTATTGTAGTGATTTTTTGGGAATGACTAAAGAAGACATTGCAACTAGTATGTGATGGCGTTGGAGGGAGGGTTGGTTTTGTAAAGTAAAAAACACTGATAAAATTTATAGTGGCTAATTCATGGCCTACCACCATAACTAACGGACCCATGTACCAGTGCAACTTTTGCTAATCCTGTTATTTCTGTTCTGTGTTGGGAAAGATTTAACTTCATAGCAAGAAGCACTAATTTACTAGCTTATTCTTATCATACTCGTATTATTATTATTTTTTAAGTATCACTTATTTTATTTTACTTTTATAATTCTTTGTCTTGTTTCTTTCAGATGACACCAATGATTAATTTGTGGTTTGCAGGGTGGTGGTTTAAGGTGGTTCACACTGTGAGGATGATAAAAGCTTCGGATGAAATTGCATTTGGAGAGAAAGAAAAGTGATAGTAGAGATTTGCGGTATTCGTCCCCCCTTAAGACAAAGATTCCCTTTTATAGGCCAAGAGGAGCCTAGAGATCCAGTACACATGTTTTATTGTACTATAGCCCTACTTTGTAGGTTGTCAAATTGAGTTATAGTAGACTTGATCGGATAGTATAGTATAGGCAGAGGTAGCTGATGGTAGATAGTGAGAAAATTTTGGATGGGATTTGAAGATGTTTTGACGAAATACAAAGGTTTTCCCAAGTAGACGGAAGCTTGTATTAGTAAGCCTTTGAATGGATGGGTTGGTGGAGCGGCTTTGGCGAACTTAAGGATGAATTTTGTATCATATAACCGAATTGGAAAGTTAAAAAGTTTGCGAACATGAATATGATATATGATTTTTATCTTAAGCTTAAGCTTAACAAACATATATTTGCTCTGATTGTATTTATGTTTGTCATCTGTAGATTAATTATATTAAATAATTATATCCCTCCTCCATGGTCCATATCAATTCCATTTTGCAACTGAGAAGCAATGTTTCCTAGCTTGGGCTGTGTTCTGTTTCTACATTTCCCATGTAATTAATCTTGATTACAAACACGTATAATTTATTTGATAAGAATGATAGATTAATAAATGTTAGCTAGTTTGTGTCTCCATCTCATCTAATTTCAAATCATTTATACGCCCGGGACACAACAACAACTCAATCAATCATAAAACCACATAATATACGTCTTTTGTTTTGTCTTTCATTTTCGTGATGTAAAGTAAGTTGACATTTTTCTGGAAATGGAAAAACGACACCTTGTTTTGCATGTGTTCCACGTGTATGGTTCAAATACCTAATAATATTTGACTTAGTCTGTTTTGTAATTAGCTTGCCTCTCGGCTCCCTTTCCGGCGACGCCTGTGAACCAAACACCTCCATCCACCCACCTTTTTCAAAATATCAGTTTGTTTCTTTGATTCCACTCCCTTGTATTAACCATTTTGTTTGAATTTTACTAAAATTGTTTGTTTGAAATTAATTAATAATATTTTTATTTAAATATATACTAGCTTTTAAGGTAATAATAATAATAATCTTCTTCTTCTCAAAAACAGTGGATAAGATAAGAAAGTCTAATTTTGTTTTGTTTGTTTTTAAATTTGAGGTGGTTTTCTTTCAGTTATTAAACCCTAAACCGAACCGAACATGAAACAGAAAGAATCAGCAGCAGCCTCTGGTTTTAGTTTTATCATACTTATCTCTCTCTCTAAAACAGTCTCTTCTCTTCGTCTTTTTCTCCCTTCTTAAAGGGCCTTTAATGCGCTGTGCTTTGCTTTTTCTCTTTCAATTTTCCTCACTCTTATTCTGCCCTTCCCTTTCCTCTTCTTCATTGATTGAGGTAACCATTTTCTCCCCCTCATCCACCATCTTCATCTATGTTATTTATTCTTCATAATCATCTCACTTTGACCAACTAGTAAAATAATTTATTGCATGTGCTATGTTCGCTTTCAAAACTATTTCTTTATTGTTATTATTATTATTAATTATCTAATCAAGTCTATTCAGGCTTTACTTAACATGCATGATGTTGAGATCTTTAAGATCTGTGCGTTTTTAATTGGATCTGGAAATTTTGTTTTCTTTGCAGGTTAAGATTGATCATTCCCTGAATTTTGAGACTGTTGGTTTCATCAGCGTGCAAAATTACCGCTTTTCTTGTTTTCCGACTATCATCAGCTGAAATTTCATTTTTCAAATACGGTTGTTTTTGTTATTTCTATATTGACACTAGGGATAAGAGGTGGACAATTTGAAAGCTCTAGCAATAATATGGGCTATCTGAATCCTGTTTTGCAATCTTCAAGTCAGGTTCATGCTGAAGACGGACCAGTTTGTGGGGGAGGCCTTAGGTTACTTCCTTTTCTCTCTTTTTATCCTTCTTTGCTTAGATCTAGAATGTCTTTTCAATTCGAACTTTCCTTTTTGCTTTGCAAGTTACTATATATTCATATTTCCATATGGTCCAACATCATGTGTTTTGGTTTGCATGTCTTGCCTAACTTTTATGCATTTATTCTGAATTTTCTGTTAGTTATTTTGCATGAATTTGAAAATTTTGGTAATTATATACTAGCTTCCCAATGAAAATTGAAACTTCCCCGTTAAGCTCTGGAATTGATGACATTTATTTTTAATTCCCTTTTAGACAAAGATCTCTGCTTACTAGGATAGTATATCTCAATTAGATAGGGCGTATGACTGGGGTTAGTATCACCAAGCAAGAGTAAACAAAAGCAATATAGAGGAAATGTTGAAAAATGAATTGTGCAATTACTGCATGCTTAACCTCCATAAAATTGGGAAGATTAGGACTTAGTATTCTTAAATTTGGAGCATCTTGATGTGTTAAATTGTCGTGGATCTTTATCTTCAAATTATTTGTCACTGCATAACGTGGGAGAAACCTGAGGTGTGATCTTTAAGTTGTCATTTTTTGATGCATGCGATGTGATGAGTTCTCAATTGTCATCACTAGGAATAAATCATTCTTTATGAGTAAGGAGTAATGGAATTTTCTCGTGTGTTAGGTATTACACTTCCTAGGGCATGTAATTTTTTTTCTTTTCTGTTATGCGTTGGATCTTAATTTCTTGATACTGAAAAGTCACTTATTCTGAATTTTTTTTGTTACTTATTTTCTAACTTTGAAAATACTTATTTTGTATGGATTTTGAAAATATCAGTTAATAATATACTAGATCTCAGTGAAAATTGAACCCTTTAAGATTTGGACATCATGATATATCTATTTAATTGCCTTTTAGACAGAGATCCCTGCTAATGTGGATGGTTGCTTTAAGATAAACCTTGGAACACATCTCGATTAGGTAGGGTGTGCGGCTGGCAAATCATTATTACCGAGCAGTAGTATACAAAACGGAAATATAGGGAAGGTAGACAAACGAATTTTTCCATTAATACATGCTTGACCTCCAAAAATTTGGAAGACATAACTTCTTAAATTTGGAGCATCTTGATGTGTTAAATTCTTGTGGATCTATATCTTTAAATGATTTGTCACTGCATAATGTGGAAGAAACCTGGGACGTAATCTTTAATTTGTCGTTCTTGATGCATGTGATGTGGTGTGTTCTCAATCGTCACCATGGGGAATAAAGCATTCATTATGAGTAAGGAGTAAAGGCATTTAACCTGTTTCCAGTATTACACTTACTAGGACAACTATTTTTTTGTTTTCTGTTTTGTATAGGATCTGACTTTCTTGATCCCAAGAAGGCAATTTTCGGACATTTCTGGCTTTGCACTAAACTAGTTGCATCTCATGATTGGAAGTTTACTGCTTGGTTTACCACTTGTTTTAAGTCATCGACTGATAGAGATAAGAAGTTTAGATTTTGTTAGATCTTCATTTGGAAATGAACAAAGCTATAGAAATGCATGAAGGAATATGAAGTGATGGTCGCACTTGAACTATCAGCTTACAAGTCACTTCAATTATGTTTCGCTTAAACTCAATGATAATGATGACTCTTTAGTTTTTTCGTTTACATTTTTTCGTAAATGATAGAATGATATGAAGGTTGTCTAATATCAAAGTGCCTCATGTTCTCCTGCAACAGTCAGAATGGGAAGTTCAGCTATGGCTATGCAAGCTCTCCAGGGAAAAGGTCTTCAATGGAAGATTTTTATGAGACAAGGATTGATGGGGTTGATGGAGAGATAGTTGGTCTTTTTGGAGTCTTTGATGGTATGTTTCACACTTATTCTGTCTCTGACAAATGCATGAACATGAATGCGAACTTAGTAGCTAATGTATTATGTATACTTCAATAAACCTCATACAGTAAATAGTTTTTGTAACATCTATGGTGGTTATTAGTTTGTGTTAAGGAGTGTATGATTAACCATGTTTCCATTTGCTGTAGCCTTTCTTGACTTCAAATCTGTTTTCTATTTAAAATTAAGCTTTTTGTTCCTTGATATAGCTCTAATCCCTCTGCTGAAGTAAATAAGGTTGCCAGACAAGTAAGAGTAGAATAAATACCTACTCATGATGATACACTGTAGTTTGAACTTAGAGAATAACTCTGAAATGATTTCACGTGGATTCTGGCATTTGTTATCTGTTCTACTATGCTAGCAGTATCCAAATCCATTTCTTAAGGCCTACTGTCTCAGGACTGGGTATTACTATGGTAAACCATAAGTTCTATGTTGCAGTTTATACCGATATATTCTGGTAGAAAGATTTTCTTTCACCATTAAAAACTCATTTCTTTTCAAGAAATGTAGAAACAATTCATTGCTAGCTAGTTATGCTTAGTTATAACCTGATCTTTACAAGCATTGTTTTTTTAGGTCATGGAGGTGCCCGGGCTGCTGAATATGTGAAGCAAAACCTTTTTAGTAATTTGATCAGGCATCCAAAGTTCATTTCTGACACCAAATCTGCAATAGGTTATTGGCATTATACTGTCTTCTTTTCTAGCGAGTTGTTTATTCACCAGCCTAACTTCACTTTTAATTGTTTCATTCTACCCAGCTGATGCATATAATCATACAGACTCTGAATTTTTAAAATCAGAAAATAACCAGAATAGGGATGCTGGATCAACTGCTTCTACGGCTATACTCGTTGGTGATCGATTGCTAGTTGCAAATGTTGGGGATTCCCGTGCTGTTATCTGCAGAGGGGGCAATGGTAAGATCCTTTTTTTTTGGGTTTCCATTCTTACAAATTCAAGTCATTCATGACAGCAAATAAGAAATTGCCATTATGTGTTCTTATGTACCTGCTTCTTCACCCATCTTGCTGTAGGTGTGAATTTGTCAGTCCTTTTGAAAATCTTTTAAATGAATATTTTATTACTAAAATGATAGTTATAGATGACTTGTATATGATATCTCCTCTTAAAGCTGTTGCTGTGTCCCGCGATCATAAGCCAGATCAAACTGATGAGCGTCAACGGATTGAGGATGCTGGAGGATTTGTCATGTGGGCTGGTGCGAGTTTACATCTAAAAATATCTCCTTCCCCTCTTACCCTTCTATCCTCTTAAATTTCTTCCTTTTTATTATGCCTGAAATTGTCTTCTTAGGAACTTGGAGAGTAGGAGGCGTCCTTGCTGTTTCTCGTGCATTTGGTGACCGGCTTTTGAAGCAATATGTTGTTGCTGATCCAGAAATTCAGGTCTCCTTCTTGAAATATGCTGAGTTACTAAGATGCCATTGCACAAATAGAACCCTATAATGCAGTAGCATTGCTTGTTAGAGTTCTTCCTGATGTGTTTAAAACTCAATAGGATCCGTACGTTTGAAATGATTATATGAATATTACAGTTTTATTGCTACTAATATTTGTATTGATCTTTCAGCATTTTGTACTCTTATGTGTCTTTGGAGCTTGCAGGAGGAGAAGATTGACAGCTCTCTCGAGTTCCTTATTCTTGCAAGTGATGGACTGTGGGATGTTGTTTCAAATGAGGTATGAGACAAACAAATGTTTTCACGCAATTGGGATTGGGACAAATGAGCATAGTTAGCAAGCAACCATCCTCATAACTTGTGGTTGCTTTACCTTCCTCAGGAGGCTGTTGCAATGATAAAACCAATACAGGATCCTGAGCAGGCAGCAAAGCGGCTGATGCAAGAGGCGTGCCAGAGGGGTAGTGCAGATAATATAACTTGTGTTGTCGTGCGATTCATGGCCAATCAAGGGGGTACCTCACGTAGTGTATCTGCATAAGCAGCATCCTTTCCTTTCCAAGCATTGTTTTAGGTTTGGAAATGTGGGGGTGAAAGAAATAAAACTTAAATACTAATATAGCTAGTCATAAGGATATGGAAAAAAGGAAGAACTGTATGAGGGCAGGATGTGCATTAACCATCTTTTCTTCAGCCTCTGGATTGAAATACAACGGTTGATGTGTAGATGTGAATTTGTAAAAGTGTCTCAAAGGCGCAAGTCCTTTTGTGTATGTTGTACATGTAGTAGCAAGTGTAAAACTTCCTTCTCTTGATTATTGTATTCGGTTCACGTTCTTTCAAGGATTATGATTTAATGAAAATATTTGTTTCATGTAAAATATGTAAAATAGAATATAATGGTGAATGTAAAAGGTTTTCAGTAAATTACCTATTTATTCTTGTCAAATGTTTTATCAAATTTTCAGAAATTTTTAAACTGATAAAATTTTGTTCCCTAGAACACTCTCATGATTTGAACAACAGGTCAAAGCACATTCTTTGCTATATTTTTTACTTATAAAATATTTATTATAATTTTTGTAATTTTTAGTTTAGTTCTATTTTATCATAAAAGTTTAATATTTACTAATTAATTATATTAAATAAATTTTCTTTCTTTTTACACTTTAATCACATCATTTATCTTAATATCTTATTTTACATATCAAATTTCTATATATTGCACTTCTATTATTCTAACAACATATTTTTCAAGTTTAACAATTTAGTCCTTGTCATCATAGGAATTTCATATTTTTCATTGTTTCACTTTTAAAATACTTCATGTATATTTCATCATCTCATAACACATTCTTTAATCTTTTATCACAATTTTCTTATTAAAATATTAAATTATTTCACACTTAAATCTCTGTACATTTTTCAATTTAGTCCCTATTGTCATGTAATTTATTTTTCACCATATAAGCACTTTAATCAAATAATTCATTATAAAATCTTATTTCACATAACAAATTTTCATGCATATCACTTCTCTTGTTTCAATTATAAATTTCACTAAATTTACAATTTAATCCTTAACATCATGAAAATTTATTATTTACCATAATTTCACCTTAATATCACTTTGTAATCAATTCACTACTTCATTTAAACTTTTATCATAAACCTCAAATGTATGTTTATTTTATTGAAAGCAACGTTTATAAATATTTTCGGAAAATCTATCAAACAATAGAAAATATTTTACATAGATTTATCCAAACAATAGAAAATATTAATTTTTCTTAAAAAAAAAGTCATTTTCTATAAATCATTTTTCAGAAGCTATTTTCAATTAAACAAATGAGGCCTAAATCGTAAATTTTCTACAAAACTTCTAAGCTGAGCTTCCTATTAGCTAACCTTTTGAACCAACCTTTATAACGGGCTAATCCGGTAAAAGGAAAATAAAATGGAATTTATTTTTATTTTTCTTCAATTTTTATGTTGGTACTTGAGTCTTTCTTCTCACCTAAATTTTGTTTTTTAGATTCATTTTTGTAACACTTATTAAAATAGAATGATTGGTAACTAAATTTGGTTTTGTCAAATTTAGGTTATTTTTGTAATATTATTGAAAGGTTGTCTCATATTTTTATATATTTACTTTTTAAAAATATTCTAGACACTTCTTAATGTATCAAATATTTCCTTTTATTAAATTAGTAGACTAATGCATTAAAATAGAATAATGTATTTATTAGACATATTAAAATTGTTAATATAAGTAATCATTATTTAATATATTTAAAATAATAATATTCAAAAATAAAAATATTTAAATCATAATTTAAGTAACCTAGCAATATTAAAAGGTATATGTGAAAAATATAACGTCAGTAATGATAATATATTGCAAAGAAAAGAGAAATAAAATTTAAAGAACACACAGATTTTACGTGGAAACCCTTTCGAGAAAAAACCACTGGCAGAGGAGAAGAAAATTCACTATGTCGAATTCGAATTCTTTTACAAAAGAAATAGACTATGTCTATTTATAAGCTTGTAAAGCCATTCTAATAGGAGTGTAATAAGATTGAAAACTCCTTATTCTAATCAATATCAAATAGATGGAGTTTAATAAGATTTAAAAACCTTATTTAAAATAAAATAAAATAAATGTAGTTTTATAGGGATTCTTCTTTTATTTTATTTTAAATAAGGATTCGAGTCACTTAATTCTAACAATCTCCACTTTGACACGAATTCTCAATGAACAAGTTCTTCATCGCAAACTCTCAACGAACAAGTTTTTCACCTCTTCCGTAAGACCCCTTAAGGGTTTAACTTCAACAATGAACACCAACCAAGTCTAAGCAATGCTCAAACTTTGTTATAGGAAGTGACTTGGTCATCATATCTGCAGGATTTTCATGAGTACTAATTTTGCTCACAACAATATCACCACGAGCAATAATATCACGAACAAAATGATACCGAACATTAATGTGTTTTGTTCTCTCATGAAATATTTAATCTTTTGTAAGGAAGATGACACTCTGACTGTCATAAACTAATGTGTTGATTTGAAGGTCTTCATTGAGCTAACTAAAGAGTCCCTTCAACCAAATAGCTTCTTTACAAGCCTCAGTAATCGCCATGTACTCAGCTTCAGTGGTAGACAAAGCGACTGTTGTTTGCAAAGTAGCTTTCTAACTGATTGCACAACCTCCGATTGTAAAGACATAACTAGTGAGAGATCTTCTTCTATCAAGGTCTCCAGCAAAATCAGCATCAACATACCCAACAACTCCATCTCTAGTTCTTCCAAACTGTGAGCAAACATCAGTAGTACCTCGTAAGTATCTTAAAATCCACTGAACTGATTTCCAATGTTCTTTACCGGATTCGCCATGTATCGCTAACCTGACCGATCGCATATGATAAACGGACGTGAACAAACCATAGCATACATGAGAGATCCCACTGCACTAGAGTATGAAACATGTTACATGTACTCAATCTCATCATCTGATTGTGGAGACAAAGCCGATGAAAGTTTGAAATGGGCTGCTAAAGCAGTACTAACAGGCTTAGCACTCTGCATATTGAACCTGCAAAGAACTTTCTCAATGTACCCCTTCTGACTTAGGTACAATTTACTTGCTTTTCTATCTCTGAGAATCTCCATACCAAGTATCTTCTTTGCTAGTCCCAAATCTTTCATCTCAAATTCTTCACTTAGTTGGGTTTTGACCTTTTTTATCTCTCTTTTATCTTTTGTTGCTATCAACAAGTCATCAACATAAAGAAGTAGATACACGAAAGAACCATCACTGTTTTTCTTAAAGTAAACACTGCTGTCAAAACTACTTCTTTTAAAATCATGAGAAGTCATAAAAGAATTAAACCTCTTGTACACTGTCTTGGTGACTGTTTCAAACCATAAAGGGACTTTTTCAGCAAGCAAACATAGTCCTCTTTTTCTGAGACTGTAAAACCCTCTGTTTGTTGCATGTAAATATCTTCCCCAAGTTCTCCATGCAAAAATGTAGTTTTTACATCTAACTGCTCAAGCTCCAAATCATGAATGGCCACAATACCAAGCAAAACTTGAATCGAACTATGCTTCACAACTGGGGAGAACACATCTGTGAAGTCCACTCCTTGAATTTGACTGTAACCTTTTGCAACAAGTCTTACTTTATATACGGGTTCTTCAACTCTTGGAGTCCCTTCTTTCTTTTTAAATACTCATTTACAGCGAACAACTTTTTTACCTTTAGGAAATTTCACAAGATCCCATGTTCTATTTTTATGGAGTGATTCCATCCCTCTTGCATAGCAAACATCCACTTTTCTGAGTCTTCACAGCTAACCGCCTTAGAATAATTAGAGGGCTCTTGGTTTGCATCTATATCTTCAGCCACATTTAAAGCATAAGCAACTAGATCAACCTCGGCATACTTCTTTGGAGGTTTAATTTCTCTTCTAGTTCTATTTTTGGCGATAGAGTATTGTGGTGAAGAAGCAACTCTATTCTCAATTTTTGTACTGGTTTGAGGAGTCGACTCCGTATTAATCTGATGCTCCACCTGCTTTTGGTTTTCTTTATTGGAAGAGTCTTTAAGAGATAAGTTAGGTAGCATAACGGTTTCATCAAAAACAACATCTCTACTAATCACAACTTTTCTATTTTCAAGACACCATAACTTATACCCTTTTACACCAGCTTTATAATCAAGAAAAACACATTTAATGGATCTCGGTTTCAATTTCCATTATCAACATGAGCATACGCAGGACACCCAAAGATCTTTAAATCAGAATAATTAGCAGGATTACCAGACTATACCTCTTGTGGAGTCTTTTTTCTCAATGGCAATGGATGGAGATCGGTTGATCAAAAAACATGCAGTAGAGGCTGCTTCGGCCCAAAACGACTTTGGTAAGTTGGCATTTGACAACATACATCAAACTTTCTCCATGATCGTTCTGTCCATTTGTTCTGTAACGCCATTCTGTTGTGGAGTATGACGAACTGTCAAGTGTCTCACGATCCCTTCTGACTTGTACAGTTTATTGAACTCATCAGAACAAAACTCTAAACCATTGTCTGCGCGGAGGTATTTTATTTGTTTTCCCATCTATTTTTCAATCATAGTTTTCCAAGACTTAAATGCAGAAAACACATCGCTTTTCTGCTTCAGGAAGAATGCCCAAACTTTTTTGGAAAAATCATCAATTAAATTGGCATATAATTAGCTCCACCTCTCGAAGGCACTCTTGATGACCCCCATAAATCAGAATGAATATACTCTAATGTTCCCTTCGTGTTATGGATTCCTCTGGTGAATCGAACTCTCTTTTTCTTTCCAAAAACACAGTGCTCACAGAACTTCAGTTTGCAAATTCCTTGCCCATCAAGAAGTCCTCTTTTGCTTAATTCTGCCATGCCATTCTCACTCATATGCCCTAGGCGCATTTGCTAAATTTTAGTAATATGATCATCTGGCAAGGACGAGGAAGCGACAGCTGCATCACCAATAACAGTAGAACCCTGCAAAACATATAATTTGGCAGTCTTTCTCTGCCCTTTCATCACAACGAGGGAACCTTTGGAAATCTTCAAAATCCCACTTTCAGTTGTGTATTTGTACCCTCTTGAATCAAGAGTACTCAATGAAATTAAATTTCTCTTCAATTTTGGAACATTTCGTACGTCACTAAGTGTTCTGACAACTCCATCAAACATCTTAACTTTAATTGTTCCAACACCTGCGATTTTACATGAAGCATTATTTCCCATCAAAACAACACCTTCAGACACTGTTTCGTAATTTGTAAACCAATCCCGATTGGGACTCATGTGGAAGGTGCAACCTGAATCAGGTATCCACTTCTCGCTCACTTTAGAATTGTTGACTGAAGCGACTAGAAGTTCACCATCACTGTAGTCTTCTACAACATCAGTTTCACCGAAATTTTCTGATTGTTTTCCCTTTTGATTCGCAGCCTCCCTTTTAATCTTGCTCTATAGCTTATAACACACAGGTTTATTGTGCCCTTTCTTCTTGCAGAAGTTACAAGTTTTACCTCTATTTAAAGACTTCGATCTACCCTTAGATTTACCACGAGGATTCCATTCCTGTGTCCTTCCACGATCATCATTAGCATTCCGATCTTGTCTCCCACGAACAATAAGACCCTCTCCCTGAGAGTCGGGTTTAACCACAAGATGCTTCATCTTATCATACGAGGTCAAAGAATCATAAACCTCATCAACTGTGAGAGACTCGCGACTATATAAAATCGTGTCTCTGAAGGTTGAAAAAGACGGGGGCAACGAACAAAGTAGAATCAACCCTAGATCTTTCTTATCATACTGAACCTCCATATTCTCCAAGTTTGAGAGAATTTCTTTAAACGTGTTCGTGTTCGTGCACAGACGCACCTTCCTCCAAACGATGAGCATAAAGACGTTGCTTTATATGCAACTTGCTAGTTAGAGTTTTCGACATACATATTTGTTCTAGCCTCTTCCATAATGCCGCGGTGGTCTTCTCCTTCATCACATCTTGCAAAATTTCGTTAGACAAATGCAGATGTAATTGTGTTAACGCCTTTCGATCCTTGCGCTTTCTCTCTTCCTCCGTCAATGTCGAAGGCATCTTATCTACCCCTTGCAGGGCTTCCTCTAAATCCATCTGTGCAAGAACTGCCTGCATCTTTGTTTGTCACAACGCAAATCTGGTGTTGCGATCCAACAGCAAAATTTCATACTTCAAAGACACCATTACCGTGATAGAGATGAAAAAAAACTCGAAAGCTCTGATACCAATTTGTGAAAAATATAACGTCGGTAATGACAATATATCACAAAGAAAAGAGAAATAAAATTTAAAGAACACAGATTTTACGTGGAAACTCTTTCGGGAAAAAACCACAGGCAAAGAGAAGAAAATTCACTATGTCGAATTCGAATTCTTTTACAAGAGGAATAGACTATGTCTATTTATAGGCTTATAAAGCCATATTCTAATTGGAGTGTAGTAAGATTGAAAACTCATTATTCTAATCAAATATCAAATAGATAGAGTTTAATAAGGTTTAAAAACCTTATTTAAAATAAAATAAAAGAAGTGTAGTTCTATAGGGATTCTTCTTTTATTTTATTTTACCATTGTATTTTATTTTAAATAAGGATTTGGGTCACTTAATTCTAACAATATATTTCTATGATGTTTAAAAGATGGAGTATCCCAAACTTCTACTTTTTATTCTACAATCTATATTTTTACTTTTACGAACTTAATGTAAATAAATAAATGATATTATCAATTTATGATTATAATGTTATCCTTGTTTAAAAGATAGGTTTCGCACAGAAGATTGGCGTATGTTCTGTCATTGAAGCGGAACTGTGGGGAATTTATCACAGACTACAACAAGCTTGGCGACTGGGAACAAGCAAGGTGATTATTGAAATTGACAACTTGGAGGTCATCCAGCTAATACAAAAAACTTATGTCTAATATCCCTTGGTTTGCTATAGCTCGTGATGTAAAAATGTTAATTCATAAATAATAAAAAATTAAGGTTCAACACGTTAATAGGGAAGGTAATATAGTTGCAAATGCACTGACTAAACAAGTTTTTGGTTGGAAGATAATTTCCTGCAATCATTTAATCATGTCTTATTTCTTGTTTAAAAATATTTGTTCGAACAATATAACTTTGTTGTAATGGATTGATTTGCTTTATTTACCAAAAAAATAAAATATCTTTTTTAGCCCTTAACGTTTATAGTTTTTGATAGTTTGATCCTTTATTTTTAAAAATACTTGAAAGATTATTTAAAAATAAAAATATTTTCACATTTTCAACAAAAATAAAATAAAAAGTTCCATATGTAAAAAAATTGGCATTTACCTTTTGCATGAAAGTAAGATACTTCGAACTTCAGCTATATGCTCAATTGGTATTAAATTGGATTTTAATATGATTTTGAATTAAAATAAAATACTTGTTCAAATGTGAATTTCATCATATAAAACCACATCAACTTTTCGCAATTCTTCTAACGGGCAACTAAACAAAAAATAATTAAAATATTTAATTTTTAAAAAATTACTAAATCTAAAAAATCAGTAGGTTAATGACCAAAATAAAAACACATAATTTACCCCAAGAAAAACACAAATAGATGGACACTACTACTATAGCTTGACTGATACGCTATCGAGCTAGCCGAATACAGCCAACTGAACCCAAAGTCTGAAGCCCAAAACAAGGTTCTGCATAATGACTACAAACCGTCGCCCACAATAGGAAAACGAACTGCACCTTGGTACCATGTTATGCCCTACGATGTATTCTTTTCTCGTTCGCAACATCGCAAAACAAATACCGTAAAGGAAATAAAGATCATATCACCTATTGTAACGGTAACCCAAAGTAACAAAATTGCCAAAAGAGAACAATAATAATAATAACCCTTGAGCAATAATAATTACAAACATTTTCGTTTTCCACTATCCCTAGAAAGCATTATGACCAAGATTTTAGCCTATCAAGTCAAAATTAGAAACCAAAACCATTCCCCACAAAATCCTGTTCTTCACCACTGCTAAAAGATTCAACCAACTGGCTGTCATCATCATCATCCTCACCCTCAGTCACAATTTCCAATATCCCACCACCATCGAAGTCTGCATCATCTGTTATAAAATCCCCATCATCATCATCATCATCAAGCCCACTCACACTATCATCCTCACTGCTCATTTCATCTGCATCACTCTCACCATCCCCATTGAGATCTGGCCCAAGTATTGGGTCTACATCAGCATCATCGTCATCATCATCATCCTCGTCATCGTCACTTTCTGCATCATCAGGATCAGAATCATCATCAGTCGGCCTTCGGCGACCAATTTCATAAACCCTGGCTGATGAAAACATCTCTTCTTGGTCATCCATTGTAATCAACCCAACAAAGGAATCGGTTGGTTCAGTTGCAAAGTCAAGAACACATCGATCCACTGGAATAGTTGCAATATCAGAGTAGTTAATGGCATCTAATGTGCGGAAAGCAGCAAATAAAGGATGTTTCACGCGACGGGTATTAACTGCTGACATCACATCTTCAAGATTTCTCCTCAGGATAGCATAAATTACATCCCCACGTGCATTGAAGGTTATTGCTGTTTGATCTAAAGAAGGTACACTTCGAAGTAGTCTGAACTTCCGCAAATCCCAAACCTCAGAATTTATGATAACCTGTTTAAAGGTTAATTATTAACCAAAGATTAAAAGCCAGTATCTTTAAGACGTCTTCAATTAAACAGGCCATGCACACTAAACTAAAATGACATTTTGCATTGCAAAACAATGGAAAAACCGCACTTATCTTTGAGTCCACTAAAGAAAGCCTACAATAATTAGAAAGGATTAGAACTATCCAAACCAACTTGTGAAGTTTCAGTGCACAAGTTTCCATTTGCGCTGTCATCATTCAAAAAGACAACCCTAGGGAACCATCTAGATTAAAGACTTAAGACACCAGAATTTGAATGATGTCTGATGAAAATGCTTTATATAATAAAGTGTACAAAGAGATGGCACCCGATAATGCACACCACGTATAGAATACAAAAAGAAATAAACATGTGGTAGGATCAGAGTTCTTTACCTCATTCCCAGCAGGATGAAAACCACCACCACCATAATCTGTAAACTGATCAAAGCGATGAACCGGACCTGGAACCCGCCGATCCCATAAAACACCATTCCAAAGCAGCATAGTATCAGATGGGCTAAAATGTATAAGAGAATATACATGACCTCGACCCGTAGAATTAGCTGATGCATCAGAAAGCTTCAATTCCAACTGATAGGTCTGGATATCATAAAGGAGAATCTCTCGCTGGGTAGAATCAGCAGATAGGGCAGCAAAAATGCTCCCAGAATTGCTGAACCTAGCAGCCTTGCAGCCTTCAAATGAATGCATAGCCCCACCTGAGAAAGAAGAGGCATCCCACAGCCGCACATCCTGAGAGCTTGATGATAGAACCATTTGGGTCTCACCAGAAAAATATGACTGAACAAGAGTCACAGGAAGCTGGTGGCCTGTGCAGCTGTCCAGTACATTATTGCTGTTAGAATCAAAAATTTTTAGCTCCCCAGCATGGCTGCCAACTGCAATATGGGAGGAGTCCCCCAGAAAACAGACACATGTCAACAAACTGCCAGCATCATCCCTGCAAGTTCTCCATGGCTTGAATCTACTGTAAACAAACTGACGATCTCTACGATTTCCATGGACTCCGCCATAAACACTCCTGAACTCACGAGTACCAAGTCGGGAAGTGATGTTTGATGGCGCATCAAGGCTTCTCTTTGGCATAGGACAAACATGTGGATGCAAAAGAGAAAGTGGAGGAAGGGTTGTTATAGGAGCAGGGCACTGACGATGCTGGTGCTTTAGATACTGAACAACTATAGTGTCTAGACTTAAACGTTCTGAGTTGCTGGGTTGGGGATCATTTAGAAGTCCAACTTGGGAAGGCGTCATCTGTCCCACATTAGAACTACCACATAGGTTGTCCTCTGACAAATCAATTAAGCTGCTAGGTGTTGCTCGAACATGCTGATCCCTTAAAATAGAAGTTGGCATCAATGCAGCAGCATCAGCAAGCAGACAGTTTCTTCGAGTAGAATTGGGTGTCAGACAAACCGGAGACCTCGGTCCATGGTCACCAGTGTTGAACCGCTTCCCTGATAACGTCGAACCAGTATCCTTTAACTCGGATAACTTTCTTTTCATAGGCAACACAAGAGGAGTCTTACAGTGCAATTCTGAATCAAGGTTACTTTTCATCATAGATTCAGTCTGAGTATCAGAAACACTTGATTTTGAACTGGAGAATGTTTTCCTGACAGATGGAGGTTGGGAATCCTGAGAATAGAAGTGATTTTTTGGTTGTAATACAAAAGTGGGAGAGAAAATAAGTGATTTCTTCTTTAAAGATGAAGTTGAATCACACTTCATATTAATATCCTCATCTCGGACGGCAATCTTGGATCTGCTGGAGAGAAATCCACCAGAGGTACGACCTGAGGGCCACTGGAGTTGTGTTGAAGGAGCATCTTGTACAGAGGCTTGGTGGGCAAGAGATGAAGGAGCAGCCAAGGATGGCAAAGGTGTCAATTGAGCTTCTTTCAGAAGTGAAGCAGCAGTTTCAGCAAGACCAGATGCCTGAAGATGTTCATGTATGAGAAGCAAAAGCTCCCTGCAGTTTGATGACCATAAGCATACAGCAGAACAATCGAACAGCATTTATAAGGATCAAAACAAATAAAGTAATGGAATGGCAAGACCGTAAGAGTAAACTAGACGATCATCCATTAATATCACAGCAATAAATACCTGGAATGGTAAGTAATAGGAGTCGCAGCAGCAATAGCAGCTCTCTCTATGCGTCTCAATGTAGGAGTAGCAGCATCTGTAGCAGCCAACGTACTAGCACGCCCAGAATTTGTAACAATCTAACACATCATATACAAATGCTGAGAATTAGTCTCCTACAATTTTAAAGCAAAATCTGTTCACCAAAAATTGTTTTAATAATTGAGAATATAGGCTTGAAGTTATGCATGTATGTCAGAGAGAATAAAAAATACATAATATAACCTGTTCAGTTCAGTGAAACTAATATCAAATTTTAAAAAAAAAACATATATGCACACCAAGTATCAAAGAATCAGAAGATCCTACGACAGAAGGCAAGTTAATCTGAAATAAATTATAATAGGAAGAATACAATGTTAAATTCTGCCACTTATGGAACCGTGGCTCAACATTTTTGTCCCTAAGCCATATGATGATTGCCAGTTCTATGCAAATTACTTCTTCATTGGATATTTGAGGAGTCATCACAAGATGAATAATGATACATCAAAGACTAATGAATCAAGCATAAGCTAATGATAAAGAAGTTTTAATCTCCTATTGAAGTAAACCAGGTTGTAAACCAGCAACTCTGTAACACTACTGTTTACAGAAATCAGGCCAGAAAATGATAAGAACAGCCTTTAAAATATGCTATTCTAATCATCTATGCAACGGGCATGACATTGCAGTAGAAGAAAATACCCTTTAACAAATTGAAAAATGCAACCAGTCTCATGTAGCAGGTAAGGATACTTACAGCAATTAGCTCAATTGCCACCTGAGCAAGTTCAGATTGCCACCTGCCTTGTTCAGTTCCAGGTGTCAGGCCACCTGAATCTCGAATCAGTTCTGATAGCTTCTTGCCAACCTAGAACAATGATGAGTTGAAACCAGTAGCATTAACCAGTGTATCACCATACCAAATAGATCATAACATCTTTTTTCAAGGTAAGCAACTGGACGGTAGTGAAGCAATGAATTTTAGAATGCAGAGAAATACAGCAAAAGATAAAAAAGTATAGTAAAACTGAAGCTAAATCAAATAGAATGTGGTAACAATCATCTTTACCTGAAGCTTGGTCAATATATGTGCAATTGTCTCATCTCTAGCTAAACCAAGCAAGACTCGGCATGCAAGGGCCCGAAGACAATCCAAAGCAGCAGGAGGTGAATATATACGGGGTTGGAGGAGATGCAGTAGAACCTTTATGCCATTATTGGCACGGACAACCTCTCTTGCTTGACGATATCCTTGTTCTAATTGTGCAGCAAGGCCAGCACAACCTGCTCCGGCACCTAAAGAAATTCTACGATCTCCAACCAAACCGGATGCAGCAGCAGAAACAGATGTTTGAGCAATACTGCTGGTGGATTGGGTGCCTGCTGCAGTGCCTCTATCTACAAAATTCAACTCTCCACTTCGTTCCCTCATCTCACTCTGATTAGGCAGGAAAACAGCTCGATCCAAAATATTACGTTCTGCGTTTCTAGTTTCCACAGCAGGAGCATTTGTGGTTTGACCAGAAGCAAACTGCTGACCTTGAGCTAGTAATGATGGTTTATTGCTGATTGAAGGTGGAGGACAAACTAGGTTAATTAACACATTAAGAGCTGGCTGTATAATCTGCAAGTACACAATAAAATGGAGGTGAATGTTAGTAATTAAACCAGTAAAACTACAAATCAATATCTGCTTTCAATGTCTGAAAATAGCAACTATACTTCCAAAGCCATAATACAATATCACAAAAAGGGCTTCATGTAAACACTAGCATTATTTGCTAGAACAAGAATAACAATAAGAGCAACATTACAATATCACAGCATATGCGCACCTCAGGGTCCACGAGACTACTAGCACTATTTGCTGCATCCAAAATAACCGCTATACCAGCACGATTATTGCTCAAAGTGGCATTTACAATCATCTTGCGGCTTATAGGCACCAAAGTAACAATGTGCAGAACACCTAATGCATACTGTAACAAGTCATGTAGGTAACGCTCAACAGGTGGAGCCTACAAAGATGACAAGAGGAATAAATAACCAATCGATGAGGCAGAAAATGACAAAACCAAAGGGCAAGAAGGGGCAGGCTGAGGTAAAAGTACACAGGATACCTGACACAATTCCAACATGGTAATATGTCCATTACAGCCTAAGAACTTCTCAACAGCAGGCCACCGAGTCCTCACAAAAGCAGGACCCAGCTTCCGGTCCTTCTGCAACTGCAGAAACACAGCATCCATAGCCTCATTACTAATATCAAGTGGCTTGTATACTGCTCTGGTGCTTGGAATACTCCGCACCCCACTCCGGTTACTTTTATTTGGGCGTATGGAATCCACAAGCAGAAGAAGATGAGCTCTGAAGTATTGCCGCAAAGCAACACATGCATGATAAGCTATCTGCTTTTCTGAGGAAGTCAGTACCTCAGACGGTGATCTCTCATTTCGAAATGATGATGTTCCAGACAAGCCTAATGGGGCAGAATTTGCCCCAGATCTTACCAAGGCAGCATCATTTAAAAGGCCCAATAATTTCTGCAAGCCATCCTGAGCATCAAAAGCATCAAGCACCGCTCTGAAGACAAATGCAGCAGCAAAAAATAGTGCTGCATTTTTCCTAACTTGATCCTGCGGACATTCAAGAAGTTGGATAGCTAGCTCAACCACTTGGTGAACAACATCAGACGGAAGTGCACAGACACGTTCCATTATTCCCTAGAGGAACATTAAGAAAAGAACATGTTAGTGGTCCCTTGCATTGTAAGGTATACTCAACTGATATCTAAATAAGATGTCATAAATTGCAAAATTCAAGTTTACATGTACTACCTGTAGGGAACCTATAGTAAATAAGCAAGAAGAAAGACCAAAAAAATTTTGAGCCACTCTTGGAACAGCAAGCAGTTTTTGCATGCCACCCCGATCAACAAACAATGCAGCAAACTTCCGATGGGCTGCTAAAGCGCAAATTAGCTTCATCACATCAGGTAAGAGAGAAGTAGCCTTTGATGCTTCTTCAATCTTGGAACTTCGTTGCAACAGGGCTAGACAGACATCTACGCCCTTTTCGTGCAGTACAGGCCCAAGGACTTCAACATATTCACCTAAAGTCTCAAGGCACTGAATACAGTATCTTTCTTTCAACTGTGCAAGTACCTCAACATTGGGAATAAAATACTCCTCAACATCCTCATTTCCTTCTGTTTCTGCAGCACTTTTATTTATTGGATCAGAACCGGTGCTAGTGGAGTCCCTATGAACAAATGAGGAGCATTACTAATTGCACTAAACAATGAAAACCAAAATATAGCAACCAAATTGCAAGTATTATGATCTGTGAAGTCTGTCCATGAGAAACACCCACCTTGAGACTTCAATGGCATTAGCAGCATCAACAACTGTCGTTGCTGCTTTGGATGCAGCCAATAATGCAGCTTCTTCATTGTTAGTAGTTTTGAACTCCTGAGGATAAAAAGTCAAAGCCAACGAAATTGATTTGAGGGGGGAAGGGAAAAATAAAAAGAGCAGAATCATGAGATCAGCTCATACCTCTAAAGCAGCACACTTGACAACTTCAGCTGCAGCTTCACCAGCTGCTTTGATGGCTTCAACAGGTGCATTAGCTGCCATAGCTTCAGCTTCAGCAGCTCTAACTGCTTTTTTAACCAGATCAGAGAAATCTTTACTTCCAACTTTGCATCCTTGAAAGCATTCATCATTGTCCTCTCTTTCCACTACCAGATTATCAGCATTAGTCTTTCCCACAAACTTCTTTGCCTCCAGCACCTTTCTTGCATCTAAATGCTTAGACAAATTTCTGTCTCTCATGCTATGTTGCAGTCCAGAACGACTTCCAGAGCCTGGTGAGGTTAGTGATTGTTCATTCTCCATGACCCCTTCAGAAGTCCTTCCTTTACCCTTTGACCTTGCAGAACCACGGTTTATCCTGCGCCTGGAGGATTCATCTCTCCCATTTTCATCAACTTCACCATATCTCAATTTTCCATCACGAATATCTCGAATATGCCATCTTTCCTCACTATCAGCAGCCACATCATGCATGTAAACCCCCCCTCCCCCCCCATCAGATAGTTGTCTGTCACCAACCCAACACTCCTCTCCACATGATTGCCGACTAGTGCTTCGTTCTTGATCCCGTTCAGGACAATGGTCATCTAAAGGTTTCTCATCTATTAGTCTGGGATCATCTATATGAGTTGTCTCTAGAACCTGCCGCACCCTGCCTCGACCTTCATCTCTACTTCTGAAAGAAGCAGCACCAGATAGACTCTTGCTTTCAGATAAATGGAAGGCATCATTTTGACAAGCAGTAATCTCACCAAGGACTCGTACACGAAGATAGCGCATAAGCTTAGCAGACAATCCAGAAGTCAAGACATCTTCCACCACTTGACCACCACTGCAACATTCAATAAAGCTAAGAATGACCCGAAGGAGAAAACAAGAATAATAGATGAATTACAACATCAGCCACATAAGAACAGGAAAAACGAGAAACAGAAACATCAAGATAGGAGCAGACCCTGCCAAACACACAGCAAGAAGTCCAGTGGAATAGGTTTTCAAAATTTCAGCATCCGAGGCTTCATTTCTTGGCAAGTCATGCTTGCAGTTGTGATCTTCAATAGAAAATCTAGAAGTCTCATTCATTACCCAAGCTTTGATGTTCTCCAAAACGGGTTCTTCAAAAACATGAGGATACTGTGACCCATTTAAAGATTCATCAAGTCAGAAAATATCCTATAAATTGAGACAAGCGAAGTTAAATACATATGAAAAAAAATCTCACAATCCAAGTGACAGAACAACTTAGAAGAAGTCTAGCAGCTGCTGCCTGGACAGAGGTTGAATATCGACTCTCAGAAAGAAACTTCGATGATATCAAATCAAAAAATTCATCATTTTCCTGAGCGCAAAGGGAAATGCTCGAAGTAAGAACTTTTCTTAAAAGCACAATAATGCTCTAAAAACTCAAACCATATCTAGTCTAAATAACATAAAAATGAAAGAAGATAAAAAAATAGAAAGCTGAATGAAATGAAAAAAATAAAATTACTGTAATCATAAGAATAACAAACTTATGTAGCAGTGTAAACAAAAGGAAATGAAGAAGAGTTCATTACCCTGACTAAGTTCCCCAGTTGTCCAACATTATGAGAGGCACGACCATTGCTGGAAGAAGGACAGTTCTCTTCAAGGCATCTAAAACTAAATACAAAGAGAATTCAAAACATTTGTACACTATGCAGGAATCAAGATGAATACCCAAATGAAAATAAATAATTACTAGAACTAGATAGTTTAAAAATAAAAGCAATAGATCATCCTTCATACCGGTTTAACCTAAAAAGGTACCTTGGATTAGCTCAGCAATAACATAAAACATTAAAAACATTGAAATAACAAGGAATTAAACATGAAACCTGAAATGCATGAAAATACAAAACAACATAAAACTAACCAAATTACTCCTTATTTAACCAAATTACCTATGGCCGCGTGCAATAAAATGGTAAAATGAGTATAGTATAAATCTCTTCAGAGGAGTTACCAATAGGACATTACTGATCATCCATGCATTTACAGGTCAACCTCCCCAACTTTTCTTTTTGAAAGTACAAAAGTTCCAATACAATCAATGTATTACAAGAACAGAACTAAATAACTAATTCAACAACTATAACTAACAAACTAACCAGAGTAAAAGAACCCACACATGTACATAAGGTGGGACTCGAACATGGGACCTCAAAGTTCCAAGGACCTTGCTCAATTTGAGCCAAGGCCTCATTGCATGCAGTTTGTTATGGCTCATTTTTGGACCACAATAAAATCTTCAGACTTGTTTAGTTTCTAAGGAAACGGTATTGGAATTTTTCAGGTTTTCGAACACTAAACTATGCGTTCAATAAGTCTTAGTAAGTAATTGTTATCATAACCAAGCATTGGACGAAATGATAGGGGTACGAACCATCAAGTATGGGGATTACGTACAAATAGAAGTATACTAGTATTAAATTTTTCATCAAAAAGATGAGTATTAAATTAAACTGTGCAAGCATTTACTTATCATGGCTGTTTAGTAGAAATAAACTGATAAGAAGAAAACCATTTAGCAAAGAAAAATACAGACTAAAGAGAGAGAGGGCGCGTACAGAGACTCCTGAGTTTCGAGAAGGCAGGCGAGAGCATGGAGCACGGTAGGATTAGGGTTATCAGGAGAAGAAGTGATCTTTTCCATGAGAGCCTGCGCTTTTGCCATCAATTCCTCGTCTTCCTTCCTACCTTCTTCTTCTTCCTCCTCCTCCTCCTCTTCGTCGTCCTCCTCTTCTTCTGCTTCTTCTTCGTCGTGATGTTGCTGCTCTATTTCTGTAGGTTGCTGCTCTATTTCTGCAGGTTGCTGCTCTTCCGTTTGATTCTGATCATCATTTTGATTGGAATTGGGATGAGAATTAGGATTGCGATTGGGCGGTTGCCCATGGTTCGACATATCATCCATGTCTGAGCTGCAAGAAAAGAAACAGTATATGCTACGCTACTAATGAAATACTACGATGAAAATCAAAGGTCAAAGCAAAGCAAAAATACTAAAGGTGATGATAGGTCCGACGGTGTACGGAGTAAAGAGAAGGGTTGTTTCCCTCGCACGAGTCGCAAACGGAATCTGGAAAAATTCGTCTCTCTCTATTTTCCGCTTTTATAAGCAACAAAGGAGGGATATAGGGAAAAGGGCAAAGGGATCCGAAGCTTTCTGATTATACCCGAACCCCAACCCACTTCTGTTCTGGCCTGGATCCGGTTCTTTTCTATCGTAACTTTTTACTTTGAATATATTATTTAAAGGTTGAATGTAATATTTGGTACATGAATTTACTTTTTTTTAATTTGATATCTAATTTATTTTCATTTTAGTATCTAAATTTGTCACTTCCTTTTGCTAATTTGTATCTAAGTTTTTTTCTCCAATTTAGTACATGAGCTTGACATTTTTTTTAGCAACCCTCACCCATTTCGTTAGTTGGTACAAATGAGACATGCTATAAAAATATATGTAAGCCAAAATTCTTAAAATCATTGAAAAGTTGTAATTTAAATTTTTTTTTTTTTGTAAAATCATTAAATCAAGTTTTGACTGTTTGAATGGTTTTATAAACAAATTTAAATCACTTAAAAATGATTCGGGTGGGTCGAGGTTTTCGTAACTCATTTTGGGCCTAGGGAGGCCGAAAAAGCTCAAATAGTGTAAGATTATTTTGATAGGAAATTAGATTAAATTTTAAATTTTAAATTTTAAATTATTTTTATAAAAATATAGATAGATTCAATTTTAGGACTTTAAAACCACGTTGAAATCGTTTAAAAATTAGTGATCGTGTCAAACAGTCGAGTTTTAATATTTATAAAAGAGTGATCGAACCTGTAGACTAACTGCGACAACGATAGAGACAAGTGCACCTATCGAACAGTAGTATATCTCAGGCAATAATATCTTATCGAACCCATGTAATAGCCCAAATTTCAGTTATATCAGAAATAGTGATTCGAGAACACCAAATCTAACAAATGAACTCGCAAGTTATATTATTTAATATTTACAAGCCAAATGTAGCTTTTAAAAGATTTTTGAAATAGTAGATTTTGTTTTATAAAGATTTATTTGATTAAGAAATCGAGAAAAAGAGGTATCGAGATCTCAGTATTATAAATCGAGTCATAAATATTTATATGAATATTTACGGAATGTTAATAAGGTAGTACTAAAATTTCGTTAGAAAATTTTGACGTTTGGGTGGTTAATTAAAGAAAAAAGGACTAAATTGAAAAAGGTGTAAAAGTTACTAGAAGGATTAAATAGCTTAATTGTCAAATGAGGAAGAACCTAAAGTGAAAATAAGCCCAAAAGAGATATTTTGGGCGGCAATAGCTGAGAAAAATCAGGAAATGGATGAAATAAGGGCAAACTTGGAAAATTGCCAAAATTAGCTAAATAAAAATGGGACCAAATTGGAATATCTAGAATTTTCTTCATTTCTCTTCATTTTCATCAGCTGAAAAACAGCCATGGAAGAGGGTTCAAGCTGGTTTTCATACTCTGGCTTCATGTAAGTTTAATTCTTGCTTTCTCCTTGAAATTTCTATGTTTTTGAACTTTTACAATTGGGTCCAACTTAGTATGTCATTAGTTTTTGATTCTATGACTAATTTTTAAAGTTGCTATGGATGAGTGCTGGAATAATATGATGAACAAATATAGAATTTAAGCTTTAATTTTGATATATGATGATTTTATCAAGTAAAATTGATGGAAATTGGACTTTAGGACCTAATTGTGAAAGAGTTGAAATTAAGGCCTAGTGTTAAAATTCTGATTTTGAAAGGTTATGAAGTAGTTTAAAATGATAGAGGAGAGTATTAAATGAGAAAATTAGCTAAATTTAAGGGTTAATTGAGCAAGGACTAAATTGTATGAATTGTGGAATTTGGGACAAAATAAAAATCAACATGTTATACTAAAGCAGTTTTGGACAGCAGCAGTTATCTAACTTTGAAAAATCACCAAAAATTGTAGAAATTGAATTATAAGTTGAGTGAGATATATAATTAAAGCTTGTTGAGTCTATTTTCATATAAAAGGAACAGAGAAAGAAAAGAATGTCTATATATTGAGATATTTAAAGTTTTGTAAGACTGGTTTAGAATAACTTCGTGATCCCCTGTTCTTACTTTATAAATTCACTAAAAATTGTAAAAAAATAATTATGAGTTATAATTTACATTTTTGTATCCCTTAGTGAGCCTATTTTCATTAGAAATAATCGAAAACACTATATGAAAATCGTACTATGAGATAATTTATTTTTAGTGAAAAGAGGTCAGAGCTGCTGGACTGTGTAACAGGGGAGATCTTAACTAATAAACTGTACTAATTGGCCACACCAAAAATTCTGGAAAAATTATAGTAAGAAGATATGTGAGTCTAGTTTCAAATAAAATTAACAGATCTTAATTTGGAGTTCTTTAGCTAAAGATAAAAATAATTGAGTGACTATAACACGGATGGACAGGTTGAATATTCACATAAGTAAATAGTGAAAATTATAGATAATGTTACTTACAAGTGTGTTGTTTATACTAAGGATGTGGATGGAGAGGAGGATGAGGAAAAATAATATATGAACGACTTGTGTATAAATTGATCACATGCTCGATTATAATTAATAAATGTTGAATTAGAAATGAAATAATGTTTTATTTGGAATGTTTATTATGAAATTATGATTATCTTTATAATACAAAAATTAAACTTGTGAGTTTATACGGCTAAATTTTAGTGATCATTTGTTAATTTTATGAACTTCATAATGCGTTATTTCATATGTAATGATGATAAAATCGTGAATAATGTAAAAGCATGAAAATTGAATAAACGATCAAATTGAGCACTTTAGTTCAGCGACAAGACGAGTTGACAAAAAAGACCATGATTGAACCATGGCAACAAGTGATAAGTGATAGCTTCAGCTACACTTATCTGATCAAGGAAAAGTGAAAGTGATAAGTGATAGCTTCTGTAACACCCCCTACCCGTATTCGTTGCCGGAATAGGGTATGAGGCATTACCTAAGTTTAACGAGTTAATACTATTTTTATTATGAATTCAATATAGCCCTTTTATAAATATCCAATCTTCCCTGTAATATAAAACCAAACAATCCTGTCCATTTCAATCCAATTTGATACCAAATCACACTTCTACTATAATTATATTATTCAGCATATTTATCACAGTTTACTTTAATACATACTCATTAAACAAGTTTTAGTATTTATATAATCATCAAACATATACATGCCATATAAATCAAAAGGAAATTTACAAAAGCTACCGGGGATAATCTTGATAGTGTGATCCTCAGTGTTGATCCGATCCTCCGTATATTTACACGTCAATCTACATGAGACATTGAATACACTCAAGTAAGTTTATAGAAACTTAGTAAGTTCATAGGCATAAAATATAAATCTTACCAAACATTCATACACTTATACATTATGTACAATTACTAAGTTCACTGTCAACCACAATTTGGTGAGTGCTTTCAGTATAATCTCACTACCATTTATCCATTTACTTTAACTCTTTTGGGCCCTTTTTGTCACTTACCATTCTTAATCAAATTGGGGAACGGTTACGAAAAAATTGAGTACTTCACTTCCACTTTTCACTGATCAGGTAGCCGAAGCTACCACTTTTCATCGATCGTAGCAAGCTACCACTTTTCACCGATCGTAGCGAAACTACCACTTTTCATCGATCGGTAGCCAAGCTACCACTTTTTACTTTCACTTGCCACCGATCGAAGTACTCAAATCCGATGTTCCGCTCAATTTGATCATTTAATCACTTTTCGCATTGTCAATTTATCCTTAACTTATCAACAAATATATCTCATCATACATGATATAATTCATAGGATTTACATTTAATCATTAAATTTCAGCCATATGAACTTACCTGAGTCGATTTGCAGAATTTGAGAAAATTCAGAGACTATTCAGCTACTTTTTCTTTTCCTCGACTTGCTTCGGGTTCTTGATCTATCATTGTAAAATCATTCATTTATCAGTATTGATTTCACCTTTACCCTATTTCATATCCTTAAGGATTACAACCCACATATAAGTAACATGGTCTATAATTTAACTATTTACTTGTATGGATATTCAAGCTGTCCATCCGTGTCATAGTCACTAAATTATTTTTATCTTGAGCTACAAAACTCCAAATTAAGATCCGTTAATTTTCCTTGAAACTAGACTCGCATATCTTCTTACCATAAAATTTTTAGAATTTTTGGTTTGGCCAATAAGTACAGTTTATTCTTTAAAGTCACCCCTGTTCTGCTGTCTGACAGTTCCGACCCATCTTCACTAAAAATTAATTATCTCCTTTTTCAGGATTCGGATGATGTTAACGTTTATTTCTATTGAAAATAGACTCACTCAGGATTTTAATGATATAAATTTAAGACCCCAATTATTTTTATACAATTTTGATGATTTTTCAAAGTCAGAACAGGGAACCTGAATTCATTCAGACCTTGTATCACAAAACCTATTATATCTCATGATTTACAATTTATTGCTTACAACGTTTCTTCCATAAGAAACTAGACTCAATAAGCTTTAATTTCATATTTTGTTCATCTTCTAATTCAACTTCTACCATTTATGGTGCTTTTTCAAAGTTAGACTACTGCTGCTGTCCAAAACAGTTTCAGTGCAAAGTGTTGATTTCCATTTTGCCCCAAATTTCAGAGTTCATACAATTCAGTCCTTGATCAATTACCCCTCAATTAAGATAATTTTTGTAAATTAATACTTTACCTAATCATTATGAGTTATTTCAAACCTATTGGAATTCAGAATTTCCACATAAAACCCTAACTTCAAATTCTTTTCAAATTAGGTCTCAAACATTCACTTTCTATTCAATTCTTTCAATAAAATCAGCATATAAACCATTTAAAGTTATAATTCCATGCTAAATCATCATATACTTCCAGAACATATTCATAGCAACTTCCAACTTCATTCATAAAATCTAAAACTAATGAATTCACCAAGTAGACCTAGTTGTAAAAGTCATAAAAACACAAAAATTTCAAGAAATAATCAAGAATTGAACTTACTTGCAGTAAAAATATGAAAAACCAGCTTAGGGAAAACCCTTCCATGGTGTTTTGCTGATGAGAATGCAGAAAAATAAAGAGAAATCTAGATAATTCCACTTTAGTCCTAGTTTTATTAAGTAAATTTTGCAATATTCCAATTTTACCCTTATTTCTCCTTATTTTCTCTGGTTTCATGCCCTTGCCGTCCAGCCCAAATACACCTTGGGTCTATTTGCCTTTTAAGCCCTCTTTCTTTTATCATTTAAGCTATTAATCATTTCTCATAACTTTACATTTATTACAACTTAGTCCTTTTTGTTCAATTAACTATCGGAACTTTAAAATTTCTTGACGAAACTTTAATACTAACTTAATAACACTCCATAAATATTTATAAAACATTTATGGCTAGATTAAAAATCTCCGAGGTCTCGATACCTCGTTTTCGATTCTAATTATTATTATTATTATTTATTTTTTTATTTTTTTATTTTTTAACTTCACATTTAACTTATACTCACTAAATTAATAATATTTTCTACTCACTTGTCGGATTTAGTGACCTCGAATCACTATTCCGACACCACTGAAAATTTAGGCTATTACAACTCTTCCCCCCTTTTAAGAAATTTCGTCCTCGAAATTTCGTACCTGTGAATAAATTCGGATACTGAAATCTCATCAATTCCTCCGTCTCCCAGGTTGCCTCCTCCAATCCATGTCGATTCCATAACACTTTAACTAGTGGTACACGTTTATTTCTCAACTCTTTGACTTCTCGAGCTAGAATTTTCTTGGTTCCTCCGAATAGGTCATATCGGGTTGGAGTTCTATTTCCGTATGAGGAATTACATGTGATGGATCTGATCTGTACCGTCTCAACATAGATACATGAAACACGTTATGAATCTTTTCAAGCTCTGGAGGCAAAGCCAATTTATAAGCTACCGGACCGATTCTTTCAATGATTTCATACTACCGATAAATCGTGGATGAGTTTTCCCTTTTTGTCGAACCGCAAAACTTTCTTCCACGGTGACACTTTCAAAAATACACGATCACCCACATTAAACTCTATATCTCTTCTTTTCAAATCGCATATGACTTTTGTCGATCGGATGCGACTTTTAGACATTCTCGAATAATCTGAACTTTTCTTGGTTTCCGAATCAAGTCCACCCACTAGTTTTGGCTCACTTAATTCGACCAATATAATGGAGTTCTACATTTTCTCCCATATAGAGCTTCAAACGGTGCCATTTTAATACTAGTTTGATAACTATTATTATAAGCAAATTCAGCTAAAGGTAAATACCTTTCCCAACTGCCGCCAAACTCAAGTATAGAGCACCTTAACATATCTTCTAAAATCTGAATCACTCGCTCTGACTGTCCATCTGTCTGGGGATGAAAAGCTGTGTTGAAATTTAATTTGGTGCCCAAAGCTTCTTGTAATTTACTCCAAAATCTTGAGGTAAATCTAGGATCTCGATCTCGAAATAATAGATATTGGCACCCCATGTAATCTCACTATCTCCGACACATATAACTCCGCCAACTTTTCAAGTGGATAATCTACTCGATAGGAATAAAATGTCTGATTTAGTTAACCGATCAATAATCACCCAAATCGAATCTTTCTTCTTGAGTTATTGGTAATCCGGATACAAAATCCATCGTGACATGTTCCCATTTCCACTGAATCATAATGGGTCAGTATAATGACCACTTAAGACTTGATGCTCGGCTTTCACTGCCGACAAATTAAACATCTTGCTACATATTCACAGATTTCCGTTTCATTCGGGCCACCAATACATTTTCTTCAAATCACAATACATTTTCGTACTACCCGGTGAATAGAACACATGCTCTTGTGAGCCTCTGATAAAATATCATTTTTCAAGTCTAAATTATTCGGAACACATATTCTATTATGATAATATAACATACCATTTTCATCAATGGAGTATTCTGGGCTTAGCTCATTTTGAACCATCTGTCGTTTCAACATCAACTCTGGGTCTTCATCTTGTAGCTCCCGAATCCGTTGAAAGAACACAGGTTTAGCTTTTAATTCTGCTAGTACAGAACCATCTTCATTAATAGATAAGTGAGCATTCAATGCCCGTAATGCAAATAATGATGATTTTCGACTAAGTGCATCTGCTACAACATTTGCTTTCCACGGATGATAGTCAATGACAAGATCATAATCTTTCAAAGAACTCTAACCATCGCCTCTGCTCTCGATTTAACTCTTTTGATTCATTAAATACTTTAAGCTTTTATGATCGATACACATAGCATTTCTCACCATATAAATAATGTCTCCATATCTTCAAAGCAAATACGATCACGCCAATTCCAAATCATGTGTAGGATAATTCTTCTCGTATGTTTCGATTCTTTGAGAGGCATATGCCACCACTTTGCCTCGACCGCATAAGTACACAACCCAAACCATTAAAAGACGATCACTATAAACCACAAACCAGACACCCGATTCGTTGAGTCAACACTGGAGCCTCTGTTAACATCTTTTTCAACTGATCGAAACTTTGCTGACATTCACTTGACCATATAAATTCAACATTCTTTTGTAGTAATCGAGTCAACGGTAAGGTAATCCTTGAGAAATCTTTGACAAATCGACGATAATAACCTGCCAGTCCTAGAAAACTCCGTACTTCAGTAACATTCTTCGGAACTTTCCAATTTATCACTGCCGTTACCTTACTTGGATCCACTCTAATTCCATCAGCTGATACAATATGACCCAAAACGCAACTTCATGGAGCCAAAACTCACATTTCTTTGAATTTCGCATACAACTGCTTTCTCCCGCAAAATCTGTAATACAATCCTTAAATGTTGTGCATGTTCAGACTCTGTCTTTGAATAAATCAATATATCATCAATGAACACAACCACAAATCTATCCAAATATGACTGAAAAATTCGATTCATCAAATCCATAAAGGCAGCAGGAGCATTGGTTAAACCAAATGGCATCACCAAGAATTCACAAGTGACCATACCGGTTCTAAGGCGCTTTTGGCACATCACACTCTTTAACTTTCAATCGATAATACCGGATCAAGATCTATCTTGAAAAATACTACAGCACCTTTCAACTGATCAAATAGATCATCAATACGAGGCAAAGGATATTTATTCTTTATCGTTACCTTATTTAACTGCCTGTAATCTATACACAGTCTTAAGAAACCGTCCTTCTTTTTCACAAACAAGACAGGTGCACCCCAGGGCGACATACTCGGTCTGATGAATCCTTTATCTAATAACTCTTACAACTGCGTCTTCAACTCTCTTAATTCTGTTGGAGCCATTCTGTACGGTGTTACTGAGATAGGAGCTGTTCCAGGAATCACATCAATTGCAAATTCAACTTCTCTGTCGGGTGGTAAACCGGGTAACTCTTCAGGAAACACATCAGGAAATTCATTCACCACTGGTACTTGTTCGAGCTTTAAATCGGAACTTCGAGTATCAAGAATATAGGCCAAGAATACTTCGTTGCCTTTACGTAATAACCTCTGAGCAGAGAGAGCTGAAATAATTCTGACTGTATCACCCATATTTTCAAACCCAACTGAAATTACATCCCCTGTTTGACATTTCAAACTGATATGTTTATCACGACAATTCACTACCGCTTCATATTTCATTAACCAGTCCATCCCCAAAATAATATCAAATTCCCGAAAGGGTAACAACATCAAATCAGCGGGGAATTCATAGCCTTTCACTATCAGTGGACAATTTCGACATATCAAATTAACTGTTACACTTTGACCTAATGGATTAGTGACTTGTATATCAAATGCAGTGGACTCAACAGAAAGTTTCTTTTCAGATACTAGCATAGCACAAATATATGAATGAGTAGACCTGTGGTCTATTAATGCATAAACAAGAACATCATAAAGATAGAAAGTACCAAAGAATTACATCAGAGCCGTAGCTCTTCTCTTGCTCGAATGGCGTAAATGCGTCTTTGGTGCTCTATTCTCGATCGACTAACGATTCTCTCATACCCGAACGGTAGTCCTCAGTAAATCTTTCCTGCTCGAACGTCTATTTCTTTGGAGAGTGATTTTCAGATCTCTTTCTGCTCCACTTCATCTTTTGCGGTGAGGACAATCTCGAATAAGATGATCAAGAGCCCCACATTTATAACAAGCCCCATCTTAGTCCCGCATTCACCGAAATGATGTCTTCCACAATATTGACACTTAGGTCGGGGAGCATCCTGAACACTGCTCACACTTGCTGCAGGTCTATTAAACACCTTGAAATCGGATTGTCTTGATCTACCTCTACTCAATTTTCCCGGCACTGATGTAGTTCGACTACTTTCTTCTCTAAATTTCTTTACCGGCAAATTTGAAAACGACTTTGAAGCACCTCTTTTGAATAACTCTTTACTTTTTTGATCCCGTTGTATTTTTCTGTTATATACTTCTTCGAGCTTTTGAGCACGGTCTGACAAAACAACAAACTCTCGTATTTCATTGCCCCCAATCATCATTCTAATCTCATCATTTAACCCTTCTTCAAATCTGATACACATCTCTTCTTCAGTAGGTACAATGTCTCGGGCATATTTGCTGAGGTAGACAAATTCTCTTTCGTATTCAGCCACTGATTTATTTCCCTGCCGTAAATCAAGAAATTCCCTTTTCTTTTTATCCAAATAACGTCTGCCCACATATTTCTTCTTAAATTCATTTTGGAAAAATTCCCAAGATATTTTCTCATCGGTACCACTACTCAATCGTTTCCCACCAACTATAAGCCTTTTCTTTCAAGAGGGACACAAGACATCTCAAATAATCATCCGGTGAGCAAGCCATTTCTTTAAAAATTCTTATCAAACTCAGAACAAGATTCACTTTGACGGGTCATCATCGGTCCTTCCCAAATTCTTCACCCCAAGTTTTCTAAGCCTTTCCAATGGAGAACGCCATCGAATTCATCGTTGTAGGAGGTGGAGGAGCAGCGAGGTACCACCGATGGAGCGATGGTGGGAGGAGGTGGTGAGCACGATTTCTTTCTTGCATCGTTCAAAGATACCACCGATTCATAATCCCATAAATCATATTCTTTAATTCTTGCTCTCGCATTAAAGAAATCGAACATCACCGCTTGTTGCTCGTTCGAAATCAGATTCTCATCGTTAACTTCTTCCCGCTCCAAGACGTTCGAGTCTATCGACATCTCTATAATTGGAAAGTATCTATAAAATAACAAATATTAGATCGGATCATACACATCACACTATCATGATTTATATGGCATGTATTTCTAAACACTTTATACATCACAATTGTTCCGAGAATCACTAAACCGGCTCGGATACCACTAAATGTAACACCCCTACCCGTATTCGATTCTTTTAATAGGGTATGAGGCATTACCTAAGTTTAACGAGTTAATACTATTTTATTATGAATTCAATATAGCCCTTTTATAAATATCCAATCTTCCCCGTAATATAAAACCAAACAATCTGTCCATTTCAATCCAATTTGATACCAAATCACACTTCTACTATAATTATATTATTCAAAGATATTTATCACAGTTTACTTTAATACATACTCATTAAACAAGTTTTAGTATTTATATAATCATCAAACATATACATGCCATATAAATCAAAAGGAAATTTACAAAAGCTACCGGGGATAATCTTGATAGTGTGATCCTCAGTGTTGATCCGATCCTCCATATATTTACACGTCAATCTACATGAGACATTGAATACACTCAAGTAAGTTTATAGAAACTTAGTAAGTTCATATGCATAAAAATATAAATCTTACCAAACATTCATACACTTATACATTATGTACAATTACTAAGTTCACCTGTCAACCACAATTTGGTGAGTGCTTTCGTATAATCTCACTACCATTTATCCATTTACTTTAACTCTTTTGGGCCCTTTTTGTCACTTACCATTCTTAATCAAATTGGGGAACGGTTACGGAACAATTGAGTACTTCACTTCCACTTTTCACTGATCAGGTAGCCGAAGCTACCACTTTTCACTGATCAGGTAGCCGAAACTACCACTTTTCACTGATCAGGTAGCCGAAACTACCACTTTTCATTGATCAGGTAGCCGAAGCTACCACTTTTCACTTTCACTTGCCACTGATCAGAAGTACTCAAATCCGATGTTCCGCTCAATTTGATCATTTAATCACTTTTCGCATTGTCATTTTATCCTTAACTTATCAACAAATATATCTCATCATACATGATATAATTCATAGGATTTACATTTAATCATTAAATTTCAGCCATATGAACTTACCTGAGTCGATTTGCAGAATTTGAGAAAATTCAGAGACTATTCAGCTACTTTTTCTTTTCCTCGACTTGCTTCGGGTTCTTGATCTATCATTGTAAAATCATTCATTTATCAGTATTGATTTCACCTTTACTCTATTTCATATCCTTAAGGATTACAACCCACATATAAGTAACATGGTCTATAATTTAACTATTTACTTGTATGGATATTCAAGCTGTCCATCCGTGTCACAGTCACTAAATTATTTTTATCTTGAGCTACAGAACTCCAAATTAAGATCCGTTAATTTCCCTTGAAACTAGACTCGTATATCTTCTTACCATAAAATTTTTAGAATTTTTGGTTTGGCCAATAAGTACAGTTTATTCTTTAAAGTCACCCCTGTTCTGCTGTCTGACAGTTCCGACCCATCTTCACTAAAAATTAATTATCTCCTTTTTCAGAATTCGGATGATGTTAACGTTTATTTCTATTGAAAATAGACTCACTCAGGATTTTAATGATATAAATTTAAGACCCCAATTATTTTTATACAATTTTTGATGATTTTTCAAATTCAGAACAGGGGAACCCGAATTCATTCAGACCTTGTCTCACAAAACCTATTATATCTCATGATTTACAATTCTATTGCTTACAAAGTTTCTTCCATAAGAAACTAGACTCAATAAGCTTTAATTTCATATTTTGTTCATCTTCTAATTCAACTTCTACCATTTATGGTGATTTTTCAAAGTTAGACTACTGCTGCTGTCCAAAACAGTTTCAGTGCAAAGTGTTGATTTCCATTTTGCCCCAAATTTCAGAGTTCATACAATTCAGTCCTTGATCAATTACCCTCAATTAAGATAATTTTGTAAATTAATACTTTACCTAATCATTATGAGTTATTTCAAACCTATTGGAATTCAGAATTTCCACATAAAACCCTAACTTCAAATTCTTTTCAAATTAGGTCTCAAACATTCACTTTCTATTCAATTCTTTCAATAAAATCAGCATATAAACCATTTAAAGTTATAATTCCATGCTAAATCATCATATACTTCCAGAACATATTCATAGCAACTTCCAACTTCATTCATAAAATCTAAAACTAATGAATTCACCAAGTAGACCTAGTTGTAAAAGTCATAAAAACACAAAAATTTCAAGAAATAATCAAGAATTGAACTTACTTGCAGTAAAAATATGAAAAACCAGCTTAGGGAAAACCCTTCCATGGTGTTTTGCTGATGAGAATGCAGAAAAATAAAGAGAAATCTAGATAATTCCACTTTAGTCCTAGTTTTATTAAGTAAATTTTGCAATATTCCAATTTTACCCTTATTTCTCCTTATTTTCTCTGGTTTCATGCCCTTGCCGTCCAGCCCAAATACACCTTGGGTCTATTTGCCTTTTAAGCCCTCTTTCTTTTATCATTTAAGCTATTAATCATTTCTCATAACTTTACATTTATTACAACTTAGTCCTTTTTGTTCAATTAACTATCGGAACTTTAAAATTTCTTGACGAAACTTTAATACTAACTTATTAACACTCCATAAATATTTATAAAACATTTATGGCTAGATTAAAAATCTCCGAGGTCTCGATACCTCGTTTTCGATTCTAATTATTATTATTATTTATTTTTTTATTTTTTTATTTTTTAACTTCACATTTAACTTATACTCACTAAATTAATAATATTTTCTACTCACTTGTCGGATTTAGTGACCTCGAATCACTATTCCGACACCACTAAAAATTTAGGCTATTACAGCTTCGGCTACACTTATCTGATCAAGGACAAGTGAAAGTGAAAAGTGGCAGCTCTGATTTCCTGATCAGTGAAAAATGGTAGCTCCGGCTACCTGGTCAGTGAAAAGTGGTAGCTCTGGCTACCTGATCAGTGAAAAGTAAAAAGTGGTAGCTCCGGCTACCTGATCCGTGAAAAGTGGTAGTTCCGGCTACCTGATCAGTGAATAATGCTAGCTTCGGCTACAAGTGACAAGTGATTTTTGTGTAAGGCCATATTTGGGATATGGCATCGGTGTGATATGTGTTTAAGATGTATGACCATAGCTGGGCTATGGCATTCTAGTGAAAGGTGATGAATTGACGGATAAGTCCATGGTTTCACCATGGCATAATGATAGTGAAGATGTAAGATCATGGCTGGGCTATGGCATTCTAGTGAAAAGACCACAACTTTGTTATGGCATCGGTGATTGTCGGTGAAATTCAAATGCATACCTGGGCAAGAGACCAATTCGTAAGACGCTCACTAATTTGACAAAGTTTGGTAAGTGTTACATAGTATTATGTGATATAAGGAAATACTGAATTGATGAGACATGAACATAGAACTTGGTTGATAAATGAGTTCATTTGTAATTTTATATTTGTACACCCTTGCATGTATTATCCGTATGAATTGGTATTCCAAATGAGTTAATAATAAGAGTTCTAATATGAAATAATCAATTCTAAATGAAATATTATGAAAATGTAAATGAAATACGAGATATGATTGTTATATATTATATGAATACATAATGTGAAAAAATATAAGTACAAGAGAAATTTAATGAGAATTGAGCCCATATATGTTTCTTGTTATTTATATGAAGTGTACGACTAAATAGTATTAAGTATAAGGCTCGGTTGAATATCTTGAATTGGTTTTTGTATGTATTAAATGTGGGACCCTTGTAAATGAGATAAATTTTAGGATATTGCGAAAAACTTCGTACGATCCTGATTTAGTCCCGACCCGATCCTAATGCATGATTTGGACTTCAAAGGTAACTTTATAATCAATATTGGTATTTGAGTGATAAATGGTTTCAATTATCTGTAAGTGTTCCATACTTCTCGGTAATGCCTTGTACTTTGTTCTGGCAACGGATACGGGTAGGGGTGTTACAACCCAAGGGAACCTAAAAGTACTACTAATCACTTTCTTTCTATTATTTAGCCTGAAATATGAAGTGATTGAATTATTAAACTAATAAAATACTTAAACTAAATGAAAAAACAAAAGAACGAATTAGAGAAAGACTTTAGGAAAACTCAGTTGATAAAGACGATACCCTCAGAAAGAATCCACCTATGACTTCACTTATTATTTATTCCCTAAACCATATGATTTCTTGACTTAGCTTGATCCGTGAGACTCCCTAACCTATGTTAAACCATCTCTCGATGCGAATAACGTCTCATATTAGGTTAATTAGTGGAACTCTCGTTCTCTTATAATAACCCCCTAAGGAAGCAGTAAATCGATCAATGGATTCCCATATTAGGTTTCACCCTAATTCGACAAAATCTCGTAACCCTATCTCTAGGCGCCCGATCAACTCCGCTCAATTATGCTAGATCTACTCTTAGGTAGGGTCTATTCCTCCTCCACCTAAGCACATCAGATTAAATTAAGCAACATAATTAAGAGCAAACCAAGTACTTATCATATAATTTAGAAATCAAATAACAAAATCCATCATAGGTTTCATCCCCTTCAGGTATCTGAAGGGTTTAGTTCATAACTAAATACGAAAACATCTCAAGAGAAAATAATAAACAAAATATAAGAAATCCCTAAAACCCCCTGAAGGAATTAACGGAGAGATCCTCCGTCTTGAATGGAGTTCCGACTTCTTGAGATGGATCAACTGGCTATCTTCAAGTGACTCCTTAAAAGATGAAAGCTTCAACAAAAGCCTCTGCAAAAAGCTCCCATTTAATGTCTGCCTTGGGTTGTTTATATAGGCTTTGGGATGCTATACTTGGCTCATAAGTACCTCTTTTAAGTAGAATTACTATTAGGGTATTGGAGTAGACTTAGGAGTATGTTTCTTTGGCTTCAAGCATCCAAATTCGAGTGAAATTGCTCTCTCCTGCGGTAGGGGCATGGCCATGGCACACGCCCGTGTAACTCGTGGTTTGGCTGTGCCTTGATTCTTTCGTTTTGGGCACAGTCGTGTAAGTCAAGATTCAGGCCGTGCTTCAGGTCTGTCGATTTGGACACAGCCATGTAGATCGCCATGCACGTCCGTGTGATAAATGAATGCTGCACGACCATGTGTCACAGAGTTAAGGCCGTGCTCTAGGTAATTAGCGAGGCACAATCGTGTGGGATTTGGGCCAGGCCGTGTTGATTGCTTGTTAAGGCCCAATTATTCCGTTTTAAGCCCGTTTTATGTTCTTTTTATCCTCGGGTGCTTTCTTGTGTATAAACATGAAAAGAAAGGATTAAAAGCACCTTTTTATATAAATCAAGGGCTAAATCATCCAAAAGCCTATTAAATAGGGGGTTAAAATATGTTACTTTTACGGTTTATCAATTGGTTTTTGGGAGTTCGAAGATATACGAGACCAAAATAGACCTTAGAAGGTTAAAAGGGTTAAAAATAGTACAGGGACCTGATTAGACACTATGGTATCAATATAGTCTCCAATTGTACCGATACAAGTCCCCCGTATTGTAGATTTTTTTCAATTTTGACTTGCTTCTTTCAATATTTTAACGCCATAATATCGATACAACTATGCCATGAGTCAAAAATTATCCTGCAATTCCATTGTTTTGATTCCTAAAAGTTCATTATAAAAATTTAGACTTAGAGGACTCAAAAACCAAGTTTTAAACACCAAAATCAACTACCGAAACACCTCCAAACATTGCATATATAAATCATGCTTCATTCATGTTTCAAAAACATCACGAGAAACAAGTTTAATGCTACCAAAGCATGAGTTTAATTAATAACAACCTAGTTAGGACATCAAATACAATAAGCTTAATATGACCATTAGGGCCTCTAACATATTGTCTCAACAATTAGCTACTTTAAATTCTAAGGGCTTGTAACATCCTGAAAAGGGCCTATGCATTTTCAGTTTAATTGTATGAAATGACAAGTTTAAGCACTGAGAATAAATTTTGATATTTTTGGAAACACGAAATGCATAAAATGGAAACACGAACATTTTGGAAACTTGAACATTTTGGAAACACGAACATTTTGAAACTCGAACATTTTGGAAATGATCCAAAATGGAAACCCAACATTTTGGAAACTTGAAAATGTAAGAAAAATGGCAAGTTGCAGAGTCGATCGAAAATTTTAGGAAACTTAGAAATGATGCGAAATGTCAAATTTTAAAGTTTAAAATAGGAAATACGGGCAAGATGGCCTTAAAAGAAAAAGTTGGTAAAGTTTGACACACAAACAAAGCTTGGAAAAGTGGCTCAAGATGTCACTTAGGGCCTATGGAAATGGCGCCACATGCAAGGGTATTGGGCACAGGTTCGAGTCGCATGGGAAGCTAAAATAAAAGTTCTATTTTGCTGCAAGGATGGACAGAGGTGGATGGCACATAGGCTAATTTTAAGAGCTTTTATCTTTTAAAATTCGCAAATAGATAGATAATGATGGATTATTATTGGTATTATTTTTATTAAGAGATAAGGGATAAATAATGGATTTATTTTAGATTATTTTTAAGTGATAAATAAGGGATTTTAAATTTGGATTATCTCGAGGAGATAATTGATGGATTAAATGCTTTTATTTTTAGATAAAGGAGATAATATTATCTTAAGGAGAGTGGTGGCCAAGTCAAGGACTCTTGGCCTAGCAAATTCGGCTATAAAAGGAGAACCCAAGGTCTTTTCTCTCATCTTTCCAAGTAGCGAAAATCCCTTGCTCTCTTCCCTCTTGTCAATTTCTCTTTAAGTAAAATCCATCTCCTCTTCTTCTATTTTCTTCTCCTCTCCTTTGCTATTGTCGAGCCAAAACACTCTTTGATCCCCGATTAAAACTCCATAGCCGAAACTCGTGACTCTAGGCAAGGAAACAATCGATCAAAGCATTAAAGGTAAGGCTTGTTTTCTTGATATTTAGGATTATTTCCCATTATTTCAAAAGCCGGAAACTGACATGGTTACATGGCTAGTGTTAGCCGATTTCAAGGAAAAGGAATACTAGCAATTTTGGGACTTGATTTATAGACACCCAAATTCGGCAAACAAGGTAAGTAATACAAATCCTACTAGGATTTGGTTTTCTTTAAGCCAAATAGGTTTGTTAATATGCTTTAATGAATGGCCGAATATAGGAGTTAAAAATCTAGATCGGTAGATCGTTCTTCGGGGTCTCAAGGAACCCAATAAGCGAATCAGGTGTGTACTCGCACTAACCTTCGATATATCATATGGCAATTATTTTAATATGTGAATATGCATAAGAATGTGAATGTGGTTAAGTACCACAGATGTGGTAAGAGTACCCAGGTACGTTTCCTACTTCTGATAGGATTACGAATATGATATATTTTGAACATATGAATATGTTATGCATGATATAAAATTTATGGGGCATTCGGGATCTATGTGAAAGGGGAAGAAGGTGTTGACTTCGGTCTCACCAACGTTATATGGTGACTACGGTCACAACATTTTGAATATGGTAACTCCGGTTACATTATCTCGAATTTGGTAACCGGTTACACTATTTGAATATGGTGTCTAATGACACAAATTATATGGGCGATGAGCACGCCGATCGCAATGATCGCCTTCGATGGTGTGTAGCGGATGGAGGTTGACTTAGTAGTCCCACGGTGTGGTGACCGGGTGGTGGTGTGTAGCGGATGGACCATTAGGCTTGGGTTCGGGTTGCATCATCATTCTTATATGAATATGAAATTGATATGAACATGTATGCCTGATTTGTTGAATGTTAGTACTGTGTGCACATTGAGTCTGTTGACTCACCCCGTTGTGGGAAATATTTTCAGGTGATGAACAGTGACGGACCGGGACGGTAGACCTTGAGGTGGCCATGATCCTTTTGAAGATTTTATTCGATTTGGACTTTATTATTTGTTTTGGGTTTTACTTGATGTAATAAGGCCATAAGGCCCAGTGGATTTTTCTTTTCCTGCTTTACTTTAAATTGTTATGTTACGAACTATTATGACTAAAGTTAAGTGTTATATTTTTTTTTATAACCCTAAAAATTATTTTGTCACCTTAATAAAAATTGGATTTACAAGATTAATTAAATGGGTTTCCAATCTAAGCCCAACTCAAAATAATAGTTTTCTAAAATTTTACAAATTTTCTCTAAGTAACGAAAATCTTTGAAACCGATTTACTTTAGGAACATACCAGATCCGGTCCATTCTCGTGGGCCGGGTGTGGGGTGTTTCAGGGCTAGTTTATCATTGCTTCTAAGAGCACTTTTGGGGCGAAAAGCACTTTTGGGATAAAAGCATTGCTAAACAAGATGCTTTTGAGACAAAATTCTTTTCAAATGCACATTTTTAGCTAAAAGTAGAAGCAAAAAATTTTAGCTTTTCCTCAAAAGTGTTTTTGTCTGAAAAGTACTTATTAGAAGCAATGCTAAACTAACCTTAAGTAACAAAAAAACTCAACATGATCACACACAGTGCATAAACATCAACTACTTAGTAAGTCCTAAAACACCTCTACCCGTATCCATCGCCGAATTAGGGTTACAGAGCATTACTATACAAAACAAAACCATTAACTTCAAAATAGAACAAATAATTCAACTTAGGTACAATTTCGAATAAACTTATTACAATCATAGCAAACATACACATTTGGGCCTTAAATCGAGCATTTGGGGCCTTAAAAACAGATTAGAAGCAATCGGAGATCAATTTGAATAAATCAAAAAAATTTAGGAAAAAATAAAAAATTGGAAAAACAGGGGTCACACAGCCATGTGATATAGCCCAAACCGTGTGGACATTCAAAGTAGGGTGTAACAGCTCGATTTAGGAGCTAATCGAAATAGTGGTTTTGGGACCACTAAACCGAGGTCGGGGAAAATTATTTTGGTGTTATTTTATGTGTTGTAGCATAATTATAAGGTTATGTGAAAATTTTGGTACATTAATTTGAGTGATAGCATGCTTAATTGTGAAAAAGGATTAAATCGCAGTAAGTGCGAAAGTTCTATTTTATATGGTAAAGGTACTTAATAGCAGTAAAATGTAATTTGGAGGTCTTTAAAGTGCAATTAGGCCATTTATCTAGTGATGGTCGGCCATATAGGAGCTAGGGAGACAAGATTTTAATGTTGGTCAAAATTTGATGGATAATAGGTGATAAAAATGAATAAAATAAGATGAATAAAGATGTTATTATCTTTTCACTATTCATCCACCAAAATTTTGAAGAGAAAATAAGGGTTTTGAACCTCAAGCTTTCAGCCAACAGAATCTCTAGCAAGTAAGTGATTTTTTAAAGTTTTCTTGATGATTTTTGTGTTTTTTGGAGTCCCTAAAGCTTAAGCTAGCTAATGAGGGGACCAATTTGCAATATGGTTGAAAGCCTAGGGACTTGACATGAAAGAGTTTATGTTGTTAGCTGAGTTTTTATGGAAGAAAATGAATGTTAGGAAGATGAGAAACAACTTTTGTGAAAGATGTTAGCATGAAAACACCTAAATAGGACATAAATGTAAATAATGAATTTGTGTCATAAATGCATGAAATGGTTGGAATGGTGAGTAGTTTTAAGAGAAATAAATGTTCAGCTAGGCTTGTTTATTGATAAAATGTGTTGAAAAATGATTTACGAGCCTAGTGGTAGAATCGTAATTTTGCCATAAGTGAAGGGCAAAATGGTCATTTTTGCCTAAGTGTAGATTTTGATGCATTATGATCATTAAATAATAAAACCATATAATGCATGTCATTAACGCCCATTCATGTATTCAATGGCCTAATTTCATTTTAAGAACTTTAAAATCAAGAAACCATATCAAATAAGTACTTTAACAACTAGAAAGCCACTTTTACATTTTATGCGATTTAGTCCTTTTATTAAATTAACTAATCAATCGATAAAATTAAATAACAAAATTTTTACACAAATCAAATAGCATGCTATAAACACCAAAAATAATATTAAAATAATTTTATGACTTCAGATTTGTGGTTCCGAAATCACTGTTTTGATTTATCTTAAATCGGGTTGTTATAATGGTAATTCGGCTAAGCTTGTGTTTTGTTAAATTTTGTGTAAATTGTGTTTTTACGAAATAGGGACTAAATTGTAAAAATGTGAAACTTTAAGGGCTAAACTATAAAAATGCCCAAATATGTGCTTGTGGACTGAATTGAATGATTTGATGAATAAATGAGTTAATTTTTAATGTATATAGATCAAGAACAAAAGAAATCGGATTTAGATCAGGGAAAATCAAAGGTTATTGAATAGTCGATCCAGTCTGTTTATCCCGAATACAAGGTAAGTTCATATGCAAATAAATGTCTTTAAATTGAATTATATATGTTTAATTGTCATTAAACTGCTATGAATGTTGAATGATCAAATACGAGCAAGAATCGACAGGGTTACAATATCCGAAAGTCCTATACGAACCTTAGGAATAGTATAGGTTATGAATGTCATGACATTAGGATTATCGAGATGTGATTATGTATAAGACCATGTCCGGGACATTGGCATCATTATGTGATTACGTGTAAGACTATGTCTGGGACATTGACATCGTTATTTGATTTCGTGTAAGACCCTGTCTGGGATAGTGGCATCGATATGTGATAACATGTAAGACCGTCTCCAATATATGGCATTGTAAGAGCTATATGTGATTTTCAAGTATCATTAACGATTCCAAATGGTTCAACAAGCAAAGTCAAGTCAAGAAAGAATGTGTGAATGAGTTAAGTGGCTCAGGTACGTACGAGATTCATGTAAGTATTGAAAAGGGAAGTATTTGATAAATTCACTTATGATATGAAATATGTATACATTGGGAAAGGTTTGTGAGCTTATATGTGTTTCTTCATAGTTTATCTATTGATGAAAATAATGTTGATTCATGTGGTGTAATACCCCGAAAATTTTTACAGTAAAATATTATCTTTGATATAGTAAAATAAGGAAATAAAGCGACAGAAAGGGAAATTTTGGAGTTACGACAACATTGAGAAGTATATTATGATATATTAATTCAAGAAAGGACCAAATGGTAAAAGTGAGAAAAGTTTTGTTGCCTAAGAGTAAATATTCAAAACTTGAGGGGTTAAAGTGTAAATATGAAAAAGTTGAAGGACCAATAGTAAAAAAATTTTAAGGGTGGAATGATCTAGAAACTAAGGAAAATGGATGAATTAGGACCAAATTGAATAGGTAAAGAATTATGAGGGACTAAATCATAATTTTACCAAATTATGTGATGATTCAAGGATGGAATTTTAAAGATCACAAAGGGCAAAATGGTCAATTGGAAGAGAGAGAAATCTAGAAAGTAATGATGATGTTGATGATATTTTATAATTATTTAATTAGATAAATATTATTTTATTAATATTTTGATGAGATATTTTAGTATTTATCATTATTTTATTATTGTTTATGTAGTATATAAGGAAGGAAATATGATGAATTTTTATCATCTCCTTCCCATGAAAACCAACGTGAGAAGAAGAGAAAGAAAAGAAGTTTTCTTTTCTTTACAAATTGGTCCTTTCACCAAAAATTCACCATTTTCACTTAAAATTCAAAAGAATTTCTATAGCCATCAAGAGAGAAAGATGACAAAGAGACTATGGGGAACAAAAATATCAAGTTAGATTCAAGAAATAGAAGCTGGAGGAGAGAGAAAATCAAGTTAAAGATTGAAATCAATAAAACAAGGTAAGAACATCAAGTTTTCAATATATTTTAAGTTTGATATTGTGGAAAAAGCATGGAAATGATGCTAATGTAGAGTTTTCTTATATAAGGTTTTATGTTCTTGATATGTTAGTGAAGGAAAATAAGAGAAAGTGATGGGAAATATTGTAGAGAAAGGAAATAAAGGTGTTATAAACTTGGTAATTAATATTTTGCACTAAAACAGTTTTGGACAGCAGCAGTAGTCTAACTTTAGAAAATCACCAAAAATTGTAGAAATCGAATTTGAGGATGAATAAAATATTGAATTAAATCTTATTGAGTCTAGTTTATTATAGAATAAACTTTGTAAGTAAAGGAATTGTAAATCACGAGATATAATAGGTTTTGTGAGGCAAGGTCAGAATGATTTCAGGTTCCCTGTTCTGACTTTGTAAAATCATAAAAAATTGTATAAAAATAATTATGGGCTTAAAGTTATGTTTTAAAATCCTGAATGAGCCTATTTTCAATAGAAACAAACGGAACATCATCCGAATTCCGTATGAGGAGATAATTAATTTTAGTGAAGAAGGGTCGGAACTGTCAGACATCAGAATAGGGGTAAATTTAAAGAATAAACTGTACTTATTGGATTAACCAAAAATTCTGAAAATTTTATGGTAAGAATATATGTGAGTCTAGTTTCAGGAAAAATTAGCGGATCTTAAATTGAAATTCTGTAGCTCAAGATATAAATAATTTAGTGACTATGATGCAAATAGACAACTTTGAATAAATTTATGAGTAAATAGTAAAATCATAGATAATGTTGCTTGTAAACATGTCATATAAATTAAGGTTGTGGAATGGAGAGGAGGAGGAGGAAAATATATATGAATATTCAACTAGCATGGCTAATTTGCATGTTCTAAGCTCAGGACTAAATTGAATAAAAGTAAAACTTTATGGGTAATTTTTTAAAAATGTCAAGAAATGACCAAATTGCATGAAATAGATTATTTTATTACTTAAATTATAAAATTGAATGAAATTATTAATTTAGATCAAGATCGGGTGAAAATATGTTTTAGGGATTAAATTGAAAAGTGTTGAAATTATGGAAAATTTTGATATTTCATAGAATTCATGGGCTGTTATCAATATATATGAGAATAATTAGGCTTGAAACAAGGATTAAATTACAAGAATTTTATTTTTCTGAACCTAAGGATGAAATCGTCATTAATTAAAAGCTTAGGGGCAAAATGGTAATTTTGCCTAAAGCATTAATTAAATGTATCAGAATCTGAGATGAATGAAAATGATGATCAAATTTATTAATAAAGATCCGGATAACTCAAATACGAGACTTGAACATGGAAAAGAAAAGTCATCGGATTAGTGAAACTATAAACATGAACAAGCAACGAGATAAGTTCGTGTAACTTGAATTATATTCTTAAATACTTGAAATATATTCTTATTGATATGAATATAATTTGGATATTCATTGTATGATAATTGATGAAGCATTGATATTCTTGATGAAAATGGAAAATAAATCCTGGTTGAATGAAAGGAAAATTCGATGGATCTCTGAAAAGGAATTGACGGTAAAAAGGATCTAGCCGGAGGGGTGATCCTATCCTGATATAGCCCTCCGAAGAATATGTGTGAAAAGGATCTAGCCGGACGGGTGATCCTGATATAGCCTCCGAAGAATATGTGGAAAAGGATTTAGCCGGACGGTAATCCAATTAGGATCTGAATTTAGCTTCGGATGTAATTCGGATCCAAGCTCATTAGAGTAATTGTCGTTGCAGGATTTAGCTCGGTGGTAATCCCGACAATACTCTTTGAGCATATGTTACTGAGGATTTAGCTCGATGGTAATCATTGTAAGAAATGAGGTTCATGGAGTGTGCTTTCTTCTGGGATTTAGCCTGACCGGTAATCCCATTGTAAGGATGAGGTTCGAGGGAGTGTGCTCTCTGGAAAAGGGTGTACTCATATGTGTACGAATTGACGGACCCTGAATTGTACACTATAAGTGTACTCTTGGAAAATCCATCAAATTCCCGTAAATTCAACGGATAAATACGAAAATGGCAAGTACTTGAAATCATGAAATTAAACTTGAAATACATAGAAATAATAATTATTTGATATATTGAAATATGACATGGAAAATACATGTATGTGAAATTTGCCAGATAATTATGCATATTCAAGATTATGAACTACTGCTAGAACAAATTTATACTAATCTCATGAAAATGATGGTACATGAAACATTGTTATAATAAATTGAATAATTTATATTTATGAAGAAATAGCAAGAAAACGACATGGATCATGATATGTAAATATAAGACTATCTTTGATACGTTTTATAAGGAAAATTATGTATAGTAGGATAAGTAATAAATTTAAGTGAGACATGTCAAAATAATAATAATAATAATAATAATAATAATAATAATAATAATAATAAATTTGTTAATATTAAAGTACGCTAACCAATGTAGGAAAATTTTAAGATTTTGCGAAGAATTCTCTATAATCCCAATTTAATCCCAGTTGGTTCTTAATGTATGTTTTGGGCTTTGAGGACCCAATAGAGGGACATTATGATTGTTTTCAGAATATGAATAATAAATCACTCAGAATTATTCGAAAATGTTCAGTAAACTCCGGTAATGTCTCGTACCATATTCCGGCAACGGATACGGGTAGAGGTGTTACATTTAATGGTATCGAGCTACGGTTTAGTCGGTTCTCGGACGAACGTAGCATAAGAGAAGTCTAGAAATACATGCCATTATATAACCTCGTGATATCTGTGATATTTTTCGACTCGATGGGATTTGTTTTACTTATAGATAGAGATGCTTCCCAACCGAGCCAATTTCGATAATGTCGAAAATGATACTCAAGTATATGAATAAAAGTTGATTATGATAAATCGAACACATAAAGATATGAATAAATATTTTATAATACATGAAAATGATGAATGTTATGTTATATGTATTATGAAAAGTAAATTATATTGCTACACGAAATATTGTCTTGATGACTAAATTATAAGAGATATATATATATATATATATAAATATGTGTGAATATTGAATTATATGTGAATTGAGATAATAGATGTTTTGAATATTTGAAATTGTTCGAAATGAATTGAAAAAAAAACCCTATTAACTTATCGGATTAGATTGGATATAAATGGCATGCCATAAGATTTGTGATGTGATGAGGAGATTTGAGGCTCGATTGAGGAGATAATTACATATTATATTCTTCGGTTTATCCAAAGAGGCACTTAGTGCCTTATTGGTGTGTTTGGGAGGATATGATATTCTGATGTGTTTGGGTTGGAATCCATGTATCCGTCAAAGTTTGAATTTGTTAATAGGGTGAATAACTGAAATAAGAAAAAAATTAAATAAATTTGATTGATTGTAATATTGAAAATATGACAAAGAAATTATGAGTTGAATTGTGAATTGAATTGAAATGTGAGATTTGAAGCATGAACTTAAGGTTCATGAATTTGCTAAAATATCGAATTATTGATATTGAAATCAGTTGAATAAATGAAATGAGAAAATCGAATGAATTTGATTGATTGAACTATTGAAAGTATGAAAAAGTGGTATTATGAATTGAAATTGGAATGGAAATTAAGATATGAGATTGAAAGCCTGAACTAAAGGTTCATAATTTGATTAGATAATATAGATAATATATGATGCCATTTGATGAAAGACTATTGTTGAGATATGAAATTGAAGTATAAATTAACACATATGACTTATATTGTTACATGTTTGATGTCTATTATTTATTATTAAATGTTAAATTTAAATTATGTGTATGGTAAGTCAAGTATGAGGTAAGTGTTATTGTTGAATTGAACGGAAATTGAATTGAGTGATGGATAAATATTAGTATTGAATTGTATATTAATGAGAAAGTGAAATTTGGAATAGAAAAGTGAAATATGAAGTACATGATAAGAATTATTAGTAAATTACAAATGACTAGTGAATTTTGAAATATATTACATGTATTAAAGATAGATAATATATAAGTATACGGATTATCGATGCAAGAATTAAATTTTAAAGTATGTAGAAGTATTATGCGAAAAGTGTAAAAAGTGATATATGTGCATAATATAATTTGTCCAATTAGACAAGATAAGAACTACTGAGATATTAGTGGCATGCCATTAAGAAACCTTAGAATGCTCTCGATTATTACCATGTCCGTGCTCTCCGATTAGCACATTTGTGCTCTGCTTTACTGCTTTGGTGGTGTTATGTTCATTTTGTATATCTTAAATGTTCTATTTAATTTATTGGGCCTCTGTTAGAAAGGTAAATAATTTTTGTTACGAGGTAAATGATTATTTTTATTCAAGTTTGAAACATTGAATTAAAAATAAATTGTGAAATGAAAGAATAGAAAATAGATACAAATGATAAGCTAAGTAAATATATGCAAAAAGGAACTATAGAACTAAAGAAATAATAAGTTCATGATAAGAAGAATAAAAGGAAATTTCGAGGACGAAATTTATTTTAAGGGGGAGAGAAATGTAATACCCCGAAAATTTTTACAGTAAAATATTATCTTTGATATAGTAAAATAAGGAAATAAAGCGACAGAAAGGGAAATTTTGGAGTTACGACAACATTGAGAAGTATATTATGATATATTAATTCAAGAAAGGACCAAATGGTAAAAGTGAGAAAAGTTTTGTTGCCTAAGAGTAAATATTCAAAACTTGAGGGGTTAAAGTGTAAATATGAAAAAGTTGAAGGACCAATAGTAAAAAAATTTTAAGGGTGGAATGATCTAGAAACTAAGGAAAATGGATGAATTAGGACCAAATTGAATAGGTAAAGAATTATGAGGGACTAAATCATAATTTTACCAAATTATGTGATGATTCAAGGATGGAATTTTAAAGATCACAAAGGGCAAAATGGTCAATTGGAAGAGAGAGAAATCTAGAAAGTAATGATGATGTTGATGATATTTTATAATTATTTAATTAGATAAATATTATTTTATTAATATTTTGATGAGATATTTTAGTATTTATCATTATTTTATTATTGTTTATGTAGTATATAAGGAAGGAAATATGATGAATTTTATCATCTCCTTCCCATGAAAACCAACGTGAGAAGAAGAGAAAGAAAAGAAGTTTTCTTTTCTTTACAAATTGGTCCTTTCACCAAAAATTCACCATTTTCACTTAAAATTCAAAAGAATTTCTATAGCCATCAAGAGAGAAAGATGACAAAGAGACTATGGGGAACAAAAATATCAAGTTAGATTCAAGAAATAGAAGCTGGAGAGAGAGAAAATCAAGTTAAAGATTGAAATCAATAAAACAAGGTAAGAACATCAAGTTTTCAATATATTTTAAGTTTGATATTGTGGAAAAAGCATGGAAATGATGCTAATGTAGAGTTTTCTTATATAAGGTTTTATGTTCTTGATATGTTAGTGAAGGAAAATAAGAGAAAGTGATGGGAAATATTGTAGAGAAAGGAAATAAAGGTGTTATAAACTTGGTAATTAATATTTTGCACTAAAACAGTTTTGGACAGCAGCAGTAGTCTAACTTTAGAAAATCACCAAAATTGTAGAAATCGAATTTGAGGATGAATAAAATATTGAATTAAATCTTATTGAGTCTAGTTTATTATAGAATAAACTTTGTAAGTAAAGGAATTGTAAATCACGAGATATAATAGGTTTTGTGAGGCAAGGTCAGAATGATTTCGGGTTCCCCTGTTCTGACTTTGTAAAATCATAAAAAAATTGTATAAAAATAATTATGGGCTTAAAGTTATGTTTTTAAAATCCTGAATGAGCCTATTTTCAATAGAAACAAACGGGAACATCATCCGAATTCCGTATGAGGAGATAATTAATTTTTAGTGAAGAAGGGTCGGAACTGTCAGACATCAGAATAGGGGTAAATTTAAAGAATAAACTGTACTTATTGGATTAACCAAAAATTCTGAAAATTTTATGGTAAGAATATATGTGAGTCTAGTTTCAGGAAAAATTAGCGGATCTTAAATTGAAATTCTGTAGCTCAAGATATAAATAATTTAGTGACTATGATGCAAATAGACAACTTTGAATAAATTTATGAGTAAATAGTAAAATCATAGATAATGTTGCTTGTAAACATGTCATATAAATTAAGGTTGTGGAATGGAGAGGAGGAGGAGGAAAATATATATGAATATTCAACTAGCATGGCTAATTTGCATGTTCTAAGCTCAGGGACTAAATTGAATAAAAGTAAAACTTTATGGGTAATTTTTTTAAAAAATGTCAAGAAATGACCAAATTGCATGAAATTGATTATTTTATTACTTAAATTATAAAATTGAATGAAATTATTAATTTAGATCAAGATCGGGTGAAAATATGTTTTAGGATTAAATTGAAAAGTGTTGAAATTATGGAAAATTTTGATATTTCATAGAATTCATGGGCTGTTATCAATATATATGAGAATAATTAGGCTTGAAACAAGGATTAAATTACAAGAATTTTATTTTTCTGAACCTAAGGATGAAATCGTCATTAATTAAAAGCTTAGGGGCAAAATGGTAATTTTGCCTAAAGCATTAATTAAATGTATCAGAATCTGAGATGAATGAAAATGATGATCAAATTTATTAATAAAGATCCTGATAACTCAAATACGAGACTTGAACATGGAAAAGAAAAGTCATCTGATTAGTGAAACTATAAACATGAACAAGTAATGAGATAAATTCGTGTAACTTGAATTATATTCTTAAATACTTGAAATATATTCTTATTGATATGAATATAATTTGGATATTCATTGTATGGTAATTGATGAAGCATTGATATTCTTGATGAAAATGGAAAATAAATCCTGGTTGAATGAAAGGAAAATTCGATGGATCTCTGAAAAGGAATTGACGGTAAAAAGGATCTAGCAGAGGGTGATCCTATCCGATATAGCCCTCCGAAGAATATGTGTGAAAAGGATCTAGCCGGACGGGTGATCCCGATATAGCCTCCGAAGAATATGTGGAAAAGGATTTAGCTTGGACGGGTAATCCAATTAGGATCTGAATTTAGCTTTGACTGGTAATTGGATCCAAGCTCATTAGAGTAATTGTCGTTGCGGGATTTAGCTCGGTGGTAATCCCGACAATACTCTTTGAGCATATGTTCTGAGGATTTAGCTCGATGGTAATCCATTGTAAGAAATGAGGTTCATGGAGTGTGCTTTCTTACTGGGATTTAGCTGGGTAGTAATCCCATTGTAAGGATGAGGTTCATGAGTGTGCTCTCGGAAAAGGGTGTACTCATATGTGTATGAATTGATTGGACCTGAATTGTACACTATAAGTGTACTCTATGGAAAATCCATCGAAATTCCGTAAATTCAACGGATAAATCTAGAAAATGGCAAGTACTTGAAATCATGAAATTAAACTTGAAATACATAGAAATAATAATTATTTGATATATTGAAATATGACATGGAAAATACATGTATGTGAAATTTGCAGATAATTATGCATATTCAAGATTATGAACTACTGCTAGAACAAATTTATACTAATCTCATGAAAATGATGGTACATGAAACATTGTTATAATAAATTGAATAATTTATATTTATGAAGAAATAGCAAGAAAACGACATGGATCATGATATGTAAATATAAGACTATCTTTGATACGTTTTATAAGGAAAATTATGTATAGTAGGATAAGTAATAAATTTAAGTGAGACATGTCAAAATAATAATAATAATAATAATAATAATAATAATAATAATAATAATAATAAATTTGTTAATATTAAAGTACGCTAACCAATGTAAGAAAATTTTAAGATTTTGCGAAGAATTCTCTATAATCCCAATTTAATCCCAGTTGGTTCTTAATGTATGTTTTGGGCTTTGAGGACCCAATAGAGGGACATTATGATTATTTTCAGAATATGAATAATAAATCACTCAGAATTATTCGAAAATGTTCAGTAAACTCCGGTAATGTCTCGTACCATATTCCGGCAACGGATACGGGTAGAGGGTGTTACATTTAATGGTATCAGAGCTACGGTTTAGTCGGTTCTCGGACCGAACGTAGCATAAGAGAAGTCTAGAAATACATGCCATTATATAACCTGTGATACTGTGATATTTTTCGACTCTGATGGGATTTGTTTTACTTATAGATAGAGATGCTTCCCAACCGAGCCAATTCTGATAATGTCGAAAATGATACTCAAGTATATGAATAAAAGTTGATTATGATAAATCGAACTCATAAAGATATGAATAAATATTTTATAATACATGAAAATGATGAATGTTATGTTATATGTATTGCGAAAAGTAAATTATATTGCTACACGAAATATTGTGCTGATGACTAAATTATAAGATATATATATATATATATATATAAATATGTGTGAATATTGAATTATATGTGAATTGAGATAATAGATGTTTTGAATATTTGAAATTGTTTCGAAATGAATTGAAAAAAAAACCCTATTAACTTATCGGATTAGATTGGATACAAATGGCATGCCATAAGATTTGTGATGTGATGAGGAGATTTGAGGCTCGACTGAGGAGATAATTCTGTATTATATTCTTCGGTTTATCCAAAGAGGCACTTAGTGCCTTATTGGTGTGTTTGGGAGGATATGATATTCTGATGTGTTTGGGTTGGAATCCATGTATCCGTCAAAGTTTGAATTTGTTAATAGGGTGAATAACTGAAATAAGAAAAAAATTAAATAAATTTGATTGATTGTAATATTGAAAATATGACAAAGAAATTATGAGTTGAATTGTGAATTGAATTGAAATGTGAGATTTGAAGCATGAACTTAAGGTTCATGAATTTGCTAAAATATCGAATTATTGATATTGAAATCAGTTGAATAAATGAAATGAGAAAATCGAATGAATTTGATTGATTGAACTATTGAAAGTATGAAAAAGTGGTATTATGAATTGAAATTGGAATGGAAATTAAGATATGAGATTGAAAGCCTGAACTAAAGGTTCATAATTTGATTAGATAATATAGATAATATATGATGCCATTTGATGAAAGACTATTGTTGAGATATGAAATTGAAGTATAAATTAACACATATGACTTATATTGTTACATGTTTGATGTCTATTATTTATTATTAAATGTTAAATTTAAATTATGTGTATGGTAAGTCAAGTATGAGGTAAGTGTTATTGTTGAATTGAACGGAAATTGAATTGAGTGATGGATAAATATTAGTATTGAATTGTATATTAATGAGAAAGTGAAATTTGGAATAGAAAAGTGAAATCTGAAGTACATGATAAGAATTATTAGTAAATTACAAATGACTAGTGAATTTTGAAATATATTACATGTATTAAAGATAGATAATATATAAGTATACGGATTATCGATGCAAGAATTAAATTTTAAAGTATGTAGAAGTATTATGCGAAAAGTGTAAAAAGTGATATATGTGCATAATATAATTTGTCCAATTAGACAAGATAAGAACTACTGAGATATTAGTGGCATGCCATTAAGAAACCTTAGAATGCTCTCTGATTATTACCATGTCCGTGCTCTCCGATTAGCACATTTGTGCTCTCTGTTTACCTGTTTCGGTGGTGTTATGTTCTGTTTTGTATATCTTAAATGTTCTATTTAATTTATTGGGCCTCTGTTAGAAAGGTAAATAATTTTTGTTACGAGGTAAATGATTATTTTTTATTCAAGTTTGAAACATTGAATTAAAAATAAATTGTGAAATGAAAGAATAGAAAATAGATACAAATGATAAGCTAAGTAAATATATGCAAAAAGGAACTATAGAACTAAAGAAATAATAAGTTCATGATAAGAAGAATAAAAGGAAATTTCGAGGACGAAATTTATTTTAAGGGGGAGAGAAATGTAATACCCCGAAAATTTTTACAGTAAAATATTATCTTTGATATAGTAAAATAAGGAAATAAAGCGACAGAAAGGGAAATTTTGGAGTTACGACAACATTGAGAAGTATATTATGATATATTAATTCAAGAAAGGACCAAATGGTAAAAGTGAGAAAAGTTTTGTTGCCTAAGAGTAAATATTCAAAACTTGAGGGGTTAAAGTGTAAATATGAAAAAGTTGAAGGACCAATAGTAAAAAAATTTTAAGGGTGGAATGATCTAGAAACTAAGGAAAATGGATGAATTAGGACCAAATTGAATAGGTAAAGAATTATGAGGACTAAATCATAATTTTACCAAATTATGTGATGATTCAAGGATGGAATTTTAAAGATCACAAAGGGCAAAATGGTCAATTGGAGAGAGAGAAATCTAGAAAGTAATGATGATGTTGATGATATTTTATAATTATTTAATTAGATAAATATTATTTTATTAATATTTTGATGAGATATTTTAGTATTTATCATTATTTTATTATTGTTTATGTAGTATATAAGGAAGGAAATATGATGAATTTTATCATCTCCTTCCCATGAAAACCAACGTGAGAAGAAGAGAAAGAAAAGAAGTTTTCTTTTCTTTACAAATTGGTCCTTTCACCAAAAATTCACCATTTTCACTTAAAATTCAAAAGAATTTCTATAGCCATCAAGAGAGAAAGATGACAAAGAGACTATGGGGAACAAAAATATCAAGTTAGATTCAAGAAATAGAAGCTGGAGGAGAGAGAAAATCAAGTTAAAGATTGAAATCAATAAAACAAGGTAAGAACATCAAGTTTTCAATATATTTTTAAGTTTGATATTGTGGAAAAAGCATGGAAATGATGCTAATGTAGAGTTTTCTTATATAAGGTTTTATGTTCTTGATATGTTAGTGAAGGAAAATAAGAGAAAGTGATGGGAAATATTGTAGAGAAAGGAAATAAAGGTGTTATAAACTTGGTAATTAATATTTTGCACTAAAACAGTTTTGGACAGCAGCAGTAGTCTAACTTTAGAAAATCACCAAAAATTGTAGAAATCGAATTTGAGGATGAATAAAATATTGAATTAAATCTTATTGAGTCTAGTTTATTATAGAATAAACTTTGTAAGTAAAGGAATTGTAAATCACGAGATATAATAGGTTTTGTGAGGCAAGGTCAGAATGATTTCGGGTTCCCCTGTTCTGACTTTGTAAAATCATAAAAAAAATTGTATAAAAATAATTATGGGCTTAAAGTTATGTTTTTAAAATCCTGAATGAGCCTATTTTCAATAGAAACAAACGGGAACATCATCCGAATTCCGTATGAGGAGATAATTAATTTTTAGTGAAGAAGGGTCGGAACTGTCAGACATCAGAATAGGGTAAATTTAAAGAATAAACTGTACTTATTGGATTAACCAAAATTCTGAAAATTTTATGGTAAGAATATATGTGAGTCTAGTTTCAGGAAAAATTAGCGGATCTTAAATTGAAATTCTGTAGCTCAAGATATAAATAATTTAGTGACTATGATGCAAATAGACAACTTTGAATAAATTTATGAGTAAATAGTAAAATCATAGATAATGTTGCTTGTAAACATGTCATATAAATTAAGGTTGTGGAATGGAGAGGAGGAGGAGGAAAATATATATGAATATTCAACTAGCATGGCTAATTTGCATGTTCTAAGCTCGTGGACTAAATTGAATAAAAGTAAAACTTTATGGGTAATTTTTTAAAAATGTCAAGAAATGACCAAATTGCATGAAATTGATTATTTTATTACTTAAATTATAAAATTGAATGAAATTATTAATTTAGATCAAGATCGGGTGAAAATATGTTTTAGGGATTAAATTGAAAAGTGTTGAAATTATGGAAAATTTTGATATTTCATAGAATTCATGGGCTGTTATCAATATATATGAGAATAATTAGGCTTGAAACAAGGATTAAATTACAAGAATTTTATTTTTCGAACCTAAGGATGAAATCGTCATTAATTAAAAGCTTAGGGCAAAATGGTAATTTTGCCTAAAGCATTAATTAAATGTATCAGAATCTGAGATGAATGAAAATGATGATCAAATTTATTAATAAAGATCCTGATAACTCAAATACGAGACTTGAACATGGAAAAGAAAAGTCATCGGATTAGTGAAACTATAAACATGAACAAGTAATGAGATAAATTCGTGTAACTTGAATTATATTCTTAAATACTTGAAATATATTCTTATTGATATGAATATAATTTGGATATTCATTGTATGGTAATTGATGAAGCATTGATATTCTTGATGAAAATGGAAAATAAATCCTGGTTGAATGAAAGGAAAATTCGATGGATCTCTGAAAAGGAATTGACGGTAAAAAGGATCTAGCCCGGAGGGGTGATCCTATCCTGATATAGCCCTCCCGAAGAATATGTGTGAAAAGGATCTAGCCCGGACGGGTGATCCTGATATAGCCCTCCGAAGAATATGTGGAAAAGGATTTAGCAGGACGGTAATCCAATTAGGATCTGAATTTAGCTGGACTGGTAATTGGATCCAAGCTCATTAGAGTAATTGTCGTTGCAGGATTTAGCTTTGGGTGGTAATCCCGACAATACTCTTTGAGCATATATTCTGAGGATTTAGCTCGACCGGTAATCCATTGTAAGAAATGAGGTTCATGGAGTGTGCTTTCTTCTGGGATTTAGCTCGACCGGTAATCCATTGTAAGGATGAGGTTCATGAGTGTGCTCTCGGAAAAGGGTGTACTCATATGTATGCAATTGACGGACCAATTGTACACTATAAGTGTACTCTTGGAAAATCCATCGAAATTCCCGAAATTCAACGGATAAATACGAGAAAATGGCAAGTACTTGAAATCATGAAATTAAACTTGAAATACATAGAAATAATAATTATTTGATATATTGAAATATGACATGGAAAATACATGTATGTGAAATTTGCAGATAATTATGCATATTCAAGATTATGAACTCCGCTAGAACAAATTTATACTAATCTCATGAAAATGATGGTACATGAAACATTGTTATAATAAATTGAATAATTTATATTTATGAAGAAATAGCAAGAAAACGACATGGATCATGATATGTAAATATAAGACTATCTTTGATACGTTTTATAAGGAAAATTATGTATAGTAGGATAAGTAATAAATTTAAGTGAGACATGTCAAAATAATAATAATAATAATAATAATAATAATAATAATAATAATAATAATAATAAATTTGTTAATATTAAAGTACGCTAACCAATGTAAGAAAATTTTAAGATTTTGCGAAGAATTCTCTATAATCCCAATTTAATCCCAGTTGGTTCTTAATGTATGTTTTGGGCTTTGAGGACCCAATAGAGGGACATTATGATTATTTTCAGAATATGAATAATAAATCACTCAGAATTATTCGAAAATGTTCAGTAAACTCCGGTAATGTCTCGTACCATATTCCGGCAACGGATACGGGTAGAGGGTGTTACATGTGGTAATTTTATTTGTATATAGCTTACTAAGCTTTTAAAGCTTACTTCGTGTGGTCTTTTCCTGTTTTATAGATAATCGAAGCTAGCTCAGACTCGGGGATCATCAGGAACATCGTCACACTATCGATCAACTTGTTGGTACTTTTGATGTTATGTATATATGGTATATGGCATGTATAGGATAGTGTTAAGATGATATGTTTTGAGTTTTGATTTTAGCCATGAGAGTTGGTTTGTAAATGATGTACATGTTGGTGTGTATTTGGCCATCTAAGTTGGCTTAATTTATGAATTTGGTAAGTGATATGAGATGTATATATATGGCCTTGTGTTTTGGCATGTTTTGGTATGATATAGGGACGATGAATTGGTATATTTTGTGATTGAATTAGTTGATAAAATAATAAGAAAAATGCATAGCGAAAGTAGGTGAAATTGTTGGTAATGACATACTGTTTTGGTATGTTTATGGTTATGATTTGAATAGTGAAATCGTTGAAGATGAAATGGCATGATTTGTATATGAATTGGCATGTTTTACTTGCCTATTAATGTGTTGAAATGGTATTATTTTGGTTGTTTAGGTGAGCATGAGAAAGGGTGGCAAATTGGCTTGCAAATGGCCTATTCTTGCCCACACGGGTAGAAACACAGGCGTGTATCTCAGCCGTGTGGGACACACGGTCATGATACACGACCGTGTGTCCTCTGGTGTTGGAATTAAATTGAAGTCAATATGCTCCATACGGCCTCACATACGGGCGTGTGACCGATAGTGTGGCACAAGTCAGTATACCCCCTTAAATGGCACATGGCTGCACACGAGCGTGTGACTTAGCCGTGTTTCATAAGTTAGTATACCACTTAAATGGCACACGGCCTAGCAGGTGGGCATGTGACTTAGCCGTGTTGCATAAGTCAGTATACCCTACAGGATTGGCACGGCCTAGCACACGGCCTTGCATACGGGCGTGTGTGGCCATTTTAAAGGGCACACAGGCTAGACACATGGGCGTGTGGTACTTGTTTTCACACAGCCTAAGACACGGGCTTGTGACTCTTGTATGTTTGAAAAATTTCTAAGTTTCCAAAATTTTTATAAGTTATCGGTTTAGTCCCAAACTACTTCTAAAACATGTAAAAGGCCTCGTAGGCCCTTATAAGGGACAATGTGTTTATGATTGAATGGTGTTTGAGAATGGATACATAAAAGTATATTGTATGTTGTGATTTGATAGGTAATGCCGCATAACCCTATTCCGGCAATAGATACATGTTAGGGGTGTTAAAATTTAATTCCCTAAACATACCACAACATCACAAGTTAACATTTTTACAGATATATGAATCATATAACCACAACAAGGCATTAACATTCATTATCAAACTATAGTAGTCAAACGTTCAACTCGTGTTCATATTACGATACATACCTCACCTAAAACGTGTTACCTGAATAGTAAATGATCGGAGGGTGCCATGTTGTCTTTCAACCATGGTCTTATTTATTATTGACTTGATGCTATAATGTCTTTCAACCATGGTCTTATTCATTTTCTGTCGTGTTGCCATTGTGTCTTTCAACTATGGTCTTATTTATTTTTTTTCGTGTTGCCATTGTGTCTTTCAACCATGGTCTTATTCATTTTCCATCGTGTTGCCATAGTGTCTTTCAACTATGTTCATATTCATTTTCCACCGAGTTGTCATAATATCTTTCAATTATGGTCTTATTCATTTGATTCATGATGCCATAACGTTTTTCAACCATGGTCTTACTCGTTTCTGGTATGGTGCCATAGTGTCTTACAACATCGAGTAAATTAGTAATTATTTTTTATAATTGGCTTCATAGCAGTTTTTCTCAAACTGTAATCCCTTGGGTAAGATGATCTGCCGTAATTTGGTGTAGCTTATTAAACTAGTTTTTGTGCTTAAAGAGCTTGAATGCAAGCATTTTCGTTGCATTTTAGTTAAGTTTCTTTAGTTTTACTTATATATAATAAAATGTGCAAAATAACTGTTTTATTGACCTTAAGGGCCGAATGAGAACTAATGAATAGCTAACATACTTCGTGAGTGTGCAGGAGACCACTAGAAGGCATTTTAGGCTAACATTGGAAGCTATATCGCAACATGGAGAGCAAAATAGAGAAAGTACGAAACTGGCTTCGATGTCGCAACACTGACTAAGGGTGTCGTGACAGACCCCTAAAGACATCCCGAGGACGAGCATACTAACTTCTATGTCACGACACAGGTCCTGTTGTGTCGCGACATCGACTCTGGGACAAAAAATAAATATGAAGTAAGGGTGTTTTGGTCTGCACAATCGAAATTAAAGCTCGAAAGCGTCAGCTAACCTAGGGTTAAGGATGATGGCCACTTGAAGGCTATAAATAGGCTCCTTTGGCATATGTTATGTGGAGCATTCCATTAGCTTAGATTCTCTCTTTAGATTTAGTTTCGTTTTCTTTATTTCTTAGGTCTTTTTTAGAGTTTAGTTTATTTGTACTTTATTTTCCTTCAAGAGATTTGATTTGTAAAGACGATCAACTTCTGTGGATTCGTTTTATTCTTTATATAAATAAGACTTTTCTTAAACCCTTTACTTCAATTCATCCACCATGATTAATAATCTCATCTCTTACATGTTGTTTATGAAAGCCATGAGGAACTAATACTTCTATGGGGATTAGCGAGTGGAGGCATGATCTTTTAACTATTTTGTGGGGTTAATCAACGGATCAACTGTTTGGAAAAGGAAGAGCTTGAAACAAACCCTAGGCCTGACAACCCCAGGAAATCATCAATGTGAGAGTTAACCCAAAATTGGTATTGCCCATCCATAAACACCTTTACCCCAAGCTAGTATGGACTGTGAGGTCGGAAGATAAATAGTTCTTGATGACTCATTATGTTAGTGGAAGATCGAAAGATCCTACTAGGGTAACGACTAGTTGATTGACGAGGAACCCGATACGATAGTTGATTGGGATTGCCGAAGTGAGCTAATCACCCATCTTCAAATTTGATTCCCTTTATTTTTTTTTATCTCTTGAATTTTAGTTCTTTGATGTTATTTTATTAGCTTAAAAACCCTAAAAATATCTCTTATTTTGCTTCTGCACTATAATTAAATTAAATTACTAATTAGATCTTTTAGTGTTTAGGTTAGAATTATTCTAGTGCTCGCTTTATTGGGTATGATCCATGGAGTACTCACCTACTCCGTTGTAACTATATTACAGCTCGACCCGTATACTTGTGAAGCCTGCCTCATAACTCTTTATTTTTGTGTAATATTCACACTCCGAACGTTAGTACGTCCGGAGGAGGTAATATGATCCTCGGAATACTTACCAAGTGTTTCGTCGTAAACAAAGTATATTACAACCTGACTCGTTGCAGACACTGCCTCAATTCCATATATTTTGTGGCAATATACACACTTTCGACTTTGATACATCAAAAGGTGATCAACGACTGTCTTTTCGTGCTGTCTTATTGGAATGAACTCTAACATGCTAACATATTAGATTATTACAAGTTTAGTGGTAGCCTCAATAATAGATATGTATCTGCAATGTATATGTGTGTGTGATGCAGTCGTAAACCAACTAAAAATTTAAGGCAAGTGCACCTATCAATTAATCGTATAGCTACAGTGAGCAAAGATATCGTTCTCACTTAGACTAAAAGTACTAGTAATTACTATATTTCTATTATTTAACCGATAAATTCTAGTGATTGATTAAAATTAAAATTAACTAAACTAATTAACTACGAACGCGATAAAGAACAAATCAGGAAAATAATTGAGTAAACAATCAAGAAGCGAAACAACACCCAGGAAAAATTCACCTAGACTTCATTTGTCATTATCAATCTAAATTACGCAATTTCTTCACTTAGTATCTTGATCTGTAGAAAAACCTTATTATCACATTAATTCGATCTGTGGATTTCTCTATTAAATTTGGCTCTAATCCGGTAGATTTATGTCGTCTTATTTCTAGAATTGCATGCAACTTCACTCAATTACGCAATATTTACTCTTAAACACGTTTTATTCCTTCTCTGATTTATGTACATCAAACATGGATAAATAGTTTAGAAATATCAAACTAAGAATTAAGCACACATAATTGAGAATAGGATCTAGGTATTTATTCCGTAAAATATAAATTAAAAGAAAAAATTCATCATAAAGTTCATCTCCCGAGGTTTTTAGAAAATTTGTTAATGCTTGTAAATTAAAACATCCAAAATACAATATAATCACAAGGAACAAAGATAATCATAATAATCTCCAAAGAAATCAAAAGAAAATCTTCAATCTCGATAGAAATCTGCTTCAGAGTTGTTTTATTAAGTATTCTATTATGACTCTCTCCTATCTTCTTATTTTTGTCATATATAAATTTCAGAATGCTCGAAAAATCTAAAAATCACGTTTTACCGTAAATTTAGGGTGCAAATTCGTGAAATCGACACGGCCTGCCACATGGTCGTGTGGCTCACACGACCGCCTGTCTAGGCCGTGTGGAATGGTCCAGCCCGTTTGGCTCATGTAACTTACTTCGATATTTCAATTTTAGCTCATTTTTCACTCCTTTTGCTCTCGAATGTTCTCCTAAGCATAAAAATATAAATTTAAAGGATTAGAAACATAAAATTCACCATTAACATCGAATAATGACCCAAGAACATATTAAGAATGAGATTAAAAAAATAATATTACTTTTAGCAGCTATCAATATGTATATATATGTTCAACTTATTTGTCTATCTGTTGGTTATATGAGAGGAATTAGAGAAGAAAAGCAATTAAGAGGCTTTAATTTTAATCTGTATAGTTGGAACGAGAGGGGACGTGACCAAATATGGAGGAAATTGTATAAGAATAAGAGGTCAAGCACCTTACCATCCGCAAAACAAGGGTGCTCTCTCATAGTCTAACTCCGACTTTTTGGTGAAGTTTTTGCTGCAATTCGAAGTCTATATTTTTATCGAATTAATTAATCCAAAATAAGACAATTAATTGACGGAAAAATATGTAATTGAGGTTGAAAATCGTCCCTTTCTTCTCAAGGGGAATATAGAATGCATGCGTGCCAATGCCATGCAGAAATAGGTTGTTGCCATCCCTTGTTTCTTGGGTGTTTCTTAGCCTCCTCTTCACAGAAACAACTTAAGACATAATTTTTTTAGACCAAAGTATAATGCGGGCAAGGGTTTTTTAGAGAGAAATATACCTAGCTAGAGATTAAAACCTCAGTTTAAATCTCCTCCCCTAAAAAATGTGAAGCCTGCCCAGCCAGCCTGCGACACCACACCCATTTGTAGAAAACAACCGGTACGTACGTACATATATTCGATCTTGAAGTGCAGCGGCTCGTCTTATTTGCACTGGCAAATATATATAATTAAGATAAGAAGAGATTGGATATGTGGACGCCAAGAAGTAGTTATGGCGAAAGGAGAGAAATAAGAACAAACGTAGGGTTGGTGGCAGTGGCCATAGACAAGGACAAAAACAGCCACAATGCCCTGAAATGGGCAATTGACCATCTCCTGCAAAAAGGCCAAACCCTCATTCTCATCCATGTAAAAGTCAAACCATTCTCTCCCTACACCACGCCTCTCCCTACATCTCGTATGTTATTTATTTTATGTTTCTTATTCTACAAAATCTCATTAGTTCCAATGCCTTGGCTACATGTCACCTACTTTAAATTTCTGGTAGGTACAGGGTTGAACCAATTTTCTGAAATGAAAGGTGACTTACCATTGGTATGTAAAGATCCTGATCCACAGACCAGGGAACTTTTCCTTCCTTTTCGTTGCTTCTGTACTCGTAAGGATGTAAGTTTGCTAAATCACATTATACACTCTCTCCTAATAATGATTACTTCAAACATTTTTCTATATGTATTCACTAAAATATACCCTTTTCCGGGGCTTTGGTTATTAATTCTCGCAGTAGTTTAGCATCTGCATTCCGCAGATGCTTCTAATACATAGATTTAATTTCTAATTATGTATGATGTTTAATTTTGGCTTTAGATACCCTGCAAAGATGTTGTCCTAGAAGAGACAGACGTAGCTAAAGCATTGATTGAATGTGTCAGCCAGGCTGGAATCGAGGTTTTGGTCGTAGGTGCCTCCACAAAAACAGGCTTTCTTAGGTATGTGCCTCTTATGCGACATCAACAAAATTTTCTATTGATGAATGCCAGAATCACCACAATTTCTACGCTTCTCTTTGGTTTTTACAAAAGAATTCAGCGAATTTGGGTAGAATACCTAGACACAAAAGAAAACAATGAATTTGGGTATAATGTAACCTCTATATGTAGACTTACTGAGCGGAGAAAGTACAGATAAATCTATTAGCGGTCATCTAAGCTAGTGTATCTCTTGATATATGATATCAACGGAGATTAAGAAAAATGAGAGAGAATAAAAGATTGATTCACCCATTCTAGGGTTGAGAACCGAAAAGGTAAAAAGACTCGTGTAGATAACCATGTTGATATCTTTGGATATTTATAGGAGAGCAATAATTTCTATCACCACTGAGTAAACTTTGGATGACTTACACAACTTAATTCAAATTAAAATAGAAATATAATAATATCTATTCAAATTTTTGTACTTCTTATCCAGATGAGAATAGAAAGCTTTGAATAAATAAAGTATCACAATTTTATTTACGATTTAAACAGTTAAAATGATTTAGTTTAGTGCTTGTATAATTTGGATAAACAAAATGATTTAAGCATAGGGTTGTTTAACAGGATTCATTAAAGCATTGATAGGTTTCCAGTTTATTGGTCAATAAGGATGTATAATTGTTATCTTTGTCGTACCAGACACATTTGAAGGAATCTATTTATACTATATTGAAATCTCATACTAGTTGGTGTAAACTGTCAACATCATTTCAATTGTGTTAAGTCACAAACAAAAATGCATTAGTAAAAATATTGAAGTAATTTAATTTTAAAAATCTTAAGAAATCACTTTTCTTTTCATTGTTCCTCGTCCATGCATTTTTATCATTGTTTAATTTTTTTCTCATTTTATTATTTACTTTTACATTTTTCTTACGCTCTCATGTAGTCTTTTTAATTAAAACAATACATTTTTTTATAAATAATCCTTAGTTTTTTAAAAAATTATTTTTCTACATTCTTTTTATCTGAATGTACATACTTTGCATCTTTAATTACACTAGAAATATGACGCCCAAATGAATTAAAATTAAAAAATTCATGGCAAAAAGGTTAGTAGTAATGAATAAAAACAGAAGCAGTTAAGAAAACATTAGTAGATTTTCTAAAATTTTAACTTAAAAATAACCTTATAACTATATACATTTATTTTATTATTTGGATTTTTTTATAATTTACTCATTGTGTGTTAACTCACACCAAATATAATGATTATAAATTTATGACTGTAATAAGTAAATATATGTGGATCACATTTCTGAAAAAAGATTGTATTTTGTCTCAGTAGATTTAAAGCAACAGATATTCCAGCAATGGTATCAAAAAATGCACCAGACTTTTGTAGTGTTTATGTGATATCCAAAAGCAAAATTTCATCCATGCGATCAGCTTCTCGTCCAGCTCCAGCTATCTCCCCATTGCGTAATCACCTTCTTAACCAGCCAGGCTTAATACCAACTCCTCCTGAATCGCATATCCTGCCAGCTAATAGCTCGAGAGGTTTGTTTCATTCCTAGCTTTAAGCTTTAGTTATATAATACTCCAAGTTACCTGCCATTACTCAATCTTGATTTTAATTAAATTAAAAAAAAATCTGTGAATATTAATTTTAACAGTTGAGAAGCCGCGACTTGAACCTCAGCGTAAATCTACGGATTCCATGGATTCCATAAGGTAACGAGCTACCTGTACCTGGGATCGGAACCAAAATTACTCTTTGTCTTCAAATGCTTTGTTTGTTTGTTGTTCTTTATTCCCCCCTTTCACATTGTATATTATTATTAAACAAAATAACAGTAAATGAAAGAGATGTAGTTGGAGCTAAAATTAACTAGTTTATTATTAATTTAGTTGTTATCAATTTTGGATGAATGCAGGTCGCCTTTTAACAGGGGAGGCCAAAATGTGAAATCATATCCAGCACTCCCTATGTCCGGTACAGATATATCCTTTGTCAGTTCTGGCAGACCAAGCATTGACCGTATGTTTCCCGAATTCTACGATTACCAAGAAGCAAGCCGCACTGCCACTGCTCCAAGACTGTCCAATGTTTCAGACTATGAAAGTAATTTTAGCTTCGAGTCAATGCAGTTTGGACGAAACTCAGTGGATTTGAGCTCTCCACATGATTTCTCATACGTTTCGCAGGACAGTGACAATTTTTCAAACTTATCTACATCAATGGTAAGTAAGAAAGATATGATATATATATATATATACACACGCACGAACAGACATATATGTGTATTAAATTACTCAAGGACTAAAGCCTGGAAAGCATGCATAAATTCATTGATGTGGCTGTGAGGCAGGCTAGGATAACACAACACATTATATTCACCAACGAAAATAAACCATCAAAAGCACCGGTTCTCACTTCGATTAAAACATAAATTTTCATCATACTTAATTTTTCAAAAAAGATATAAACACCTTTCAGGTTTGTCTAACTAATACTTATAAACGAGATAACAATAAAAAAAAATATACGATGTTTCACCTCAAAATCATCAAATATCATCGGTGAAAGTGGAATGAAGTACCCAAGTCCAGGTTTCACCCTCTTCACACACTTCCCATTTACGTTACAATATATGCATATATTTAATTAATTTTTTGTATTATTCTATGTTATAGGAAAATGTGTGTAAAATATCTGGAAATAATAATATGGATGAATTTTATAGCAGGAGGACGTGGAAGCCGAAATGAGGAGGCTAAAGCTGGAGCTAAAGCAAACTATGGAAATGTATAGTACTGCCTGCAAAGAAGCACTCACAGCAAAACAGAAGGTTAGAGTGTCAACTAATATCTGCTTTTACTGTTCCTCAACATACTTTGACTAGTTAGAACTTTGTGCATAATTACACCACAACAGGCAAGAGAACTCCAGCTGTGGAAATTGGAAGAGGAACGGAGATTGGAAGAGGCACGACTTGCTGAGGAAGCTGCATTAGCAATAGCAGAAAAGGAGAAAGCTAAGTCAAAAGCAGCAATGGAAGCTGCTGAAGCGGCTCAGAGAATTGCAGAAATTGAATCACAAAAAAGGGTGAACGCAGAAATGAAAGCGCTCAAGGAATCAGTGGAAAAGAAAAAGGCACTTGATGCATTAGCATATTCAGATTTCAGGTACAGGAAGTACACAATAGAGCAAATTGAAGCTGCCACTGAATTCTTCTCAGAAGTTCTCAAGATTGGGGAAGGGGGTTATGGCCCCGTGTATAAAGCCCGTCTAGATCATACTCCCGTTGCAATTAAGGTTTTGCGACCAGATGCAGCACAAGGAAGGTCACAGTTTCAGCAAGAGGTACGGCTTCCAAATGGATTTTAGTATTATGAGCCTGTAGAGCATTAATTCTAATTACTGAGAAACAAAAACATTGTAGGCTGAATGTGCATGCTTTAGTTACTAGTGTATTTACAGAATGAATTTTAAAATTTGGCTGCTCTAAGAATTAAACTTACAGGTAGAGGTTTTAAGCTGCATACGGCATCCCAACATGGTTCTCCTGTTGGGAGCCTGCCCAGAGTATGGATGCCTGGTGTATGAGTTCATGTCTAACGGGAGCTTAGAGGACCGTCTCTTCAGGAGACGGAACACTCCGACTCTCTCTTGGCAGCTTAGGTTCAGAATTGCAGCCGAAATTGGAACAGCCTTGCTGTTCCTCCACCAGACTAAACCCGAACCCATAGTCCACCGTGACTTGAAACCAGCCAATATCTTACTTGACCGCAATTTTGTGAGCAAGATTAGTGATGTTGGGTTGGCCAGACTAGTTCCTCCATCTGTGGCTGACAATGTAACCCAGTATCGGATGACCTCCACAGCAGGAACTTTCTGCTACATAGATCCAGAATACCAGCAGACAGGCATGCTGGGAGTGAAGTCGGATGTATTCTCCCTTGGCATCATGCTTCTACAAATAATAACAGGAAAACCACCAATGGGATTGACTCACCATGTGCAACGGGCTATTGAGAAGGGGACCTTTGCTCAAATGCTGGACCCATCTATTGATGATTGGCCGGTTCAAGAGGCCTTAAGCTTCGCAAAGATTGCACTTAACTGTGCAGAGCTAAGGAGGAAAGATAGACCCGATCTGGGCAAAGTCGTCTTGCCAGAACTGAACAGGCTGCGATTACTTGCTGAAGAAACCATGCACCTCACTTGGGAAGCTGGAAGTCCAGGACACTCCCCCAACTATAGCCAAGTTTCTCTGCAACTAGTAAGTTAATTAATTACAAAGTGTCCGTCCTAATTTCTTCCTAGCCATATCATCTTACTTCACATTTTTATGGTTTTTGTTGAACGTACTTCAAATTTAACACTTGATTTGTTTCCTTTCTTTTTCTTCGTACGTCAGGAGCACTCCAGTTGTCCTAATTTTCTACACTCCGATGAATATTCAAGAAGTCCTCCCAACGAGAATCCATAGGTCCTTCCATGGCAAATTGATGACATCGTAATTAATTAATATGTACATATGCGTTTATCAATAAAATTTTGTTGTGTTATTATTTTATATTTTTAATTAAAAGTTTAAATGAAAATTTATATTTCTAAAACTTATTTTGTCATTGCGTTATGATAATCCATGTACTTTTAGGCGAATTTTTTGTTTTAAAGTAGCCAAAGTCAACTTAACTCTTGAAAAGTGAGAATTCACAATGAAAATTTTTCAAGGCACCGAAGATAAAGCGGAAGCAACTGAAAGATAAAGAAACAACAAAAGAACAAAAAAAAAAGCAATGCCTACAAGGTGTTTGAGTAAATGCTCTCAAAGCATATTCACTAGCTTTGAATGGAATACAATGGGATAAAATGGAATCAAATGAGATGTAATGAGATGATTACAAATGAGGGAGTAAGGTGACTCCTTGTGTGAGTGCACAAAAATTTTTTTTTTAAGAGTTCAATTTTAACTTCAAGCATACAACGTCAGTTGTAATATTTATGGTGTCCAATGAAACGTTGAAGTATTTCAAAGGTCAAACCCAAAGGAGTCAACAATTTAATGATTTCTATTTAACAAACATGCAAGAAAGGAGTCTAACTAGCAACTCACTAATTTCTATATTACGACGAAACATAATTTGGAAGTGAATTACTCTAATTAATTACTTAATATGCAAAAGGACTAAATTGTAAAATTAGAAAAACTAAAAAATTAGCAAATTAATAACAAATAGCGGTTGGTTGATTTCTATATTGTAACACCCCTAATTTATCTCCATTGTCGAATTATGATTTCGGAGTATTAGAGTACAATAGAAACAATTAAAATTAAATGGAAACAATTAATCAATTCTACTATATCTTTAAAACACTATTTAGCTACTCCTTTTTTTTTTTCTTCTCTTGTATATCGATCTTACCATAGAACTTCAGCTTTGATGTAGAATAACTGCTTCTTTTTTCAACTTACTATCCTAGTGGGATAGTCTAATAGATTTTTGGACGAGGAATATACAGAATAAATGCCAGCTGGTACTGGACTGGTTTTGGACCTTGATTTAATTAGTGAGATGGGCCCTTTTATTCTCTCATCTTTTCCCCTTTTTTCTGCTTTTTTTTTTTTTTTTCTTTCTCTCTTCTTCCTCTTTTATTGTCCTTTCTAACAAACCGCTGCCACTGCCTCCACACACTTTCCAGCGTGTCTCAGTGTCTCAGTGGTTTGATTTCAACCCGAGGCTATAACCTCCCCATCCTTGATGATTACGCAACTGGTAGATAAAAGGTATGGTGAAAAGACAAAAATTGCATTTAAATTTGCTCTTGGACTATGTGTCATCGACTTGAGCAAAAGAAGACAATTTAGGGCGCGTTCGTTGCTCCATCTCAGATGAACTTTTTAGGCCAAAAGTCCTTTTAAGTAAAAAGGAATGAAGAACAAGGTTCAGTGAGGGAAAATATTTAACGTTTGAGAAATACTTTTTCACAAATGAAAAAGCTAAAATTTTTAGCTTTTTCATCTGTAAAGACTTTTGGATTTTGTTTTACTTTTTTATCTTTATTATTTCTTCTTCCAACGTCTAAACACTTCTCTTTTTTTCATCTCTTTTGTCTGCTTTTTCCTCTAGTTCCTCTGGTGATTTTTTGCTTCTCTTCGATCTCTCGGTGGTGGGTGATTTTCCATATTCTAACTTTCCTTCAATTCTTTTTATTCCAACTGATTCTTTGCCTTCTCCCTTTCGGATTATGGGTTGTTCATGTTGTTTGCCAACTGATTCTAATTTTCCTTCAATTCACTATAACAGGAGTGTGTCTTATGGGTTCTTCATGTTGTTTGGTGGTTTTCTAGATGAAGGGCGAAAAATAAAAAAGAAGTTTCTAAATCTTTGATTCAAATCTGGGTTCTTCATGTTGTTTGGTGGTTTTTTAGAACTGGGTTCTCTTCACTGGGGGCTTGCTGCAACTTTCCAGGTAAAATAGAAGGGAAAAAAAAAAGTCTTTTTTCATTATGTTTTATTTTACTTTGATTTGTTTTAATGTGGGTTTTTGGAATTTTAATGTATATATTTGGATTTTTGGATTGTAGGGAGAATTGGGTGTTAAATTCAACATCCAAGAAAGTAATTTTTTTAATGAGTTAAGATGGCATTCAAATCTAAGATAAAATGGGTTGCATTATTTGTATTGACTCTATCTTTGGCATCGTTGGTTGCTCATCTTTCAATGACAAAGTTTTCAAGTATGAATTTAGTCCAAGATGGTGCAAAAGAGGCTTTAAGCCATGGTTTTCCTAATCTTGGATCACCAAGACGTTATATATGTTTTCGGATTTGAAGAACAAATGCTTTTTCTTCATCTGTTTTCTTGTATAATTTGTTGGTTTGATGCTGTTTATTTGTTCCTAAGTTGAAGACTAGAAGAAATAAGAGGCTATGGGGTCTTGTGAGGTCTCTGAGTCTTTGCAACCACATGCAAACCCCGAAGCGACTATCCCGGTAAAGGGTTTTGCTCTAACTACTTAATTATGTAGTTATGCTTTTATCCGCCAAAAACCATAATGCTGAATGTCGGATAGGGTACATGTTTGACATGAGTAAATTTTGAATTTTCATCACTTCTTCATGTATTTGGAGGGTTTTTGAAGGGTCATACAGAAAATGTCTGAAAATCTATTAGACACAGTTGTTGGACACTGGCAACATAGACATAATGTGTCCATGTATTCAAGAGGTTGTCAAATTTATATGTTTTTTTATAATGAAGTAATGATAGATTTATCTTTGTTGTCGAGGTGATGATAACATGCTAACTAGATCTTGCACCGTTTTTTAATTTGGATAATAATTTTAGCTTTCTTAGTTATGATATACCCCTGATTTGACATCATAATGAAAAGCCATGATCAGTAGAAGAAGCTGGACCGATGATAAATTGTAATGTCCTAGCTCATGTTGGTTGATTCCTATCTTGAAATCAATTGACAAATAGATTTCATCATTTAGTTTGAGGACCATTGAATGCTCCCATGAAGTGGACTAACCACTAATGTTTTTGTATTTTTTTCTCGTTATTGGCAATGGAACTCTTTTCTTCCTTCACAGTTCTTGATGACCGAGGTGTATATGAGATTATTCATGTTCTTGTTTGAAGTGTAGAACTTTCTTTGTTTCAAGAGTTGGGACTTAGGTTATACCAACATATCTACATCTTCACTTGTATAAGAAGTTTTGCTCGATGAATGATGAGAAATGTCCATTAAGTTTATATTTGTGTTTTTAAATCTAAGTTTGTAACAAAAGCAATATAGCAGTGGCAGGTAATTTAATGAGCTGCTGATAGTACAATTTTCTTTCTAATTTCCATGATCTATGTTACTGCAATTCCTTATTTTTCTTGAAGTCCTCAATTTATAAGAAAGTAAACCGTGCATGGTTTTTATGTTAGGAAAGGGAAATATACCACACCTCACGGGTGAATGTTATGCATCTGTTTCTATTCATGATAAGTGTGATGAACATTGAGGGAAATATCTTGATGATTGTTAGTTATTGATATTAAATTATTTTGGCATTTTATATAGCCATCTGTTGGGATGGTGTTTAAAATAATAGTGCGATCCTTTGTTGAGTGGAAGTAGGGGTGAAACGAATATAAATATTTTGACACATATGTTAACAAATATACTTATGTGATATTTTATTTTATTGATTGCTTGGCTGAAACGAATCTGTTTGTTAACACAATAGATGAATATTTCGACGATTGAAGTTAGTGGTGAAAAAGTGAAAGCAATGTGGGATAATGATGACGATGACGACGATGATGGTGGTGGTGATGATGACGACGATGACGATGATGGTGGTGATGACGACAGTGAATCAAGCAATTTAAATGGTTTTGAAATGAAATTAACAAGAGATGCTATATCTTCTAGTTTAATGAATTTACTTTAAATTGTAAATACTACTGTAAAATTTTTTGTATTTATATTTGGTATATAAATATTATCATTTTTGAAACTTTAATCCAAATATATGTATTTTAATTTGTTACGTTTATATTTTATATGTTATATTAATATCCAATATGAGTTTTACAAATATGTTAAAAGCATTAAAAATAAAAAATAATTTTAAAATAATATAATTGTGCCAATATCTAATTATAAATATTTAATTATTATATTTAAATATTTAAATATAGTTTATATATTCTAATTAAATTTAATAAGTAATTAATATTAATTATCTAGAAATATTTAATATTAATATTATTTATTAAAATATTAACAACAAATTATAGTAAATTATTTTTATATTTTTGCTAAAATATCATAATATTAACTAATTTATAAATTATTTAAATACATATTTGTTACTTTATAATATAATGTCTAAAATAGACATTTTACTTCTCAAAAGTACTTTTTCACAGCAATGCCAAACACTTAAATTTTTTAAAAGAACTTCTGAAAAGCACTTCTCAAAAGCACTTCTCAAAAGCATGAGGAACTATTTATGTTAACAGATATCTGATGAAGTTTACAGCAACGTAAAATTCTGGTTGTAGCAATAGAGGAATTGCTACATGATTCAAAACTTGGTAATCAATTACAAGAATGCTAACAATCGTTTATGCTTTAACACTCACAACAATATAAAACTTAACCCACGAGTCTATGACATGGTGCAACCAATGAAGACCAAGAACTTAGTGATATTTTGATTTATAGATTAATCATGCGACCAAAAAAATAATTATGTGCTTGACAATGCTATTTTCTTTTAGTCTTAAGTTTATAACGTGTTCTTTTTATTGGTCAAATCTTTGTGTCATTAAATTTTGCAATCTTCTAGGTAGAACTAATGCACCCATTGGAAAAGTCATTACTTCTTTTTTTTTTTCTTTAAATGTTCAAATTAGGTGACCCTTGAAGGCAATAATTACATTGTTTAGAAGCAGGCCTTTGTTTTGGTGACAAGAATCTGTTTAAGTTATTACAGAGTTCCATTTTTAATCCTATGGAATGTACTATAAATAGGTCCTCATAAACCTTTGAGGGTATTTCAACTCTTTGTTCACCTTAGTATATTTCTTTATGTCTACCATTGCAAGCAGATTTCATCCAAACATATTAATCATAACACCAAATTCAGCACACTTCCTCAACTCAAAACTTTTTCAAGTGTTTCTAAATCCTAATAATGTTAATTATATTATAACCAAGGTTATGATATATAGCATAAACTTGGGCTATAAAAAGAAAAATATATATTCTTAACTTTGGTCTACATAAATCTCAAATGTGGATAATACTTTTTTCCAAATTCCAGAAAACCTAATAAGTTCAAAATTTCTGTTATATAGATTTTGGTATCTTTATGTATTTGTGTCGTGTTGTATGTCATATAATATTTTAGTTTTTTTCCCAGGTCGTGCAAAGCAATGCCAATCTACATTAGTAACAAAGAGAAGCTAAATTCATATTTTCATCCAATAAAGGGAGAAGGTTGGTTAAGGGAGAAACGAAATTTATGAGATTAATACTTACCCGACAGGCACTTCAAAGCTTTCCCAAGCAAGTTTTGCCTGGAAAAAGAAAAGGGGGGAGGAGCTGAATTACAGTAGCAACATTACGAAAATTGGATTACGGAAAGGAAGAAAAAGAATGATTGGGATTACCTGGTGAATTGCAAGTTCCATGTATGCAAGATTATCACTTTCCATCTAAGACAATAAGAAAGAACAAAGAATGTGACGCAAAAGCTAAAAATGACAAAGAGGAAAAATAAGACCAGATTTTAGACGAAATGACTGGTAGCTACTGAAAGAAAAACAAAAAATGAAAAAAAAAACAACTGCCCAAATCCTGCAATTCAAATACCAATATTCAACTACCTAAAACAAGAAAAGTAAAACCTACGGGTGAGAAATCAGTCGGGTCAGTGCAGAAAAATAAAAAACTGACTTAACCGACTTCCCCTTTTTAAGGAACCAAAACCGAACTGACTTTGTTGGAGAACCGATAAAACCAACCCAAATTAGTTTGAGTCTGTCACTGACCAAACCGAGTTTAGTTTGCTTCAATTTTTTTTTCCAAACATGATAAAATGACGATAGCAATTAAAAAATTCAGTTTACAGCTTCAAATTTAGATTTTTATTTTTTTATAATTAAAAGAAGGCAAACGGGGCCGTAAGCTCTACCAGACCTTATAATTGGTACCTCTCATATCACTCAAGCATAATTTTTTAACTTCAGGGTATAGGTCATCTAAAACCTTAACAGCATATGACCTGCTGGTGCATGACTTCGCCATAAAATCCGCAACTTGATTGGCTTCTCGATACACATGCTTAAAAGGCACAGTCAGTTCTTCTTACAAATTAACTGAGAACAACAGCTTTAAACTCGATTCAAAGGTCATATGACCGGAGGGTTGAGTCTATTTGTAACCCACAAAATTGCTGATAACATCAGCATAATTGAAGGCTAATAAAAATGCTACTTAATTATAACAGTTTTAGTAAAATGAAGAAGAGGTCCATCTTAAAGAAACGATTTCAGTCAAATATCAATAAACCCCAAATCGCAACAAATATATTTAGAAAGAAAAAAGAAACCCTAAAAATTACCAGAGAAACGAGAAAGGCAAACTGATCAGCGGCAGCGCTAAAACGAGAGAGGGAGACCTTACTCTGACCGACGACCGATGGACAGAGATTAAAAAAGGAAAAAAGAACAGAAATAAAAGAAAAAGTAAGAAAGGGCAACAGAAGGGAGGAACGGGTTTTAGGAGAGAATGTAGAAAGGACTAAGGTGAAAGACAAAGAGAAGAAGAAGAAAGATGATGAGCAACAGTTTTAACAAATTTGGGCAAGTTGAAATTGTTAGAATGGCCAGATGTTCTAATAGTGAAAAGGGATTCGATATTCACGAGTATGAAGGAAAAGGAGAATATTGCATCCTAAATCCCTGTACCTTTGAATTGTTTCTATTCAACCCTAGGGTCACTGGGTACAAATTTTTTTTTTTTCTTTTCCTTTCTATTTTGTAATTATTTTGATTTGTTTTTTTTTTTCTTTTGCATCTACGATCGCAGTTAGAATTATTAGCACATGGTGTCGATGAATTGAAATTCAAATTCATGTTGAGTATATGCTTTGATATATATATATATATATATTATATTCACACATTTATATAGCCATGCAATATGCTAAAATGAAGGGGGATGCATGGGAATGAGAGCTTCAACCACTAAATCATCTCATAGCACAACCATGTTTAGTATCAATGTGATACTTGTTCATTAAGAATGTTTAAAATTTTTATGAGTAGCTTAACAAATTTATCAGTGTGATACTCTGTAATAACCCAATTACGGGTATCAGAAAAATACATTATCAGGCCTTCGATTTAGTAAAATGAGTTCGTAAATATATATTAGAAATATTTACGAGGTTGGTTCAGTGTTTAAGTAGGTTTTAATTAGGAGAATTTGACTAAATTAAGGGTTATTAGCAAAAAGAACTAAATTGAATAAAAGATAAAAGTTGAATTATAGAATAAAGAAAAACAACAAGGAACAGATAGGCAATTAAGCCATTCTTGTTGATATAGGCGGCTTAACATTGAAAAATCCAAGATTTTTAACTAAGATTTTTATTATAATATATTATTTTATTATTATATTAATATTATATAATATTATAACTTAATAAATAAATAAATAAATCAAATTTTTGTGCCAAATGTATGATAATAGTGATATGCATGTGTAATAAAAATATGCATACAACTGTAATACATATATTTAATTTACTTATTAATTAAGTAATAGATATTTATTATAATTATATATTATATTATACTATTATTAATAATACATAAAACAAATAAAAGAAACAAAAGGAAACAAAAAGAAACAAAGCATAGAAAAAAGAAATGAAAAGAGCTAGAAAGAAAAATAAAAGCAAAAATTAGGTTTTCAAGGTTTGAAGCTTAACTTGATAAGTCAATTAAGTCATTTTCTTGTAATTTTGATGTTTTAGAAGTCTTAGAACAAAGTATTACTGAAATTTTTGGACATGATTCATGTTAAACAAATTGTTGAATTAGGGTTTAATTGATAGAATTTCTAGTTAGAATTAAAAGATTAAATTGTAAAGTAAGCCATAAGTTCTGCATGGTAAGGACTAAATTATTATATATATTTATGTAAGATATGTAAGTTATGTAAGTTATGATATATGATATCTATCAAAAGAAGCTTAACCATTAATAATTGTATTATACATAAATGTATGGTACAAAATATATATATTCAATAAATGATATTTTATTCAAGTTTAAAAAAATGATGAATTGATATTTTTTAGAAAAAAGTATTTCTTTTGAACCCGTTTAAGGTTTTTTATATTTTTAAATCTTTGATGACGATGTTTTATTTCTTGTGCAGCATGAAAAGGATCCTTGAATGATATGAAAGATACTCGTATACAGAGATCCAATGTAAAACATATGAAATTCAACAAAATGTAAACTCAATTTACAATTTTTTAAGTTTTTTTTAAAACATGGTTTTTTGGTTTCATTTTGAAAGGGGATATTCATGGATCAAACCATGAAAAATTTGGACACAAAATCTGTTCTACTTGTTGACGTTGGGATGATTTCAATATGTTCTTTTACAGGGAAACTGGACGTGGGAACATGCAAAACTTAAAGCTAGAATGGAGACTTTACAAAGAAACCCGAGGTACCCCCAATGGCTTCAAATTTCAGATACATTCAAGGCCTGCTTGTTCTCTTTTACTAAAATAATTAATTATATTTCTAGGCATTACGAAGGAGAAGATATCCAGAAATTGAGTCTTAGAGAGCTTCAAAATTTGGAGCAACAACTTGATTCTGCCCTTAAACGCATAAGATCCAAAAAGGTTTAAAACACTCCAACAATAAAAATACTAAAACATTATTTTACTTAGTGTAAAAGATTTTCATGATTTATATTTTAAATCGGTCCAAATATATTATGGTATTGATTGAAAATAGTGTCTCCACCACATAAACAATTAGGGTGAAATCAAAATCTTTTAAATAGAACATTTTCATTTTGAAGAGTCAGAATCCTTTAAATTCACCCCTTTAAATTCGAATAATAAATGTATCATATATTGAATAAATATAGTTAGTATCAAAAGAAGCTTAACCATTAATAATTGTATTATACGGGTTTGTATAATACTTTTTTTCAATTATAAGCTTGATTAATTAAATATTGATTCTTTTCAAAAGAAGCCATTAAATTTACTTGTAATCAATAGAAAAAAAATGGAAAAGCAGCCATTAAAATGGACGGAATATATGATTGTAAATTGGATGATATTAGGTGCAATTTAAATTTAGCAAATTAAATATACATACCTCTTAGAAATTGTAAATTGGATGGTAGAGTCGATTCCAACAACTAGTGTTGAGGTGAGCAAAGCACGCCAAAACTTTTGAGATGCTACAAGAAGAATAAAAAAGAAACTCCATAATAGCGAAAATAATAAAATAAATGAAAAATAAAAGGGTATAAATAGCAAAATTACGAGTGAGAATGGTGCGAACAAAGCGAACTGTAGCAAATACTAAGTATTTTTCCCTTCTAAGAGTCAAGAACAAAACTTTTTCTATAACATTGTTAAGGATAAAATTACACCTGCAAGCAATGAAGATAAGGTAATTAACACCCAAACCAAAATATTAAAATAATATTTAAGTAATTAGAATAATAATAATGCATTAAATGTAAAAATAATATTAAATTAATTAAATTTTAAGTCATCTTCAGCAACAATTATTGAAATTAATTCAAAGGAGTCGCTTTCTTTCATTAGTATTATTCCATATATAATTTTATAAGCATAATTATTATTGATCATCTTTCAAAAGAATCTATGATTAAGACATATTGCCTACTGTTTAGGAAGTAAAGGGATCATCATATTGCCTACTGTTTAGGAAGTAAAGGGATCATTATGCATAAATAAACTTAAAAGCTAAGTTATGGTGCAATAGGGTAGCATTACAAACTTATTATAAATGTGCTATAGAGGCCCACAAGTTAAGTAAACTTCTAGATTAAATTGGGATTTTACTATCCATCTGTTCTCTAATGAGAGACCTTGGTTGACCCAAGAGAAAATGATTCTAACATGCATGATCCATACTCAAACTGAATGGCCCAAAGCAATAGCATCTTTTACATAAAAGACTACAATTTCGACGGTTTCAATGAGTAACTAATAACTGCTAAATGCAAATCGTTTTTCGAATATCAAATGTGACAGTAAGACTGCAGAACCATACGTTCTGTGGGTTTAAATGAATAAACAATTTAAGCCAGCATCTTAATTCCATTTAGAGAACACATGAAATGCCAATAATCAACAAGATCATCACCTTGCAAGGACAATCAATAAGCACACTTAACAATATGCAGTCACTCCATGGAACATACTAATCAAACGCTTTTAACACCATAACAAGACCAAACAATAAGACTTCAAAACTATATGTACTGTGGTTTTTAATGAACAAACTATGTAAGCCAACATCTAAATCCATTTAGAGAACACATAAAATGCCAATAATCAACAGGATCATCACATTGCATAGATAATAAGCACACTTAACAATATGCAGCCACTCCATGGACCATACTAATCAAAGTCCTTTAACACCATAGCCTATGACCAAATATGACAATAAGACTTCAGAACCATACATTCTGTGGTTTGTAATGAATAAACAATTTAAGCCAACATCTTAATTCCATGAAATGCCAATAATCAACAAGATCATCACATTGCAATGACAATCAATAAGCACACTTAACAATAAAGAAAATACCAAATTAAACCAGTATGATTACTTCATTGAGGAATCACAAAGTATTCTAGGTTCAACAATCACTTTAGTAACTCACCAAAACAAAACAGCATCTTGTTCTTGACTTAATCTTTTTAAGTAAACTATTTTTAATAAAATTTACATTAAAATGCACCAGCACATGAAGTAAAACGAGAGAAAGAGAGAGAGATCATCAGCGTACCATTTTTGTCCCTTCGAATTTTGAAGTTAACTCCCAGCTTCCGGTTATTTAAAAGAAATATGCCAAACAAAAAAAGGAGGCTGCCGACGGAGATGCAGCAGCAGGCTGCCGACGAAGAAGCAGCAGAGGGCTGCCGACAGAGACGCAGAGGGCTGCCGATTTGCGTTACTTTCAACACTGGCTGCACTCATTGACGATCCAATTCTCACCGATGTCCCTAAGAAACCCAGTTTGTCTGATGTCGATACCCTAATCAACCTTGAACTGGGGAGTGCCATGTGTATATCTTCAAATTAGATGGAACCTTCTTAGGTACATTTCATATGCTCTCTCTCTCTCTCTCACACACACAGAGCTAGGCAGGCCTTCAGCCACATAGAATTTGTGTTTGAAATTAAAATCAGTACTTATTTGGATTGGTTTTCCTTGGAATTTGAAGATGTTGAGGTGATGACTTGAAGGTCTTATTGTGATTTGCAAATGTGGAAATGGTTGTGCCTAGGTTGATACCAAGATTGGGAGAGAAAAGTGGCCTTAAAATGAATTATTTTCGTCCACACGGAATAGCTTAATGTAAGATGGGATATCCCTGAGATATCCCTCGAACAGAATAAAGTAGAAAATTAAATAGCAAAGGGCAGTTAAATACACAATATATTCTAAGTAGTGTTTTATTATTCCCTAAAAAAATATAATGTTTTCACATTGCGAAATATATGTATTATTTAAATTGCTGCAAAACAATTAATTAAAATACTTCTAAAAATAATTTTATAAATATTAAATAGGATCCGACCTGGTTTATCAGTTAATATAAAGGAGTTTACATAAAGAACGTTTCGGTTATTGTAAACTTTATTGAAAAACAATAATTAAAAGTAACATGTTTTCTTTTCATATATTATTTGTTCATGCATCTGTCATTTTTTTTAGACACCTATTTTTTATTTTTAATTTAGGTCCTCTTATTTAGAAAATCATAATAAACAGCATAAATCAACAAAGTAAGTCACAGGCCACATCAATAAATTTCAAACACATAGCAAAAGAGCAATTTCTAAACATCAAAACCATAATCCCAAAAATACAAGTAAAAAAACCATAAACATTAAATTAAAAGAGAGAAAGCCGAAGACAATGCTCATGTAAAGATCCATACACGATGATGAAAGGGATTCTAAAAATCACAAAATAAAAAACGAACGCCGAAATAAAAGCCCACCACACGCAAAAAAATGGGCCAACTATTCTAAGTCCAATATCCCAATAACCCAAAACCAAAGCGGTACACAGAATTAAACACAAAAACGAAAGCCCAATAACCCCAGACCAACAACATTCAGCTAAGCAGAAAATATAATGTAAGAACTGTGACGCAAAACAACAAAAATACAACAAAGGGAAACATAGAACTCAAAAATAAAAAACATAAAAAAACTGACCAGTATATACGGATGGTTAATTAATTTCCGATAAATGTCGTCCTATTGGGGGCAATAAGAAAGTTCGGAACAAAGTATTCTTCTATCTAAATATTATCCAGACAAAAAAAAAAAAAGCAACTAATGAAGAAGTTATTCAGGCACTATTAGAAATATAAAATTCTCCATATTTGAATGCATTATATTTTGGAGGAATAAGAAAACACTACTTAGAATATATTGTGTATTACAAATATACTTTTCCATTAAGATTCTTTACTACAAAACAGAAAAAAGTCCAAAGAATGATAATCAAAAAACAAAAAAAGCCGAACCGAGATATTCAGAGAATGGGATATACCCAAGCTGGGATATACCTGTATGGGATACCACTGAACCGGGATAATACTGGATTGGGACATTCCTTAGAGGATTAAGAATGATAGTTAGCCCGGTCCAGACAAGAAAAAAATCTGAACAGGCCACTAAAACACTTAAACCGGAAGCTAAAAATTGTGAACTGGAATAAGAAAATGCAGGATACCCTGGGAATAACTTATTCCGAGATCGGTATATGACAGGGATAAAGCCGGAGCAGAATAAGAGAGAAAATTAACTACAGCAGGACAGTTAAAAATCTGTGCCGGATAGAAAATTCTTTACGACAAAACAGAAAAATCCAAAGCATGATGTCCAAATAAAATTAGATTGATGACAAAACAGAAAATGGTTTAACTATTTTAAACCAACCAAAAGCATAAACTACAAACAAATCACTTTCTGAAACAACAATGACAAACGAAATCCAAAATCCATTTATGGATTTATAATCCCAATTCACTCAATTGCTTACAATACAAAACAAAAAGCACAGTGTACAATTTGATATCTGGCCACGCAATATCCCTATGCTACTCCAAAATAGTTAAACTATTTTAAACCAACCAAAAGCATAAACTACAAACAAATCACTTTCTGAAACAACAATGACAAAGAAATCCAAAATCCATTTATGGATTTATAATCCCAATTCACTCAATTGCTTACAATACAAAAAAAAAAAAACCCAATTTGGAAACCGATTCAGTTAAGATGAATGATTTAATCAATAGTTAAGGTAGAAAATTGACAAAAAAAGCCTTACCCAGAAGTACTTCTGAATTAGATGGCAATATTTTCCAGATATGAAGAAGAAAAGAGCATGGAAGCCTAAACCAAAAACCGGACGAAAACCCACCGAAAATATTAGTAAAAAGAAGCATACATCTAAAACAAACAGAGATGAAAAGTAAAGAGTAGCTAATAAAAGAGAAAGGAACGTTTGGGAATAAACAGGTCATTTATTGACTACTAGTTGGATTGACGTCTTTTAGTGTTGGTTAGATTTGGTACATGGGCTTTAAGCTTTCTATGACGGTTTAACTTTTCTTCTTTGTTGCCTGCCAAAAATATAAAAAAAATTAAAAAATAAAAATATGTATAAAAATAATAGAGAATTTTAAAAATAGTACAAAATACATGTGAAAGCCCAAAGACTCGCTAGCCACAAGCCCAAAACCGTAACCTCATAAAGAATCTGCTAAGCAGAAATTACAAAAAGGAAGAAGACTGATAACACTAAACCAGTAACTTTAAATAGAGGCAAACAACCAATCCAAAAATATAGAACATGTAAGCATAATATAAGCCCAAATCTAAGCATTATATAAGTCAAAACCGAAACCAAAACATAAGCACAAAACCTAAGCCAAGTATGAGTCCAACCAAGACGCACTCCTAATCATAATGTAAGCCCAAATAAGCCCAAATATGAGCATGATATATAAGATACAAAAACAAAGATAAATTACCCAAGCCCAAGCCGAAACCCAAAATATAGGGAGATTAAGTCATTCTGGAAATACTATTCGGGTCAGGAGGTTGCCCCGGTTCCCACCATTTTTATCGGTGGAAATCATGAAGCTTCCAATTATTTATGGGAATTGTATGTCACCCCCTTTTCTTCATATGTTCTAGCTCGGGGATTTTGGTTCTTTTATGAGAAGGCCTTGAATTTTACCTTCTGCGATTGAAATATGTGAACTTTATGTATTATGGGGGATGGGCAACACCTAATATATACTTCTTGGGGTTTGCTGGGGTTGTGAAGTTTGGCAATATCCGTATCGGTGGACTTTCCGGAATTTACAGTGCGCGTAATTATTGTTTAGGTTGGGTATGAACTTCTTTTACTTGTCTATTTTGTGTTTATTTTGGAGTTCTTTTAATGGTGATTGTTTATTTACTGCAAGCGTCAAATATGTTATATTGATTCTTATTTAGGGTGGAGAGTCGAAGCTTTGAAACTGAAATGAATTAGCTTTTCCTTGAGCAGGACACCATGAAAGGCCACCTTATAATGACCATACTATCAGGTATGTGTATCATGTCCGGGAGTACGATGTTCACAAGCTCATGCACCTAGAGGAACCGATTGATATTTTCCTTTCACACGATTGGCCGCTTGGCATCACTGATTATGGGAACTGGCATCAACTTGTTCGTTACGAAAAACATTTCAAAGATGAGGTAATTATATTCAGTTGGTGGAAATGCATATATGTGACAGAATGAAAATCTTCATATCAAGCGTATTCAGTTTTCTTGTTGACCATTATTGGTTGCTTGTTGGTTGAAACATATTTCCTACATCCAGCAAGGAACTCTTGGAAGCAAACCTGCTGCTCAGCTGCACGAAAAACTCAAACCATCGTATTGGTTTTCAGCTCAGTTGCACTGCAAAATTCACCGCTCTTGTTGAACAGGGTGGTTGAGTGACAAAATTTCTTGCACTCGATAAATGCCTTCCAGGGTGCAAGTTCTTGCAGGTATCTATCATATGTTCTGACCATTTCATTTAGGTTCTTTCTTTTGTTCTTTGCTGGAAGCTAATAAATGAATTCTGGCTTTCTCTGATCTTTTAGATTGTTGATATTGAATATGATCCAGGACCCTATGAGGTTCAGTACGATGAAGAATGGCTGGCAATAACACGGAAATTGAACTGTCTTTCCTTTGACCTTCCGACGTGGAGACTTTGGGTGTGTGTATATATGACATTTGTTTTGACCATGCCACTCATCTCGCTCTCTCTTTCTCTTGGGTGGGGTGGACTAATGTTTTATTTGCAAATGTGCAATTTTCTATTTTTGCAAGTACTATTACTCTACAAGAACTAGTGAGCTGACAACTGCTGTTCTAATATGTAGGAGAACACAGCTCGACATGCAAGATTGTCGTCAATGGGTTAAGAGCAGGATGGAAGACAGAGGAGCCAAGCCTTGTGTATTTTCTCAAACAGCTCCACCTCACAAACCCTCTGATTCAGTTTCAAGCACTACTTTTTCTGGTATATAATATGGTGATATTTTGATGCTTTTCCTTCTTTGAGGTGCTAAAAGTATCCCCATTAATGGTTCTATCTTTTGGATTTAAGAAACTTACCATATATGTTTGCATGTTTATGCCACTTATCACTATCATGATTAGGCATCTCGATATTACTGTCACAGTTATTACAAAACACTATCCTTCATTTTTTGTCTTCTTTTAGCTCAATTAATTGTTGGTTAGCGAATGCATTCTTTTTTTTAGATTTGCAACTAGAATAATCATGACTTTTGCAATTTGTTTTTGTCCGATTTCCTTTTTACTTATTAAAATTTTCTCACCTTGTGTAGGTTCTCCCCGTAATCCTCAGACTGTATCTTTCTTGGAATTGCTAGATCTTTCTTATGTTCTTGATAATGCATTGGACTCCAGGGATACTCCTGCTTCATTGCCTCAAAAGGGTAAAGAGTTTTCTATTTACCTTGTCCCACTCAGTTTTGATACATTGTCCCTTTATACGGTATTTAGCGGCTTTTAGTTAATCTTCATTGTGATGCAGTCAAACCTAGAGTATACATGATTCTATGAATACCTTTTGCTTCTCGTGTTTAATATGGTGCTGATGCTCTCTCATATAGTTTAATGGGATAGATCATTGATCATTTGTTTTCAATCAAGGCAGAACATTGAATGCGCCTAATGTTTTGAGCTTTGTGCATATCATACGTAATGCTATACCTTTGCCTCGTACACGTTGATTGAACTAAATTTAGCTTATTACAGCGAAACATTCCTATTGAAGGCGAGGATGATCTAGAAGATGATGCAGAACCGGATAATGAAAACCGGTCCTCATGAATGTGAATAATGTTTTCTATCAACCAAGAGGCTTGTTAGTGCAAAAAGATTGATGGCAATATCTTGTTATTCTATGAGGCTTTACTTCTTTGTGAAGTTGGCAACTTGGTTTAATGGCCCACACTTTTCCAACTTTCATCAGCAGAGGAGAGCACCTATACAAGTTGTGGGCTTTGTTGTGGTTTCTTTCTTTCTTTCTAAAATAATGTATAAACATCAAATATTATATCAATAGCTATTATCACAGTCAATCATTATATGAGCTTGAATTTGGAATCTCAAATTTTTCGGACTTTTCCGGCTTCTCCAAGATACCTATTATAGATACAAGTTTAGAGATTTGGTGGAGTGGGTTGGCATGAAATCACAAGAATGGTACATGTCCCGAGAATTTTCCTGTATTGAGAATGTGACCTTTAGAAACTACAGATATAATGAGTATCTCCATTGACAATGGTGATGCTCTTTTTGTATTTATATATATTTAAATATATATGAATGAATTCGGGTCTTCCTGGCATTCTAGGTGATAGTTTATTCTTAATGGAACTTTGGATATGTGGTAAATATTTTCGTTTTGGGGAGTAAATTTTGGTACAGAAATTGCATACTAGTCCAACATCATCTGTGTATTCAATTGATTGTGTTTTCCGTCTTTTAAGTATATTGCTTATTGATTCCTCGATGAAGATATCTTTCAATCGCTGCATTAGAGATGGAGATTTGATTATTGTATCTGGGAGGCATGATACTATGAAAGCTGTTAAAAGTGTGAGAATTCGGTTCTTCAAAATCGTTTCGGTGTATTTAAACATTCAGATTGGATCGGGAAGCCATTTGGTTCTATAACTTTCTGCAACTGAGGTGGATTCGTTTATCTATTGGCTCGACACGAGTTATGGACTTTGGTTCTAAGTCATAGGACTCGATTCTTTATATTGCGGATATTAGCTTTGTGATTATGTACTTGGAAGTAGTTCCGGTTGTTTGGTTCTTGAATCTGAACCAGTAGTGGCTCATTAACAACATCGTTTGCAAAGGCGTGGCTCCAACGGACATGTGTATACCTTTGATTTCCATGAATGTAGGTCGCTTTTTGAGCTAGGTAGGCCTTAATATTTATTGTTTGCAAAAGTGCATCGTGATGAAATATGATATAGTAATTGCTTAGGTTAAACTTGAATCTGGGTTATCTTGAGTTGATGTCTTCATAGATCTACATTTTGTTGTTGTGATACTTCATTGTCTAATTGTCTCGGTTATGATCTTTATTAGTTTCATTAGTGAGTGCATTGTTATGAAATTTTGGTTTCAAAGATAGTTATGAAATATGATTTTAGAAATTGCTTAGGTTGAGCTTGAATTCTAGGTAGATTTCAAGTCATTCGGTAGATGTATTCTTTGAAATACGACATCCTATTCTTTGTTGATAGAAATAGACTTTTTCTATTATATTATTTCACAAGAAATTACACTAACATTTATACACATGGTGAGCCTAACTTTAGGAAACTCTAAACTAGGAAACAATCGATTCTAGGGATGTTGTCCCTTAAAACACGACCTTAAAGTTAGGGGTATAAAATATCTACAAGATTATATAAAATATCTACTGATTCTACTGAATATTCCTAACTAGGAAGCTGTAATCGACACTCCCCTCAAGTCGGGAAGTGGATATCATCCATTCTCACTTGTTTACTAGTTTCGAAAGGTCTTCCAGATAATCCTTTGGTTAAGATATCTCGCCATTGACCATCGGTGGACACAAATGGAGTGCAAATTAGGCCATCGTCAAGTTTCTCCTTGATGAAATGTCTCAACCTCAATGTGTTTTATACGATCATGTTGCCAATGGATTATGTGCAATATTGATATGAACTTATTATCACAATCTGACTTCATTGGACCTTCCCACTTGATCTTCAAATCCTCCAAAATAATTTTCAGCCATAGTAATTCACAAATTCCAAGAGCCATCGCTCTAAATTCGCTTCACACTAGATCTAGCCACAACATTTCGTTTTTTACTTCTCCAAGTTACAAGGTTGCCTCCCAAAATGTGCAATAGCCGAGGTTGATCTTCTATCAACCATAGATCCTGCATAATCTGCATCAAGATAGGCTTCAAGAGTTAAATTCTCCCTTTCTTAAATAGGATTCCTTTGCTGAGTACCTTTTAAATCAGTAGAATCTGCAGACAACTTTCTAAGATGTGATTCTTTAGGATTGTGCATGAACTGACTTACAACACCAACTGCATAGGCAATATCCGGTCTAGTATGTGACAAGTAAATGAGCTTCCCTACGAGTCTTTGATATGAACCTTTATCAACTACTGCATCTTCTAGTGCATCTCCAAGTTTGTGGTTCACTTCATAGGTGTCTCTGCTGGTTTGCATCCCAACTTGCCCGTCTCTTGTCAACAAATCAATTATGTATTTTTGCTGAGATATAAAGATTCCTTCCCGAGAGTGTGCCACTTCAATACCAAGGAAATATTTTAGTTTACCAAGCTCTTTGACCTCAAATTCTTTTACTAGGCATTTCTTCAAGTTTTCCATTTCTTCCAAATCATCACCTGTCACTATAATGTCATCTACATAGACTAACAAAGCAGTCATTCCCCCTGAAGATAAGTGCCTTACAAGCAGTGTGATCTCCTTGACTCTGTTTATACCCAACTTGAGCATTACTTTGGTAAACCTTCCAAACCAGCTCTCTGGGACTGCTTTTAGTCCGTCTGAGCCTTTTTAGTTTGCAAACCGCTCGTCTCAGATCTCGAACCAAAACACGTGGAACATCCATATAGACTTCCTCCTCAAGATCACCATGTAAGAAAGCATTCTTGATGTCAAAGCTGTTGTAGTTTCCACCCTGCATTCATGACAAGTGACAACAACACTCTCACAGTGTTCATCTTTGCAACCGGGGCAAATGTCTCATGGTAATCTATTCCATACTTTTGAGTGTACCCTTTAGCAACTAATCTTGCTTTGTACCTCTCCAAAGAGCCATCTGAATTGTATTTTACTGTATACACCCAACGACAACCAACTGTTTTCTTTCCTTTCGGTAATTCTACCAAATCCCATGTCTTATTTTTTTCAAGTGCTTCCATTTCGACATTCATGACATTTTTCCAATTCTCATTATTTAATGCCTCCGATACAGTTTTGGGAATGGAGATTGAATTTAGGCTAGTAAGGAAGGTTTTGTGGTTATGGGACAAATTTTTGTAGGACATGAATGAATACAAGGGATGTTTTGTACAGGCCCTAGTTCCTTTTCTAATAGCAATGGGAAACTCATAGTCTCTCTGATCTGAATTTTCAGTAGTATTCAAAGTAGGTTCATGAGTTACCTCGGGTTGTAGAAGCGAAGAGGTTGTTTATCCAAGAAGATGATTGAACTTGCAGGTGCCTTCTTCCTTGAGTAAACTAGTAAGGGCGATTAGTGTCCCGAATTCCTTTTGGTGACTTAGGTGTAGTAAGCTCAATTTCAAAGTTGCATAGGTCAAGGTGAGCGAAATTTGGTTGGTAGGTAAGAAATTTGAGTGTTTGGTCTTTGAATAGGAGTTGGAAAATGAAGTTAGGGAAATTTGATGATGAAGTGGAAAATCAAGAAGAAAAACTCTCTACCCTTATCTTCGTGAATAAGTTCTCCCCGAAGATAAGGACGAGTAAAAAGTGTTCTTCTTCGCAAAAGTGACATCATGAAACAAAATATTTTTTGGTGGCTAGATTGTAGCATTTGTACCCTTTTTTGTAGAGGAATAACCAAGAAAGACACATTTGATAGCTCGTGGATCGAGTTTTCCCTATTTTGAGAATGGACATGGACAAAGGCAACACACCCAAATATTTTAGGAGGAAGATTTGAGGTATGGAAATCGTGAAAAATTTCGATAGAGCTTGTATAGGACTTTATGAGTCAAGGACCTTTGTAGGCAACCTATTTATCAAATAAGTAGCAGATTAAAAAAACCTCCCCAAGATTGTTTAGGAACATTTGTTTGAAACAATAGGCGCTAGTAATAGCTAAAAGATGACCATTCTTTCTCTAAGCAACACCATTTTGTTGGGGTGTGTGAACACAAGAGGACTCATGGAGAATGCCTTTTCTTGAAAATATGAGGAGAGAAAGTGATTGAAATAGTCTTTAGCATTGTCCATCCTAAACCGCTTTTATTGCAAACCCCAAATTGTGTTTTGATCAGTTGTAAAGGTTTGAAAAACAGACTTGACATCGATTTTTGTTTTAATAGAAATATCCAAGACACACGGTACAATCATCAATAAAGGAAACGAACCACCGAGCCCCAGAGATGTTTGAAATATTTGATGGTCCCCAAATATCACTATGAATAAGAGTAAAAGGAGCGGATGTTCTTTTATTGCTTATCGAAAGGAGGTACGTTTATGTTTGGCAAGTTCACAAACATCACAATGGAAATTATCAACATTTATTCCTAGGAACAAGGAGGAAACATAAATTTAAGGGTGGAAATGAAGGATGACCAAGGCGGAGGTGATGGAGCCAAATTAGGTCTTTATTAGCTTGAACAGACTTGGATAGGAAAGATAATGTTGAGGAATTGAGCACTAACTTCTCCACTAGATTCTTCAAGATAGTATAGACCATTTGCTTCCTTAGCATGTCCAATCATCCTCTTCAGATTCATTCTGGGAAAAACATTGTTTGGGATAAAAACCACACTACAATTAGAATCCTGGTAAGTTTTTGGATGGAGAGAAGATTGGAAAATAATTTAGGAACATGAAGGACATTTTTAAGGGTAAGGGTCTTATTTATAACAATATCACACGACCACCCATTGTTAGCATAGAACCATCACCATCTGTAATTTTTTATTACTAGGACAAGGGTATATGAAACAAATTTGTGGGAGGAATGGGTCATATGGTCTCAGTAGCTCTGAGTCAATGACCCAAGACACATTGGTGGATCGTGTCCGAGACATTAGAATTTTGAGAAGAGGAAATACCGAAAGTGCCAAAGCGCAAGTACTGTGGAAGAAGATTTTCCAATGTTCCCAAAGAACGTCTTTAACTTCTCAATTTCGTCTTTATTAAAAACACGAATTCTGTTCTTCATCCATCCGTCGTGCTATATTTGCTCGCCCTTGTTCCTTTGAGTGTCCATTGTTGTCGAAAAATTCCTTTTTATTGTCTGGCTTCCCATGAAGCTTCCAAACCTTCGTTCTTTTTGTGTGACGAGATTTTTACTGATGGGTGCACCATCTGACTCCTTTTAATAGACCTTGTAGAATCTTTTCGCTTCATATCATTGCCGGTTGGGCATTCCATGGCAATTTTCCTCTCATCGACAAATTTTGTAACTAGGCGTAACCATCTACTCTATTATCGTCAAGCATAACTCCTCTTACGCCTTCTTCAAAGACGAACTATCGCGAGTGTCTCATTTAGTGATGGTAACTCCTCCTTTCCAAGTATTTGGACTCGATCGCATCAAATTCAACATTTAGCCCAAGAAGAAAATCATAAATTCGGTCCTTTTCAACGAACCTTTTCAAGAGAGTCAGATTCAAGACCTCGCCGCGCATTTTAATGCACCGGTAATGATCCATCTCCGCCATAAGCTTTGCAAAAGATTAGAATATTCCGTGATGGAACGACTTCCTTGCTTTGTGGATGAAATCTTAGTCTTGATTTCATATATCCGAAGCAAAGATCACGAACCTTCGAATAAGTTTGTGTCTGACCTCCCATATTTCTTTAGATGAGTTAAGAAACATGCATGTGTCACCGATGTGGGCATCATAGAATTCCATAACCAAGACATAACCATGAGTCTTGTTCATCCCAAGCAAAGAACCGAGGATCTCCTTCAGTAGGTCCTGTGTCGAGTAAGTGATGCGACTTTCCTCCGCCTTTCAAGAACGTTCGAACCAATGAGACCACTTCTGTAATTCTTCCCATTTAACCCAGAGGCCACATGAATATTCGCAACTCACTTGTTTGGTGTGAATGTGGCGTAGAGATTCGAACTATCCCATTTGTATTGGTTTGGATAATTTGGACATAGTTCTTTTGAACAAAAGAAGCGAGCTTAAGGGTTGTGTGGGAGGAAAAGATTACGGAAAAAAAAATCCGTAAATCGATCTAATCGATACCATGATAGAAATAGACTTTTCTATTATATTATTTCACAAGAAATTACACTAACATTTATACACATGGTGAGCCTAACTTTAGGAAACTCTAAACTAGAAACAATCGATTCTAGGGATCTGTCCCTTAAAACACGACCTTAAAGTTAGGGGTATAAAATATCTACAAGATTATATAAAATATCTACAGATTCTCTGAATATTCCTAACTAGGAAATCAGAATCGACAATTTGTCATGCTTCATAGTCTCAAAATTATCTCGGTTTTATGGAACCTTGCATAGGACTCATTTATGATGCATATTTTATCCCATTATATGGTTTCTGTTTGTCTAATTGAGAAAGATCCAAGGATGGTTGTTTTTTTTCTTTGATTCTTCGTGTTGGTTCATGAAAGAAGTAATGTTTTATGATTTTCACTCCTTCAATAGAGAGGCCTTGAGAGGACCGAATAAGCACTTTAGTCTTTGTGGAGTCCGAGGTATTCGTGGTGAGGATTTCCGATCGTTTCTGGGTTGGTGACTCCATATTTCTTGACCTACCGCAACCTTGGCTAGCCATTCCTTGACTTGAAACATGTTGAAACAAGATGGAACTCTGTTCCTTCTCACGTGCATCGAACAAGTGCAACGCTCATGTGAAACTATTAGATCGACTTTACAGTAACATATTAGAAACAAGTTATCCTATCTTGTTCAAGCGCTTTTTCTTTTAAAGCATCATGAGCTTTGCTTGTAATGTGCAGATATATGGACCTTTGAAATCTCGCTCGCATGTATGAAATCCATGAATGGAAAATGGATCACTCGAAGGTCAATGATGGAATTTTAACGCATGCCCTCCACGCAAGAGAGGCCGCCTTCAAGTGAAGCAAGTGTGGGGACATTGCAAGTTCTCGGATGACATTGCATGGCCATTTGTGAACCTCGAGGGCATACAGGATATTTGACATTCGCAAGGAAGTGTTTCTTGAAACAAAAAAAAAAAAAAAAACTCTTGTAATCAATTCGAACACTGAGTTTTCATCTTATGATTGATTCTTAGCTCACTCAATGACACATTCCTGAGAATTCACTTTACAAGTTTTCATCCTATTTTTGGATACATTTAACGGCTTCCAACGTCTCTCTAAATCCTTGATGAGAGACCTTTCTCCTGTAAATTGTGTCTCCTCTGTCTCCCTTTATTCTGATTTTTACCTTCTATTTCTTTTGTTATTTTTATTTTATTTTCTTTTATCTTCCTCCCTTGCTTTAATACGCAGATTCTATCTGGGTCCCTTTCCAATTTTTTTTTTAGCTTTTGTGTTACCACATGCCAAAATAACACAATTGCTACAGCAGGATATTGAAATCCCACCCTTCATCGGATTGTAATTTCAGGTATGATTTTCACTTCTACTTTTTCTTTTCACGTCTTTTCTAGTTTCAGACCTATGCTTATCTTCTCTTATTTCTGTGGGTGTTGTGGTTTTCATCTTTAGAACAAGTTTTCATCTATGTTTTAGTTTTCAGATTTATGCTTCTTTTTTAGTTTTTTCAGTGTGTTTTTGTTATTCGTTTTGGTGTTCAGCCTTATGAAACACTGTTTATATTCGACTTTTTAAATCTTGTGATGTCGTCATTTTTTGATAGTTTATCGCTTGTTATGTGTTTTATTTTTTTCGATTGTTTGTTTCCCTCTGTATTTAAGGACATTTTCTTACAAATCTTTCAGTTTGTTCTAGTTAATTTTCATTCTTATTCTGCTTATATGTTTCTAACAACTATATAAGTATCTACCCTAAAACCCTAATTGATTAGCAGAAAATAAATGGGAACATTTTCTTGTTTCTTTTCCTTTTACTCTCCTGATTTTCCCTTTTTTGTTGTGGGAATAAGAAAACAATAATTAAATCATACTGAGTTTTTAAATATTTTCAGAGAATTTGACATTAAATATTTTCATTACGATGTTTTAATAAGTACTGTGTTATTGGCTTAGCTTGCGTCGGAACAGATTTTTCTAGCATCTTGCTCTATATAATTTTCATTCTTATTCTGCTCTAGGATATTCCAACTCGGGATAAACTATTCCAGCAATATCCCCATTATATCCCGCTTGGTTCAGTATTTATAGTGGCATTGTTTTGGGTCTATGGGTTTGAGGCTTGGGGCTTGGGGCTTGGGGTTGACGCTTAAGGTTTACGGTTGGGCTGGTGTTTTTGGGCTTTCATTTCAGTGTTTGGGGCTGTGGACTGTTTATTTAGGTATTTTAATATCCAGTCCGATATTTTTTCAAAAAATAAAATAAAATTCAAACCGTTTTCTCTCTCCCTCCTTTATTGTCCTTTCTAACAAACCGCTGCCGCTGCCTCCACACACTTTCCAGCGTCTTACCTCCTATCTGGCCAGCTTCCTTCCCATCATTCGAAATTTAAATCCTCAAATATATCTATCCAATCCATTGCTCCTCATTTCTTCGGTGATTCTCTCTCACTTTCGGTCTCTTTTCAACCTTTTCCTGTCATTCTTTTTTAGCTTTGGGAGGCCAAAAAAACACACGCTAGAGTAGGAAGAGAGTTTTCGTGAAAGAGAAACCCTAGGTTTTCTCTAGCGTTTCTGGTTTTTGTTATTTTTGAAATTCGCTGCTTCAACGGAGACTCATTTCAGGTATCAATCTCTTTTTTAGTTTCAGCTCCATGCTTTTTTACTTGTATTTCAGTGGGTTTTTCTTAGGGTTTTTGGTTTTCAGCTTTAGAAATACTGTTTCGTTCTGTCTTTCAGATCTATAGATGTCTGTCTTGTTCTTCATTTTTGTTTGTTTATATACGTTGTTCTTTATTTTTGGATTGTTAGTTTCCCTCTGTTTAATATTATAGCTTTTGTGTTATTTTCTATTTCTTTTAAATCTTTGCTTAGCAGAATACTAATTGCCTAAACAAAAAGTATCCGTATGTAAATTGTTTATTGCATCTTTGTTGGCTTGATTTTAGTTCTTGGAATCCGGTGGGAGTTGTGACGCATGTAGAGTTTGTTTGGTAATTTTTCTGGATGGTAATAACATGTCTTGTACGGTTCTCTATTGGTTATTTTCTATCAGACTTGGCAATGGTGTTTTGGCATTTCCCTGCTTTAGGAGGTCTGGAGTATGTAAGTAGAGAATCATGCCTAATGTTATTTACATTACTGCTCTGAATTGGTCCCAGTTCCCAGAAGCAATTTGATTTAAAGCATCTGCTTAACCAATAATTGTGTTTCTTCAAATAAGCTTTTGGTATTTTGCTGCTCTCTCCCTGAAATATTGGATCAACTGCATGTTTGTTTTGAAATTGGATGCTTAGGATTTGTTTGGCCTAGATGTTTTATAAAAACTGTTGTTCAAGTAGATCTGTTCTAGTGCTGTAAAAGATAAAATACTTAACGTAATCTATATAATAATATACATTTTTCTAAAAAATAAAAAATATTTTAAAAAAAACCTAAACTTTATTAAACTGAGGGTTTTGTTGATACAATATAAGAATGTGGCAAGAAGGTTGGAGGCAGTTCACTCGATGGGCCGAGAGTTGTAAGTGGTAGTAGATAGATTGGTCCCCTCTTGTTTTCTAGCTGAAGCTGGCCTTTGCTCTGTGGTTCCAGAATCGCCGAATTTAAAAACTAATGCAATTTTGTGAATAATGCAGGAACCCACAGTGTGAATTGAAGGTCCGTCAATAATGCTGTAATAACTTGTGTAAAGCCAGAGTCCACTGGCAATGCAGTGACCCGCAATGTCAAGCCAGAATCACCTGGGAGGATTTGGTAAGTACTCTGTTCATTAACTGAAAGTTTTCTGGTGATCTAAAAATTCAAAAGTTGTGTTTGATGTTTATCTTTAGATATATGCTTATTTGAAGTTTTTCAGAAGATCTGATAGGAAAGTTGTCTTTTAGTGTTTTGTTTTCCTAGTGAATAGTCTGCTTCAACATTTGAATCTTATTCATGTTTCCTTTTCATATGTGCTTATATTATGAGCTTCGACATCTAGTAACATTTTTTTAAGAACCTTCATAAAGGCTTTTAATGGCTACCATTTCTTCTAAAAACAAATGCTTTTGGTTATATCTAACCAAGTGAGGGCCTTTATGATTTTAAAGCCTGGGCAAAGAAACATGTTTTACATTTGCATGCTTGATATGTTGGTTCACGATGAGTTTTGTGGAGATAATCACTATTCAGAGCTTAGTTTCATGAAATGTCATTCTCATACGTGCAAATTAATTTGGTACGTTAATATCAACAACTTAATCAAATCCCCCTTTCTTTTCCTGGAAACCTTCAAAATTCAAACGATGTTTGTTTTGTTTCTTTTAGGTGCTAATCCTGGATTTCAGGTGGAACAGAAACTAGAAGTTGATGACCCGAGTGCAGTGCTACAAATAATGCAAATGCAGGCTATTGGTATATATTTTTAATCTAATCGTAGCTTGGATATCTTTAGTAAAGTCCTCCTTAAAGTGGGGGGAAGTACGTCACTTGAGCAAATGTTTGAAAAAGAATCCACTCCTCATTATAATTTATGCACTGCCATCTCATTGATATTTAGCAACCCAATCAAGATATTCAAGTGCAATAAAATGCAAAATGTATGAAGGAAAGCTTTGTCATAAGATCTGTAATTAACTTGGAAATATAGTGTCATGAAAATGACCGCATAAATTGGAATTGCCAGTAGATCTTTTGCTTTCGATAAGAATTCAAAGTATCCATGTGAGAATTGCTGAAATCTCATAGAGATATCTTAGAGCTCAATATATCGATGATGGTTATAGATGATTCAAAGGTTGTAATGTGTTAAAAGGATATTGAGAGGGTATTGTGGTGGACTTGTGGTATAATATTTTTTGCATTTTATAGTAGGCCGATTGCATTGCTTTTAGCTAGATTTGGTCTGCATGAAGTTTTATGTCAGGTCCCAAAGCATTTTTCCACATCAGGTAAATTGATTCCAAGGGGCTCAATGTATACTAGATTGATTTGTATCGTAGAAACTTAAATGCCTTCCAGCTTAAGATAACTAGCTTGTATGATCAAAATGTTCTCATTATCTACATGATGTTAGAGCCAGAGAACCTTTAGACAAACTGTCGTGATGCCGAATCTGGTTAATTCGCTTCACACTACTATTCATATCTCAATGTTCTCTGATGCAGCTTCTTCCAATGCAGTCTGTGAAGCCTTGAAGTATGAACACCTTCAACAACTTATCTCTGATCTCAATAGCTCCCCAGATGCATTGAATATCAGTGATGTTATTTCCACTTGAAAAACAAGACCTGAGACTTATTTTCCTTTTTGCTGATGTTGTTTGTGTGCCTACTGAATTGTGTTTTTACCTTTTGTTAGGAACTCCACAAAGCTATGGGACTGGATGTTTTTCGCATTTTCAGTGATAAGGTATCTTGTCATCTTCAACCAGTTCCGTCTTATATTTCTACTTTAACAATATTCATATTTTCTTCATCGCCTGTTGGGTTTCTGTATAATTACACTATTGTTGCCCATCAGAACTTGGTATTTGGCATTACCAAGTTTTTCTGCTAGCTCAGATGAGAAATCATCCTGCCGTCTCTAAGCCTGGTCAGTGCTCGATGTTTCTGTTAGTTTAGTATTTTGGTTAATCATTATTCATATTTTTCTTGTGTTAGTTTTCATCTTGACAAAAATGTCTGTGATGGCCTCCATGTCATTTCTTTTTACAGTAGATCCGTACAATTTCCTTATCTCTTTCAACTCACTGTTAAATTGTTTGTTCTTCCTATGAATGGTAGTATTATCATTAACACTCAAGCTTTACAAGATATGATGTTTCAAATATAAGTAAAAATATATTGTTCCAAATCTTGTGATGGGTTAAAATAGAGCTTAAATCCTTTAAGGAAGGTCTATTATTGTCATAATTAGTAACATTAAAACCCGAACCCCAATTTGCGACGAAAAAGATTATATATGATTATAGAATTTAAATCATGTAAATATATAATTTCTGTTAAATATTGTAATTCAATAATTAATGTTAATATGTATTTGATTGGTTGGAAAGGTAAATAGATAAAATTAAGCTAATAATGATTGATGAACTATTAACCAAATGTATCACTAAATTTATTATATCAAATTATAAATTTTTTAAAGGGTAAAAAATTAAGAGGGACTAAATATAAATTTACCCTATTTAAAAAATGTATGGTATTTAAGGAAGTTTAAACAATTCAAGAGGGGAAAAATAGAAAATGTTCACTTTTTGGAATAAGGGGCCCAAACATGTAATTATTCCAATTTTGAATGGGATACCACAAGCTAGGGAGCTTCAAAATTTTAGGGGCTAGTCCCCTGTGAACCCCTCTGGCTCAATTGTTTTTGGGTGTAGGCTGGATTTTAAATAAGCACTTGATTTTAATATTATAACATAACTGAAAAGAAAATTCTATACTCTGTAATGTCCCAGCTAATATATTAAAAAAACTTTTAAACTACTACATTTTAATTGAACTAAATATTAAAATAAAAAATTGTGTTATGAATATTGACAAAAGGATAAGTAAATTTTGAACTGTGAAGTTAATAAGCTTGTCGCTGAATTCAAAAGAAATTTGAATTTTCCTTCTCTTTTGATTAATTTTATCTTCTTATTCTCAGACCCTGGAAGGCAATCCGATTGCCCACAAAAAATGCCAAAGACCATGTCAACCTTTTTAGTTAACATGATTGGTTAAAACTCTAAGCAAGAACTTAAAATTTTTTTGGCTCTTATCACATATGAAATTAGTAGTCTATATAAATCCATCTGTATCCGGATTTCTCATTTGTATCATTCACTATTCACCATTCTCCAGCTAAGAAAGCATTTTAGCTTCCTTGATTATCCAGGATGATTTAGCAAAACTTGAAAGCCAATCACCATCTAATACAATCCCATTACCCCGTTTATTATCATTCTCCATCACTTGAAATATCCATGGAGGCATCCCCTGCTACCTCTCCATCTGAGAAAGTAATTGGCTTGTATATTTACCTTTTTGCCAACCCTCTATACCGAAAAATATAGACATAAATGAACATTAAATGTTTTTCTTGGTAAAACCCTTGTTTCTATTGTAGAAATCTCCTGTTTCCCAATTTCTCAATGATCTCTCTCCTATAATGCCATCCAGAGCGAGAGCATCACTGTGTAAGAAAAGGCTTTCTGAGTCCAGTTTTACATTGATTTCTTCATTGTTTAACTCACCACATTTAAATATAGACCAACGACCAATAAGCTTAAGCTTCCTTCAAAGGGGTTTTTTTTTTCACTCAGGATATTTTTGGAAGTCTAACCAATCACTTTGCTCATAACTAAAGATTGTTTTGTTTACGTTGATAGAGATGAAATTGGTGGGTCAAGTTCAAATGGTCGCAACCAAGACGATTCTCTACTCAAACACGGTGAATGCTGGGCTCAACATGATGAACTATATGGTGCTTGTTTCAATGCCTCAGAAGTGACCACTGGAAAAACTAATGATTACTCAAATGATGGCATGGTTGAGATTTCCGATGATGAAAGGTTGGATAAGATGTTGGAATTTTCATCTAAGAACATGTTGAATCTGATGAATTTATGGAATATGTGCGTCAAGGTTTGGATTCTCAGCCCTCTTCCCTTGGTGGAAATCAGGCCGTGTTGATTCAGCTCCCATCTCATATTCGACCATTAAACCATGATCCCTTGATCTCCCCAGTTGGGAGAGTCGGTGATAATGTTGATAATGATCACCATGGAGTTCTACCATTAAACCATGATCCCTTGACCTCATCAGCTAGGAGAGTTGGTGATCATGTTGATAGCGATCACCATGGACTTTGTGTACCAGAAAATATGGAGGATTCTGAGAAAGTACCATGTTTTCAGCAGCTCATAACCCCTTATGAACAATTTGCTGACAGGGTTGACCAACTATCCAAATCCCAAGATAGCTCAAAAGGGGAGAGGCAAGTTTACAGAATCTTTTTTACTTGAATGATTTTCACATTGATTTCTTAACTGTGGGGTTTATTGAATTCTGGAATAGAGAAACATTCCCAGATGAGACTGAAGCCTGTAAACACTGCAACCCTAGAAGATCCAGATGTTTGAAACTGTAATTTCACATGCGAGACAGAACATTTCACTTGGGTACTATGTTACTCAGACTTGGTTTAAGCATAAACCCGAGATCGGTATGTTTAGTTTTCTTTCATGTTTTCTTCATGTATTTAGAAGATGTTTGGAATATCATACCCCGAATGTTCAGAGGGTGCTCAAAAAAAGTGAAGATGTTTAGAAGATGTTTGGAACATCTGTTGAGTTTGGTTGTTTGTTGTGATCGGCAGTTATTGTGAGTGCTTTGCAGCAGGGATTTACGGCAAGGATTGTTGTGCATGTGATAACTGTTTGAACAAGCCAGATTATGAGGATATTGTGCTTGATATTCGACATCTACCATGAATTGCTGTCCATGCCCAAGTTGGAGTAGTTTATTAGGTTTGTTGTAAGTTGCCAAGTTTGTGGACTATTTAGGGAAATTATTGAAACCCACTGAAGATTAGATTTAAACCACTTTATTGTAGGTTAATCTATTTAGAACTGCCTAGAACTGCAGTATTAGATTTGTCATCAGTACAACGGAATTCACATTTCAGTTTTAGAATACAGAATGTACATATTTATCTAATTTCTGATACTCATATTCAGATATTCTTACATGTACAACGGAATTCACATTTCAGTTTTAGAATACAGAATGTACATATTTATCTAATTTCTGATACTCATATTCAGATATTCTTACATTGGGAGTATTTGAGCTTTCCAAACAAAAGAATCATGCATTGGAAACATAATGCAATTCTATCATTAAATATCATAAGTTGGCTTTAGCTTTAGAAGTAAATTGAGTAGCTGCATATGAATTTCCTGTTTACATAGTAAAGGTAATTTCGCTTCTCTTTTTGGGTATATTTGTTGGTATTTTTGATAGTTGAAATGGTTTCAAGATTAGTGCAACGTATTGAGTTATATGTCTTTTTAAACTATGTTACCTAGACTCTTCATTTTTTTTTTTTTCTAAAATATGATGATCTAAATATATGGAAAAACTTTAAAAGGTTTAGTATACCCATGTTGGACGCATCCTTATATTGTATCTGACACTAACCCTCGATTCTAAGTAACAGCCTTTTAATACTGTTTTGAGATAGTCTCTCTCCCTCTATTTAAGTTCTAAATATGTTCGATATTATTCTTGCAGGTCTATGATATTAAAGGTTTTATCAGCCCTTTTTGTTTCAAAGGATATGGTAAAGTAAGTGATAAAGAAAAAGTGGAATGGAGCAATCGGTGCAATTTTGTCCTATGTTCTTTTCTTCTTTTCCTTTTTCTTGTATAAAAAATTGTTCAAAATATAACTTTCTTTCCTAAATTTCTTTGCAACATTGATCTAGATAGCCTTATCTTGTACAGGGGATTTTCAACTTTCCATGCTTTAATTGCAGCATGGGCTTCTCTCTACCTCCTACTATTCTCAGATCTTTTTGACGAGGATTCCAGTAATGACTTGATTGTTAATAGAAGCTCTAGTATATCAAACATGATCTTGGGGGTAAGCTACGATTTTATCAATATGTGAACTGATTGTCTGGGTTTATTCTTTTCCTTTGATTAACATAGCCTTGGGAGTTCAAATTAGTCTATAAGGTGCACTAACATTTGGACTACCAATTTCTATAATTTAATGGTATGTGTTTGCAAAATTTGTTCAATGCTGCTTTACAATTTGCTAAACTTTGATCATGATGACTTTCTTTTCCTTCAACTTCGCCTGTAACATGCTTGGTATTATTTGTTGATGGTTAACTTGAAACATATTTTTTATTGTTTTCTCCTACTCATTCTCTTGTAAGGTTCTCTATTGGTTATTTTCTATCAGACTTGGCAATGGTGTTTTGGCATTTCCCAGCTTTAGGAGGTCTGGAATATGTAAGTAGAGAATCATGCCTGATGTTATTTATATTACTGCTATGAAATGGTCCCAGTTCCCAGAAGCAATTTGATTTAAAGCATTTGCTTAACCAATAATTGTGTTTCTTCAAATAAGCTTTTGGTATTTTGCTGCTCTATCCTTGAAATATTGGATCAACTGACATGTTCGTTTTGAAATTGGATGCTTAGGATTTGTTTGGCCTAGATCTTTTATAAAAAACTGTTGTTCAAATACATCTCTTCTAGTGCTGTAAAAGATAAAATACTTAACGTAAACTATTTAATAATATGCATTTTTCTAATAAATAAAAAATATTTAAAAAAACCCTAAACTTTATTAAACTGAGGGTTCTGTTGATACAATATAAGAATGTCGCAAGAAGGTCGGAGGCAGTTCACTCGATGGGCCGAGAGTTGTAAGTGGTAGTAGATAGATTGGTCCCCTCTTGTTATAAGGTTTGAGGGGAGTATTTAAGGGGAACACTTATAAGCCATGTGTCCTTGTTTTATTGGTGGGCTTGTTATTCAAAGTGGGTGCCGTATTAGGGTGGCTATGTGATTTGATGTAACGAGGATAAAGAGTAGTGACAACAGAGTGGTTTAGGTTGGCATGACGTGGCCTTGGGCAGAGGGTGGTGATTGGCGGGGTTATTCTGTTTGGTGGGGTTGTCCCAATTGTTGAGGTCTGGTGAAGGTATGATAAGTGAGGATATGTGTAACAATTGCCCTCTGTTGAAGGGAAGGTTATAAAGTAACCTTACCTGAGACAAGAAGTATTAGTGAAGTGTCTATGTTCTGGGTAAGTTCTGTCAAAAAAATTTTCTGCCTACTTTCTTTCGTAAAATTGGAGGAAATTTTTGCGAAGTTTGTGATTTGATTGTTCTTGTGAAATTCGCACAAGGCCTTGAAGGCAAGGTGTAAACATTCAAAGTATGAATGCATGAAGCCCTGGAGGCAAAATATAAATGTGCAAGGCGTTCTTAGAAACACTATTTACCTTAAAAGGTTAAATGTGCCTGAAGAGGCTTTGTTTTTGAAAAATTTAGTTGTTTGAGAAGTTGAAGTATGCCTCCTTGAAGGCTGTGTTTAAGAAGACGAAGTATGCCTTGAAGGCTAAGTGTCATAGAAGACGAAGTTTGCCTTAAAGGCTAAGTGCCGAAGAAGACGAAGTGTGCCTTGAAGGCTGTGTCTAAGAATAGCAAGTATGTCTCATAGGTTAAGTGTTTGAGAAGTAGAAGCATGCATTTAAAGCTAAGTTCCTGGAAATATTTGCTTAAACGTTGCACAATATTTTTCCCTGAACAAGTTGTAATTACTTATATAATTGTACCTTCATTGAGGTATGCCTGAAAAGGTTGAAAGGTACTCGCCAATGGAGTATGCTCATGATATTTATCCCTGCAAAGCTTGAGGAATGTAAGTAATTATTTATAATATGCATAAGTTATACAATGCTTATCCTTTAGCTAGGTATGCATAGAAGTGAGCTTGGCATATGTGGCGAGTACCTTTCAACCTAACTGTGCTGTTAGTGATTATATTTATATTAAATATACACAAATTTATATTTATCACTGCCGTGCTTCAGACCTAACTGTGCGGTTTACACAAATTTGTATTAAATATAATTTTTATATAAATTTTTCACCCGATGCAAAAAGGCAAGAAACTAGGGTTAGTGATTATATTTATAGATGAATGATGAAATAAAGAAGAGCTGATTGTTGGTTTTGAGTTCTCACTTATCCTGTTTGCCTCCGGCATCTTACCTTATGTCTTCGGAGAAAGAAGCTGTCCTTGCTGCTGCTCCCTCTGATTCTCCTAGCATGTCAGCCCAGCCCTATGTTTCTCCTTCTCCTTCTATTCATCAATTTCTTCTTTTAGAAAAAAGGAATTCTTTTTTTTTTTTAGAATAATTTTCGACAGTAAATGTTCCTTCCCTTTTCACTTCAATGTGAATTACCGGGATCATTCCTTTTCATTTACTTTGAAGTAGTTGGGTTTTTGTTTTGGACCTATCGCCTTACAGAAAAGTGTATGTAGATGCACCAAGTGTGCATGTGTGATCGAATGTACTTTTTCCTAAAGGCTATAGGGTGCTTTTATCATTTGGCGCTAAGGTGCAGTTGCTAGGCATACACCTTGACATTGAAGGTTGCAATGTCTTGGTTGATGCTCATTACTATGTTCTAAATTGTATTGAATTTTGAGTTGCCACTTATGGAGATTGGATGGTATTCTTATTTTTCTGATTGTATTGCATTCTTTTATTTCTACCAGGTAGATGAAATGTTGAGACATGCATCTGTGTCATCAGTTGCACAAGCCGAAAATGAAGCCAATCGAGTTGATAAGGCCATTGCATCTTTCAAAACTGCTTTGAAACCTAAACCTAATGATTATTTTCTTTGGAACAAGCTTGGTGCAATACAAGCCAACAGTGTGCAGAGTGCTGATGCAATATTAGCTTATCAACAGGTAGCCTCTTCATGATTCCCCCTTGAATAGTGGTGGCCTATCTGTATACCGCCTGATATGTTAATTTCATGATTACTTTTTTTTATAATTAAAAATTTATTTTCCCTATCCTAAAATTTTGGGGTTCTCTTTACTAAGTTGGAGTACCTGTAATGTGTGAGATTCAAAATATATGAGTATTAGGATTTTACTAAGGATCATTTGTATGGTGTGATGCTCACTATTTTGCATGTTAGGCCAGAATAAAAAAAAATGAATTATGAAGGTGTTGACAATGTTGGCAAGGGTGATGTAACTACCTGAACCATTTGAGGTGCAAGATGTAAAAAGAACAATTTTTTGAGTAAATTAAGGTGAATATGTAAATTTGTGCTTCTTGAATCAAGGGGGCTTTTTTGCTTCTATACAAAAAAGTGTGCCTAGGACTTGGCTTGTGCTTAATCAAATGAAAGGATGGCATAAAGAAATGCAAAACATGTGATAACCCAACATCTCAATCTTCTGTGTGCCAAATTCATATGGTAAAGTGATGCATTGGTGTGTTATACAGCCCTCTTGTAGGGTTGAATTATTTACTTGCTCCATCTTTGTAACCTTAGGCTGCTAAAAAGATTCTCCAAATAACATGTTGCACCTAGTTGGACCTTAGAAGACAAACTAGCTCTTCTGTTACTGATTTGTTTAGCCTCTGTTACTGAGATTGTCCATTTAAAATTATTTGATGATGAACTTCCCTTTGCCTGTGGTGGCCATATTTTCAGCACTATTGAGTTTAGTCTTTTGGTCTATGTCTGGATCTTTAGGCACTCGATTTGAAGCCAAACTAGGTGCGTGCTTGGGCAAAAGTGGGTATCAGTAACGGCAACCAGGTTTGTTATATCCTGCTATGTTCTCTCATTGTCTTGACATTCATGAAAAGGGAATTGCATTTCTTACTTTATGTCTTCATTTCCTTTTGCATATTTCTGAGATGGTCAATCCTTCTAAATGAAAATTTATGGGTATGTGATCAGGAATTTAATCACCTTGTTTTCAATATATAGGTCTCAACAAATTTTGGAAAGAGAAATGGTTCGTGTTCTTTTTGTTCTGGTCCTACTGGGCCATTGGTTTTTTGCTACTCTGGATAGTGGTCCTGGTTTTTTGGGCTTGGAGAATGGGCATGGTTTTGGTATCCCGTGTAGGAGTATCCCGGTTTAGGTATATCCTATTCTGGGGATATCCCGATGCCCCTCTTTTTTTTATAGCGGCTCTTTACCTTCTTTGCAATTTAAGGAAGGTATTAATTATTCTTCAGCCTTTTCAAATCCCCTCCCTTCTCCACCTATGAAATTTCTCTCTCTTACATTCATAGCTTTTTCATTAAATAAAAAATTAAATAAAAAATAATAAAATTAAATAAAAATAACAATTTAATAAATCAAATAAAATATTGACTGTTAAGATGGCCCAAAACTGATTTACCACATTTATTATCCGTTTCTTTCTCTCTCTCTCGGTCTTCCTTCTTTGTTTTCTTTTTCTTCCTCATTTCTTCCGTTTTCATAACAAATCATCAAATGTATCTCTTCAATCCAAATCTCCTCCCATTTCTTACTTTATGTCTTCATTTCCTTTTGCATATTTCTGAGATGGTCAATCCTTCTAAATGAAAATTTATGGGTATGTGATAAGGAATTTAATCACCTTGTTTTCAATATATAGGTCTCAACAAATTTTAGAAAGAGAAATGGTTCGTGTTCTTTTTGTTCTGGTCCTACTGGGCCATTGGTTTTTTGCTACTCGGTATAGTGGTCCTGGTTTTTTGGGCTTGGAGAATGGGCATGGTTTTGGGGTTTCTGCTCAGTTACTGTGTCTTGTGATAATGGGCATCTTTTTCGTAGTTTATTCTCAATCTCATTTTCCATTTTTTCTAACATTGCCTTTCCCTTTACTCTCTCCTTTATTCTGCCCGTCTCATTTCAAATTTTTCCTCTTTATGTTTTTTAGCTTTTTTGTAACCGACGCCCAAAGGAATGCAAGGACACTGCCGTTTCTGTTTTTGGGATTTTTGGAATCCCTTCATAAGGTATGAATCTTTGCTTCAACATTGTCTTTTCCGTTCTCTGTTTTTAATTTAAGAACTATGCTTCTGTACTTCTATTTCTTGGTTTATTTCATGGTTTTTGGTTTTCAGGTTTAGAAATTACTGTTTCTATTCGTTGTTTTTTTTTTTGTTTTTTTTAATTTATTACTCATACAGCTGTTGGTCGGCAAATTCTGTTCATTCTGCATTCTCCCGGAAGCCAAACAGGAGACTTAAACGTTGTTTATTTCGAAAATTTTCGTTCTTATTCTGTTTTAGCTCTATCCGTCATATTCCGAGTCGAAATAAGCCATTCCCGGTATAATCTTATTCCGGTTCAGAATTTTTACGTACCGGTTTATGCGTTTTAGTGGCCGGTTCAGGTGCTTTTTCTTGTCTGGACCGGGAAACCTGTCAAGCTTATTCCGACCAGGGATATCCCATTCCAGGGATGTCCCGGTTCAGTATTATCCCGTATAGGAGTATCCCGGTTCAGGTATATCCTATTCTAGGGATATCCCGATTCCCGTCTTTTTTTTTTTTCCAGCGGCTCTTTACCTTCTTTGTAATTTAAGGAAGGTATTAATTATTCTTCAGCCTTTTCAAATCCCCTCCCTTCTCCACCTTTGAAATTTCTCTCTCTTACATTCATAGCTTTTTCATTAAATAAAAAATTAAATAAAAAATAATAAAATTAAATAAAAATAACAATTTAATAATTCAAATAAAATATTAAGCGACCGTTAAGATGGCCCAAAACTGATTTACCACATTTATTATCCGTTTCTTTCTCTCTCTCTCGGTCTCCCTTCTTTGTTTTCTTTTTCTTCCTCATTTCTTCCGTTTTCATAACAAATCATCAAATGTATCTCTTCAATCCAAATCTCCTCCCATTTCTTTACCGATTCTCTCTCTCCGTATCTTTTCAATTTCTTTCCTCTCATTTTTTTTCGCTTTGGGTAACCGAAGGCCAAAAAACACACACACGCTACACTCTGTTTTTTGTGGTTTTTGAAATCCACTGCTTCATAGGGGACTGATTTTGAGGTATGAATGTTGAACTTCGTCTTCGTCTGTCTTTGCCTCTTCATTTCTATTTTGGTTTCAGATCAATGTTTTTTTTTTACTTCTATTTCGGTGGGTTCATTTCTCTGCCGTTTCTGGCTGCATGTGAATCACATGAGACTCTTCCTCAAAGTATTGTTTCTGTATTTTTAAACATGGTATTCACCTTATTGAGCAGTTTTAATAAATTGCTCTTCTGATTTTAATTTATTTAATTATTCTGTATAAAATGAGCTTATTAATCTTCTGATGGTTGTTATCTCTTCAAGGTTTTGTACACGTTCATTGCTTCATGAGTCTCTTCACTCTTCACTTATTGATAAAATTCCTGGCCGTCAAAATGACCTTAAAACACTTCTAGGGGAATTGAATTGGATATTTACTGCAGTGACAGACACAATTGCTTGGAATGTTCTCCCTCATGGTAGTTCTTTCAGTGTATTGATCAGTTGTGTGCCTTCTTTTATTTAAGCGGTTCCTGTATTCTAATCTATTTAATCTACTCTTCTTTTTGTGATGCAGACCTTTTCCGAAGGTTGTTTAGACAGGATTTACTAGTTGCTAGTTTGTTCAGAAATTTTTTGCTTGCCGAGAGGATTATGCCCTCTGCGAATTGTTCTCCAATTTTTTACCCAATGTTGCCACCAACCCATCAGCACTATGCGTGGTACTATAAGGGATATTGACTTACTTTACAACTTGTTTTTCAGTTGTTTATTTTAAAATTTTCTTCTGCACATTCCTTGGATGCATGGGACATGGCTGCTGAAATTTGCCTTTCTCAGCTTCCATCGTTGATTGAGGATCCTAATTCAGAGTTCCAGGTGTGGTTTACTTGTATTTCAGTGGGTTTTCTTATGGTTTTTGGTTTTCAACTTTAGAAATCACTGTTTCGTTCCGTCTTTCAAACCTATAGATGTCGGTCTTGTTCTTCATTTTTGTTTGTTTATCGTCTACTATATGTTGTTCTTTATTTTTGGATTGTTTGTTTCCCTCTGTTTAATATTATAGCTTTTGTGTTATTTTCTATTTCTTTTAAATCTTTGCTTAGCAGAATGCTAATTGCCTAAACGAAAAGCATCCATATGTAAATGTTTTACTGCATCTGTGTTGGCTTGATTTTAGTTCTAGGAACCCGGTGGGAGTTGTGACACATGTAGAGTTTATTTGGTAGTTTTTCTGGATGGTAATAACAGGTCTTTTTAATTCGTTGTGAGTTGCGACATTCTGTTTCTTAGTTTTCTCAAAAAGTCTGTACTTTAGTTTTTTAAAAAAAGAAAATCTAATTGGGATGCTTGTTAATATTTATAGTAATTGAAGAATTGAAGAATTTCAACCGATTTGCTAATTGCAAAGGTTTTTGTCGATTTGGGTTTTGATGATCATATTCGGTGGAGATTGTCATGATTCGTGTATGCATTTATGTTTTCTTTAAAATAGTTTTGAATGGAGGTCATCAATGAACTTAGTTGGGATTGTTTGTGTTCTGTTGGAAATGAATACATAAAAGCAACGTATTTAGAACTTATAAAAGCCCAAAATGATAAAGGGCAAAAGCCGAAAGGGTAGTATATAAAACAAACATAGTTCTTGAAGGTATGCCTTTTTTCGATCTGTTTTCCTTTTTGTTCTCTCAATTACTAAACTTGTTATAGTTTATTTTGAATGAAATAAAACACTATAAATTTAGGGAGACAAGGTGTTTGGGAGTATGATTCGGTACTTTTAAACGAAACCCAAGCTGAAAATTAAGCCAATCGAGTTGAAAACGTCGCCATAGCAAACGCAGACCATAACCAGAGTCATCTTTGACATTCTCAAGGAGCATGGGCCCCTCACCGTTGGTGATACTTGGGAACGAGTCAAGGTCAGTTGTTTAGTAGACTATAATCTGTATTCATTGTGTATCTATATTTGTTGTTTCCACATCTAATTAAGCTAAGCCCAAGAGTGAAGTAAGGGCAGTGCAGTTTTATTGTTCCATAATTTTAGGATCTTGAATTCCATGCATTATTTTTTTTTTTTCATGCTTTACTTGCCTGTGCTCGACATAATGGAGTAGAAATGTGTGTATGAGTTCAGGAGGTTGGATTGAGAGGACTTACAAGCAAGAGGCACATGAAGATTGTGCTGAGATGGATGAGAGGGAGACAAAAGATTAGGCTAATATGCAACCAAGTGGGGCCTCACAAACAATTTCTGCATACAACTTGGTTCACAAAATAATTCCTCAACTTCTATAACTAGTTTTTCTGTCGATACTTGTAGTCCAAAGTCGTCTTCAGGTTAGGTTGTAGCACGCTTGTGCTGGCTGCAATACCATCAATTTCAGGACATGTACTGTTTTTTGCAATAGTGTAATACAATTGTTTTGTTGTCATGTTGTGGAAACTTTACCCTCTTCTTCTCATATATTTTCAATTTTAAGGTACAAATTCCAAGTTCGATTACTTATCATCATTTCTGCCATTCAGATGGCTCTATAAGAAAATGGAAAACAAAGTAAAAGAGCTAAGAATTTATTGAGAAATCTCGGGAAACAAACAAATTGAGAAGGATCAGAGGAAGATAGAAAGAGGAAACTTGATGACTATCAACCAAAAAAATTATCAGCTCAGAGTTAAGGGAAAGGGACCTTTCTTCTTTCCTCTGTTTTTCTTATTCTCGATTTTTTTTCTATCTCCCAATTCTCAAAACCCTAATTATATATTTTTTTATTTCCCTTTTTCATTCATCAATTGAAGCTTTTCCAATTGCCAATAGTGATCTCCCTCGAAGAATCATCAAGGTTCCTCTTTCTATCTTCCTCTGATCTTTCTCGATTTTCTCGATATTTATCATTAAACTCTTAGTTCTTTAACTTTGTTTTTCATTTTCTTCGTTCCTAAAGTTTAATTTAGTAACTCAAGTTTTTCTGGCTGTGATGAATCAAAATCCTCAGCTATTTATTTTACAATCATCTTTTGATATTGAAGAAAGCATTACCTCTTTTTCTTTGTTTGAATTTTGTTTATTTTTCATTCTTTAATTTTGGTTTCTTTATCTTTGATCTAAGCAGGACCAAACAGCTTACCTTCCCAAATCCGAGCTAGCTCCTGAAAACCATGAAAAACTTAAAAAAAAGAAAATCAAAAGCCCTTGGGCCTCAGTGCCGCTGAACCCTGTTAATAGCCTGCTTCCCTTAAATATTTAGACCATGGAACAACAAAGATAATTCATTAGCTTAATCAAATTTGGTATCTCTTATATCAACCTCAAATTTGGTATCTCTTATATCAACCTAAAATGAAGGTAAAAGTTCTGTGCAGGAAGCTGTATGACTAGGTTCAATACGATCTCAAAGAAATAGCTTTCCCTTCTTCATTGCATGATCCTCCCACATCAAAAGTGCATAAATTGATTTGGCACAGCGCTTCTTGGTACTTTTCTTTTCCAATTTCTCTTCCTCAGTAAGAGTTTTGTCTGCTTATTGATTTCTGGGTTTTAATGATGAATGCTGTTAGATTCTGGGTTTCCCCCCTTCCTTTATATAATTGTATATTTTTTATGGTTTATGTGATGGAGAAGCTATATTAGTACTGGATTGTAGTTTAGATATTACTGCCAGTTTAAAGAGCATGGCTCTTTCATTTCTCCATCAGAGTAAAATAGTGAGCTTGGTTTGTTAATTAACCTCTTTTTTTTTTTTTTTTTTTTTTTTGTCGTTGCTATTGCTGTAAGCAGAACTTTTTCGAATTCTGAAGCCTTTTTTTGGAAGAAAAAATTGAATAGTTTTTTTACTTTAAATCAAGAACGTATGTTTGGAAGTACTTTACGTTTGAACTATTAGCAATATCGACTCAAATATGATGATTTTGCCACTTCCTTTTTATAATATATATTTTTTTGCTTTTGTTCCATTGAACAAATTTTAAAGAAGCATAATGGAAATTTGAAATTTCACAGATGCTAGCTGGTGATCAGGGTGGAAGTTAGATCATTGGGATATTGAAATGATCAAATGGCTTTTATGTACTGTTCTACTTACTTGATGGTAACTTAACCACTTGAATGTCAAATAATGCTCAATTTGCCTATGCATTAGGGAATAAGAGGCATTTATTTTTAGTATATAAGTAGTAAAAACCTGTCATCCTTCTTTAGGTCTTGAAGGAGGCCTCTAGGCTTTATGTTGCAAGTTGGGTAAGGGATATTGGTCCTGATCTTAGACCAAACGATTATAAGGAGGATGATGGGACTGAAGGTAAATCCAATGGAGATAAGAGTAGGAGTACAGAGACAGAAGGTAAATCCAATGGAGATAAGGTAAATCCTCTCTCCTTAACTCTTCCATTTCTTCACCATCTCTTTCTCTTCAAATTTGTCATCTCCACCTTCTCAATCGTTTCTGGTTATTTATTTATTTTTTTTTTGTGATATTGAAATCACTTCCTTCATCCATAGATTTTGGGTTTTCAGCCCTATGAAATATTGTTTCGGTTCGCCTTTTCAAATCTTTGGATGTCGGTGTGGTTGTTCTTGTTGGATGCTTTGGGAAAGAAAGAAACTCTGGTTCTACAAGATTTCACCAGCAATGGCCTCTCTTTTGCAGTCAACTACTTTATTATTCATATTATCTATTACATTGATTCTTGTCCCTAATAGACACGCTATTCCCTTCATCGTATTGGACGGTAATGTTCTTATCCCGATATCTTTTCTTTTCAATTTTAATGTTCCTATGCACTATCCCATGGCTTAAATTCATTCTTTAATGCCCTAAAACTTGAGATAAATGGGGATTAGATGTCAGTTTAACCTGATACCCATATTTCTTTTATGGATATAATGCTTTTCAACTAAGACCACATAACTTCATTTCTAGTTTTAAGCAATTGTGCCTTTGTATAAATTGTTAAAATTCTGTTAAATGTCTGGGTTAAACAGGATTAGATGCCAGTTTAACCTGATATCCATATTTCTTTTATTTGATATCGTATAATATTGATTGTCAAAGCAGTAGTAATTGTATTTTGGTTTTCTAATAATCTGGTTTGTTGCAAGGTCGATTAATTGTACAATGCATCACGGATTCCCCAAGCTTAAACATAACGATTCCTTTTCATCCATGATTGTTGAAATTATCCAAGGACTAAATTGTGAAATTATCCAACTTTATGCTAGCTTAAACATACCGATTCCTTTTCATCCATTCAACAAATCAACACATTCACACTCATACACATATTAACCATTTCCATCTCAATATAATACTCAAAGTTAGCTACATATAACTATCTCAAAATACTCAACCATAACAAACAAATACTCGACATGATTCTTTGCCTGGCAAGGTTGACCATTCTTTCCTGGTTTGATATAGCCACTTTGGTGTACCATGCAATGTTCATTTCTTATATATGAAAACTTTTAATGGAAAGGGATAGAAGGAGCTATTTTTCGTTTAAACATTGAAGTTTGCAATATGATTGATATCATGTTTATCTTAGTGGCCTGAGGCTTCAGTCAGAGTACCAGATCTAAGGCCGCAGTCTTTGCCTGGCTGCTAATGTTCTGGATCTAACCTATTATCATTTGTTGTCACATGAACTAGTAGTGCATTACATTTCACTTATCATCCGCTTCTATTTATTCTTGAACCATGTCAAAACCTTTTTGGCTTAATTAAAATTAATTTGAATGGATAAGGTTCTATCTTAAACTATGTCTATATCAATCCCATGAAGTGTAATGTTTCATATTTATTGCAAACTGTTTTGGATGATTAATGTGTCTGCTTGTCATTATCTTGAGACTTACATGGATTATGCAAGACCTTTTTATACTTCTGTTATTCTTGATTAATGCATCTGCAGTTTTATGTGGTCTTTACTGGGGTCCAAATATTTGACTTTGTAGAAAAAATGTAATTCACTGATTAGATATCTCTGTACAGGCTATTGCAGCAATGATGTGTGCTCAGGAGGCCGATCCTACCAATCTGGAAGTACTTCTTGCTCTTGGTGTGAGTCATACAAATGGTTAGTGAATGCTTATTATCCCTTTAATCAAGATGAGATTAAAATTTTGAGTGTCAAACAAATAATACTGTTTGAAAAGTTCAGAATTGGAACAGACTGCTGCTTTAAAGTATCTGTATGGATGGTTACGTTATCACCCAAAGTATGGTACTCTTGCACCACCGGAGCTCGCTAATTTTTTGTATTATGCTGATGTAAGTACACTAGGGTATAATTCTTTTTTTTTTTTGGTTGGTTTTTGTCTTTTGGAACAATGCCTTGATATTGCAATCTTGGTTTGGGTGTAAGCCGCTTCCTCTAATGTTACTGTGGGATAGTTTGCTTATGTTGTGAATGCTGTGATTGCAAGAGTGTCTTTTTGCATATGATTTCCATGACTGCAGTGATTATATTTTGGACTTAGAGTTTTACATACGGTGACAGGAAATAATTTCCTTAAGATTACTAGAAGCTTATCCCTAACATTACATTTTGGAAATGTTATTGTTATATTCTGGTGTTAATCGAAGTGTTTTCTGCCATACAGGTTGCTAGATTATTCAATGAAGCTGCTCAGATGTCTCCTGAGGATGCTGATGTACACATTGTCCTTGGTGTTCTGTATAATTTGTCGAGAGAATATGATAAGGCCATTGCATCTTTCAAAACTGCTTTGAAAATTAAACCTAATGATTATTCTCTTTGGAACAAGCTTGGTGCAACACAAGCCAACAGTGTGCAGAGTGCTGATGCAATATTAGCTTATCAACAGGTAGCCTCTACATCATTTTCCCTTGAATAGTGGTGGCCTATCTGTATACCGCCTGATATGTTAATTTCATGATTACTTTTTTTATAATTAAAAATTTATTTTACCTATCCTAAAATTTTGGGGTTCTCTTTACTAAGTTGGGAGTACCGGTACTGTGTGAAATTCAAAATATATGAGTATTAGTATTTTACTAAGGATGGCATCAAGAAATGCAAAACATGTAATAACCCAACATGTCAATCTTCTGTGTGCCACATTCATATGGGTTGCATCATCTTTTCCTCTATTTCTCTTCTTTCTTATCTTTCAATGGTAAAGTGATGCATTGGTGTGTTATACAGCCATCTTGTAGGGTTGAATTATTTACTTGCTCCATCTTTGTAACCTTAGGCTGCTAAAAAGATTCTCCAAATAACATGTTGCACCTAGTTGGACCTTAGAAGACAAACTAGCTCTTCTGTTAAGCTCCATGTAATTAGTTATTTGATTTGTTGAAGCTATTGGTTAATTTAGATGATTTGATTATGCACTTCCTCAATTTACATATACCCTTGATCATCTCTTTCAAAATGCCTTTTTTAATGCATTCAGATCTTGCACATGCAGTTTGATTTGTTTAGCCTCTGTTTCTGAGATTGTCCATTTAAAATTTTATTTGATGATGAACTTCCCTTTGCCTGTGGTGGCCATATTTTCAGCACTATTGAATGTAGTCTTTTGGTCTATGTCTGGATCTTTAGGCACTCGATTTGAAGCCAAACTAGGTGCGTGCTTGGGCAAACGTGGGTATCAGTTACGGCAACCAGGTTTGTTATATCCTGCTATGTTCTCTCATTGTCTTGACATTCATGAAAAGGGAATTGCATTTCTTACTTTATGTCTTCATTTCCTTTTGCATATTTCTAAGATGGTCAATCCTTCTAAATGAAAATTTATGGGTATGTGATCAGGAATTTAATCACCTTGTTTTCAATATATAGGTCTCAACAAATTTTAGAAAGAGAAATGGTTCGTGTTCTTTTTGTTCTGGTCCTACTGGGCCATTGGTTTTTTGCTACTCGGGATAGTGGTCCTGGTTTTTTGGGCTTGGAGAATGGGCATGGTTTTGGGGTTTCTGCTCAGTTACTGTGTCTTGTGATAATGGGCATCTTTTTCGTAGTTTATTCTCAATCTCATTTTCCATTTTTTCTAACATTGCCTTTCCCTTTACTCTCTCCTTTATTCTGCCCGTCTCATTTCAAATTTTTCCTCTTATGTTTTTTAGCTTTTTTGTAACCGACGCCCAAAGGAATGCAAGGACACTGCCGTTTCTGTTTTTGGGATTTTTGGAATCCCTTCATAAGGTATGAATCTTTGCTTCAACATTGTCTTTTCCGTTCTCTGTTTTTAATTTAAGAACTATGCTTCTGTACATCTATTTCTTGGTTTATTTCATGGTTTTTGGTTTTCAGGTTTAGAAATTACTGTTTCTATTCGTTGTTTTTTTTTTGTTTTTTTTAATTTATTACTCATACAGCTGTTGGTCGGCAAATTCTGTTCATTCTGCATTCTCCCGGAAGCCAAACAGGAGACTTAAACGTTGTTTATTTCGAAAATTTTCGTTCTTATTCTGTTCGAGCTCTATCCCTGTCATATTCCGACTCGGAATAAGCTATTCCCGGGATAATCTTATTCCGGTTCAGAATTTTTACGTACCGGTTTATGCGTTTTAGTGGCCGGTTCAGGTGCTTTTTCTTGTCTGGACCGGGAAACCTGTCATGCTTATTCCGACCAGGGATATCCCATTCCAGGGATATCCCGGTTCAGTGTTATCCCGTGTAGGAGTATCCCGATTTAGGTATATCCTATTCTAGGATATCCCGATTCCCCTCTTTTTATAGCGGCTCTTTACCTTCTTTGTAATTTAAGGAAGGTATTAATTATTCTTCAGCCTTTTCAAATCCCCTCCCTTCTCCACCTATGAAATTTCTCTCTCTTACATTCATAGCTTTTTCATTAAATAAAAAATTAAATAAAAAATAATAAAATTAAATAAAAATAACAATTTAATAATTCAAATAAAATATTAAGTGACCGTTAAGATGGCCCAAAACTGATTTACCACATTTATTATCCGTTTCTTTCTCTCGGTCTCCCTTCTTTGTTTTCTTTTTCTTCCTCATTTCTTCCGTTTTCATAACAAATCATCGAATGTATCTCTTCAATCCAAATCTCCTCCCATTTCTTTACCGATTCTCTCCCTCCGTATCTTTTCAATTTCTTTCCTCTCATTTTTTTTGGCTTTGGGTAACCGAAGGCCAGAAAACACACACACGCTACACTCTGTTTTTTGTGGTTTTTGAAATCCACTGCTTCATAGGGGACTGATTTTGAGGTATGAATCTTGAACTTCTTCTTCGTCTGTCTTTGCCTCTTCATTTCTATTTTGGTTTCAGATCAATGTTTTTTTTTTTTTTTACTTCTATTTCGGTGGGTTCATTTCTCTGCCGTTTCTGGCTGCATGTGAATCACATGAGACTCTTCCTCAAAGTATTGTTTCTGTATTTTTAAACATGGTATTCACCTTATTGAGCAGTTTTAATAAATTGCTCTTCTGATTTTAATTTATTTAATTATTCTGTATAAAATGAGCTTTTTAATCTTCTGATGGTTGTTATCTCTTCAAGGTTTTGTACACGTTCATTGCTTCATGAGTCTCTTCACTCTTCACTTATTGATAAAATTCCTGGCCGTCAAAATGACCTTAAAACACTTCTAGGGGAATTGAATTGGATATTTACTGCAGTGACAGACACAATTGCTTGGAATGTTCTCCCTCATGGTAGTTCTTTCAGTGTATTGATCAGTTGTGTGCCTTCTTTTATTTAAGCGGTTCCTGTATTCTAATCTATTTAATCTACTCTTCTTTTTGTGATGCAGACCTTTTCCGAAGGTTGTTTAGACAGGATTTACTAGTTGCTAGTTTGTTCAGAAATTTTTTGCTTGCCGAGAGGATTATGCGCTCTGCGAATTGTTCTCCAATTTCTTACCCAATGTTGCCACCAACCCATCAGCACTATGCGTGGTACTATAAGGGATATTGACTTACTTTACAACTTGTTTTTCAGTTGTTTATTTTAAAATTTTCTTCTGCACATTCCTTGGATGCATGGGACATGGCTGCTGAAATTTGCCTTTCTCAGCTTCCATCGTTGATTGAGGATCCTAATTCAGAGTTCCAGGTGTGTTTTACTTGTATTTCAGTGGGTTTTCTTATGGTTTTTGGTTTTCAACTTTAGAAATCACTGTTTCGTTCCGTCTTTCAAACCTATAGATGTCGGTCTTGTTCTTCATTTTTGTTTGTTTATCGTCTACTATATGTTGTTCTTTATTTTTGGATTGTTTGTTTCCCTCTGTTTAATATTATAGCTTTTGTGTTATTTTCTATTTCTTTTAAATCTTTGCTTAGCAGAATGCTAATTGCCTAAACGAAAAGCATCCATATGTAAATGTTTTACTGCATCTGTGTTGGCTTGATTTTAGTTCTAGGAACCCGGTGGGAGTTGTGACACATGTAGAGTTTATTTGGTAGTTTTTCTGGATGGTAATAACAGGTCTTTTTAATTCGTTGTGAGTAGTGACATTCTGTTTCTTAGTTTTCTCAAAAAGTCTGTACGTTAGTTTTTAAAAGAAGAAAATCTAATTGGGATGCTTGTTAATATTTATAGTAATTGAAGAATTGAAGAATTTCAACCGATTTGCTAATTGCAAAGGTTTTTGTCGATTTGGGTTTTGATGATCATATTCGGTGGAGATTGTCATGATTCGTGTATGCATTTATGTTTTCTTTAAAATAGTTTTGAATGGAGGTCATCAATGAACTTAGTTGGGATTGTTTGTGTTCTGTTGGAAATGAATACATAAAAGCAACGTATTTAGAACTTATAAAAGCCCAAAATGATAAAGGGCAAAAGCCGAAAGGGTAGTATATAAAACAAACATAGTTTTTCTTGAAGGTATGCCTTTTTTCGATCTGTTTTCCTTTTTGTTCTCTCAATTACTAAACTTGTTATAGTTTATTTTGAATGAAATAAAACACTATAAATTTAGGGAGACAAGATGTTTGAGAGTATGATTCGGTACTTTTAAACGAAACCCAAGCTGAAAATTAAGCCAATCGAGTTGAAAACGTCGCCATAGCAAACGCAGACCATAACCAGAGTCATCTTTGACATTCTCAAGGAGCATGGGCCCCTCACCGTTGGTGATACTTGGGAACGAGTCAAGGTCAGTTGTTTAGTAGACTATAATCTGTATTCATTGTGTATCTATATTTGTTGTTTCCACATCTAATTAAGCTAAGCCCAAGAGTGAAGTAAGGGCAGTGCAGTTTTATTGTTCCATAATTTTAGGATCTTGAATTCCATGCATTATTTTTTTTTTCATGCTTTACTTGCCTGTGCTCGACATGATGGAGTAGAAATGTGTGTATGAGTTCAGGAGGTTGGATTGAGAGGACTTACAAGCAAGAGGCACATGAAGATTGTGCTGAGATGGATGAGAGGAGACAAAAGATTAGGCTAATATGCAACCAAGTGGGGCCTCACAAACAATTTCTGCATACAACTTGGTTCACAAAATAATTCCTCAACTTCTATAACTAGTTTTTCTGTCGATACTTGTAGTCCAAAGTTGTCTTCAGGTTAGGTTGTAGCACGCTTGTGCTGGCTGCAATACCATCAATTTCAGGACATGTACTGTTTTTGCAATAGTGTAATACAATTGTTTTGTTGTCATGTTGTGGAAACTTTACCCTCTTCTTCTCATATATTTTCAATTTTAAGGTACAAATTCCAAGTTCGATTACTTATCATCATTTCTGCCATTCAGATGGCTCTATAAGAAAATGGAAAACAAAGTAAAAGAGCTAAGAATTTATTGAGAAATCTCGGGAAACAAACAAATTGAGAAGGATCAGAGGAAGATAGAAAGAGGAAACTTGATGACTATCAACCAAAAAAATTATCAGCTCAGAGTTAAGGGAAAGGGACCTTTCTTCTTTCCTCTGTTTTTCTTATTCTCGATTTTTTTTCTATCTCCCAATTCTCAAAACCCTAATTATATATTTTTTTTATTTCCCTTTTTCATTCATCAATTGAAGCTCAGAGTACAATGGAGGTGCTTCTTGGGCTGATGAATTTGCTCATGATGGGGCAAGTAGAGATATTGTGGAAGCTAAAGAAGCTTAGAGATTAATATGTCCTGATAATCAGTCATAAATTCCGTTTAGCAGTTTCCTCCTTTTTTTTCTTCTGCCTTGCCTACGTAGACTAAAATGGAACTAACATCACTGACCTTAGGTAGTAATCTGATTCACCAACCCTAGGTGGTTGAAACTAGTTTTGATGATTTGAGAATGTCCCAAATGACAATGATGGTTTGGTTAGTGCTATTATCTATATATCTACTATAATTTAGCAAATAAAGTGTGAATGACTAATGATTCTGTATTATTACATCTTCAGTTGAACTTTTAAATCAACTAAACCTGTAAATCTTATATTAGACTATCTATATTTGTTATTTATAAAATATGCTACTCACCGTTTTGGTGGTTCTTAGTATTTCTATGGGCCAAACCAATAGGTCATGGAGTTTGCTACTAAATTGAGCAGTGAGAGCTTATTGATTATAATAAGTTAGGAGATAAACTGTCACTGATGATTCTTGTAATTGTATATCTTTGCTACTCTGGTTGGTGGTTCTTTGATTTTCTTCAACCTGATCAATGGGCTGAGGAGTTTGCTACTGTATGAGAACAACTAGGGTCTTTTGATTTGTTTATTCAGGATACAAAGTGCAACTAATGATATTCTGCGTGTTATATATTATTATGAGACTCTTAAACCGTGCTAAGCTCTTATTCTTAGTTGAAATATTCTAATTTTCTTCATTTCATTAAATGTTCTTGACCTGATGATTAATAGGTTTTCCGTGGACCTGACCATTGGGCCAATGAATTTGGTGCTGAAAGATTGCAACAACAGTCTGTCGATGATCAATGGGTCAATGAATTCTCAAAGTTGCATGTTGATGACTGGGCAGAAGAATTTGGTCGTCAAGTTGGTGAGGGGGCTTTGGTAGATAGTTTGTCTGATAACTGGGCAAATTCATATGATGAGGAAGTCTGGTAGCCTTGAAGAAGTTCACTTTATAACCTCTCTTAATTCTACATGAATGTTTTGGTTGTGAAAACTTGTAGGTTCCTCAGCGGTCGGACGCTTCAAGGGGTGTCTATGTATTTTCTGTTATGAATCCATATGTTGGTCATCAAAATCCTTTAAAAGAAGGTCAAGAGCTATTCAGGAAAGGACTTTTGAGTGAAGCAGTGCTTGCCCTAGAGGCTTAAGTTATGAAAAATCCTGAGAATGCTGAAGGTTGGAGATTGCTAGGAATAACCCATGCTGAAAATGATGATGACCAGCAGGTAATCCACTTCGCTCTAGTTTGTCAGAGTTGGATAGTTCATTTGTATTCTTACACCAAAAGGCATTGTTTTTGTGTTCTTTAATACTACAAGAATTTCTATTAAGAGATGTGACTGCTTGTCTAGTTCAGCCATCTGTTCAGCATCTTTGGTTATGATTCTTTGCCTGGCAAGGTTTACCTTTTACCTTTCTATTCCACCTAAATCTAAATCATTTTTAATCTTGTCTAATGCCCTGTGAATACCATCATATTTTAGGAAACAGAACAGCCTATTGATTAAGCAAGCATGTTGATCACAAGGGATCTATTTTCTTGTACCGCTACATTTTGTGTTTTATTTGCTGGCTTGATATAGCCATGTTGGTGTACCATGCAATGTTCATTTCTTATATATGAAAACTTCTACTGGAAAGGGATAGAAGGAGCTATTTTTCGTTTAAACATTGAAGTTTGCAATATGATTGGTATTACGTTTATCTTAGTGGCATGAGGCTTCAGTCAGAGTACCAGATCAAAGGCCGCAGTCTTTGCCTGGCTGCTAATGTTCTGGATCTAACCTATTATCGTTTGTTGTCACATGAACTAGTAGTTCATTACATTTCACTTATCATCGCTTCTATTTATTCTTGAACCATGTCAAAACCGTTTTGGCTTAATTAAAATTAATTTGACTGGATAAGGTCCCATCTTAAACTATGTTTATATCAAGCCTATGAAGTGTAATGTTTCACATTTATTGCAAATTGTTTTGGATGATTAATGTGTCTGCTTGTCATTATCTTGAGACTTACATGGATTATGCAAGGCCTTTTTATACTTCTGTTATTCTTGATTAATGCATCTGCAGTTTTATGTGGTCTTTATTGGGGTCCAAATATTTGACTTTGTAGAAAAAATGTAATTCACTGATTAAATATCTCTGTACAGGCTATTGCAGCAATGATGCGCGCTCAGGAGGCCGATCCTACCAATCTGGAAGTACTTATGAAATTAAAAATTTCAGAACATTAGCTTTGTGGTTTCGAGGATAGTGCTACCACTTTTATTTGCTTCTGCACTGCGCGGCGGCTGCTGCTACTGTTTCTGTTCGCCTTCAGCATTCGGCTTGGTTTGTCAAGTAAGCATTTTCTTTTTATTCGTCTTTAATATTGTCCCTATATACTCGTTGATTTTGTTAGGCTATTTTTTTCTAGGGTTTCTGTGACTTAAAATGAAATAGCTCTCTCGTATTTTTCATTAATTTACTTTTCTGTTACTCTAAGATTATTAGGATTTTCTGCTTTCTGGGTTGAGTACAAAATTCCTCGTATTGCATTTCCTAATTCAAATGAAAGAAGGATTCTGACTTGTGCTCATCTTTGCATATTTGATCCTCTGTTTTCCTTTTGCCTTAGTGTTACTTTTGAATCTAGGGTTTTTACATCTAAAAACGAATACAGGATGTAGTTTAAAACACAAAAACTTAGTTTTGAAACGGTGCTTTAGGGTTGGGATTAGGGTTAGAATTTCTTATTCATCTGCCGTCTCTAAAGATTCGCCAACATGACATCTCCTCGTCTTTTTTTTCAATAATAATAATATTATTATTCCCTTCGTTGCAGCTGCCTAGGCTTTGTTTTATGATTGGATCAATGGATTCTGGAAATTGTGCCAACAAATGCAAAGACAATTCTCTCAAGTTAATTAAAAACTCATAAAGTTTGCACAGACGAAACTAATAGGGTAATTATTGATCCTTCGGCAACTACTAGACAGGGTAATACGGAATCTTCTCTAGGGCCTATCACCTCTGATGCGATCAGAGGAATTGGAGAGTTCCCCTATAAATTTAATTCTCCACCCATCGAAGTGAAGAATGCACAAAATCATCCTCACTTTGATCCTGATACCACCATAAACCAAGAGTCAATGGTTTCTGTCAACCATAGTAGTCCTAGAACCCCAAAGGATGGTATTTTTGACCCATTTGCTCCTTGCCCAGAATGCATGGTGTTTGATCCTTCCTACAGGAAATATGTTGATGAAATGAGGATAACTGTTGCACGCCGCCTAAATTTTGACATCTCTGTTGGAACTGTGGGTTCTGCACAGAATGACAATTAAAATCTCTTTCTTCTGGCGAATCTCAATGCGCCGCTGGTTCAGCGGCTTTGTTGATCAAATCTCTTTCCTTTCCCATCTCTCTAATATGGGTATCAGTTTCTCTTGTTGATCAGTTTGGAGCAAAAAAAAAAGGCTGGGTTTTGGTGAGATTAGTTTCTATTAATTAAAATTTTGAATCCGAGGGTTTTTGTATTTGTATTTTTTTTTTTGTTTCGCGGGATTTGAATGGCATTGGGCGAACTGATGACGTCACAATTTTCGCAATTGTAGTTGGCGGTATCGAATCATGTCATCGACGGTAACGTCAGCAGCGGCGGCTATCATGACGACGATGTTGCTTATGCTGACTTAATGTCTCAGAGGAGGGATTTAGATGCTGCATCAACTAGCAGTTACGCCATTGGCGTTACTTCCACAGCCACTGAGCCTACGACCATGGCTTACTTGCCGCAAACTGTTGTTTTATGCAAGCTTCGGCATGCTGCCTTTGAAGCTTCCACGCCAACTGAACCTTTTGATAGTGGCCTTGTTTCCAAATGGCGCCCCAAGTACAGAGTAAGTCCTTTCCTTTCTAGCTTGTTTTGTTCTTTTTTTTTGCTTACCATTCGTTTGACTGATTATATCTAATAATGGGTTTAAGAAAAAAAAAAATATTTACACTGCAGTAGGAAAAGATGGGATTGTGCAAATAATTCGAATTTCCTATTGATATTTGGAAGCAAGAAAATTTGACTTTGTTTAGAGGTTATTAGAAATGTTGCTAAGTTGGTTCATATCTATGCCATTTTGGGTCTAGAACTAAAAATTTAATAGGGCTTTAGTACAATGGATAGAAGGGAGGGGGATTCTTAGATGTGCTAGCATAACATATGGAATTAGTACTGTCAATTAAGTTTGAAATCCTTGAATTTGATGTGGTCACCTAGCAATGGAAGACATGAAGACATTGTACTCCTCCAGATCAAAGCATTAGAGTCTGGAAGAGTTCCATACTTTGTACATTAAGTAATCTGCTGTTGTTTTTACCATCCCAGTATGTCATTTGCCTTGTGATGAACTACTGACTAAGGAATATATTTTGAATGGTTGGTTGTTTATGTATTTGCACACTAGAGCCTTCAGAGTATAAACTCAATTCTTTTAATCCTTTTTAATTTCATTTGTAGTAAAGTAACAATTCCCATACCTTCTCCTGTAGCTTAGGGTTTTGAGCATTCCATGGTGAAATGTATTCTATTTTTACCTTTTAGATTTTGACATGAATTTTGAATCTAAAAGCAAAATAAGGAGACAATAATGTGGAAGATTGTTATGTCTGCTTAAAGAGATTTATAAAGCCTAAACATGCAGAATACAAATAATTTGAAATAGTGTTATACTATACCAAATTTGTTAGCATTCTACTTCCTAAAGTGTGCATTAAAAAGACTGTTTTTATCTTTCAGCAGCCTCTTTGTTCGGGTTTCTTTGCAATACATTAAGTAATATTTTCTTTCTTGGAACTGAATTTGATTCTTAGATAATAGTATGTTTCTTCTTAATAAATATTAGAAACCATCCCCTAAGAACTATTTTCCCTTTAATTTGTCTTGATATGGTGTGCTTGACCATATTCACTTGACTTACGACTTCATATGCAGATGAAGACAGGATGTGTGGCCCTAGTTTCATGTTTAAATATCAGTGTTGATCCACCCGATGTAATAAAAATATCTCCTTGCGCAAGAATGAAGTGCTGGACTGGTATGTTTTTTGAGTGAATTCTCTCTTATTTTTGTATTTTTGCAAGGGCTGTGGCTCCAACAGGACATTTGTATACCTTTGATTTCCATGAACAGAGGGCTGCCTCAGCTAGGTAGGCCTTAATATTTCTTGTTTGCAAAAGTGCATTGTGATGAAATATGATATAGTAATCGCTTAGGTTAAACTTGAATACTGGGGTATCTTGAGTTGATGTCTTCATAGATCTACATTTTGTTGCTGTGATACTTCATTGTCTAATTGTCTCGGTTTTCAGATCTTTATTAGTTTCATTAGTGAGTGCATTGTTATGAAATTTTGGTTTCAAAGATAGTTATGAAACATGATTTTAGAAACTGCTTAGGTTGAGCTTGAATTCTAGGTAGATTTCTGAAATCTGTTCAGGTAGATGTATTCTTTGAAATACGACATTCTGTTGCTGCCATGCTTCATGGTCTCAAAATTATCTCGGTTTTATGGAACCTTGCGTAGGACTCATTTATGATGCATATTTTATCCCATTATATGGTTTCTGTTTGTCTAATTGATACTAGAAAGATCCAAGGATGGTTGTTTTTTTTCTTTCTTTGATTCTTCTGTGTTGGTTGGCGAAAGAAGTAACGTTTTACGATTTTTCACTCCAACAGAGAGGACTTCGAGAGGACTGGAATAAGCACTTTAGTCACTGTGGGAGTCCGAGGTATTCAGGGATTTCCCGATCAGTTTTCTGGGTTGGCTGTCTCCATATTTCTTGACCTACCGCAACCTTGGCTAGCCATTCCTTCAGCTTGAAACATGTTGAAACAAGATGGAACTCTGTGTTCCTTCTCACCGTGCATCAGACAAGTGCAACGTTCATGTGAAACTGTTAGATCTGACTTTACAGGTAACATATTAGAAACAAGTTATCCTATCTTGTTCAAGCAGTTTTTCTTTTAAAGCATCATGAGCTTTGCTTGTAATATGCACAGATATATGGACCTTTGAAATACTGCTCTCCATGTATGAAATCCGTGAATGGAAAATGGATCACTCGAAGGTCAATGATGGGAATTCCACTGCATGCCCTCCACGCAAGAGGAGGCCGCCTTCAAGTAAAGCAAATGTGGGGGACATTGCAAGTTCTCTGACAGACATTGCATGGCCATCTGCTGAACCTCGAGGGCATACCGGATATTTGACATTCACAAGGAAGTGTTTCTTGAAAAAAAGAAAAAGAAAACTCTTGTAATCAATTCGAACACTGAGTTTTCATCCTATTATTATGATTGATTCTTAGCTCACTCAATGACACACATGCCTGAGAATTCACTTTACAAGTTTTCATCCTATTTTTGGATACATTAAGCAGCTTCCAACGTCTCTCTAAGGCCCCGTTCGTTGCTCCATCTGTGATGGACTTTTGGCCAAAAAAGTCCTTTTGAGTAAAACGGAATAAAGAACAAGGGTCAGTGGAGAATTTTTTTTCACGTTAGTGAAGGACTTTTGGCCAGATGAAGAAGCCAAAAATTTCTCCTTTTCTCAGAGTAAAAGGACTTTTGGCAGCCAATTTACTTTTTCATCCTTTTATTATTTCTTCTCCAAATAACCTTTCCAGAGGATTTCTTGGTTCTTTGGCAATGGTATACCTGAGGAGAGATTGGGCAATGAAATCTGGTTTTATTTGGAGACTTTTGTTCGCTGATCAATAATGGCTCAAGGCAGAAGATATCTCCCCAATCAGCAATTAGGTCTCTCTTTTTCTTTTTCCCAGTTTCTCTATCAAAATATGTGTCTTACAATGCCATCTTAATCATTCAAGTTCCTTCTTTTTCCCCTAAAGAACGCTTCTTCTGACTGAAACAAAACCGACTTGCCTGACTTTATGGAATTTGGTTTGTAAAAGGCTGAACGAATCATCATAATCTATGTTATTTGTGCTTGACATGCTTTTTTTTTTTTTTTTAACTTCTCAGCTATTTCTTTATTTCCTTCAATTGGTTGTCTTTAGTTTCTACTAATTCATTCATTCCGATTTATGTGACTGTTTTGCATGTTTTAAATACTTAATAATTTGTTTGTGGCAGACCTTCAACAGATAGTGCGCTGTTCTCAGATCTTTAGTTCTAATTTGTGTTTTTACTTGCTCTTTGAGTTGCTGATTTGCTGATTTGCATATAGTCGTCCTAATTCAATGTTATGTCTTTTCATTTGGATTCGATTTATGAAACTTTGTTAAATTCGGGTTTTTGCAGGTTTGTGTTAGATACTTGTAGACGGTTAAAAGAGAAGAAGTCATACATGGTGTACACTGCTGTGGGATGTTTGGGGATTTCTGCACTTAGTGATCTTGTTAAAGAGGTATTTTTAACTTAATACCTTGCAAGATATGAAATTCAATGTTGAATTTACCATAAATAAGTTAATTAATTAGCAGATAGTTTTTTTGGATATCCTAGACTTAGTGTTGCCTGTTCTAGCTAGGATGCTCTCTTACAAGCTCACCTTGTCTGGTTGGGATTTATGATGTATTAATACCTTATAACGAAGTTTGTCACTTGGTAGCATTTCTTCCCTATACTGTGTTGGGGTTTAGAGTTTAGGGGTTATCCCTTTTACAGTTTAATCCACAACCTCCATTCATTTTGTTCTTAAAGGAAAGGTCAGAATTTGGGTTGAAAATAATTCAAGTCTTAGCATCTTATGATCTACATTGTTTCCTCTACCGTTGCAGATTCCATTTGCCACTTCAAATCATGTGCTCTTAGCTGATATGACTGACTTCATTAGTTGCCTTTTCTTTCCTAGATGTGAGCCACTCTGTGGTGATGTAGAGTATGTTATCAATTAGATTGTCACATATCAGAAGCTACTTATCAGAAACTAAGAATGAATATGTTAAAAGTTCATAAGACAATCATTCGCATGTATTTATTTGGATGGTAGGATAACGGCAAATGATGTAAGCCTCTTTTTGAATGGATACCATCAAGTTTGCTGGTAACAGGAGATGGGTTTGTGATTGTATATACCTTTTTTTTCTTTTTCTTTTTTTAATTCAAGAATTTATAAAACATAAAGTTGAGTGGTATGAAGTGTGAACTTGAAATAAGTTGCTAATTTAAGAATCACTTGTATCGTTTTGCTGATAAGTGGTTGACAATTATTTGTATTTCACTGCAATTGATAAGCAAATCTCTGGTTCTGTAATATCACTCCCTTCGATGCAAATCTCTGGGTCAGATGATTGCTGATGGCAGACGATGTTGGACAGGTGGTGGCATATTATGGAATATCATAAAAGCACGAGAACCAGCTGCTTATCGAGAAATAATGAAAAAGGCCAAGGAATTTGAGGTGTGTACTTATTTGCACATAGAGTTCTATTCTTTTTTTTTTCTTTTTGTCCGCTGAATATAAACATGTGTGCATGAAAACTTCCAAGTTCATTTGTCAATTGGATGTCTAAATAACAATCATTAGGAAACAGTTGCCTTGCGTGGTTGTTTGTATGCTTTGCTTGTTTTCTTAGATTAACTTCCAATATTCTGCAAAACTTTTGTAGATTTTGGTTTTCCAGCTTCATTATCTAATTGCAGCAGTGACAAGTGTTGTTAACATTAGTATTATGATTCAAGCAACTCTGTTTTTCATAAAATAGCCTTTGAACTGGGCTTGAGATGGGATCGCAGCGCGATTCACAGGCCTTTGGCTCATGTATCATGTGGTGTATACTTTTTGTTCTTCAAATACTAATCTAGAACAGATGCCTAATTGGTATTTATAATCTTGCAGAAGCAATTTAAGCAACAAAATGTCAGACAAGCACCAGCACAGAGCAAAGAGATCTCTTCTCAAGAAACTATACTCTCGAATGGAGTTGCAGCAAGTGTTCCACAAGATGTTGGACTTATTCCTAATGACCCGACAGAAGAGTTCAGTGCCGAAGGAACACGCAAATCTGTTCATGATAGAATTAGAGTCCCTGTTTCATATGAAGACCTTCTAGGAGAGGATTAAAAAGACGATTAATTTGAGCATTTTCAAAATATTGAAAATTTTGCTTGGCATCAATTTTCTGTAATTGGATCTATGTTTTTTTGTTGTTTAAGGATTTTAGTGAGATATGCACTTTTCAATGATAATGAATGTTCTTTTTAATGAAAACCACAGAAAAATTTGATGTTGCTTCTCTACATTTTCTTAGTTTTAAAGTTCAATCAAAAAGCAGTGTTATTATGCAATCATCACAATTATCCGAAACCAATTGATCAATTAATTATCTAACTCACAAAGTAATAATTCTAAGCTTTCAAATCTGGTCATATATTTAACAAACTTGAATAATTGTAATTAAACCAAAAGACATGCTAATAATACAATTGTAATAACTAATTATAAATATTTAATTATTATATTTAAATATAGTTTATATATTCTAATTAAATTTAATAAGTAATTAATATTAATTACTTAGAAATATTTAATATTAATATTATTTATTAAAATATTAATAACAAATTATAATAAATTATTTTTTATATTTTTGCTAAAATATCATAATATTAACTAATTTAAAAATTATTTAAATACAAATTTGTTACTTTATAATATCATGTCTAAAACAGATATTTTACTTCTCAAAAGTACTTTTTCACAGCAATGCCAAACACTTAAATTTTTCAAAATAACTTCTCAAAAGCATTGCCAAACTGGCCCTAAATCCTTGATGAGAGAGACTTCTTTCTCATGTAAATTGTGTCTCCTCTGTCTCCCTTTACTCTGATTTTTACCTTCTATTTCTTTTGTTATTTTTATTTTATTTTCTTTTATCTTCCTCCCTTTCTTTAATACGCAGATTCTATTGGGTACGTTTTCATTTTTTTTAAATATTTTAAGAGAACATTAAATATTTTCATAACAACGTTTTAATAAGTACTATGTTATTGGGCCTAGCTTGCGTTGGAACAGATTTTTCTAGTGTTTTGTTCTACATAATTTTCATTCTTATTCTGCTATAGGGATATCCCATTTCGGGATAAACTATTCCAGTAATTTTAGTGTTCAGTTCAGTTGTTTTGGCATCCGGTTCAGATTTTTTACGTGTTCGAATTGGGGTGCTTGTTGGAGTTATTCTTGTAAGGATATCGCATTTCAGGGATTTCTCTACTCGGAAATATTCTATTTAGAGATATCTAATTTAGGTATATTTTATTTTAGTGATATCCAAATTTAGGGTCTATGGGTTTGAGATTTTGAGCTTGGGTTTAAAGTTTAAAATTTAAGGTTAAGTTTGTGTTTTTGGGCTTTTGTGCCAGTGTTTAAGTTTGTGGACTGTTTATTTAGTTATTTTAATATCTCCTCCGATATTTTTTTCAAAAAATAAAATAAAATTCAAACCTTTTCTCTCTCCCTCCTTTATTGTCCTTTCTAACAAATCGCTGCCGCTGCCGCTGCCTCCACGCACTTTCCAGCGTCTTACCTCCGATCTGGCCAGCTTCCTTCCCATCATTCGAAATTTAAATCCTCAAATATATCTATCCAATCCATTGCTCCCCATTTCTTCGGCGATTCTCTTTCACTTTCGGTCTCTTTTCAACGTTTTCCTGTCATTCTTTTTTAGCTTTGGGTATCCACAGGCCAAAAAAACACACGCTAGAGTAGAAAGAGAGTTTTCGTGAAAGAGAAACCCTAGATTTTCTCTGGCGATTCTGGTTTTTGTTATTTTTGAAATTCGCTGCTTCAACGGAGACTCATTTCAGGTATCAATCTCTTTTTTAGTTTCAGCTCCATGCTTTTTTACTTGTATTTCGGTGGGTTTTTCTTAGGGTTTTTGGTTTTCAGCTTTAGAAATACTGTTTCGTTCTGTCTTTCAGATCTATAGATGTCTGTCTTGTTCTTCATTTTTGTTTGCTTATCATCTACTATTCGTTGTTCTTTATTTTTGGATTGTTTGTTTCCCTCTGTTTAATATTATAGCTTTTGTGTTATTTTCTATTGCTTTTAAATCTTTGCTTAGCAGAATACTAATTGCCTAAACAAAAGGCATCCGTATGTAAATTGTTTACTGCATCTGCGTTGGCTTGATTTTAGCTCTAGGAACCCGGTGGGAGCTGTGA